>OU744803.1:8663964-13564101 GCA_916614155.1 Mesoligia furuncula | reverse complement strand
TATTCACAGAAAACTGAGATGAGAGACGCCGAGGAAAATCGGTCAAGAATCAACAGGCGAAACGGTTTAAAAGTTAAATTCGTTTGACATTTCCTCAGTGGCGAGCTGGCGAGTGGCAACATGTTAATTTTGTAAGATTCCTTTTAACTAAAATATGAACAGATGAATATGAAAATGTGGTACCCTCAGTATATAAGGTCAAAGGCGTTTAAATTGGGTGAAATATTTTGACTTAATTTTAATATTTCAGCGAATTTTATCCTAGCCACTTTAATTACGTTTATATAAAATAAATACTCCTTATATATGTATGACTTATTGCTACTCAGTAGGACGTGTCAGCCAGTAGTTAATAAAAATAATACTAAGTAATGTGCAGAAACTTATAGAAATAGTTGTACACGCGATGCGGGAAAGTTATTATTAAAAGACCTTAACAACTTTTTCGCTATTATTTCCGAATACACAGGAGAAAGTTCATAAGGGACGTTTATTGGCGGCGGGGGCATGTGGGCCAGGCGGGATGTCGGGGGGTGGGAGCGTACAATGCTCATTTTATATTGCTCCACTCAATTGAGCCCTGTAGCCTGGTCACGCTATTAATCACGTCAACTATTGTATTGCTCATTGTATTTCTCACTTCATATTGAACACTCTGACACATTTAATATCGACTCAATTGATCGACGGTGTAGAGTGTTTAGAAGTTCGAATAAAAGGCATTGTAATTTAAAATAACAATTTAAAGCTTTGCCTCGTGTAAACTATGATGACGCAGTGGCTCTTACTCGAAAAACGTTCGCGTATTTTAGTAGAAGGAATTTCCCTCATAAAAAGAAGCTATCCTCTTACTGTGCCTAAACAGACAGATCTCCATGATGTGGTTAGGTAATTCTGATAGCGGTTCGTTATCCCCAACTTATGTCTCAAACTTGTAAAGTAATCATAATCCTGTAGATGCGGCAGACTGACCCTCAACCTCAAGGGCTCTTGACGACCCAAAACTTATCTACGTTAATTTATATTAAAAGTACAAACTTCGATGGCGGATATTATCTGGGACCAAATTTAAACTTGGCAATATTAAAATTATCTACAAAGGAGAACTTTAACGTTGTCAGATGATATAAAAATTATATTTTCTTTAACGCTTATCACTACTTATGTGTTGCGTGCAATCCACGGTGAGATTACCTTATCTTGAGCTCCGTTGGGTCTTACTAATGCGCCAGCTCGTAGCGTAAAGTTGTAATACAATTTATTAAATAAACGAGCTTTTGTAAACTTCAGCCGTTACAACAAATTGCAAATATTTATTTAATAGTGGTTTTAATGCACTGTCGGGTCAAGGGTGGTATTTAACTGGTATTATGGAATGATTATCCAAAGTCTGGGCAGGAGTAATAGAGCAAGGCACGCGATAACTATTTGCCTACAATCAGCGCCATGCTCTACGCTCGTAGACTTGTGTAGCGGACGCCACGCTACGGTGCCTCCGTGGTGCCTACGGTCGGTCATTGTCTCGGAAGATTTGTAAAAAGTTGGACAATAAGGTATCTACGATTCTCATTTTCTTTGTCAGTTTCTTCGGTCTAGTGAATTTAGTCTCTTTAATTATTATGACATTTACTTAAATATTATTTTGTGTTCTACAGTTTTTTTTTCACATTATTATGTGAAGGTATTCAAACACTTTACTCTTTTAAACTTAGTTGTTCTTCACATAATAATAAACTCACAGCTGGGTTAAGGCCTTCTATTGTTTATGGCTGTTTTTATAAACAATGCATGTTTTATTTTTATTCCAACTCTATTACACCACGCGCATAATTAATTATTCATGTTACAATATTTAAAAAAACCTCACTGACCCCGTCATGTTATTATATTGTAAGCCATTTATCCTGAGAATCCTGACTTAATTGATGTTCAATTTAGCCGTATCCAATTTTGAGGAAAACCAATCTTTTGGCCACAAACGATCAACGCTTTTTTTTCAAGAGCAATTCTCGTCATCACGCGATCCCTTCGTCTTGGGCGTATCAGATCAGTTCATCAAGGGAACCCAATTCTCTGCTAATAGTTCTGCTTAAACTATCTACAAGTACTAAATACCTAAGTAATAAACTTACAGGCGAATAGTCAAACGCAACTCAATTGAAGTCGCCTGCAATCTCAGGTAGTCCTTGACATTTTTTTTAAAGCATGTATTTAATCGAACCCCTAATAATTACAAATTTGATGTCCTAAAAATATTAATTAATGTAAGTACACTCTAACATAATATTTGCGCCTTTTATGGTGTATTGTAATGACAGAAAATGTTTCAAAACATCTTAAAATGAAGTAGTAAAAACATCTTAAGAGCGTTTACGCCGTACGGCATTTCATGCAAACTTTCAAGCCCTTATTTTTCGAAATGAATGAACCGATTTTAATGAAACTTCATATGCATAAGCACAAATTTAAAATCAACACTATTTCACTATTCGAAAATGCTCTCTACTAACTTTTTAGACCTTTGTATCCACAAAGGTCTAAAAAGTTAGTAGAGAGCATTTTCGAAAAATAGTGTTACAGCCAAATTAGACCGATTATAAATTTTCCATAGAAACGGATATTTCCAGTTATCTTTTTTTAAATAAGACATTTCGAAAATGTTCTCTACTAACTTTTTAGACCTTTGTATCCTGCTTATACGTATGAAGTATCATTAAAATCGGTTCATTCGTTTCGAAAAATAAGGGCTTGAAAGTTTATATGAAATGCCGTACTGCGTAAACGCTCTTAATCAGCAGCTTATCTCATAGAGTAAATAAATAAGTGAAGGGTTTATGGTTCTAGTGGTATCTAAACAATAATTTGGTTAGTTGCAGTCTGTGGTATGCGTCTGCTATTGAAGGCAAACTGGTATACTTGCACGTAAGTACCAGATTAACTATCATTCCGTTTATAATGATGGCCTCTGTTTGAGCATCGTTCAATCGGAGCGATGCACTGTGGACGTCCGTGTAATTAGACCGTCTAATGGTAAGCGGCTCAAGATTACATACACGAACAGTCTTATTTAAAAAAAGATAACTGGTAATTTGTGTTTCTATGGAAAATTTAAAATCGGTCTAATTTGGCTGTAACACTATTTTTCGAAAATGTTCTCTACTAACTTTTTCGACCTTTGTATGCTGCTTATGCGTATGAAGTTTCATTAAAATCGGTTAATTAATTTCGAAAAATAAGAGCTTGAAAGTTTGCATGAAATACCGTACGGCGTAAACGCTCTTAAAACGAAGTGTAGTCTCCCCTTATCCATGCTAGTGGAATTGAAGGGATTTGTCTCACATGTGTTCCTCGTGTAGGTATAGCAGGTTTCTCCGTCTTATCTTGTTAGCACACACAGTACGCCGTATAAGCTCGTGCCTTCTATTCTATTGTTTGTTGAAAAGCGGGCTTACACTAGAAATAATAATTAAGGTATCGAGAGCCTTCGAGCTTAATTTAATTGTAATTTACTAAAAATAATTATGCTCTTAGCTTTCGTAAATAAGTGGATAAATAAGAAGTCCTGGGATTATGAATTTAACAACAATGTATTATAATAATTTAAATTATAGGTAAAATAGATACTTAAACATTTGGGTTTTGGCAGCGGCGACCTTGAATTTTTTTAGGTGGTGCAAAATCTTATGATACATCCATAAGCAGTTGCTTGCTTGCTTTTGCTTGCTTGTGGACGATCGTAAGTTCGATCGTTAAAGTAAGTTACTATCATCAATAACTAGTGCCTGGTGGACAGCCCACCAGGCGCACCACCACCGCGCCTCTCCCATGACAGCGCCCGGTGCCGTCCGCGTCGCACCGCTCGTTCCGCCCTACTCCCTAGGACCGCTACTGGGTATTGGAGGTTAAGGAATATTTACTGAGAATATTAGTTCTAAACCATTAGGTAACCTGGTCTAATAGGTTAGGTATCTAGGAATTATTAATTAACAATAGTTTGAAATCGCCTACGCGGTTAATTGCCGAACCAATCCGTTCTACTGAATGATAGATGTGTTGCTTTGCAGCTTTGTTACTTTAATGTATTTAGCCACCGCAAAATAACTAAGTATATAATATGTTACTACTCTCTGAAATGTGAATTAATTATAATTAAACTAAACACTTGTAATATTAATGCATAATCTTGACATGTTAATTTTTAATAATTATTATTTTTCTCAAATTCCTTCAATGTTATTTCTCATTTTTTTTTTATCCCGACATTTATAATATACCATCTATAATATGAATTCAATCTTGATAACTTAATTTTTTTTTTCCTTTTAATTTTATAATTTGTATTCATAATTTATTGTCTCTATTTTTATCATGTTTACACCTAGTTATATGTGCATGCTGTGGTCTCCTGTAATTGAAGGAGCACACGTAAAAGAACCTTTTTATCATTGTAAATTTCTATTGTTTATGTGTATCCTTTGTTGGAGATCCTCAATAAATAAATAAATAAATAAATAAATGTAGGTAAACCGAGGATCTGTCAGCCGAAATACCCTTCTTGTTTCGCTAACCTATTCAAAATGCTATACAAAACTCATACATATAGCTTTTTTGGAACTGAAAGCTTTATATCAATAAAATAGTCACTGATCACCAAGTAATTTCTACGAAATAAGCAATCAGACAGCTTTTTAAATTATGTAAATATGTCTAAGTAAATAAAATAAACTAAATTTTAAGCAAACAGACTACATTTTGCTCTTGGTTTCTACCTTGGCTTGGAGCCCTACCCCTAAGTTATTCAAACCAAAAGGCAAAAGCCCTAGTTTTCATACAAACAAAATCGCAAACGAAAGCTTAATTAAAATAATTTGCATATATTTTCATGTCACTGTTTAAAACAGCGCGTGTTTAAAAGGAGTAAAAAGTCATCAATCTTTGTCCGTTGCTGCGTGGGTACCTATTCAGAATTCTGGCCTACATTCCAAGGCAACATGTGAAAGACTGAAAGAGGCTGTAGGTCCTATATTTATTATTATAACACGCTTAATTCGTCTATAAAACTAGCTAAAAGCAACTAAACGTTAAAGGAAATGAAAGTCCTATTTTCATGAATGAGCAGTTTGTTTTTAGGGTTCTGTACCAAAATGGTAAAAAGGAACCCTTATGGTGAGACTCTGTCTGTCCGTCTGTCACAGCTGGATATCTCAGGAACTACTAATGATAGCTATCAATTTGAAATTTAGAATACCTAGTCTTTTTTTTTTTTTTTTACTGGGATATCATCAAATGACTCCTCCCGCTCTGGGCGGAGCGGGAGGGAGTGTCAGAATCTTACTGACTATAACCCACCCGTGTTCCTTCCTTAGCCCTTTATGTTCCGGGCCAGCGGTAATCCTTTCGGACAAATCCTGCTGAAGAATACTTAGTTGACGATGACGTTTGCCCAACTATTTTGCAAATAAGAAAGAAATATATATTTTTTTTGCAACATGCATCAGGGACTAGGCTTTTTTTTGTGCGGTATCATATGAAACAGCGCTGTTTACACATTCTCAAACATTTTTTCTTTTTTTTTAGGCCGCATAGTTTTCGACTTTTGATGAAAAATCTGAAATTATTCTATGTGATAGAAGTGTATGTAAAGATTACAAAATAAACGACGTCTCTAAATAACACACTTTTCAGAAATGAAAAAAATTACATTAGCTCCACTACCGGTCAAGAGATGGCGCTGACATAAAACTAAAATATTCTATACCGTAGTAGTGTTAAAATTCTCTGACGAATAAAGGCCTCGCCGATGAAAATTTAAAAACATTTCACGTTTCACAATACGGAACCCTCGGTGCGCGAGTCCGACTCGCTCTTGACTGGTTTTTTCATAACCTTTTACCGTAATTACCTTTTACCTAGGTATTACTATGCACATACTAAAAATAACTGTACGAAGGCGGTCTTCAATCTCCCGTTACAGTCCATAAATACCTCGTAGCGACTTGCTACGAAGCCTACGCGGGTAGCCTACGTCTACCATGCATGACTGTGTTTTCATCAACGAAAGGGTCATCTTCGTCAGAATAGATACATACTTAATGGTATAGCAATGACTACATGCTCTAAGATCTAGAGCATCAATTTATATGTACTTATATGCGAACACAATAGGCGACTCCCAAAGTTTAACCTTAGTTTCACCTAATCCAAATATAATATGCATAATTTGATTGTTTAGTTTGAGTTACAATGTTTATGAATATGATAATGTTTCCCATAACAGTTGTTGTATGCTGTAGCCGCAAATGTTCGGTCGTTTAGATACCTACTTGATAAGCAAACGACATCAAATGTAAAGATTTTTTAGGGTCCTGTAAGTAATATTTTTGTCAAATATTAGGGCCCTTTTTATTCACATACTATATACATTATTCTTTTTATTCAAAAGGAACAACAAACAGCTACAATATAAAACAGAAATAAGAAATATACAAAACTTATAGACAATGTTGCAGCCTATACACGGTGCTGCTCACAGATTATCATAATACTTTTCAGTGAAATAATAAACGACAGAGATAGAGATACGTTTTTTTTACTAACTTATAAATTAACTATCGTGTTTAAGATATTTGATAGATTCGTAATTATAGTGTATACTCAAGAAATAGCTCAAATAAGAAAAACATTTACAAAATATTCAAGAAAGCTTCTTAATATAAGATTTTTGAACTGTAACCATACTTTCTGTAATTAACCAGCTACATGGTTAAATACAGAACTATGGTCCTTTTTCACAGTGTCAGAACGAAAACTGAATATAGTATTTAAACAATTGGATGAAATCATCTGCCAGATGCCAGATGAGTTTTTCAGGTGCCAAATCAAAAATAAATCTAAACAGACCAATTTTGTTTCGAACCATGACTTTGAGAGATGTTGGGTAGCTACTAATTAGCATAACCAGCCTTTATTTCACTGCTGGGTCACTGGCATCCTGTCTGTGAGAGGAAGCGGGCCTTTATCCAACAGGCGGGCCCAGTGCGGGTTGGTAGAGGTCACATGTCTTCGAATTTACTACTACTGTACTACTATAGCTACAATAACTATGGGGTCTAAATCCCAGTGAGTGAATTTCGTTTTCCCAATCACGGATCACGGAACCCTCATTTGGCCCAACATATAGGTACCGGTTATTCGTAATGTCTGACGCCATCGATCTGTAGCTTTATGTAATAAAAACTTTTTTATCTCAGTTCTACGTCTTCACTGTAATTTCCCGCAAACCTGTTCAAAGAAAACACGTTCGTAATAAAAGAAAAAGTTTTTTAATAAATACGAGGAAAAATCTGCCTTCAGAGTCTTTGATACAAATAAGTACAACATGAAGTATGTACATTCAAGAAGTTTTTATTTATCATAAACATGTTGCCTTGAGGAAATTATTAAACATTTTTTATTGGTGTGTACAAAACCCACTCATGTGGTTGAGGGAGTACGTCTGTGTTTACAAAGGGTATCTGCTTTCCGTACCACGTCTGTAGTCTTCGTAGCAAGTTGCTACGAAGCCTTCGCAGCTTACATTACCAACCAGGCATGAGTTACTATGTAAGCAAGCAATTATAAACTATTGTATCTATGGATGACTTAATCATAATAACAAGAGCATATTATTGTCTTTCTGTTTACTAAAACAACATTAAAATATGTACATAGTGGAGTTACTAATCAGTTTGTTAATTTGTTGATAATGGCATTAGCTCGTAACCACCGGTCACTATCGTTCGGACCAACGCTCACCACTAAATCAGCAGAATGATATGATAGATGCATTCATGTGTGTCACCGCAGATGCAGCCTCCCGTGCCGGTAACGAAGTTATATACTGCCACCGCTCTCGTCCGTAACACCTACATCGTGCAAATAGTTACCTTATATTATATATTCACCGTTTTCGTGTAATTATTGGCACGAAAATTTAGTACCTATGAAAATGTAATTTTATGCAGAAATTGAGCGCCTTATGAACGTACACAAGACAATATGAGTATCTTGACAACTATATGAAAATTGCAAGCGAGATACACGTACCTTCAGCTAAATCTTGACTTATGAATTTTGTGTCAAGAGATGTAACTTTTTAGTCCAGCAGTGGACTGCTACAGGATGATGACGATGAACAATTTTTCTGTGGGTTTATATTGAATTTATAACAAGGGGAAATAATCGTAGGGCATCAAAAAATTCGTCCGCATCGGTGTCAACAGGAAAAGTGCCCAAAAGGCTGGCAGCATTGAGCATTGCCACGTTGTATGGCGATGTTGACTCTGGCCAATTTTTTTTTAATGCTGTATGATTCTTTCCCCTTGTTTTTTTAAATCCATTTACCTATTACAGTTAGCTATACAATATGTAAATACGAGTATTATCTTTTTTTATAAAAATAAATTATACGCGTCTGTGTGGTGCCGGACTTAAAGAATACCACCACCCCTTACTTCCCGTGGGTGGACAGCAGTGGACGTCTATCGCCTGAAACGACGACGACGAAATTATAACAAGTAACTAAGTAGGTATCTTTACTACATATAATTCGTGATACAAAAGTTTTGAATACCTATAACAATTCGTATAGCACAATATCAGTGCAAGTAACTCGATACGGTTACAGCTAATGACGTTGTTTTCTTATCGCTCATCTATACGATTCACCCTACACCGGTACACAAGTTTCCGTATCACATTAGTGGCCCTTGACCGATTTCGTAATATCGATTATGGGGAGCAGAGGAGCGTAAATGTTGCTTTGCGTTACATATTTTAAGTTTATTAGGTATAAGTACCTGCCTATTATGTCGTCATTTTAGCGGTTTGTCAAGGGTACATTAAGGCCAGTTTCCTTCGAGTCGATAAAATTCGACTGAATAAGTTATTATTTCTACGCAGAACCCTTACTTATCCAGAATTCTTGATCTTCACAACCACCTTGTAAAAACAAATTTTATTCCCGAAAAAGACATAGGTAATATTATATTCACATAAAATTCGACTGAATAAGTTATTATTTCTACGCAGAACCCTTACTTATCCAGAATTCTTGATCTTCACAACCACCTTGTAAAAACAAATTTTATTCCCGAAAAAGACATAGGTAATATTATATTCACAAACTAAACTAAATTTAAGTTCAGTGCATCTTTTTCTTTCTATTTCATTAAGAAAAGGACAGAAGATAAATTTTAGTTTAGTCCTGTCGTCCTGTCAAATTAATCAGCGTTAGACGTAAATTGACGTAATTTTAATAGGCAAGGTTTTAATCATGTATATACTTGTATAGAGTACCGTCAGGCGCTAATTAATTTACGATTTTCGTTTTTTTATTGCTTTTTTTTTCCGACTGAGGCGGACTTATTCTGTTGTTCTCGTGAATTCACAAGGAATGTAATGTTTATAATTAACTAGCTGTTCCCCGCGGTTTCACCCGCGTAAGTGTCGATCCCGTAGAAATATCGGGATAAAAAGTAGCCTATATGTTAATCCAGGTTGTCAGCTACCCCGATGCAAAATTTTATAAAAATTGGTCCAGCCGTTTGAGCGTGAAGAAGTAACAAACATATAAACACACACACACACACTCACAAACTTTCGCCTTTATAATATTAGTGTGATTATAGATGTTAGTATAATAAACGCATTGAGTTATTGTGTAAAAGTAGATAATAATAGTAGATTATGCACTAAGGTGATAAAGTAGTGTTTTAATGTCGCGGGCGCTATTTTGAATCCCGAACGCAAAGAAGGATTCTGAGTGAAGCGAGGGAGTTAAGACTAGAATCCTGAGTGCAGTGAGGGATTCAAACTCGCCCAAGACGATTCAGACACCTTTATTCCCGAGGAGAATACTCTACTTTTCACACCATCTACGAGACAATAAATAGCAATAGTACTGGAATCAAAATATTTATTAAAATTATAATTACAGATAATAGACCTATTTATATCTGTTAGTTACTTAAATATAAGAGGGGCGTAGAGGTTAGTACTTTTCGATACCTAATGCTTACGTATTCCCCACGGACTACGAATTACCGTTCTTTCTTTGATTTTGTATCTGGCAAATTTACCAGCAACAAATCTGAATGTTTTTCGATGTCTTCGATTTTAATTTTAATTTATCTATAATATGTATGTATTTAGAAATATATAAGTATGTTTATCAGTTGTCTAGTACCCATAACACAAGCTCTGCTTAGCTTGGGACTAGACGGCGTTGTGTGATAGTTGTCGAATATATTATTATTATTATTTTTTCTTTTTTCTCGGAACCATTGGGTCCCGGTCCTTTGGAAGGCGTACGAGGGGCCGAAGCCAACTCGCAGAGGCCCCTTAGGAAATTTTAATGAAATGCGGCACCAACCGACGATTATCCCTGTATGCGCTATGCAAGTGCACCCAAGGATAACCCCCGGTTGGTGTAGGACTATTGCAGGATATGGAAAAATAAAAAGTTGGACTATGGGTTTGGGTGGCTAAAGTGGACTGGTTACCAAGAACTATGGAATAACTACGACCCCTGCTTGATCAATGTTTTATATATACACGGATAAAATGGCAGGGGGTGACTTGCACACTCAACAATGGGCCCCCGGAAACGGTCGCTAGCACATAGTGACGTAGCAACAAGGGGGCAACATGTCCTGAGGTGCTTATGAGGAGTGGAGAGGTATTCCACGGCTATCAGGACAATCCCGGAAGTACGGTCAAGATCCCTACCAGCATCTTACTGGAATACTTCCTTCCTCCGAGCACGTTTGCTCTTGCGAATCTCCACTCAAGCCGGCCAATAAAGGCAAGAATGAGGTGGGAGCTCTGTTCATCGTCATTGTTCACTCCAGCCGGCCAATAAAGGCAAGCCAGAGGTGAGGAACAAGACTTCTCCCTGAAGATAGGGTCCGTGGGGTCGCTACTGCCCAACAGTTCGCCACATGCTGCCCTGCGGATTTCTGTATCTCTCTTGGTCTGGCTCCTCACCTTAGACCTATTCCAGCAAAGTAAACTCTTCCGGCATAGGCCTAGAGTTCGGAGCGCGCAAGCCCCACCACGGCGTCAACGTAGAGATACGGCGGCGGGGTTATTATTATTATTATTATTATTATTAATGTTTGCGAGTTCGTTTCCACGACAAGCGCCATTCAGTCCAAAAATCAATGCCACCTGTAACAAAAATAGGCAGGTAGGTTAGTATTTAAGCAGGAAGGTAAGTTACCTATATTAATTTTTATGTATTACAAGTTATAAGCTTTCTAGCTATACATATTGCCAGGAGAAAGAAAATTAACTATATTATTATTCATTTAATTCAATTTAGACAGGTAATAATAACAAAATTAAATTCTAACTTAACTAAAACTATACAGAAACTAGAAAATAGCGTCGAAAAAGTCATCCGCATCGCTGTCGACTGGTAATGTACCCAAGAGACTGGCGGCATTACCACGTTGTATGGCGATGCTTAGACTCTGGCCAAGGTAAAAGCCAGCCCTTGGGTCACGGGAAGTGTCAACCAGCCGTTTCGAAATTTCTTTAAAAACTTCTTGAGCACTCGGACCCAGAGAAGCTTTCTTAGTTTTGAAATTGTAAAAAAGTTTATTATTTTTAATAATATACACATAAACCTTACGAAGGTTTACAATAATCGAAACATCACATCATCAGTAGATCGCACACAAGCGATCGATTAATGAGCGGGTAGCTAGGACCTACTTACCTATAGGAGTAAGTACGTAGCTGTTTTGGTTACTAAAAATTTAACCAGTATTTAGGTAGGTACTTACTTTTGTGACAAGAAAACTGTGGTCAGGGGCTTCGTTTAGAAATGTTTCTCACCACCATAGCGACCTTTCCAGACGACACTGATATTATGGCTACCGGATCAAGCCACAAAGAAGCAGTAGAAAAAGTTCAACTAGCTGTGAATAAAGTTTATGACTGGACACAAAAGCGGAAGATCAAACTGAATGAGTCAAAATCAATTCATATTGAATTTACTAACAAACACTGCGATTACCACCCAATCTACATAAACGGCATGCCTTACACAGCCAAGTACCTCGGCATAACTCTTGAGTCTTGACGCCAAACTGCGTTGGAAATCTCACGTCAAAAAGAAAAGACAGGAACTCGACATACATTATAAAAGTATGAATTGGTTACTCGGATGGAAATCCTGCCTATCAATACATAATAAAATTATATTATAATAAGAATATGCTTTCTTATGCCAATTTGGACGTATGGCATCCAACTTTGGGGCTGTACTATATGAAGTAACGTTAAAATATTCCAACAATACCAAAATAAAGTACTCAGGAATGCTGTAAATGCTCCATGGAACATTAGAAATGACGACCTCCACCGTGACCTTAAAATGGAACTCGTCACCACCATCATTCAAAAATTTGCTGAAGCCCACGAACACAGACTTCACCGACATGTGAATGTCAAGGCAATTCAGCTGCTAGACAACACGGACATAGTGCGTAGGCTAAAGAGAACTAAACCATTTGAGTTAGTGTAGTATTTATATAGTGAATGAATAATAGTGCGGTGCTAATGGTGCTATACTATACACGTAACACATGAACAAAGTGTTTTATCAATTTATCAGAACCTAAGAAAGTGCCACGAAACTGAGTAAAAGTGAAAATTGACACTATTCATAAAATATCATTGATTCATAATGATATAAAATATCTATCTCGTAAAATATTAAGTTAGAGTTGCTTATTAGTCTATTAGGCTAGATTGTTATCAATTACTAAGAACTTTGAATAGCTCTAACCTAGTAAATCAGATGGCAGTTGTGATAGTCACTTTTGGTGTTCAATTTGGAAGAATTGAACCATGTAAACAAAAAAGCAACAAACAGCGTCCATACAAATTCACTCAAATTGAATGCCAAAAATGAACCGTTTACCTTAAGCATGTAGTAATTACTAGCGGAAAGGTGAGTGATTCCATTTTCATTATTGGATATTTGGATAGCTTGCATACTAATGGAAAAAAAACACAAAAAAAATAACAAAGTCAAAGCCAAATAATTTATTTCAAATAAGTAGGTACATTAAAGGCACTTTTGAACGTCAAAAAATACAATAAAATAGAATTGATTCTAGTCTTCCAAAAGGTAGTGTTCGTATGGAAAAGAGCGTACGTGTCAGAGTGTTTAACGAAACAGTCCGCAGTGAAATATTTACTACAAAGGTGATAATTAGATTTAGGACTCCAATTTTCCATTTTCATGTTTTTCAGCCCTGCTTAGTTGAGTTGGTGAGAAATCTGAAATTAAGTAAGTATTTAATTAAACTAAAACTGACTAAAGTATACAGTACATCGTAGATGGCAAGTTTTATTTCGATGTTAGGTCTTTACTTCGGAAACTAGTACACATTACATATAATACTAGCTTCCGCCCGCGGCTTCGCTCGCGAGATATGTCGATAAAAAACTAGCCTACGTCCTTCTCCTGGATGCAATCTATCTCTCTGCCAAATTTTATCGAAATCCGTTCAGTGGTTTAGGCGTGAAAAGTAAGATAACATGACAGACAAACAGACAGAGTTACTTTCGAATTTATAATATTAAGTATGGATTTATCTTTTGATATTAGAAACGCGTCACTGACTCTGGCAGAGCCACCATCAGGGATTTTAATTTTGATAACACAAAAAAATTGTCGCTAATTAGTCGAAATTTGTCGCCAAATATCAGAATTTGTCGGTCACTGGTTCAAAAGATATAAGGGTTTATAGGTGGCCGATCTGGAGAGAGTCTCCCCAGCAGGGCCACGTTTATATCTCAAAAACTAGAGCACCTAGCGAAGATCTGTTTTCTCCCATATTTTGTCGACAATTAGTCGGAATCAGCCGGTCGATTCTGTAAAAATCTCACCGTGAAAACTTAGGTGAAGTGAGTTTTTTTTTTGCTAGGAATTTACTATATTGACAGCTCACTCCACGCTCACTTCACCTAAGTTTCCACGGTAAGATAGTTACAGAATCGCACTGCTGTCGCCAAATATCAGAATTCGTCGGTCACTGGTTCAAAAGATATAAAGGTTTATAGATGTAGGTATAGTCCAAGAGCCAGGTCGAAGAGTTCACGAAAAAACTCTTCGATCTAGCTCTTGGACTATACCTTATTAATTGAACTCATAATAACTCCTAAACTAAGACCCTATTAAATCTGTGACTTGGCGACAAAATATGGGAGAAAACAGATCTATTAAAAATGTTCTAAATATCACGTAGCAAACACAAAATACACAAAAAAGTAGGTTCCCACGACTTAGACCTTAATTATCAGAGACGAACCAAACAACTCAACCACAGAGTACTTTTTGATGGTTTCAACGTCCATTTGAAAGAACGTGTCAATTTTAGATCCTGGGGGCTTCGAGCCGGCGCTTTGAATCGGCACAAAAAACAACTGTCATTTCGTAGAGTATCGATAATCCAGCGAACTTATATTATTATTATTTTTCACGCGTTTTTTGTGTTCAATTTTATTTTTTAATATTCCACTCGTGGTGGCCAGTTCTATTTTCGAACAATTTACCTACTTATTACCATAAAGTTTCGTCATGTCTGTCCGTCTGTCTGTCTGTCCGAGGTTTTGCTAAGAGACCGTTAGTACTAGAAAGCTGTAATTTTGTAGGAGTTTGTATATCAATTTTTGTTCCAGTAGGGCGTCTCCCCTACTGGCTTGAAAGATCTGGAAAAAATCACGACGATAGTGCATTTCATAAACTTTAAAGGAAAACTATAGCGGTTAAGATAACTTTATTAGTTTAGCAGTAATAGTCGTTGAACTTGGGTGTCGCATAATTTTGTACCGAATACAAAATCCTTAGCATTAATCCTATATAGTGACTAAGATGAAGTAGTTGCTTATTTATGACAGGTAAAGGCTTGCATTAAAAAACAAAATATGAAATAAAAAACCATAATAAATTATCATAAGTTTCACAATACTGCCGCTAGATGGCCCTGTACCAACGGGTTATGCTTTCATTCGAGTACCTACCTATAGAAGTCACATACGAATTTTGTTTAATTTTCAAATTACAATAATTTTGTTAATTGAAATAATAACTTGGCAGCAATCGTACTCTTATTTTTTAGCTTTACAAGGAAGAAAGTGGTTCTTATTAGGTAATGTCTAATCTGTTTAAATAATTATCTTCGAAAATCAATATTTTGTTGTGTTTAGTATCGCTATTCGATAACAAATGGCGTGGTGTCGTGATGGCACTTTTGTAGATCGCGGTGTTAAGATTTTCTTGCACCTCCGTGGTTACGACGTACGAGTTTTGTTTTACTTTGGACACCCCTTGTAATTTATTGTTATTATCATAAGTGATACATTGTGTTGAAAATATTACAGTGATGATAAATAAAATGGGTGATGATAACAAAAAGAAAAAAAAAACATTAAGTACGTTCTTATTTAACAGTACGCGACTACGCATTCAAAATAGAACAATATAATAATCTAAATATATTATATAATTATATCCTAATCTCTTTAGGTACCTACCATTACATATAGGTATTCAATAAATTCAGAATAAAGAACAACAGAATCGTACTATATTGTGATAACGGGCTACTACGGAACCCTACATTGTGCGTGGCCCGACATGCATTGGGCCGGTTTTTTTAGGGTGAATGCATGGAATTAGTATGTACTTACCTATCGTAAATGTTCGTATGCACTGACCTCTATCATACAATGTAATACAGGTTTCTGCGATTTCTAATGTATGTTCCAAATTCAAATCACATTTATGACCAAGGTACGTAATGAAATTAAGTACAATATTATTGCTCTGCTAGACCCCAGGTTGAATTACTTACTTTAGGTTAGATTTGCATGACATATAATTTGACATTAAATCTCTTGTTAGACAAATTGCCCTCCTGGTGGCAGACATTTAGCTATAAAGGCTCTCTTCCTAGCCTAAAACACAAGCAAAGAAAGAGTTGAACTCAATCTCTATAAAAGTAAAATGAAAGGAAGGTTTCCTTCCTCTCTCTATAAATGCTAATGCATTGAGAACCCAAGGGGTTAATCCTCCCCGATTTTAAGGCTTGAATCTATAAATTGTAGAAACAATAAAATTCGTTATGAGTATTATGGGGTCACGAACTAAAAAGAAATGGGTACTTAAAAACAGGGGTTAGCAACCCCTCTAGTGTTCTTAGAAAGTGTTATTTTTAGATAAGAATTAATCATACAGACCAATTACGGAAAGACTAATGGCCTAAATGAGCCTACGTTACGTCGATGAAAGTGAGAAGTAATAATAAGGACTGATAACAAAATAGAACAACAAAAACATTTTCTCTTAGCGTAGGTAGGTAAGAAATAGGTACCTAAGTACCTAATATCCGCCCAACACAAATATCAGGCATTGATACCGAAACTCCGTAACATAAGCTGCGACCTACGGATTTGTTTGTCGATATACAAGGTGTAAGTATAAGCTATAAGTTTTTATTAAGGTCGGGCGCGGCGGCCGCTGCTGCGCGATGACTTCGATTGCTGTACAATCACGAGCATAAATACCTTACAGTTACGCAAGGTTCAAAAGCGATTTTCTTTTAAATTATTGATAGACCTATTTTATGGTGGTGTTTTTTTGGTGTTACTAATAGACAACGTACTATCGAAACCATACATTTACCTGTGTTTATCTGTACTATTATCAATATTGAAGAGTTTGTTTGAACGCGCTCATCTCTGGAACTATAAGGTCTACCAGAATCTCATGGCAAAAAAAAAAACAAAAAAACTTTGTGGTTTTCATACATTTGACATTGCCAAAGCTGTCAAATGTATGAAAACCACAAAGTTTTTTTGTTTTTTTTTTGCCATGAGATTCTGGTAGACTTATACCAGTCGGATTTAAACAAATCTTTTTGCACTTGATAGCCCAATTTTTGAGGAAATCTAATACATAGTAGATTGTTATACAAGGGGCTGAAATGACCCCTTGTATACGAGGTATAAATAGAAACCGAGTTATAATGGGTTTTTAGCGCCGTGTATTACACTCTACTTTTCACTACGACTGCGAGAAAATAAAATAATCCAATACAATATCAAAAACTTTATTTTATTAAAATTAAATGTATAATTTGCACAATTCTGGATATTTAACGAGATTGTTTTTTTCCCGGCAATTTAATTTCACTCCTCTGTGAAGATGAATGCTGAGTTAGTTGTCTGTGGGGTAATCGCGGGGGATACACGTAATTCCAGGTTTGAGGAGGGCTCGTTCCAATGTTCTGAATAGAGAGTCAGCTGACTTGACTCATCCCTTGATGTCAATGGTCGTGGGCTAGTTGGGATGCGTTCTGTGATACGCTGGGTGATATCAAATTTGTTTTAAATGGAGTTTTCGATATAGCTTTTCGCCATTTGATCGGATTTCCGTCAACCGTAGCGTTGTTATATTAGCACCAGAATCCGCCAAGAGAGTGGATGTTCTTCGGAAACTTTGGCCAGTGTACTGTTCCGGATTAGGCAAATTTAGATAGGTGGCGATCTCTTTTGGCATTTAATTTATTTTTCCCTGTAACTTGCCTTGTGCATTTTTCGTTTTGGTAGTTAAAAAAAAATCTTGGCGTGCCCACTCCACTCGGCCGTAAATTTTGGTAGGCTTTGACAATTTTTAGAAATTCTCCACTTATAATGAATTTCCTCTCCTTATGTGTCTTTGTATTAGGCATAATTATTTATGGCTTGAAGATGCAGGTGTCAGTTTCGACATCTTCCACTGTTACGTGAGCCAGTTATAGCCCTCTGCAGGCACCGCGGATCTCAAAAATTAAAGCAACCTGTAAAACAAAAAATAAGTGTGATATAACTGTATTTTGGTTGGTAGGTACCTCTACTTACCAATTTAGTTTGATGAAAATAATAAAAAAACGTTTACAAATATAATGTAAGGAAGTAGGTACCTTTGTTGCCAAGTACTTTCATTCGGTGCCTTATTTACCAAATTCTCGATATCTTTCCTCGTGAAAACTTTGGATTTCTTGGCCTTGCAGTCGATGGATAATTTCTTGAAAAAACCGTCTTTACCCATTTCTTTATATTGACATTATGTCTTACCTGTATAGTAG
The DNA here is from genome assembly GCA_916614155.1 of Mesoligia furuncula. Taxonomy (NCBI): domain Eukaryota; kingdom Metazoa; phylum Arthropoda; class Insecta; order Lepidoptera; family Noctuidae; genus Mesoligia; species Mesoligia furuncula. The sequence goes on along the minus strand of OU744803.1, from coordinate 13,545,916 downwards.
TTGTTCGTAACATTGAATATGTGCTCCAAAGGGTTGAACTTCGATATTTTTTGGAAAGTTCATCAAAATACGTAAGAAAAATTCCTCCTGTAAGCGAATCCACTCGTTTTCTGTCCTCCACTTCATAAACTTTTCGTAAGTATTTAAATAAATGCTTTGTGACCTTATCGGCAACAGATTGAAAATTATTTCTTTTCCTTTCCCTTTCATTAGCAAATTAGTTTCTCCAATAGGTATATGATGTCAACAAAGTTGAGAAATCGATTTCAAACTGCTGTTGAAGTCAAAAATCAACTTCTACGTGCTGGAGGGAGCAATCAAGAAAAGCACGTGTACAGTGAGGCAGCGTCTTGCTGAAGCAAACTTGAAGCCATTTCCAAAACTCGAAAGGTAGCATCGAAATTCAAGGCTTAGTTTCGCTAGAGAACACACGAATTGGTCTCTGGGTGACTGGCCTGGTTTTCGGACGAGTCGAGGTCAATGCTATACATGTACGATGGGAAGTAAAGAGTCTATAGAAGACCAGGAGAGCGCTGTAACCAAACTTGCATTGAAGAGAAAGTGCCATACGGCGGAGGGCTCCATACACGTGTCTTGTGGGCTGGAATTTCTTCCGAAAGCCGCACCGTGCTAGTAGTAATAGTAAATGGCACTTTAACTGCAGAAAGATACGTGTTGGTCCATTTTTAGTAAACATGGGCAAGAACGCCATCTTTATGCAAGAGAACGCTCATCCCCATACAGCTCGGATAGTGTTTGTCTACCTTGAAGATGTCTACATCACACGCATGGAGTGGCCAGCACGCAGCACAGACTTGAACTCCATCCAGCATTCCTGGGACGGACTGGGACGACGTGTACGCCAGCGAAATTCCTCTCCCATCACGATTCGTGAACTGAAAGAAGCACTGATAGAGGAATGGGAGAATATTCCTCAGCATCGGCTCAGAAATCTGGTGGATAGCATGCCAAACCGTATAACAGCTGTATTAACACCTCGTGGTGGCAATACAAAATACTAAAATATGTAAAAATTGCAAAGATACCGTAGCACATTTTTCGAAATCTAGTGAAAATTATCATTTTTACATAACTCACTTTAATTCAAAATAAACTTCATTATCTTTTATGATATTTATTGATTTAGGCACTATAAAAAAGCTAGCTCCAACATTTTGGATGTTATTGAGGTTTTGGTTACTGGCCCGCTTTCTTTGCGGCCCAGTGTACTATTTTTAGTAACTTCAACCAAAGACCACCCAACAACAAGACACAACGAGAAATAGAAACTAGGGTATAAGTCTTTGCTCAATTTGCCTTATTATGGCAGAGGAAGTATCTTCCGCCGCAGCCTTCAGGATGCTGTTGTGACTGCAGGAGTTAGGCCGTTTTTTGCTGATGATGGCATGCTATCCATCGGTATGCCCGTGACTGTACGTAAACGAGTGGGCGAAGCAGTGTCATGGTTTCAATTTCCGGTAAGCTTTGGCATCGGCACGGGCTCGTTGATGCGATGTTAGCGAATCATTCGATTTGTTTTTGATAGCATCTATAGGGCCTGTGGTCGGTTAAAATATTCCGCTTGTAAAAAATAGCAAAAAGGTTAATATTTTTGTTTATTTCAGACGTGTTTGTGTTTGTTTTGTGTCTGCTTTGGATTTAAGTGACTTCTCATGATGGCATTGCTTTGAAAGTCAACTGCTAAACCAAAAGTTTGTAACTTTAAGTTTACTAGGTGCTACGTGAATAACACAGCAGTAAACCTTATACTCTAATTTTTAATTTGATCGACGTCGCAGCTATCATTTTAGTCAAGCAAATAACTAAATATTATTTCTATTTTAAAATAAAACGCACAATTAAGGGTTTCGTAATTGAGATGAATTTATCCCAAGAACAAACTCCAAACTTGACTTTGTAGTAGAAAAAAAATTCTCCCATACATCATTCTACAATTGCAAAATTTGTAATTGGCAAAATTTTTTTTTTGTGTGATAAACCTACAAATTATCGATTTTTTTTCTTTACTTGTCCTGTGAGAACTTGCTTTTTGCCAAATTTCATGGTTCTAGGTCCACGGGATGTACCCTAGGTTTTGATTTAATTGGCAAGTATCAAAATATGTCGCATAAATGGCTGTATTTTTTTAAGTGCGTTGCGTTGGACATTGGACTTACGTATTTGATATCTATTAATTACAACTTGATACCCCCACGCGATCGTGCGGAAAAGGGTTTCGACAGACTGACAGACGGACGGACAAGGAAGTAAACCTACAAGGATTCCGATTTTTCGTTTTGACGCAAACCAAAAAAAGCATTCAAACATCAATATCAGTAGGTAGGTAAGTACTGTAGAGATTATAGAGTTTAAATGCAAACTTCCTGAATACATAGAAAAGTAGATGGCAGAAATATTAGACAAACATTGATTTATAAGAAGAGTTGAAAAGAGAACAACGGTTAGCTCGTAAAGCTCTCACAGTACAACCAATACCAACATCCTTCTATTGTGTGATTGTAGTTGTAGCCGTTATAGGTACAGATATTTCGCTGTAATACTCCTCATAAAATCACAACAAGAAAATGCTGAAAACATTTCATTAGTCAGATGTTGTGAAGTATCATCTCTTTAATTTAATTAAGGAGCTTACCTTTGGAATTCTCAATCGAAACGGCTTTCTGTATAATTACTTTTTGCGTTTGTAATTACGATGTCTCTTGGAAAATACAGCGGTCAAAGTTTTTTATATTCTTTCTAGGAATTCATTTGTGGAAGCTGCGGTGTGGATGTGTTCAGTCACCATGACTGATGGGGTCGCAATTCCTTCGGGGTATCGAAAGGCAGCTGTCTTGTTATTTCAGGACCCTAATAGAATTGTTTGATTTCGATCAGAAACAATGTCTTCAAACGAGCGGCCAAATTGAAATCGATATAAAACAGTGTAATACCTACTTATCCGTGTATTTAATTTATATAGAGTTATTGGAAAAACACCAACAACCTCTTAAGAGATCATTGAACTCATCATTATGAACCATTTTTACTATGGGACCAAACCTGAAATCGACCCCCGAAAATCAGCTGTTCCCTAAATTTTTACGAGTTATACGAACTAAATGTATTTGTTCGTATAACTCGTAAAAATTTAGAAATCAGCTGATTTTTTTTTCGCGATTTCAGGTTTGGTCCCATAGTAAAAGTTGCTCATAATGATGAGTACATACAACCTGAGGTTGATGGTGTTTTTCCAAAAACCCTGTACCTATAGGTATGCAAATACATTGTAACATTAACTTATATGGACTGGTTACGCTTACGTCGTAGCGTCGCGTCGGTCGGGTTATTGTAAACTCGCCATAATGAAAATTTGCCACAAGTAAAAATTATAGTAATTAAACTCGCCACAGTCTTATCTGTCTCACGAAAACTTGCCACAGCTTTAAAAGTACCGATTCGTCAATCTGTGTTTCTTTATTATTTGGGAATTTGGCGTCAGTACCTACCTATACAAAGGTTTGTATAAATAACGCGTGTGCCTTATTACTTTTTCTCTTTTACGGTACTTAAATAGAGAGTATATCATTATTTTATTTGTAATTTTTCCTCCAACGCGATAGTCAACTAATAAAGCTTAGGCATGGCATGGCGGTCTCTCGCCGCGCGACTCAAACAGATTCCTTGATGATGCTGTAATAGTCGCTGTTAATAAGTGCCTCCACAGTCCACTCAGTACCACATTATGAACCATCAAGTAATGAATAGGTGCAAGGAAAAATAAATTGCCAAGCTACAATAGAACGTATGAAAATGAAATCGGACATGTGAAATTACAGCACTAATAATTACAGCGTTACAAAAACAAACAGAGATACCAAAATAGCAAATAATGTGGGTTACGTCCTTGTTTTTCATCGACAAATGACTTACTCCCCTCGAAAAAATAAATTACCTAGTAATAATCCAAAATATTCAGTTCCTGGGGGTTTTATTTTAGAAACATTATTATAACTGGATGACCGTTATAATGTCTCAGTATTACGTTTTTATTTATATTCAAAATTATCGTGACATAGTATTTAAAAAGTTTGACGCAAGGGTATTAAGTACACACAATTAAGTCATGTTTTTCAGCACTGCCTAATGTTACAAAATGCTCTCACGCAAAAAATATGTAAGTACCTAGGTACTTAATAACTTCATTTAATTTAAAATAATTCGAACTTCTTAAAAGTCGTAAAATAAATTACTAGGGCGAAAATAAATTTTAAGGTTTACATTTTTAAATAAAAATTGATTTGAGTGGATAGCTCCCGGATATGATTTATGTTGCGATTTTCGGTCACGCATTTTACAAAACAAATTATGCCGGTGAGCTGTTTTGGCGTTGAACGCTAATCACCAAATCGTTTTAATGACCACTCCGCCTTTTACACTTCCTCCCTCAAGCCCAAGGTCCCTTACGTCCTAAACCTCGTTCACTAACTCCTGCCTGTTAGTTTATATGTCCGTAAGTAAGTCACTCTGTCACAATTATTTGTCCCCCTTGTGAATAACCGTCAAGTAGCGTATCATTTCATTTATTGGAAATATTTAATAAATTAACGTACTCAACTATTATAAGTACCTACAGTCACGAGCACTAATATGTCAACATTTGGCAACTTTCAATTGTTATGTTCGTAATAATATAAAATTTCATTCAAAATTAAAGGAGAAAATCGCCTTTGAATAAAGCCAAGTGTATACATGCTTATGCTCGTGACTGTACCTATGTATACTACGAGTCTACGAGTAAATACAAAAGGTGTTAACCAATGTTTCATCATAATTATTTTGTAAATTGAACAATATTTTAAACTTCATTGTTGTTGTTGCAAGGAAAAATGTGACAGTGTGGTATTAAATAACATTTTTTTACATTTGTAATAAAAAATCCAATTTATTCCGGTCTGATCCCCTGAATAAGGTAAGAACAGGAATAAAAATATTGTAATTTTATATTATTTGAGTTTGCATGACATAAGTACCTACTCGTTTAATAAATTAATACATTTTTGTGACTGAGGTGTTTATTTATTGTTACCGTTCCAACAAAACTTTAAATTTCGAAAAAGTATGTCATAGGTACATAGGTTGTTTTTAGAATCTCCAGCTGACCGAAGACTCCTACAGTTTATGCAACACTTCAAAAAAGACGTAACTATACTTAATTTTTTATCAAATCTAATCGCTCATATTGTCGGTAAAAAAAAATAGGGAGGTATATAGTGTGCTTGCACGAAAAAGCTTTCATAACTTTATCACCCAGAGTCAAGTTAATTGATTCAACAACAAAGGATAACTTCAACAACAGTGTTACCTACAGGCACCGCAAAAATTACTTTAACATCAATCTTTTCATTTCATTATGATTAAATTGTTACAATATTTCTCAGATACGGGCTTAGCATAATTTAAATAAGTAGGCGAGTTACCTGCTTGTTATACAATGTTAGAGAATCATTTTGTTAGCAAAGAAAACAGACAATCTGTTTATACTAACCGAAACACATTTTGAAGGAAACTTTGGAGAAGTTGACGGAGAAAATGGCGTTTCTGTTTACATGAGCGCATGGAGTGTGCGAGTGTGCAGAATAATTTATTAATGAAATTAATGGAAGCTGTAACGGGGGAACAATAAATTCAATATGTATTTCAGTATTTTCATGTTGAAATACACATTACGCAACGTAGCGTTTGAAAACGTAATTAATTTGATAAAAGAGTAGGTCTATATTAAAGTATTTTCCGACCGTTCGTTAAAAATCTCATCGGCACGCCTACTCACTCAGACATACCTATAAAAATTAAAACCCATGCAGATTTATATATAAATGTACGTGCTTTATACATAGCCACAGATCGTTAAATAACACCTTGTTCGTATGAAAACAATAACTAATGGCTGGAATGGTGGAGCTTGCCTTGAAATCTTTGACTCCACTTTAGGTCCTACAACCAATTTTTACCTTACAACAACCAATTTATTGGGCAGGCGATTCTACATTTAAGTCGTAGTTTACTCTTATGAGATTTTAACTTCAGGTGTGTGTTCTGCAGGATTCAGTTAAGTAAGTAAGTACATACAAACATATCATGTAGGTGAATACCTAAGGCAAAGAAAAGGATTGCCAACAGCTACGATCTCTAATGCTCGCCATTAGTTTCTAGCTGCCTCAAGTACTTAGTTCTAAACTTTCTTTTTACGGCAATACTTTATTTCTCTGATCTTTCTAAGACCTCAGACTTACAGCTCACTGCAATTATATAGTACAGGGTAGATTTGTGAGAAAAGGCAGTAAGGGCAGGTACCAGAACTGTTGTAGGTACTAGACTTGCTACAGCAAAACGTTTTTTAACCCCCGACGCAAAAACGACGGGGTGTTATAAGTTTGACGTGTCTGTGTGTGTGTGTGTGTGTGTGTGTGTGTGTGTGTGTGTGTGTCTGTCTGTGGCATCGTAGCTCCCGAACGGATGAACCGATTTTGATTTTGTTTTTTTTGTTTGAAAGGTGAATTAGTCGGGAGTGTTCTTAGCTATGTTTGATGAAAATCGGTCCAAGATGGCCGCCGCCACAAAATGGCGGAATACATATTTTTTCACAACTCCCTTAATATGGGTATCAAATGAAAGGGCTTGAATAGTAGAATACTATACACTATCATAAATTTCAAATCCAAGATGGCCGCCACCACAAAATAGCGATTTACATTTTTTTTTCACAACTCCCTCAATATGGGTATCAAATGAAAGGGCTTGACTGGTAGAATACTATACGCTATTACAAATTTCATAACCAAGATGGCCGCCACCACAAAATGGCGAATTATATTTTTTCTTCACAACTCCTTCAATATAGGTATCAAATGCAAGGGCTTGACAAGTAGAATAATGTGTACTACATTGAAAGGGAATGAGGAATATTAACTAACGAAATGAAAACTAAAAACTTGAAAATATTTTTTTGTCTGATTAATGCTCTAGAATGATGAAGAAAGTGGAGTGATGACTCGTACCTACAACCACTAAGTTTGACTATTTTTATTACGAATGGAATCATCCTACTTAAAAAGCGTAGGTATTTCTACATCAGATAGTGTCGCAGTCCCATTTTATAAACTAGATCTGAAATACCTAAGATATCTAGTTAATAGCTATGAAATACTTGTACGAAAGTTGAATAACTAAAGGAAGAACTAGAAAAAGGATATAATAAAGCAAAAAAAATCTGTTTAGTCTCAAAAAATATTCTTCAACTATACATTAATAATTATTTTTTGACGGATAAAAAACCTGATTAAACACCAAATTACCTAAATCTTAAAACGCAAGAAAATAAAAGAAATGAAATAAGTACAAAAATTAAGGAGTCCCTACAAAAAGCTTGAAATAAAAAATTAAATTTAAAATTTAAAAAACCCCCGACACAAAAAAATACCTAATAAAATTAAATGTAAGTAATTGGAAAAGGATCAAATAATTTAAAAACCCCCAACTTAAAGAATCTAGGTAACGAGACTAAAACAGATAAATTCATATGGAAGTCGGGGGACCGTTCTGTGGAACACCTATTCTAAGAGGTCCCCCGACTGCCATATGAATTTTTCTGTTTTAGTCTCGTTACCTAGATTCTTTAAGTTGGGGGTTTTTAAATTATTTGATCCTTTTCCAATTACTTACATTTAATTTTATTAGGTATTTTTTTGTGTCGGGGGTTTTTTAAATTTTAAATTTAATTTTTTTAAGAGAAAAATATGAGTTGACATTCATCGTAAGTTATTAAAAAAAAAATACCCGTTCCATTCATTTTAACCGCGTAGGCACTTTGCATTTTTCCATGAAACAGCAGATTTTTTTTTCTTATTTGACGAAAAATTTCTACGCTAGGGGGTCTAGAGTTTTGCGGGCCGCCTCGTCGGGTACCTGGTGACGGGGCCGCAGATCTTGCGGACAGCCAGTTTGGCTTCCACAAGGGGCGCTCGATGGTGGACGCCATCATGCGCGTGAGAGCCCAAACGACGGACACGGTGTCCCGGGGTGAGGTCGTAGTGGCAGTGTCACTCGACATCGCTAACGCGTTTAACACCCTGCCCAGGGGCTGCATTGGAGAGGCACTTCGGTATCAGCGGGTGCTGAGTGACCTACCTCCGTCGAATAGTCGAGGCGTATTTGACGGACAGAGCCGTCATCTACCCCGGTCGCGACCTGGAGTGGAACTGGCGAAAGATGTCATGCGGTGTCCCGCAGGGATCGGTTCTGGGGCCGTTCCTGTGGGACATCGGTTACGACTGGGTGCTGCGGGCCGACCTCCCTGTACTATATAATTCTAGACGCTCCGGGCGTCGGGAGCCGCGAAACGACTCCCGGCCACCGTAGGCGCGGGCCTGCGGACGGAGAGTAATGGGTAGCTCACCGTCCAATCAGGATCAGTTCCGTGCCGGACGCCGCGTACGTGTTCCACGCGCGCCTCAAAGAGATGTCAGCTTCAAGGAAGGAGCCCCTTTGGGCCGAAGCCTGCCGGGTCAGCGGGATTGTCCGAAAGGGTTACCGCTGGCCCGGAACATAAAGGGCTAAGGAAGGAACGCGTGTGGGTTTTAGTCATTGGGAAATGACCCGCAAAAAAAAGTGGGGTCTAGATTCTAGAATCATTTGCTGAATCCATGGTTACAGTTTGCGTGTCGATGTCCCTGCAACCCCGTATTAGGAACAATAATTACGTCTTCTACTTCTTCACCTAAAATTATTATTTTAGGTACTAGGGACGACAAATTCAAACTTTGCATGTCACAAGAGAATGTTTTACTTGCTGCTACCGCACTGTATTATCAGCGCTTACAATTTCATTAGTTCGTTAAAGATCTAGAAACTAGACGGTAGGTACCTACCTATTACATTCCCTATGTGGCTATACAATACCTATGTTTATTGGTAAAACATTAACAACCTCTTAAGAGGTCATTGTATACTCATCATTACGAGTATGAACAACTTTTACTATGGGACCAAAACAGAAATCGCGAAAAAAAATTTTGACGAGATAAACGAACATAACAGGAACAGCTGATATTTTTTTCGCGATTTCAGGTTTAGTCCCATTGTAAAAGTTGTTCATAATGACCAATGATACAATGATCTCTTAAGAGGTTGTTAAAGTTTTACTAATAACCCCGTATATACAACGTTATTTTTAATGTATGCAAACCTGAATAGGTATAGTTTGTTCAGAATAAGTAACTGAATCAATTCCAATAACTTTCACTCCATCAATATTCAAATATAAACAAAACGTACGAGATGACTTAGAAGCAGCTTAAAAACAACAAGGCGCCGTATGATATTTAAAACAATAAACTTGTGTAGGTATTCGTTATTTGTTGTTTTCAGACCAGCCTAGGCCAATTACCTACTAAAACTCCGTAAGTAAGGTAGAGTACCTACAGCTCCACACTTACCGAGTTTTCTCTCCAACTTTACTTATGAGTAGGTAATTTAATTTGCCTTGATTATAAGATACCTAAACAAACTTCTGAATCGACTGCCTGGCACTTATCGGAAAAGAAACTTCCTTAATTTCCTTCGCCAAATAGATAGCTTTGCGGATAGTAAAGTTCCACGAAACTCTTTGTGGAACAACACTCATAAATCAAGAGGAATATTGTCAAACATAATTAGAAAGTATGTTGGGTAAGATAATGTATCTCTGTGATTATCACTCTGTTATGTATGTTGACCTTATCAACAGACTTAATTGGTCAATTAGTATTCTTTTGACTAGTTTGTTTTGCCTGCATTGTTAGTCTTGTCTATGTAGTTAGAAACTTCAGTGTAGGTTTGATTAAAAGGTCTGGCAGTGTGGGTGCTGAGATTTCGATTAGAAAATATTTCAGTAGCAGTTTACAATTTGGATTTGTGCTCGCCGTATTTCGTGGGACTTAAACGTAACAGACAAAATGTGAGTGTAGGTACTGGTACATACTATACACCTCATGCCGAAAAAAGAAAGAATACAGTCGTATATTATGTCGATTTTGTTTAATTACCTATTAAACCTTGATTAAATAATGTTGGCTCTTTGATCTGTGTCTAAATAAATATTCATTATTTAATTTCAGCCTAATATTTCCAGGCGACTTTCAACTTACGATATGACACTGGTTACTATAGATACTGTGCCGTTTGTGGTAGATACACAAGGCGAGTCTCAGTTAATTGTTCGAGAAATTTTTTTTTGTTGTGTAGCACAGGCTACCTGTAGGTAATAGGAGAATTAACTCGTGCATGCTGCATGCCGCGGTGAAGAGATTAGACAACAAAATTGGTAGCTGACTGACTGTCCAGAGGTCAAACGTGCCTAGGGTTACCATGTCTCAAGATTTGTCCTGAGATCTCAGGATTTTTAAACTCTTCAGGATTACGTCCGGATTTTGTAAATCTCAGGATTTTCAGAATTTTCAATAGAGTAGAATTTTAAGATCTTTTTATTAAAAACATATACAAAAAACTCTTTATACTAATCCAAATCAATAAAAAAATCAACTGGGGTCATGTTAATTGCAAAAATAAAATATAAATAATAAAATGAAACTTTCAACTAAGTACCTAAGCTTAATCAGTTTTTTCATAATTATTTGTTTTGCGATGATTATGTACCTTACGGAAGGGGTGGACTGTATTCGCGCCCAACGTGTGTATGAATATGAACCCCCGAGAATCGAGATCCTGAGTGCACAAAATTAATAATAATATGAATTATTAAATTCTACACTACGTTTGAAAAAGAAATCTGAAATTGCGACAAATTCTCAGGATTTTTTATGGAAATCAGGCTTTTTCTCCGGACTTTTAAATTTTTCATCTCGTAACCCTAGACGTGTCGGACGTACTAAAATAACGTAATTGGCTGGCAATTTTATAGTTTTCCAATAATTGAAACTGAATATTGTTCGTCTAATGAAAGTTATCTCTAAGTTTAAATTAAAAATAAGCACTCTTTATTTCCACATAAAATCCAACTTCCAAGTCCATCGGCAATGCCAAGACGTCCTAAATACTTCAGTTTCTTCGATTATCCTTCGGGACCTGCGTTAAGGAGCAGTTTTATAATAGATATATATAATAGAGTATATAGAATATTAACTAGGTAGTCAACATTTGTTTGTTTTCGTCGAAGACTTCTATCGTATTTCGATCACATTCAACAAAAGGCTGAGTGTTCTATAGGTATGTCTTCCTTGCGGTTTTTATTTCGATTTGATCGTCAGACGCCTAAGTATACAACGAAGAAAGGAAAAACTAAGTGTTTATAAATTGCTTGATTTTCCTCGCCAACTAAATGCTCCAAAAAAAATAAAATCTCTCTCAAAGAAAATTTCGTGCCACCTTTAAAACTAACTCTAATTAGTGGTGTAATGTTAGATAATAATCAATCCAATTTATGTACCCGCGTCAGACATTAAAGTTTAGATTGCTTATTTATAGAATCGCCTTACGAGTTAGTTTGGTGAATTTAATGCGTTCATAGGCAATTGTATGCCGAATATTTGAGATTGACACGAAGGGAGTCGCGGAATAAACCTAGTCACAAATCAATTCTCATTTCATAATGACCTATTTATTGCTCCGACATTTTCTCGCTTTTCCAGAAATACGAGGTACTGCCGAGTGCTCAGATAATTGGAGAAACAATACAAAGGCTACTTTCGATCATCAAGAGTAGAATCTACTGGAGTCTATTACAAAACCAATTGTCGAGCTTATGTTCAAAAGTTGCTTATTAGTTTCCGTAGAGTCTGGATAAAAATAAAGCCCCGTTTAATTTCCACACCGTTTTCTTTTTGCATTCTTTGTTTGAAACTCCTATTTCAAACAGAGAATGCAAAAAGAAAACTTATTATGTAAAGCAAGCGTTCACACTTACAACTTGGCTTTATAGTAGTTTTGTGCAAAAGTTTATTAAGGCCATAAGTGTTATAAAACACTCAATGCAGACTCTACTAAGAAATAATGTACTTTTACGATGTTTTTTTAAGTGCAAATAATATTCAAGAGCAATTGCTCTTTATAAATGCACTTGTATGACAACTGTGCTGATAAATGTGTTACAACGATTCTTTATACACATATATAAGAGCACGTACTAAGTGTTAGTATTCTTGTAGTACAAAACGCCTTAAATCATGCTTTTATAAGATGTACTGTCATAGTCTAGACACATGTAAGTCTGCTGTAACACCTTAGTTCTTAAATCAGCATATACGCAAGAGAAAATTGCTAGTTGGGATATGCATGAGTTTAAAGATGCGGTAGCAACGTCTTTCATTTTGAGAGTTCAATAACATTCATTCTTCTTCTTTTTAGCGTGTCGATAGCAATCTAAATGGACTCGGCCCAGAATTCGGCTACTTGTTTGGCGCCATCACCAGCGTCCACCAGTTCTCGTAACGTGCAGCTAACAGGACAGGCAGAACACGATATTAAGTGTCCCATCGTTTGTGGAACAGCATCACATTTACACTCCAAGGCGGAGGCGTCTATGAATCTCCACCTGAACAGGTTTTCCTAGCTTCGGCCAACTTGAGTCCGGAGTCTGTTTAAAGGTTTCCAGGTTACTCAAGGTAAGAAATGTTCAGGTGGGAGGTCTTCAGCTGGTGAAACGAACGGTTTGGGTAAGAAAGCACATTCTCGCCACAGCTTCAGTCTTTCTTGTGATGGATCGCAAGTAAGAGGGACGACACACTTTAAAAAACTGTTTCGGCTTTTCAGCCTTTGTGGCACAAGGATGTTGTTGATGGTGTCGTTTGTCGGAGAGCATTTTGGTTCCTTCGCTGGAGCTTGCCACACTACACTGATTGACTAATCCTTTCACCACGATGGCAATCCAAAGTCCACTTATAAAACCGGCTCTGTGCGTAGTCTCGATTAACATCGAAGGGTGAGTAATGGGTAGCTCACCGTCCGATCAGGACCAGGCCCGTGCCGGATGGCGCGTACGTGTTCCATACGCGCCTCAAAGAGATGTCAGCATCGAGGAAGGGGCCCCTTAGGGCCGAAGCCTGCCGGGTCAGCGGGATTGTCCGAAAGGGTTACCGCTGGCCGGGAACATCTTTATGTTCCGGGCCAGCGAGCCCTTTGGCCAAGGAAGGAACATGGCTGGGTTTTAGTCAGTAAGAGTCTGACACTCCCTTCCGCTCCACCCAGAGCGGGAGGGGTCATTTGATGATTTCCCACCCGAAAAAAAAAAAAGGGGGTTCTCACGAGACAAATCTGAAATTCTTTCTGATGTCTACCGTAAAACTCACTGCGACATTCTTTGCGTTCATGAGACCCATCGAGATGAAACCCAAAGCCGGCCACACATCCATGGACTTAAGCTTATCGCCAAGATCTGTCACCCGAAGCACGGTAACGCAGTGTTTGCTGCTCCCGGCGTAAGCATACTATCCACCAAGTACTCAAACGAGAACGACATAAGAAATCATCACCGTTGATGTTGATAACTGCCCCATTACTTCCTTTACTTCATTGCGTTATTTACGTTGATGAGCAGATAATTTTTTCGAACATAGGAAGCAAAGAATTGGCATTATAAAGATATCTTTAAAAATGATTCAGATTTTATTGATTATCATGTAACGTAAGTACTTAACGAACAACATTTGTATGACGTTAGAAAGGTGAGAAATGTAATCACATTATTGTATTCAAGTGCAGGTTGTAGGTACTTTTATGATGCAAATAAATAAAGTTATTATTATTTTTAAAGTTATAGATTCTAATTGATAGTGTGTTAGGTACGCAATTATATAGGATGATGAGGTTACGGTAATAGAGCCGTGTATGTTTGAACCACGACACACACTACTTCCGACTAGCGACTGAAGAAAACTGTTCCTATCCACAAACGGCTGTCGACGAGGAGCTAACAGAATAAATTATATGTCCTACATTAAAATCCCCTGTCAAGGCTTCATACACATCACAAGAAAGTTTATCCCAACTTATTCATGTCATAAGGAAGTTTATAAGAGGAATTCTGAATTTCCCTGTAATAATTTGATTTCCGGCTCACTGAAGAAATACTCAATACAAGTTATTGCCAAACTGGAAATGTTAAAATAGCGACATTAGCGATATATGATGATACAGATAGCACATTCAATTTATGGTAAATAAATAAATATATTTTTTATTACAATAAAAGGGTTAGGACATTCCGTGGATAAGTAGGTAGGTACCAGAAACTTATTAAGTTCTTACATGTTTCATGACAACAATTTATTTTGAAATTGGAATTGTTGAAAATTGATAACTTATGATTCAAAAATCGAAAGAACTTGAAATTTCTGTCATAAAATTAATATAATTTAACACAAGTACCTACGAGCTAAAATGGGTACTTTTAAGTACACATCGCGTACAAAGTGTTTGTTATTACTGGAGTGGTACCAAGACTGGGAGTACATTGATAAATGTATCTGGGTATGTATTCATTAATTACGAGATTTATTGTAGGTACCTACATTAATTGATTAATTGTTTTTTAATGACACAGGATATCCGACGTCGCCTTTAAAAGTGCTTGTTGAAAATTTTCCTGAAAAATCAACAAGTCGTAAAAGCTTCAGACACGATTCTTAGTACCTATTATCCTATTATATCTATGAGTGGTACAGTTGCCGGCACGTAACTTGGCAAGAGTTTTTGTAGTGGGGGAAGTTTGCCGGTAACTGTAACCAAGTTTTTAACGATATTATATTTCCAAAAAAAATAGCCTTTAGGGCTTTGTTAATCCCATCGTTCACAAGTTTAATTAAGCCGTAAGCGTTAAGTTATGCATGTTCCTACTTACTAACTAACACTAAGTATCCTATAGATCTACATGTTGCTACGTAGATCTTATCACGAAGGAAATATTAAAAATAGGTATTAAGAAGTTTTTATTAAAAAAATTAAGAATTGAAATAAAGTAAAAAAAAAACATAGAGTCAGTTTCAAAAACGAAAATCCCTTGTCATTTTCCGAATCAGCAGCTTTGCTGACTACGTAGGTAGGTCTAGGTACCCAGGACTATAGGGATTTTCGTAGACAGGTGTCTACGAAAATCATAGTGTATAGTGTACCTAGTACCTACGTAATTATTAAACCTGAACTGAAGGCTTTACATGTCATCAGGCGCGGGCCTGCGGACGGGGAGTAATGGGTAGCTCACCGTCCGACCAGGACCAGGCCCGTGCAGGACGGCGTGTAGGTACGTGTTCCACACGTGCCTCAAAGAGATGTCAGCATCGTCTGAAGGGGCCCGTTAGGGCCGAAGCCTGCCGTTGCCGCTGGCCCGGAACATAAAGGGTTAAGGAAGGAACACGGGTGGGTTTTAGTCAGTAAGAGTCTGACACTTCCTTCCACTCCACCCAGAGCGGGAGGGGTCATTTGATGATTTCCCACCGAAAAAAAAAACTTTAACTGTACGTACAACTGAAAATACCTACTCACCTAGAATCAAATAATTAAAAGGCCAAGTTCCACGCTGAAATCCCGGAACTGCTTGCGCTTTGAGCTTTTCCGACTTTTCTTTAAACTTTTTGGTAATGTGACACTCTCTAGACCTTTTGAAATAGAAGAGGGTGGACAATTATTTACATTAAAGAGCATCTCTATATTTATACTGACAGCGTTTTAATTGTTGCCTTCTTGTAATCATCTCGTTGTTTGGCTGGTTCACTATGTAATACTTTATTTTATGAATTCCTGTGTAACGTTCGACGTTACAAATGTGTTGTATTTCCACAGACTTGTGCATCGCTTTCAGTAAATACATAAATGCTAGTATTTGCTTCTATTATTAGTATTACTTACGTTTAAGGGGATTACCGGACCTAAACGCAAAAAACGCAAGTTTATGAAACAATAAAAGTATATGATCGACTACAGTAAATAAAATCAGAAAAATATATGATATTCTTCAGGATATTATTATGCTAGGTAGATAGTGTGTTGAAAACATAATACCTACAACTAGTTTGATACCATAGAAAAAAATCATGAAGATACCTCTTAAAACTTTCTTTTTACAATAAAAATCATACATATTATATACATACAATCATTCTGATTTTTTGATAGATTATTCTACAAGCAACATAGGTATGTACTAAAACACTAGTGTTTTAATTTTTTAGTCCAAACAATAGATTTTTTGTAATTAAATAATTGCTTCATATTTTGCAATAATGTCACCGTTGTGTCATCGCGCTTCTCTTTCTTTTCTATGCAGTCCGACAGTGACCGCGTTTTAGGTCATGTAAGCTCCTTAAGAGTCGTTTTACAGTCCAAGTTTTTGGCAAGTTCATGGAATGTAGTTTATCGCTATGTTCCCCACCAATCGGCAGTTGAGGAAACTTTGCTCTAGATGTCGGTTGGAACCAACATAGAACGAATCAGTATTTTGTTTTTTTCCAAAGTTATTGTAAGTACCTAAACGAGGCGCATCCAGAAATAGATTTAAGAGGCCTCTTACAGTCCACTAGCGCCGCCAATCGAAAAAATGTCATAACTCGTAAATAGAATCAAAAATACAAAATGTGGTCTATTATTACTGTAGAAAAGGCAATAACGTAATTTTATAACACATTGTCAACACTTGAAATATACTAGCTGTTTAGCTAAATCGTGCATTTGTAACAAAAACGGCCGTTTATGTTTTGAATGCACGATTTAGCTAAACAGCTATATTTCAAGTGTTGATAAGGTGTTATACAATTACGTTATTGCCTTTTCCACAGTAATAATAGAACATATTTTGTATTTTTGATTCTATTTACGAGTTATGACATTTTTTCGATTGGCGGCGCTAGTGGACTGTAAGAGGCCTCTTAAATCTATTTCTGGATGCGCCTCGTTTAGGTACTTACAATAACTTTGGAAAAAAACAAAATACTGATTCGTTCTATGTTGGTTCCAACCGACATCTAGAGCAAAGTTTCCTCAACTGCCGATTGGTGGGGAACATAGCGATAAACTACATTCCATGAACTTGCCAACGAATTCAAAGGCAGTCGCCAGTACTCGCCAGCCCCGTAACCTCGTCATCCGTATGCCACACTATATCAACAGATGGCGTTGTCTGTTAAAACTTTACGGCATTTAAGCGATTGGCTAATTTACAAACTCGTTTTATGCCATTTATTGATCATTTTGAGTTTTTGAGTAGTAGTGAATCACAGCTTTGTCATTTAAGGTGGAACTTGTTACGATGTCTACCTGAATTCATTGCCCATTGTTTCTATGAATATCAATTTCTTAATCAATTTCGGGATTGGCTTTGTGGTTTTGAAAAGCCCTTTAGTATTAAAGGTAGAACGATTTTTTTACGTAAAGGAAGATCGGAATTTAAACCTTATTTATACATTATTTACGAGTTGGAACACTTGGAACAGATGTCCGTGGGATAACGAGGGCTAAAACAATTTATTCAATTTTGCAAACCCAGTAAGTGTAGTGTAAGTAGGTACCTACCTACCTAAATATATAAAAGTATTTAAGACATTTCACGGACCTACACACATGGAGAGATTTGTACCCTCATGTAATGTAACAATGAAATATATCCGCTCTAGTTCTCACACATACTCGCGTCGGGGGCCCCGTCCACACAGCTGCGGGGTAAAAAACGCCATTTGTAACCCAGACAGATGAGTGCAACTTATTTTTCGTTTTCGCTACTTACACCGTCATGAATTTTATTAGTTGCGAGATGTAAAGCACGACTAATAACTTTTTATGGTATTTAATTGGTACCTTTATAAAAACGTGTAGGTACCTATTGAAATCAATATTACAAACGTCTAAAAAGAAAGCATGGAAAATTATCAATCTCAAAAGTAATATGAGTTTTTAATCTTGGGTAGGTACCCCGCATTCTTTTATTAGTTTAGATTGGTACATAGGTACATAATGTAACAGACGCAGGACGCTCTTAATTTATGTTGTTTTGGATGGACCACAATACATCATACATAATTATGCTGGTCATTTTTAATTATTATAACTAGCAACTTCCTGTGACAAATTGTAAGTAATAAAAGAGAGCTTGATCACCAATTAGGTACATACTAATCAACTTTTTGGTACCTATAATGTCAAAAAAAGTTTAGCAGTTTCCGAGACAGAGATAGACAGACAAACATAATTGGTAGGTATCTTATTGGTCTCCAGAAGCGAGAAGCTGTGACGTCAACTATTTATTGCAATGTACTTACCTACTCGACAACTTCCTTTGTTTGTGAGAACATTATTAGTTTTAGGTACAAGTAAGTAGTTGTTTCATTAAATTTTTTTTGCATAGTTTGGTAGGTAGCTCCCATTTCATATGCTGGCTTGAATAGGTAGTGTAAGTTGGTATACCTACAAACTAATTTAAGTCGGTAAACTTTAAGTAAATACCTTTGATTATATAATCAAAGGTAAATACCTATTTATACCCAGTAGGTTTAATATTGCTGTGCCTTGCCGTAAATACATAAACTTCGGCATGATTTTGATAGGTAGGTTCTACGCGCGGTGTAAAATTAATTTTGTGAGAAACTATGCGAGTATCTAGCTATAATCGATAAACTATATGTATAGTAGACATAGGTAATTATTTTCGATTCAAAGAATCATTCGCAGATTCTTAGAGCTTAGTAGGTACCGTTTCGAACAGACAGTATCTAGATAAGTATGTACTACTTGCCGTAAATTCCGTTTACAACAAAAAATACAATATCTTTTGTATCAAAACCATGGGGGAACGTGGGACGAGAGTAGTCAGTAGGTAAGTAAATGGGAAATGAGATGAGAAGACGCGAGAGGGAGCGCGGAGCATCGAGGTTGGGATGACGCCGGGTCCGGGCGGGGGGCCCGGGAACGATTCATTGATCCGAACCGTTCTCGGCACTGCGACAGGGACAACAAAGGGAGGGCCCGCTACCGTGCAGTTTCTCTCTCACTCCATTCAATGTAGCTTATCGTACATCATAATCATGACTAGAACATAAATACAGAAATTGCTTTATTTTGGCAGATAAATAGATAAGGCACTGGTATTATTATTATATTTCTCGTTTGGAATTTAGCTTTGACCTTGCAACATTTATTTTGAGAATTTTCTTTGTAAGTAGCCTTTTAAATAGCTTAACATTGTAAACGTGAGAGATTTGAAATATTATTACATGAAAGAACTAATACCTAGTAAAATACCTATAATGTACCACCAGTGCCTAAATTGTTGTTATTGAGAGTTGTGCTTGTGACCGAAAAGTTGAAAACCATCCGTAATTATGTGTAAAAGGAACGGCAACATTACTTGTCGCGCTTCGAATGTCGAACCACTCGAACCAAACCGACTCGATTCTCTATCCTTGTCTTTCACACAGGGATTCGCACGGGCGAGGCAACTCGCTGAGTAGCCACGCGTGCTCGTAGCCGTCCGTTGTTGCACATCGACATTAACCGCTTTCAGTGCTAGAGCGCGTTCCTCCGCGCTATACTCACATAACCTCAAAGTTAAACAACCCTGATTATTTTAGTACTATTCATTGTAATACCATTAAATACTCATGATTACCTCGAATTTATAAGTTAGTGTTGTGGAAGTTTACGCCCAGCTAAAGGGCGTACGTGGAGTGTATTTTTGTGCAACACAAAGTAAATACAAACGGCAAGCTGTGGGGATCAGGGGCCTTTTTTTTGCCGCCGCAGGGGATGTACTATCCTGTGAGTATACACTTCAATATCTCTAACGATAGATAATATTTATAAAGGAACATGATAATAATTTGTTTTTCGAGCCCGGGACGTAATAAAGATAACCCTGGTGTCAGACAGCGGAGCACAATGTTATGGCACTTATGGCGCATGGCGTTACATACCTACTTCACAGTTTCACTGGCTTTTAGAGATCATATCTGCTAATTGCTGGCCATTGATAATGTCATAAAATATTATTCCTAACAAACTATAAATTTAATTAATAATTAGGTCTTTGGACTCGCATAGTGCTTGATAACTATTTAACTAAAGACTTATTAGTTACAAGTTAATTTACAAACAATTACTAGTGTCTATCGAAAATACGGATCATTGAATTTTTCACTTGCATCCATTGTTGACATTGAAGTTGAATGAATTCATTGAAATTCATTTATATTTGTCTTTTTCTGCTCCACTAAAATGACGTAAGATAAAAAGAGACGCTTCCATTTTACTCACAATGTTGTAGCAATAAATCGTACTCTAATTTTGTACTTATTTAATTTTGTTTACTTACGTATTTTTGTATTCATTTGTTTTATTCCTGTGCGTTAAAAAAATTCGTATCATGTCCCCAATTCATGGGCACCTTGTAAGAAGATAGCGTATTATTATTTAGATTAGAATAATTTGCAATAATCTAACTAGAGTAATCAGACTCAGTGGAGAACAAAAATGTCAATTTGACAAAGTAGCTGCCCGCTTATCTTACAACGATGAGAATTAATAAAAAAATAATTAGGTACCTAATATACCTACGTACACAATTATAAATGTATTTATTTATGTATTGCCAAAAATAGTTTACTAATAACATTTGATAGTGTTTGTTATTGAATCTGTCAAACGTCTTTTGGAATCCAACAATTTCATCCACGTTTTATTTGTCTTAAAACAATTATAACTTGAATACAAGGCTTTTGGCTGCGTTCTCTGTATGACGAATAGTAACTAGTAACAGGCACGTTGATTTCAAAATGTAAGCCAATACCTAGACACTTTTAGCTTCATTAACTAGGTAGGTAGAAATACGTCTGAAATTTAACACCTCATTGCTAATGTTTATGTGTCCGTTCTTCATTATAAATGCTTTATAATAATAACGTGGTATTTTTATCTGTCTGCTTAGGATTAGATCGAAGTTCTTGACTAAATCTCAGATTCAAATTATTAGGACTAACGGTAGGTTTATCACGTAAATTGATTAAAATATGTAGGTCTAGGTACCTACCTACTTTGTACTATCTTACGTCTATGTTTGGATCGCTGCTCTTGACGACTCGGCGCCACCGATTGACTGTTGAGAAACAAATTTTATTAATAAGCCTAACCCACTTTATAAATGTTTTGAAGTCGTCAGTTACGTACCTATCGTTCTTTCATAAATACCTACGAAAACTTTTACTCGGAATATTCAATCAGTCGGTACCCTGTATTTATAGGTACTTAACAATAGAGATGCACCGAAATTAGTTTCACATTCGGTATTACCGAAGTCTTCGTACTTCGTCTCCGGCCGAATTTCGGTTAGATCTGCCGAATGTCGGCCGAAATTCGGTAGCTTAAATTAATTTAAATAAGAAATGGAAAAGTGGAAAGAAACTTATTTAAAAATGAAATCTAGATCAAATGATGATTTGTGAGTAAATAGGTAACGTGTATGTTCGTGTTTGTTTTTATTTCCGTAGAAAAGAAACATTACGTATCAAAAATATGCTTAATTAAAATTATCAATTGCAATATTATCTTTGAGCAAGGTAACATAACATTATTTCTTCTTTGTAACTTATTTTAGATATAACATTTGTACTGTTTGACTTTCAGTCTTTTAATTTTTATATATGTAACAAAACAATCGTTTTTATTACTTTTATAGCTTAAAGACTTTTTCTGTAGTGTCCGTAGTTTATCAGGTTCAGGTGGGCCCTCAATCCTCTATGTGAGAACTGAGGGCCCAACTTTACAGTCCATAACTCGGTTATTTGACTTTCACAAAATCTGATTACAACTTTCACAATTCTTTGGGAATGTTCACTAAATCCTAAGCACATTGTCAAAGAGTTTTAACAAAGAGGCCCTCACACCACACGCACATCGAAATTTAACCGAATTTCGGCCGAACTTCGGCTTCGATACATATTTAAACCGAACATTCGGCCAAATTCGACATTCGGCAGGACCCACATTCGGTGCAACACTACTTAACAATATCTGTGATCCTGAAAACCCGAACACTGATTATTCCTAGACAACCAAAGACCAAAAGCTCAGACCCAAAGAAATAATTCATAGATTTCGTACGGGATTTGACCAAACTACCAAAGAAAAACTATTACAGGTGTTATTTTTCAAAAAGCCCAATGACCCTCAGCTCAGCATCTTTCTAACTAAGATACGTATATACCTACCTACAATGCCTACAATTATCGGCAAAATGATTTTGGAACCCACTCAACTTGAGTAGGTACCTAAGCACCTTACCTACCAAACCTATTTGCCGATAATAGTACCTACATACCTAGGTAACAGCAGCCGGGTGTAACGATGTCAGTCAAAATTTAAAATAAAATTTAATATAAAGCAGCGTCTTGCTTGCTCCCCTCATTTTGTATATTTGGAGCGAGCCGCCATTGCCAGCGACGGAAGGGGGAGATTACAGGAACCCGTTCATGGCTCAAGGTGAACGTGAAACTCCACCAGTGATGGTAATAAGGACAAATTATTCGCATACCGGCCTTTTGTTCACATCTCCCTGTTCATGGTTGTATTAACTTCACGACTTTGGGTCGACTACCTGCCACTAAACATTGAAACATCGATCACGCAGGTAGCAGCAAGCTAAACCTCGTTCCAAATCGCAGCTGGCCTCTTTAATACTGGTACATTATTATTATTTTGAACCGTATCTAACTTTTGGATGAATAACCTAGGGGAGCACCCCAACAATAAACAAGTGTGAACAAAAACTAAATAACCAAGACATTGAGATTTCAACGTCGCCGCGTCGATAAAAATGGTCCAGCCGCATATTGTCCTAAATATAGCGACGCCATAAACACCATGCTTGCTTTGATGCATCTGTAAAGTAGGTAACACAATTACCTGTATAGTGTGCGAGATATTGGATATTCCTCGCCTACCTGAAGTATTATTTGATTACCTGCTTGTTAAACCGCAGCGGCAGGTAACCATGAGGCGGAGACTAAACAGTTTAATACCGTGTTCATATTGATTTACTACAAAAGGACACCACCTTAATAAAAATAACATCAATAAAAGTAAGAAGACGACAGCTTCACTAAATGAAAAATCTTTGACCCAGCGACGTAGAAAATGTATCAAGCATTAGCAGTTCCTTTCAGAAATTTTCAGAATATAACAATAAAAAAAATACTTCCAGATATTACTAATTTAGTAGCGGGGCAGCCGGTTCTAATGGCATCAGATCTGTTGGTGTTCGGAATCCCTAAAAGTTACAAATTAATTTAAATGTTCGAAACACAGTCGGCCAGCTTCGTCCTTGTTGGATCCGTTAATGACTTACTTATTTCGCTCGTTTGGAACTCCATCGACATGACGGAAATTTACTTATCTTCCCTTTTGGGGGATACACTTTTGAATTATTAGTTACTTACAGTTTCAGCTTACTTTCAGGGAAATGTTGCCCAACCGCTAACCGCGTATTATTGAATTCGTAAATTGTTTGCCGCTTTTGGTATAGTTACATAATAATTATCATACATAAGAATCGAATTAATATGTAATATTGCAGTATAATATTATACGCAGGCTACGTCACCTACGTAGCCAAAGAGAAAAAGAAAAATTTGCCTCCTTTCTGCAACTGTTTCTATTGTTATACTGCTGCTAGTACACAGAACCTACTTAATTTATATACCACTAGCTGAAAAAACCTACTAAAAAAATATATTCCACATTTCATGACCGGCCGCTTTGCGGAGTTATTTTAAAACTTATATCTTGTAAGATATTCATTGAAATCAAATTTGTTCAAAATTAAATACTTGTGATGAATAACGTATTTATTTGGGATTAATATAATGTTTATAAAAACACCTTCGCAAATAATGCATTATTTGAGAACTAATTTAATTACCTTAAAAAGTCTATAACTTTCAACCAACCAACCAACCAGTCAACCTTAAAAGATAGACATAATATGCTGTCGCGGCCTTTTTTTAGAACTTATAAAGGGGAACAATTCCGTCATACATGATTTTTGCGTAAGTTTTAACCATTTACGCAGCAGCGTACGCAACGGAAGGTCTCAAAAGGAATAATTTTTCTCGTATTTGCAAAATTTTTTGCAAAAACGATGCTCATTCTTTGATGCTCCGCTCCTATTGGTCGTAACTTGATGTTATATAGACTATTATACCCTTCCTCGACAAATGGACTATCCAACACAACAATATTTTTTCCATTCGAACCAGTAGTTCCTATATTAGCGCGTTCAACCAAACAAACAAACTCTTCAGCTTTATAATATTAGTATAGATTGTATTAGATAATTTTATGGAGATTAATTCTGTACTTTTCAAAAATTGATTGAGTGCTGTAGAAATGAAAAAAAAACATCAAAATATAAAAAAATCCCATCAATCAATTGTGAAACATTGGAGCTCGCGAAAAAATCAATTAATTGAGTTAAACTTTTTTAATAGATTATTTTCACCCATAGGCGGAACCCTATTGAAAATGGCTCTTTTATTCAAAGTTGTTTAATTATAATTAATAAAAAACTAGCTAATATAATATCTTTATCTATGGTTTTTGTAGGATCAAAAGAGCATTATGAGTCGTGCACTTTTGGATTTTCCAAATTTTCTCTATAATACTTTTTCGAACGTCGAGGTAAAATGATAACAGCTGTCACTGAAAATTTTAGTAATAGTACTTACATTTTTTTTTCTAGCCTATGCTGTCCCACTGCTGGGCAAAGGCCTCCCCCAAATCCAAAACAATAGTACATACAATACAATGTACAATACACAACAACAATAGTACATATTACATTTATTTTAACAATAGATTTTAAGAATAATGCTACTAACAATTGGGCCTAGTTGCCATTAATAAACAAATATTTAATTTAATTTTATAACTTACTACATTAAATTTATTCCGTAAATAGATCAAACTTTAAAGTTATGAGAAGTTAAAGTGAACGGAACTTACATTTTCTCGCCCTACCATGAGACAGCACTTAGTTCGCCACGATATGGCAAATAGGTTTCCGTCCCACATTTTGCCTCGGATGACGGCTTGGTTTCTGCTATTTAAATCTTTACGCGTCAAGAAAATGTGGTACGGCTTTTCTCTCTGTGCATAACAACGTACACATGAAATGAGCGCATTACGTATTATTGAATTCGTAAATTATTCGCGCATTTGTCGGTGTGTGTAAATAAAGCCGCCGTACAACTTTCCGAAGTCGTGTAAATACTAAACAATGTTTGCTTTTAAAGACTTGCTCATAGGCGCTGTTAGATTTATAAGTATGCCGGAAATTTTGTGGTAGACCCTGATTGCAACAGAAATTGCGAGCAAGCTGTAAGCTGGCAGGCACCGGCCCTAAACCCAAAATATTGTTACAGAATATTGACCATCGATATATCCGTCGGCTAAAACTACCAAATACTGCAGAACTGCCTAACCACAAATTTTTTCTTTAAACCTTCCATGTTAATTTCATACGGGTTTTTGGTAAACGCTCTCGTCTGTCAACAACTCAGCATTGAGCCATACGAGTTCCGTCATTTGTTTACTGGCGGAAGCTTTCTTTTAAATACATTCGCCCTCGCTGATGTTTGCTGAACAAATACAACATTCTCATAATATAAACATTACCAAAAAATTTGGTAAACCTTGCAAGTTTTACAAATTTTGTAATGCCAGAGATACCTGGAATCCTGGATAGTTACGTCAGTAATACACATTCATTACACCTTGGCTTCTTTCACCCATCGAAAACTATTTGATCAAAAAAGGCTCTTTTTCGCTCGAGGTGAGAGTTAGGGAACAATATTGCTTCAAAACAAGCTCACTGCTGAGCGAGACAATGACACACACGGAGGGATCAATATCGTGCAAACATACATAGTTACTTACCTTTATTTATTTTTAGATTAGAAAGAAATAAATGTTACGTCGTGCTTCTGCCTGTGCAAAGCTTGCTTATTCGAAGATATATCATTTATATTTTGTTACTGTGAGATTAATTACTATAATAAATGCTAAGAAGCGCTTAAAAGTTATAGCTACTATTTAAAATGATTAATTAATATTTATAAATCCTCAAAAACATACGAGAAGGTAATTAAATGTCTTCCAAACGAAAATTTGTATCGTGTTTTGTATTAAGAATAGGTAAACCTCATACCTACGTCTTGTCTCGATGTAATTTCGGTAAATTGATTGTATTGTATCCGTTTCACTTACACGCATTTTATTGTATTAGCTCCCTAATACCATCTCGGCGAAACCGAAATTATATTAATTTACGATATTCGAATAGAATTTAGGGATGTGATGTGCCGGATGTGCGACAGTGCGAGCATATTCCAGAAAATGTTATGGTATGCTATAATCTTCGTAATGCCAACCAAATATTGCTTATCATTGAAAAGTTTTTCCGATTGTGCTTTAGAAAGTGTGACTCAATATGACCAAATGGGATCCAAACTTCTGGGGTCTTTGACTATTGTAATCGGAAGTCTCAAAGCAATCCACTCGAAACTAATGTTTGTGAGCAAAATTTATGTATTTGGCACTTAGACAGTTCGTATTGCTACTATCCCTAGGGGCCTAGAGGTAAATGGCGTAACAGGATCTATAGTACGATAAAAAGCCACAATGGAATCTGTTTTAATGTGATGCCCTTCAGCAGTAAAATGAGGACGAATTTAAATTGCGCATTAAAATCAAAAGCTGCGGTATCATTTCCCTTGTGTTTCTTACTAAAGACGTGCACACAATGTTAAACTTTACAGAGTGAGCTTTTGTGATAAAACTTCTACCCCACCCCAAACTATCAAGAAAACAAATAATTCTCCAAAGAGACGTGAACTCGAGTTCTGAAAAACCTTTTCTTTTTCTCATGATTTCGGTTTTCGCTCTGCAGTCATCTCAAAAACTTGCCCTGTATATTTTGAATGGCGGCTGGGTTTATTTACGGTAATATTGCTTGCTGAAAAAGCACCTGTCTAAGATGTGTAATCGGAAGAATAATAATATTATAATATAGGTACTAAACCGCATTTAATTTCTTACTGTTTGATAAACATAAACAAACACCTTTTAACAATACTCAAATGTTTTTTGTACCGAGGAGGTTTGATTTGATGGCATTAAAATAAAATTGCGTCAGCGGTCATGTGATATTCATTTTTAAAACATTTAACCCACTTTTGTAGATCTATAAATAATTGATTTCTGATCTATTTTTTCTTGTATCCTTGATCTCTGAGTTAATAACATATTAATTAGTCGATCGTTAGTCAGGTTACTCTTAGTTCTAGTAGTTTTGGTATTTAAACTGATATAAATATAATAAGCGCAACATATCAACTAAACAGACCAACCCTATGTAATCAGTCGTTCTACGAGAAGATCAAATTATCACTGTGTACAAAATGTCAATACATAAATAAGACTTTGTTTTCTACATCTATACATAAATATACACATAAAATAGTAGCGAAGTCAAAACTGTACATTGAATATTTTTGAAAAAGTAATTGCTACGGGGTTTGGGAACGAGTCTGATGCCGGAAATCTAGTTTTTACTAGAATTTTTGTTTGTTTTTGTCGGTTAAAAACGGCTGAACGTATTGCGATGAAATTAGGCACACAGATAGTTTATAACCTGGTTTAACACAAAGGGTACTTTTAATTCCTATGGTACGTTCCCGTTATCCGACATTCACGTGGGCGAAGCCGCGGGCAAAAGCTGGTATAATAATAATACTGATAATCCTGGCGTAAAAACAAATCGTTAATAAAAAATAACACAAGTCATTTACATATCTGATATCGATACGTTCGAAAAACCTACACTTTCACTTATTTGTAGATTTTGTATACGGTACATGTTGTGAAGTGTATGTATCTGTTGTATAGTTCGATGTAAATATTTGTCGACTCGTAACATATCAGCTATGTGTTACGTCGCCAAGCAAAATGCCAGGCCACCTACTTTCTTTGTAGTTTTGATGGCAGCCGTCTCCAGCGGGCGTTCATTTGTCTACCGGCCGCTCGTTGACGCTGCTAATCAACAGGCTGACATAAAGAACTACAACATTCTATGTTATAGTATCTTCTAAATTAATCATTATTTCGATAATGTCGATAGAACTGCAATAAATTAGAGATTAACTATAGGAGCTTCAGACCAGTTACCACATTTTTTTTTTAAATCCGCGGATTTCTACTAACTACCGCCCGCGGCTTCGCCCGCGAGGTATATCGATAAAAACTATCCTATGTCCTTCCCCGGAATGCAATCTATAATATCTGCCAAATTTTAGCGAAATCCGTTTAGCGGTTTTGGCGTGATAAGGTAACGTACAGACAGACAGGGTCACTTTCAAATTTATAATATTAGTATGGATCCCTTAAAGCTAATAATGCCCTGATATTTTGGGACCCCGCTGTGTCATGCATGATGCTGTGACATTTTTCTTACTCATATCAATAGGTGACCGGATTTGTGTGCTAACTTCAGCATTTATGTAGACAACGGCCTGAATTCCATCTTTTCCGAAAGGCATCAAATCAAGATTTAAAAAATACTTACAATTTATGACACTTATTTTAGTTGAGATTACATTCTTTAAACAAAATCATTACCTACTTCTTTGAACTTGGAGCAAATAGTTGTTTAGGTAGAAGAATAATAAACGTATAAATTGAAGAATTTTATGAGATAGAATTTAATATCAGTAAGGAGGAGTTAACGGAAACTTGTGTAGTTACTATGTTATTACACTCTAGCGTCGTGTTTGAACAATCTTTTAAAACATTTCTGCGGTATGATCTGTGTAATGTTTATTTGTGGTTCGTTAACCGCTTGTTCTATTCCACACTTTGTCACTACGCGCGTGTTGCGGTTTTCTCTCGACTATTTTTGTAAAACACTAACTAAGAGGTGACATAAATTCTTTATTACCTCTTTTAGCACCCGAACTTGATCTGATGATTCTACTTCGTAGGTTGGTATCAACATAATATCTCAAAATTCTTTTTGGATACATTGGCCATGGTCCAACAGCTTAGATATCTAGTTTAAATATCGTCGTATCAGACGACCGTCTACGACTTGAGTGCTATTACACATGATTTACAGCTCTCAGTGTCAATTTAGAATAGATGCACGTAAGTATCTAAAATATTTGATGTATCTATTTTTACCCGACTGCGGCGAAGTCCAAAAGGAGGGTTATTGTTAGAGGTAGGTATTATATTGCGCATCGTTGCGAAATGATGATTTGGGAGTTTGGTTGACTGTTCCAAATACAAAACACAATTTATTACTGTTTTATTTTAACTGGACTCAATTTTCATAAATTGTTAGTCTCGTTTTAAACTGAAAACCTTAGGAATGCTCTTTAAGATGACTGGGATCTCTATTGCAAGTTATTTGGGAGATGTACCAACTTAGAAGTTTAGATCAGAGACTGTTCGCGTTCAAATAATCACGTTGAATCGCGAACATTGTACTTACCAGGTAGATCGTATTAAACATTAACCCACGCTGTAAAGCTGCTGAATACAGCGCAGCTTTGTTCTGCTTACAGCATTTTAATCCTTAGATAGACATTTCCTCCTCCTATGCTGATTCCAGGTAGACAATAGACATACTGTTTATTCTTATACTTATGTTTGCTAATCAAATTGAAATTGCTACTTGTATGCGTCTGGGCTCTCCTTGCGTGGCTCCACATCGCTGCCATTGCGATGAGGATGTCGGCTGCCTCGGACACCATGGCTTATACTGCTGTAAGAGCGCAGGCCGGATAGTACGGGGTATTCCTCAAAGCGCAACTATTTTTAAGCGCAACCAACGGCACGCCAGCATCTATCACATCAGCCGTCGTGCTCTTGTCACCGCCGCCGGGGTACCAGCTATTTTTGAACCCAATGGCATCCCATGCGACGATAGGAAGAGACCAGACGGAATGATCATATAGTGCCTTGGAAGATGACGGAATGACCATAATGCCTTGGCCTTTGGTGTGCGATGCAACGTGTGTTGACACTCTTGCGCCGTCCAAGCTCGGCGGCCTGTGCTGGGGCGGTTGCTACAGATGCGCAAAATCTCAAACGGCGCAAATACTCTTTTTGGGACTTAAACATATATTCGAGCCCTATGGGGTTCAATAATTTTTTTTGTTAGCGTATTAAATTTTAAATTAAAAACATTTAAAATATTTATAATAAAAGGAAAGGTAGGAAATGCAACCTAAAATAATCTTCTAAATTCTAATAGCGGTACAAAAATAAAGTTAAATTAATTTTCGTTTGTATTTTGTTTTGTGTTTGTTGTTTTCTTTCTATTTGTTTGTTTTTGTGTTGTGTTTTGTGTGACTGGATTTCTGCCCGGTTGATAGAGATAGGCTCGCTCCCTATTTGGGACTTAAACATAAATGGCGAAATGTGGGTGTACTATGGGTGCACCTCTGCCTAACCCTTCGGTGAATACAGGCGTGATGTTATGAATGTACTTCAATAATGAAGAAGATAGTTTAGTTTTTCCTGTTCGTATCTTGGGCTTCGGTCACTGATTGGAAGTCGTTGCGTGTTTATACACAGATAATGGGGGTCAAACATTTATCTGTGAGCTGATAAGCAAGCATTATAAGGTTTTTAATGACATTTCATTTCAACGTAAATATGTTGCTACTTACGTACTTATATCTAAATGGGGAGACGAATGTAATGCATACCGCCTAGGCCAAAACAAGTAATTCAAGGTATACCTATCAGAAATGCCGTTAGTGAAACCAGATATTCCTCATAAAAAAGTACTTCGAAATGTTGTTTCGCTTATTTTTCTACCTGCGTTATAATGTCTTATAACCTTTACTAGACGAAAAACAACCGGGATATTGTGTTGTGTGAATTTGGCGCTATACTAGACACATTCCCTCAGCACCAAAATAGATCGGTATCCAATCACGAGACAAAGACTGATGACAGCATTATAAGATTGAATTCAGTGCGGTTAATTAAGCGTGTCGAGGCGCGGCTTGAGTCCGTACGTGGCGGTACACCTGGACTACCAGTTCATAGTGTTTACTAGGTAATAGCGAGCTTTGATTGCACGGTGCACCCGCAGTTGCCAGGCCCGCGTCAAACTGCACGGGTGAAAGGAAGCTTTAACCAATGTTTCCGCTCACGGCTCAAGGGACCTTGATCCACCCATATTTATGCGAGTAACTTCGTACCATGTTGAATCAGCAAAACAACTTTTTTATACGACTCGTTTCCACACGATGATGGGCTTACATTTACACAGTTGACCGCTCAAGAGACGATTTATTGTTCTTTATCATTGTCTCTACGAGAACCAATGTTATTAACTTGTTTGCCTTTGACGCGTATAATGTAATAAATATAATCAACCCAAAGGGTGAAAGTCCTTGAAATAACTTTATTATCGGCGTTGTTTGTGCTGTTGGCGTCTTCGTATTATTAATATTATCAATAATAGGTATTGGAAGTTTCCAGCATTCTCTAAATGTTCACTATCCAAATGGCACCTACGCCGTACGGCATTTCATACAAACTTTCAAGCCCTTATTTTTCGAAATGAATGAACCGATTTTAATGAAACTTCATATTTATACGCATAAGCAGGATACAAAGGTCTAAAAAGTTAGTAGAGAGCATTTTCGAAAAATATTGTTTCAGCCAAATTAGACCGATTTTAAATTTTCCATAGAAACAGATTTCCATTTATCTTTTTTGAAATAAGACATTTCGAAAATGTTTTCTACTAACTTTTTAGACCTTTGTTTCCTGCTTATGCGTATGAAGTTTCATTAAAATCGGTTCATTCATTTCGAAAAATAAGGGCTTGAAAGTTTGTATGAAATGCCGTACGGCGTAAACGCTCTTAATCAGCAGTTTATCTCATAGAATAAATCAATAAGTGACGGGTTTATGTTTCTAGTGGTATCTAATCAATAATTTGGTTAGTTGCAGTCTGTGGTATGCGTCTGCTATTGAAGGCAAACTGGTATTAATGCAGTAAGTACCAGATTAACTATCATTCCGTTTATAATGATGGCCTCTGTTTGAGCATCGTTCAATCGGAGCGATGCACTGTGGACGTGCGTGTAATTAGACCGTCTAATGGAAAGCGGCTCAAGATTACATACACGGTCAACGTTAATTGTACACTTATAGACACGTTTGTTTCTCTGAAGAACAAGACGGAACACTTTCACTTTTTGTACTCTTTTCAATCTTCATTGTCTCGATATTTATATGCTTATTATTTTGTTTCATGACAGCATTTCTAGCTTGAAACAAACACATTTACTCATTTAACTATCATAAAATGCCTCATTGGTAATGCCTTATTTATTTTTAAAGGTACACCAACAGCTTCTGTTACAAGTATTAATAGGTAACAATAACCTTGGACTTACCTACACAGTCGCCAATTACAGGTTAACCAGCATTCTCAGATTAATTTTTACGTTGATAAACATATCGTGTAAATAGAACCTTGAATTTAAACTTTTATTAAAATAAATCTCCATTGTTTTAAGTTACTTAATAAAATTATTCTCGGTGAAGCACTGCGGCAATTTATTAGCAACAAAGAAATTAAACGATTAATTATCCATAAAAAGTATTACTTATAATTTACTGTTTTATATTTTTGCATCTTATTTTACTTAATTGGTCTATCCCTTAAATCCCTTTAAATGATCCGTACTTAACTAATTATGATGATCTGCTACCAATTGTTGTTGATTATAATTTACAATGTCTTTGTATATAAGCATAATGGCCCGGCCATGATAGAAACCGCAAGCAGGTACTTTCCTGACGAAAGTAATGCTTTCAGTAAGATTATGAAAAATTAAACATCGTAAAGAATGTATTAACAATCCATCATGCATCAACACACTGGTAACGCCCACTCAGGAGCGCTACCTACCCAGTACCCATGGCTATTCGTTGAATAATAAATAAACGCGAAACAAGGAGCAGGATATTCAAAAACACAGTTTTAATACACTGAAATAGTATCGAACTCAACACTACATCCATTGGGTAATGAGTCGAAAACATGTTTTTGCACCAAAGGTCAAAAATGCATATCGTTCTATCGAAAACAAAAAACAGCTAAGTAATTATAAGCTATTGCATGATCTCGTCCAAAAAGTGATTTGCGAAAGGAGATTAGAATGCAGTCACCACAAGGTTCCATTGTTCTTTCGAAAACTACCATCAGATGATGGTAGTTTTTGAGAGAAAAAAATAATAAACTTCATGTTTACCAAAAATCCTAATTTTGATGAACTAAGAGTATCGACCATGTCTAACTCTGACGTAATGCGTTTACCTTTCCCAAATGTATGTTTTACAAATCTGGTGAACTTTCATCAAACGTTTTCGATGCTTGGGTAGATTACTGAAATAGAAGCGAAGCTGTAAACAAATGAAGTAAAAATATACGTTTTCTGTTTTACATTTTAGGTATAAACTCTCTCACAAAATGAGTTTACATCGTAATGTATGAAAAATATGTAGTAAATGGATCTGGCACGATTTGTGCAATATTGTTTGCAAACGTGTAGTGGAGGGCCGCCAGACGTGACGCGCTAAACAGATGTACGAGTATACATATTAATCCGTATACTCTGGATGATTTATAAGTACATGTTACGTGTTATCAATTAGCCCTAGTTAACCACCACTTCATTTATGATGAATGTAAATAGTTCAGAAGCTCCTCGAAACTTAGATTTGCTAATGTCCTCGTCCTCGACGATAAGGAAAATAATAACACTAACAAATTATGATGAATACAGTTTTCTTTTATCGCGTTCTGCCATTGTTATTATCAGCACACCAGTAACAGTTTATTTACTGCCTGCTATTGAATACTAAGCGAATGTTTGAGACTTTGGGGATAATGCAACGATGAGAATAGTCTGATATCATAGGGTCAAACATACCATCTACAAAAAACAGCCGTGAGACCAATCCTAAAAGCATCGATGCGTGTTCATTCGTTGTTCCAAATTGAGCAACGATCGGCGATATATCTATAAATTATTCTTTGATTTAAATGTATTCGTATTCCGATTCAGGTGAATAGGGCAACTTATCCCGGTGTAGAGTGAGGCGCATGAAAAATATTTGGGTCTGTGCCAACGTTGCTCGCTCCGCGGCCGGCGGCGGCGGCGGCGTCGCGACGCCCCTTGACTCGACCATCGGACTCGATAACGCAATGCAATACCTGACGTCGAAAGTGCATCACTCACGTTTGCTTTCAACTCAAAATATCTTTGAATAACAATTCCTTAATTCAGCGCTACCTACAGTGTTTTCTTTAAATATCTCCTCTAGAAAGACACTTTGTAGATTCTTTTAATGATCAACAAATCAATTACCTTTTTGTGGCTTCTAATGTTTTGTATTGTAACATTCCTAAATAAACAAAAAAGAACTCGTTGGGAATCACTCCATTTTGTTTGCTTGTCAAAGGCGATTTTCTCTGAATCAATTTCAGAATTAATTTGTCCCCGTTTCACATAATGTTTCAGTGTTGTTTTCGTTCTTAATAAAGGAAAGCTTTTCATCGAACTTTGTTGAGTACGTTTGATACATTAATAGCTCAGAACAAATGCGCGAGTACGCCTGGCACTTAGCTGGCTTTTTTATATTTTTACTTTACTTTGTCGTTATAATGGTCACGTTGCGAAGATTTTAGTGTATATTTAGGAAGTCCACACAATTAAGTTTTCCGGTATGCTGGAGTTTACGTTACCTACCAAATAAACCATATTTTTATATTCTCGCAGTGGGAAAATGTTGCAAAAGGCTCCAATATTTATATTTAGTTAAAGAATCGTATTCCAGCATCTTTCTTTGTTTGCCTAGAGGTTTTTCTTCTGGAAATATTATACACGAGTATACGACTCTCAATATGATGCTGGCACTCGCTTTCAGCAGCGAACGAGTCGTGTATAGTACCTAATCTTTCTGTCATTATTTTACTAGGTTATGTAGGCAAGTTAATGTATGGTTTCCCGGTACCTACAAGTTTTTATTACCTATTTACATACTTTGCATTTTTTAAACATGCAGGTGAGGCTTTCAAAGGCCATGTTGATTCATAAATAATGTCTAACAGTTCCTATCAAGTGGTCAATATTTTTTAGCTAGTCAAACCGCTATCAGCCGTTCACCTCGGGCAGGGTTACTAAGTAATCATTAATCACTTACTCAACTTGACACCTACTACCTACTATACATATTATAAAGACCAGCAACTTTATTGGGGTTGCGAAAACATTATGCATACCTTAGTTGTTGTGCAATCGCTCTAACTTCTAGTTATTTTGAAATAGATTTTAATGTAACGTAACATCCACCCGATGCTTATAGATGTTTACTTTAAGATCAGACACTATTGTCAGCTCTTTGATAAGATTAAACTATTTGAAGAAGTTATGATATATGGAAAATCAACAGCGCCTTGTCATCGATTCGTTCCATCGGTTACTTCATCACAATGTCACATGATTGACTTGTTTTAAGGCGAAAGCGTCAAGCTAGCACGCGAAATAAAAATTTACTTACGTTTTTTTGCGATTTGCAATAAGCATCAGGTTGTATGTTGATCTAAATAATGATTCGCGGCCGTAACAAATATTTACTTATAGAATTATAATCATAAAAATCATCAATACAACTGTCTAACTTGTACATATTACCCTATTGAATGCCTATTTCATGAAATCATGATATTTGAGGCCAATTCTAACTCAAGGAATTGTATTGCTGATTCTAATTATTATAATTCTGTAAAGACGTATTTGTTACGGTCGCGAATCATATTTTAATCAACATAGAACCTGACACATCTAAAAATTGCAAAAAAGTAAGTACATTTTGAATTTCGCGAGTTACCTTAGCGCATTCCATTTAAAACTTCATGAAATCACCTAATCAAAGTTAGAAGTCACTTAGTGAGTTTTGTTTATTTCAGGTGAGTAACGGCAATGTCATCGATACAGGAACACCCACCCTGCTGGTATTTACCGTTTATTATTTAGCACTACTTAGGCATGTGGATGAATTCACATTTAACATGTCTGAATGATTACTAGTTTATAATTTACTAACCGTAAGTTAGCTGATCTCATTTCATGTCTGGCAATTCGATTTATATTAAACAAGGGACCGCCTACTCACTCACCCGCACGACTAACCCTCATTTTTAAACGTCGTAGTACTTTTAAGCTTCCTTTTCTTGTTCTTATGCGAGAGATTAATTTTCTTTTATATCGTTTATATTTAATTTCTTAGAACGCCATGATACTTTGTACTTCGTGGTATAATAAAGGCATAGCCCGAATTCTCTATATTTTACAGTTCGATTCTTGTTTTTGCATAATTATTAGATCTGTTCTCTTAGTCGTATGATCTAGTAGTTGTAGATCAAAGCAGTTTAGATCAAAGAATTTATTCATGTTTCGCTTTTATTAGATAAATCTAAATGTGTTCATCTTTTCTAGTAGATTTATGTCAAAACCTAGAGTTACTTACTGAATTGCGATGCGTCTAAATGCTGGTTGCTGACGTGATATTATTATCAAGGAAATCTCCGCACGAAAAGAAGAAAATCACATTAACAATAGCTAAGTGAAAATGAACACGACCTCAGGGAACAAGTAAACTTCAAGGTTAATATGTGCGGCGGCGTTACAAAAGATTTCTTTCAGGCTCTTTTCACGTATAAGTAGGTATATGGCAGAATTTTCACAAGTCCTTTTGCCGTAGCACTTGAAATGCTGCATACGTTGTTGTGTCGTTTTACCATTTATAAACTGTAATTTAACATAGAATTTCTTCATTTTCAAAGGGCTTTAGTCCTAGTCTCTCGCTATCATTACACACTTCCATTTCATCCTGTATCAACCATGCATGTTAGTTTAATCTCATCAAAATTCTTAAGTAATAAATAAATTAAATTGGCTCAATCTCCGAGTGACATTGATATAGGCCAGGAGTCGGCTACGAGACACCAGACACGCTTTGATCTGTAGACGTAATGCTATTTATTACATATCACACATTTATTCATTATTTACTTATTTACCTTTTGCTATTGATGTTTCGACACACGATTTTTATTATGTCGTCGTATATGTAGCTACTTAATATTTTGACAAGAGCAATTTTGCTAATGGTCCGTTTTTAACACGCGTTTTCTGTTCTTATTTTATTAGAATCATAAACTAACTTGATTATGCGCATTATAAAAACAAGAGGTACTCAGTATTCCTAAGAAGTGTTGACGTCCAAACGTTTTCGTATAAGAATCAAGACATTATTAAACTTAGGTATCCGCTTTGCATGCAAACAAGTTTTAAATATTTAATCGATTGTAGTACCTGTCTGCTAATCGCGAATCTTTTTGTGCGTAACCTGCATATCTGGTTTTATGAGCATACATTAATAGTAGTGCGTTGAGTTTCCAACCTTACATATACAGTTCATATGCATCGAATGCATATTTTTGTTGACGTTCGGTATGCGGAGTTTAAATTGGAATATTGCCCTCGAATAATTCTGGAATACATTTGAATATTTTTCTGCTTCGTTATAGTATGTAAAATTGTCACAAACAACTATATTCTGTAGTAATTCCTAAATACAATACTGTAGGTGCTCGTGGCTTCAGCTTTGTAAACGCAGAATGTTAAGAAGGCCCACGGGGCAGTTTTGAGTGCTTGCCGCGTGTGCCTACCAAACCAACATACGCACAGATTCCAACGGTAATTGGGGTGTCACTAATTTACATAAAGGCGTGGATGTACATTTATACTGTAAAATATAGTGTTATCTCTATCTCTGTAATGAATCAAATCGAATCAAATATATAGTGTGTCACCTTTGAAAATTATCGTGTATCGAAGTACCATTAAGACCTCGCCTGGACCGGTGCCAGAGTTTGGGTATTATTAGCATCTTCGACAACGACAAAGTTAATCAAGCTCAAATAAGATCAATATTTCCCGTAGGTGAAGTGATAGCGTTGGTGTCTCAGGGCCAGGTGCTCGACCCACTTTACCCTGTCAGCCAGGATTACTGGCCGCAGCGGACGAAGATAGGCGCCGTCACACTGTCGGAATTTCTTTACATCATTTGACATTACTATGACAGTGTGTTTACTCGAGAACAGTTTGATATTATAAATATGGAACAGGACGCGTAGGCGCGGGATACCCTTCGCTACAATTTGTTGCTTTCATTGCTTAATTCTGCCAACATCGTGTCTATAGCAGTTATGGTCGACGATTTAGTAAATTTCATTTACTTCTTTAGTAAATTAACTGCTATATTATATTTTTAATCTTTTAATTAACTGTCGTATAGTTGAAAATCCCTGAACTGATTTCTGTTTTATTTTATTATTAGCACACACAGTCCATCGTCAACAACCTTATTTGATAAAATCTATACCTACTTTCCATGTTATGTTGCGTGGCGTGACCATTCGCGTGAGATGCCTGCGTGCGCCAGGAGAAATTCCTTAGTTATATAGCATTCGAAGAAGTATCTATCTTGTTATTATGTATGTATGCATATGACTCCATGTAGGTAACTATCTAATGCGACATATTTATAACAGCACAGTTTTTGAAACTGTTTACGTAGGTTCTAGACATTATTACCTGAAAATGTTTCGATATATACCTATGTATAACTTTCAACTACATAAACAAAACTATATCGGCTACAAAATGCATTGAGCGATAATAATTAGGTACCTACAGCAAAAATTTTCATCAAGAACCCTCCTGAATATTCACGTTAACAAATCATGTGATTTTTCATAAGTGTCGAACATTGCTGTGTTTTCGTCGCATTATGCAAGTGTAAGCTGTACATAAAATGTGGCATATAAATTGAAAACGCTTAATTAACGCGATCGGCGGTCCGTTAAATAGGGTAGACCTCGGGTGCAGTTTCAAAGAGATTGGCTCGGCGAACCGAGCGAACGCCCCGTGATGCAACCAACGTCAACGTTCTTTTTTCCTCCGTAATAGTACACCATCATTTTTTAACGCTTCAACGAAGGCGTTCTAGTTTTTCCATTCAAACGACTATTGTAAAATTTTCCGGGAAAATATTTAGTTCTAGCATTTACGGCGTTGAAATATCGTATTATGTATATCTAATCGATTTATACGGGGTTATTGTTAAAACATTAACAACCTCTTAAGAGTTGAACACTGAACTCATCATTATGAACAACTTTTACTATGGGACCAAACCTGAAATCGCGAAAAAATAAAATCAGCTTTTCCCTACATTTATGTCCGTATATACAGGGTGATTGGTGCATCGTTTGCCAAATGGAATTGGCCGAAAGGAGAGGTCATTTGCTATCTCTTAAGGCCCAGTAACTCATTCCTTGTTACACCGGTTTTTTTATTATGACTTTTTAATTTTTATTTAGAAAAATACATTTAAGCTTAAATTTAAAAAAAGTTATGATAGCCTTCAAGTTTCATTTTAATTCTTATGTTTACTCTTGTATAGTTCTATGAAATTCAAAATTACTTGCTAATAACATCTAGTTCCTTTTTAATAACTCACAAAGTTTTTGAAAAAAAGGAAAAATACACTTAACACTCAACTTTAAATTGCTGTAAAAAAAACTAAAAGCGATCGGGATCTTCGAATTCTTTTAAAAAGTTCTCTAGTTTGTCCCCTTTCCAACGGTGTGCAATATACCAAAAAAAAAACTTTTAATAACTCACCAAAAAAAAACTTTTAATAACTTCAGTAATTCGCAAAATGTGTAATTGAGACACATCAGGCTGATATTCGATATTACGGTAAGAACACTAGTTTTTCCTCGTACTTGAAATAAAAAAAAACTTTTATTTAATAAGTTCCTAATTATAAATTTTGTTCAAATTGTCCTCCACTATTGCGTACATACCCGCGACATCTTCGTCTTACTCGACTATTGTGTGTAAACGTATTTTTGCTTTGATAGTGACTCGTCAAAATGTAGGGAACAGCTGATTTTTTCTTTAAGTTGGAAGCATGCGGGACCCATACCATTTTTATTAATTTTCAAATTCAAATGGGTCCCGCCTGCTTCCAACTTTTATTTTATTTAAAATGGACTAGTTTTTAGCTTTTCAGTTTTCTACCGCAGTCGGGTTTTTTATTTTTTTATGCTAGAGTGGTTTTTTATTTTTCTGTTTTGAATGCTAGAGTAGAACTCCCAGAAACAAACCCAGCTTAGAACCAGAGCTATATTTTTTTTATTTGTTCTGGTTATCCAAAGAAATCAAAAGAATTGTTATAACTTATTATTACGTATGCAACGTTTTTATGTTTTAATTATAGCTATTTTTAGAAACAAAGAATAATTTTTAGATGTGTAATTTTGAAATTATTTTTTGCCCAGGTTTTATAAGGTAGTATAGTAGCATTTTATTTTTACACACATTATTGTTAAGTGTTATGATAACCCGCCTGTAAGGAATTCGGATTTTCGAGTATCGATTTTTTGTTGTTAATTTATTCACAAAAAAAAATCTGAAATAAAAAAAAAATAATTTTTAAAATTTCTAAAATGAAGTAAGTATTATTAAGTATAAGCAGTAGTTAAAGAGGTAGGTAATTTAATGGCATAAAAAGTTATCTTGGCATAAAATAATATTGTGAAATTCAAAGATTGCTCTTAGTGGCTGTTTGTAGTTATAAGTTTATTTTGTTTCACGTGAAACACGACACGACATACACGTGTATGTTTGTTAGTTTAATGTATTATAATATAAAACTGTTTGATATCCTAAAAATAGTTTTTATACATTTACATAATTAATATGTTTCTGATGAAGGGGTAAATGTGGTATAGGGAAGGGATCCGCCCTCTTTGGGTTATAGTCTACAACCCTATTATTAGAGAAAAAATTGAAAACCATAAAATCATCAATCTTTGATTTTCTGATAGATTTGCATCAGATTTTTAGTACCTACAGTTCTGAAGAATATTTTAAGATAAATATTAGGTGCTACTGACAAAAGATGTCCGAGGGAAAAAATAAAAAGGAATAAAGATAAAATCATATAAATATATTTATTTTTCTGTTTCGCCTATATAATACCTTGCATATAATGTCAATAAACTTCATTAAATATTTTCATCACATCGTTTATTTTTGCGTTTTTCTGGAAATCCAAAAAATCTAATAAAATTATAACTCTTTTAAAGTAGGTATATTTAAGATCCAGTTCTACTCTCGCATTCAAAATAGTTCATACCTACTTTCGATTAATAGAATAAAAATGTGATGTTTGTTTTTTAACCGACTTCTAAAAAAGGAGGAGGTTCTCAATTCGGATGTTTGTATTTTTTTTTTTTTTTATGTTTGTTCGCGCATAACTCCGTCGCTTGCCAACCGATTTGAAAAATTCTTTTTTTGTTGGAAAGGGTATGCTTCCCAAATGGTCCCATGAAAATTTTATCGAAATCGGACAAGCGGTTTTTGAAAAATCAACAAAAACCTAAAAATGTATCTACATTAACGATCTTTTCATATTTCATAACTCCGTCATTTACGAACCGATTTGGAAAAAATACTTTTTTGAGCATTTGCTCTCGAAAATCATCATTTGGTAAAGTGGAGCTGATGATAAAGACCACAGATGGCTATCGGAACTACTCAATGACAAATATTTCACGGGCTGCGATTCGATTACTTTAATATGGTTGCTAAGCAATTTATGCTCGTTACAATGCATAATATGGTGAAATGGAGCTGATGGTGACTTCTCAAACAGCTCCAGTTCTCCTGCTCTTATTAGGGGAACTCCTCAACAATTAACGTCCCTGCATCGGGTAAAGCAATATTTTGTAAAAGGTGATGAGCAGTTGACATTAGGCTATTGTAACTTAGATAAATTACAAACTGACCCACTAAAAAGTGAAAAATAAAAACTTTTTTACAAAAAAAAACAACCGACTTCCGAAAAACACTATAAAGTGAAAAATAACTTTAATTTCGGAAGTCGGTGGCATAAAACTATAATACAAATCCAAAGACACCGACTTCCGAAATTAAAGTTATTTTTCACTTTATAGTGTTTTTCGGAAGTCGGTTGTTTTTTTTTGTAAAAAAGTTTTTGAGGCATTATTTATCATACTTTGAAGCGTAACAACAAACTTCTCTTTATAATATTAGTTGAGCAAACAATCTGTCTATCTGATATTATACAGGGTTATTGGTAAAACATTAACAACCTCTTAAGTATACGAGATAAAGCATTTTTTCTGCATTTTCTCATTTATTGTGCTTTTAGTTTTTATAACTAATTTTTTGATGCCTGTTGGTACGGAAAGCATTCCATTAATTTCTTCAGTCTGATTCACGATCAGGAATACTCAAAGCCAAGCGCGTATTGCAGTACATTACTTTACATCGATCTAAATATAAAGCAGAATACGTGGTTGCCATATTATCTGTTTCTGCCGGGCATAGAACGGAACTCTTTCGGATCAGGAATGTTGCAGACAACCTGAACCTGGTCGGACTATATATGTATAATGTAGACTAGCCGGTATTTACTTTTTGGAGTGCGCAGGTACAAGCGTACTTTAATAACAACAAAATCAAAATCGGTTCATCCGTTCGGGAGCTACTTATGCGAATACGAATAAATAACAAAAAAAATTGGTTCTCAATTATTCATTCGTATTTTGTATTAAAACATAATTTCACATAAATCAAACAATATTGTTTTATGTGAAATTATGATTTCGAAAGACTTTGTTGTTTATACAAGCGTACTGTAATTAAAACAAAAAAAACGTTGGAGTAAGTTCTATAAAATTTATGCGAATACGAATGAATAACTAAGAAAATTGGTTCTCAATTATTCATTCGTATTTTGTATTAAAACATAATTTCACATAAATCAAACAATATTGTTTTATGTGAAATTATGTTTTCCAAAGACTTTGTTGTCTCAATAATAAATTAAAATATATTAAGTATTTCATTAAAATTGAGTAAGTACCAATTTTCTCCGTTATTCATTCTCTAATTAAGTAGACCAAGTCAATAATTCATTGATAGATTTATATTACACCTAATACGTTCTAATTACCCACGATACTCCCAAACTTGTACGTTCGATTATAATCTTTGCTTGTAAAATTTTCTAATAGACACTCTTGTTAATGAATTTTGTCGCCAGATAATGTTCTAGCAACGATATCATATTATGACGTGTGAATAGCAACTCGTATTGGCGTGAAGTTGCCATACGCATGCCTGATTTGCATACGTAACTAACAGGGGCACGTACACTGCTTACTAACTGCATGCTATGTTCATCCTGTGGCTTCCAATCCATTATTAATTTTCATTTCTGTCACACTCAAAAGCACAGCGGAAGAAGTATGTCTGTGAGAGTGCACGATCCATAATATTTATGAGTTAAAGAGGACTAAAGGAAATTGAGTTTATTGACT
Organism: Mesoligia furuncula; assembly: GCA_916614155.1. Taxonomy (NCBI): domain Eukaryota; kingdom Metazoa; phylum Arthropoda; class Insecta; order Lepidoptera; family Noctuidae; genus Mesoligia; species Mesoligia furuncula. The sequence continues at coordinate 13,502,313 of OU744803.1, read as the reverse complement.
AATGTGTCGTAAAGTTGAGACCCGATCTCTTTGCCTATAAATCTTATTGTAGTACAAAATTAGAAATATATAAATTGTGGTGAAAAGTAAACAAAGGATACAAGGGATAGATTAAATTCACCGCAGGAATTTACAATTATATTCGCCTGACCCAAAGTAAATAATGTGAGTTTGGAATCTTTTTTATTGACACATTGTGTTCTCCCTAAAATTCCGTTCAAAATTTAATCAAATATTTATTGATTCCGGCAATTCGTTGAGCGGCAGACCGACCGACGTGTGAGGACGAATGGAGATGGGAATTATTGATGGTATACTTATAGGTAGGTAGGTACCTATTGTGTGCCAGTTACCCTCCGCCATAAAATCGATTATAACAACTTATATTTTTCACATTTTGAAAATGTGATTCGGTGTCCTTGTTACATCAAGGTAATTAAAGTTCAAAATCACGAAATTTTCTTAGTAAAAACAGAAACTAAAAAAACATAGAGTGAATTACATACAGCAAATTACTGGTTGATTACCAATTTTGTACGTAAAATAGCATAGATTCTGTTTTAAACCATAAAATAATTCGTATTGTAATTATAGAATGGCTTCAGGCTTTTCCAGCTGGCAAAGTAAAGTATTCTGGCTCAGAAAGAGGTAAATACTAAACCAAACTGGGCCAAGTCAAATGATCCCCGGTCCTCTGGCTTCTCGAGTGGTACAGAATACGAAAACTTCGGTAGCAGGGGTGAACACAAACCATTCATTCTGTACCCAAACGTTCACTTAGGGCTTGTAACTTTCAATCATTCAACTGTCATCTTTCATCTATCTGTACAATTATTATATCTTTAGTTTCAACATCTAAAGCTGCCCTGAAAGTTATGAATATGATCCTAATCCTGACAGCACTTTGCCAGCATTTAGTCCGTGTACCTAGATTTCGGAGTTTTCTATACATTCTTCATCTTTCATCCCTTTTTGAGTAGAATCTTCGAAAATTCCGAAACATGTTCATATTTTTTAAACCGGAAGCTCAAAATATCATTTTATTGATTTAACTTAAAAAATGACGGATTTTCATATAAACTCTGATGTCACTTCTGATGTTCAGAATTTCCAAAAATTATGAACCACATATTTTGTACTTTTCAACCGAAAGCCCAGATCCCAATTTCCAATTATCTACGAAATTTCTTTAAAAAAAATACAAACACTTTCATCTTATACAAACGTTCATCATTTCATTAGGCATCCACTATGAATGTAAATTTAAATATCTAAAAAATAAAAAACAGCTACGTCATTCTCACGTCTACGTCGATACCCGATACGGAACTACGTAAATACAGCATCATTTCGCGAGCGCTATTTTGAAAATAAATCGATATCAGAATACAAACGCCATCTAGAGTTACCAAAAACGGAAGATAGATCTTAAAACATGAGTGCGGCTGCGGTTTATAGTGTAAGCATTGCGGAGTAAATTGCCACTCGAGATGGTATCCCACACTTTTATGGGACCAATAACATTGACAGTGCACTTTTATCTTCCTAAGACCAGTAATTCAGATTTCGCCCAATATAAATTTTGAATTAGAACAGATATTACCTATAGTAAGAATTAGTTTTATATGTAGAAGTTATCATTTTCAGAATTTAATCTAGTGCTCGACTATTATACTCAACGATACCGATACACGCTTTTGACAGCATAAATTGAAAATTCATAAGTAAAAAACAATTTTATAATTTTCCAATTTATATCAACCTTGTTTACGCCAAGCATGTTTTGATCAGAATGTGGTTTCATTTTGCGCTCAATTTTTCTTTATAGTTTCTGTATTTTCTCTTAAACAAAGTGTTTTTCTGTGTAGTAAATTAAATAACATAATAGAGCGGTATTCACACGGATATTGGCTCGGAGCGCGGCGCGGCTGCCGCCGCTGCAGCGCGCAGCGCCCGGAAGGGAGCTATTCCCGCCGTTTACGAGTGAGCTCTGAATGCCCATCTCCATTGTTGCGAGGACATTACCGAGTGACGCCCTCAGATCGGCCTTGTATACACGTACGCACAGCATTCTAAGTGGGGTCGGGATTCGGGTCGCATTCACCCAACACAATCTGCGTATTGTTACAACATGACAAATGATGAAACCTAATGTTTTTTATCGTTAGAATAAAATGCGGGTAATTTATTATCATTATGTGAAGCCAATTTGTACTACTTATCTGTAGTAGCTTATAACTGTGTGCTATTCAAAAATCAGTTTTTCATGTAACTGCATGATTCATTTAGCAAAATTCAAACTTCATCATTTACCATTTTTTTCAATTCTAATAATTTATTGAGTGGTGGTATAGGTACATCTTTTCAAAGAAGATCCTTGATCCTAAGACAAAAGATTTGGTCAAAAAGAAGATCAAGCAAATCACAGAATAATAATGCATGCATTTGCAAACGATCTACCTACACGAAGATTGTACATTTTATTATACAGAAAGATTCGGCGTTATTACATATTGTAGCAACTCATGCGTTAGCAGTTAGCACTGCTAAAATTAAATGGTCTATTATCTCCAGCCTATCAAATGGGTGTAATAGATAATTCGGTGCTTAAATAACGTTTTAATCTTTATCGTGAACCGTCAAGATCATTCATAAATGCATAATGTCGGTGTAGGTAGCGGGCATTAGGGTGGTCGGGCGGAGGCTGGGTTGCGCGCTTCGCTAAGCATTGTAAATACTCTCCCGGTCACGTAGCGCCGCTGCAAACTGTTGAATATTAATACAAAATAATATTCACCAGAAGAAATCCCGCTCAAACCCAAGCTCTATCCATGCCTGAGAGGGCGAATCCCGGACGCAAATCTGGGAGCATTCACTTAAACTTTGAAATATTAAACTGAACTACCCTTCTCTACATATGAACAACATTATGAACAATGTGGCTGATGGTCGATGTACAAAATTTCGGTGTCAACTTTCAGACGTTTCCGTAGACATTAGAAGATACAGGAGTAGAATATTGAACAGTGGTCCATACAAGAAATTAGTACATCAATTCCCATACTAAATAAATATTATACAGGATGGCAGGGACATCGACGCGTAAATGTACCCATGAATTCAGCCCATGATTTTAGACTCCTAGAAAAACGCCCTATTTTTTTTAACCGAGGTAAAAACGGAGACGGAGGAGGTTCTCAAGTCGACGCGTATACTTTTTTTTTATGTGTGACCACGCATAACTTTTTACAGAATAGTCCGATTTTGATAATTATTTTTTCGTTTGAAAGGGTATACTCTCGAGGAGAGGATCCCATGGAAATCGAGGGAAACCCTCAAATTTTATAGTCAAAGTTATAGCGATTTGGGTACCTAATTTTTAAAGTAACTTGAGCATTTGCTCTCGGAAATCATCATTTGGTAAAGTGGAGCTGATGATGAGGACCACAGATGGCCATCGGAACGATTCGATTACTTTAATATGATTGCGAAGCAATTTATGCTCGTCACAATGCGAATGTTGAAATGGAGCTGATGGTGGAATACCAGGAGAACTCTTCAACAATTAACGTCCCTGCATCGGGAAAAGCAATATTTTGTAAAAGGCGATGAGCAAGTTGACACTATGCCATTGTAACTTAGATAAATTATAAGCAGACCCACTAAAAAGCGAGAAATAATTTTTTTTAACAAAAAAATTAAACCGCTGAAAAAACTGAAAAGCAAAAATAATAAACCTTTTTTATTATTTCCCGTTGACCTAGAATCATGAAATTTGACAAGAAGCAATGTCTTGTAGCAAAAGTAAAGAAAAAATCCGAAAACCGTAAATTTGTAGTCACGTATACCTAGTACGGAACCCTCGGTGCGCGAGTCCGACTCGCACTTGATGGGTTTTTTTTTACCGACGAATAATTTACCGCAGGGGAGTTCAGTATCATGAACTGCATCCATTGTAATAAGGTTGTGCGTTGATGTCGCTGGTTACCCTGTATGACAAACAGAATAAAAAAATTGTAGATCTATTAGGCAATCATCAACATCATCTGCCTAGCCTTTTCCCAACTATGTTGGGGTCGGCTTCCAGTCTAACCGTATGCAGCTGAATACCAGTATTTTATATGGAGCGACTGCCTGTCTGACCTCCACGACCCAGTTACTGGGTAATACGATACCCCTTGGTAAAACTGATTGTCAGACTTTCGGGCTTGTGGTGACTACCTGTAACGACTGTCAAAGATCCACGAATGCCAGCCGGGACCAACGAGTATGTAAAGATGGTCACCCTATCACAGACCAACCGCGGCAAGCGTAGATTAACCTGATCGATCGACCTGTGCGGCTGTTATTATTTAGCCACTATTAAGCACTGTGTAGAAAATAATTAAATCTGTATTTAAAAATGTATCAACATGAACAATTCAGCATAAATAAAGCCACGTTTCTTTCAAAGCATTAGCAACGTATTACTTAGCAAACCAATAGTTCTCCGAATTGAACTCCATGAACTCTTATTATTACTCACGATGACTCACATGACGACAAACTATGGCGAGAAAATCATGTGATCATTAAAAAAATTACATGGTCTTAAGCGACACTTTCAATTTTATGCCTGAAGCGGTAGGTAGATACCTGAAATGATTAAAAATTAAAGCCCATCACACCAATACCGTAGAGTAACTAGGTGTAAAATATTCCGAAATAACTAATTATAGTGGACGAGAAGGAAAATTATGTTATTATATTACTCGCTGTCAACTCAATTATTTTGTATAAACTTTAATTATGAAGCAAGGTATTTTTCAGATTAACTTATTTTATTAGAAAGGCGATTAAACTTGTACTTATTTAAAGTTTTTGTTACCTACTCTGCTATTCTATTATTATCAAAGACCAAAAATGATGAAAACATTTTCATTGTCATAAGTTCATAACACATTTCAGTTAAACGCCAAGGGATATCATTATTTTCATTGTATAGTTTTATCATGCCGTCGGCGTTGGCTTAAAAGGGGTCTGTGTTTGTGTTTACTCAGATCAGACTCAGCATCTGTTCAGAGTGAGGGTGTCAGGGTAGTAGGCGGGCCGCGGGTAGCACACGGGGGGCGCGGGTGCAGCGCGAGCGGGGGGGAGGGAGGAGAGACAGGGAGTTACACCAGCATCCACAGTCCACACACTTCAATGAAGCGGCTTGTTATTAATCCACGCTTTTGTGAACAATTATTACCATGATAACTAGGTAGGTATCTAATTATGTTTGAATTGTCCTCATGTTTGTTCATTATTATTGGAAATTGATCCGAATAATGATGAAATGAGTAAAGAACACAATGTGAAGTAGCGATAAATGTATTAGTCAAATTCATCGTTATGATAACAAAAGCAATATCGGTGTACCAGGAAAGCATGGTTAAGTTAATTAATCAACTACAGCTGTTCATATCCTAATCTTTTAATTTTATAATCACGTAATGGTTCCCACTTCCATTCAGGACACGGATATGGTGGTATAAAAATTTGAATAAACCTAGCACAGTTTTCATCACACTAACGTCATTCAAAACTAAGGTGATCAATCATGCAGGTATTGAAAGTAGCACTTAGCTGGATTTACTTTTTCCTCGGAAATTGTTGCAGCTGCATCACTGCTCTAATTCTTTGTTAAGCAGCGGATAATTTTATAACTACTTACTTAGCGTTTGTAGAAAGCGCTAATGCTGTACAGTTTACATCTGCTAAATATAGAGGTTTATTGAACTCTTTGAACTCTTCTCGGAGCAAAATATAGCCGGGAAAATATATCTAGAAATATGTAGAGCCGTTATTCGTATCATAGGATTGAAGTTGAGAGTAACAACGACTAGAAATAACGTTGACATTCCTTATAAGTACTTTCCTGAAACTTCCCGTTTTTAGGTTTTCTTCAAGCGGGACAACGCGTTGATTATTTCATGGTTTCATAATAAAATTATATTGGTATCATATTTTTAATTGGTCATCGGGTGTGGTTTTTATATGAATATGCATTATTTGTTATCATTACATTTGCATAAGAATAAAAAAACTGGCCAAGTGCGAGTCGGACTCGCACACGAAGGGTTCCGTACCACAAAGCAAAAACGCCGAAAAAAACATGTTTGTTGTATGGGAGCCCCCCTTAAATATTTATTTTATTTTATTATTATTATTTATAATTAAAGTTAAAATACAACTGAGTATTTCGTGAATATTTCAAGTGCCTACCTGTTGCCATTTTTGATATCGAGCAAAAAAGGGCAAAAAAATCGCGTTTGTTGTATGGGAGCCCCCCTTAAATATTTAATTTATTTTGTTTTTAGTATTTGTTGTTATAGCGGCAACAGAAATACATAATTTGTGAAAATTTCAACTGTCTAGCTATCGCGGTTCTTGAGATACAGCCTGGTGACAGACAGACGGACAGACGGACAGACGGACAGACGGACAGACGGCCAGACGGACAGACAGCGAAGTCTTAGTAATAGGGTTCCGTTTTTATACGGAACCCTAAAAAGATGCTTACACGGCTACTTCTTTTTCTTGGTTTTGAATACCTATCATCATCTTGTTCAGGTATACGTACTTACAAGTAATTCTAATAAAACCGTCATACTCAAATCATTGAAATATTTTATGCATTATCGATCTAAAAACTGCATTTACAAGGAGCAATGAAACATTTAACCTACGTAGAAGTATCGTAAATCATAATTTAACGATTTCTAAAAATAACTGCACGAATTTACTTCATTGATCGCTATTTTACAAACATCGCTACGTATTCCTAATACTTTAATTTCAGCGACTGGCACATTTCTGTTGACACCACAGATAAAGAAATGAGTGCTTTTTAGAACAATACAAAGTATCAATATTAGCGGTCCAGTCCAGATGTATAATATTGTTCGAGATGACGCATGTTTTGAACAATAATTGTCCCTCCGCAGCTCCGTGCGTTGCCCGTAACTTGTGTCGTGTTCAATTACATTTAATCGCTCCTCGTATAATTGCCTAATTGTGAATCAGCCCGCGCCTCGTCCTATTCGAACATTCAAGTTTTAAGAATTATTATTTCTATGGTTGACTGACTGGTCTTGCTTCCTTTCATGTTCTTTGAAATGTTCAATCGAACGTCCCTTAGCCCATTTTATGTAGGTATTTACACTGAGTGAGTACCTACGACATGATGCATCAGGCTGCCTTGATTAGTTGATTTCAATTTCAGATTTATTCAAAAGGAAGACCCTGGATGTACATATTTTACGACATCTCATTGCACATTCAAGTCGAATAAAATATGGTTCTGTTTACCTATTCAGTCTTTTCTGTTACTGTTAGGTACCTACATGTACTTACTAAAATAATGATAGATGCACTGCAGTATTAAAATAAAATCTTCAAATATTTGCGTATAATTTTCCATTTTCTAACATTTTTACTATGTTTATACTTGAATTCATGCTTCGTAGGAGCCAATTTAGTTATTGTTGTAACAATTTTTTTGATGTAACTGGGGGCCTAAAAAGGCGTTTTTGGCAGAATCATAAAAATATACATAATGGACAGTTAACCGTATCAAATCCCATTAGTGAAGCATTTTTCAATCAATCCGATCCAAATCCAATCCCAATCTCTTGGATTATACCTACGTAGTTCAGCGAAAAAAAGAAAAACACGGACTGTCTTCGCCATATTACGATTCATAATGTTATCCTTTTATGATTCCCCGAAGTGGCCTTTTAAGGCCCCCAGGGCTTTGTAGAGCTTTTTACTTTTGATGATATTACGCATTGCATGTTTCTTCCTATGTGCCTGATTCACTAAGACCATCAGATCAAATAATTAATGAAAATGAAAACTTGCATATACTTCAAGCAGTTCTTACTTAGCCATGAAGCATAATAACAACAACATTAGTCAACGATATGATTTTATTTCTGTAAGTACTCGTAGGTTTGCACAAATGCTTTTACACGTCAATAATATTTTAAAAACTAGATGAGGGTGGCGTTTCCTATCAGACTACTCTGAGCTGAGAGGAAAGACCGAAACAAACTCAGAGGTCAGTCTCTTTTAAAGTACAGATATAATCTTGGTCAGATCGTGTGAAGGCCATGTAGATTGGTATCTGAAATGGTATTTTGAGGAAAGTACTACAGATTGAGTACTACAGATTGATAAGTGCACACATTTGTCAGTAATCATGCGGCTCAACAGCTGAGTTGAGTCAACTTAGAACTTAGGAGCTAATACTAAATAACAGTATGATAGCGTAAAGATCGTAGCTCATTATGTATTCTTCCATCATTTCAGTACCCATCTAAACCATTATACACGTGGGAGTTGCAAAATTGATACCTTCGCCCTGAGTAGCGACTGAAAAACATCAACCCTCCCTATACTTTTACGACGGATTCAGAAACGTGGATGCTGCTTTCGAATTTCAATATTTTTCTTAAATTCAAAACTTTGTTCATAAATATTTTTGTCTTATGAACGTAAACACTACGACGTTATCAAATTACTTTTAAATAACGTTTTGCCAATCGTAATACTGTGCTCTTCACATGTGGCACCTACAATTCGCTATCAGGATTTAAATTAACTAAAATGGTCTTCTAGCTCCTAAAACGATCTTTGTTTAGGAAACCATTGGCTATACTTTTAGTAACAGCTATTTAGTGGGTATATTTAGAAACGATAATATAAACAGCCTAGCCGTTTACAAACATAATACAGTTTCCGAAGCAAACGAGACTAAGCAGCAAGGCGGTTGTGCGAGACGAATCGCAGGCGCGCTCTATAAAAAGTCAGTTTGTTTACAGGACTGCCGGATACAACGGGAAGGTGGCCCACCACATGTGTAGTGCTTTGCTTATTCTAACCTTATTCCAAGTATTCACCAAGGGGTACATAGTAGCATTCATCTTGTGTCACCTCTATAACCTATTGTCAACACACAATTAATATGTAGTGCATTTGTATTATTGAATTAGCAGTCAGCACTGACTCAGTGATGTAATAATAAGTAATAATATACACACGTAAGAAAAGGGGGAAAGAATCGTAGGGCATCAAAAATCGTTGCGCATCGGAAAAGTGGCCAAAAGGCTGAAAGCATTGCCCCGTTGACCGTTGTATGGCGATGCTGATTATTTGGCCAAAAAATAGGTCAGCCGTCTGGTCACGTGAAGAGTCGGCACTTATCATTTATTCAGTAGCTTCTTCAGGCTACCATTCGTCGCCTTACATAAACTTTACGCTATAAAAATCGTACTGTAATTTAAATAAAGTTGTAGCCGTTGGGCCATGTGACTAGAATATGCATGAAGTTAGTTGAGTATTACTGACTTGTCTTATAAATACGTAGCCTCTTTCGCTGTTGCGGAATGAGTCACGACTATTGTGTCGTCGTGTTACCATAAATAGCAACAAGATCTGGAGGGTGCTGGATGCTAAGGCAACTTGACACATGTACTAAATCATCGTCCGCCTCGGACCTGTGTCGGAGGCGGTGTCCCGGTTGGAAAATTAGAACTCAAAAACGAAGTGCCCTTCGTTCTCTCCCAGAAGAGCTGAGACACTCCACTCCGTCTTGCGTATGTCGTCTCGAGTGTCTTGGCACAATGACTTTCTTCTCTATACTATTGCTTCATGTTGTTTCGTATCGTCTTAAAAATAACTAACAGTCACATGTTACTTTATTGGCTGTTAGGGTGTGACTGCTGTGACACTATCGTTTAATAAGTATCGCCCACTTTAGTAGGACATTATTATTTTTCTTCTCCCCAAAATATTGCACACGTTATTACTTTTCCCAACAACGTCGCGCGTCGGTAAGGTTATTATTACAAGACTTAATTGGCGATGAATGTGTAGTTTATTGGCCATTAACTTAATAATTTCCATTACAGTGTCCTGTGTGATATTAGATAGATCTTTTACTATTCGCCAAGAAGTAGGTTTATTTGGCAGGTAAAAAAAGGAGTTTTGTTATTCAAAACTGAGCAAAGTGGAGACGTTAAAAAATCGATAAAAGCCGTACAACGGTCATCAAAGGGTTATTAAAAGTATTTCTATTATTTCTACCACCCGTTGACTGGTTTTCTACTATTGACATTATCGGTATCGCCTCCGGATCTATTATCGAAATAAATTGCGCGTTGCTTTGTCAGACAGAAACAGACCTCAAGTTTCAAATCGCTCGTTTCTAGCAGCGCCCCGCGGTTTCACCCGCGTAAGTTTCGATCCTGTGGGAATATCGGGATAAAAAGTATCCTATGTGTTAATCCAGGAAATGGTCTATCTATGTGCTAATTTTCATCCAAATCTGTTCAACGGTTTACGCGTGATGGAGTAACAAACATCCAAACATCTTCACAAACTTACACATTTATAATATTAGTAGGATAAAATTCGTTCTCAAATTCTAGATTTGTTCTTAGTTTTTTGTGAAAGAGGGAGATGCAACCGTACTACATAATTATGTATTGTCTGGAGCCAAGCAGCCAGCACCCTGCATAACACACTATCAATCTGAAACATCTCGAAGGATATTGCTAATCCATTGCTTCATATATGTTCAAAAAATGTGTCTGCTCAACATCTTAAACAAAGCAATGAATGTTGTTGAACTGTCACAATGAAAGCCATTGCTACTGATAGCGTGTTACTCAATTACCCGCTGGTTGCCTAAGCCTAAGCTAAAAGAAAACCCTTTGTGTTTCTAGTCTCTTTTTCTGTTTCCGCACGTACAACGCGGTCACATTAACTCGACGCTTGACGTTGATGATGTCATTTTGGTTTTTTGGTAATATACCTAATAAAAAAGTATAATTTAAACAACAACAGAAAACTAGCCAAATTATCGACGCGCGTATCGGCAACAAAGACAAAAGTCTAACACTTGCTGGGCGAGCTAAGGAATGCGGGCCTCGCATTCCAGAGATGCGTCAAGTTAATGTGACCGCGTTGCTTGTACCTATATCATATATATTTTTTTTCTTTTTTTGTTCCAAGGTTTGCTTTGTAGAGATTTCGAATAAAAGAACTGGCAATGGCAACCGCCAATTCAACAGTTACATTATCTACCTACTTGTTTACCTGAAAATAAGACCTTTTTATAGAGGTGAAAAGGAACAACGATAACGGCTGGTTCTCTAATGGAGCCCCCAGTCTGTTGTATAGGTACAATGGTAGAATTGTGCTATTCACAAACGGTTATAATACTTATTTTTAGGGAGGGAGGAATTACAGCTTATTGTTAAGGGATTTGAATTTAGAAGCCGTTAGGCGGTATTTTAATAGCTTTGAGAATTCGCACGAAAAGAAAAGAAAGAACCTTCAATCAATAACTATTATTGATCGAAGTAAAGAACGTTAAAATAGAAATACTATTTGCCATGGAATTCTTGGAGTGCTATCCATAAAAAACACACGAAAGGAAAAGTAATTTCGAGAAAATATTACACTAACTTTTTAAATTTATCATCCAAAAAAATCTACATGAGTTCGAGGTGTCGCATCAGTATTGACGAGGTTCCGGTGTGCGGAGGCCTACGCGTGACGAACGTATCAATTGGGTACCTACCTACAATTGCCGGTATTCATATTTCATACCGACTATTTTAATGTTCAACTATCAAGGATTTCTATTTTCTGTACATACCTACATCAACACATCCAAGATTGTTTTAATCTTTAATCGAACTTGCCAAGCTATAAATTAGTTAACAAAATCTTGACAGTGGAGTTAGCTACATTAAGGGCGGGTTGTTTCACGTCCACTTGACGAAAGCGTATACGTCAAAAAAATGGCGCTATCGTCAAAAAAAAAAAACTGGCCAAGTGCGAGTCGGACTCGCACACGAAGGGTTCCGTACCACAAGGCAAAAAATATTTATTTTATTCTGTTTTTAGTATTTGTTGTTATAGCGGCAACAGAAATACATAGTTTGTGAAAATTTCAACTGTCTAGCTATCGCGGTTCTTGAGATACAGCCTGGTGACAGACAGACGGACGGACGGACAGACAGCGAAGTCTTAGTAATAGGGTCCCGTTTTTACCCTTTGGGTACGGAACCCTAAAAAACGTTGTTTCAAATTACAATTACAAAATATTGGACTTACCATTATGTCAAATAATAACGAGTAAGTAATCGTTATTATGTGACGTACGTATGTTACGTTACGTTGACCAACCATTTGAAACAACCGGCCCTTAGTGTCTTCAGTTTTGAGTACCAGCACAAAAACAGATTAGTTTACAAGTTTAGGGTAGGACGCGGTGTTATGAAACTTTAACAAGATTCTTGTCGTTGCGTTAACTGCGGCGCGGCGGTTGAGTTTGGGTTTCAATTTCAGGGTCTGTAAAGTTACGATGTGATACATAAATTAAATATTTTGTCTTGTTTAAATAAGTCTATAATGTTCCCACTGCTGGTCCACAGGCCTCCTCTCTTCGAGAGGGAGTGGGCTGTAATCTACCACGCGGGCCCAGTGCGGCTTCAAATGATACGTTCTAGGATTTTCACTCACTATGTTCACCTTCACCGTTTTTAGAGCAGTGGTGATGAAATTATTCACACTAAGTGATTCTGCCGGGGTTCGAACCCAGCCTCTTAAATCAGGGCCGTTAGTCCACTGAGCCAACACTGCTCTGCTGTACAATAAGTAATACCTGATTTAAAAAAAAACCGGTCAAGTGCGAGTTGGATCTCGCACCGAGGGTTCCGTACACATTTTTAGGTAGGTATGTAAATAGTTCATCACGGGAAAAAATATTTTGTTTGTAATGTAAGTACAACGGTTTTCGGATTTTTTCCTTTACTTGTCCTACATAACATTGCTTCTTGCCAAATTTTATGATTCTAGATCAACGGGAAATAGGTACTTACCCTATAGGTTTTGATTCCCTTGGTTGCGAGTGTCAAAATATGCGGCATAAACGGAACATTAACGCCCGTATCTTTTGATTGCAGTGACTTAGAAGTTTGATCTTTTCACTGCTTCAAGGGATTGCAACCCTGAGTATTTGATATTAATTTTAAATTGATAACTTCACGCGTTCCTGAGAAAAAGGGTCTTGACAGACGGACAGACAGACGGACAACGAAGTGATTTTATAAGGGTTCCGTTTTTCCTTTTGAGGTACGGAACCCTAAAAAGGCTAATTCTTGTAGACCTTGATCCTGAAAACCTACGTCGTATGGCGACGAATTTGTGTTTCCAATATTCCAACTGCACTCCTCGGCACTACCTTTCTCAAAGCCCAGGTGTGAAGATTATGTATTTATTTCTACAGAAACCGGGTACATACAATAGTAATCTGTGGGACGATCTCGGGATTTGCCCGTTAGTCGCTACCTACCGCCCTTAATCCCGCTCTCCCTTTAATGGATGTTTGACTGTTGTAAATATAAACAACTATTACTTTGGACTTAGCGTTTTACAAATTTTACGCTAAGCTCACTGAAAATTTCAAGATTGCATGTACTTTAACTTCACTAAACACTAGTTTTAATACTTAAATTGCTTTAATAATGTTATAGTGTACTAAATGAGAGAATTCTCAACTGTCGTGGGTAGAAAAAAAACTGGCCAAGTGCGAGTCGGACTCGCACACGAAGGGTTCCGTACCACAAGGCAAAAACGCCGAAAAAAACATGTTTGTTGTATGGGAGCCCCCCTTAAATATTTATTTTATTTTAATTTTATTATTTATTATTAAAGTTAAAATACAACTGAGTATTTTGTGAATACATATTTCAAGTGCCTACCTGTTGCCATTTTTGATATCGAGCAAAAGAGGGCAAAAAAAATCGCGTTTGTTGTATGGGAGCCCCCCTTAAATATGTATTTTATTTTGTTTTTAGTATTTGTTGTTATAGCGGCAAAAGAAATACATACTTTGTGAAAATTTCAACAGTCTAGCTATCGCGGTTCTGGAGATACAGCCTGGTGACAGACAGACGGACAGACAGCGAAATCTTAGTAATAGGGTTCCGTTTTTACCCTTTGGGTACGGAACCCTAAAAATAGGGAATAGTAATAACCAGTCATATTTTTCAGTCACGTATCACCCTAATATTTCGGGGCAACGGGCTATCATACTTATGTAAAATAGTGTGTAAAGCAGTCTACGTTCCTAACTCATGTTTAATAAGTGACTTCCGCGTAGAGATACCTTAGTCATTCTTTCAATATTTGTGGAAATGACGTCATCTAATACTGAAGGGTTGAACGAGTTTGTGAGAGACGTCATAGGCATAATATTATGTGTCTCTTCGTACGTAGCAAATATATCATGTCAATATGATAATTTGCGACGAGGTCTGTGATCCAGCGAGGGAGGAGTCAGCCGGCAGTCTATGCAATTGTGTCCAATGGCCACTTCCTAATTTTCTCGTATCCGGCGCTGCGCTATGTAGATAGTACCTACTTGTTGTATTCCGTTCTGTTAAATTGCCTCAACCAATCTCATACAGCACTACTAAAAACTAGCATATCATATTAAAGGGTCTTTCTTTGGAATGCGCTCCCTCTGAACATCTGCAGGGCTAGCACGGCTAAAAAGGGGAGAGAGAAAAATCGGGGACAAAACCATCTCTTTCCCATTTTCTCTCTCCTTTCAGCTAGCACGGTGACGCATAGAGACAAGTTTTTCCAACTTAGACAAAGTTAGTGTTGCTACGAAAAATTATATTCCCGGTATAACCCGAACAAATTGTGATTACATGACAACCGATACTTCTTAAATGGTTAAAGTGACAGTAATATTTAGTCTAATTATAACAGGCTTGTTTGATGTACTCTGTGCTTGTTTGTTTCTCTTCTGTTAATGTCAAATGCTTAAAATTATTTTTGTCATTAAATTTCATTTAAAATTCAAATTTCACAGAATTACTTTATCTACAATATTTACAATCATTATTACGAATCATTGTTATCATTGTTTCATATTACGAATTCGTCGTCGTAATTATATTTAGGTACCAAACATTTCCAACTTACCTTTAAATGGACTGGCAGGCCATCTCTAGTTTTAGGCCGCAAAGCAACAGCAAGTTCATTACACAAATAGCGAGCGATAAACCTATTAATTCTAAAAATTCTTCGAAATTCCTCATCGGCAATTTTAAACGGGTTGCTTGCATCCCTAATCATGCGGCGATGCAGTTTCCGCTCTTCCACTTGTTGGGACATCGTTAAATAGTTTATGTAACTGCGAGACATTTTTTATTTTTATTTTATTTGGAAAATATCTTGTCCTCACCCAAGATTGAAAGTGAGATGTTTGTCTTCAATAAATGTCAAAAGTGGACAAATTTATCCCCTCATATACATGTGGTGCTAGCTCCCGAGACAAATTGGGACTTTAGTCCACTCATAACTGTCAAAAATAGATAAAATAATTTTGTCCCTCGTCGTCGTGCTAGCAAAGGGGAGAATTATCGTTTTGTCTTCTGTCAAGGAGACAAAGGGTGGAGAACACGTCCACCCATCGTGCTAGGCCTGCAGGATGGCAACCAGTCGGTTATCTTTTAAAGTGAAAGCACGTGAACATATCCATCAAAAGTTGGCCGTAACATCTCAGCGCTGCACGCTGATTTGCTGGATTCGGTTTCTCCTCTATCGATATTTTTTTTTCTCCTCACAGATTTTGTTTATATGTATGTATGTATCTATCTATGTATTAGTATTTATTAATGTATTTTATAGTAATTTCCTAGCTATTTATCACTTTTGTTACACCTGCCATGTTTTGTCTCTGCATCACCCTAAGGTTGATTGACTGGTAGAAAATGCCTCAGGCATTAAGTCCGCCTTTGTATAGTATTTCTTTTACTAGTGCATAAAGTTTTAATAAATAAATAAATTAAATACAATGAATGATAAAATAACTGGAATATTGTATGAACGTGTAATAACGGGATGAAAGCTAAAACAGTAATGTTTAATGCCCAGGGCCACAGTTTTTCAGCGGTGACGAGCCTCCCTCTGGCCGAGGGTGTTCTCTGTTAGATTTCATTCGCCATTTAATTTCGTTACCGACCGACAGGCTTTTGGGACGTAAAATAAAATTAAAGGGAGAGAGCGTGTGTATTATAAATAACAACAGGCTGTGCAGCCATGTTGGAAATTCGACTTTAACTCCTACTAATTTGACACGTTAAATGTATTTTAACGTGTAGGTATAAATAATCGCCATTGTAACACTAGCGCAACTCTAGGTAACTGCCAAGTTAATACAGGTAGGTGCGTGTTGTTCAGGATTCTAGATATCTTAATGTAGGTAACTTAACTCTGAGTTGTGAGTTAGGTACTTACCTCTCAAAATAAAGATCTAGTAAAAGTCTCTAATCCATGTCAACTAGGGTCTACAACACTGCGACCCTGGCAGCATGTGAATTTACTGTTTGTGAAGGAGCCAGTGCAAAGCGGCTCGTGTTTTGGCACGAGTTCTTTGCGTCAATATTTCGATTCGCAGCCCAGAAACGTCAACTATAAGCGGGTTTATTTATTACGACAGAATTAGTACATAAGACACCTAGACCGCGTCCCTGAGATAAATAGCTCTGAATTCTCTGATGATCAATGTCGTTCTGCTGACATATGTATGGGTACTTATAGGTGAACAGTTTCTATAGCGTTGTTTTATTTGTTAATTTCAGCATATGGTGGGGACGGGTATGGCGACCCCGTTCCCTGCGGCGGCGGCGGCTGCGGCAGCCGCTGCACAGTTCGCAGCCAACGGCGACGCGCTCGCGGGAGTGAAGGCCGAGGCTGCCGGCCCGACGGCGCCGCCACAGCCCCCGCTCGTCAAGAGCGAAGGTCCGCCACCGCCTGCGCCGCTACCGCCAGCTAACTTCTCACCTCAACCGCCGCCACAGACTCACACGCAGAATTCAATAGAAAATCAAAATAACAACTCAGTAAGTTTATTTTATTATTTTTATAGATCAGCTAAGCAAAATGCGACTAACATTGGACAACTTTTAAAAACGTTATTGTTGGAAACTGCTCCCAGGGGTAGAGGTACACCTGTCTGTTTCTGGGGCAAAGTACATCCTAGCTTCATTCCCATTGTGCTCGTATTTATGGATGATAACAATACTTTTTTATACTCGCCTGAATACTGAGCTTATAAGATTGCAAAGAAAGAATGATTAATAGATATACTACCTAGGTAAGTACCTGTAGAGACAGTGTTTTGGGTTATCTAAGACTTAGAAACGTCCTTAGATCCGGGTATATATACTTACATAAAGAGAGGAAAATCTTCTAAAGATATGACCGCTTGTAGACACTTATTTCTCGGTTCAAACATAATATCTCATGTCTTGCTCAGATGTGTGAAATGGGGCGGCACACTCGTATGTTGCCGTAGAGTGACAGATGATTTTCAATAACTGACCCATGTCTGTAAATACTTTTACTACAAAACTGTTTCTACGTCAACTAGCTCTATAAATATTTCTTATAGAGTTTAGGTCGTAGACGTAATGCTACATTTTTTTTCTGTATGTTTAGGTTCCCATATATATACGTGATTAGAGTGGTTTGTTTGGTTCAAAAAGAATGGTCTCTGGGGCATCAGTTAGACTCATTTCGTTCGTAGCTAAATGTTTTGCCAGTATATTAGTTCATGATTAGTTCCAATGTATTGATCGAAGGTTTACCGATTGATTGAGAAGTTCTGATCATCATGTGGGTCCTCCATCATCTGATGATCAATGATTCTTTATCGTCAGTCTATAAGCATCTCCCTGCTGAACATTGGCCTTAATCCTGTCTCCAATTTCTCGCCACCGTGTTCAATCCTCGACCATGGTGATTCTGGAGAAAATCACCTTCCATTGTTAGTTACAGACTGCTCCTAAAAATAGGTAATTTCATGAAATTACAATAATTACATAGCCTGTCTGAAACAGGCTGCAATGCCCAATTCTAATCCTGATCAAATACGAAATTTAATTTACTCATATCAAATATTTGTCATCCCCAGCAAAGCGAAGGCGAATCAAATGAAGAGAGCACACCAGTGAGTGTGGCGGCGGCGGTAGTGGCGCAGCAAGCGGCGGCCGTGGTCGCGCAGCAAGCAGCCGCTGCGCACGCGGCGGCCGCGGCCGTAAGCGCCGCAGTCGCCGCCGGCAATGCCGCCGGCACGCCCGAAAAGACACTTGTGCCCGTCTCACAAGCATCGCAACCCAAACGGTTACACGTCTCCAATATACCCTTCAGATTTAGGGACCCTGATCTTAGAAATATGTTTGGGGTACGTATTCACTTCCACTTTTATACCCTTCAAGCATGGCAAAACCAAACCAGTTATCGTTGTAAACAACCAGCTATTTAATTTCTAACCTTTTACCTTTCAGCAATATGGCACAATACTTGATGTAGAAATTATCTTCAATGAACGTGGCTCGAAGGTAAGCAATATTTTCAGCCATTGTGCTGAAAATCAAGTGGCTCATTGAAATCTGTCGATGAACAGATTTCATTGTGGCCACTTTATAAAGTGTCTCTATGTTCAGAAACAAAAAAACACTAAATTGTTAACCTCTACATTTTTCGGTCGCAAATTAATTCGACTTAACCACAAATTACAGAATCAATAAGTACGTAGTAATTTTAAAGATCAGTTTAATACAGTGTTATTTTTGTTTCTTTACAAATCTATAAGTAAATTAAAGGGATAATTAATAGCTATAACATTGTAACGAGGTCATTATACTCATTATATGTTTCCAACTCTAAACAAGGCAGTAGAGCAAGAGTAAGGTTCCCTTGACTGACAGACTCGTCGAGTATGTCTGTCAAGGTTAACCAAGCAGATATTATTACTCT
The DNA here is from genome assembly GCA_916614155.1 of Mesoligia furuncula. Taxonomy (NCBI): domain Eukaryota; kingdom Metazoa; phylum Arthropoda; class Insecta; order Lepidoptera; family Noctuidae; genus Mesoligia; species Mesoligia furuncula. The sequence continues at coordinate 13,483,440 of OU744803.1, read as the reverse complement.
TGCTATTTACTTATAAGTCTCACGCCCTGCTACCGCGGTGCCTCTACTCATCAACATGCCACCCAAAGCCATCTGCCAAGGTGAGACTGAGACCTGACGAAATTATACTTTCTTTTTCGTTTTAAATTCAGTATTGGACAATTGTATATTTAATAACCTCGTTAAAGCAAGCCAGGGTTAGAATTTACAAGTATCTCTTTTTGATAACTTCTGAATCAATATAATTTAAACAAAAAATAAATTATTCCTTTAATTTATATACCAATCTTGCACTTCATAGCTATTGACTTGTAATACTTGTATTGTTAGACTTTACCACATTTGGACTAATTTAACTTTGATAAATGACTTGTAATGAACGATATAACGGCAAGCAGAAGTGCAGTAGCTAAGAGGTCTTACTAACAATTATTAGTTATCGCTGCCCAAACCAAAGTAACTACCGATTTTATACAAATATTTCCTAATAATAATATGTTCTAAAGTTTTACTTCTCTTCAAGTCATGCGATTTGATTAATTATTCCTTGCTTAACAGAAATTTTAAGGCAAATGGGCTTAGTTAAAATAATCATAATTGTGTTTTAAAACAAACTTCTTTCTCATAGCATATTGGTTTTAATGTTTGGTGCAGTATCTCTAATTGCATTGTATATTATCATTGAATAATAATGTCTATTATTCTGATTTTGACAAATCTGAACTATATTTACTTGATTGCACTATCGACATACTTATTGTATCATTTTAGTAACTTTCCATATATTAAACGTAAGAATATTTCATTATTTTCATAAAATGATGTGCCTGAAGTAAGTCATTGGTGCAATATATTGATATTTAGCAACATTAATTTTACATTTTCAATTATACTCAAAAAACAACTCACTGTAAATGATAATTCCCATGAAATTTAAAGAGTTATTATCGAAATATTTTTATAATAATTGATTGGATTGAACGCTTTTTCGTGTTTACTGCTTTCCTTGTGTCAGTTTGGTGACCGCCCCTAAAGTAGTCCATGCTCGCTCATGTCAAGAAGTATTTTACTCTTTTAAATAATAGCTCCAAGTTATTTTTTCTTCAATGCCTCACATTGGGATATGCAGTATTAGAGAATGATGCATCGTCACTATAACAGCTGATTTCCTAAGTCATATTTTCAGGACAGCTCTATTATTCATCACTAATGAGGTTGTTACAATCGTCCAAACTGCTTCGATCTTTATATTGTTGTATTTTCTTATATCTTTATTATGTTTATGACATGATTATATACTGCTATGTACGAATCTTTTAATGCATCTATGTTGTAGTTTGGATGATCAGTCATTCTGATGTATGTAGTCTATTAGATTGACAGTGTACTTACTATTTTCTGTCCACTATGTTATTAATAAATAATACAAAAATTCGTTCAGTCATATGCTTCCTAACAAGGGAATATAATTTTTATTAGTTTTGGGCATGTATATTTTGCTGAACCCTGGAAACACAATGTTATATAATGTAACGCAATGACTATATGATGTAAGTTATTTTCCTAGAAGTAACTTTTAGGGTGCATCACTTAGTTTGGCTTTATCTCGTATAACTTCGGTAACATTTCGTTTTCACTTGGGAAAATTCTAACCGGTTTTGGCTAATATAACCCATAATTTGTTCTTACAGTTGCTGTTGTGTTTGCAAATATATATTTACAATAATTATAAAAAACATATTGAAACATTCTGTAGCTAAGACTAAAATACTTTTCAAACTCTTTTCTCCTTATTTATTTCTATACATTCGATCTTTGTATTAAAGATTTATCTTGAAAATATCCAACAGTATGAAAATAACAATATATAAGAAATACCAACATTCAGTGGTAAATAAATGTTAACAAACGAACCGGTTTAGAATGCTCCGAGTCGAGATGAACGTAATGTCGCCGAGCTTGTACGTCACTTGTGTCGTCCTCGTCCGTCGCGGTCGGTTCGATTGTGTCTGTCAACATACTGAGAGCTTGTTGCACTGTGTGCGTTGTGTTACAGTCCGGTCGGGTACCGCAGTAACGCGTTGGACGGGCCCTCGCCTCTTCGTAAATTATTATTTTTTCTTTCTCTTTCTCTCTGCCCAGATTTAATGTTTACGTTAAGTATTTGCACTCAGAATGGTAATAATAGAGCTGTCATTTGCTTTTATAAGTGTAAGCGTTTCGTACAATCAGCAACTTGTTTGCCACTTTCACAACTCGTCTCTTCCACTGTATTGTGTGCTGTGCTAGCTGCTTTTTGTATCTATGGGTTATCACCATTTATTGAAAGTAAGTAGTTTCATTTGTCTGAGCACGATCTATTGATTCAATAATATTGAACGAAATTGTATAACGCGTACTGAATGCCATTTACGACAATTTTGACAGTAATTTGTGTGATTCACCTATTGTAATTAATTAGGATGTACCAGGTGTAAATTTATCAATATCTAATAAATCTAAGTATCGCTTATGTTTAACGTGTTAGTTGGGCACTGTAAAGTACATGCACAATGTTATATTGTAAAATAATATAGGTGTAATATTGGTATGATTCCAAAGTTAGTTTATTTTTACTTAATATTAGTATCTAAATGTAAAACTAAGTACTGTATCGATATTTGATTTTTGTACTGTGGTTGCTCCGTAATGGAATATAATTATCAAGTCCGTTTGAGTATACCTGTGTTCCTAGATGCAATTAGTTCGTCTTAGCCACTGCATGATCGGTGAGTTTTCTGTATAGAACAAATCGCAGCTAACATCTCACACAATGACTTGTCATTTTGATTAAAATAAGTAGTGTCTATGAATTAGTGTCGAACAATCCTTAAGACTCGTTGTATACAGTGATACAAACTCTCCTACCAATAGTACAGACTACTAGGTCGAGCGACGTTACATTAATTTATTACTGTGATCCAAACGCTTATGTGTACCCATACAGCTAGAATACGCTCAAAGTATCAACGTAATCGACTCGATAATATTTTCTCGATATTTCACTAGAATATTTAAAAAGAATATGCAATGCATAAATGTTAATTTTTGTTGCACGTTGTTTTTTGAGCGACGCTGTTTTTAATGCATGTTTTGTCTGTCTTGCATGCAGGGATTCGGTTTTGTAACATTCGCAAATAGTGGTGATGCGGAGCGAGCACGAGAGCGTCTTCACGGCACCGTGGTTGAGGGCAGAAAGATAGAGGTGTGCATGACTCAATGAATACCATCCGTAGCACTATGTAACTTATAACATCCCGCTCCTACGCCCACCGCCCACCGCAACCTGCGCTCGTCTGCTCTGTAGTTACTGTCATGCTAGCGTGCCGCGCCGCGGTCCCGCATATTAGCACTAAGTATGCCGGCGTCTAATCCACAAACAAACCTTATTTATTTTATCCCTTTACTCTCTAGACGGTCATTTAATATGCCGATCGAAAGAGAGAGTGTCTCACAGAGAAATGTAGAACGAACCGTATCGTCACAATGCCGCAGAGGTAAGATTGCTAAACAAATTTTAGTTCCATTCTATCTATTCATTTTAAATTTAAATAGAAGCGCTGAAAAGTGCTCTTGTAGACGAGTCAGTCTGCGCCTAAGGAGAGAGTGAATGTGGTTAAGAGTGGAAAAGTATGCTCACTTTAATATTCTTCAATATCCCTTATTAATGTCAAAAGTAAATCCCAAGTTTCCTTTATTTTATGTTCACTTATCAGATGTCTGCGCCTAATTATTAAAGTTTTAAATAAGAATTATTTTTGTTTGGTATTTAATAGTTCATTATTAGTTAAATTTTTGTTTTTGTTTTCCTATCTATGCGACATCTGGTATACAATTGGCTGATTTTCACATTAGAAGTTCATAAAAAATACTTTTATTTTTATATTCTCTTTTAGAGAAGAAGCTGGAGTGGGTTCGAATCTCACAAATAATCTGAGTTTAATAGAAGCGCTTCTTGAATACTATCCATATCCTTGCGAAATAAAATATTTTGTGAAATAAAAACCTGTTTAAAAATATACTTAATAATTTTTTTAATGTATAAAGTTTATTTAAAATCAGCCAATGTTTTTGTTTTTGGTATAAACCCGAACGTATTCTCATATAGATTTTACTTCAAATCAGGTTAATAATGCGACAGCGAGAGTGCAGACAAAGAAACCTCCAACCGTTCCCAACGGTAAGTAATCCAACAACCGTTCATGAAATACATTCAATGAGTTCTATCAAAACTTTCTAAATAAAGTTATAAATTCACACATTACTATAAATAACAATACCTTATTGTATCACACCTGTACAAATATAATGCATCTTGGGATTTTCTCTTTTTAATCCATCCAGTTATTCTGGCTAGAAATGGATCAGTTCCCACTTTGGGTGAGAGAGCTGAACTTGTAACATCGGTGTTGTCCATGTTAATGTACTTACTTATTCCTACATGTGGCTAGTTCCGTTGTCTGAATGCTCCTAGGTGAATGCTATTTAGAGAATGAGTCCACTGTCAGCTCCGGAGACAGTCTCGCCGAGCACCCGTCGCACGCGGTACATTTGAGTCGCATCATACAGACATGAACTTCACTCAGTATTACAGACAAATATACCCGAACGTTGCAGAAGGCTGTCTCCGGCGTCGCATTGCCTGGCAAACTAACTCACTGTATTAATAAACGGATGACACCGTCAATTAGACAGCTTGCTAGATAACTTAACACAGTTTTGTACAGCTATGACAAGACACATGAATGTTCATACCTTGACGTTTGCTGGAATGAATGCAACTTCCGTAATGCACTATATTCATATTTCAATTTTGTAGTAGAGAATGTCTTATAGGTATGTTCTTTGTTCTAGATCTAGCGAAATCCTCCATCTAACTTGTGAAGTTTATACACAAATATCATATTTATTTTGTTCCAGTGTGTGTCCAGTGGCCGGAAGGTGAGAACCTTCATTACGATTTTGGTATGATATTTAATCCATAAACTAAATTAAGCTTTCGCGTTTACATTACCATAACAATCATTCGAGCATGAACCTCCTTCACTCAATGTGGTGGGATTACTCGGTTATTTAGATTCTTGCCCCTATCTGTCGAATCGAATCCAATAAATACGAGCACCCTCTGCGGTGACTGCAGCCCCGCCGCATCAGTGCTGGCACTCGAACCCCACGCCCGCTCGGACTCAATAGCGCGAGATGAGCCTAACGACATCGTCGCACACACTGTGACGTGTAGCGCACCGAGCGGGCCGCGTGTCGTATTATGTGGGCCCGCGTCGCGCGGCGCCCCGGAGCGCTCGCGCGCGCGTGGCTCACGCGGTGTGTGCGCAGGGCTGCGGGTGTCGGGCGTGTCGTGGCCGTGGCTGGGCGCCGCGCCGGCCGCCGCGCCCGCGCCGCCGCTCGTGCTGGCGCCGCGCGCCGCCCAGCGCCGCAGGTAACGCATGCCCCCCACTCCACTGCCGTGTGTTGCATGTAGCGCTGCGCCGCGAGCCGCGCGCCGCGCCGCCGCCGCACGCGCACGCCCCGCACGCCTCGCCCCACGCGCTCTCGCACGCCGTGCTCAACCGCGCCGCCGCCTACGCCTCGCAGATGCACGCCTACGCACCGTGAGTAAACGCACCGCACTACCTGCCCCCCTCCCCTGCCCGACACTACAAGTCGCTGTCGTCCACACGAAACTTTATAATCTTGACCGATTACAATCGACCGATTAAATGCTGTGGTAGACCACAGCATTTATATCTAGCTAATTACAAAATTGATATGGCCAAAATCTGCCAAAAAATAATTATTAAAATTGATTAGATTACTATCAGTCTTCAAAACGTCAATATTTTAGTGTCCGTATTATTATTTACAATATTTTAATCCGCTATCGATGACAAATTATCCTCATTTCTTAAACACAATTCTTAGTGCGAAACCACAATTCAGATCGAACCGATAAACTATTCCAAAAACTTTATGATCCATTACAGTGAACAATAGAGCTTGAAAAGGTAATAATATGATGATAAGGTAAAGGATAAAATTTAAAATTGAAGCGGTACAACCAGTCTGATTTCAGAAACATTCTAAATTAGGCTGCAAGGTCATGCCACAATATTTTAAAATTCACGTATCTACTTCGAGGAGAAAGTACTTATTTGTGTCTGGTGACCACCGAATATATTCCTAGTCTTATGATATGCGTCAAAAGTAGTTTTAATTAAAAGAAGCTTTGACGGACAAGATACCGTCGCACTCGCGACCTATTTTCGTCGCGCCGTCGGAAAAGTCACTCCACGGAGTAATATATTCCCGTCGGGTACAACCTACTTATCTTTGTTGACACCATACAGCGACAGGTATACACACTGACACGATGTTCCGAAGTTTTCAGCATTGCGAAATTATGCAAATATGGCAACAACGTCGATACTTGATAAATCGATGTGTTTTTATTAGTTTGAGCGCATCGGAATATGCGCCGTATCGTATTAAACTAACAATATAACCACCTTCGAGCGAGGTAAAAAGATACAATTTATTCGAAACTTTTTTGCAGTTGTTTCGTTGCATATAGTTAACTCGAACATGTAGGTATAATAAATAAAATATTCATAACTATAGCTGACCCCCGGCATACATTGTTTTGCCATATAAATTATTTCTAGCTGCCCGGCGCTACTTCGTTCGCGTGGTGTCCTACCCTTTACCCTACCCTACCCCCACCCTACTCTTATCCTACTACTACACTACTCCCACCCTACCCCTACCCTACTCCTACACCACTCCTTCCCTACTCCTACCCTACTTCTAGCCTACTCCTAACCTACTCCTACACTACTCCTACCCTACTCCTATAAGTAAATAAAAGTATTAAAAAAAAAAGTATGCTATGTCCGTCTCCTGGTTCTAAGCTACCTCCCCACCAATTTTCAGCCAAATCGGTTCAGCCGTTCTTGAGTTATAAATAGTGTAACTAACACGACTTTCTTTTATATATATACAAGGTGTTATTGAATTAACCCAAAACTTCTTAAGAGGTCATTGTACTCATCATTATGAACAACTTTTACTATGGGGCCAAACCTGAAATTTTCCCTACATTTTGACGAGTTATGCGAACATAAATGTAGGGAACAGCTGATTTATTTTTTGCGATTTCAGGTTTGGCCCCATAGTAAAAGTTGTTCATAATGATGAGTACAATGACCTCTTAAGAGGTTTAGGGTTAATTCAATAACACCCTGTAGATTACTCGAACTTAAGTTATGCTACGTTTGACTAGCATTTTCCCAACTACGTTGCGGTTGGCTGCCAGTCTAACCGGCTGCAGCTGAATACTTGTATCCGAGCATGTAAATTATTTAAATACTAGCTGCGCCCCGCGGTTCCACCCGCATAAGTTTCGATCCCGTGAGAATATCGGGATGAAAGTAGCCTATATGTTAATCCAGGGTGTCAGCTACCACCATACAAATTTTTTTCAAAATTGGTCCAGCAGTTTGAGCGTAAAGAAGTAACAAACATGAACACACACAGACACTCACAAACTTTCGCATATAATTAGTGTGATTAACAGCAACGTTTATACAACAGGGCGCAAGTCTCCTCCACGTTCCCAGACACCCCAATCCCTACTCCCCGATTCACCTAACTTTGGTATGAGTTATTTTCTGTTTAATAAATTAACTACACCAGCACATCACGTAATTATTGAGTGTAAATGTGTAACTAACAATAGTCACTCGTAACTAAATTGTTCGCTAAGCTTATAGATAACTATGTTTAACGCTTATCCCAACGTTGTAATATTGTGTTGATTAGTCAAGTACCAGTAGAAGACGGTTGTCTAGTTTCTTCCTTAATATTTCTCTGCACTAATAGCACTTGAATGAACATTACTGTTCGTTGCACTAAGTAGATTAGACATTTTATTAAGTACGTACTTTTATTAAATTACAATTTGATATACTTAAATATGAAATCAATTTACAATAATATTACAACTATGTAAAAAAATATAATGTTCTGTATAATGTTATTTTATTTCGCAGTGTCTATTACGACCCGTTCTTAGCCGCGGCCGCCACGGCTGACTCCAACTACAGACTGCAGGTAAATAAACGTTTTGTTATTATTCCCTATTCCAATGTCAGTTCCATTATTAATTAATATTTGAGTACCTAATGATTGAGTGTACTGCCTAGTCTGCTCTGACAGCGTGTCAATAGTCGAGTAGTGAGGGCCCAGGTGGTGACAGTGCGTGTGTTGTTACAGGCCGCGAAGCCGGCAGCCGAGGTAAACGTCACGCCTTTAGAGTTCAGTTTCGCTCGATATGCGACTGTGTCTGTATCTCTATCGCTTCCTGATTCATGTTCCACCACGCTAGTATAAGTTCGATATCCATCATGGAGTGAGTGCTGGGATTTTGTTTGCTCCTTTATTATATTCGTATGGTCCTATTGGTTGGTAATCCACCGTAATGCAGGGTGCACATTGTGTTTGTGGTAACCAGATGGACTTGGCACACGCGCGGCCGGTCGGCTCGCGCGGTTTGCTTTCTGTTGAGTTTATCCTTGTTCGTTGGTATTGTGGTGGGTGATTTAGTTTTAGGCATATGTTGAGGCTGTACTTTGAATCTATCTGATGCTAATCCATGCTGCGAGTAGAACATTGAGCCCACAAATGTAATTGCAATTATTAAGTACACTAACAATCACCGATAATAATATGTAGCTAGATTTAGAATACTTCGACGTTTTGATTTAGTTTGGATCGATTCCGTCATAATTGTGTCTATAAATGCATGTCCATGTTCATCGACCACATTAACATTATCGTCTGCATCTCATTCTAAAAGTCGATAACTGAAATCGATGGTATGAGCAGAAGATCTAACACCAACATCATAGAAACGTGTGCCGGCAGAGTTGCATGTGAATCGATTTTTATGTAAATAAATAGTATTTACAAACATGCACAATCTTTTTCTTGTATGTAGTACCTACTTTCTGCATCGTTTTCGCTTTCAACTTATGGCTACGCAGATCGCTATTCAATGTGACATGGAAATCATGTTTACGCCATTATGCCGTCTGTGGATCTCCCCATATCGGTAAGATTACCTACGCGATCGAAGAGCGACCGCGGAAGCCGTAAGTCTTCGACGGAGACAGAAAAAGAAAGGTGATCGTCTTCTTGCCTTTGTGGGCTCACTGTTCGGATGAGAACGTTCGAGTGCGGGATGATCGGACGTCACGGCGCGCTCTGACCAATGGTGTGTTCTGCAGGCGGCAGCCGCAGCGGCAGCGGCGGCAGCGCCCCTGCTGAAGTCCCCGCTGACGTCGGCGCAGCACGCGGCGGCGGCGGCGGCGGCCGCCAACTACGGCGCGGCCGCGCGCGCCGCCGCCGCCGCCGCCAGCGCCGCGCCCGCGCCGTCGCTCGCGCCGCTCGGTGCCACGTCAGTACCCACGTCCACCTCCAACACTTTGATGTCGCTCATGTAAATACAAAGCTTTAAGGACTTAACTAACATTACTTATAACGTTCCGTAATCCTACACTAACACTTGACCCTCTTTTAAGTGCTCGTATACACGAGCGGCACGTTGCCAACGGCACAGACGGCTGTAGGTGTCGACGACTGCAGTTGCCTGTACCGTTGGCAACGTGCCGCTCGTATATATAAGCGCTGACCGTCACTATTCCCGAAGTAATCTAGTTTAATTAAATTGTTTAAATATATCCCACCAAGTCATAAAAAAAGAATACCTAGTGACTAACGCTCATGTTAAATACCTGATTTACACGAATAGAAACAAACTTGACCACCAGTCACTTGAATTAATGACCATAAGACAGTCCACTATTCTTGAGTTATTGCAAATTATTTCATTAGTGTAGTTTTGAAATATATCCAATAATCTAAATACTATCGAGTACCTAGTACATTATTTTATTAGATGTGTAGAACAGTAGACTGTATTACGCCCAGAGATAGAACAATTGCTTCTAATAGTCTGCTCTGCACTGAAGTTAAAAATAATATTATGTTGTTTAACACAAGAAAACATGTTGCGTGTTGCAGGTACGGCAGAGAATACGCAGATCCATACTTAGGCCACGGTATCGGACCGGTGTCGGGATACGGGGTAAGATAAATCTTCATTTAATTTCTATAGGTACAGGAAAAAATAACCAGTGCGCAAACTGTAACTATGAATTCAGAATAATAATATTATTCTAGTAGGGCGTAGAAATTTTTCGTCTTGTTTAAAAAAAATAAAAATTGTTGTTCCATACATTTTGACCCGCACTGGGCCCGCAGAGGAGGCCTGTAACATTATAGGCTGATTATGATATACATTATTATACATTTTGACCGAGTAGGCACTTTTCTATAAAATAGCAGATTTTTTTTTAGCCAACGAAACATTTCTACCCTAGAATCATAATTATGCTGAATTCGAGGGGCCCGTGGCTAAATAATAACAGCCGCACAGGTCGATCGATCAGGTTAAGCTACGCTTGCCGCGGTTGGTCTGTGGATGGTGACATCTTTACATACCGTGACCCCTCCGTGCCTCGGAATGCAAGTTAAGCCGTTGGTCCCGGCTGCCATTCATGGATCTTTGACAGTCGTTACGGGTAGTCAGAAGCTCGAAAGTCTGACAACCAGTCTTACCAAGAGATATCGTATTACCCAGTAACTGGGTTGTGGAGGTCAGATAGGCAGTCGCTCCATGTAAAATACTGGTATTCAGCTGCATCCGGTTAGACTGGAAGCCGACAACAACGTAGTTGGGAAAAGGCGAGGCAGATGATGGATCATATGCTGAATTCATGATTACAGTTTGCCCACTGGTTACATTTTTTCTTATAGTCTCGAAACAGGATAATGTACAAAGGATACTAACAGTGATAATATTTAACTTGCAGACTGCAGTGTACAGAAGTGGATACAACAGATTTGCGCCATACTAAAGCCAGTGGATCATGAAACGATTAACTCGAATATTACCTTCGTCACCTTCACCTTAACATGACAATGAACTCTCTTTGTAAACGTACAAACATAATTCATAAATTTAAGGATCAATAATAAACGCTAGCCGACTACCGTATAAGTATCTAAGCTTGGGTAGCGAACTAATGAGTAATGAGCGAGCGTTGTTGAGTCGTCGAAGCGCGCGCTGCGGACTGCCGCAGCCGCGCATACACAACTTATGAAATACCAAAGTCATTAAAATTTCTAACAGAAATACTTTATTAAGTTGAACTTTAATATAAATGATTTGTGTACCTAATGCTATACAAGTGCGAGCAGCTAAAGTGAGTGCTTTCGTTCTATTTAGATATACTAAGGGTTACTATAATTTTACTAATTACACAGAAGTGAATTCATACTACGATTAGAGTACCGTACTATCTAGTGTAGATGTTACACTTGTATCATTGACAATAGAAGAAATATTTACTATAATGATATATTTAGTGAGCTTTGCACTTGCATATCATAAAAATTGTAAATACTAAACGGGAAACACATTTTATTGGGCCACAATATCTTTTTTTATTAAAAATTTCCAAAATGTAGTTTCCTAAATACTTACATATTCAGCGATCTTATTCTAAATAATAATATACTCGTTAACTTAAATGGTAATTCTCCACTCATAATTATTACATAAGAGTTTTTTCGATTATAAACGCGAGTGAGTTAACGTTAAAACCGTCATAAATTATTGATTCCAATTATTACAGTAACGTCACTGTTATTATCTAGTAGGTAGACATAAACACTGAGACAATAGAAATTTCAGAACATCTATTTTGGACTAACAAGTTATTTGGTGCGATATTAATATGGTGCCATTTGTTTGGTTGTTATTTTTACACATATATTTTTTCTAAAGTTACCTTGTACCCGATACAATTTATGTCACATAGTTTGTAGGCTATCCCCGAGAACGTGACCGACGGCGCAGTCATACGGTGTTCACAGTCGCGGCCACTTCTATTGGTCCGCAAACAGTGTCTCCTGGCGTTTAAATGCGAGTTTGAATATTGATATAACTGTGTCGTCAGTCGGTTGTACTAACATTGTGTCGTTTTGGTTCGTACATTACGCTTGAAGCTTACCTTGTCGATAGCCCCGTTCCTTTCGTCAGTCCCGTGCGGTGGCGAGCCGCAGAGACCACGCATGCGCAGCTCGCTTGTCGTGCGGATTCTAATCTCTGACCACGGGAGTGTTTACTTGAGGTCCTGTTAGTTGTAAATCGAATAATCGGTTGCTAGTTTATAAATAAGCTAATGTTTTACAGAATGTAATGTAGGCGAAACGCTTTAGCAGTAGTCTATAAGGGAAGAAGGGAACTCCGTCGAGTTCTTACATATCATTGAGATTTTCTCCTTGTATGTAGTTATGTTTAATCAATAATTCTATTGTCTTTTAACGATGTCTTATTTTTACAGTGCTATTTTAATATTTTTGTCTGGCGTACGGACTTTCATTTTATAGAACAAACACGCATACGGGTCCAACCCTTTTAGAAGTTGTAAATTTTAGATCTAACATTTGCATTAGGATTTTAAAGTATTGTAACATCTATGAATTCGCTCAACGTTTATACCAAAGCACAAAAACCCATCGATTCATACGTATTCGGAGAAGTGTTGCATGACATTAACCTCTTTTCGATAGATTTAATAGTCTTTCATTGAGAAAAACTTACGAAATCTATAAGTCGTGGTGTAGATAGATAACTAGAACAAAACAACAGACTTTTATTTTTTACTTCATTTTGTTAAAAGTTTTCATTACTTACACCTAAGTAATTTTTTTCTAAGGACATATCTACATGTTTGCCATCTAGCGTAGTTTAATCTTAACGTAGTTCAATGACTATATACATAAATATATAGATCTGAATTGATTAATTCATAGTTGATTGTCAATCTTCTCATGTTGTTGTAAATTCCTAAGGAATATGGTACACATTGTGTTACAGATGTGTCTGTATGAGAGGTTGCGTCGACGTCGACGTATTAGAGCTTTGTCCGTTTATTTTTCAAACCTTTACGTAGCAAGTAGAGATAATGTACCGAATACGTTGGGACTGGTGCAGGCGCGTCGTCCTGCCCGCACGACTTCCTCGCTGACATATCAACACAGACCGGTTCTCGTGTGCGGAGCTCGCGTCTGCGGGCACAGGGCGCGCGTCGCGACTCGGTGTCGTCTGATGATGATAGCTTTAATTAATTAAAGATGTTAAGGTGATGTTGTCACCCAGTTGTGTCATCTTGAAACCAGAATTAGATTAACTAACTCAGTTTGTAGCATTTCCATGACATTATTATTGTTTGTCTTGCAGAATTCTAGTCTTCGCGCACAAACTTTTTATTAAAATAATAGTAAAGGTGCTTACTCGTAAAGGTTTCATGTGATATTTACGGAATTAGTTGTCGTCTCTTTGTCTCGATTCGTATTCTATTTTCTTTCCGTACGATATGTAATAAGCGGTTCGTGTCATATTTTCCTTTTACTGATTATTACTCTCACCTTTTAGTGCCACTGGCTTTATATAATAAGTTATATTTACTTTTATCGTACGTTATTGTAGTCTCGTTGCAGCTTCGAACAATATTTTGTGCTTTACTGCTGAATACTCATGCGTGAATGCGTTATTTTAAGTAATTCTTAGGTTTGTAGGAATTGTCTGATTAATGCAAGATTTTGTATCTGAGTACAGAAAAAAGTACATGTGATTCTATTTGATTTTATTGTTTAGTTTTAGTATTTTTTATCAATAAAGTCACAAATGTTTGTGAATTGTGTATTTTTTAATCATCAAGTTTTATACAAGTTAACAGGACCTGTTTTGGAATAATTATATTGATTACAAACATTGTATTCGTGTCTACTTGTAACTGTATAATTTAATCAACTTCTGACCAAAACCTGTCTTGTTTGCTTCATTCTAAAAGATACATAATTTTTGATTATGTTATTTTAAGTCTTTTATGTATGATTTTAATGATAATGTAATAAATCACAAAAGCAAAATACCTAAGTTTTGTATAAAGTTACATAATATAAGCCAAATTGTTGTTACTTGGAGAAAAATCAGAATTTAAATTACATATCTGACAAAATGGTTAGTGTGCTACAATAAGATTGGAAAAAAAAATAACATCAAGAACAATGTATTATAAATATTATAATCATAAAATTAAGGATATGTATTTTGTAACGCGATTTGTTTCTCAGTTTTTATGAGATGTTAAATTAAAGTTTCATACTACTCTCTTGTTTTATGCTGTGCACAACTTATACGATCGACGGCTTCGATACTGTATTCATTAGATCTAAAGCGAATTGTTATATTGTGCATAATAAATCATATCAGTAGTGGTGTTAGCTAGTTGCTACGTTCGCTAGCGGCACTGAAGGCAACTACCGCCACAGAGCCGGCCGCCCGCCCGCGTCCTGCGGTCAGCTCGCAGGACTCGCGGCGAGCGACGCAGGCTGCTGTCGACTGTATAATATAGTGTTACAGGCGGATCTCCCGCCTCATGTTGTGCGTATAACCTGTACCCGAGGTTTCATATTGTTAAAGTAGCCAGAGTTAATAAGTATCACTTGTTCGTCAATTGCACTCGTCAAAGCTGTTCAGTTGGTGTTGTAGATTATTCAGATATTAGCGGGGTAATGTTTGCTCCCGAGTGTTAAACATTAAAGTCGTAGACGTGCCATGACACTCATTGTAACTCACGACATCGTCACACATCATGTCTATGACTTTAATAGTTTCGATTAACCCGTACATAGTTAGATGATGTAACGCATACTGATTGTGAAATTAATTAGTCGCTTGTCTAGTTTGTAGCTTGTGACATTATCACCAAAAAATAATCACTATCACTAAGTATAATGTGAAAATAATTTACGTTCCGAGTCTTACATTAATGCTGTTGTAAAAATATAACAGTTAATAAAATAAACTGTATGAAATACAATAATTTATACATTGCACCATCTTAGATAGATAAAGTAAGATGGCGTTTCGGTGAAGTTGAGCTACCGCAATCAGTATGCGTTGCAGTTGCATAGTGGGCCACAATGCACGTGCGCGCGAGTCCCGTGCACAGCGTGCACACTGTCGCAGCCGGCCAGTATTTGAAATATTATAACAATACCGTGCTCAATTCCTGTATCTGTACATTGTAAGTATAATGTTGACAAAATGTTTTTGAAGTTTAATGTAAACTACAATAGATTTGTTACATAATGAATGTCTTCCGTTTGGCACATTTTATAGATACCTACTTTGCACATTTTATTAATGCACGGATCTACATAAAGAATACTAGTTCAATATGATTTAACCGAGATTTTTCAAGCCAAGTGCACAGCGAGACCCCCCCCCTCATATACGATTTGTGATACCTAAAGTAAATTAATAATACGAATTTTCCTTTTTTGTGTGGCAATTTTTAATGGATTGCAAAGCTGATTTTCTCTTTTAAATTGTAAATATTTTTTTTTCTAATGAAAAATATTGAATGAAGTGAATCATTTTAAAGCCTTTGGCATTGTGTACTCATTTACGTTATAAATAAATTATAGTATAAAATACTCGTATTTTATTTTCCGCATCAGCTTTATTATTTCCCGTACCTACTGGATTACCTACCAAATATTTGTTTTACGGAATAGCAGCAGATTTAATTGCTCTTGTGTGAATAATACTGATTGGGTGACAATCGTATTATGTCGATAATATTGCAAGGCTCTCTGATAACACAGTAGGTAATGATTCTTTAGTGTGAAATAATTAAAACAATCGGAATAGTGAGATTATCTGGTAAGAGCGATAAGGGCTGTGGTTGCGTCGTTCAAGCAGTGTCGGGTCGGCGCGAGCGCTCCTCAGTGGTTCGCTACTCTGTTATACAGTGCTGTGTCTAATGCAATTTAATTCCTTAAAAAAATAATTAATTCAAAATGGTGTTGTGTCCGCCGTTCAGATGGGCTTCTCGAGCGAGGTACAAGTTTACTGTACCTGCTGAAAATAATCCAGATGTACGCCGTGAAACAATCTTTGTAAGTAAAACAATAAAAAAATAGGTACCTCTTGTCAGCGTTAGCGTTTGTTTATATTTCTACGATTATAACGAACTAAATACCTGCAAGAAAGCAAAAAGGTTTTTAGAAATACAACCTACTTCTTCTAAGGCGACAACTACTCTACTCTCAACCAGACGTGACCTAAATAAATATGCATGTAGGTAACTATGTCTTAGTGTTATTTTCACCTTATTGATTGGTCATAAGGATCGTAGTGTCTACCAATACCTGTCATTGTAATTATACCCACTACTTCCATCAATTACTTGATTGTTAAACAAAAGGATAAAAAGTACTTCTACTTCAACCATTTGTTTATTCAGTGATAATGAGAAATGTGATCTCTCTTTGGTAGCCGTACCTCTGCACGTAGATACATAGATTATGTAAAAAAAAAAAAAACATGAACGCCAGCCCATCAAGCTACCCGAAACTGTCAAATTTTCCCAATCAACCTTGAACCTAATGCTTTAGCGATAAAGTTGAAATACTATTAAAGAAATTTGACGATACCGACGGTTAGAACAAAGGAGTTTTCAAATTAAAAAATGTAAAAACGCCTTGGTTATCTGAATGCCATCTTAAATAACAAATATCAAACAAAACGTTTGATAAAATAATGTGATAAGTTATTCGAATCACTGCAGATAGCAATCGTGAAAAAATAATGAGGGATTATGATTTTATCAATTTTTAGACTTGTTTAATGTAATTAGAAAATTAAACCTTCTGAGTAAAATTATTTAATATTGTACCGACTACCGTTTATTACTGCTAAGTGAATGATTGTACACTTCTTATATAATTGTACACTTCTAGCACAGCAACGAAACGTTTTGATCGCAATTAATATGCAATTGAACGGGACTTGTAGATAGGTAATGCCAGAATCATCTTAATTAGCGATGTAGTAGGTACCTACTTGCTCATTGTTACGATTCATTTTCTAGAAATAAGCCCTTAAAATCTTAGCCTTTGCACATATCAATTACGAAGTCTAGACTTTCATACATTCAGACGAACATCGTAACAAAACATTTCGATAGCCAACCATGAACCAGTGTTTTGCTTTGAGTAGATTTACGCACAGCCTAGTCGCTTCTAGTGGTCCAGTCTCTTTCGTAAATCATATGCCTATACCTAAATGTAAATACCAATAAATATAACATCACACAGGTTATGCAGATGTGCGGTTAAGCCCCAGTAATCCCAGTTATGATTAAGTCCCATGTATGAGGGGCGAGCCTAAATAATAACAGCCGCACAGGTCGATCGATCAGGTTAAGCTACGCTTGCCGCGGTTGGTCTGTGGATGGGTGACCATCTTTACATACCATGACCCCTCCGTGCCTCGGAAAGCACGTTAAGCCGTTGGTCCCGGCTGTCATTTGTGGATCTTTGACAGTCGTTACGGGTAGTCAGAAGCCCGAAAGTCTGACAACCAGTCTTACCAAGGGGTATCGTATTACCCAGTAACTGGGTTGTGGAGGTCAGATAGGCAGTCGCTCCATGTAAAATACTGGTATTCAGCTGAATCCGGTTAGACTGGAAGCCGACCCCATCATAGTTGGGAAAAGGCGAGGCAGATGATGATGATGTATGAGGGGCGAGCCTATTGCCATCAACCGGGCACAGCACAGCACTCTAATTGCGTAACACACAATCAATTACAATCGGTATTATTATTATATATAAATATAAATAATAATATATTTATTATATATTATATAATAATATAATATATTGATATTTATTATTATCAGTCGGGCCTCTGGCTTCAGGCGCTACCGTCACCCAACATAGGCACTATGCTGGGTGACACCACATTCCGGCTCGCTATATGTTTGCGTTTGGGCGCTCCTTGCGGAGCTCCACATCGCTGTCAATGCGGTGAAGCAGTAGACTGCCCCGGACACCATGGCTTATTCTGCAGCAAGAGCGCTGGTCGGATGGCAAGATGATGTTTTGGAACCCAATGTCTTGGCACGCGACGATGGGAAGAGGCCAGATGGAATGACCATAATGCCTTGGAAGTTGGGTAGGCCTTTGGTGTGGGATGCTACCTGTGTTGACACCCTCGCGCCATCCCATCTTCCTAGCACGGTGGGCTGTACTGGGGCGGCTGCTGCAGGAGCAGAAAACCTCAAACGGCGCAAATATAACAACCTTATTGGGAGCTATATGTTTGAGCCGTTTGGGGTTGAAACACTAGGGTCTTGGAGTCCGAGTGCTCATCAAATTTTTCGGGGCATCGCCAAGCGCTTGGTTGACTCTTCACGTGACCAGAGGGTGGCCTATTTTTAGCCCAAAGAATAAGCATTGCCATCCAACGTGGTAATGCTGCCAGCCTTTTGGGCACTTGTGCCGTTGACAGCGATGCGGACGAATTTTTTGATGCCCAATGAGCTCCAGTCTTTTTCTTTACCTTTTTTTTATATATACTTGTATATACTTTATAATATGTATATTTTAGTTTTAATTTTTAAAATATTAACATTGTAATTGAAATATTATATAAAATAAAATATTACAATCTGAATCATTTTGGAGGATATTGCTAATCCATTGCTTCATATGTTGGAAAAATTTGTCTGCTCAGCAACGTAAATAACGCAATGAATGTTGTATAACTGTCAAAATAAAAGCCATTGTGACTGATAGTGTGTTACCCCGCAAACTCCGGGTTTATACTGAGAAATTCCTGATGGTAAACTCAATAATACTTTGTCTGACCAGGCAATCGAACTGCTGTCCTTATGCTCAGCAGTATCAGTTGTGACCACTAGACGAACGAGGCAGTCAGCCAATCCCAATCATAAGTAGGTACTTATAATAGTATTATTTTTAATTAAGTATAATAATATATTAGTAGGTAATCAGAAATAAAAGTTGGCAACTTGTTTCTCAGTATAAACTTTCTGGCGTAAATACTCGTGTTAAGACATACTAATATTATTTACTGAAGGTGAATGGATATTAATGAAGTCTCGGAAAAGTATTGATAATTTCGAATACAGCAAAATTGAATATTATAATCTACCAAATAAACTACCTATTCTCTATCTGTACCGTTTTTTCAATCGACAGATAATTTTTATTCGTGGAATAAAATTGAGGTCTGACATTTTACTCTCAAAAATTCAAAATTATTCCTCCGATAAAATTATCTGGCTTTGGAAAAAGTCAGCGCTAATCTGCACAATGAAGGTGTTAAAAGTAAATAGGAAATTGTTTAAACAAAAATGACGTTACTGCAACGCTTTGCACCGAGGCCACAAAGTCTTAAACTATATAGTGCACAGCTAGGGTTTCCTAAAGGCTCCTACACACTATGTCGGCGGCCCAGCCGGCGGGCATGCCGCCAACAAGCCCGGCGGCATTCCCGGGTATTTGCGCCGGCCGGCGGGTGGCGGGTGTTTTTGGCTTGCCGCACAAACGAGCAACTGAAATGATGCTCTGCGGCCACCTGATTATGCCGGCGGCATACCCGCGCGGCAAAAACCCGCCTGGTGTGCCGCCGGCATAGTGTGTAGGAGCCTTAAGACTGCGGTGACCGCCACATAGCGTTCTGGGCAGCACTTGGTCCAACATCCATACATAGATTGTCAATGTCCTTTACCGTCGAATGACGTCACTAAAATATTATTTATGAAATTAAATTTGTGTGCGGTGCCATCATTTTTATTATGGCCGTCACCGCGGCCGTTATTTGGCGACCACCGCTGTCGTAGTAAATACAGAAGCTTCAGTGCAAACATTACGCTCTACGATAAACGTTACGTGCTACGGCAGAAAGTTACATGCTACAACAATCGCTACGTGCTACGAAAGACGCTACGCACTACGATCCCTGTTACATGCTACGACAAACGCTACGTGCTACGAAAGACGCTACGCACTACGATCCCTGTTACATGCTACGACAAACGCTACGTGCTACGAAAGACGCTACGCACTACGATCATCCGTGATACGATGGTCGTTACATGCTACGACTGATTCTACGTGCTACAACTTTAGTTATATTACATGCTCCGACACACGTAGATACGTCATATATAGGGTGAATTTTTCAAGTGGTTATGGATGGCCAAATCTGAAACTATGAGGAATAGCGAAAAGTACTCAAAGGAGTTGCGGGCTCGATTTTGATGAAAACTAAAACTGCATCATTGGATTTTTGAAAAATCAATATGATGCTCAATACACCCTCAGCGCAGTCACCTTCACAACATTATGTTGTAAATTAAAATTTTGAATGCAATACAATCCTTGAGACGTCGAATCCAGTTATATATTGAAAACAATGGTCATCTTTTTGAAAAATTAATCAAGGTTTATTAGGTAGGTAACATAAGAAAAATAAAGAATTTTGTTAAAAATGAGCTCTTTTCTTTAGTTTCCCGTGTGTCATTACTTTGCAGAATTCGATCCTTATCAGCGACACTATCGAATGGTATAATAATACAGTGTGTTTTTTTTTTCAAAATCAACGGGTTCGATTCCTGGCTAGAAATATTGATTTTTCAAAAGTCCAATGATGCAGTTTTAGTTTTCATCAAAATCGAGTCCGCGACTCCTTTGAGTAGGTACTTTTCGTTATTCCTCATAGTTTCGGATTTGGCCATCCTCCACTTGGAAAATTCACTCCGTATATGACTAACGTTACATGATACGCAGGTAGCTACGACACAAGTCCTGAGGTGTAGGTCCCTAATGGGTGTAGACTACTTAGTGCTTGTAAAACATGCCAAGTTATAATTTTGAAACCAGCCGCTGAATGTGCGGTCCGAAGTCCCACTGGCTGTTGAGAACAAGTCCCAGGTAGTTATAGTCGGCTCGACACCGATGCGGTCGCCTCCTACCACTATGTGTAAATCCCTAGGTAGCTTCTTCCAAGGGCCATACTAACAGCTAGAGAGCCTTAGGCTTGTGTAAAGCCACCTCGAGATTTGAACGCCAAATCCTTCCTACGACTTGCGCAGCCCCTGCAGTGGCCAGTATAGCTGTTTGCCGGTGCGTTTGCCCCCGGGCCGTCAGCAATGTGTCATCGGCGTAGCAAGTTAAGTCGACGCAGTGGGGAAGTGTACCCCGCAGCACCCAATCGTAACCAATATTCTGAGTTTGCGGGGCGCCCTTCTTTCCTCAGAAAGACCAGCTTGCCAGCTTTCCACCGCCGAAGAAAATTACCCCACTCGAGGCATGCGCTAAAAAGGCCTGCAAATCAGAGCCTGAGAACCCGCATAGATATTATGACAATGCCAGTGCACGGCCTTGTATGCCGTCCGGCCCTGGGGCGGTGTTTTTTGCTTGTAGCCGCAATACCCCGGCTCTCAATTCTATATGGGTCACTTCAGGCACTTCATCATCATCGGCATCAACTTCGACTGCATCCTCACTGAGCTCTGCAGGAGGCGGAGTCATTGGCTGAGGAATGTGTTCCGCCCTTGAAGGGAAAAGAGAGCAGACCACCTTATCAAGGAGTTGTGGTTGGAGACTCTGGGTAAGTGGTGGAGCCTAATGGCGAAGCTTGCTCCTAACCATAAGTTAAGGTCGACCCCATGAATCCTGATCCAGAGTCGCCAGCAACTCCTCGCGGGCCTGAGTTTTAGCCCTGCCAATCGCCGTCTTCATGGCTTCGTTTCCTTTCCTTCTTGGCAGCTCTGTACTCCTCATACAGCTCTGCCTCTATAGCTACTGCATTCGGGATGCGAATACGCCCTCTGCGGTGCCTGGCATTCCGGCATTGTGCAGCTACGCACGCTTCGCGCAAGTGCGCGATTTCCGGCGATCAACAGTATACGTTTGGCAGGTCCGCGTTGCGACCGTGGCATCGCCGCATCGCATATATTGATCAGCGCTTCCTGGAGTCATTCCTACGCCATTCCCGAATAGTCCCAGTCGCCCCTGCGTGGATTGCCCTCAGGTGGCAATAAGGAAAAAAATTCCCAGCTGCCACCGGGTGGCGAGTGGGAACTTATTGCCCCCACTTCAAATCGCTGTACATTGCGGCGTGGATCGCCAAACCCCTCATCGCTGTCTGTCTTATGGACGCGATGAGGGGTTGGCGGTCACATTTCCAATGTGGTTTTATTATTATTATTATTCTTATTCTGGTAAGTAATATTCTTTTAGGGACATACAAACAAGATTTTCTTCATTGTAGTTGCTTTTAATCATAAAAATCTGGTGTAAATTCGTATCACAGAAAATCAATCATAGAAAATCAATATTTACAATAATTAAACTACCTAACAAAAGCTAGTCATGTCACAGATAATCAAATTACATATTTACAATAACCATGTTTAATCAATAAAATTACCTACCTACTTATACGTAAAAATTATCTCATAATCATAAAAACTTGGTGTAAATTTGTATCACACATAATAAAAAAAAATAACCTTTACCTACGTTTCTTAAATATTTGTATAAAAAAAACGCTTAAAAATGTAAATGGTCAAAAAACTTAAAAATAACAGTCTTATTGCAAGAAAATCACAGATCATCAAAATCTACAATAATCAAGTTATAACAATAGGTAATTTTTACTTTATAACAATGAACCTATATTCTTAAAATCTTGTAGCAAAACGTTCATTTAGATGGAAATCGTAAAATCTTTTTTAGTGTCTTATCGTTTCGAGAAAATGTCCCACTGTCATATCTCCTTGCACCAACTCTTGTTGAATTTCTTGTATAAATTAGCAATAAACTAACGTTTTACAAGCTTTTACGATTGTTTACACAAAAATAAAAGTATTGTTATTCCACATTCATAAAGTTTTAACTAGGTACTTACTTAACTTCTTAATTTTGACGAAACACGTGTTTTATGATTATGAATTAATCCGTCGGGTAGTTTACTGTGTGCAATGCTGTGGTTTTATTGATAATATTTGGTGGTTTTCTTTAAATCTTGTTTAGTATGTAAAATATCACTTATCTACTAATAAAACTACATTGGAAATGTGACCGCCAACCCCCTCATCGCGGCCGTAAGACAGACAGCGATGAGGGGTTTGGCGATCCACGTCGCAATGTATAGCGATTTGAAGTGGGGGCAATAAGTTCCCAGCCGCCACCCGGTGGCAATCCATGTGGGGGTGACTGGGAATATACGGCCATTCCACCTCCTCGTTAATATCGTCAGGCCTGTCCGGTGCAGGCACTCTGGCCTGGACGTTTGAGGCTTCCAGTAGCGCCTCCCGATCCAGTTTTTTGAGTGCCCAACGTGGACCCTCCCGTTCAGAAGCCAGCCGGGCCGGACTATATTGGCAGCCTGGGCTGAGACGTTAAAACGGCTACAGCGGGGCTAGCAAACGAAATGTCCATTATCGACTCTCCTCGCTGACGCACGCACGTGAGCACCGACTCTTGGTTGAGGACGAGCAAGCCGGCCTCTACGGCCCATTGCTCCAAGCTGACCCCCTGGATATGTTCTAAAGGAACCTCAGGCCGAGGATTTTGCATTAAAGTCCTCAAGAACCAACACAGGAACAGGATGGCAACAGTGCCCAACTCCGCAATAAGACTTCGAAAGTCGGCGAGAGACCTGTTTGGAGAGTGGTTCACCTCGACCACTACCAAATCCCCAAGGTGTGCTGTCAGGCTGCCACAAATCCCCGCCTCCGTGATGATGTCCGGATATCCAATAGAAGCCCGTAATATGAGGGCTACGAAGCCGCCGGAGTTACTCGCCCAGTCATCCCTGGGTAGGACAAAGTACGGCTCTACAACCACAGCAACATGAATCGACCACCGTGCCATGAAGCACTCACACATATGCTCTGGAGAAGTAAGTCCTGAGCCCTAGCACAATGGTTGATATTACCTACTCTGAAGGACACCTAGTTATGGAGCCATTATACACAGTCCATATCTTTATTCTCCACCCCGATGGCCAATTAATTGCGTGGCCTGTGGTGTAGCTGCCTGAAGAGACGACGACTGTGAAGCAGATATTGCCTCCTTTGTCCTTGGTCGACCCATGGCGTTGCCCTTGGGCACAGCACAGGTCTTACTGCCTGCCCGATGTTTCGCTGGGTTCCCTCCTGCCGCACAAATAAAGCAGTGCGGCGCGGCCTCACACATTCTGGCTATGTGTCTGGGCTGACCGAAGCGGTAGCATAGATTGCAGCAGCAATCAACTGCCGAGCTGCATCCAGGCCCGATATCCGCAGATCGATACATTCCCATTAGGTATATTATACCATTACTAGTAGGTAGTGATTAAAAGTATGCCGTAATAATAATCTGTATAAATTATAGTCTGAAATTGACTACATCTGCACTGGAGTAGATGACAATAACGATGAAGATTTTTCAATATTTTAAGATCATTTTAAAAACGTAAAGTATGAACATAGTACCTACCTATGCACTACTATGCAGTATGATGCACCCATCTTCAAAGAGAGAAGAGGCTTTAATTTCACAATAGTATTAAATCATAGTGTGCCTAGGTAGGCACACTATGATTTAGGTAGGTACCTAAGGGCACAATCTATGCAACAAAACCTATATTGTAGGTGTAAACATATGTAGGTACCTGCAAGGTACATGTCACCACAGAAACATTCTCCAGAAAACGTTGCTTTCTTTTACGCTTTCTTTTACGATTCGCTGTAGTGTAGATAATACAACAAGCAACGACATTACATACACGAGAGAAAGGAATACGATAATTGTATTATTTTTTAGTCAGTTATAACTTTAAAAGTATCGTCATCGATTTAATTCCAACAAAAATTTAATACCTAACGTAATTTTACTAACGCGTCATTCCAGATAATACCTGACGGTGCCGTAGATACATTTCACAGCAATATCAATGGGGAATTACCGAATGGTAATGAAGATGAGCCTGTCAAAACTGAAAATAGAAATAGTAGTACCGCTATCAATGGTGCGTGTGGAGACGACAAAAAGATCAGTACTACCATAAGCATCCAGAGTAGAAACCCGTCGAGATATAGTAGAGAAGAGTCCGACACTGATTTTGATGAACGTAAGAGCAGTGCTGGTCGTAAAACTATATCGGAGCTGGTGCAGCAGCAGAAGAGGACGAAAAGGCGGCGCCGCAAGAGTGGTGTGATCGCCCCCCACACGCCCACAGACCCCTCGCGTCTTAATGACACACACATCGAAAAATACGAAAAGGATAAGGCGTAAGTTAGCTCACACTCTTTCAATAATATTCATTAAATTATATTGAAGTTTTAAAATTTAGATTAGAACTTACGGACACACTACGATCAGAATCAAGGCGGGTATTACCCGCTATCTAATTTGTACCTTTATAGCTTATACATAAACTCATATTTTAATACTTTTTATAGGTCGTCTGAACAAATAAAAAAGGCTGTTATGGCTAATGACTTCTTAAGGAACTTGATGGATGATGAGCGACTTGCAGCAGTAGTCGAATCGATGAGTCGCCAGGAGTTTCCAGCAGGCAGCCTCATTATCAGGGAGGGAGAGAGCGGCAGCCATCTTTTTGTTTCAGCAAACGGACAGTTTGAAGTCCTCAAAGGTGGACAGGTTGTAAAAACCTTCGGACAAGGAGAAGTGTTTGGTGAACTTGCTATTCTTTACAAAGCTAAACGTTTCGCCTCAATACGATGTAAGTCGATTATTCTATGGATTATAACTTTTGAAGCAAACAAATGTCTAAAATAAACTCTTCATATATTAGGTATAACAGAAGCACAAGTATGGATGTTGGAGCGGCGAGTTTTCCAAAAGATTATGGTACGCAGTCTACAACAAGAGCAAAATGACAATATGCGTTTTCTGGCTTCAGTGCCTCTACTTGAAGGCATTCATCCTATCGAACTCTCGAAAATCTCCGAATTCCTCAAGAGGGTATGAAATAATAATCTATACATAATTATATATCGACGCTTGAAAGGCAAAATTGAGTAAGCGACATAGGGCTAACTTTAAAAGAGAACAGTTTAAAAGTTAGTAACTTTCAGAAAAAAAATCATATAAATTCTAATTGGTGATAAAATAAGGTTTCCAAAACAGTTACTTACGCCTATGTTAATTACGCCTGAAGAATGATTTACGACAAGTTTTAATATTATGACAAGTTTTAATGTAATTAAATTTAATTATGATTTTTTTTCTGAAAAGTAAACTTTAAACTGTAATTCTCCTGTAAAGTTAGCCCCATGTCGCTTAGGGTGGATTGTTTCATTATGTTGTTTCAAGTTACGATTACAAAATTATGTCCTTGAAGTACGTCAAATACGTAAATCGTCGATTACGTAATCGTTATTATTTGACGTACGTACCTACTACGTATGTTACGTTAACCTACCGTTTAGAACAAACGGCCCTTAGTCAATTTTGCCGTTCAAGCGTCGATATAAAATAAGCATGAGATATAAGAGGAAAGTAGTCTCAAGATTACATATTTCAGGAATTCTTTTCGGCGGGTACACCGGTTGTACGACAAGGCGACAGAGGTGACAAATTCTACATCATTCGGGGTGGCACGGTGGCGGTGACGAAGCGGGAAGGCGAGGGTGGCGAAAAGCGTGTGGGGGTGCTCGGGCGCGGGCATTACTTCGGCGAACAAGCGCTGCTGCACGAAGATCGCAGGCTGGCCACTGTCACCGCACAGCCGCCGGGTGTCGAATGTCTGACACTGGAACGAGGGTAAAGAACTATCGATGTCTTAAATGAACGCTTCATCTTTTTGACTTTTTGTCTTTAGACAATACTGTAAATAAAAATAAAATAACAGCCACATTTTTATAAAAAGTTCCCTGTATAATACTACTTTGCAATTTTGGTCTATGCAGCCAAAATATACAGGGAGTATAGCTCGTCTTAAGGTCGACACTCGCCACCATTTCCCATGGCTTTCGAAGTTTTTTGTTTTTACTGAATTACCTAATTAACGCCTGGGTTCCTGCATATACTACCTAGTGGCATGACACACGCTTTGTTACAGATTTATTACGGCATTTTATTTACGATTTCTAAAATCGCAAACGAATATAGTAGATAGGTACATATTTAACCTTTTACCGTTATAGAGCTAAGCATTCATAATCATGAAATATATGTCTAAGAAGGCTATTTTAGAAACAATCAATATGGCAAATAGCTTAGCGGTTGACTGCGTTGCAAACCTTCGATTCCCTGTAATTGAAATGTTTACAAATTATTTTCGTGAAAACTGTTCGTCAGGAACAATCTGTAAGAATGCGTGTATCAGTATTGTGTCTTTAGGTATGATATAATATGCAGGAACCCAGGTATTGATTAATTCAGAAAGAAATTACAAGCAATGGGAAATATACCTACTGCTACTGAAGGCTGCGGGTATCGACCTCTTTAAATTTTGGCTGCTGAGACCAAAAATACTAAACGTAGTAAACAGGGAAGTTTTCTAAACATGTGGCTGATATTTTAATATATTGAGGTGTCTTATATACGACTTCCACATGAATGAAAACGCGGACAGAAGCTAGTACTGAAATAAAAAAATATGATCAGCCACTAAAAATAATGCTATAATTTTTATTTTTAGTTCTGATTAAGTAAGACTGATTGTTATTTATCAAAGACTCTTGATTTGTTGTTACTTTTATAACAAAAATGAAAAATAATCAAACAAACATTTATTCTACAAAGACAATAACATAAACTATTTACAGAATGAAAATCGCATCTTTTTTACACACGATTTAACGAGTGATTCATTTTAACCTGATAAAATTGATATATAATCCCTTTACTTTTGATAAAAGTACCTCTAAATGAATCACCCGTTGTATATACTTTTAAATCGGATATTTTGATATTTATTATAAATACTGTTACGAGCTTCGGGTTCGTGACAATAAAAACTGCCGATTTAATAACCAAAAATTGACACTTTAATTAACAACACTAATTACAACTCAAACACACTAATTACAAAACACAATTGCACTACTGATCGCTTTAAGTCGCACTTGAATATCGCTTCGATGTTTTCACTTCGATCGCTGAATCCAAACTGTGTCGCTCGCGGCTCACGGCCGGCCTTATATAGTGCCGCAGAGAGTTCTAGAACCTTCCATTGTAGAAACATCTAGAATGTTCGAGTACATACAGGTCCCGATCGACCAGATGTCGATAGTTCGGGAAAGTTCTAGAAAGTTCTCGCATCGAAATTTCTAGAAGGGTCTTGACTACTAGTTCCGCTACTCGATACTAGATGGCGCTAGTGGTAACTACTGTCACCATGTACCAGGCATAATTGTGGCGCGCAACAATACATTGGATTTTTACGAACCCAGAGAGCAGGCGTCGAACCGCTAAGCTAAGGTACTTGCTTTGTTGAAAGTTGACTAAAATAACCGTTTTGAATGATTATTATACCACATAAAGGTATAGCGTGATGGTAATTATTTAAAAGGTTAAATCTGCAATACTCGACCCTTTTGGGGTAGAACTAAACGGAAATCGCGAAAAAAAATCTGCTGTTACTTTACATTTATGTTCGTAGAACTCGCCAAAATGAAGGGAACAGCTGATTTTATTTCGCTATTTCAGGTTTGGTCCGGAACGTACGGACGGTTTGGTTTGGAACGTAAAAGTTGTTTATAATGATGAGTACAATGACCTCTTAATAGGTTGTTGGTGTCTTTCCATTAGGGTAGGTTCAGATGACAAGCGCTCAACGCGCGTTTTGATAACGCGCGTTTACAACTACATACATTTTATTCAGGCCGTACACATGCTAACGCGCGTTTTAGTAACGCGCGCGTTCAACGCTGCGCTAGCGCTCGACTGTTGTCAGCGCGCGTCAACGCCGTTTTGAGATCATTGGTTTTCTATGTTTCCGTTCAGTTGAGCGCGCGCTTTCGACGCGGATAGACGTATTTTAGGGTTCGTCAAGTTCGTCCGAAAATCGTCCGAAATGGAAACCGAAGCTTTTAATACGGAATTATTAATTGATGAAATAGAGAAACGTCCTGCGATATGGGACATGACAAGTAGCGATTATTCAGATAAGAATTTGAGAAGACGGGCTTGGGAAGAACTCGTCCTTATATTTTGTGAAGGACATGACAATGAAGAAAAGAAGAAAATATTATGTGAGTATATATATTTATTTACATTTACAATCGGTTTGTGTTACAAGTTAAATATAACGATCCTGCCAATCTACTTTTCCTTCATTAATGAAATAGTTTGTTAAATGTACTCGAACATTATCCGCCTGTCGCACAGCACGTCCGGTATAATGTGAGGCTAGATTTTCCAGGGGTGGCGTATAAAGTGTGTCTTCAAAATTGTAGCCATCCCTGATTCTGACATAATTATTTAGTGTACATATCGCTTTTACGATCTTTTCTGCAAAACCGATGTTAACATCTAACGGCCTGTGTAAAATGCGCCATTTATTGCACATTATGCCAAAAGTACATTCAACATACTGCTAATGTCAAACGGTAATTAAATATTTTTTTAGCATAAGTTAGTGACCTTCCCCATATGGACGCATTAAATTCTCCATCATGCCAAAAGCTTCATCAGCCACTATCACATATGGCAACGTTGTCGGTCTATTTTGTATTAACAATGCCTTTGGCTCAGGTAGATCTAATGACCTTTCTGTCAGGTTTTTGTACAATGAAGAATTCTTGAATATACCTGAGTCACTGTTTTTACCGTAGGCACCTATGTCAACCCACACAAAACAATAGTTTGCATCCGCTAGCGCCAATAAAACTAGCGAAAAAAAAATTTTTATAGTTATAATACATAGAACCCGTGTGTTCAGGCTGGATTAACCGTATATGTTTCCCGTCCAAGGCTCCCAAACAATTGGGAAACTTTGAGTTCTTTTCAAATATCGTGGATATTTCACACCACTTTTCTTTCGTTGGTTCACTCATAACAACGGGCCTTAATTTTTTCCAAATAGTTTCACACACATGTGGTATTGTTACGAGCTTCGGGTTCGTGACAATAAAAACTGCCGATTTAATAACAAAAAAAAATGACACTTTAATAATCAACACTAATTACAAGTCGAACACACTAATTACAAAACACAATTGCACTACTGATCGCTTTAAGTCGCACTTGAATATCGCTTCGATGCTTTCACTTCGATCGCTTTATCCAAACTGTCTCGGTCGTGGCGCGTCTCGGCCTTATATAGCGCCAAAGAGAGTTCTAGAATCTTCCATTGTAGAAACATCTAGAATGTTCGAGTACATACAGGCCCCGATCGACCAGATGTCGAAAGTTCGGGAATGTTCTAGAAAGTTCTCGCATCGAAATTTCTAGAAGGGTCTTGACTACTAGTTCCGCTATTCGATACTAGATGGCGCTAGTGGTAACTACTGTCACCATGTACCAAGCATTAATTGTGGCGCGCAACACTGCCCCCTCCTAAGACATGCTCGACCCGAGCATTATCGGCCCCATAATAACGCGCCAGTCGATCCACGTGGACGATCTTAGGAGTACCTCTTGCACCTTTCTGTATCCGGTAGGTTACGTCATTGATCTTTGTCACAATCCGGTACGGTCCGTCCCATTTAGCTTGAAGCTTAGGAGATTTCCCTTTGCTGCGGACTGGATTGTGCAACCACACTAGTGAACCTTCGTCGAACCCTTTATTGTTCATTTTACGGTCGTAACGCGTTTTCATCTTTTCAGACATTTGCTGGCCCGATTGTCTGACGTGCTCATAAATGTCATTCATTTTGTTCCGCAAGTCATTCGCATACTCGGTTATACTGCGTGGGGCATCAGGTGGTATTCCGGTGATCAGGTCTGCAGGCAGCCGTAATTCTCTTCCAAAGTTTGCGAAAGCTGGTGTCACCGATGTACTTTCGTGAACAGCGCTTCGATATGACAACAAAAACGGTTGAATGTGCTTGTCCCAATCTCGTTGCCGATTTTCCACAACTTTGGCTAGGTATCTCTCCAGTGTCTGATTAAATCGTTCCACCATTCCATCCGATTGTGGGTGGTAAGAAGTTGTTCTCGTTTTATGAGTACCCATTACTCGGCAAGTTTCCTGAAATATTTGGGACTCGAAATTCCTTCCCTGATCGCTGTGAATCTCCAAGGGTACTCCAAACCGGCAGAAGACTTCATGAACCAGTTTATCTGCAACTGTTGAAGCTTCTTGGTTTGGAATGGCGAAGACTTCCGGCCACTTAGTGAAGTAATCCATCACAACCATGAAATACTTGTTACCGCTTTCACTTACCGGAAACGGCCCCGCAACGTCAAGGGCTATCCTCTCCCATGGTGCACCGACATTGTACAATTTCAATGCACCTCTACTACGAGTCTGAGGCCCCTTTACAGCTGCACAACTTGTACATTTGCGACACCAGTCCTCGACATCGTCCCGACAGTGGACCCAGTAAAACCGTTCTCGTATCTTCAGTAGAGTCCGTTTTACTCCCAGATGACCTCCTGAACAACCATTATGGTACAGCTGTAGAACATTCGGTACTTGAGCTTTAGGGACAACCATTTGCAAATGACAGCTGTCTCCCCGAGCGTTTTCCCATTTACGGCACAGGACTCCATCCTGTATCACCAAGCTGTCCCATTGGGTCCAATAGCTTTTTGTGATCGAACTCATCGCTGAGACGTCGCTCCACCTGGGCTTAGGAGCTCTGGCCTTCATCCACTCCAGAATCGGCTTGATGTCTGAATCTTCCTGCTGTGCACGTTGTACGCTTTCCTTCCACTCGTTGCTGAAGTCTGTCCTGAGCATCCTCACAGGTACCACTTCCTTATCCTCTTGCCTAATACAATGCTTGCGGTCTTCAGGACAAGGTCTTCTTGACAATACATCTGTGTTGCCATGAGATTTTCCGCTGCGATGTTTGACCACAAAGTCGTATTGCTGTTGCTGCTGGGTGGTGCTGTTAGCCGCACTACCCTTTGGAGACCAGCCATCTTCCCTTTCTGCAGTTCGCTTAGGGCAACTGGACCGAAGGTGGCCCCTTTCCCCACAGCCGTAGCATCTAGGGCTGTATCCTTTATTGCGGTCGCGAACTGTAGCCGCTGCAACCTCCCTGACGCGATGGGAACGATGATCCTGCCACACAGCTTCCACCTCCAGTGCATGGGCCAAAGCGTCCTTAAGCGTCCCATGGTGACCGAGCCGCACAGAAGCTCTAACTTCAAGGTCGCGGATGCCATCGATGAATGCCTGCACCAGGTTCCCATCAATAAGCGCAGGTACGGACTGGTAAGCTTTGCGAACCAGCTTCTCCACTTCAAGGGCCCACTGCTGCAGGTTTTCGCTACTGCGTTGCACGCGATCCTTGAGCTGCGCACGAAACACGTGTTCCAGGTGAGCATCGCCATACCGAGCCTCCAATGCCTCGAGGAGCTGCTCGTAAGTCACTTCCTTACCGAGAGCTTCCAGGACAGTTAAGGCCTGGTCGCGCAGACCTAGGGTGAGAGCAGTCATGGCCTGGCTTTTATTCCACCCGTTAGCCTTCATGACAGCCTCAAATTGGATTTTGTAGGCCGACCAGGAAGAAGTTCCGTCGAACGGTGGCACTTTGAATCCACGTAGCGAAGGTGTTGTAGCTACGGGAGCTGCGATTCCATCCCCAAGTTTGAGGTAATCCAGCGTTTTCTTCACGTCCGCCATCACGGTTAGCTTCACGTCAGCCATCACGTTGTCAACCCGATTATTTACTTGGTCGATTCGGGTTTCAGCTTCCGACAGGCGGTTGTCATGTTGAGCAACCTTATCCTTCACCTCCTTCATGTCTTTTTCGAAGGTAGCGTGAAGGTCCTTCATAAGGATCATCTGCTCTTCCTGGCGGCGCGCCTGCTCCTCCTTATCACGTTGGAGCTGTTCTTCCAGCCGACGAGCCTGTTCCTCCTGTCGATGGGCCTGTTCCTCCTGTCGACGGGCCTGTTCCTCCTTGTCCCGCTGGAGCTGTTCCTCCAATCGACGAGCCTGTTCCTCCTGTCGGCGAGCCTGTTCCTCCTGTCGGCGAGCCTGTTCCTCCTGTCGGCGGGCCTGCTCCTGCAGCATCATCATCAAAGCAGCCAAATCTGGTGCTGCTGATGCTGGAGCAGCTGCGGACGGGCCGGCCTCCATGGTCGGTAGCTGGCCCTCCGACCTCTGTGGCGTAGCTCCACCAAATCGCCTCTGGTCCGTCTCTTGCTGGCGTTGACTCCGGGTACGGATACCCTCCGTGTCGTCTATGGGTAAAACCGGCATGATTTTTAATCCCCTCTTCTGACACCAATTGTTACGAGCTTCGGGTTCGTGACAATTAAAACTGCCGATTTAATAACCAAAAAAAAATGACACTTTAATAATCAACACTAATTACAAGTCGAACACACTAATTACAAAACACAATTGCACTACTGATCGCTTTAAGTCGCACTTGAATATCGCTTCGATGCTTTCACTTCGATCGCTTTATCCAAACTGTCTCGGTCGTGGCGCGTCTCGGCCTTATATAGCGCCAAAGAGAGTTCTAGAATCTTCCATTGTAGAAACATCTAGAATGTTCGAGTACATACAGGCCCCGATCGACCAGATGTCGAAAGTTCGGGAATGTTCTAGAAAGTTCTCGCATCGAAATTTCTAGAAGGGTCTTGACTACTAGTTCCGCTATTCGATACTAGATGGCGCTAGTGGTAACTACTGTCACCATGTACCAAGCATTAATTGTGGCGCGCAACAGTATTATAGTAGCCACAGTAGATTTGCCAATTCTATAGACGTAGCTTAATGTCCCAAATGAACATCCAATGGCCAAATATCTGGAAACAAACATAAACTATTACTAAATACTGTTTTTTTTTTCAGCGTCATCCCTGCAAAAAAAGTGGAAGAGTTTACGGGATAATTATATGAGAGAGGTGAAGAAAATAAAGACTGTCAAATCTGGATCAGGAGCTTCCAAAACTTCGACATATATTCATTATAATAGACTACGATTTCTACAGGCATCAATTGCCAACAAAGATACAGAAAGTAGTTTCGATGCAGATAATGCATCAACTTCGTCAGAGGTTGCTGAAGTAGAAATAAGTTCTGGCTTTAAGAGTCCTAAATCTACTTCAAGAAAAAAACAAAAATTAAATCCTGCTGATGAAAGATTTGCAAACATATTAGAGTAGAGTTTAGCACAGAAAAATGTGTCTCATCCAAAAGAAGATGACGATGAAGACAAGCTGTTTTGTTTGTCACTCGTTAAAGAGATTAAAAAAATTCCGGAATATAGGCGACTTCAAACTAAAATTGCCATTTATAATTTAATTTTGCAAAACCAAAATGAATTTCAAGGACCACAACAACAGACATATGAAAATCAAAATTACCCGGTATCACAACGAAGAAATTATTCATCACAAGAGCAGCGTCATCAGTCATCAGCTTCTGTTGAAGGCTTTCGTTATCATGATTATAGATCACAGCAGTCTAGTGTGTCAAATAATTTTGCACATTATGGTTATACTACAGCAATGGGGTCTCCATCGCCAGTAACACCTACTCCATCGCCAGCACCAACTAATGTCAGCAATGAATCAGAGTTAGAGTTATTCTGCGAGTAACAAAATGTTATTTTTTCTTTAAAAAAATTGTTCCTAAACAAGTTGATTTGATTTATTTGATTTATAGATTATGTTGATTATTAAAAAACTTACCTCAATGTAATTATGAGTTTTTCTTCCGGTGAAATGCTATATCGCACAGCGTTTTTATCTGCTACGAGTTCATCGTTTATGAGAGTCAGTAAGTCATCAAATGACTTGATGGACATTCTGAAGTAGTTAAAGAATTTGGGCTCAAATTGCCTTAACTTAGGATATAAAATAATGTACTGACTTTCAGTCAGCCTGGTTGACAAAATTGGGTGAACCCAATATCTCCGTCTTCTGTTGTGTCGTTTCTGCCGTCTGTATAAAATCACCGATAAAACTGTTTCTACGTCCATCTTCGACAAATGTAGAACTCAAACTGGCCGCAACAACGCGCGTTTAACGCCTGACAAGCGCGCACCATGTGAACACTATACAAAAATTCAACGCGCGCTGAGCGCTTGTCATCTGAACCTACCCTTAACCCTGTATATATACCTAATATTGTACTTCAAGTTCTAGGTCCTTGAAGTCTTAAACAAAGTAGGTACCTAATTAAAAGGTAGGTAAGGAAGTTTTGAAAATCCTGGGGTTATAATGTCACTTATTTCTTTGATTTGACAGACCATTCACGGAATTATTAGGAAATTTAGAAGAACTGAAGAAAATTCGACATGACGTGCCGAGACCATCGCAACAAAAGAAAACATCGCAAGTTAAAAGCGGTAAGATATAAACTGTGTATCTATTTATCTACCGAAGAATGGCGTATGAACGTGAACAGAAAGGTGCCACAAGGGTCTATACTGGGCCCGATCCTGTTCACCTTATCTATTTAGTTTGTTTTATACATAAAACGACGTAGATGCCTACGCGGACCTACCACCACAATTACTATGCAATGGTTTTAAAGTTAAGTTTTAAACGAAGTGGTCCTAACAACTACTCGGATGACTTTAAAACATTAAAATGACCTGCACCCTAATTTAATTGCGTAACACACTATTCATCTCAATGCGAATAATTCTGAAGGATATTACTAATCCATTGCTGTTTAAGTTTGAAAAATGTGTCTGCTTAACAATGTAAATAGCGCAATGAATGTTGTTGGTCAGTCAAAATGAAACCTATTGCTAATGATGTGTATTACGCAATTACCGCGCCGGTTGGACATTAACTGATCAAGCAAATTGGGCGAAATTAACGAATCTTCTTCAAGAATTCACTAAGAAAAATAATTATTTTCAGTACGGATAAACGTTTGAAGGTGGATTAGAACCTAAAATTATCATTGACCTAGATATGTATTATTTAGCGCGCGACAAATTATCGTTGTATATTGATGACTGGACGATCAACTATTGCTTTCAGAATTCGAATTCGTGGAACTCAAAGACTTGGAGATTGTGGGCACCATGGGTGTGGGAGGGTTCGGACGAGTCGAGCTGGTGCAGTACAAACCCGACAAGTCTCTCACGTTTGCTCTCAAGTGCCTCAAGAAGATCGACATGGTGCAGCAACAGCAGCAGGAGCATGCGTACAATGAGAAACATATCATGATGGCGTGCAAAAGTCCGTTTATTTGCAGGTAAATATTTGTTTTAGTACAGCTGGTATATTTTCAAATACTAGGTATGACATAAATAGGGCAAGGTAATGTTGAGTTCTGTGCCCGTAATGATTTACGAATATTAAAATGATTAAATTAAGAACATCATTAGAATAAATTAACTAATAATGCCTTTTTGCGTGCCTATTTATAGAGATAAGTTAATACTTTATTGGCACTAAACGTGACACATAAAGAAAAAAGAAAACACAAACACAAAAAAAAGTTATTTAGAAAAATTAAAAAACCCGACTGCGGTAAAAAACTTAAGTTAAAAGAAACTGAAAAGCTAAAAACAAGCCCATTTTAAATTAAATAAAAGTTGGAAGCAGCCGGGACCCATACCATTTTTATTATATTTTCAAATTCAAATGCTGACGGAAAAAGGCTCCCCCACCCCTGCTTCCAACTTTTATTAGGTTTAGAAAAAAATTTTTTTTTTAAGACATAATATGGCGCCAAAAATCGGCCATTTAATTTTTTTTTCAATTTAGATATACCCAAGGTCACTCTCACAATTAAGACGATTCTAACGGCTACTCTCAAGTTGAAATCGATCAAGCCGTTT
This sequence comes from Mesoligia furuncula, assembly GCA_916614155.1. Taxonomy (NCBI): domain Eukaryota; kingdom Metazoa; phylum Arthropoda; class Insecta; order Lepidoptera; family Noctuidae; genus Mesoligia; species Mesoligia furuncula. Next base: position 13,446,520 of record OU744803.1, on the reverse strand, counting down.
AAGCTACAGAGCGTGCCAAAGAAATATACATACATACATACACTCGAAAAACATAACCCTCCTTCTGACGCAGTCGGGTAAAAACTAAAAATGATTTTTATTAAATACCTATTCAACATCGATACCCCACGTGACATAGTTTGTCGACTTTCATTTTTTCCATTTTCACAATATGGCGTCCAGTAGACGCCATATTGAATTTTCACTAACGTCATGTCTTTAGTGACACTCGCCGGACTAAGAGGAATCGATTGACGTGTGAATCATAAAAATCCGCCCAGGCGTTTGGTCTGTATAGTGCTTCAAAGGAAAATACAAACATACATTCATACATAAGCTGATAAACACATTACCACTCCTTTGCGTCGCGCAGTCGGGTAAAAAACAAGTTGGGGGAAAATATGCGTCACATCAACGCAAAACGGCCGTGGGATAAATTCATTCTCTGACAGACAGCGCGCCGCTGTATCTAGAAACATGAAGTTTTGCAGAAGAATACCTTTTCTATCGAAAATTAGCACAAAGGTAATATGGTGTACATAATAAAGAGTATTCTATTCTATTCTAAGGTAGGATTTTTCATCCCCTAAAGGGGTTAATAGGGGATGAAAGTGTGTGTGGAAGTTCGTCATTTTTGCCAATGGGAAAACCTAGCGGGCACACGGCTTGTCATATTATAAAGCTGGAATTATAGGTACAGACACCAGCACATTAAGCTACCCGAAACTCACAAGTTTTCCCAATCAACTTTGAACCTTATATGCTTTGGCGATAAAGTTCACAATCTATTAAAGAAATTTGACAGATTGTAGTAGCTTGATGTGCTGGCGTCTGTAGGTACCTACCTACAACAAATACATGTGTCCTTGCTTGCAACACAAACAAATTTAATTTTGACGTATATACGCTATTCCATTGGCATGATGTTTATTGTTACCTTTTCCGTTCAAAATTTACAAGAATCAAAAATATGCCGAATAAAATGCAAATATCACTTGTCACCCTTGAATGTGCCTTGAGATAACTGGGTTACGTGTGATACACTTGTCCAACTAAAAATCAATTAATTACACCAACGACTTAATGTCAATCGAATACGAAATGATTACAATCAATGATTTACTGAAAATTGTTTCGTTTTTTCAGATTATATCGCACATTCAAAGACAATAAATATATTTACTTCCTTATGGAGCCGGTGCTGGGTGGAGACGTTTGGACTATCCTTCAGAAGCAGCGCTACTTCCCTGAAAATATTGCTCGCTTCATGATGGCGTGTGTGGTCGAAGCATTCCTATATCTGCACTCTAAAGATATTATCTATAGGGATCTCAAGCCTGAAAATTTAATGCTTGACAAACAAGGATATATTAAATTGGTACATACCTACATTTATTGATAATCAGACATATACCTACCTATATACTTGAAATACATGACCGATATTTTTTCGTAGGTTGACTTTGGATTTGCCAAAATGATTTCACCAAATAGCAAAACATGGACATTTGCTGGCACACCCGAATACGTAGCTCCTGAAATAGTGCTAAATAAGGTTGGTTGATAACTAAAAGCGAGCTTTGCATTTTTATAAACTTCTTTTTATTAACTTTTGCACTCGATACAGGGCCACGACCGAGCTGTGGACTGTTGGGCATTAGGAGTGCTGATCCATGAGCTGTTAGTTGGCAAGCCTCCATTCCGTGCACCCGGTGGGGACCACATGAAGACGTACACGCTAATCCTGCGCGGTATCGACGCCGTCGCGTTCCACCCGCGGGTCGCCAAATCTGCACAAATGCTAATTCGCAAATTGTGCCGAGCCGTGCCCGCCGAACGACTCGGATACCTCAAAAACGGAATAGCAGACATCAAATGTCATAAGTACGTTCAACTTCAAGGTTACATATCTTCATAATATCGTCATCAACAGCATGTGTAGGATATGTAACGAAAAATGTATATAAATTCATTTCGCGTCTCATAGACACTACAGAGAATCCGACACAAAGTTCCTATATATTGTTCGCCTCCAAAATGTTGATATTTATTATCATGTTAATTTTGTGACTTCGTGATTTGTTTAATGCATAGTTTAACATACAGGTTAAATTATTATTATTACATGCAGCGATTTCGATAAAATTTCAATATCTCTTCGACATTTATCATGAATGTATGAAAGCTAGACTAGAGACTTGGTCACTTACGAAACTTAATGAATCCATCTTTTGATTACCCAAGACCTCGTCTTGCCATTAATTGTGACTGTTTCACTGTGCAGGTGGTTCCTGGGCTTTGACTGGGAAGGGCTCGTGGAGAGGCGACTGAAGGCTCCTCTGATACAGCCCGTGGCTAGCAACCTGGACCTCGCTAACTTTGAGAAGTACCCTAAGGATAAACTGCCACAAGATGAAACCTCCGGCTGGGATTTAGATTTCTAAGCATCTTTTTAACGACTTACTTGAATTCTAATGAATGTTTAGTTTATTTAGTAAGTACCTACCTACATAATTATATTTACGGATATAGTACCTATTATCCACAGTAATTATAAGTGCATCAGTAAGTAGATTTAAGTCATGAAGTCATTTATTTATATATTTAATCATAAAATATATAGGTACCTGTTTAACAAATTATTTTTTATTTTCTTTATCCTTTATTTATATGACAAAACCTGTTAATTGTTTATGTCTACAGTTAGACATTAAAATACTTATTTACCTATCATTTATCGATCATCGGTACCTATGCAGGTAAAGCTAGGCTATGATGGCGTGTGAGCAAGCGAAAAGCCGTGGAATGAGAATAAGGTCAGTGGGGAGAATAACAGGCGGCATATGTATGCCAGACGTGCCAGTGAACTACTGCGCGCGCGCACCGCGTCGCCATGTTTATGCGAACCACTGCCATTTGAATATCGAGTGCTAACAGCCATTATGTATCGAGTGCGTAAGCTACGCACTTGAACCAAAAACGTATTTGAAAGATGGGAATAGTAATAGTACCTACTATATAGATTAGTATTCCATTTCCAGAATTTGGCACCCTTTGGCTACGGAACCCTAAAAGACTATGTTGATGCATGTATGTTTTTAAATATTGAATTATTGTAAGTATACCATGGTTTCATAAAAAGAGGTTTTACTCAAGTACAAAATTAAACCTATGCATGCAATAAAACACGAAAATATTTAATTTCAATCTGTAAGTAGGTACCTACATTGGATTTAAAGAATTAGTATGGCAGCATTGGCATTCTCTAATAGAAAGATTCGGTTTCAACACAAGTGCTGAAAACTTTCAGACCTGAAAGAAAAAGGTTAGTAGGTCTAGTACCAAAACAGGTCCACTTATTTATCTCACATAGCTGTTCTAAGAATATTACGGTAACAGTTTCGCTAAGTTAAATATAATGTAGTTAGGTTATCAGGTACACTTGTAGGTTCCTAGATTTTATAACTGTAGAAACATTATGTGTCGACCTACATCTCAAGTTGCATATAAGTAAGTAGGAGCAACTTTCAAATGCTCCACAAAACAACCAGTTAGTAAAAGAAATTTAAAAGCGATCATCCGCAGTAACAGGTCAAAAACTGCTTGTGGAATAGAATGTTGGCTTGTTTAGAGTAATGCTTGGGAGACGACACGGCGAGACGCGATGCCCTCCAGCGCCGGGCGTCGGGGTTCGAGACTGCCCCGGCTCCGGCCCAGCCTCGTCAGTGCCACTCCAGCGAGCCGACACACTCCGCACATGCAGTTCGAGCGGCATGCGGCACTCCGACCACTGACTGGCGGCCAGTCGCCACCGTAGTAACCGGCTGTTATCACGCGCCACTCGTGCCACGCTCTAAACGCGATGCAAATTCACACAAACTGACCGAATAATAACCACCACAAAATGCCATAAACTCAACACAATAATTTTCACAATAATGGCAAGCGGATGAACGTAAAATTCTCGAACTATTGACATTCGCATGGTGTTCAGTGATTGTTTTGCAGTGGAATTAAAATTATTTTGGAGGTGAGTTTTGTTGTGAATACCGGCCGAAGTGGAATGACGCTGAGTGACGTAGTCCATTTACAAAATAATCATCTTACCAAATCAATATCCTGTGTCGGATAGTTAGTCATTAAACATTCTTCACAATACCCTCGTTGTTACCTTGTTCGTGATTGAACAGTTTAGAAACTTGGCGTTAAAACCAACAGCTATAATTTGCTTGAATACTTTATGCTAATCATTTGACTGAATATTCAAATAGGTACATAATGAAAAATGGTTTTATAAAATTTTTCAGTTAGTCAGAACCACAGAAATTTAAAAATCAGGTCTGAACTAAAATAGAGAAAATATTTCTAGCATTATCATGAGGATAATATTAACTAGGTATATTTGATACTCACTCGCTGTTCAACTGAGCACATTACCTGAAAAGTTATATAGGTTTTAGCGAGAGCACTAACTGAGGGACAAATAGTTCTCTCGTAATTTCGTAAAGTGTAACATGTAAATGAGAATACAATGACACTCTTTACTTAAATATTTATATGGCTGTAAAAGGTTCATACACCTACCTACTTACTGAATATGTTGAATACGTACAAACAGTATTTCCGGTGTTACAGACCTGGGCCCAGTTTCTGTTAGCCCTCTATTACATTCATAAAACTAAAAGTAGAACTCGTAAGATATTCCAACTTATACAAATCGCTTTGGTACCTACATGGATGGACTACTTACTAAATATTATAATATTTGTGTTTCATTAGAGTCGCCTACACGCAAATGATAGCTATCGTAAAAGCATTAGTGGATAGTGAGAGTGCGTGATATCACCGAAAGAGTTGGTGGAGGAGGAATGGAGGCGGTGTGCGCGAGCGCCGACGCTGCGTGTGAGGTGCGTGCGCTGGCGGCGGCGCTGCACTCCATCAACCTGTACTGCGCCTCCATCAGCGCCGCACTCATGTGCTGCTGTGCTCCCATACACAAACACTACAGGTACTCTCGACATATCAATACTATCGCCATATATCAACAATACCTACTGTATAGCTTAATCCCCGTTGACTAAATCCTTAAAAACAAATCCGCCTTCGTTTATCAATAAACCGGAAATTTTCAATCGTTTCTCGGATAAATAATTATTTATCCGATTAGAATGAGAAATGATTGAAGTGAAAATAAAAACAGTTTCCTTATTTATTTTTAAATATCTTAACGTGAATACTGCGAGCCGCTTTATGTATTTGGTTTACAAATAAGGAAAGATAATATAAAACTCGGCTGTTGAATGTTTTACAATCCCACGTGATTTATGTTTAGAGTTCCGTACCTCAAAAGGTAAAACGGAACCCTTATCACTTCGTTAGATTAGATCACTTCGTTTTCCGTCTGTCTGTCCGTCGGTCAAGTCAAAATCCTTTTTCTCAGGAAGGCGTAAAGTTATCAATTTGAAATTCAAATAACTACTCACGGCTGCAATCCCTTGAAGCAGTGAAAAATTAAACTTCTAAAGTCAACGCAATCAAAAGATACTGGCGTTTATATTCCAGAATCAAAACCTATAGGTTACTTCCCGTTGATCTAGAATAGACAAGAAGCAATGTCATGTAGCACAAGTAAAGGAAAAAAAAATCAAAAACCGCAAATTAGTAGCTACATTACAAAAAAAAATCCCGTGATAAACTATTTACATACCTACAAATTTGTACGGAACCCTCGGTACGCGTGTCCGGCTCGCACTAAAAAACAAACGTCATAAATTATTTTAACGTTAATCAAATAACTATTCATACGTGACTATTTTTAACCGACTTCAAGATAGGGGAGGTTCTTAATTCTACTGTATGTTTTTTTTTTGTAAGTATGTTTGTTACGCGATATCTCCGGCAATTGTAAATCGATTTCAAAAAATATTTTTTTATTGGATCGTATATGGCAAACAACGAAAATGCGAACCCAAGGACACCGACTTCCGAAATTAAAGTTATTTTCAGGGTTTTTTTTTTTTTAGGAAGTCGGTTGTTTTTTTTTGGATGGTATTTAAAAGTACTTCAATTTATTCCCATTTCATTTACCTAATTTTACCTGTGTTCCACCAAATATACTGAATGTGCACCAAAATATGTTCATTAAAATATGTCATAACGAGCATCTATTTAACAACTGTTGCAAATTTGTAAAAATAGTAATACACCTAATTTTAAAAACAAGCATTTATTTTTTTAGTTTTACTTCAGATAATGCACTGCAAAATGTATTTGAATCAAACACCAATTAATGTCCAATGTAGCTTTATTGGAGTTTCATGGGAGTGGTACCAGCCCCGTTCCCCCTGGTACCACTCCCATGAAACGAGGACGCACCATTCTTGAGAAAAACAAATTATTGTAATCTAACCTCAAAACACTAGTTTTCAATACAAAGTTGCTTCTGCACGTCTCCGGCGCTGCGGGAAGCGCAGCCCCATCGCCCTTACGTAACAAAGGATAGGCACCCATGCTCACCTCCGCAGCTCCAGCCTCAGCCGCTACGGCTCGCACGGGTGCCTATGCTTTGTTACAGCGGGCGGGGGCTGCACTCCCTCCGCGCCTCCGGATTTTTAAATACACCCTCGGGGTAGCAGCCAAAAGACTACGTGGAGTCGGGGTGCCCCGATTCGGTTTTGGGACAGATTCGACCTATTTCAACCAGAAAGTGGGGTACGCTAACTTCCTTCTGAACAGAATTTCTAGGTACATGATTCCCAACGAGCGTCAGGTACACTCCCGCGCTTGTGTTGCAAACTTTCACGAAAAAAGAATATGATTTATTAATTTAGTTGTTGAATGAAAAACTTTGATTGCTAATTTTGAGGCTGGAATTTGATTTTATTAGCAGACAGATGTTGAATCTCTAAAATATATAAAGTAGCTCACTTACAACATTAGTCGCTGAGTTATCAAATCAGAAGTAAATATATTTATCGGTAGCTCGGAGTCATATTAATTTACGCTCGTAAATTGACGCTGGTTTTTTGATATTCTGTTGGAATAGTAAAGATGATGAATTAATATAATTGAAGCTGTTCTATTAACTCGTCGCCCACATATAAAAAAGGCGCTAGGTTGCAGGTGCTAAAGAAAACTTTTGTTGCCGCACATATAATTTCCCTTTTCGTTTTTGCCCGATGGCTATGTTTTTGGCTTCTACTGCAGGTGTTATGTATTTCAGCCTGATCGCAAGTCGATGCATACTAAATATTTTGTGTAACATTCAGGAATATTTGGTGCACGATCAGTATTTTTCGGGGAAGAATAAAATAGTTATTGTTACAATAGAATATTTGCAGCGCACTACAGTAAAAAAGTGTTATATCTTGGTGTTAATTTGGAATTTGTTTGATGTAACATATTTTGTTGGCCGAGTAGTTTAATTATAGTAAAACAATTAAACGGGTTTAAGATCAATATTTTAGAAATGCATACATAGATGTACCTTTAGATTTTTGGTGAACACAAAAATATTATCCTTTTTTTTTGTAAAGAAGTTTTTTTTACTGCAATGTAGATTGAGTCTTTGTCCCAAACACACTACCAATTCCAAGATATCTTTGGTTTCTTCTCTTTACTGGGAGAAACACGCTTAACGCCAAAATCCAATGCAGGCACTCAAAACGATGGCGTGGACAAAATGTACGTGGAATAGCAAGCCTCGTGCTGGGAGTGGCTTGGTGTTGCGATGCGGCTGCGGCTATGCTCCGGCCTGCGGACACTGTGCGGCTGGTGGCCGCTCTGATGGCCCCCTGGTCGTGGCTGGCCGCGGCTGCTTTCCACGTGGCCCTGTGGACCCGGCGCTCCGCAGCCCCCATCCTCTACCTCGCCATATACTGGATTCTCGCCACCATCTCTGCGGGTACCATCCTGTGGCAGCACTTCGTCACGGGAGCGGCATCTACTCACGTAGAGCTATACGTTCAAGGTGTTTCGTTACTGATGACATTACTGATATTCGCAGTTGACTGCATTTGCTTCTATGACGAGGTAATTCATCCATCATACTAACTGCAATATTAATAGTTTCAAAGGATATAACCAATTATATGGTAAAATAGGGATAGGTACCTAATATATTTTGCCAAGGGCTTCAGAGCAGAACTGGTTCAAGACCAGCAGATGGAATCACGTACCTAATTGCGATAAAATTATACCACAATTTGATTCTTTACGTTTGCTTATCCCTGCAGGCTGTTGTAAGTACTGACATATTATTGCAAGCCGACTTCATACAATAACAAAAAGGTACCATTGCGTATTGGATCATAATGGACCATTAAACAAAAGCGGTGAAATTGAATGGGGGTGACCATTAGGCCTTCGCACATCATTCCATTTAGGTATCAGCAAATATTAAAGATTAGACAATGTCATGCTTACGTTCGGATGATGGCAGTGTTTACCATAGTATGAGACCATAGTGCGTGGTCGTGAGCACGTATCTCACGCATTATTTTAGATAAACTATTGACAGTAGGTAGGCTGGACGCTTATTGATTCTAGGAGCTATGTAAACCGATCCTCCCATCTCCTTAGTGCTAGCACTTATCGACTTAGCGCATATAACTTGATAAGCTTTCCGCTTCCGTTTAAGCCCATCATCCTACAGTCGATTCAGCAAGTCTCCGATTAAAAACACCTTACCGAGCTGTAAACACGAGCGAGTAGTCCGATGACTCTTTTAAATTGACTAACCGTAATATATATGGCTTACTAGCCTCTGGATATTAATATTTTGCTAACTATCTGGACTGGGCCCGGCGTTGAAATTTTCCGTCAAAAAATTTGCTGTTCCATATTTTTGACCGCGTAGGTATTAGAATAGAATAGAATAGCTTTATTTCGAACACAAATATCCATCTAGTGTTAGTAACATGCTAAAAATAACTTATTGCCTAGTGTTAGTAAAAGTCAATCTCCGCACAAACTGCTGTACAATCGGAGAGCCGAAGCTCTCGTCTACAATTTTCAGGATGCCGTTTTGACTGCCCCTCACTCTCCCCAGAAGCGACGCAGTTTTTTTGCATATAATTTCATAGAAGCCGCCGGGTGCGGGCTTTCGCAAACATATTCGACGCGCTACAGTAACGAGGAAGTCTCAACAACATCCTGAAAGCATTTTTATATTGGACACGCAGGACATCCAGCGACCTCTTAGTACAATTGATTTTGTAGGATGCACTTTTGTAGGAACCAGCAGATTTTTTTTTATACTAGTTATTAGTACTATAGGTACTAGTTATTAGTTCTGAAAAGTTCTGTTCAGACTAGTTATTCATTAATTCTTTTCAAACAGGAAAACATTACTCAATCATTCACCGCTCGAATGCTTCCATCACTTTATGCAAATATAGATATTGAATTACCACATAAACCTATGACTTATTTGGCTGTGTTATATGTAGATACACCAATGTAAATGTCCTCCATATTATTCAAATGTACTAGCAATAGCAATTCTATAACACGGCTCATCGGGGCTAAACTAGATAGCGCGTGTATAATACTTAGCTGATTGAAATTTAAATTTATTGGTATACAGAAAATCGTCGAGATTAGTCATTGTTGATAATTCGCTTGCGACTATAAGCGACTAGGAATTCACGATTGCTTATTCAAATTAAATTAGACTTATAATATTATGACTTCCGGTCTATTTGTAAATACCGTGTCATCAATAATTAGTAACGATACGTGCGTAACAATATGATGTGCGTGTTCGTCGCATATCATTATCTTCTAGTAGCGGCACCGTTACGTGCCACGGTACCACTCTCTCTTTAATAGAACTCAGTATATGACAGATTATTGAGCTTAAAACTGGGAGCACTGATATAGAAGCATAGGTATGTGGTGTATGAGTCAGGTTGGCCCGCCGCCGCCGGCGCCAGCCGTCGCGCAAGGAGCACATCGGAGGAGACGATTTCCACAATGCGTCTGGCGCCGCTCTGAGATGGCATTTCCCATGAGTGCACGTGCGGTCAATACGAACGAGATTATACGTGATAGCTAGCAAAGTCCTCTCCCTACTAGATCACGCGTTATAATATATACAGGGTTATTGGTAAACCATTAACAACCTCTTAAGAGGTCGTTGTACTCATCATTATCAACTTTAACAACTCATCATTAACAACTTTTACTATGGGACTAATCAGTCAAAACGGTTATTTTAGTCAACTTTCAACAAAGCATGTAGCTTACTTAGCTTATCCAATATTTATAATAGATATCAAAATATCCGATTTAAAAGTACATTTTTAACGGTGATTCATTTAGAGGTACTTTTTTTTCCAAAGGAAAATTATATAAATTTTACCAGGTTAAAATGAATCACTCGTTAATCTCTCTGTAAATAGTTTGTGCTGTTTAGTTGTAGAAATTAGCTGTTACTTACATGTATGTTCGTATAACTCGTCAAAATGTAGGGAACCGCTGATTTTTTTTCGCGATTTCAGGTTTGGTCCCATAGTAAGAGTTGTTCATAATGATGAGTGCAATGACCTCTTAAGAGGTTGTTAATGTTTTACCAATAACCCTATATACTCGCATAATAGTTATATTTTCATGTTGAAAATGTTTTAATGTAGGAAAGGAATGATGACGTTGCTCAATGTAGTATCTGAAAATGATTTTGATATCTATAAATTCTTTATAATCTTGATACTAAATACTTATATTTCAGGTCACGAAACGCTTCAGAAACGATCTTAAGTCAAGCCTCCCCAATATTTGTTACAAACATAACAACACACACTTCTACTCGAAAGTCACATTCTTTTGGCTAAATTCTCTATTGAAAAAGGGATATAAATCACCACTAGAACCAGATTATTTGGGAGAACTTCCAGAGGAGGAACGCTCGGTTAAATATTATAAGGAATTTGAGAAAATATATCAAGACCTAGACGTACGTACTGCCTACAATACTGTCATCGTACTCTTTATATCTGTGCCATTAATATACTAGCGTATAACATCACATGGTTTTTCTACATTTCAGGACTCCAAAGCAAAAGAAACAAGCACCAGTTTGTGGTCATGTTACATTCGTAAAGTATGGCCAAACTTTTATATTGCTGGAATATTAAAATTGTTCGGCGATTTGATCGGTGTAGTACCTCCTTTAGGACTGGCCATAATAATCCAGTACATTGAAGGTCCGACTAAAATATATGAATCCAGTGAACGTGTGACTCTTGAAGAATTCTTTAACAACGGATATGTAATGCTTCTCATAATTACGTTGGCACTAATTAGCCAAGCATTCTTATCTCAGAATTCAACCCATTTAGTGACAGTTGAAGGCACAAGACTGAAGACAACTCTACAAGTTCGTTCATTTATTACGACAACTCAGCTTTTGTTAATGACAATGTTGTTGCTGTGATATATTTAATATTCACTATGTAATATATAATAGTTGCATTTTATGCAGTTTTTTATTAACAGTGCATGGTGTACGATAAGTGTATGAGGCTGGCCCCGTGGTCATCGACTGACTCTGACGATGACGAGGAGACCCGCCTGCTGCAGGACACCGAGGACAGCAGCTCCGCGAGAAGTGGGCTCATCACGAATCTAGTCTCGCAGGACACGTATAATATCATGTCGTGTGTTTGGATCTGTCATTATGTCTGGGCCATACCTTTGAAGGTAAGCCGTCGCTTTTGACAGAGATAGTCTATTATACCTTCTGCATATGTTTTATTACTTTTGTTTATTACAGGTAGTCGTTATATTGTATTTACTATACACAAAACTGGGTGTCAGTGCAATCATAGGTACCGCTGCAAGCGTTCTTGTAATCACGCCATTACAGTTTTATATCGGAAAGAAATTATCGGACAATTCAAAGGATATCGCAAAATGTACCGACCATAGATTATCGAAGATGACGGAAATATTACATGGCATAGATGTCATCAAACTTTACGTTTGGGAGGATTTGTTCAATGAGAAAATTTTGCAATTGAGAGAACTTGAACTGAAACTCCTTAATAAGGATTCTGTTTACTGGAGTTTCTTAAGTAAGCACTTATAATTTCATCATATTCTCGATGATATACTAAAAATGGTGTAGGAGTATAATAACATTTTAATATAATTTCAGCTTTCACAACTCAAATATCGTCGATAATGATAACAGTCATCACTTTTACCGCATACTATTTTATAGAAAATAACAGTCAGTTAACGGCTACTAATGTATTCGCTGGATTAGCGTTTTTTAATCAACTCACTGTTCCCCTTCTCATACTGCCTGTAACAGTGCTAATGGTGATTCAAGCGATGGTAAGGCAAAAATATTAATATTCATTTATGTAAAATCGATGTATTAGATCTAACTAGCCAACTACCAGTAAATAAAGATTACATTTTTGTTATCTAGGTTAGTACGAAGAGAATCAGAGATTTCTTGGAACTTCCCGAATCAAACAATGTTAATGAATGTAATGATAATGATGATCAAAAGGAAACGACCAAAGAAGATATAAACCAAGAAACTTTTATTGATAGAAACGGCGTTGGCGATACTTATATAATGAATAAAGATGAACCCGATGGAGCTGAATGTACTGATCAGTTTTCTGATGATGAAGTATTCACAATGCCAACTCGTAGAACGGACTCGTTAGTTACGTTTAGAAACGCAGCCTTCACTTGGGGCAAAAAGAGCGACATGTTGTTAGAAGTAGACGATCTAGAAATTCCAGCAGGTGAGAGTCGATTACCAGTTTTATTTTATATGGTTCTTGTCGTGATGCCTATTCGTAGACACATGACATTATATTAGCAGATTCTGAAATAAATGAAAAAAATCATCAATTTTTAATGATCATTATCTTAACAGGAAAGCTGATCATGGTAGTTGGTAGTACCGGAGCTGGGAAGTCTTCATTGCTGTCTGCGATCCTCGGAGAGATGTATTTGGACAGAGGTGACGTCGTTTATAACAAGTAAGAATAACAATTTTCGCAATACAGTCTTTATCAGAATGACCGTTACCGTTAAAATAGGTAGGTACACCAAAGGATTACCACAGGGGTTAATCTTAGGCCTTCCTAAATCATTGAACTGTTGCAGCTTGCAAAATTAACTGGAATCTATATAAGAATATTATACCTACATTAGGAACAAAAGTAGTCTCTATTACCTGATTACCTATACGCCGTCTAGCGTGTTAGTCGTCTAACGACTCTCCTGGGACGAGAAGCGGTGGAATGTTCCTATCCGTAAACGAAAATAGCGTGGCAATTTAAAACTAATTACCTTAATTAAAACAGTAACGTTGTACGTATCTCGTAGCTAAATTGGTGAACAACTGTCAAGTATTTGTGTGAATTGAAGTGATGTCCTCGGTACAATAGATCTATTGTACCGAGGACATCACTTCAATTCACACAATTTAATTACATGCTGCAATTACAATAAACGAATACTCTTACATCCGCTGTAAAGGCAGAGATTTCGTCTTTAAGTCATGTAATTGTTTAGATTCTAAAGATTCCTAATCCTTTTTCGTAAAACCTAGTAGGTAGGTAGGTATAGCCTTCATAGCACAGATGGTGTTACTACTAGCACAGCTACTAGTTAGCTGCAAGCGTACTACTCACTAGAATTCACATAGAATAGGTACTTATGTGTTATCATTATGCAAATATTTTGTTAAATACACTTGGACTAAAAATGCAAGAGCACGACTTAAAATAAGCTTACTAGCTTTTGCCTGCGACTTCGCTCGCTTTTATGTCGGAAAATATCTCACGGGAACGTACTAACAGGATTAAAAGTACATAACCAGGTTTTTCTTCCAATCCGTTCAGCCGTTATTGCGTGATTGAGTAACAAACATCTGCCCAAACATAAACAAACTTTGACATTTATATAATAATAGTATATGATACAATCACAGCAGCTGGAAAGCACATTTTAGTTTCCCACACATGGTGTGAGAAACTAAAATGTGCTTTATTGTATAATTTAATAGTAATATGTTAATATGCGTCCCCGATCTATATGAGACAAACTGTCCAGTTCGGTAGGTCTAACTTCGAGAAAGAGGTCAATCGACGAATCCGACTCGGCCGGGCAGCGTTCGGGAAGCTACGCAATATCTTTTCGTCCCACATACCGCAGTGTCTCAAGACGAAAGTCTTTGACCAGTGCGTGTTGCCACTGATGACTTATGGCACTGAAACGTGGTCACTCACAATGGGCCTTATAAGAAGGCTAAAACTCACCCAAAGGGCAATGGAGAGGGCTATGCTTGGAGTTTCCCTGCGTGATCGAATCAGGAATGAGGAGATCCGCAGGAGAACCAAGGTAACCGACATAGCCCGAAGAATTTCCAAACCTAAGTGGAAGTGGGCAGGGCACATTGCTCGCAGAACAGATGGCCGATGGGGCCGAAGGGGAAAGTGGCGACCGTGTACCGGAAGACGTAGCGGTGGAAGGCCTCCCACAAGGTGGACCGACGACCTTGTGAAGGCCGCAGAACCCGGTGGATGCGGGAAGCACAGAACCGGTCGAAGTGGAGGTGCTTGGGGGAGGCATATGTCCAGCAGTGGACGTCTTTCGGCTGAAATGATGATGATGATGATGATGATGTTAATATTCTTTTATTTTGTTCTGTGCGCGAAACTTACAGCTAATCTATCTTATTTTTTTTTATTGTTTATTACTTATTAAAAAAAAACAGTTTACACATATTTGTTGATCCTATAAACATACCACACAAGCCATCGCGGGCTTAACAGCGGTATGGCCAGACACGGCAACTCGGTGACACTACATATTAATTATTAATTAAAATTAATGAACAATTAGGTAAGTACCTACATAGATATATTTTTTTTTCTAGATCGCACTGCAGTCTAGAAAGCCTTTTTAATACCTTTGAACAGTTCTTTGCATTTATTGCATTTTAGATTTTCATTATTCCATTACAGTGTTCAAAAATATGAAGTTCAAGACCATTTACGGGAGCAGTGGTGGCCCAGTGGTAACGGCCGGGAGTTACGAGTTGTAGGTTGTTGATTCAAACCCAGACAGGCAAAAATGTAAATTATTTAATCACCACTGCTCTCAAAACGTTGAAGGAAAACATCGTGAGGAAACCGAAGACGAAGACGTAACATTTACAAACCCGCACTGGGGCCGGGCCCGCGTAGTAGACCCGCGTGGTAGGTTACAGCCAAAGAGAAATATAGTTTTTGATTATAGCCCACTCCCTCTCGAAGAGAGGAGGCTTGGGCCGGAACAATGGGAAAATTATAGGCCGATTATATAAGGCCATTTACAAGTTATGTAATAATTATCCGTCCGCTTGCCCACAGGAACTGTTCAACATGGTACGCTGGACAACCACCCTGGCTGCTGGAGGGGTCCGTGCGTAACAACATCGTCATGGACAGCTCTTGGTGCCAGAGAAAATACGGGCGCGTGTTGAGGGCGACCGGTTTGAGACCCGACCTGCAACTTTTACCAGGCAAGAAAGCAAACGGACGTTGAACAGATTTAGCTTTATCAACTTATCAGGCAACCTTGTCATCACAATCAGCGTAGATCATAATCAAACTGCAAACGAATGAATCAAGGCACAAACACGTGTATACACTTACAAATGAAATAATTAATCTGGAACGATTGAACAATGATGGTTATTATTTTGCGTGTACATTTGTATACTTATAACATACTACATACATACATTTGTGTATGACGTGTATAGTGTGTATAATATAGTAGGATTCATTATGAGACCGGCTTGTTTCCGGACAGAGGGTGACGCAACTCGGCTGGGCAGCCGCGGCGCGCCGCTGTCGGGCGGGCAGCGCATCCGCGTGTGCGTGGCGCGCGCGCTGTACTCGGACGCTCAGCTGCTGGCGCTGGATGAGCCACTGGCCGCACTGGATGCGCCATTAGCGCGCCATCTGGTCGCCCGCGCGCTGGTGCCAGCCACGCGCGCCGGACGCACCGTCGTTGTTGCTACCAACAGACTTGAACTTCTCCATTATGCTGATTTGGTAGGTTCCGTCTCCAACTCCTGAGATAGCAGGCATTTCTAGAACAATTTTTCTTAGAAAAGGGACGGTAATAGCCCGACACAACCAAAACATAGGATTTATCAAGATTTTTTAACTTCAGGTGCCTACTTATTTAGGTACCTACTTTCGAGATTTAAGAAACAAATCAAGTTGTGATAGGTGCACGAAAATAAATAAATAAGTAATTCCCTTTTGTTTCGTTTTGTATCTAATTGAAATTGAATGGAAACGTCATCCAATATGTAGGTATGTAGGTAGGTAGGTTCCAACCTAAGGCAAGAACCAGACTTCACAATAAGTATTAAGATTGAGGGAATATGCGCTGAGGTCAGAAATTAAAGTACCTATGACAAAACTGGTTTATTGCAAATAAACAAGTAGGTACCTATAAACAAAAATAACAATCATAGGTAAAAAATCGTCTTTATGTCTTTCGCTCCGACGGCGTCGCGTCGTTCAGAAGCATTTGATTACACGTCATTTTGATGGTCCTAGATAATAGCAATGGAAGAAGGTCGCGTGGCGGGCATTGGGCGCGGCGCAGCTTGTGAAGGCGCGCTGGCTCGCTGGGCGCGGCTGGCCAGCGAAGCGCGCGCCGCGGCCGCCCGCGCTGGTGCCGGCCCGCCTGGCGGCACTGCACGGGAGCGGTCGCGACTCGTGCGAGCGCTAAGCCGGGCCCGGTTCCACAGCAACTCTGATGAGACTACAGTAAATACAACTCGTAGCCAGGTGATCTATCTACCTATACATATATCCGAAGGCTCACTTTCCCCCGATTTTAGCCACCGAAACCTGAAATGTGTCAAAACGAGATCGGTAACGGTTATTGACAACTCATTGTAAGTTTGCAACTTACAATTTGTAGGTATCTAAAATTGAAGCCAATTAGCCAAAGCCATTTTTAGCGATAGAAGGCAATACAAATATTTGTAGAAATAGCTACACACTTACTGGAACATGAACTCATCTTCATCCTATTCTTAGATACGGAAGGCGCATGCGAATGTGGTGTTAATTTATCGTAACAGAATCTTAAAATATCGAAGCAATTGTTATACATACATAATATATACATAGGTCAGATTTACCCAAATTAACATTTGCAGCGCAACGCATTTTCGTACAAAATAGTGCGTTGTTTCATCGAAAATGTATGAAAGTAATGAAAGAGGATTTTTTGCTATGCGTTGTTTTTAGGTCCTTAATATTTATTTTATGCTGCACAGGTCGGCATCAGTGAAGCGGCGGGGGCTCACCTACTGCCCGAAGTCTCGACGTGTGCAGGCGGCAGCTGGCGACGTCGGGTGTCCTCTCATCCGCGGGTACAGCTCTCCAGACAGCTGTCCTCACCACCACCATCCATGTATAACTCAAAGTAAGTTCCTTCCCAAAGATTGTAATTTTATCAGTCAGACACTGACTGATGCTCTCTAACTTCAACTTCAAACATGACTAGCTGACCATTCACTGGAGTCCTGATTAAGAGGTAGAAGTTGCAACCCATCATGGGTTGCAACCTCTACCTCTTAATCAGATCCGATCTCGTAGGTAACCTTACTACTTCGAGTCTTTTTGGAAGTCGCTAAAAGGTCGGTGGTTATAATTTTACAGATGGCGCCCGGATGTCAGACGCGCTGTGAGTGCAGACGAGTCTAACGCTGCTTTACATAGAGAGGCCAGCTATCTGCGACGGTTGCTGAAACCCAGGGCACCACGCAGTGTCAACAGGTCCTTTTCGATTTTCAAACTAGACAAAGTTAAAAATAACTGTAGCGAAACCTGTTTCAGTATTAGAAAAAAACAACTTCATTCAAAGAGCCAATTCAATCAAAATGAAAATCTTCCATAGGATTTTTCCAAAATATAGGAACAGGCCAATTACCTCACTAACTGAACCAATATATTGTCTCAGATGGACACCAAGAACTTTACGACGGCTACTAAGCACAGATTCCGAAACAGCGCAAGAAGACAGCCAAAATAACGGTTTGTATTGTTTCACCTCGAACATGAGCTAGTAAAATTCCAATTTACTGTATTTTTAATCTGCTTATTTTGTTCTAGATGTGGTTGATGACTCCATGGTTGACACGACGCCTTATAGTTCTCTGACCTCCAATGGCATAGAAACTAATAACACCATAGTCGTTGATGAAGATTCCAACACATCACTGAAACCAGCAGAAGTCAGTGAGGTGAGTGTGCTAAGCTTTAACTTGTTTCCACTAAGACCATTTTTCGGTCTTCTGCTGAGTTTTGGCCCAAATATTTAGTTTTAGCTTCCATTCTGAGTTATTCTTGTTCTGACTCCTCAGAATTTGGACATAACTATACCTACATGACTACATCATTGGTCCAAGAATCATCTCGGTGGTCTATACAAAGAAGATTGTTGGTCGCAGTCCAACAATGCAAAACAAAACCTAACACTGTACTTGGTTTTGTTCAGTGTGCGATATGGTGGGAATACGCGCGAGCGTGTCGCTGGTGGGGCGGCGCGTACTGGGTCACTGCGGCCGCTGCACAAGCGCTGGCGTTGGCCGCAGACTACTGGCTCACACAGACCACCTCACAAAGCGTGGGCACTGAGCTCTCTGATGAACAGGTATTCAATATGACGGTTTTCTTCCTAAATGAGTAATGAGGTTACCTATACTCCATTTGAAATAAGATTAGACATTTAAATAAACCTTTTTTACAGTTCGTTCAACCGATTTTGACTTCTATACCGTAGGCATAGGGATGGTATTAAAAGCAAATAGTGGTTACAGTACCAATTGTTTACTGCAGCAGCCATAAGTCATGCCACCAACGCAATAGAATTCAAATCGGTCAAACGGACTGTAAAAAAGAATTATTTAAGTAAATGTCTAATCTAATTCAAATTCATTTATTACAACTTAGGTATACATGTTCACACACACATGTTCGCTTAGGTATACAATTATTAGCATGCAGTTCTACTAACCAAGAGAAAACTTAGGCCGATTTAACAGCGGGTCCTAAACTAGTCACAGCCTGTATCTTGGTGACCCAAATACTATACAAAGTTACTACTTTAATCAGTTCTGCTAGCGCAAGATTGGTATTGATGATTTCATGATAATAACTATTAAAAATTTATGATTTACAATTAAAATTAAAATTTAATTTATAATTTTCTAATGAGTTAAGTAATAACAAATATGTGTGTAAAAAAGAAGCTAGAATAGACTTACAAAAACAGTTGAGGTGAGTAAATGTGGAGTGTAATGTGTGTGTAGTTGTGTATGTTATCAGGGAGTGTGGTGGTTATTAACTTGAGCAGCAGAGATAACTTTCTGTTTCGTCAAAGTCCGGTCCTGTAACCATTCCTTAAGTTTAGTTTTCGCTTCAGAGTAGATTTTCGGTACATCTTATTTCAAATGGAGTATAATGAGTTTAAGCAATGTCCTAAAGCCATGTTCGTTTTCAGCAAATAGTTTCGTTTCTCTTCGTCATAGATCTATAAGTTACACGTTGATTTACGTATTTATTTATTTAGCACGACTGCTGTGCGTAGTTTCCTGGGGATCGATCCCCAACGAGCAGTCATCGAGTTTATTTTAGTAGCACCCCGGAGCTGGAGTCTGGATTTGCGCCCTGTTCATGGCAATAATATAACTTTCTATTACATGTGACTTAAAATACCTAACTGGTGAAATGTGGGTGCATCTACTGGGTATACAGTATACACCTCTGCCTACGCATTCAGGAAATACAGGCGTAATATTATGATACATACCTACTCATTAATCGCAGCTGCTCCCAAGGTTTCACACAGCAAAGGACATATGATTTTGTAACTTGTGTCAGACATGGACCGGCGTGAGCACATACGCAATGTGGTGCGGCGGCGGCGCGCTGGCGGCGGGCGCGGCGCAAGCGGCGAGTGCGTGCGCGTCGGCCAAGGCGCGCCGCACCGTACACGACCGCTTGCTGCGGGCCACGCTGCGGGCCCCCCCGAATCATCTGCGCACCGCACCGTTGGGCGACACGCTGCATCGGTTCTCTGCTGATATTTTGGTCATCGATAAGGTAAAAAATCCCCGATATATAAATAGTAAATACTTATTTATGACGTTAATCTTATCAACGGCTTACGTAGGGACATATTTATTTGCTTATCTTCGATGAATTTAAGCTAGTTTCGCTGATTCAACATACTTAATTTGTAAAAAAAAATCACGATCGGAACCATCAGATGACTAGATTTGTCGAAACAGCCTCGCTTTTTGATAAGTTAGGGTGGCCCTGACCGAAAGTAAATATCTTCCATTTCCCTCTCAGAAACTGCCGACAGCGATCAGCCGCTGGGCGCAGCTGGCTCTTCTATGTACCGCAGCTGTCCTGGTGAACGCCATCATCGCGCCGTGGACCCTGCTGGCGTCGATACCGGCGCTGTTGTGGTACCTCACCCTGCAATCGGTCTATCTGAGTAACGCTAGGTATGGTACATATGCAGTAAGTAAATATTAGCTTGGCAGACGGGCAATGGATGACGACGCGCTATTTGGTAGGATGAGAAAAGTGAGAAGAAGAAAAAAAAAAGAGAAGAGATAACTGTGGTGCTATTCTGTAAAAATCTCACCGTGAAAACTGAGGTGAAATGAGCGTGGAGTGAGCTGTGAATAGTGTCAATTCCTAGCAAAAACAAACTCACTTCACCTAAGTTTTCACGGTAAGATTTTAACAGAATCGACCGGCTGATGGCGAATTGCGAAGTGATGAATATTTTGACTGGAATGGAATTAAACTCAAATGTAATAGTCGTGCGTGTGGTTCATTAATAACTTAAGTATAGAATTTTCTTCTGATGGATTTCTATTTTGTAACAAAAAAATATAGGTACCTACAACGAACGAGCTCATGATGATTAAGTAATTAATTTAAAATGTCGTGTTAGGTAGGTACTTTAACGAACGCCAACAAAGATTTAGATAAGGGTTTTTATTTTATTTAAGTATGTAGTACCCAGTGCTAAAAAAAAATACTGCTAAATACTGGTATTCAGCTGCATCCGGTTAGACTGGAAGCCGACCCCAACATAGTTGGGAAAAGGCTAGGCAGATGATGATGAGTACCCAGTGCTAATGACATTAAATCGAGAAAGTCTAATCATTTGAGCATTTGCACGAAATTCAGGGAGCTTCAGTGCGCAGAGGCCCACAGTGCAGCGGTGGTGGTGTCTCTGTGTGCGCAGACCTGCGCAGGCGGCAGTACGATCCGCGCAGGCCGGCTTCAGCCGCGCATGCGCGCCACTTATTTGCGAAGTCTTGACACTAATCATAATACACTGCTCCTGCTAAATTCAGCTAACCGCTGGCTTGGACTTACTTTGGTAAGTGATGCAGCCTTTCATAATTAAAAAAATAAAATAGACATGTTTGTCTTCTTTTTCTTCAAAGAATGTTGTTCAAGTGAATTTACTATGCCAGTGACTCACGCCTAAAAGTCAATAATGCAACGGTTAGGCAAACACTAATCGTTGCATTAGTTATTGACTTTTCAGTGTGCAGGTTGCAGGTTTGGGAATATGGGTTCTAGTCACTGTGGCGTGGCAATGATTAGTGTTCGAATGCAAATTGGTTTCCTGACACAACAGTTCCTCAGATGCAGTAACTACCTTTCATCATCATCATCATCATTTCAACCGAAAGACGTCCACTGCTGGATATAGGCCTCCCCCAATTTTGGGGGGTTTGCCATAATCGCCACGCTTGGCAGGCGGGTTGGCGATCGCAGTATGGTATGATGGTGTAACCGTGTAATGCATAGAGAACGCTGCTGCCCATTCTCCGGTCTCCCTTAGTCCCCTTTTACGACACCCACGGGAAGTATGGGGGTAACTACCTTTAGCTATGCCATATTCTTCAACGTATTACGTTTACGGGACCTAGACCTGTCCAGCACTGGACGTCTTTCGAATGAAATTATGATGATTACAGGACTTGGTAGGAGCAGGCTGCGTATGCGTGGTACTGACGGTGTGCCTGCAAGGAGGCGCGAGCGGCGCGGCGGCGGGACTGGCCGGTGCGTACGCGCTGCTACTGCCCGCATACCTCGCGCATCTGGCCAAGTGCCGCGCCGACCTGCATCTGCAACTGGCAGCACTTGAGCGCGTGCATGACGATACCAATGTGCCGCAGGAAGATTATAGGGATGACTGTAAGTAGTGCTTGGTAGTTTTTCTATCAAAACTTAACTGTTCCGAATTCCTCAATTATACAGGATGAATTTTTCAAGTGGGCGTGGATGGCCAAATCCGAAACTATAAGGAGCAGCGAAAAGTACTCAAACGAGTCGCGGGTTTGATTTTGATGAAAACTAAAATGGCATCATTGGATTTTTGAAAAATCAAATTATAGCCAGGAATCGAACCCATGATGTTGAAAAAAAAAACACTATTATTACACCACTCGATAGTGTGAATAAGGATCAAACTCTGGGAAGTAATAACATACCTACGGCAAACTTAAGGAAAATGTTGAATTTTAGTATTTTTAATAAACTGCTTCTTATTTTAAAGTCTTCATACCGACATTACCTGTACCTACCTTGTTCGAAATGATGCTCAATATACCCGCAGTGCAGTCACCTTCACAACATTATGTTCTAAATTCAAATTTTGAACGCAGTACAAATCTTTGAGACGTCGAATCCAGCTATGTATTGAAAACAGTGGTCGTCATTTTGAACAATTAAACAGTATTAATAGGTAGCTTAGGTAACATAAGACAAATAAAAAAAGTATGTAGTTAAAAATGAGCTCTTTTCTTTAGTTTGCCGTATGTCATTACTTTCCAGAATTCGATCCTTATCAGGGACACTATCGAATGGTGTAATAATACAATGTGGTTTTTTTTCAAAACCATCGGGTTCGATTCCTGGATTTTTAGTTTTCATCAAAATTGAGCCCGCGGCTCGCCTTTGAGTACTTTTCGCTATTTTTCATAGTTTCGGATTTGGCCATCCACGCCCACTTGGAAAATTCACTCTGTAGGTACCTATAGGTACATAACTATATCCAACCCATAGCACCTTGCATGAAATGATTTGTCGTCGTGATTCTTTTTATCAACAACACCACCAAAGATTAAATAAACGTGTGGGAATTATAGTTGTCAATGTCTTTGCAGTAACAAACCTTTGTCTTTATTTTCAGGTCCAATACCCGTCGGATGGCAGAGAAACGGAAAAATAGAATTCGAGAATGTCAGTATTCAGCATGAACCGGGTTCGACATCGATACTTAAAAATATCAACCTTTCGATTGGACCCGGTGAAAAGGTGATCCAGTCATACTTATTATTATGTTTCTATGTTATTCTGTGTGCAGTTAACCCTGTGTAAGGAACGATACCTGAGTCCTAGATACTTAGGTACCGAAATAAATCCATAGTCTTGCCTAACTCACCAAAAACAGCACTCAGAATCCTTTAAATTTCCAACATCAATGTCTTACTTTAGGTAAGTATACCGAGGTATGTAGTAGGATTCAATATTATATAACTTTTAATTGTTTTTAGACTAATTTTATTTTAACCTTGCTTTTGATGTTGTTTGATTAAGTACCTACCTAAGTACTTAATATTATTTTATTACCTACCTTTGTTGATACCTGCTAAATTGTAACCTCATTAGAAGAAATTACTGGCTCCTTAAATACAGAAACCTAGCTCCGGAGTCAGGGTTTCACATTTTTAGGATTCCGTACCTCAAAGGAAAAACGGAACCCTTATAAGATCACTTCGTTGTCCGTCTGTCTGTCCGTCGGTCAATACCCTTTTTCTCAGAAATGCGTGGAGTTATCAAGTTGAAATTAATATCAAAACCTCAGCAGGGCTGCAATCCCTTCAGTGAAAATATCAAACTTCTAAGTCATCGCAATCAAAAGATACGTGCGTTTATGTTCCGGAATCAAAACCTATAGGGTACTTCCCGTTGACCTAGAATCATGAAATTTGGCAAGAAGCAATGTCATGTAGTAGGTCCAATGTCCTACACTCAGTTATAGCAATTAGCTACCTTTGCATAAATTGTTGAGATTTGTTAGAATACAATCGATAGAATTTTATAATTCTTTTATTTACTTTGCTCAAATAAATAAAATATAAGAGAATTACAAGTAAAGGAAAAAAACCGAAAACCGTAAGTTTAAAGATTACCTTACAAAAAAAAATCCCGTGATGATAAACTGTTTACATATAGGTAGGTACCTACAAATTTGTACGGAACCCTCGGTGCGCGAGTCTAACTCGCACTTGGCCGGTTTCTTTTTGTAACCCAGTATATGCCAATAAATAATTTATCTTAGTATTTTATATTTATACTCTTAACCGCTTTCCACAAAATCAGGTCGCAATTTGCGGCCGGAGCGGTAGTGGGAAGTCCACCTTACTACTGACTTGCGCCGGCGCCACCACTATCAGCGCTGGCCGCGTCTTGATTGACGGCGAGGACATCACGCGCGTTCCGCTGCGCGCGCTCAGGCACCGCGTCGTGTTGGTACCACAGGACCCAGCCATGTTCTCCGGCACGCTTCGGGAGAATCTTGACCCTCTGGCCGTGCACACTGATGAAGAGATATGGCAAAGCTTGAGAGCCGTCGGGCTGTTCGACTTTGTATCCGCTCAGACTGCTGGATTAGGTATGCGAACTTTCTGAAATTATTATTCTTCTTTCGTAAAGACAAGAACCTTAGGTATACGAGGAGCTTTATGGTAAAAATTAGATTAGCAAGAGGCTGCTAGCGAGAGTGAGCCTTAAAAAAACCTCCACGTTTGTAATACTCAAGAAGGTCAGCAACCCAAACTGTACTTATAGTAGAATAGAAAGAATCAGGAACTTCATTTCCACATCTAAATTCACATGAAGGTCGAAAGAAAAGTTGAAAGTAGGTTGTCAGTTGGTTCTTGCCTCCTTTCTTGGAGTAGGTACTTACCTATACTTATTTTATTCTTTGCAGAGTGCAGTGTATGTAGTCGCTCCGGTAGTTCTGGATGGAGTGCAGGACGCGTGGGTCGCGTTGCAGCTGCCCGCGCAGCGCTTCACGCGCGACTTGCGGGGGCTCTACTGCTAGACGAGCCCGCCGCTGCGCTGGACGCTAGCGCTGAAAGAGCGCTGCTTGCAGCGCTGGCAGCAGTCGCACCTCACACAACCATCATCACTGTTGCGGTAATCACTTACCTTATCAAATAATCCGTTCACTATAGATTTTGATGATATACAATTATGGCCCACTCCCTCTTATAGAGCGGCCGAAGTCCCAGCAGTAGGAATATTATAGGCTGATTATGCTATACAAGCATAGCATAATCAACCTGTAATATTATGCTATACAAGCATAGCATAATCAACCTGTAATATTATGCTATACAAGCATAGCATAATCAACCTGTAATATTATGCTATACAAGCATAGCATAGTCAACCTGTAATATTATGCTATACAAGCATAGCATAATCAACCTGTAATATTATGCTATACAAGCATAGCATAATCAACCTGTAATATTATGCTTTACAAGCATAGCATAATCTACCTGTAATATTATGCTATACAAGCATAGCATTATCAACCTGTAATATTAAGCTATAAAAACATAGCATAATCAACCTGTAATATTATGCTATACAAGCATAGCATAATCAACCTGTAATATTATGCTATATAAGCATAGCATAATCAACCTGTAATATTCCTTATTCCTTTCGTACAGCTTATAGGCCATACATAAGAACTGTTTAAGAAAATACTTAAACAGCTACATCACTAAAGAAAAGATACAGACTGAATGTTCAAAAGCAAAATTGACTTATTCACCATGCTTGGTCCGGAGAGAAATAGAAGTCGGTCATCTACTCGTAAATACAGTAAGCGTTTCTTATGAATATGAACCTTCATTATCATTTGCCTAGCCTTTTACCAACTATGATGGGGTCGGCTTCCGGTCTAACCGGATGCAGCTGAATACCAGTGTTTTACATGGAGCAACTGCGAATATGAACCTTATTCATCTTAATATTCCTATTGATACGAAACACTTAACACTCGCTTTTCAAAATTTGAACCTTATTGGCATATACATTATGGTTCTTCGTATGAAACGCTGACTGTGCTTAGCTTAAAGTCTAAGCATGATTTATATATCTCAGCCTCCGGCTCCCAGGCATACGTATGTCAATGCAATTAGCTATAGGTATTCAAGCTAACTTGTCTTTTTTATGAGGATGTGTTTCTGTGACAAAATAAAAATTCTTCTCTTCATTTTTTAAAATTAATTTCTTTCAATTTAAAATGCTGTCATAATTTTGCAGCACCGCATATCGTCAGTGCGCGGGTACGAGCGCGGCGTCGTCCTCGACAGCGGCTGCGTGGTGGAGCAGGGCGCTGTTGCCGCTCTGCTGGCGCAGCCTGGTTCCCGACTCGCGCGCATGCTCGCTGCTGCGCAACGACCCAACTAACCCACGGCATCGCCTTTTGTCCCACTCTTACTTCGCGATTGTAAGCGAGATATAAAAAACGACTTCTTGATCTGAAATCCACATACGCTCAGGTCGTTTTCGAGAAGCAGCGTGGCGTTGTCTAGCTCTTGATGAACCTTACTCGAGAAGGTTCCTAGAACTCAAAATGACACTCAGTCACCCACTGCCCGATAGGCAGTAGGTATGCATGTTTTTTTTTAAATTGACGGATCTAATGGACACACACAGCAAAGGAGGCACAGCTTTGGAATCGAATGCCCAGTATTGGCAGTATTTTAGTAACTTAAAAGACAAATGCACTTTAGCATCTCCCTAGTATTATTCTTGTATTTCAAAAAAAGTTTCATCTGATTTCTACAAACACCCTAGGCTTTTGCACCTACCCATGATTTTTATTTACAGGTCAATGATATAGTGCATATTTTAAGCAGTGATGCTAGTTAATCAGTGGCAATACATGTAACATGCAGAAGCATAAGTTATACTGACATTGAATAATTACACCGCAGATAGTGTATAATCCTATAGCAATATATCAAACAATTATAATATGACCCTGAAAGTCAGATAATAAACGATTCATACATGAGGAATTTAAGCTATTTATAAAGGTGTTGACATTGAATCTCAATTAACCATTTTAACACACTATGTTCGCAATGACTACCGACTTGATCAAAGCAAGAGAACGATTGAACTAACTAAGCTTGTAATCAATCGTGAGTATTATACGATGTAATAATAACTTATTATTCAATTGTACCTTGTTTGTTCCAAATAAATGACAATTAAAACAGCCGTTAGTATGTTTCCAGATTGTATTTCCAATAGAACAACAATTGCACTTAACCTCATTTAAAGCTCACGAGCGCGGCGCGCGCCGACGCTAACAAACGACAACGTGCTGCCAGTCAACGATACTTCATAAAATTATATCACTACATAACAAATTACAACAATATTTACGTTGGCACCGAGTTATATATAGTTATATAAAAACATTTGTGTTATCACACAATATAAAAATATTTACTTATAGTACTTACGTAAATACACATAAACAATTCTAAATTAAATCTCGACAAGTTCAATAAATTCATTGTTTCTTACGAACTATATTGGTATTCACGTGTTATCGGACAAGACGGGCACCAGTACATATTTTACAACATGACTGCACTCGCTCAACAATGCGTTCTGCGGCTGTTATATCTTTGGTAAAGTTATTTCCTTTAATTCGCCCCATTGGTTAAGTTGCAGCCAGTATTGCTGCAGACCCTTCCTGGGATCTTTGAAGGTTGGACTATAAAGGTTAGTAAGATTTTTAGAAAAATATAGAGCCCAAGATTGGAATTATTTAAATGGCATTTCATCGGACAACTGAAGAATGTACAGTTGCAAGCAACAATAATATCAGACTATATCGTTAGGCCGCTATCCAACTAAAGCCTCATGCGCAACGATGTGACTAACATTAGTGCAGCAATCTTAACTAGTCTTAGTAATATGTTCACGCCCGATAGTCAGGTTATTATTGCTCGCGACTTCAACATTCCTCCGCCGAATTCTTTGACAATCACAAATTGTGTGACGGTTATGTATTTACAATAACATTACATTAAAATTTATTTACCACGTACAAGGCACTAGATTAAGACACTTTAATTATTACCTCCACAAACACAAGGCGCGGGCAAGGTCACGGTCTGCCCGAATTTTCACAATAAAGGCTCGTTTACACGAGGAGTGTCTCGACCGTTGAGGGGCGTGACTCGCGTATGTGAGCCATCAGACAGGTCTCAGTATAAAAGCTACGAATTTTAGACCACTGTCCTAAAATACCACATAAAAGATAATGTTGATAATGTGATACCTTTTTTAATTAGAGTTCTTTCTTGTGATGCTACATCAAATATATTACGCGTTAATAATTTTAGAGCTAAGTTTTATACAAACATACGCTTTCGTTTCCATATTATGATGATGTTATCAAGGCTTTAACAATCATGATAATTTAGTGAAAACCAACATTTTTTATACAATTTATAAACTTAGTAAAGTATACAAAAAGAAGTAACAATTCAGATGCAAGCTTACATTTCAAACCGGGCAGTGGTTGAACTCTTCTATAATAGTCAAAATAAAAACAAAGCGATACAAGTACTTAAGTTCAATTTCAACAACTTTTTTCCATATATGTTACGATCTGTAGGAAATATTTCCTACTCAACAGTAAAAAATGCTGCTAGGCTTCATATAAAAACAAGATATTATTCGCCAAAACAATGGCTGTCAATTCCACAATAATATTTTTCGTGAGGTATTTAAATAAACAGTAAATGGCGGAGTCAAAATTAAGGCAAACGTGGATCGAAACACGCAATACAAATTGGCCAAAACGTATTATTTGAACAAAAATAAATAAAAAACAACAAAGATAAGACGACCGACCTCACAAGTCACAATGTGGTTTAGTATTTTTTTTTTATATTCAATGTTTATTGTCGGTCGATTATGTAACATTCTGCATTGATACGCACTAACAATGACCGCACCGACTGTTGGTCCGAGCCGACGCACGAGATGTTACATGTGAGGACTCTCGGAACAACGTTGACGGCGTCTCCCAAACAAAAGTTGTCGAGAAAGTATGTTTTATTCGGAAGTCCCGCTCCCTCGCTGTCCCGCGTGCAGGCGCCTACGTGGGCTCGGTCTTGACGCCAGCGCTGGCGGCCACGGCGGCGCGCGCCTCGTCGGGCAGGCGCTCCGGGCTCGTCAGGATGTCCGTCGTCGTGCACAGCACGCGCAGGGAGTTCAACACCGCTGGGAACACAATACGAACATCTAAATAATATCTCCTTTGTAATGCAACTAGACAGTGACGTCTGAGAATGCAAGAAAAAGTAAGGCTTACCGCACTAAGCACAGTGTAACTGTTCATAGAATACAGCATAATAATTTTACACTATTGTAATCACTAGTCTAGGAAAGCGGCTGAATGCTGCGCCAATTATTGTGGCGACGCTTGGGGAGGCCTACCTCCAGCAGTAGGCATCTTTTTGTTGAATGATAATGATGAGCATATTAGGCAGTTTTGGTAATCAGCCCCGCCAACTTAACCACGATCTGCTGATGTTGGAATATAAAATGAAGGGTATCGTTGTATCAGTGTTACCTGGGCGCATCTCGACGAGCGAGCAGTGCTGCTCGGCCCACAGCAGCGTGGTGCGCACGAGGTCGGCGGCGCTGCTGCACGACACGCACGCGCTGAACGACTCCACCAGCGCCGCGCTCACTACGCTAAACTGTACGCGCTCGATAAGGACATGTATTGTTTATTTATTATTAACGCGATCCTTTGGAACATGAATGAAATAAAGATCGCTATCGACTAAAGCCTAAAAACAAACCGAATAGAATGTTTTTTTTTTAAGTTTACCTAATATGTAAGTTATATTGTACTGCCGGATTTGTGAACCAATAATTTAAAAAATCCTATGGGTGGTGGTTGATTGGTATCGATGATTTTGGAGTGTCTGGAGGTCGAGGAGTGATTATTTTTAATCTTGAACGAATACAATCGCTGAATGTACTATTTACTTACACCATTTACGGTCATTGGAGTGACAGATTTGTCTAAAAACAACAGATCGAGCCAACAATAAACATAATTATTGTTTTAATATTGTTAGACTCCGGTAATTAACGCAAGTTAGATGCCGAACAACTTTATAATTTAAACCAAAATAATTTTAAACGGATTAGGGTGTTTGATACATGATTGTAATGATAAGTACGTGATTTATCTAAAATAAAAATAAATCTAATCTCAAATATCCCAGATTATGAGCTATGTACCTACAAAGTTATGAGAGGCTTTCATTTTTCCGTTAGAAACAATGCGGTAACAGAAGCCCACTCAAAGTTAATACCTTGTAAAACCCATGATGTGAAGATAAGTACTGTTTATGTGATAACTCATTTTTATTAACTGGACATATATTTGGCTTTATCAGTTACTTTTTTATCATTGATGTAGTTATATCGCGGCAGCTGTCTTAAACATCTATGAGTTGTAAAAAGTGCACGTTGTTGGCTAAACAAGTGCGATAACCTATCTATAAGTGCCCTCGAACGGAAGCCCTCACGAGACTACCTAGTGGCACCCGAATGCTTGTAAAAATGGCTGTGTTTAAAGTAGACAATACGAGGAAAAACGTGCTACCTTTAGTCGCCTGTTTCCGCTGTTGGAAAGATTCTGACTATTTGATAATGGAAAGAGTTCAACTAAACACAATCAACGGTTGCGTTTTGTCGAAGTATGTAAACAGAAATGTATGGAGAAGCAATTTTTATTCCGCGATTTCAGGCTTGCGCCCAAAGTAATCGTTGTTCGTAATGATGAGTACAATGACCCCTTAAGAGGTTGTCAATTATTTTAATTACACCTTGTAAAACTTTTACCCATAATAGCTTCTGTCTCAATTTAAAGTATTAAAAACAGGAGACAAATTACAAATATTTCATCATTTTTTTTTTTTTTTTTTTTGTGGATGGGAAATTATCAAATGACTCCTCCCGCTCTGGGTGGAGCGGAAGGGAGTGTTTAGTGTTTTTTTTTTTTTTTTGTGTTTTTTTTTCTGTTTTTTTGTGTTCATCAAATACTTACGTGATGATATGACAATTTAAAATTTGTTACAAAAGGATACGAGCCAATACTTCCAGTTATGCATGGTCCTGTTGGCGACGTGTCGCGCGAACATCTCGCGCAGGCGGCCGGAGCGCGCGCGCGACACCGGCGCGCCCGTCGCGGGCAGCAACGAGTGGCAGTTGCTGCAACATTACGTTACGGGTTGATGCGTACTTGCAGTTAAATAAAAAAAGTCAAGTATAAGCTTCGGGCGTCATCGTCTATCTTCGGCAATACAAACGCGCGTTGATCATCTTCGTGCTTTTTCCGAAAAACACGAAGATTACCGAAGCGCATATGTTTTATGGTTTACCTGTACTTTGTTTATTAAAAAATTGCCTTATTATTTGCATGACACGATGCATATATTGTAGATACGATGTGATGAAGATGTTCAAAACTTATTTTAGATTGCGATTTAAATATGCTTAAGACCATTACATGAAAAC
Source organism: Mesoligia furuncula (assembly GCA_916614155.1). NCBI lineage: Eukaryota > Metazoa > Arthropoda > Insecta > Lepidoptera > Noctuidae > Mesoligia > Mesoligia furuncula. The sequence continues at coordinate 13,414,781 of OU744803.1, read as the reverse complement.
GTAAACCAATCCTTGTCCAATGAAGTGTAAGGTAATAGAACGCTACACCTTTCAAGTTGTATGGACGCTTAAAAATATAAATAAGCCAGAACGCATTGTTAGCTATATCAATAAATTAGCCTATGACGGATGCACATTATCATTAAAGCGATATTTAGCGATTATTTAAATCGCCCACGGATGTAGCATGTAAAATAAAATAATATGCGCTTTCGTATCTTTTGATACTGTGTATACGTACGTAATAGAATTGTTTAAGCCTTCTATTTGCTGTCGCAAGCTCTCCATCTCCTCTTTGATTTGGTTCCTCTCGGCTTTCAACTGCTTAATATACTCCGCACCCTTCTGCAGCATTGCAGCTTTACTTATCTAGAAATAGTAACATGTATTTGAGAATATAACTTTTTTGCTAAATATGTTTTTTTTCAACTGGTTTGTTGATATAGTGGTCTGGCGCACGACTTCTGAGTGCGCCTTGGTTCGATCTCCGATTCGGGTAATGCGTTATTACGTTCATACTTTAGGAAATTCTCAGTAGCAGCCCGGAGTCTGGATTTGTGTCCTTTTAAACCTAAAATAACTGGCGAAATGTGTAATAAACTCTCCTCCTTTCTCTTGCAAAAACTTTCAGCAATTTCTATCAACCTTTAGTATAGTACAGATATACCGAGTAAAGTATGCGCTTCGGCAATCGTCGTCTATCTTCGGAAATACGAACACGCGATTATGAGATTTAACAAAACGCTGTTAGAACCAAGGAAATTATAGATTATTAACTCTATAAAAATACTCTTCTAAACTTTTGAGTGACAATTAATGACAATCTGCGATCGGAGTAGGTAACCCGACAGAGAGAAAACTTCATACAAACGCGAAATAATAGGTGCAATTACTACAAAGCGCGGCAGTACAAAACTTAGAAGCTTTTCTTTTGTAGGGGGTTAATCTGTGACGAGCCGTCCGTGCTAATTCGGAAACACGAAGATTAACAAAGCGCATACTTTTTCCGGTACTACTTTAAGTTTGGGTACGAACCTTAGCGGCGGGGTTAGTGTTGAGATGCGGTATGAGCGCCTGCAGCGTGTCAAAGCCGTTCTTGATGTTGTAGCGGCGCTTCTGCTCGGCGTGCAGGTGCGTGCGGCGCGGCTCGCGCGGGGAGCCGGCGCGCGGGGAGCCCGCTGCGCACGCGCCGCCCGGCGACGTGGGCGGGGACAGGGACTGCGCAGGACAGATCGTTAGCTATAATGCCGGCGCATCATCGCAAAGATCATGCGGTTTACAAGGTGCAATTGAAATAGCTACCTCAAAAGGAGTTTTTGTACTAACTAATATGAAATTCGAGGCAATTCTAAAAAAAACATTAAAAGTTGTTCATCATAATGAGTACAATGGATCCTTTTTCACTTATTCCAATTACACCTTCGTATAAGTGATTCGATATTTTTTCAGCGTTAGCCACCATACGTATGACCAGCAAAACTAACATTCTGTTTAAACTACGTACTACCGTACGCACTGAGCGAGTAGGTGTGCGCGCAATGCCGCGTAATTTGGATTGAATCATGTAACGATGCTAGCTCACCGTATGCATTTACGCTGCGATCACGCGGCGTCACCGCTTTCAGTGAATATACGCTCAGCGCGAATCAATAAAAAAAATTTGAACCACTTTTGATGATCTTTACTATTCTCTGATTCAGAAGAAAGAAAAAATGTACGATGGAAATGTTACTTTGAATCGAAATGCGGTGCGTCTAAAGAGTCTGCCCTTCGGCCTTGTCATATTACCCAGTTACTCACGTGATGCGGCGACATGACGTCGCTGCCGATGGGCGACGGCTGCGCGCGCCGGCTCGGCGACCGGGTGGGCTCCGAGCCCGCGCCCTCCTCGCAGCTGTTTAGCTTGTACATGCTTTGGGCTGCAATATGAAAAACAACAGCGGTCAGAGGAAGCCGCGGGTTTAAGTAGGGACTTTTATATGGGTACAGATCGGAATTGTGAAAATAATGGTTGTTTGGTGATCGATGTCGAATCTCAATTGTTGGGGTTTGAAAGCTTGATCTTGACTTCGCCAACAAAGTCGTTGAGACTGTATACGTATATCAATGATTGTTATACCGATCTGTACGCAACTTATAAAAAGCGTGAGAGCGAGTGACATAAAAAATAAATTAGCATATTGACTGACAGTGTTGCGCTGAGAGTAGCTGCGCGAGCATTACGCTAGCTTGCGGCAGCGTGGGCTCGGACGCGACGCTGTTGAGTGGCGGCGGCCGGCGCGCAGGCCCGCCGGCCCCGCCGGCCCCGCCAGCCCCGCCGGTCCCGCCAGCCCCGCCGGCCCCGCCTTCCACTACGCCGCTCGACGTCGAACGCGACCGAATGCGAATGACGCGGGGGTTTGACTCGCGAGCCTGCAAATTGTCAACTTTGTACGTTACACGTACACCTGTACTTACCATTTCAAATGATTCGAGCGTTTGCCGAGATTTCATTGCACGAGGATACGAGCGATTAAATCACTCTTCACTTCCACAGACATCTGTTGGGTAATATAAAGGAAATCTTGTAGTTGGCCCATGGAAAATTGAATAACAAATTTGTAATTTCAAAACGTCAGCAATTCAAAATTTGACAAGCTCGATGCGTGGACAATCTCGGGAGGAGCAGTGGTGGTTGTTAGGATGTAGAACAATTACTCCGGGGATCTTACTCGGGAATAACTTTTCCGTCCGGATGGTCCTGGCAAGAAATGTGATGAAGTAAAAGCGCATACCCTCGCGTTGTGCTTAGCGACCGACACGTCATGCGGCGCGGGCGCGGGTGCCACCTGCGCAGGCGCGCTCACGCTCCAGTCGGGGTTCAGCTGCGAGCCCAGCGGCAGACTGTGCGAGCGAAACTGCTCCTTATTGACGCGCGACACTGCGCCCGCACTCGAGCTCGCCCCCGACGACAACTGTCCACACAAAAGCTATCGTAAAAACGGTTCTGCACTTCATCCGATCCGAATCCGAATGGAAAATGTTCTAAATTCGGACGGATATAGTTCGGATCTAGTGATCCCTCATACAAATAGGACTATGGTCACTTCGGACTGGCATTTTTCGGATTCGGATCGGATGTAGTGCAGAACCGATCTAAGACTCGACATTCAAATTGACGAAATACACTCGAACAAAAATAAACACTGCATCAGATCTCACCTGTGAAGCTGTGACGGGCACTAGCGGCGGTGAAGGCATCTTAAACGAGCGAGGGTTCACAGTAGACGACACGGGCTTCCCCTTATACGAGTCCTGTGCACTCGGCTGCAAGTACTGCATCTGCGGCGACGTCTGGCGCGAGCCCACAGAGCGGGACTCGTAGCCCTGCGGGGACACCGGCGGTCCCGACTGGCTCATGGTCTGGCCGTAACTCTGATACTGATTGTTTTGCACCTGCCCCGAGTAGTGGGACACCCTCTGTCGCGGCTTCTCTCGCCCGTAGCCGCCCCGCCCCTGAATCACTATAGTAGACGCGTACTTAGAATTCTGTATCGGCTGCTGCAGCAATGATACAGTTTCTGGTGCAGTTTGTGAAGGTGGTACTACACCTGTAAAAATATACGTGATAGTTTTATTTCTTATTTCAAATGGACAACGAAAGCAACAGTCCCTCGGTAATCGACTTACCTGTATTATATTTATAAGGTTCAGATTGCGCAACAATCTTAGGAGTATTAACATATTGTAACCTAGATGATTTTCCAACGAAATTGTGCATTTGTTGGTCTGACTGTGAAGTGTTCTGTTGTTCGTAACTGATGGGTTGATACGAAGATAGCATCTCTTGAGCATTCATCATATTGTTCTGTAGTTCGGACTGGGAAAATAGCCTGTTATTGTCGTACATTCCCATCTGCTGCTCATTCTTTATTGTATGCTCTGCCATCGACATCATTTGAGTATTGTTGCTTGTGCCTAGAAAAGGGGTGTCGTTTAGTAATTTATTTGTTCTTCAAAGGTTGCATTCAATAAATCGAATTATAAGTAGGGGATTAAAATTACGTGATGATGATATCACTTTTGGCACTCTTAACACAAGTTAAATTTTACTTTGGGTGCTAGAGTTCATCGAAAACACTCCTTCCCTTAGTTGTAACGCTGCATAGTGTTGAGATAAGTGTTTTTGTACAACTGAAGGTAATAAAAATGACATTGATACGGATGACGCGAAAAGATTCACGCGGCGTCATCGTGAAATGTGTAAACTATAAATGTTACCGTGTAAGGTCATCTGGCTGGTCGGCATTGTGACTGCTGTGTTGCTCTGGCTGCTGTTCATAAAACTCTGTGGAGAGTAGGTGTCCACGGATATGCCCCCTCGATACATCGAATCTTCGGAAGTTAACGCAGATTCCTCTGGCACTGGCGGTAATAATCTGGGCGTCAACAAATCTGAAACATTTTACTGACACGTTAGTACTGAAAAAGGTAGATAGATAACTTATTTAATATTTAAAATGACAGTTACCCTGAAGAGGTTCCAATGTGTCCATAAAATCATCAAGATTGGGTTGCAGTGGGCCTAAGCTTGGTTGAATGAAGTCTGCTAAACTTGCTCCCCTGGCTGAAAGCATAAGCAAATTACGATTATTGGTACAAAAAATTAGAAAAAACATTAAATTATTAAGGGCGGTGCGGAATAATTCTTCTTCCAGTATGCATCTATCCAGATACATACTGGAATGGGAATTATTACCAATAATACTATGATGTAAACAGACGTTAACTTATGCCTTTCTATTCCTGTTACTCCGCTCCTCTCCTCTTTAATGTAAACTCGCCAATTTTTTTCAAATAAAGTTCAATTTACCTATTTCCCTACAGTCGGGGAAGGCAAAGGGTTGATGGCTGGTGATGGTAGAGAAGAGTGTGTCAGTCATGAAGTTTAGATAGTCCTCGTCCGTGAGCATGTTTCCTGCAAGGTCGCTGCACTGCGAGAACGATTCGACCGTGTCCATGTCCGATATCTGAACAAAAACCAACCATATTTGTTATACTATATGCCTATTTTCCAGTAACAAACATATAGTAGTTAAAAATGTATCTTACCGTATCCTGGACGGAAGTGTCTCCCTTTCCAAGGAGTCGCATTATATGAAACTTGCGCCATTTTTTATATTCTGCTATAACCGCCTCTGCCCTTCGTTTCCAATATTTACCTTCTAGTATTGTTGCCTAAAAATATTATTATATATATTTAAGTATTATTTTAATATTTCGTTACTTTTATATTAAACATAATTAATAATAAAATTATTCGTTCGTACCTCTGGTTTTACGTGCGTGTCAACATCTAACGGGGAAGCGAACTGGCATACCAATGTATTTTGTTTCTTTATAACTGTAAACATAATTCATGCAGTTGTAGTTGAATTACACATAATAAATACTAAAATAATATAAATAGTAGAATATACGGCACCTTCGGTTATCAAGGTGTCAAAAGACGATATCGTTGTCTTAACATTGTTATGAATTACATCACACCAACACTGTTCAACTATTTAATATTGATAGATTTTCGATAAATTGTTTGCCCTACATATTCTACATTATCGGTAAATTCTTAATCGCGCAGACGTAGGTTCACCTCACATAAATCTGAAAAGTTTTTCTATATCGTAATTTGTTACTCAACCAGATATGAATGTGATAAAATGTCAACATAGGTAGACGGTAATACACAACACGCCTTCAATAATTCAAAACGTGGGCTTATACTTAACTTCTACATAATTCTCCTGCCCTTATACCAATTTATTTGGGGTCGGCGCAACATGTCTTTTTCTTCCATATTTCTCTAGTAGTCGTCTTCTCGATAGTCACCCCCTTTCTAACCACATTCACACAGTCCATCCATCGTTTCTTTGGTCTTCCCCTACTCTTATAGCCATCGACATTCATACCTAAGTCTCCTCACGACATTTTCTTCATTCCTACGTGTCACATGCCCATACAAGGACAACTGATTTCCACACAACTTTTCAGTTACCGGTGCCACTTTCAAACTTCCTCTTATGTACTCATTTCTTATTCTATCCATTCGTGTAATACCACTCATCCCTTTTAGCATTCTCGTCTCAGCTGCATGCAATTGCCTTTCATTCATCCCTTTTGTGGCCCAACATTCTGATTCATACAAGACAGCAGGTCTAATCATGGTTTTATATATTTTCCCCTTAAGTTTGAGGGGAATGCGGGAGTCGCAGATTGTTCCCGTGACCTGTCGCCAATTCATCCATGCAGTGTTAATTCTGTGCTTAACCGTCCGATCTACTTCGCCATCGCTTTGCACGAGTGAACCGAGATACCGAAAGTCGAAGCAGACTGGGAGAAGCGCCCCATCAAGCGCTAAGGCTCCAGAACTGGAGAGACCGCCGAAATCGTAGAACGTATATTCAGTTTTGGTTCTGCTGATTATCAAGCCAACATGTTCCAGCTTCTGTTGCCATTTCTCCAATCTGCTCTGGATCTCAGGTCCATCTTCACGGACAAGAACAACAACAAAACAGCATCCACCGGGTGCCTCTTCCTGTATGTCCGCCGTAAGAGCGTCCATAATCAACAGGAAGAGGTAAGGACTTAAAGCCGATCCTTGGTGCAAGCCAATAGCCACACTGAACTCATCGGTACTGCCAGCAGCCGACCGGACGTAGGTATGAGGTTGACTGTACATAGCACGACTGTACGTAACTCTATATACTTCCCGGGCAAACCTTTCTCTTTCAAGGCCTACCACAGCACATCCCGAGATACCGTATCATATGCTTTCTCCAGATCAATGAACACCATGTGCAAGTTCTTGTGCACGTCTTTGCTTCTCGTACAAGGTGGTGGAGTGCAAAAATGGCGTCTATTGTTCCTCGACCTGGCATAAACCCTGGTTTGGGGTAATTTCACTCTCCTTTCGCAGTCGTTTCTCTATTACCTTCTCCCATACCTTCATACTATGTGACATGAGCTTTGTCTCTCGATAGTTGTTGCTGTCCTGTACATCACCTTTATTCTTGAAGATCACTAGCGAACTATTGCACCATTCTTGTGGGATCCCTCCTTCAAGCAACAACTTATTGAAGAATAAAGTCAGCCACATACATCCATCTTCTTTTAAACACTTCCATACTTCTACTGGTGTATCATCTGGGCCCATAGCCTTTCCATGTTTCATACCTTGGACTGCCTTTCTTACTTCATTCATACTAATTTGCCTCACCAAACCGATATTTACTTGTACCTCTTTGACCACACCATTCCATTTATTCTCGTCGTTCATTAGCTTTTCAAAACAAACCTTCCATTGTTCTTTTATTTCGTCATCTTTGGACAGAACCTTACGAGCGTCGTCTTTCATACATTTAATGTGAATTATATCTCTCGTTCTCCTTTCTCTTGATCTTGTAATCCGGTAGAGCTCCTTCTGGCCTCTAGGGCTGTCCAGTGAGTCATACAACTTCTCCTGCGCCTTAGCCCCCGAAACTGCTACCGCCTTTTTTGCCTTTCTCTTCCATTCTTCATAAATCTTCTTCTTATCTTCTTTCAAACTATCATTCTCGTTTTCCACACCCTGCCATTCTTTGAAAGCAAATTTCTTTTCTTTAAGCATCTTTTGCACGTCTTCATTCCACCACCATGTATCCTTTTCTATCATACCTTTCCCTTTCGATTCTCCAAACACATCTTTTGCTACTCTCCTTATACAGTCAGCCATCTCTTTCCAATATTCATTCACAGATTTTCTTTCTATATCCTCCATTTCAATCATTTTATCTACCATTTGACTCAAACTTACTGACACATCCCTCTTTTTCTATCATACGCCATCTGGTTTTGGGTGGGAGTCGTTCCTCCTTGTAGTTACTGGACGACACACTGACTTTTACCTCCATTATAATGAAACTTTTAAGACGGTTTGGTCTGACTAGCAAGTAGTCGATTTGTGTAGCGTGGCGGCCACTTTTACAAGTTACCAGATGCTCATTTTGTTTTTCGAACCACGTGTTTGTTATTGCCAGGTCGAAGGCCGAAGCAGCATGCAGCATACCTCGCCATCAGTGTTAAGGTCTCCGTATCCCCACTCACCATGCACTGTCTCATACCCATCCTTCTGTCTTCCTACATGCCCGTTAAAATTACCTCCCAAATACAGTTATTCAATATCTTCCACATCCATCATCACACGATCGAAATCCTTACAGAACTTTTCTTTTACACTATCCCCCACACCCTGACCGGGGTGCATGCACACTTCTACATAGCGTAATTAAAATAAATAACATAATTAGAAAACGAATGTACTAGACTCCGCAAACCGGTTCGTATTAATTTAAACTTGACATTGCAAAAAGAACTAAACTCTTAAAACCACTTTCATACACAATAATTACAAAACAAACCTCTTTTTTAGGGTTCCGTAGTCAACTAGGAACCCTTATAGTTTCGCCATGTCTGTCTGTCCGTCCGTCTGTCTGTCCGTCCTCGCTTAATCTCTGTGACCGTTAGCAATAGAAAGCTGAAATTTTGTAGGAGTACGTATATCAGTTACGCCAACAAAGTGGTAAAATAAAATTTTAGAAAATATTTTTTTTTAGGGTAGCTCCCCTACATGTGAAGTGGGGATGAATATTTTTTTCATCATCTACCCCATCGTGTGGGGTATCGTTGAATAGGTCTTCTAAAATGGCTTAGGGGTTACTAAAATTATTTTTCGATTTAATGCTCCATTTACGAAATATTAAAGTTTAAAGTGCAAATTTTTGTTCCAGTAGGGCGTCCCCCCTCCTCTTAAAGCTAAACTACTAGCTTGAAAAATCTGGAAAAATTCTCGATGAAAGTGCATTTCATGAACTTTAAAGGAAAAGTATAGCGGTTAAGATAACTTCATTAGTTTAGCAGTAATAGTCATTGAACTTACGTGTTGGATAATTTTGTACCAAATACAAAATCCTTATGAAGTAGTTGCTTGTTTATAATGGGTAAAGACTTGCATTGAAAACCAAAATATGTTTTTGTTTTTTTACCTATTCAGAATAAAGGACAACAGAATCGTACTACATTGTGATAACAGGCTACTACGGAACCCTACACTGTGCGTGGCCCGACACGCACTTGGCCGGTTTTTTCAAACTCCTATCAACCGGCCTCCAAATGAATTACTGAATTAAACAGCATAACAAAATTATTGTATTTAAATGAATGTAACTAAATACGCAATATATCACCGTGGCGTGTATCACCGTGGTCGCGTCAATCAAATATAAATCAACCTTGTCTTTATTTTAATGTCCAGTTTGGGGTCACCGTTATCTCCTGTATCTTATATCTATGTAGATGCTCCAGTCTGTTTGGCGCTAAGCGTACAAGGGCCCTGTTTAATAAAGCTGACAGTTCGACATATATGTCAAAAAATTACAAAGTTGTAGATTTGTCGCTCTGCTGTGTAATAAAAGTAAAAAATATGTCAAAAATCGGCAGGTGAAATCTTTACATATTTGTCATTTAAAAACGCGTTTAATAAAACTCGACATATATGTCAAAAAACCACAGTCAAATTATTTCTGACAATTGTCTTAATTTTTTGCAAATAATTTTGTTTTATGAAATGAAATGAGGGTAAAATAGAATAACAATCACCAGTGCAACTTCGATTGTTTGTTTTGATCGCGTATAAAATGGAAATGCACAAAAAGCTTACCATTTTGGGCCTTATTTATTAAAATAGAAATAATTATACTCTTTGGGAAGTTTAGGAACAATTAACAGCATTCGGTATTTTCGATGAAGACTGAACCGTCCACAATACCCATCCATCCATCCTAGGTATCTCATTATGCCTCATGAAAACTGTTGGTTGAGGTTGGTTGTCGGTTACTATTATCAGGCCAGCGAACCTCTTCTCCGAGTAATTCAGTAGTCTCGGCTCCAGATACCCTTCTTATGCAATGATGTACGGTTGTTTTACTAAGCCCATGTGCATCACCAATAACGTGGTACTGTGAACTACAACCCATTCAATGTAAAGCGCATAAAATATCGGGTGTAAGTGCTAGGTTTCTGCTTGTAACGTGTTCAAGTCGATGACCAATTTTATCAATTAAATATTCTACGGTAGTTTTACATACCCGAACTTTTTCTTTAAAGCAGAAATCTGTAATCGAGAAGGAGAAATTGATTCTGCTTTTAAATTATCGTCGTTGCCTCCTCGTTTGTATTTGTTCCAAGTATTCATCATCACTACTCTCACTGCTCGATGTAAGTACTTACCATTTTTTGTAATAAATCTTTTATTGACACTTTCTTACAGTTTCAAAATTCAAAATATGAATTCGCGTCAGAGGGTTAACGCTCCTGTCAGAATTTTCGGACAATTCTACAAATATGTCAATATGTCATGGCAATTTTCTGTTTAATAAAGCAGATTTGAACTGTCGCTAAAAAAGTTTTATGAAACAGAAAAATGTCTTGTGAATTTTAAATTTTCAATTTCCACCATGACAATTTTGTCGCCTGTAAGTTTTATTAAACAGAAAATTTTTCTAACTGTCACTTTTTGACATATTATGTCGGACTTGACGGATTGTCAGCTTTACAAAACAGGGCCCTCTGGTGTTCAATTTCCTAGACAATAATTATTTGTCCAAAACTTACGCGCCTATACCAGTTTCATATCACCATCATGATCAAAATATTGCGTTTAACACGCCTATAGTGCATGCCGTCAGAGGTTTTATTTATTACAGTATGTTCAGCAATCAGATTACAGATAAACATAAGCCTTGATTTAAAGCAACGAAACCGCAGCATCTCAGCTCTCACCTAACTTTAACATTATATGTCTGAACTACCGAAAACCGATCACGCAGACACCTAATGAGAGAGAGGAGATGAGTCACTTTTTTACAAAGAATCTAATACAGAACATGCCGCATAGTAACATATAAACAATACGTAGGCACCAAGAAACGTCGTCAAAGAGCTCTGCAAATAGAATTTTGTCAACAAAGAAGTGAAATTTTGGGCTATTCTATTTATCTTAAAATGTCTATCATGTTCCTATCGTTGATGCTTTTAATTTTTTAAATATAAATGAATGCACTTACACTGCATATGCCAGCACCGCCATATGACGTTGTTCAATCGAATCTTGTCCTTCCACCGAAGTTTTATACCTTTAAAACGATTCCATTTTGGCGAAGTTAATTTTTGTCTGAGAAAAACAAAACAAAATATATTTAGAAAAAAAAAAATAACTCACCATGCTCTTCCCGCGTTCACCCAGTCACAAAATAATGTTGGGTAAATTAACTCTCATAAAAATGTTAACTATAAAGGTCCTCGAACTTATAAGAAGCATTTTTACTTTGAACGAAATCAAAACAGCCATGATTAAAAAAATATAAAAAAATATTTGTCAAAAGTGTAGACAATATTACAAAACTGTGCTGCACAGTGGAAATAAATTGTCAGACAATCAAGTGGTAAACTGGTTATCAGCATCGCTATCAATATTATGATCTTAAGCTTATTGCAAATAACAGTTTGATAAGAAAGAAACATAGCCTATCTTATCTACGGTCTGTACTTGTACAAATAAAAGGCAGAAGGTAAATTAGAAAAGCCATTTGTAACAATAAATTTGATATAGATATCAATTATAGGATTCCACAGGCTTGAAGGAATACCTATTGCATAACGCACTTTACGGCAAGCGCTCTTACATAACATTATTTATATGCTTAACAATCGGTTAAGTAGGCCCACTCATAGTTACAGGTTTTTAATTTTCTTAGGGTGTATTACACTAACACACTGGATGCCGCTGAATAGAACTTGCATGTTCGGATTGATCATATCGTTGAGCGTCGATCGATTCAAATTGCTATTTCACCAAATCGATCTCTTGAAATGAGAATAACGCATCAAATTCAATCAATCCGTTCCAAGTATCTATTGATTGAGCGATGATAGCGCCGACTTTTTTTTAAAGAATTGGAGATCCAATAAATCGTAGCAGATCTGATCTAGCAATACATTTGAATTCTTTTATGAGATGGATAAATCTGTTCTCCCAAGCTTAATAACTCACCGTAAGATGACCACGGTATTGTTGGCGTCATTGCGTCGTCGATCTCACTTGTGCGTTATCATCACACCCTTACTTTTTTTGCGTTTCAATATTAAAACGTAGTGTCGTCATCCGATGCTCATATAATACCGTATGCATAGTCCCACAAGAACCATCATTGAAAAGAAAACTTCTTCAGGCGCGGTGAACGATTTTTGGTAGAGGAAAATCTTATGGGTTCGCATTACCGACATCAGACATATTAATGTTGTTAGTAAAGACGCCAGTACATCTAGCTACCCGAAAATGTCAAATTTTCCCAATCAACTTTGAACCTTATGCTTTAGTGATAAAGGTGAACATCTATTAGCCGCTTGTGTGCCGTAATTACAGACACAATTAAAAAGCCATTGTGTCTCGCGTAGATCTACGTTCCGGCAGACTAACGGGTTAAAGATTTTACATGTGATTGTAGTAGCTTGATGTGCTGGCGTCTGCACAAGCCCGATTCAAACTATAGAGCGCCTCTGTGCACTACTCGCTGCGCAGGACCTAACCCCTCACCCCCGCCCCCGCCGACAGGTGAATTTGTTACTGCGCACAGCGACTCGCCTCATGTTCCTACCCGCCATAAAGTTTGAATCGGGCAATACATCTGTGGCTGTTACTTCATAGTTGTAATTTTTCACTTCTGTCGGCAGTCCCCATGACTGTCTTTTTTTTATTAAGAACTTAGATTATGAAACGGTTATATACTCTATAGGTTTAGGTAGTAAAATAAAGGTAAACAAAAAAACCGACTAAACGTAATACCAGTCTATTCAGTTGTCAATAGACTAGTATTACGTTTAGTCGGTTAACCACGTCACGTGGTTTTTAAAATAAAGGTAAACAAAAAAACCACGCGACGTGGTTAACCGACTATACGTAATACCAGTCTATTCAGTTGTCAATAGACTGGTATTACGTTTAGTCGGTTAACCACGTCACGTGGTTTTTTTGTTTACCTTTATGTTACTACCTAAACTTATGTAGTATAGTTATCTAATTTAGTGACAACATTTGACCATATTTTGGGTAGAGCTAGAAGTCGTGCACTCGCGCGCCTCATTGGTCGCCTGATTTCGCAATGCTTCGAGTGTTTCTGAGTATCGATCCGAGTTTGCTCATGCGCTTATATTATTGTACCAAATCACGAAAGGATTTAGTAAAGGCATTGATCATCATCAGTACCACATGCATTCTTACGCAATATTAGAGGGACTACTTACGCAATATTCTTACGCAATATTAGGGGAATACTTGGGGAGGCCTATCAGGCCTATGTCCAGCAGTGGACGTCTTTTGACTGAAATGATGATTAGGATGCAAGAGGGATAAAGTAGTTGTGTTTATTAATTTATTTTGGTATTCTCTGTAGTAGCTTGTTGAACAGGAAGGGGCCGATGGAAAAGTGAAATGATATTCTTAATTATTTTAGAAAACGTCCTCGACATCGCCGTGACCTCTCATAGATAAAATTGCTCATTGTGTTTAAATGAAGAATTGTTTTGAAAAACAAGTTAAAACAACTGAAAATCTGGAGGGTACCGTACCCCTCGGTACGGAGCCCCAAGCGGGGTACGGAGCGTCGGAGCCCCAAGCGCGGTGCGTAACGGCGCAGTTTGTGTAGGTATTTTTGCTTTCATAATTTCTCATGACTGTACCTTCGATTTTGTATAAAACGCTACACAAACCGACTACGCTTGGCGTGTGGAGGTCCTTAGTCATCACAAAAGTAACTAAAGATTATCCCTCACTTTTGCCGCAAATATGGCGAAATTCTTTGGTTTTCCTGTAATAGGCTGTAATTAATACCTATAACTACTAGGTAAGTATAATATTTTACCTCTATTGCCGTGATTCCCAGAGATACCTAAACCTATATTTTTTCTTTGTTATTTTATGTACAGAACTCAACAAAGGCGAGTTTTTAGAGGAATGTTTTGTTTTGATGTCCATGTTTTTAGGCGTAACCGGAGAAAATGTAGCCATGAAATCAATAAATGCAAACAATAAGAGTCTCAGTACATAAATCATGTACATTCTATACGTTATTAGGTAATTAAGTAATACATAGGGGGACAAAGTTGCTTGAGGGACAAAGTTGCTCGCGTCTGTAGGACATAGTATACCATCCTGTCCATTTAAGATGCACTCTACACGTGTGTCGGGCGGCAGTAAATATCCTGAACCGACAAGCCTAACAAACTTGTCCTTGTTGATGGTGGGAAATGACCTTAACAACCTGGTCCTTACGGTCATCTTTCGTGAGGCTGGGGCCCTGGGGGCCTCGGCTTCACCGCCTTGATCGCGAGGAAGAAAATCTCAATAAAACAATTACCCTAATCCTAAGGTGAAGACCACGCCGAGAGGATGAATAGCTGGAAGGACTTCAGTTCCTAGCACCAACCTCGATGTGACAAGCTAACATCGTTGATTTGCGCCTTCTTATAGGAATGGGCGTCACCCTGTAAACGACCGTTTAATTCGACCCTCACGTGGGTTCAAATATGAATGTACATAATCAAATAACCTCAACCAAAACAAATTAACAAACCCCTAACCCAACAAATATTTCAACCTGAACTAATTAATAGACCACGCTCGGCTTCCCTTAGCGATATGTCTAAACCTAAAGTTGACCAACCAGAATTAAAATCAAGAGACATGTAGTGGATCTAACTGACAACCCATCCACCCAGCAAGCACCACCACCCTGGCAGCAGGTACAAGCGGAAAAACTATCGATTCTCGACCAAACAGCACTCCCTTGGCAGTATCAAGCAGGTTTAATCCACCTTTAGTCCATTCTGAAAATGAAAATAACGACACCCCAAACCTGAAAACGAATAAACCTCCCCCTATTGCTTTAAGTATATGGAATAGAAGACGTCAATGAACTCCCAAAGCTTATAGAAGCGGTATGTGATGCCAAACTGTTTAAAATAAGAATAGTTAGCAAAAACTTGCTCAGAGTCCGCGTGGATTGCCGAGAAACTTACAAGGATGTGATATCGGCAATAAGGGCCAAAGGCTTGATAGGTCACACGTTAACACAGAAAGGAATATTTTCTGACTGACCGACACCTTGACAATTCAAAAGTGTCTGTGAATGGTTTAATTGAAATAAATGCTTTGAGTTTGAGTTTAAAGTTCGCGGAGAAATCATCAACGCACGATATGGTCGAGACAAAACTCCATCTTTTACATTTTTCGTCAACTGGGAACCAAATGAGAATAACAAAGCAGTTAAAAATATAGAGTATATCCACCATCAACGAGTAAAAGACCCTCGAAAAGCTAAAACTAATGTTCAATGCCAGCGCTGCCAGCAATATGGTAATTCCAGGAACAACTGCATGCGGCCCTATAGATGCGTCAAATGCGCGGAAGAACACAAAACTGCAGACTGCCAAAAGAAAGATCGCATCACACCTTCCAAGTGCGCTTTGTGCTCTTGTGACCATCCTGCTAACTATAAAGGCTGTCAGGTCTACCTGGAGATCTCGTTCAGAAAAGCAAACTAAAACAAAAAACATCCTCTTCGACCCCTACCTCTCCTTTTCGAAACTAAACCAACTGAACCACAAGATCACCCCAACAAAACCTTACTACCACCTAATACCACCCAACTCCGTGACAAGAGAAGCTACTCTGACATTGACTCTGAAACTGAAAACAGCCCTCAACAAAGTCGCATTGTACAAATTTTAATAAAACAATCTGAAAAGATAGACCAACTCATTCAATAGATAGGTAGGTTCCTGAACATATTGACGACTGTTTTCTCTAAATTACATTCGTAGTACCCTTACCTATTGCAACGTGGAACATCAATGGGTTATAGTCGAACATACTTGAACTTGAAGAAGTGATCGATGGTAATAAACTTGACTTAGTCCTAGTCTCTAGTCTCACGCCTCAAAAAATAGTCGTTACCGAATGAAGGGTTTCAACATTTACTTCACGCCCAATCCTGGCGATGGCAAAGCTCATGCGGGTACTGCTGTAATAAGATCAAACCTTAAGCACACCGTACTTACTGGAGGAATACGCCACTCAAAATATCCACTTATCCAGGCTACTACTATTAGATTAGACGATCGAGCAGGCCCGATCACATTGTCCGCCGTTTGCTGCCCATCTAAACACAAAATCACTCGTCAAATGTTTGAAGACTACTTTTCTCATCTTGGAAACAAATTCATATCAGGAAGGGACTGGAAGGCGAAACAAACGTACTGGATTACCCGCATGACTCTGCTAAGAGGCTGATCAATTAAAAACTGTCTTTTAAGTGATCGGACGAGAGGATATCTCCTCTGGAGAACCGACGAGCTGGCCAACTGATCATAACAAGACTCCGGACTTCCTGGACTTCTTTGTAACCAAAGGGATCAGTCATCTTTACTCCTCTGTAGAATCGAGCCTTGATGGATCATCTGATCATACGCCGGTAAGGATACCTTGAGCACTTCAGTCATATAATATGGTGAACCATCTGACTCCTTATCAAACCGGAAAACTGAATGGGTTTCGTAGTTTCTTGGACGAAAAAATTCAGTTAAAGATTCCCATGAAGACTCCAGAAGATCTTGACAATGCTTGCGAGTACCTCACAAACCTGATCCAATTATCTGCATGGAAAAACTCACCCTGCTTAGCTCGCCTTCCAACGATATCACCGCAACCAGCAGATATTAAAGCAACCTTGGCTTGTAGATAAACGGCGGCTACGATGAATCTGGCATCAATTTCAGCATCCTGCAGATAACACAGCTTTCAACCGGGCCGCGAAACAACTGAAGACGCTACTACAAGATTTGCTCTAGAAAGCTTGTCACCTCAGGGAAAGGGCGAAACATCGCTTCGGAAAGCTGCTAAAAGCATCGGAAAGCCGCAAGAATCTCTCCATCCACAAACCTGGAAAGCCTACTCATGAAGCTTCATCATACCGTCCAATAAGCTTAACACCAGTTCTCTCTAAGTTATAGGAAAAAATATTTTTAGTCCGCTTGAAAGAACTCATGGACCTCTGCGAAATTATTCCAAAACACAAGTTCGGGTTTCGGAAACAGCACTCGAGAATTGAGCAAATGCACCGGGCCCATCACGAGATAAGACGCTGCTTTGAAATTAAACTGTACTGCTCGGCGGCATTCATAGACATTCAGCAAGCGTTCGACAGATTCTGGCACAAAGGGCTAGTATGCAAAGTGAAAGATAAACTTCGACATTATGTTTATCGCATCATGAAGTCCTCGAAGACAGGCTTTTTCAAGTGAAACAGAGTTGTCAGATCTACGCTACGAAAAATTAAAGCCGGCATTCCACAAGGTTCCGTACTCGGCCCTGTAATATATAATATATTAACCTCAGACTTACCGGTATCTGAAGACGTGACCGTAGCAACATACGCTGATGACATAGCCTACCTCGCAACTGATGAAGTCCCAGCACAGGTTAGTAATAAGCTCCAACACCAACTAAACGAGACCCTTGCATGAATGAGAAAGTGGCGCATCCGGGCAAGTTCTCAAAAATTGAACCACATCACATTCGCTTTAAGGGGAAATCGCCATCCCGTGAACTCCCTTCAAACTTGGCAATGATGTTCTGCCAGATACTAAGAATGTAAAATACCTGGGCTTTAACTTAGATAGAAGGTTCATCTGGACCTATCACATTAAGAAGACACGGGATGAAATTAATCATAAGTTCCGAAACCTGGTCTGACTTATGGGTAGAAACTCCGTCCTCTCTACTGATAACAAGCTACTGATCTACAACGCCGTGTTCAAGCCCATCTGGACCTACGGACTCCCACTCTGAGGCTCTGCCAGTAAGAGAAACGTCATGTACAGACTGCAGCACATCAAGCGTTCAAGGTCAAAGTGGGGTAAGTTGATGTGCTGGCAACTGTACATCCAACGTGTCCAAAACAATATTCTGCGTATCATCACAAGTGCCCCGTGGTTCTCTAGAAAGGACGAGATCCACAATTATCTTGGCTTTACCACTATTCAGAAAGAAAATGAGAAACTCAAAAGGAAATATGCTGATCGGCTCTAGGTTCATCCAAATACCCCAGCCAATGATCCTTTAAACCCTTCCGTAACGGTGAAAAGGAAGAATTTGTTCAAAGAAGGCTGTCAAGACACTGGTCTCTTCACCTTATTCATTAATTTCATCAACACCATATTCATTGAACTCATCTGCTTATAGTCTTGCAACTGACAGCAGATCAAATTTAAAAAAAAAAAAGTGGTAAGTACCTACATATGTAAATAACTTTGTAATATTATTTAAAATCTTCCACATTTTATTTGCAATACCATTAATTAAGTATGAGTAATGGGCTCAAGCATTAAGATAAAATTAGTTAATTGATAGTCAACACTACGAGTACTATGGGTTCTCTACTAATGCTCCTCTTTTTTTTAAATAAATTTCGATCTTCAGGTTTAGCACTTAGTATTTTGTCTCTCCAGTAAAATACTTACTACAATCATACTTGTTTGCTAAGCAATAACAGATGGTAATAATAGGTCAATAACCTGAGAATGAACAACTATTATACTTTCAGATAGCCTTTTAACCAACACTCATTGCAAGTATGTTAGTGATGGTTAAGATATTACTAGTTTGGGTATCCTATATTATATCAGATATTTTTTGACAACTTCATACACTATTTCGCTTGAGCACAAAAATTTCTAATGACTTCTATTACTTTGGGAAATTACTACAGCTTTTCAAATATAAACTAGTCCAAATATCATCCTTTACTTACAACTGTACTATAAGTACACCTCTGCCTAACCCTTCAGGGAAATAGGTGTGATGTTATGTTTAAAATACAATATAATATATGTTAGTCCATTAATGTGCTTATTTACTCAAGAACTACTTATCCAAATTCAATAAGCTCAGATGAGCCTCATAAATAGCACAGCTTGAAAATTATGTAAATGTAATCTGATCGGCTTTTAACAAACATATGAATATTACACAAGCATCATGCAAATTAATTTATTTATAAACTTGTTACAACCACTTGTAGTGCAAAGCATGTTAATATGTTTACAGATTCAATCATTGTATAAGTAGGTATCAACATAATATCACATAATAAAGCAGTATCAGGAGAAAGAAGTATGTCAGCTTAATGATTGTTCATTTATCATGTATTTATGTAAATACAGAAAACACAAAAATACTGGAGACTAACGCTAAATAAAATCAAAAGTAAATTATTAATAAGTAAGTAAGTATTCATAGACTGAGTTATCTCAGTATATGACCTGTGTCTTTTGTACTGACTATGATGACCTCCTCTTATCTTTGAGTGCTAAACCCAATGGAAACATACTGTTTCCTTATTTTTAGAGAACATTTGATGCTCCACTGCTTCACTTTGATGTTTGATTTTGTTATAAATATGTAATTATCTCAATAACCTTAAGATATAAAATTATAGTTAAAATATAAAAACTCCAATTTGCCAAATAGAAGCAGAGATTACAAATTGAAATTAAAATGTTATATCTTTGGAAGTAATTATTGTTATTCTTAACTTATCTTGTAATAAAAGTTGAGGCAAGCACAATAGAAAAACATGTTTATGATTTAGATAACCATGCAACAACAGCGACTAGAATTAAGTTAGGCATGTTCAACTAACTAAACATGTACCAGGAAAACATCAATGCCAATTAACAGCTACAGTATGTCTATTCTTTAATCACATATGTAAATATAAATTTGTGAAGACTCACCTATAAGCCAAAGTCATACATTTGAATAACTTTGTTAGAGATATCTCTATAGAAAGTTGTTGATGCTGAATACTTTCCTCAGTATCAGGCGTGTATGGTATCATCGTCCCGGGCATCGGATAGGTGGCCACAGCTGTGACTTTTTGAACATTTTGTTTCTCATCTTCTTCGGGAACCGTGACCAAGTCGTCAAAGTCGTCTTGGGCTTCAGCTTCAAAATGTGACACCATGAAGTGTCCCGAGTGTATTGTCTCCTTTTCAGGTCGGGACTGCCGTTTCTCGACATCGTTCATTTTGGTGATCTGAATGTTGGTGTGTGTCAAAGTAATAAATTATAACTTGAGGTTTTATTGAATTACGTTTGATAAAAGGTCTATCAACTTTTGGACTTGACCATATTTTTACTTATCACTCACACTCACAGACACAATTGTTTTTTTCATCTGACAGCTAATGTTGCTAGTTGCTATTTACATAGAGTAGAGATGTAATTAGAATTGGTGTTTTTTTTTAGGATGGCAATATGACCAGCTCTACTAAGTCGTTTAAAATACTAAGTTAGTATAAAAGAGCTTATTACACCTTCCTAAATATCGGATCCGATATTTAGTCGTTCCTAAATTCAGGATAGTGTAATCGCATTTAGGAAGGAAGGATCCGATTTAGGATGCGATTTAGGACAAGAATTGTTTCCGACGTCCTAAATCTATACCGGATCCTAAATCGGAAAGGTGTACTTAATCACATTTAGGACGCTCAGTCGCCGCTCGCCTGCCGTCGCGAGCGCATGTTTTTCGTTGAAAAACAAAATGACTACAGAAAAGGAGGCGATTCAAAACATATTTTAGGGTTCCGTAGTTCCTACAAGCCGTAGTTCCTACAAGGAACCCTTATAGTTTCGTCATGTCCGTCTGTCTGTCTGTCCGAGGTTTTGCTAAGAGGCCGTTAGTACTAGAAAGCTGTAATTTTTTAGGAGTGTGTATATCAATTACGCCGACAAAGTGGTAAAATAAAAATATGGAAAATATTTTTTTTAGGGTAGCTCGTGAAGTGGGGATTAATATTTTGGGGTTTGCTAAAATTATTTTTCGATTTAATGCTCCATTTACGAAATATTAAACTTTAAAGTGCAAATTTTTGTTCCAGTAGGGCGTCCCCCCCCCCCCCTCCCCTCTAAAAGCTAAACTGCAAAATCTGGAAAAAATCACGATGATAGTGCATTTCATGAACTTTAAAGGAAAACTATAGCGGTTACATTAATCCTTTAAAGTGACTAAGATGAAGTAGTTACTTGTTTATAACGGGTAAAGACTTGCATTGAAAAACAAAATAAGTTTTTTTTTTATATTCAGAATAAAGAACAACAGAATCGTACTATATTGTGATAACGGGCTGCTACGGAACCCTATACTGTGCGTGGTCCGACACGTACTTGGCCGGTTTTTCTCTTTTAATGTCTATGGAGCCAACCGATAATACCAATTTTTTGGTTTTTCATAAGTATTGGGGCCATTTCGACACACTTCTTTTTAACTCGACACCAAAGACTACAATATAATGCTCTCGACACGTCCGTAACCCGTCGCTCGTCCTTACCGACTGATTCAGTGTCCTAAATTAGTGAACGTGTAATCAGGAGCTCCGGCGACTGAATTTCTTGTCCTAAATCGGAGCCTAAATATCGGATCCGATATTTAGGAAGGTGTAATAAGCTCTTTAAAAGAGCTCCGATATTTAGGAAGGTGTAATAAGCTCTAACACATTAACACACACATACAACATCACAGCATGTGGTGTAACATTTGACTCTAAGTTACTCTTTGATGCACACATCGAAAGCGTTGTTAATAAAGCTTCCAAAGCACTTGGATTTATACTGAGGTTATCAGCGGATTTTAAAAACGTTAAAACGTATAAAATCCTTTATAATATTGTGCTTTTGTCCGCAGCCATTTGGAGTACGCCTCACAAGTGTGGAACCCTAGTTATAATGTTTATATAGACAGGATTGAGGGAATTCAAAAGCGGTTCCTTCGTTTCTTACAGTACAAGACTAGGAAATATACTCCCAATTATATAGCGCGATGTAAGAGGTTTCATATCTTGCCACTGCATGAGGGCAGAGGCATTGCTGATATGGCGTTTTTATTTAAAATCGCAAATGGTACTATAGATTGCCCTGAGCTGTTAGGCAGTTTAGGGTTAGTTACACACTGCAAAATATTTCGCAAACCTAGCTTGTTGCATGTCCCTCACTCCAAGTCCGCGTACAGGCAGAATTCGTACCTAATTCGTGCGAGCAGAACTTTTAATGAACTAATTAGTGAACATGATTTGGAAATTTTCAATACCAGTGTTTCTCTCATGTAAGTGAATTTTGTAATTCTTATGAGAATAAATGATGTTAAACCGCATTAAATCATCACTAGACCTAGTACCTATAGGCCAAATTTCCGAGGAAGCACAGGAAGCTCGGAATAAGGACTGCAGAAGATTTCGTGCATGACTATTCAATGGATGATTCATCTGATGATAATGAGTGATAGAATAAGTTAAGTATTTTATGTATCTGTTATTAGATTTTAAACATCCGAACTGAGAATCTCCTCCTTTTTTGAAGTCGGCAGCAGTGAAGGCACAGCTAGAGTACTTTTTGATAGACAGTGAAGGTTTTCATACAAACAAAAGAGAGAAGAAGCATGAGCACTTCTTACTGTCATTTCGTTAAAAAATGTTGCCACACTATCTCTACATAGTGATGATATTAAAACGCGATGAAACATCGTTTTAATTTAGATATTCGAAATTGAACAATTTTGATTTTACCGTAAACAATCAAATATTATTTGTATTGATCGAATAAAAATATATGTAGTAGTTTCAAATTAGTAGTCTACTAAAAATAATAACTTAAATGCTCTAAGCGCTTGGCCGCACCGGGGCGCGGGCGCGGCGCGGCGAACTCAAAGAACGTCGGTCACGGCCCATACATGCTATGACCTGACTATAAAGTATCGCGACCTTTGATGGCATATGGTTTAATTGGTTCACCTACTTATAATAATCAATATTAAATTGAAAATATATTTTTAGAAAGCGGAAGAAAATAGATTTTTGCATTTATTTGTTCTTAGGGAGATTAGAATTTGACAAGTCGGAAACGCGACAGCCATACTGCAATTATGCTAATCATTGTTAGTTAGGTGTTTTGTATCACCCACAGTCCCACTTCTGTCCGAATAATATCAAACATTGACAGTTTTTCTTGATGAAAATAATTATTTCAGACTTATAAATATTATAGGTATATAATATTATAGGTCCGTAATACGGAACGGAGTAGCGCGGGAGTAGCTTTGACAGCTGCCGGGATGTCAATTGGGTGTCAATATGTCATACGTTTCGTTCTATCTGTTAGAAGCATTAAATGTATTTGAGAAGTTGGCCTAGTAATTGATGTAACTGTTATTACCCATGAAATAACAATATTCTAAGAATAAAAACGACAATAAACGTAATCTTAAATAAAAATCTGATTAAAAAAATCTTAAATGCTTGAATGCTGGTGCTAAAACGAAACGTGTACCCTGTATAGGACAGAACGTATTCAGGTGCGTTCAAAACTAATAAAAATGTCGTACGCAAGAAAGGTTCTTTTAATATTCTTATTTATTTTATTCCGGGTTTTAATAAATAATTGAATACATGTAAATTAATGCTCACTTAACTGACTATTTTTTTACGTATAACTCGTTACTGGTCTCATCCGAATTTGGTCAGGTCAATTATGGCCATTGTTCTTTAAGAACTTCCATTGAAGTGTTCATAGTGGACACGCGGGTTCCTCTATTGTTACTTTACTCTTTGACGCGGGCGCTAGAGAAGGTACGTATTTACGCAACCAGATTTTTACACCAGGTATTTGCTTCCAAGTACACACACCAGGTACCGACTCTAAATACGTGCAAGACTTCAAAGTATTTTATACGGCTACTCGTTCAACTACGTAGGTACTCAACCGCGTTAGTTTTCGCAAATGCGATTATGCCCCTTATCAGTAAGAGTCTACGGAACGATTTCGTATGCAAGTATTTTTACTTTAAAGGTTTGTAAGTATTTAGTAAAAAAATACTTGCATAGGAAATTGATCCGTGACTTCCTATAAATAAGGAGCACAATCGCGTTTACAAATAAATACTTGAACTATTTGAGTAACTACGCACTCGAACGTCGAGTCACGACGGAGCGAGATACTTTCAAGTAATGGTTTGTAAGTATTTATTTGTTAACGCGATTTTACTCCTTATTTATAAGAAGTCACGGGTCAATTTCCTATGCAAGTATTTTTACTTCCAACAGGGCTTTTGAATACGGGGTTGTACTTCTTATATGTATGAAGTCATAGATCAATTTTCGATGCGGATAGAAAATACTTGAAAGTATCTCCAGCCATGGGTTTTAGGCCCTGGTTTCTTAAGGTGGACTTACTTGGAAGCCCTGGTACACGATTTTACAAGTACAACCCATGTCTAGCGGGCGCAGTGATCGGCGCGGGCTGCTCGGCGCGGGCAGCGCGCGGGCTAGTATATTTTGGATAAAAGCTATGGTAACACCATAGCGATCGTCCCCGCGAACATTGATGTTCAGGGAATTACCCGGATTTAGTCTATTATATTTCATTCGCATAACATATTCACTATTTTTTGCGGGCGCGGGTGCAGGACATGGGCATACCCACTGCAGGCTGGGGCACTTGCCCCACCCTGCTCTCTGAAAAAGTTTTAAAATACTGAATCTGGTCACATTGGTCCAGTGTTTGCCAACGCCGCGCAGTCCGCGCCGCTCGCCGAGCCCGCGTGCCCTCTATGGACACTTCAATGGATGTTCATATGTTTGAGTTCGCCGCGCTGCGGCCGCCCCGCGCCCGCACCCCAGTGTGGCCAAGCGCTGAAATTCCTACTATATCGATCTAAGAAATTATTTTTTTAAATAAATTAAAGTTTTCATTAGGAATAACGTTTACTAATACAGGATTATTTGCAAAACTCAAAAATAAAAATATTTAAAAGATACGTTTCTGATTAGAATTAATGCGTTTTATAAATCCAATCCGATCACTGATGTGATGACAAAACAGTAATTACCTAGTCATTGCTCAATGTTTTTGTTGTAAATTTATATTATCCTGTATTTCATTGTAAATATCATCTTCTAATAATATTATCCTTGATTTTGAACTGAATGTAAGTTGAATGAATCGATTATTTTGTCACATCCGATGATATTGTAATAAACAGATATGTTATACACTTACAAAACAACAGAAAAAAAGTGTTCCGCGCCGAGAGGCAGCACACATACACACTTTTCATTCATTTTACATTTCACTACAAGTAAAAAGGATAGAAAAAGGATAGCTTGATAAAACCAATAAGAAAAAAAGTGACAGCTAGATGTTGTCAATTGCGCGTGAATGTAAACAAACATTATTCGGGCTACCAATCACCGCACGTTGGCATCATAGACTAACAAATTAACTAGGCAGAAAGTACAAACCGCGTGTACAGAATTTGTAGTCGGGATTTGTGCCTATGCAACGAATAAACACTATTAAAAGGTAGGTAGGTGAAAAATAAAACACGTTTTAAAAAGAAAGAAATACAATCGTAAAAATAAGCATACACCTTCGAAAAGATTTAATTTTAATCTCAATAATAGGTTTATTTTAACACTATCTGTGACATACTATGGTAACGATAAGCTATTAATATTTTCTTTTCCTACATATTATGACATGTTTAATTTATAATTAAATATATCAAACAAAATTATAAAGAAAAGTTATTAAAAGGGAAACTAGAACTCTGCTGTAAAGATGACTTTACTGCCTAATATTCGCATCTGTGCTTTTATTCTATGTCCGGAGTGCTCGCATCCTTGTCGTTCTTACGACAAAAAATGTATTTTCCATCTCTTTCTTTTTCCTAACCTCCAAATATCAGAATATTAGGAAAATAATTGAAATATATTAATAAATCGAAGTATAATGTGTACTTTCGTGTGGTATGAGATTCCTTGTGTTTTATTAACTTTGGTATCATAATTGGTACACTTTCTAAATACACAAAATGGCATTTTGGATGGTAATTACATAGCTGCGCGCACCGTCTCACTCGTAAACGTGCGTGACACAGACTAAAGGCAATACGTCCCAATTAGGACGTTTTCTAGTCTTCACGATTTGCGCGCTCATAACATATCTGTTTACTTACTAAAATATCATCGGTCACATCACTATTTAAATTTCGTTAAAAAGTGGTTTTGCATAAGCTCTCATTTTACCACGGCTAGCTTATTATAAGTCCGAGGTAATGGCATCTTTTGAATTTTGTAAATATTGCGCAAAAAAACAACATATTATCACAGTGTACACTAACCTGTTCCTATCTCTTCAGTATCAGCGATCTGTCAAATGTCAATGTCTACTTGACAAAATGCTTCCTTTTGATATTTTTTTGACATTGACATTTAAATATTAGCGCCAACTACTGTTTTTAGCAAGTAAAAATTTTGTACTGTTGTCTTTTTAATTGATTTTTACAACTATTTAACCTGTTACTGTAGTTTCTTGAATATGACTTCATCCCCAAGATTCAAAAATTTTGGGTTCAGTCCTAAACAATCTCCAAAAGAGTTGAAAGAAAAAATGAGAAAGGTAAGTTGGTACCTACATCAAATAGTGTTTAGCTTTAGCTGCATGGTACTCCAATGTAGTTACTATTGTCCGTCTATTAATTATTATAGTACGCGTGACCAATATCCATATTATAACCCCATAGTTAAAAAAATCTGAACCAAATAAACATTCCCTTTGTATCAGCTGTTTTAAAAACAATAGGCCTATATAAACCAAAACAAGATTTAAAGCTGCAATTAAGATTTGATAATTTTATTAATGTTGTCATGCTACATTGAACCAGTACGAGTATAATATCGACAAAATGTTTCAGAATTACAAACACAAAATTCAAAACTGCCGTGGTATGTTGATGGATAAACTAAGAGGGTCATTAATAGAAAAAGATTTATGCAACACTGTAACTGATATTTACAAAGATATGTTCAATTATCCTGAAGAACCTACCAATGATGAAGAATATGAACTCATAGAGGAACTAAAAAAAGAGCTTTTACAAGAAGAGTTGGAATGGTATGTCCTTATCATCATACCCAATTATACCCCTTTATCCTTGTCGTTCATCTCAAATATCATCATCTGCCTGCCCTATCACATGCTTAGCATTCTTTCTGACTTTTTGCTTTGCTCCTAAGGGTCATAGCATGATTTTAAATAGCCTATAGCAGGGTTGGCCAACCGGTCGATCGCGACTATTAGTCCAATCGATGGTGGCAAGGCAAAAAATATTTCCAACTACAAACCTGATTTTGCTAATCTAGTGAAAAATGCTCAAAGGCAATGCTCACGTCAATATAAATAAGTAGTTACTAAGAATAATTTTCAGTTTTATATTTTCCCTCTTACATAATTGTGTACTGAACTAAGCTGTTTCATATAAGATTTCAAGAAGTATGTAATTGGTAGATCGCACAGGGTGTCGTCAGTGAAGAGTAGATCTTGGGTCTGACCAAGTTGGCCACCCCCGGCCTATAGGGTTCCTCAAGAATTGGACAATGAAAAAAAATAAAATTTTTCAACTCCGCCTGTTAGTCCCCTGCATACAAACAAACAAATTTTACCTCTTGTAATATCGCCAGGTTAAAGGCAAAAACTGACTATCTGCGATTTTTTTCAGTTTTTCACTTGGTTTTTAATTCTCTAAAGACACACTTTCTCAATTTATTTGTTTCTTAAATCAGTCTACTAAATATACAATATGTAACAATTAATGCAAGACCTCATACACCCCAATTAGAGTATTGAGTTAAAAGCATAATACAATGACCAAAACTTATTTTTTTTTTAATGCTAACTCTTATTAAGAAAGTCGTGTTGATCCTAACATTACTGTATGCATTTAAAATTGAGTCTTATTGCTTTGAAATAAGATTTAATTTTCTTTGGCTCAATTTTAATTGGCTTAATTTTCTTGACTGGCATTACGGCAAAATATTAATTTTTGGAAAAAATGTCTTTATTAAAAGTTACTGAAATTGATTCAGTAGTCAATTATGAACAAACTGCTTTCAGGACTTGCGTTTATCCTGTTACACCTTGTATAATCGGTTTTTACATTCGGTAACTCGGGAACGGTAAGTCCTGCGGTTTAGTTGGTTTTACCATTAAATAAAGAATCAAATGCCAATTCGAATGGTATATTAACCGCTTGTGTGCCGTAATTACAGACACAATTAAAAAGCCATTGTGTGTCGCGTAGATCTACGTTCCGGCAGACTAAGGGTTAAAGTGAAAACTAAAAAAAATCGCAGATAGTTGGTTTTGCCTCCTTTAACCCGGCGATATTAGTTTAGATAAAAATTTCTTGAGACAGAAGTAGTAGATACTTAGTGTCTAAACACTGTGCCGAAGGTACGCGACCGAAGTTCGGCATGATTACGCCTACAATGCTATTTTTGAATTACAGACGACACATTACGCCGAAATTACGTTGCGTTCAAAGAGATTTAAGATAGGTACAATCAGTGGCGTGCCCTTCATAGAAGCCAAGAAGCCCGGCTTGCCCTAATAAAATCATAATTCACAACAACAAAATCAATAAAAAATATATTCAAAAAATTCCAGTCAATGAACTCGAACGCAAACATTCATGTCATAGGAATAATAATACAATTATTTCGAAATC
Organism: Mesoligia furuncula; assembly: GCA_916614155.1. Taxonomy (NCBI): domain Eukaryota; kingdom Metazoa; phylum Arthropoda; class Insecta; order Lepidoptera; family Noctuidae; genus Mesoligia; species Mesoligia furuncula. The sequence continues at coordinate 13,386,036 of OU744803.1, read as the reverse complement.
CGAAATTGCGCGCACTGGTCTAGGTTCGCGCCAAATTCCGCTCTTAACGCTATACAATGCATTCAATTGCGCCATCTCGCTCACACTAGTCTGGCTTTTTACCTGGCTTCTGTTTCCTTTCTCTGTCTCGCAGTTTTCGCCTACAAATTGCTATAAAAACGTTTACATTTGTTGATATTGGTAAGTACATACAACACAGATTTCTATGAAAAGAGAAGCCAGGCTTTTATAGGCATGAAGTTCGCGCAAATGCACTATCCGCGTTGACCCGCATAAAGTTAGTTGCACGTGCGGCGGGCGCGATGAGTCGATGACGCGACGCGTCTCAAATTGTTATTGTTTTGAAGTTTTGAATACTTTGAGAATTAGTTTTATTATTTGAAAAAGTGATTGATTGTGGCGATGTCATTCCCTATGATTTTGTAAACGGTTAATGAATATAGTGTTCTTTTATCATTATGTGAATTCGGAATTGTCATCGAAAAGGTAAATACATTGAGTTTTCTGCAATTTTCTGCCAATAAATAATTATTTACTTCACCGTACCGTAACCAATCTTAAATTACTGTAGGTACTTCTCGGAAATAAAAACAAGTATTTTTGTCAGTCAAGAAGACAGATTATATAAAATAGGTTGTACCTACTCATTCGATTGTTTACTAGGTATGAATATGACAAACATAGGTGTTAAACATACGTATGTGTTGACTCATGATTGACTTTAAAAATGTAAGTACCTAATTCATAAAACAGTGCGTACGAGAAAAGAAAAAAGAACAATAAATCGATAATTTGGAGGCCATCTAGTGCATTTTGATTGAACAAATGCATGTGACAAGCGAAATGAAAAAAGTTCCGGATAGGCGCTGTGGTTATGCGCATTCATTAATATAGATGGCGCTTGTGACAATTACGTACTGATGTTCGTATTTTTAAGGTTTTCTTGCGGAAATTATAATAATGATGTTAGTAGTTACTACTAACAACCATTAACAACAAGAAAATCAGCCAATCCCTCAGTTGGCCTTTTTTTTATACCTTGAAAATCTGTGGGCTTGCCCTAATTTTGACCCCTAGGCACGCCACTGGGTACAATAGAGGGGCTATGCAAAGAAATGTCTTAGAAAAACTGTGATCCCATTCTGAGTGACGCCATCTGGCATAGTATGACAAAATTAGAGCGGCATAATCACGGAATAGAAAATTATCTACAAATTGTAAATGCAACTTTGGCTAAAAGTTTATTTATTGTTGTTCCAAATTAAATCTTATTCCAACTCGTGAATGTTGTTTTCATTTTAAATGTCAAAATCAATAAAGATCATTTTTCCATTTAACAATCAAATTCGAGCAATCCATAACGAGTTCAGCTACTCAACGCTAGAGGGCGCTGTAACCGATTTACTCTATTTAGCACGCTAACGTCATTGAAATAGATGTCATATTCGTATGCACCTGTTATCTATTTTTCTACCACCTAGAGATGTGGATAATCGATAATTTAATGTCGATGTTTGTCCAATCGGACTATGGACCAAATTCCGATTAGTATAAAAGGTAAAATACATGATAAAAGATTTTAAGATTTTCTAGATTTACTACTTAACGATTTATTTAACCATTTTACCTTTTATACTGATTAGTATAAAAAAAATGGTTAAATAAATCGTTAAGAAGTAAATTAAAAATATTTATTGTCCTTGAAATAAAACATAATTATTTGTTCAATAATTGTCGTTTTAACTGTTTTATATACAATGAATGATTATCATAAGAGAAAGATGAATATCTTAGGAGATATTATAGTTTTATAATAACTCCGCAAGGCGGCTGGTCATGAGGGTATAAGTAATAATCATATGTAATACTCTTAGAGTAATGGATATAATTATTTTAGTAGGTTTTTTCCTCAAATTAACGCGGGTGAAACCGCGGGGCACAGCTAGTAATAAATATTATCGATAACTCGATAAATCGCTAAACAATATCACATCTCTGCGTGGCAGTAGTAAAGCTACTCAACCATAGAGGGCGTTTATTACAAAATTAGCAAATTTTCTAGATCCATTTTATGAAAATTGTTAAAGTCTAATTACTGAGTAAATATAAATAATTCATACGAAAATAAACCGAAGTTAGGTCCAGTCGTTTTACCATAACGATATTTGCAAAATCGTAATGCGCAACTTGGCATATTTCCTTAGAAAATATTTTTCTTTTGGTGGAGACTCGTGGACACGAATGCGACTTGACGCGCAGGCGTACCATACTAGACTGAGAGACTTGTTACTCCTAGGTAACAAGTATCGGATCACGGTTTTGTTCGCTATGTGCCGTCTATTGTAAATATTTTAATGTCTTTGGTTGCGTTAAATAGTATTGCAGACGTAATCATGCCGAACTTCGGTCGCGTACCTTCGGCATAGTGTGTTTAGATACTTACTCGCTGTTTCCTATCAAATAAGTTTGCCCGAATTATAACTTAACTAAAACTATACAAAAACTAAAATATAGTATCGAAAAATTCATCCGTATCGCTGTCGGCTGGTAATGTACCCAAGAGACTAGGCATTACTACGTTGTATGGCAATGCTTAGGCTTTGGCCAAGGTAAAAGCCAGCCAGGTCACAGGGAGTGTGAGTCAGCCGTTTCAGAATTTGCTTAAAAGTACATGATTATCCCAAATTATTAGTACATGTAGCTATAGGTGTAGTCCTATTACCGCAAACCGTGAAAGATAAGATAACAACAGTGTGACTTAGGTTTATGTTGCATGTGTAGCAGGTAGTTTTTTTTACTTACATGGTTATTGTTACTAATGTTATGTTATCAAACCCTTACAGGTGCATCAAAGAATATGAAAAAAGCCAACTGGAAAATGTTGATTGGTCCTCAGTTGAAGAAGATGACAATGTTATATGTCCTGTGTGCCAGAAGAATAATGTTCAGCTTAAAAATGGTTATCTGAGTTGTGCTCAATGCAAGAGTGCTATTAAAACACAGAAATCACTAGCAGAAATCAAAAAAATCCTTTTGAGTGTTGTGGATGGACATAATGCTAAGTGCAGTAGTGATGCACAATTTTGTATGGTTTCAGAAGAAAATGAAAGCCATGTTTATCTTATCTGTGAAAATTGTACAGATATGAAATTAATTGTTTAATATTTTTACACCTTCAGGAGTTTCTTTAAAATAATATGTCCATTGGTAGCAAATAGAATAAGTTGTTAAATTCTTGTTGTGTTAAGGTTTTCTTGTCTTGTTTGTTTTTCTTTCCATTGCAATTATTATTAAGTTTAAAATAGGTACTAGTGTCTGGGCTTGCATAACATTTTATGAATTCGGCTGTGCTGAAATACCAAATTTTATACAAATTGGCAGGGACAAAGACGCGCAAATTCATGAATTCACCACATGATTCGGAACCATATAATTTTTCCCCGGTTATTAAAAAAAAAATGCTGTTCCATATATTTTGACCACATACGTATTTACACTTTTTTTTTATGAAACACGCGAATATTATTGAAAACCGATGAAAAAATTCTACAAAAAGGGTACAGAATCACGTGCTGAAAACATGGTTTCAGTTTGCGCGTAGATGCCCTTGCGTCCTGTATAACTCGGCTCCTGAACTATTGAAGATAATAAAATCGTAATTTTTCTAAAATTATGATTTTATAAACTTCAACACTAAGCCAGACCGTAGGTTTATTCCCAGGTTTGGCTAAAGTGCGTTTTGTGGGTTTCAGTGGTTCATATTTGTTTCATAATTTCAGGAATTGTTCTTTTTTCGTCCTTTTCGAGTATTTTTAGGGTAAGAATGATACGACATTTACATAATCCCTACTGAATCTCTGAGACTATGCAATGCCGTTCAAAGTGCTATATTTTCTTTGACAGTACAGAGAGGAGTGTCCCTTGTCTGTGCTAGAATTTAATGTTCCCCACCTTGCATTATAACTAAATGATTATTTTATGTTATAAAATTATAGCTTTTAGTGAGTAGGTTTAAGCATAGCATGTGATATTATATTGATCAGTTTTAGTTAAGGCTCCCACAGACAGGCGCGACGCGACTAGTAGAACAATTTTTATGAAAACTTAGTGAATATTGTTCTACCGGAATTGCGTCGCATCGCAGCGGCGCGCCTGTCTGCGGGAGCCTTTAATACTACTTATTCCATAGCTTCTGAATACTAATTTGATGTCAGTTTATTACGAAGTATCCTCCTAGCAGTGGTTACATATCACAATCCGGCTGTGTATTGATAACAATGTAAAAGCTTTTATTCTGTTATATTGATATTTATAAAGAATTTATTTTGTTAAGAAACCTGATTGTTATTTCGTTAATAATAAATAAGGACTGTGTATTGATAACAATGTAAAAGCTTTTATTCTGTTATATTGATATTTATAAAGAATTTATTTTGTTAAGAAACCTGATTGTTATTTCGTTAATAATAAATAAGGAAAAAAAACTACTGATTACAAAATAAAAAATGACATTTTAATCAATTCATGAAGCATGGTAACAAGGTATATTGTAAATTATTATTTTGTCATATCGGGGTTAGAACATTTTATTACATGTGATTAATTCCTACCAAAAGATTAGACTAAACGGTAACTTGTATAAAATGTACATTAATTATAATATGTAGTATAAAACAGTACCATCATTTTTCCGATATTATTACATGGGCATCTTTTGTAGTTGAATTCATCCTTAGCATAAAATGGTCAACTATATGAATTTACTCTAGGCCTGAAAATAAAAACTTTTCAGTCAATTCTATAATTGTAATAGTCAACAACTCTGTGTAATGTATTTAAGGCATATAGTATAATCTGTACAATCAGTAAATATCACTAATACGACGCAGCACTTGATCATGTTTAAGACTTGCTCTGCTCTGTATTACCCTTTAATATTTCACTTTCAAATAACAATCATTCTTATAACTTAAACACATCTTTATTACGATATAATATAGTTATACATTATTATTGCATTCCAATTCTCATAAGCTTTTTGTAGGAAGTTCGTTTGATTATTATAAATTACAATAAAAACGAAATAATATTGTACAGATTATAAAAGTAAACAATGACACACTTCTGCGGGGCAATTGCGTAACACATTATCAATGGATTCGGTTTCATTTTGTCAGTTCAACAACATTCATTGTTATTTACGTGTTAGGGCGAGGCCCCATTAGTGCGTTGCGTTGCGTTGTTGCAACGGATCAACGCATTATATGCCTCACCTGCGTTGAGTCATTATGAATATAATAATGACTAATAAATTAGACATTATTGACTAATTTTATTGAAATAATAATTAAATTGTCATAATTTAATTAATTCATAAGTCAGTGTTGTGTCGACCCTGCGACGACGCATCGCACTAATGGGGCCTCGCTCTTAGGCAGACAAATTTTTCGAACTTATGAAGCAATGGATTAGCAATTTGCTTCAAAATGATTCAGAATGATTCCCATTTGATAGTGTGTTACGCAATTAGGGTGCAGTTTCATCCAAACAGAAGCTTGGTGACAAATTATTAAGGAGTGACACAAACAATCAGACATTAAATAAAAGAAATTATAGTGATAACACTAAAATTATATCCTCTATAATAAACCTATATGTATTAATTCATTTTCTATGTTTATTAACTAACGTTAGTTTTGGCGGGTCTCGTGGGGGTTTTTACAATTGAACTAGGGCACTTCATATCAGAAACAATTCCTTTATTAAATTTAACAGTAATAGGCAATGCAGTATAAAAAATAAAATCGGAATTAAAGTAAATCAGCGAATGAATTTTAACAAAATATATCAATGCCGCAAATTTTTAAATGTACTTACTTAATTATTTGTTCATATTATTTCTGAATGAAATTAAAACACAAAAGTCTGTCTTGTATTCTTATACAACTCTCTCTAATCGTAACAATGTTACCTCTGTACACTTCAATCAAACAATTGTGATTAATTTTTCGTAATTCAGGATATCTATGTAACAAAGTTTACAGGAAGGATAAACCCGCTTTATCTCATTAATACAGACCAGTAGTTAAATTAACACAACACTTATCTATTTTCAATTATTTCTAAGGGTAGGTACTTACTATATAGGTAAACCTTGAACGTCCATGAGGTCTTCATGTTGAGCGTGAGCGTGAGAGTGTGAGTGTGCAGTGGAAGCTGGCGGCACTGCGAAGTGGTGGTGTTGAGGTCTCGGGCGTCGTGGGGAACGTGCAGTTATAACACGCGGTTTGTGGATTTCATCCATTACAGATGGCGCCACGTAGGTAAAGCCCTGACAAATTATTTCACTTTAGATCAGTTTTTTAATTGTAGCAGTAAATGGACTGCTAACGTTTAAGGTACACTTCAGAAGTCGACCGTAGGCAGCAGGAGGCAGCGGCTTTACGGTTGACAATAAGTGATGAATTGATGATGCTGATACTGCTGACATTTTAATTCTAAACGCAGCGTCATCTGCTCAAAACTTCGACGGCAGCGACATGTTTCTTCTAGAGTTTCGCGATAGTCATTTGTCAAACAAAAAAAACGAAAGTCTTGTCGCTCCGAGTGGCATCCAGGGACGTCACTACTGGTTTGCGGCCGCCGTTTGACCGCAGCGTCATGCGGTAATGTCGCTATCTATGGGAATGTTTTCATAGTTACATAAACCGCTGCCGTTTGTGGTTGCCGTCGCTTTCGGAAGAGCACCTTTAACATGCTTGTTATCATACTCAGCAAATAATAATTATATTATTACTGACTTGTCTACATCTGCGCTGATAACTACTTGCAGTTGACGAATTCATTTTGGCAGCCTGGTTTACTTTGCCATATTACCTTAAGGTGTCACACGTATCAAAACGGAAAGGGATCGGCACCGTATCAACTCGAGCCGTTCAGTATTCTTTGTATGAAACTCCCTACTGCAACTCACACTCATCAGAATCGTAACGTAATCGCCTCGCCTCAGGATAAGCTCACGAACCGCGGTGCGGTGCGTTACGGCTCGTCGTCCCCGCGCTTACGTCTCTCCGTACCCTAGCTTACACCTCTTCGTCCATCCTTGCCCATCACCCCTCTCTCGGCCTGCCTGCACCATCATCCAGCGGTCGGCGAGCCGTAAGCGCGGCGTCGCCTAACCGTAGCAGAGTCGACGTATAGGAGCTTCTGATCCGCTTTAGTTACGTGCTTACGTTAGGGTGACGCCTGTTTGATGGCGAGGCGAAAGGCGATAGGTACGGTGCTGATCCCTTTCCGATTTGATACGTGTGCTATGAAATGAACTTTACAATACTTTTTTATTTTTCTAAAACGGGCTGTTGTGATATGAAGTGAACAATGAATTTACCTGGAACATTAGGTTGGCACTTTCGCTAAGAGTAGACTCATCAGGTGAATCAATTGGTGTCTGCAGAGTAAATCTTGTATCAAACTGCGAAACGTCATCATCACTTGTCTGAAAATAGTAATCACAAACATGCTTATATATATATGTATAATATAATAAAATTGTAGAAAAGTGGTGTCTGTACAATGGAAATATATAAAAAAAAAAGTAGCAGGGGTTGTTATTATATCGATGCCGAACCCGAAATTGTAATTAATTTTTTTTTTGTCTGTTTGCCTGTGTGTTTGTGCACGCTAATATCAGAAACGGCTCGATTTAGATGCGGTTTTCACTAATATATTGTTGTAAGCTTCACTTAACATTTAGTGTTTATTTCATGTCAATCGGTTCATAAATAAAAAAGTTATGTCAATTTAAAGAATCACGGCGAACATTTGTATTCAGCGAACGCACGTATCCTGGAGAGTATAGGCGAATAGTTGCATACGATTATTGCGATTCACTTGAATACTGACATTTTGCATATTTCATTTATTTATATAGGTAGGTTTGTAGGTTAGGTTCTTTTTCTTAATTTTCTTTAAAATTTTGTAAATAAATATTGTAAGTATTTGGTATAGGTTAGGCGGTTCTTTCCTTGATTTTTGGGTATCTACTTATCTTAATTTTTATTTAGGGTTTGTAAATAAATTTTGTAAGCATTTATTATAGGTTAGGCATTTCTTTCCCTGATTTTCGGTATACTTATCTTAATTTGTATTAAGGCCGCTTTCACATTTAGGCGACTTTAGCAGCGCGACAGTCGCGCGACCGTCACCCATTCAGAATTTCATAATAAAAACAGAAGCGCACCGGCCGCGCGTCCGCTGCGCTTCTGTTTTTATTATGAAATTCTGAATGGGTGACGGTCGCGCGACTGTCGCGCTGCTAAAGTCGCCTAAATGTGAAAGCGGCCTTAGGGTTTATATATAAATATTTGGTATAGGTTAGGCATTTCTTTTCTTGATTTTCTTTATTAAGTTGATTAGCTCAGGTTAGTAAATATTTTTTCTAGCAATTCTTTTGTTTTATAAAGTTAGTACGTTTGGTTTACACGTCTTAACACTTATTACTTAAACTGTGATAATTTTAGACTGTATATTAATCTGTAAGTATTTATAATTTAATTGTTTACGATAGTACGTGTTTACTAAATAACTGTGTGTTAAGTAGTAAGTACTATTTTATTGAAAGAATGCCTCGAAGAAGATCCAACCTCTCCCAATGTAGCAGAAATGCTAAAAGGATGAGATTAATTCGATCACAGAAATCTGAGGAAGGTCGTGAGGCAAGGCTCTCTGCAACTCGGGAACATCAGGCTAGGTTTCGTGCTGCAGAAACTTCGACTTAGCGAGAATCTCGACTGAGTTGAAATCGTTCTCGAATGATGACAACTCGAAATAGGGAAAACGGGGAACAACGAAAGGCACGTTTATCTGTCGATCGCGAAGCTCACGCGCTATCACGTGAGTCTGAGACTTTTGCTCACAGGGAAACCCGCCTGAGCTCCCAAAGAGTACGGACAACAAATGCTAGATCCCAGGAGACACAGGACGAACGGGAAATACGTCTCGCTGCCGATCGTGAAGCTCATGCACTATCGCGTGAGTCTGAGACTTTCACTGATAGGGAAATTTGTCTGAGTTCTCAGAGGGTTCGGACAGCAAATGCCCGGTCTGTAGACGGTATATGTAATTCAAAATATGCTGCCCGAAAAATCACTATTCCACGCGGACGAAGTCGCGGGCACAGCTAGTTTATTAATAAATTTGCACGAAAATACTTATATCTATAAGTAACCATAGGTACATATTATAAATTAAAGTTATTTTCGTGTCAGTCTGTGTACCGCGTAGTTCTTCTAACTGCGCAACGGATTTGCGGTTTTCACAATCATTTAGATAATTAATTCTGGAAGGTTAAAGTGTATACATACATTAAAATTTATCTTCTTGTATAATAAAGAAATTTCGATGTTTTGACACGTCGTTAAATCGTGCTAAGCAGGGGCGGGTCACTAGTAGAATGATAAAGTGCTATTCTATTACTTACGAGTTGGTACACTTCTTGCAAAAATACTAGTTAAAGGAAATTGCCCATAACCAGTACCGCTTTAAAGCAATAGAGTATGGCCATAAAAATATACTTATAAATTATAAAATATTTTTTTATCTTTTCTGAGTTCAGTTGATTGAAATCGTATGTGAGGTTAATATTTTGTATTTAATTAGTTATTAATTCGATTTTAATGCATATTTTTTTAAATGGAGTATTTTTGTAAAAGCAGTGTTGCCAATTTTAAGAACCTCCCCATAATCGGTCTTAACGCTTAGTATAAAGATAGACGCTGAGTTTTAAAAATAATTTCAACTATGACATTCTTCCTGGGTCATTGATTCCGTTTTAGTCATGATCTGGCAGTTGGAGTACCTAATTTATACGGCCTACCCAAATGTCCCTTCTTTGGTATTGTTCGTCGAATCGTTGAGCTCCTTAAGTTCTGCGTTGAGCTGCACGTTTACTGACAAATGGGAGCACTGACTGGACAGGTCCACTCAATCTGTGTGGTTCTTTTCTCAAAAGAACATTTCAGACACCTTTACACATGGTCTGCACATGATCTGACCAAGATTATGTCTGGGCTTTAAAAGAGATTGTGACTCTGAGTTTGTTTCGGCCTTTCTTCTCAGAGTTGTCAGATAGGAAACGCCCTTCTCATCTAGTTAAAAAAAATATGTTTGACGTGTAAAAGTGTTTTTTATCATTTGTCCTCCTTATTATTTTTTAATTAACATAATTAACTTAATATAATTATATATTTTTAAGATCTTTAAAATAATATTAAATTAAATCATTTATTTCAGACTAATTATTTGTCCATACTTGTTAGTGTAGTTACATTACTTTACTAATTAAAACTATTTCTATTATTGACAAATCACATGGTCAGGGTGATTAAGATTAACTGTTGGTAACACTATCACGGGCAATGTGAAAGGTGAACTGCCAAATATGTCAAAAGTGTCACTCACTGTCAATAATTATTTGTCAAACAAAGCATCTCATGTCGGTCGACCTGCCGACCAGCACTTCGCAGCGAACATTGTTATTACTTGTTTATTGATAGTTGTTGAGTTTGTTGTGCTAAAAAATAACTTATCATTGCGTTAACATCGTGTCCAGTTGTCTTCAGATTTCTGCACGGTCAAGAATTCTTATAGAGACCATTGTACTGTTTCTGTGCTGTGGATTGTGTAGAACGTTTTTACGACTACGGCCTGTGTTTTCAGTGCAGTAAATCACCAACGATTTCGTTAAAAATATCACGCTGTGGGAGCTGTGTCTACCCCGTCATCAAGTCGGAGAGGCAACGGATATAATGGAAGTCTTTCAGCACATTTGTATTTTGGTTTTTACAGCTAATACTAGAAGCTGTTTAACTAAGTTCAAAATATACATTTAAATGCATCATGATGAGAAAAGTGGGGAAGTGTGTTGTACCACTCACTTGCGAACGATCACAATACAGACTGAAGCTGTGGCGACACAGTGCTTCCTTACCCAAACCATTCGTTCCACCGGCTGAAGAGCTCCTACCAGGACATGAGTTACCTTGGGTAACTTTCGGACCACGGTTGGCCGAAGTAAGGACAACCTGTTCAGGTAGAGATTCATAGACGACACCGCCTTGGAGTGTAAATGTTGTGCTGTTCCACAAACGATGGGACACTTAATATCGTGTCCCGTCTGCTGCACTTTACTGGAACTGAAGGACGCTGGTGATGGTGGCAAACAAGTAGCTGAATTCTGGGCCGAGTCCATTTAGATTGCTATCGACACGCTAAGAGGAAGATGATGAGATGAGAATTAAGAACCACCAGTTATATTTTTCTTAGTTTGATTTGATTTTGTTTGTGACTTTTGCCTGTCTGTGACAATATGTGTATTTTCTATTAAACTAATACAATATGTATATTTTCTATTAAACTAATGCTAAGATCAATTTCTTTACTGAATATGATATATCTATTATATTTATTTTTAGATGTCAGTCGTATTATTGGGAGCATGTGAGTAGGAACGAAATATGCGGAATTGAACTAGCAAACGACATTGAGGTTGACTTGCCGATGGTACTGGGAACGGACACGTATTTAGTAAGGGGAAGAATTAAGTCACGACATGTCAGCAGAAAGGTTACGCTTACATTTTAATTAATAAGTAACTCAGTACCTAGGTGATATTAATAGCTATTATTGCAATTGTTTGGTGGGTAATCAGATAATGGGATGATGTGCTCTCATTATGACCATTTTGTGGTATCTTAGTTGGGCTCGATTTAGGTCTGTGGAGCCACCGGCTCCGCTTTTAGACGACATATTTTATGAATATGATGATAATATGGACCAATGAAACTATTGCATTCCTATATTCAAGCATTTTTATTTTCTATTTCCTATCAAAACCTACATTTAGCATGACCTACCTTTGTAATATTATTTAATTGGGATCATTCATTGATTTATTGGAACTATTTTCTGTTGTTTTATGTGAATCAAATCATATTGTTGTAAAATACTGTTTTTTTGGTGAAAGATTCGTTACAAAACTAACCTCAAAACTGAGCAGAAAATCAAAGTACAACAAAAACCCCAATAAATAAATGGATAATTTTAATTTCCTATGAAAGTACGACATTACCCCGCTTTTATATCCAATTTATGGTAGCATACAAAATTGTTTGATGCGCAACGGCGGTCAGTAGAGAAATGAGCAATTTCCTTTGTATTTAGGGTTTATATATAAATATTTGGTATAGGTTAGGCATTTCTTTTCTTGATTTTCTTTATTAAGTTGATTAGCTCAGGTTAGTAAATATTTTTTCTAGCAATTCTTTTGTTTTATAAAGTTAGTACGTTTGGTTTACACGTCTTAACACTTATTACTTAAACTGTGATAATTTTAGACTGTATATTAATCTGTAAGTATTTATAATTTAATTGTTTACGATAGTACGTGTTTACTAAATAACTGTGTGTTAAGTAGTAAGTACTATTTTATTGAAAGAATGCTTCGAAGAAGATCCAACCTCTCCCAATGTAGCAGAAATGCTAAAAGGATGAGATTAATTCGATCACAGAAATCTGAGGAAGGTCGTGAGGCAAGGCTCTCTGCAACAATAGTTAAGGCGAGGTTATCTGGGCCTGTAGGCCTTTAAAACGCTAGCTCCGCCTCCCCCAAATGCAGCGCGACATATTTATTTACGATGCGCCGCCCCGCCGCCGCCAATTTCGCGGAATATCCATGCCACAGTATAACACATTTGCAGTTGATCAAGTGAATCATTTTTCTCAGATTCGAATTTTCTCATTAGGTTTAAATTTTATGGTACCTACGATGCACATACGGGTATTTTGCTAATCTACGCGGCCAAAAGTAGAATTTACAAACTGTAGATAATGTTGAATAGGACGACTACGTGAGCTAGAGAACAGTCCAGGGAACAATAACCCGCCCTCCCCGCTCCGCTACCTGCACTAGTCGCGTCACGCAATTAGTCGGAATTCGATCGTTCAACTTGTTGTTTGTGTCTGTTCTCGGCGCTCGTGCAAAAACATTAACTTTGAAGTTAAATATTAAATATATTGCGTGAACTGAAGAAGTGTTTGTGATGGATCCTGATGTAGCAGGTATTTATGCTGTGTTTTATTATTATTTTTTAATATTTTCATAATTACAAAGGTAAGATATAATCATTTGAAAGTACCCACATGTTAGGGCGATTTTTCATTGTAAATATTTTATTTCTTCGTCTATTTGTTATACTATCCAGTTAGATCCTGCCATAATTCCATATACAAATGAAAGTTTGAAGCTTTGAGTAGTAAAAAATAGAAAAAACTGCCGCGGATAAGCGCGGATACGTTATGTTTTGATAATTTGAATTTATTTTGAGTAATGTATAAAAAAATGACTGTAATTCTTATAATTAAAAAAAAATATATCTTTTTGTTTTAGGTTTACGAGGTACCTCGGGAGTAAGAGTAGTGACCCGTAAATACATGTTTGATCGTGTGCAGAGCTATGATTTGCCGAACTTGGAAGAAAAACTCAATTCCTTCAGAAGCCATTTATTGTCTGATGAAGATTACACGGAAGATCAAATTGAGACCCTGAAACGTAACTTTTCGCACTTCAAATCACAAATTAAGCAAAGATGGCTAAAAGCACATAAGAAGGAGGACGTATTTCGCAAAGTTAACCACTCATGGCTCGAAGGAACGTTTGAGATACCCGCAATTTCACAAAATCGACCAGGACGACCATCTAAGTTATTTAACGAATCGAGTGAAAGGACCAAGAGGAGGAAAACTGAAGAGATTCGGTCTGTTGTGGCACAAGATATTATTGTTCATGCAGCTCGGGTTGAGTTGCGGAAATCTGGAAAAAGAGATGCTTCCGAAATACTTAAAGAGATCACCAGTACTCCAACTCGAGCATCAAAATATAAAAAGGCTTTTTCTAAGTCAACAAGAGAAAAAACATGCTCACTTACTCCAGTACAAGCATTGTCGATGTTTGTCGAAGCCGATCTTACTCGTCGACAATACGAAATAATAAGAAATACTAACAAGAAGTTCTTTCCTTGTTATACTCTGTTACAGAAAGCGAAACAAGAATGTTATCCGCCCCCAGAATCATGCAGGGTGACGAGTACCTATGCTGAAACCGATTTACAACCTTTGGTTGACCATACAGTTAGGCGTTTATCTATTTTCCTAGAAGAGGTTCTAACAACATTAAAAGAACAAGAACGAGAGAGCTTAAAATTAATTTCTAAATGGGGATGTGACGGCTCACAGCAATCACAGTTCAAACAAAAGTTTGCAAATGATGCAGACTCTGATGCCAACATATTTCAAAGTAGTTTCGTACCTCTACGATTAGTTTCCTGCTGTGAAGGTGAAAAACTTGTATGGGAAAACCCAACACCTTCTTCTCCACGATTTTGCCGCCCTATAAGATTTCGATTTGTTAAAGAAAATACTGATATAACGGAAGAAGAAATTAACTTCGTGAAAAATTCTTCTAATTCGCTAAGGGCCACAGAGGTTAACATGAATGGGACTAATTACTCGGTCTCTCATGTCTTTGTCATGACAATGGTGGATGGCAAAGTCTGCAATGCGGCCACTGGCACGAAATCTACAAGTCGATGCTACATATGTGGTGCAACTTCTAAGGATTTTAACAAGATTGATAATCAAAGAGAAATAAGTCCCGAGGCTATCGAGTTTGGACTCTCAATTTTACACGCTCGGATTCGTCTATTCGAAAGCATTCTCCATTTGGCTTATAAATTGCCAGTAAAGAAGTATAGAGAGAGGAAGACAGAAAACGAAAAAAAATTGGAACACGAAAAAAAACTCCAAATCCAGAAAAGATTTCGCGAAGAAACTGGATTATTGGTGGATATACCAAAGGCAAATTTTGGCAATACCAATGATGGTAACACGAGTAGGAGATTTTTTGAAGACCCAAAATTGGCATCTGACATAACAGGCATAAATTGTGACCTAATATACAGACTTAAGGTCATACTAGAAACTATTTCGAGCGGCCATATAATTGATTCGGAAAAATACGACAAATACGCTTTGGATACTGCCCGCTTATATATCGATTTATACCCTTGGCACCCAATGACTCCTACAATGCACAAAATTCTAATTCATGGTGCAGTGGTCATAAAAAACGCGCTGTTACCTATTGGGCAGCTATCAGAAGAGGCCGCAGAAGCGCGCAATAAGCATTTTAGATCATATCGCCAGAATTTTGCTCGAAAATTTTCAAGAGAAAACTGCAACAGAGATATTTTGAATCGGTTGCTTTTGACATCAGACCCTCTTATAAGTTGTATGAGAAGCTTAAAAAAAAGAAAAATGCAGAGTTTTTTGCCAGAAACTATCGCGCTTCTCATGCCTGGGGCACCTAATCTTGATACTTCAGAGAGCGAGGAAGAAAACCAATAATTTAATTTTAATTTTTTTTACATACTTTTGGAAAATATTATAAAGTGAATATATATCAATAAAACCTCTTTTATACCACAAAAAGTATTTTTTCTACTAATTTATATCCTTTAGAAAAGAATAAGAACTTAAAATAATTTTGGCCGCGTAGATCGTCAAAATACCCCTATGTGCGATGTAGCGAACTAAAATTTATTACTTAAAATGTCCTGTGTAAGGGCGTTTCCACCGATACTGATAATTAACAAAAAAACACTTTTTTTAATGCGTGGGAAGAGGCCTAAGACGCCATAGGAATCTTTTGTGACCTCTCCAAGGCATTTGATTGCGTCGATCACGAAACCTTCCTTTTGAAACTTGAGCATTACGGACTAGGAAAACTTGCGCTCAGTTTAGTTAGTTCTTATTTAAATGATAGACAACAACAAGTTCAAACAAATGGTGTCAATTCACTTGGTTTAATAGTAAAAATAGGTGTGCCACAAGTCTCGATATTGGGTCCTTTCCTCTTTTTAGTGTATATAAATGATCTACTCCATTTATTAAAAAAATCAACCACAAGTGGTGTTATTTGCTGATGACACTTCCTTAATTTTTAAGGTAAATAGACGTGCTACAAATTTTGACGACGTAAATAACGCCCTACTGCAGGTCCAAAATTGGTTCACTGCTAATAATTTAGTATTAAATGGAAAAAAAACGTAAGTGCATAAGATTTTCTTTACCAAATGTCAAGGGTAGTGATTGTGAGATAATATTGAATCAAGAGAAACTAGAATTCGTCGATAAAACTGTTTTCCTAGGGATCACGCTCGACTCAAGGCTACAATGGGGTCTTCATTTAACATCTATTGCAGGATGGCTAAGTTCAGCAGCTTATGCTGTCAGAAAAATCCGTCAATTTACTGATTTAGATACCGCGAGACTAGTATATTTTAGTTACTTTCATAGTAAGTATCATGTCTTACGGTATTTTACTTTGGGGACGGGCTGCAGACATCGATTCTATTTTTATTGTGCAGAAAAGAGCCATCAGAGCCATATAAAATCTCCACAGGCGCGATTCTCTAAGGGAACTGTTTAAGAAAATTAACATCATGCCTTGTCTATATGTCTACGAAAACATCATGTATGTAAGGAAATATTTACATCTTTTTAGTAAAAGAGGAGAAAGACATAATTATATTTAGTACTAGAAATAGGGACCTATTATTTCAACCAGGTTTCAGACTGGCTAAAGTAGATTCATGTTTTTTGGGGTACTGTTTAAAATTTTATAATAAAATACCTCCCCACATTCTTCAACTGAATGAGATAAAATTCAAGTCTTGTATAAAACGCACACTATGCAGTCAGGTATATTATAAGTGAGGGGATTATATCCCTGACAAAAATGCCTGGCTCAATGTTAGTTCTGCTTGACATTTCATTGAAAAAAAAGTGTCGACGGTTGCGCTTATTTTTGTAATTATTTCGTTTTCTTTCCGATTTAAGTGTAATTTACGTTGAGTTTGTTACTCTGTATTTGCTAAAAATCTTGGAAGATTAACTTTCCCATTGTGTCTCTTCTTTCTAAATCACGTTGAGTTAATGTGTGTCTCCGTGCCCCTGTGTATCTCCGTGATCGAACAGAATTGCTTAGGCCCTCCGTAAATTGGAGTTTGGACCATATTAGTGAAGTGTTTTGTGTTTAAATAACAATGTCTCGAAACAAGTGTTGTGTGCCCGGCTGCCTAGTCATCAAAGATGACGGTAAATATATATTGAGTTATGTAATGTTTTGTTTTATCCAATAAATATAAACATCTAAAATTGGTATTTGTTTTATTATCCTCGAAACAACAAGTTTAGTGTAATAACTAATTAGCTTTACCGAGTAGAATAATGTAGAATGGTTGGAAATTCTGCTGTGGTTAAACTAAACCTAAAAATATATCAGAACCAGATTTTAATTTTTTAGGTTTAGATTTCCTGCAACAAAATTTTTAACCATTGTACATTATTCTACTCGGTACAATATAGCTGTGTGTAGTACTACTACGTAGGTATAGTATGTGTGTTTGTGCGTGTAATAGTGTATGTCCTGGTAACTAGATGGCGCTGCCTACGAAATTCTTAAGTTGCCAGTCTATCTCTAGTATACAATAATAGTCTATGGCGACTGATTTGTGAAACAAACGTATGTCTCAACCTCGTGTCACGCGAGACGGAAAACAGCGTATCTCGCGGATTAAAAATGTAGTAAGCGCCAAATGCTTTTTATTCAATTATCTTTTAAAATAGACAATATTTTAAAAAATCGCTTGGGTCATCCCTAGGTAATAATGAGAGTTATTATTTATCTAATTTGTGGTTCAGTAATATGCACCAAAATAGAATGCAAACCAAAATAGTTGAAAATTAGACGTAACTTTGTGATAGTTTTCTATCGGGAAAATTTTATCGTATTATGTTTTCGTCTGGGTCGTCCCTTAAATTTATAATGAAGTTTCCTGCCATATACTTTTTTTTTCCGATTTACACATGATTTACTACTGTTTAAATCTAATCTAAGATTGAAGATTTTGCTTTGGGCCTGCCCTTAAGGGGACTACATGACCTAAAGCTCGGTCACTGTCAGACTGCAAAGAAAAGAAAGAGAAACGCGATGAACACAACCCTGGTAATTTATTGCAAAATATGAAGCAATTATCTATTTACAAAAAATCTATTGTTTGGACTAAAAATTTAAAACACTAGTGCTTTAGTATGTTGCTTGAAGAATAATCTGACAAAAAATCAGAATGATTATATGTATATTACTATGCTTTTTATTGGAAAAAGAAAGTTTTTAGAGGAATCTTCATAATTTTTTCTATTGTATCCAATTAGTTGCATCATGTTTTCAACACACTATCTAACTAGCATAATTATATCCTGACGAATATCATATATTTTTCTGATTTTGTTTACTGTAGTCGATCGTATATTTTTTGGCATTATAAAACTTGGGTTTTTTGCGTTTTGGTCCTGTAATCCCCTTAAGAATAATCGTGCCTGCACAGGCCTGCTAAGCTGACAGCTGGTTCACAACTGACCATTAGATTGGTCAGACATATTTATCGGTCATCAGCCTGAATTACTTGTCGGTATGTCTATGTATGTATGATGGCTGGTGACGTATTTATTTTTAAAATCGCAATGGCGGAAATGGCAGGATCAGCTGCACCCTAATTGCGTAACACACTATTAATCTCAATCAGAATCATTTTGAAAAATATCGCTAAACCATTGCTTCATTTGTTCGAAAAATTTTTTTGCTCATCAACACAAATTCAAATTCAAAGCATTTATTTCAATTAGACCTTGTACAGGCACTTTTGAATTGTCAAAATTAAATAGTCTGTCAGTTAGTCCGAAAGTTGAAGCTAGTGGCCCATTCCAAAACGTAGATCTCTATGGAGAAGAACGGGCAAGAAACTCCATGGACACTCTTTTAAATCAAGATATTACAAAATCCTGGGTACATTATTCTTGTTGCTTCTATATGTGAGAACAATGTAAAAAAAAAAAGACACAAATGAAGAAACAATTCAAAATATAAGATTAAAAATAAGCATTGGCAGTTAAGAGATGACCAGTCTCAACCGACGGCGCCCGTTCACGAACATGACGCGTGGATCAGCACCATCCAGCTCAACCAGTTTGTAGGGAACCGAATGATCCAACACACGCGCCACCATCGGTGAGACATTTAAGTAAGCATGACAAGTTCTCAACTGCCATGCTCTTTCAAGTCAACATCAAAATTAAATCATAATAAACGGAAACATGGTTCTTACATTTACAAAATTAAAAAATGCTTCTAAATTATACAAAACTATAGTTTGCAATTTATTTAAGAGGTTAATAGAATTTAAAAAAATAATAAAAAACAATTATATGAACTCATATAACTTGTCAGTAAACTAATTCTGGAGAAAGAACATAAACATTGTCTTGAGTTAATCAGGGCGACCAACTATTCTTATCGTTTAAGTAATCGTTGATGGAATAGTATGCCTTTGAACAAAGGTTGGATTTTATTTGAGCTTTAAATGTATTAAAAGGCAAATCTAGTAATGAAGAAGGTAGCTTGTTATAAAAGGTTATACCAAGCCCAACAAATGAGTTATGAACCTTATGAAGCCGGTGAAAGGGAGCGCGTAGTTTGTCCTTATTTCTAGTGTTAACATTGTGAATATCACTGTTTTTAGTATACAAGTGTATATTTTGCCTAATATATAAAATGTTGGCAAAGATGACACAATTAACGCAAGTTATTTGGGTTGTAGAGCAAACAATTTTTTATGAATGTTGTTTAGCTGTCAGAATTACTGATAGTCTGTTACGAAATTACCCCGCTGGACTTCTTTAACAAGAACTGGTCTTTCGCAGCTATGAACAGACAAGTGGAAAGAGAGTAGGTAAGCCTTTGCTGTGGGACATAACAGTCTAATAAAAATAATGACGATAGGAAAACTGACTATCTTGGTGATGTGCTTTTTACACCCATTATCATGAGAACTCTACAGCGTGTATCAGAAATGTGAGGTCATATTTTAGGGTTATGGTACAGACCATCAAACTGAATGTCTTTGTCTATGGAACCAACTTCGTAATCGCGAAAAAATAATCAGCTGTTCCATACAAAACTTCAATACCTTTATTACCTACTCGATCCGTAGGAATAATAGGACAGCTGATTATTTTTTCGAATTACTGAAACAAAATAATCTTACCAGTCTGGGTTTTATAGGTGGTTCCAATCTCCTAGCAAACACTTCATCCCAATGAACATGTTTGAAAAATGCATGACCTCGGACGGCAGCCGCGCCCTGAGCTCCTAAACGTTGCGTTTCCGAGCGTTTCATTAAGCGCCTTATCAAGTCACGTGCGTCTTGTGTGAGGTAGGCAGGAAGCATTAGTTTACCCTTTAAAATTTTCTCTATTGTTTTTGTACGATTATCTCCAGTAAATGGTGGCTGAAATTGATTGAAATATTGTAAAACTTTATAGATACCTTGTAACATAAAATATTGCACACTACACTTATAAGGATGAGAAACTTTTTGGGAGACTTAGTCTTATAACACAAAAAGTTTCTCATCCCATTTCTGGTTGCTAAAGCAACATTTATAAATAACGGGGATTGTGTTGTGACAGTACACAACAACTCAGAAAGGCCTGACTAAATATTGTGGTGTTGAGCTCGATCTCAGGACCGCTTGCTTGCCTGATCACATCTTACTGCTATTACTGCTTGAAATATTGTAATATTAATCTGGCTCTTGTGATACATGAACTCCTAGTAGAGTAGAGCTACACTGATGTTTCTGTCTTGAAGTGAAAATAAATAAATAAATTAAGTGTTGGTTGTCTTAAAATTTGCCATCCTACTGACGTGTTTGTAAGCATTTTTTTTTATTCTATGCCGCCTCGGAATGGATGGGCGATGATCCAGAGGGTATTATGCTAATTAAATAAAGGTTATTTTGAAATCTCAACACGAACACTGCGTACGCGCAGAGTCCAATCCACGCTTGTACGGTCGACCGCACGTCCGTGGTAACATTATGAACTTAAGCTGGCGTAGAAAGGAGTTTCAATAGAATAAGAGGCTAGCTTATACCAGTGTTTTGCCAATCAGCTGTGGCCTACTGTACCCCGATTTACGGCTATTGTTCTGTGTGACATTCATTTCGTTTAACTGAACAGCGTCATGTTCGGTGGCTGCACATTCGCGATGTGAAGACGCGGTTGCAGGCCGCGTCGTGTAAGCGCATTGTAAGCGTGGTCATAAAGGCACCCTAAGGATGCCTGGGGAGTCCTAGCTCGATTAAATAGCTAATAGAAGATACTAGAGCTCTACCTGTACCTACTGAGTCACCAAGAGGACAACAAGAAGTTATTGTATGTAATTAATCAATACCAACCTGTCCAATGAGCATGTCATACATTAATGCTCCAAGACTCCACCAATCTACAGCTTTCCCATGGCCACTTCGTGTTAAAATCTCTGGTGCCCTGGAAAAATTAAAACATTTTTGCATATTTTGAGGTTGGTATTACAAGATTAATATGTTTTAGGAAATTAATTCTATTGCTGCCAAGAAACAAATAGGCCCAAAGTCCAACATTATTACTTACATGTACTCAATTGTGCCACAGAAAGTATGAGTTACTATTCCTTCTTGTATATGTTCCTTACATAATCCAAAATCCGTAAGTTTGACATGACCTTGAGCATCCAATAGTACATTTTCTGGTTTTAGATCACGATAAATTATACCAAGGCTGTGTAAGTGCTCTAAGGCCATGATTATTTCTGACAAATAAAAACTAAAACAGAATAAATAGTTAATATTTGAAACATGTGTACATTTAAACTGTGTTAATATTATGTACCTACATAAGATTATTTCAGTGATATTCTGAAACAAACCTATGTTCACAAAAAAGAACTCACCATGCTGTATCTTCTAAAAATATACCTTCACGTTCAAGATGCATAAAAAGTTCTCCACCACTCAAATATTCTAATATTAAGTATAACTTGCCTCCAGTTTGGAAAGCATATACTAATTCCACTATAAAAGGATGCTGAAATATTTATTCAATTATTATTATTTGATAATGTGTACAAAGCAATTCCCTGTACTAAATATAGATCAATAATGTATGTAGTACATAAACTTCCTTTTATTACTTCTGTCTTTAATTACCTTCACAGCCTCCAAAATATTTCTTTCAGCTTTTGTATGGGCAGTATCTTTTTGATTGCGTACTATAGAAGCTTTTTTCAGAACTTTCATAGCAAAGTGTGCACTTGCATCAGGACCAGTAATTTTTCGAACTTGAAACACTTTGCCATATCCTCCCTTCCCCAAAACTTTGCGTAATTCAAAGTCTTGAGGACCAAGACGTTTGCATTGGCCTGGGTTTACATTATCTTCACATAATTGAATAGTTTCAGATCCTTCAGTCCTGAAAGAAAATGTTTAAGAAATATTTAAGTATACCTATATATGCAGTTTATACGGAAACTATTATGTTAAGGTTTTACTTACTCTACAATAGCATTTACATGTAGCTCAGGCTCATAATCCACCTATGAAAACAAAACTGAATATCAAGTAAAGACCTATCTAATTTTATCGTGCTGTAAAATAAATCAAGACTAATAACTTTTTGATAGACATTTTATAACACAAACAATTAACATTTAGTAAAAGGGAGAGTAGATAAAAAAATTACAGGTGTTTTATACTTCAAAATGTTATAACCCTATAGCATTTTTAACTTCTTTCTATGCAAATAAATATTATCAACTGCGACGAATTTTATCCTTGACAATCATGAGAATATGGAACAAGGTTTTAGGTTAAGTAATAATGAGGTGTCTCTAATTTTACATCATATTATTGTTATTAATACCTCGTCGACTTCAATTATATCGTCTTCATCTGAATCTCCAACAGTAACTGTATCCACATCTAAATCTAAATCAAAAACACCAGCCATATACGATGACATTTCAAGAATATCACATCAGCAGCCACTGTTTTAGTAATGTAAATGCATAAAAAACCTGTTTGTTTTGGGAAAAGATAAGACTGTTCGATTTAATGAAAACGTATTTAGTTGCTAAAAATATTTTTTTCGTTCGTATTTCTCACAGTGTTGCCAGTAGTGATTGAAGATTTAGAACGCTGGGATGTCTGAAATGGAACGAAATTAGCCGTGAAGGAACGCAAACGAAAAATATATATTAAAAAAAAAACTATTTATCTATACATATAATAAATCTGTAGAAGGGTCAATTCTGTACATTGAAAATATTGAAAAAATAAATAGCGGGGGGTGTTGCTGGATCGATACCAAACCCAAATATGTGATTAAAAAAATTTTTGTCTGTCTGTCTGTCTGTCTGTCTGTCTGTATATGCAGGCATCACGTGAAAACTAACGGTTCGATTTCGATGAAACTTAGTATAATTATACCTTATTATCCTGGGCATAAAATAGGATACTTTTTATCCTGGAAAAATACGTAGAAAAAAAAATCTTATTTTTCGGTTTTATTCATAGACGTTGTTCTGTAGAACCGCGAACACACGTTGCATTACCCGTAGTGGATAATTTTCCATTTCAATTTAAGAGAATACAGTTTCCTGTAGCTTTGTGTTACGCCATGACAATACATAAGGCTCAAGGTCAGACCCTAGGAGTTGCTGGCGTAGATCTTACCGCGAGTTGTTTTTCACACGGGCAACTTTACGTAGCTCTTTCCCATGTGAGCAGTCCAAGAAATCTTCATGTTCATATTCCGGACGAGCTCACTAACAATGTTGTGTATGCTGAAGCTCTCAATTAACTTTCTGTCGCATTGTCACGATCACTTTTTTATTATTGCAAACTTTTCGTCATTGTCAGTAATTTACTGCTACATGCTACTTATCAAGGTCGGAATAACTATGAAAAAAATACTTACTACAGAACGCGAGCTCAACAGCAGTAGCTCAATAGAGGGATCTCCTTAATTATTATAGGCTTAGCCGTATTTGGGTCCAATAGATATTTATAAGATGTCATTGTCAGAGTTACTCAAAATGGAGAAATAAACCATCCACGCGAAGACCGACATCCGCGCGGACGGAGTCGCGGGCGGAAGCTAGTTAATGAATAAATAGATTTTTTTTTGTTATTGATTCGTAAAGAAGAATCAATTTTTGTAGTATGTTATGTTAGTTAGGTATGTTAGTTTGTCAGTATCATGCAGGCGGCAAACGTCACATATTATTATTTTTGCAGATCATTAGAAGAAGAAGAAATACGTTTATTTGCGGCAAACATGACGCACAAAATTAAAGACACAAACACAAATTTATTTGTCTCTAAGTTGGATTCTGTACTCTGTGTTGAGATCTTAAGCTTAGAAGATTTTATTTCTTTATTTTGTTTTGTCTGGTGTAATTTTGGAAGTTTAGAGCAACCCGGACGGTTTTGATCGTCAGCACGAGTATTTGAGCCATCAGAATCACGTTTTCGTTTTATTAAATACCTATCCATATTAATATCTGCAAGCCAACACACCAAAGATGTCATGCATTTATTACCCATTACCATTAAGTATCAAATAAAATGGACATATTATTTAGAATATTAATATCTACATTCCTTCTTTTAAGTGAAGAATAAATTCAATTCAGTTTTTTTTTCAATTGAGTTTTTCTGTGCATAATGTATCAAATTATTCAAACATTTTTAAGTGTTTACTAACTTTTTGTGCTGATTTAGAAGCTAAGACTTCATTTATAACTTCTAAACTATGATTTCAATCTTTTATGTAATTAAATTAAACATCTCATAAGCAAATTGTGCTATTACAAAAACTAGCCAATATTTTAAATAAACCTTGAAATTTCCCCACTATTGGAAAAATCTTTTTAATCTGGTATCCCAGAGTAGACTATGGTCACTGTGGCCGCGTTCCGAATCGCGTTCACAATTAATGCTAAAAATGTTGTTTACGCTCTCCGATCGCGGCGCGGTCTTTAGTTTTGAGTACTCGGGCCAATGACATTAAACCACTGACCTCTAAGGCCAGTGTATTATACCGACCAAACGCCGACTGCGCAGTGGCGCCCTCATCGTTTGTTTGGTTATTTTTAATAATAGTGGCCACTATTTTCCGTTTTAGTGATTATAATAAAACTAAACTATGTAAAACTACCGTTTATAATAATATAAACGTAGGTATAATCTTGTGGAGCACAACTTAACGTGCTTATTTTCTGCATTTTTATTCTAAAATAAAAGAAATAACCACACAAACGATGAGGGCGCCACTAGGCGGTCGGCGTATTCTTAAAGAAATCATTGACTCGGACCAAGTTTGAGTACGAGCACTTTTTTTACGTTTAATACTGGCTCTAGGTTAGCTCGCTTATGTCAATCAATGCTGTCAATTCTGGCGGTAACCAATGAATATCACCAAATTTTGTAATGCATCATTATCTATGTTTTATAGATTTTGTTAGAAAATATTAACCAAGAACAAAATAAGAACGAATTATTTTTTTCTGAATGTTAGATGTTTACAAATTTGAATTTGGTTTATTCATCAAAATTGAAAGGCAAGAGTGAACCGTGTGATTCGGTTATTTCAACATAAGTCCAACTCCAACCAAACGACGAGCATATGTCATAACATTGTCATAACATAAATGAAGTCTCAACTTGTTTTTTAAGGATAATAGGCACGTAGGCTAGCTAGGTACCTAGTTAGTAGGCTATTGAGATAGAAAAGTTATATTTTGCCCCGCGCGCCATCCAGTAGTTTGGGAAATGAAAACAGCAGCTTCTAACTTTACTTAGGTTACCATTCAGCACAGTAGAATTTAATGAAAACAAAGCAAATACCTTACCATTCAAGGGCGAAAACTGAACAAAAAAACAAAAAACGATTCAATTCACAAATAAAGTTGGCTTCCCCGCCAGCCAAAGCACAGACGTAAAAATTGTAAAGTACACAAATCCACAGACTATGAATCAATCTTTGGGTTTTAAGTTTTCTTTGATCCACCCTTTCTGGTTAGGCAAAGGATTGTAAATACTTACAGCCTAGTCTTCAGTACACGAACTTGGAGAATGGGTAGTTGAAACCGCGAAATTCAAATTTTCTTACGTTTTTTGCAATTTGCAGGTCTGTGTCAGGTTGTATCACCATACCAAAAAGGAACGAAGAGAACGCACAAAAGATGGGAACGCAAAGGGAACGCATGACCGTAAAATAGAACGCAAAATGTTCCAAAAGGAACGATCTGGCAACGCTGATTTCTCAAGCATAGATAGTTTGTAAC
This sequence comes from Mesoligia furuncula, assembly GCA_916614155.1. Lineage (NCBI taxonomy): Eukaryota > Metazoa > Arthropoda > Insecta > Lepidoptera > Noctuidae > Mesoligia > Mesoligia furuncula. The sequence goes on along the minus strand of OU744803.1, from coordinate 13,359,695 downwards.
AACAGTAGTGAATTTGAGAATATTGTGCACAGAGTACTTTTTGATAGACTGAACATAATGTGAGCACAGATACTAACACAGAACATAATGGATACTAATACCCTGATTGTGAGTGATCACGACTATTCACGACCAATCGCGACGCAACAACAATATTCGATGTCAATTACAACAAGATATAAGCAAGATATCGATAAAAGATTACTAAGGAAAAAATTTAATAATCGATAAAACAAAATTTTAAACTAGAAAGAAAATCGACAAAATCATTATGTGCTGACACAAGCAGTTAATAGGTAAAGGTTTCCAGTCGAGACATTTTGTTTTGTTTTATTGGTTGGGTAGGTTGTTTAGATTTGAATGGATTTACTACTTGAAGACGTAGCTGCAGTAGAATGCAGTATATGTCCGCAGTATATTGAATGCGAAATATAACTTTGCAACTTTGATTTTTGTATGATAAAAAAATCCAGGCTTATTATGTAACAAGTTAAATAGTCTAGGGTTAAAACAATAATTTATTGACGCAATCCACCTGGCCACAGGGGTGCGTAGACGATCAAGCTGGTATTTTGTTATAATGAGGGATTTTCTTTTTCTTTTTTTTTAACGCTTCCCTAGTCGCTGGATAGATGGCGCTGAACTTCGTAAGTTACTGCCAGGAACGGAACGTCGCATATTTTTTTTATTAATTCACTTGGATGTAATTTTGAGATAGTAAAACGAAAGCAAACGAAACTGTCACTCAACGAGCGTATATGACGTGACGCAATGTTTTTTTTCCAAGCGTTTTGACTTTGGCATTATAGTAACGTAGTCAGTTCAACGCCATCTTCAGGGTTCTTGGAAACTATGTTTTTTTTTAATACTCAAAAGAAAAACGTCTCATTTTGTTCAGATAAAAGACTTAGAAGCAGTTAGCTTATCTCATCTGTCTGTTTGGTGTCTAAGCTAAACCGATGAAACAGTTGGACTGCATTTGAAATGCACACCAGCTGCAAAATTGCAGTTTGGATGCCACAGGTGCCGTTCTAATGCAGTTGATATAACTGCATCGAAATTGACAACAACTTTCATACATCCTACACTATGCATTATTGTGGATATACTTGGATAGTTTTTTTTGTTATTTGAACGCATCTTTTGTTGTTATGGTTAGTTTCTGACTTTCTGTCATCTGTTGATCTGTCTGAAATAGAGGGTGTAAACATGATTTACCTCTGAAAGAGTGCTTTTTTTACTTTTATAGTCGTTTTTACATACTAGTGAAAATATAAAACATGTTTGAAATGGACAATAGATTGTGATACTTTTATCTGTTACATTAACCACTTTAATCCTTTCAATGGCTAGTGACAACGATAAAAGTTCGAATAATCATAACTTGGATGGTTCTCTAAAGAGCAACAAGAAACTAGCGAATAGTGGAAGTATTGGTAAGCGTCTTAATGTGTTATTATATTATATTTAATATGAATTGTTTGGGAAGTCGGATTGCGAAGTTTTTGATTACGAATAACCTCATTAGACAGGAGAGTGCTGCCATTATTGTTAGCCCTAGTACTAAAAACTTTACAATCTCGTCAATTACCGTACTCTCACTGCTACTGTTTATTTAAAGCAAAACAATGTTTATTTATATTATGTCCTAAAATTTATTGCATATGATTTCAGTATGAAATTTCAAAAACATGTTTTAAAGTTTTGAACTTACAACAGCTTGTGAAAATTTAATTTACATTGTAGCTAGGATATGTCAATGCCGTCATTAAATTATTACTTAATTAAAATAATAACAAATTGTATCTCTACTTCTGGCTTGATTTTAACTGCTGCATCAAACATGTAATGTTAACATTTATCATAAATACATAATTATATTCTTCAGTAGGCTGTACAATTACTGGTCATTTTTATTTACGATATAAAAAATCCAATGACAAGAAAAGAAGATCATTAAATTTAATATAATATTTAATGTATTTAATTTTATTTTTTGAAAACATGAATAAACTTTTAAATCCCTTACTTATATTATAACAAAAATAGTTGCTACTACTACCTACTAGTTTTATTTCTTGTAGTACTCTTCTTTCATAAAATTAATTATTGCAGGATATTTTTATTTAACTTTTTTGAAAACTCTCTTCTCACCATTATTTTCAACTTTTTCTGACTGTAGTGAAATCTACTCATTAGCTTTTGTGGCCCAGGTAAACCAAACAAGCAAGAAATTCATGTGACATTCTACTAGTGTAAAACTCGATTTCATTGTTAGTGGCCAAAATAAATACTTGCTGTCTAATAAGCCTTCCTGGAGAATAAACCACAAAACTAGTTATTTTGTTCTAATTGTAACAGATTTAGTTTCTTTCATTCAACAATGACTAAAATGCTATAAAAAGATTGCACATGTTTGAAATGACAGTTAAAACAGGTTTTAATCACGGAAAGCTGAACATTGTATAAAACTTGCAAAATGAAAACAGCCAAAAATAAATAGTAATAGTGGAATCATAATATCATAAAAGTATGTTTGATTACTTCTTTTTATTTTAATAACTTAGAATGGGCTCCTTTCTGGAACCAGAAACAAGTTGTTATGTAAATATTTATCACAGTGAGCTTGTAAAGCATAATTTTTAAGGAATCATATATTTACAAGTATTTTAATTATCTAAAGATAGGTTTTGCTCCTTTTTTCTTACTGTTACTGCTTCTCATTCCCATTTTTCATAAATCAAATTGCCAAAAACGGGCTTGCTTAGCCATAGCATTTACGAAGTACGCTTTTTTGTTTTATTAGAATTGTTTTTTTTTTTTGTTATTGAAACAACAGAGGAATCCAATACGAAGTTTTTATTTTCAGATTGTTTTGCGTAATTTTGAAACTAGAATAACCTTATACAATTCATTCATTATACATTTTATTTCTATACTATAAATAAAATATTCGTGTTCATAGTTACAATTTTATCATCATATGAGTTTATAAAAACACTACCTTCGTAAACGCAACACGTCATGTCATTATCGGCTGCGGATTTTGACGTTTGGGGCCTGTGCCTGTTCGATTCGACAATGACATTTCATTTTAGGTAAACAATCGTTGTTCACCCAAATTAATTTGCCCGAAAATTCTTGTTAGTTCTGAATAATTCCCTTCAAGATGAATTGAAGTAAAATTGACGTGATGAACCATGGAAATCACATTAGAGGAAAGTACTACAGAGAAGATATCGCCCCTGTTGCATGAAATTGTAAAACGAATTTTATCTGAGAGCAAAAGTTATGATTCCATCCAAAAAGACTTTTTATTTATTTTGATCATAGTATTAATGATAGAGAATGGATTTTTACTCGTTAATAGTGACATGGAGGTGATGGATCCCATGAAATCTTTTGATATTGTACAATTAACTAAATGGAAGTTACCATCTGGAATATACGAAACTACATTCATAATGTCTGGATTTAAAAATATCACACTAAAATTAATCATGTGCCCACTGGGAGCGACTGTGTTAGTGAATTTAGTGATCAATGAATTAAACTTTGATACTTATTCTATTTGTGTACCCATCAGTCGCTATGTGGTTTCACCTCAAGCTACATCAATTCCAATGATATTTCGGGACCTAAAACATTTCTCAACAACTTTTAAAAATAAAACTGTATCTGCTATCAAAAGCACAATACTAAGTCACCATGGTTATGCTAGTGCAAGTTTAATTGGGCTACCAGAGGAAGTGCTCTTGAAAATTATGCTCAACCTGTCTGTGTTTGACATCCTCAATTGCTGTAAAACAAGTACAAGACTGAAAGTTTTACTTGAAAATGATAGATTGTGGTATTCTTTATGTAAAAGAGATTTTGAATGTAATTTTCAATCAGATGTCAGTAATTGGAAGGAATTGTACAAGAAACTCTATGCTGCAGAGCAGGACAAGAAAAATAGAACTCGGAATCAAGGAGCTGGAAGCATGCATGACTATATGGACTATTCAGATTATGTTTCTTACATTGATAATCCACTGTGGAATGTAATAATTTGAATTGAAGTTGTGATATAAATTATTGTTATAGCTTGTATGTAAATCAATTTAATTACTTACAATAAAAGTGTCAAATAAAGTTTATTTTCTTATTTTTTTCAACCTCGTAAAACTAGACGTTCATTATAGCTTCGAATTTAGATTCTTTTGCTTCCTTTTGAGATGTACATAAAAGCTTTATATATTTTGCATAGGTGACAACGAGGACAAATTAAATCTGGGTGTGCATCCTGTGGGAAAAGGTGGTCGTCATTTATCTATTCCATTTGATTCGGCAACAGCTAATGGTGACATAAGTGAGTACAAGATTTTTGTCAAACTATATCAAATTCGTAATGGGTTCTACACACAGATATGGCTAGTCGAGGTTATGCTGTCCAGTGTGGAATTATGTCTACTTGATAATGATTCATGATATCTAGAAAATCTGCTTATCACCAGGCCTACTAGTCACAGTTAAACACATATGATTTATAGCAGCACTTCAAATATGTTCTAATGAATATTTGTGAACCATAGACCAACAAAAAAGAAAGACGGCGCGTCGCGAACATCAAAAGTGAAGCCATAAAACTCTGCTCCTGCAAGTAAACATACACGCTCACGCACACACCTACACTAAAACTATGCTCATCGCTCTTAGTACGTCACGAGTCGTCGTCAAGTAAACATAGATTAAAAAAATATAATTATGCCTTCCTGTGTAGTGAAAAGTTGCAAAAACAACAGCAAATCTTATAAAAAGTCTCACGGAATCACTTTTCACTTGTGTAGGTACTTGAAATGACATCGTTTCTTTATTAATCAATTTTAGGTTACTTGGAACAAAAAACCTCAACGAACGAAAGCTGTGACACAAAATGCGGGTGTCGCCATAATACGATTTAAAATTTCCCCATTCGATTAATATTATACATATAAATATGATTTCTTACTTCGAATTATATTCCTATTTTCTTTTTCATGTATTTAATATTTTAGGTTTCCAATTAATACCAATACCATACTCAACAATAACTTACTCGTACAATATTATACTAGTTCCTACTCACACAAATATCCCCAAATTATAGGGAAAAAATTTAATAAATGGCAGCTCTTCGATACACACATAGATAAAAAGGTGGCTTCAGTTTTAATGTTCGCGGCGCGCTGTCTATCTTTTTTTGTTGGTCTGAGTTGTGAACATGTAATTACATTAAAGATTTGTTTGTGGCAAGAATGTTTTCAATACTTGTAAACATCATGAAACAATGAGTACTTCATTTAGGAAGAAATTCGGAACATCTAACGCAAATAATCTTGTTTTCTGAACTGCCTGAAAATATAAATAACCAGCTTCCGCCCGCGGCTTCGCCCGCGAGGTATGTCGATAATAACTTTCCTATCCCTGTTCTTCCCTGGGATGCAATCTATCTCTCTGTCAAATTTTATCGAAATCCGTTCTGTGGTTTAGGCGTGAAAATGTTACATAGAGACAGACAGACAGGGTTACTTTCGAATTTGTAATATTAGTATTGATAGAATAAACTGGATTTTATTAATTAATAACTTGTAAAAACGAAATCGCGAAAAAAGGGATCGAAAAGTATTCGGTCTTTTATTCATGAAACATTAACTAAAGGGGTGGCTGAAAGGTGCTTAGGAAATAATAATCCAGAAAAACATAATTGAGAAAGTAGGACAAAAAGTCAAGATCGTGAGTGTTAGAAGTATGTTAAAATGTCTCTATGTATAAGTTTTTTAAACTAAACATGCATAAAATACTGTAGGTATAGACCTCAGCAAATCAAGCAACTACAATCTGTCAAATTTCTTTAATAGATTTTTAACTTTATCACTAAAGCACAAAGTTCAAAGTTGATTGGGAAAATTTGACAGTTTCGGGTAGGTTGACGTGCTGGCGTCTGTAAGTACCTACCTACTTATGTTAAATAAATTACGACATTAGAAACGTCGCATCTTTTAATGAATGAGAGTTTTACGATTTAAATCGATGAATATCATATCATTCTCTCATCACATCACCTAAGTATTAGAGTTCACGACATTAGTATACATGTCAGTATACATATCATAATATTGGGCGTTTACTACATAGAAAGGATCACGTTAACACTGTACACGTGTTTGCATGGGGGACGGAGGGCCTGTGTGGCGGCGGGAGACGGGCGCCGCTTAGAGAAACAGAAAGGGTGAGGGATGCGCGCGTGAGATGCGCCGCGCAGCCTCCGTCCGCTCTCGCCGTCTATGTGGCGCCGCCATCGGTGAGTTGACGTGAGTTCTGTGAGCTGGACGCCACGCTGAGAGTGCTACGTAGATGTAGGCCCGAGTGCCGTGTTTATTGTGCTGATGGGCTGGCGTAGGTGAACGGCCGTGGAGGGCCCACGGGCGCTGCGCGACCGACCGCCGTGGCGGTGCTACGGACCCATGCTTACTCACAGTCGATCCGACGGCGATTTCCCAGTGTACACTAGAGCAGGTGAGAGTGCCATCTCTTTCTGATCATATTATTGCCTCAGGGGTTTTGTTATTTAATACTTGTAGTAAATATTCTTCTTTAAGATGGTTTTTCTAGAAGTTAGGGTTAACCAAACCATCCAATGTAGTTTTGTGCAGTTTAATTCAATGGGTACAAGTATCTATTAATGCTTTATGAAAATAACGTCGCCGATGAATAAACGGCGTCGGACTGTCCTAGAGTTATGTTCTAGGTAATCGATATCTTAAATCGCCGCTTTTCCCACTATTCCACATCTTTTTTTAAAGTTTCATCTACGTAACGAATGCCATATAGGAATAAGGCAAACGTTACAAGGAAATGTTACGATTCGTTATATTAATTAAGAGAGTATATAGGGTACTTAGTACCTATTTAATGTTTGTATTAAGCTTCACTGCTTGCATTTAACGCTACGTAGGTTTCTAGCATGAAAATATGGTTCGCTTATTTTCTAGGGCAATACATCTATTTATAAAAAAAGGGACTGCACGCTTAATCTAACTCGAGCCCATCATCAAAAGCGAACACTGTGTTCATTCAAGCTCGTTTTTTTTTTTCATTTTTATACCCCGTCAATTCTGATAATTTTTGTGGTAGGTACCTAACTAGTTTAAATTTATTGTTTTATGCCAATAAGCATCACGAGAGCCAAACAGAAAGAAAACAAGAATCACACTAGTATTTATTGTGAAACTGAATTTCAGGAAAGTAAGACGGAAAACCGCGAACTGTGTTGTTAGTTTGTTATATTGTAGCGTCTGCCCGTCTGCCGTCTGGTCCTTACGGCGCTGGGGATAAAAGCAGATACGAAAGAAGTATCACCAACCGACCAACCACCAACCCAACAACCAACCAACCAACCAGTCTTACCAGTATTACCCAATAACTGGGTTGTGGAGGTCAGACAGGCAGTCGCTTCATGTAAAATACTGGTATTCAGCTGCATCTGGTTAGACTGTAAGCCAACCTCAATATAGTTGGGAAATACCCATTTTGTGACCAACTTTACTTATGTTAATTTCTCATCATATTGCACATTTTGCTTTCTTGTATGTATACTTGCATTACATAACATAACAGTAGGTAAGTACATTATGTTACCTATAATTTTTTGTTGACCTTGTATATAAGTTGATTGCTATTTGTTGTGACGAAATCAATACGATCAAGCACCAATAGAAAATCATTTTGATAAGTTGATGCTATCAATTGCTATCTAATCTCAGAATTCAATGCGTAATGTCTTAGTGTTATTTAAAATTTTGTACAACTAGGATATCAAAGTGTATTGTAAGATGTTAATATTTGGTGTGTGTATTGGCAGTGGGCAGCTGAGTGTACTGTGATCGACAGCATGACAATATGGATGTTAGAAATCAAAAGGTTAAAACGAGGCACAGGCCAGTAGACGATGAAACGAGCAGTGATTCTGAAATGATAGACGAAGTTTACTGTAAGTCACATTCCCTCCTTAGTATAATCTTGATTATGTACGCCTAAATATTATTGTTTATATACAATAATATTTAATTTAAAAGTATGAAAAAAAAAGTAAAGTATGAAAAACTTTCTTATTTACTTATACATTAGTAAATAAGAAAGTTTTTCATACTTTTTGCTATCGTAAACATTTCTGAAATCAACTTTGCATTTACCATTCACGTTTTAGATGCTAATGAAAATTTTTCAATTAAGTATTGCATCCCATCGACATTTTCATTGCTAGTTTTGCGTTATGTTGAGTGTTGGGTTCAGCATCTGTTGATTACCCTTTTATAAGTACTTACAGTCCACCTTACGTAGTTATTAATTAAGTTCTCAATAAATGTAATTTAATGTGATTGAACCCAGTCGTCATTGTCTGTCGCATAAACGAGTTTATTTGTCATTCATGGGTGGCGTTAAATGCCACTCTAGCGTTGAAGTTGTAGCACTTGATTTCTGTTCACATGTTATTGTTTTCTTATCTGTTATACTAATCTACTAAGTTCCTGAATCATTATCATAATTAAAGTAGAGCTAGTCTATATCCTTGTAGATCTCATAAAACAAGTGCGAGTCAGACTCGTACACGAAGAGTTCCGTTCCACCGTAAAATATTTAACACTACACTTTTAGGGTTCCGTACCCAAAGGGTAAAAACGGGACCCTATCACTAAGACTTCGCTGTCTGTCCGTCTGTCCGTCTGTCCGTCTGTCTGTCTGTCTGTCACCAGGCTGTATCTCAAGTACCGCGATAGCTAGACAGTTGAAATTTTCACAGATGATGTATTTCTGTTGCCGCTATAACAACAAATACTAAAAACAAAATAAAATAAATATTTAAGGGGGCTCCCATACAACAAACGCGATTTTTTTGCCCTTTTTTGCTCGATATCAAAAATGGCAACAGGTAGGCGCTTGAAATATTCACAAAATACTCAGTTGTATTATAACTTTTATAATAAATAATCAAATTAAAATAAAATAAATATTTAAGGGGGGCTCCCATACAACAAACATGTTTTTTTTTGGCGTTTTTGCCTTGTGGTACGGAACTCTTCGTGTTGCGAGTCGGCGACTCGCACTTGTTTTATAAATACTTTAGTAAAAACTCTTTTAATTTGTAACTTGATTTAGTAGTTAATGTACTTTGAGAAAATTTCAAGTGTTAAACTTAGGCTCAAAAGATATAGCCCTGTGACAGAGAGGCAGACGGGCTTGCTTACTTATTCATAAAACGATATAACGACTTCTAGATATTTGACGAAATTTAACTTTCTTTCTACCCTGAAAGTTTAAAAGGTTGAATACACAGGATAACATCACGCCTCTAATCTACGGAGGGTTAGGCAGAGGCGTTGTTCCTAAGTCCATCGGTATGTAGATTGAAGTTTGTAATAAAAGAGTGCCTTCTGAAAGTTGACAACGTCGCAAGTAGCTATGAAATATAAATTTCGCTGTTTTGATTAGTTTATCAATATTACTAAATGAAAATTATGAAATGCCAGTCCTTATTGCACTAAAATATAGATTATGTCGTCGTCGTTTCAGCCGATAGACGTCCACTGCTGGACATAGGCCTCCACCAATTTTGGGAGGGTTTGCCATAATCGCCACGCTTGGCAGGCGGGTTGGCGATCGCAGTATGGTATGATGGTGGAATACATAGAGAACGCTGCTGCCCATTCTCCGGTACGATCCTTAGTCGCCTTTTACGACACCCACGGAAAGTAAGGGGTGGTGGTATTCTTTAAGTCCGGCACAACACAGACAATAGATTATGTACTATCTTGCAAATCGTATAATAACAGATGTTAGAACATCTGTTAACCTTCCTATACCCACGCCAAATTTCGTAACACCTAGCGCACGGTCACACAGACCGAAAGTTCGGAACCCAATTTCAGTACATTTTTGGAAAAAAATATATTATATTGAAATTATGTTTACAGAAACTTGGGAATGTCATAAACAAGGTAAACCCAATTAGTAAATCTTTAATTTACTGAGTAACAGTCTTTCATTTCAGTCTCTGAAATAGTAAGATTTTCGCAAGAGTTCACAAAATATTAGCAAAAAAAAAAAAATTTATCGTCTAACATACAAAAGAAAATTTACAAATCTAAAAGAGAACCTCATGAGCATAAACAAACAACTCATTTAAGGCAGAAGTGTCATCAATTCAACTTAGTACATAACAGTACAAAATCACCGAATATAAACCCACGATCCTATACCCGCGTCGGTCTCATAGAACAATGTGTGCACGTGCTAGGTACTCGCACGTACACGACAATTTACGTACGTACTTTGCGCCCTAGAATAAACTAACCTAACCTAACAGAAATACAAAATGGTAAAATTTCTGAAAAAAAAAAATCACGATAGAATATTTTGTCGGTCTTACAGACTATTGCGCGGGTATAGGAACGTTAAGCATGATATGTAATATGCATACACCACATACGTATACACATACATGCATGATATGTATGATAGTAGATACTCTACGTAGTGCAGAGTTACCAGATTTTATTTAAATATTCACTTTGCCCCAAACCTGAAGACCCAAACCATAATTGCACGTTTTTCATGTTCCACGCTCCGTCTTGCCATTGCCCATAACTTATTCATGAAGGAGAACCTTTCAAACAAGCCCAATACAATTGTTTTGCTAAATATCATTATTTACAACTTGCCTAAACATTCGTCAAATAAGAATAATCCCATGCGAAGCCTCAAAAGATTAGTAGAAAGTAAAGGCACGCTGAAAAATATTTATGAAGTTTTTTTCCAACCATAGATTTAATAAGAAATAATTTGTTGTTTTTAATATTTCTATGGTTGGAACAATGTATTTACCGCAGATTCACGAAACAATCGGTGATGAATAACCGCTAATTAATAACAAAAAAAAAAAAAAGAATTTATATCATTTCTTTGAGTAATAAACTAAAGTAACTGAAGTTTAGATCGCTCTCGGAGCACCTACCCTCTCCCCAGGTATTGTAGGTACTCTTTGGATAAAGTTCCGGGTCAAATGTTAATAACAAGTTAGGCTTAAAGTTTTTGATAAGACAGTCCTACTTGAGTGCGCTTTAACCTGAGAGTGTATTAATATTCTATCAGCGAGCGAACAGAGTAAATCTGACAACAGAACATTTTTGGGCCAAGAATAATGAATATTGTAAAATATTGTATTCGTTGAGCAGTGGTGGCCCAGTTTAATTTCATCACCACTGCTCTCAAAACGGTGAAGGAAAACACCATAAGGAAACCAAACATATCTTAAAACCAAAACTTCGAAGACACACTCCTTCTCATAGAGAGGAGGTCTGTGTTCAAGCAGTGGGCTGCATATGCTGATTATGCATTGTACTCAAAGAAGAAAGTTACAAAATAAGTACAATAAATTATTGTGCCAATTTTTTAGTTTAAAGTTAGTGTAATGGAAAATCGACAACCAGGTTATTAGAGTTGGATGGTCACGGGTCGACACTTCGCAGCGAAAGTGGCAAACGAAATGTTTGTACCAAGTGTTATGTAAATTCTGAACATTGTGTAGGCTTTGTTTATATTTGACGACAAAAATATTGCCTATTTCAAACAGCTATTACACAAATTATGCTTAGGTATTGAAATAATGTAAAGGGTAAAAGGTAAGTACCTATATTGTGATGCTAAAATTAATTAAACCTTAAAATGTTATTTTACTTAAGTCAAACAAGAGTATCTAATAGAATTATGCGTGTGTATCACGATATTTTGCATTGCGACATGACATATCTGTCCCGTGACTTGCGCCTATCCAATATGTGGGTTCTCGCCTCGCATTATGTACAAGTTGTACGACACAGCCAAAGGCACTCTTGTTAACCCCTTTCTATTTGTCTACGTCAACTATGTCAATAGACTGAGGTTGCTGGTCCACTGCTGGCCACACTTTTCCTAAGTTGTGCTACAGCATTTACTTTCACAGCTTTCTGCATCATGCATCGCCCTATTCAGAAAAGCCCTAATTGCGTAACACACTATCAATCACAATCTATATAATTTTGAAGGGTATTGCTAATCCATTGCCTCATATGTTTGAAAAATGTGTCTGCCCCACAACATAAATAACGCAATGAATGTTGTTGAACTGTCAAAATGAAGTTTGATTGTTACGCAATAACCCTGCTGACCATATATTCTCCATCAATTTTCACGCCTACAAGGGTAAATCAAGTTTCAAAACATCCTTCCAGAATATACAAAAGTTTCGGATTTCAGCTGTTTGGATATGTCAGTCTGTTTTGGCTGTAAGAAAACAACGTCAAAAGTACCTTGCATTGTAGACTGGGTATGAAATAGTTGGGGTGCATTAAAATAGCCCGGCGATACTTAAATGTACGTCTGGCGCACCTTAGACAGACAACCTCGCGCTTCCACCTTGCTGTCTGGCTCATATTTTTACCACGACAATAGTCATAAGTCCCTACCTATTAGTAATTTTGTACAAGATCTGTTTACTAACTATTTATTAACTGTTTAAAAAAAAAAACGGGATTTTTGGCTACGCGGTTTTCAGCTTATTCAGTACGTCAATTAAAAATGTCCGCTGAGGAAAACTTTTCCTGCCTCCCAGGTTCATTCTTTTTTGACACAGAAAGTTATACATAATAACTTTTTTACTAATCATTAAAAGAGCTGGTAAACCAGTATATTGTTATAATAAGGTTTTTTAATAAATATAATAAGTACTTAATTTATAATAAGCAAAAATCGAATAATAGTTTTAGTTTTTATCTAAACGCCGAAACTCCTTTAAGTACGTATTTTTCGCTATTTTTTATAGTTTTGGATTTGGCCATTCACCACACTTGGAATATTCACTGTCTTACTATACTCGGTTGACATAAACGCTGTTTTAGGTCAACGGCTTTTTGTGTCTGTGTAGTGTGTAGTCAGCTCTACCACATCTCGACTCTTGAGTGTCAGACCGTCTTGTGTTCATCATTTGAGACTTCGCCTGCTCGCAGTTTCGCTACCGTTTTGAGGGTGGATTTTGTTCATAAGTTTACTTAAATTCCTTCCAACTTGCTTTAACCACATCTTTTCACGCTGAACACCTTCAAAAAGGCCCGATTACTGATGTGTCATAATCCTACAAACTGCTGCCATAGTGCCATAGGCTGTAACTGAATTGGACTTCGCCCAGTTTTAACACTTGACCGTCAGGTCCCATTTCCATGTTCAGTTAACAGATCCTTTTGGCACTAACGACCATAATAATTATCCTAGTATGACTCAAAATCTCATTCTACCATTTAAAAGTTGTATCCACACACACGCACCTTTTTCGTCACCACCTTAAAGGAAACCCAACGTCATTGACTCTCCACAGTATGAAACTCATCAATTTACCTGCAAATAATCAAGTCAACCTTGAACTTATAACGACTCTACCGTTTATTACTCGAGGCTTGGTTGTTTACATAATTATCTCTATGTAAAACTATAATATGAATAGGCTTGTAAAACACGAGTACCAAACAAAGGTATCATATAAATCGAAGTTGTCAGTATCTGCGTACAAATTAATGTTACAATACAAATAGAGCAAAACGTTCATAATTCCGGCGGGCCATAAGCCGCCGCCACGACGCGACGGCGACGTACCGTAGTTCGTTGTAGGCCGGTTGTGTCTGTGTTGACGTGACGGCGCGCGGCGCGGCAGATACTCGCTCGTCGTCTCACCAACTACAGCCCGAGAGGCGAGCTGAGTGCATTGCAACATGCAGGAGGGACAGAGGCAGGCAGCCGGGCCCCCACTCTGCCCCGCGATACCGGCCGCCCGCACGCCAGTTTGCCGTTGAGCGTCTCTAGCGGCGCAGGCATTTCGCAATGAAAACGTCGTGATCGGCGTTGTTCGCGTCGGTTTCACATCTAGTGTGCCTTTGTTTAGTGTTCACTGACAGTGTAATTGGTGTTATTACAATAGTGAAGATGCCGTCTGTACGACATGGCGACGCGTAGTTGACATGTCGCTGAGCGCGCCCGTCCAGGCGGTGCGCGGGACTAGGACCAACAGCCTCGACCAACTCGATTTTCAGGAGCGCAGGCAACTGATTGCGAGTTCTTTATCTCTTACTGATTTCTTACATGTCGGGGCAAAGGAGGTGGCAGCAGTCGCCGGTCAGTTCCCCTTCCCTTTTGTCTCTTTACGCCCAGGCACATTCCTAACAATAGCTTTGCGAAATTAAAACTAACGTGCATAACACAGCATTGTACACACGTTTATTGTAACATATAGTTTCAACAAAAAATGATCTCTCTTTCTATGTCATACAATGTTGTGTTGACAATATGGTTTAGATTTTACATTTAAGTTGGAAGCTTCTGATGGAATGTGCACTGAAATTTCTGATAAACTACCGGGCTTATCCACTTCCCATGAATTTTGAGAAGTGACAAGTGGTCAATGTAACCCATCACCCCAAAGACAAACTTTGGATGATGGGCATCAACAATCCTACATTGTACATAATATGAATATGTATGTTAAGTCTTTTGATCACGGTCAGTGATCACTGACCCTACAGATATCTTTTTAGGATGTCCAAAAATTAAATGATCCCCTGTTAACACAACGATACCCAAGAATTCTGAATAAAACAATAATAATATAGTCAGCCTTAGAAGTTGACTAAAATCAGGATAATGTTATACCATGGTGTTAACTCGGAACATTGAATGATATTATTATTGGCATCACGCTACCTGCAGGAGTGGTTTGGGTTAGTCACGACAGCTCACGATGTCTGGCTATTTTTCATTAGCGCTTGCGTGTCATTCAATATATTTTTTAATGTCATTAACAGGCACCCATTTTTATATAATAGAATTTGAAGAATATTAGATTATGTCCCTCCCAAAGTCCCAACCAAAGGTTGGCCAAATCGTCCAGAAAAGCAAAAAAAAGTTCTTACGTGAAGGTATACCATTAACTGTTATGTAAGTCCAAAATTATCCAAAATTCTCAGAGATATTGGCAACAGCCAACAGCATGAGCTTAGGATCGTAATTTTTTTTCGGGTTGCTATAGCGATAGCGGCGCCTTTTTTTGCCCAGGCAGAATTACAATAATTTATCTGGTGCAGTTGGTATTATGCTTTAATTATGGCAGAAGGTAAAGATCTCGGAATTAACCTTAAATAAGTTTAAACTTGGAAATCATGCCGCAAAGCAAGCACTAAGGCCAGTCCTAAGGTCAAATTGCATTGATCTTATTTGTTGCTTATAAATCATTATAAGAGACTTTCCGTTTCAATTCAGTTTAAAACTGACTTCAAAAAAGAAGGAGGTTCTGCAATAGATGAGCATTTATTTTCTTTGCACCGATTTCTCCAACACTTCTGGTCCGATTTACGTGATTCTTTTTTTATTGACAGAAAAAGCCTGTGGATTGGTCCCACAAAAATTTCATTAACGTTTTAGTCATTCGTTTTTTTTTAACCAGCTTCAAAAAAGGACGTTGTCGACTTTGTCTATGTCGACGATTTTCTTTTTGCAACTTACCAAGTAAGTACACGAACTTGTGAAGGCATTCGATCTTCTCAGTACAAAGTAGTGAAACGCGAGAAAAAAGAGAAATAAAAACCAAACCAAAACCTGCAACCAACGATGACGACGACTTCAATAAAAACCTGAAAATGGCATCTCAGAACGGTCTAGTAAAACCACCTCTATAGCAGATAGATAAGTGACCATTCGATTCATGCAATGCGAACCGATGGAACATTGTTATCAATTAATATGAAAAATAAATCCAATTGTCTGCTGTGGAGTAGTAGGCTGTAGAGTCGTAGGTATAAACTAGGTACGCAATTATTATACGATTACTATGGGAAAATGTTAATTTATGCCATTTTAAACTATTTGTTTCTTCGTATACACTTGGTTTTATACACCTCGAACACAAAAGAGGCTCAACTTGATGGGAGACTGATTTTACTCACGTTTTCTCGTAGCTTATATCTACATGGTGCGTCTATTGAAAGTGAAATGTTAACTCATACATTTCTTAGAACTATATGTACCTACATATGTGTTGGTTCGCCACCAATAGCGTGGAAAGCTTAATAATTGATATTGATACCAATCTATCTAAGCTAGATGATAGTTTAATGGTTATAATATTGTAAGCTTATTGCGCCATAGCGCATAATGAAGTGGACAGAATAAGAAACTCGTTTTCTTTCTTCTTTCCTTGTATCATGTTGTCTCTAATCTGTTGTTAATATAATATACGGATATACCTCACATTCATCATCATCCACAGCCCGACTTCACCTACTGCTCAGCATAGGCCTGTTTTTTCATGTGCCAATTCTCACGCCCCTGTCACAGTCTCATTCAGGTTCTACCCGCGATGGTAACAGTGTCGTCCGCCGGACGACCGACACTTCGCCTTCAAGTCCTTGAACGCCACTCGGTCACTAACTTACTCCACCTGTCAACACTGCGCATTGCCAGGTCTCCTGCCCAACTCCTTTTGAGCTCCATAATTCGATATCCGATATCGAACGATTTCGACGTTTGGGACTCGGCCTTTCGTGGCCGCTCACGCAGGAGGCTGTGAACAGGGTGAGAGTGGCACAGAGAGCCATGGAGCGTTCTACGCTCGGCATAAGGCTTATAGTCATCATACGAGTATTAGATAGGTTGAACTGTTTTATTCAATCAATTGCAGATATCAGCATTACGAGAAGGCCTACGCAAAAAAAAAACAGTCAGAGAATAGTAGATTGTTTGCCAAGGGAGCAAACAACTGTTTTGAAGGCAAGATTGTTTCTTTGAATCCAGAGCGGAGCGAAGGATCCTAGAGTAGAATCCCGAGCGCAGCGAGGGGTTCTAAAGTAGAATCCTGAGCGCAGCGAGGGATTTAAAGTAGGTACGTCACTCGAACTTAAAATAGTGTTGCTCCCGAGGTGGACCCTACTTTTTATCACCCTCTATGAAAAAATAAGTCTTATGAATAAGAATAGTACGTTTATTTATTTACATACAATTTTGAGTAAACAATTACGGACGAAGGCAGAATGCTTTTCGCGCGTTTTTTATTTTTTCACAAACTTGTTTTTATTTTGCCTCGCGCGCCTTTTACTTTATCATACACCCTGTTACTTGTTCTTACAATGTTCATGATGATATCTCTTTGGTGATTGAAACTTTTACTAACAATATCCACATTTCAAATTCAAATCACTTTTAGTCCCTGTTTACGAAGAATACACTAAACTTGCTCTTTTTGAATAGATGTGATAAAAACGATATTTTAAAATGAAAACTAGTAAATTCTGGATTGCTTGATAAATTCCCATAGTTTAGAATCTGCTGATAAACAATCTTATTATAGAAGTAAAGTTGCTAATGTATTATTTAGATGAAAATAAAATTTCGTATAGTTCTCCATGGAGGTTTCAAAGTTTGCTATTGTTGTAGTAAAAGCTTATAAACCTATAACTTGCTACCAAAAATAATAATTTACCGCAAGCAGCTCATCCCATAGCCACCGTAGTTAGCAGGTAGACACCCCCGACATCTCACAATAACCTTACGAGACCCTACTTCGATTTTATATTTATGTTACCCAGATTTTTGTGTACTACCTGTTCACAATTTCCATAAAAGTTTTTTGGTTGTTTGCTCTATACGGTTTTGTGTATAGCCATGTATGTAACAAGTATACAATACATTATGGATATTAGAGATTATCTCTTGTATTATTTACAGCTCGATGAGGTCACATTGTAGCTCTCGCTGTATCCATTCGCCACCATACCCATATAGACTCAGTATTGCCAAACCCTTGAAACTAACGTATTTTCGAAATACAAAAATAATACCTGTTGCTTATGTTATTAAATTTTTGTATAAGGACAAATTGCACAACATTACTTAATTGTATACTAGGAGGGATTAGTAACCGATTGAATGAGATATAAATAGGTTAATTTCCATCGTCATTATAAAGATAACTAAGCATGACTAATTATTACAGTTTAATGATCGTATTTATATGTATATACTTAATTAAAGTCCTCATATCTATTTGATAAAAGTCGTAGAATTCCTAAACACGATTCAGTAAAGAAATACTTACCATTGATTCTAAACACAGCACGTCCTGCGTGCCCGCTGATTGGCCAGCGCTAATTGAAGTCAACGTTGACATTCATTTACTGATGAACAAACAGTAGCAATATTTTAAACCCAATTATCAGGACGTAGCGGGTACTACTTCATATTGAATTATTTGCATTCCTGGGAGGATATCGTTTTATTTTGTCAGTGACTTTTCTAATCAAAAGGTCAGCGAGTATCGCTGCACAGACACTTTCGCACATACATTTTATTCACAGTACCTATATAAAGTGGAATTGATATAAATAATAGTACAAGAACCTATCAAAATGTTGATATGTTCGCATGCAGTCTGCAGGTACCTATTTAGTAATGTCCCTTTGTTACCGCAGCTGACACTCGAGAAGCATATAAATTAACTATGGTGCCTAGTACCTATTCGTTACGCAAAGGTGCTGTTGAATCATTGCAAGTATAATTGAATGATGTTTGAACACTCCTTTATAGTCCCACGAGCACGACCATAACTTTAATATAAACTTACAGTATAATTAAGTACTTGGCCACTTGGCTAGTTAATTCATTTGTGTTAACGATACTTGGAACGGTTTTCATATTTTCGTGAAGACATTATGAAATAAATAATTTACAATGGGTCTTGTGGAGTCGCTAATTCGTCGGATATTTAGTTGTTTACGTATTTAATTAACTATTAGTTTGTTTTGGAACATCTTTTATACATAACTAGCTGACCCGGCAAACTTCGTACCGCACAGTGTTTCAAGATTGCTTGGGAGCGGACATGTTTTAACTAATAGCATAAATATCGATGTAGTAAGACTTAATAACAAAAACTGCAAAACAAATTTTCTCCTAAAGGGTAAGTTGAACTTTTGTTCTTGCTGTTTAAAAAAAATCAGCCATATAACGCGCAGCATTAAGAAGTTATTAAAAATTTAAGAAAACACTCAGCGCCTATATTTTTAGAAATAGCAAAAGTAGTGTGATTTAAAATTTGTTCAAATTTGTTTTTGTGTGTGTTTGTTTAAATTTGTTTTTGTGTGTGTTGTGATCACACAGTACTTTTGCTATTTCTAAAAATATAGGCGCTGAGTGTTTTCTTAAATTTTTAATAACTTCGATGCGAAACTCACAGCATTTATTTGAATGAAACCATTACAGGTACTTTTGAATCGTCAAAGAGTCGGTCAGTTAGTCAGAAAGTTGTAGCTAGTTGCCCATTCCAAAACGTAGATCTCTATGGAGAAGAACGGGCGAGAAACTCCAAGGACATGACTCTTGTAAATCAAGATATACAAAATCCTGGGTAACACAGCATCTATTCATTTAAATTAATAGTGTGAGTACCAAATGACAATTAAAGTAGCCCTCTCATGGTCTAGAGAGCGCAGAGAAAGCATTTCTACTTTTTTATTTCGACAGTTTTAGTTATTGTTCCACGACGTCCCTTCGTAGGCTATCATGGCAAGTGGAAAATTATGGAGTCGCAATAAAAGCTACTTTATAATGGAATTTTTCTGTATTTATTTTGCAATCATCATCTAAACCATTCTTCAAATATCAAACATGTTTTAGTACTGACTTCCGTTAGCACTAGATTATAATGTACCTACCTACGTTTATACAGCTTGATTGTACCTACGTTTTACAATCATCAAATATTACTAAGGTTTTCGTTCACCTTTCTGTGAACGACTTTATTTTCAATATTGCCTCACATTACATAAAACTTTCCTTTTTATGCTTTACTTTTGTTCACGTTCAGAATAGAAGCATTGACTGCGTGATGTATTCATTAGATTGCTGGTAGTAAGTTTTTCGATATGATTGTTAAAACCTGTCACAATATATCTATAATCTATCATGCATAAAGTCGAGGTCTTAGAAGGTAAGAACCTCAAATCTTGTAACAAGGTGAGAGAAGTGAGGACGCAAGGTGCGTTGGTGGGCTCTGACAATTTATTGTGGGCGAGTCACTTCGCCACGAACCGGTGACTCATGTTTGGCGAATTAAACGTTACTTCCATCACACCCATAACCTCTTCATTTGCCTTTTCGATTGGTCACGTACGTTGTGTCAGTGTTGATGAGATATTTTTTATTAACTAGTACCCACACACTTGTCTTGCAAAGATACTGTATCAAATAACTCTAAATCCAATGCAAATTACTAATATATTGGCGCGAAATAAGCAAGCAATGACTAAAATTTAACTAATCCGTGACACAGATGGAGACTAATGCTTTCTTGATAATATCTTCTCTTTCACTGAGCAATACTTTAGGTGACGAGCTAGAGGGATAGTAATTGATAGGCGTGCTTTCATTGAATACATTAAAAAAAACGACTTCTATTTCTAATACATGGGCCAACGTGCTATCATTTGACACTCCAATCGATGTAATTTTCTGAATTTGTATCATATCTCCTTTTATGCCTATAATTATGAACCTCTAGAATTCATATAAGTACTTATTTTGTTTGATATGGCTACCAGTCTCTATCTCTTCGCGGTTTTTTAAATATTTATTTCAAACAGAGAGTCACTTGCATGCATGGTGACAGACAGGGCCAGACTATTTTCGTTACCGTTTTGCCAATTTTAGCATAGAACCCATTTTAAACTATTCTCGAGACAATCATTATTCGTATGTAAATAATTGGTACTTAAATTGGTGTGAAATTAAGTATTATGTTTTAACTATTAAGTATAAAGTAATAATATTATTTTTATAACATAGGATTTTATTTTTATGGGACATAAAAATACCTTGAGCAAACAGAGTATTTCTATTATAATATGCGTTCTTGTGCGAGTTTATATTAAACTCTTCTAACAACGTTTCGCGCGTTATTTATAATCAGATACATAGATGATTCATGTGTAAATTATTCCAATAATGATCATATTATCAAAATAAACTATTTCTGTAATATCCGTAGTAAACAATGAATAACTTTTAGAGTTAAACTTTTGTAAATGGATGTATTATTATTTGACCCAACGAGTTTCATTTGAATTTAGAGTTCGCCGGTAGAAGGTTTTTTTAATTTACTAATAAATGACCACACGTAATTTTCCTTTTGTAATTCATAAAGGACATTGACAATCTATGTATGGATGTTGGACCAAGTGCTGCCCAGAATGAACACATAGTGCATTTTGTTCTATACGTCATTACTAACCTATAAACCGAAGTGCTCCAAATTCTGTTCAGGGAGTCAAGAGAAAATAAAGTTTTTCGTTGTAAATTATTTATCGACCAAAAATGATCTAAAACAAATAAATGGACTACCTATTTTAATCATTATTGATAATAAACTATTAATGATAGCTGTTATTGATGATTGTTAATCATCACTGACAATAAACTATTAGTAATCACTGTAATCTATTAATTTAAAACTAACTAAACTGTAAACTGGTAGAGTGTTATGTTAGTCATTATTAGGGATGGGGTAGGGTAGATATAACAAACAAGCCAACGTTCGGACAGGACAACATCTGCCGGGTCTACTAGTGTACAATAAAAAAGTAAAGTAGTTTAATCATCTTCATCGTTATCTAATATAATTGTGACAAGGAATAACGTAGGGCGACATAACATCTTGGTGCCTAGCTCATCCTAAAAACCAAACTAAAGTTCATTTCAAATAAACTTGCGATAAAGTTTGTTCACCTCCTTCTACTAATGTATCCCAATATTTCCAAACCATACGAAAAAAATGTATGGGCAGTGTCGGTAACACGATCAAAACATTGACTTACTCCGTGTTTGGTATTATGAAACTCAACCGATGCAATGTTAGCGACAGTTTTGTATGACGAACGATATTCTATCGTAAGTTATTTGGACTTTTTGGTACAGGGTGGTTGAATGACATTTATCGCAAGTTTATTTGAAATACACTTTAGGCACACAGTATGCGCACAACAACCAATTGTCCTCCTACCCGTGAAACATGAACAACAGTAGTTTTTTATGGCCTCTAGTCCATCACTGTTTACATCAACTAATACGTAGCAACGATATACTTTCGATGATGTATGTCTACTCTTTATGTTGATTCTAAAGAGATGAACATTATCAGACGGCATATTAAATGCAGACAAATCGTTAAGGGATCCGTTCTATTGTTGTATTATAAATGTCTCATTATTGCGTATATGCTCGGTATAATAACTTGGAGCGAGTTTTATTTGGTATGAACCTACTACGAATAAAGTCAATTCTTCAGCTGTGAGGACTGGAAAATCATTAACATTTTCCTGAACAACATTAATGTTTTGAAAAGAAACTCTATTTCGGTTAAGTCTTTTACAATCGACATAATCTGCTAAGTAATTATTAGTATTCAACCGCTTTCGGGCTATATTTATGAAATCACGTGCATGAGGATTATCTAATATATCCACACGAAAAGCATTAGTTAAAGAGGCACAGTTTTTTGTTTTACGGTCTGCAAAAAAATGTGACATGGCTATGTTGCAGCATTCATGTCGAAATATTTATAATACAACAATAGAACGGATCCCTCAACGATTTGTCTGCATTTAATATGCCGTCTGATAATGTTCATCTCTTTAGAATCAACATAAAGACTAGACATACATCATCGAAAGTATATCGTTGCTACGTATTAGTTGATGTAAACAGTGATGGACTAGAAGCCATAACTACTGTTGTTGATGTTTCACGGGTAGGAGCACAATTGGTTGTTGTGGGCATACTATGTACCTAGTTTTGGGTTTTAGGATGGGCTAGACACCAAGATGTTATAAGTCGCCCTGCGTTATTCCTTGACACAATTATATTAGATAACGATGAAGATGATTAAAATACTTTTTTATTGTACACTAGTAGACCCGGCAGATGTTGTCCTGTCCGAACGTTGGCTTGTTTGCTGTATCTACCCTACCTTATCCCTAATAATGACTAACATAACACTCTACCAGTTTACAGTTTAGTTAGTTTTAAATTAATAGATTACAGTGTAGTTTATTGTCAGTGATGATTAGGTAGTCCATTTATTTGTTTTAGATCATTTTTGGTCAATAAATAATTCACAACGAAAAACTTGTTTTTCTCTTGACTCCCTGAACAGAATTTGTAGCGCTTTGGTTTATATGTTAGTAATGACGTATAGAACAAAATGCACTACTTATGTGGTCATTCTGGGCAGCACTTAGTCCAAACCCTGTCAATGTCCAATGTCCAATGTCCTTTAATGAATTATAAGTTGGATAATATTATCGTGCGGAACACTGAAAATGCTTAAAAAAACAGTTATAAGTAGGAATGAATAAAAAAAATGAAAACTTACTTACTTATTTTTTTGTTTTCTGGAAGGCATTTCAGCTCAAGATCTTTAAAAATTACAGAATGACACACTTTACCTACATAAAAATATTGAGTAAAATGCTAAGTACGCAGATAATTTGTTTTCATTGTTGATAAGGTAATGGCAGCGTCGAAAAATGAATTATGTGTTATCTGGGGCCGAATTCTTCGACAAATATTTTTAGATTGTCGAGTCATACAAGCGTCCTCTTTAGATATTTTTATCTTAAACATACAAGTAGCTTTGTTTGAAAATATCTAATGGTGGAAATATTACCATAATTTGTTTTGTCAGTAAACAATCACGCTCAAAATAACTTATGTACGGTGGGCTGCATCAATTGGGTACCCCAGTTGTATTACAATTTTCATGCAACTGGGCCCACCCAATTGATGCAGCCCACTGTACCTACCTCTTGAATTTAAAACGCCATTCAATTAGATACGTCTTTGTCCTAACGTAAATTTAATAAATATGTTCCGTTACGGGATTACTAGTAGCAGTTACACAATGTAAGGTGCATGTTACATAATATCTCGAAGCCACATAAATGATGAACGCACTGGGGCTGAAAGAATGGTCAACTGTACCTATAAGTTGAAGAAAAGCCACAGGCTTTTAGATTTCTTCTTTAAGAAGAAATCTAAAAGCCTGTGGCTCTCTCTCTCTCTCTCACTCTCTCTTGTTAAAAAATATTTTATTTATTTTTATTTATATAGATTAAGTAAAGTTGAATGTTGTGTTCTGGATAGTCTTGAATTGGAAGTTGATAAGGTGGTTTGTATGTGTGAAACTGTGTAGGAACATAACATACAATGTTTCGTTTAAATTGTTGCAAGATTATACTTCCCCAAGTGATCATCTTATTCTGTACAAGTTTTTGTTGTGTATTTCTTGGAAAATTGAAGTTAAAGTTATTTCGAGTCGGCACTACAGACGCCAGCAGCATATCAATGACTTGTTCCTATAGTTTGTTATGCATACCTTGTAAGTCCTGCCTTTCTCGTGATCATCCTATCCTGTTTCTTGATTATTCTCAGATGGAATTAATTGTATAACCTCACGAAACCGCCAATACACTGTTTATATTTTATCTTCTTCATTATAAGTTGTAACATATCAATTCCACATGATTTGATTAAATGCAACTGGAATACAATGGTACTAAATACGTATAGATTTGTGGTCTTGGCAGGCGACGGGAAAATTTCTCTTTTGTAGGTATACTTAGTTCTCCTTGGTATTGTGTTGTGATAGGCGCGGACAGTTCATAACAATAGACTCTCGACATAATGGGGCCATTGATTGTGTGGATGTATCATGAATGTGTGGGTACTATTTGTACCGATCTTGCTGGTACCTATTTTGTATCAATGTTGTCTTTCAAAGTAACTCTTTCATTTAGCTCTTGGTTTTTCGACCTCCATGCAGATATGTCCTTTAAATTTTGCTTGATGCATACATCATGAGGATTCGCTATGCTCAAAGTGGTATCCAATACCTGCCTACTCGTTCAATCATTGTATGAAAAAAGGGTTTTGCCCGGCAGTGAGACAATAACAGGCCAAAATATCTTTTGTTACTTACTTATAAGAAACTGACAGAAAAAATACTAAAATGTTTATACAGTTACCTAATGAATACTACACTTAGAGTTCGATGACACAACCATTAGTCATTTATTTTTAACCCACTACGTGACAGCGCTATCCTTTTTGAGATAGTCCTTTTGTCCGAGTGTCGAAAATTATACACAAACTCAAATAAGGCTTGAAAGAAGAGACAATAATGACAGTTTCCAGTTTGATTGACATTTAAAATGTTTTGTTGCAGCAAAGAAACAAAATGGTTCTGCGGTACGCACGAACAGCCTGGGGTCGGGCGCGCGCACGCCTCCGGCTGAGCGAACCAAGTCCAAATTCTCAGCTTTTGGTAGACTTTTCAAGCCATGGAAGTGGAAACGGAAAAAGAAATCAGAAAAATTCGAAGCTGCTTCTAGAAGTGAGTAAATCCTAACTATATGTTATCTTAACACCAGGTGATAAACGGTCATCATGATAACCGGAACCGGACATGATTCATACACGTGAAGTGAAATCTAAACAATTTTTTGTTTTATCGCTAAACACAATAAAATCTCCTGAGCGCGGAGCGGTGTTTTATGATGATATATCTGAGATAACATCTGTAGTTGAACCTTGGAACAACATTCATGACATACTTTACTTGTCAATAATGGTGAAAACTAGGCACTCGTCATTAAATAAAAATGCCCGGTTTCAGAAAGCCTGATAAAACTATGTCTCATTAGTAAATTAAATCATTGTACAACAACAAAAATTCGTTAAGAAAAATATGAGATTTCACAAAACATGAATGAAAACGGTTTCAGAAGTTTTATAAACCTGCACCCTTGTTGCGTGACACACTTTCTATCACAGGAAATTGCTAACCCATTGCTTCATATTTGAAAAAATTGTCTGCATAGCAACGTACTTAAATAACTCTATGAATGTTGTTAAACTGTCAAATGAAAGGCATTACCATGGTAAATGGGTTATTTAATTACCTATCTGATTAAGGAAACTAAATACTTACTGTCGTTTAATCAATTATCTGCAAATAATATTATATTCTATTTTGATCTTATTTAGATTCAAATTTTAATAGGGAACTCGAATCACGTTATTTATTAAACATTTTGTAGACTTAACAGGTCAACCGAAGGCGTCTACAAACAAGTTACATTTAGTAATAAACGCGTACAGTTATTGTTGTTAACATAGGTACTATTATTATTAAATACTAAGCTAGCTTAACTACTAACTTATAGTGAATACAGCTTAGTTATAATGAGGTGTATTATGAAATGTGCAATACAATTTTGTTTTACTGTTTGCAGCCTTAGAGAGGAAGATATCCGTCCGAGCGAATAGAGATGAGTTGGTGCAGAAAGGTATCCTCTTACCAGAAAGCCCGGTCACGCCTGTGCCCGAAGTCGGTGAGTTGTTAACATTGACCATAACATGTAAAATCTAGCTATTGCCCGCGATTTTACTCGCCTAGCATCCTTAGGAAACTATTACGTAAACCCGGATAAAAAGAATAAAATAGCCGCACACACGCATACAGATTAAAATATAGAATATTTGAATCTAGGTCATAGTCTACCTGTGTACCGAATTTCGTCCAAATAAGTTCAGCCGTTAAAGTGTGATTGAGTAATAAACTTCCAAACTGAGAAAGTCACTAACATTCAAACTTTTAGGATATTGTGCAATATTCTGCTCTGTCATTTTCAGAACGCAGAAATTCTGCCGGTGGATATTAGTTAAAAGAAGTGCACCCGATGATCACAAGTACAAATAATTAATAACATCATCATTTTTGCCTCTTTACTCATGTACATGAGTAAAGAGGCAAAAATGATGATGTTATTTTAAGGGGCTTACAGGACCTAAACGCAAATAACGCAAGTTTTAGAAACAATAAAAGTATATGATCGACTACAGTAAACAAAATCAGAAAAATATATGATATTCTTCAGGATATATGCTAGGTAGATAGTGTGTTGAAAACATAATACAACTAATTTGATACGATAGAAAACAATCATGAAGATACCTCTAAAAACTTCCTTTTTACAATAAAAACCATACTAATATAGTACATACAATCATTCTGATTTCTTGTCACATTATTCTACAAGGAACATACTAAGGTACTAGTGTTTTAATTATTTAATCCAAAAAATAGATTTTTTGTAATGAAATAATTGATTCATATTTTGCAATAAATTACCAGCGTTGGTGGCATCGCGCATCTCTTTCTTTTCTATGCAGTCCGACAGTGACCGCGCTTTATGTCATGTAAGCCTCTTAATAAAATCAGGCAGAACTTAAAGCTTAGAGCAGTTAGAGCAGTGGTGGTCCAGTGGTAACGGCCCCGACTTACGAGTTGTAGGTCGTGGGTTGAAACCCAGGCAGGCGCTTTACTTTGTTAAAATAATATCATCACCACTGCACTCAAAACGGCGAAGGAAAACATCTTGAGGAAAACTCCATAGTCCTAGAACCAAACATTCGAAAACATGTGGCATCTACCAACCCGCACTGGGCCCGCATGGTAGATTAGAGCCCACTCCCTCTCGAAGAGAGGAGGTCGGTATCCAGCAGTGAAAACATTATAGGCTGATTATGCTAGACAGAACTTGACACTAAAGTCCGAAATCGCAGTAAAACATGTTACTAGGACATGTTTATTTAATTTCCTCCTAAAATAAGTTTTAGGACAGTTCAAGTGTGCAAGTACTGAGATAACTAGATAAATACTTAATATCTTTATCAATACAGTACCTATTAATAAAACTACTAATTGAATGAAGCTAGCGGTCTACTGATGACTAAGGACCAAGATCTCGCCGTACTTTGTTTGTATAGACCGCCGGCGTTCACCAACGTAGATAGTTTTCTTGAATCCTTAGATAATTTACTTACAGATTTGAAGCAATACAAAAATATAATAATTCAAAATATAAAAATCAAACAGTACTGATAAAAGAGCAGATGAGTACCGCCTTCTATTGGCTTCACACGGAGTAGCACCTACACACGTACTTCCAACTCACAGAAAAACATGTTTAGACCACGTCCTTGTTAAAACTCTGCTCCCTACAAAAACAATTATTTGCGAAACAAGTATCACGGACCACGCCATGGTCATACTAACTATGTATAAAAAACAAAAACAATATAAGGTCAAATCTCAAACGTACTCCAAAACGGACTTCGTAGCTGTAATAAATTAACTGAGCTTATTAGACTGGGTTAATATTTTACAGAACGATAACCCTGAAGAAGCTACTAATGTTTTCCTACACATCGTGACTCAGGTGCTAGATAAACATATACATATAGTAAACATATAAATATATGTAGATACTCAATAAAAACATGGAAAAGAGCAATTAAGCCTTGGATAACACCAGGGATAATGCGCTGCATTAGAAATCGAGACCGACTAAACCAGAAATTGAAGAAAGATAGAGAAAACAGCATACTAGAACTATCTTATAAACTATATCGACCCACTTGTAATAAACTACTAAAAAAATTAAAAAGGGCACACTGTAGGACAGAAATAGCAAAACATAAAAATAATATTAAAAAGTAATGGGATATAATTAAATAACTTCATAGTTACGAAAACAAAAATCTTAGATCTCAAGAGTTACTAAAATTAAAAAGAAATCCATTGGACTCACTTAATGAGGTTAACAAATATTTTGTGAATGTTGGAAAAACACTCGTTACAGATATACTTCGTAAATAGAAACTTAATGAGAGTGAGCTTATTAAGAGTTTTGAAAAATTACCATCTTCCTCTAATCCTTTCGTTTTACTTCCTGTAGATGAAAGGGAAGTCCTAAGACTGATTGGATCACTAAAAAATACTTCCTCGAAAGGATGGGATGGTATTAAACCTTACTTCCTTATTAAGATGACTACGCCTGATTTAGCCATACCGATCACAATTATTTGTAATCTATGCTTTACGGTTGGGGAATTCCCCAATGAATTAAACAAATCAGTAATAGTACCTTTGCATAAGTCTGGGGGCAGAAATATAGTGTCAAACTATAGACCAATGTCCTTGCTGCCTTCTCTCTCAAAAATAATTGAAAAGGCTTTAAATATTAGACTCAAACATTATTTAGAAAAGTATAATCTATTGTCACGGAATCAATATGGGTTTAGGCAAAATAAATGTACTGATGACGCTATGCAACAACTTATGGCAGAAGTAGTGAACAGTATCGACAAAAACAAGAAATATTTGAGTATATTTCTAGACTTGTCTAAAGCCTTTGATACTGTCTCTATTCCCTTACTGCTTAAAAAGGTAGAATGCAAGGTTATTGGGATCTGCCGCTGAAATTGATCGCTGACTACCTGTCTAATAGAAAACAAATAGTTAGGCTTGATAGTTACTCAAGTAAGGAAGAGTCTATTGAATATGGTGTACCACAGGGCAGTGTTTGTGCCCCACCCTATTTCTTATATACTTTGACGATTTATCAAGTTTAATTCTAAAACACGGAGAAATTATTACCTTTGCAGACGACACGGTTATTATTTTTACGGGCAGGGACTGGCGCGAGGTAATGATAGCCATACGAGCCCACACATGTAACTTGCACACCACTCAAACTTGCGATTGTTATCGTCTCGATATTACTTCATCAGTCAGGTATTTGGGGATACAAATAGATGAACAACTGAACTGGAACAACCAAATCTCAATCCTATCGAAACGTGTAAGAAAACTATTGTATATGTTCAGAAACCTACGATATGTTTGCGACCCAAAGTTGCTTACCACAACCTACTATGCGTTATGCCAATCAGTTATTACATATGGCATATCCATCTGGGGAGGAAGTGCTAAGACTCAGCTTATCAAAGCAGAAAAAGCGCAACGAGCCATTATAAAAACTATGCTGTTTAAAAAATATAGATTTCCGACCGATGAACTGTACAAGCTAAGTGCTGTTCTTAGCATTCGATGAGTAGATCTTACGTATTCAACACAACAAACCACCGGATTTTCCAGACGCTATACGAAGAGCTTACAAAGTCTACAGACAACCAATATATAGGACAAAATTTGCACAGCGATTTCTTTTTTTCTAGCTCCGTACATTTATAATAAATAATGTAACTCTAGGTTTTCGGAAATATAATTCACACATACCTATTTAAAAAGGTTGTGCGAAAACATTTACTCTGCTTAAATTATAAAAATACTGAAGACACATTTAAGATTCTGAAATAGCGAACTCTATATACATAATATCAAATATACTCACACACTCACAATCACGAGAAGCCAAAATAGTGTTAAGTGTATCAATTTATACTTTCAAAATTAGTTTAAGTTTTTCATTTGTTTTAGTTTCTTTTCTCAAGGAGCCTATATTATCTTATATGCTTAAGTTCTCACTCGTTTGTTTTTCTACGGGTCACAGGAATGAGGAATAATACCCTACTGTAATATAGTATCAACTAGTACAAGGGGTATTGTGACTGTTTCTGGCGGCCTTAATTAGTGTAATGTTAAAAGTATACTTAAGGTAACAAATTGTGCAAATAAATAAAATAAATAATTAAAACTAACAATGTGTATCAAAATCAATACACTTTGATAGAAACGGTAACACAGGATAATGTTTCTCTCATAAATTCCTTCGATGTCGATTTTCCTTAATGTAATTATTATTGTTCTAAGAAAACCCAGAGGCTTGCGGAAAACAAAAGATGTATTAATAATGATAATTTACAATGAATATAGACTTTTGATTGTCGGAGTACTGATATAAAACTGATTACCAAATATTACGTAAGTTTAAGTGTATTGGGTATAAATTATAGCTGGAAAAGTTTCAAACAATGTAGTAAATAAATCCGAATCTATTTGTTTGTTACTTGACGTCTCAGTTACTCGATCTGTTCTGTACAAGTCTCCCTTGAAAACCTAGGTGAAGTGAGCTGTCAAGAGTGTGTCAATACATAGTACCAGGTGGAATTACAACTCACTTTAAGCGCACTTCACCTAGGTTTTCACGGTGAGAATTTCATGATTACAGAATAGCACTGCTGATTTCAATGAAAAATACCTCAGGACGAACTAGACAAGGACTTATTATATTATGATACTTTACATCTGGGTACATGAAGTATTAGTCCCAGGCCAAGAGTGAATCCACGGGCAACAACTAGTTAATAATACTATTGTTATCAAAAGACATTTGATTCATGTTATTCATAACAATTAGTTAACGCAGCTGTTGCATAGAGTAACAGTAAATAATAATTATGTTTAATTAGTGTAACACCCGAGATTGATGGTACCGTTCAAACAAGAACAAAAAACGGACTTCTTAAAAATTTACTTGTAGTTTTTACCTACTTATTGTTTAAGTACGTTATTACCTCGTAACTAATTGTAATGCACGGTATCATATTTACTTGTCTTTCCAAAAAAATTAATTTAATTTTGTTAAACTTAACTTCCGTACCGATTTGAACGATAACGTAATATTAAATTACTACGCGCTTATCGTTATCGCTTCTCCATCGATTTCCTATGTTGGGAATGTTGTGCTGTAGCACGAAGTTCTGTTGAATATCAAACCTACTGGGTTGACAGCAACCATCTAATTTAACATGGTACCTACCGGTACGTTGACATTCGACTCTAAGAAGACCCCAATTTTAGTATCATTCATGCTCTCAAGTAGACAACAATACGAGTTCAATTACCACAGATGTGGTTCAATGGGTCTGAAAGAACTACAGTCAATCATTTTCAACTTCTCTAAAACATAAATGTTCAAGGTCAGGCATAACTGCTTTGAAAGAAATGTAATTTCCACAAAATTTTACTGCGTGGACCTTTTTCACCTAACCGTAACTTAAAAGGCTATTTGAAATGTGTTCCTAAGCTGCATTAGGTTAAGATACATTATTGTCGAACTAACATTTTTTTTCTTCTAGATGAACCAGTGTCTCCACCGAGCGGCGAGGAGGCACGGAACGACGTCAGCGCTGCGCAGGCGGCGCAAGACCGGCTCGTGGGCATGCACGCGGCGCTACAAGCGCAGCTAGCGTCCCAGCTGCAGCACCAACATCAACACCAACAAGCAGCAATGGCGGCCGCCGTCGCCGCCGCTGCTGCCGCGCACCATCATCAAAACAATAATGTCATAGGTCAGTGCTTGCTTCTATTTAGTATTCATTTAATTCTTATTTTCTGCGGGAGATGATGGCCTTCTATCAACTCTGATATATACAGGGTTATTGGTGAAACATTAACAACTGTACTCATCATTATGAACAACTTTTACTATGGGACCAAACCTGAAATCGCCAAAAAAAATCAGCTATTCCCTACATATATGTTCGTATAACTCGTCAAAATGTAGGGAACATCTGATTTTTTTTCGCTATTTCAGGTTTGGTCCCGTAGTAAAAGTTGTTCATAATGATGAGTACAATGACCTCTTAAGAGGTTGTTAATGTTTTACCAATAACCCTGTATATGTAGAGTTCTGAAGCCTTATGTAGTACCAAGAATAACAGAACAGACTTCGTAAAAGTATTTCCTGCTATCCAGACCAAAAATATTACGTAGAGAACAATTTCCTAGAAGGAATCCGCTTGTAAAAGAAAGCTCAATGACATGAAAATCTGTAGACGCAAGAACATCCTCTTCAGTTTCGTCTTGCAAAAGCTCTTGAAGCTTCACCAATAGTGCTGAACGGGTTAATGGTCCTTCGAGACGTGGTGCCCCGTGCCTTGTGCCGTTCAATGTGGGTTTTATGAAGCTGTGAAGTATAAAAAAAATGTGTGAATATTTTAAAAAGCCGCTAAACGCAACTATATCGCCGTTTTTGATTGAAAGTCGGATCGTTTCTAAGTTTTTAGTGCACATTTTAATGGATGAAAATTTGAAATTGAGCTCATTTATTTCGTAATTGTAAGAGCGGTTTTCGTAGTTCAAGTGTTACAACTAAAGTGCAGTTGACACAAACAATTTAAATTATTACCTTTTGGCCGCGACTTTGTCCGCGTGAAATATCTAAGTGTCATAGGATATAGTTTTAACATAAACTATATCCTATGACACTCGGCAATTCTGTAAGCTTCCCATAAAATTTTCGAATTCGGATCGGTAGTTCCAAAGATTGTTACTACATACGAACTCACAAATTATTACCTCTCTATATCATTTCTATATTGGTATAGATTGCTTGTAAATAACATTAAAATGCGTGGAATTTCAAGTGCTCAGTTTTAAATTTCTTACGCTACTATACTGTATACAAAACACAGCCCCCAAAAACCCCACCCTGTAAGGGTTCCACCAAGAATTGGAAAGGTATAATTATTTTTCAATTAGACTGGTTGGGTTCATGAGTAATGGGATTTTCCCAAACACACTGTTTGGGGCAACATGCATTCCCTCAGTAGAATCGGGGGTTTTAAATTAGAAAAGTATCATGAATTTGAAATCAATTAATTATTTAAGCTCTAAAGTTATATGATTTTCCCTGATCATAAATATATGATGGTTTTTTTAAATACGATTTCCACAACCCTATCTATATTTATCCTATCTCTCTTAAAACAATAAAATTATCAACGCGAAGAAGGAAAAATACCATGAAATATTATGTAATATTTTATTTGCATATTCAGATGACAAATTAATTAGCATTTACAGTCTATTTGTTAGTTACACCTGCGTAAAACTGATTATACACGTACAGGGCTGTGTTAAGCATATTAAATATTGTGCTACTTGAGATACGAGACAAGATAAGTATATACAAACACTCGCAGGAGCGCCTTATTGAAAAGTTTACTCTGCGCGTCAGATCATCATGATTTTAGAATATTTACAACATGGAGGAATTGATCATTGTGAAATTGTGACTTTGTGACCATTGATAAATGTTATATTCCTCTCAGAGTGAGAGCAGTGGTGGCTCAGTGGTAACAGCTCCGAGTTACGAGTTGTAGGTCGTGGGTTCGGACCCAGGCAGGCTTTACTTTGTTTAAATAATTTCATCACCACTGCTGTCAAAGTGGCGAAGGATAAAATCGTGAGGAAACCGGCACATCCTAGAATCAAAACAAACCAACCACCCAACCCGCACTTGGCCTGCGTGGTGGATTTACAGCCCATTCCCTCTCGAAGAAAGGAGGTGTCCCAGCAGTGAGAATATTATACCTAGGCTAATTATGTATTATTTCTCTCGTTGCAGTCTTCATTGTACCCAAACCAATCAATGAGCTTTGCATTTAAAACTATTGAGAAGTCTTTCCCCTTTTCAAACCAGTGCATCGATTCTGGTTTAACCCAGCGTCCCAAAGCCTAATCTAGGTATTTCCAGCCAATGTGCGCAAAATAAAACACAATTTATCGAGATCGTAAAGACTATTATCTCTTGCATAGCACCTGTCAGTATTCATTCGTACAGCATTGTCTGTATTTTCATCTATTGCACATCTGGCTAATTCGTGACTGTTGTGATTATTATTAGCTGCTTCAGATTTGTATCAATCAAATTATGTTTTCGTATACGAACCTTTACTGAAACTTGCTCCATGCATTTCGTACTCGTAGCGTGTAGAAATTGGTCATAGATCTCTTTATTTTGACATTTAGATTTGCAAGTTATGAGTCTTATGAGTCAGGCAATTGCAAGTAATAAATATCGTTTACTGGCTAAGTTACAAGATATACCACTTGAAGCTACTGTATTCGAGGAATAATAATGATTTAAATGTCGCAGTAGTTCTTAAGTAGCGGTGTACCTACTTAGCAATCGACAAGGACCAGTTCTTATTGAGCGATTGAATGTAATTGAAAAACAATTGAACAGATTGATGGACACTACTAGCAGAGACAAGCCCATTAAATATTTTTCAATAGACCGGTATGCTAAATACTCGTATAATCATTCAAAAGTACGGATCTCATATATTTCATATTTAATCATTTTATTTTTAACCCCCGACGCAAAAACGACGGGGTGTTATAAGTTTGACGTGTCTGTGTGTGTGTGTGTGTGTGTGTGTGTGTGTGTGTGTGTGTGTGTGTGTGTGTCTGTCTGTGGCATCGTAGCTCCCGAACGGATGAACCGATTTTGATTTTGTTTTTTTTGTTTGAAAGGTGAATTAGTCGGGAGTGTTCTTAGCTATGTTCGATGAAAATCGGTCCAAGATGGCCGCCGCCACAAAATGGCGGAATACATATTTTTTAACAACTCCCTTAATATGGGTATCAAATGAAAGGGCTTCAATAGTAGAATACTATACACTATGATAAATTTCAAATCCAAGATGGCCGCCACCACAAAGTGGCGAATTACATTTTTTTTTCACAACTCCCTCAATATGGGTATCAAATGGAAGGGCTTGACTAGTAGAATACTATACCTACACTATGACAAATTTCAAATCCAAGATGGCCGCCACCACAAAATGGCGAATTATATTCTTTTTTCATAACTCCTTCAATATAGGTATCAAATGCAAGGGCTTGACAAGTAGAATAATGTAAACTATATTGAAAGGGAATGAGGAATAGTTAATATTCCTCATTCCCTTTCAACGAAATGAAAACTAAAAACTTCAAAATATTTTTTTTTCTGATCAATGCTCTAGAATGATGAGAAAAGTGGAGTGATGACTGGTACCTACGACCACTGAGTTTGACTATTATTAAGTATTACGAATGGAATTATCCCACTTAAAAAGCGTAGGTATTTTACATCAGATAGTGTCGCAGTCCCATTTTATAAACTACTTAGATCAGAAATACCTAAGATATCTAACGCTATGAAATACTTGTACGAAAGTTGAATAACTAAAGGAAGAACTAGGAAAAGGATATAATAAAACAAAAAAATCTGTTTAGTAAAACAAAAAAAATATTCTTCAACTATAAATTAATAATTATTTTTTGACAGATAAAAACCTGATTAAACACCAAATTACCTGAATCTTAAAACACAAGAAAAATAAATAAATAAAAGAAATGAAATAAGTACAAAAATTAAGGAGTCCCTACAAAAAGCATGAAATAAAAAATTAAATTAAAAATTTAAAAAACCCCCGACACAAAAAAATAATAAAATTAAATAAGTAATTGGAAAAGGATCAAATAATTTAAAAACCCCCAACTTAAAGAATCTAGGTAACGAGACTAAAACAGATAAATTCATATGGAAGTCGGGGGACCGTTCTGTGGAACACCTTCTATGCTAACAGGTCCCCCGACTGCCATATGAATTTATCTGTTTTAGTCTCGTTACCTAGATTCTTTAAGTTGGGGGTTTTTAAATTATTTGATCCTTTTCCAATTACTTATTTAATTTTATTATTTTTTTGTGTCGGGGGTTTTTTAAATTTTTAATTTAATTTTTTATTGTACATACTTGAAATTATTGAATCGGATTAAATGTAATTGGAGAATAGGTAGTGACGCGTGGCGGGAATTAACGACATCCTGACAGGACGGACGTCGAACGTTGACCCACCACAAGCTGTCTAGCTGTCACAGAGCCACTGCAATAATGTCACGTCATTGTACATGTTATTATACTTATTATATAAGCAGTTTTGTCGTGAAGTATTCGTTTTTGAACCCGTAATTTAATTAAATTTCTGTTTATTACCCACCATTAATTGGAGCCTTGGTTAATTCATTACCTATCTGTTACCGTTATTCTAACCCAATTTGAAACACGCGAGAAAAAAAAAATCGGGACTTTTATTGATCCGAATTTAAATCAGTTGGCAAAAGTTCGTACTACTTTTTATATTTCAGTTGTGTAACAATTTACTTTGTCTAAATCTAAAGAATATTCGGTTTATTTTGGTAAATGACTTATTCTCACATATCATTGGTAGATACAGTATCTAACACCGGTATTCATGAACATTACTATGAGGTCTCACAGGGCGCGCGGACGCACAGGGTCACAAAAACCTGTTCATAAACGACACTTGAGGGACGGACGACACTATGCGCTTACTATAATGAACGCACAGCTAAAGTAGCTCGCTAGCTACTTTACGCTACGCATAGTGCGACAGTCAACACAAATGTCAAACTGGCATCGGGTATTAGTTAGGTTATGTTTGTAGTGATTTGTGAATTGTGATACGCTGATTTGTTTTGTTTAATTGCGATGGATTACAGCAGCGAAGATGATTTTGATAATTATATTCTTGAGAGAACACAAAGAAGAATCAGCACAAGAAAAGTGATACGTGACTTTCAAAATCCTTTCGATTATTACAGTGCTGATGAATTTAAAAGACGCTATAGATTTTCGAAAGATATCGTTTTATATATACTTATGCCTCTAATAAATGCAGATCTTTTAAAAGTTACCAGCAGAGGCCTTCCAGTGCCTCCTATTTACCAGTTACTAGTGGCCTTAAGATTTTATTCATCTGGGAGTTTCCAGGTTTGTAACAATTCAGTTAATTTTCATAACAACAGTTTCAAACTCACATTATTTTAATA
Source organism: Mesoligia furuncula (assembly GCA_916614155.1). Classification (NCBI taxonomy): domain Eukaryota; kingdom Metazoa; phylum Arthropoda; class Insecta; order Lepidoptera; family Noctuidae; genus Mesoligia; species Mesoligia furuncula. Next base: position 13,322,059 of record OU744803.1, on the reverse strand, counting down.
ATATTTAAGCATTAAGTAATAACAATGGATAGGTAGGTATATAGCTTCTTAAAGTTAACACTCAAAATAAATATTTACGGTACCTACCATGTAATTAAACTCCATCATGTATTTTTATGGTAATTAGTTTGTTATGTATTATAATTGTAAGGATGTAGGTACTAACACCATTTTTATTTTCAGATAATTACTGGAGACCTCATAAAAGTAAGCCAACCAACTGTCTCAAGGATAGTGAGAAGAGTTTCATATCTATTTTGTTTAAAGATGCAGCGATTTGTGAAGTTTCCTAGCAATCTTGAAACAATAAAAGAACAATTTTACAGCATAGGAAGCTTTCCTGGTATTATCGGTGCCATTGATGGAACTCATATACCGATTCAAAATCCTGGTGGTTCTTATGCGGAAGTATTCAGAAACCGAAAAAAATACTTTTCTATAAATGTACAGATTGTATGTGGGCCTGACTTACAAATATATGACATTGTTGCTGATCGACCCGGTTCAGTACATGACAACCGAATTTTCCAAGCTTCTTTATTAAAGAGAAAGATGGAACAAGGTGTCATGGATGGTATACTTTTAGGAGATAGTGGATATGGCTGTCAAAAATATTTACTGACACCTGTTCTACAACCGGAAACAATTTCAGAAGAAAATTATAATAAGGCCCATATAAAAACAAGAAACACTGTTGAAAGAACGATAGGTGTCTGGAAGAGAATTTTTCCTTGCCTATCAAAAAAAATGGCAACAAATCTGACAACAACGTGCCATGTTATTGTAGCAACTTCAGTTTTATACAATATTTGTAGATCTCATGGCATTGTTGAAGAAATAGAGGATATTGGGTTTACAACAACTACTCGACAAAACATTAGAAATACACAATCATCCAACAGAGAAGGACTGCTATTTAGGAGATCATTTATAACACGCCATTTTTAATGTATAATTACATAAAATAAAACAAATGTATTTTAATTTTGAAGTTGTTTTTTTAATAGTTCAATTTCCATTTTTATTTTTGTTAATTGTAAATCATGAAGTTGTTTTTCGAAGTGAATTAAATTTTCTTCCCGTTTTAATAAGATCCTCTCCCTGTTCAGTCTTAATTCATGCAATTCTGAATCCTGTTGCATATTCATAGTACATCGCTTTATTCTTGCTTCTGTTTCACTACAAATTTTCTTAAGACCTGAAAAATAAATAAGCGCATTATAAACAAGAGACTGCAACACCAAGTTCTTATTTGCATCTGAGATTAATCCCTGCCCACACCTCTTAAATTGACAAAATATTCAGTTACCTGTGTTATTAGTGGATATATCCTTTCGTTTTTTTGGTTGAGAGGGAACATTGTTGCCTACGTCACTTATAAAACTATTATCCACATTCATAACTGTAACAAAAATATTTTTAATGTAAGTATTGTTTATGAAAAAACGTATTATAACTACATAGATGGATACATTTTTATGATAATAATAAAAACATACCCTCAGTGCCCTTAGCGCAGTTTTCAGAATCATAGAAGTTGGTAACAATTTTTGTATTAATATTTTGATACACAGGTTCGTCACTCACTACTTCAAGATCCACAACTGAAATATAAAATAATGATTACTGGACATAATACTTATACACACAATGCTTACATTGTACATATTTTGCACAAAGGATACAAATTGCCTTACCATTATTTTTTTTTATTTTTTTAATATCCTCTTCAGTTTGTGTCAAGTCATCTGAAACTAAAGTAGACAGTTATTATATTGTATATTTATTATATTATTTAGATAGAAGTAGATATTAATTATCTTTTTACACTCTGATATTTACTCACTTTCTATAGAATTGGAGTCAATAACCCCTGGAACTGTTAAATTTATAAATGGACAAATTGCATCCACAACATTATCTGAAGGTAAACCGGGTCCACCTTCTGGTGGGCCTCCACCTGTACGTCTCATATTTATGGACTCAAAAGAAAGCTCCTTCTTTCTACTAGATTTTATATTCTCCCAACATCTTTTTAACTGAATGTTATTCCTAGGCGTCACATAGGACTGCGCATTATAGGCCAATGTCAGCTCATCCCAGGCCTTCTTCTTCAACTCGATGTTTTGAGCGTGTGTACGCTTATCCTCAATAATGGGCCGGTCCCGCACTAAAGCCACAATTAGTTCTCTTTCCGAAGAAGTAAATGGTAACTTCTTTAAGCTGAAAGAAAACAACACGTGTTATTATTTTCACAACTTTGAATACGAAACAAACAGAAACATACAATTTAATACTTACCCTGTTTTGGGTGATTTCGTACTCAATAAAGGCAAGCAACTAGTATTCATTTTGTAAAGTTTATTATAACTTATGTAAAACTTAGGAAACAGTTAACAAAACTTGTAAATAAAACAGTGGTCTTGATTGACGTTTATTCTGTCACTGTCAGTCAGTCAACCAGAGTGAAGTCGCGTCACAACGTTAACCAATCACAGCGCCCCATTCAATGCTAAGTGTCCGCACAGCAAAGAGTCCATTAAGTATTGTTTATGAAATGAATGGCCTGCCATGACGAACGCAGTGAGAAATGTCTTACTTAGCATAGTGTTGCTGCCATACTTATCTAAGTAGCGTTCTTGAATACCAGTGTTAGTCAACAAGACATTGAGATTTCAAAATTAGACAAATGGGTGCTCTACTTTACAGATGGAGAGGTTACATAACTCATTATAATTTATTTATGAAATCTGCTGTTCTGTCAGCGCTAAATGGGTCGGTGGGCTAAAATATACGCATGTTCAGAATCTTTGGAGCACATCTAGGTGGGATAGTGTGGCGGCGGTTCTGAGGCAGTCGTCGAAGTCTAGATTGAGGAGCCGGTAACTGGGGGTTGGGTACCGGCTGTGCGCGGGGTGCGGTGCGGCCGTGCGGCGCGCGCCTCAGTGTCGGTCCGCCCGCGCCCGCGCCCGCCCGCGCCGCCGGCCGCGACCTGCCGCAAACCGACCCTCGCGTCTACTGCCCTAACCTCACTTGATTACCTGCCCACATACATATACCGCCTGTCAAAACACACGGTGAAAAGCGCCATTCTGTTTCGTTGCTGTCTTACGTACCCCTCGAGTTTAGTGCAAAAAGCGCATGACTGTATCACTTGAACCAAAATGACTTAAAAGCTTTTGGAGGTGCAGTGTACCGTTTGTTTTTAATTGATGAATCTGGAACTATAAAACGCTCTTAGTTAAAGATAGACGCGAAAACATCCAGCTCAAAGAATTACGTAAAACGTAATCAAATGTAGAGACGGCGTAATCAAATGTAGAGACGGCGCGAAATAACGAATAGGCTGACTAATAGCAACTATTACTAAATAACAATTCTGCTTGGTGTGTCTTATGTTAATGCTTATCAATAAAATAATAATAAAAACTACATATTATGATGCTATTTGAGCAAATAATGTTATCTTTTATTTATAACGTAACGAATGACATGATGGCAGATTGAGCTGATTCCATAAATAGTTTAAAAGATAACATGTATTAGTTATATTGTTGCTGCTATATAGATATCATTTTAGTGACAATCAAAAGGAAAATAAGACACTACGTAAATAAACCATGGACTTTCAAGGTTTATGAAATATACTGTTTTGACGTAAATCCCGCTAGATTTTGACCGTCTTGTTCTACGTTGGTGCAATAGTATTGATTGCCTTTTTTCTGTATTCTTGACATATGTTTTAGTTATCGTCGGTGGTTAGACCTGAGGCGCGAACTTTGCGTGCGGTATCGATCGGGTCGGCGCCAGCACGCGATACAACCGCTGCACCAGCGTCGTTGCCCCGCGACGCTTGCACGACATGTTTCACTGAACACTAACAATATCAAATATTCATTTCAATTATTTCAAATTGCTATTGAGTCATAAAGTATCATGATGGACTCAATACCTTTTATACAACCTTTACCTTTCCGCATTGCGCACACTTTCTTTCCATCAAATTATTTTCAGTGACGCAGTGGTCATGTCCGAAAAGTGCATGTAGGTAGACTGTTGTTTTCAGGCAATTTGCAGTGTAAACTGAAAGTCAGACTACAATAAGTTAAATGTCAAACTCTGTGTTATTAAAACAATGCTCAAGAATTTTGGGAGTATTCTTTACTCACATTTCTTTGATCGTTAAAATGCCTTGATGGGGTACGATGTAGTGAGAATGTGCGGGCCGGGGACGGTTAAGAGTGGTGGGTAATAACTGGCGCGGTGTCACGAGCGCCGCCGCGCGGCAGGCGCGTGCCGCCGCCTCCGCCGCCGCTGCCGCCGCCACCACCGCCGCCTGCGCAGCGCCTCTCCATGATGGGCTTCATCATGGGATGTGCCTGCCTGAGAGGTTCGTACTTTGGATACGTACACACCAATTTCAAGAGAGCAGTGTGTAGGCACTGTATGAAGTCCACTTGATCCTTTATTTTCAGAACAAATTGTGTCTAATGCATTTATCTTGGAATTTTTCTCAACAACTTTGCAAGTGATTTGGTGTGGAATTAATCTGACTGAGCCCCTTTTGAAACGTTCAGGCTGCCAGCTAGCGGGCGTCAGGTTCTTGGCAGCGAATAAGTTTGCGGGTATTGGATAAGGGAGTGACCACACTAACCGCCGCGGACTCGGTTTGCGCCGCCGGTCAGAAAGTGCTTTATTGCATGGATTGTAATTAAAGTGCATAGTCCGACGCGGTGTCAAGTAGCGTCGTCCGAACCGAGACGAATGACGTCTTTATCGCTATTATGGCATGGACATAAAGATCTTTCTGACCGATACAAGACGATTTCGCGCCGACAAGTGTGGTCACTCCCTAAACCGGATGAATCATGCGGGACCGTGTGAAAACTTTCGTGCTTGTCCATACGCTCCTACAACGTCAACTAACCAGCTGCCTGAGCGTTAGAAAAGACCCACATTAGCATTAGCACGATCACTTCAATCAGTAGGTACGTATTTCCTGACACTTATAAGTCTTAAGCCGAGACGTGGCCAGGCCTACTGACTATCAAAAGGTTTAAAGCTATGTCTTACTCTATTTGGTTAAATCCGAAATTCGGATTTAGATTATGGAATAGCTTTCAACCTTTGCGGGTAGTGTTCTGTCGAATCATCTCTATTCGGAATCCGATTAGAGATGACGACAGAGAACTACCGCATTGGACCAACTCTATAAGCCGCAGAACTCTAGTGAACTTGATACCCGTTGGCAAAGAGTTGGGGCTCTGGCTGAGCGAAGCGATGATCTTCGCAAGGTGACTGGTAAAAGGTGATGGATGAGAGTGGCTTAGATCAAGCTCAGTGGCGTGCGATTCGAGAAAATAATAATTATAATACCGGTAATGGATCAACGTTCTATTAGTAGAGTGTTTTCTCACGGGCTTTTGGTGTAGGCGTTGACAGAGCGTCGCTCGCGAAAACCCTTATAGATTGGATACAATCATTTACGAAATAGATTCCGAAGAAGTAACATCTTGGCTCTGTCTTAAAAAAATTACTACGCAAACGAGAGACGATAAAAAAATAGATAATTACAGCTGTGGAAGAACCAAAAAAAAGATTTTGGTCAACTGACTGATCTTGCTAGTCATTTACTAGCAAGATCGTCAGCGTATGGATAACCAAAACTGAACCTGCCAATTGTTTACATACGTTAAGAGCGTTTACACCGTACGGCCTGTCATACAAACTTTCAAGCCCTTGTTTTTCGAAATGAATGAACCGATTTTAATGAAACTTCATATGCAGAAGCAGGATACAAAGGTCTAAAAAGTTACTTAAGAAAATTTTCGAAATGTCTTGTTTAAAAAAAGATAACTGTAAATCTCTGTTTCTACGGAAAATTTAAAATCGGTCTAATTTGGTTGTAACACTTTTTTCGAAAATGTTCTTTAGTAACTTTTTAGACCTTTGTATCCTGCTTATGCGTATGAAGTTTCATTAAAATCGGTTCATTCATTTCGAAAAACAAGGCCTTGAAAGTTTGTATGAAATGCCGTACGGCGTAAACGCTCTTCGTTTTCAAACCTAAAATATCATGTTTCTTGAAAAACTAATTTAAAATTAACGTATCGTCCACAAACTAAATATACCGGTAACGCTTATAAAAACTATGAAATCGGATCTTTCTGAACTCAATATGGGAGCTAAAAGATAATGTTGGTCACTCAAATAGCCACCAAATACCCATTGCACACCGTGAAATATTCTCTTCTTTGTCGTTTTAAAACTTTAAATAAGTAATGTCGTTCGTTTGTTGATTCTAACGTTCCATTTAAAAGTAATCAGAAAGATAGTGGCTAACCAAAACCAATGCATTTTAAATGTGCCTTAGCTTATGTTTAGGACCTCTGTCGCCAAGGGACGGTATGTGAAGCCTGCAAATGCAGTGGTGTAGAAGATAGAAACGCGTAAGGGGAAACTACATTGTGTGTAAAAATCATCTTCTTCTGTGATTTCAGGGCTTTATTAAGTTTGTGGAAATGTCCCAACGTAATTTTAGATATTTACCTACAATTAACAATGATGGTATTCTCTTCTTTATGAATATTCGCTTTTAATGTTATTCTCACGCCGCGCTGGTGATAGACAGCGACATTTTTGTTTGATTGAATATTAAATTACTGGTTAAAATAAAGCCCGGAATAGACATGCCTGTAACTTACACAAAAGCAATCAAGTAGCTTGCATGCCATTATGGTATTCACCAACCAGAATGATATGACCAGATGCATACTTGCATACTTTTGTGCAAGTTATAGGAATGTGTATTCCGGGCTTAAAGCAAGTTCACTTTAAGCTGTATCAGTGTTTGCTTTAGAAACCCTCGTTTGAAGAGGAATATCTTGGAAGTTTTGAAGTCTACGGCAACTAAACTTCACTGAGGTTGAAATTATCTGGTTGTCACATAGACAAATAGACTTTGTAGTTTTATTACATGCATATGACATTGAACCATAGGTCGACTATATGTATAGTCGACCTATGGTACCTATGGCATATACCTGACCATATATTTATAAACGTTGCTTAATGATTAGTGACTTTTTGCCATACATTTTTGACGTTTAAACTTTAATCAACGTTTTCTAAATAAACCCCTTCACTACTACTGTCTGCATAATATCTTTCAACATGTATTACATTTAATCGCTTCCATCGTCAATATTTCATGCAACTCAACTGTAAGCTACTTGCACTTTAATACAAGACTGTGTTATCTCCGCGGAGTAACTACTAACTACACAGTTAATAATTTACGAGGCGTCTAACCGTTCACGATGCAGTTTTAGTTGTTACCAACAGTCTGACGTCATGCCATGCGGTCGCAGATAACACATGAGGTAAATAGAATGCACCTTTTACTTGAGATGACGTTTGCTTTGGGATGTGACGATACCCGCGAACAACGAACAAAGTTTATCGAACTAACTGACTCAGACAACGGTGATATTTTCTTGTTATTTTGGCTGTAGGTATTTCTATAACAATGACATCTATGGGTCTTTTAATCTAAGGAGTTATCGATTGGTTTGTGTATAATGTTTAGGGTTCCTACCTTAAAAGGAAAGCGGAACCTTTAAGTTAATACTTAAAGGTTCCGTTTTCCTTTTAAGGTATAAATGAGCTTATGCTCATTTATTACTTTTCTTTGTTCTTCATTGGTTTTTCCAATTACTCAACCACTCTTTTGAGAGAAATCTAGTCTAGATTGCTCTTAAATCCCCCCAAGAGTATTTTGTAATGTCCCAACTATGCTCTCAACACTATATTCTTTTAAAAAGACCAGTGAAGAGTATTTCTAATTCGTGTCATCGGGGTGTATTACCCAGTATTTTCCCAACCAAGGTTGTAGCATAAGCCTTCTTATCCCTTATTGCTGATAATTCGAGTACCTACCTCAGTTCCACTACCCTGGTTATATCTACTAGTATATCCTGTATGTTAAGCCGAACACAGCTCCGGCGACATTTTCTAGTGAAACGGGAGTCTGCAACAGCGAACAAATCTTTTCAACTGCAACACTCTCGTTGCTGTCTTTTTTTCCAGTTCTCGTTTTGTAGTTTCACAATTTTTTGTAGCTTTCTTTCCTAAGTTTTTGAACTCTAACCTTCTCAGCATTTATTTGCGTGCCACTTTCTTTAAATTACTTAAAACCATCATCTCAACAATCGTTGACTATATAGGGAAGGCACAGCTTTGTATTCTACTCTCTTCTCATTTAATTAGTAAATCTACGAGCCTGTTGCCATTTACAGATCACAAGATATGGTTGATGCTGAGATTGCTTATTTTAATCACCCGATAACACTTTTCGACATCACCAGCCACGCTTCCTTCTACGACGATTCCATGACGTGATAAACAGAAGAACAAGAGCATTTTTTTCCGTGATGCTATATGTCATCTCAGAACAAGGTATAATTTTGGTAAAAGATAAACCCAACGGATCACTTATCCGCCTTGGGATTTTAGCCCAGGGTTAAGGGGGTATTATAACCATGCCAGTTATCATTAACGTCATGGCACATGAGAAAATGTACACCGAACATTTAACACAACGCGACGCCATTTTTTATCAAAAGGTCTTTATGCTCCCATCATCGTAAAGATAGCGAAACATAAATAAAACGTAACAGGGGTTACATGGAACATAAAACTAGAAATAAATCTGCCAATAACAAAATTCATGAATGAGAGCAAACATCTATCTACGTATTTTCAGCTTTGTTTGTGTTTCTAGGTAAGCTCACGATAACGTATGCATAAATACATAATAATATGTAGTGTTTGTAGTTACTGTCATTCAGTGATTCAGAGCAAACTGATACCTGTGTTACGAAAACTTATGAATATGAATAAAGCACCGTAGCTTTGTGTACTTATAGCAACTGTTATTTGCAGTTACCTTGTTTTAGCGAGGTTTCCTACTAACTTAATCGGGAATGATCCGTCATACATACGTTTACATGACTTTACAGGAGCATAGAGAAAGAGCATTGGAGCATCCTAAGTTGCAGCACTGCGGCTCGAGACATGATGTCATGATGTCCGTACCTGTGTGTGCTAATTTTGTAATAAATTATAATGTATAAAATTTAAAACCTTTTTTAATTTTATGTTTGAACCGTGTTTAAAGGTCAAAGGCGCTGGACCACTGCTTTGTGTAGGTAGACACGCCTGGGCTGCTACAATTTACTCAAAGTTCCGCCCACATATAATTAAAAATATATATAATTAAGGACTTTAATATTTCAAAAGTAGGAATAAGCTTATGCAGAATTGAAGTTTAAATACTGCCTAGGAGAATGAATAATGCAACATAATTCCATGGAAAACGAATTAAGTTTTTATGTTGAAAAATTATTCAGAATTTTCGCCAACTTAAATTACGTAACAACTTGTAATTTGGACTGAGGTCTCGGCTGAAAGAAGCAATCGAAAAAAAACCTACATAACTTATTCTATCTGACGTTTTAATTGTCCACATTGCAATCATTTTAATGTTTAGGTATCGTAACGACGACTATCGTCTCATGTAAATCCGCTGTCACGTAATAACAAAAAAACAACCGACTTCCAAAAAAAACACTACAAATTGAAAAATAACTTTAATTTCGGAAGTCGGTGTCTTCGGTTCCGCGTTTTCGTTTATTGACACCGACTTCCGAAATTAAAGTTATTTTTCAATTTGTAGTGTTTTTTTTTGGAAGTCGGTTGTTTTTTTTTGTAAAAATGTTTTTATTTTTCACTTTTTAGTGGGTCAGTTTGTAATTTATCTAAGTTACAATAGCGTAATGCCAACTGTTCATCACCTTTTACAAAATTTTGCTTTTCCCGATGCTGGGACGTTAATTGTTGAGGAGTTCTCCCGGTAAGAACCAGGAGATCCTCAACAATCACTCGCAATACGCATTGTGACGAGCATAAATTGCTTAGTAACCATATTAAAGTAATTGAATCGCAAACCGTGAAATATTTGTCAGTGAGTAGTTCCGATGGCCATCTGTGATCTTCATCATCAGCTCCACTTTACCAAGTGATGATTTCCGAGAGCAAATGCTCAAGTTACTTTATAAAATATCCAAATCGCTGTAGCTTTGCCTATAAAATTTGAGGGTTTCCCTCGATTTCCATGGAATCCTCTCATCAGATTCCAACTTGATGATAATGGGACCACCTCGAGAGTATACCCTTTCAAATAAAAAAAGAACTTTTGGAATCGGTCCAGCCGTCTTCGAGTAATCGGTGAACATACACAAGGTAGCTACTGTAAACTGTTGAGGAATTCCCTTAACTGTCCTTCGTCTTCATCATCAGACCCCTAATGACAGTCGCAACCCATCTAGGTGTAAAGTTCACATCAATACAAATTAATCAAGCCCAAACACAAGGTAACTGCTGTAAATCGTTGAGGAGTCCCCTCGACTGTCTTTCGGCTCCATCATCAGATCGACTCCAGGCCTTCATCAAATTGTAGTGCTTTAAAATACTTAATGAAAAAATTAACAAACGCACTAGTAGCTCCTACGATTTTCGAAAGTTCCCCTCGATTTCACTGGGATGCCATCATCAGATCCTGGTTTCCTTATCATGGGACCACCCTTGGCATATATCCTTTCCAACAAAAAAAGAATAATCAAAATCGGTTCATAAACGACGAAGTTATCCGCGAACACACATAAAAAAAAAAAAAAAAAAAAAAATATATACGGTCGAATTGAGAAACCTCCTCCTTTTTTTGAAGTCGGTTAAAAAAGAGGGTTACCGGCACACCGTGGCGCATTACATGCTTCATAGATCAGGACGTAGCGGGGGGCTTTGCAGCCCTTACACCTAGGTCATTGCACTCTTTAAACCCTAGGGTTGCTCATTTTCTTGTTATACTCTCAACGAGAGCTAGATGAATGGCGATAAATTAAAAATTCAAAACAAAGCGAAGCAGCGCGTGGGCGGGCGGACGGCAAACGCGGAGGGCGGGCGGCGATCGAAGAGCGTGCGCGGTGCCGGGGGCTGGGGGGAGCAGTAACGATCGTGCGGCCGGCCGCAGTCTTCCAGCCGCGAGCGCGCCGCGAGCATGAGCGACGTCGGCACGCTCGCCGCCATGGACGCGTTCGCGGGCGGCGCGAGGCGCAGGCCCGCGCGCCTGCCACCACCGCCGCCCTTCGTGCCGCCGCCGCCGCCCCAGCGCCACGACCACTACTACGTGCGCCGCAAGTCTCCTATCCCAAGACACACCGCGAACCTTACGCTGTTCGCGCGTAACAATGGTACCCCAGCACCAGACATCTGCATGCACTTGCACAAGCTCGCACGCACCTACACCTGTTCAGTTCTTCAGCTCCTGCCCCCGCCCGCCGGCACGTGCATTGCCAATGTCAATGTCACGCTCCCCTCGTTGCATGTACCCTTTGACATTTAGGATCTTCTAGTGGTTCCTGTTCAACCTTTGTCCTATACCATTCAGTAGATTTTTTTGTATCAATTCTCTTTTCTCAGACCGTTCTTAATGTGATCTTTAAATAGCGTTATTTAGATAAATCGAAGTAATCCCATCAAAGCCTTACCAAAAGTTACTATTCCGAAAACAGCTTTATCCGAATATAATTCATGAAAATATACAAGTTCAAAGTACCCGTACATAGTGAAACATGCTAGACTTACTTATTTATTCAGTGAGGAGTGAAAGTCATGAAGCAACAGACAAGGTTATAGTTGATTTCAGTGTCTCAACAGTTTAAAGTCATCTTTTGCAAACGATTTCGTAGCTGTTGAGTGAACAGCTTACTTACTTGGAATCAATGAATTATCTGAATTCTTTCAGTAGCTATTTAAATGTTTTTTTAACCAAGTCACAATAATTAATATTTTTTTCGCACTTTTTACTAGCTTAATCTTCTTACTTTTCTTTATGCACTGTCAAGTAAAAGAAAGAATAGAAGAAAGAATCTTGTTATCTTATATCGTACAATCTTCAATTACCAGCAGTGCTATATTCCTAACGGTATGTATAAATCACATACCTAATCGCACTTTGACATCTTGTAATACCTATTATTTGTTTTCACATTGCATTTTCATTGCTCAAGATTATTTCTGTCGTGGTATTCATGCTTTATGGCAATCGATCATTTTGAGGAATTTAGATTTAGGTATCCATGTTTATCGTTTCACGATATTATGGCCAAAAGTTCGTACAATTACGAAGTCATTCGTTTTACATTCATGTTTTAAAAGTATTTATTTATATGGGGCGCAACGAGGCAATTGTAATGAAATTGATACAAATTGTGAAGTCAATGGATCGGGCAACGGACGGATAATTCAGCTCTGAAAATATTGTATTGAATCGCGAGTAGAGCCACTTGGTTTTACTGACAAGGCTTATGGAAGTTGTGGGAAACGGCGATTGTATTAAATACAGTGTCGGTGTCGAAGGAGAGCGGATGTTTGTAAGAATGTAACGTGGTTAGTTAGGCGCCGCCGACGTCGATGTCGATAAATAACGGAGAAGGCGTCTTGTGGCCTTGCGTAACTATTTGCGGCAGCGGTGTGCTTGTAAGCGGAGCCGTCGGCGATGCAAGCTACATACCTACATACGCCATTTTAATTGTCCTACCGTCGAATGTCAATCACCACATTCCTCCAATAATGACGTCCGTTTAATATAGATAACCTCGTCCGTTACGCTAAACTTATATTTAGAGAGCAAAGTCACACTTACTTCCTATTTCACCAAGAAAAGAACCTCTCGCTGTCGTATCAAAACCTGTTAGCCTCTCGCTAGAAATACGGAAAAGCTTATTTTTTATTTAATTAATGATTTGTGTAGTATTTCCTATTTAGCCATAAAAAGACGCAGAAGAATGAACCATCAAGAGATGAATAAAAGGTACACTTTACTAAAGGGGACTACATGACCTAAAACGCGGTCGCTGTCGGACTGCATAGAAAAGCCGGGTCAGCGGGACTGTCTCCGGGTCAGCGGGATTGTCCGAAAGGGCTACCGCTGACCCGGAACATAAAGGGCGCAGGAAGGAACAGGGGTGGGTTTTAATCAGTAAGAGTCTGACACTCCCTTCTGCTCCACCCAAAGCGGGAGGGGTCATTTGATGACGTCCCATCCGAGAAAAAAAAAACAAGAGGACTACATGACCTGAAGCGCGGTCGCTGTCGGACTGCATAAAAAAGAAAGAGAAGCGCGATGACACAACGCTGGTGATTTATTGAAAAATATGAAGCAATTATCTATTTACAAAAATCTATTATTTGGACAAAAAAATTAAAACACTAGTGCTTTAGTATGTTGCTTGTAGAATAATCTGACAAAAAATCAGAATGATTATATGTATATTAGTATGGTTTTTATTGAGAAAAGAAAGTTTTTAGAGGTAGCTTCATGATTTATTTCTATCGTATCAAATTAGTTGTATTATGTTTTCAACACTATGTAACTAACATAATATCCTTAAGAATATCATATATTTTTCTGATTTTGTTTACTGTAGTCGATCATATACCTATAAGCATTATATTATAAAACTTGCGTTTTTTACGTTTAGGATACCTTTTATCCGTCTCTTGATGGTAGAGAAATTGCATCAAAGGGGAGAGAAATAATTCGCAGAATTCGGTAAAAGCAGCTTCCTGAAATGCGAGCGTCCGCTGCCGCGGTCTGCCCTTGACCTACCGTTGCCGCTGATTCTGACTGAACATTCATCGCTGCACTGCGTCTCCAATCCGACGTCGAAATGTTAAAATGATTAGTTGTTTTCCATTAAGTACAGATGTTTTTCTCTTTATGAAATTCTACCCTTTTTCATTTTCCTGAGGTCGTTCTTAAATCAATATCAAGTTTTGTAATAAAGCATTCCCACGTTACTATTTTATTCGAAATGCCCACTCATTTTATTCGAGTTTCTAAGAGAGTAGGATATTTTCTGTTCCACCTGAACATAGGCTTACGATTTCCGCTTCTTCGGCGGATAAACTCAATTACATGTGCGCGCGCTTAAAATATAAACCTAGTTGATTGGATCGGCTAGGTGTTGCACCATTATTTGCTCTTACATTTTATATTCGAATTGAGCACAGCAAAATGTTTCATTTCATACTCGGCATTTTTGTAGGGCATTGGTGGGTGACGAATGAGAGCATTTGAGATATCTTTAGTACCTACTATGCACGCGATTCTATTCGTCCAAAATGACTCAGATGAGATTAATTGTGCCAGCAAGTGTGACTAGCAATCGAAGCCCGAGTAGCGCAGAAAGTTACTATGACGTAACCAAGCTTAAGAGTAAACTAGTCGCGAGCTCGAACTCACTGGTGGTCAGGGCCAGAAAGCACGCTGTCTCACCTGGCTTCGTGTCCGACAGAGCTAGTATCAGTGATGAGCAGTTAGACGCTAGTTTACACGCACAACGTCTAGTTTTCACGCACAGAAACACCGTTCCGAGCTGATAGGCGCGTAAAAAAATTCGAAAAAGCTTTGGAAAATCGAGTTTTATGAAAAAACCACTGCATAAATCATTTAAAAATAAAGTTTATTAAACTCTTCGATAACTGAACTTTGTCGGTACTGACTTGGTTTTGAAGATTTTACATTTTTTTATTACTTATTTACACCCAAAGTTACGTTAAAAATAGCGAGAAAAACGAATATTTGTTGGCTCATAACTTTGTAATGGGTTTATATTTTACTATTCTGTTTCCGTACCATACAAAATTAATAATAAGTCTAAACGATATCATGTTTAACTTTGGATGCACAATGTCACACAGTGGAGTAATACTCTCCCGAAAGTTGTATGGAAAAAATATCGACTAGTGGCACCTTAAATGCTCAAAGTGACTTTGGTACACCCATTATTACTATGTTAAATGTTTTTACGATTCTTGGCTCAATAAAAACGTACTCGTGTAAACAACCATGTGGAGTAAGAGTAATTTTAAGCACAAATAGGCTGATATAAATATCTACAATCTTAGCGTATCTAGCTATTACCAAACTTTGTTTTTAAGACTTCGACACAGACTAAACTCAAGGGAATTCTATTGATGTTTACGCTGTCTTAACTTTTTTTTTATTTTGCAATTAACTGTTAAAGAATCGCTGAAAGAGATGTTATTTCACCCGTCACCGCCCGCCCACGTACGTCAATGTCGCAAATGCTTTCTTATGTTCGTCGCACAAATTCCTCTTGCGCGTACCTATCGCGTGCGACCCAGTTTGTTGCTCTTGCTTAACATAATTTGTCCATATATCTCGATTTCTGTGCAATTGTCTTAGATACCCCTAACAATCGCATGTTTTTCTCGAAAACACAACTATGCTTTTCTTTAGTGGTATTACTGGATGGACAGTTTTCTTTTGGCTACTTTACATTTTCATCAGAATCATTGCAGAGTGTACTGGTTCATGGAAGATTGAATGAAGTTTTCAAATAGTTAATTTAATTGAAGATTGTATTAATTGCCTGTAGAATTTTTATATATGTGGGCGCTTGAAGCGTTGGAAAACGCTGTAACGTGTAATAAAGTATTCGTTTAACATTATGTTTAGCATAAACAGGCCAAATACCTACCTGACGTGTCGATGAGTGTTTTCTGTTTTTATCGTCTTAAATGTATTTTTAACGAGTGTGGTCTCGTCGTTTTACGCGACTTGACAAGTAAGTTGAGCATGTGGCCAGCTCGCGAGTAGCCACCTCGCGTACTCTTGACATTGTCCACTGTTGTGATACAAGTTGATGTCTGTCAATCATTTTGGCTGCGTTGATTGATATCCCGCTAACTCTCTACACATTTTACAACAAGATTATACATGCACAGAGTCTGTAAATAGAGGTTAATTTGGATGATTATTTACATTATGTTCAAGCGAGCTGAGTAATAAAACATTGAAAGTAGAGCAATTAAACAGATTTTGTTTTTCTGTGTAGAAACGGTGGCGGCTGATAACGAGCAAGTCTTGTGACATTACTAGGTTGTGCACATAATTAACTTTGGCTTTGACGGGCCTCTAGATTTTACCGGATTTATGCCGAAAGATTTAATAGTGTCGAATAAATGAATAACTTTATTTATCCTAAATCGAAATTGGGAAAATTCCAATCACGTCTGTGAGTGTTTGCAGCGATGTCATCGCTCTATCCCGTTCGTTTGATGTTGCACGTCGCCAGCATTAAGAATGTACTTAATGGCCTCCATTTGGCAGGGAAATTGTGAGCAAGACGATACATGGCATCTTTAATGTACAGGCAAAATGTTTGTTTACAAACCTTGTATGTGCTCGGTAGTTATTTATTATGTTGTTTGTTGATGTCACCAGAGTTACTAGAATGACCCACCCCAACGTCTCGCTATGAATCTAAAAAGAATGCAGACAGAGGTAAATCAAAATGATGGATTTCTCTAAAATGGTTTGATTGAAAATACGTTGTCCTACGTTTTTCCTAAGTACTGAATCATTCTTGGTCAAGAGTCACCTGCAATACACGTGCCTCAGATAGCGGTTAACCTTCAGAGCTTTGGGTCCGTGGGAGTGAAGGACGATGTAGGTTACATAACGCTGCAGCGAACGACGTCCTCGGAGTGTCGTTGCGAAGGCGGGCGGCCAAGGGTGGGCGGAATCGATCCGCCCAGTCCCGGACCAACCGCGTCCGGTGCCTCTCAGCGCTAGCGCAACCTCTCGCTCCTTTAAAGCCTGTTGATTTAACGAAACATTTATTGCTTTAGATATCTTAATTTATGCTTTTTAAGGTAGTATTGGAACCGTAAACATTATTATATAGAGGGCCCAATTCTTGAGGAACGCTATAGGCTATTTAACATTGCGCTATCACTAGAGATCGGATATTCGGATGCATATTCACCTGAAGTTGAGATGTTGGCTAATATGGAATGCGCTTTTGTATCGAAAAAATCCTGCGTTTCGAGGTTTCTGAATATAGAATCGGATGTATATTTACTTATTCTCAAATGTTGGCTTATATGAAAAGCACTTTTGTATCGATCGTAAAAATCCCGCGATTCCGGAATTTTGTGTTTTTCTTGACTATAGAATCGGATGCATCTACCTACCTAATTTACAATACTAGGTAGGGCCTAATATTGCAAATTAAGTAGGTAGATACCAAAATGCAATAGCAAACAACGTTAAGATAACGGACTACATAATTACATGTAGAATAATTTTATTTAGGTATATAGTTCCTTCCTTCCATACTATACACCCGACTAGTTATGCATTTCCGGGGTTCCTGGCTTCCCGGGATTTTTTTACAGAAATATATTTTAAGAAGCCGCTTCCATACTTTCAGAGCTAAAAATTCACTCTAGGTAAATATGCATCCGAATATCCGATCTCTAGCTTTCAACCCTTATGAGCCGACAAACAGAAAAAAAGTCACTAAGCATAAACGAAGTAGTAGCGCGGGCAGGCGATGAGATGCGACGGGGTGGGTCGGGGGAACAAATAATTTCACGCGGACGAAGTCGCGGGCAGAAGCTAGTCAAATATATAAGGTGTAAAAAAATTAACCTTACAAACTTTAAGAGGTGCTTTAGACCATTGGACTGAACAACTTTCACTATGGGACCAACTCTGAAATCACGAAAAAAAAAAATCCGCTGTTTCATACATTTTGATCAAGTAGGTAATGAATTTTTGTATTAAACAGTGGATTTTTTTTCGTGATTTCAGAGTTGGTCTCATAGTGAAAGTTGTTCAGTCCGATGGTCTAAAGCACCTCTTAAAGTTTGTAAGGTTAATTTTTTACACCTTATATATCCGCCAGTATTTTGACAACAACTATGAAATATAGTACAGTCACGAGCAAAAGTATGTATACACTTGGCTTTATTCAAAGGCGATTTTCTCCTGTATTTTATATTAGTAGGCACATAGTATTTTCGAATCCGTAGGTTTATGTAAAGTGTCGTATTTCAACGTTGCATTCGTTATTTCGTGAAAAAATGGCAATTTAAAGTTGCCAAGTGTTGACATATTGGTGCTCGTGACTGTACCTGATGTTTAAGCTTAAAAACTTGGAATTCATGGTCATGTCCGATTGGCAGCTTAAATAAACGAAAGAAGGTTGCGACTACTTGCGACAATCGATCAGCTTAACCTTGGCCGACAATGTAGCACTTAAATCGAGGATAAGAAGTTTTCTCAGGGTGCAGTGTCATCTCTAGGTTTTGTGGTTGTAGGATGATGACTTGATGAACGATGTACTCTTAAAGGCACCTGTTGATAAAATTAACTTCTTTGGTTTGTTTTGGTACAGAACGGAACTTAGTTAATTAAAGGTACAATTAACCCAAGTTTTCGTAAGGTCAGAATCACTCTGTATAGTGTATAGTCATTCAAATTGAGCTGTAGATTTCGTCATTGAAAATATAAATTAGTGTACCTAGCACAACAACTTTTGGCGTGAGAAATTCATTAATCAATCAGAAACAGTAGTAAACGTTTGTTTATTAACAGTTTGTAGTAACTGCCATATGTTCACGGTGCGGAACCGTGACTCATCATTTATACGGGACATAGGATATTTTTAGGATTTTGTTTATTTAGTCATTACGTTATTTACCCATATCCTAAAAATAGCACCCAAAAGTACTATTTATACTTATAGGTACTAAATGCTAATATTTCAACACATTCATAGATGTCATGGTCATCTTACTCATTTATTGCTACAGATTTTCTGGCGACCTGATCACGAAGATATTTTAGTTCATCTTTAAATAAAGCTTTATATAATAACATTAGCGCAACATTATTTTCATATTTCGGGGCTCATTCAACAATAAGACCTTTTGAAGATTTATACAAAGCATAGAATCTGTCGAAACGAAGTTTTTGCATAGTTGATCTATGTCGCAATAGCTAACTAAGCCGCATTCGGTCACGAAAATTGCGAGGCTGGCGGTGCCTGGTGCGCTATGTTAAATGTTGCCTCACATGGGCGAGGGCCTAATAGCTCTGCTCATTGTGTATGTATAGTGTAGGTACTACTTACAATACACACATGCACATACAGACAGGGCAAGCTAATGTGCAAATATTTTATGATCGGTAAGGGCCCGCTAAATATGCAAAAAAAAATATGGTCGGTAAAGGAAATGTTGTTGTGTGAACAGGCTTCTTCTGGGTAAGCTCACTCCATCGTCGACTTTGTCTCTGTCACCTCTGACCTAGACTAGAGTCAAGAGCAAACCCATTTCAAATAAAAAAAAAATGTTTCTAGTGTTTTTATCTAAAATTCAGTTTTCTAATCTTCTTTCACTTTTGAGCTAAGCTTGGCCGGTTCAGCATTTAAAACTTCTCTTTTATTCATCATC
The DNA here is from genome assembly GCA_916614155.1 of Mesoligia furuncula. NCBI lineage: Eukaryota > Metazoa > Arthropoda > Insecta > Lepidoptera > Noctuidae > Mesoligia > Mesoligia furuncula. The sequence continues at coordinate 13,302,667 of OU744803.1, read as the reverse complement.
TTCCTGCTCTTGTTTAGTACCCTGTCCCAGGTTACTAAAATTAGGGTCGGCGTGACACGTTTTTTCTTCCATTCTCCCCCTGTCAACCGTCACGCTTTTTTAGTGATATTTCTTTGACCACCTCATACTTGTTACTGTTATGGTTAACCTGTATCATTCCACTGCTGGACAAAGGCCTCTTCCCATGACTTCCAGTCCTTGCGATCCAGGTCTAAAGCAGACCACTGGTCGTTTGTTATGTCCAGCTCGTCCCGCCATCTTGTACTTGTTATCAAATAATAAAGTAAGATCGGCAAATTGTGATAATTTATTCAGATATACAATTAGATACGGGTGTTTTCCTGCAACCGCGTTTTCGTGAGTGATTTAATAACAAAGTTATGCATACTTTTATCTAGGGAATGATAGCGGCGGAGATGCGTCAATAACACAGTTCCATGGCGAGGCCAAGGCCGACGCCGACGCCGTCGCGCGGTGAATGGAGGCGCGTGCCACGCCGTCACTCGTTTATCGACTATTATTAGACCATAGCCATAGTGTACCTAGAAATTCTATATTGCTCATCGCCACTCACTCTCGTACTCGCAAGTTCGTAACGGAATTGTTCATTTGTGCTATGCAAACAATACTACCTACCTATACAATGACGTGCACTACATATAGACAAAATATTACACACGTTCTGAAATGTTTATGCCTTACTTCGAGCATTTGAGCTCTTGGCTTACTGTCAAATTCTTGTTGCCACATTTGATTATGCTTTCATTTGTAAAATGCTAAGATCGATGATTGCTATTGAAAGCGCAGTAATTGATGTACGGACATGGTACAAAACATTCGCTTAAATCTGAAACATTTATTTTTGTTTACAATTTTTCGGAAATGGGGATATACATAATTAGATTCGAGCGGTATGTCTCAGCTGGCGCTTCATAATTTCACGCTTCTTGAAGCTTGAAGGTGTTTTGTTATTCTATCTGCTCTGTTCATTCTTGTTTTGAGATAACATTGAACTACTTAAATACTATGGCTTACAATTTTGCCAACTTAGATTAACAAGCTTGGATAAAGCAATAAAATCCTTAGGAAGAAAAATCTAGTTCAGATTAAATTAATTTAAATATTTTTTCTCTTATTTATAGAATATTTGTCTTTCATTCCAGAACCAAAGAAAGACAAATTGGAAAATGGTGGTGAGCTAATGAGGCCCGAGCGACCCAACTCCTTGACCGGCAAGATCCCACGACGAATATGCTATCAAGGAGATGTCGGTATGTATTGTCATAAACAATTGATCATACCATATGACTAAATAAAGGTCATGACCAAAATCATGATCACAGACATCGTCTATATGGCACTTAAAGCCCCAAACGTAATTCCAAATGGCCAGATACAGCTGATGCAGTATTTACTTCGACCCTTCGGGCAAATGGATTGACCCATAAAAATCCATAGGCTTGGCCTTTATACATTGTTAATTAATAACGCCTAAATGTGAGCCGTTTGGGGATTACAGGCGGGTTAGCTAATTAGTAAATGAGAACCAAATTAATTGAAATTGTAGTATGTGTAGACATGCCTGTAAATAGATAGATAGAATACTCTTTAATGTTGTGCAATCTTATATGGAATCAATATTTGACAAAAAGCGAAGCGCCAGGCGATTTTGAATCATGTGCGGTGTTACTACTAACTGTCGCTGACTTGCCGTACACTAAAAGTGAGAGGTTCAGGTTTAATAAAACTTGTGATACAATGGGTGGTCTTACAGCAACCAGCGATTCTTGCCATTCAATCTTAGGATGGACAGAATTACCAAACAAATCTATCTAACGGAACAGCTACAGACTACTTGAAGTATTGTCTCTCCTTTTCCCTTTAAATCCCTGCAAAGGTTGTTTTTAAAAGATCGCTTTTAGCGACCGCCCATTTTATCACCCTACGTAAAAATGTTATATATACCTTTATCTTTGTTCGTATGGTGTACATAATAAAGAGTATTCTATTATATTCATAATAAAAACCTTAGGTTCATTAATTCACAGTCAGACTAGACAACGCACAGCCTGGCTGGGTTTAGTAACATTTTTAGTTTGCATAAGATTTCTTTTATACCGAAAGTGAGCACAACGGAAGGATTATTGAAAATTCCTTCTTTAAATGCGTTGAATGGGGGGGTGGAAGTTTGTCATTTTTGCCAATGCCAAATGCTTGTCCAAAAATAAAACTGCAAATATAAAATACGTAAAATACTGTATTCACATAAATGTTCCAGTGGGTGGTTACGGGTCGACGGCCGACGGCGGCGGCCACGGCCACGGCCACGGCGACGCGGAGGAGCAGCTCATGCTGTCCGAGCTGCCCGAGCCGCCCATCGCGCTATCGGAGATCGGCCCCATTCCGCCGCCGCCCATGTTCAGCTCGCCCAGCCCCACGCGCCACCACCACCAACACCAGCACCAGCACCAACATGCGCACGCGCACAACCAACACCCCCTCGCGCAACATCCTCTCTCTGACTGTAAGCATAGATGATTTTCAGATTCTATTTACAGACTTGTTATCTGCAAAGATTTATAATAGTTACGGGTTTTGCGCAATGATCACATTCTTAACTTTAGTAGCATACTCGCGTGAGAGGTTCTGCGGTTACCTAATTACGGTTTTTATCTTCATTATCGCCCTTCGAACAGGCCCATGTTAACGCAGTGCGATTTCTAATTGTGTTTAATAGCACATTGTTGGACTAGCCAAAGTCAGGTACTGCACCACAAGAGGCTGTTGATGATGATAACATTATTTAAGCAGTCAAATACTTTCAGTTTTAATTACGACACGATTTATCGATAGTAAATACATTGTTATCCTTTTAACTCTCCAGCCGAAGAGGAGGACGAACAGGAGGACGACGACATAGAGCCACTGAACCACGGCGCGGACACGACCCGAGTGGAGGAGATCCCGCCGAAAGAGCCCATCTTCAACGCGGTCCCGCTCAAGTCTGCGCTCAAGAAGAGACCCGCGCCTTCAGCTTCACCCGCCGCTACCCCGCTGGCAACGCCGCTGGCGCCGAGACAGGACCATCACCACACCAGCTTCAAGTCAGTATAACACTACTACTAAGGAATCAATGTACTTGTACACTTCCATATCGACACTTCACTTCACCTTGCACCACAAATCACTTAATGCGTTTAACGCTAAACAAAATAAAAATATCTTTCTGTTAATCGTTTGATGGCAGACAGAGACAGAATTATGTCTTAAATAAGTTTAGCGTTATATGCATTTAGTAATTTGTGGTACCAATGGACTTTAATCATTGTTGCCGATTCTGTTGTGCAAACTGAACTTACTTTAGAATATTGCTATCTTTTTCCCTGTAATAAAACAAGAAGGACGTAAAATAAGAGCTGTCAATTTGAGATGAACTTAAATTAATATATATATAAAAAAGGTCAAAACTTGTCGATTAAAAACACGGCGAACTTCAAGGTGTGCATCTATCACCGTCCTTTTCTCACGCTGTCTGTACATTGTAAGAGATGGCAATTCTCTAATTTTAGTTTAGTTAATCAACAAGAGAATGAGCACCAATATTAAAGAATTCCTTGCTTAACTTTAACCATCCTTACGCAGTTATAAAATTCCACGTATTATTTACTCTTTAATCACGATATTGTCAAAATGATTATTATAGTTATTCAGCTTTAACACCCGCTGTGATCCCAAATCGCTGGCCCCGCAACTCCACGACGTTTAATTTGAAGTTTTCGACCTTTTGTTTTGACTTCGACTTATCATTTTGACGTGTTTGTGAGCGAGGAGATAGTACAGCTGCAGTTCATTGATGTTCATATAAAATGTTGGGCGTGATAGTGAAAGTTACCGTTTATTTCCACCATGCGTCGGCGAGCAGGCGGCCGCCGCCTAAACCGAGGATCCGCATATGGTAACAGTCCCATACGTTATGCCAGTGTTGTTGACCACGCATCGCCACCGACCTCCCGACGGTCCGCTTCGCCTTTAGTCCATGCATCGTGCTGTGCACGCTTCCGAATCTCATCTCTCTCTTATTTTAACTGTCGATATCTCTAACTGTCTACACACTAACGCCATTATAGATGCATATGATAATGACATACGATTGTGATGCTTTGAACTCAAAAGAAAAATAGTATAAATCACACAAAAGTACAAAGAGCCGAAATTTTAAAACAGGAATCCTGAATGAAATCCTACATGTGACGTGTGTGTTGTTAAAGTTATGGCTGTTCTCTTGTACTCTTGCTCTAAACGTCGTTATTCTATGTTGCATGTACGTGTACTGTCATTATAGTTTGACGATCATAGATTTTTGATTATTTTGAAAAATGTTTTGTTGTTTCTTAGTTTACATATTATGAAGGACATTATATTAATCCAATTAGTATTAGTTCATTGTTTTAAAATTGAGTTTAATTTGATTTATTTTAGTAGTAAATGTGTCAGTTACATATTTTTCTTCGTATTTTTGTGTAATGAATGATAGGAGACTTACAGCCTACCTTGAAAGTGCATACTAGGTCTGTGACTTGTCGTATAATTAAAACTCATCAACGTATGGTACTAATTAAAAAAAAATGTGGAGCACATGCATGGTAACGGTGCTGGTTCGATCGTCAATAACAAAAATGTGCTAATATAGTAATATTTTATCTACATACTTAGTGACACTCAGCACTATTCCACACTGAAACCAATTCTAAGAAAAAAACGATGATGATCCAGAATAACTTTAAAACCGAGAGAAATATGAATAAAAACAAAAAGATCTCAATTGTAAGAAAACTTAAATGCCTGTCATAGACCCCTTATTACTTATATGTTATGCATTATTAGCTTACACATGCAAAAGCACATGGTAGCATAAGTATTATCAGCTAAAACCCTTCGTTCTCTAACGCGTTTTTTACGTTTAGCACGCGGCCGGTGCGCGTGGGCAACGGCATGGAGAACAAAGAGAACGCGCGGCCGTGGGAAGAGTACGAGACGTCCAACGAGTCGGATCGTGTGGCGGCTAAGCTGGCGCGCAAGGAGAGCCTCAATATCAAGCTCGCGCTGCGCCCTGACCGCCAGGAGCTTATCAACAGGTATGTTGCACGACGTACTGGGGGCCTAAAAAGGCCACTTTGGCAGAATCATAAAAGGATAACATAATGGACAGTTAACTGTTAAGTAAATTGTATCAAATCCCGTTAGTGAAGCATTTTACAGTTATTTTTTTTGTCTGTGCTAAAATACCAATCAATCCAATCCCAATCTCTTTGATTATACCTACGTAAAGCAGCGAAAAAAAACACGAACTGTCTTCGCCATATTATAATAAAATTCATAATGTTATTTATTTATTTATTATTTATTAAAACTTTATGCACAAGTAAAAACTGTACAAAGGCGGACTTAATGCCATCCTTAATGTTATCCTTTTATGATTCTCCAAAGTAGCCTTTTTAGGCCCCCTGGAGTACACTGCTGTCGATGTGCTTTACATAGAGTTATTGACGCAGACTGTCACACATGCATCAAACTTTTACTCTACAAAGCCAAACTTTTTCCAAAAATGTGTGTGTGCGCCTTACAGCCATACCACCAGCCTCGTATTGTACAATACTCTCCACGGATATTTATGTCTGCGAAGATAGCTGCTTATTTTTGTGAGTGAAACTGTCCTCGAGATTCGGAGATTTCTTTCAACTTCCGGAAAAACAAACACAGTATCCGTTTTGTATAAGTTCGCCAACGTTAGTAGCAGCCGCAGTCATAACACGCGGTCCAGGGTTTTGAAAAATCCCTTACTTTATTCACAGAAACACTGCTTAGACCGATATTTGTGTGCACAATATCAGCGATGCCATTGAGTGATAAAACAGAGTCATTAATTACACCATTTTATCTAAATCCATAATTAACTTAATCACGTTTCCAATCGTGATAGTCTATTCTTAACAGCTTAACTTAGCCTTGTCAGAACTAGGCTGGCTCCCAGTCTGACCGATTGCTAGCTATCTAGTATTTGACCTTCGTAAAACAAGCTGCGTTTCTATTGTATTGGAAATTACTTCCTGTTGATGGCGTAACATGTGTGTTTTGGCACTACACTGACAATGTAAGACTAATGACAGATGTTAGTTTGGCTAATATGTTCCCGGAACCATCATTATGGTGCTCATTAGAGGAGGCTGGTTGGAAAAGCAACTGAGTAGTTATGTTTTCCGTAAAGTCAGATAGTGTAAGCTAAAGAAAAAAAAAATTAAAGTTTTTGAGTTGATCTCGGCATGTCAAGTTGCTGTGAATGTGTCCACAATAAAAGTTGGTTGCGGACGTCAACCTGCATAAGTAACAGAATCATTCAAAACTTCAGGTGCATTTGCCAAATAGTAGCACTCATAACTGTTTGTAAGGAATTACGTAAACAGTTTCTTTGTGTGATAATATAATCATAGTCACAACATTGTCAATGTCACTACCTACGTTGTAGCTAATGAGGGTTGGCAGTATTACGTATTCATTTAATATTTACTACGAAATTTACTTATGACTTTACAAGGTGGAGACGTCAATACGATAGTAAATTAAACTGTGTATATGTAATGACGTTCCCAGTCTGCATACGGAACTAGTATATCCAATAGTTTAGTCACTATAGCTAGTCTAAGATCGGCAATAGTCTCTCCATCACTACTATAACTTTATTTCAATGATAATGAAGTTGATTTCAGAGTGACTAGCATTATTGAAAAAGTTATAAAAATGTTTGAAGTTGTAGCGTAAACTGAACTTTATTGTGCAGGATTTAAAGCTATTTTTCCATAAACTCATATTAAATATGAGTTTTGTTTACATTTTTGGTAAATAAATCGCGAATGCAGTTTATTTAGTTTGAAAAAAAAAATTTAAATTCGATGTTAAGATTTAGTACATAGTTTCAAAACATTCCTAGGCACTAGTTTTGCCATTATTTTCATTTATTGTTGTCTCTATATTGTATAGTGTACCTACATCATTATACATTATTATTTTCGTTAAATATATAATCACAAGGAAAACAAAGCACTCGCTGCTGCTAAGCCGTAAATTATATTTGTGATTTGATAAATAATAAGGAAAAACTACTGAACCATATAACATTATTGATTACACTTGTTCATTTGCACAGTTAGATAGCAAGATAAAAGTGCATATAGGTTTTAATTTTTAAAGTATAATATAAAAGTGTTTGTGACGCGAGAATAATTATGGTTCAGTGAGTATATACATACATAGGGTGTACAGAAAATCTGTGTATTGATTATTATTTCCAAAATATATTAATAATACTGGCTGTACCTGAATAGAGATGCGCTATTGTGTGAATTAACATTCGCACGGGCCGAACATCAACACATGCACGTGTACTGTTACGCAATGCACAGTTGGGCACAGTAATAGTCCACTCCACACCGTCTGGCAACAATGCACGCCTGGGAGCGTTATTTTAGTCAGCACCGTCAAAGTCATTGTTATCACTTGTTTTATTTCTTCCTGTTTCTAAGAGCTCGCTCTTGGCATTGGCATTGTTGTAATTTTGACTAATAGCTATTGAATTACCATTTACTACGTTTACTTTAGCTCATTTATCGTAGAATCTGATTTTTACTATAGAAAATCTACATCGTAATATTAGTCAGCTATAAATTTCTAGAACAACCCTAATTAATTAATTAAACCTGCGAGCTAAATTTCGGGTCTTTGGGAATTAGCCAAGTGTGTATGTAAATCTGATATTATGAAAACATTTTCGGGCTCACGTAAACTTTTATGTTGTCGTTCGTTTGTAACACGGGAGTAGGTGCAGATAACAAATGGTGTTAGTTTTCGGAGAAAGTTAGCTCAGTGCGGGCGGATGATAGTCAATAGACTCGTGGTGAATATATGTGTGATGTGTGCGCAGGAACATCCTGGTGGTGCAGAGTGAGCACGAGCGGCAGGAGTCGTGGGAGGCCATCGGCGCGCGCCTCATCCGCCGCCTGTCCATGCGGCCTACCGCAGAGGAGCTCGTCGAGAGGAACATACTCAAAAGTAAGCACACACATACTATTACTACATACTATTACTTCTTCTTTTCATGTCAGGAGGTCAACTATATATAGCGAACTGTTGTTTACTTCATTCAAACTCTGTTACTGATAGCCTGCATCATCCCACTACTGGGCAACGCCCTATCTCCATGACTTCCAGATTTTGTGATCCAGGGCTAAAAGTCTTCGACATTTGTTTATCGCCGAGATAAGACAGCTATTAGATTTTGAACGTTTTAAATTACGAGAATTGGCCTTCAGGACTATTAAGTCTGAAGGGGACACAATTATGCATTGCAGACACGCTGTTAAATGCGAACATGCATTGATTTTTCGACTGTTACATAAAACACTGCGTGTGTAACTTTACTATGTACTCTTATTTAGAAGTCAATAATATAATTGGATACGAAATCTCTTATAAAAAAAACTTGCTTTCGTGTATCGTGTAGTTTTTCAGTTTAGATTTGTTGTTGTACTTTACATTGTCTGTCGAATTGAAGCTTTTGCATCTTAAAACCCTCTTGTTTATGGGACTTCTTTCTTAAACAAATGAAAGATGTGCCCGACTACTTTGTTGTAGGTTCTTTATAATACCAGATACACACTCCCTCACACATTTTATTAAATAATATTACGTTACAGGCCAGTCACCCGCCGAGGAGAAGAAACAGAAGGAGGAGAAGAAGCGCTATCTACTGCGCAAGCTCAGCTTCCGACCCACTGTCGACGAGCTCAAGGAGAAGAAGATCATCCGTTTCAGTGATTACATCGAAGTCACACAGGTAATAATCATGGTCATAGAGAATCATCTACTGAATAAAAATCTTAAACTCGCAAAGGACAGCCCTAACTGCTGGGTCAAGAAACATGAACAAGAATTCCCTATACATATATCGAAAGGGAGCCTTAATTTTAATATAATAATTTTCTAAAATCCTCCCTGATTTTAGAAAATTCATCGCCTAAGGCCCGGCGACTATTGGCGGCACGGCATGGCAAGGTATTTTTAGGCGACGAATAAAAATATAACATAATAGCATGGAAATAAAGTTAAAATTTCAATGTTAACGGTCGTAAGTACAAAAACTATACCGCGGTATGCTTAGGCATGCCGTGTCGGCAGCCTTCAGAACGACATCGCCAACGCGTTTAACACCATGCCCTGGAGCTGCATTGTGGAAGCACTCCGGTATCACCGGGTGCCGACCTACCTCCGTCGAATAGTCGAGGCTTATCTGACGGAGAGAGCCGTCATCTACTCCGGTCTTGACGGGGAGTGGAACCGGCGAGAGATGTCGTGCGGTGTCCCGCAGGGATCGGTTCTGGGGTCGTTCTTGTGGGACATCGATTACGATTGGGTGCTGCGGGCCGACCTCACTGATGGCGTTAGCGTGGTCTGCTACGCTGACGACACGCTGGTCCTGGCACAGGGGAGATCGCATCAGGTGGCGGCCGACGCGATGACACGCGGGTTGCGATAGTCGTGGAGAGGATCCGGCAGTTGGGTCTCGAGGTGGCTTTGCACAAGTCCGAGGCCATGGCGTTTCATGGGCCCCGGAACACGCCACCATCGGGATCCCAACTAATGGTAGGAGGGGTTCACATCGGCGTCGAGACAACGATGAAATACCTGGGTCTCGTCCTCGACAGCCGGTGAAACTTCGTCAAGCATTTTCGAAGTTTGGCCCCCAAACTGGAACGGGCCGGGGCCGCCTTCAAGCGGCTCTTGCCCAACCTGAGGGGGCCAAACGCTTCCTGCCGGAGGCTTTACGCGGGGGTCGTGCGGTCCATGGCCCTATACGGGGCCCCGATGTGGGTGCGTTCACTGCGGCGACGAGCCGCCCACTACCTGAACGCGTCCCAGAAGGTGGTAGCCTAAGGCTTATCCGGGGCTACCGCACGATCTCGGGCGAGGCGGCAAGCCGCCTTGCCGGACTGCCGCCATGGGATGTGGAGGCGATATTCCTCGCGCGCCTGTTGTATGAGTGGCGCGCGGAGGCACTACGCCCTGGGGGAAACTCCGCTTCCGCGGCAAATCGCGGCGGAGCGGACGGACCGGCGCGATCTTATGGCGGCATGGAAGGCGCAGCGCAGGGCACGCCACGATAGCGGCGATAAGACCCCTCTTTGAGGAGTAGCTAGAGAGGCGCCACGGCGCCCTCACCTACCGCCTGACGCAGGTCCTCACCGGACACGGATGTTTCGGGAGGTTCCTGCACATCATCAGGCGGGAGGAAACGCCCGGGTGTTACCATTACCAGAATCGCCCAGAGGACACAGCGGAGCACACGGTGGTCTGCCCCGTTTGGGCGGAGCACCGCCGTGTCCTCGGTAATCGGCAATCGGTAATCGGCAGCGGCGGCGACCTCTCGCGTCCAGCCCTGGTGCAAGCCGTGGTCTGGAGCGAGAGGGAGTAGGAGGCAGTCAGCTCCTTCTGCGAAGCAATGATGCTAGCGAAGGAGGTGGCGGGATGGATGAAGGAGAGAGCCTCCCGTCCCAGCCGCCGTTACCGCTGGCTCGGAACATAAAGGGCTAAGGAAGGAACACGGGTGGGTTTTAGTCAGTAAGAGTCTGACACTCCCTTCCGCTCCACCCAGAGCGGGAGGGCTCATTTGATGATTTTCCACCCAAAAAAAAAAGCATTCGGAACGCTTCGGCATCCCTCGGAACGCTTTGGCAATCTTCGGGATACCGCGGCAAGACAGCGCCCGCCCGAACCCCGCGGCTCCGCGCGTAGCTTCATTATCTTACCGTCGTTCATGCCGAAACGTGTCCTTGTCGAAGAGGCACGAATAATGTGAAAAAAAAGCTAGGCGCGAGCTAGACACGGTGTCTAAGGACGCCTCGGCATGCCTAAAGACGCTTCGGTATGCTTAAGGACGTCGCGGCATAATTAAGGATGCCACGGCATAGTTACCGCCAGTGTGCGCTTACATGTAGGGATGCCGAAGGATCCCCTTGCCGTGCCGTGCCGCCAATGTGCGCCGGGGCCTAATGAGTTTAAGTTGACAGTTTGTATGGATGTTTATCATATTTGCCGATCTAAAATCCCTTTGGGTACACGGCGTGTAACATAGAATTGTTCTGCGACCGTTTTACTGGGTCTGGTTGACGCTTGCTGTATTTTAAACAGTTAGTTCGATACAGATATTTAATTTAATAAATATGTTTAATTCAATGTTATTTCAATATAATTTAATTCGATATTTAATTCAATAAATAATAATAATGATTAACCAATTATTTTAGAACCAATATTTAAATAATACAATTTTATTAGTAACTTTATAAAAGAAATGATTATGCATATACCTACAAAAGGGACGGTGACATCTGGAAAAGATGTCAATCGAGTCGACCTTCAACATAATATTCCCTGTAGTTGTTCGTCATCATAACTTTGATTATTTCTTGGCAACATTGAAATATCTTGTAAAAAACCTTTTAACCCCAGGGTACTACTTTGCCCTATTTTTGGCTACAGACATGTAGACCTCTTATCTGACTTGTCTACCAGTAGGGACAATAGTTAATTTTTTCTCAAATATTAATGAGTATAACGTTTGTTCAGGCGCATGACTACGACCGACGCGCGGACAAGCCGTGGACTCGCCTGACTCCGCGGGACAAGGCCGCCATCAGACGCGAGCTCAACGAATTTAAGAGTTCGGAGATGGCCGTACACGAGGAAAGCAAGCACCTTACTAGGTATGCCCATTTATATTGTATCAATATACCTAGAACCGAATAATTCAGTCCCCATACAACTTTTTCATCTTACTTTAATTTATAACATTGAAATCAGACTTCAAATCCTAAGAAGCATTTAAAAGCATGGCACGTCCAAATTAGATTGCCGGCTCTATGATTGTTTATCTAGAAACACGTTAGTGCTATGTGAACGTTGACCCGTGCCGTCGGTGTCCGCAGATTCCACAGACCATGACGGCTGTGCCTTAGAGCCAGAGCGGAGCGATGCGGCTGAGCACTGGGCCACCCGGCTACAGTGGCGCCACCTGCGGCCCGGCACGCCGCGAGCTACTCACACGGGCAACTCTTCCCGAATACCGGCCGCGGCCGCACCTGTGATTTTTAATGTTATTTATATTGACTTCTTCCGTTTTCTGGAAGATTTGTATGCAATAACTTACCAGAACGCATCGGTAAAGTGTTGAATATTCTAAAGTTGCGTTGTACTGCCGTCTGACGTTACGTTTTGTACATGCGTACCGAGAGTGCAATTTCGTTTTTTAATTTACCTACTATGTATCGTAGTTATTGCCGAGTACAATTATTGTCATTATGGTATCGTTTATTATAATTAAGTTGACGTATTCTAAGCATAACTATACATTCTTTGAATTGACCTTCGAGAAAGGTTAGTGATACTGTTTATTGTGGTGAAGATTATGCGCTTTCAAACTATGTGAATTGTATGTAACGTTTACAAGTGAATTATTTTGATATGTGAGACGTATCCAACATACTGTATTTTTTGTAAACTTGTGATTTTTCTTATATTGCTAGCTCTTAGCTCGGTAGTCGTTAAGCTAGATTTCAACTTTAAATTATTTATTTGGCGAAAAATTTATACTGTATTATGTTACGGTCACAAATTGTATTTTTTTTCTTTGTGTGTCGTATTTTATAAGGTAGACTCAATCACAACACAATTTATCGCCGAAAGCGGCGCTAAATGCAACGTTTTATAATAAGTACAGATCTTTTATACTTCCCAAATAAAATGTTGAATCGTTTTTAATCAATTATACAAGTTGCGGCATTTCTTTGAAGATTTCTTTGAAGAGTTTGGGCTTTGGAGATACTACCACAGTTTTTCAATAATTTGTTTTTACATTCTTTGTTAACTTGAAAACGTATAATTTGTATTCTCATCACACTGACTGGGTTTTCTATTAGATTTTGTAATATTTTGTTGAGATGTGATTATAGGTGTTATATTGGTTAGAAACGTTTTGGTAAAGCGCATGTGTGCGATGTAGGTACAACTTTGGAATGTTCATTTGATGTTCTTAAAGTGCTTCCAAATATATGAATAAATACTTTTCGATTGCGAAGAAAGTCGCACCGATATTAGTGCAATTCGTTATGGTTATCCGTTCCACGTGCCGTGTTTGTTTGCTCAATCGTAGCCAACCGCAAAATTGTACTACTGTCACTAATATACCACCTATTATCTCCCGAAGTTACATTTTAATATTAATTCCTGTAAAGTTTACTTGGTATCATTAAAATAATCAAGACCTAGTTTGCCACAAATATGTGTGAATTGTAGTAAATATAATTTACTGAATAGGTAAATAATTCCATAGTTACTTATAAATGAAACAATAGGAAAATAAACGTTAACCATCTGAAAAGAGGCAATTAATTTGTGATTATTCGATAAGACTACTGGTCCAGTTATGAGATTCCTAAGTACAGGGAAGAACTCAGTGATTATAACGCACTAATAGAACACTGTTGTTAATAAAGTAACACTGAATATTGAGCTCAATGTAAAGCGTGTTAAATAGTTAGGCTTTATAATGTCCATCGTGTGCGGGACGCGCGACGCAACCTCGGCGGGAACAACTTGTTAGCATCGCGTTGCTCTAGCCTGGCTCTAGCGTAAGTTACTCAAACGTTGAACGAACTAAATCACTAATTAATGATTCAATAAGCTATTATGAAGTTGTAGCTATTAAATACATAATTATACGCCTTCTGAGATTAAACTGATTATTTGATGACGTGTTGATTTTGTTTCACGTCGAGACTATTTCCCGGTCGCCTCGACGCCACATAGAGAGCAATAATACTGCGAATCGGCTTGTTTGGCAAACGAGTGACATTATTTGAACTAGCGTTGAAAACTTTTTATATTACTGTATAGATTAATTCTTCTTAGTGTAACTAATAGATAGGAATCAGTTATAAATATTTTTTAAAACGATGTATTGTTCAGTAGCGGTGCCATTTCGTGTGAAGTGTTTTCATGAATAAGTCATCCGGGTCTGATTGCGAGGGACGCGAGGCCGTGTGTGTGAGTACTGGCGACGGTGTCAGTGTTGGCAGTACTGAAGTCAATTTGGTGACACGAACTCTGCATCAGTCTGAAGAATGTTTTCATTACACGTGTTTTTATATAGCGATTATTCTGTTATGTTAAGTCAATGCGTAATTACAGTACATTATACAAAATTATTATAGCAAGCTACAAAAATGTTGATATAATGGTTATTCTTGAGACCATTCCATTATAGAATAAAGTGGAAGCCAAAATGACGACTTATTTTTCTAAACGATTTTGTTAGATTTGCAATTAAAAGTAATAAGGTAAAATGTAGATGTTTATCGATATATAATATTACATAATAAGACATTCAGATTTTCCAAAGATCTAAGGCTCAACAAAATTCTTTTAACTAGCTTACACATATTATCACATCCACTGTGTATGTATGTGAAAATCAAGTTTTCGACGAAGATAAGCCTTCCTCAGGCGATACACCCCACAAGGCCACAAGTGTATAATTGCGATATTATTTTTTTATAAAATCAAATGTGATATAATTATTTTTATTTCTAGTGTTACATATTATTACACATTTTTTAAATACACTATGTTCTTCGATAATTTCCTACCAGAAAATATTAGCTAGATTTGCAAGCGCAAACACTTCTGTTGGTTCACCATAAATCAATATCTGATTATCTTTTTCACAATGCAAATAGCATCACAGACACTGCAATGTTTCGTATAGGAGGCGTCGAAACGTAGGCTCTTCGTGTAATTCATAATTTAAAATATTATGTCATAAAGTATTTTGATAACAAGCGCAGGCAAACTGTTGAAATGTTGACTTAAAAATATTTTTCCATGTTTACACTTACGGTGTACGTATAATGTGCTAGTGTTTAATATACCCTATTATATTTATGTGGCGCTGGATAAACAAAGGCTGGTTGAAAATTATAAAGTTTGCTAACATATTTGGTCTGTTCTGATCGATCGATTATTTAACAATCAGTCAATCTCTGAAAAAAGGCAAGGACACAATATAATACCTGCTTGTATCTATCGACAGAAGTAGAGCAAATGTCTTAGCTCCGTAAAATGATGAAGATCTAATCAAGTACGACATACTCCATGTATTGCGGTAGTGATTTTAAAGCAATTATATCGATAAACATTCTTTTAAAATTATGTCTGTATATAATTTTATTATAATGTAAATTATGGAATCTCTCATTTCCAATAATA
This sequence comes from Mesoligia furuncula, assembly GCA_916614155.1. NCBI lineage: Eukaryota > Metazoa > Arthropoda > Insecta > Lepidoptera > Noctuidae > Mesoligia > Mesoligia furuncula. Next base: position 13,287,295 of record OU744803.1, on the reverse strand, counting down.
TCGTTCATAAATTTTTGTGCTATTACGATTTTATAATTGCTAATCTTCAGTAATCTGTATACTGTTGCTTTTATTTTTAACATGTAAATTATTAATGACTTGTTGTAATGAGTATATATTGATAGCTATAAAATTACTTGTTTTATATAAATTAAGTCTGTAAATATCATAATTATACATTAAGTTTTATACAATATTGTTTTTGTTTCTATCCCAATCCTGGATTCAATTCCAATATTATTTTTGTACTTGAAACTATACACAAAACAATAAACACTTTTCATACTTATAACTAAAACAAGGAAACATAAAAATCGTGTGTACCCAAGCAAAACGAACTATTGTTTTGGGGAGGTTTAATGAAATATTAATGAAGGCTTTGACCCGTGAGGCTGTGCCGGTGTCGACTTTCGATGGCGCTAAGTTATGGTCGTGCGACTGGGTTGAGAGAAAGTTAACTGTAGTGCGTGCCCGTTACCGCGAGACGCCGCGCTCAGTCCGCGCCGGCCCGCCTCGCGACCGCACCTCAGTACCGCAGCGCTGCGCACGCGCCGAGCCATGTTTACCTTGCAACCGACGAGCCCGCAAAAACATAACAGAAAGTGACAGTGTTCAATAACAAAGCTTATCCAGAAAACCGTGAATACAGTGTGTGTTGTGACAGCCCATGAATCCAGTGCGAGGGGTCACAGTGTGAAAGTGCAACGGCCGGAACAAAGGATCACTGCTATGACGTTCTCTGGAAACATGAAGGAGAGTAAACCGCGATCCGTGAAAGATGCTTGGGAGTCAGAGGTGAGTGTAACCCACCATGATTTCTAATTTCTCATGCATGTGTCGCAGCGGTTAATTTTATTGACACGCGTGGGATCAATGGTATTGTTATGGTATCATAGATTTCATCTCACTTAATTATTCGTGTGACAGTTATCTGTATTTAATCACCACTTTCTCTTTGTTAATATTTATCACAGATATCTTCGGGAGCTTGTTGTGCGAAGCTTTTAAGTCCATTGTCTTTTGCAGCGGAAAATGCAAATAGTCTCACTTTTAAAACAGAATGCATTCAATGATGCATATATCGAAATTTAAATACTTGTGGGGGCTTGGACGCTACATCTGAGTTGCGAAAACACTGAACTGCACAAGACAAGAAAAACTTAAAATAATTCTTTGAATTCAGCTCTATTCAGTTCCTAAAATTAGAAAATTATCTACACTCGAAGCTCGAAGTTTCAAAAGTTTTTTAGAATTTTTTCTTGATTAGGAACCTACTCCAATATAAAATTTGAAAACGAATGTTATCTGCTAGATTGCTTAGATCGTGCACTTACAATTTAGGTAATAAAGTTGCCGGTAACTACTTTTTTACATAATTAACGCATTACTCAATAAGATATCTAGAATTCTATACCTATTATTAGTAAAATATTTAATAGGTATGTATAGGATTATAGTTAATTATCATTAAATTATACATAATCATATCAATAAACGTCGCTTTTTATGTCTTGTTTGTGTGACAGCGTTGTTCTTCTAAACTTCGCAACGGATTTTGATGTGGTTTCACCATTATATAAAGAATTCGTAATTTGTATTATATTAATATTAAAATTACATTTATTAAAGACATTTTTTTTTTCGAGTCGTAAAAACCGTGCGAAGCACTGTTGAGCCTATTTTTGCATGTGTTTGTTCTGGCCTGAAACTACTGCCCTACAAACGAATCTTTTAAATTCTCTGAATAGCCGGAAGCGACCGTAATAACACTAATAAAATTATTATCATTATTCATCAAACTGTTCCCAAGAGACATTTCAATACAGTATTGTATGTTAATTAATAACTAAATTAAAGCGCTATGAGTAATCGAGTTACATGCGAGTGATACGTTCATCTATTGACCATCTATTGTTCATCTATTGATGAACGTATCACTCGCAGGTAACTCGATATTTGAATCAATATTTGGGTAGGTACCTATTGGTACCTACCTAAATATTGCAAACGCTTAAAAATATTATTAACACATAACACACACTTAACACATAACACACACTTAACACATATTCCCCGAAGGGGTAGGCAACTAGGCACAGGAGTAGGTACCTAAGTAATTTAGTAAGTGCACTTACATTTTCCAAGTGATAAGAGGCGTGCCTTTTGCTCGCCAAATAACACTTTCCCGGACTAGGGAATCGATTCGAATGCAGGACCTCACGTTAAGAAATTACGCTTGCAACCTCCAGTTGACTAGAATGATGGAGACGATTAATATTATTCTCATCTTCTTCTTCTTCTTCGTCATTCCCCCAATGCAGAGGATTGCGACCACATACTACGCGTCTCCAAGTTACGCGATATTTTGCAATGTGGACCGCTCGGTAAATGCTGGCTCCAACAGCTTTCTTGGTCGCGTCTGACCATATTGCCGGTGCTCTGCCTTGAGCGCGTTTTCTTTCCACCCAGTCCTTATCATAGCATAGCCTTTCCAGACTATGCTTAGGTGAACGCCTAATATGTCCGAAAATGCTGAAGGCACGCTCCTGGCATATCGTTGATAAGTAGCCGCTTGATGATGTCGACTTGTTGAGTTCCAGTTCAGTATCGTTCGTTTTCATAGCGGTCCGAGGTATGCGAATTGGAATAAACATTTGTAAAAATGGTTATCATCACGCTTTCGTTCAGGCAGCAACATCTATTATGCAATGCTTTAGGGACAACTTTTGCTCTTAGAACTGTCCGCGGCATTTGAAATCGGCGTTATTTTCTATGCATCGATCAGCTGTCGTCTCAGTATTTTCACTTCCTCCCTAGCGTTATATTTATCGTCTTTCACAAAATTACTACTTAGATCTTGTAAAACGGGACAGGTTTTGCTATATTTACCTACAACAATATCTATGTAGCTACATTAATTACAGCAATAGAGAGCTAGGTAAGTCTCCGATTAATCTAGAAAAGAACATCTAAGTATATACACAGTCTGGCCATAAATACTGTTACAATTAAAAATAAGAAAGATATTACTTACATTTGAATTTGGAATCTGTCATTTTTATACGATTGTTCATTGAGTTTTCTAATTTTGGCGCCAATACATTGTACAATATTTTGCGATATTAAAATGGAGTGGGGTAGGTAATAAAGAGAACCGAATCACTGTGATTGCATTACACACAGTTGTTATGGAGCCACATGCAATTTTTAAAACTCTCCATACGTCAGTCAAATGTTTGTGTACCGGGCACTGACTTCTATAATACAAGTACTTCTATTATCGTCAGTGGTACCGGGCTATTAATAGGTACAATGAGACCTCCTCTGTTTGTGCCAGAAAAAGATCTGGTCGTCCACGTAGTGTTCGTACGAAAAAGGTCATCAAAGCAGTAAGGGAAAGAATTCGAAGAAACCCTGTCCGAAAGCAAAATATTTTATCTCTGGAAATGAAGATAGCACCTAGAACCATGTCGCGTATGTATTTTAAAAGATGACTTAGGACTTGCAGCCTATAAGAGACGCACTGGTCATTTTTTAACTGATAATTTAAAAAAGAATAGGGTGGTAAAATCGAAACAACTACTGAAGCGGTACGCAAAGGGAGGTCACAGAAAAATATTGTTTACGGATGAGAAAATCTTTACAATTGAGCAACATTTTAACAAACAAAATGACCGTATTTATGCTCAAACCTCTAGGGAAGCTTCCCAATTAGTCGACAGAATGCTACGTGGGTATTATCCGACTTCAGTGATGGTTTGGTGGGGTATTAGCTATGAAGGAGTGACTGAGCCATATTTTTGTGAAAAAGGTATCAAAACATCGGCACAAGTGTATCAAGATACCATTCTTGAGAAGGTAATTAAGCTCTTTAACAACACCATGTTCAATAACCAAGTATGGTTCCAACAAGACTCAGCACCGGGTCATAAAGCTCGGTCCACGCAGTCTTGTTTGGAAGTGAACGTTTCGGACTTCATCAGAGCTGAAGACTGACCGTCGTCTAGTCCCGATCTTAATCCGCTGGATTATGATCTATGGTCAGTTTTAGAGAGTACGGCTTGCTCTAAACGCCATGATAATTTGGAGTCCCTAAAACAATCCATACGATTAGCAGTGAAGAATTTTCCCATGGAAAGAGTGCTTGCTTTTATTGATAACTGGCCTCAACGTTTAAAGGACTGTATTGCAGCCAATGGAGACCACTTCGAATAAGCTTTTTAAAATTTTAAATTGTTTTATATTTATGTATTAAACTAACACACTGTAAAAGTAATAAATATTATTTGCAATAAAATTTTTTTTTTCTTCGTGACGATATTTATGGCAAGACTAGGTATTTATGCGGCGCTCAGGAAAATTTATCTTATAGTTTTTGCACAAGGAAGCTGTTCTATGGGAGCAGGTTTTCTTAATGATTGTTTCTTAATTGTAGATCCAGCTGTAGAGAGTCTATACTAAATTAATTTCGACCTCTAGCATATTACTCGAATATGCTAGAGGTCGAAATTAATTTAGTTAGGTTTCGTATTCGTAGTACACTTGCTTGTGAAGGACCTCATCCGGAGAACTAACCACCATCACCTAGAAGAGCGGTGGCCGCACTTAACGGCCGTTGTGACGGCTGTCATGAAAATGATGACGGCAGCAAAGATTTAAATCTTAGAGTTTTGAAACCTCTGTCACGCAATAACGCAGTGACTTGACTTGATTGTCATGGAAGTATGGACACTTTTTCGCGTGTCTAAAACCCCTAGGGCGCTATATTTAAGTGATGTGTTTCTTTAATAGAGATTCTTCCCTCTTCCTTCCTTTCCTTTATTACACCATCCCGATGTAGGGAAAGGGTCCCCCTAAATGTCGTGTACAAGGCTTGTAAGTGCGGTGAGAGCAAATCTAGCGATATAAATCTTTGGGCAGCGGCTGGTGTAATTCACAGAATTTTTTGACGGCCGTTTTAGTATGACGGAACTTTCCTAGGAAACCAAAGCTTTACTGTGTTCAAAAAAACATCTATGCTCTTTGTATAGTCTTTAGTGAAAAAGGCTTCTTTCATAGTAAATGGGTAATTTTTCTCTCGAAACGTGCAAATACCTACTTACAAACATCTTTGATGGCTTGGTAAAACGAGTTTTAGAGACGAGACGGTAAGGTAACAAGCTCGGCCATTCCTTAGTAGCCTTGGTAGGAAAAGTGATCGAGCGTCGACTATCCGAGATGTACCTACTCTATGTGCTATAGCTACTAACTATTGCAGTCATATAATTAGGTATAAAATATTCTATGTTTTGTACTTATCGTAACAAGGAACTAGAAATAACAATGCTATGAATGATCTACTAAGATTAGATATAGATCGATTATAAGTTTGAGTTGAATAGCATTTTTAAAATTGAAAAAGAAAATCAACTTTTAATCGAAAGAATGTAAATTTCTCGCTTTGAATAAAAAATTGTAAGTATCTTGCACTAATGTTAGAAAGATATTTTTTTATACATGAAATGGTATTTCATTATAGTTCCATCGCAAAATCATAAAAAGAGCTTGTCAAAAACGCCATAAATTTTTAAAAATGTCCCCAAAGAATTTCCCCAAAACTAAAAAATAAATATTCATATCTCCTAAACTATCAAACATCGCGGAACATACATGGAGTATTTTCGGATACCCCTAGGAATGAGGAATCTAAGTTTTTTTTTTACTGACGTTACTAGGTATTTGGACCAGTCTGTATATACGAGAGGCGTTCAATTTATTCTCGGTATCAAGGTGATTTACTAATGATATGGGTAATTTGACTAGTTAATTCATTAATGACATTATCTAAGGTTGTAAAGGTAAAATTTCATATAGTTGTGATCATTAATTTGCTAGTTATCCATAGTCAACGACAACTGGAATGGCTAACGTGACAATGTTGAAGGAAATTGAGCACCGCGCTGTAATTAAATTCCTTACCAAACAAGGAAAAAGTCAAAAACTATTTACGAAGAGATGGTGGCTGTTTACCAAGATTCACCAAGATTCAAGATGCACCTTCGTTATCTGCGGTTCAAAAGTGATCAAGTGAATTTAAAAGGGGTAAGGTTCAAGACAGAGTATTGAAGACGACATACGCTCGGGCGGCCCGGTTACTGTCTCTACGGAAGAAAACGTGAAAAAAAAGTTGAGCAGCTTATACTGGAGGATGCCCGAATGAAGATCAAAATGATAGCAGAGATGACCCACCTCTCTGTTGGTTCCGTGCACATTAATCTTCATGACCTTCTTTACCTTTCAAAAGTCAGTGCAACATGGGTGCAGCGAATGCTCGCGGCGCCTCAAAAGCCAGTGCGAATCGAGTGCTGTAGAGAGTTTTTAGAGCTCTGTGGTGAAGTTCCATCAAGTATTTTCGATCGAATTGTTACTGGAGATGAAAGTAAGCAAGAGTCCATGCAGTGGCACAAGAAAGGTACTGCGCCCCCTAAGAAATTCAAAGTCGTTCCGTCTGCCGGCAAAATTATGGCCACAGTGTTTTGGGCCTTAAAGGGAATTTTTCTGATTGAGTACACAAAAAAGGTGAAACCATAAACGCAGCATCCTATGCATCCACTTCACGAAATTTACGGGACGGGACGCAATTAAAGAAAAAAGACGGGGTAAACTGACCACCGGTGTGTTGCTTCTTCACGACAACGCCCCAGTTCACACGGCGCGTGTATCCAAGGCTGATGCGAGATTGTGGTTTCGAAGAAATGAACCACCAACCCTACAGCCTGGACCCAGCCCCGAGTGATTATTATTTGTCCCCTAATTTGAAAAAAAGACCTTCGTGGGAAACGATTTTCCAACGTTGAAGAGCTCAATGCGGCAATAACGGCGCATTTTTCAGAGAAAGAGGAGAGTTATTTTTTACAGGGTATTGAAAAGTTAATTTCGAGATGTAATAAATGCATTGAGGTAATGGGGGATAACATTGAAAAATAAAAATTATTTTAATAGAATTTATTTCTTTTTTCATGCTAATACCGAGAATACTCGTAACTATGCATAAGCATTAGGTACCCCAGCTGAAATGTAAAAAGACTCCTCTGTTTTAAATTATGTCTAAGTAGCGCGAGCGTAGAGTGGTGTTATCTTGTCGAATGCTGCTAATCTCTTTGGAATAAACAAAATTAAAATGGTATTAGAAAATGTATAGGTACTTCACACAATAAAAGTAACATTTAAAGTAGATTTAGAAATCGAGAAACATTGCGAAAGTGAATCGGATAAAGAATTTGTTTCTATACTTAAAGCTTTTTCTGACTTTTTGGCGAATGATGTGAATTGAGTGAGAGGGAAGTGTGTCAGTGTTGGTATTAACGGCGCGGGCGCAGCGATGTCATCCGTGATCCGGGTCGCCGCCGGCCAGTGTTGGTTGACCGCACACGGCAGCGCAGCGGCCAGTCTACATTACAAATTAGAATTAGTCAACCAGTATCCAATGACATTGGGAAGTATAGATGCCAATTTAAAAAAAAAAAAAAATATATAATTCTTAATTGATGAGCCAATAATGAACTTTGAAAAGTTACAAAACTCATCGATCGTTGTCTTCACAGAGTGGTGATTTGTATGCTAATTATTTAATGAAAACACATTATATATTATAGGTACATATTATGTACTTACTTATATTAGCTTATAGAACTCTAGCCTAAAGGTACAGTTACCGGCACGTAACTTGGCAAGAGATTTTCGTAGTGGGGGAAGTTCGCGCATATAAAAATGTATGAAATTGTGCGTGCGCAAACTTCCCCCACTACAAAAACTCTTGCCGAGTTACGTGCCGGCAACTATACGAGGAGTTATTATTCTCTTGGATATTTTCATTAGATCACCATTTCTGAAATGCATCATTTAAATTACACATCTACCAAAAATACATAAGTTTACGACATTCAAATACCTACAATAAAAACTAGTAATAAGCAAGGTGAACAAATTTTAAAAGTTCACGACCTTCTGCAGTTTCGTTTGTCACGAAGTTCATCTCAACATCTAGTAGATAATAGCTCTTTCAAGTATTTAAACGCAACGTTATTTCTGTCACTTTTACGAAATGCTAAATGTACAGTCAACAAAGGAGATAAGTATACAGGAGCGTCGGATATAGTTGAAGTTTGCTAAGAAATATTCTCGAATAAAATTTAATTTTATTAATAGAAAACAAACAGCTCATTTATTAACACATTGAAGGACACTGAACGAGACACAATAGAAGTTTTATTGTTATTACGTCTATAGGCGTTCAGTGTCCTTCAATGTGTTAAATTAAATTTCAGTCCAGAACATCGATCGGTTTCTTAGTAAACTTCAACTATATCCGACGCTCCTGTATACTTATCTCCATTGTTGACTGTACATAGATAGACACTACTTACTGAGTATTACTTACTGAGAACTAGGTGAGCTTTGAATAGACATACGTATATATATATATGCGTACCACTTGGTTTAAAACAGATCCATATATACAGGTTGCTCGCAGGTAGTATTTCAAAACGGTCGGTCAGCGGTCCGGTTACATACATAGGTACATACAACTCACCACGCAAACATAGACGTAGATAGAAGACGCTTAGATGAGTGATGCGCGGATGCCTACTTACATCATTATTTTACAATACTCATATTATATTTGTACTCGTACATGCCATAGATTTGGTACGATTTTGAATTGGTATTTATGAAAATTTTTGAAAAGATCTGCAACATAATCAGCCTATAGTAATGTTTACCATTGCTGGGACTCGGTCTCCTCTCTTTCGAGAGGAAGTGGGCCGTAATCCACCATGCGGGCCCAATGCAGGTTGGTAGATGTTACAAGTTTTCGAATTTTTGGTTCTAGGACATGCCGACTTCCTGACGATATTTTTTTGCTTCCCCGTTTTGAGAGCCGTGCTGATGAAATAAATTACACAAAGTAACGCGCCTGACTGTGTTTGAACCCACGTCGTACAACTCGTAAGTCGGGGTCGTTACTACTGGGCCACCGTTGCTCTCAAAAAAGTCTACGAGTGAGCCAAAATATGTATAAAATACTTGGACTGGTTTGACCAGGGTTATAAAGTTTATAACAAAGGTTCGCTTACATCTAGTTGCAAAGGCCATGAAGATATTTTATGGTCCGGCTACAGCGACGTGCAGACTTGTAGTCATAATATTTCCAATGTCAAAGTTCACGGACGTAAACGCACCTGAGCCCATTTCACTCACTATGTAAAGAGACTGTTCTGAAATCTTCTCTTTAGCCATTTTATATTTGGAGTACTCTTACTCTCCTTACATAGGTATTTTAAGATATCATTTCTGGGCACGGGTAGCGTAGGTACTCTACGCATAGTGCGCACTTACCTACTACGCGTACGCATCCCCTACGCCGCCGTAGAGGATGTGTTGACACTGAAAATCGCGTAGACGCAGCGTAGAGGCTGGACGTCGCTTAAACGCTTTACCAATACTTACTTATAGTATATATTATAGGTACTTACACCTGCATAACCCTGCGGAGATGTTATGTTTATGTTATTAAAATAAAAGAAATAAAAGTTATGGAAGGGAGAGAAGCAGGTTTTTTCGTAAATAGAGAGAGAGAGAGAAAGAGAGAATCTTTAAATTCTAATTAGATATAAACCTGTCCAGATGATTGACTCTAATTAAATAAGCTTGAAATATCTGTAAAATTGATTAATCTAACTTCCATTGTAATGCAAATTGATGATTAATTAATTAATCTCTAGCGTAAACGGTCACGTAACATTCGCCGGTCGGTATTTGTTGACAAAATTGTAAACACTTATTCAACTTTCACAGAGACACCTTTCTGTTTTAATTGCTGCTTTCTTTACCGGTAGTGTCAATTTATTTCGACGTATTACTGTGTATTCACAATTTACGATTGAAGCGATAATACCAGCTGTCCGTCTAGTACCTACCTAAGTCGTTTCCCCAGATTTATAAAACAACCGATAGGTGGGTTAGGTTTCCGTTAATCTTCCCACATTTGCCGTTTTCTGTCAACAAGGTGTCACCTGTCGCCGTGGGCGATACTGATTCATGTTCAATTTAGCGTTCGGTCGACGCAAGCGCCATTATCTGCAAATGAGCACGTACCGAACGAAAGTGAGGGCGTCCGCATTGTTAAAGTTAGAGATCTTAATAGAAACCAGCGAAAAGGCTGCGGCGTGCGCGGAGCTCAGCTCGAGGCGGCTTTGTTGTTGCAGCGCCGAGCAAAAACGTGAGCCTGAGGCGGGATGTAGGTCGCGACAAGTGCACGCTGCTCGCTGCACGCGCATTGTACGCAGAATTCAGGCATTCAGGTATTCTGTAGCTAGACAGTCTCCTCCGGCTGCGAGGAATAAAACACAAGATAATAGAGTGGTATGTCTATCCGCTGGGTTCTTTCCTTTTCAATCCCAGAATAAGAGAGGTTTAAAAGTAGTAGTTTTAATATGACTTATTCAGTGGACGTCATGTCATGGTAACTATGTTGTACAGTGTGTACGACAAGAGCGTGACCGGCAAAACATTTCATGTAAAGTTCTTTTGCGTACGCTTTCACTCAGTGGCGTAACTACGAGTATACCGTTTGGGGCCCGTGGCAAATTCAAGGGATGGGGCCCTTTTTTTTTTTTTTTTTTTTTTTTGTCGCTGAGAAATGACATTACGCATCTCCGCTCGCCGGGGGACGAGACGGAGTATGTGGGACTCCCTGCCAGAGTGGCAGTATACCCACTAAAACTCAGCGGTGTTCCCTCATCGCCTTGATGGGGGGGTCATGGGAATCCGGCTCAGCCTTTGCGTCCACAACCCCCCGGCGCATGCCCGCCTATCTGGCGGGCCCCGCATGTCCCCCCGGCTGGGGGGCTACGAGAATGGCCGGGAACACCTGGCCATTCCCGTCCGGCACTGGTGGAAGCCTGTGCAATACAGGCGAGGGTGCCCCCGCACCCGTCGCCTGCTGGCTTCCACCTGGGAGGAGTCGGAGATGACTGTCATACTGACGTCTTCTTCGACCCCTCCTCCGCCTTCGGAGCGGCGCCGCGAGAGGGTCTTCCTCCCGCGCGCGCTCTGCCGCCTCCTTCTGGGATATGACGTGTTCGCAGAAGGAGGCGACTGCCGCCCAGGACCCCTCATCCCCCAGCATGGCGTTGACCAAGCCGGAGGGCGAGAGGTCCGTTCCGATCGCCGCGGTGAGACTGCGGCGCGGCCCGAACCACGACGGGCACACCTCGAGAGTGTGCTGCGCCGTGTCCTCCGCCGCGCCACAGTCGTGACACGACGGCGTCTCCTCCCGCCCGATACGGTGCAGGTACGATCCGAAGCAACCGTGTCCGGACAGCACCTGCACCAGACGGAAGGAGAGGAACCCGTGCGACCGCTCGAGCCAGTCTCGCAGGACCGGCCCAATCGCGTCGAGGGTTCGGCGGCCAAAGGCTGCGGCGGCGAGGTCCCGCGTCCAGTGGACGACAATGGCGTCCTTCGCCTCCCGCCGGACGGCCTCCCGCTCTTCCGGGGCTGGGCGTTCTCCTCTTGCCCTCCGCCCCGCCGTCCATTCATATACTCTGGCGAGCACCCATGCCTCGAGCTCCCAAGGCGGGGTGCTGGCCAGAGCACATGCCGCGGAGAAGCCGACCGTGCGGTAGGCCCTCGCCACCCGCTGGGCTATGGCCCTTTGGGGGGCCCGCAACGCGGCGGCGTTCTCCCTCCTGTTGAGGGAGTCCTCCCAAATAGGGGCCCCGTAAAGGGCCATACTCCTCAAGATGCCGGCGTAAAGTTGCCGGCATCGCGCGCTGGGCCCCCCCAAGTTGGGGAGCAGCCGCGAGAGGGCGCCCGCAGTCTTCAGCAGGCTCGTCGACAACCCGCTAAAATGCGGGCCGAAACGCCACCTGCTGTCGAGAACAAGGCCCAGATATTTCATCTGGGCCTTCACCCCAATTCGGACGCCCTCCACAAAAATGTGGGCGTCTGGTGGTTGGCGCTGCCGAGGCCCGTGGAAGAACACGGCCTCGGTCTTGTGCAGCGCCACCGTCAATCCTAGGCGGCGGATCCTCCCTGCGACCAAGGATCCCCCCGCCGAGGCCAAGTTGGCCGCCTCCCTGAAACTCTCCCCCCGGGCGGTGAGGAGAGTGTCATCCGCGTAGCAGACGACACTCGTGCCTCGGAGGAGAGTTCCCCGCAAGAGCCAGTCGTAGCCGACGTTCCAGAGGAGAGGTCCCACGACTGACCCCTGCGGAACGCCGGCCTCGACTGCGTACCGCCGGACTTGGCCAGCCCTGTTCACGAGGACGATCGCCCGATCCTCCAGGTAGCTGGCCAGTAGACGCCGCATGTATTGAGGCACCCCGTGGAATCGGAGCGCCTCTAGGATGGTGCTGTGGGGAACAGAATTGAAGGCGTTGGCTATGTCGAATGACACCGCCAACAATCCGTCCCCCGCCTCCATCGCCTCCTTCACCTGGCCCTTAAGGCGGGCCAGCGCGTCTACCGTGGAACGCTCAGCCCGGAAACCGAACTGAGCGTCCGACAAGTCCGGCCCCACATTCCGCAGGTGGCCCTTTAGGCGGGCAGCGATTATCCCCTCGAACATTTTGCCGACCTCATCGAGCAGGACGATGGGTCGGTATGCCGAGGGGGAGTCTGCCGGGCGGCCCTCCTTGCGAAGGAGGCACAACTGCCCCTCCTTCCACGGTTTCGGGAACCTCCCAGACACAAGACATGCGCTAAAGAGGTCCCGAAACCGCTCCTCCATTTGAGTGGCGGCAATTGCCACCACCCTCGCCGGGACACCGTCGGGGCCCGGAGCCGTTTTCTTGGCGCGGATGTGCACAATCGCCGCGCTGAGTTCCGACTCCGTGACAGGAGGGGCCTCCTCTTCCTCCTCAGCTGGCGGAGCCGTCCGCCGCGGAGGGTCCATCACTGGTGGGGTGAAGTTATCCCTGCGCGGGAACAGGGACTGAACCACCCCATCCAGGAATGAGGGCTCCAGGGTCTCGGCCACCGGGGGACCAAAGGGGCGTAGCTTGTTGCGCGCCGCCTTGTATGGCCTCCCGTAGGGATCCCGAAGGGATGGGGCCCTCCCTCAATGTAAAGGATCTCAACCAACATTATAGTTTTTTTTTATTAGCACTTCTCCCGCGACTTCTTCCGCGTACATTTCCCTCGGTGCTCCATGGACCAATTGAAATTTGACCTATTGGTCTATGGGGAAAATTACATGTTTCCATCGTCCTAATACCAACTGGGCTATGGATAACACTAGACGTAAACCAAAACTATGCTCCGTTATAACATTATAACCCTTTCATATTTTTGGATCCTCCTGTGCTCATGGCCCTCTCGGGCCGGGGGCCCCCTCTGGCTGGGGGCCCGTGGCATTTTGCCCCAATGCCACCCTATAGTTACGCCACTGCTTAAGCTAAACTTTTCACTGTTAAAAAGTTTTCAGATCCAATGTAGAGCCAAGCCCCTAACTCCCCAAGGCCTAACTCAACAAACCTTACATCTTAATCAAAATGTACGGCTTGACCGTTTCGCAGCCGTCGCACAAGTAAGATGGTAAGAAATTAAGGCTCTGATTGTCTTTAATGTCGTGTTATATAATAGTTCAATGGAACGGCCAAACCATACATTTTGACCAAGATGTAAGGTTTGATGCAAGGTGTTTGGTAGGCCTTATACTATTAGCCCCTGCTTTTTGTTTTTGGCTCGTCTTGGCAGATTTTCGACTAAAATATAAAAAAAATATTATGCATCGTGATAAGGGTCCATGGGCGCAAAGTAAGTAGGTTTTAAAAAAAAAACGAGTCACGCACGCGCCACGAGCAGTCTTCTTGAGCATTCAAGAGGCAGTGATGCCAGATTGGGGGAATGGGAATTTGAATTGAATCCCCCAAATTTGGGTTTTTTTATAGTTATGGGGGAGAATTGGGGGAAAATATTTTTGTGGAGATATTTGGAGAGAGAAAACTAGGTGAGGAGGGACTAGGAGGATTTTTACTAACTAGTCTGGGCAAAGCCGCGGCTAGCAGTGATGATTAAAAAATATATTATCAGAATGATCGATCGAATCAACGCGATCGACCCACTAACTAATCTGTGAAAGCACACACAAAAAAATGCAGACGGTGATAGAACTTACGGACATGTTAGCAAATTGGCATTAGGAATTTTGTCGTTGCCTTTTTCTAACGCAGTTGTGGAAAGAGCCTTCTCTCAAGTAGCTATTATTAAAGACAAACTTCGAAACAGATTGGCCATTCACACTGCCGAATCAATCTTGAGAATAAGATATACTTTGCTAGAAGAATGTGTTCATTTTAAACCCAGTTCAAAGATGCTAAACAGATTTAATTCAGAAAAAATAGACGGAACTGCAAACGACGCGGATGAAGACGCTGATTCATTAATGGAAGCTATTGCTGAAATAGTATAAAATTGTATCTTTCAATAATCCTAAGGAAAGAAAATTAATTTAAAAAAAATATATATTATCTATGAATAAATAATTGATTAAAAAAATATTTTGTCATTTGTGGGATTTTTTTTTTCAAAACCCTAATTTTGGGAGGATTTCGGGGAAGGTTTGGGGAGAATGCGAGACGGTCATCTGGCAACACAAGAGGACCTAAAATAACCGACCCAGACCGCGGTAAATTGAGTCGGGTGTGTCCCGCTGAAAAATCTAAGCAACATACAAGTTTAAAAAAGAAACAATTGCTATCTATCCACTATGGCCAGGAACTATTGATGAAAAAAGGGTTCTAATATGTCTCAAGATACAAAATATCAGCAGTCGCTTAGTGAAAGCCGATCTCAAACATCAGCATCATCAAGAAACCGTTCCTTACTGAGAAACTTTAAAAAACTTTCAAAAAGATCATGACCGTGAAATCATCCCCTCTCAGCCGCTCGATGCTAGTACCTGATTAAGCCTTGATAAAGGGTGTTTAGGCCTTGATAAAGCTTAAAATGTGTGTTAAAAATACACATACCTACAGCTACTTGCCCAACTTAAATGTAGCCAATGTAGGTAACATAAAATAGATATGATGATTTCATCCAATTTCTTCACCACCCTTGGTTGACTGGTAGAGAATGCCTAAAGTATTAAATCCGCTTTTGTACCTTTTTGTGCGAAAAGTTTAAATAAATAGTTATGGGCTTCATTTACCCCCGCCGTCGCCTCGCGTCGCCAAAGAGTAGTGGGAAAATATCTCAAACATGGCTGGCCATTACAGACAATGGTGAAGTCCGGAAAGCGGATTTATAATAACGATTGAAGTATGAACCTTGAACCACTATGATTATCATTTTTTTTTTCTACTTAACTTTTTTTTTTGCTTTAATGAACATGCTCTTGCCGTAAAGAGTGTTGTGAATGCAAAACTACTAAAATATTCAAAATCAATATCCGCAAGCATCGTAGTTCTCTGCCTTACTCGTCGGGCAAAACAGTCGTGATGTCATTTGTTATAGATTACTAAGTTACCTGCGCAGTGCAGAGTAAACCTCAATAAAATAATTTTATTTCTAAGATATTGGAGTGTTCCTTACATTCTGTTCTAAAATCTTACCGAATCACCAAGTATCCACTTATTTCTCGGCTGTAAATACAATTGCTTGTGCCAAGTATAATATTTTACAGAAAAAGTAGGTAAGGTATGAACATTGGTTTCATCAGCGTTTAATTATAAACCCTTAGGGGTACGAATATTACTTGGAGCTTTTAATGAAAGCCGCACGAGCGGAACACCGTGCAAAAATGATCAAAGTGTTTCATGAAAAAATATGTAGGTACCTATAGCTATTTTCAGCTAGCTTTCAGTCAGTTGAACCTGCGAAGCAACTCTGTCTATGTAATGGAGTAAATTATATTTAACTTATCATCGTTCTAACAAAAATTGCAAATAAATATTAAAGATAGGTTCAAAGGTTTAATGGGGTTTTGGTACTTAAATAAAATTAACGTAAACGAGTGAAACGAGTCATGTTAGTAAATAATAAAGTAAAATAGTCTTTCAGACCATGGCCGTGGGCCAGGGCCATGGCGGTCAATCTTAACGGAGACTAGCTTTCGGCGCTGGAAATATTATACTTAGTGCACAGGTGAACTCGATCTTCCCTTACCCATTAGGGTAAGAGAAGATCGAGCCGCCCTGCCGTCCAGTCCGACTATTAAGTCCGACAGGACGGCACGTAATCCGACAGGACCGGAGAGCTTTTTTAAAGTGTGTCGTGCCACTCACTGGCGAACCATCACAAGAGAGACTGAAGCTGTGGCGAGACAGTGCTTCCTTACCCTAATCGTTCGTTCCACCCGCTGAAGACCCCCCACCTGGACATGCGTTATCTTTGGTTACCTGGAAGTCTTTAAACAGACTCCGGACCCAGGTTGGCCGAAGCAAGGAAAACCTGTTCAGGTGGAGATTCATAGACGACTCCGCCTTGGAGTGTAAATGTGGTACCGTTCCACAAACGATGGGACACTTAATATCGTGTCCTGCGTGTCCTGTCAGTTGCACGTTACAGGAACTGGTGGACGCTGGTGATGGTGCCAAAATAGTAGCTGAATGCTGGGCAGAGTCCATTTAAATTGCTATCGACACGCTAAGAAGAAGACCGGAGAGAGATCAGGCGCAGGACCTTTTCGAGGGACGGGGATATCCTACCGCCAGCTTTCCAACTCCGGGCTGTTACTAAGAAATTCCTAATTTAAAAAGCCAATAATACTTTGTCCGACCTGGAAATCGAAACCAGGACCCCACGCTCAGCAGTCACGCTTGCGATCAGGAGATCAACGGGGCACTCATGTTAGTAAATAACTACAATACAAAATAATATTTACCTAATTGTTTTTAGATATACTTGTAGTCTCCCATGGAAAAACATGCATCAAACCGACTTCAATTAGTGACAAAAATTTACACAAAGGAGGCAATAAAGAGTTTATTACAAGCTTTTATTTAGCTTATTTTGTATTACAAAACTGCTAATTAGGAATAAAGTTTACTTGATACATCAATAACTGCCATTATCGGTTATTTAAAGTTTCGTCATCATGTAAAGCTTTCCTCATCCGCACACAGCTAGCCTGACCTTGCTTGTAGGTAGGTACCTGCCTGAGAGAAGGAACTGTTCGCTCGAAAACTTCCAAATATTCTCTTTGTTCTGCACCTTTGTGTCCAAATGCCATTTGTATGTCAGGCTTGTCACGCTTTTGTGGTCGCTAAACGGCAAGCTCGCATAACTAAGCCTTAGGTACTTACCCTAAAATATTGTGATAATTTTCATAGAAACACGTTTGGAAATGTCTTGCAACATCAACGTTAAACTTTCCCTCAACCTCAAGTATTGTAGATTCAATCGTCATCGGAGTTTTCAGGTGCAAAATATTGTTATTTTGCAACGTATAATTGAATACGACAGTTTCCATGTTTTTTGCTATACGCTCATAATAGAGTCAGTCACAGACTCACAGTATTGCTTTAAGGTCAAATCAAATTGTGAGGGCGATCAGGCAAGACGATTAAATTAATAAGTATCGATACAATAACTTGTAAGCAAGTTTACCTTTTCAAATGACTACGGTTACTAAATACCTATGTTTCTATACGACCTATAGTCAAGTTAAAACCACGCCTATGATATGACTTGAACTAATAACTTGAATGTTAATTGTAAACAGACGCTGTCTAAACTAACCTTTACAACTAACATAAACACAATGGAGTAAGGTACTTGCACCCAATAAGGACCAGCACCTATTAAGGGCCACTTTAGAAAACTTACACTTGCCATTTTTTCAACTGCTTCAAATTTCGCGCGCAGCATGCTATACCACCCATTGGTTAAATGCAATCGCGCGATGACGCGTAGATGCCGCCATTTTGTCAGTAGCGTCCAGTTTGTGTAAGACAGCGGTTAGAGACACTATTTTATAAAATTGATGCGCGTTGTTTTGTTAGTTTTTCGTAAAAAAAAGTAGTGTATTTAAGTAATTTTTTATAGAAGATTGGATTTAAACATTCAGAGACAACTCTGCAAAGATAAATACATTGTAATTTTTTCATTATACAACTTTAAAATGTTTTCATCTATCACGATACCCAAATCCTAATAAGGACCATAATATGAGTTCGTATTAAGGTCCGGTTCCACGAAGAAAGTGTTGGCTTGACGAAAGAAGATACTGATGATTTTGTGTGTTCATTTGTATATAATATTTTTAATTAGTGTTTTGCGACAAGGTTTGCGACGTTGTTTTTATTTGATTATTTTGATTTTGTTTAAAAAACTTACTAATATATTTTAGTACTCCTAATACGGCCCATCACGGTATCGTATATGAAATTAAGACTGATTTTCCTTAAAATGCTGTAATTAATGACTGAAGAAAGAGTAATTATTTACTAAAAAAATAAATATAATGTTGAATTCTGAAATAAAATTAGTTTTATTCTTAATTTTCACTTTGATATACATAATAAGGCCCACCTTAAATTTTTTGGTCAAATGTTAAATATTTGCTAATAATATAACAATTAATTAGTTAATACAATTGAATACGTTAGATTAAAAGAAATATTTTTACAAAGTAATCAAGATTTGTTACATTTTAATACGGTCCTTAATAGGAGCATAGGTGCTTAATTTAGCCTAACATGAACTTTTTTTTAAACTGGTTTTTTTGCCAGTTTAACAATGCAAACTGTGTATTTTTGTCATAATTATAGATCTTCACAAAATTTTATTTATAGCTTATTAGCGTTACTTTGTGTAATTCTGTAAATTTTAAATTTATAAGTATTCTAATAAAGGTGGTCCTTAATGAGTGCAAGTACCTTAAGTAATTGAATCCGAAATGGCATTTTAAAGTTCGAATGTTAACCTGCAGCCATGTTGACGCAACCGAACTATTTTCTCGCTGTTTGTAATCTAGAGCTCCAGTCTACGGAGAAATAGTAATGCACCTTACGACATTACACGAAACAACACTGCGCGCCGGTAATTTACATTATTATTAACGCGTTACAACAGCTTCTTAATGTAACAATTAAATATAATGTAAGCACAATCAACACTTCCATTTCATAAATTAAGTAATTTACCGTATGTACTCTCTACTAATGTTTTAAGTTTGTATGAATTTAGTGAACGTATCATGCGTAGGAACCAAGGTTGTTCTCGTGTGAGTCTCATCGCATCCTTGTTAGGATTCGCTACAAATTGTTATAATTGTTATAAAGCTTATAAATTGTTATAAAGCTGTTAGATTATCTACAAAAAGTTGACGATCACGATTAGGAAATCGTTATTGTCATTATCTATTCCAGTTTTGAAAATTGATTTTAATTTGAAGTCTATGCCGGAAGTGTTTACTAACCAAATTATTCCATGCCGACAATATCGTGGTCCTAATCGAATTAAGTTACCTATGCGGTTACCTACTTATTAATGCAGTACATGGTGGAATAACTTAGGTAGGTATAGGTTTATTTCCTATCTGCATACTTATTTCGTCGTGGCGATAAGTACCTAAGTATGTTCAATAAACACAATAATGCGCGTGTAACAGAGTCTTTGGCCACACCATAATCACATACAAATAGTTACATGCCTATTAGATACGAATAAATGCCATAACTGTTATTTATTCCCTACCAACTTACTGTAACTATGGTGTGACTGAGTGTCTTTATTAAAACGGTTTATATTAGTAGGCCTTGTGTTAGAGAGACAATTAGTTTAAAATGTATTAGACATACATTTGGGAAGGTCTGTGTCACGTAACTTCGATAGTATCGCTGTCTAGACTAGTCGAGCGAAGGAACGCCTAGGGGGCTACGGTCTAATTAACATAGAAATAAACAGCTGGACATACATCTACCCCGAGTTGCGCTACAATTAAAAAGTAATAAGTAGTTTTGGCAGGGCCTCTTGATCAATTTATAAATTAATCGGCAATATATTGTAAAAAGTCTTTTAAAATGTTTTAACGTAGCGAAACGTTGGCCGTCATCGCTACGCAGGTCGTAGCACTCGTAGCAAAAATTGGGCAGCTACGCCCGATTTGTAATATTTACTATTTATGTAGGTCAGAAAATAACTTGCAATTGCCTTGATAATAACTTAACTATATCTATGATAATAATAATCAATGTTTAACCGTATTCGTTTTTGTTTTTTAATAATGTATTATTTTAACTTAAAAGCTCTACCCTACGTAATATAGGACAAGTGGGGATCTATGAAACACGGGGTACAATGAAAAAATCATAATAAAATCTTGAGTTTTTCAAATTTCCACGCTCTTTTTACTCGACCAATCAGGTGTCACACATGACGTTAGTTACATTGAGGATTAGTGTAGCGTGTGCGTTTTGGAAGCGAAAAGTTGTTTTTTTATAGTCCAAAGTTTAGATTTGCAGTGAAAAAGCATTTAGTTTTACTGAAGAACTTGAAGCCAGGTTTGTTATATTTTGTTTATCCGTAAATTGCGTATTTGGAGCTTTTATTAATGTATAAGTATTTCAACATATAACTTCAAAGTAAATATCTTCACAGTTCGTATTTGAATTTCTTTTAGCTAGTCGGGCACTATGAAACGGGGTTTAATGAAACAGTGTTTCAGTGTTTCATAGAATTAGTTTTACCCTCACCAAGATCTTCCGGGAAGACTAAACGACAAGCTGATATTTACGCATTTCCCTCAAGGATTTTAAAAAATATAATTTCGGCTAAATACTGTCAATAATGTTAAAATTTTGAATTGTTTTATTTTAGTTTACTGATTAAAAAAAAATCGGATAATATTGTAAATTATTGAGATTTGATTTAGTTTTTTTTGTTATTTTTTATATTTGTTTTGATGCATAAAAATGCGTATTTCATTGTGCCCCGCTATGTTTCGTTGCACCCCAGGGTTCATTCCAATGTACCCCAGACCTGGGGTACAATGAAACAGAGGCAAGGTCGTGGGAAATTTAAAAAAACATAGGGTTAGGATTAATTTTTGATCTCGTTACTATGACTGATTTTTAGATGATTAAGTAAAGTATATCGAAATGGAAAAAATACGTTGAGTTTATTAATATATATTTTTTTATAAATGAAAATGCTTTTTTCGTTTCATTGTACCCCACTTGTCCCTATATATTTTTTTAATTCTGCGAGTTAGTATGTATTTTTTATTAGCAGGGATTAAAGATCTAGGAAGTCCCATGTAGAACCGACTCATCTATTGTGTTACAACAGACACTTCAGCACTTATATCACATCACGCAACGCAGTAATTATGAGATAAGTGCGACAAATCAATATGGCTGCCGCAAACTCCGCAAAATAATGAGTCTTGTCATGTAATTATCAGGAAATGGGAAGCCGTTATGTTAAGCTTGAGCAGTCATCTGTGTGTCAGTCTGTCACTGTATGACGTTATAAACTTTCATGCTGAAAAACTGCATCCGCAATAAATCATTGAGACTGTTGGATTTAACTTTTATTACAGTATGGAAATAGCTGATCCCGACATTTATGTTCGCATAACTCGTCAAAATGTAGGGAAGTCCTGATTTTTTTTCGCGACTGTTTTAGTTAATTTTTTTGGACATCGTCAGAAAAGGCGATAACATGTATGTATGTATAACATATATAATTTATTGCATATATGTGGTTTCCCCCTGTAGAACTTAGTATAAAGATCTCAGCACGCTTTTAATCCCCAAAAAGTAAGGAAGATTTGTACTTACGTCTAGTAACACCCACATTTTGCCAGTTACGTTTAAATCCTATGTAAAAGAGGGCGAGACTATTGCCATCAAACAGGCACAAATCCAGACTCCGGGCTGAACTGAGTAATTTCTGATGGAAAAACCCAATAACACTTTTCCCGACCAGGGAATCGAACCCAGGAGCTCGTGAGCTCAGCAGTAGCGCTTGCCACCACCAGGCCAACGAGGCAGTCTTTATTTATTTAATTAACCATTTTTAAATATTAAAAGGACTACAAGAAACCAACAGAAAAATACATACAACGGTGATGCTATTTCTAAAGAAATCTCTGCCAGCATACCTACCTTCCTTTATTTTATGTTTCGTGTTTTTCAGCAGTGTTGCACAAGATTGTTTACGTAATTTGTTTAACAAAGAATTACTTCAGTACTTACGTGCTTCGACATTATGTAGATCACAAAAGGTGATGGAGCGTATCATTCAATCTTCAACTTGAAATGTATTGTACCGAATGAATGCCAAGCTGAACGCAGAATTTACTCAACGATATTGCATGAAATCTCCTGTAAATAATTGGCTAATTTGGTATCGTCATTGCAATGAAATAAGGAATTTATACAGGTGGCAGCAGGACCATCGACGCGTAAAATATAACCATGAATTTCAGAACATGATTCTAGACCCGTAGCGTAGGAAATGTTCGTCGGTTATAAAAAAAATCTGCAGTTTCATAGAAAAGTGCAATACAGCGGTCAAAATGTACGGTACCGCAATTTTTTTTTAATAACCGACGATTTTCAATGTTCAGGGGGCCTAAAAAGGCCACTTTTGTAGAATCATAAAAGGATAACATACTCGTTTAATGGTCAGTAAATTAACTGTTAAGTTAATCGTATCAAATCCCATTGGTGAAGCATTTCTTTTGTCTGTGCTAAAATACCAATAATCCAATCTAAATCCAATACCAATCTCTTTGATTGTACCTACGTAGTGCAGCGAAAAAAAGAAAAACACGGATTGTCTTCGCCATAATTATTATAATTCATAATGTTATCCTTTTATGATTCTCCAAAGTGGCCTTTTTAGGCCCCCAGAATCATGGTACTGTATCCATGGTAACAGGTTGCGCGTTGACGACATGTTCGTTATAGGGATGTCCATATACTTTCGTGTGATAAGTAGATCGTACGTAACCCAAGTGACAAATTACCTAACGCTTTAAATTGTTCTTTTGTTTCTACGCGGTATACACATAGGTAGATACCTACATTACGACGGTTAATTATACACATAATGTCTTACTATAGTGTTCGTTGTAGATATCTTGATGTGTCGTTATATCGCGCTTTCATATGAAGCAGTATTTCCCGGAATTTACAGTCCCTCTGTAGACTTGCAGACAGAATGGATGAAACTTTTGCCCTTTTGTTTGTAATTGATTTAATGGTTTTGTTTGTTCATCAGCTGGAATACGGGTGGACCCGGAACGGCAATCAGCGATGTGTGCGGCACCGTGCGCCGGAGTCGACGATGTCTGTGAGCAGCGATATCAGGTTCACGAGGCGCAAGCTGAGCCGGCCCTGCCGCGGCTGCTGCGCTGCGCTCGCGTCGCTGCTGGTGTTGCTGCTGCTTGCGGCAGTGGCAGTGTACCTCGGTCGTACGTATAATTATAGAGTTCACGACGACTATGAGCACTTGAGCAGTAGGTACATACAGGTTCACGTGGTTCACGTTCAGTTGAGCTGGTCGTACTCTAAGATCCTAAGTGACACTTAGAAACAGCTTCCTACCGTTCTGCTTATGACATAGGTACCTGCTTAAATTATGTACTAGACTAAATATAAAATTACTCTATCGGTCAAGACATTCTCTGCGGCAAGTGCCCGCTGTTGCAATCTAGGTACCTAAATATTTATGTTGGTAAGCTCAAGTTTTTGCCAACATGGTTTCTAAAGGTGCGTTTGTAATGCACACTTTGCATACCAATTGAGTATAAAAACGTGGGCGATAATATGGGGTTCCTACACACGTTATTATTCACCACACAACATAAAACACCTGCTGCATTTGTGCAGTTATAAAATTTAAAATAACTGAAATTAGCCATGGATGAATTTAAGCGAATGTTGCAGCAATTTCGTCAGACATTCCGAGTAATTTTAGGTCTACACGTTACAACCATAAATGGTAACATTACTCAACGTCTGACCTAAAGGACCGTGTTGCAACACATCTTAGATGAAGTGTAGCCTAGAGCCCATGGTATAGGTACCTATCTACCATTCATGCTAGCAGATAAATTTAGTTTAGTGAGTAGGTATAAAGAAAACATGCGGAAACGAGAACGTTTCATAATATTTGAAAATGGAGCGAAAATATTCATTGAGTATAGTTAACGACTTTATTGTATCCAATCGATATCAATCAGTAATCGATTCGCCGCAAGTTACCTATAACTAGCAGTGTCGTAATTCTATTTCGATTTTAACTAGTGTAACTAGTATCTGATTAAATTCTTTTGTTAGTAAACAGTGGATATTCATGGATCTATAGGAGGCGTAGAGGCGTATACTGAGCGACATTTGCCCGTCACCGCCCGAGCAAAGGCCAGTAAGCTGTGTGGCCTTGCGCATGCGCAGCCCGCCGCGGAGACAAGTGCACTCCTTATAACAGCCTTATTATGTTATTAACTATGCTGGCATATTAAATGATCATTAGCTTGAAGGCAAATATCTAATTTGCTTCTAATTAGGTACGTGCAGTTTGAATTGATCAAACGATTTGAAAGTTTATAGGAAAACTTTTATGTAAGTACAGCAGCCACATCAACAAAAGCCTATATAGGTAGGTATTGGCTTATATTGACTTTAGTCACGAAAATAAAACTTGATCACCTCAATTTAAATCCGAGAGTGATCGATAAAGCAAAGAGATTGTACTTCCGCGAGTGCCGTGACTTGTGAATGTTACTCCAAAACTTTGTTATTTCGGTATCAAGAGGTGTAATTGCATTTATGTAATCATGTGTCTGTATCACGTTTTCGTTAATCTTTCATAGTTGTGTGCCTCTCGGAACTAATAGGCAACCTACTTCCTTAGCCTCCGTCATGCAATGACAGTGGTGTCATGAGACTCATTATAGCTGTTGTTCGAAATGACATGACATGATGACATATTAGGTTATAGATAATATCAGATAGGGTTGCCACACTGGTCAGACACTTATTAAATAGTAGCTTCTGTCTGCGACTTCGTCCGCGTGAATTTTCGACCCCCGAACCGAACCACATCATCCCATCACCCGCCTGTGCTATTATGTACAGAGGGCTGCATCAATTGGGTACCCCAGTTGTATGAACATTTTTATACAACTGGGGTACCCAATTGATGCAGCCCACCGTACTTCGTTTTTGCCTAGCGTTCTTTCTATTTTTTTTTCCACGGCTCCTGAGGGTCGTAGCGTGATGTTAAATAGCCTATAACCTTCCTCTAGAATTGGGCTATTAACAACCAAAAAAAAACTCTTTTACCCGTGACATTGTCCGCGTGAAATTCCTTGTTCCTCCAACCCACCCCGTCGCATCGCATCGCCCACCCGTGCTATTATTTCGTTGTCGCTTAGCGTTCTTTTTGAATATTTTTGCTCGGCTGCTAAAAGTCGTAGCGTTGTTGTTAAATAGCATATAATATAACCTTTCTCAAGAATTGCGACTATCAAAGGTAAAAATAATGTTTTAAATCAGACTGGTAGTTACAGAGATTAAGCGTGTTCTTTATTGCGAATAGGAAAAAAAAACATATTTTGCTGTTCAATGCAAGTCTTTACCCGTTATAAACAAGCAACTACTTCATCTTACCCACTTTAAAGGATTAATGCTAAGGGTTTTGTTTTTGGTACAAAATTATCCAACACCCAAGTTCAACGACTATTACTGCTAAACTAATAAAGTTATCTTAACCGCTATACTTTTCCTTTAAAGTTTATGAAATGCACTATCATCGTGAATTTTTGCAGATTTTTCAAGCCAGCAGTTTAGGTTTTAGAGGGGGGGGACGCCCTACTGGAACAAAAATTTGCACTTTAAAGTTTAAAATTTCGTAAATGGAGCATTAAATCGAAAAATAATTTTAGCAACCCCCAAGTCATTTTAGAAGACCTATTCAACGATACCCCGCACGATGGGGTAGACGACAAAAAAAGTATTCATCCCCAGTTCACATGTAGGGGAGCTACCCTAAAAAAAAATATTTTCCAAAATTTTATTTTACCACTTTGTCGGCGTAATTGATATACGCACTCCTACAAAATTACAGCTTTCTAGTAATAACGGTCTCTTAGAAAAACCTCGGACAGACAGACAGACAGACAGACAGACGGACATGACGAAACTATAAGGGTTCCTTGTAGGAACTACGGAACCCTAAAAAGCAAACAAAACTTTTCAACTTTATTGTTAGTATATTATATAATTATATAGATAGATATTTATTGTTCACAGTGGGTGGAAAATCCAACCATCTGAATATATTTACCTACATAATCTATGCTAATATTTAAAATAATAATATATACCCTCTAAATATTCTTCACCAGTCGTGGAGAGTTTCTTCCGTCAGCCTATGGGCTCCCCTCTGTTTTTGCTGAAGGTGTCTTATTGACCTTCATTTTTTGGGTCCACTGGGTTTACTCAGTCGTTTTTTTGCCCGTGGATATCCGATAGGTACTTAAACTGTTCATCGTTTGTTGGAGCGCAACTTTCCAAGTAATTTTGAATCTAGCACACTCGGTTAAAAATACGCAAAAGATTTGACACACCCTATCTACGTGTTCCAAGTGATTTTAGATTGCTTCCAACCACTTGTTTTTTTTTTAATATATTATTAAGCTTTTATTTGTGATACTAAACATCATAAATTTTATACATGATCTAGCGCATCGTATTTCCCGGTTCCCGTGGTCAGCGTAAGTAGGCCTCTTCCAGCAGTTTCCATTCTTCTTTTTTTAGCTTTTCTTGACCTAAGATTGCCCCCCAATAATCTGTCCATCTTGTAACTTGTCTGCCTCTTTTTCTTTTGCCGTCATGTTACCATTCTGTTATGATTTTCGTCCATTATATCCTGCTGTCCCTTGTCATGTGTCCTGTCTATCACCATTTCAGCTGTCTTCTTGCTCGTTGGAGTCTTCCACCTTTGTAGATACCTTTGTAGACCTTTGTAGTAGATCTAATATCTTCTGCTCTTTTGCGGTCTTTTAGCGTCAACATACTTCTGTCAGCTCCCCTTTGGCACGTTCACAGTTTCATAAAATGTTTACCAACCACTTGTTTACTTTATTGTAAAAAACAGAAGTTCTTGACTGCTGATCTCTCACTTTATTAAGTTCGTATATAGGTACTGCCAAATGCTCGAACTCGAATGAATCACTACAGTCAACAGAAAATACAAATAGGAGAAAACCCGAGTATTGGGCACGAAAAAACGAAAACACACATGACTGCTACTCAAACACTTGACTATACATCATGAATGTGTAGGTACCGTAAACTGATCCAACGAAACACTGCCAAACAGTACCTACTCTTTTGCGTTTTTTATGGGTATATACACAAGCGCGTCGCCTGCGTTTTCTGTCGAGACAAAGCAGTACTAATTGCGTTTGCAATGCGTCGACGGCGCGTAAAAAATACGCCTCTTAAATCGGATCTCAGTACCTAATAATGTGTTGTATTTACAGACATGTACCTGTTCGGAGATCCCCTTAACCGGCAAACGTTCCGGGGCTCATTCGTCGTTACCTCGTGGGGAGCCGGCGACCGAGAGGGCGAGAAGGACAACGACCTAGAGTCCAGAGCCAACCAGACACGTGAAAATGAACTGCAGCAGGCGCTTTTCAATTTATATTTAAACTCTGAATTGAAATCCTGTTTTGTTTCTGCAGACATACTAGCTTTGGACAGGTATGATTATCTACTATTGTGTGCCGTTTATAAGTCACGCACGTCTTACTGCTTGTTCCGGCATCAAATGACCAATGACTGAAATGTTTAAGAAAAAAAATATAAATTTATAAAAGCAATTTATTAGGTTTATGTAACTAAAATGTTGAATTTATGTACCTACCTATTGAGGAAATGAATACAGCAGAAAGGAAAGGGCCCATTACTCCATACCTATAGGTATATATACCTACCTAAAGTACGTGAGTAATATGTAGATACCTCTTAGAAGATATAAATCTACCTAACAGGTCCACAAGCCAGAAGTATAGCAAAACATAACATAATCATAAAAGAGTCGTAACAAAACGAAAAGGTTATAAAAACGAAATGGTCAGAAATAACAATGAAATTTAATGATTATTAACAGACGATACACGCATCACAATTAGTTAGCTTTTAATTGCAGCATCGCTCCGTTGGAACTCAACATTTGCTAAATAATCTTGGATCCGAGATTTCTTCTCGTGGAACGAGCAAAACTTGCTGAAACAAACCACATAATACCGACCTGCATAATTTATTATGGTTGTAAACACTGGCGGTGACGAACTGACGAGTGACCTCTTTAAGTCTTTACTTTACAAAAACACTTCATTTAAAACCTGTTCAGTGCCAACTTGAATCACGGTCAAACACAAAATCCTATCAGGCTTAACACTACCTACTTATTTCGTTAACCAGGCTAAAATAATTTCAAAGATTTTATTAACATGTAAATTAATATTATGTTAATGGGTGCTGACTGGTAATGTCTTTACCGATGGATGGAGAAAGTACACTTTCTCGAAATCTCCGAGGTCTGTAATCGAGCGTGCGCCTGCGCATGCCATGTTTTAGTAAAACGCTACAATTTCAAGTTGTGCCTTATGATGGTTATGGTTATACAATTAGTTAATTTGACGAACAGACGGCTACTGTAAGACTTTGATTAATACCTATCATTCTACCTGAAATTAATTGCACGTTCTTCACTACCTAGTAGTAGGTAGTCTAGTGTTCAATTAGTTATTTGATCTGACCTTCTTCGTTTTTGTGCCCATTTCATATTTTTCCGGTAGCATTGGCGTAGAAATACATAGGAATTTAGTTTTTATACATTAGTCATACGAAGTAGGTATCGCTATTAGGTATATGTACCTACTTATATACATAGGAACCTACCTATTAACTGCCGTAGAAATCGAGACCATTTTTATATAAAACAACTTTTACTTTTTATGTACTATAAAACGTCGTCGATCCTTATAAATAAAGTGTCATACGATATCATATCGCTACATTGCTATGTATTTGATACAAGAAAGTTCTATAGGTACCTACGGGCTTTGTTTCAGAGCTTCGTTAGTACTTTCTATGCGCCGCACGTTGTCTGTTCTATGTAGGTAATCCACATTGAAGGTTGTTCCCGATGTTTTATGTTCCGGTCCTTTCTTTTTGCGAGCTGAATTCAAATCGGAAATTGTAATGTTACAATGGTCGCCGTGAATCTTTTCACTGCTGGAAAGTGGAAATCCTGGCCACTTATACCCGGATCAGATTGACGCTGATAACCTAGTTATTTTAATTTCCTTTTACATTAGGCACTGTATACATGGCTCCAGTCATAAAGATGTGAAGTAATGAACTAATGACTTGATTAAGTTTTTAATTCGATGGGCACATCCCTGAGAACTTGAAGGTGTTGAAATGTTATTCAAACATAAGTAATATAAGAAATTCTCATTCCCACTATGATTCAGCTGGCGGAAGTACTAAAACAGATTTGCTGTGCCAATAGTTGTCCCAGATTTTTTATTTTTATTATAGGTATCTTACATGAGTTCCACTTCTGTTGCTCTTGTTAGTGCTTTTCTAGCATATAATTGTTGTTTACTGACCGTAACTGTTACGCAATGAATACTTAGCATTAACATAACAACCGTAAACAAAAACCTTGTGAAGCCACAAATAGGGAAAAATACCTACCCACTGTATCTTATTAAAATATCTATACTTAACTATTTTAATGAGGTAATTAACCTAATTATATAGACAGAATGATACCTAGAATATCTAGATCCCTAAAGCAAACTCGAAGTTAGAGATCCTTGAAGTGCTTGGAAACTTTGACACAAACTTAATTCAGAAGTTCGGCAAACATGACACGACGTGAATAGTTTCTCACAACTCTCTAAAGACATTATCTCATCAACTCTTGAGACAATCAAAACAGAAAAGCAAAGCGGACAAGTTAACGGGAGAGAAAACTGAAGCTAATGATGGCGACGTTAGGTATATGAAACGCTTTGTCTAAGTATAGGTATTTAGTAAAGCCATGTTAATGAGCACGGCAGTCTTTTTTATTGGACACTAGCTTCCGCCCGCGACTCCGTCCGCGCGGATGTCGGTCTTCACGTGGATTGTTTCTCCATTTTGAGTAACTCTGACAATGACCTCTTATAAATATCTATTGGACCCAAATACGGCTAAGCCTATAATAATTAAGGAGATCCCTCTATTGAGCTACTGCTGTTGAGCTCGCGTTCTGTAGTAAGTATTTTTTTCATAGTAATTCCGACCTTGATAAGTAGCATGTAGCAGTAAATTACTGACAGTGACGAAAAGTTTGCAATAATAAAAAAGTGATCGTGACAATGCGACAGAAAGTTAATTGAGAGCTTCAGCATACACAACATTGTTAGTGAGCTCGTCCGGAATATGAACATGAAGATTTCTTGGACTGCTCACACGGGAAAGAGCTACGTAAAGTTGCCCGTGTGAAAAACAACTCGCGGTAAGATCTACGCCAGCAACTCCTAGGGTCTGACCTTGAGCCTTATTTATTGTCATGGTGTAACACAAAGCTACAGGAAACTGTATTCTCTTAAATTGAAATGGAAAATTATCCACTGCGGGTAATGCAACGTGTGTTCGCGGTTCTACAGAACAACGTCTATGAATAAAACTGAAAAATAAGATTTTTTTTTCTACTTATTTTTCCAGGATAAAAAGTATCCCATTTTATGCCCAGGATAATAAGGTATAATTATACCAAGTTTCATCGAAATTGAACCGTTAGTTTTCACGTGATGCCTGCATATACAGACAGACAGACAGACAGACAAAAATTTTTTTAATCACATATTTGGGTTTGGTATCGATCCAGCAACACCCCCCGCTATTTATTTTTTCAATATTTTCAATGTACAGAATTGACCCTTCTACAGATTTATTATACCTATGTATAGATAGGCCTTACCTAATCCAGATAGGATTACTCAGTGACAATCTGACGGATAAACGCGAGACGCCGAACGCTGTGCTCCGCACCGGTAACTCTTCTGTCTACTTATTAGCTAACTAGGCTAAATAATAAATGAATATATTAATTCCAGTTCTACGGAAGGCATTCGCGTCCACTTCGAGGTGTCGTTCGAGCCGATCTTCACCGCGGTGAGCACCGCAGAGGTGACAGCTGTGCTGGCGCGCGAGCTGACCGGGCCCACAGCTCTCCTGAGCAATATAACCACGTTGCCGGAGACACTACATATTGAGGTAAGCGGTTCAATTAGCACCTTATAACAACAGTTTATCTTTACGCTCTTTTTGCTCTGGTTCCAAACGGTTACGTAGCTAGGTACCGTATGAAAACAAATATTGACTGTCCGGTAAAATTGACACCAATAATTCATCTTCTTTTTGTTTTACTTTTACACGTGTTCGTCTTTCCACCCTGTTGGTTAAATCCCTCTCAACGCGTAACCGTCAACCCCAACAAACGCATATCCAAGGTCTTAGAATCCAACAACACAGGCGATGTAAATACATGGGCACTTAGGTACCTTGCTTTTCGTTCGTCTAGCATTTCATTGATCATTATCATTGAGATAATAATGTGAGCATCATGTCAAATTGGTCATCGCGAGCTAGATTTCAGCGCTAAATAGCAAGGCAAGCAACTCATTGTGAAACATAATCTTTACGATTAGAAGATCTTTATTTGCACAAATTCATATTCTCCTTTTTCTTTAGTTGCAGTTAGGTAATTATATTGTTGCCAAATCCAGTTTTGGAATATTTTTATTCGGATATGATGCTAATTGCAAGGCTACACAGTTTTTAAGTTTCATTTTAATTAGATTTAACTGAAGTTAATACGGTTTTTTTCTGCTCTTGAAATGTATTGCAGTGGGGCAGTCACCCCGTCGAATTAACATAACCATCTGATTCGTTTGTAGCAAGAACAATGAACTATATTTTCGTAAGATTGAAAGTCTTGATTAGGTGGGTATGCGGTAGCTGGAATTTGTATGTCGACGACAAATACCTAGGTAGATAGTCAACTGCCGTAACACAAAGCAAACCTACAGCTAAAAATATTTTGTTGTAGGTAGGTACCTCACCTAAGTACGGAGCTGTTTCGATGTATAATATAGAAATGTCACCTAGCCGCGGACTGACCTCGATAAGTGCAGTGTAACCTCGCAGATCGATCAATCGAGCGGCAATTAAATTATTAGAGACAGATACATTTCATACAATTTCATTTCATCTTCGCCTCAACTTCTAAATACAAATCTAATAGCTAGCTATAATATATGATGAGTAGCGGTTTAGGTACGATGACGGTTGTGCACGAAATCCATATACAAGACAAGACAAGACAAGCATGATAATAAGTATAATATGGTATTTATGGTAAACGAATAGAATGGAAAAAAAACTTAGCTAGTATAGCTAGCTACTGTTTTCAACCGTCAAGGTTTTGAGAGCACAGACCTGCAATATGAAAGGATTGTTACGAATGAGTTCATTTTATTTAACATCTAGGCTTTTCCTCTTTGTCGAAATCCATCAAACTAGTGGAGGATATACAGGAAGGCAAGGAGGTACCGGGAAGCTAGAGCGGATGACTCACAAGGATGTCCATATTTGTAAGACAGGAATTGACGACTGAATGATTTTGACAAAGTAACATAGGTTGGCAGTGGTCTGTCATGGTTATTCGTCCAAGGCTTCCCGAAGCTAATAGAGCGATATACATATATCAGTGTAAATTACTTATTACGAGCTAGGTAATAATAATTTATGCACACATATGTCTAAAGGTAACTACTAGCTTTAACTGTTGTGTTAATTTGTTACAGGAGAACTCAGTAATATCGTCATTACAGCTGAAGGAGACCGATACGACACCCATAGAGACTCCAACCACCGAAGCAGTGACCCCTGACGCGGTGGAAGAGGTCAGGGAGTGCTCCCCAGTGACATTGTCGTTATGCTCCAGCTTGCCGTACAACAGCACTTCTTACCCTAACCTGGTGGGACACACGTCGAAAGACGCGCTGATGAGAGACCTCGTGGCTTTTAGAGAACTCCTTGATGCGGAATGTTCTCATCTTGCACAGGTAACTAAGGCAATTAGGCATACCTCTATCCTAGATTTTTGTCGATTTCAAAAAGACAATATTGTTAGGAACACATGAATAATCCAAATTAGTTCGTCGCTATGGCTATACAACTCAGATTTGTTATCGCAACAGTGCACGAAATAAAACGAATGGCTGGAAGTAACTGAAACATATTGATTACAATTGCATTAAAAAGCCTCATTAAATTTAGCTGTCCGAATCTATGATACTTACCTACCTACTTAGAAGATTTTTGAAACCTCATATGTAGTTATATGCCAAACCGCAACCTTGAGGTCTGGCTTCGATAAAATATGTTTTTATAGAGTCTCATAACACGTGTAAGGTTAATAAGACGCTCTTAAATCTCATGAATAATTTATTGCCTGCATCGATTTTACATCGATCATCATTTATTAGGGATAACAGCCGTGACGTAATTTTGAGGTTTGGTAGAAAAGTAGTTCACTATCTTCTTATATTCCAGGATTTTGTGTGCCAAATGCTCCAGCCGCGATGTTCGGAGGACCGTCTAATCCGTCCGTGCCGGGCTTACTGCCGAGCCTTCCACGCGGGCTGCGGGGCGCGTCTGCCCGACCGACTGCGCCCACACTTTGATTGCGCACGATTCCCGGACTACTTCGGCTCGGGGTCCTGTGCTCCTGAACCAGGTATGCTTTGGAGTTTATTTATAATTTCATGAATTTCATGGATGAGGAAAGAAAGCTTACTAGACTACCGAGGATTGTAGTTGGTGTACGCTACTGCATTTACCATTCATTACTTTCTTTTGTTTCTACAGGATGTTCTAACGGCTTGCAAAAACTTGCCCTATCTCGTCGAGAGTGCGATGGAATCCCCGACTGCGCGGGAGCAGAAGACGAGCGCAGTTGCGCGCACTGCTCTGCAGCGGGTGCGGGAGGTTTACGCTGCGCATTGCACACACGCTGTTTGCCCGCTCATCTGCGATGTGACGGTACACCCGACTGTCCTGATGGTAGCGATGAAGCTGGATGCCGTAAGTTGTACCAATATGATTACCAAGTCTTATGTTCATGCAGTTCATGTGTCCCTTCCACGTGTTTTCGAACAAAATAACATTGAAAATGGGTCCAAATAGGTAATAAGGGCTGGTGTCCGCCACTCCACGTCAATGCGCGTATTTTGCGTACAATGGTTTCCAAATATCAAATTATTAACGGAACAAATATTTGTTATAAATCTGCAGGTGTGCTACTAGGTACGTAGATAATACGAAAACCATGTTAGGAATTGAATAATGTTTGCAATGAAATTGGGGGACTACCACAAGGCAATGTCGTTGGGCCTATATTGTAACACATTTATTACGACGACTATGTTAAGAAGAAATTAATGTTTGTCCTGAAATTAAAGGAGTACCACAAGGCACTATCGTTGGGCCTATGTTAATACAGGCATTGTTTATTTTTTACTTGTTTAGGGTTCCGTACCTCAAAAGGAAAATCGGAACCCTTATGAGATCACTTCGTTGTCCGTCTATCCGTCAGTCAAGACCCTTTTTCTCAGGAGCGCGTGGAGTTATCAAGTTGAAAATAATATCAAATACTCAGGGCTGCAAATGCTGCAATCCCTTGAAGCAATGAACAAATCAAACTTCTGAGTCAACGCAATCAAAAGATACGGGATATGTGATGTTATATACGATATGTTTCGGAACCAAAACTTATAGAGTACTTTCCATTGACCTAGAATCATGAAATTTGGCAAGAAGCAATGTCATGTAGCACAAGTAAAGGAAAAAATCCAAAACCGTAAATTTGTAGTTACATTACAAAAAGAAAAAAAACCTGTGATAAATTATTTACTTACATACATACCTACAAATTTATACGGAACCCTCGGTGCGGCTCGCACTTGACCGGTTTTTGATACCTAAGGTCTTTCGCCACGACTAATCTTAGTATTGATTTGGAACTAAAAGTATGATCAGAGGTTAATGAAACGCATTTATTTTCAATCACAGTTTGGATTGCTCGCTCCTTGTCATCCTGGCGAAGAGAGAACAGTGAGTCAACCCTGGGGGCCATTCGTAGCCGCAGCGGATACGCGGTATGGGCGGAGGGGGGTCGCGATGGCAAGATCTGTGCAGCGCCCTATGAGCACGACAAAAGTGCGCTTAACAGTGTCGCCGCCTCGCTCTGTAAAGCGCTCACGTTCAAGTGAGTACTCACCTTTATTTTTTATGTAGGTAGACTGTTTCTTCAACCCTTCAACAAAAGAGATAAGTATGCAGGATCGTCGGATATAGTGAAATTTAATTTGATAAATGAGCTGTTTGTTTTCTATTAATAAAATAAAATTTTATTCGAGTACATCCATCAGTTTCTTACTAAACTCCAACTATATCCGACGATCCTGCATACTTATCTCTTTCGTTGACTGTACCTAGTCAATTATGACACCTTGCATGTTGGTTTATTTACCTATTAAATAAACAAAATTCGATTTTAATAATAGTTTTATGTAGGTTTAATTAAATAGTTACTTACCGACCCTACCATCCCAAGTTCCAATCCATTCATGCGTTTCAGTCTCTCGCATAAAAATCTAACAAACGACACGTTATACCAGGAGGTACCTACCTAATTAGTATTTGTCTATATTCATACCTACAAAGCATTGTGGATAGAAGTAGTAATAACACAATCACTGTATTGTTATTTCTTTACAGAGTCGTACCTACTGATCTATGCGTAGGTGTAGGTACCTACATATTATACTAGCATAGAAGACCTTGATATTATGATAAAACAAGTATAAATACATTTAATTACTTTAGTATAACTAGGTAGATTCCTACCTATATGTATAATAAATGTGTGTATACTATAATAACAATAGACAAATTACCTCTTTTACAGGGCTTCATTTAGCGCAGAAGTAGTTCCCGATGCAGAAGACGTGGACCAGAACGAAAATACTTATCAAAAGAATAAAAAAGAAAAACCACAATATGTCGAAATAGTGGACCCATTTGCCGCAGAAATATCATTCGTTAAAAGCGAATGTCCTGAACGAAAAGTGATACGAGTCATTTGTGACCATTTAGGTGAGTTTTCAGTTATTGTACCTACCCAAGGTCAGCCGCATGGTTTCCCACCACTAAAATACACACATGCACACATATGCTCACGAATGTCGAATACTTGGGTAATGTGTAAATCACATGTTTTACCTACCTGCTTGTAATATTTGTAATAATCCAGAATGTGGAGTGACATCGGCTCGCGGCGGCAGTGCGGTGGCGGGCGTAGAGGGCCTGCCCCGCTCGGCACGCCCGGGCGATTGGCCGTGGCACGCCGCGCTGCTGCGAACGCATGTGCACGCCTGCGATGCCGCGCTCATACACCCCTCCTGGCTCGTCACTACTGCCTCTTGCTTCCAAGTAAGTTTTGTTCCCTGATTATACGAATAATGAACTATATTTCTACCACAGTTTTTGGGTAACCGGAAAGGCCAAATCGAAACTAACTATTACTATTACCACGTGGTTACAGGGACAACCAAAAGCTGAATGGACTGCTAGATTTGGTACAGTGCGTATACAAAGCACGACACCTTGGCAACAGGAAAGGCGAATAGTTGGAATGGTCCGTTCTCCGGTAGAGGGCAGTATGCTCGCACTAGTACGACTGGAGGAACCAGTAGAGATGACTGACTTCGTGAGACCTATATGTCTACCTGAAAACGGCGCAGAACAAGCAACTCGAAACGTTTGCAACACCCTCGGATGGACCAGAAATAAAGACCAACTGCAAAGAGTTCACGTGGTGTCCAGTCCCATGAATACGTGCGAGAATGTGAGCATTGCCACTGTGAATGGTATATGCGCCGAACCTTTGTATGACCAGGATGACTGTGACGTAAGTATCTAGAAAATAAAATAGAATTACTCATGTAAGCAACAAAGGCTCCTATAATAAGGCCTGTTTATTTTTTGCAGGAGGAGGAATATGCAGGTAGTTCAATGATGTGCTTCAACGATAAAACAAAGCAATGGTCTTTGGAAGGAGTCAGTGGTTGGCGCATTGCTTGTACAAAAATAGGACTGGGGAGACCTCGCATATACGACTCCATTAGCTCGCATGTCGATTGGATTCGACGAACTATATCAAATTCTGCAAGATGACCTAATGTTGTACAATAAGTATTTTACATTTTAAAAGACTGCATTTGATGCTTTGGGTGTATAGTTTCTTTATACGCCATACAAAACTAACTGTAAAAAGAGATTAACAGAAATGTGTTTTATCTAATTTTAAGATTCAGAGTTAAAAGTTTAATATTGTTGGGTATGGGATGAAATCAAGAATACTGTAGTCAACCTACATGATGTACTACTACATCAACTAATTTGTTATGTGATAAAAACAGTGCATCATATTTTTAACAATACTCAATAAACTGAGACCAAGATGATTTCATTATTATTAATAGGTGTAATATTTTGTTTGTAACAAAGTGTAAGTTGTTAGTAACTATATGTATAATATTTTGTTTGTAAGAAAACTAAGTTGTTAATCTAATTTCTATAAAAAATGACTTTTGTAAGTGCCTATTTTATTGTAGTTACAACATTTTAAGATAATTTATTGAATATAAAGTTTATTGTTAAAATTAATGTACCTACCTATTGTAAATATTATTATAAGAGTGGAGCCAAAATTTATAGCTAGCTATAATACATTTTACAATTAATTACAATTGTTTTATTTGCATTTTTGTATGAGATGGGACAACCAATTTCCAGTAACATAATACCTACACATCTGAGACATGGAGACTTGTTGCAAGGACCTGAGAAAGACATTTGTAACTCTATCCTGAACTCAATTAACCCTTAGTCTGCCGGAACGTAGATCTATGCGAGACACAATAGCTTTTTAATTGTTTCTGTAATTACGGTACACAAGCGGTTACAGCACAAAGTTTATTTCTAAATACTTCTTACTAAATACTAATATAAATCTTACTAAATACTTTATTTCGAAACTTAATAAGCTTGCCTAGCAGACAACGGGTCTGTTATAAGTTTCGATATTAATGGAAAAAGTAATCGTGTTTCATTAGTGACAGTTGAACTCATATGGATATACTCATATCTTAAATTGGACCTAACAGAGTTAATAGCAAAAGAACAACTTTCCATGTTAATTTGAAATATAATTAGTACCTACCTATAATATTATAATGTTAGGGAATTGTGGGCTATGGTAAACAAAGATATATATTTCTTTTTATATAACAACTTTATTTACACACTGCTCTTATCCATACATCAAAGGTTAACACACTACAATTATTGATTCTAACTTTTGTTTAACACACCTTCATCTTGCAATTCTTGCCTAATTTTAACTTGTACATTATCTGGTAGACTCTTGAGTTCTCTGTTAATGTGGTCATTTAAATCTCGTAAAGGTTTGTAGTACTGATGCACAATTTGGGATCCTGCAAACATAGACAGCATAGCTGCCGACGAAAATGCAATATATTGACCCCAAGTCACTCCGGCTGGCATCTTAAGCTGCTGCGTATTTCTTTATCTTTTCTTCAACTATATCGTGAGCTTGCCTCCTCTTAAAACTGCTGTAAAAGTTTACTTCTCCGACTTTCCAGTTGATCATTGAAAATTCTAAAGCGGCTCCAAGTACAAAAAACATGGGAAGAAACCTATACATCCCAAGGGTGTTCTTCCCGGGCCATTTGTTTACTAATTTTTGAATCCAGCCTATTCTCATTGAAACCGATTGAGTGAAACCTCGTAAAATCGAATGATACTGAGCGTATAAGATTATATAAGCTAGAAGAAATAAGCACAAAACGATCACAATACGTCCAAATTTCCAAAATAACCTCTAAATGTCAAAACAGAAATGTCACTTACCCTGCGTTCCGAGTTGGGAAATAAGCGAGTTGAGCGTTGCGTACTTAAACCCATACCGAATGAGGGATTTTCTTCTCTCTTCCTTAGTCGCTGGATAGATGGCGCTGAACTTAGTATGTTACTGTAAAGAACGGAACGTCACAACATTTTTTGATTAATTCACTTGGATGTAATTTTAAATCGTAAAACGAAAGCAAACGACAGTGTCAGTCAACGAGCATATGTGACGTGACGCAATGTTTTTTTTTCCAAGTATTTTGGCTTTGGCACCTAGTAACGTAGTCAGTTCAACACCATCTACAGAGTTCTTGGAAACTAGGTTTTTTTTTTTAATACTCAAAAAGAAAACCTCTCATTAGCGTGAGCGCGATTACTATGTCCCGTGAATCGTCATAGATGTGGTCATGACATGCGCCATCTTGCGATAACGCCGGACCATGCCTTAAAATAATATCACCGTGAGCGCTGTCAAAAATGACAGCAGTGTGTTGAGGATGTGTCAGTGTGTGTTTTGTTTTAAGTTGCATTATCTTTAAATTAAACTAACGTTGTATTTTCGAAATTGTGCTTCTGGCTGACAGTCGCCACCTAACCAAATAATATAATAATAATATAATATATTCGACAACTATCACACAACGCCGTCTAGTCCCAAGCTAAGCAGAGCTTGTGTTATGGGTACTAGACAACTGATAAACATACTTATATATTTCTAAATACATACATATTATAGATAAATTACACCCAGACACAGAACAAATGATCATGCTCATCACACAAACATTTGTCCTGGGTGGGAATCGAACCCACGACCTCCGAAGAAGAAGAAATGTGGTGTTGATACAATGAAATACTATAATAATATCGTTTTTACATTGAGTAAGAACTGTGAGCGCGTTTACGAGCGTTCCGAATGAGAGGTTTTCTTTTTGAGTATTAAAAAAAAAACATAGTTTCAGAGAACTCTGTAGATGGCGTTGAAGTGACTACGTTACTATGTGCCAAACACAAAATGCTTGAAAAAAAAAAACATTGCGTCACGTAACATAATGCTCGTTGACTGACACTTTCGTTTGCTTTCGTTTTACGATCTCAAAATTACATCTAAGTGAAATAATCAAAAGATGTTGTGACATTTCGTTCCTTGCAGTAACTTACCAAGATCAGCGCTATCTATCCAGAGACTAGGGAAGAGTTACAAAAGAAAATCACTCATTGTTGACAGTTCTTAGCTGTCATAATCTTAATATCTAAATCCGAACGCATGTGAGATAATGTGAGTGCTGTGAACGTAGACAGAGAAACTAATAGACGCAGTGACAATTCCTTTCTCGCTTACACAAGAAAGATAACGAAAATTACACTACGAACGTAGACAGAGAAACTAATAGACGCAGTGACAATTCCTTTCTCCCTTACACAAGAAAGAGAGCGAAAATTACACTACGAATGTTTTAGACAGAGATACAATTATCCATTTTTTTGTCCCTTACGGTGTAACCGGTTTATTCAAGGTCAGCAACTCAAATTGCGAAACTAACTTTGACACTTCATGCCCTCATTGTGTTTGATGTTCAAGTTTTGCTTATTTTTATGTTATATGACGATTATAATCCAGTGAGAAGACAAAGAAATTATCCGTCTATCACATCGACGATTCTACAATGGTGCGTTGTCGTGTTTTATTTCATGTAAACGCGATAGTGAGAAGAAAATTGCCGGTGTGTCTTTTCACGCGTAAGTACGACTGTTTTGTCCCTAAATGTAGTTTCTTAGTGATCATTATTTATTCCATAGCATGACGGAACGATATGTTTCATTAAAACTCTAAACTTAATAGGATTTTGTCGAGTTTTTATCATTCATAACCTATAATTAATATCATGTAAGTGTTGCCAGCGTCTGCTAAAAATGCCCCGCGTCTCGATAAAAAGTATTGACTCGACAATTTAATGTAAACAAAAAAATATGAAATCCAATAATAGCATAGTATCTTTTAGGGGAAGCTTCTTAATCTATAAATATATTATATTATTTTAATTTATTCTTTCTCCTATTTGTGATCGAATAAGAATGACACATATGTCGTTACAGAATAACTGAACTACCTGTGAGTATTAATAATATAGCTAAGTTTATCGTTAGTTTTCCAGACGATCCAGACCTTCGTATAAAATGGATTAATGGATCCAAGCAACTGGAAGAAAAGATTGGACTCCCACAAAATATTGCAAAATATGTAGCAATCATTTCCCAGAAAATTTACTAAAAAAAAAGAAAACAGTTCTGCATTCTGACGCAGTAAGTACCAAATGCGGTAAGAATTTATTATAATTTTACTTTTTTCAGAAGATATTTCATAACTTTATGATTTACGTTGCAGATACAAGTTGTTGAAAGCGATAACTCAACAATATCAAAGTCAGCGTCAGTGTCAATAATACAAGAGCCAGAAAAGTCCCTCAAGGTATTCTATTGACAACATTATTTGACATTCTTCTTAAATTCATAATATGCGTTCAACAGCGAGTCCACAGGTTAAACATAATCATTACATGCAACTCATGTCACGGTCTTCGGGTATCGAAATTAGAAACATTCCAGCAGAAAATGACGAGAATAACGCAAGTCTCATTACAACCGTTTGTAACATAGGCAAGCGAATTGGAGTTGACCTAGCTGAACCCGAGTTTCGCGACATCTACCGTCTACCAGGGAAATCGACCAATTCTTCAACACCACGCCCAATTATTGCCGAATTTACCTCAGTTCTGTCCAAACAGTCATTATTATCAGCTGTCCAATCTTACAACAAAGATAAACAAAAAGAGGATAAGTTAAACACAGCATTTATTGGTATTCCGGGAAAAAGTCAGCCTATTTACATCACCGAACAATTACCTCCCAACACCAAAAAACTGTTTTATCTATCTCGGGAGTTTTCCAAAAAGTACGACTATAAATATTGCTGGATTGCCAATGGGAATATCTTCCTGCGAAAGGTACAGGGAGATAAACATATTTTAATTCGTTCAGAAAAATGTCTTCAGGCTCTATCATCCGCCAGTATGTGACTAGTTATTAAGCTCCTTATTATTATTTCTTTCATTATTTTCAAATTGTTTTCAAGTCTAAAATTTTATGAATGTATACACAAACAACAACAAATCTCACACACATACAAACCCAAACTCAGTAACGCTCAATTTTCCACTAGCACTGTTTCACATTTAACATGCATCAGACACGTACATAAGAACATCCTTGTATTATCATATACTGTATTATCATATACTCTACAGAACGCCGTCCCTTATATCTTCGTGGTTCTGATAGGAACCCTCAACGAAAGTAGCAACAATAAACCTTGTAATAACATTAATCTCAATTCCAATGGCTACTATAAATAACATTAATGAAGAGCTAGACAGGCTTCACCTAGGAAATTCATTTTTAATTGATCCAAAGGACTGCGTTAAATTCTCAAAACATAACAACACTAAAATACTCCACATCAATATACGCAGTATAAGTAAAAACTTCGATAGTTTTCAAACACTTATCTATACCACTAAAGTTGATTTTGATGTTATTGTCCTGACAGAGTGTTGGCTGAGAAAAGTTAGTAACATACCGATAATTGACGGCTATCAATCACACTATTCCTCAAATAACTCTAATCAAAACGAAGGCGTCGTAATCTACCTAAAAACCCAATCTTCCGCCACTGTATACGAACCTAACATTGTAAATGCAAACTGTCTTATATGCAAAATAGAACCGGGACTTGCGATTGTGGCAGTTTACAGGTCTCCCTCCTACAACACCAGAGATCAATTTGAAAGTTTTCTGAATAGCTTAAATGATGCCTACAAAGATCTATCTGATTATCGGAACGTCGTCCTTGTTGGCGATCTGAATATCGATATCAAGGAAGACAACAGAAACGATCGGAGCTTGGACTATCTTACCCTAAACGCCTCTCATGGACTATCACCTACCCATTTACTACCAACTAGATTAGAAAACTGTATTGACCACTTTTTCATAAAGACAAAATTAGACACTACCACCTTAATTCTGGAATCACACATTACAGACCACAAACCTATAGTGCTATTACTTAAATGCACAAACCCTACACGTAACAAGAAAACCACTGTATCTCGCACAAACTACGATGCTATGAAAGACGAATTGGGGAATACAAGTTTTGCAGATATCTACAAGACTCGTGACGGTAACGAAGCTATGAACATCCTTGTAAAAATTATCTCTACAGTTACAACTAAACATACAATACAAGTCACCCTACCGAGGAAACAACGAACCTTAAAGCCATGGATCACCCCAGGTCTTCTAAAATGCATTAAGAATCGAGACATCATGCATTTGAAATCAAAAAACACTCCAGATAACCTAATCCTAAAAATCACATACACGCGCTATAGAAATTTTTGTAACGATTTGCTTAGAAAACTAAAACAAACACATGAACACAATGAGCTACAAAAAAGTAAAAACAACCCTAAATCCCTATGGAAAACAATCAAAGAAATCACCAACACTCGCCCAATACGAACTAGTTCAGACTTATTGTTAAAATTATGTGACACTCCAACTTCTTCCATTAATAATGTATGCACTTTTTTCACCAATGTAGGTAAAAACTTGGCCTCCAAGATTCTTCAAAATCAAACCACATCCATCAGCAGACATCCCCACGAAACTTTAACAAAAAGCCAGCCTTGTAATTCGCTTGTCATCACTGAAATCGACGAAAAGGAAGTGGAAGCAACTATACTTCAGCTACGCAGTGACTGTGCTGTAGGTTGGGACGGTATCACGTCATCATTGCTTAAAACGCATCGTCATATCCTGGTTCCACACATAGCCTACATCTTTAACCTCTGCATTCAGACAGGAGTCTTCCCGAATGCTCTTAAAAAAGCTATTCTGCACCCAATTTTCAAGGGAGGGGACAGAAACTGTGTTAGCAATTACAGGCCCATATCGGTACTCACTTCAGTCTCTAAAATTTTTGAGAAGATTCTCAATAAACAACTTAGAAACTTCCTAGACAAATTTCATCTTATAGCCGACAACCAATATGGTTTTCGCTCAGGAGTATCAACTGAAGACGCAGTACTAGATCTTACGCAATTGGTTGCTAAAAAACTCGATGAAAAGACGAAGTGCCTGGGAATTTTCTTAGATCTTTCTAAAGCGTTTGACACGGTTTCTGTTCCCAAACTTATCTCCAAGTTGGAATCCTTGGGTGTTCGTGGCAGGGCTCTTGAAATTTTCATAGATTACCTTAAAAACCGTAGTCAACAAGTCCAAATTGGTCCTAATTTGAGTAACGAGGAGCTAATTACTTACGGCGTGCCACAAGGCAGCATACTAGGGCCGACATTGTTTCAAATTTATATAAACGATCTCTGCAATATGACCCTCCCAAACTGCAACATATACACCTACGCAGATGACACCGCAATTATCGCCCACGGTCCATCTTGGGAAGCCGTTAAAAGCAACGCTGAGTCTGCCCTAAGTAGAATCATGCACTGGTTTAACTCTAACCTACTGACATTAAATCTGGCCAAAACTTCATATGTTCCTTTCGCCATTCGCTGCAATATGAAACCACCAAGTACTTTCTCCATAACGGCACACTCATGTAAAAGTCCTTCAACACATTGCTCCTGTCCAAAATTAAGAAGAGATGACAGCGTAAAATACCTCGGCATCCACATAGACAGCGGACTAAGATGGGACAAACACCTTGACATACTTACCATCCGAATAATGCGTCTTATCCCTATCTT
Organism: Mesoligia furuncula; assembly: GCA_916614155.1. Classification (NCBI taxonomy): domain Eukaryota; kingdom Metazoa; phylum Arthropoda; class Insecta; order Lepidoptera; family Noctuidae; genus Mesoligia; species Mesoligia furuncula. The sequence goes on along the minus strand of OU744803.1, from coordinate 13,242,393 downwards.
TAAATCACTCAGGGGGTCAGCTGACCGTGATGTTCTTAAAATGGTGTATTTTGCGCTGTGCCAATCAGTGCTAGGGTACTGTATTAATGTGTGGGGTGGAGCCAATAAGACAGGTCTCCTGAGGGCTGAGAGAGCACAAAGGGCAGTCCTTAAAGTTATGACAAAGAAACCACGCAGGTATCCAACAGAGCAACTTTATGCAGACTGTAAGGTTTTAACTGTACGACAACTATTTGTGCTTCAATCAATTCTTAGGATACATGGCAGTTTGGCTCCCCCTGACCCCAAAAAACGTAAACATATAATTCCCAGCATTCAACATAAAACGAAGTTTGCAAGGCACCAATTTTACGTAATAAGTACCCACATTTATAACAAAGCCCATAAAAGGCTAAATATTCTTGGTCTCCCTAGGTTTAAATTAAAACGTACAGTAACAGAATGGCTGCTAAGGCAGGACTATCATGGAACGGAATCTCTTTTAACCTACATCACCTAATAAACACCTCTTTATGTGTAATCCACCTATTTTTCGCACACGCGCTAATCACTCGCACATCCCTAACACACTACAAACGTAGGTACCCTCACTTCATTCACTACACACAACACTATCACAAAACACCCCATCCACTTCCTCACACAATCATCAAACATTTACTCTTATATAATACTCTTCACTTTCTCACTCTTACATTATTAAAGTTTACCACAAGATCAAAAATGCACCCACTTGACACAGTCCACTGGCACGTCTGCCACAACAAAATCCTAGAAGCATACCCTATAGCCGGGCACTGCCCCCTAAGATACAGGCCTAGCCTAGTTTAGGGGACAGGGTTGAACCTATTGTACTATTTACCTAATGCTAAATTAAGATCTTTAATCTGTAACAGTGCAATGTACTTGAACTTTGTGGTAATAAACAATTTATTATTATTATTATTATTATTAATAATTTGATTGAATGTTTTAGATTTCAACACCTGAGGCGAGTGCTGTTCCAGTACAAGTTAACAAAACAGCTATCAGATCCCTAAGAAAAAGTAAGAAATATGTTCACAAAATTAAAATTGTTTCGCAATCAATAATGTGTTTTTTTTTTTTGTTTGGAGTGTTTAGTACCTATCTAAGTTGTATAAAAAGTCAAAATTAATAAATCTCGTGTTTTAATTAAATCCTTAAAATAATTTACCCTATTCCATCTAGCATTCCAAAAACAGGGGAATGTAGTTTTTATGGCAACATTATACGCACACATTGAAAAACTATCTCTGTCTCGACCGCGGTTACAGAGTCCCTTCGTCTATTAGTTTCTCTGTCTACGACTACGAATGTTTTAGATAGAGATACAATTATCCATTTTTTTGTCCCTTACCGTGTAACCGGTTTATTCAAGGTCAGCAACTCAAATTGCGAAACTAACTTTGACACTTCATGCCCTCATTGTGTTTGATGTTCAAGTTTTGCTTATTTTTATGTTATATTACGATTCTAATCCAGTGAGAAGACAAAGAAATTATCCGTATATCACATCGACGATTCTACAATGGTGCGTTGTCGTGTTTTATTTCATGTAAAAGCGATAGTGAGAAGAAAATTGCCGGTGTATCTTTTCACGCGTAAGTACGACTGTTTTGTCCCTAAATGTAGTTTCTTAGTGATCATTATTTTATTCCATAGCATGACGGAACGATATGTTTCATTAAAACTCTAAACTTAATAGGATTTTGTCGAGTTTTTATCATTCATAACCTATAATTAATATCATATAAGTGTTGCCAGCGTCTGCTAAAAAATGCCCCGAGTCTCGATAAAAAGTATTGACTCGACAATTTAATGTAAACAAAAAAATATGAAATCCAATAATAGCATAGTATCTTTTAGGGGAAGCTTCTTAATCTATAAATATATTATATTATTTTAATTTATTCTTTCTCCTATTTGTGATCGAATAAGAATGACACATATTATGTCGTTACAGAATAACTGAACTACCTGTGAGTATTAATAATACAGCTAAGTTTATCGTTAGTTTACCAGACGATCCAGACCTTCGTATAAAATGGATCCAAGCAACTGGAAGAAAAGATTGGACTCCCACAAAATATTGCAAAATATGTAGCAATCATTTCCCAGAAAATTTACAAAAAAAAAAGAAAACAGTTCTGCATTCTGACGCAGTAAGTACCAAATGCGGTAAGAATTTATTATAATTTTACTTTTTTCAGAAGATATTTCATAACTTTATGATTTACGTTGCAGATACAAGTTGTTGAAAGCGATAACTCAACAATATCAAAGTCAGCGTCAGTGTCAATAATACAAGAGCCAGAAAAGTCCCTCAAGGTATTTTATTGACAACATTATTTGACATTCTTCTTAAATTCATAATATGCGTTCAACAGCGAGTTCACAGGTTAAACATAATTATTAATAATTTGATTGAATGTTTTAGATTTCAACATCTGAGGCGAGTGCTGTTCCAGTACAAGTTAACAAAACAGCTATCAGATCCCTAAGAAAAAGTAAGAAATATGTTCACAAAATTAAAATTGTTTCGCAATCAATAATGTGTTTTTTTTTTGTTTGGAGTGTTTAGTATCTAAGTTGTATAAAAAGTAAAAATTAATAAATCTCGTGTTTTAATTAAATCCTTAAAATAATTTACCCTATTCCATCTAGCATTCCAAAAACAGGGGAATGTAGTTTTTATGGCAACATTATACGCACACATTGAAAAACTATCTCTGTCTCGACCGCGGTTACAGAGTCCCTTCGTCTATTAGTTTCTCTGTCTACGGCTGTGAACGATTATAGCTAATTCGGAATGCGGCTTTAGGGTACGTTCCGAATTGCGCTGCTGTAATCCATTTGAGCGTGCTTACACCCGTTCCGATTTAGCGTGAGCGCGATGAAATGCGCCATCTTGCGATACCGCCGACCATGCCCTAAATTAATATCTTCGTGAGCGCTGTCAAAAATGACAGTTGTACTGTTTTGTTTTGAGTCTCATCCTTAGAGTAAGAAAGCTATAGAGCATCGGGTAGCGTGGCCACACATGAGACAAAAAACTAACTTAAATAGCATAGGCTACATGAGTAGCTGCTTTGAAAAAACTGGCACGCACTGAGAGACGGAAATAGTATAGCTTTATCCTTTTCTGTTACTTATAATAACTCAATACTTTATCCCTTTCTTGTGGAAATGAAATGGAGATAGCCGCAGTCTATACTTTTCTTTGTCTAAGAGTCTCATCATTATCTTTAAGCTAACGTGGCATTTTAAATTGTGCTTCTTACAGTCGCCACCTGACTAAAGAAGAAGGAGAAATTTGTGGTGTATGGTATTCAAGTGGATATAGTTTTGACCTTGAGCAAGCACTGTGAGCGAGCGACCGTTCCGAATTGATGACAGCTATCAGCTGTCATAATCCTGTTATTTAAATCGGAACGCAAATTATTGATGTGAGCGCTGTGAGCGACTATGGCTTTCGGAACATGGACTGGTGCTTTCTAAGTTTCTATTCCCAAGTGTCAAGCTGTAATATTTTCCCGCAGAAGAAATATCCCTCCAGTTAACATCTCTGTCGCTGGAGAACCGATTGTGATTCAAGATAAAGTAAAATTTTTGGGCGTTGTTCTTGACTCCAAAATGACAGGTCTATTCCAATTAATACCAATACCATACTCAACAACATCTTACTCTTACAATATTATACTAGTTCCTACTCGCACAAATATCCCCAAATTCTAGGGAAAACATTTAACAAATGGCAAGCCTTCGATACACACATAGATAAAAAGGTGGTTTCAGTTTTAATGTTCGTGGCGCGCTGTCTATCTTTTTTTGTTGGTCTGAGCTTACAATATTAAAAGTGAGAAGTCCATCAATGTTTTGAGATCTTTATCTGGAGTTCGTTGGGGTTCTCATCCGGCCTCACAAAAATGCTTTATAACGCCATGGTACGCAGTCATTTTGACTATGGATGTTTTATTCTAGAACCTTGCAGAAAATTGGCTCTGAGTAAACTGGATAAGCTCCAATCTAAATGCTTACGCATTATTACTGGTGCAATGAAATCATCCCCAATTACTGCACTCCAAGTGGAATGTGTTGAGCCTTCACTTCATCTCCGTAGATAATTTTTGGCAGATAAGAATACCTATCTGCCAAAAATTGTTTGTCGAAAAATATTTCGGCAGCGGCAGCGTCTCAATTTCCCTCGCACCCTCTTCTTAGTAAGGTCAATGGGGCGAAGACCGTCTGTAGGGCAAGACCGTACAGTGAGAAATACGAGGAATTCTGAATACTTACAAAGATGGCAACCCAAGATACATAAACGTCAAACTGTTTTAGTTTCTATTTTTTGACACCGGTGGCGCTCTATAAGACTCATAAAGAAAAAATGACATTTCAAATTTAGTCGGGTTACCAACTTCAATTACGACCAGTACACGCTGTCGAAAAAAATTTTTTTAAGTGGTATTTTAAGAGTTTTCTAAGTATTTGTGTAGGTAAGTTCATTAATGATTAATATTTTTACCTAGCTATAATATTAGAATTGAATAAAACACGTTTTTCACGAAATTACATCTGATGAAAAAAACGTAACTTCAAATTTCAATAGTGGAGAAGTCCGTCTACTTCTTGGAGGCGAAGATCGGCACACACCGGTCTTCGCCGATTCCAGATATCATAAACCTTTTAATACTAATCACATTTTCAAAATTAAATTATCTAATAGGTAACTGATTCGTATTGCCTAAAACTACTGCTTTCTACGATATTTGACAGTTTACTAGTAACTTGACATTTGTGTGACAGTTGAATATAGAAAAAATATTAATATGAGCGTATACCAGGTACGGCATTTCATACTAACTTTCAAGCCCTTGTTTTTCGAAATGAATGAACCGATTTTAATTAAACTTGATACGCATAAGCAGGATACAAAGGTCTAAAAAGTTCCTTAAGAACATTTTCGAAATATCTTATTTATAAAAATATAACTGGAAATCTCTGTTTCTATGGAAAATTTAAAATTGGTCTAATTAGGCTGTAACACTATTTTTTTTAAATGTTCTTAAGTAATTTTTCAAACCTTTGTATCCTGCTTAGGCGTATGAAGTTTCATTAAAATCGATTCATTCATTTCGAAAAACAAGGGCTTGAAAGTTTGTATGAAATGCCGTACGTAGTAACTTAAGCGCTCTTAAACAAAAAATATTTTTGAGCTTCCTGTGTGAACCATTAGGCCCGACTGCACTTGAAAATTCCCTTTGAATGACCCCTTGTTACTTTATTCTTCAATATTACGTTTTATTGCTTTTTTCAGGTAATTCTATAGGGCAATTTAAGTACCAAAGAAAATCCAATAGGGGATCATACTCTAAATAGAAATTGAGAGAAGCTATACAAGAAGAGCTATACTAGAAACAATTATACTTTTGACTACTACTACTACTACTTTTGAAGTATAATTAGGCTACCTCAATTATTTTTTTAAATAATTGTTTATCTTTGTCAGTATATTTAAATACGAGTTGCGTCTCATTTTTTCGCACTTTCGTTAATTAAATAAACTTTCGTGATTTCTATTTTCTAAATTTCTACCTGAAAATATTATTTATTATATTAAGTAGGTACCTAAATAAAAGTTGATTTACCAACAAATGCATTTTTTAAAGTGATGAAATTGTTTTTTACCCCTGAATCGCGAAGTATGCCGAACTTACCCGACAAACGCTTCTTTTTGCAATGTATGCCGATTGGAACCTTTAATAAAAATATCGACAGCACACATTGAACTGCTGTTGAAAGACACACGCGTACCCAATTTCTATATTCGTGTAAACCGTCGATTTCTACGTTTTTTTCACATTAGACGGTTTTATCCGACATGGCAGTGAAATCCGTCTATTTTACCATTTTTTCAAAACTAGTGTCTAGTTTATAAACTGATAACGTATAAGTAAATCCGACAGTTTCTATTAATAGTCAACTAAATGTTTGATCACCCAATATAATCAAACTTTTCTAAAACGTTATAGAGATGGCCAAATTTGGCTAATGAAGTAATTTTTAAGTCTTGTGCTATCGAAACTTCAACTTATTGGAGAATTAAATCCCCTCCTCTATTAGTTAACAGCTTCAATAATAATAAGTCTCTTTCATTTCCAGTTATGCCACTGGATAACCATCCCCTTTTTCTAGTTCCATATGACTCGGTGATCTATCAACCCAGAGTGATACTAGATTTTGGCATACATAAACAAAGTCCCGAACCCAACAATCTTTTCAATAAAATTTTAAAGAATAAATGGCCAAATTGAATTTTATTATTCACAGATGCGTCAAAAATAGATGGATCTCATTTAGGTTCCGCCGTGTACACCTAAGTTTAATGTTGTCTTAAGTTTTAAGAGTCCACCTGAGTGTTCTATTTTTACAGAAGAATCCTTAGCAATATTAGAGGCAGTAAAATACATTGATGCTAATCAACAACATTTTGATAAATCCTTGATACTCACAGACTCTCTTAGCTCTCTCCAAGATTTATTGAAAATTCCATTTCGCAGCAAAGATAACTTTGTAATTATTCTCATAATCAAGGAAATACTCTATAGGTTAAATCAGTCTGGCCTAATAGAAACTGTCTTGGCTTGGATTCCGGGACATACAGGCATATGGGGCAATGAAGAAGCTGATTTCTATGCTAAGCAATCAATCCAGACCGGTTGTACGTCTTTCTCTAACATTCCGGCTCGGGACGTTCGCTGTCTGGCTAAACCACGTCTCATGAAGTCTTGGGATGATCTGTGGCAAAGATCTAGGGTAATTAAGGGCAAATATTATGGCAATATTCAACCCAATATACCAGCTAAGCCCTGGTTCGTCAAAAATAAGAAATGTAATAAATTAACCACATCTATCATTATTCGTCTAAGATTAGGACATGTATGCTCTCCAGTGTTTTTAGCAAAACTACGTATTCGGAATCATTCCATTTGTGAGTGTGGTGTAGAGGGGGTACTCTTGAGCACATATTTTTCTCTTGTCGTGATCTTTTAGTACAGCTATATGACATTCTCCCCCCTAATTTCCCCAGACCCGTTAATATCCCATTCCTCTTGACACTCGTTGATTCTCCATTAATTAAGACACTTAAAAAAAAATTGTTATTTAATAATATCAAGCTCTAACATAGCAACCCATGGTGGTGGTTCATTGTGTTCGTCCCATAATAAAATTAATTTGTGTTGTCTGGTTATTAACAATTTATCATAATAAATGTAATTATTGTGTTGTCCTTACAGGCTACTCAAACAGACCCAGTTATAATTAAACCGTACTTAAGGCAGTATAACCGATCAATCTCAGCGAATACACTTTGTTTCCTTCAACCTTGACATTGGCAGAATCATCGATAAAACGATGGCGCCATTATTATAAAATTGGAAGTCACTCTGCATAGTCCACAGACTATATTAACTGCAAACCTTGATTGCAAACCTCTTATGCATTATTCAGACAGAGGCGGTGGTAGTGGCGGGCGCTGTAGCGCGTTGCCACTGCCTTGTGTTTTTAAATAGATCCATGTCAGATAGTACAGACGCCAGCACATCAAACTACTACAATCTGTCAAACATTAAATTTTCAACTTTATCGCATCATCATCAGGTTCAAGGTTGATTGGGAAAATTTGACAGTTTCGGGTAACTTGATGTGCTGGCGTCTGTTCACTACAACTGTCCGCCACTTCAGGCCGCCTTGTGCTTGAACAGTATATTAGCATCATGGATGGAAAGCGCAATACAAGCAACCTGACGCTGTTTGTATAAAAATTTAAGTTTGTTCAGCGGTATAAAAACTTGAGAGAAGCCTTTTGTCTCAGACCAAATGTCATTTGAGAAATGAGATACATTGGATTGATACTAGCTAGATCGATAATTCAAGCCATCACACTAATATTATAAACGCGAAAGTTTATAAGTGTGTGTGTGTGTTTATATGTTTGTTACTTCTTCGCGCTCAAACGGCTGGACCAATTTTGATGAAATTTTGTATGGAGGTAGCCGACACCATAGATTAACATATAGGCTACTTTTTATTCCGATATTCCCACGGGAACGAAACTTATGCGGGTGAAACCGCGGGGCGCAGCTAGTATACAATAAAATTGAATCATCTTACCACAATGTTCTCATAGGCTTCCACTGCTGAAACTGACGATGTGGTTTTAATAAATACTGTAGCATGGCCTTAACGTATGTGTTCGAACTTGCCCTTAAGCACGGCAAACGGAAGACGACACCTCCGCCCGCGACCTCGCGCCCCCGCCCGGCTAACGGACAGTGGACGAACGAACGCGAGTCTGTACGCCACGCTCGCGAGCCGCTTATAAGTTATTAGTTCCTTCCGATTGTTTGTATATTATATTTTATCGATATTTACTGTTTGTGCCCTGCTGTGTTTTACAACAATTATATACTTTTATTGATACGTGCTTTCCAATAATTTAAATAGACCCAACAACACCCCTGAGATAAAACTTCCTACAAAAACAAGCCAATGCAATCTAGCCTCGGTAATAATAATTTATAATTCCTTGACAATGGATTTTTAGTGCCTAATAATAAACTAATTCGTATAAAATAACTAACGCACACAAGTAGTAATAATACACTAATGCAATTCGATCGCGTTGTTACGCACGCATACAAAACAAAAAACAAATACAAGCATAAACTATACGCACACATGTACAACGCGCGGCAACTTGTTTTATATAACCGCTATGACCAGCGGTCTCGTACCTTTGGCAGCGGGGATCGCCTGACAATGGCGCCTCCAGTTGGTTTAATACTCAAAGCTCACAGCGTGACAGCGCTCACATCATCTCACATGCGTTCCGATTTACATATTACGATTATGACAGCTGAGAGCTGTTAACAATTCGGAACGCTCGTGAACGCGCTCACAGTGCTTACTCAACGTAAAAAACTATATTATTACAGTATTTCTTTGTATCAACACCACATTTCTTCTTCTTTGGTTAGGTGGGTCTGCCAGAAGCACAATTTCGAAAATGCCAAGTTAGTATAATTTTAAGATGGCGCATGTCATGACGTCATCTATGACGATTCACGGGACATCGTTATCGCGCTCACGCGTTTTTAAGCATGCTCACATCTATTATTTCCCAATTCGGAACGCAGGGATGCATGACATAATGACAGTGACAAGATACCGACCGCTTAATGTCACTCAACTTAGACTCGTAAACTCAACTCGTTCGAATTTAAAAGTTTTGAAATGCATTTTGTGTTCAAGATACTTTGTGGATACTTTGGTTAAGATTTACACCGCATTATATTGTACTTTGGTTGAGATGCGTTGTCCAAACAGCTAGTTTAACAATATAAGTAGCTAAAGCGGCAACACAAAGTATTGCAGCACTCTGCAAGTGAATTCAGTAAGTACCTACTATTAGCTACTCATTTGTTCCAATAAATAAACAGCAAGATTCCCATGAATCAGAAAGGAGGCAATAATAATTTTTACCACTCTGTTGTTTCTTTGAAACTTACTGAGACACGAGGCCTTAAACTTAACACAAAAGGATGGGGATTGCTGACAGAATACTACCTGGAGTCGGTCAAGATCAGTAACTACAAAGGAAGAGTAACATCATGTGCTACTATAAGAATAAGCGATAGATCAGGACAAGTAACATGTGCAGTCAAAGGTCCTCAAATAGGTCTGCTGTTTGGGTTGTCAACCACACAATGGACAGAAGTTGAAAACATGTGCAACTATGAAGAACAAATTTTCTATAGATATTTCAAAAATGGTATCAACAAAAGTTATAGTACGGAGCAAAAAATTTTTTACAACTTTTGTATGACAAGCCAAAAACACGATGTTTTGGTTGCCAAGTACCAAAGATGTGTGAACATGAGAAACAAGTTCAAAAGTGATGCCTTTCTAGACATTTTAGAGTTAAGAAAATGTGATAATACTTTATTAGATTTGTATGTTAGTCAACTTAGGAATAATTCTGAAATAAAACTCCCTAGAAGTTAGAAGAACTAATCATAAAAGAAACTGACCTCAGTTATTTTCTTATAATTTTCTTGTAAATAATTCTAAATAATCTTAAAACCAAAATGGTACGGTCAGCAACAAATACACATCATGAAAATTTATACAAAGTGATTTGATAATCTTCCTTTTAGCATTTCTTATAATACCTAAGAGATAACATTGTTTAAACTTTACTTCTGTTCCGATTTTAATTAAATACCGTGCGCATTAATTAAGATTTAGAAAACTGTCACAATAAAGGTCGATTAACACTTAATCGACCTTTATTGCCGACTGTACAATGTATGTGGTCTATCAGTAATTCCTTTTTCTTTAATATCACACAATCCATCATGTTTATATACATCACTCTTTTAGTTACATCTCTTCTCTCATCAATTTTTTTAGTTTAATTTAATACATCAATACTGGTGCCGATTCTGTTGTCACAAAATTCACTAAACTAGACTAAAAATCACTAAAATTTAGTTTAATCCTGTCAAACGACGTTTCCTATTCTGAAATTGACTAAAGCGACACAACTTAACTATAATATAGTTTGACAGCACTAATATCATTTTAGTTACTCAATTTAGTGAAAATGGCAATTTTGCTATTCTGAATCTGACGTTTTTCACCTAAAATGTTGGTTGTCAAACTAAATCAAACTATTTTTAATCGCGACTAAAAAGGTGTGGAATAAAATTAGTTGTCATGAAATAAGATTTACAAAGCTTAATAATTCTCGTTCAAAGTTCTTGATAGTTTGGATGCTTGAGTAGTTGAGTCATTATGGAAGCTTATGTGATTGCAGCTGTTGTCGGTTCGGCAGAAAGGTAAATAATAATAATATTATTGGTACCTAAATACAATACGAAATGCATTTGTGAAAACATCTAAGTAGCTTTGTACTACAATATGATTTGGAAAATGAGTGCAAGTGAAGCAATAAACATTTGAATTTGAATAATATGAAGTGAATAGATCGACTTCCAGATTCTGTGAAATAAGAATTAACTATTTTTTAGAAACCATCAAGAAAGAGTTCGGTTGGAAATATTGCGAGACCATTCCAACCCATTCCACATGGATGATGAGAAGTTTAAAAAAATTTTTAGACTCCCTAGATCGGGAGCACTTTATTTGGTGGATATGCTAAGGAATCCTCGGTTGGATGAAGGATTTCTCCCCAAACACTTAAAGGTTAGAACAGTTTTGTTGCCTTTCTTTTGTATCCTTTCCTAACAGATGCTTACAGCCTATAAGTAGGGTGTGTAGTCATTCCTTAGATATCATTGTTTAGGAAGTACTTGCTATATTACAAGTTTGTAAGAATTAAAATTCCTAAGATTTTGTGAATTTTCAGGCAGAAAAAGTGGTATCTCACTTTCATATTGAAGGATGATAGATTATACTTATTTTAGTCATTACTTAGTACCTACCTGTATGATAATAGAGCTCATATTCATATTCAGATTCTAGCTGCACTCAATCTGTTTGCCCAAGGCAGTTATCAAACAGCTGTTGGGCAAGACAACGTACTTGGGCTCAGCCAGCCATCAGTGAGCAGGTGCCTAGCTCTAACAACAGAAGAAATTTTAAAAACATTATCCCCTCAATACTTGAGATTTCCCATGACCCGTGAAGAAAAGGAAGCGGCCAAAACAGAGTAAGTTCAATTTAATATTTCTTTCTTTTAAAAGGTACTAGGTTGCTGAATGGTTTTTTTTTTATTTCTTAATGTCAAACTTCAGAAAACTGAAAAGAGAATAATAAACAAGTTTAAGATAATTAAAACATTCCTTTTTACAGCTAACAAAACTGAGATCTGTACCACCCTTATTCATGTAACACTTTGCTTGTTTCAGTTTTCAAGACCTATATAATATGCCCAACACATTAGGTGCAGTAGATGGGACCCATGTTGCGATAGCAAAACCTCCGCTCAATCACCCGTTACTGCACCTGGCAACCTCTTCTACAATCGAAAGGGCTATTATAGCATCAACTGCCAGATTGTGCGTATAAACAATTTTTTTTAACATACTTATCTTGAATACTTGACTAAAAAAAAAACTTTCAGGTATGCAGTGCGAGGGGCAAGATTATTGGCCTCAACCCAAATTTTCCAGGCTCCACCCATGATGCTGCAATTTGGAGAGCATCTACCATCAATAGAGTCCTGAGAAATGACTTTGTGCGTGGGGAAAGATCTCAGTGGCTTCTGGGTAGGTCAATAGTAAACTTTTATACCTATACTAGGTGTATCTATTAGCTAAGTACATTATAAAGTTTTATCTTTTGTAGGTGATAAGGGATATCCACTACAGCCATGGCTCATGACTCCCATTATGGTGCCAGCAACTGAAGCGGAGGCTGCCTATAATGAATGCCACACCAGGGCAAGAAATGTGGTGGAAATGTGCAATGGGCGCCTCAAGAATAAATTTAGATGCCTACACAGGCATCGCTGTCTACACTACCAGCCAGAAAAGGCAGCTAAAATTATTCTGGCATGTTGCACCCTTTACAATATGTTTTTGGAAACATTGGATGGTAAGTGTACCTAGTTTGCTTATTAATATTATGTAATTCTTCTCATTTTATTTACATTTGCAAAATAAGAAATCTAAATATGTGTATTTTTGCAGATGAAGATATTGATGTGACTGAGGACAGCGAGCAGAGTGCGATTGTAGATGATACCAGCACCGATTTTCTTGCCGAAGCAAGGGAAATTCGGCAATCGCTTGTAAATCATTTTAATTAAATTAAACGTCATATTTCTTTACTATAAAATTTTAATTTTTTTTTTACCAATAAACCTAACCCTAACCCTAAACAAGATAATAAACAATCAACAAAATAGAATAATCAACAAAATATAATCAACAAAATAGAATAATCAACAAAATATAATCAACAAAGTAGGTATAATAATCAACAAAATATAACAATCAACAAAATATGTAAACTAATCAGCAAAATAATTTTAAACGGAAATAATGGTTTAGCGCTAATATCAGTAGCGAGCTGTAGAGGATTTGGAACAAGCACTTAATGAGAATAGCAGGTTTGATGCAGTTGTAAGCTCCAAGACAAAGTAATGGAGAGGAAACCCATCAGGTTTCATTCCCATTATCTTCGTCTTGGGCATTTTGCACCAAAACTGGAATGCCGGAAGAGCGAATGGCAGCAGCCAAAATTTCTGCTGCCTGGACAATGCTCTCCCGGAGTAACCGGCTATTCTCATTAAGAGCTTGTACCAAATTGTGGTGCACTGGCGGGCGGGGAGTCCTCGGAAGTCTCCGACGACGGGTAACTCTACTGCTTGCACGCCGTAGTGGTACTGCAGGAGTCCCGCCGTCAGTTTCCACAGGCTGCTCTTCGAGTACGGGTTGTAGAGAGGGCGACATACTTGGTTGTGGGGCAGGCGACATGGCGAGTGGCGACGAGATAGGTACTCCCTGGAATTAAAAAAAAAACAGTTAATTCATTGAGTATCATGTGAGTGCCAGTGCTCCAATAAAACAGATGACTAGTCTTATTTTTTGGTGCTGGAAAGATTAATATTAATTTTCTGAATACCAGTCTTAGTAATTTATTTATAAAAATTGCCGGATAAACTTTCCATTGTGGGCCAATGATTTGAAAGTTCATATTTTTTTTGTAGATAGTACTCATAAATAGAAATCTTTTCACAAATTTTCAAGTTGCGGACACTCACGGTTTACGAGATATAATTTTTCAAAGTTTCCATACAAATTGGAAAACATCACGCCATTTGCAAATTTTTAGGTTGGATAAATTGTCATGGTAGACGTCAAAGTTGACATTTAACGTTCCGTTGACAGTAGACGTGTATCTTATTCAATTTTATGTCATATTTTTTACTCCAATATAATTTTATTTTTACTTAATCACATATTAAATTTGGTGTGTAATTAATGTGCACAATAACCGTGCTGTATTATGCAATTCCATTGACTTTTTTACACAAAAAATAACGAATTTAAGTTTTGACTCTGTGGAACGGAACGTAAAGCGACGCCATTTTGTCTTATAGCGTCATTTTATCTGTTAGCCGTCAGTGTCAGTCAAGCAGTCATCGTGCTCTGTGCATCGTTTGTTGCCCTTGCAATCGAGATTGTTTTGACTACCATGGCGTCTCCGGAGCCCTATGCTTCTGTTTTCGTCTGTGTATATATAAAAAACCGGAGGCACAGAGGGAGAGCAACCCTCGCCCGCTGTGACATAGGATGCAAGAGCGAGCGAAGGGCACCCCGAGGTTCGGTTAGTTAGGTTACTTTAAACCCTTTACGCAGAAATAGGGGCCCCGCGAAGCGGGGCTCCGTCGACATAGGATGCAAGAGCGAGCGAAGGGCACCCCGAGGTTCGGTTAGTTAGGTTACTTTAAACCCTTTACGCAGAAATAGGGGCCCCGCGAAGCGGGGCTCCGTCGACATAGGATGCAAGAGCGAGCGAAGGGCACCCCGAGGTTCGGTTAGTTAGGTTACTTTAAACCCTTTACACAGAAATAGAAGTCCCGCCAAACGGGGCTACGTCGACATAGGATACAAAAAAAAAATTAACCATGGATATCTCCATAACCATGGGGTTCCGTGGGGTGGAGATGGTACAGGGGCAAACTGGGGGGGGGGGGGGGGGGGGGAGAGGGAAGCTTTCCCCCCAATTTGACTAAATAGTGCTATTCTAACCTAACCTAACCTAAAAACTTTAACCATGGATATCTCCATAACCATGGGGTTCCGCGGGGTAGGGATGGTGCAGGGGGGTTTCCCCCCTCCCCCCCTCCCCCCTCCCCCCGCCCCGCCCCATAAATCGCTGGCCCACAATCGAAATTTTAACCAAATTGCCCTTCAGCCATAAAAATACCATGAATATTAAAATAAATTACCATTTCCAGAGAGGCAAAACCATCGACAGAAGCAGACCCAATGATATCAAGAATTTTGTTCTCAATATCATTGAGATCTGCCCCTGCCGGTCCTCCTCCTGTGGCTCTGATGGAGTCTCTCACTTTTCTCGCCTTAGTTTTCACTTTCGCCACCCACACATTCCAAATCTGTTGAAATTAAATTAGTTTAGAACACAATAAAAATTATGCAATCCAGTTTAACATTTTATCTGACATAAACCACTTACATGTTGCCACTGCTCTACAGTCCTGCTGCAGCCCAGTTGGTTCAGCTCGCTACTGACGTTAGCCTAAAACTCCACGACTTCGGCATCAGCTTGATTTTCTAAAAATGTAAGACAAAAAAAAATAAGACGCTACCTAGGACCTGAATTCATACATATTAGAGGATCATTATCATAAACAACAATAAACTGATAATTAATAATGATGCTCTCAAATTTTCTTTCGTTGTTTATGTTAACGCTATGGATTTATCAATAAAATAACCAGTTCAGTTGTATTTCTTACCTCTGGCCATTAGACGATTATTATGGAGCCGCTCCACGAGAAGCTCCTGCTGCCTTTTAGTGGCTCGCTTTCTTGATGATTGCATGATTGATGATTTACTTAATAATTTTAAAACAGTAAAACCATAAAACACCGAATTGTTATGAACAAACACTTATAAACATAGTATCTCTAAGTAGTCTGTGCTTATAAACAAACAGAAGATGTCCTTGATAGGGCTTTCCCACGGCGACGAGAATACCGGAGATTTTCAACTTAGTATACGAAAAACCGAACTATTTTTCTCTCGAGATCACATTTTCATTCCTAAATATGCTTTATAAGGCTGAAATAAATAGCAAGATAATCATGCTACATGAATATTTTTTTTAAATGCTGTAATTTGGTGATTTTAATCAAATTAAAGGTTTTTTTCTTATTGAAAACCGAAAACGTCGCTGCCAAAGTTTTAAATCGTTTTCGGTGCACAACCCTAGCAGAATAACATTGGTCACAGATAATAAAAACAAATACAGGTTATTGCATCTTAATTTATTACAATAAAAACAACAATAAAGTTTTACGCCGTAATTATGCTCCCTACATTTCATATAAATAAATATTGGTAAATAATTAAAGATTATTTGATTTTACTCAGGTTTTTTTTTGCACATCAGATCATTTCGTTCACTTTCATTCACTTTTTATTTTAATTTCCTACACATCTTGGTCTATGGTTTACTTAACTTAGCGATTGTCAAACTCGATTTTAGTTATGTCAAAATAGTTTTTAGGTTTAGTTATTCATGTCAGCAGAATAGCTTTTAAGATTCTCTTAACCAAAAATTAGAGATTTTAGTTATAGTTTAATTTAGTTCGGTGTACAACAGAATCGGCACCACTGTGTTCCCATGGAATTTTTTAATGAAATGAATAAGTAACAGTTTGTTGCAACTTTATTAAAAAAATATTTTTGTTTGTATAGAAAAATATGTAATTTATTGAACATAAGGAAATTAATGTAAATTAGTATTATTTATTAAACAAGTAACTTTTCCACCTAAGACCTAAAAAATTAACTTACTCCATAGGTACATAATTACTTAGATAATATACTAGCTTCCGCCCGCGGCTTCGCCCGCGAATCCTATGTCCTTCCCTGGGATGCAATCTATCTATAGCTAACCTCTAACCTCTAGCTATAATGTAAATAGTATCAACCTAGTGCATCAAAATATTCAAGGGTTTATGAACAAAGATTTAGAATTATTTTTCAAAGAAGTAGAATTATTTATGAATTTTAATAGTATTGTCATTCTTTGTATAACAGAACATTGACTGAAAAGCCAAAAGTTCTTGTTCAATTTTAATATTCAGCAGAATAAATGCTATACATGGACCTTTGTTTAAATCAGATAGTAAATCAGACCCCACAAGTTATAGACCTATTTCTGTACTAGTAAAGGATAAATGCGATGCCTTGGGCATCTTTTGTGATTTGTCCAAGGCATTCGATTGCGTTCTTCACGAAACGTTAATCAGGAAACTCCGCCACTACGGGACCCGGAACACTGCTCTGGATCTTCTTACTTCATACTTTGAGTAAAAGGATTCTGAGCGTTGACGTTAATGGAAAAAGATCACCCGGATCTATGTAACAATGGGAGTCCCACAGGGCTCAATTCTTGGTCCTTTCTTGTTTCTTATTTATATTAATGAATTGCCGTACCTCATAAAGGATAATCATGATATAGTGTTGTTTGCAGATGACACTTCTCTTTTGTCTAAACTTAAACGTCAGCAGTTGGTTACTGACGTTGTAAATAGCGCGATCTCGAAAGTAGTCCACTGGTTCAATGTTAATAATTTGCTTCTAAACGAGAAAAAAACCAAATGCATTAAGTTTGCGCTACCCCACGTTAGGCAGGTGAAAACTAATGTGTTGATAAAGGGCGAGGAATTGAATCCGGAAGACAACACAGTATTCTTGGGCGTAACTTTGGATGCTAAGCTTCAGTGGGGTCCACATATAAATAATTGTCAAAAAAGCTAAGTCCCGCAGCATAAGCTGTTAGAAAAATTCGTAATTTAACTGATATAGAGACTGCCCGTTTAGTGTACTTTAGCTATTTTCATAGTGTAATGTCGTACGGTAGTCTATTGTGGGGAAATGCCGCCGATATTCACACCCATATTCCAAGACGTTTCCTCGAAACTTCCTCGACTCCACTCAACCTCATTCAAGGAAATCGGTATTCACAGTTGTAAAAAATCACCTCCACTTGGCGTCCCTCGACATTTTTCCTCAGTCGAGGTTAGGAAACAACTGTCAAACTCAAGGTACATCGCGACGTACCTTAAGGAACACTCAAGGAAGATTTACGCCATTCTTTACGTTGTTTAATCTACTATTTGGCTCACGCTTATAAACAGAACTGATGAATTTATTTAAATAGTTTTCCAATTGTGTTTTCAATGGATTTCCAACAGTTTCTGGAATTATCTGTATGATAATCCATACGATTACCCTGCGCGCCGTTATTTGCGGGATGCAGAAATATGCCCATAGAATTTTATGACAATGGAGAATTCCAAAGACGCTATTTTAGGAAAGAAACTGTTGAATAAGTTGTTACCGCTTAAGTGCCTTAGTAAAATCTTGCTGTTTGCCTTGTCTATAAACCATTTCTTTAAGTTTTAATAATTATTATTTATGTAACATTTTTACTTTACAGCTTGTAGAGATTTGCACAAATTAAGTAAATCCGTAACATCTAAAATTATGGCTAAAACATCAGAGACCATTGCTCTCTCAGCTCTTAAAATTCCCCACATCGGGTGAGCAGAAAGAAGTGAAACCAAAGTTCTATCGAGTAGCAGAATTTCCAGGTGTATTAGGGTGCATAGATTGTACATACACACGTTCCTATCAAGAACCCCGATAGACGACACGGGGTAGTATTTCGAAATCGCAAAGGTTGGTTATTTACCATGTTTTTCACTTGGTTTGTATCCGAGATCATGATGTGCTTGCAACAGTGCCGAAATATCGGAGCCTCAAATCAAGTGAAAAACATGGTGAATATCCCGTGAGTGCTTTTAATAAAGTAGGTTTAATTAATTGATATACATACTATTTAAGTATACCTACTAATTACAGTACTCAGCTAAAGTCATTAGACTAAACTTGAGTACAACATAAAATATCACGCACATAGCTACACAAACACACAAGTTAATGCTTGTCTTTTATACATTAGGTATGTAGCTAGTAGGTAGCTTTTGCCCGCGACTTCGCGTTGAAACAACGAAAAAAAAATGCAATCTAATAACTTTTGAGTGTCCATAGACAAAAAAAAAGTAAAGAATATACTGTAATCTATGATTCAATGACGTATTCAATGACGTTTTACCTCGACTCGACCTCGACTCAACCTCACTGGAGGATCCTCAAGATTACCTCATGACAAGACCGAGTTTTAACTAAGAATACCGATTTCGAGGATTCCTTGAGGCAGTCCTTAAGGTAACCTCGAATGAGTGGAGGTGGAGGAACTTTCGAGGAAACGTCTTGGAATATGGGTGCAGACTATCTTTGTTTTGCAGAAGCGAGCTGTTCGATCAATTTATAAATTAAGTCCAATACACTCTCTCAGAGACAAATTTAAAGAGATTAATATAATGACTGTGCCTTCTCAGTATATTTATGAAAATCTTTTATATGCCCATAAAAATATAAAATTGTTTAAAAAATACAGTGATATTCATAATATAAATACTAGAAACAAACACAAATATGTTGTATACCTACAACAAGGCTCAAGAAAATAGGTGGCTCGTTCAGATGCCAAATAAACTACCAAGCTACGTTCAAGATCTAAGCCTTAAAACATTCAAATCATTCATTAAACGTTGTGCCAGAAAGCCTTTTATACCGTTAAAGATTATATTGAGGACAAAAAGGCTTGGGATTGAGCTGCTTCCTATTTCTGCATTTTGAATGTATTTTTTTTTTATTGACATTAATGAATTTTTTATAAACAATGACATTTGCTTACTTTGTAAAGTATCATATTGTTTTATTTATTGTGAATGTGAAGACGATGTGGGTCATTTTTTTTTATTATTCTCTGTTCTGCTAGTTTTTTTTTCATGGTCTGGCAGTTTGAGTAATTTATGTGGCCTATCCAAATGTCCTTTCTTTGGTATTGTTCGTCGAATCGTTGAGCTCCTTAAGTCTTGAGTTGAGCTGCACGATTTCTGACAAATGCGTGCACTGACTGGACAGGTCCTCTCAATCTGTGTGGTTCTTTCCTCAAAAGACCATCTCAGACATCGACCTACATGGTCTTCATATAATCTGACCAAGATTATGTCTGGACTTTAAAAGAGACTGTGACCCCTGAGTTTGTTTCGGCCTTTCTTCTCAGAGTACCTAGTCAGATAGAAAACGCCGACCTCATCTAGTTTTAAAAAAACATGATTGACTTGTAAAAGTATTTGTACAAACCTTCTTACAAAAATAAAATCATTTATCTCTGCCAAATTTTATCGAAATCCGTTCAGTGGTTTAGGCGTGAAAAGGTAACATACAGACAGATAGAAATATGAGTATGGATTAGTTCTAACAAAATGTAGGTACTTACTTAACTAAGCAGCCGGCAAATGGCAATCTACAATTTTACAAAATAGCATAAAATGTGTGTATTATGTAAGTCCTTAAGGTGAAAGCGACAGGGTAGCCCGCAAAATTCATTTTTTTTTACGTTATTGCAATTTGCTGGTCAGTATTAAGTCGTACGCTAATTAAAATATGATTCGCGACCGTAACAAATATGTATTTACAAAATTATAATCATTAAAGTCATCAATACAACTCTTAAGACCAAGTAATCCTTCTGAATGACTCATCATCATCTGCCTAGCCTTTTCCCAACTATGTTGGGAACGGCTTCTAGTCTAACCGGATGCAGCTGAATACCAGTATTTTACATGGAGCGACTGCCTATCTGACCTCCATAACGCAGTTACTGGGTAATACGATACCCCTTGGTAAGACTGGTTGTCAGACTTTTGGGCTTCTGACTACCCGTAACGACTGTCAAAGATCCACGAATGACACCCGGGACCAACGGCTCAACGTGCTTTCCGAGGCACGGAGGGGTCACGGTATGTAATGACAGTTGGTCTGTGGATGGGTGCCACAGACCAACTGCGGCAAGCGTAGCTTAACCTGATCGATCGATCTGTGCGGCTGTGATTATTTAGCCACGGATCCCACTGAATGAATATTTCATGAAATCTTGACATTTTAGGATTATACTAACTTAACAAGTTGTTCTTGTTGTGACTGTTATTATTATTTAATTAATAATTTATGAATTTATAAATGTAATTATATAAATTAATGAATAAATGAGTAAATAACTTAACAAGTCGTATTACTGATTCTAATGATTATAATTCTGTAAATACATATTTGTTACGGTCGCGAATCATATTTTAATCAACATATAACTTCATACTGACCAGAAAATTGCAAAAAACTGAAGAAAATTTGAATTTAGCGGCCTATCTTAGCGCCAGGGTAGCTATCTATGACGTCATATGGAGGAATGTTTGTTTCGAATTAAATAAATATAAACTTATTCTATAATTTCAACTCATCAAAGGTACCTAACTAGCTGACCCGCGCAACTTCGTCTGCGTCACAGAGATAGAGCAAAAGAAATAAATTTTCCCCATTTTCGCAAAATTTTTCATTGAGGCCCCGCTCCTATTGGTCATAACGTGATGTTATATAGCCTACATCACTAAGGGATAATATGCCTTTCTAACAGTGAAAGAATTTTCAAAATCGCATCAGTAGTACCGGAGATTACCCCTAACATCCAAAGGAGAAGGATAACGCTCCCATACAAGTATGGTCCAGCACGGACATTAATAAAACAATATATATCATGAAGGAATATTTGTACTTAATAGTCCTGTTTATATTTTATTACTCCAGAAGTCGGTGGTGACGAGATATAAGACATTTTAGGTGAACATTCTGGTACTATATTTTGACGTTTAAATACAGTAGACAATATGTACATTGTCGTGATGGTCCAGTGGTTAATGCCTCGCTTCTCATGCACGAGGTTGTGGGTTCAATTCCGGGCAAGTACCAGTGTCACTTTTTTAAATTCATATGTAGTTTCCGAGATTATCTTGGACATTACTGACATCGGTGAAGAAAAAACATCGTGAGGAAACCTGGACTTCTAGTTAAAATAGATATCGCCAACCCGGTCTTGAGCAAACGTGCAATGCTCGTGTCTCTTCGGTACGAGATGAGATAATAATAGACTGGTATTATTATTATTTACTTTTAATCATATTTAACTACGTGTGTACAATAATGTATAGGTATCACATAGACCGGTCCCGTGCTTCTCGCGAATTCCTGCGACTTCTACCAGGTCATATTGTTCAGCATGTGAGGCTTAGGTACCTATGAGCAGCAGTGGATTTCTTTGGCTGAATGATGATGATGACTATTATTTTAAAGAAAACTCTTTAGTTCGTTTGTAAGAACGTAATATATGAATAAGCGTAGTGATCAATGCTCGTTCTTTCTCTGTATGAGAAAATCAAATCAAAAGTCATTTATTCAAACTAGGCTGAGAATCAGCACTTTATGAACGTCAAAATTGCATAAGACAGTCCCCCAAGACGCCCGACTTAAGACATTTTTCTAATATCTATGTTCTGGCATCCTAAAACAAAGCAATGTCTTTCTGTACTATTAGCTCTAGAGAAATCTGGCAATGTGACAAATATTTCAACATGTGGAACTTCAGGGACTGGTGGAACTTCAGGGAACGGTAGAACCTCGGGGACTGGTGGCACATTTATATTTTCTTGTTGCTGACCGTCGTCGTTGACGCTGTTGGGCCGCCTAGGTACTGGAGATTGCGCTCTGTAAGCTCGTTGGCGGCATGGGTGGCAAATAGAGGTTGTCGGTCTCACCTATATATACGAAAAAGTTCATAATGTATCATTTCTTAACATAATAATTGTATAAACATATTGAAGCGCAAACATTTTTCATACTAACTTGTTGAGGAAAAATCCTTTCAGATATAACATCATGAATGTGTCTATTGCTCTCAGAGTTCCGTGTCAGTGTGTGAAAACGAACACGCATCAGGGATCTTCCACAGTTTACACACACATTACGATGGGAAACACTAGGGTTTGGTCTTCCACTTGTACCAGACTGTGATATTGTCTGCCTAGCCAGTAACTAACAAGAATGGCACACATTATCAGACGCAGTGACCTAAAATAAACAACTTACATAAGTATACACAAATAGCTACACCCTTAAAAGACGTGCTCAAGACGTTACTGATAACTCACGCGTGTTAAAACTCACCAATCGCGGAGTAATCCACTGTCTTATAACAGATTGTATTTCATCCGAATCCCACAAATGTCTCCTTATGCGAAACGTTGCCAACCATAGTTAGTGCAGCGCTGGTTCTCCATTAGAAATAGGGTAAAATCAGTTGTCCAAAGTGCAAGTAGCCAAGGTACAACAACAGATATCCAGAAACAAAGCCAAAGGTCATCGTAAAACACCACAAGAAATCATTCAATAAGCGAGCCACAACAACCTACACAGGAATGACTTAAATTGTCAAATTATTAATGAAAGGCAAATGTCTTGACTTTGTCATGACAATCGACATAAAACCCATATCACACGTACCTAGCTGCAATATGTATACAAACATACATTCACTACCTGCTTATGCCATGCGGGAAGGCAGAAACTATAAAACGCCCTCTACTAAGTATTATGATCCTTACCTACTTACTCGTTTTGGTTTGTCCACGTTCATACATCTAGTCGTTTAGGCGCGTCACAATAATAAAACTGATATATTGTGTTGTACATAAGGTGCAGTCAAATATATAATTATTAGGTATAGCTGGGCGTGTGTTTAATATAACAGAAATTATAATATCTTAAATGTCACAAAAATATGTCAAAATATATTTTAAATCACCTTACTATAATAATACAATAATGTGTCCTGCACTAAATATCTGTTAGACACTATCTGTTAATTTCTATGTAATTA
Source organism: Mesoligia furuncula (assembly GCA_916614155.1). Taxonomy (NCBI): domain Eukaryota; kingdom Metazoa; phylum Arthropoda; class Insecta; order Lepidoptera; family Noctuidae; genus Mesoligia; species Mesoligia furuncula. Next base: position 13,218,741 of record OU744803.1, on the reverse strand, counting down.
TGTTATGTTGTATTGAGTTTCTCAGTAGGAGCCCGGAGTCTGGATATTGTCTTGTCCCGGTTGATGGCAATAGGCTCGCCCTCTATGTCATGAGACTTGAATATAACTGTTGAAATAGGGGGGGTAGGTGCTATAGGTATACCTCTGCCTAACCCTTCGAGGATTACAGGCGTGATGTTATGTGAATATTGGGTCAAACACTATATCGAATTAAGATTTATTTTGAAAACATCTATTGCTTCGTCTGTAACTGCCTTAACAGAAGAACCATTTCCATTACTTTGAAGAAAACTACTACCACCTACTTGATTTATTGATTTTTAATTAGAGATAAATAAAATGTGTCTTTTTTACTTTTACTTCCCTTATCACTAAACGCGCATAAAAATATTTTTTTTCTTACTCTATTATCTAAAATACAGGTAGGTAAATACATGTTGTTTCGAACGATGAACATGTACAATTACCATCTTATTTCAAATAATTGCAACATTTGAAACTCACGGATGGAAGTCAAAATAAAACAAACAAAATAATACCCTTTTAAATAGATATTTTCCCACACACATGTGCGGAGAAATGAAAGTCATGATAGAAATTCAAGTAAGTATTATAAGTTTTTTTTTTAATATATTTAAGTCTTTGTCCGTGCAGGGCCACACTTTATCCATGTCCTTTACAAACTGTATCTCTTCATAATATTGATTATACTTCATTTCAAATAAACTTGCGATAAAGTTTGTTCACCTCCTTCTACTAATGTATCCCAATATTTCCAAACCATACGAAAAAAATGGCAGTGTCGGTAACACGATCAAAACATTGACTTACCTACTCCGTGTTTGGTATTATGAAACTCAACCGATGCAATGTTAGCGACAGTTTTGTATGACGAACGATATCTATCGTAAGTTATTTGGACTTTTTGGTACAGGGTGGTTGAATGACATTTATCGCAAGTTTATTTGAAATACACTTTAAGTAGGTATTTGTAACATTTTCTGTAAGTACAATAATTTTAAGGTAATAAATCATTTTATATTTCGACAACAGAAGTTTTATTATTCTAACCAAAATTAAGATAAAATAAAAACACAACCCGTCCATACCCACAACACAACACTCACAATCACCTCAAAATACACACACAAACACAACACACATCAAACGAACTTTTTGGAAATTCATTTTTATAAAATAAAATTTGATTGCAATTGACAATAATACATTTTAATAAAGGTACGAATTTTTTTTTATTATTCTAACGTTAATTAGAGCTTAACATTGTAAACTGGTAAAACGACTCTCCACATCGGTCACATATAGGTAAACCCTTAGGTAGGTATATCTTTTGAATCAGTGACCGACAAATTCTGATATTTGGCGACAAATTTCGATTAATTAGCGACAATTTTTTTTGTGTTATCTATCAAAATTAAAATCCCTGATGAGGGCCCTGCCAGAGTCAGTGACACATTTTTTTGAACTATATTTCTACCAAAACTAGTATTAAACACTTGAGATTCATTAATTTGTTAGTGAAAAACTGCTACCTTAAAACAATAGGTCCGCGAAAAAATATTTTGGAAAATAGATAAGTAACATAAATTATAAGAGCATTCCCTTCGAGTCGGAAATTAGAAGTGTCATCATCAAAATTAACACCCATCTAAAAAAATATGACATGAATGACGAATAATATCCTAGATAACGTTATCCACGGCCGTATTTTTTCATCCTCGGCAAATTTTAAGGGTTTCGCCAATGTGCAACTCATCTGTGGATAAGTTAGTCGGCACTTATCAGTACCTACCTAAATAAGAAGTGACTTTGTAGGCTCTCTCTCTGTTCCTTTGCTTCATTCGTCCATTCGTTTTCTCTTTCTAATCCACTGTTTTTTGCTTGGCCTAGAAGCTCGGTCAAATGCAAATGTGTGGTGGAAGATAAAATTATAACGCTTCAAATCAAGAGCAATGACTTCCACATGACAGTAACAGCACACACCAACCTACCCAAATGGCTGTTGGGTACCTATAAACATTATTGACTCGGGTAAATTAATTGCAGAATATCTCATAGGCATAACTGTTACCGCACAGTTATCAGTTTATCACACTCGTGTAGATATGGATTTACTTAATTATTAATTAAAAACTGATCCCACTTTCGACACTTTTGACAGAAAGTGTCGAAAGTTATGTAGGCACATTATGCAGTCTCTGAAAGGGTCCAAAGTCCAGAAGAAGTTGGAAGACTGAAACGTGGGTGGTTAGTGCTTATCGGTAAACCGTTGGTTGAATTTAGGAGTATTCTTGTAAATCCTGAAGATTATGAAGCGTCTGTGACTAAAAACCTACCTGAAAATATGGGTTTATACTCGAAGCTGGTCCGATTAAGGATAAAGTTAGAAAGAAACCTGTCACAAAAAATATGAACGTTGAACGAATTAGGATTGATTTATGATCACTAAAAAGCTTTCTGACATAGAATCTAGGTACGTATATTTTAAAGTTAACTAAAGTTTATACATTTGTTTCCATATTGCAGTATCTATTTCTCGTAAAAGCGTGTGGGTCGCTTCCTACGTGAGAGGTACCTTATACTGACGGTGGGCGTTGACATTAAGTAGGTACGGTTTTTGTCAACGGAAGGCAATGACGAATTGGCGATATTTAAATTTATTTTGTGGGCTGAGGCTGTACCGCGTCTCGGCCGAAGGCAGTGGAGGTGACTGGCTGGCAGTAGTAGGCTTCGTGCCGGCGCGCAGCAACAACGTGCGTGTGCGCTTCTATCGAGCGAGCGAGCCCGAGCTCCCGAGTGTAGCTGCATTATCGAAAAACGACACACCAACTCATTGAAATGGAAGTGGCAGATCAATGGAGGCGAGAGTGGGCTGGAACCGCCGAATATGGAAAGGTGAGGTCAAACAACCCCTAAGAGCAGTGCTTGAGCTTTGCCAATGTAAAAATTTGAGACTAAGTTTTGTCAACAACTCATAAATATTTTAATTTCATTCAATAAAGAAAAGTTCAAACAAAGCAGCATAAATAAGACAGTATCGCGTGATGCAAGCTTTCTAATTTGCATATTTGTTATATAAAAGAAAGATGTGAAGTTAACATACAAAGTGAACCTAGCTATCGAATATCTATAAATAAGATTGTGGCATTTCGATTAACAGGAGGTCATTGCCAAAAGGCTAAAGTGGTCATTTCCTTTTACGGTGTTAAAACTCAGGACGACGAGACGTTCGAGCTATATTATGGATATTTATTCAATTTTAAAGAATGAGACTTGTGTATCACTGCATAAGGTTTAATGTTGAGAGGAAATGTTATACAAACCAGTCTGAGAGCTAGTTCAGTAAGTTTTTTTGTAGTGTTCCTTTAATTCGTGTGGAAGAATACATAAACTAAAATGCAAGTCTTGCAGAATCGTATGTAACAGTTATGTCACTGTCGTAAATTGTTCCTGTGCGTTTCCGTAACAACTTGCTTTTCACTATTCTGTGCGAGTTCTTTGACGACGTGTGTACGGTGTGCAACAAACAAATTCAACCGAAAGTTTATCTTACGAGCTTTTATTTTTAATATCTAGCTGCATATAGCATAGACAAAATATCATTTAACAAGCATCGTCTTAGAATCCATGTCATACAATAGGAAGCTATGGAGCATAGGGTAAATAGAGAATAATAATACCTAGGTATTAGAAAAGTTTATGGGTCATGCCATTTTTACCTGGGCCAGCCGGCAAGGCACTGTTATTCTATATCCACAGTCTTGAATTTGGACAGTCTAAACAAAAGCGCGAATAAAAAACGCCGTGTATCTATTACGAAAAACCGGTACCTACCATCGGGCAGACCGAATTCCGACTTGGATTCCGTGCACACCAAGTGTCTTTAAATGTAGTAGGTAACATACATAAGATCATTAAAATTATGAGTCTGTTCTGGTATTGAGAAGAAAAGCAACTAATTGAATAAGCTTTTGTGATTGCGTTTTAGCTGTGGTTTTAGGTTGCAATTATTATCTTCTAAGTAGGTAGGTGTTGCAGACTCTCTTATTCAATTAGAGTCTGCAACACCTACCTACTTAGAAGATAATAATTGCAACCTAAAACCACAGCTAAAACGCAATCACAAAAGCTATTACCACAGGAAGGTGATGTGAACACAATAGTAATCTCGATCCCAACGCTTGATTGTCGAACAGTGAAAGTGAAGAAATAGACGTGAGGAAGCTACTGATCGTTTTGCTTATCGCATTTCCTATATCATCAAGCAGGAAACTATAAAACGACAATCTGGCTCTACATGTGAACTTTAATAAAGCCTGTGAGTCATTGAATAGTGACGAATATAAACATGGAAATTAAAAAGAATATGCTTGCTTTATCCAGTACCTAAGTTACCAGAGTTCTTTGGTACAATACAGCGCTCTCACTTAACTACATTAAACCGTAAGTAAGTTAACGAAGCGTTGTTAGCTCAACATGGTTATTCGGGTTCGTGTGCAGACTGCCGGAAATCCTGCGCAAAGGCCGTGGCCCGCGAGGCTGCGCTGCACCGCGCTATCCGTTGTTTGTCTCTATTATTTGTGTACGCCAACTAATAATCATTTGCGTGAATGTCACATAATGATGAGCTTCGCTACGCAACTGTTATGTTATTCACGTAAAGGGCACACGTTAGAATCGGTACCTAGGTATATTCGCAGAAACGCTTTTATTGTTGTCATTACGTTCCTTCTAATTTAGGTACCTTCAGACGCCAGCAATCTGTCAAATTTCTTTAATAGATTTTCAACTTTATCGCTAAACCATAAGGTTCAAAGTTGATTGGGAAAATTTGACAGTTTCGGGTAGATTGATGTGCTGGCGTCTGTACCTGGCAACTCATACCTTCTATTTCGGTCCTTTTGCCCCCATCTAAACTACCTATCAAATCTTATGAGAATCTGCCAATGTTAATTTTTTTAAAAACCTCGACTACGTAATAGGAAAAGACATCGAGAACAAAAAGAGACCACACTTGTTAAGCTTTCTACAGCCTTCATTAAGATTTGTAGGAAAATCCATGACGCGATTATTTAGAATATTGGGGTTTACCTACCTAGGTTCACATGTGATCGATACAAGTGACGCGCCCTTGTCCTCTACTTGGTTTATTTTTTTTAATAAATAATCCATATTAATGAGAAGACAGATGAATCATTGGAAACTAAGATGTTCAGATTTGCAGATTTTCCTGCATCATTTCTCGTAAAACATCGATATTGCGCGATGCCCGCACGCCCGCGCAGGAGTCGACGACCGCTAACGTCACGGACCGCTCCCCCCTCGCCCTCCTCTTGCCAAATTAAGCCTTCTGTCTTCCATTTGGAAATATTCTCACAATTCAAAACATGCATTTGTTACAAATTCGCGCGTTCTGATTAATAAGTACTAATAAGTCTCTCAAGTTTACCGTTAACTGTGCAAAAACCACGTGCGGTCGTTTATCGTCTGGGAGTCAATAGATCGTGCAGTTATTGTGTACAGAACTATTACATATGAATTTGTTTCTACTAGGAAGAGCTAGTAACACACTAGGTATCACTAAATTACCAATTTTCAGGTTCTAAGCCATAACGGACAACCTCTACTGCGCTATTACCTTCATGAATTAATTAAACTAGGCCGTGGCGGCAACGGAACCGGTTGTAAAATAATTGACAGGCACTGATACTCTTTTGGTAACTTGTAATTAAATAGGTACCTACAGTTATTTCATTAATCAAAACATTAGGTAAGTAAGTATGATTTATTTGCCTACTTTGTATCGATTTATATAAACAAGTATACTTACAGATATATCTATAGTACGCACCTTTAATAGAGCGCTCATAGTGGGTCGCATGCGACCTTCTGGTTTTAGTTGGCGTTCGATTATACAAATGACGTCACTTTATCTTCTGAAATAAATCGCCTTGATCGGACTCATAGTAAAAGGCTGTGTGTGGTTCCAAACTGACAGTGCTCCCTGCCAATAAGGCTTTATGTTTTTCTCTAAATGGAACGAAATAATAGAACAAAAACATCAGATAAATTGCCTACATAAAACAAACAAATTAAACTAATATGTACCTAAATTGGGTTTTTTGTTTGTCTTAGTTAGTGTTAAGAATGCTTACACATGAACATAGGTTGGTAGACATACTTATTTGACTGGAAATGTCCTTATTGCAGCATCTGTCCAAATAGTATTGATGACTAGGTCCTATAATATTATTTAGTTATAGGCTGACCTACACTTAACGATTTCATGCTATTAAATTTACTTACCTAGCCAGAATTAAGTTACAGAGGTTCAAAACTAAAGGCAAATCTCTCGACCTCGAACCTCCCAAAACTGGATTTCAAAAGATCCAGCCAGAGATCCTTTTTTTTGTCCTGTTTTTCAAAGTCAAGGGCATGCACGCAATATTTCTGACAATCCTTAGTAAATACCCGTGTTAGCGTTAAAGTATTTTAACAAGTGTAGTCGTTCTGTGGCTATACAATGCAAATATTTAAATGTCTTTGACACCCACTTAAGTATTCAAAAGTGAGTTGATCATTGAAAATCGGGCAAGAGCGAGTCGGACTCGCGCACCGAGGGTTCTATACCATCATATGTTTTTAAATTTTCGTCGGCGAGGCCTATATTCGTCAGAGAATTTTAACCAAAGAGATTTAAGATAGGTACAATAGAGGGGCCATGCAAAGAAATGTCTTAGAAAAACTGTGATCCCATGTCTCAGTGCCGCCATCTGGTAAGATATAGCATAATTAGAGCGGCAATTTATTCAATTAGGTTCAGCTATCGCCCGGTAGATGGCCAGTGTGGTCAGTGTTGCCAGATACGATTTTCAATTCATCGATTAAAAATCGGATCGGTGGTGCCTGAAAAATCTAATATAAATCAAATCAGTTAGATAAATATCGAAAACTAAACAAATTAGGCAAAAATTGAACGAAACGGAAAACGGAACGCGCGCCCCTCGCGCCAGTGCCCAGTCCGCTGCCCAAACGCATACTGCGTAGACGCATATTTATCATCCTACCGCGCAAGTCGCCACGTGCCTCCCTCGTGCCGCCATTGTAACGCGAAAGAATAATTATTAAGGGTCTTCGTTCCCAATGTTTTTAAAAAAATTAAAGTGTAAACTAATTTTGTGCCTATATCACAAATAAATACTCTATCTCTAAAAGGTAGTTTCCCTAAGATAACCTCCCTCACACATTTAAATAAATATTATCGATAACAAAATCGATATACAACATCACATCTCTGAAAGGCAGTCCGACTTTTAATTAGTTTTTAATTCTTCTAATAATTATTACCCTCTTTTATAAAATCAATTAAACATGGATCGATTTTAAACTGAATATTACTTGAATGAATCCATTATTTTGTCACACCACTATATTAATTTTGTTAAAAAGTGGTAACACTGAAGCTGTCATTTTACCCAACTATAGTAAAGCTACTCAGCAATAGATGGCGTTTAATACAAAATAAACAAATTTTCTAGATCTTTTTATGAAAATTATTAAATTCTAATTACTGAGTAAATATAGATAATACATACGAAAATAAACTGAATTTAGGTCCAGTTGTTTTACCATAACGAGACTTGCAGTAACGTAATGCGCAAGTCGGCCATATTTCCATACAAAATATTCTTCTTTTGTTGGACACGAATGCGTCAATGCGACTTGATGCGCAGGCGTACAATACTAGACTGAGAGACTTGTTACGCCTAGGTCACAAGTACCGGGACACTGTTTTGTTCGCAATGTCCCGTCTATTGTAAATACTTTAAATGTCTTTGATTTTAACACTGCACGCTGCGGTGTAGAATATTGCAATTTTAGGTCAGCGCCATCTGTTAGTGGAACTAATGTAACTTTTGTTGATGATTTCTGAAAAAGTGTGCTATTTATAGACATCGTTTTATTTTTCCTGTAATCTTTAGTTAATCTTCTATCAGATAGAATAATTTCAGATTTTTCTCTTTGCAAACTTCGGAGATAGGTAAAGTATTTACATTTTCGGTATTTTTCATCAAAAGTCGAATTATCGGTCTTATTTGCAAAATAGTTGTCATGGTATGGGCATGTGTTACCTACGTAGAAATGAGGAAAATGTCGTGAGGAGAGTTTTGAGTATGGATGTCGATGGCTATAAGAGTAGGGGAAGACCAAAGAAACGATGGATGGAATGTGTGAATGATGATATGGTTAGAAAGGGGGTGACTACCGAGATGACGACTAATAGAGAAGTATGGAAGAAAAAGACATGTTGCGCCGACCCCAAATGAATTGGGATAAGGGCAGGAGAATGATGAGTTGGGCAAACGTCATCAAAACCTATTCTAAATTTCAAGTTGATAGCATTAGTAGTTTTTGAGATATCCATCCAGCTGTGACAGACGGACAGACAGACTGACTCGCACCATAAGTGTTACTTTTTACCATTTTAGTACGGAACTCTAAAAGATCGCAATCACAACACCGCAATTTCATTTCGCCCCCGCAAGAAGGATCACGTCACTAGTAACAATAAACATACTTTAATGCCTGTGAAGGCTACAACAACTGTGCGTAACACACTAACTTGTAAATGGCTTCGTATTTATATAATAAATGCTTACCAATAAACGTAACATTAATTTTAAAAATTGTCGGTAAAAAACCGCTACCTCATGCCTTCTCTGTCTTGAGTGCGTACATAAACAAAATTCTGACATGCAGACACCGAGACCCGGAACAAAATTAAATATTAGCCTTATGGTATCTTTGTACTGCGACAAATTATCTGTAGGCGGCGCACAGTAGGCCAGACAAATATTTTCGTGCAAAGATCGAACCCACCCGCGACCCGTTGCTCAGTAAGCCCTTATGACAATCGTGGTTTGTTCTGAAAGGTTATTAAGTTGAGTTCAGGACATTACATTAAAAAACATATTTAGCTACTAAATAAGTTATATCTACTTATCGTACTAAAACAAGTACCCGAGCACAGGACACGAAAGTAGTCGAACAACATTCGTCACGACGACTAAGCAAGAAGTTCTCGGGCACGCACACATTGCATTTTGACAATGATTTACACTGACTACAGTCAAACAAAGTCTACGAAGAACTAGCTACTGCCCGAACAGTTATAATAACAGTTGAGGTCATCACATGCTTGGTCATGAATATTTCATATATACACTACTTTGAAAGTTCAATTGCTAAGCGACGGCGACGGTAAGATTAACTCAACAAGTTGCTATTAAATATTTGAAGTATATTTCCATTTTGTAGAACATTCACAAACACGGTTACTTTAGGAACTCGTAGATTAGTCATCAATACAAGTACAAGTGGCTACCCAGGTGTCCACGCCTTATAAACGAACTGATTTTAAATCACAACAATTTTTTTTTGTTTTTATGGTGTTAGATTTTAAATCAGTCTGCGTCAAATTGTTACCGGCTGACCACAATTATGTGATCAACCGCGAATCAGTGGTAACCCTGACTAGCAGATTCTAATCCTGCCAGCTTATTCTTCTCTCTAATGTCCGAACAGTTTTGCTATGAGTGCTAATTTAAAATTTACAACAAGGTTATATTATTAAACTAGTGGCGCCCCGCGGTTTCACCCGCATAAGTGTCGATCTCGTGGTAATATCGGAATAAAAACTATCCTATGTCCTTTCCCGGGACTTAAACTATCTCTATACCACATTTCATCTAAATCGGTTCAGCGGTTTAAGCGTGAAGAGGTAACATACAGACAGACACACTTTCGCATTTACAATATTAAGTATGGATTATAGTGAGAGCAGTGGTAGCCCAGTGATAACGGCCACAACTTACCGAGTTGTTGGTCGTTGGTTCGAACCAAAGACAACCACCACCACCACCACCACTTAACTGCGCATACAGTGCCCCGACGCTCGAAAACTATTGGCATTTGGTCGCCTATGTATAGGCTACGGTACTAGTAACCATTTTAGTTATGTCCAAGTGTTCACGCTAAATTAATAAAAAAAATTATAACTTTTTATGCAATTATAACACATCAAAATGCCTTCGCGCGGTGAAGTGGTGCGGGAAACATTCCAACACATCCAGTTACAAAAAGAATGGCATAACTTTTCATCGGTAAGTAAACAGTACTTGCAGAAAATTATTTTTGATTTAATCAGATTATGAGCCACCGCAGAGGTCCATCTAAAATGGTCGCTGGGTAAACGAGCACATTTTTCAGTCGCGCGTTGATGTCTTTTAGATAAGTCTCGTTCTTGTATTAGACAATTCTAATGCTTCTATCCCTTTCTTTCCCTTTGTATGTTTATCGTAAAAAATAGTGGTGTTACCTTCAATAGCTGATAGTTGATATCGAAAATAGTAAAATTAATAAAAATTTTATTCAATTCACTTACTGTAATAAAATACCTATCTACTTTTAACGATTTCAAAAAAAGGAGGAGGTTCACAGTTCGTCGGTATTTTTTTATGTATGTTCCGGGATTTTTTTGTTCTCTCTCTCCCCGACCGGAACCGGAACCGAAAAAATATCCTGGGCCGATCCCAGGATATTTTTTATGTCGTCAGGCACCGCTGGGACCGATCGGTCCCAGTGCGGTCGAGCGATTTTACACCCAATTATTACGAAGCCACAGAAAACAACAAATTAGTACAACTTTCACTTAGATTCGCTACAATTTCGAGGAAGACGGTCATAAAATCATACATGAATCATACGTGAATTTAATAATGTTCTATTTGTTTTTTTTTATATAGTAAATATCTTTCACTTTGTAGTTTTTGAGGGCGGTGGTCTTTGATGTAAAAAAGTTTTTTCATCTGTTTGTTTCACGTACATGTTTTTGTATTTTGAAATATAATACCGATTATTTTATAAGATCGGTTTTAAAAGCTCTGATTGGGTATAATTTATTCCCGGATATAAATTTTCATCAATTTGTATAGAATCAACAAATCATTTAATTGAATTAGCAAGATGCATAATTCAAAAATATGTAGACGCTAACTTTAGTACCTACGTAAAACTTTATACCAAATTAATTCATTTTGAAAATCAATAATAACAAAATTCTATACGTGTTTTTTTTTGTAATTGATTAAATATTATTTCTATGATTTTAATTGTGTATTTTTCATAATGTTTAAATCCATTTTATCGATAACGACTATTTTCCCTTAATGAAGTAGAGCAGCCCTAACGATAAGCATACCTACAAGAACTGACCAATTGCAGTCGCGCGTTTTTCCCCGTCCCCCGGCTCGCGGTCTATACGCTCTCTATTGGTTATATTCTCTTTGGTTCGAACCCAGTCGGGCGCTTTACTTTGTGTTAAATTAATAATAATAATTTTATCACCACTGCTCTCAACAGAAACACGGTGAAGGAAAACATCGACAAAAAAGAAAAGAAATCGACATGTCCTAGCACCAAAACATCGAAGACATGTGGACAACCAACCCTCACTGGGCCCGCGTGGTGGATTACGGCCCGCTCCCTCTCACTGAGAGGAGGCCTGTGTCCCAGCAGTGGAAACATTATAGGCTGATTATGGCTATAGCAGTCAGCTCGATTAAAGGATGTTGTCGTTAATTTCAGGTGACAGAAGGAGGCGTGACACGTCGCATTGCGCGTGCGATGGAGGTGGTGCACGCGAGCGGGCCGGGCGCGCGAGTGCGGGTCATGCGAGCCGCCTACCACTCGTCCGCAGCCCCGGGAGCACCCGCTGCCTCCTTCATGGTGCACTCTTCACGAAGGGTAAGCTATACTTGTTACTTTCTTTATGTTATTGGATGGCAAGACAATATAGAGCCACCCAACTGATGTTAAGTGGTTACCGCCGCCTATAGACAAACCATAGTCATCGTCTATAGCTATAATAACTCATGCGCCTGTAATTACGCCGCACCGGCACCGTTATCCTTCAAAGCGGTGGAAATAGGGATGGTGGCAGTACTTACCTACTTCCTAGTACAATCTAAGATAAAGCTAATCTTATGACTAATTCAGGAGTGCTTAGGGAGTTGCAATTGTTTCTAGATTATTGAGTCAATATCATTAACTGCCAACATTTACACAGTAATCGTAAAAAGTAAAACACACAGTAATTATATCGCCTTATCGATTCATACAAGGCGTTAAAAACGACCGAGCATATTTAGTTACCGTCACTGTTTAATTCAATATTTGTTTTGCAGGTAATATCGTCCGGTTTTAACATGTTGGAGTCACCAACATCCCCTATGAAACCGTTGGAGATATCATCCATCCCGTTTGAATCATCGCCTGAACCTATCGCAGAATCAGAAAATTATAAAGTAACCGAACCAGATGATTTCGAGATCTCGGAACCCTCGAAATGGAGAGGTTCTACCAAAGGAAGCTCGATTCGGATGCCGAGTGAAGAGTCATCTTCCACTGACAATGCCAGTATTATTGATCTCGATTCAAGACTTGGTAGAAACCATCACAGAAAATACTCCTACGATTCAGAAAACAGTGATATTCAATTTGGTAGCAGAAATAATAGCCGACACTCACCACTATTGGACACCCCTGTAACCTTAAGCACTCTTAAATACAAATCACTTTTAAACAGCAGTAACGAATGGAACACAAGAAGAAAAAGTTATAGTTTTGAAGACACATCCCCACTAGACGAAACTATTACACACAGTAATGACACATTAGCGATGGAATCTTCCACTGATAGCGGCATTTGTAAATCAACGGAAATTGTAAATGATCAACTGGATGACAACTCTCATAATAAATATTTAGCTAGAGACGAAAGAAAGACAAATAATAATGAAGAATCATTTAGAGGTTGGCTTTCCAAAAACCGACCGAATTCACACTACAGAGGAACTAAGTTCAAGACTTATCGAGAACATGATATTGTAATGGAGGACCCATTAGAAAACAATATAACTCTGCAAGCATCTGGAAAAGTATCAATAACCCTGCCTGTTACTCTTGAAGCAGATGGAGTCGAGTATCACAGAAAGCACGAAACGATTGAAGAAGGTGACAGAAGAGTAAAAAGGGTGGAATTCTGCAAAACTGAAGTACATTTCACCCCAGATTCGGGTATAGTTAATATAATTGCAACAGATGAGAAACCTCCGCCCTCAAATGATTTTAGAAAACGACGAAGTGCTTTTGTGCCCATGCAAGAAATGATTGACAAACCTATAACATTGTTTGGTGAAAAGAACGATTTCCCAGCGACCAATGGAGTTGGCACTCCCATAAATATTATTCTTAGTGAGTTTGGTGAATCCGATGAGAATACAGCAGCTACAAAGAGTATTCTCAAAAACAAAATTCCGAAACCCAAACCATATCTTTTAGGAGAGAACATGGCATTTGGGATGTCGGAAGATCTTTTGAACAAAGATTCTTCTAATGATTCTGTACTGTCGGCATTTTCTTTAGTAAATAAGCAATTGAAATCAGAGAAACACTACAACGCTGAAGTAAAATCTGTATTCCCGAGAGAAACAGTTGAATCTGTAACGAAACCCAACGTTTTACGGACAATTAAAGCAGGTACCTATGCACATTATGTAATATCGCATGCTAGTTTATCGTAGACTTAAAATAATAACTTGAAAATTAACATTTTATTAATCAAAAGCTTTGTAAATAAATATGCTAAAATATTAAATTATTAATATGTTGTAGGTCCTACTAAACAAGACAGTTTAAAACGAGAGAAGCAAGTGGTTACACATATCAAAATCAATAAGGCCACAGAAGATCCTATCGACGATGTTAAAACTAAGTTCGATGGTCTACAAGTGTCGCCAGCGCAACGGAAGCCCAAAACCAGACAACTAAGGGATAGTGAACTAACATACTTCGGTGTTGATCACGGTAGAACTGATTCATACAAAAGCCGAACCCATGTGAAAAGTTCATTGGGACGCAATGATAATGTCGACGAGAATATATTTCAGTCCGTCAAGTTAATACAGCAAGTCTCAAACAGCGTATGTAATAGTGAACATGATTCTGATGAGACGCCTGAGTATCAAAATATACCTTTAAATATCAACTATGCGCCGGTCCCGACACCGAGACTACGTTCAAAATATGAAGACAAACCTAATGAAATACACGAAATTCAGGTCTTCAAACCGATTATTGAAAAAGAAAGCCAAGAAACAAATGATATTGTTTCTAGTACGCGACGAGCTAAGTTTCGTAGACATGACGAGGTTACAACAAGTAGGAGTATTTCCGCACCACCGAAGGCTTATAGACGCGAACGTGAAATAATGGGAAAGTCTCATCAACGGGAAGATCAATCGACACGGTATGTATTTCAAAATATTTTCTGAGAAAATAATAATACTATCTAACAAATATGTGCTAATTATGACATGCTTTTAGTCATCATTATTAAATACAAACTATTTTGATTACTTTTAGTTCGAGTCGATCAATAAAAGGAAAACCCAGAAAAGACTTGGAAAAGATGAGTTATATCACCGAAAAACATTTATCCGAAGACGAAAATCCAGTATATGTCAATCTAAATGATAACAAGGAAAAGTCTAACACGTTGGAGAACCGAGACACCCATAAAATAAAAACAAACTCGCTCAACTCACGTCAAAGAAAATCGCATAAAACAGAAATAAGTAAACACAAAACCGAACGTACAGCAGATATGCATGCTTCTGATCTAAGTAACAGTGATCGCACAAAGGAACGTCGATCAGATTCCGAGACCGATAGCAGTCTCCGAAAAAAACACTCGGTAAATAAAGACACCAACTCACGCTCTGCCTACAAAGATACTCTGACAAGACGAGCTGAGAAGAGTGATAAACAGCGTCCCGCTAGTGACATCCGAGGAAAGGTAACTGAGGAGATGAACACATCCAGTCAAACCCGCAAACCTCGAGAAGGTAAATCTTCAAACGAGAAAAAATCGACCATTGAAAAGAAAGATCATAGAAGTAGGTCATTGCAAAGACCTACAACAAAAGATGTACCCGAGGAAACATCCAAGGACTTAAGTCGCATGATTGTTAAGAAAGCAGGCCATCAAGTTAAAGACAGTCTCGAAGACAACCACGGTGTAAACAGTAATCGTAAGAGAAACTCATCTAGAGATAAGTCTACAAAAGAAACTATTAATCCATCACAAAAACAAGATTCAAGTTACACAGTGCTAATACCTCCAATAAACTCGAAGAGCAATTGTAAAGATTATGTCACAAAGCCGACCGGTTATAAAACAAATATGCGTAAAGAATACGTTATTAATTATGATGATAAAAACGGAACAGTTTCTTCTGTACGCTCTAAAATAAAAATAGCCCCAAACCTAGGAACACCAAAACGGAAGAAATCGTCGAAAGAAATATTTAAAGATAGTCAAAACGATAAAGCGTTTAAAAGTAAAGCGGTAGACAAACTCGCCCCGCGTAAGTAAGTCGTGTGCATGCTCTAACGAAAATTCTAACAAATATAAACTGATTACATCTTTAAACAATGGAAATCTTTCAGTGCAGCTAGAAGATCATCGAGAGGATCGAAACGGACTGAGTTATGCAGATAGGAAATGGAGGACGAAAGTACATTTACAAAGGTCTTGCCAAGTATTGTAGCTACTACTTTTACTAGTCGTAAGAACCATAGAAATTAACGAAATATTTTGAATCCTATTTGCGCTATGTAATTTTGTGTTCAGGAATAGATAGAATAAGATAACGATGATCTCACATGTAACAGTAATTTAAAATACTGAAAAACCTGTTAATACCTAAAAGTATTTCCGTTGATCTAACATTTGAAATAACAGTTTGCGGATAATAATAAAATGTACAATAATTAATGAACTTATTTGGTTGTTTTATTTTATAAACAAATGCAATTTATATTAAACTTAAGTCACTTACACTGTAACAAGAGGATCTCTGTCGACTTTACTAACAAGCACTTGTACCTCATTGTCTAATAAATTCTGAAGATTAGTAGAAAACCCTCTTAGGAATCCTCTTTCAGAATCCGAGTGATTAGTTAAGATGACACTAATTCCTTTTTGTGCAGCATCGAGTACGTCGTGATGAAGCATTTCTCCTGAAATTTTTTTATTGTTAGATATCAAAAAGTAGTGTACCTGGGAAGTATTAATTTTGGCTAAAATTAAATCGAGTTACTTTTTGTATTAATTATTGGGCCTGGCTTCGACCTCGATTCCGCCTGATAAAAAGCGTTGGATAGTCACCTTCAGTCTCACACATCCGTAGAAGTATATCCTATCATGAGTAGAAGTATATCCTATCAGGAGTACCCCAAGGTTATAATTTGAGACCGTTATTGTTTGGGAATCTTGTAATTAGCAAGTCTCTATCTATGTATGCTATTCAAAATATTATGTTGTTCTTATGATTTTTTTTCATAATTCTCATTCACCCCATTTTTAACGCAGTAAAAAGTTCGATGCGGTGTACACACGGGTTTTTATGCTTATGCCAATATAAAAATATATTTGTTTACCTGTCAGGTATAAACCAGCAGCAGCTCCCTTCAGCACTGAGGTGCCGGAGCCAGCGCACAGCGCCACAGAGTTTATTTCACTCGACATTTCTTTCCCCTTTCCTATAGCGAAGCGCACATGCGGTAATCCAGTCAATTCCTTCACTTTTGAAACCGCATCCGACAAATTTATACTCGATTTCAGTTGCAGCAACCTTGAACAATTTGTAAAACACATTTTGTAATCCATTGTTGCGAAATATCTCATCATTTATTCGAACTAGACTGGGTCAAATAGGTAAATTGACCGTCATTGTACTGACGCAATTTAAGTCGATTATTCATACACACATATTCATGTAGGTATTGTGAGTACATGGTCTCCCTTGTAATGTAAGCAACTGTTCGACGTAGAGATGCACAGAAGAAATACGTTAGTAAAGCATGATGTGTACTAGCAAGTTTTAATTCGCAAGATAATGTCCTCTCCTATGGTGTAATATGATGGAAAAGCTCGCAATAGTTATTGCGAAGTTTTACATCAAAAACAGTCAAACTTGCGCAATATAACTCGCAAGCACTCATCAGTCGCCTGACGTACCTACGTACACACACCTAAGCAACTGTGCAACTCCTATTTGCAAAGCATGATACCATGATGGTATGGAGTGCAAATGTGGTGCTGTTCCACGAACGATGGTACACTTAATATCAAGTCCTGCGTGTCCTGTCAGCTTCACGTTACAGGAACTGATGGACGTTGGTGATGGCGCCAAATAAGTAGCCGAACTCTGGGCCGAGTCCATTTAGATTGCTATCGACTAACTAATAAGAAGAGCATGATACGAGTACCTTCATTGAATTGAATCCTGTATTGGGAAAAATAATAATATAGGTATTTAGAGAAATATTTTAAACTAGCTGCGCCCTGCGGTTTTACCCGCATAAGTTTCGATCCCGTGGGAATATCGAGATAAAAATGTCCTAATCCAGGTCTAGGTCAACCCGTATGCCAATTTTCATCCAAATCCGTTCAGCCGTTTTAGCGTGAAAGCGTAACAAACAAACATACAAAAAATCAAATCTTTTCTCCTTATAATATTAGTTTAGATGAACTTACCTTCCAGCACCAACTTGCGGGTTAAGCGCACCAGGGATCAAGGGCTTCGATTCTTCGACACTAAATGCACTAGCCAACCAGTCGTTGACGCCACCGCGGACGCAGTCCCAACTAGTGTGTGGCGAGTACAAACTTATCTGTTTCTCCAAAAGGAATGAGACAATACGCTCTTTCCAAGCACTGAAAACAATTCAATATTTTATTTCATAAAGG
The DNA here is from genome assembly GCA_916614155.1 of Mesoligia furuncula. Lineage (NCBI taxonomy): Eukaryota > Metazoa > Arthropoda > Insecta > Lepidoptera > Noctuidae > Mesoligia > Mesoligia furuncula. The sequence goes on along the minus strand of OU744803.1, from coordinate 13,200,845 downwards.
GCTGATTTTTCCATCGCCAGATAACTTTATTCGAGGAATAATTTAGAAATTTTGACAGTTATTTCATACAAAAACTGTAAAACGTAAATTTTGTTCCTCGAATAAAAGTTATCTAGCGATGGTAAAATCAGCCCTTAGTCAAAAATAATTAAATAATACTATATTATATTTCCGAGCACAGTTTTATGTGGGTTTTGCATTTGGCCAAGTGGTACAAATATTCGTAATATTTCGCCACTAACTACTATGGAAATACTTAACGTTATTATTCCCATAAACATAGTCTATTTTGTACTGGAAAATTATATGAATATGTGAAGTGCCAGTATTAACAATATTTTATTCAAACAGTGCACTGGTACTATTGAGATTAAATTTACAGTAAGTAGGACATACCTTTGAACCACAGATTTCATTGGAGCAAATATAGGAGGGTGATAAGAGATAATCATTTCACATCCATGATCATTAGCCTCAAGTGCTACATCTTCTGTGAGGTCATTTGTTAGTAGAACTTTTGTTATATTCCTGAAAAGAAAATAAAACTTTCCTATGGGTTCTGTCTGATGATGAGCTTTTGGTTCAATATGTATTGGACAGCAATGATAAATGATATTTGAAAGAACTCATACTATCCCATATATCAAATAAATTATTAAAAAAAAAAACAAAAAGATAATTTACCTAGAAGTATAAGGCTCCACCAATAAACCAGTATTGTCCCAACTTTCAGATAATTGTTTTGAAGCAAAGTTTTCTAAAACTGATGTAACTTTCTTCAGAGGGACTCCAATTTTCTCTCCCGTAGACATTTTGATGGTGGCTGATGCTGAATAAAGACTTCTGAGACTTTTCTGTGAGAAGATGTGTTTTCCTACTGTTAAAATCATCAGATGTGAACTGAAATGGAAATCCATGCATGGAAAAGAATTGTAAAAGCCCATTACCAGATAATATCAATGTAAATACGGAAACAGGCCCCGTTGAGCTTTGTAAACCCTAACTTTAACCCCTTTAAGTTCCCAACCTGAGGTAAAGAAAACCACTTGAGAAAATATAATATTCATTTATTATGAAACCCCAATAGATTTAAAACCTACACAACTAAATAATATATCAATAATTTGATGCAACTTGATCAACAAATAACAGTTGTTCTTATAAACTAATGTGATCTAGTCAGAAGAAAAACTCCATATTTTGATTTCACCGTCATCACTACAAGAGAGCAGCTCTTTGTTTCCTGTTGGATTCCATCTCACACTGTTCACGTCTTGGGAATGTGCATTTAACTTGGTGCAAACAAGGTCAAATGTTGGTGAATTAGGATCAGAGTCTTCACTTTCTTTGAATATTCTTATGATATCATCGCCAGATGCTGTTGCTAGGAAGCCAGTGTGGTGACACCAAGCAATATCATAAACGCATCTAGTGTGGAATCCAGATAATGTGCAGACACATTTCCAAACAGACTCTCTATCAGTTACTATGACACCCTCCTGGTTGTCGGGCTTGTATTCCTTCCATATTTTGACAGTTCTGTCATCACTGCATGTGGCAAGTCTCTCCCCAGTCTTGTCAAAGGTTAAGCTCCATACAGTGGACTCATGGGACTGCAGGGTTGCAATGCAACTCCAGTCATTGTCAGCTGGATCCTCTTTATACAATTTGACAGAGTTGTCATATGATGCTGAGGCCAAGATGTCTAGTGAAGGATGCCAAACTACCTATAAAAAGAATAATTTATGAATAAACATGTGGCATTTATTAATAAATTAAAATATTGAATACAGGTATCTTTACAAACTTTCTTGACATCTTGGTTGTGAGCATTAAGTACAGATTCACATTCATATTCATCATCTCCAGCGACCTCCCACACCCAGACAGACTTATCTCGGCCGCAAGTTGCCAACAGTTGACCAGACGGAGACCATGCTACACTCTTTACTTCATTCTCATGGCCCTCCAAAGTTGCATTGCATTCAAACTGACCTATGAACACAGTATTTGGTATTTTAGAATATTGTTTAACAATATTTCATGCTAACAACATAGGGAAAAGAACTACAGACCACTTTTCTTGTCCCAAATAGCTGTTGTTGCATCAAAGCTAGCTGAAGCCAGGTAGTTGCCACACGGGGACCATGCCACCTCTCTGATGGTCCGCTGGTGTCCATCCACAAGTACAGTCTTTATTGTCCACTGCTGGCCTTCTTTGCTCCAAAGCTTGATAGTTTTATCTTCTCCACAAGATGCAAATATTTTCCCTTGAGGATGCCAAGACACATTCCAGACAATGCCTTTATGGCCAGACAGTGTTTGTATCAATTCCAAATTGGGCATTTCTTCAAATAAAAATGATTTATCACTACAATGAAATCGCATAAGTCAACCACTTATTTAAACTGTATAAATGTAACTAGGTACTGCGTCAAAGATTGAAATTCATTTTACAGTTGTACAGAACCGTTGTGGACGGTAATAGAATAATAAACACAAAAACCCATAAAACAATTTCGGCAACTGTTTGGCACATAGATTAGTATAGTTAGATTTGGGGGTTAAGGCTTCTACGAGATAAAAAAATACATTTTACTAAAGCCACACATTCACTTACCTTAATTCTTTTAGAATAGCAATTAAAATGTGTTGATAATACGTAATATCTTTAATTGAAATTAGTTTTTAAACCAATAATCATAGACTCCAATTATAACCAGCAATTATTAACAGTGAGCCTGAGCAGTGACACTGACAGTGACAGTGACGTTTTAGATCACAATAATTTTTTTTTCTTGAGATCACATCACAACACTATCACGTGTTTGACACTTTTAGTTTTCTAGGCTACATTCCGAATTATGCCATTATGAAAGATCGCTAACTTAGCCACAAGCCTCTCCATCACATTAGAAAGTGGTGTAAACACAAAGAAATACTATAATGTGATTCACATTATAGTATTTCTTTGTGTTTACACCACTTTCTTCTTCTTCGGTTAGGTGACGACTGGAGCCAGAAGCACAATTTCGAAAATGCCACGTTATTTTATAGATATGATGCAACTCAAATCAGCACAACTGTAATTTTTGACAGTGCTTACGATGATATTATTTTAGGGACATGGTCGGCAAGATGGTGCATGTCATGACGTCATATACAGGGTTATTGGTAAAACATTAACAACCTCTTATGAGGTCACTGTACTCATCATTATGAACAGCTTTTACTATGGGACTGAACCTGAAATCGCGAAAAAATATCAATATGACACAGCTGATTTTTTTTTTGTTCGTCAAAATGTAGGGAACAGCTGATTTTTTTTTACCGATTTTGGGTTTGGTCCCATAGTAAAAGTTGTTCATAGTGATGAGTACAATGACCTCTTAAGAGGTTGTTAATGATTTATCAATAATCCTTTATAATTATGACGATTCGCGAGACATCGTTAACGCTCTCACGCTAATTCGGAACGGGTATAATTGCCCGCTCAATTCGATTATAGTGCAACTCGGAACACACCCCTAAACTCTAGGCGGACAATAAACGCCTATCTGAGGTATGTATGACTGACTGACTGTCGACTGACGGACTCTTGACTGAACGTCTAATTACGTGATCAGAAGTGATCAATACTGACTGACGTCGATATTTTGATTTTTGCCTTCAATCACGCAGTTACTAAGTCATTCATGACTGAGAGTGTTGTGCACTGACCTCTATTATATAAGTAGGCTCATGGCTAGACAAAACAAAGAACTAATTGGGGATAGTGGGGATATGGGAATATGGTAGTAAGGCGCCCTTACACGGTAGATTTTGCTGTCAGTTTTACCACAATCAAGGATTGTGAGTGACCGTCTAATACAGTGAATGATGGTTGCATGATCGTGATTTACGAAAATCTGAATATTTTGATAGTTGCATCCTACAACCATCAATCATGACTTTTGAATGAACGTGTAATGGCATTTCGTCAATCATCCGTCAGTCAGCGCGCGGACAGCGATGGACTAACGCTGAAGAGACGCTTACGCGCTCGCGCAGCCAAACACCATCACTCCCGCGTAAAATTGCTACAGCCAGCGAAAGATTTTGTTTTAAGGCGAAAGAGCCAGGGTAGCCCGCAAATTTTTTTTTTTACGTTTTTTGCAATTTGCTGGCCATTATTATGTTGTACGTTGATTAAAATATGAATCGCGGCCGTAACAAATATGTATTTACAGAATTATAATCATCAGCCGTTGGTCCCGGCTGTCATTTGTGGATCTTTGACAGTAGTTACGGGTCGTCAGAAGCCCGAAAGTCTGACAGCCAGTCTTACCAAAGGGTATCGTATTACCCAGTACTGGGTTGTAGAGGTCAGATAGGCAATCGCTCCATGTAAAATACTGGCATTCAGCTGCATCTGGTTAGACAGGAAGCCAACCCCAACATAATTGGAAAAGGCTAGGCAGATGAGTTAGTTACTTTTATAGTTTTTAGGGTTCCGTACCCAAAGGGTAAAAACGGGACCCTATTACTAAGGCTCCACTGTCCCACCACCACCTGGTCTGTCACCAGGCTGTATCTCATGTACTGTGATAGCTAGACAGTTGAAATTTTCACAGATGATGTATTTCTGTTGCCGCTTTAACAACAAATACTTAAAACAGAATAAAATAAATATTTAAGCCAGTTAATTAAGTATTTATTTTAGACGAAGTATTTTAAAGTTTTTTAAATTTTTTTTTCATTGGTTGACTAACAGTTTGCAGTAAAAAAAATAACATACTTCGTCTAAGACATGTATAGCTCAAAATGCTCTAAATGGTGTCAACTATCACCCCCTTGAGGCTTTGCATCCAGCTTCCAAATACCCTATAAATTATTTTTAAATAATAGTTCTGTCAGTCATGTTATGTTAATAAGAATATTTTCAACATGAACTACTTAAGTATTATCATTTCGATACATAAAATACCTCTAAAAAAAAGCATACAGGCTTTTCTTTTATGATTTTATGAATATTTCATTCCTGTAAATTATTTTTGTCCTGTCACTCATGTTATGTTAATAAGAATATTTTCAACATGAACTACTTAAGTATTATCATTTCGATACATAAAACACCTCTAAAAAAAAAGCATACAGGCTTTTCTTTTATGATTTTATGAATATTTCATTTATAATCTTGAGTGAACACGTGTGGAACTGTCCCTGTGAAACTGTGAAATCTTGGGTAGGACTGACGCAGTATTATAAGTGCTCTGTGGACTGACGATCAGTCAGTATGAGCGCAATGTCGATTGAATACTATCAGTCATCATCATTCTTTCGTCATTCGAGACTTTTGGAATTGATTGACGCAAAACCTACCGTGTAATGGAGGCATTATGGGCATGGGACCTTAAACATTTATATTGGCACTCCGCACTGGCAGCACTGGTTAACTGCCAAACCAAAAGTTCCATGTTTTTTGTAGGTTAGGAAAATAAAATAGGTAGCAAAAACAATGTGTATTTGATTTGTTTATACATGTTTTCTATTTTGTGATTGCTGCTTTACATCTTAATTATAATAGGAATTAAATTAATTACCAAAACATAAGTTTAAGCCATGGATAATAGTAATAAAATCGTCCCACCTCACCTCAACGCTGAAATTTACAGAACTGATACCACCGGCACCAGCACTCTTTCGTATTTAGACTATATCCACATTCATTCCGGTACGTATTTCTTGTTTAAACCAAGAGTTTTTTTAATTAAAGTAGGATAAATCGTTTTTGCTACTGGGATTCTTTTTCCACATCTTATAAAAAACCTGATAAAGAGTTCTCAAATGTCTGTTACAGATGGAAGTGTGTTATTGGGGTCTTCCGAGCTTACTGGTCGATACTGGAACGGTGGAGTGAGTGTGTACAAATGTATAGCCAATGCTCATTGTATCCGAAATGAGGAGAAGAGGAGCATTCCCCTGTGCAGTGGAACTGCTGATGGATGTTTTATTGGAACTTCTACTAAGGTATGCTGCAATAAGCCTTGCCTATTAATTACAGTTGATAAATATATTATTTTATCAAATACCTTTACACAGGTTAAATTACTATTACACAGTGTAGCGAAAATAGATGGAAGGAAACACTGGCTAGGATGACAAAAAAAAATGCAGGATTTGTTAATGCTGCAACAGCTGTTAAACATAATTGCTGAAATGCGAGTGTTCTATACACATCTGCCTACCTGGTTCAAAAATAAAGGTGTTATGTTTTGATAGTTCTCACTATTTCATATAAGATATAATTAATACTAGCAGCGCCTTGCGGTTTCACCTGCATAAATTTCGATAATGTGGGATACTGATAATAATAATGATATAGTTGCCGGCACGTAACTTGGCAAGAGTTTTTGTAGTGGGGGAAGTTTGCGCACGCACAATTACATACATTTTTATATGCGCGAACTTCCCCCACAACGAAAATCTCTTGCCAAGTTACGTGCCGGTAACTGTACTGGGGTAAAAAGTATTCTATACGTTAATCCTGGTTATCTGTGTGCCAAATTTCATCTAAATTCGTTCAGTAGTTTGTGCATAAAGAAGTAACAAACAATCAAAAACTTTCGCCTTTATAATATTAGTGTGATGTGATTTGACTTCAGTGAAGTTGTGCACATTACAATAGTGCAAAGAAATTGTAGAATAGTTTCTTCAAACCATATTGAATGGGATAATCAAACAAAACCATGTACCTATAGGGTAATAATGTGCAAAACAGTAAACGGATGAAAAACAGAATGTATTACACTACACTATACAGTACAGTTAGTACTTCATTGGGGTGCTTTTGTTTAGGCATTCATCTAGAATGGTGCCTAGCTTAAGGCCCAATCACATGTACCACATCCACACCACAACTATGATATGGGGATGGGCACTTAAAAGAAAAATGTATTTAATTAATACAGGTACTAACATGTGAAGACAGTGGAGCAGTAAGTGTGTGGTCTAACAACAATGATGCATGGAACCAGTGGAAAGAAGAGATATCTGTGGCAGAACATGATAATGCAGCCCTGGCAGTTGACTGCCTTGAACCTGAAAAGCAGTATGTCACTGCTGGTGCTGATGGCAATGTTAAGGTTTGTCCCTGAAATAGTTTTTGATCTTAATTAAACCTCAGACAGACCCACAAACAGAAGTGCGTGAAGAAACCTTACCTTGCAGTGGGACAATACAGGATAAAAATGATAATAATATTTTTTCTACTAATTTTTTTGCCATTTTTTTTTTAAACATATTTAAAAAATGTAAAATAATGTGAGTAAAATAGAATCTAGGTAATAAAACATCAGTAAAAGAATTATTATGGTCTTCAGAAAGTGTAAGGCCTTTTGTACAAGGCGCAGTTTCATTAGGGAATGGCATATAAACCGTGCCATCTAAAAAGTATCAATGTACAAGCTTCGATAGTGATACATACATCAGCAGCAAGCAAAACGTTAGTGTACAAAGGGCCGTATTGAAGATTTTTATTATACAACCTGCTTTTTTTCTGAGAAGTTTTAAATGATGAAATACTCACTGAATATTTGTACTCATCTCATGATTTTGACCCTGACTGAAGGTTTTTGCATTGTAATTTTTTTTAAACATTATAAATAGTAAGTACCTACTTACAACGTGAGCAGTGATTGGTGGCCTAGTGATAATGACCCCAGCATACGAGTTGTAGTTGATATGTTCTGTTTAATAATGAATCAATATTTTATAGGTGTGGGATATAACTGACATGATCTGTATCAGAAACTACCGTGCAGCACATAGTATGATGATAAATGCATTGTCAGTGAGACCAAAGTCTACTACCAGCTTTGCAACAGGCTCCATGGACCAGTACGTCACATTATGGGATGACAATACGGATAAGCCAGTTGTTGGTAAGAAATGCATCAATTTGATATTAACCATTAAGTACAAAAATTATTATGAATTACCAGATGTATTCCGAGTTGACACAGATGCTAGACGATCTTGGCACGTTAAGCCTAGAGGTCGGGCTTCAGATGAATATGTCAAAGACCAAGTTGATGACGAACAGCGCGCATCGCAGGATCACTGTGGCGGGTGGGGAGGTTGAATATGTTGATGAGTATCTCTATCTTGGCCAAATAGTCTCTTTCCAGGCAAGACAAAACAAAGAAGTTGCAAGACGCACCGAAAATGCCTGGAGGAGCTATTGGGCCATGAAAGACCTAATGAAGGGTGATCTTCCCATGTCCCTTAAGAGAAGACTCATTGACGTGTGCATACTTCCCATCCTCACATATGGTGGTCAAACATGGTCTTTGACAAATCAGCAGAGGTCCACGCTCGAGGTTTGCCAGAGGGCTATGGAACGGAGTATTCTGGGTATCAAACTAACAGACCGAGTTAGGAATACGACCATCCGTTCCATCACAAAGATAACTGATGTCACTTGGAAAGCTGCCACGCTAAAATGGAACTGGGCTGGACACATCTGCCGCATGTCAGACGAACAATGGGCCAAACTTACGACCCAATGGGTCCCTCTTAATGGCAAACGACATCGTGGCAGGCCCAGACGGAGATGGCGGGATGAGCTGGACTCCTTCAACAAGAACTGGTCCTTAGCAGCTTTGAACAGAAAGAAGTGGAAAGAGAGTAGGGAGGCCTTTGCCCTGCAGTGGGACATCATAGGCTAATAATAATAACCAGATGTATCCAAAATCTTAGGAAAAGAAACAAACTGTACCCAAATATGAACATAGATTATTACTGGCAAGTTCAAATAGGAGGTAGGCTTGTAGGCACACTTTTATGTCTAGGGAATCCTGGTCCACAGTGTTTGGACAGCCACCATCTACTAGATAAAACAATATATAAAATAACAAACAATATATAGGGCAGGCATTTTTGAGGGACACTTTAGTAATTTTGAATTTCAAAAAGTGATGATTCTCTGCCTAGTGTGAACAAATACCTTTTGATCATGTTTTTGATTTTGAATAAATCTGCCAGATAAGCGAAACAGGACTTATCTGGAGGTGACGTAGGAAAGGGAAAAAGGTGTTGAAAATAAGGCTGATTTATTAAAAATTTATTCTTTTTTACAGATTTATTGAAAAACGACTGCTGCATTCGTTGTTTGTCATGGATGGACGAGAACCGCCTAGTAGTTGGAGACGAAGCAGGAGTGTTGCATTTATTAGATATAAGAAATTCAGAAACTGATATAAAAATAACAGAGTTCCCTGCTGCTGTACATAAGTTGGCTGTGCATCCAGAGTAAGTACCTGTTTCTTGTTTAGACTAGTAATCCCAGTTAGAGAATCATACTTTGCGAATTGGTTAGATGGTCAATTTGGCAACTGGTCCTTCTGTTTTTATACATTCAACCTAACTAATACTATTAGTAAGGTTCTAAATTTCTTTCTGGGGCTCTTTTCCAATATTTACATAAACTTGCACTATAATTAATACCCTCTGCCTAACTAACGCCTCTCCACGTGACTAAATCATCGCGTGTCACACCCACTTTTTCCTATTCAGCCGTCATAAAGAAAAAGGGCACATGTAACATTTTTTCCAAAATTGAGTAAAAACTGGCATATGCGCCTTTTTTTCTGATTCCAAATATGAAAAAAATGTCAGTTGTGCCCGTTTCTTTATGACGGCAGTATTTCTCTCATTGCCACTTCTTCTGCACAGCAATAAATAAATAATTCATGATCCTTATTCATGTTTGTTGTTTGCTCTTTTGTTGTAGTGGTGACCAAGTGGCAGTATGCTGTGACAATAAAATTGTCACAGTTTGTGAAGTAGTGGAGAACTCTGAACCAAAAGTTATTTACCATGATAGACATATGCACAGCAACTATGTCAGAGGAGCGGCTTGGGACATAGAAGATAAGACATTGCTCCACACTGTCGGATGGAATGGTGAACTAAAATCACACACGGTATCTTCGGGTTAAAAGCATTTGAGAATATAATTCTATTTCTAAATATCCGCTTAGTTTTTTTTTGGAATCCATTTTACTTCGGCTATTTTGCTGATGCTTGAGATGGTTATTTATCTAAACAAATCTTATAACAAGCCCCAAAGTTGCCCCAGTAGTTGTCCCTGTCACCCTGTACAACAATCAACCAATGCAAGCATACAAGTAGGAGTAATAATATTAAAGATTTATACCAAGTAGTCGGTAAAAAACTCACTCAGACAGTGAGCTTTTTACCGACACCTTCTTTGCAGTCGGGTAAAAATAAGGCCTACTTCATTCCCCAACCCTCAGGCTAGGCGTATGCTAGAACGCAGGTGACGCAGCGCAGCACAGTACATATTTAGCAGCGCATCGCTGGTACAAAGAATAGACATGAAATCAATGAGTTGTTCCTTCTTTACAGTTTGTCAAAACGTAAAAAAACTATTTGGCAAAGTGATAATCTGAAAAAACGCTCTACTAATGGAAAATTTGTACTTTCTCCAGATGTCAGAACAAACAATTTAAAAACTACTTTCGGTTAGACAGAACTCAACTCGCAACAGAACAGACCGCACGCGTCGTCGCGCAGGAATCTGTGCCGGCGCAGAGCAGCAGACACAATATGTCTGCGTCGCACGTATCTGCGCCGCAACGTACGCAGCACTCGGTACTTTCATGCATTACAAAATCTGCTCTGCCCTGCGCTGCGCGGACCTGCGTCGCCTGCGTCCCAGCATACGCCTAGCCTTAAGAGCGTTTATGCCGTACGGCATTTCATACAAACTTTCAAGCCCTTGTTTTTCGGAATGAATGAACCGATTTTAATGAAACTTCATACTCATAAGCAGGATACAAAGGTCTAAAAAGTTACCTACTGAAGAACATTTTCGACATGAAAGAAGAAGACTGCGGGTGATGTAAGTATATTTACATAGCTTGCAACAACGGTATACATGATTAGAGGGCACGATCCACCGAACGCACTTTAGTAACGTTTCGTGCCATTATGAACCTTATTCTTATTTAAGTAATGTTTATATTTGTATAATCGAGCAAACGTTTCTTACGAATTGCAACATCAATAGTATGCAAATAATGTTCATATTCGAATGCAACTCTTGCTTAGTAAACTGAAGTCAAAATGAGGTTTGTGAATCTTGTCTTTATAGTCTTACATTCATAGACATGTATAACTATCTACTTTAACGTTGAGTAGTCTATGTTGATTTTTGAGTGATAATTGGTAATGAAAAGGTCCATAACGTAAGCGCCCGAGTAGCCCGCGCATTTTTTTTTACGTTTTTTTTGCAATTTGCTGGTCAGTACGTTGATTAAAATATAATTCGCGACCGTAACAAATCTGGGGGCACGGGAGTGCCCCCGCCAAGACCAGCCAAGCGAAGCGCAAGGGCACTTACACTCTACACCTTAGTCAAAATAATATGGCTTGGCCATTTCGCTACATTCACATGAGCGTAAGGTGAAAAACTCTCATACTGTTAATGGTTCTTGTAGTAACGAAACGGCCAAACCAGATATTTTGACTAAGGTGTAGAGTTTGCGAAGTAAGGCCTTGTAGAGTTAGGGCGTGTAGAGTTAGAAGCTTGGCTCTACATGAGATCTGATTACTTTTTGACAGTGCGAGCTACATGGTCTCGTCTTGGCAACATTTAACATGAAATGTTTTTGTGGGATATGTATTTACAGAATTGTAATCATTAAAGTCATCAACACAACTCTGACCAAGTAATCCTACTGAATAATAATAATAATAATTTATTTCAGATTCATCTTACGATTACATCCATATTTGTTAGTACGATTACGAGCTTACAAACTAGTGTTAGTAATAATAATTATTGATTGATATTTATAAGAATAATTAAATAAAATAATATATAATAATAATAACAATTTTATCCTATTTAATTAAACAGTAGGTAAGTGGCAAGTCCGGGTGAACTCCCCGATGATGGTGACAACTCACTATATGACTGCGTGCAGCCGTATCCAGCGAGCCAGCATCGGAGAGTCCCACCGGTTCGCCAACTCGCGCCGGATGGTGTTGGGACTGTCGCGCGTGCATGACTCATGCAATCTTAACATTTTAGGATTATACTAACATAACAAGTTGTATAATTGTTACTGATTCTAATGATTATAATTCTGTAAATACACATTTGTTACGGTCGCGAATAATATTTTAATCAACGTACAACTGCAAATTGCAAAAAACGTAAGATAATTTGAATTTCGCGGGCTACCTTAGCGCTTCCCCCAATGGAATTTGGAGTTTTAGTTTGTCATGTGTGACTTGATGATAATTTATCTAAGATTCTGCATTCAAGTAGACCCTTGAAAGCCCCTACTTGAGAAGAGAGGTAGCTTATTTAGAATCTGATGCATGCACGTAATAAATTTCAAGGCCTACTACGACTTTCAAAGAAGACCATAGGAGAATAAGTTACACAATTTTCAATGCTCACATAATAATTTATTTCTGCGATAAGTGATTGTGATGTGGGTGAGGGTTACATGTGGTCGGTCAATGGTAGGGGGAGGGCGCGCGATGTTCAGGCGAGGCGCACGGGGAGGAGCCACGCCGGCTGGTCGTGCCAGGACTCTTGAGGCGCACCATCGTGTCCAAGTGACGGAACCTGAGGAGCAGACCATTTAGACAAATCAATCTAAAAAAACCGGCCATGAGCGTGTCGGGCCACGCTCAGTGTAGGGTTCCGTAGTTTCCACTTAGTCCATAAATTATTTTGTACAACTTTTTGTCTTTTTTGTACAAAAACTGTTGTTTCCATCAAGTTCAAAATGATTTTCCTAGAAAGTCCTTATAAAGTTCTACTTTTCAGATATTTTTCATATTTTCTAAACTTATGGTTCAAAAGTTAGAGGGGACACACACATTGTTTTTTACTTTTGGAGCGATTATTTCCGAAATTATTGACATTATCAAAAAATGATTTTAGTAAACCCCTATTCATTTTTAAATACCTTTCCAACAATATATCACACGTTAGGGTTGAAATTAAAAAAAAAATCACTTCCCACTTTACATATAGGGGGGCTACCCTAATAAAACATTTTTTTCCAATTTTTATTTTACCACTTTGTCGGCGTGATTGATATCATATTGGTATCAAATTTCAGCTTTCTAGTGCTAACGGTCACAGAGATTAAGCGAGGACGGACAGACGGACGGACAGACAGACATGGCGAAACTATAAGGGTTCCTAGTTGACTACGGAACCCTAAAAACAGATAATTATACTATTTGTGGGCGACAAATCAGCCACGTGGCTTTTTGGTCTCTGGTGGTCGTGTCTGAACCATTTGGAAAAAGATCTTATTGGAAAATTTTTACATTATTGAATGTTGGCGCTTACCTCAACGGCAGATCATTAGCATCATTATCCACACTCTGGAAGAAGAAACCAAGTGGCCAGCTGATCCACGACGATTGCTTCCTGCAAGAAACAATAGGTAATTATTAAATTTTATTAAAGAAAATATTAAACTAGTTTTGTCTATAGACTATTAGATGAAGATGAAGAGCTATCTACCCAATTTCTACGCAGTCGACTACTGGTCATATAGCACTCACCAGTCGCCACGCTTTTCACGCAGTTTTTCGACCACAGAGCCAGGCCTGCTGGCAGTCGCCGTACCGGGCTGTTGGGGCTGGCTGGCTAACCAAATATATCTCGTCACTAGCAATCCATTAAAAGCAAAAGCTACGGTAGTCACTGTTCACACTAGGTGCCTCCTACATGCTAGGTAAATACAAATAAGACTACTACCTAATCTCTCATTTCCAATCAAATAAAAATATGATAAAACTATATGACTCACGGAGTAGATGGCTGAAGCTTCTCCAGATCAATGGGCGTATCAGGCGTGGCAGGCGCACCAGCAGAAGGTGGCGGGGAGCAGGGGGTGGTGGGCGCCGGTGGAGGCGTCTTGTTGATCGCCGGGTTGTAGATCTTAGGGTCACTGACCATGCGCACGAAGAATGAACGCTTGTGGGCCAGCGCAGCCCTGTTGCGCCGAGCGCGCTCCTCGTTCAAATCCTGATAATACATACATAAGCTCACGTTTTTTCCCATGGAGATAGGCAGAATATATATAAATATAATAATAACTTTATTTCAGACCATATCCATTACAAACACATCCATATTTTTGTTAGTAAGTACTTAAAAACTATGTTAATAAACAAAAAAACAAAACAAATATCAAACAACATCAAATTGACACGTGGAGTCTCCAGAAGGAGAATCCAGTGCCTGAGAAATGGTCCATCAAACCTGACCGCTATTACTTTCAGAATACTGTTGGAGCTTGCGCGGATACAGTGCAATAAGGAGGCCGCTCTCATTCTCATGAAGGCGTAAAAGCCATCAATCCGACCTTCCATGAACATGCCATCCGCACTACAGTATCTCGGCAGCTCCAAAAACATACTAAAAGCTTTATTATGCATGCCCTTGCGACGGTAAAATATAGAGGACTATTATACCTACTATGTAAAAAAGAACATCTTTGTACCAATACCCATGTTTGCAAATAAATAAATGATTGATTGATATATTGTACACGTAGGGCATTGAGGACAGCTGACCCACAGGGTGCACGAATGAAACGATTGGCAGTACCTATGCCTTGAACATGTGCCTTCACCATATTCGGGCACCGTTTCAACCTGCGACTGCGAGCCAGCAAGTTCCCACGTACAGCCAACGCCCTTCGTTCCTTCGGAACGTCCACGTCATCATCGAGGTTCTCTGTGACCCACAGACCCAAGTACCTACTTAACCTGCGTCGCTTCGCTCTTTTAAACGGTACACTATTTAGTGTAACAGATAGGACGGTGTCGACTTTAAAATTCTGCAGTTGAAATACCAGCAACTCACTTGTTTTCGGATTGTACCTGAGCCCACGGGCCACGGCGTACTCCTCACATCGCCTAACATGGTTTCGTAAACTGTAATTGCCAAATTGAAGGACTCGGCAATATCATAGCATCAGCATAGCTTAAATTGTGAATAGTGGTCCCATCAATATTACAGCAGACTGCTGTGCTTGACCCCCAGAAATGTATAGCCCGGGATGAGTTAGGCTTTCTTTTGACAGCCTCTAGCTACAGCTCTGGCAGGAAATATGGAAGCCCGATGGATCGCGAGGCCCTGGGCTCTGCAAAAGACGTCCCTGACTTTTTGCACGTAGATACTATGCCTGACCTTTCTGAAGATCACCAACAAAGTCAGTATGTGGGCCTTCAATCCGACTTACCTTGTCGTTAGATGGTCGTTAGCCGTGTTTAAATAATAATTAATGTTTATTTGTACACAAAAACCAAACACAATTTAGTGACAGGATTTAGTTGTACAGCAGAGACAATTTATGAATGAACGTTTGACTTCTAAACTAGGCAAGAAGCTTGTGTCTTAAAAGCCATTTTTTCCCCGAAGTGCGGTTTGGTAAAAGTAGGTACTTATCCTGGTATGTAAGTTCTTATGGTGGCTCTTATGTAGGTACCTGCCTTAAGTACTAGGTTGTAATTGTAAGTAAGGTGGTAGGTACATAAGAACCATCGCCACCTGCTTACATTTAAACCATGAAAAGCACATTATTCGATATTTTTGTGATAATCATAAAACCCAGTTTGATATACCTATAGTTTATTTGAAAATACTACCGTAGGTAATGCAGAGGAGAGAGTTTGAATTTACCAGTGTAGGTACTCGATAGACGTTAATTTTTTGAATCGCGGTGTTAAGTATTTCCGCAGAAGTGTGACAGCATCTAATCCATACGTCGTTCATCTCGACCGTATATTGATTGGTTTCTAGATATAAAAGTTCCTACTTCCCTCCTCGGGACTTGTGCGTAGCCGCGGTCACAGAGTCTCAGTCTCAGCTAGTAAGTAAATAAAATAACTGAATAAGTAGCGCGTTGCGAGTGGTGGGCGTGGTGGCGTTGTTGACAGATTGGAGGACGCAGATCGTACCGCGAGACGCTAATAGCCACGCAAGTGGAGCACCGGCTACTTTTGGTCTAGTAAGGGGGTTATCGCAGTTTGTGGCAATACACAACCGGTGCTTATTCTTTTCATTTGCGACGATTGAGTATTCGTTGAATTTATTTATAATTCTCCTTTTTTAGTAAAGCCGTAGGCAGCCGGGCACAGCTTTGAGACGTAACTCACATAGGCCGCGAGTCCTACGTAGGTACAGCTCGCCTTTGTCCTAATGTTGATGTATTGTTGTACATCTTCTATTAAACCGAAACGTTGTCTTATTACAATATCATTTCTCAATTTACCTAGTATATAATTTATAGTTGAATCACACATATTTGCAAGGAACGCATTTCCACAGCATTTATCCTACTTTTATGTGCCTCTTTTGCCACATCCAACATTCACTTCCATACATAAGCGTAGGCACCAGCTCACCATTGTGAACAGCCAGTTGAGCCACTTTGGACATCGACCGGTTGGTCACAATCGCATATACAGGTTGAAATTGAAAACATGCGACAAACCGAAATGGAAGATTGTACTCATCATTATGAACAGCTTTTACTAAGGGACCAAAGCTGCAATCGCGAAAAAAAAAATCAGCTGTTCCCTACATTTTGACGAGTTATGCGAACATAAATGTAGGGAACAGCTATGTTTGTTTTCGCGATTTCAGGTTTGGTCCCATAGTAAAAGTTGTTCATAATGAAGAGTACAATTTCCCTTTTCGATTTGTCGCATGTTTTCAATTTCACCCTGTATAGCACCATTCACTTTATTTCACGCATTCAGTATCCTCAAAACCCCAGATTCACGACTTAATAGTAATAGAGAATAGATAATAGTAATAGTCAATAGAGAATAATCTATCATGCCATACCCGTTCCTTGTCTGGTCCTTCCAGAAGCTCCGTAGCGAAGTCGTTTATAATATCCCATGCTATTTCTGAAATAATTAAAATGTCTTTCAGAAACAGGGCGTACCTACCTATAACCTACCTATAATTTTTCCACAATAAACAAAATTGCAATGCCTAGTGGTTGCAATTGTTGACGATGACCGTTGTCGAATGGCACTCAATTGAAGCACAAAGTCACAGGGAAAAATGTAGGTACACAGTTGCTGACCCTTTCCATGTACCTAAGTGGATAACTCGCAAATTAAATATTTACAAATCTATAAGTAGCCTCGCTTACCGATGTCTTCACGCGAGGCGTGTTGCTGCACAACACAGAAGCGGATAACGAATCGATCGCCGACCGAAGCCGGCACCATGTGCAGCTTGCCGGACGCGTTTATGTTGGTCAACAACTTCTTGTTGAGCTCGTCTATTTGTTCTCCCGGGTCCTCGGGGCTCCCCACAAGACGGAAGCAAACCAGTCCCAACTGAAAATCAGAAATGTTTAATTAAGACCGACTTAGGTTACAAGAAAGAAGACAAAGAATCGATCGGTTTAAAATTAACTGTGCTATGTCTATATTACAAGATTGTTGATAAATCTAATAGGACCTAGGTATCTACAAAGTAAGAAGGTGTACAATCGTGTATCGCTCTGCTTGAACTCACCTTGTCCTATCTTTGCTGTGTCCGCGCGCGCGGCATTCATTTATAATAATATCAAGTCCTAAAGATCGATATACGTCTTACCTTAACTTGATTGCAAACTTGGAATCTATCGTCCTTTTTCACAAGTTTTTCAAAATATTTAGCAAGTTCGCAATGACGGCGTACGTATTTTTGCAGGCCGCTGATTCCGTAGCTTCGTAACATAAACCACAGCTTGAGTGAACGGAAGCGCCGGCTCAATGGCACACCCCAGTGCCTATAATCGATGGCCGTGTGGTCATAGCAATGTTGTAAGTAAAGTGGGTCGACGACGAGGGCCGACGTCAATAGATATCGGTTAGTAACCCACAGCAGAGAACAGTCGAAGCTGGTGAGCATAAGTTTGTTGGGATTAGTGTTGAAAGAGTCGGCGTACTCTATCCCAGCGAGATGGTATTTATGTTCCGGGCATAGGAAAGAGCTGCCAGCATAAGCAGCGTCCACGTGAAGCCAGACGCTTGGAAATTTCCGGGCTACGGGCCCGATCTCTGGGAGATTGTCAAAGGAGCAGCACGATGTGGTTCCCAAAGTAATCGAAACGAAGAATGGAACACGGCCGGCTTCTTCATCCTCCTCCATAGCCTATAAGAATAAAATCATTGTTAATACTGCATAGAAAACGAATCAATAAACTTATCATAGATATCCTGTAAATCGAATCAAAATTGAAGAGCATTCTTCAAAATCTTAGACGTATTCTGAAGCTCGCAATTAAAGAGACTTCTCATAAGAGGGTAGTATCGTGAAATTTCAATATTTGCGGCATAGAAAGTGGCACACAATGCGGCTCCATTACCGCTCGGCTCGCTACGTATTTCCGGCATCCACGGGCGAGTCATTAAACGCGGGACACCGTCGTCGTCGCCTCGCCGCCGTGCGCACTGTGCCGTCTTGTTTCTTCAATTACCGCTCGCCTATCTGCGCCACTCCTGCATAGCCTGCACTCCATAGCACGGCCCAATTCCATTTAAAAACAATAATAGAAGCCAAATAAAAGGATGCACTGCTCAATGGAATGTAACTTGTTTCATTTAATTATTTTTTTTATTTCTCCTATTCAAATATTCGTTAGTGCTTAGGATTTATTTCGAATTATTTGTAATTTTTTCGAGTTAAGTTACGGGAGCATCAGCATAACGAAATAGTCAAAAACCAAAAAAAATTGAAAGACATTCGTTTATGATAATGAAGATATCAATGTCATCTCAATAATCTACATAACTTACTTCTTTTAAAGTGTCTCCTCGAAGAGCCCCGGTATCATCCGGTTGTAAGATGCGGAGCTTTACAAAGCAGATCATCGCAGCTTTTTCGACGCAGGAATGCGCCTCCTTGGAGCAGTAGGCGATTAGTTTGGAGAGTAATAGCCCCTCGTCTACGTTGGGAAACTGATGCTTGAGTCGTTTGATGCCATTGGCTCGAGCAGCTAGCATTGACACTAGCACACACTCGCTAGCAGATCCCTACAGATTATATTGATGATTAGAAAAAAGATCTTTTGCAAATTAAGAAGTGGCTATAGGTAAAATGCTGTTTTACCAGGTTTTACCTCTATAACGCCGCCACCCTTGCTTCCTTCTTCGAGCGCTAAGAAGTTTGGTGGTAAACCAATTGCTTTACCTGGAATTTCATTAGTTCATTTAATAATAATAATAAAACGTTTATTTCAGAAACAATCCATAAAGCCTAGTAGTAATAATAAGATAGTCAGCGTACAAATATAACAATCAACGAAGTAAAATAAATCAATAAATAGCAGATACAATTAGAATACAATAGAAATGAAGGTACACAATCATTATATAGATTCAATTAAATACTAAATGTCAATATTAGATAATATTATGTCCATCAATCAAGTAAAATTAAAATACATGCATAATACATTACAATTAATGAATTAATAATGCGAACGTAAACGGACCTTTGTAGCTAGGAGTAAAAATAAAAAGCAAAAGTGGATAAGTATAAATTGCTGATTATTTTCTTAAAATTACATGATAATGAGACTATTGATTGGTTACTTTAAATTAAGGAATCATTAACTGTCTCAGACAATAATAATGTAATGTAATATAGCTCACACAATCGGTACTAACAACAACAGTCTGAAATATTATATGTTTGAAACTTCCCCTTTAACTGATTACAAATAAAGTGCTACGGGCACAGAGGCTACGAGTGCTACGGGGCTACGCGGGTACGCACCCGCGTAGCCCCGTAGCACTCGTAGCGTGCGTACGCATTGCTACGGGATAAACGAAACAAGACAAGGTCTAGTCCTTCGCTAAGGGTGTTCTCGTTATATTATTTTTATCCATCTACTTTTTTTCCTAAATTACCGTTGTTGTTAAAAATTAAAATTCAAGATATTATTTTTTCTTCAAATCAGTGTACGTACCCATCCAATCCAGCATAATGATCTCTAGTTCTGTACAAGCTGGACTTGCTGCCTGCAAAATATAACATCAAGTTTAATAACTTAAGATAAGAATACGTCTAAAAGATAAACTCTTTATTCTTGCTTCTACCTATATCTCTTTATTACTAGTTCCGTTATTTCCCCTGCATCGAGTAATTGAAGCATCTCCACTAGGTATCGAAAGAAAGGCACGGTCTACGGTGCCTGAACGTTAGGCCTGCGGGAATCGAACCCGCTACGCCGTAGCACAGGAACGTTTGCTACGAGACAGCTACGATAATGTTGGGTGTATGCGTTTACTGCTCGTGAGATTCTGACTGTGGACCATAGTTAAAAAGAAAATGCTAAATCCTCAAACATTTTTTTTTTTTTGAAATTCATGATTGTTGTACTAGGTATAGTACAAAAATGCATTGTTTCTCTAAGAAACTGAACTGCTGACTTAGAAACGATTTTTTTGTGAGATACCTAGTAGGTATTGTATACAATAATTTTTACTTGACTCATTTTGAATTATTCCAAAAATTTTTAGCAGTTTTGAGAACCCCAATTCGTGCCCAATATGAGAATTTGTTATGTCAAAACAAGTGTATAACTGCGTTATTGAAAAAGAGTTTCTTTGGTATTGCTCCAAATATTTATAATAAAATACCAGGATATTGTTAAATCTATGCCTCTAAATAAATTTAAAAAGTCCCTTCAGGGGTTATTACCGGACACGTGCTATTACAGCGTAGATGAATTTTTAAATGATATTTTGCTAGTATAGAATTCTGATTGTGCGTATTCATGTCTATTTTTTTTATTTAAATTTTGACATTGTATTTTGATTTAAATTTTGACATTGTAATTTAAATTTAATTTTGATATTGTAATTTTCTTTTTTTTTTTCTTTTTGTATTTTTTTTTTGTCTAGTGCAACAAATTTTGTATGCCATCAATGGCAAAACATGTAGCCACCTTACAATTATTATAAGACCTTCATACTGTACTCATGTTTTACAAAATAAACATTATCTTATCTTATCTATTTGACGACGTAAATAACGCCCTATTGCAGGTCCAAAATTGGTTCACTGCTAATAATCTAGTATTAAATGGAAAAAAAACTAAGTGCATAAGATTTTCTTTACCAAATGTCAAGGGTAGTGATTGTGAGGACACGGTGGAGCACACGGTGGAGGTCTGCCCCGCTTGGGCGGAGCACCGCCGTGTCCTCGTAGAGGCGATCGGCAGCGACGGCGACCTCTCGCGTCCGGCCCTGGTGCAAGCCATGGTCCGGGGCGAGAGGGAGTGGGAGGCAGTCACCTCCTTCTGCGAAGTAGTCATGCTAGCGAAGGAGGTGGCGGGACGGTTCAGGGAGAGAGCCTCCCGTCTCAGCCGCCGCGGGGGACGCCCCAGGCGGGAGCCGCGTGACGACTCCCGGCCACCGTAGGCGCGGGCCTGCGGGCGGAGAGTAATGGGTAGCTCACCGTCCGATCAGGACCAGGCCCGTGCCGGACGGCGCGTACGTGTTCTACGCGCGCCTCAAAGAGATGTCAGCATCGAGGAGGGGCCCCTTAGGGCCGAAGCCTGCCGGGTCAGCGGGATTGTCCGAAAGGGTTACCGCTGGCCCGGAACATAAAGGGCTAAGGAAGGAACACGGGTGGGTTTTAGTCAGTAAGAGTCTGACACTCCCTTCCGCTCCACCCAGAGCGGGAGGAGTCATTTGATGATTTCCCATCCGAAAAAAAAAAAAAAAAAAGGTAGTGATTGTGAGATAATATTGAGTCAAGAAAAACTAGAATTCGTCGATGAAACTGTTTTCCTAGGGATCACGCTCGACTCAAGGCTACAATGGGGTCCTCATTTAACATCTCTTGCAGGACGGCTAAGTTCAGCAGCTTATGCTGTCAGAAAAATCCATCAATTTACTGATGTAGATACCGCGAGATTAGTCTTTTTTAGTTACTTTCATAGTATCATGTCTTACGGTATTTTACTTTGGGGACGGGCTGCAGACAACGATTCTATTTTTATTTTGCAGAAAAGAGCCACCAGAGCCATATATAATCTTCGCAGGCGCGATTCTCTAAGGGAACTGTTTAAGGAAATTAACACCATGACGGTGCCTATCATGTATGTAAGGAAAAATTTACATCTTTTTAGTAAAAGAGGTGAAAGACATAATTATAGTACTAGAAATAGGGACCTATTAGTTCAACCAGGTTTCAGACTGGCTAAAGTAGATTCATCTTTTATGGGGTACTGTCTAAAATGTTATAATAAAATACCTCCACACATTCTTCAACTGAATGAGACAAAATTTAAATCTTGTATAAAACGCACACTATGCGTCTAAATTAAATTTAAATTACAATGTCAAAATTTAAATCTTGTATAAAACGCACACTATGCAGTCAGGCATATTATAAGTTAGGGGATTACATCGCTGACAAAAATGCCTGGCTCAATGCTAGTCCTGCTCCACAACCACAACTAATTGACTAACACTTGAAAATACTGTTGGAGCTGCTGAAGATTGTAAGACTATCTTTGCACTGTATAAACTCAATTTCCTTTGTATTGTATAATTGCATAGCACAGATGTGAGTTCTATGTAACCTATAGCTACCATTTACCGGGTAATAATATATCTTTCATTGACTTGAATATTCCCTGGCGGCTGATAGTGTGTCATGCTCACTCAAATGTCTCGCTGACGGTGGCGTGTATGTTGGATCATTTAGCTCCCTTCAAAGTGGTTGAGCTGAATGGTGCTGATATATAAGTCATGTTCGTGAACGGGCGCCGTCAGTTGGGGCTGGTCATCACTTAGCCGCCTGGGCTTATTTTATTTGTTTTAATTTTGGATTGTTGTTTTGTTACTATTTCTTGTATTCTGGACGCTTTTAACGCGTACGTCTTTTTTATTTTTTACATCGTTCTCACATTATATAATCATAAATTCATAAAACGTAATTTAAAAAGAGTGTCCATGGAGTTTCTTGCCCGTTCTTCTCCATAGGTACCTACGCTTTGGAATGGGCAACTAGCTTCATATTTTCTGACTGACCGACTTCTTGACAATTAAAAGTGCCTATTAAAGGTTTAATTGAAATAAATGCTTTGAGTTTGAGTTTGAATCAAGTATTTTCTAACTGAACAGACAGCTGTGCTGCTGGGGAGTTTGTTGAGCCACTTCTTCATCCCAGAGAAAGCACTAGGAAGTGGTGAAGGGCGGGCGTTATGGGGGACTGTCTTTTGTAATGTATAAATGTATTTGAAAAAAAAACCTAATATGAATAAATGACTTTTGATTTTGATGACTGAGTTGGACATACGACTTGTAATTTAGTAGCCTTAACAAACACAATAAGGTAAAGTTAATTAGCAAGAAAACCTAATTAATAGTAGGACAGTTACATAGTAGTGTTAGAAAAAATTGATTGATTCAATCAGACACTCGCGTGGAGGTTTTATTTGGTGTTTTACAATTACAAGTTGTAATTATCATCGTTCAACGTTTAGTTTCAGCGGCCTTCTATAAGCTATCTATACTAAGTTACTGGTCTTGTCAGGGCTAACCTTGGCATCTTGAATTATTATGTCTACCCCACCGCAAATACATATGTATTTGCTTTAACTCTTCGTCAATACATAAAAACTATAAAATAGGTAATGTTGCAGAATGCCTATAATGCAGATTACAATGGGTAATAAAAAAGATACATTACATTACTACTTTACACATTGTAGTCTGCATTATAGGTACCTAATCTTGCAGAGTGCCTATAATGCAGACTACAATGGGTAATGTAGTAATGTAATGTCATATTTTCTCGATGAACCGCATTTATGATCATTTTCACCACATTTGGATAAGATCTGGATAACTTTCTTGCAGATTCCTTCATACAAATTAAAATACTACTACTTTTTTTAAATGAATTTATCTAATTTATCTATTTACAACTAAAACAGGCCCTTTATTTTTGATTTTTCTAGTTTAGACAATTGGGACATTATATAATTTAGGTGAACCTTATCATATTGGACGAAAATATATAGCTCTAGATACTCTACTTGCGTAGGTACTTGCCCGTTACTCTCTACTAAGTACAATAGGTAAAAGACGAAAAATTAAGTAAATACATATATTTGCGTCATTTTCCGTCTATAAATTTATCTTAATAAGCAATACGCAATTAATTTGAAACCATGAACAAAAAGATTGCCGTGGTTTCCATAGTTTTTACAAAAGTGAAATCTAATCGACGTGGGTAATAGAAAATTACATGTTACTACGCGTTTAGGTAAAACGAAGCCAGAGTTTAGTTAGGTTTAAAAGGGTAGCACTACCATAAGTTATTTAAAACACCAATTACAGGATAAATCAATACCGTTTACCGTGCAATCGGTGTCTTTGACTCAGCCCGTTCTATGTCAGTTATATATTTCAGTTGCAAATACGACAGTTATATCGTATACGTAGGTACTAGCAAAATAATAATTTACTATTACTTCCGTGTTGTACATTTAACGTGTTGTACATTTAACTTTTACTTAACTAATCAAGCTGAAAATAGTTCAAAACAAATCTAATTAACTACATTTTCTTTAATACCACGCTGAGTGCGTGATAGCTTGACAACCCATCCACTAAACTTTTAAAATATCAAGGCATTGGTGTTCTAAATCTTTACCTACCACATTTAACTGGTAATGGCGATGGATTCCACGAAAATGGACTTAATATATTGTTTACATTTTTATACATATTGGTAATTTATGTGAGAGCACGTATTTTCGGAGTTACTGACATCGGTGATCGGTCAAGGGAAACATCGTGAGAAAACCTGAGGGGTAATTGCGTAACACACTATCCAATGGGTTTTATTTTGACAGTTCAACAACATACATTGTTATGTTGTTGAGCAGAATTTTTTTTTCGAACATATGTAGCAATGGATTAGCAATATCCTTCAAAAAGTCTATAATGGATCATGTGTTACGCAATTAGAGTTAAAATTATAAGACTTGGGCAAGCGTGGTGATCATTGTTCGTGTCTTCTCTTTAAGAGAAGATCCCTTTGCCCATCAGTGAGTAATAATATGGTCTAGCCGGTCTGGTATTACTAGGTAATAATATGCTGAAATTATTAATTTGGCAGCAAAATTTTTTCGTCCTCGTCCTGCAAGAACCTTTTGCTGGACCCCCTATACCAAGTACATAAATAATCAGCTGATTAGAATAAGAGCAATGAAGTAAATTAGATGGACCTAATGATAGATGCCAGTTAATAGCCGTCTCTTGTTTATTATTCGATCCATCATTCTTACTACACGCCAATCAACTCTGTCGATTGCTTTAATGTGTTCTAGTACTAAGATCGTTTTCGCCTTGGTACAGTTATTTTTAAGCAATTTTCGTATAATTTTGAAAAGAATAAGTAGCAACTTTTAACAGCAATAATATGCGATTTTATGTGAACAATGGCAAACTTGAGATTAAGTAGTGTCTTTTGTTTTAATCAAAGAACAAAAATACAAAATTTCTTATAACTTTTCACAACAGAATTTTTTTCAATTTTTTATTACTTAATCACATTTTAAAATTGTTTGGAAGTATTTTAATACTTGAAAAATTGTGGCCACAGTTTTCATTTTTCCTTTCATAATATAAGTAGATTTGAGTTAGATCTAAGTATGTTATTTTACTAATGATATCAAACATGTCGAGTTTTTACCTAAGTACAAGTAAGAGCTGTCGTGAGAGTCTGTGTGGTGCCGGACAGTCTGTGTGGTGCCGGACTTAAAGAATACCACCACCCCTTACTTCCCGTGGGTGTCGTAAAAGGCGACTAATGATCGTACCGGAGAATGGGCAGCAGCGTTCTCTATTTATTCCACCACCATACCATACTGCGATCGCCAACCCGCCTGCCAAGCGGCGATTATGGCAAACCCTCCCAAAATTGGGGGAGGCCTATGTCCAGCAGTGGACGTCTATCGGCTGAAACGACGACAAGTAAGAGTAGCACTTTGCTATAAATTGTTTTTGGTTGTCAATCAGTTTCGAAAGATTACTTCAACTATAAGTTGCTACCGGGTTTTACTAATTTGGTTATTCGGGTTTTTAGGGTTTAAATCTAGGAATTAAGACATTATTATGAAAGTTTACCCAAGAGAATCCGATGCAGCCGATGCCTGCAGACAGCATGTCACCCAGGATGGAGGGGTAGCCGTTGCCGGACGGGAAGTACGCGTGGAAGCGAGGGTGCTGCCAGTGCGTGACCCCTGGCATGATCTTGTTCTCCACGTCGCTCATCACGTCGTCCCATGCCTCCGGGAGGTGAGGAGCCTCAGCCGGTAACGCAGCCCTCAGGTAGCCCGGCTCCACGGACGGTATCACACGGCGGCTCTGCAGCGTGTTCATATACGTGCAAATGTAGTCCACCATCTCCTTGCCACGAATACGGAACTCCTCCACGTCCATGGTTGCAGCTTGTAGTCACTTAGCAGAACTTCGGTTTTGAGAGCAACGAGTGGTGTTGCATGGGACGGTGCGATGTCAGCGGCGCGGCGGCCTCCGGCTGACTCGACGCCCACAGCCAGCACTCTTGCGGTTGAGAGGACGGCGAGGGCGGGGGCGCGCAGGGGGTGCGGATGCGAGCGTGAAGGCTTTCGCTCGTAGTCATGCCGAACGTGTCTCTGACATACGCGATTAGCGATTTGGTTATTACACGTTCGGGATTTGATTATGGACTTTGTATTTTTAATCGAGTGCGAAAGAATTGTGAGAATTCCCAACAGGGGAACGCAGAGATGAATGCACCTACTTAATT
Source organism: Mesoligia furuncula (assembly GCA_916614155.1). Lineage (NCBI taxonomy): Eukaryota > Metazoa > Arthropoda > Insecta > Lepidoptera > Noctuidae > Mesoligia > Mesoligia furuncula. Next base: position 13,173,970 of record OU744803.1, on the reverse strand, counting down.
TTCACCAGTTATGATTAACTTTGCCCTTTCATAGAGGCCATATGCCATTAAACGGTCACAAGTCCTGCTTCTGGGAATTTCCTGGTTAAAATTGTCTAAATTAATTTTATAACTTAGGTACTTTATTATTTTTATGACATTCATTTTACATTCTGTCATGATTTTGACTAAGGTGTAGAGTTTGCGAAATTAGGCCTTGTAGAGTTAGGGCGTGCAGAGTTAGAAGCTTGGCCCTACATGAGATCAGATTACTTTTATTCATGATTACTTTTTGACAGTGCGAGCTACATGGTCTCGTCTTGGCAACATTTAACATGAAATGTTTTTGTGGGATTTCATTTCTTTTTGTAAGTTGCTTATGATATTTATACGAGTATTTTATCTTTTTTTGGGGTTTAATATTATTTGTTAGTACTTATAGGTAATACAAGTATATTAATAATGTAGTGAAGAATATTCTGAAACCATCCCGTAATGCAAGGGTTTGAGGGATGTTTTTTTTTTAAATTATGTGTTAATTCGTAAGAAGAATGTACTAGTATAATTTTCAGATCTCAAGCATGAAATTAAGTTTGTATGGGAATTTTAAGTTTGTATGGGAAAATCGAAACAATTCATTCCTTAATTTAAAGGGTAGGGGATGATTTACTAAAAATCCTGTATTTATAACAAGGACCCCCTATATAAATTTTCAGACCTCTAGCATAAAAATTTACGAAAGTCTCATACCAACTTTCACCCCTTAGTTTAAGGGGTTGGGGGGGTAAAAGTTTCAAGTTTTAAGATTTTTTTGTTGTTTGTGTACTAATACTAACATCATATCCCGAAAATTTTGTTTATCTGGTATAATCCAAACCCAAGTTAAGAAGGTTAAAAAATACGACGAAGTGCTTCGAGAAAAGGTAGGTAAGTAGTGCCTGTTGGCGGGGGCACTCCCGTCCCCCCAGATAGTAATTTCATTCTACTTAGGTAGGTAGTGTAGGTACGTGGTCGTCGTAAGTATTACAATTATTGTATGCACAATATTATAAAACAGTTTCAACGCGTACCTAACTATAAAGTTTCGGGAAATAATAATGGTTCCGAGAAACAAAATTAATCTCCAACTATCTGTGTCCGACTATTATTCTAATTAACCAGCGTTATAATGAATTATTTACCGACAAAAAATTAAAAACATAAACGAAAAAAAAATATCCAATTTAACAAACAAATTTTAAAAATAATTTTTTTGTTTGAATTTGTGTGAGAGCATACCCATGCTCTCACACAAATTCATATAACATTACTTGCTATGGGAACATCAATGACAGGAAGCTATTGAACACATCTGCCTACCCCTTTGAAGGGTACAGTAGGCGTGATGTTATGTTGTGTGATTGCGTAAACACATACGCTGCGCTATCAGCAATGGCGGTTGATTTGCTAGAAGAGAGCTATTGAAGAGTTCCGTTGTCTGTCTCCGAAACTCATCATCAGATCTTTACGAAATTTAAATGAGACCATTTCGGAATAAACCTCTTTCGAACAAAAAAGAATTTTGCAAATCAGTCCGTTTTGTAAAAAAGAATTTTGCATAGTATATGACGCAGTTATGCCCGAACATATATAAAAAAAATATATATTTACTAGCTTCCGCTAGCGAAGTACCTCGCGGGCGAAGCGCGTTCGCCCGCGAGGTATTTCGATAAAAACTATCCTATATCCTTCCCCGGGATGCAATATCTCTGCCAAATTTGATCGAAATCCGTTCAGTGGTTTAGGCGTGAAAAGGTAACATACAGACAGACAGAGAGACAGAGTTACTTTCGAATTTATAATATTAGTATGGATAAACATCCGAGTTGAGAACCTCCTCCTTTTTAGAAGTCTTGTAAAAAGTGAAAAATAAAAAACTTTTTACAAAAAAAAAACAACTTCATTTCGGAAGTCGGTGGCCAAAAACTAAAATACAGATCCAAAGACAAACAATTCGTTTTTCTTGTAAATTTTGATGTTCATTAGTGCCTACATGTTATGTAGCTAAGGGCGAATTTCACCAAATTTTTTCTCCTCGAATAAGTCTTATCCCCAGAATAAATTACTACATTTTTGACAGTTTTTCCTTTATAGAACTGTCAGACGTCAATTGTATTCAAAGGATAGAAGATAGGTATCTAATTTTGGTAAAATCAGCCCTAATTGAAATAAATGATTGTCTTTGGAAATCAATGATCTGTGAAGCGGCTGTGATACTTATGTACTTTTGGATACCGCCATCCGCCGTACGTTTAGACCGCGTCCTACGTCCGCCGCGACCAATGATACGTCGCGAGTCGCGCCGTTCCACCCTTCACGCCACTTCATTGTGTCAGCTGAACGATCAAGCTCTTTCCAAGTCTAAGTAGGGACCGACTTCAACTATTCCATGGAATATACATACTTAACATAGTTCTTCATTAAGTTCATCTCAGGTGCAGTCTTATAAAGTTAGGAAAAAGTTAACAAACTAAATTTGTTCGTCGAAACTTTGTTTTGTTACTTTGTGTGATATGATTTGACCACGACTAAATCTGGTAAAATGAGATAGGACAGGAAGCTTCCCTCTTTTTGGTACCACTCGTTATTACTTCATCATCATCATCATTTCAGCCGAAAGTCGTCCACTGCTGGACATAGGCCTCCCCCAATTTTGGGGGTTGGGGGGGGCTGGGGTTGCCATAATCGCCGCGCTTGGCGATCGCAGTATGGTATAATGGTGTAATGCATAGAGAACGTTGCTGCCCATTCTCCGGTCTCCCTTAGTCGCCTTTTACGACACCCACGGGAAGTATGGGGTGGTGCTATTCTTTAAGTCCGGCACCACACAGACATTATTACTTATTATAACTTTAATTAAGGACACCACTAATCGCGCTCGGCCATCTTATAATAAACTAGCTTCTGCCCGCGACATTGTCCGCGTGATATTTCTTGTTCCCCCGACCCACCCCGTCGCATCTCATCGCCTGCCCGCGCTATCACTTTGTTTCCGCTTACCGTTCTTTCTTTTTTTTTACCGTTCTTTTTTTTTTTTCTTTCGTTCCGACTTTTTTTCTTTTTGCTCGACTCCTAAGCGTGATATCACACTATCACACTAATATTATAAATGTGAAAGTTTGTGAGTGTGTGTGTGAGTGTGTGTGTGAGTGTGTGTGTGTGTTTATATGTTTGTTACTTCTTCACGCTCAAACGGCTAGACCAATTTTGATAAAATTTGGTATGGAGGTAGCTGACACCCTGGATTAACATATAGGCTACTTTTTATCCCGATATTCCCACGGGATCGAAACTTATGCGGGTGAAATCGCGGGGCGCAGCTAGTCATAATATATAATCAAAACCAGCCTTTACATGTTCCCACATTTCAAATCCGACCAGTAGTTCCAGAGATTGGCGCGTTCAAACAAACGAACACTTTAGCTTTATTATTAGTATGGATAAGTTACTACGGTACATAATTAAGTAGTGTCAGTTTGCAATGATCCGTCTTATTTTGTAAATTGATTGAGGATTTATTTATTTAATACTTCAAGCACATAAATGTACAGGCATTTTCTACCAGTCAACCTTTGGGTGTGCAGAGCCAAACAGTGGTAGGTGCAATCATGAACATTGAGGAATAAATATTTTAAATATAAAGATACCTACGCATAAACCTATTAAAACTGAATATAATACATACCTAATTACATATAAATATAAGCACAAATAAACATACATAAATATACATGAATATACTTACTAAAAACCCGACTGCGGTAAAAAACTGAAAAGTTAAAAACAAGCCCATTTTAAATTAAATAAAAGTTGGAAGCAAGCGGGACCCACTTGAATTTGAAAATATAATAAAAATGATTATATGGGTCCCGTCTGCTTCCAACTTGTATTTAATTTAAAATGGGCTTGTTTTTAACTTTTCAGTTTTTTACCGCAGACGGGTTTTTTATTTTTTTGAATAACTCTTTTTTAGTTCCAGCTTTTTAGTTTACAAAATAAATGTGAAAGATTTCGCAGACGATTTAGCTCTTGGTACGTGTTTTTTTACGATTTGTCACTTCGAATTACTTTTAACCATATAAGTTGTATATATTTTTGTAATCACCTTTAAAAACCCTTTATTTTGATACCCCACTCGATAGGTTTCGAGAAAAATAATTTTTTTTGAAGACATAATATTGCGCCAAAAATCGGCCATTTTATATTTTTTCAATTTTGATATACCCAGTGACACTCGCGCCACCAAGACAAATCTAAAGACGTATAATTTATCAAAATCCATTCATTCGTTTAGAAGTTACGAGGGAACAAAGAAACGGACATACATACATACATACAGGTCAAACACATAACCCTCCTTTTGGGCTTCGCCGCAGTCGGGTAAAAAGAAATAAGACTTACAATGAACAAATATTACCGTTGTGATGATACTTACTGCCAGCTTCTTGCGAATGTGCTCGCGAACCTTAACTTTAAAGGATAGTTAATCGGTTGGTTGCCATCCTGATTTCCTGGGGAGCGCATTCCACAGAGTGATAGACTGAACGAAGAAGGAAGATTGAATGAAGTCTGTGCGGTGAGTGGGACATTGGAGAAGACGATTGTGTGATGAACGTAGATTTCTATTGCGAGTGACGCAAATGTACTGAAAGTGGGGGGCTGGATAGCCAGAGGAAGACGGAGAATCATGAAATGAGAACAAGGTGGTCAGCGCCCTTAGCTCTCTGCGCTGCCGTGTGGGCAACCACTTTAGAAGCGACCGATACGCAGAGACATGATCATATTTATGCAGATTGAAAACGAATCGAATGCAGTTATTGAGAAGACGGTCAAGTTTGTTGAGGAGATCTGCATTCAGGTCGTAGTAGCACACTACATCATCGTAATCGGTGATAGGGAAAATAAGGGACTGTACAAGCATTGTCTTCGTATTTGATGGCAATAGATTTTTCAAACGGCAAAGAGCAACGAGCATGTGTGGCAATAATAATGGAATCGAACCTGCACCGGCGATGCACTCTAGCCCGTGCAGCCATTCGATGAGGCGAACAAAGGCGCTAGGTTTCTTGAAACTAAGTACCACTTAAACACCTTCCTTGTGACGTCATAATGGGTTGTCGATCGATGTCATTACACAAGTTAAAATTAAGGATGAAATAAAATTACATGTGATATGTTTTCTTTAGCCAGCAGTCCTTTGCTTTGTTGGTTCTTTTTCCTACGATTATTTTATTATTAGCCCTTAAATAGTTTTTTTTTGTTAAGTATGTATTTTCTGGTGTACAATAAAGTATATATATAAATAAATAAATAAAGCCCCACTACTGGATACAAAGGCCTCCCTACTCTCTGTCCACCTCTCTCTGTCCAGAGCTGCCAAGGACCAAGGACTTAAAAGATAATGAATAGGAATTCCTATTCATACAAGAATATAGAGCTCTGTGAGTTAATTAGATTAATTGGAACTATAAGTAATCTTTCGATATACTTGACGCCTGATTCCTGAAGCATCATTAGATGAGATGATGATGATGAGAGCTTCAATGATACTTAATTGTCTACAATTCCATAGAATTGTAGACAATTAAGTATCATTGAAGCTTATTGTTCATTGTGCCTAATTTGAATGCAAGTTTAAGTTCATGTAAGTTAGGTAATTTTCTTTGGCATACGTACACCTCAAGAAGAATTTATTATTTTTAGGGTTCCGTACCCAAAAGGTAAAAACGGGACCCTAATTACTAAGACTAAACTGTCCGTCTGTCTGTCTGTCACCAGGCTGTATCTCACGAACCGTGATAGCTAGACAATTGAAATTTCCACAGATGATGTATTTCTGTTGCTGCTTTAACAACAAATACTAAAAACAGAATAAAATAAATATTTAACGGGGGCTCCTATACAACAAACGTGTTTTTTCGGAGTTTTTGCCTTGTGGTACGGAACCCTTCGTGGGAGTTTTTTTAAGGTACCCATGCAAATTCAGCCTATAATGCTGGAACACAGGCATCCTCTCAGTGAGATAGTAGACTTTAATTCAACACGCGGGGCCAGTGCGGGTTGGTAGATGTCACATGACTTCGAATTTTTTCTCACAATGTTTTCCTTCACCATTTTGAGAGCAGTGGTGATGAAATAATATACACAAAGTAAAGCGCCTGTCTGGGTTCAAACCTACGACACTACAACTCGTAAGACAAGTCCACCTCTCCTCTCACTAAGTTACCCCTAGGAGCTTATAATTCATCATTATCATTTCAGCCGAAAGACGTCCACTGCTGGACATAGGCCTCCCCCAAAAGGGGGGGGGTTTGCCATAATCGCCACGCTTGGCAGGCGGGTTGGCGATCGCAGTATGGTATGGTGGTGGAATGCATCGAGAACGCTGCTGCCCATTCACACCCACGGGAAGTATGGGGTGGTGCTCTTCTTTAAGTCCGGCACCACACAGACAAGTCCGGCACCACTCAGACATTAGCTTATAATTATAATGGTTGAAATATGGTATGCCAGTATACCATAGACAGAACAGAGGTTTGGTTGATTGGTTGTTTGTATTTCCTGTGCGTGTCCCAAATAAAATATTTTTCTTTCTTTCTAGGTACTCTACACGGAATCTATCTATCGAGAGGTGTGATGTTATGATAAATGTTTTCATGAATTATAACTTGATAATAAAAAGACCTTGATATGAAAAGGTAAATGAAAGGAACGAGTATAGAGTATGTAGTGTATAGATAGCAAAAGTTTGCAATTTACTGTCACTGCTCCCTGTACGGATTAGAAGTGTTTCAAGCACCAAACACTAAAACCTCGGATAAGAGGACGTCGCTTTGTGACTCATCTTTGTCACACATTGAGTAAAATTCTAGAAAATCTTCAAACTCAAGGAGAAGATTTCTGCTAACCATGTTTCTTTATAGAGAAAGTAAGTGTGAAAAAAAACATAACCTACCTACAATATATTTTCTGTTTATCTTTCTTATCAAAATATTTAAATTATGAATTCAAAAACAAAATCCAAAAGAGGCAGAGGTTGCTTTATCGTTGCTTTTATTATAACAACATTATTCATCATGTATTAATAGAATGTTCAGCAGTATAAAGGATATTTTCCTACGTGCCTCGCATGTTGGCTGCTTCGTATTTAAACGCCTACGAAATTACAGAGGGAAAGCCGCGCGGCCGGGCCGCACACGGTTTCTTATAAATAATTAAGATCGTGCAAAATAGGTTAAAGAGAACTCGTTGTCGCTCAAGAGTCAACGAGTGCGGCCACATGAATATTCAAGGTTCATCCCTTCGTTCTAAATATTCCTCAGGATTGTGCCTCCGAGATTGACACTTGTTTCTACTTCTGGCTTCTGAGGTGACACTTTAATATGATTATGAGCGGGGAACGAGCAAAGATGACTCAGGAAAGCAGCTTCAATTGTTTCTTTAGATTTTCATAAAAGGAGTGAAGCTTCTCCGTTTAATGACTCACCAGGAGAATAGGGTTTCTGAGAGTTAGAAGTTAGTTAGAGTTAGTTAATTAGTTATTCTACATAATGTGATAAGTTAATATGTCGGTTCCCATAAGGTTCACGCTTGTAGGTTAACATGCGTAAAACACTCTATTTGTGATAAATTATTCATCAACTAATAATTATGATATTAAACTATCGTTTTTCAATTTCGTGGCTTTGTCTTTTCCATTGTCTTTTGGGTAATATTAATTTGCATTACAAATAAACACGTTACCGACCCAATCATCTATCAAAGTCAGCGTATTTTTACATTACATCGAGACACAACGCTGAATGAAAATAAGTATTTATTTTACGATGGTTCTACTATTTCCTTACAAATATGTAAGTAATAACGTAAACTAATATCAATGGCGCCCACTTCATAAGCTTCCTAAGTAGATTCGTGGGAAACAATTAGGAAGTGAAGGGTGGCGGGATGCGGGGTCGCGGGCCGCGGCCGTCGCTGACGCCGGGGCACGCGGCACGCCGAGAAGTCGCCGCCTCGCCGGCGGAACGCGCATTCTTCCCCTCTCCAGAATACCAATGCCATATTATTATGTGTGATCTCGGCTCCTATTGTGCAATATATATCCACCGCCCGCCTTCATTGACATCTTATTCCGTGCTCGAAAGTCCGATCACGTTTCCGCGCGAATTATTCAATAGTAAAATTCGTTTTCAGATATTTAACCTATTCAGTTTGTTAGATGTCTAACTTAAGAATTTTATTTGCTCTAGTGATCATGGATGCATTCCAGGAATTCAGAAAATTTTAGTTATTCCTGAAGTATTGGACTACCCCGCTACGTCATGCTACGAGCTACGTCGTAGACCCGTAGTACAGTGTAGTTTTCGTAAGTTACTTTATAACTTTATTTTTGAAGCAATGCAGGTTTTTAGACCAAAGCTACAAAAATTGCTTCAGGATATATTTTTTTATTATACTTAGAATAAATATTGTGAAGTAGGTACGTTGCTACGACATAATATTATGCTACGCCGTAGACATTTAAGATTTTTCGATTTATACTTGAGATGAGCATTGCGTGTTTGCTTTTAGGTTTAAAATATATGTTTAAAATCTGTTTTGCGAAATTTATTTTATTAAATTAAATTCGCAAATACATTTTTGCTTGCTAAATGCGTACCGTAGACGTCGAAATGTAGGTATTACACACTGTAATTAAATATAATAACTATCTAATTTTCAATACTTCAAGCTTCCTCAAGATTTAGGTTATCCAATGCAAAAATATTTTTTCAAATCGTCAGATTTGAAAAAATAAACAAACAAACTCTTCAGCTTTACTATTAGTAGATAATTTCCTTTACCAAGTACTACGCCGTAGACAACGATGTTTATTTTATGAAATAAAACTTCTATAAGTAGAAGTTACGACTTTAGGGTTGTTTCAAACGGTTGGTGAATGTAACATACGTCAAATAATAAAGATTACGTACTCGATATTATTTGACTCTGTCAAGGCCATAATTTTGTGAAATAATGTTTTTTTGTTTTGGTTTCACGATAATTAGGGCCATTTTTGACGTATACGCGAGTGTCAAGTGGACGTGAAACAACCCTCCCTTAATAACGATAGGTTCGAATATGATTGTGACAAACCTCAACCCTTCAAAATGAGTTTTAAGAAAATATTTCCTACAAGATCCATAATGCCTATTACTGTTGCTACATGCTACGTCGCAGACATTCGTAGCTGAAAGCTTGACCACTTGTAACCTGAACCATTTTCTTTTTACCCGACTACACCAGAAGGAGGGTTATATTTTTATATTTATTTTTTTGTGGTGGTTTTTTTGTTAAATCTGATGTTTTCGACCGAATTTAAAGCCAGTAAGTACCTACAATTCAGAAAGTTCTAGTTTGAATTATGAATTCGTCTACTTTTTGTTTTGTGCCACTTGAATCCAATAAGCGATATCATGCAATATAGATAATATTGCATGATATCGCTTATTGCTATATTCAGTGACACGTGCATATTTTAATTTCAAATAATTCCATAAGGGCGTAGTGTAATTTACGGGAAGAACGTGGTGCCGACTACCGACCTAGCGTCTTGTATATGATGCTGATCGACACTAAAACAATTTAAGCGCTCCTTCCATAATCGAATCTCCTCCGAGCTCCTCGAGGGCGCATTCCGCCACAATTATTGAACACAAATTCGGTTACGGTGGTGACAGTTTTATTTTATTATGGAGGTATTTAAGGTATTGAGTATCTTTTGCTGTTTACCCAAAAAGTTTTTATTAAAAGAAAATTCGACTTTCCCTTAAAAGATTGTCAATTCTTTTAATAAATAATTGCTTCCCTTGTCGGAAGTGAAATTTGCCAGTATAGCCGTCAGTGAGGTTATGACCACAAAACTTATATTCAGGAACGCCCGTTTTGTTCGCAAAGTTACAAGTTTATCCGGAAACCAAAGTATTCGATTTCCGACAACTTATTGAACTTAGTGTGCAATCCGTCTAGACTGTGTTCAGCCGCAACTGCAAGTCGAGAAGAAAAAACTATTATTGTGCCGCTGTGTAGCGAATGACCTAAATTATACCAGATGAAAGATACAGATAAGATCGGAATCATAGTCTGTCAGTGGGAACTGGGAACAGTGGGACCCCGTTGTGTCGAATATTTGTGTAGGTACACTTAGATGCAGCGTAAATTCATGTTCATTGCCTCTGAAGAGTCTAAATGAACTAAATTATATGTACTTATTACCTAAACTCCAAGATGAAAGCGACTATACCTATGCCTAAAGTAGGTATATAAGTCAGTAGTTACCTAGTATGTGTATTCGTTGAAAGATGGGGATGTCCAGCAGTAACCTAACCTAACCAAATCAACTTAGGAAACTATATAGCAACTAAGTAGTATATAGATCATCTAAATAATTTACATTTGAAAAATCAACTAAAGTTATATCTAATTGACAAAGCTTACTATAATATTAATGAATTTCTGACAGAAGAATTTATATTGACATAGACATATTGATGCATTATTATTTATTTTTCTAAAATTGACGTTTATAATTTATTTTTTGTTTACAAATTCACATAACATTAATGTTTTTGATTTGAAACTAATAATTCAAAATCATTATTAAGTATTCATAATATTTTCACGCCATACTATTTGGCAAACATGTCTGATCCTTTCTTTTTTATGTTATCCTGCATGCATTTATATATTCTCGTATGCAGAGGCGTCTCTAGGCCACGTAGCGCCCGTGTGCAAACATTACCCAAGCGCCCCCTAGTAAGCGCGCGGTCAAAATGGAATGGGCACAAGTAACAGCACATCAAGTTACCACAAACTGTCAAATTTCCCCAATGGATAATAATCTGTATTGTTTGGAGATGAAGAAGAAATTCGTCGGTTTTGGATACCATGGTGTGCTGTTGACTGTATTTAGAATTATACAGGGTGTTCTGGTGTTTACGCTAACAAGCCAAAACGTACCCATGTTAACATTTGTCTATATAGATGTTATGTCCATATCAATGTCCAAATTTAGAAATTTCTTCATTCTAATTACCACCTCATATCAAACAAAGTTCAATATCAATTGGAAACTTTTGATAAATTTGGGAAGCTCACTGCGAGGGAGGCCCACTGTACACGGGTAAAATGTATTTTTAGGAAGGAAAGAGTGGAACTTTATTTTCTATCCCAAACAGTTGAATTCGCATTATTCGCAATATGATTGTCGGCGTGTTTTCAAACGAATCATTGAAACAGATGCCGTACTACACCAAATATAATCTTTAATAATGTGTAATAAGGTTCCTTAGCCCTTTATGTTCCGGGCCAGCGGTAACGCTTTCGGACAATCCCGCTGACCCGGCAAGCTTCGGCCCTGACGGGCCCCTTCAAATGATGCTGACATCTCTTTGAGGCGCGCGTGGAACACGTACGCGCCGTCCGGCACGGGCCTGGTCCTGATCGGACGGTGAGCTATCCATTACTCTCCGTCCGCAGGCCCTTGCCTACGGTGGCCGGGAGTCGTCCCGTGGCTCCCGACGCCCGGAGCGTCTCCCGCGGAGGCAGGGACGTGAGGCTCTCTCCCTCATCCATCCCGCCACCTCCTTCGCTAACATGACTGCTTCGCAGAAGGAGGTGACTGCCTCCCACTCCCTCTCGCTCCGGACCATGGCCTGCACCAGGGCCGGACGCAAGAGGTCGCCGCCGCTGCCGATCGCCTCTACGAGAACACGGCGGTGCTCCACCCAAGCGGGGCATACCTCCACCGTGTACTCCACCGTGTACTCCACCGTGTCCTCTGGGCGAGCCTGGCAATGGTGACACCCGGGCGTTTCCTCCCGCCTGATGATGTGCAGGAACCACCCGAAACATTCATGTCCGATGAGAACCTGCGTCAGGCGGTAGGTGAGGGCGCCGTGACGCCTCTCTAGCGACTCCTCAAAGAGGAATCATCGCCACTGCACGGCATGCCCTGCGCTGGGTTGCGACAGTCGCTCTTTCCATGTCGCCATGAGACCGCGCCGGAGGTCCGTCTGCTCCGCCGCGATTTGCCGCGGAAGCGGAGTTTTCACCCGGACTAGTGCCTTAGCGCGCCACTCATATAGGCGCGTGAGGACTATCGCCTCCAGATCCCATGGTGGCAGTCCGGCAAGGAGGCTTGCCGCCTCGCCCGAGATCGTGCGGTAGCCCCGACTAAGCCTTTTCCCCCGGCTACCACCTTCTGGGGCACGTTCAAGTAGTGAACGGCTCGCCGCCGCAGTGAACTCGTCCACACCGGAGCCATGGACCGCACGAACCCCGCGTAAAGCCTCCGGCAGGACACGTTTGGCCCCGCTCAGGTTGGGCAAGAGCCGCTTGAAGGCGGCCCCTGCCCGTTCCAGTTTGGGGGCCAAACATCGGAAATGCTCGACGAAGTTATCATGTCGTTTCATGGGCCCCGGAACACGCCACCATCGGGATCGGATCTCGTGAGGCGGCTTACTTTGGTGTAATTCGACAAATATAAGAAGAGCTCCAGATGCTATACAAAATGTATGCAAAGCGGAGCTCTTTTTACGTTGGTCATTGAAAGTGCCACGGCTGGCCAACGCACGCGCCGAGTTGGGCTCCGTAGCGAGCGGCGCTCGGCGCCCCCTAGGATCGCTGCGCCCGTGTGCAACGCACACCCTGCACACTTGGTATTGACGGCCCTGCTTGTATGTATACGTGACACTTGTTTGAGCAAATAAATATCTTATCAGTGTAACGAACACGGCTATTACCATTGATTACGTTTGTTTTACAAAATCTATTGTTTGCAATCAGTTGGTACCTATCCAATAAAACCCACCTATTAGTTATTGCCACGTTTTAATTAAAAACGCTGTGCCTTTACAAACTACCGCGAGGGACTCTCCAAGTCCGCCATCTGAGGCAGGCGTTCAATAAATATCGAGGAAATAAAAGGTGAACTCGTTGTGGGCGAGAAAATAGACTCGTTGAAATCTAATTTCGCGTAACCATAACGGGCAGTACTTGAGAACGATGAGCCATCCGCGACAGACGCCCGGCTCATATCAATTTCTTAATTGAGCCGCGGCTTCTTCGCTCCAACGCTTCTCCTGAAAACCTCATTGCTTCCGCGCGGTTCACAGCCATCCACCCGAGCATTCTTCATAACATAACTAAGCATAGCTGGCTATAAAGAAATTCAGAGAACTTTTCACTCCACACAGAAATCTCGACCTACCTACCTACGTAGATGAGATAGATTCTTTTCTTTTACAATTGGGTATGGTTTAGGATAATACCCACTCGCGCGGTTTATGCGTTATTTACAGCTTTGTTTGTAATCTCATAATTAGTTATCTACGCATATTACTTACGCAGTCCTTTCGTAATCGATACTTTGTGACTGAATAACAAACACCATTATGATTACGAAATCTAAATTTATCCACAGACGTAATAAACAGAACATATACGTACTTCTTTAATCTAACAGATCTAATTAAGTTCTTATAATATATAAAACATATTCTAAGCTAAATTACAGTTTAAAATTAAATTAATGACTTTCGTTTTATGGTTATGACGTTGGGCTGTCAACGTCGTCGTCGGTAGGTTTATAGAGGCTATCCACGACTATTGGGTTGCTCAGAGAATATGGTCCTTCGTTGCATTTCGGATCGTCACAGGAGAAGTTGTCATACTCGCAGTATTCGCCCATCACCATCTGGAAGAAGATAGTTTTGGTAAGGCTGAGGTTAAAGGCTTTTATTTTCTACTAGATATAATAGAAAACGGAACAGACTATTTGCCAGAGAAGTTATTTGGCAGAAGTCTTGCGAGTTCATGAATACCTAGATTTGTGAAAAAGGGAGAAATAGGCCTTTAAGTCTACGAGAAAATATAACTTTTTTTTATTTCAACATTCGTGCTTGGATCGAAGAATAGTCTACCCAGTCATTACCTTGGTCGGGAATTGAGGATCAGGGTTCGGGTTGCAAACGCAATGGCCACACTCGCAGGTGCCTCGGCCGGAGCACTCCAGGCCCTCAGTGACACCTGGCGGGTAGCAGCTCCGTCCTACATCGCCCTTACCGCACGAACACTCTGCATTCTCTTCGAAAGTCACTGAAATGATAAGAAGACAATAATTTAGAGTTTCATTTAACCTGCTACTCTTGTGAAAGCACAAACTTATATACTTAGATACTTAAAACACATATTAAACTTAAACAAATATACCTTGTTAAGAACATAGGTATTACCTACCATAACAGGAGAAAAAAAATCAATTTTGAGAAAATTGGATCTGACTCCTGCGGCACTTTTAATATTGTTATTGTAAAAGCGGTTTTGATGCTATTGCGAGATAAATGTAGTAAATTTCATCAATTACCTACCTACCTATCGTACAAAAACTGATGCCTTCAATTTATTTAACAAGAATATTAATGATCAAATGATTGTGACTTTCCAAACTTACAACCGTAATCTACGTGAACAATGGTGTCAGTGGAGCAGAACTCCCCAAACTTCGGCAGGTCCTTTGAGAAGCATTTGTTTTCCGTCGGGCACCATGAACATTGAGATAACTTCAAACACTCGAAGCAAGACTTTTTGACAGTGCACACAAAGCGATCGTCAACAATAAACGCATTTCGAGCGCTTACTACTACGAAAGAAAAACAAAGCAAATAAATTATCAAGATGTAAGACATTGTTATTACAAGCTTTTTTATTAATACTCCCGTGTGATAAATATAACGGTACAGTCTCTACTGGCTAGTTGTGTTGGCGTACCTACTGGGATATGTATGTTGAGCTCAAGATATCTGCTTAACCGTGACTTGTAACACGCATTTATATCGCAAGAGATAACCTTTCGTTGTGAATTAATAGTGCTCCCGTTTATCGAAACACACATTTCTAAGTTTGATGTTACGGTTCTATGATGTTTGAAGGTGAAACATTGAAACTAAGAAGTCGGTTTGTAGTAAGATCATCAACGTACCTATGTAGGTACTTAGCTATTTAGTTAAACAAAAGCAAATTGGAAGACTTGATGCATTACGTCTACTTCTTTACATTTATGTGCTTGAAGTATTAAAAAATCCGGTCAAGTGCGAGTCGGACTCGCGCACCGAGGGTTCCGTACTTTGTAGGTATGTAACTACAAATTTACGGTTTTCGGATTTTTTCCTTTACTTATGTGCTACATGACATTGCTTTTTGCCAAATTTCGTGATTCTAGGTCAAACGGAAGTATTTTATATGTTTTGCTTCCCTTGCGAGTGTCAAAATATGCGGCATAAACGGAACTCGCCCGTATCTCTTGATTACGTATTTGCGTTGACTTAGAGGTTTGATTTTTTCACTGCTTCAAGGGATTGCAGCCCTGAGTATTTGATATTAACATCATTGATAACTCCATGCGTTCCTGAGAAAAAAGGTCTTGACAGACGGACAGGCAGACGGCCAACGAAGTGATCTTACAATGGCTCCGTTTTTCCTTTTGAGGTACGGAACCCTAATAAATTGAGAACGTCTTTCAAACAGCTCTACAGGTTCTAAAGTAGGACCTACTTAGTACAGTCGGTGGCCAACATTATCTGACCCACTTGAGAGTGATAGCGAATTTGAACCTTATCGTGAACATTATTGGAATACCCCGTGCAAGCATTTCGATAAATAATGTTGTTAAGCGGTTTTAATAATTATGTTGTTGTTGTTAAGGTTGAAAGGCTAATAAGTTTCACGACTACTAAAAAAAAAACCAAGGCGAGGGTGGATGAATAAAAAAAACTGGCCAAGTGCGAGTCGGACTCGCACACGAAGGGTTCCGTACCACAAGGCAAAAACGACGAAAATAAAAAAAGTAATTTAAAAAATAAAAATACCCGACTGCGAAACTGAAAAGCTACAAACAAGCCCATTTTAAATTAAATAAAAGTTGGAAGCAGGCGGGACCCATTTGAATTGGAAAATATAATAAAAATGGTATGGGTCCCGCCTGCTTCCAACTTTTATTTAATTTAAAATGGGCTTGTTTGTAGCTTTTCAGTTTCGCAGTCGGGTATTTTTATTTTTTAAATTACTTTTTTTATTTCCAGCTTTTTAGTTTACAAATGTGAAAGATTTCGCAAACGATTTAGTTCTTCGTTCGTGTTTTTTATGATTTGTCACTTTGAATTACTTTTAACCATATAACTTATATATATTTTTGTAATCACCTTTTAAAACCCTTTATTTTGATACCCCACTCGATAGGTTTCGAGAAAAAAAAATTTTTTTTTGAAGACATATTGCGTCAAAAATCAGCCAATTTATTTTTTTTTTCAATTTTGATATACCCAGTGTCACTCTCACAATTAAGACGAATCTAACGGCACCTCTCAAGCTGAAATCGATCAAGTCGTTTAGGCTACAGAGCGTGCCAAAGAAATATACATACATACATACATACATACATACATACATACATACATACACTCGAAAAACATAACCCTCCTTCTGACGCAGTCGGGTAAAAACATGTTTGTTGTATGGGAGCCCCCCTTAAATATTTATTTTATTTTATTTTTATTATTTATTATTAAAGTTAAAATACAACTGAGTATTTTGTGAATATTTCAAGTGCCTACCTGTTACCATTTTTGATATCGAGCAAAAAAGGGCAAAAAAATCGCGTTTGTTGTATGGGAGCCCCCCTTAAATATTTATTTTATTTAGTTTTTAGTATTTTTTGTTATAGCGGCAACAGAAATACATCATCTGTGAAAATTTCAAATGTCTAGCTATCGCGGTTCTTGAGATACAGCCTGGTGACAGACAGACAGACAGACGGACAGACGGACAGACAGTGAAGTCTTAGTAATAGGGTTCCGTTTTGTACCCATTTGGGTACGGAACCCTAAAAAAGATCGCGCATCAGTAACATTTTAAAGTTGTCCACGGTTATAATTGCCGGCACGTAACTTGGCAAGAGTTTTTGTAGTGGGGGAAGTTTGCGCACGCACAATTTCATACATTTTTATATGCGCGAACTTCCCCCACTACGAAAATCTCTTGCCAAGTTACGTGCCGGTAACTATAATAGCTAAATTTCGTGATTCATTTTAATAGCTGGTTGTGATTGTGCGATAATGAACTTTATGAAAATATACGATATGGTTCAATTTCTTTAGAATATTGCTTCTATCATCCCACGGTGTGTTAGAAAGCCCGATTTTGTTGCATGCCCTTTTTATTACAGAAATCGATAGTACCCAAGTAACACAAAATCGATATAATGGAAAAAGTGGTGACCAGAAATTTTCTTCTAGCCTCATTAGAGAATTTGAAGGGTTTTAGCAATCACTTGCTTCTGTATAGCAGCATTTTATTAACTTTGTAGTTCCTAAAGCTATATAATTCTCTTTTTCAATGTTTTGTGCAGCTAAAGGTTTTATGTGAGATATCATTTATGCCTCTGTACAGCTTCTACTACAGCTGTAAGCATTATACAAAAGTGTAAGCCGTATGTAAGCATTAATTACGACTTAGGCTATTATAAAGCATTTTAAAATTCTTTAACTCTGCTCTATGTTTTACAACGACCTTTCGCATGGGTCACAACTGTTTAACGGTGTACATTAGTGCTGTTTTAATGCCAGCTGTCTAAAAGCATTTCATCCTAATATTGTATAGCCTTTATCTATACAAATGTATGCTGAGAAGAATTTTAACAAGCAATAAGTCGTATACCGGCATCAAATCCAGCCAATAACCAGCTTCTTACAGTTCGTGTAGGTACTCTTGTGTTTTAATCATAATGAACCGAAGTTGAAAAATATTAAAAGAAGTGGTGGAGCGAAACGAAAGGTTTTAAGAGAGTACTTAAATATTATTAACTGTTCAGAAAGTCAAAATAATAATCAACATGATGACATCGATAATGAGCCCGGCGGCTTCGGCTTATGTCAAAACTAAGTGTTATTCCCGAATAATAAGGAGGGTTCCGTAACTCTGAATGTGATAGATGGACAAAATAAACTGGTTTTTCAAAGAATCGATTGCCACGCAGAGCAATCCCAATGCTGTAGTGTGTTATGACTACATAACACACTACAGTTGGACAAGCTACTAATTTTGTCCACTCTGAAATGACGCGCCCCACTACTTAAGTATACGTACACAACGGTAAATGCGGTAGTATGGCTCGTCATTTCCGAGTCAACATGCTCTAATTTACTAATTAATAAAACCAAATAGTTAATTCTAAAAGTATTTTTATTTATTATCAATATAGTTTTAAACATAACCCAAATTATGTAATAAGTTGTTTCACAAACATAATAAAAACACTTGAGTTCATAAAGACGAGATTGCAGCCGTCGCCACCTCTTGATTGCTGCCGTTAACGCGTCTGCTTTTGCCGTCGATGTATCCGCCGATGCCACTGAGCAATGACGATGTTGTAGTTCTTGAACGTTGTCAATAATTTTTAATTTGAATGCTGGTGCTTCAATGCCAGTAGAGTTAGCCAGAGAAATTACTGCTCGGTCATTTTGGTTTATAATAACTTTTGTCAACGCATCGTCGCAAATTTTCTTTGTAAATCCATGATGCACTTTTGATTCTCAAACAATTGCTCTATTTTTTTGGTTTGAGCTTCCACGAAGCTGTTATGGCTCTCCAATAGTAAGTCTATTTTTTTGCGATTTCTGAATTGGTTAAAGACTGCACGGACTGAGTTGCTAAAAAATCCCCGTTATTATTCACAATTGTATAAACCGTTTCTTGTTGACTAATAGGGATCATCCCTGTTTCAATTTCCTGTGTTTGATAAACCTGCAACAACGTAAATAATATTATTGTAGGTAAGTGTAAAGCCGCGGTCGAGTTTACGAACATAAATGTAGGGAACAGCTGATTTTTTTTTCGCGATTTCAGGTTTGGTTCCATAGTAAAAATTGTTCATAATGATGAGTACAATGACCTCTTAAGAGGTTGTTAATGTTTTACAAATAACCCTGTAGGTACTTATAAATAGTTCGTAAAAATAAATCTGATACTGTATCAAGTCAAACTAAAGCGGGAATTGATTTTGCGAAATTAGCCCGTGTAACTTTACGTTTTGTCAAACTACCTATGTTGGTACAGAGGTTTTACCAAATCTTAAAACGTTTATACCGAACCCTAAAATGTTTTAAAATAAACATGACAAACTCTATACGCTGCTCTAATCAAGCTCTGCTACAGCCTGAACATATTTTAAAATCCTATTTAATGCTTTTACCAAGCCAAAAGAATTACAAGGAATGTCGCAAATGCCTAAAGCTTTTAATTGTGCTTGCGCCATTTTGCTTTCTATTTTGATATTATATAAAATTTAATTTTATGGTAAATAATGCTTTAAAAAGGCCTTCAACCTATGGTATTGACAGACCGGTACAAGATAGGTATCGTAATGACTAAAACTAAAGATTTCTTCGTAAGAGCATAATTTTTTTAGAATTCCACATCTTTTTATAGTATTTTTGTAATAAATATCTCTTTATTTCGAAGGCGCATGAAATATTTGATGCAAATATATACATACTTTCATAGTAAACTGATTCTCGCAACCTTAATTCACTCATACAAAACAAAAAACAAGAGTTTAATTACTTACCCCGTAGGACTTATTATTTTTTTGTTGAAAGTATCACACTCCATTTGTTCTTTTTTACACAAGATTTATTAATACTAACAGAAATTAAAAACAACATTTGTAAATGTTTTAATTTTGCCTTTGTAATGGTACAAGCTGTATAAGAGCCGCATTTAAGATATGCGCACTTCTTTAACCTGTTTTCACAGCCCATTATAATGCGTTTATCATTCCGGTAGACAACCAATATAATGCCGCTAAAATGCCATTCTAATACTTAAGTCTGTATAATTTGGGGCCCAAATTAGCATTACAAGAGCTGTATAGCGGTTTATAATGCTCAATTTTGGACTTCTTATAAAGCTTTAAGAATATGCTAATTCTGTTATCCATCCATTATAAAGCTATTTTGTGCTACATGGGTATTTATCATTTTAAGCACTACAGTCAAAGTCGATACGATTTGTAGATGTTTTTTAAAAAAATCTCAAAGTTGCTGTATAACGTCATGAAAATAATTAAAAAAATTATATAAAAAAAACCAGCCTACTGTATATTTAAATTTCCATTATAATTACTAATCAAACTTATAATACCTAACTATCTGACAAGTTTTCGTGTCTGTATTGCAAATAGATCGCGAAATATTAATATTTTTATGTTTTTTTACTTTTTTACTTTTTATTAGGGTTCCGTATAAAAACGGAACCCTATTACTAAGACTTCGCTGTCTGTCCGTCTGTCCGTCTGTCCGTCTGTCCGTCTGTCCGTCTGTCCGTCTGTCTGTCTGTCTGTCACCAGGCTGTATCTCAAGAACCGCGATAGCTAGACAGTTGAAATTTTCACAAATTATGTATTTCTGTTGCCGCTATAACAACAAATACTAAAAACAAAATAAAATTAATATTTAAGGGGGGCTCCCATACAACAAACGCGATTTTTTTGCCCTTTTTTGCTCGATATCAAAAATGGCAACAGGTAGGCACTTGAAATATTCACGAAATACTCAGTTGTATTTTAACTTTAATAATAAATAATAATAATAAAATAAAATAAATATTTAAGGGGGGCTCCCATACAACAAACATGTTTTTTTCCGCGTTTTTGCCTTGTGGTACGGAACCCTTTGTGTGCGAGTCCGACTCGCACTTGGCCAGTTTTTTAATTTCTTGGCAATAATGCGGTATTAGATGGAGATATTTGACCAGAAGATTGTCAACATGTATGTCTATCGACATTATTAAAACCACAATCTAATTCAGCGTTATTTAGAAGTTATGAGAATTTTTCTATTTTAGCCAGGGTTGTCACATTCGAAAATGTCAAGTTTTATCCGGGTTGTAAAAACTAAAAATATTTACAAAAAACTGAAAAATTATAAATCTTGGTTTTCATTTTGAATCATTAAAGTATCTTCATCATGTTCAGTGAATGACGAATGATCATCCACTAGAACATTTTTCGCATTAACTGGTTTTAGCGTAATATGAAACTTTCAGGACCAACTTTAAAAAAAAAGACCTAAATAATGTTCGTTTGATGTTTAGTAAACATTTTCAACAAATCTTGACAAGATTTTAATTAGTATCACCGTCAAATCTCCAACTTTTACCTTTTAGCATGAATGTGTTTTTTATTACAAGGTCATAGTTTTATTTACACTAATTATATGGATAAACAAGTAGACGAGCCACCTGGTTATAAGCGGTCATCGTCGCCCAACTAAGGTCAATTTTCAAAACATATTACTACAGTTTACTTGGTCTCGTGGTCAATTAGGCAGGTCGATAGTCGTCGGTGTCTGCGTTCGAAACCAGGAAAAACCTAACTAAGCTTTTTACCCGACTGCGTCAGAAGGAGGGTTATGTTTTTCAAGTGTATGTATGTATGTATATTTCTTTGGCACGCTCTGTAGCCTAAACGGCTTGATCGATTTCAGCTTGAGAGGTGCCGTTAGATTCGTCTTAATTGTGAGAGTGACACTGGGTATATCAAAATTGAAAAAAAATTAAAATGGCCGATTTTTTGCGTAATATTATGTCTTCAAAAAAATTTTTTTTTCTCAAAACCTATCGAGTGGGGTATCAAAATAAAGGGTTTTAAGAGGTGATTACAAAAATATATACAACTTATACGGTTAAAAGTAATTCGAAGTGAAAAATTCTGCGAAATCTTTCACATTTATTTTGTAAACTAAAAAGCTGGAAATAAAAATTTGTTATTTAAAAAAATAAAAAACCCGACTGCGGTAAAAAACTGAAAAGCTAAAAACAAGCCCATTTTAAATTAAATAAAAGTTGGAAGCAGGCGGGACCCTTATCATTTTTATTATATTTTCAAATTCAAATGGGTCCCGCCTGCTTCCAAATTTTATTTTATTTAAAATGGGCTTGTTTTTAGCTTTTCAGTTTTTTACCGCAGTCGGGTTTTTTTATTTTTTTAAATAATTGTAGCAATGTTTTGTTTTTAATTATTATCTTTTTTTCACTTTTTTTTAACGAACGAAATCGAGAAATATCTTTTTAAATGGGCAGTTTGTATAGGAATGAAACAAAATCATTGCAAGTAATAAAAATGTTTATTATTTCATTAAAATATACATAAGGCCGCTTTCACATATAGGCGACTTTAGCAGCGCGACAGTCGCGCGACCGTCACCCATTCAGAATTTCATAATAAAAACAGAAGCGCAGCGGACGCGCGGCTGGTGCGCTTCTGTTTTTATTATGAAATTCTGAATGGGTGACGGTCGCGCGACTGTCGCGCTGCTAAAGTCGCCTATATGTGAAAGCGGTCTAAGTCAGATAAAGTAAGTAAATGCTCATAGTTCAAAATTATTACATTTTATAATATCATATTTAAACCTAACCATTTATAAACATTTAAAAAAGTCATGCTAATGCTTGGAAGTTTATTATCGAGAAAACATTGATGTATAAATGCGAGAAAATGAACGAATTTGTGAAATGTTTTACAGATTTATAGCTAAGTATAATTATGTAGTGAATCAACATGTTATTTAAATAGAAAAATGCATTTCCATTTATAACAATAACATCACCACAGAATCTGCAACTTTTAATGGTTTAGCATTCATTCAATTGAGCATTTACTTACATAATGTGTTTCAAAATACTTATAAGTAGATTAGTTAGTAGCGGAGTGGCGCACCGTCTCCTTCTATAACTTGCTGTAAGTGGCTACGCATACCGCAAACCATGTTCCAATACACTTCTTTTCCTCTCATGTGCTCCTATGTCGATGATACGATCTCAGCCAAATTGTTTTTATTTCGCACTTTGGATGTGTCCCAATTTAAAATCATTTGACCCCATAGATTTTCTATAGGGTTCAAATCGGGAGTTTTAGATGGCCAGTAAATAACAGTTACACCTTCTTGAGCAGCTAACCAATTCTTCACAATGCTTGCGCGGTGGATGGAGCAGTTATCTTGCACGAAGTAAATATCTGTATTTGGATAGGCAATTCGCACAGTCGGCAGCAGGACGTCACGCAGAATCTCCAAATACTGAATACTATTAAATCGAACACCAACTTCTACCAATTCATCAGCTCCCATAGACGACATTCAGCCAGCAATGTTTTGTATAGTCATTATTTTGCGACATGACTCCACCGGATATCTATGATTACACCAAATTCATTAAAAAATACTTTTCACGATTTACGTCAAACGTTTTAGAAATGTTTGTGCGCAGTCACTGTTTAGGCGTAGGTAGACTGACTTATGTCACTTAGATCAATTTAGTATCCATCTACCCCACGAAGTAAACTTTTACTTCGTCCTACTCATTTTGTTTTTTTTAATTTACCCATTAAAAAAACAAAAACTTGTTTTCCAGATAAGTTGTTAGGCAAAAATCACATTGGTCGTTCTTTAATAATGCAAGAAATAAGTATTGTAATAAATGAAAACAAATAAAAAAGAAATTGATAATAGATGGATTGTGTTTTCGAACCCACATGTTGTTCGTCGCCAATCCAGCATCGAACCGCGAAGCCACAATGACTTGTTGAGAATACGCGAAATTAAAG
Organism: Mesoligia furuncula; assembly: GCA_916614155.1. Taxonomy (NCBI): domain Eukaryota; kingdom Metazoa; phylum Arthropoda; class Insecta; order Lepidoptera; family Noctuidae; genus Mesoligia; species Mesoligia furuncula. The sequence goes on along the minus strand of OU744803.1, from coordinate 13,150,257 downwards.
ATTGTGTAGTAAGTAAGTATTGCCGTGTTACTTAAAAGCTTTTCAACTTTAACGACAAGAAGATAATGATTAAAATGGCTTAACAAGATCGGCGGTGAGTCAGGCAATGTTGGGTGGGTCAGACAATGTTGGTCACCGACTGTACTTACCTACACTAATCAAAATAATTAGGTGTTTTCCGTGTTTTGTAGCACGTGGGCACTATAGAAATTGAATAGGTAATTCAGAAATGTTTTAAAGTAGGTACCTATTACCTGCCTAAATGAAAATTATATTTTTCTCTTGTTAGTTTCCCAACTCAATTAGATATAGGTATACCATTGAACCTTTTATACAACGAAAACCTTAGATATTTATGAACAACACTGATGTTCTGAAATTAAAAATAGCAAGTAGGTTGGTCGGCGGCTCGGGGACTCGCGCAAAAATAGAATTTTTAAAACTCCATAGAATACAGATTCATTCATAAAGGAGATACCCGAGGCACGGACTTCACAAAGCGGGGCCTGAAACAAAATCATTGAAATGGTCAACATTTTTCTTTTTTCAAGCTAATTCAGTAATGAATTTTTTTCCGGCATTGACCACCTATGGTAAGTAGGTACGGCGGCGTTAATTAAAGAAATGAATGAATGCCCTCTATCAAATAAATGTGAAAGGTAGGAGGTGTTGTTTTAATAACAAGATGGAGGATTGAGACGACACGATCGAGATCATAGCCTTTGTTTTTTAGGGTTCCGTACCAAAATGGTAAAACGGAACCCTTATGGTGAGACTGTCTGTCTGTCTGTCTGTCACAGCTGGATATCTCGAGAACTAGTAATGCTATCAACTTGAAATTTGGAATAGTTGTAGATGACGTTTGCCCAACTATTTTGCAAATAAGAAAGAAATAAAAATATATGTATATTTTTTGCAACAGGGACTAAAGGGGTCTGGAAAATTCGAAGCGGAGCTACTAGGGCATGTGGGGTATCATATGAAAGAGCGCAGTTTGCACATTCTCAAACATTTTTTCTTTTTTTTAGGCCGCATAGTTTTCGACCTTTGATGAAATATGTAAAAAAAATACCGTACCTCCCTTCTCTTTGCAATCTCCGAAGTTTGCAAAGAGAAAAATCTGAAATTATTCTATGTGATAGAAGTTTATGTAAAAATTACAGGAAAAATAAAACGAAGTCTCTAAATAGCACACTTTTTCAGAAATCATCAACAAAAGTTACATTAGTTCCACTATCGGTCAAGAGATGACGCTGACCTAAAACTGCAATATTCTACACCGCAGCGTGCAGTGTTAAAATGCTCTGACGAATATACGCCTCGCCGATGAAAATTTCGGTGCGCGAGTCCGACACGCTCTTGCCCGGTTTTTTTACACCTACAACAAACAACTCTCACTTGCAAAGTATACACAGAAGTTAAATGACATCGCATCGTTACGTAAGTCCATCTAGGTAACAGACCAAGCTTCAAGCTTTCCCCAAGTACATAGGTGTACCTACCTCGGTGTAAACGATGAGTAGGTGAGTGCACTTACTCAGTAAACTACAATACAATAGTAGTTAGACTGAAATGGTACTAAAACTGTAGTAGTAGGTGGAAGGCACCTCCACACAGTTGTATGAAGCCAATTATAAAGGTTCACCGCTGCCTAGCTTTCTAGAATTTTGCTTTAAAAGCAATATTTTTTTATTTAAAGATGAAAGTCTTGTACGGAACAAGAAACTTTAAAGATAACATTGTAATAATTATATTAATCCATAGACCCTCTCTTATCATGCGAAAACTCAAGCGGAAGCTTCAACTTCCGAGTGTACTGGTCCATTCCAGTTCATTTCAAGCCCCTTTCCACACGCTCAGGCTGCCGGGTACCCGGGTCGGTGCCGGCTGCGCGAGGGTCTACGGATTAGGTAGTTAGTGTGATAGCTTTCACACCTGCAGCAATGGTAACAATTTGCATTGTGAGCACCTTTACGTCGGGAAGGGTGTTTTTTGTAACGCAAGTAAAACCGCTGATGAGTGGTTGATTGTAGACAGACGCCAGCACATCAAGCTACCGGAAACTGTCAAATTTTCCCAATCAACTTTGAACCTTATGTTTTAGCGATAAAGTTGAAAATCTATTAAAGAAATTTGACAAATTGTACCCTTGATGTGCTGGCGTCTGTACAGTCACGAACATAAAAAATAAATATATTACCTAGTATGACCCTCGGCAATAATATCTGATTTCATTATTCATCCATTAATATACTCTAAGACTGCAAATAATGTGATAATTTGCCAAGGCGTTGTCAGATGTTTTCAATCACAACGAAGTAGCTATGAATGAATTTAACTCAGTAGGTATAGGCAATATGACGCAATAGTATTTCTGACGCAAGACATGTCCGTTAGTAATCATTGCATCGACAAATATTTTTGAAGCCTATACAGCATCCTATATCTGTCTCTTGTCTCACCAGATATTTTTGGTGTTCCTTCGATGTCACACATTTGTGCTGCCACTTGTATAGGTATAGGGTGGAAAAAATCAATGGGCCCTGGAGGGAAACTGCTTTAAATCCCTAAGATATATTATTTTACTCAAAGGAAACATTCTTTTATTATTAAAAAGAAACAAAACTGCATTCCCGGATTTCTCGACAAGCTTACCCAAACGGAATCGAACCAGCTAAAAATTAAATAAAACCGGACAAGAGCGAGTCGGACTCGCGCACCGAGGGTTCCGTACCATCATATGTTTTTAAATTTTCATAGGCGAGGCCTATATTCGTTAGACAATTTTAACACTGCGCACTGCGGTGTAGAATATTGTAGTTTTAGGTCAACGTCATCTCTTGACCGATAGTGGAACTAATGTAACTTGTTGATGATTTCTGGAAAAGTGTGCTATTTAGAGACATCGTTTTCTTTTTCCTGTAATTTTTACATAAACTTCTATCACATAGAATAATTTCAGATTTTTCTCTTTGCAAACTTCGGAGATAAGGGGGCTACGGTATTTTTTTTACATTTTTCATCAAAAGTCGAAAACTATGCGGCCTAAAAAAAAGAAAAAATGTTTGAGAATGTACAAACTGCGCTCTTTCATATGATACCCCACATGCCCTAGTAGCTCCGCTTACATAAACTTCTATCACATAGAATTATTTCAGATTTTTCTCTTTGCAAACTTCGGAGATAAGGTGCGGACGGTATTTTTTTTGAAGTGAAAACTTCTTTAGCGGCGTTGTACACTTTTTTTGTAATGGGTAATAAATGTTAAACTCGCGTCAGGACACCTGACCCTGATCGAAAATTCGTAAGATCACACGTGACCCTGATTGAAAATTCGTAAGATTCCAAAATATCAAAAATTGAAAACAAGTATACAGGATCAAATTAAATTAGCTAGCGAAACTAAGCCACAAGTATACAGTATCAAATTAAATTAGCTAGCGAAACTTAGCCACAAGTATACAGGATCAAATTAAATTAGCTAGCGAAACTTAGCCACAAGTATACAGAATCAAATTAAATTAGCCAGCGAAACTTAGCCACAAGTATACAGGATACAATGGTAAAGTATTAATATGTGTTTTGTTTTCACTTCTGTTGGCACTCCCGGAGTGCCACTGTTTTTTACATTTTAAATCAAAGTCGAAAACTATGCGTCCTAAAAAAAAGAAAAAATGTCTGAGAATGTTCAAACTGCGCTCTTTCATATGATATCCCACATACTTTAAATTTTTCCGACTCCATATCAGTCCTTGTTGCAAAAAAAAAATTCTTTCTTATTTGCAAAATAGTTAGGCAAACGTCATCTAAAACTATTCCAAATTTCAAGTTGATGGCATTAGTAGTTTTTGAGATACCCAGCTGTGACAGACAGACAGACATACAGACAGACAGATTTAGTCTGACCATAAGAGTTCCGTTTTACCATTTTGGTACGGAACCCTAAAAAGATTATGAAATCTAACATTAATTTTATTTTATCACCAACTAGCTGCGCCCCGCGGTTTCACCCGCGAAAATATCGATCCCGTAGGAATATCGGGATAAAAAGTAGCCTATATGTTAATCCAGGGTGTCAGCTACCTCCATACAAAATTTTGTCGTAATTGGTCCAGCCGTTTGAGCGTGAAGAAGTAACAAACATATAAACACACACACACACTCACTCCCACACTCACTAACTTTCGCCTTTATAATATTAGTGTGATTCTAATATGAAGAGCACGTAAAGGTCAGAGATCCTTTTCCGGTTTGATACGTAGCACAGGTATGTGCTATGACCATATTATTATCATTAAAGAAAATTAATTACATATCAAGACTTGAACTATTTAAAATTACAATTTTGATAAGTAGGTAGGTACACTTTAATAATTTAACTGATGAGTTGTTCGAAATGAGACCTCTCGTTACGATCAAATTGTTCTTGATACGCCATCATCACACAATTACGAAATGGAAGCAAAACAAAACAAAATCGTTAAAAATGTCCATACAGTTCGTAAGAATTTCAAAATTTCAATTCCGCCAGTTCCGCACCGCAAAAAAAGTTAAACGTCCATTTTTAAACTTTTCGTCAGAACGACGAACGCCTCGTCTAAGAAGGAAATATGCATAGAATTATTATTACGAATTAACGATTTTCTTCTCTAAGTCTTCAACGAGGTACTTACTTAGAGATAAATTAGCAAGCTTGTACTTTCTATAATGCCTTTGGATGTTAGAGTTAGGTATAAGAAAATTATAACGTGTAGTTGTTGAAAGTGAACAGTTCTAGTCTAGGTAATGCTGATTAAAACCCTTGTGTACTTAGGTAGGCTTTAATCAGCATATTTTATCATCGATTTCATGGATATCTTGTACGACAGACGAGTGTAAGATCAAGTTAATGTTTATTGGATAAATTTTATCTTCACCATTGAAGTTTGGCAATTCTTCGGGCTATGTCGGTTACTTTGGTTCTCCTGCGGATCTCCTCATTCCTGATTCGATCACGCAGGGAAACTCCAAGCATAGCCCTCTCCATTGCCCTTTGGGTGACTTTTAGCCTTCTTATAAGGCCCATTGTGAGCGACTACGTTTCAGTTCCATAAGTCATCACTGGCAACACGCACTGGTCAAAGACTTTCGTCTTGAGACACTGCGCGGCGGTATGTGGGACGAGAATATATTGCGTAGCTTCCCGAACGCTGCCCAGCCGAGTCGAATTCGTTGATTGACCTCTTTCTCGAAGTTAGACCCTGGACAGTTTGTCCTAGGTAAACTCAAAACTCAAACAATTTATTTCAATTAAACCATTTACAGGCACTTTTGAATTGTCAAGAAGTCGGTCAGTCAGAAAATATGAAGCTAGTTGGCCATTCCAAAGCGTAGGTACCTATGGAGAAGAACGGGCAAGAAACTCCATGGACACTCTTTTAAATTGTATTTTTACAAAAATATTATTACATCATTAATGTTGAATTTACAATTATATGTGAGAACGATGTAAAAAATACGTACGCGTTAAGAGCGTCCAGAGAACAGCAAATAGTAAGACAACAATCCAAAAATAAAATAATTAAAAATAAGCCGAGGCAGCTGAGTGATGACCAGCCCCAACTGACGGCGCCCGTTCACGAACATGACGCATAGACCAGCACCATTCAGCTCAACCATTTTGAAGGGAGCTAAATGATCCAATACACACGCCACCGTCAGCGAGACATTTGTGTGAGCATGACATACTATCAGCCGCCATGGCACATTCAAGTCAATGAAAGACATATTAGGTACCCGGTAAAGGTAAATGAGGTATAGTACATAGGTACTTACATAGAACTCACATCTGTGCTATGCAATTATACAATGCAAAGGAAATTGAGTTTATACAATGCAAAGATAATCTTACAATCTTCAGCAGCTCCAACAGTATTTTCAATTGTTAATCAATTAGTTGTGGTTGTGGAGCAGGACCAGCATTGAGCCAGGCATTTTTATCAGCGATGTAATCCCCTAACTTATAATATGCCTGACTGCATAGTGTGCGTTTTATGCAAGACTTGAATTTTGTCTCATTCAGTTGAAGAATGTGGGGAGGTATTTTATTATAACATTTTAAACATTTTGACTGGCTAAAGTAGACATCTTTTATGGGGTACATAAAAGATGTCTACTTTAGCCAGTCTGAAACCTGGTTGAACTAATAGGTCCCTATTTCTAGTACCTACTATAATTATGTCTTTCACCTCTTTTACTAAAAAGAAGTAAGTTTTTTCTTACATACATGATGTTTTCGTAGATATATTGACAAGGCACCGTCTGACCGTCATGATGTTAATTTCCTTAAACAGTTCGCTTAGAGAATCACGCCTGCAGAGGTTATATATGGCTCTGATGGTTCTTTTCTGCAGAATAAAAATAGAATCGATGTCTGCAGCCCGTCCCCAAAGTAAAATACCGTAAGACATGATACTATGAAAGTAACTAAAATAGACTAGTCTCGCGGTATCTACATCAGTAAATTGACGGATTTTTCTGACAGCATAAGCTGCTGAACTTAGCCGTCCTGCAAGAGATGTTAAATGAGGACCCCATTGTAGCCTTGAGTCGAGCGTGATCCCCAGGAAAACCGTTTTATCGACGAATTCTAGTTTCTCTTGATTCAATACTATCTCACAATCACTACTCTATACATTTGGTAAAGAAAATCTTATGCACTTAGTTTTTTTTTCCTTTTAATACTAAATTATTAGCAGTGAACCAACTTTGGACCTGCAGTAGGGCGTTATTTACGTCGTCAAAATTTGTAGCACGTCTATTTACCTTAAAAATTAAGGAAGTGTCATCAGCTAATAACACCATTTGTGGTTGATTTTTTAATAAATGGAGTAGATCATTAACATACACTAAAAAGAGGAAAGGACCCAATATCGAGCCTTGTGGCACACCCATTTTTACTGTTAAACCATGTGAATTGACACTAGAGATGGGTCGTCGACGCATTTTGCGTTAACGAAACTAGACCGTCCATTTTTGTTCATCGACTAGTCCATCAACTAGTTGAATTCGTCGACTAGTTTATGTGTCGACTTGGTTATGCAGACGATTTAAATAAACTTTGCAACGAAGTCTACTACGGTGACGGCGACGTAGTAGACTAGAGACTCCTCTGGGACGAATGAATTTGTGTTACTTGCCTACGTTTTTGAGTCGATAGTCGCATTCGCATTCAGTTTAGTCGTTGACTGCCTTTGAGACGTCTACGGATTCGACTAGTCCATGGATTGTTGGTGAACCGTCGATTCGTTCACAGTACGTCGACGGTCGAATTAACTAGTTCGTTCATTCAACGCTCATCACTAATTGACACCATTTATTTGAACTTTTGTTGTCTGTCATTTAAATAAGGGACATAATTTTTTGAGCTGTTATTTAAATATTCGAGATGTTATTATGATCAGTTGAAAAACATATTGAGCAGTTATTTAATTTAATGGCGGTTGATTAATTATTGCGACAGTAAAACATGGACAGTAATAAAAGATCAATTAGACTGTTATTTTATCATACAATGTCAATTCTAAAAATAATTGAGCAGTCCAATAACTAAATGAGCGGTAAAAATGATGGAATGGGCGGTTCGCTAAATAGTTCGGCAGATCATAGCGGATGCAAGAGCGAGCGAAGCGAGCTCGGGACTTGGGGCACCCCGACTCGGACAGGTTAGGTTCGAAGGGGATGACGGGGGCTCGAGTGAGCGAGCAAAGCGAGCGAACGAGCCCCCGTCATCCCCTTCGTGTTAGGTTCCTTTAAACCCTGTAGACAGAAATAGGGGCCCCGCGAAGCGGGGCTCCGTCGACTACACACCCAAAACTACTTTACCACCTCATTGTTTATAGAATTGCTTAGAATGAGATTTATTACCGACAAATTCCGATTTATTACTGCCCACACGTAACTGCCCATTCATTCATTTTTACCGCCCATTTAATTATTTTCCCACTCAATTATATATTCACTGATCCATTTCATTATTTTTTATTACTCATTTTTGTTTACTTTACTGCTTAGTTTTAACTGCTGAACAAGTTATTAAACGTGCCATTTATAATTTTTAACTTACCAAAACCGCTATTTACAACTGCCTCTTTAAATCAGTGCCTTTAAATAAGAACTAACTAAACTGAGCGCAAGTTTTACAAGCCCGTAATGCTCAAGTTTCAAAAGCAAGGCACGAAACCTTGCTTCGACGCAATCAAATGCCTTAGAGAGGTCACAAAAGATTTCTATGGCGTCTCGGGCCTCTTCCCACGCATTAAAAATGTGTTTTAGTAAGGTTACACCGGCGTCGGTCGTACAACGTCCTTTGGTGAAACCATATTGTTGATCGTGAAGGATTTTATTCGTGTTAAAATGATTGAGCATTTGATTAAGCATTATCTTTTCAAACACCTTCCTGAAAACCGGCAACACGGATACGGGTCTATAATTATTGGTGTCTGAACCCGCCTGATGATGTGCAGGAACTTCCCGAAACATCCGTGTCCGGTGAGAACCTGCGTCAGGCGGTAGATGAGGGCGTCGTGGCGCCTATCTCTAGCCACTCCTCAACGAGGGGTCTTATCGCCGCTATCGTGGCTTGCCCTGCACTGGGTTGCGACAGTCGCTATTTCCATGTCGCCATGACATCGCGCCGGAGATCCTTCCGCTCCGCAGCGATTTGCCGCGGAAGCGGAGTTTCCGCCCGGCGTAGTGCCTCCGCGCCGTCCGCGCGCCACTCATAATACAGGCGCGCGAGGACTATCGCCTCCAGATGTACCAGAGCCTCAATAGAACTTTTGTAGTGCCGATACATTATCTAGCAATAATACAACACCGTGTGTTTTATTGTTTTATATCACATTTTTTTTAATTAGTCTAATTATAAAATAAAAGAACTCGGTATAGAAAAATATTCATAACTTTTAGGGCAATTTAATTATGGCCATGCCGTAGAAACATTTTCCTGGAAATGACCTCCTTTATCTCCCTATTTCGTTTGATCCACGACTTTTTTACCCGACTGCGCGACGCAAAGGAGTGGTAATGTGTTCATCAGCCTATGTATGTATGTATGTTTATATGTTCCTTTGAAGCACTATACAGTCCAAACGCCTGGGCCGATTTTTATGATTCACACGTTAATCGATTCCTCTTAGTCCGGCGAGTGTCACTAAAGACATGACGTTAGTGAAAATTCAATATGGCGACTACTGGACGCCATATTAATTTTTTTTTTTTTCAGAACCTATCGAGGGGCGTATCAAAATAAAGGGTTTTAAAAGGTGATTACAAAAATATATACAACATGTATACTTAAAAGCAATTCGAAGTGACAAATCGCAAAAAAACACCTACCAAGAACTAAATCGTCTGCGACATCTTTCAAATTTGTAAACTAAAAAGCTGGAAATAAAAAAGTTATTTAAAAAAATCAAAAAACCCGCCTGCGGTAAAAAACTTAAGTTAAAAGAAGCTGAAAAGCTAAAAAACAAGCCCATTTTAAATTAAATAAAAGTTGGAAGCAGGCGGGACCCATTTGAATTTGAAAATACAATAAAAATGGTGTGGGTCCCGCCTGCTTCCAACTTTTATTTAATTTAAAATGGGCTTGTTTTTATTAGCTTTTCAGTTTCTTTTAACTTGAGTTTTTTACCGCAGGCGGGTTTTTTGATTTTTTTAAATAACTTTTTTTGTACTGACTGTATATGTACGCTCCGAGATCGTGACGGTCCCTGCCGGCAGATTTCACCAGGTTTACCGATTTTTTTAATTTTTGACCTGGCGTAACGAACGTCTGAAGACGGGCTTATGGTTATTGTCTGTTACTCCAGTTGAAAATCACAGCTGTAAAAGTTAACCTACTGGAGTGGCAATCTTCTAGCGCCTAACATTGGAATATTATACCTGCATTATTGCATTACCTCTCAATTCGTTTATTCAACGACTATTCACCTATCATGGTGGGCCATTTGTCTGCTTGTTTGCCATACAACTACACAAAAACTACCTACTGTACAAAATAAAAATAGGTATCTATCGGTATGAGGGTCAGGGACTCCGGGTCCAAGTTCCATGGGATTACGATTCCAAAGATGGGAATCTTCTTACTAAGAGCCTCTTCTACGCATGTCTATACACATTATGCTATACATAACCAGTATAAACTGACTTCTGATTGTACGAAAAACCTAAACAATGCGAGGTCAGCTAAAACTGGAAATGTATAGCTTGATGTGTAGCCGTGAGTATAGACCTCATGAGATGAGATGTTGGTCTCTTAAACACACGCAGCAACTTTAATCGCCGGCGGCGCGCTGGCGATTTCAAAATATAACGTTCACAAGCAGACTGACAGCATAATAATTGTCGGTAGCGACATCAAAATCTGTGTGTGGACGTGATATTTTGAAATCCCTTGTGAGTCGTTGGCTGTACCCTACAATAAAAATACAGCCATGCCCAGCACTGTACAGCCATGCATGAATTGGCGTAGGTATTGAACTGTTGAACACAAATTTGAACCCTGTGATTAAACCAATATAATGTAAGCCATACACGCTACGGTCTACCGGAGAGGTTACCTGTGCAGATTAACCACACGTCGGTAGCAGGGTTGGATTTAGGTACGTTGAAAAAGATAGCACAAAAAAATGAAAAGGATAGTATTTATCAAAAATTATAGTACACTTTCATTATTTCTAATTTAACATAATAGTCATCAAAATCAACATCAGTTAAGGCGAAAGCGCCAGGGTAGCCCGCGAAATTCAATTTTTTTTACGTTTTTTGCAATTTGCTCATTAGTATTATGTTGTATGTTGATTAAAATATGATTCGCGGCCGTAACCAAAATGAATTTACAGAATTATAATCACTAAAGTCATCAACACAACTGTCTAAGACCAAGTAATCCCCAAGAATGACTATTTCATGAAGTCTTGACATTTGGGGATTATACTAACTTAACAAGTTGTATTACTGATTGTAATGATTATAATTCTGTAAATACATATTTGTCACGACCGCGAATCATATTTTAATCAAGGTACAACTTAATACTGAGCAGCAAATTGCAAAAACGTAAGAAAATTTGAATTTCGCGGGCTACCTTAGCGCTTCCCCCTTAAGGCAAACTTTACTCAGATTTTTTTTCTTTGGGGTGGATACTTCCGGTCTATCGTCATTTTCATGACCATCTCTGCCACTTTCCTTAATAAAAACACAAAAAAACGTATTATTTTACACAAAAATTCGCAAACGATTGTTGTTACTTTGATTGAATTTTGAATGGAATGGAAGGAACGAGATTAGTGGAAAGAGAGAAGTGTACTGCAGAGGATAATTTCCGGCCATTGACACAGAAAACATCGCAAGATCAGAATTCGGTCAGATACACCTACGGTCGAAATATTCATATGACGTAAAACTAAGCATTCGGGAGCAAACATAAAATTATAGTATTTTAACGTACTATCCTTAGATGTGGATAGTATATAGTACAAAGGGCGAAATTATAGTATAAATACTATAATTATAGTACAAAATCCAACCCTGGTCGGTAGCGTGTATGGGGACGTTCCGGTGTACCGAAGCGGTCTCAGTTCTTTTACAGGTACACGGTACACCGTACGGTGTCACTCGAAAGAATTGGTTTTCGATTTTGCGCCGCCTGCGCAGGTTCAAAAAACTGCACAGGTCTATTCTCACCTTTGAGTATTAAACCAACCGGAGACGCCACGAGTACTAATATCTATGCAAATAAGTCTGTCACGTTCATCGCGGGGGACGAGGGAACGCAATAATACACTATAGTTGTCAAAAACTAATAGGCCCGTTTTGACATTTGTCATCGCGACGTAACTAGTGAAGTAACCATACGACTCGGTACTCGATACTCACGATAAGTCGATTTAAGTTTGTATGAGTATTTGATCGATTTGATTATGTATTGTAAAGTGATATTAATCTTTTTTTTTCGAGTCTAAAGCACTATCTTTAAATAAATATCCAAAATAGAAGAGCCAAGGTTAACGTGATAGTGAACAAAAGCAAAGCCGTGCCGCTTGGTCAGAGACAAGCCATTCTACAGAAACCAGCGTCGCCAATTCAAAATTTTATTTACGGCTTTGAGCGCCAAGCTCATTCTTTTCAGTAAAGATCACTACACAATATTTAATTACTATTAAAATCGAATGAAGCTGATGAAATTCAGTAATTAATTTGTTACAACACTGGTATTTAAAAAAAAAAGACTGAGAACGTAACTGTTTTTGAGACGTGTCGTAATAATTAGAAATTGCATGCTACTATAAAGTAAACGTAAAAAGAATACTTGCAATATATTCCATCATATTAATTAACGCGCCAAAAAAATTATGTATTTTTTTAAAACACTATATGTAATTCATTATTATTTTATTGTTTCTTTCAGTTTCGTTCCAAGTTACATTCTAGGTTCTTTCTCAAATGTCAAAACGGGCCTATTAGTTTTTGACAACTTTAATGCAATTCGATCGCGTTATTACGCACGCACACAAAACAAAAAACAAACACAAGCATAAACTATACGCACACATGTATATAACCGCTATGACCGGCGGTCTCGTCCCTTTGGCAGCGGGGATCGCCTGACAATGGCGCCTCCAGTTGGTTTAATAGGTACTCAAAGATTCTCACACACGCTCCGGTTCACCTGCGCAGGCATACCTCCACAGGAAGACCTCTCCGGTGGCCCGTATTGTGTATGGCCGGCTTAAGTCCATGGGTTGAAATCATAGAGCAAGCTTATACATAATATACACTGACCTCTATAATACAAGGTCAGTGATAACAATACATACTAATGTCAAAATCACATCGGCCGCATTCCGAATAGCTAGGTATAATCACTCACAGACCTCACATCATCTCCCATGCGTTCCGATTTAGATATTACGATTATGACATTTTGAGAGCTGTCAACAATTCGGAACAATGTAAAAACGATATTATTACAGTATTTCTTTGTATAAACATCACATTTCTTCTACTTTGGTTAGGTGGCGACTGCCAGCCAGAAGCACAATTTCGAAAATGCCATGTTAGTTTAATTTAAGGGGAATGCTCCAACCAGCCCGCGAAATTCAAAATTTCTTGCGTTTTTTGCAATTTGCAGGCCAGTGCTAGGTTGTATGTTGATTAAAATATTATTCGCGGCTGTAAGACGTATGTAGTTACAGAATTATAATAATCAAAATCATCAATACAACCCTCCAACTTCATAAAGGTGTAAGAACAAAAAAAAAACAGAAAAAGTAATTCTAACAGCTTTATGAACTTAGAGCGTTTTATTGATGATTTTCATGATTATAATTCTGTACCTATATATGTCTTACAACCGCGAATAATATTTTAATCAACATACAACTTAGCACTGGCCTGCAAATTGCAAAAAACGTAAGAAAATTTGAATTTCGCGGGCTGGTTGGAGCATTCACCTTAAAGCTATGATGCAACTCAAAACAAAACACACACTCACACATCTTCACACACGCACTGTCATTTTTGACAGCGCTCAAGGTGACATTATTCTAAGGGCCTGTGAACTTCACGTTTTTTAAACGCGCCGTTGACGTGCGTTTGTAGCGATACAGACGCGATATGCACGCGAGTCAGATACAGCCTGTAGGCCTTCTGTAGGATAAAAGCGCGCCGTCGACGCACGGTTACGACGTCGGGACACGGTGTGCACAGGCCCTATGTCTAAGGCATGCTCGGCGTTATCGCAAGATGGCGCATGTCATGACGGCATCTATGACTATTCACGGGACATCGTTATCGCGCGGTACGGGTTTAAGCACGCTCAAATCGATTATTTCCCAACTCGGAACGCAGGGGAAAACAAAAACGTCAACTGCCAACCAAGTGTCATGTGTGACATCAGTGACATGTGTCAAACCACAGCAAGCGACCAAGCGTAGCAAAGGTTTTGTTGCCTTTATTTTTCCAGATAGGAAATTAAAATACGTGCTTTTGAATGTTAATACTGTATAAAAAATGGAGAATTATAGCAAAGGCAAAAATGTAGAAGAGGAACTTGAACGTGACAAAATACCTATCAAGGACCTGCCAGAGAATTTCCTTTGGATGCAAGTGAGTTCCTGAATATATAGCAATACTAATGTACCCTGAGCCTAGGTGTTGGTTAATTAAATGGTGTAAAGTTGGAACACCCTAACAGTAAGGTTGTATTCACTAGTATTGCGCAATCTTAGTAATGTTTATTTACGTACGCAATCACCTTTAATTATGTATGTTTATTTTTAAGGTGAAAGGTGGGAGCAAGATGGCAAACTTGCTATCCCATGCATCAGGTATCTTTGAAGACAAAGCAGCCACTGCAGTTGTGTGGAGTGGGGCAGGTGCCGCTATCTCTAAAGCTATATCATGTGCTGAAATACTGAAAAGGCAGTTTGCTATTGAACATCAAGTAACTAAACTATCCTATAAAATGTAAGAACCAAATTGATATCTGATCCCTTACAAATAAATGTCATATCAGGATGAAAATGAACATTTTACTCCTTTCAGGGTGGAGGAATTTTGGGAGCCGAAATTGGATGGTCTTGAAACATTAGTAGTAAAAAGACAAATACCTATCATACACATATTATTATCAGTGGATGTTATCCCAGATATCAACCAAATAGGGTAAGTGTTTTAATACTGATTCAACCAGTCCAACTTCTATCAAAGCTATGGTAAAAAAACCTCGGTTATTTAGGGAAACCCGTAGCGTTCATGACATTTGTAATCCTGATATCTGTTTTTCTATTTTACAGGTATCAAACTTTGAAAGGAAAGAAGTTTTGGCAAAAAGAACAGCACAGCAACTCTAAACAACACCAATCATATAAATCTAAGAAACCTTTTAAACAAAAGAAAACATAAACAAATATGTTTTTAATTAACTTGTTTTATTGTGCATAGTAAATAAGATAGTTGGAGATTACAAATGAACTCACAATTTTTCTTAAGACTATTATATAAATAAACACATAGTTAAATACTTGACACATGAAATATTACACATCCTAATATTTGAGAGCATATTTGCATGTTTATATAATAATAAACATGATTTAGTCACATACATAATTTAAATACTAGCTACTATGCATTTTAAATAGGGATTTATTCTTTTAGACATCTATAATAAATCTACACTTTAAGCAGTAAATGCAATGATTACATACATCTCATTATCTCCATACTATTTAAGTAACAATATACTTAGATATCCTAGATTTAAAAAAAATTGCTTGGTTATCTGGGATTGTAATTATTTACCTACATCCCACAAGAGTTAACTTGAGACCTGAGCAGCCCCTCCCGACCCCCGCGCTGTTACCGCTCGCGCCATCGACAATCAAAGTCTAAAGTTAACTCTTACGGGTTGTACATAATATTATTCATGACATACAACTAAAACAGAAGACACTTCAAAGTAAGGAATTTTTAAAGATGCTACCTTATTAATGGGTACGCCAAGAGTAAACATTATTACTACTTCAGTTATCATCACAAATCGCTGTGAACACAACAGTCAGTAATGTCTTATAATTTGGTTCATAATGTAGAACCAAATTATTTCTTTAACCCTCATGCTTCTGATTCACCCACTGGTGTTTCATCATCTAGTTTAGGCAGGATCAGAATTTCCTTTGAAATAATTGAGTATTTTGTAACAAAATAAGTAAATCTTTTGCACAGATGTGTTTCCTTCTCAAACGCATCAAATATTGCCCTGTGGTGGAAGTATGCATGAGAAAATATTCGGTAAACTCGTCTGCAAACTGAACCCAGTTTAGCTACTGAGGATTCCTTGATGCTGACCCTGTAACAAGTGCTATTATGAATATACAGTTAACAGATTCTATACAGGGTGGCAGGTTTCAGGAATTCATGGACACAGTTTGCACGTCAATGTACCAGCCACCCTGTATAAATAAAATATTGTGATGTTGCAGGAAAACAACCATACCTGCTAGGAAAGTATTTGTTGCTGTTAAGCAAGCAAGCAGCCCCATCAAGTGTGTGTCTTGTGTAGTCAATAGCAGGACATTCTTTAGGAGTTTTATGAGCTGCACATAGGAAAATCCACTGTTCAGTAGCAGTCATTTGTGTACATGTTTCTGGCTTACATTCAGCTTGTAATTTGACTGCCAGGCCATTTAGCTCCATGCAAAACTGTCTGAAAGTAAACAAGAATGTTACTTAGCGTTTCATAAAAAAATTGCCTATTTCGTTTATTTTTCAACATACCTCAAATGTTCATATTTCCAAACACCCTCATCTTGAGCTTCAGGCATTTTTAAAATAGCTTCAAGATTGGAGGGGTCTCGTCGTATGGTTTGTTGTATGAATTGTTGGACAGCGAGGGTGCTGTCCATTTCCTCAAAGGGTTCGTCTGGCCAGCGACAAAAATCCTACAACAAAGTATTACATTTGCATGATAATAAATAGGTGTTGGATATTATTGGAAAACTAAAGGTTTTCAGTAAAACACTCATACCTTTGCTTTCGAACCGGGTCGATTTCGTCTCAATATTTGAACAGCTTCGACGGCCATTTCGAATGGGACGTTGGTTGGGTGATTACAAATTAAAAAAATATGCCAGCAGGTTAAATGTGGCTTTAGGATTGCGATTATAACTAACGTAGAAAGAAACTTTGTTTTATAAAATTGTCATTTGACGCCTATTCGATATCGCCATTACGTTTTTTAGTTGTCAAATTTTTTGACACCAAGCAATTTAAACTGCTCAGTGCTCATGGATCCGTAGTGTTGCGCCATTTTTTTTTTTTAATATTTCTTACTATAGTTTTATTTAACCGGTTTTTAAAAGAATCAATTCAAAATGTGGCGGACAGTTTACCCACCTCTTCTGTTTGAAAAACGCATAAATGTACGCTATGACCACTGACCTCTATAATACAAGTACGCTGGACTAACGATACTCTACGAAATGACAGTTGTTTTTTGTGCCGATTCAAAGCGCCCCGCTCGTAGTCCCAAGGAACTAAAATTGACACGTTCTTTCAAATGGACGTTGATTTGTTTACTTCGTCTCTGATGATTCAGGTCTAAATCGTGAAAAACTAGTTTATTTGTGTATTTTGTGTTTACTACGTGATATTTGGAACATTTTTATTATGAAAGCATGCGGATTTTGTAAAACTCGCTGCCAAAAAGACAGCGGATTAACCTTTCACAAGTAAGTGAATTTTACGACTATAAATGTTTCGATTGCTTATGTGAGCATTTTTATTACTATCTTATATTTAGAATAACTGTTTTCATTAATATCCCATCATATTTAAGTGTAATTAGGGCTCAGTTTTCACATTTAGTGAATACAATAATTTGAATAGGGTTGTAAATGTTCCATGTCGATAATGTGTCGATAGTTTTCTTCAGACAGTTAATAATTTTAAATTTACGTCTTTCAAAGAGAAATTTACTGTCGCCAGAAATTTCTGCAATTTGATTACCTACCTAAAACAAATGAGCAAATACTAGTTTCTAATTTCAACAGATAAATCCATACTAATATTATAGGTAAATTCGAAAGTAACTCTGTCTGTCTGTCTGTCTGTATGTTACATTTTCACGCCTAAACCACTGAACGGAGACCAATATTTGGCAGAGTATAGTTTTTATCGACATATCTCGCGGGCGAAGCCGCGAGCGGAAGCATAGTATTATATGTAATGTGTACTTGTTTCCGAAGTAAAGACCTAACATCAAAATAAAACTTGTCAATGTACTGTATACTTTAGTCAGTTTTACTTTAATTATATACTTAATTTCAGATTTCCCACCAAATCAACTAAGCAGGGCTCAAAAACATGAAAATGGAAAATTAGAGTCCTAAATCGAATTATCATCTTTGTAGCAATTTCACTGCGGACTGTTTCGTTAAACACTCTACACTTACGCTCTTCTCCATACGAACACGGCCTTTTGGAAGACTAGAATCAATTCTATTTTATTGTATGTTTGACATTCAAAAGTGCCTATGTACCTATTTGAAATAAAATAATGACGTTCAAAAGTGTCTATTTCATTTGAATAAATTATTTGACTTAGACTTTGTTATTACTTGTGTTTTTTCCATTAGTACGCACGCAATAATGAAAATGGAATCCCTCTCCTTTCCGCTAGTAATAACTACATGGTAATGTTACAAGGTTCACTTTAGGCATTCAATTTGAGTGGATTTGATTGAATTTGTATGGACGCTGTTTGTTGCTTTTTGTTTCCTACATGGTTCAATTCTTCCAAATTGAACACCAAAAGTGACAACACAAAGTCACGAAGAATACAGCTGCCGTTGGATTTACTAGGTTAGAGCGAAATGGCAACATAGTTTTTAGTTCATATTGCGAACTAATGTGACCCCAGTTCAGATTGTAAAACTAGTGTAGTTGAGCCAGGAGATATTAGCTCTACCATAGTAGTTTTTAGGCTAAATTCTAAGCCTATCCTCATATTTAAAGCTCACTGATCTGACCGTCATGCGCTATAACCTTACTAGGACACTATCCACTAGTTTATAGCGTGCGATCTGACCGCGCCCTAATGAATTTTCAGATAGGGGGCCGGCGAACTACGTATGCTATAATGCGTAGTTCATACAAACGTAATACCAAAATCATTTGTAATTCAAATATATTCTTAAGGTAGTGTGTATTTATTCCGATTAGATTACAGAATATCTAGGTTCCCAAATATATATTTTGAAAGGACTCTGATATAAAGACGAGACTGAATTTCATATTTCTATAGAAAACTTATTTTTCTCATAACTCGTCTTTAAATCAGTGTCCATTCAAAATATATATTTGGGAACCTAGATATTCTGTAATCCAATCGGAATAAATGCATACTACTTTAAAAATATGTTTGATTTACAAATTATTTTGGTATTACGTTTGTATGAACTACGCATGCTCCGCCGGCCCCTTAACTTTTGCAGAGCAATTACACTATTACTTAAAAATGAAGCATAAAAATAACTGGGAGTGATCCGATATTATTCTCTTAAGTAATAAATTATTCTCAGTGGTTATAACGGTCGATAAAATTCATAAAAGTATTTTTTTATCGTAGGATATATCCCATCTCTAATGTTAGTTCTATGGTCCCTTCACTCTGCTATCAGCGCCAAAATGGCGAAAATCAAATGGCTTCAATCTGTCATCCATAGTCTGCAGTCCAGCGTACTTGTATTATAGAGGTCAGTGGCTATGACCCTTCTATGACCTTAGTGGCTAGCAAAGAGTAAAGTAACTATAGAGGAAAGTCAACCCAGTCAACGGTCAACCTCTTTCCATCACGGCCTTAAGCTAAGTACACACGCATCAACTTGTTGACGACTTAACGATTTCAATAACTCACATCCGTACACAGCACAGGTTTTGACGTCGGTAGTGACAAATCAGCTGTCAAAATCTGTATGTGGACATGAGATTTTGAAATCGCCAGGGATTCTGGTAACTAAAATCGCTGCGTGTGTATCTTGTATTAGGTATTCATTTAGAGATCAATCTGGCTTGGCATTAGTCCATCCCAAAATCCCAATCCATCATCGTGTTTTAGATTGATAGGTAATGCTAGATTGACGCCAAATATTTAAATTTTGATTCGGATCAATTACATCTGATTGAACTGATGCCAGATTGACCGTCTAAGAATTTTCTACTCAGCATTTCACAATTCTTTTGAAATTTGGCACACATATTATGTATAGTTCTGATGACACAACATAATAGAGACCGGAGTTGATCTAATGATGGAGACGGAAGCCGGCGATTGAGCTTTGTAACAGCAAAGTTTACAGCAGTTACATCGTGCTTGGGCTTATTAATTTTATTAATTGAGAATTTTAGAACTAACTGGGGTATGACTATCATCGAGGGTCTGATGATGGATATGGAAGCCTCTCGAAGGAAGTGCCTGTTTAAAAAGGAAACTAAAAATGAAAAACTTTACTATAAAGGAAACCGTCGCCGCGTCGCAAAACGAAATTGTAAAAGTGTATGGATAGAGTGCCGCAATAATCTTTTCGCGTCTGAGTGACGTTGACAGCGGGGCGGTATTGATAAAAGTTTGTGAAATTGTCACAGAAATTGTATTTTCAAAACAAGGTGGCGGCGTTAGTTCTGATTTTAGCCATCCAAAACAATCTTGTAGCGTTGTATATCAACCGATTACAACTCAACGCGACATTATTATTTGTCTTCTATTGGCATTTTCCACAAGTCAAGCGATTCTAGCAACACCCGTGGCATTTGACAGTTTACTTCCCTATTTGAGGATTTTTTTCTTGTAAAATCGACTAAATGGATCGGTCTATAGACAAGCCAACAAAATAATGACAATTGATTGAATTGTCATGTCATTTGACGTCATTACTTCATTAGTGTCAGAACTGTCAGACCATCTTGTTGAGAAAATGTTTTGTTTCTAAAATAAATAAAGTTTTCGAAGCAAAATGTCCCTCAAACTAGTAACGAGAATATTTTTAAGTGTTTTATTGACCACTAGTAGTTATGCATTAAGTGATATGACCGAGAGTTCATTCGGAAAACATAAAGAGGGTGTTATTGCTGCATTTGGAGATTTCAATTCAGATGAATTAACTGATGCGTTTGTCATTAAAAATTACTCAAGTGTGGAAGTTTATCTTGCTTACGACAAAGAACCTTTTATGAGGCCGTCGACATATGCTTGTAATTTCAGTAACATTTTAATAACGAGTGTTGTACCAGGTGATTTCGATGGAGACGCATACATGGACATAATGCTGACAACCCAAAGTTTAAACGATACTTCTAATTTGCATACTGTTAGAATATTATGGGGTGGCGAGTCCGCTTTGAACTGTTCTGATGCTTTGTTTATAAAGGCCATTTCATTAGGTCAACCATTAGTAATGGACTATAATCGAGATATGATTCTGGACCTTTTTGGCATGAATACACAAAATCAAAGGGTGTTTTGGGTATTCGACAAGACCAGAACAACTCCTATTGAAAAACAGATGGGTGATGATATGACTAAGATGATAAAGCTGCCACATTCACACTCATTTTTAGATGTTAATGACGATGATGCTGCAGATCTTCTAGTTACAACTACTTCTAATGTTGAAGTGTGGTTGAATGATGAAATAGAAGGATTTAGATATAACAACAGTATTGAACTACTAGTGGGTCATCCAACAATCTATGGTCAAGCTCTGTTTCTTGATGTAGCTCTCTCTGGACAATTCTTTTTAGTAATACCTGTGTGCTATGATATTCAGTGTTTTAATAGCACTATATTGATATATGACAACCAGAAGTGGCATGATCTTCAAGTGGATTTCAATGATGGCAAGGGAACATTGTGGCGATTTGTGCCACCAAGAAATGAAATTTATTTAGATACCATCACTATGAGAAGTGGAGATTATAACATGGATGGTTACCCAGACATCTTGATGACTTTTAGTCCTACCAATAGTAATGAAACCAGGGCTTTTCTGCTTCATAATAGGCAATGCAGCTTGCCAGGGTGCAAGTTCTACAGAACATTTGAAGTGCAGTGGGATAGGTTTGACTCCTTTGGTAATGATGTTATAATGGCCACTTTCTATGATTTCTACATGGATGGTGTCCTTGACATAATATATGTCAAGAAAAATGTAACAACACTGCAACATACAATGAATGCATTCAGAAATGAATTGGAATATGACACAAACTTCATTAAAGTCATTGTTGTTACTGGTTTAACCAATGAAAGAATACCAGTCAATAATAGAACTTTGTATAATAGAAAAGTTACATTTGGTAAGCAGTTAATTATATTTGAATTAGTTTCTTTGGATTGCTTAGTTCCACAAGTATTTATGTTTTCTTTTTGCAGGAACCAATCTCCCTGGACCTAAAATAGGTTACAACACATGGTCTCAAGAAGGTACTTACAGGACAGGTGTTTGTGCTCAACTGCCGCAGTCTGCATATTTTGCTCTACAGTTACCTTACTCCATATTTGGTTTGGATCGCACACCAAATTTTGTTGATACTTTGAATGTTGGCCTCTCAGGATATTCTAAAAGTTGGACTCAAATAATACCAAATTCTCAAATCGTAGTAGTTCCAGCTCCGCCCAGCGACCCTTCTCAATGGAAGGCCCAGTTGTTTGTGACACCAAGCAAAGTTATTCTTAAGAGCGTGTTTGTATTGACTGCTATCATAGTTATTATTACTGGGTGCGTCTTGTACTTGCATTGGAAGGAGAGAAACGACAGACAGGATATTATAGAAATTGATGAGAAGACTTATGTTAAGATATAATTTTGTCAAGTTTTGCAATGTGTAATCACTAGGTACCTAATTTAAATATAATTACTTATAAGAAATAATGTGATCTTTTAGTGATTAGATTGTAAATAATATTTTTATTTGTATAGTTGGTTTAATAACTTTTTTCTTTTGTTATTATCCAGCCTACTGTTGGGAGATACATGAATGATTAGTAAGTAAAATCAGACAATTGGAATTTATGTACAGACGCCAGCACACCAAGCTACCCGAAACTGTAAAATTTTCCCAATCAATCTTAAACCTCATGCTTTTAGGGGCCGTCTCCACGAGCGAGAGAATCGCGGCCATATTGTCGTCGTGACACTTACTTCTATACACTCTCTTAGAACGTGTCTCCACAGGGCGATATCATCGCCGCGAAAATTTGATGGCACGGCGAGACTATCGCCGCGATTCTCGCTCGTGGAGACGGCCCCTTAGCGATAAAGTTTGACCAATTGTAGTAGCTTGATGTGCTGTACCTTATCAATAAGAAACTATTGTTATTTAAATTAAGTTGCTGTGATAAAATTATGAAGACGACTGTTGAATGCTAACTATCACAAGCAAGTGTATGTCAAATTAAAATAATTATGTTCGTTTTATTTATGTATGTTTATTTTTCAATAAGAAAACTGTAGGTCAAGGAGAATGTCAAACAACCATTCTCAATTCAAATAAAATACTTAGTAAAGACAAAAACATGCTTGAAGTTCAAAAGTAATTAAAAGTTTATAATGTACTTGATATACACAGAAGAAAACAACACTTATGACACATTATTAGGTACAATTCTCTAGAGCAAAACTAATAAATGTGAGCTACTTTAAACCAGTTAAAGAAATATTTATAAATGGTGAACATTGCTCCGATTTCAAAAAACATTTATTGACATGAGGAAAACTTGGTTTACATGAAAACAATAAGTGTATCACCCAATCTAAATTTGAGTGAAATCATCAAAACACATTGTACAGAAAGTTTGATTTAAGTATCAAACAAGTAATTATACCAAGTACGCGCGTATTAGATCACCCAGGCTGCTGGGATCTGAGTACTCTGAATAGCCTTTGACCAGCAGCAATGTCTGGCTGCAGGAAATTATAGCCATACCAGTGCAGTGTGGCTCAATTGCTGACCAAACACAAACTGACTGTCTAATACGCGCGAGAGTTCTTAATGCTTCGATTTCTTATGTTTCTTCTCCTTCTTCTTTTCCATTTTCTCCAACTTCCTGTAAACAGAAAAAAATTGGTTTAATTTTTGTAAGTACATGGATTTCTTAGGTATGTTAAGATTTTATTTATATCCTGACTTGGTGGTTTTAGGCTGCCTAATTTGTAACTATATTAGAGCCAGGAATTTGAGATAATTTTCAAGATATGAAACAACAAATGGACAAAGTTCAAATTCCATTGCAACCAAAACTTAATCTAGGACTTTTTGCTACAAAATGGTCACTCAAAAAACTTAGAATACATTGCAGTAAAGTACAACACTGATTAAGAGTCGATGGAATGTAATTACTGAGATTATGAACACTGCTTTACTTACTTCAACAACTTCTTTTTCTGTTTTTTAGTTAATTGACTGATTAGATCCATTTCAGTGAGATTAGACGAGTCATTTTCTTCAATCTTAGTGGCAGATAGAGGCAAAGCTCCAGCTTTCATCACAAGACCAGTATCTCTCATTTGTTGCATCAGTGTTGGAACATCTGGTTTCTCCTCTTCTTCTTCAGGAGCCGATGTGGAAGCTTGCAGGGCACGAGCCTCACTCATAGATAAAGAGTACATAGAACATTCTTTGTCTGTAAAAAGGTTGCAACCAGTTTAATAATATTTTAGGCTAAGATCAAGAGTTAAATGAATCAGTTACAAAAATACATCACTCAGGTCACTACATTCTTGCTATGACACATAGAAAAAGGTTTATAATATACCAATTAGGTACTTCCATTTATTTCAAACCATTGCTCTTGAACTTAGTTTCATTAAATTTCTAAACCTTGCCAGAAGCAATAAATCTGCATGTATTTAGAACGAATGAACTCACCTGTATTTATGTGACCCCATTTGTGGCATTTGATACATCTAACATTTCGGACAAGTATTCCAAAAGGCTGATCTCTGATTTCATTGTCCCCCTTGCAGTAGCTCTCTCTGGGCGCGTTGTACTTGCGTTGCCACTCGAATTTATATTCAGGTTCATTATCTTCACGTTCTCTTTCTTTTTTAACACCAGGGGGTGGCTCATACATAAAGTTCAAACTTAATTTGTCCTTACTGTCTTTGCTCAGCAATGCCCTTGAAATAAAAGTATGATTTTAATAATTATTTCAAGACAAATTTACTAATTCTTAGATTAGGGATAATAACACGACTGTTACTTACTTGTTTTCATGAAGTTCTTGTTCCTTTTCATATTGCACTCGTAATTCCTCTTGTTTCTTTTTGTAAGCTTCTGTTTTCTGTTCTGCCATCCATACCTGCCGTTTAACATAAATGATGCTTTACTATCACGAAACTAAATAAAATACAGCTGATCACAGGCTGTTGTAAACACAATGAAAAAATTAATGTCAGCAGCATTACTTACCCTTTTCAAATTATCTCTTGAAGCAGGATGGAAGAACTTCTTACACATGTAATTATTGAATCCTTTACCCATTTTGTTTACTTAAATTGTAAAGACTGAAGTAAATTAATATAATTCACAAGAATGCGCCGCCTGGTACGCAGCAGTTCGCAGTGATCGCAATGGATCCAGTCCATAGAGTACTATTATAAAGGATGAAAATCCAGTCTATCAAAAAGTACTCTGTGAATGGATCGCAAAAAAGTCTATCACAGTCACAGAACATATTATATACCATAGATAAAAATACTAAATGTACAAATATATACCCTAAAGATCACAGTCTTTCAAAAAGTACTCTGTGCCTCTGTGGCTGTGCATTAGATAAAAACATAACCCTCCTTCTGACGCAGTCGGGTAAAAATACAAAATCTGTGCTCGTACGTATGACCACTGATCACTGACCTCTATAATACAAGTACGCTGGACTAACGATACTCTACGAAATGACAGTTGTTTTTTGTGCCGATTCAAAGCGCCCCGCTCGAAGTCCTCAGGAACTAAAATTGACACGAGCTTTCAAATGGACGTTGAGTTGTTTACGTCGTCTCTGATAATTTAGGTCTAAATCGTAAAAAACTACTTTATTTCTGTATTTTGTGTTTACTACGTGTTACATCCGCCCCTAAGACGACCCACTGACCAACATTTTATTATGAAAGCATGCGCATTTTGTAAAACTCGCTGTCGAAAAGGCAGCGGATTAACCTTTCACAAGTAAGTAAATTTCTTGACTATAAACGTTTCGATTGCTTGTGTGAGCATTTTTAATACTATCTTATATCTAGAATAAATGTTTGCATTAATATCCCATCATATTTAAGTGTATTTAGGGCTCAGTTTTCACATATAATGAATACAATCATTTTAATAGGGTTGTAACTGTTCCATGTCGATAATGTGTCGATAATTTTCTTCAGACAGTTAATAATTTTAATTTATACGTCTTTCAAATAGAAATTTACTGTCGCCAGAAATTTCTGCAATTTGATTAGCTAAAAAAAATAGCAAATACAAGTTTCTAATTTCAAAAGATAAATACTATATGTATCTAATGTGTACCTACTTGTTTCCGAAGTAAAGACCTAAGTAAAGACCGAAATAAAACTTGCCATCTACAATGTACTGTATACTTCTTTAGTCATTTTTACTTTAAATAGGTACTTAATTTCAGATTTCCCACCAACTCAACAAAAAACATGAAAATGGAAAATTGGAGTCCTAAATCTAATTATCATTATATTTGTAGTAAACATTTCACTGAGGACTGTTTCATTAAACACGCTACACGTACCCGTTTAAAAAATGGCAGTGTCCCTACAATTTTTTTTGGTGAGTATTTAAACATGTTATTATGTCTGATTCTGCATACAGTAACTGGGTTGTGGAGGTCAGATAGGCAGTCGCTCCACGTAAAATTCAGGCAGCTGAATAAGTACCAGTATTTTACGTAACGTTAACAACGTTCGTAACAGGATGCAGATCGTGTTAGACTGGAAGCCGACCCCAACATAGTTGGGAAAAGGCTAGGCAAATGATGATTAAAACTGTGTGATAAACTTGTCCTCTACTTTATATTTTTTGTAAGTCAGAATCAATGTAATAATGGAATATTTCCAGTGAATACAACTTCTGTACGTGACGACATGGCTACCCCAACACCGTGTGTATCTGAGACAGTTGGAG
This sequence comes from Mesoligia furuncula, assembly GCA_916614155.1. Lineage (NCBI taxonomy): Eukaryota > Metazoa > Arthropoda > Insecta > Lepidoptera > Noctuidae > Mesoligia > Mesoligia furuncula. Next base: position 13,123,515 of record OU744803.1, on the reverse strand, counting down.
TAAAAAGAAAATTTAGCAGCATTGATGGTAAATATCAATTCCTAAATTTTACAAAGTAATGTGATCAAGAAGGTTCCTACAATAAAATATTTTACTTACAGAGGCAAGCACGAGCTCAACCCAAAAGATGGCTAGGACCATCCCCGAAGTCTGCGAAAATATTAAGCATGACCACAATTACGAAAATATAGTATCCAGAAGTATCTCTGAAGTTTGTACAAATATCAGGCACGACCACCGCTATGAAAATTCACCCAAATCTACAAAAAAAATGATACAGCGAGTTAAAACATCTCTCAGTATGTCACGTAGTCATGTGAAAGTTTTATCACAACATGTTAGAAGGTTGAAGCTCACTGTTTCTTCTTTAAAAACTATAATTACCGATTTAAAAAAAAAAATGATTAATGATGACTGCGTAAATATGTTAGATCAGTATCACGATTTTAGGCCAGAATTACTTAAAAGAATGTTAAAAAACACTGGTCAAAAGGTGAATCGTTCTAGGTATCCCCCAGCTTTAAGATCATTTGCAATAACTCTTCATTTTTATTCGCCTAAGGCATATAATTATGTCCGCAAAAAATTTGATCTAGCTTTACCCCACCCTGGAGTATTACGGTCTTGGTACAATTCAGTCGATGCAAATCCCGGGTTCTCTGTAGAAAGTTTTAATGTCTTGCGATTTAAAAGCGAGTCAGCAAGTCAAAAAGGAGAGAAACTTGTATGTGCCTTAATTATTGATGAGATGAGTTTGAAGAAAAGCTGTACTCGCAGTCGTGATGGCATAACTCGCGGTCACGTTGATTTAGGTATTGATTCGGAAACTAGCGATTTACCAGATTGTAAAGACGCGTTGGTTTTCATGGTTGTGCCATTAAAAGGCAATTGGAAAATTCCATTTTTTTTTATTAATGGTTTATCTGCCGAGACAAAAGCCGCACTTATTAAGCAGGCTTTAATTCGTTTACATGATGTGTCTGTTGAAATTTGTTCATTAACTCTAGATGGACCACCTGAGCACTTTTCTGTGGTTACGAAATTAGGGGCTAAATTGCAAATAGGGTATAATACACGGCCTTACTTTAATCATCCTATGGACAAAAGTCACAAAATTAATGTTGTATTTGATCCCTGTCATATGTTGAAAAATATAAGGAATTGTTTTGGTGACTTAAAAACATTAAAAGACCACGAAGGATGTTTAATAAAGTGGGAATATATAGAAAAGTTAGCAGTTTTGCAAGAAAGTGATGGACTACGGTTAGGGAATCGATTAAGAAATCTCCATGTCAATTATAAAAAAATGATAATGAAAGTTTATTTAGCAGCTCAAACACTAAGTAGTAGCGTGGCGGATGCAATTGAATTTTGTGACACTATTTTGCAAATGTCAGAATTCAAAGATTCTGGTCCGACAGTCAGATTTATTAGATCAGTTGACAGAATTTTTGATTTTTTGAATGTAAGAAATCCTTGGGGCAGAGGTTTTAAAAGTCCACTTAGGTCAACTAATGAAAAAAGGTGGAGGTCAAAAATAATGGCTGAAATAAATTATCTCAGCCAAATTAAATTAACAAATGATACACTGTTGGTACATTCACGACGCAAAGCAGGGTTTTTGGGGATTTACAACGCCGTCATTTCGGTTTTTAATATTTACGATAAGTATGTCAAATCTTATAAACCGGAAATCGAATATTTGTTAACCTACAAACTTAGCCAGGACCACCTAGAATTATTTTTCTGTGCAATTCGGAGCCGCAGTGGTTGGTGCCCAAATCCAACGGCGGCACAGTTCATTAGTGCCTACAAACAATTACTAATTCACCATGAAATCAGTACATCCACGGGCAACGTTTTAGGCAATGATATACCTATTTTGACAACAACTTCTGGTTCAAAAGTGGCTAAACTTAATAAATTCGATGTTGGTGTTTATAGTGTAGCTGAAAACATGCGTACAATAAAAAAATATCGCTTAGAAGAAATTGAACCACCATCTTTACAAGACGAACTAGGTGAATTTTTACATCTGTTTTGGTCAATACCGGATTCTAACGTAAATGAGACATCGAAACAGTGTGTGGGATACATCGCTGGGTTTGTTATTCGAGCTATTCGTAAAAATATTAAATGTGATGATTGCTTAGTAGCTTGCGAATCCGTATCACAAGACGTAGTTTTGAATCGTAGAAGTGGTATAGCACTCATAATTCAGAAAACAAGAGGAGGCTTAACTGTACCTTCTATAAGTGTGGTACACATTTGTTTATTGGTAGAGTCATTATTCCGCCAATCTTGTAAAAATAATAATGGTAAACCTCCAATCGAGCGAAATTTCCCAGCAGTATTAACTACAAAAGTACTACGAGATATTGTAAATACTACCAGAAGTTTGTTTCCAGACTTAGAGAATCATTTTAAGGAAACTTTACAATCGGATAATTTTACAAGTCATTTTCATATTCTTATAAAACAAATTATAACTAAATACATTGAAATTAGACTATACGCTGCTACCAAAAATTACTCGCTTCATATAACTGGTGACAAAGTACGGAATTTTTTATCACGTCAAATTATTTGGGCTCGCCAATGACTTAAAATATAATGTTATTTTGAAATATCCAAGGTTGCGCTTCCAAATTACTGGAAATAGAATTGCTTTTTTGTTTTTTTTTTTTCAATATAGAATTGTTTTTCGAAAACACCAAGTTTGCTATCATTTGTTTAACAGAGCATTGGTTGAAAGATTATCGTCAATTAATTATGAAAATTATTGTGTAGTTAGCCATTTTGAGGCGAAAACGTATGATACGAGTAGGTACATGGTGGATCATTAATATTACTTAAAAATTCTAGGAAAATCATGTACTTTAAGTTAAAAAACTACAAATTATAAAACCAATTTTGTAGTAGCAGTCTCCACTACTGCCGGTCGATTCTGTAAAAATCTAACCGTGAAAACTTAGGTGAAGTGAGTTTGTTTTGCTAGGAATTGACACTATTGACAACTCACTCCACGATCACTTCACCTAAGTTTTCACGGTGAGATTTTTACAGAATAGCTCCGCAGAAACAGCTACCTTATGTCCATTAAAATATATAACAATATTCCAAAAATGATAAGAGAACTAGCATTTAATTTCTGAAAAAGTCTGAAAAATTGGCTTCTCCAATATAATTTTTATACTTTAAAAGATTTTTTTGATTATAAGGGTAAATATAAGTCAATAATATATATATATTTTTTTTAAGCCGACCACAACATAGTTGGGAAAAGGCTAGGCATGATGACGATGATATATATATATATATTTTTTTTTTAATAATATGGTAGGTTTATTCAGTTACATAATAGAAATGTTGTTATTGTTATGTTTTTATTTGATATTTATACATATTATTATTAGAGTTTAGAATGTCCATATTATAAGTGTTTTATATTGTCTATTAGAGTTTATGTAATAAACAAGTTAAATTTTATACCTACCCACGTGTACATTAGGTTCACATTGTAAATATTCGTATGCCGCTATTAGCGGCGGATGTGTTGAACTTATCCCTTTATACCAACCAACTTTGTACCTACCTTATCCGACGAATAAATATCTTTGAATAAATATCTATTATTCTCACATATTTGCAAAATATTGTTAAAGACAAAGTTCTTTAACAATATTTTGCAAATATGTGAGAATAATAGAATCAATTCTATTTTATTGAAATTTTTAACATTCAAAACTGCCTTCTATTTGAAATAAATGATTTGACTTTGACTTTGTTATTTTTTTGTGTTTTTTTCCCCATTAGTATGCACGCTATCCAAATACCCAACAATGAAAATGGAATCCCTCTCCTTTCCGCTAGTAATGACTACATGGTAAGGTAATGTTACAAGGTTCACTTTTGGCATTCAATTTGAGGGAATTTGATTGAATTTGTATGGACGCTGTTTGTTGCTTCTTTGTTTACATGGTTCAATTCTTCCAAATTGAACACCAAAAGTGACTATCACGAGGAATACAACTGCCATTTGATTTACTAGGTAAGAGCGAAATTGCAACATAGCTCAATAGTTTTTAGTTCACATTGCAAACTAATGTGACCCCAGTTCAGCTTGTAAAACTAGTGTAGTTGAGCCAGGAGATATTAGCTCAACCATAGTAGTTTTTTGGGAGAGGTGGTGGCTGCGACTTACGAGTTGTAGGTCGTAGGTTCGAACCCAGACAGGCGCTTCACTTTGTGTAAATTATTTCATCACCACTGCTCTCAAAACGGTGAAGGAAAACATCGTGAGGAAACCGGCATGTTCTAGAACCAAAAATTCGAAGACATGTGACATCTGCCAACCCGCACTGGGCCCGCGTGGTGGATTACGGCCCACTCCCTCTCACCGAGAGGAGGCCTGTGTTCCAGCAGTGGGAACAGTATAGGCTGATTATGTAGTAGTTTTTAGGCTAAGTTTTAAGCCTATCCTCATATTTAAAGCTCACTGATCTGACCGTCATGTGCTATAACTTTACTAGGACACTATCCACTAGTTTATAGCTTGCGAACTGACCGCACTCTAATGAATTTTCAGATAGGGGCCGGCGAGCTACGCCTGCTAATGCGTAGTTCATACAAACGTAATACCAAAATAATTTGTAATTCAAACATATTCTTAAGGTAGTGTGTATTTATTCCGATTAGATTACAGAATATCTAGGTTCCCAAATATATATTTTGAAAGGACTCTGATATAAAGACGAGATATGAGGAATTTCAAATTTCTATAGGAAACTTATTTTTCTCATAGCTCGTCTTTAAATCAGTGTCCATTCAAAATATATATTTGGGAACCTAAATATTCTGTAATCCAATCGGAATAAATACACGCTACATTAAGAATATGTTTGATTTACAAATTATTTTGGTATTACGTTTGTATGAACTACGCATGCTCCGCGCGCCCCTTAACCTTTGCAGAGCAATTATTCTATTATTTAAAAATGAAGCATAAAAATAACTGGGAGTGATCCGATATTTTTCTCTTATGTAGGTAATAAATTACTCTCAGTGGTTATAACGATCGATAAACTTCATAAAAGTATTTTTTTATCGTAGGATATATCCCATCTCTAATATTAGTTCCACGGTCCCTTCACATTGCTATCAGCGCCAAAATGGCGAAAATCAAATGGCTTCAATCTGTCATCCATAGTCTGCAGTCCAGCGTACTTGTATTATAGAGGTCAGTGCCACTGATAAAGTTAGGGATGTAAAAATTATCGATTATAGAAAAAATCGATTAACAATCGATTTTTTTCAATAATAAAAACATTTTTACAAAAAAAAAAACAACCGACTTCCAAAAAAAACACTACAAATTGAAAAATAACTTTAATTTCGGAAGTCGGTGTCTTCGGTTCCGCGTTTTCGTTTATTGACACCGACTTCCGAAATTAAAGTTATTTTTCAATTTGTAGTGTTTTTTTTGGAAGTCGGTTGTTTTTTTTTTTGTAAAAATGTTTTTATTTTTCACTTTTTAGTGGGTCAGTCTGTAATTTATCTAAGTTACAATAGCCTAATGCCAACTGTTCATCACCTTTTACAAAATTTTGCTTTTCCCGATGCTGGGACGTTAATTGTTGAGGAGTTCTCCCGGTAAGAACCAGGAGATCCTCAACAATCACTCGCAATACGCATTGTGACGAGCATAAATTGCTTAGCAACCATATTAAAGTAATTGAATCGCAACCCGTGAAATATTTGTCAGTGAGTAGTTCCGATGGCCATCTGTGATCTTCATCATCAGCTCCACTTTACCAAGTGATGATTTCCGAGAGCAAATGCTCAAGTTACTTTAAAAAATATCCAAATCGCTATAGCTTTGCCTATAAAATTTGAGGGTTTCCCTCGATTTCCATGGAATCCTCTCATCAGATTCCAACTTGATGATAACGGGACCGCCTCGAGAGTATACCCTTTCAAATAAAAAAAGAACTTTTGGAATCGGTCCAGCCGTCTTCGAGTAATCGGTGAACATACACAAGGTAGCTACTGTAAACTGAGGAGTTCCCTTAACTGTCCTTCGTCTTCATCATCAGACCCTTAATGACAGTCGCAACCCATCTAGGTGTAAAGTTCACATCAATACAAATTAATCAAGCCCAAACACAAGGTAACTGCTGTAAATCGTTGAGGAGTCCCCTCGACTGTCTTTCGGCTCCATCATCAGATCGACTCCAGGCCTTCATCAAATTGTAGTGCTTTAAAATACTTAATGAAAAAATTAACAAACGCACTAGTCGCTCCTACGATTTTCGAAAGTTCCCCTCGATTTCACTGGGATGCCATCATCAGATCCTGGTTTCCTTACCATGGGACCACCCTTGGCATATATCCTTTCCAACAAAAAAAGAATAATCAAAATCGGTTCATAAACGACGAAGTTATCCCCGAACACACATAAAAAAAAAAAAAAAAAAAAAAAATATATATACGGTCGAATTGAGAAACCTCCTCCTTTTTTTGAAGTCGGTTAAAAATCAATTTACATCTTACAAAAAATCAATTAATAAAAAATCGATTTCTTATTCACTGCCGACTTATTACAGACAAGAGCGCGAAGCCGCAAAGTACCACGAAGCAAGTATTTTATAATTTGCCTATTTCTTAAGGTCAATGGGTAGTGGTAGTTCTTGCGTCTTTGGCAATTTGTAAGTCAGAGTCAGGTTGTATCTTGATCAAAATAAGATGCTCGACAGCAAATATGTATTTACATAATTATAACTATAATAATCAACAATACATCTCTCTAAGTTAGATTTGTTCTCTTTTGATCTAAGAATATTTGAATTTGGCGGGCTACCACTACGTTACATCATTCACCTTAGAAACTTCCAGCAAAGTAGAAATAAAAAAAAAATCTTTTTGTGTAAAATTAATGTATAATTTGTTGATATTATTATTATTAATAAAACTGTGAATGCTGTGATAGTGATTATCGATATTTCAGGCGTTTAATTTAATCTGTCAAAAAATAAGGAAAAAATCGATTATTTTAATAAAATCGATATTTTTAATTTAAAAAAAAACGATTATTTTCTAATCGATTTTATTACTAGGCAAAACAATCGATTAATTAATAATCATTTTTTATGTATACTGACACATCCCTAGATAAAGTACATACATAAACTAAAAGGTATTGCCACTATAAATTTTGAAACTACACTGTCATACACATTGTGTATACATCCCCAAACATAACTAGCCAAATGTGGGTGCACTATAAGTGCACCTCTGCCTATCCTTTCGGGAAATACAGGCGTGATGTTATGTTTTTGTGATTTTCCGTAGCAGTCAAGACTTTTTGAATGGAAAGTACTACGTAGCCGATTTTCCAGTAATATTGGGAATAATCTCCTCCTAAACTTGCAACGTAGTTGTAGTCAGTATCCATAGTATCAAATTAATCATAGATTATAGAAGGCACGGCACGGCTGCCGGACGGCAGCCGTGGGGTACCATTTTTGTATCTAATTTATGGAATCCAAAAAGAAGAAAAAAAAATATATATGGAATCAGTATGAACTATATTGGGTCCAATTTATTTCGCGAAACTTGGCTATAAAATTCTTAACTTGTCAGTTGGAGACATCATTACATACTCCCAATTTCTGACAAAAAAACGGTAGGGATGTGAAAAAAAGAAGGATCGAAATTGAATGCTTTGTAATTTTGTAATGTACGTACAAATAGTTTTATTTAGATAACTAGTTTTAATTGGATAAACTAAAATAAAAGACAAAAATTCTGTGTGTGGCCGTGAGGTTTTGCTAACGTTAGCGACAAACACGGCCACACACAGAATTGCAAAAGTCGCTACGTATCTACATACATAAATAGGATTAGGAGATTGGTCATTGTTCTTTTATGGATCAGAATATGGTCCACAAAAGGGATCAATGGTGGGATATATGATGGTACGCGTATGTATTTAATAAGAAATCATAATATTAATTTTTTTTAGGTACCTTTTTTTTTTATTTTATCCTTCTAAGAACGATAATATTTTGAAAGAATGGAAAGTGATAACGAACTAAGAGCGTGGGCGACCAACGACGGGGTGGGACGGGTGAACAATAAATTTTACGTGATCGCCTCGCCCTCGCCTCGGGACAAGCTCACGAACCGCGATGCGGTGCGTTACGGCTAGTCGGTCGTCACCGCGCTTACGGTTTGTCGTCCCCGCGCTGACGTCTCTCCGTACCCGAGTTTATGTCTCTTCGTGCACCCTTGCCCCTTTCACCTCTCCGGCCTGCCTGCTGCACCATCAACCAGCGGTCGTCGAGCCGTAAGTGCGGCAACGCCTAGCCATAACCGAGCTGCCGAGTCGACGTATCGGAGCTGCTAATCCGCTTTGGTTACGTGCTTACGTTAGGGCGCGTACACATAGCGATCCGTTGTACAGGTTCGTTATTTGATGGCGTATGTAGTTGTATAAACGAGTTCACACACATGTATTGTGTGTGAACTCGTTTATACAACTACATACGCCATCAAATTCCGGATAAAAAAGAAAAAGAGATCAGATAAGATCCGTTAAAAAGGATCCTGTAAAAACGGACGCTCTGTGTGTACGCGCCCTTAGGTTGACGCCTGTTTGACGGCGAGGCGAGTGGCGATACGGTCGGTGCCGATCCCTTTCCGATTTGATACGTGTACTCAATGATTCTTCTCCCTAAGTAAGTACCTACGCTTTGGAATGGGCAATTAGCTGCATATTTTCTGACTGACCGACTTCTTGACAGTTCAAAAGTGCCTGTAAATGGTTTTAATTATGATAAATGATAAATGATTTTATTTTGTAAGTAGGTTTGTACAAACACTTTTACACGTCAATCATGTTTTTTTAGGGTTCCGTACCCAAAGGGTAAAAACGGGACCCTATTACTAAGACTTCGCTGTCTGTCCGTCTGTCCGTCTGTCTGTCTGTCTGTCACCAGGCTGTATCTCAAGAACCGCGATAGCTAGACAGTTGAAATTTTCACACATGATGTATTTCTGTTGCCGCTATAACAACAAATACTAAAAACAAAATTAAATATATATTTAAGGGGGGCTCCCATACAACAAACGCGATTTTTTTGCCCTTTTTTGCTCGATATCAAAAATGGCCACAGGTAGGCAGTTGAAATATTCACAAAATACTCAGTTGTATTTTAACTTTAATAATAAATAATAAAATTAAAATAAAATAAATATTTAAGGGGGGCTCCCATACAACAAACATGTTTTTTTCGGCGTTTTTGCCTTGTGGAACGGAACCCTTCGTGTGCGAGTCCCACTCGCACTTGGCCAGTTTTTTAAAAACTAGATGAAGTCGGCGTTTTTTTAAATAAATGTTTTGAGTTTGAGTTTGTTGCCTTATTTCTAACCTCGCGTTCGTTTTGCGAGGTTTCATTGTGTCATAGAGAATACGGCCTCCTGATTTGGCTCTTTAAAATGACCACTTAAAAAATACAGAAATATTTCTTTAGTCAAAGCTTCAGGATTCTCAACGTAGTATCTCGAAGTAGTCTGTGATTCTCAACATATCAAAAACCGAATGAATTGGGATAAGAGCAAGAGAATAATGATAATATTATCGGTAAATAATAACGGTATTTTTCAAAATCGACTAATCGGACCAACTCAATCGGTGTAATTAAGTTACGGTTATTGGCTGAGTAGTGTTGTCTCGTTATTTACCGATACTTTTGTGTATGGTGCTGTGCTTGTCAAGTAGTGGTGGTTATGTGATGGTGGATGGGAAGATAATTTATTTGTATACTTTGCAAAGCTACAAGTTTTTGCGTTTCTCGTTGCAATACAGTGATTTTATCGACTAAAAGGTTTTGGATTCTTTTGTACATCGTTAGAGTATTTTCATAACTTATTAACTGAGTATACAGGTCAATTCATGAGTACCTACGACTTTCTAAAGTCCAGTGTTAAATTATACTCGAATAAAACATCGGTGTTATTATTTTGTTTAATTCGTTTGTACCTTAGAATACCTGTGAATAATGATAAGCTAATAATGATTAGTATTTGATGTAATGAAATATAAATAACAAATTTTGATTTGCAATTCTATTTTTTTTCCATTGTGCTTATGTATCTATTTTGGTATTATCACTACCTCCAGCCTATCACTATTACTACCCTATCACGCACGTGAAGCGGTTAATCCGGATTCACAATCCATTTTACATATTGTCATCATTGTGTTGCTATAAGTTAACACATTCATACGGTTTTATCATGTTGATGTATTTTTAGAATCCAACCTACTATGCTATTCAAGCTTGATTCCTTTGTAAACATTTTTGAAGTTTATATTCAGTTTGTGTACATGTGAAATGAAATATAGATATACAGTGGTTTTACATATTGAATGACTCTTAGAAGACTGTGATTAAATATGATCCTATGAAGGATACATCAGGACAATTCAAACAGGAGAATTTGACATTCATGGTGAGTAATTCCTTCATGTTTGCCCTTATGTTTTCTTAAACCGCTTTTAATTTTGGGACAAAACAGATGTGTTTAATCTAGTAAACAATAATAATTTATGTTGAAAATATGGCATAGCATTGCTAATTCTTTAGTTTTTTTTAAAGCAATAATTTGTAATCCGGTAAAGTCTGGTAACATAGTAGTTGTTCTGTACTGTGATTCATTACTTGGACTTTGGTTTAATACATTCATGTTGATTATTCCTTGTGTACTAAAAAATTTGTTTGATTAAAAGTGGTATGTCTTCTATGTTACAACTCATGGAAAAGTCGGCAGCATAATTAATATCCTATGTAACAATTGTGTTTTTGTACTTTATTAAATTTATTAAGATAATTTGCACGGCAAGTGTATACAGACAGTTCGTCATAGAAACTTAAAGTCGGTTTTCTCGTAAGGTTTCCATATAATTTATGAATGTATCACTTATTTTTCTCGCTCCTGTTGCTATTTTCTTATTATTGTTGGGGGTTCCAGAATAAGAAAGAAATAAAAATTATTTATTTTGCACAAATAACATGCATATTGTAAAATATTCCTTTTTTATACATACACTCCCCACTCCCTCTCACCGAGAGGAGGCCTGTGTCCCAGCAGTGGGAACATTATAGGCTGATTATGGTTATACATACACTAATATAAATTATCCAAAAGCCTTGTATTCAATTAATAAAAACAAAAAGAAAAATTAAAAAGGTAAAAAGTTTTACAACAATATTCTTAACAATTTCATTTTCTGGTGCTTTTTTGGTGGTTGTCATTGTTGATTCTGACTATATAAAATCCTTTACTTACTTAATTATAATATTGTTGTTATGCTAGTAGAACTATGATACATTCAATTAATATTTTCCTTCTAAGTTTCATATTATTGTTTTCGGTTTTCTTTATTAAACTGGAAATAAATTGTGGCAAAAAAAATTAATTGTGTAAAATAATAACAGTCGTAAGGGTTGACCGAAGGTTAAGCTACGCTTGCCGCGATTTGTCCGTGGATGGGTGACCACTTATAATCGAGAGCCCTCCATACCTCGGAAAGCACATTAAGCCACTTGTCCTGGCTGTAATTTGCAGATATTTGACAGTCTCTTGTTACAGGTAGCCCGAAAGTCTCTCCTAATTAGTCTAACAACCAGTCCAGTTCTCCATGTAAAATACTGGTGTTAAGCTGCATTTGTTTAGAGTGGCGCCGACCCTAACACAGTAGGGAAAAGACTAGGCAGATTGATTGAGTTTAGAGGAACTAAGCGGTTGTGTAGACTGACACAAAAACAACATTGTTTTATAAATGTATAACATCATGCCTGTAATCTCCGAAGGGTTAGCATAAGCATAATCAGTCTATAGTTCCCCCTGCTGGGATATTGGCCTTCTCTTTGAAAGGGAGTGGGCTGTTATCTCACATGTGGGTCCAGAGCGGGTTAGCTGTTGTCACATGTCTTCAAATTGATGGTTCTAGGTCATGTTGGTTTCCTCATGATGTTTTCCTCTGTTTTGAGAACAATGGCGATGAAATTACTTACACAAAGTAAAGCTCCTGTCTGGGGGGGCTTAAACCCAGGCAGGCGCTTTACTTTGTGTAGCAATTTATTTAAATTTAGTTTGTGTAGTAATTAGTAGTAATAATTCGTACCACTGCTGGGCTACCTCTGCTCTGCAAGGGTTGGGCAGAGGTGAACATACACATAGATTAGACATGAATATTTTTGTGTCTTAAGGTGTATGATGACAAAAATACACTAGCACAAGTCATTGGAGAAGTCACATTGATAGAAGTTTTGAAAAATAAGAGTATGGGTAGGTACTCGGTAGGTAAGTCACGCTAAGAAGTATTAAGCATTTGGTATATCTGTGTATGTAGATTTATTTTAACTTTAGCATAAACTTAATTTCAATCTGCCAATAACTAACCATTAACAAATAATAAAGTAACTAACCATTAACAAATAATAAAAGATACTTACGTATCTGCTATGAGTGACTTGACTCCTTGATTAAATTTTAAATTTTTTAAATTGAAAGTTAATTCCATGTTTTGTATTGCCACTATGTTGCAATGCAGCCAATTACTGCAAGTTGTTGTTGTTGTTGGTTGAATATGTCATGTTATGAAATTACTTATTTGTTAAATCAGGTTAATGGTATTTAAAATCACTTTGATTATGACCAATCTGGCCATAATCAAAGTTAGCAAATTGCAGAATTTAATATAATCACAGTATGATTATATTTAATTCTGCAATAATCTGGTTATTGAAAGATTGCAAAGGTCAGGAGGCAGCTCATTAAACAGAATAAGTGACGACTTGTACATAGCCATATTTTTACCAATAATGGTTGCAAATAAGCTGACATAACAAGCATCATAAAACCCTTTATGTATTTATGCAATATTTCAAAGCTGGTAAAAAAAAAAAAACTTAAAAAGTGACTACAAAGTAAAAACAAAATCAAAGCCAGCTTATATTTTTAACTTCTTAGTTGTAGTACCTCACACAAATTACTGTTCCACTACTTACTATGTGAAGATAACAACATCATCAACATAGACAAAATGGATTAAAAACCTATTATTTATACTTGTCAAAAAGTACTCAAGCAAAATTAATAAAATGTATATGGGACCAACGGGCAACGACACACATCCTTTACCAAATGCAAAAAAAAAACAAAGACATGTACCAAAATAAAAAACTGGCCAAGTGCGAGTTGGATTCGCACACGAAGGGTTCCGTACCACAAGGCAAAAACGCTGAAAAAAACACGTTTGTTATATGGGAGCCGACCTTAAATATTAATTTTATTCTGTTTTTAGTTTTTGTTGCTATATCGGCAACAGAAAAATCTCATCTGAAAATTTCAACTGTTTAAGAATCACGGGTCAGGAGATACAGCCTGGTGACAGACAGACGGACAGTGCAGTCTTAGTAATAGGGTCCCGTTTTTACCCTTTGGGTACAGAACCCTAAAATAAATTTGCCGAATACATAATCACCTATTTTTTTAAGGCGGTTAAAAAAGATCAACTATACCCTACTACTTATGTAGTTAATTTCTTAAGTCAGTTATAAAATATTTTATACCAGCCAACCGATGAGCCGGATAGCAAATATTGGGCCGAACGTAGCTATAGACCATGTCTGTAGACCTGAGCGCGCCTTTAGAGGTTGATTGATTCGTGGATATCGTCGAGGATCGGGTGGATTTGGGAAGATTACAGTTTTTTTTTTTTTTTTTTCTATAATGTGATCAATAATTCTATAATTATACATGTGCCTTAAATATATTATGCATGACTTATTTGACATTTCGACATTTCGTGTCGAATAAGTATAGTGCAACCTTGCAACCTTTCTGTTATTATTACCATATCATAATGTACAGACGCCAGCACATCAAGTTACTACAAGCTGTCAAAGTTCTTTAATAGATTTTCAACTTTATTGTTAAAACATAAGTTTTAAGGTTGATTGGGAAAATTTGACAGTTTCGGGTAGATTGATGTGCCTACCTAAATTCTGCCAAAAAAAACATTCATACATGAAGTAAAGAAAACATAATGTATTGAATATCCTGTAGTCGCAGGATATTGACCTACTATCAGGTACCTATACGGCCGGTTAGTGAAGTAAGGCGGGATACAGGATATGAGGATAGTAAAAATAGCCGGATATCCATTCCTAAATTATTATTTTAAATCGAGTTTTGCCCATTGTCATCAATTACTGGACACGGGTACACGGCGGTGACGGCGGACATAACCGTTATATGCAAAGCATGTTAACCATAATGAATATCCTTAAGTTTTATTGTCACTTAATCCTAAAATAATTTTGTTCATTTGCACAAAGTATTTAAGGCAAAGCATATTTTAAAGACAGTTTCACCATAACTTAGCAATTTGTTATAAATTATTCCTTTTTAAACCAATAAGTTAAGGTGGAACTAGTCGCGAGCTCGAACTCACTGGCGATCATGGCCAAAAAGCACGCAGTCTCACCTGGCTTCGCGTCCGACAGAGATAGTATCAGTAAGGAGCAGTTGGATGCTAGTCTACACGTACAATGTCTAGTTCTCACGCACAGAAACACCGTTGTGAACTGAAAGGCGCGTAAAAAAATTCGAAAAGTGCTTTGGAAAATCGAGTTTTATGAAAACACCACTGCATAAATTAATTACAAATAAAGTTTATTGAACTCTTCGATATCTGAGCTTTGTCGGTACCGACTTTGTTTTGAAGATTTTACAGTTCTTTTATTACTTATTTTCACCTAAATTTACTTTAACAAGAAATAAAAATTAACTTAAAAGCTTAAAAAACCCCCGATTTAAACAAAAACCTTTAAAAACTAAAATAATAATATATATTGGCTCTTTAAGTTAATATAAGTTGCAGGAAATATTTTAATCCAAGCGTCCTCGCGTCGGCGGACGGCTAATGAAAATTGGAAGTTAACAGCAGCTATGTTTTCTACAATAGCATACATTCATTATTGCTGGGCCCATAAGCCTCACCTGTTTTGTTTTCATTAGCCGTCCCGTGAATATTCACTCCAGGTCTGTTGTACGGAACATCGCTATAACTTTTTTCCACACAACGATAATTATCCGATAATTATCGGATAATTATCAGATAATTATCGGATAATTATCGGATAATTATCAAAAAGCTTAATTATCTTGATAATTTCGAACCCTGCCTGTGAAAGATGCTCATATGAATTCATCAATTATAAAAGGGCTGATATTCTTCAAATGGTTGAACCGATTTTATTGAATTATAGCTAAGAATACTCTCGACCAAGTCACCTTTTGTTGTCTGTGTGGTGCCGGACTTAAAGAATAGCGCCACCCCATACTTCCCGTGGGTGTCGTAAAAGGCGACTAAGGGTCTTTCCGGAGAATGGGCAGCAGCGTTCTCTACGCATTTCACCACCATACTATACTGCGATCGCCAACCCGCCTGCCAAGCGTGGCGATTATGGCAAACCCCCCCATTTTGGGGGAGGCCTATGTCCAGCAGTGGACGTCTTTCGGCTGAAATGATGAATGATGAGTCACCCTTTAAACAAAAAAAAAATAAAATCGGTTCAGCCGTTTGGGAGCTACGATGGCACAGACAGACACACAGATACACACGTCAAACTTATAACACCCCTATGTTTTTGTCGGGGGTTAAAAATAGCAAGAAAAACGAATCTTTGTTGTCTCATAACTTTTTAATGGCTTTTTATTTTACTATTCTGTTTCCGTACAGACAAAATTAATAATAAGACAAAACGATAATTAATATGTTTTACTTTGGATGCACAATGTCAAACAGTGGAGTAATACTTACTCTCCCGAATGTGTGGAAAAATATCGAGTAGTGGCACCTTAATGAGTTATTGTTGTATTGTTCTATTTTAATCATCTATTTATAAACACATCAAGGAAAATTATGACACGGATTTGTAACAAACTAATGGAATGATACACCCAATAATCCTAATAATATACAATTTAATTATGATGTAATTTTATGAAGTGAAGCTATCTATATTATGAACTAATATATTTTTACTATGCTACTTAATGAGTTAAATTGTCCCTATTTTAATACATCTATAAATAAACACGTGTTGAAGGAAAACTGAAATGAATATGTCACAAATACAACCAACATAAATAGATATGTTGGTAACCTATGTAAAGAAAAGTCGTTTAATCACTGCTGTATCTAGCAAAAAGGGTTAAGTAATATAATGATATAATTACAAAACCTCTAATATTTACAAGATATAACAACTGAACCTATAATGATATTTGTTATAATGATCAGTTAATTTAATAAACGATTAATATAATTTTAAAGTAACTAATTTCTATAAGCATAACAGACAATTAATATAAAATCGTTTGATATACCTACCACTCAAAAGACATAAAACCTATTTAGTCTAAAGGTAGTAAAAAAAAAAAATTAAATAACCTCCGACACAAAATAATAATAAAATAAAATGTAATTGGAAAAGGATAAAATAATTTAAAAACCCCCGACATAAAGAATTAATGTAACGAGACTAAAACAGATAAATTCATATGGCAGTCGGGGTACCGTTCTGTGGAACACCTTCTATTCTATGAGGTCCCTCGCAGCAGGGCTAGCATGGGCTGGGGATAAAACTTTTCTCCACCGGTTATTTCGACTGACAAGGGATAAAATTATTTTATCCACCTGCCTAAGCACGACAACAGGGGGAAAGAGAATTATATCACTTTTTGACATTAGACGTGGATACTCACCCCCCGTCTATAGCATGGCGACTAGTGGAAGAGAAAAATTACAGATATTTTGACATAACAAAGGGAGACATTTGTCCTCGTCTTTAGATGGTGGGTTTAAGTATATCTCTTGGAGAAAATATAATTAATTGTACTATAAAAATGTCTCGTGCTTACTGCCACCGTGAACAGTTTATCCACCCATGTCGCCATGCTCGGAGGGTGGACAAAATTGACAGAGGGGAATATTATTTTCTCCTCTCCCCGTGGATAAAATGCCTCCGGCCATGCTAGCCCTGCTGGTTTGTCCACCGTGAATAGTTTATCCACCCATGTCGCCGTGCACGGAGGGTGGACTTAATTGACAGAGGGGAATAGTATTTTCTCCTCTCCCCGTGGATAAAATGCCTCCGGCCATGCTAGCCCTGCAGCAGAGGTATCGTGTTTGGGCTCCTTGGAATGGTCTCAATAGGTTATAGATAGATGGTGACCAGGGGCTGATGATGAATTAGGAAAGAGAAATAAATCAGGACCGGCCAATAACAACTAAACATATGTCATTAGATAGGCATTTAAATAAAGAGCAATTACTATGGCGGTTCTTATCAAATCGTTGTGTGAAAAAAGTTATGGCGATGTTCCGTACAACAGACCTGGAGTGAATATTCACGGGACGGCTAATGAAAACAAAACAGATGAGGCTTATGGGCCCAGCAATAATGAATGTATGCTATTGTAGAAAACATAGCTGCTGTTAACTTCCAATTTTCATTAGCCGTCCGCCGACGCGAGGACGCTTGGATTAAAATATTTCCTGCAACTTATATTAACTTAAAGAGCCAATATATATTATTATTTTAGTTTTTAAAGGTTTTTGTTTGAATCGGGGGTTTTTTAAGATTTTAAGTTAATTTTTATTTCTTGTTAAAGTAACTTTGGGTGAAAATAAGTAATAAAAGAACTGTAAAATCTTCAAAACAAAGTCGGTACCGTCAAAGCTCAGATATCGAAGAGTTCAATAAACGTTATTTGTAATTAATTTATGCAGTGGTGTTTTCATAAACTCGATTTTCCAAAGCACTTTTCGATTTTTTTTACGCGCCTTTCAGTTCGCAACGGTGTTTCTGTGCGTGAGAACTAGTTCTCACGCACAGAAACACCGTAGCAGGAGCGTTGTAGGAGCAGTTGGACGCTAGTCTACACGTACAATGTCTAGACATTGCCGCGACGCGAAGCCAGGTGAGACTGCGTGCTTTTTGGCCATGACCGCCAGTGAGTTCGAGCTCGCGACTAGTTCCACCTTAAGTTATTGGTTTAAAAAGGAATAATTTATAACAAATTGCTAAGTTATGGTGAAACTGTCTTTAAAATATGCTTTGCCTTAAATACTTTGTGCAAATGAACAAAATTATTTTAGGATTAAGTGACAATAAAACTTAATAAATATTTATTATGGTTAACATGCTTTGCATATAACGGTTATGTCCGCCGTCACCGCCGTGTGCCCGTGTCCAGTAATTGATGACAATGGGCAAAACTCGATTTAAAATAATAATTTAGGAATGGATATCCCGCTATTTTTACTATCCTCATATCCTGTATCCCGCCTTACTTCACTAACAGGCCGTATAGGTACCTGATAGTAGGTCAATATCCTGCGACTACAGGATATTCAATACATTATGTTTTCTTTACTTCATGTATGAATGTTTTTTTTGGCAGAATTTAGGTAGGCACACCAATCTACCCGAAACTGTCAAATTTTCCCAATCAACCTTAAAACTTATGTTTTAACAATAAAGTTGAAAATCTATTAAAGAACTTTGACAGCTTGTAGTAACTTGATGTGCTGGCGTCTGTACATTATGATATGGTAATAATAACAGAAAGGTTGCACTATACTTATTCGACATGAAATGTCGAAATGTCAAATAAGTCATGCACAATATATTTAAGGCACATGTATAATTATAGAATTATTGATCACATTATAGAAAACAAATAAAAAAAAAAAAAACTGTAATCTTCCCAAATCCACCCGATCCTCGACGATATCCACGAACCAATCAACCTCTAAAGGCGCGCTCAGATCTACAGACATGGTCTATAGCTACGTTCGGCCGAATATCTGCTATCCGGCTCATCGGTTGGCTGGTTATAACCACCTTAATATGTTTCATCTAAAATATTTTATCCCACAAAAACATTTCATGTTAAATGTTGCCAAGACGAGACCATGTAGCTCGCACTGTCAAAAAGTAATCAGATCTCATGTAGAGCCAAGCTTCTAACTCTACACGCCCTAACTCTACAAGGCCTGACTTCGCAAACTCTACACCTTAGTCAAAATAATATGGCTTGGCCATTTCGCTACATTCATATGAGCGTAAGGTGTAAAACTCTCATACTGTTAATGGTTCTTGTAGTAACGAAACGGCCAAACCAGATATTTTGACTAAGGTGTAGAGTTTGCGAAGTCAGGCCTTGTAGAGTTAGGGCGTGTAGAGTTAGAAGCTTGGCTCTACATGAGATCTGATTACTTTTTGACAGTGCGAGCTACATGGTCTCGTCTTGGCAACATTTAACATGAAATGTTTTTGTGGGATTTCATTTCTTTTTGTAAGTTGCTTATGATATTTATACGAGTATTTTTGCTGTTGTTCATTTTTTCTTTCTTTTTTTGGGGTTTATTTATAACAAGGACCCCCTATATAAATTTTCAGACCTCTAGCATCAAAATTTACGGATTTTTTTTTTTTTTTTGGGGGGGTAAAAGTTTCAAGTTTTAATATTTTTTTGTTGTTTGTGTACTATTACTAGCTTACATACCAAATTTCAGCTTTCTAGGACTTCAGGAAGTACCTTAAGAATTTTGATGATCATCAGTCAGCGAGTCAGTGACGAAATCGGGGTATTTTAGATATCAATAAAATCTAAAGTATAAGAGCTATGCAATTGAAACTTTATAGGTTTAATAACTCAACCACTGGCATCACATTCCGAAAATTTTGTTTATCTGGTATAATCCAAACCCAAGTTAAGAGGGTTCAAAAATACGACGAAGTGCTTCGAGAAAAGGTAGGTAGTGCCCTTGCGCTTCGCTTGGCTGGTCTTGGCGGGGGCACTCCCGTGCCCCCAGATAACTGACTTAAGAAATTAACTACATAAGTAGTAGGGTATAGTTGACCTTTTTAACCGCCTTAAAAAAATAGGAGATTATGTATTCGGCAAATTTATTTTATGGTTCTTTGGAAGCTAATAGGCGTGTGTAAATGAGACGCACGACAACGATTAAAGAAAAAAATTAAATCAAAAATTTAAAAAACCCCCGACACAAAACAATAATAAAATTAAATGTAAGTAATTGGAAAAGGATCAAATAATTTAAAAACCCCCAACTTAAAGAATCTAGGTAACGAGACTAAATCAGATAAATTCATATGGCAGTCGGGGGACCGTTCTGTGGAAAACACCTTCTATGCTAAGAGGTCCCCCGACTGCCATATGAATTTATCTGATTTAGTCTCGTTACCTAGATTCTTTAAGTTGGGGGTTTTTAAATTATTTGATCCTTTTCCAATTACTTACATTTAATTTTATTATTTTTTTGTGTCGGGGGTTTTTTAAATTTTTGATTTAATTTTTTATTTCATGCTTTTTGTAGGGAGTCCTTAATATTTGTATTTCATTTCTTTTATTTTCTTGCGTTTTAAGATTCAGGTAATTTGGTGTTTAATCAGGTTTTTTATCCGTCAAAAAATAATTATTTATTTACCTATAATTGAAGAATAATTTTTAAGACTAAACAGATTTTTTTGTTTTATTATATCCTTTTCCTAGTTCTTCCTTTAGTTATTCAACTTTCGTACAAGTATTTCATAGCGTTAGATATCTTAGGTATTTCAGATCTAGTTTATAAAATGGGACTGCGACACTATCTGATGTAGAAATACCTACGCTTTTTAAGTGGTATTGTTCCATTCGTAATAAAAATAGTCAAACTCAGTGGTCGTAGGTACCAGTCATCACTCCACTTTCCTGATCATTCTAGAGCATTGATCAGACAAAAAAATATTTTGAAGTTTTTAGTTTTCATTTCGTTAGTTAATATTCCTCACAGTTTACATTATTCTACTTGTCAAGCCCTTGCATTTGATACCTATATTGAAGGAGTTGTGAAAAAATAATATAATTCGCCATTTTGTGGTGGCGGCCATCTTGGATTTGAAATTTGTAATAGCGTATAGTATTGTACTAGTCAAGCCCTTTCATTTGATATCCATATTGAGGGGGTTGTGAAAAAAAAATATAAATCGCCACTTTGTGGTGGCGGCCATCTTGAATTTGAAATTTATTATAGTGTATAGTATTCTACTATTCAAGCCCTTTCATTTGATACCCATATTAAGGGATTTCTGAAAAAATATGTATTCCGTCATTTTGTGGCGGCGGCCATCTTGGACCGATTTTCATCAAACATAGCTAAGAACGCTCCCGACTAATTCACCTTTCAAACAGAAAAAACAAAATCAAAATCGGTTCATCCGTTCGGGAGCTACGATGTCACAGACAGACACACACACACACACACACACACACACACACACACACACACACACACACACACACACACACACACACACAGACACGTCAAACTTATAACACCCCGTCGTTTTTGCGTCGGGGGTTAAAAAGTATAATGCGGTAAAGTTTAACAGCGATACAGCGATAAAGAATACGTGAGCTAATAGGAGATATGCGGTAGCAAGCCAAAGCAACGAGGGTTCGCGTCGAGGGCTTCTGGCTGACTGTCCGGCGGTCGCCGCCGACTGCGTCTTGAGCGGGCTGCGGAGGCGGCGCGGTGCGCGGCGTCCGGGGTGAGGTAGGCCAACCGGTTTCCGTGGCAAGCAGCGCTCGCGCAGATAGGCGGCGCGCGGCGTGCGCGCACCGTCACGCCAACAAGAAGTAAAAGGGTAGGTAGGCTAGTAGGTAGGCATACTGTGAACAATAACATAATATTAATGTGGGTCTGATATTGACGCCATAGGACCCCCTTACGAATAAAAGGGCCGCCTTATTTGTATCTTTCAGGAAACTTCACTCTGCGTCCTGAACGAGTAGTGCGCATTGGTCGCGCATCTTGTGCCTCATGGCCATGTATCTCAACGTCATCACGCCATGTATACGCTGGTTTTAACCGGTCAATTGACACCTTGACGGTCTTGTTATTTAGCTCAATGTCGAATGTCTTTGGACCTCTTGTAATGACCTTATGAGGGCCGCTGTATGGTGGTTCTAGCGAACCACGAAGCAAATCTTGGCGTAAAAACACATGCGTAGTGGTATGTAAATCCTTGTGCTCAAATACCCTGTGCTGTGAATGATCTGATGCTGGACATGGGCGTAGGTCAGACATTCTTTGTCGTAAAGTACTGACAAAATCTGGGTAATCTACCTTGTCATTAGTTGCGGTGAAAAACTCACCGGGGACTCTTAACTGCTCTCCGAACACCAATTCCGCTGGTGAGCATTGCAAATCCTCTTTGCACGCTGTCCTTAGTCCTAAAAGTACCATGGGAAGAGAACTAACCCAATCCTTCGAACCGTGTGACATCAAAGCAGCTTTGAGCGTGCGATGTAAACGCTCAATCATGCCGTTGCAGGCTGGATGATATGCTGTTGTCCTTGCCAACTTGATCCCATACGTATTTGCAAAATTTTGAAATAAGTGTGATTGGAATTGCCTACCTTGGTCCGTTATTACCTTCTTTGGGCAACCATACCGAGCAATCCACTCCAACACAAACGCCTTCGTCACAGTCTCTGATGTCATATCAGGAAGTGGAATCACCTCAAGCCATCTGGTATACCTGTCAATGACAGTAAGACAGTATTTAAAATTGGAAGATATGGGTAGTGGTCCAATCAAATCCATATTAACTTCTGCGAAACGTACATCTGGTACGTCAAATTTACCTAGAGGAGATGTGGTATGCCTTGTTACCTTAGACTTTTGACACGGAATGCACTCTCTAACCCATGCGCGAACATCTTTCCTAAGGGAAGGCCAAACAAAACGTTCACTGACCATTTTGATGGATGCCTTTGCACCAGGGTGGCTTAGGCTGTGCAACGTCTCGAACACACGGCGTCTAGGCTGTGCAACGTCTCGAACACACGGCGTCTGTGGGTAGCTGTCACGAAAGGTCTGTGTTTAGCCAAAGATACATCACAATAAATATGTACGTTTGAATTTGGTACTTGCGCTAACATCAGTGTCAACGAATGGTTACCCTTCAGTAGCTGTTGTAGCTCTGGATCATCACGCTGCGCAAGGGCAAGCTCCATGAAGTCCACTGGCGCAGTGACTGCCTCAATTCGAGACAATGCATCGGCCACCTGGTTGTCCTGCCCGGAAACGTGCTGGATGTCAGTTGTGAACTGAGAAATAAAATACAGATGATTAATTTGTCTTGGTGAACCTTGTTGGTCTTTTTTTTTAAATGCACCTATTAGCGGCTTATGATCGGTGTAAACGGTGAAATTTCGTGCTTCTACCATATGCCGAAAATGTTTGATGGCCTCGTATATTGCAAGTAGTTCGCGATCATAAGCGCTGTATTTCTGCTGCGTGGGGCTCATCTTATTCGAGTAGAAAGCTAAGGGCTGCCAGACGTTATCCACTCTCTGCTGTAATACAGCTCCTAAGGAAACATTAGATGCATCTACTACCAGTGCCAGCTGCGCATCGGAAACTGGGTGAACCAACAGTGCTGCATCTGAAAGGCTATGCTTACAACGCTCAAAAATTTCTAATAACTGGGAAGTCCACTTCACTGGTTTCGACCTTTTCATGCCTGGCCCTGCCAATAAATCATTTAGTGGGGCTTGTAACTCTGCAGCATTTTTCAAGAAACGCCTATAAAAATTAAGCATCCCTAAAAATCTTCTTAAACATTTTATAGGCTGAGGCGGTGGGTAATTCTGAATAGCCTTTACCTTCTCCTCTAACGGGCGCACTCCTTTTGCTGAAACAGAATAACCAAGAAAAGTTACCTGTGGCTGTCCAAAATTGCACTTAGCTACGTTGATGACCACTCCGTATTCTTCGAGGCGAGCGAACAGCTTCCGTAAATGTTCTTCATGCTCCTGCGTACTTCTAGAAGCAATTAAGAGGTCATCGATGTATGGAAAACAGAAGTCAAAATCACGTACCAGTCCATCTATAAAACGTTGAAACGTCTGTGCAGCGTTTCTCAAACCAAATGACATAAAAGGGAATTCAAACAACCCGAACGGTGTCGTGATGGCTGTCTTCTCTATGTTTGCTGGACTAACTGGAATCTGTTGATATGCTTTGACTAGATCTACGACTGAAAAAATAGTGCTTCCATGTAAATGCTGTGAAAAATCTTCAATGTGACGTACCGGGTACCTGTCCGGCACTGTCCTTGCATTCAGTGCGCGGTAGTCTCCGCAGGGTCTCCAAGTATCATCGTGCTTGGGCACTATGTGTAATGCAGACGCCCACGGTCCGCTGGAGCAACGAGCTGTCCCCTCCTTAACCATTGCTTGGAACTCTGACTTAGCTATCTTCAAACGATCTGGTGCTAAACGGCGTGGCCTGCAGAAAACGGGTGGTCCGGGCGTCGTATTAATAAAATGTACGGTAGAATGACGTACCTCCCTTGGCGCACCAGACGGACGTGAGATGGCCGGAAATTCTCGCAACAACTCGTGGTACCGAGAGGTACCAGTTACAGCCTTGACGCTGGGAATCTCCATCTTCGCCGTAGCTCCGCTAACAAAAAGGTTAGTTAATCCATCAATCAACCTATTGTTATGGCAATCTACTAAAAGCTTATAATGGGAAAGAAAATCATACCCAATAATTGGTTTGGTTACGTCCGCGACGACAAACTTCCAGCTAAAGTCCCTGCGTAATCCTAAATTCAGCTGCAAATTAATATACCCGTACGTGGATATAACAGAATTATTAGCTGCGCTGAGGTCGTAATTAACACGTACCCGCTTCTCATTTAAATAACTGCGAGGGTAGACGCACCTTCTTTTCCTGGGAAACTGACAAACGCTTAATTAGCTCGGTTTTAAGCTTCTCGTATTTATTAGTAGTGGGTGGATTTTCAATAATATCCTCTAGTTGAGCCATAATGGAAGGTTCTAGATTACCGACCACAGTAAAATATTTTGTCGCATCGGAAGTAATGTTCGACAAAGCAAACTGGGCTTCAACTTGCGCAAACCATACCACGGGTTTCTCAGGCCAAAAAGGAGAAACTCGTACTCTAACCTTAGCGATCTCTGCTGATCCCAACGCTGCAACCAACGCCTCCGTAAACTTTTCGTCCGCCATCTCTGCAATGACTTGAAGATAAAAATTTTACCCAACGTCAACGTATTCTTCGTTCGCGAGCGTTCCGGAAACTTAACTGACGTCACGCGGTCGCGTCTCGATATCTTCGCGCCGTATCTAACGATCGGGGTCACCACTTTTGGAAGCTAATAGGCGTGTGTAAATGAGACGCACGACAACGATTAAAGAAAAGTATAATGCGGTAAAGTTTAACAGCGATACAGCGATAAAGAATACGTGAGCTAATAGGAGATATGCGGTAGCAAGCCAAAGCAACAAGGGTTCGCGTCGAGGGCTTCTGGCTGACTGTCCGGCGGTCGCCGCCGACTGCGTCTTGAGCGGGCTGCGGAGGCGGCGCGGTGCGCGGCGTCCGGGGTGAGGTAGGCCAACCGGTTTCCGTGGCAAGCAGCGCTCGCGCAGATAGGCGGCGCGCGGCGTGCGCGCACCGTCACGCCAACAAGAAGTAAGAGGGTAGGTAGGCTAGTAGGTAGGCATACTGTGAACAATAACATAATATTAATGTGGGTCTGATATTGACGCCACAGTTCTGTACCCAAAGGGTAAAAACGGGACCCTATTACTAAGACTCCACTGTCCGTCTGTCTGTCACCAGGCTGTATCTCCTGACCCGTGATACTTAGACGGTTGAAAATTTCAGATGATGTTTTTCTGTTGCCGATATAGCAACAAAAACTAAAAACAGAATAAAATTAATATTTAAGGTCGGCTCCCATACAACAAACTTGTTTTTTTCAGCGTTTTTGCCTTGTAGTACGGAACCCTTCGTGTGCGAGTCCTACTTACAGTTGGCCAGTTTTTTATTTTGGTACTCTGTCTTTGTTTTTTTTTTTTCATTTGGTAAAGGATGTGTGTCGTTGCCCGTTGGTCCCATATATACATTTTATTAATTTTGCTTGAGTACTTTTTGACAAGTATAAATAATAGGTTTTTAATCAATTTTGTCTATGTTGATGATGTTGTTATCTTCACATAGTAAGTAGTGGAACAGTAATTTGTGTGAGGTAACACAACTGAACCTATAATGATATTTGTTATAATGATCAGTTCATTTAATAAACGATTGATATAATTTTAAAGTAACTAATTTCTATAAGCATAACAGACAATTAATATAAAATCGTTTGATATACCTACCACTCAAAAGACATAAAACCTATTTAGTCTAAAGGTACTTAGTAAAAAAAAAATAATTAAAAATTTTAAAAACCCCTGACACAAAATAATAATAAAATTAATTATAAATTCTTTATGTCAGGGGTTTTTAAATTATTTTATCCTTTTCCAATTACTTACATTTTATTTTATTATTATTTTGTGTCGGGGGTTTTTAAAAATTTTAATTTAATTTTTTATTTCATGCTTTTTGTAGGGACGCCTTATTTTTTGTATTTCATTTCTTTTATTTTCTTCAATTTTAAGATTCAGGTAATTTGGTGTTTAATCAGGTTTTTTATCCGTCAAAAAATAATGATTAATTTATAGTTGAAGAATAATTTTTAAGACGAAACAGATTTTTTTGTTTTATTATATCCTTTTTCTAGTTCTTCCTTTAGTTATTCAACTTTCGTACAAGTATTTCATAGCTATTACTTAGATATCTTAAGTATTTCAGATCTAGTTTATAAAATGGGACTGCGACACTATCTGATGTAGAAATACGTATTCCTTTCGTAAAAATTGTCAAACTCAGTGGTCGTAGGTACCAGTCATCACTCCACTTGCCTCATCAATCTAGGGCATTCTAGGGCATTGATCAGACAAAAAATCAATTTTCAAGTTTTTAGTTTTCATTTCGTTAGTTAAGGACGCTTGCACATTTTGAACTCGCTCAAGTTTAGGTATTTGAAACGCAACACAACAACATTACGCGCACGCACACATTGAACCCATTGTCCGCTCGATTTTATACGTAACTTAACTAATATTGGTACTTGAAGGTATTATTTTTTAATTTTACTGGTATTTATTGAGTAAAGTTAGTTGTTAGTTCGCAATCGAATTTGGTAACTGTTATTAGTACTTACTATGTGTGATAATCATGTTTATAGTATTGTTGAAGTTCATCAATCATTACGTACATTATGTAGGTGCCGAAAAACTACCTTAACATTTTAGTATTACAAGGAACATCTACGTTTATCCTTCAGTCTGCTGTTAGTTTGAAAAGACGTAAGTACTTTTAAATATTGTTTTTGATGACAATTGTTGGAGCATTACCTACATAATCAAATACTAGCCTGGGAGTTGTCGTAGTTTCGTAGTGATATTTAAAAATAATCATTCACTTATGAAAACAGTACTTAAGAGTAAACTAGTCGCGAGCTCGAACTCACTGGTGGTCATGGCCAAAAAGCACGCTGTCTCACCTGGCTTCGTTTCCGACAGAGCTAGTATGAGTGATGAGCAGTTAGACGCTAGTCTACACGAACAACGTCTAGTTCTCACGCACAGAAACACCATTCCGAACTGATAGGCGCGTAAAAAAATTCGAAAAGTGCTTCGGAAAATCGAGTTTTATGAAAAAATCATAGCATAAATCAATTACAAATAAAGTTTATTGAACTCTTCGATAACTGAGCTTTGTCGGTACGGATTAGGGAATGCAGAACCGGTTCTGTTTTAAAGAACCGGGATTTTCGGGACCTTCTGGCTAAAGAACCGGGATTCCCGGTACTTTCGATACTTTAAGTAAGCCTTTAAAAGATGAAGAGTTGAAACGGAGAAAGTAAAAGAAAGACGAATTGACAGGGCAAAATAAAAACATTTTAATCAAATCAAATAAAACGTTTTATTTCTTGTTTTATTGGTAACTACGCATATTCTACCAGCAACATCTTTATTAGCATTAAAACATTTTTGTACCTAAACCTAGATAATATTTATCAGAAACATTTATTAAACATCTTCTCCAAACAAATGATTTAAATCAACATGACTCCTATTGCAATTCTGCATAACCAAATTATAATTTAAAACTTGCGTAATATCTATAAAAAAAAAAGAAAAGGAACAGTGGAGTTTTAGCGTAGCATTAATCAGTCTCAATATTATTGATTAGATAATCTTAACCGACATTTTTTAAATTGTTATTTATTAACATAATTCATCATCATCCTTTCAGCCGAAAAACGTCCACTGCTGGACATAGGCCTCCCCCAAGCACCTCCACTTCGACCGGTTCTGTGCTTCTCGCATCCATCGGGTTCCCGCGGCCTTCACAAGGTCGTCGGACCACCTTGTGGGAGGCCTTCCAAAGCTACGTCTACCGGTACGCGGTCGCCACTCCAGAACATTTCGGCCCCATCGACCACCTGTTCTGCGAGCAATGTGCCCTGCCCACTGCCACTTAAGTTTGGCAATTCTTCGGGCTATGTCGGTTACCTTGGTCCTCCTGCGGATCTCCTCATTCCTGATTCGATCACGCAGGGAAACTCCATAGCTCTCTCCATTGCCCTTTGGGTGACTTTCAGCCTTCTTATAGGGCCCATTGTGAGTGACCACGTTTCAGTGCCATAAGTCATCACTGGCAACACGCTCTGGTCAAACCCTTTCGTCTTGAGACACTGAGGTATGTGGGACGAGAAGATATTGCGTAGCTTCCCGAACGCTGCCCAGCCGAGTCAGATTCGACGATCGACCTCTTTTTCGAAGTTAGACCTACCTAACTGGACAGTTTGTCCTAGGTAAACATACTCGTCCACGACTTCGAGTGTAGTGTCTCCGATCTTTATGAGAGTGGGTGTTACATGGGCATTTGATATGACCTTCGTTTTGTCCAAGTTCATTTTAAGACCCACTCTTTCGGAGGCTCTACTGAGGTCATCGAGCATTGAAGTCCTGCATAGTCTCAGCCCTGTCTCACACCTCGCTGCAAAAGGATAGGTTTCGAGGTCTGATCCTGGAGTCGGACTGCCATATGATAGTGGCGTTTACGTACCGACACTTCAGCACCTCGATGTACCGATAGTCGATCTGGCACCGTTGAAGAGACTGCAGAACAGCCCATGTCTCAATCGAATCAAAAGCTTTCTCGTAGTCCACAAACGCTAAGCAGAGAGGCAGGTTATATTCTTCGGTCTTCTGTATAACCTGTCGCAGCGTATGTATGTGGTCTACGGTGCTAAAGCCTTTACGGAATCCGGCTTGTTCGGGAGGCGTCAAACCTGCGCGCGAGACGGTTCGCGATGACTCTCGAAAACAGCTTGTAGACATGGCTCAGAAGTGAGATGGGCCTATAATTCTTAAGAAAGGCATTGTCGCCCTTCTTAAAGAAAAGTATCACCACACCTCTGTTCCATGCCTGTGGTGTTTTGTCCTCGAGTATGACGGAATCAAACAGCTTCTGAAGGGCCTTAATAACGGGTTTTCCGCCGGCCTTCAGGAGCTCGGCCTTAATTCCGTCATCACCCGACGCCTTGTTATTTTTGAGCTGCTTCAGAGCCATCCTGATCTCGTACAGGCTGACGTCCGGGATGTCTTCGGTATAGTGTCGGGTCAATCTAGCTCTTGGGTCGTTTGCCAGATCCATAACGGGGTTACTTGTTGACGTGTATAACTGTCCATAGAACCTCTCGATCTCTCTCAACAGCTCAGGTTTGGCGGATACGATCCTGCCTTCATCGGTCTTTAGTTTCGTAAGCTGGCTCTGCCCAAAAGAAGCAGTATTGTTTGAGTCTTTTTTGCGAAGCACTGTCCACCAAAATCACAAACACAACGCAAAGCACAACACTCCGAAGACGCGATGGCCGCCACCAGCCCCTCCCGCACCCTCGTGCAGCATGCTCTTGTAGCATGCATGCTTCTTGTGCATGCTAGGTAGCAAGTGTATTCCACGCTTTAAGCGGTCGGGCTTTATGCTATTAAATTAGAAATATTCGAAACGCGAAGTATCTTTTCCCGAAAGTACCGAAAGAACCGGGATTTGGTTTTAAAAATCCCGGTTCCAAAAACGGCACAAATTTGCGGGATTTCCCGGTACTTTCGGTTCCGGGATTTCCCGGGACTATTCACTAGTACGGATTTGGTTTTGAAGATTTTACAGGTCTTTTAATACTTATTTACGGGTTCCTTCTATTTGGCAGAATCTTGATACTCCGATTTTTATTTGGCATAACTCACATGGCATAATCTTATTTAATCGAATATTTTTAAGGCATAAAAATTATTTAGCATAACTTTTGTTTGGCAGAATATTTACGTGTCCGAATTTACAATGGTATACTTTTATCTTGGCAGAATTTTGTTTCGCATAATTACCTTTGCCATAATTAATATTATGCATAATTTTGTTTAGCATAACATTTATTTAGAGATACGATTATTTGGTATGGGTGCATATTTGAACATCAAAAATTAAAATAGATGTATCTTCTTGTAAAAATTAGTGTTCAAAACATCAAAAACTTATAATATATGGAATAAAACTGATAATTTAAATAAAGTAAATTTATGCTGTCGAATGGTTAGATAACCTACGTGCAATGTATTTAAAATCGAATGGTCTGCAAAAGTGACATAGAATGTTCTAAATATAGCATGTATTGGTAGCATTTTCAATATTAAATTAAATTTGTGTCATAAAAAGTCAATACGTTGTGCTGCAAAATTTTGTGACAGAAACGAATCGCTGCGAAACCGACTTTACGCAGTCTTGTCTGCCCTACCCCTAGAGTGTAATTTAAACCCGCGTAGGCGCGGAGGGGTAGGGCGGCCCGCGAGCTGAGGAGCAGATGGTTTGAAGGCAGCTTCGGCTTGCTGGCCGGCTTCGCCGGCCAGCCTCAGCCGCGGTGGTGAGCGTTAAAACCATCTGTGACGATAAGCTCGCGTGGCGCCGCCCAAACCCCGCAGCGCCGGAGCCGTGACAGAAACAATGCTTGCTGCATGTTGCATGCCTGCTTGCATGCTGCATGCCTGCTGCATGTTGCATGCCTGCTTGCATGCTGCATGCATGCTGCATGTTGCATGCCTCCTTGCATGCTACATGCATGCTGCATGTTGCATGCCTGCTTGCATGTTGTATGCCTGTTTGCATGCTACATGCATCCAAGCCGACAATATTTTTGTAATTAGCATTTAGGTTAGGGTAGGTTTTTAATGACTATCGATATAAAATGTATGCCAAAAGACGATTCTGACTGTGAATTTTCTGCGATATGATGGTTCTGCTTTTTAATTATTATGGATATAAACATTATGCCTAAAGATGATTCTGACTAACAAAATTATGAGTTTTGAATGTATGACAACTGAGTGTATGCGAAATGATTTTCTGCGAAATGAAGTTTATGCTATCCGTTGTTATGCAAAACAATATTATGACGTAAAAAGTTCTGCTATAAAAGGTAGACCCCTTATTTACACCTAAAGTTACGTTAAAAATAGCAAGAAAAACGAATCATTGTTGGCTCATAACTTATTAATGGCTTTTTATTTTAATATTCTGTTTCCGTACAGACAACATAAATAATAAGAGAAAACGATATCATGTTTAACTTTCGATGCACAATGTCAAACAGTGGAGAAATACACTCCCGAAATTTGTATGGAAAAAATATCGACTAGTGGCACCTTAAGTATTTTATTTACTGGGGCGAGAGTTCATAATTTTTTGTAAAAATAAAAAACTTTGTAACAAAAAATAACAGACTTCCAAAAAATGATTTATCACCTTGTAGTGTTTTTTGGAAGTCGGTTTTTTTTGTTAAAAAGTTTTTATTTCTCGCTTTTTAG
Source organism: Mesoligia furuncula (assembly GCA_916614155.1). NCBI lineage: Eukaryota > Metazoa > Arthropoda > Insecta > Lepidoptera > Noctuidae > Mesoligia > Mesoligia furuncula. Next base: position 13,091,570 of record OU744803.1, on the reverse strand, counting down.
TCGGGTCTGTTTATAATGTATCTAACTTACAATAACCTAATGTCAACTTGCTCATCGCCTTTTACAAAATATTGCTTTTCACAATGCAGGGACATTAATTGTTGAGGGGTTCTCCTGGTATTCACCTATCAGCTCCATTTTACTATTCTCATTGTGACAAGCATAATTTGCTTAGCAACCATATTAAAGTAATCGAATCGCAACCCGTGAAATACTTATTATTGAATAGTTCCCGTGGCCATCTGTGGTCTTCATCATCAGTTCCACTTCACTAAACGGTGCTTTCCAAGAGCAAATCCACGAGTTACTATAAAAAATAACCAAATTGCTATAGGTGTGTGTGCCTATAATATTTGAAGAGTTCCTTTGATTTCTCCAGGATCCCATCATTAGATCCTGACTTAATGACAAAGGATCTGACCACCTGGAAAGTATATCCATTCAAACAAAAAAAGAACAAGAAACAAAAATTTATTTTTCACATTGTGGTTTTTTTTTTGGAAATCGTTTTTTTTTTGTAAAAAAGTTTTTATTTTTCACTTTTTACTTGTACCCACCTACTCCACACAAATTCATATAACACTACTTGCTATGTGAATATCAGTGACAGGAAGCTACTGAACACATCCGCGTATCCCTTTAGAGGGTACAGGCGTGATGTTATGATGTGTGATTGCGTAAACAATGCATAGATATGCGATAGCAGCAATCGCGGTTGATTTGCTGGCATTTATTGAAGAGTTCCGTTGTCTGTCTCCGAAAATCATCATCAGATCTTTACGAAATTTAAATGGGACCATTTTGAAATAAACCTCTTTCGAACAAAGAAATAATTATGCTAATCCGTCCGTCCGTATATGACGGAGTTATGCTCGAATATACAACCTCCTCCTTTTTTGAGGTCGGTTAAAAATACTCTCGCCATCTTGAATAAAAAAATGGATGTCATATCGTAATCACCACCCCAAAATTGACTATAGTATCGAATATCTAAAAAAAAAATTGCTTCCGTCATTTTTATTTGATTATAATTTTGTAACAGAAATATTTATACAGTCTTTATGATCCATTAAACAAAAAATTACAACTAAGTATTTATTTCTAAAACAAATTCCAAAAATCGTACTTAATTTTATTTCGGTTCGAAAAAGTATCAACATCGTACTGTGGAGTACACAAAACGGAACTCACTTTTTAACGTAATTATTTTTTGCGAAAAAGCTACATAGGCGTGCTCCCACGGGCGCGTCTGAGCGCGGAATGACCATTGACATTAAAAAGTATGGACTAGAAATACCTACAAAAAAAGGGTGCATACCTACAACTCGTTTTGTCGCATAAAATGGCTGCCACTGCTAGGGTTGTACCAATCAAGGAACATAGGTGTTACTATTATCGAGTATCGATACTAAAAATATGAGTCTTACTAGTTATCACGTTTGTATAATAACTTACTAAATTAAAGTCCGTTGTAATTAGTGTCTAAACACACTATGCCGAAGTTACGCGACCGAAGTTCGGCAAGATTACGCCCGCAATGCTATTTCAATGCTATTGCAACGTATTTTCGGCATAATGTGTCGTCAGTAATTCAAATAGCATTGCAGGCGTAATCATGCCGAACTTCGGTCGCGTAACTTCGGCATAGTGTGTTTAGACACTTGCGGTTGCCAACCATACTTTATAATAACGTATCCAACTTTATTTTCGGTAAATATACTTTACAGTTTTGCATAAAAATAAAGTGTGCGAAAATACTTTATTTATAATCTTTTGTGATGCGTAAAACGAAAGACTCATGGTTAATTACTGAACTATTTATCGATAGGTACATACAAGTCAAAAAAGAAAATCTTTTATTAGAGTTAGAATTTTCAGAGAAAAATATTATAGTTATGCTTAAGACAAACAAGCTGTGAAGACAAATGGCAATATAATAAGATACCTACTTATAAATGCATCTGATAGCGTAAGTACCAAATGTAACAACTCTCTGTTACCGTCACTTCAGCTTTCACTGAGTTTTTTCGGTAATTAATCTGCAGTGGCGAGAAGAGAGAAACAGATAGTCCATAAATTTAAGAAAAAACGAGTTATTTATTTATTAAAATCAGTACCAGGTACATTTTGAATACATTGTAAAAATTGTGGAGTTTCTTGCCAGTTCTTCCCCATAGGAAACAACCAATTGGAACCGTGCACCTAGCTTTTGACGTGTCCTAAGTGTCCATGTAGGTTTATGTGAAATAAAATATTTCAATTTCGGTGCTGTGAACCAGAGGCCGGACCTGGCAAGATCACTCGGACCGAATAGGACACAGAATTACTTATGTTCACATCGCAGAATATGCCGATGACGTTTCAGCGGAGAAAACTATTATGGCAACGGTACAACCCTATTCCATTTGACATGTTATTGTAAACAAACAAATGAATTAACAAAATATACTAAAAAGGTCTATTATACGGAAATGAACCCAAATATCAATACTTTAGCCATAAATTCATGATCGCGTTACAACTGTATCATCGAATGTGTATTATTAAATGTATTATTGCATGAAAACCGGCTACTAACCTGTGCAAAGACATTAGAGGTTTATTTTCATTATTTCTTGCACCACACTTCACAATGCAACACACAGACATGTTGAATTGTTGTTTTCCAACATTTGCATGCAGTTTTAAAAGGTAAAATCTTTGTAATTTTCTCGCAAATCTCAATAATACAAAAAGTAAACAACCATTTGACAGCAAAACTACCACGAAACTTGTCGCAAAAGATGGCTGCTACGGCACCTTACCTACAACTGTACTACGTCACGTCAAAATGTTGCCAAAATAAGCAACAACTTAAAATATTGTTGTCTCTTTTATCAAATACGATTACCTTATTAGAAAGAACGAGACAAAACGATATTTCGTATTCTGAATCATATTTCACTCATATTTGTATAAGCAAATGTATGTATAGAATAACGCGGCCTCTCCATGTTTTTCCTATCTCAATGGGAATGACCGACCGGCAAGTGTCCGCGGCACAGTGTTTTATAAACCCAAAAAAAGTGACATCGCCTTTTTATTCCAATTTCGTATAGATTGATTCAAAAGAAACGCTAGAGTAAAATACCCAAGTTTCTAGTACATCTAGATGATGAGATATAATTTTTTGAAAATACGTAAATTTTTATCCGGATTATTTAAAAAAAAATCATAATAAATTACTAGTTAACATTATCAGCAAGTTAATTATACTCATACATGAAGATTTTAAAGGCGCAAATTACAAAGTTATCAAAAATTATTTAGGTTCATTTAAATCGACGTTATAATTTGTTTTAATATTTTCGATTTTATTTTTTAACTCGACAATCCCTCAATTTCGCTACTTGATTTTTATACATAAAAAGGCTTTATATGTGGCCTATACACACAAAAAAAATCAAAGCCCGAATCCGTGGACTAACGAAGTTATGATGAATAATATGTTTATCCGGATCGAATCGAGGTTAGGGTTGTCAATTTTGTAAACAAATTTTTTTTTAAATTTTGGTTGTTATGTTCATTAAAACGAAAAATGTTGAAGTATTGTGATTTATAACACTCCAATATATTATCTCCACTTATATTGTGAAAAATTAAAAAATTTGTGAGAAAAATATTTCTATATTACTAATTAAATTTTAATATTGATTTTACAAAACAAAACAAAGTTGCTAAAATTTTAATTAGGAGAAATAATAATAAACAACACTTGAAGAATTTAAATGATGAACTTGTTCACCAAATAGATAATTAATTATAATCATTAAACTTTAATTGCAGATATTATATGTACCAAAATCGTCAAGAACCAAAAATAAATCAATCAAACAATCATTAATCATTTTCTTCAGTCAATATTTCGTAATCGTCTATATCATCAGTAAATTCTTTCTCATTGTGATTTGGTTTAAGTAACGCCAAAGCAGCAGCAGGCAATGGACGTTTTCTCAAATTGGACGTTTTCTTTGGAGCTGCATTTTAGCAGCAATAATTAATAATAATAATAATAAAATTTTTATTGAAATAATAATAAGTTTACAAAAAGTGTACATATGGTTCAGTAGTATATATTAATCTAGGCCTATAATAGGATTATAATAATCTGGATATAGACTATGGTATATGAAATATGTGATTACAGTCTAAATTAGAACTCTGAAGGTAATGTAGTGCGTTGCCTGATCTAGGTTTATTTAAACCTGTGTTTCAGGCCATCTCCCTACAAAAGTATTTGTTAAATAGGACAGTCAGTGAATTAAAATAACATATATTGTCAGTATCTAAGCAGAGACAATATTTTGCGCAACCTTATTATAAACTATTTATATCTATAACTAAAATTATTATGAAATAATACTAGGTTAGGTAATTACAGTTAAGTCAGCTAGTTTAGTTCAGCACCTCTAGTAGTTTTTCCGTGTCCGAGTAATTTAGTTTTACTAAATAATCGAATAGCATTATACTACACCTATTATAACTTACATTATATATCTTAAGCAATTTGTTAAATTTATTGTATAAGAAAGGTCCTAGAAATAAATAAAATCTTTTTGAGAAAGCATGTTTAGTCTGAGCGTTCGTGCAAACCAGATCCTTTCTTCTCTTGTCTGTAGGTACAGGTTTAAAATCTACTTCAGTGTGCTGTAGTAAAACTATATTTAGAACAAAAAGTTGTCGAACTGTTAGCACCTTGCATGCCATGTAAAGCTGGTGTGTGGGAAATCGGAAAGGACGACGGGTGGCGACTTTTAGGATTGCTCTTTGAGCACGTTCAAGCAGCAGTAAAGTTGATTTTGCGGCACCACCCCAAGAAGTTATGCAGTATGTAAGAATAGATTGACACAAAGCCAAATAAACCTGTTTAATTAGTTTAAAGTCGGCTATGTCCCGTAAACTCTTAAAAATATATACAACATGTCCCAAAATTCAACGATAAGCCAGCACCGGAGGATAGACCTGCCCATGACTACTCGGGGAAAAAAAGAAAAAAAATATATATCTCTTTTTTTTTGAAGTTATAAAAAAAAAGAAGAAATTCTTAAAAAAGTGAGACCTTTTATGATATTTTTCACTACCATGACCACACTTTTTTAAATATTTCTGTTATTTTTTTTTATAGGCAACCTGAATAGCACTGCTATCTACCACAATTCTTAAAAAATCCAGAATACCTCTAGTTTTTTCACGTAAATTAATGAAACTTAATTTATTCCCTAAATTTTTTGAAGATTTTTACTTTTAATCAACTTTAACTCATCGTGGTGTAAAAAAAAAGTATGAACACTACTATGGCAAGTTTTTTTATAAATTGACGCAACTAATCAAGATTCCAAAATGGTATAATACTCTAGGCAAACAAGTTAAAAAAAAAAATGTTCCTATTATTTCTAAACAGGGGCCAAATGACGGTCTGGTAATAAAAAGTATTAGTTCTTGGAAAATGTTTAATATTTAAATAAATGGTCAAACAATTTCTCATGTAATTTATTAACATTATAACCAATGTTCAAATTGTTTGCCACCAGCAATAATACATGCACGACATCGCCTTAAAAATGACCGTTTTATTTGTCTTGCATATCTTCTGCGATTAATATGATCCGCAGCCTGACTGATATTTCGACGAAGCTCGTCCAATGACGCAATGGGTTTTGAGTAGACCCTGTCTTTAAGACAACCCCAATAGAAGAAGTCCAGGGGGTTCAAATCGGGTGAACGAGGTGGCCATAAGATAGGACCAAGTCGCCCGATCCAACGCCCTGGATACTCTTGATTTAAATATTCTCGCACAGGGCGGGCATAGTGTGCTGGGCAACCATCATTTTGGAGCCACAAGTTTTGGAGATCATTTAAGGGCACGTCGTCTAGCAATTCTTGCAAGTCATTTTGTAAAAAGTTTAAATAACTATTGCCATCTAAGTTTCCTTGTAACTCAAAGGGCCCAATTACTTTTCCATTTAATATGCCGGTCCATAAGTTAACCTTGAATTGATATTGGGATCTGTCTTGTCTCATCAAGTGCGGATTTTCATTGCTCCAACTATGTAGGTTGTGTAGATTTAAATATCCATCTTTCTTGCATGTTGTTTCATCCGACCATAGAATTTTGTCCAGGAATTGGGGATCTTCCCTGTGCCTTTGCAGCATCACACGGCAAAATGTGACTCTTAATGGATAGTCCCGCGGTAACAACGTCTGCACACGCCTGTAATGATATGGGTGAAGCTTGTGACGTTGTAAAATTCGATGTGCAGAACTTTTCGGGATTCCTGTAGCTTCTTCTATGGCGCGTACCGAAGTAGTCGAATCATTTTCTATCTCATTGAGAACTTCTTCATCACGATCCGAACTAGGTCTTCCAGCGTTTCTCCTACTGGATGGCATACGACCCTCCGAAAACGCTTGATGCACATTAATAAACACTCGATAATCAGGATATCTTTGAGCATTTGGGTACCTTTCTCGATACAGTCTGCTAGCAGCGTTAGCATTGCATCGGGTTTCTCCATAGATGAGGTGCATATTTGCGTATTCCTGTGGTGTGTATGGTTGCGGCATGTTGATCGTTAAACAGTCCAAAATGCGCCAGAACTCCAAATCACAAAACTCACAATCGTAGTCACAAAACACACAATCGTAGTCCAAGATAATGCCAGGTCAGTTCAGTTTGCAGATCGATTCCAGTCCAAAAAGCCAAGCCAAAAGTCGTTAGTACGTACGAGAGCCACGTCAGTTGAATACGGAACGGTGCGCAGTAAACAAAGGAGCAGAGCGTACTGAACTGACTTGCTCTGAGAATAATAACAGCTTCTCTACCTGCCCTGTTGTTGTCTCTTTTTAACGTAAATATCTCTGTCTATCTATCTCTCTCTAACTTCTAAGGTATGTATGCCCCATTCAAATTCCTAGAAATTGTAACAAGAACCCACTACCTGCCCTGTTGTTGTCTCTTTTTAACGTAAATATCTCTATCTATCTATCTCTCTCTAACTTCTAAGGTATGTATGCCCCACTCAAATTCCTAGAAATTGTAACAAGAACCCATTTTGGGCACGCAGTGAAAGTGATTACTGTCAACTATAATTTAAGGAATTTGGTTCTTGTTTTGAACTAGTATGGATATAATTTTTTTGTGGTTGATTTTCCTAGAGTATTATACCATTTTGGAATCTTGATTAGTTGCGTCAATTTATAAAAAAACTTGCCATAGTAGTGTTCATACTTTTTTTTTACACCACGATGAGTTAAAGTTGATTAAAAGTAAAAATCTTCAAAAAATTTAGGGAATAAATTAAGTTTCATTAATTTACGTGAAAAAACTAGAGGTATTCTGGATTTTTTAAGAATTGTGGTAGATAGCAGTGCTATTCAGGTTGCCTATAAAAAAAAATAACAGAAATATTTAAAAAAGTGTGGTCATGGTAGTGAAAAATATCATAAAAGGTCTCACTTTTTTAAGAATTTCTTCTTTTTTTTTATAACTTCAAAAAAAAAGAGATATATATTTTTTTTCTTTTTTTCCCCGAGTAGTCATGGGCAGGTCTATCCTCCGGTGCTGGCTTATCGTTGAATTTTGGGACATGTTGACTAAACACAAACCTAAACTTCCGTAAACACATCGAACTATTATGCACTAGAGTGCGTAAATTAATATTAATTTACGCACTCTAGTGCATAATAGTTCGATGTGTTTACGGAAGTTTAGGTTTGTGTCAATCGTGACGCCTAGGTATTTGATGTGGTCAGCTTTAGTTAAAGTGGGACAAGTGCATGCTGTGACAGCGTTTGTATTACAATTATGCGCGTGAATGTTTTCGTTTTTTTTTGGAATTGGATCGGAAGACACTAATGCTCTATGAAACAGATCATACATTGTTTGTTTGCGATCAAATTTGCGCGTGTGGTGCTCCCGATCAGATCGCCAATATTTGTTACGTGATTCGGCTGCTTGCTCTGAAAGCATACCGATGGGTAGTGGTGTTTTGTCAATAATAGATGCCCCATGAATTAAAATTTTGTGAATGCTAACCGTCATAGGATGCCAGTCATAGACACTCACATATTTGTAGGCAAGGTCTTTACAGAATGTGCCAAATTTGTCTGCATCTATAGGAATTCCACAAGAGATCACGATTAAGATAATGTGTAAGGCATCAATAAGCCAATATTCTAATCCTAAAATATCTGCAAAAGTTTGACGGTTTTCATCTGCCAAAACTATGCGACTTGTGTTGCCATCATTAGTGGTTCCAGAATTAGGAAGAACGACATCTACCAATACACCAATTTTATCACGTATAGCATCTTGGATACGTTTTTTTCTTTCCTGTACAGCTTGCCCTTCTGGTGAAGATTGATTGATACGCCATTTTTTTACTTCACATTTGTACCCGAGTTTGAGAAGAAACTCCAAGACTCGAATCCAGGCGTGTAGAGGATTGATGCCATGCGTCAACGTATCTGGGTTAACGGTTTTCGAAAATGCAACTGCCAAGTTGTTAAATTGTGTTGCTGTAAGTGCACAATATGGACAACGCATTTGCGATGGCGTATTAAGTATCGTATTAAGTACTTTGCCGTCAATTGCCGCTAAATATAAATTGCAAGTAGCGTTTATTTGCTGCCCACCCGATAATTTATGATCGAAAGGAGTAAGGTGGTCGATTTCTTGATTAACTCTGTCTTTTTCAGATAAAATATGTTCTTTAGATTCTTTTTTATAAATTATTCGCAATGGGCGGCAAGATCTGTAAGACTGAGCTGCAATGTTTGTCCACAATAATACCTTATCAATTTGGGTGCTTTGATGGTAAATTCTTAAGGGTACAAAAGTTGTAGCAAAAATACTGCTTTCATTATCACCATGATCCTCAAATGCTTGTTTGTACAAAGCTTGCCCTGAACTACCATCAAAACCCCAAACCCCTTCAAAGACACAGTCTAAAATATTACTTCCTATTTTGTTGCAATATTGTGAGAAGACTTCGTCTTGCAATTTCACAATGCGGCCAAAAGTGTGCTGCAGGAGTGACTGTAAAGGAACAACCGCTTCTCGTTCTGTAATATGAACGAATTCTGGGTAACACTCTTGTTTGGCTTTCAAAATTTTGTAATAAGGTGGGTATGCCGGAAAACCTCGCTGTTGCAGATCTAAGTGAATAAAATTGTACGTCTCAACGGTCATGTTTCTGTCAATTAATATTGCTAAAGCTTCTTCTACTGTATAAGGTTTTGTAGTTGTTGAAATTTTTTTGGCTATTTCCGTGACAGCGTCTTTAGATTGTAAGCACGATTCAATCACATTTGTAAATGCTGTTGATGTTTGTTGTGAGACTTGCTCTCCACCAATATGCAAAGTATTTGCAAAGGCCTTGACTCTTTTTTGTAGAGGCTCACATTCAAGTGTAGACTCTAGTCTTTGGCGTCTACGGATTTGCTGACGTTTACTAAGTTTCATGAAACTATCATCGTCAGTGTTTTCAGGTGCAGCGATAATGTAGCCGCTAATAAAAGTTTCACTGAGCCACTTACCATGCTTTTTCAAGAAACTAGTCATATTCTTACATTTTTTATACCTGATTTCACATTTGGACAACAAACTAGGAAGAGTAGTTTTTATTTCATCTTCAGTACGAGAAATTCGATAGTCAGCCCCAAATGTGTTGACAATCAAACTTACTCGTTCTGAAAGAGGTATATTGCTTTTCCCTTTCATGAGCTGGAAAATATCCAACCTCGATAATATTTTTGAACCTGAAGTTCCTTCACCAGACGCCTCTCCTAGCACTGGAGCGATCACCCCCGGAGGTTGAAGGATGTCGGTTGTGGCGCTATCCACAACTTCACTTGCCACTCGTGGACCAACATGAGGGTTGGTGCCCTCATGCCCTCCTAGCAGTAAGTCCTCTGATCGGAGCTCAGAAGGACATCCCTCAGCAGTATGGGTCAGGTGCTGCTGAGGCAAAGTGGCATCAAGGGTCTGTGACGGCTCCATGATGCCTCACCCCCGTTCCTCCAGGCTACGTGTAATAATATGGGGTTTTAGCAAAAGCCTATCGAGGGTGGACCTCTTCCCATACCACACGTATCCTTTCATCGGAAATTGTCACAACTACGTTATAGTTATGAGCGGAGGATTCCATAAGAACGTGTACTGGCTGATACATAATAAAGAATGTCAATACTTGCAAAATTGCTTACTGGCAAAACATTGTTTCAGTAATTATAACACACTAGTTTTTGTTTTATTTCAAAATACAAAATAAGTGACATTTTGAAATAATAAACCCGCAAGGCAGTTGGGCAGTAACGATCCCACGGAACTGATGACAAGGAATAGAGCTCTAATATTCTAAGAGAAGAATAAGAATATCAGTAAGATGCTGATAAGGATATTGACCGTACTTCCAGCAATGTAGCAATAGTATAGTATACCGTAGTATACCTCAACACAAGTACCTCGGTATAATATAATATATTCCTCCTTCTCGCTAACTCAATATGGGTATTTATTATTGAATATGCGAGTTTATTTATTGAGTGTGTAAATCAAAAAACCGTGTTTATAGTCCTATCATAGTCTTAGTACACCTCAGGTACTCATACCCATTACCCAATATGCTTTATTTTTATACTCCGTAATACTCCTGCATACACCGGGGTTTGTACTTAGACACACGTTAATAGAGCATACCGTCCAGGTTTCTTCATGATATTTTCCTTTGCCAGCCATGTCTACAATAAACATGGAAAGTACCTACATCTGAATTTAAAAAGTCACTTTTGTATTTGCCCGGTGTGGAACCGGCAACCTTGTGCATGAAAAGCGGGTCTTAACCACAGGACCATCACGACACAAGAGTTCAAACCAATTACATTGTGTAAATATAATATATTTCAGCAATCAATTTATAGTCGGGTTTACATTGGTTGTAAGTGCCAACCCTAGCAATATATTTGTAATGATTATAACTTCGTTAGTCCACGGATTCGGGCTTTGATTTTTTTTGTGTGTATAGGCCACTTATAAAGCCTTTTTATGTATAAAAATCAAGTAGCGAAATTGAGGGATTGTCGAGTTAAAAAATAAAATCGAAAATATTAAAAAAAATTATAACGTCGATTTAAATGAACCTAAATAATTTTTGATAACTTTGTAATTTGCGCCTTTAAAATCTTCATGTATGAGTATAATTAACTTGCTGATAATGTTAACTAGTAATTTATTATGATTTTTTTTTAAATAATCCGGATAAAAATTTACGCATTTTCAAAAATTTATATCTCATCATCTAGATGTACTAGAAACTTGGGTATTTTACTCTAGCGTTTCTTTTGAATCAATCTATACGAAATTGGAATAAAAAGGCGATGTCACTTTTTTGGGGTTTATAAAACACTGTGCGCGGGTAGAAAATGTATGGAGAAATTTGAGAGCGTTTCTTATTTTACTCATAAATGAAATGTTATTTATTTATCTACAAAATATTTAGCTTATCTTTATAGAATTATATATAGGCAACCATATCTTCTTATTTTTAAGTTAAAATATGCATTGGATTTAGCTACATTGGGTCCTATTCAGACCCCTTTATATTTAATTTTTTGCGATTATTGTGATGGTAAAAACGTATTTGTGTGAAAATTTTGTATGGGGCTATTTAATTGCTTTGGGCCCAGTCTGGAGATGAATACATTATCTTTAATTTGAAACCAAGATATCCTCACAGTTGTGACTCCAGTTTGTTAAAATGGTACCTGAAAAACACTGTTATTTGTGGAAAAATGTGATAGCGTCCTTAATATTCCTCATTCCCTTTCAATATACTTAGTGTACATTATTCTATATTAAAGGAGTTGTGAAAAAAAATGTAATTCGCCATTTTGTGGTGGCGGCCATCTTGGATTTGAAATTTGTAATAGTGAATAGTATTAGAACTAGTCAAGCCCTTTCATTTGATACCCATATTGAGTTGTGAAAAAAAATTGTAATTCGCCACTTTGTGGTGGCGGCCATCTTGGATTTGAAATTTATCATAGTGTATAGTATTCTACTATTCAAGCCCTTTCATTTGATACCCATATTGTGAAAAAATATGTAATCCGCCATTTTGTGGCGGCGGCCATCTAGGACCGATTTTCATCAAATGTAGCTAAGAACACTCCCGACTAATTCACCTTTCAAACAAAAAATACAAAATCAAAATCGGTTCATCCGTTCGGGAGCTACGATGCCACAGACAGACAGACACACACACACACACAGACACGTCAAACTTATAACACCCCATCGTTTTTGCGTCGGGGGTTAATAAAAGCTCCGACAAAAAAATTAGATTGTCCTTACTTAAAATATTAAATCTACTGCCTAAAATACTAACTTTCCGACTACTTTTGTCCGAATAAAAATGACGAAACGACCGAATGAGATAGGTACTGAAATCTTCGAAAAATAAACATTAATGTTTATTGCTATAATACTTTTCTACCAGCTTAAATTAAGTTATACAAAAAAAAAACAAAACAAAAAAAAAATTAAAAAAGGTATTTGTATTCTCATACGCTCGCTCTTGCATCCTATGTCGACGTAGCTCCTATTTCTGTGTAAAGGATTTAAAGTAACCTAACCAAACCGAATCCTAAACTAAAAAATCCTAACCAAATTGTCTGTGTGGGGACTTAAAGAATACCACCACCCCATACATCCCCCTTGGGTGTCGTAAAAGGCGACTAAGGGTCGTACCGGAGAATGGGCAGCAGCATTCTCTATGCATTCCACCACCATACCATACTGCGATCGCCAACCCGCATGCCAAGCGTGGCGATTATGGCAAACCCCCCCTTTTGGGGGAGGCCTATGTCCAGCAGTGGGCGTCTTTCGGCTGAAATGATGATGATGAACCAAACCGAACCTCGGGATGCCCATCGCTCGCTCTTGCATTCTACGTCGACGTAGCCCCGCTTCAACGAGAATCCTATTTCTGTGTAAAGGGTTTAAAGTAACCTAACCAAACCGAACCTCGGGGTGCCCTTTGCTCGTTCATAAATATGTTTTCGGAAACGTAAGTATTGCAAACAAGCATGCAGCATGCAAGCAAGCATGCAACATGCAGCAGGCATGCAACTTGCAGCAGGCATGGTTACTGTCACGGCTCCGGCACTGCGGGGCGCCAGAGCGGTCCCACGCGAGCTTATCGTCGCAGATGGTTTTAACGCTCACCACCCGCGCCTCGCCTACGCGGGCTTAAATTACACTCTAGGGGTAGGTTAGACAAGACTACGTGGAGTGGGTTTTGAAGCGATTCGTTTCCGTCGCTAAATTTTGTAGCACAACATAATTGACTTTTTAAGACAATATTTTAATCCACGAAGCTGGCATTCTAACCTAACCTATCCGAGTCGGAATTATATATTTTAAACGATATACCTAATGATTTAAAATTAAATAAACGTTATATCCAAAGAAGTTATACGAAATAAGTTTTAGAGTACCTATATAATGTTAAAGAAATTATATCAACAGTTGGTATATATCACGTTTTTCACGTAACTTTATATGATATGACGCACCCAGCAAAAAGTAGTCTTCCGCCAGGTGAGCCAAAAAGTAACTTCCACGGCCTCCAGCATTAAACCTTGTCAATCATCTTTGTCTCAAACGAGTCCCGAAAAAAGACGGGGATTTAAAGGATGCCTAGATGGGCTTGTTACTCCTTTAGGATTGTTTGTCCGTCGTGCGTGTTTAACAAACGTTCGTCACGTGGCCGTGGTCACGTCACAGCGTAGAGTCAAGCTCTATTTGCACCACTCACTTGATGCTAATCCTCTACAATCACATCAACAGCAACATGTGGTACAATGTCTGGATACGTCGCAAAATCGATCTTGGACTTAAGAATTTCAATTTTATTATCACTTTTCCTGTAGTTCGGTTTATGGACGACGGGTTAGTCGAAAGATTTGTCAGAAATCATCGTATGATCAAAGAACTGATGACGTATCGTTTGATGGGGTGTTCAGTGGAGGGAGGAATCGGACAAAATAAGTTTTAAGCTGACTTGAACTTTTTTATTCAAAAAAGGCTTTTTCCTTACTCAGGGGCTGTGGATCATCCAATCTTGTTTCTTCTTCTGAATGGTATGGTCGACTATATTTAATTCGAAAGTTCTATTCTCTTCAATGGTGTATGAAGTCGCAGCTTCTTACTTAGGCATGGTCTCTGTCTAAGATTTTACGATTTCTATTTGATACTTTCATTTGTAGTGGTAGGACAAGTTTTGTAGCCCTGAATCTGGGTCCCAAGATTTAATAAAATATAAAAAATGCCGGTTTATCTCAACGAATTTAGAATGCCTTTACAAAAAAATTAAACTGATCAAATAATTTAATTTTAAGGAAAATATCGGAGATTTTTTCTGTTAATAGTTCAGAAAGTTGAACAATGGTCGTTTCTGTGACTCCGTTTCTTTCGTCCTAACTTCAATATTTCGTCATGCACTATGAAGGAAAAACTGTTTTCCAATTTGTACGAGTGTAGATAGTGTTATAGGTGTAGATGTCGGCAATATGAACTATGTAGAAGCAGATCGCAACCTTATAAGTAAAACAATATAGTGTCAGTGTGTCGTCGGAGACGAGGGGTGGTCGATTTTTTTATTAACATAGGGTGGGTGCGGTCGGGAGTGGCAGACCAAACATCGCCTTGTCCAGATCGATATCGTTATGGACTATTCCGCTTGCGACACATTCCAAATCGCACCATGTTTTTATTGTAGTCAAGCGCATTTTGCTAATATTTTGTTATTGTCCGAGTTACAACCTTTGTCAAAAAACTCTTAGTTGGAAGTTTTATTCGTCATCATGTGGATGGTGAAATTGTCCAAAAAATTATCCTGCTGTTGTGCTGTACTGCTGATCATTCTCAAATACTTGCGCTATTGACAAACTTCTATTATTTATTCCAAATCTGCTTAAATATTCTTGTAAAACTTGCTGCTCTGTCTAAATCATCAGAATTGACACTATCAGCATATAGATAAGCAGCTGTTTGCGTATTGTGTGTCAACATTTTGGTCGATGCATATTTTTCTTTGAAATATAGGTGATGTGTGTAGGTATGTCTATATTTAGCCACTTCTAAATATTGGCAATTGCAGATTTTAATAGGTACCAAAATATTTAACTCATCAATTTGAAGTAGGTATTGCTTAGAATTGCTGAGTTTGGGTGCTCAAAATTTACATTCAACGGAAGCAGTGAAATGTTATGACTGCTACGTAAGTGCTTAGGGAGCAATAAAATAGCATCTAGAATTATAGCTCCTTCGTCAAGATATTACTATAACATTCTATTTGAGGCATTAGAGTTATATTTTTTGTTTCATAAAAATATGTCTGGTGATGCGAATTACCTTGTCATTCCATTCTTTGTCCTCTTCTTTTCAGTTTTCATTAGATTCATGCCATTTAACTGTTTGTTGTCAGTTTTAGTTGAATTTTTGTTTTGATTATTTTGCGGGAATATGATAATAATTCATTGAAAGTTGGTATGAGAAAGATGGCAATGTGTGAGTAATGATTATGAGATCAAGAGAAATCTCCCAAAAAGTGAAACAATAAGGTTTAGTAATGAAAGTGGATAGAAGGTAGTTATGGGAATTATTCTATAGGATATAGATAGGTATTATGGGATATTAGGTATTATGTAGATAGGTATAATGGGATATATTCGGGGAAATAGCTGGCCTAGCCTGATTACCTATTGAGATTACCGCGTCTTTTAGTGTTGCTATTTTGCTAATGCCAGTATGTACTGTAATTTATTTAATGGCTAACGGATGCCAACCATGTTACGCCCAGAGATATACACCGCAGAATACAAGGAACTTCCCATTAGTTTAGCTAACTACTATTTTAGTAAATAATAAAGTAAGTATATACGTTTCCTTGTGTACCTACATCGTGCACAAGTCCGTTTTTACACCCCAAACAGTTTGGTTTAGGATTAATTGTAGGTACTATAATTGTTATTCTTGAGTCTAAATGTTCTATTTGGTGTTCTCAAGTAGTAAGTATTCTCATTCAGTTATAGTTGAAAAATCCGTTGAACATGACTACCTGACTTTATCGCGTTATAAAATGATAACCGATATCTACCTAATTCTTTGGGTCCGTGGCTTAGGCCCCCAGTGGTCGACGCACCTGTGGCCGACGCCCCCGATACGATTAATTTAATATATATTTTTTTTGTGCTTTTTCACTTAGTACAGTAAATGAAAAAGTGTTTCACCCTATTAATAAAGTATTTTTCCTTGCTAAACAAAAGTTATCTATCAAATAGCAGAGAGAATAGATCGCCACTTAACCTTATCCTTACACACCTTTTTCCCCATTAGATAGAAGCATATTTATTATGTACAAACATCCAAAAAATCAAAAAGACTTCAAAACATAGATACCTGTAATATAAAAGCATTTCTATGTTATAAATATAATTACGATTTAATGTTATGCATGTACTTACAATCAATATTAAGTACATTTAATATTTTTGTAAAACAGTTTTTGTGCCTGACAGTACATTTGATCAAAAATTACTTTGAATTAAATTAATCGAATCGGGGGCGTCGGCCACAGGTGCGTCGACCACTGGGGGCCTAAGCCACGGACCCAATTCTTTTGCTTCTAGTAGTACCTACTACAAATACTCTTATTTCGCTATTTACTTGCATTGGTCTTCGTAATGAATAAACACTTGGTACATACTTAGGCCGAGAATCCGAGATAGCTATAAATGTTGAATCCTGTCACTGTCGCCAAACTGTCAAACTGAAAGTGCTGGATAAAGACGGATACTTAATTATGTCTAACTCGGCCTTAGTGTCAAATGTCTACTTGCCAAGTTTATACTCGTAGTAAATACTGGACCTGAGTTATCCGTCGGGTGATTCAGCCTCTAGCTTATGTATTTGGCTTCCTATTAATAACTTCGTAAATATGTAACCAAAGTCGAGGTTACAAATATTAACTTGAATAAATGTGTGACGTAATGGACCTTATGGCGTACTTACCAGGAATAATATAATGATTTATGTCGTGTCTTCTCATTAGTCAGAAAGAAATGGTTATTTTTCATTATGTTTCTAGTTAGGACCTGATATTTTAGTATATACCATGTGTGTTCTGTTTGGTTAAGTTCTGTTTTTAATAATATTTGGACAGTTGTTGTTTGTTATCCGCAGTTTTTTTTTAATACAAAACAGCTGTGATACTGATAACTGCTGGCATGATTCCTGTGCTCATATTTTAATCATATCTTGATAAAAGTAATATCAACAGAGATGATCAACTAGATTTGAGGGATATAATAATTAGGTATCTGCTAATCTGCCTTATGCGCGGTTTAAATATGTTAGTAATACGTCACGTGATCGGTCAAAGGTTTCTCTGTAAAGCGACATAAATGTGAAAATCTACTTAATTTAATATGTTAAATTCACTGACAAACAACGCATAGCCGTAACCGTCTGGTCTAGAAACTTGAAAATTTGCACAAAAGTAGGATTTTTGAAAATTTATCTTAAATATTGAAAAGTGATCAGCCTAAAAAAGATCTTCGGTATATTTCGATATTTACTACCAAGAATTGATAAACGTTTAACTTATATTAATAAAAAAGAGAAGAGGGTGGCCCCAAGAAATGTATTTAGAATATGAAAAGGCCTTTGACCGCGTTCTTACCAGTTCTTAGCGGCATCCTATTGAAAATTCTTGAGCATGTTACAGAGGTGTATTTTATCATAGATCTTTGATTTTCAGTCTCAAATTCCTGTCGGTGTGCGTAAACTAAAGATTATGTCGATGTCTCAAATACTCAGTGGTGTCCTACAAGGTTCAGTTTTCAGCCCATAAACTATATATTACCATTATCATTATGCACCACTCAATATCCTCAACCATACAACAAGGATATATAATGTCATGAAGCTTCAGTAAGCTACAGTTTTTACAAGTGCAAATGTACAGCAGTTCTAGTTACTTCCTAGTTATTTAATATTCAATTAGTGTTGGTTAATGATGATGATAACCAAACAATAACCAACACTAGTTGAAACACAAAAAAACTGTAGGGTTACAAAAATCGGAAGTACTTAATTCCATTACAGTCAAGAAAATTAACACGATGCTATGATGTGTCATTTGCAGCATTCGTGTGTCTCGCTTCCGGTAAATATTTTGTTTGTTCCAACACTGTACTGTTACAGGACGTAGACCATCAAAAGAACTTTTTTGCACAAAACTGGGTCGAAAAAGTATTCTTCAGACAAAATAATGTGTAGTACCTAAAGGCAGATAGTTTTGCTGTCGACAACATAGAATTTCTCGGAAAAAACGTGGCTGGCACAGCTGGAAGGGGTCATTATGATCTTGACACAATATTGTCGTGACATTTAAGTACAAGAGTGACCCACATAAATAAGGTATCATTGTGGACAAACTCGCCAGTTAAGTCAAAAGCCGTGCGAGATCAACTTACTGCATTATACATTATGTTTGGAAGTGCTGGTCACATTACGTGTTCATTGAATAAACTAAATTATACCTGTCCACTTGCCACATTTGCCTTGGTGTTTGTACAATAGCAAAGTTTTTCTTCTAAAGCAAATTTTCTTCGATTCATTTAGAAGAAGCTTAATTTCGGGTTAGAGTTTAGAACTGCATTGTACGATTAGACTTGTGGTGTTGCGACCTCAATGGGTAGTGTGGGTATCATCTACGAGGGCAGGCTGAAATGTTTTGAGCCTAAGTACCTTTAAGTGACAGTAATGTCTCGCCCTACCTGTCACTAATTGAGAACATTCACAGTAATATAAATACCGAGTTTCATGTAATTAGCGTCATTACGCTTTTAGTAATTGAACCGCAAACATCACTATGTCTGAGCCATCCACGCAGTGTACGAAAAACGCCCCAGTGCACACTGCGGGAGTTTCTAGGCGTGCCCTAGCCGAGACAGGATTTGAAGAAATCAACCACCCACCATACAGTCCGGACCTAGCACCCAGTGATTACTTCCTGTTTTCGAATTTGAAGAAAGACCTCCGCGGGCGAAGATTTTTGACCGATGACGAGATGAAGGCGGATGTAGACGAGCACTTCGAAGGCAAAGACAACGAATATTTTTTCACTGGGTTAAAAGCCCTTTATGACAGATGTAAGAAGTGTATTGAAGTAGAGGGAGATTACATAGAAAAATAATTTTTTTATACATTCCTGGCAGTATTTTAAATGCCCCAGGCTCAAAACATTTCAGCCTGCCTGGTACCTATAGCTACACTTCTCATGCGTTAACTGCTCTTTTCGTTTGTGTTATTGCCCCGCCGCTCTGCTTTGTCAATCCACGCAGCCCTTCGTGTTAGTGATATTTCGCGAATAAAAAGGTCCAAAATATTTAGCATTTTGAATATTTTTATGCACGTGGTAACTACTACCCAAGGAATGTTTGATGATGCACGATCCGAGAGACTCTATATAAATTGGTCACATGCAAGTGAAGACTACTTGATCGGAACTTAAGAGAATACTGTCGGTTATATTATAAAACCTTAAAGTAAGAAACGTGTTAATAACTTTACACAAATAGATTCTAGCTACGTTGCTAAAAAAAGAACGACAGTTGGCACTGCAGACTTAAGCATAAAATAAAAAGGATAACAGCTCTAGGAAATAAAGCAAGTAGTTAGCTAATGAAACTCAACTGACTACAGTTGGCAGGGCTTATTCAGCCTTAACAACGTTTTGGTCGTATAAATTTAAATGTAAAATGCCATCGTTTGACTTCCAACTCAACGTTATGCGGGAAGCGAATGCCATTGCGTGAAATTTAATCATAATCACATTACCTTTTTATTAAGTTCTAAAAATAGCTGTGGAGAACGTTATCGCGGGCGTTATCTCATGGCGAGATCGTGGTTCATAGGCGCTCTGGCGGTCGTGCGTGTGGTGCGGGCAGTGAGCACGCCTCCAATGAGCTGCGGCTAGCCTGACTGCCTGACATTGTGCGGTGTGCGCGCGGGCAGCCTAGCCTGCTAGGTGCCAACCAACATGCTGACTCCGCGGCATCTCGCAGCGCGGGCTACGTGCGGTTATTGACTCTGGGGGTAGATAGCGTTATGTATACGACAGACGTGAAATTTATGCTGCTACATACCACCTGGAATACTTATCTGGCATAAGACATCACTAGTTAACTACCTGCAATGGCGTAGTAAATAAAATGTAATTGGCAAGCAAATCCTCAAAATGTTGATTTACCTACATGGCATGCCTTGAAGATAAGTTTTTAGAAGACGAGGTGCATGTTGTCAAAACAGCGGCACGTCAATTGGTCTAATCGGTCGCCGGCTGCGAGCCAATTACTTACTTGACAGCATGGAAGCAATTCCTACATTTGAGGGCGGAAAACGCGCTGCAGGAAGACTTCCCTTTATTGAGTTACAGAAATAGACACGCTCATTGTCGCCATCATGTAATCTTTCGATAAATTGTAAATTTATTATCTACTTGCGCGACTTTGGTCTGCGATCCAGATTGAAAAGCGGTCTATGATCTCCAGGACTCAGGTTACATATCTATAAAATTTCATAACGATCGGTTCAGTAGTTTAGGCGTGAACAAGTAACATAATATATGTAGATAGAGGTACTTTCGCATTTATAATATCATAAAATTGTTGTCCGCGACTTTGATCTGCGATCTAAATTGAAAACTGACCTATGATCTTCTCCAGCACCCTGATTGCGTAGCACACTTTCAATCACAATCAAAATCATTTAGAAGGATATTGCTAATCCATTGCTTCATATGTTCGAAAAATGTGTCTGCTCAACAACGTAGATAACGCAATGAATGTTGTTGAACTGTTAAAATGAAAGCCATTGCTCGGTAGTATTAGTGTGTTACGGAATTAGTCCGCAGGTCCCAGGCTACCTATCTGTCAAACAACGGTCGGTTAAGTGGCTTAGGCGTGAAAAGTAAGATACAGATATTATAATATAGTAATATACTGTGGCATTTATAATATTAATTATTAAGTATGGATGAGTGGACGTGAAAATTACAGTTTTTAAGGTTCCGTACCTCAAAAAGAAAAAACGGAACCCTTATAGGATTACGTTGTTGTTCGTCTGTCTGTCTGTCAGGCCCCTTTATCTTGGGAACGCGTGGAGGTATCGAGTTGAAATTAAAACGATATTCTCTGGTCTACAGTCCCTTGAAACTGTGAAAAAATCAAACTTCTAAGTTAACTTATAAAAAAGATACGTCCGTTTATGCCGCACAAAACGTATAAGTATTACGACACTCAAGGAAATCAAAATTTATAGGGTACTTCCCGTTGACCTAGAATCATGAAATTTGGCAAGAAGCAAGGTCATGTGGCACAAATAAAGGGAAAAATCCGAAATCCGCAAATTTGTAGTTTCATCAAAAAAAACCGTGATAAATTTATACTTACAAATTTGTATGGAACCCTCGGTGCACGAGTCTGACTCGCACTTGACCGGATTTTTTTTTAGTTTAATGCGATGCTCTTTTTGTCAGATTCAGAGGTAAAATTAAAGGTGCAAGTGACTGTTTGTGTTTCGTTTCCCTGTTTTGTTTGGGACAGCTATGCTTTGGGGTAACTGTGTATTAGTTTGTCTGTAGTTATAGTTATTCTTTGGCTGTGGTGTATAAAAGACAATAAAATACAAATCCATGAAATGTTAAAGGTTTTAAAATTTGTTTAGAAGATAACATTGTGATTTTATTGCGACACTAATCTCATACTCATTATACATTATAATAATTATATGTTTACTATGATGCAATCATGCAGTGTAGAGAATATACTCTACATGTATACCGCGAAAATGACGTGTATCACGTATATGTACATAATACGTCGTTTACGC
This sequence comes from Mesoligia furuncula, assembly GCA_916614155.1. Taxonomy (NCBI): domain Eukaryota; kingdom Metazoa; phylum Arthropoda; class Insecta; order Lepidoptera; family Noctuidae; genus Mesoligia; species Mesoligia furuncula. The sequence continues at coordinate 13,069,573 of OU744803.1, read as the reverse complement.
GTTCGCAGTAGATTATAGAAATTTTCGCGGCAAACGAACAATTAAAAAGTGTTTATTATTAGATTTTAATTATTAATTTCTTTACGTTCACGACAAATACCTACATAACTGTGTTTATCATGATAAGTTTTAATTGCCATCACAATAATTACGTTTGCTGTGCGAGATCAAAGCGCACACTGTTTCAGAACGTCTGTTATCATCAACCAATCGTCCTCTTATCGTAATAGGACAATGACTCTGAAGTTTTCTGAAACCCCTGGGTTTATCTTGATACGATGGCGCCATGAGGAAAATGCTTTCTGCAACCAAGTACACCGTATAAAACACCCCTAGTTATTCTAATTAGATGACATCTAATTAATCAGTTCTTCTTGGTCTTTTTTTTGGGTTAATCCTCTTCGCTTGTTTTCGTAGAATGCACACATCAGACGATTACATTGGATTTGTAGTTTTGTTATCAGATGTCCAATGGCTAGTCACATTTCTAGACTTTCTTCTCTACTACCTCTGTCTAGGTAAACACATCGTATATGCCATGATTCCCATGTCATCTCTCACAGAACTACCTCTTACTGAATCTTAGGATCTATTGTTAAATTTATGTGTTTGCTTGTGTACCCTAGGTGAGCGTGTCGTGGTGAAGGCGACGGCATGTGGCGCGGCGCGCGGGTGCTGGTACTCGCGGCGCTGAGCCTATTGGCCGAGCCTTCGCTGGCCGCCAACAAGAAGTTCAACCTTACCATCGGCTACCTGCCCTGCATCACCGGCGAACTACGCGACCGACAGGGCCTTACTATCTCCGGGGCACTCTCCATTGCCCTCGAGGAGGTATGCTCGCATAACTACCCATTACCATAATTCAGATAATACCCGATGGGATATACCCATTAAAATAAATCTAACCAAGGACGCTGTGTGTGAATCTTTCCATTAGCCTCATCTCGCATACCGTGTAATATTTTTAGTATCACATTAAATCACATGTACCAGCCTGTAATGCTAAACTGATTCCAATGCGGTTTCGAATGATTCATTTATGTTTAAATTCCAAGCGATGTAATTACATTCACTACTTTAAGAAGTATAAATGTCACTATAAATTTGGTTGGACTCGTACATTGATAAAACATTGTTTGATCAGCGCAAAATCATATCTACACTTCCGTAGCTATTTTTAGCTCGAGGGCAAACAAGTTGAGTTAACTTTTAGAATTCCTCACATAAATAAATGTCCTATAAATATCGATGTGTTACTATGTGGTTACAGTTATCCCACAGACTAATAGCCCTTATCCCTGTTTTCGCAAGCGCTGGTTATTAACAGGGCCGTCTTTACCCGGGGGTGCAAGGGGTGCGTGGCACCCGGCCACAGGGTTTTAGGGGCGCAAGCCAATCGCCTTATACCTACACATACCATGCGTAATCATAATCAGTTTTAAAAATTACTGAATAAGGTTGATTATCGCAACCCGGCGTCCAATATGGTTAAGACGGCCCTGGTTATGAAAGTACCAGCAGAAGTTTAAACCGGAAGATTTACTTATATCTTGCTTATCGGGAAGGGGAACCAGGCCATTAATCCCAGTTATTTTTGTAATACTAATAATAATCAATTTAACGTGCGATAATATTTGAGTACGTTTAAATAAGCCTCATTTTTCTTCCAGCTGAACAACAACACAGAGTTGCTGCCCGACGTGGAGTTGTTCCTAGAATGGCATGACACCAAGTTCGACACAGTGACGGCGACACGCCTGCTCACTGACATGAGCTGCTCGGGCGTCGTCGCCTTCTTCGGGCCCGAGGGCCGCTGCCACACTGAGGCGATCATCGCACAGTCCAGGAACTTGCCCATGATCTCTTATGTAAGCAGAATGAGTTTTTTTTAAGTAGGTAGTAAGACCGGATTTAGATTTTTGCAAACTTCGTCACGCACGTACATTAGACCCGCCCTCCGCCTAGATTGTGTACCAGCAGGTTCCAACTATTTAATATAAATAATGTGTCATATATGCGAGCCACCGTCAAGTGCTGTGGCAAATCCGGATTTCGATTTGGCCGGATACCGTATATCCGGGCATCCAAAAGTCGGCCGAAAATAGCCTATTTTGAGTGCGGTCTCGCGGAGGTGAGGCACGAAAATATGAAATAAATAAAGACCATATTAAGAAAACGTTGTAATTAATTGAAAATGCGGTATCCGTCCGAATAATGAGCTACCATCTTGAATCCGGCCGGGTGGCAAAATTGGTCGGGTAGCCGTTTTATCTCTACTAAATACGTCTTAAGTGATAATAATAATCTAAGGTATATTTGAGGAAACAAAGTGGTCATTGGCTTTCTAAAGTCAAAGTGATCACTGGTAGGGCGCCAAATGGTAATTCTTAATGGTTAAAATTAATATTCGTCATTAAAATAAAGGTTTCAATAATCATCTATTACTAGATGTAGATGATAAATATGGTCGTTCTTAGTCATGTTAACTTCTTTCTTATCAATGTATTTTTTTGTTTGTTTCAGAGATGTTCCGATTACCAAACTTCGACATTGTCGAACTTTGCGAGGTTGGAGCCGCCTGGCGCTCAGGTAAGCAATAACTTATTTTAATCTACACGAGATCTATTTCTAGTTAAATAATACCCATCAATAAAATCGTAATTCACTGACTGACAACGCTCAGCCTGAACCACTGGGTCTGGATGCATGAAATTTGGACTGGGTTTGTATGCATGAGTTTTATATGTTTATAACGAAGGCGAGCACTAAGGAAGACTTTTTGAAAATTCACCTATTATAGGGGTCAGGTGAAAGTTTGTAAAGTTCGTCGTTTTTACCGTTAGGGAACCCTATCGGGCGCACGGCTTGTGTATAGCATAATTTATGTTGTTTATTAGGTACCTCCTACTTTTGAATGGATGGGACATTGATTTACAATTCGTTGACAAAGTTATCCATTATGATTCCTGAAACTGCATTCAGTTATTCCGAAATACACATTTAATTTTGGAGGTCACTATGATTTTTTATTCAATGGGCGCATACATAATAGTAGATTGTTTGTCAAGGGAGCAAACAACTATTTTGAAGGCGAGAGTGTTTCTTTGAATCCAGAGCGGAGCGAAGGATTTTAGGGTAGAATCCCGAGCGCAGATAGGGGTTCTAAAGTAGAATCCTGAGCGCAGCGAGGTATTCAAAGTACGTCACTCGAGCTTAAAATAGTGTTGCTCCCGAGGTTGAGTTGGACACTCTACTTTTTATCACCCTCTATGAAATAAGTAAGTGCAACTTATGAATAAGAATAGTACGTTTATTTATTTACATACAATTACGTGACGAAGATATACAAATTTTAATAAAACTAAGTAAAATCCTAATTTGAGTAAACAACTATGAACGAAGGCAGAATGCTTTTCGCGCGTTTTTTTTATTTTTTCATAAACTTTTTGTTATTTTGGCTCGCGCTTTTTACTTTATCGTACAGCCTGTTACTTGTTTATACAAATGTTCGTGATTCATCTCTTTGGTGATTGGAACGTTTACTAACAATATCCACATTCCAAATTCAAATCGCTTTTAATCCCTAGGGATTAAGTGCTATTTTAGTCCCTGTTTACGAAGAATAAACTAGCTCTTTTTGAATGGATGTGATAAAAAAACACCTTTATGCTCTACAAAGATCATAGGTTTCATTACCATATACCACAAGGTGGACATTGTGATATCCGTAGGAACCCGCTGGATGTGAGAAGCACAGGGCCGGTTGACGTGGCTTGGTAAAGGTGTATGTCTAGCAATGGAAGTCTTTCGGCTGAAATAATAATGATGATGATTCTTTACCAGCGCACAGTATGATAAATGCCTCAAAAAACGGACATCACTTTTTTATTCTACTAATCGAAAGAATGAACTATTTTGAATGCGAGAGTAGAACTCCCGGATCTTAAGTATACTTTAAAACAGAGTTATAATTTTTATTAGATTTTTTTTGATTTCCAGAAAAATGCAAGAATAAACGATGTGATGAAAATATTTGAACATTTGTCTTTGAAGTTTATTGACATTATATGCAAGGTATTATATAGGCGAAACAGAAAAGATTTCACTATAATAGAAAAATAAATATGCCTGATTTTATCTTTATTCCTTTTTATTTTTTCCCTCGGACATCTTTTGTCAGTAGCACCTAATATTTATCTTAAAATATTCTTCAGATCTGTACTATTAACTGTAAAAAAAATCAGATGCAAATCTATCAGGAAATCGAAGATATGATGATTCTATGGTTTTCAAATTTTTCTCTGATAATAGGGTTGTCTTTCTCAGACCACAAAAAATACAATAAATAATTTCAGTTGAGAATATAACCTGACGAGGGCAGACGCCTTCCCTATACCACATTTACCCCTTCATCAAAAAAATATGAATTATGTAAATGTATAAAAAATATTTTTAAATCAAACGGTTTTAAATAACAAAACATTAAACGAACAAATATACACGTGAAACAAAATAAACTTTAGAAAGTATACCTGCAAACAGCCACTAAGGGCAATTTTTGAACTTCACAATATTATTTTATGCCAAGAAAACTTTTTAAGCCATTAATTTTCCTATGGGTACCTCTATACCTACTGTTTATACCTAAAGAGTAATATTTACTTCATTTTAAGAATTAAAAAAATTAAAATGTTTTTGTTTTCAGATTTTTGATTTGTGAAAACCCTAACAACAAAAAATCGAAACTCGAAAAATCCGAATTCCTTCGTGTTAGGCATCTGATATTTTACAGGCAGGCAGGTAAACAATAATGTGTGTGAAAATAAAATGCTACTACCTTATGGAACATGCGCAAAAAAATAATTTCAAAATTACAGAAAAAATTACGTAGCTTGCTTTAAATAACATCTAAAAAAAATTTTTTGTTTCTAAAAATAACAGATAATTGGCATTATCACATACTATCACTAAAACATAAAAACGTTGCATACATAATAAGATAATACAATTCTTTTGATTTCTATGGATAACCAGAAAAAAATATTAAAAAAAATATAGCTCTGGTTCTAAGCTGAATTGGTTTTTGGGAGTTCTACTCTAGCATTCAAAACAGTGTATACTATCGATTAGAAGAATAAAAAAGCGATGTCCGTTTTTCGAGGCATTTATCATACTGTGCAGCGTGAAGAGCATAACCTAATTTAATGACCTATTATTTAATTACAGGCAACAAAATCCGTAATATCGCTCCTACGGTACTACAGATGGAACAAGTTCTCCATTCTGTACGAGGAGTCGTGGGTGACGGTGGCGCTGACGCTGGAGAACCACGCGAAGAAGAACAATATGACGGTGAACCATCAGCGGCCGGTGATAGACTCCTTCAAGTGCTGCGAGGAGAAGATGACCTGCTGCGCGCCTGGCTTCTGGTACCAGTTCATCCAGGATACCAAGAATAAGACCAGAAGTGAGTGGATTAGATGTTTTTCTTTTATTGGCTTTCTGTTGCTGTAGTAACGAGTTCATACTTCTAAAGCACTAGGTGGGATCAGCAGAGCTCTAATTTTGTTCTTGTTCTTTGCCTTTCTTTGGCACTCTCTGAAAAAGGGCAGAGTAAAAAACCGAGCATAATCTGCGGACTTTACTCTTTTCCATATTATGGTCATTGCTGTTTTTATCTTATGGTGATTGACAATTAATATAGGTGTCCATAGACTACATATCATATAAGTAACAAAACCCATTATATTTTCAGTATACGTGTTCTTGGGCTCTACGTCTGGCCTCATAGAAATGATGACGGCTATGGAGTCACTCCAGCTGTTCTCCAAGGGCGAATACATGGTTATTTTCGTGGATATGATGACATATTCCCCTAAAGAAGCCTTGAAATATCTTATAAGTGAGTAAATAAAATGCTTGTAATATGACAATTACGCTTAACAGAAAAAAAGGTAACGTAACACTAACTACTATAATTTCTGCGTATTTGTCAGTAGTGTTAAATAGTTCCGTTTTCCTTATTGTTTTAGCTAAACCGTCTTCACATTGTTCGCCAGGCGTAAACATTACAATTGCAAATCTAATTGAAACAGAAATTATGTATATGGCTATGTTTATTGTGATTTATGTGTTTTGGACACGAGGGTGTTACATTTAATGTTCATTCACTTTTGTTGCATTCTTGCGTCAGTAGTGGCGTATTCATAGCTTGTAATGTGCTTATTCAGTACTGTGGAAAGACGACATCTTCGATAAGATCTTCTTTTACGAAGATAGAAAAATTAGCTACCAATTTTAGGTTTTGAGGTATCTTAAACGTCGCGCGCCTTGTCCGTTTAATATCCGTACGGAACAAGAAAGTATTAAAACTATCTATAAATGTGTATAAATATGATCCGATTTGCGGTTTTGTATTGTCGTAAAGCCCAGGGTCTATCATCAATGGGAGTCATTGTTCCAGTGAGAAAAAGAGATGGAGCTTTATAGAACGTTTCGTGCTAGGGCCATTCTCTTAGAATACTATGACTTTGACACTTCTCTATACCGGCCATAGAACACAGAAACCCTGTGATTAAATTTAAATTAAACCTTTTTTACAGAAACTGAGGACCGAACGAAGCTAACATGCCCGAACACGCTAGAGTTCAAGAAGCGAGCGCAGTCGCTACTGGTGGTGGTCTCGTCCGAGCCGTCCAGCAGTTACGAGGAGTTCACCAACAAAGTGCGCAAGTACAACACGATGAAGCCCTTCAAGTTCAAAGACTCCATATTCGGGAATAAGTTTAATAAGGTACTTAGTTGTTTTAATTTTGGGAGTTCAGGATCCAATTTGCATGAAATATGTGTTGTGTATAGAATAAGTAAAGTGGGAGAACAAAAAGTTTACGCAATTTCCCCGCATATTGGATACACTATATGGATCAATGGTCTGAAATAAATAAATTATTATTATTATTATTATTGGGGACATGGTACGTTTTCAAAGGGGATTGAAGATTGTTTATGGAGCCTGGCACACGTACCTGTTCGTCATTTTGTCTTTTTTCAAAATGGCGGCTACGCATGATACCTATATAAGTCGATAGCTGACATCAATGCAAGCAGAAAACGTAATAAGACCAAACCCCGTAAAGTGTCACATTTCCCAGAATTAATGTTTCAAGTTGATCACGTTAAATCCATATTTTTTGAACTTGCATACATCTTGTTGCAACTTTGAACATTAATATCTCGGAAACGTGATGGGTTACGGGGTTTGGAATCAAGCGTGGCCGCCATTTTGAAAAAATAAATGGCGGACATGTAGGTATGCCATGGACCGTCAAAGCCCTTCCCATTGCACACACAAGAATGGTCCCAATTGTGCTTTACTTTTTATTTCTCATCTGTACCTGTGTGTAAAAATGCCCAAAAATAGTTGCCATTATTTGAGCATTAACGATAAACTTTTAGCTAAATATAATAGTAATAAGTCAACAACGTGTATCTTAACATAATGTTCTGTTTACAGTTTGTTTCCATTTACGCTGCTTACTTATACGATTCGGTGAAACTTTACGCGAAAGCTTTGGATGAGATCATAAAGGAAGAGACTCGCAGTGAAATGTTAACGATGTTTAAACTGAATGCTATCGCCACGAACGGAACGCGCATCGTCACCAAGATGATTCAAAGTTCACCATACAAAAGTAAGTGACCACAATTTTCTTAATTAAAATAAACAGGACATAGATCCTTGAGTGCAGATTCCCATTTTGACTCAAACTATGTGTAACTTTTTGTTGTTTTTTTTTCTGTTAGAACAGCTTTTAACCTTTTTAAATATTCTAAAGATACGAGAACTCTTTTTGAAAACGGCCTAAATCATCGAAATATTAATTAATGTCACCAATTATTACGTTGTTAGAATATGGCACTTCCTGCAGGTATATCGGGCATGTCCATTCGTCTGGACGAGCGAGCGGACTCCGAGGGCAATTTCTCCGTGTTAGCGTTCAAGCCGACCAAGTACCGCGACGGCGACGTCAACTGTACATACAGCATGATACCCGTTGGGCACTTCCAGCATCAGAGTAAACGAGAGTTTCCTGTGAGTACACCTTCCATTCTTTGACGAGATAGTATAGATAATGCAATTCACGAATGACGTCATGTGACTCCTATGTCATTGTAATAAGTTATAAATTGGAATGCTTGACGCACGTTCGTGTAATGCAACATTTGTAAAAAATGAAACCTTTTTTGACACTGATAAAAAATATTTTTCAGGAATATAAACTAAACCCTCGTCTACCAATCGACTGGCCCGACAGTGTGAAACCCGAAGACGAACCGTCCTGTGGGTTTCTCAACGAGAAGTGTCCCAAAGACGATTCTCAAATAACCTCGCTGGTGGTCGCAGGCACGTTGGCCGTGACTCTGTTCTGCGCGCTGGTCGTCACCATCAGCATATACCGCAAGTGGAAGATCGAGCAAGAGATCGAGGGTCTCCTCTGGAAGATAGACCCACAAGAAATAGCTGGATATTTGGGCAGTGGGCTCGTGTGGTCGCCTAGTAAGGTAACCCCTTACCAGAAATAGACGCGCAGGCAAGCGCTAGCTTTTGTGTAAACAGTGCAGACTTTGTGTGCTATTATGTGGTTGTTACATGGTAGAAAATTGGCGTTCCTCGAATAAATTGTTTATGTTGCAGCTGAGTTTAGCGAGCGGGATATCGTGCGAGAGCAAATGCTGCACGCAGATATTCACGACAACAGCGCAGTTTAAGGGGAATGTTGTCAGGATCAAAGAGCTCAAGTTCTCCAAAAAGAAAGTAAGTGTATCGATCATTTTCTGTTTTAGTATTTTTATCTCACGAAGTGTGTAATCGCAGGAGGTCTCGGTACCGTCCGACATTATGGCGAAGTTGGAAGTGTGTGTGCGTGTGAGTGTTATGTGCTTACGCTACTCGTCTTCACGCACACATTCACAGCGTATTTGTACACTTGCTTACCACAAGTAAAGCGCGTTTCGATTCATGAGATAAACATACTGTACCGGAACGTCTCATGTATGCCTTTCAACCAGAGTTTATAATTTCTCTTGAACCATTTAAAATTGGCATTACTTTATCATTAGTTTATTACCCACATAGTTTCTAAGTATTATATTATGTGCAGTTTCTTAAAATAGTATATGTTTGCTAGGACATTCCACGTGAGATAATGAAGGAGATGCGCCTACTGCGAGAGTTGCGTCACGACAACCTAAACTCATTCATTGGTGCTGTGGTGGAGCCACTGCGCGTTCTTTTACTCACTGACTACTGTGCCAAAGGGAGCTTGTATGTAAGTATTGACAGGATTACTAACGATTAGAATACACGTTGTAGTCGCTCACAATGGGCCTTATTAGAAGGCTAAAAGTCACCCAAAGGGCAATTTGGAGGGATATGCTTGGAGTTTCCCTGCGTGATCGAATCAGAAATGAAGAGATCCGCAGGAGAGCCAAGGTAACCGACATAGCCCGAAAAATTTACAAACTTAAGTGGCAGTGGGCAGGGCAGATTGCTCGCAGAACAGATGGCCGATGGGGCCGAAAGGTTCTGGAGTGGCGACCGCGTACCGGAAGACGTAGCGTTGGAAGGCGTCCCACAAGGCGGACCGACGACCTTGTGAAGGCCGCAGGAACCCATTGGATGCGAGAAGCACAAAACCTATATCCAGCAGCGTGCGTCTTTCGGCTGAAATGATGATGATGATCGAGAATATGCGTTCGAATTCATTCATAGTATATTCACAGCGGCAAAAAGCGGTAAAGGGTCTGTGTGGTGCCGGACTTAAAGAATACCACCACCCCTTACTTCCCGTGGGTGTCGCAAAAGGCGACTAAGAGTCGTACCGGAGAATGGGCAGTAGCGTTCTCTATGTATTCCACCATCATACCATACTGCGATCGCCAACCCGCCTGCCAAGCGTGGCGATTATGGAAAATCCTCCCAAATTTAGGGGAGGCCTATGTCCAGCAGTGGACGTCTATCGGCTGAAACGACAGCGGTAAAACGTGAAATCATCTCAGCCCGGCAGTGGCTACTGTGCCCGGTAGTGGTTTACTGCTGGGAATCAGCCTCCCCTTTCTTCTGCAATAGTTCCCGGTTCCGTGCGTCTCTCATCCAGGTGTTTCCCGCGACTTAGACGATATCATCAAAGTGAAGTGATAATATTAAATTTAATCAATATTACGTTGTTTCCAGGATATAATCGAAAATGAAGATATAAAGTTGGACAAAATGTTCATATCTTCGCTAATTCATGATCTCATAAAGGTACGTTTAATTTGATATTTTAACACATTTTATTTTGCAATATTGTATGTTTGACATGGTGTTATTTTGTTACAGGGTATGATGTTCATTCATACTTCGCCATTAATTTTTCACGGAAATCTCAAATCCTCGAATTGTGTTGTTACGTCTAGGTGGATGCTTCAGGTCAGTTTATTTATTTTACATTTTAATTTGCACCGGAGAAATTATACTATTGTCGATGCCTAAGCGATGAAACAGCATACAAATAAACATTAATTTCTATTGTAGGTTGGTGATTTTGGACTCCACGAGCTTAGAGCTTGTGCTGAAAACGAATTTATAGGAGAGCACCAATATTATAGAGGTATGATGAACCTTGTTTTGTAAAATCTGAATATTTTGTGCTTCTGAATGATTTTGCATATACATCTGAATCATTTTACATATACTTCTGAATCATTTTACATACAATTCTGAAGAATTTTACCTCATATTTCTGAATATTAACGCGTTTTGTTGTTTCAGGCTTATTATGGAAGGCACCGGAGTTGCTAAGGGAGATGGACAACCCCAACGGCACGGTTGGTGGTACGCAGAAGGGCGATGTCTATGCATTTGGGATCATTCTCTATGAAATAATAGCTAGAAGAGGGCCTTTTGGTTTGACGGGGACGGAACCTAAGGGTAAGTGAATATTGTCTGCACGTTCCAGGGTGCCTTGTATCTGATGATTGATGTAGAAGTGATAAATCAAATCAAAAATCAAAAGTCATTTATTCAAATTAGGCTGAGAATTAGCACTTTTAGAACGTCAAAATTACAAAAGACAGTCGCGGTACGCAGAAGGGCGATGTCTATGCATTTGGGATCATTCTCTATGAAATAATAGCTAGAAGAGGGCCTTTTGGTTTGACGGGGACGGAACCTAAGGGTAAGTGAATATTGTCTGCACCTTCCAGGGTGCCTTGTATCTGATGGTTGATGTAGAAGTGATAAATCAAATCAAAAATCAAGTCATTTATTCAAATGCTGAGAATTAGCACTTTTAGAACGTCAAAATTACAAAAGACAGTCGCCTAAAACGCCCGCCCTTCACCACTTCCTAGTGCTTTGAAGAAGAAGTGGCGCAACAAAATCCCCAGGATTGTATTGAAACTAACGTCGCTGATGTTGACCTTGACGTGGTTTTGACCGTACGATACCGCAGCGTAAACGGTTGACGATCACCTACGCTAGCTACGTGCTTAGAGGGCTTATCTGCGTTTATGATCACAGCTTCCCCCGTTTTATGTCTTATTTTTGTAGAAGATCTGAGGGGCTTGTGGTAAATATTAACAGCGGCACGGGTCGATCGATTAGGTTAAGCTATGCTTGCCGTGGTTGGTCCGTGGATGGGTGACCATCCTTACATATCAAAACCCCTCCGTGCCTCGCAAAGTACGTTAAGCCGTTGGTCCCGGCTGTCATTCGTGGAGCTTTGGCAGTCCTTATAGGTCGTCAGAAGCCCGAAAGTCTGACAACCAGTCTCCGAGGGGTATCGTATTATCAAGTAACTGGGTTGTGGAGGTCAGATAAGCAGTAAAATACTGGTATTCAGCCGCATCCGGTGAGACTGGAAGCCGACGCCAACACAGTTGGGAAAAGGCTAAGCAGATGATGATTTTTTTAGAAGATCTATGAGTTCCCGATGTTGAAGTTTTGGTTATTCTTTCAGATATAGTCGAGCGTCTGAAGAGACCTAAGTTGGACGGCGAGGAGATGTTTCGACCTGACACAGACAGTTTGGACCCCGCTCCTGAGGACTACGTGGTCGCGTGCATGAAAGACTGCTGGGCTGAAGACCCCAACTTGAGACCTGACTTCCCCATCATTAGAAGCCGCCTCAAGAAAATGAAGTCTGGAAAGTGAGTGAACTTTCCTTATAATTTTTTCAAATCATGTAGACGATTTTGAACCTTATAAATATGTTGCTGTGTATGCTAAGTTAACGCTTTGGTTGAATCTTCTAGATCAAGAAACATAATGGACCAAATGATGGACATGATGGAGAAATATGCCAATAATTTAGAAGAACTAGTCAACGAGAGAACGAGGCTATTGATCGAAGAGAAACAGAAAACCGAAGACTTATTACATAGGATGCTACCAAAGTAAGTTAGCTTCTATACACTATACTGTTGTGCCAAATACAATTTGTATCCAAGTTATAAGTTTTGTATATAAAAACTGATGCCGCATCAGTTAATGTCAATAACTATTCGCGCATCTTTGAACATTAGTATAAAGTTTTGTGTCTCAGAATGCATTAAAAGAAACAAGCTTTACTACGCTTATTCACGGCCCAGTCGCGACTGGTGACCCTCGTGAAATGTGCATGTACATGTCATTAATATTCTGTGTACATTGGTGTTCTATGTTAGCGTCATCTAATCGTTATATTATTACTAATTTGAAGGTTTGTTATGTAATCGGTTTAATTAATAATAATATACATGTGAGCACAGTTGAGGAAGACGCAAATACAACAAGCTGTATCACATTCCTGGATGTCGCAGTAGTGTGCGTACTGGTTTACATTTAGTCCAAGTCTCATCGCTACTATGTGATAACTAACTTAGACGTTTTGTGAATCTCCATACAAGTAGGTACTTGAAATTGTTAACAGTCGATGCGACCAGAAATAATGTGCTATTTTTATTGCAGGAATAATGGTTTCGATTTACGTCACTATATTTTGTTGTTATGTAAAGAGTGTGTTGTAAAATAAAACGGGAGTGTATTATCTTACAAACATTGGCCTAATTTATGTATAGAATTAACCACACTGTAGGTTATGTAGTGTATATTGAATCATGAGCATTATTGACGCTTCAAATAGTATAAGCTCAGATTGATAATGGTACTATAAATAAACTAATACACATAATATAGTTCATTCATCAAAAACATGAAACATCGACATGGACTTGATGTAAAACAGTGGTACGTCGTCTAAAAATTTAATGTATTCACTTTGTTGTACTTGTGTTCTTTTCCAGATGTGGAGGTTGAATCCATTATAGAAATGTCGTGAAAATGTCTTGAGGTAATTAACTCCCTATTGGTGATTGTAGTTTAATATGGTTTGCCTCACACAGGTGGCAGGCTCACGTCACAATCTTCACTGAAATGTACCGACATTGTGATACACGTGGCTCACCTTTCATTAACAGAGTTTGAGTAGTTATAGAGCTTGCTTGGGGTTCTGTGGCGGTTTAGCGTGACGTCGTTGTCGGTGATGGCAGTTTTCTTCAAGTAGTTAACTGGTTTTATAGCTTTTTGCAAGTGATTTTGTACCGTTTCTTTGGTGAACTTCAGTATTGGGGCAAGAGTGGACTCTTTTTCAAGTTACACTGCACTTTTGATAATTCTTGTTTATAGATCAGCATGCTTAAAAGTAATAGTACCTACTTCTAATATTTTAAGTACATATTTCTCACTTTTTAAATATGTATAATTTCAGTACTTTTTATGTCTAAGTACAAACTGTTATATTGTAGTATTTATCTAATATTATTTTTAAATTAAGATTTTTTTACATTAGTGCTTGTGATTGAAATGTACATATCTGTAAGGTTTTTAGTGTTATGTTTTATCCGTAGCTTACAGTATAAAGTAGCAGCATGATTTGAAATAGTTGGTAAGTTGGAGTGATTATTGTGTTTCGTCAGAATGTCGTATAAGTATGGATGGTTTAGGCCTTTGTGTTAAGGGAGGTGTACATGTGGGTGATTGTTGCAGGTCGGTGGCGCGGCGCCTGACGACGGGCGAGGGCGTTGAGCCGGAGTCCTTCGACTCGGTCACCATCTACTTCAGTGACATCGTCGGGTTCACCGCCATGTCAGCCGAGAGTACTCCGCTCCAGGTCGTGAACTTCCTCAACGATCTGTACACTGTGTTTGATAGAATAATTAGAGGCTACGATGTTTATAAAGTGGAAACTATTGGGGACGCGTACATGGTGGTAAGTTATATTTTGGAGCAAGACGCGCTTTTTTTCGATTTTTTCCTATAAATAACAAAATAGGTATTAAAATTATCATATCTTGTCTCTTCCAGGTATCTGGTCTTCCTATAAGGAACAGCGACAGACACGTGGGTGAGATCGCATCCATGGCGCTGGAATTGTTGAATGCAGTCAAAAGTCACAAAATATCTCACAGACCAAATGAAACACTCAAGCTTAGGATAGGAATTCATACTGGTAAGTTTTATGCTTGTTATGCCACCCTGTGGCATACATCAACGCGCAAACTGTAATCAAGAATTCAGCACATGATTCATGATATACCTCCAGATAAGCTCCAATAATGTTGGTGTGCTTATTCTAAATAAATAAATAATGAAGTTATTAAGTTAAATTATCCTAAAGGTAATCTCATTGAAATTCTGATCCGTTTGAATATTTTAAATTTATTTGTGGCCAAGTTTTGAAATCATGTTGTTTTAAGTGTTAGGAAAAAAATATTTTATGAAGGTTCCGTTTTACCTTTTAGAAATGAAGTAAAATGAACCCGCGGTTAATAATTTATTTTAGATACGACTGCAGCTTACTTCTCATCGCATCTTTTGTGTAACCCTTTTGGAAAAATCTTCTAATTAATGCGAAAATTTTCGTATTTCAGGCGCAGTAGTAGCAGGCGTGGTCGGTCTCACAATGCCACGCTACTGCCTGTTCGGCGACACAGTGAACACGGCCTCCCGCATGGAATCTAACGGAGAGCCGCTCAAGATTCACATATCGCCGAGCTGCAAACAAGCACTCGACAAGATCGGCGGATACATCGTCGAGCCAAGAGGCACTATTCCTATCAAGGGGAAAGGGCAGGTTTGTGAAATGACGAATTTAATTAACCAGAGAAGGCTGCGATAACTAATTAATGTTGTATGTTTATCAAAATATGATTCACGATTGTATGTATAAATACGTATTTACAGAATTATAAACATCAATACAACTTTCTATGTTAGAATTGGCCAAAATGTCATGATTTTATGAAATAGTCATTCAGTTGGGTAATGTGAGTTAAATAAGTTAAATAATGTTAGTGTCCGATCGAAACTAGTTTTATGACCGAAACCGAAACCGAATTTCGGCAACGGTCTCTGTTTCGGCCGAAACCGGAACCGAAATCTAAACTTTCTTACAAGGATCATATTTTGAGGGAAAAATAAAGAAAACGTTAGTATAATCAGTTAGTCTTTATTGTTTTCTCTTTAAATCACATAGAGAAGCAGTCTTCGACATTTTCATTTAATAATAATCAACATAGGAACTTTTATACATATAAGAAAAAAATATTAGTTGCGCCTCAAAAATACTCGCATTAGGTATTATTTATTTGAGTGGATAGACTCTTATATTATTTATTATAATATTATCACCATAAAATGCACTATAGTCATTACTAACTACCTAACCAATGTTTGTTTACGTATAGCATTTGCGAAAGAGTAAAGCGAACCAAAAAATGTTTTTATAGGTTAGATTAAACTTGATTATACTTTTATCAGTCATATTGAATATTTTTTTGATGTTTACTACCCGCTCTTATGTTATAACGACATAAAACGAGATAAAACTTACCAAATTCAAAATAAATCACGCGAAAACTCGCCACCACAACAAAACAAAACGAACAGCAAACAAACAAGCGAATCACGACATTGGCTCTGATGGGATTCATTCATTCATTCCACGCGCCGAACATGACCGATCACAGCGCGAAAACTCCCGAATCGGTTTCGGTCGTAGATTCGGCAAGTTTGCCACCGAAAACGAAACTAAACCGAAACTCGTGTTTTTGCCGAAACTCAACCGAAAACGAAACCGACATTCGGTCGGACACTAAATGATGTAGTAAGTATAGTAAGGCAAAAGTGCCTTAATACGCTTATGCCAAAAATTTGTAAATATTTTTTTTTCACCGAAATCCAGCAAGGCATGAGCATTGCTGAGTAATTATGGTATTATTCTTCACGATTGATAGCTGTGTAGATTTTTTGTTAGAGCAGTACTAATTAAGTTAGTAACTCTTGTTTCTGTGTTACAGCTCCAGACGTACTGGTTGGTCAGTGCTACAGAGAAGGCTGTACAAAAGAGGGCCGTCGAAGGCGAGGAGCGTCCACTGTTCCGTCGACCCAGACGAAGCCCCAGATTAACGGATTCCAGACATCCATCACTTTCAGGTATTTTCTCGGTGGTGGTGTGTCGTGTTTCGAATCCACATTTTTGTAGTGTGGTTACCTCAATTGATAAGTTTAAATATCGTTATTTACTATTGGCCCAATAACTATTTTCGTCCACCACACTGCAAAAATGTGAAATTATATTTACTTTCTGAACTAATTCAATTTTCAATAACTTAGATTCCGTATATGCAGGCGGAGGCGGCGGCAGTACGATCCGGCAGCGCATGTCGAGCGGCGCGCGCGACGCCGACGTCATGCGCGGCTCGCGCTGCTCGCTGCCCGCGCCGCTGTGCGCGTCGCCGCCCGCCCCGCGCCGCGCGCACGAGGCGGCCGCGCCGCGCCCCAGGTACGCGCCCTACCCCTGCAACCCGCGCCTAGCGCTGCTCGCCGGCGCAGACCTGCGGCGCAGCAGTCAGTAATTTGCGATCTTGTGGGCAGGAACGCGCTCAGCTCGATCGCGTCGTCCACGGCGTGTTCGGGCTCGCCCGACGAGCCGGCGGCGCGCTGGGGCCTGCGCGCGCAGTCGCTGGACCTGCTGCCCGCGCGCGACGTGCGCATGCGCCGCCAGCACACGGCGCGCTCGCTCGAGCACGAGGTGGGCGTGGCCACGGTGTGCGGCGACCCCGTGTTCAACGGCACCATCATCGGCATCGTGACGGACGAGGCGCCGCGCGACGAGGACAGTCCGCTGCTGCGCAAGACCAGCCTGTCGTCCAAGCAGGAGCGCGCGCGACGGAAGGCGCCCGAGGCCAGCTACATCGAGTTCTACAAGCGCTGGCGCTCGCTGGAGAACGTGGCCGAGGGCAAGGCGGGCGCGCGCAAGGCGCCGCGCTTCGCCATCCCGTCGTGGCTGCTGGGCTTCTTCAGCGCGCGCGAGCCCGAGCTGCGCGCGCCGCCGCTGCTCGACACCGAGTCCGCGGTCTGAGCAGCTGTGCGCCCGCACTATGTTACATTATATGTATATTATATGAGATGTTGTAAATAATATGTGTAAGTAAAACGATGTTACCGTCAATTGTGAAATAAGTTTAATGTTATTAAATAATTTCTATTGAACAAGGTCTCTTAATAATACTGACGTAGATCACAATTATATTAAGTGTCATTAAAAGCGAGAAATGCGGTTCTGGTATCGTGAGGTCCTGGCGGATCGAATACGAGTGTTCACCTCCAACCTTTAGGTAGAACTCCGCTGTCTCTCACGAGACCACCATTCTCGCACGTATAGTATACCGCGACTCGGATCGAGCTATGCTTGATGTCGCAGTAGCTACAGATGCATGTCGCTGCCATTGACTAGGATTATATCGTAAGTACAAATGCACGTATTACGCGTCCGCGAGCAGTGGAATACCGGCGCCGTCGCGCTCGTTGTACGAGCAGCCGTTGATCACCAGTTTGATGTCGCACTGCTTGGTATCACACGGCGACGTGTCCTGCACCAGGAGTGGCGCGTCGGGGGTGGGGGCTGGTGGGGTTTGGATACATTCCGTGTGCTCTATGATAGGACACGACACGCTCGTGTACTCGTGCCGGAGGCTGGGTGCTTCTAATAAGTCACAGCGTTGCGTTGGAGCTAGTCGTCCCTCGCCAACCACCTGAAAACATTAAAATACAGATTTCTTATTCCTGCTTCATCAACACTTTAAAGGTGCTAGAGGATATCTACTTACTTCCATGAGATACTCATCGCTGCGGTGATGTAGAACACCGTCTGTGTGAGATTCCAAATGATTTCCGGAAGCGAAACGCAACTTTTTGGGAGATTCTAAACTGCAACATCTGTACAAAAATTATGGGGATAAATGACAGTCTTAAGTTTAGTCAAATTAAGGGACTAATGACCTCAATCACTAAACTTTTTTGAATTTTGTAGAGCGATTGTAGGCTCTGCGTCAAAAATAAGGTCCAACATTACCTATGTAGACCACCGACTTGATTCTTCCAGCTCCTAGTCTTAAGCGAGCTGCGTTGTCCTCGCTTGTCTGTGCTGCCGGGCGGCTGCACATTGTCTCTCGCAGCGCGTCGCCGAGCTCTGGCTGCGGCAGCAGTTGGTTCCTCTCCCCGCAACCAGTATGTCACCTGGTCACGCTTGCCTTTCATCGAGACTATGCCCCGCTCTTCAAGAATATAACCTCCTAATTGGTCCAGTAGCGTCTTGCACGCTTGACTACAGTGGATTTTTAGAGCTGGAATTATACAACGAAAGTTAAATAGGTACCCTTCGGTCCGGTAGGCAGTATGGAACTAAATGAAGAAAACTAATACTTACGCGCCCCAGTCGATTCGAAGCGGCTGGCTGTGTTGACCGTGTCTCCGAACAGGCAATACCTAGGCATCTTTAGTCCTACTACTCCTGCACAAACTGGACCTGGCAATGGAAAAATGACGATGAGTTGCTAGTTTCTTACCTAAACTTGGCGGCTACCAAGCATATCCTCATTTTGAAACTAGTTTCCTCATATTGATGAAAAACAGTTTATTATGTACCTGAATGTAGACCGACACGTAGCATAAGTCGATGTTCAGGCCGATGTCGCAAGCGGAAGGCCCGTGTAGCTGTCAATAGCGCCAAAGCCATTGATGCCACTTCGCCTGCATGAAGTATACCGTTGCGAATCGGCAAACCTGATACCTGCGAATAGCATTTATTATAATCTTGATTTTGTAATCCAAAGATGAAGAAAGCTTTGTTAAATAATACTTACCACCATGTAGGCATCTCCTATAGTTTCCACTTTATACACGTCGAAATTTTCTAATATTGAATCGAAGCATGTGTAAAGATCGTTCAAAAAATCGACCACCTGTAAAAAGAACACATCGTCTGATATTGTTTAACTTTTACGAAGCGCTTGAACGCACTGAAGTTGTTCTGAGTAAAATGAAACATAGCATGGAACTATGGACTGAGTGCCTCCTACCTGTAATGGTGTGCTCTCCGCTGACATGGCTGTGAAGCCAACAATATCACTAAAGTAAATGGTCACGGAATCATAGCTCTCTGGCATAACCTTTCGACCTCGCTTCAATTGCTCGGCCACGGGTGCTGGTAGCATTTCTTCTAATAAAGCCTCTGAAAAAAAATGGGACATCAGAATAATCCGTGTTTGTGTTTAAAAAATATTGTCAGGTATTCTATTATAGATCTTACCAGTCTTTTTTTTCTCCTCCTGTAATTGATCTGTCCTTTCATCTACCAATGCCTCGAGATTGTTCGCGTATTTCTCCATCATTGCTATCATGTTGTCGAAAATGTTCGGTTTCCTGAAATGAAATACACGGGAAGGTTGCAGTTGATTGTCAGTCCATTACATCCGTAATAATTTGTTAAAGATACTCACATGCCCTTCCGCAGAGGTCGTAACCGAGTGCGGATAGCTTTGAAGTCTGGTCGAGCTGTTGGTTCTTCTGTCCAACATTCAGTGCAACATTCTCGTACACAGTCAAAACTACCAGTCAGTGCGTCCAATGGAGGCCTAGAAATAATACATTTTTAATCAATGTTTTTAATATTAAACTAATCTAGACTCAGTGGCAAAACAATTGGATAAATATAGTAGGTAGGCTATAAACAAACAACAAATGTTTAGGTACTTTTTGTTAAGTGTAATTTGGCGTCTAGCGAGCAGTTAGGGTCCACTTGAGCAGGCCTTATTTGTCTTGGTTAGTAAAGTGACATTGCCTGCTCAGACACATACCTACCTGTATGTCGCAGGGTCTGGAGATGCTATCCTGTGCAGCAAAGAGGGTACTGGGAGGGCATCACCTCCGAAGGGACCTCGTCTTGTATGTAACTCATACAGCACCAGTGCGAAGGCGTACACGTCAGACTGTGGAGACCCGTCGTGTAACTCCACTGTCATGTTGGTGGTCTCCTTACCCCATCCCGCTGAGCGAAGTAACTCCGGTGATAAATACGCTAGATCTTTAAAAGAAAAACAAACATGAGAATGAGACCTAATAATGGCAATGTGGAGCGGGAGGACTCATTTGATGATTTCTCATCCGCAAAAAAAAAGAACCACAAGATTTTTTTGGAAATACCCTGATTTCCTATAATTTGTAATATTCATATTTAAGCTGCTATTTATATTTAAAAAAAAATATCCTTGCTTACTTTCAATATGAGATCTCAATGCATTTGACTCTGATGGAGGCATTTCACCCTTCCGGAACTCCTTCAGTCCGAAGTCTGCCAGCTTGACCACCCAGCGAGCATCCACCAAGCAGTTTGACGGTCGGAGTGCGCCGTGGTACTGCAGTGGTGACTCGTGGATGAAGATCATGCCCTAAGGAAGGACAAAGACATCACGATAAAGAGAGTAGAGTGGAGGACAATATGGAGATAGTCTAGTGTTCATGTAAGTAATACCTACTTCATAACAGCCTCTTGTGGTCTTTAGGCACTCCGTTGATCCGGTAGTTAACCAAAGATCACCTGAGGCCAATTGGATTCACGGGGGGAGCACACCCCCTCGCCCATGGCTCCGCCATTTGCGGTGCCCGAAGCGGACCACGCGGACGACGACGACGACATCCCTGAAGTGACCGGGGTAGATCTGAGAGTAGCGGTAGGAAGGCTAAAGGCCAAAAATACCGCCCCAGGACCCGACGGCTTGCCAGGTAAAGCCTGGGTCCTGGCCTCGAGGGCTCTCGGGCCTCCATTAGAGGCGCTCTTAAGCGCATGTTTGGAGAGAGTTTCCACTCCGTTTCAAAACGGGGAAGCTGGTCCTCATTCGGAAGCCTGCGGACTCTCCGTCCGCATAGCGGCCCATCGTGCTGCTCGACGAGGTCGGGCTCCTGGTGAGGACGGGGCCGGATCTTGCGGACAGCCAGTTTGGCTTGTGCAAGGGGCGCTCGATGGTGGACGCCATCATGCCCGTGAGAGTCCTCACGACGGGGGACGCGGTGTCCCGGGGTGGGGCCGTCGTGGCGGAGTCACTCGACATCGCCAACGCGTTTAACACCCTGCCCTGGAGCTGCATTGTGGAGGCACTCCGTCACCGGGTGCCTACCAACCTCCGTCGAATAGTCAAGGCATATCTGACGGACAGAGCCGTCAGCTACCCCGGTCGCGACGGGGAGTGGAACCGGTGAGGGATGTCGATCGTGCGGTGTCCCGCAGGGATCGGTTCTGGGGCCGTTCCTGTGGGACATCGGTTACGACTGGGTACTGCGGGCCGACCTCCCTGATGGCGTCAGCGTGGTTTGCTACGATGACGACAAGGTGGTCCTGGCGCAGGGGAGGTCGGGCTCTTGCCCAATCTGAGGGGGCCAAACGCCTCCTGCCGGAGGCTTTACGCGGGGGTCGTTCGGTCCATAGCCCTATACGGGGCCCCGGTGTGGGCGCGTTCACTGAGGCGGCGATCTCATGGCGGCATGGAAAGAGCGACTATCGCAACCCAGCGCAGTGCACGCCACGATAGCGGCGATAAGACCCCTCTTTGAGGAGTGGCTAAAGAGGTGCCACGGCGCCCTCACCTACCGCCTGACGCAGGTCCTCACCCCCCGGCCCCGGCCACGACGACGGAGAGTACCTAATGGGTAGCTCACCGTCCGATCAGGACCAGGCCCGTGCCGGACGGCGCGTACGTGTTCCACGTGCGCCTCAAAGAGATGTCAGCATAAATTGGGGCCGAAGCCTTAGGGCCGAAGCCTGCCGGGTCAGCGGGATTGTCCGAAAGGGTTACCGCTGGCCCGGAACATAAAGGACTAAGGAAGGAACACGGGTGGGTTTTAGTCAGTAAAAGTCTGACACTCCCTTCCGCTCCACCCAGAGCGGGACTCATTTGATGATGTCCCACCCAAAAAAAAAAGGCCAATTGGATTGGCAGCTCTAATCTAGAATTAATGTGATAGGATTTCCTGCTGGGAATTTATTTAGGGTCGGTAAAATCGTCATATGCCTATAATTGAAAGCGCGCACTTGTATTTGTCCCTGTTTATGTTAACGTGCATGTAATTGAGTTGCCTCTGTTACTGGGCGATCCAAGAAATAAATAAGCTCAATAATATAGGTAATAATAATAATAATAAATCGTTTATTTCGACCAACACAGGCACAAAAATTACAAAAAAACAAACAATTAATGATTTTCTACAGTTTTGAACTGTCTTAGATTTCGATCTTGCCTGTTTGGAGCGCAAAATAAGCGTGAAGGTAAAATGGATGTGTAACTCACTCTAATTATATCTCCAACTAGGGACGCGATGAACATGTTATCCAGTTTGATGTCTTCATTTTCAAGAATATCCTGTGGAACGCAAAGTATTCAATAGCAAGAACGGTTTGATGCCAAAGATTCAAATCTTTGCTGATATTTATTGCAGTGTTTTACCTTGAGGCTGCCTCTAGTGCAGTATTCGGATAGGGCGCAAACGTTCGGCGGCTCAATACACGCGCCAACGAACCCGTTCACGTTATCGTGTTGCAAATCACGCATCTGCCGATACACACATTTTATTACACGCTGCAGAAACAATAGCTCGTAGATACCGCTGCATGTTACGAGTATTGCGAACATACAGAATATAAATGAAGCGGAGACTCCTGCTGTTTTATTTATTTGGAGGGATGGGTGACGCTACTGAATACGGTACCTACTACTCTAAGCTACTACGAAATGTTTATCTTTAGCTAGGATACCTACTTTATAGGCGGGCTTTGTGTAAAACAAAAGAAAGACTCAATTGTTGAGATTGGAAGCCAATGCAACATATTTTAGGTAGGCCCTGCATAAGTAGGTATTATAAATCACCTTTAAGGGGCCGGGCCGTCTCCACGAGGGAGAGAATCGCAGCGATAGTCTCGCCGTGACACTATGGTTCGTGTAGAACAAGCTAGCTGGACAAAAACAACTCTTCAATTCCTAGTAGTTAATTATTAATATGAACTCATAAGCCCTACACATTAAGGCGAAAGCGCCAGGATAGCCCGCGAAGTGCAATTTTTTTTACGGTATTTGCAATTTGCTGGTCAGTATTAAGTTGTACAATTTGTACATTGATTAAAATATGATTCGCGTCCGTAACAAATATGTATTTACAGAATAATAATCATTAAAGTCATCAACACAACTCTCTAAGACCAATTTAAGTAAGTAATCCCCTAGAATGACTATTTCATGAAATCTTGATATTTGGGGATTATATTAATTTATCAAGTTGTATTTATACTGATTGTAATGATTATAATTCTGTAAATACATATTTGTTACGACAGCGAATCATATTTTAATCAACGTACCTACAACTTAATACTGACCAGCAAATTGCAAAAAACGTAAGAAAATTTGAATTTCGCGGGCTACCTTAGGGAATACACCTATTAATTTTCGTAACTACCCTCATTAGGACCGTCATTTAAAAAGTAATGATATTCAAAGTGCATGCAGCTGCATTTTTACACCATAATTGATAACATTATTTAGGTCACTAAAAGAAATTTGTGATAGTGTTTTTGTGATGGATTTGTGGACATAAGGGTAAGTAGTTTTGTTTTAATTATTTTTTATCATAGCAAGTTCATTCTTTAAAATTAAAAAAAAAAAAAAAAAAAATATTATTACTTAATTATAAAAAAAATTAAAAAAAAATATTAAAAAAAGTTAAAAAATAAAAAATAAATAAAAATAAATTATAATTAATTATTTTTATTTTAATTATTTTTTTTAAAATTCTTTTTAATTAAATGTGGACTTTTTCACCCATATTTTTGAATTCAATGGTCAAAAAATTACATGTCCACTCTGTAGAATCTATTTTATATGATTCTCACAAGTATCTAGTAGTAATTAGTAGAAAAAATATTGCGAATTATTTGCACAACAAATTTTTTTCTTTATACCTACAGTTTTCACCGTCTCAAAAATGGAATTTTTCGAAGAATGGCTAAAACACCCGAAGGAAACGTGGAATGAGGAGTTCTTTCGGTTTATATCTTTGATACATGATTTTGATGGTGTTACGGAGCAGTCCCAGAGAGACGTCAAGGTGATGCTGAAAAGTAGAGCAGCTGTGGAAGAAATCGAGAGCGGTTCCTAGAGAAGAATTTGACGTGGTGAGGTAATTAAACCATCTCTTCTGCCTATAGGTCAACTTTCCGAGGAAGCACAGGAAGCTCGGATTAAGAACTGCAGAAGATTTCTTGAACACAACACACGAAAGCGATCGCGAATAGCTACGAACAGAGATTTACTTTTAATATGTTATTGATAACATCTGACGGTGTAATAAATAATTTAAGAGAAGTTTCCCGGAAGAAAATAGGTTCGTTCCCTACCGAAGTCCTAGATTTAATAGTACAACCTAGCTGTAGGTAATTAAGGAACATAATGTTAATATAGTTTCTAGTTTTCACAGTTCTGCCACTCATGACCATGACTATTCAATGGATGATTCATCTGATGATAATGAGTTATAGAATAAGTTAAGTATTTTATGTATCTGTTATTAGATTTATATAGTTACATTTATAGATAAATTAATTTAAAAAAATTATAACAAAATATTGTGTTTTTATTTCACTAAGTATACCTGCTCGAACGACCAATGGTCCTCAAAAAGTATTAAGACCCTTATATCTATGCTTAATAACCTCATTTATGAGTAAAAATCGTAACAAATAATTTTGTCCAGCTAGCTTGTTCTACACGAACCATGTGCGTGCCACCAAATTTTTGCCGCATTGATATCGCCATGTGGAGACACGTTCTAAGAGAGTGTATAATTATATACGTGGCACGACGATAATATCGTCTCGCTCGTGGAGACGGCCCATAACTGAGTACCTATGTAGGTTATCTGGTAAACTGATTTTGAAAGCTTTCGTATTGTAATAGACGTAGGTAATTTATTTAACCACAAATCAGATAATCAATATTAAAGTAAGAGGCGGGCACGATTCCAAAATAGAGTTAAATCTGTACCAGCTCACGTATGTGGTTGTCAACTTGATGCAAGGCTACGAAGCGTCTATTAGGTAGGTGTTTAGATCTAATGAAGTGATATCACAATATCACTTCATTAGATCTAATCTAATCTGATCTAGTGTAAACTATAGCCTCAGGTTTAGGTACACCTCAACACGCATTGTTCTTATTATACCCACCAATAAAAAACTGTAAAATTTATTTTATTTTGGAGCGTGGTCAAAGCGCTATTCCTTCCATTCCACAACAAAAAACGAGCAAAAGTAGGTACAAAAGTGTAGGGTTATGTTAGACAGTTACCTACACTACAGGTCATTTGGATAGGTACCTACATATTATACAAATACCTATATATTTAATAGATATATTTCTCATGTTGTTAGGAATGCTAATAAGGTTGCTTAGAGCCGCGGGGCCCACGCGCGCCAAAATTCAGACAATTACATATTATATTTCGTCACATATTGAATTAAAACATGGCTAAAGGTTAAAGTCGTCGTATAGACTTGTTACAAGGAAAGTTCAGCAGTTCCAATATTTTTATTACAGTTTTTGCAATTGGACGTTCAAATAAACTCGGTTCTTAACTGAAACTGAACAAACAGGTGTGAGTTAGTGCAAACTACGAAGGTATATTTATCCACACCTGAACAAACGCCCTTTATTGGTGCTTCATGTTTGTTACAGTGAAAGCTTTATTTTAAGTTATTCTGAGGTGTTAGAAAAGTATTTTCTTCAAGTAATTTTTACAATGATTTACTTTCATAATTTGATCAACAAATAATACTAGGTAAGAATCGAATATTTGTGTGATGTAGGTACCAGTAAAAATCAGCAGTCAACAAAATTTACTTTTAATATGTTATTGATAACATCTGACGGTGTAATAAATAATTTAAGAGAAGTTTCCCGGAAGAAAATAGGTTCGTTCCCTACCGAAGTCCTAGATTTAATAGTACAACCTAGCTGTAGGTAATTAAGGAACATAATGTTAATATAGTTTCTAGTTTTCACAGTTCTGCCACTCATGACCATGACTATTCAATGGATGATTCATCTGATGATAATGAGTTATAGAATAAGTTAAGTATTTTATGTATCTGTTATTAGATTTATATAGTTACATTTATAGATAAATTAATTTAAAAAAATTATAACAAAATATTGTGTTTTTATTTCACTAAGTATACCTGCTCGAACGACCAATGGTCCTCAAAAAGTATTAAGACCCTTATATCTATGCTTAATAACCTCATTTATGAGTAAAAATCGTAACAAATAATTTTGTCCAGCTAGCTTGTTCTACACGAACCATGTGCGTGCCACCAAATTTTTGCCGCGATGATATCGCCATGTGGAGACACGTTCTAAGAGAGTGTATAATTATATACGTACGTGGCACGACGATAATATCGTCTCGCTCGTGGAGACGGCCCATAACTGAGTACCTATGTAGGTTATCTGGTAAACTGATTTTGAAAGCTTTCGTATTGTAATAGACGTAGGTAATTTATTTAACCACAAATCAGATAATCAATATTAAAGTAAGAGGCGGGCACGATTCCAAAATAGAGTTAAATCTGTACCAGCTCACGTATGTGGTTGTCAACTTGATGCAAGGCTACGAAGCGTCTATTAGGTAGGTGTTTAGATCTAATGAAGTGATATCACAATATCACTTCATTAGATCTAATCTAATCTGATCTAGTGTAAACTATAGCCTCAGGTTTAGGTACACCTCAACACGCATTGTTCTTATTATACCCACCAATAAAAAACTGTAAAATTTATTTTATTTTGGAGCGTGGTCAAAGCGCTATTCCTTCCATTCCACAACAAAAAACGAGCAAAAGTAGGTACAAAAGTGTAGGGTTATGTTAGACAGTTACCTACACTACAGGTCATTTGGATAGGTACCTACATATTATACAAATACCTATATATTTAATAGATATATTTCTCATGTTGTTAGGAATGCTAATAAGGTTGCTTAGAGCCGCGGGGCCCACGCGCGCCAAAATTCAGACAATTACATATTATATTTCGTCACATATTGAATTAAAACATGGCTAAAGGTTAAAGTCGTCGTATAGACTTGTTACAAGGAAAGTTCAGCAGTTCCAATATTTTTATTACAGTTTTTGCAATTGGACGTTCAAATAAACTCGGTTCTTAACTGAAACTGAACAAACAGGTGTGAGTTAGTGCAAACTACGAAGGTATATTTATCCACACCTGAACAAACGCCCTTTATTGGTGCTTCATGTTTGTTACAGTGAAAGCTTTATTTTAAGTTATTCTGAGGTGTTAGAAAAGTATTTTCTTCAAGTAATTTTTACAATGATTTACTTTCATAATTTGATCAACAAATAATACTAGGTAAGAATCGAATATTTGTGTGATGTAGGTACCAGTAAAAATCAGCAGTCAACAAAATGCTAATAAAAAGAACAATGTTACTAAACCAAATGCTCTATGATGAAAGGTGTTCATAAACATGATTATTACGAAACACATCGCGGGATATACCCACCTATTTATTTCTATTCTATATGAGTACCTACCTGCGTCAGTTCAGTAAATCCGAATGTATTAAAGCGATTTGTCTCAGTCGGTGCCTCCATCATACGAGGCTTGGAAGAGAAATGTATTGTTTGTTTTGCGGCCCGAAGGAAGGCTTTGAGCTATCCTCACGTAATGCCGTAAGGATATATATCAAAGTAAATTACAAAGACTCTATTATAACTTGGGTAAATATTTTTCTTTTTCTTTGAGTTTTACCGAGTTGAATAGTCTACGAAAGCCAAACTAAGTAAGTGGTTAAGGTCCATTTTTTACCTTCAACTGCCTTCACAAGGATAATTTATTTCAGTTTTACGATTGATTTGGCACGGGCTGTTAATGTAGTAATTATTCAATTTAAATGGACTTACAATCTTAAGCTCCTTCTTGATTTCTCTGCTGATATCGATGTGGTGACTCCGCACTCGTTTGACGGAGAGCAGGCGTCCGCGGTAGAACGCTACCTCGGTGAAGATGGCGGAGTAGCGAAAGTCCAGGTCCGGATTGGAGCTGAGAGACACCTGACTGGATCGGACCCCGCCCGTGCTGCCTCCGCCATTTTTCTCGCCCCCCACAGCATTGGTAGATGAGGTGACGTTCCCGCCCGCATTGCTATCTTGCTGGAAAAATTCAGCTCTGATCAACTCGTAATGAATTTTTGTTTACGACTAAAAGCAGTGACAGATAGTAGACGTGGTGAATCAGACGAAGGAAGAGAGAAAAAAATTAAGACTTTTTTTATCATTTTTCTCTCGTACTGAAAGAATTGATTGGTATTGATGAAACAAGAAAGAACCTAAAAATCAACATGACAGCGGTCTTCCGATAAAATTTGCTCCATTATAATTTTGTCAAGTTTTCGATCTCCGCCCAATAGTTTTCTTCCCCCAACATATTTTATTTCCAGTAGATCAGTTAGTAATGATACAGTCCGGAAACATTGGTAATATAAAGAAATAGGGAAATAAAAAATAACAAATAAAAATAATACATAACATTATGATGCCTCTATGCTTCTAAGATATCAACTGGCAAAAATATTTTTATCGAAACGGGCATCAACTCAACGCTATACAAAGTTCTGGTTTCTTTTATTAATTTCTAGATGTGATTTATTCTCGAAGGAAATTGCAGTAACACACATTTTTCTATTTTGAACTCTATTTCTTGCGCCAGTAGTTCTGAACTCATAAATGGAATAGTTAAAAATCTGTTCATAAAATCTATTTCTATTGGCTTCTGTATCAAACCGTTCGCTGAAGTATTGGTTTGAAATATTTTATATCAACAATTGAACACAGCGTGAGACCCGGAGACGTGAGCTATTTCGCTTTATTCCGACTGTACAAGTGTACAGTGGGCAAAAGTGATAAGTATGTAGGCAGCCACTACACCTGCTTGATATCATTTCATAAAATCGAGGGAATTGGAGAAGAACAACTAAAATACAAACGGTGAAGGAAAACATCGTGAGGAAACCGGCATGTCCTAGAACCAAAAATTCGAAGACATGTGACATCTACCAACCCGCACTGGGCCCGCGTGGTGGATTACAGCCCACTCCCTTTCACGGAGAGGAGGCCTATGTGCCAGCAATGGGAACGTTATAGGCTGATTATGTTGTGTAAGTAACTAAAATACAATAATTACAATAGAATAAACCTGTTAAAGAAAAAATTGGAAATCTGGATTTTCTCAGTATCAGCCTGGAGTTTGGATTCGTACCAGGTTGATGGCAACAGGATCGCCCCCTTTTTAGGGTTCCGTACCTCAAAAGGAAAAACGGAACCCTTATAATATCACTTAGTCGTCCGTCTGTCTGTCCGACGGTCAAGACCCTTTTTCTCAGGAACGCGTGGAGTTATCAAGTTGAAATTAATATCAAAAACTCAAAGCTGCAATCCCTTGAAGCAGTGAAAAAATCCAACTTCTAAGTCAACGAAACCAAAAGTTACGGGCGTATATGTTTCGGAATCAAAACCCATAGGGTACTTCCCGTTGACCTAGAATCATGAAATTTGGCAAGAAGCAATGTCATGTAGCACAAGTAAAGGTAAAAATCCGAAAACCGTAGTAATTACATTACAAAAAAAAAAATCCAGTGACAAATTACATATTTATATGTAAGTACGTGTAAGGAGCCCTCGGTGCGCGAGTCTGACTCGCACTTGACCGGTTTTTTTTTTACATGGGACTTAAACATACTGTCCAAACGTGGGTGTACTATAGGTACACCTCTGCCTAACCTTTCGGTAACCAAGGCGTGATGTTAAGTTACTATAAATACAACATTGGGCAGCTTACTTACAATATGAAACACAACAGTAAAGGCGTGGGCCCACCGCGGCGCATGCTGTGCACGGGCACGCGGCGCATTTTAGCTGCGTGTATTAATTTGTTTGACAACGTGGGTCTATGTTTCCACTGGAGTACACGAAGACCCACGACTATGTATAGCGTGGCACGGCGCATGGAGACGCTACGCACGTGCCACTGCAAAAAAAACGCGTCCGTTCCACAAGGTGTGACTGAAAACTGCGCTGCGATAAGCGAGCTGTACATAGTCGTGGGTCATATTCATGTACTTCAGTGGAAACGTAGACCCACGTCGACAGCGTTGAGCTATGTAACCGCCTATTCGAGTGAGAGTGAAAATGGCGGGTGTACCTTAACTAATCGAATCCTTCCATTTACCAAAAAAATGTACCTAAATTGTATTATTTAGTACCTAGGTTTAAAAAAATTGTACCTTCTTCAGAACGAAATTATTTCGAAATTAAGGTACACCCGCCATATTAACGTTAAGTTGGCGGGTGTTCTATAGTATTTTATTATTTAACCATTACTCATAAAATATAATTACACCAAAAAAATTTACCTAAAATGTACTATTTAGTATCTAGGTTAAAAACAATTATACCTTCTTCAGAACGAAATTGTATTAAAATTAAGGTACATACACCTGCCATATTGACGTACCTACATCAGAACGTTCGGCCTACCGAGGCGAGGTAGGGAGCTGGCTGCTACTCCAGTTTTTAGTGACGATTTTGTGACGCATAAAAATGCCAGCCAAATAATTTGTGATGTTCTGTCACAAATTGGCGGATGGCGACTGAAATAAAATGTATTCGAATAATTGATAAATGGGTACTTGTTCCGTTGGAATAAAACGAGTATTTATCGAGTACCTAGGTACTTAATGAAACAAATCACGTTGAAATTGTTGAAATAAGGTGGCATCATCAATATGGCAGGTGTATTTTAATACAATTTCGTTCTGAAGAAGGTATAGTTGTTTTTAACCTAGATACTGAAAGGTACATTTTAGGTACATTATTTTGGTGCAATTATATTTTATGAGTAATGGTTAAATAATAAAATACTATAGAACACCCGCCATCTTAACGTTAATATGGCGGGTGTACCTTAATTTCGAAATAATTTCGTTCTGAAGAAGGTACAATTTTTTTAAACCTAGGTACTAAATAGTACAAATTAGGTACATTTTTTTGGTAAATGGAAGGATTCGATTAGTTAAGGTACACCAGCCATTTTCATTCTCACCTATTCGAGCAAGCCACGTCTCAATTCATGCGTAGCCTCTCCGTGGGCTGCAGTGCACACAATCACATACAAAGCGAAGCTTAATACACGTGCGTAGCCTCTGCGTGCGCCGCGGTGGGCCCGCGCCTTAAGAACCTATCCGCAATGAGACTGCATAATATTGTCCATGCATTACAATTTGCAGTAGTATCCCTACACACTATTTTCCGAGAGTACCTATTCTAAACAAATGTTAGCGTAAGCGCATGCAAACAACATATACAAGTTCGGTTTACCTACTCAGTTTGTTCGCTCGCTGTTCTTCGTCAGGCAGGTGTAGTTCGCGGAAGTCGATTTTCCAAAGCAGTGAGTCCAACTCTTGTTCGTAGCGCCAGCCCCGATACAGGGCGAGGGCAGCCAGGGCCAGGAGTGCTAGGGTACCACCTGATGCTCCTAGTGCCCATGCCCCGAAGTGACCTGAGAGGGAAAAAAGTAACTTATATTGTTATGTCTTGAATCTTCTTTAGGGTAGGTTATATTATTCTGTATGTGGTCTGATTTAGGACACTCCTTCCGAAGATGGACGAGACTATGTAACAAAAAGTGTACTTATGTCAATATTCCTATGATTTTGTCAAGACAGCATCGTTGCCACACTACCCACGTACCTGCATAACATAAAAGGGTACTAAATCTGAACTGAATTGACCTATGTCTCTACAGAAATACTCGGCGCGAAAATCAAAATAAGTTCAAAAAGTGTACCTATATCAATATTCCTATGATTTTGTCGAGTCAGCATCGTTGGCACACTACCCACGTACCTATATAACATAAAAGGGTACTAACTCAGGACTGAATTGACATATGTCTCTACCGAAATAGTCGGCGCGAAAATCGAAATAAGTTCTATTTATTTCGATTTTCGCACCACTGATCAGTCTTCCGATAGTATATAGTATATGATAGTCTTTCAATGTAACTACTAGTGTTTCTATACAATCTAAAAATCCCAGCTCAATGATTTAGAAATCAATAATCCTATTTTAATTAGATCACCAAAGAATAAAATTTTAAGCAGGTACCTATAATCCTATATGTAATTATGTAACCACGTTAGCTTTAGGTATTCCTAGATATTTTGATCACAATACGAGACAAGTTAGTTAGTGTACTTGATGGCAGGAGTTTTTATTCAGTTTATGATGTCGTTAAAGCCAGTCAGGTTCTACCAAACTACTCGTAAGTATTCCGTAGATCACCAGATTGACTGAAAGATAGAGTACACTTCAAAACAACGCCGAGGTGAATGACACGACTTTAATCTTTGCTAGAAACATTTAATCCTAACTCGTGTTCATTATTTGTTTAGTGAATTAGCGAAACGAAAACGAAATTTAACGTCATAATGAAGTTCAGAATTCAATTTAACGATGGAAACAGTTTGCTTTGTAGAATTTTAATTAACCCCCGACGCAAAAACGACGGGGTGTTATAAGTTTTAAGTTTGACGTGTCTGTGTGTGTGTGTGTGTGTGTCTGTCTGTGGCATCGTAGCTCCCGAACGGATGAACCGATTTTAATTTTGTTTTTTTCGTTTGAAAGGTGAATTAGTCGGGAGTGTTCTTAGCTATGTTTGATGAAAATCGGTACAAGATGGCCGCCGCCACAAAATGGCGGACTACATATTTTTTCATAACTCCCTTAATATGGGTATCAAATGAAAGGGCTTGAATAGTAGAATACTACACACTATGATAAATTTCAAATCCAAGATGGCCGCCACCACAAAGTGGCGAATTACATTTTTTTTTCACAACTCCCTCAATATGGGTATCAAATGAAAGGGCTTGACTAGTAGAATACTATACGCTATTACAAATTTCAAATCCAAGATGGCCGCCACCACAAAAATGGCGAATTATATAGGTATCAAATGCAAGGGCTTGACAAGTAGAATAATGTACACTATATTGAAAGGGAATGAGGAATATTAACTAACGAAATGAAAACTAAAAACTTGACAATATTTTTTTGTCTGATCAATGCTCTAGAATGATGAGGAAAGTGAAGTGATGACTGGTACCTACGACCACTGAGTTTGACTACTTTTATTACGAATGGAATTATCCTACTTAAAAAGCGTAGGTATTTCTACATCAAATAGTGCCGCAGTCCCATTTTATAAACTAGATCTGAAATACCTAAGATATCTAATAGCTATGAAATACTTGTACAAAAATTGAATAACTAAAGGAAGAACTAGAAAAAGGATACAATGAAACAAAAAAATCTGTTTAGTCTTAAAAATTATTCTTCAATTATTTTTATTGCTAAAATATTGGACAGTATGCTTGATTCGTGCTTGGAAAAACATCTGGACCTGCACGATTCACAGTTTGGGTTTCAACCTGGGCTGTCCACTGAAAGTGCAATCCTAAGTCTCAAGAATACTGTCCAATATTATACAGATCGTAAAACGCCAGTGTATGCCTGTTTCCTGGATTTTTCCAGGGCTTTTGACCTTGTGTCATATGATGTGCTCTGGAGGAAGTTGGGGGACAGGAATGTACCGGCGGAAGTTCTTAAGGTTCTGCAATTTTGGTATGCTAACCAAACGAATCAGGTGAAGTGGTCCAACATTCTCTCTGAGGCTTATGGGTTGGAGTGCGGGGTGAGGCAGGGAGGGTTGACCTCACCCAGGCTCTTCAACCTATATGTGAATGACCTCATAGTCGAGCTCAGCAGTATGCGTGTGGGCTGTCGGGTGGGTGGTGTTAATATTAACAGCATCAGCTATGCAGACGACATGGTGCTGCTGGGCCCGACTGCAGGTTCTATTGGAGAGATGTTGAAAGTTTGCGAGGACTCCGCGGCTAGGCATGGGCTCGTGTATAACGTGAAAAAATGTGAGTACATGGTCTTTGGGGTCGCCGGTAAGTGTACAGATTATTCACCTAACTTTACCCTAAATGGCTTGAGCATAAGAAGAGTAAAACAATTCAAATATCTGAGACATATGCTTACCGACGACCTGAAAGACAATGTGGATATTGAGAGGGAGCACAGGGCTTTGGCGGTCCGCGGGAATATGTTGGCCCGTAGATTCGCCCGCTGCACGGACCAGGTAAAAATAACGCTTTTCAAAGCATATTGTCAGGGTCTGTACACGGGTGGTCTGTGGATCAACTACACCAAAAGATCGCTAGATGTCCTGCGCGTCCAGTATAACAATGTTTTTAGAATGCTCTTGAGACTGCCCCGGTTCTGTAGTGCGTCAGAAATGTTTACGCAGAACCGTACTGATGGCTTCCACGCAATTGTGCGGAAGAAAATAGCGTCTGTGGCAGCTAGAACCCGGGCCGGAGGCAACAGCATTCTAAAAACAGTGACTGAGAATGTGTTTTCCCCTTTTATGCGGCATTTTGTGGAGAAGATGACCGGTTGAGAAACTGGTTTCGTCTTCTTTACAAAGTGACATACCCAAATTATCAAAATTTATGTATTATACTAACACTAAGTATAAGGTACTTTACTAACACTACGGATCTTTGTTGTCTGATTATTTGAAATAAATTATTATTATTATAAATTAATAATTATTTTTTGACAGATAAAAACCTGATTAGACACCAAATTACCTGAAACTTAAAATGCAAGAAAATAAAGGAAATGAAATCGGTACAAAAATTAAGGAGTCCCTACAAAAAGCATGAAATAAAAAATTAAATTAAAAATTTAAAAAACCCCCGACACAAAAAAATAATAAAATTAAATGTGAGTAATTGGAAAAGGATCAAATAATTTAAAAACCCCCAACTTAAAGAATCTAGGTAACGAGACTAAAACAGATAAATTAATATGGAAGTCGGGGGACCGTTCTGTGGAACACCTTCTATGCTAAGAGGTCCCCCGACTGCCATATGAATTTATCTGTTTTAGTCTCGTTATCTAGATTCTTTAAGTTGGGGGTTTTTAAATTATTTGATCCTTTTCCAATTACTCACATTTAATTTTATTATTTTTTTGTGTCGGGGGTTTTTTAAATTTTTAATTTAATTTTTTGCTTTTTATAAAAGTTTTATTCAATTTATCGCTAGTTTCGAGGAATGGAGTTGGATTCCTTGCAGCGCGTTGGACCATAATATTACGAAGTACGTTTGAAAGACTCCGAGCAAAGGAAGTATTTCTCCTTTGCTTCAAACGATCTTAAAAAAGTACTACTAGGTAGCAATTACTACTACCGGCCTATATAGAAATACCTATTTTCATTTGTACCTACCCTGTGCTACTACCCAATCCATAGCAATAATAAATTAAATTCCCAAGATACCATAAAATTGTTTGGATTTTAATTAAATGAAAGAATCCACTTAATTCCCTCATATCGTTTGAAAGCCTTCGGTTTGCATTCTCAAGGGACATATAGGCACAAAGAAATGAAGGCACTGCGGCTACTATTACCCACGCCCCAGGCCCCAGGCCTGGCGACTATCGCTTAATAGAATGAAGGCTCGTTTCTTTGTGCAATTTTCTTTTCAAGAAAAGGCTCTGTGTCAATAAAGCTCTGCAAATTGAAATGGATACAAAGTTCTT
The DNA here is from genome assembly GCA_916614155.1 of Mesoligia furuncula. Classification (NCBI taxonomy): domain Eukaryota; kingdom Metazoa; phylum Arthropoda; class Insecta; order Lepidoptera; family Noctuidae; genus Mesoligia; species Mesoligia furuncula. The sequence goes on along the minus strand of OU744803.1, from coordinate 13,033,418 downwards.
TGCAGAAAAACAGAGTTTATTATTCTCGATTTATGGATAAAAACCCTATTTATCAATCGAATGACCACACAGGAATATTATGATGAGTATCTACATTGAATAGTTGGTTGACTGGTAGAGAATGCCTAAGGCTTTAAGCCTGCCTTTCTACCTTTGTTGTGCAAAAAGATTTTTAAATAAATACCAAAATGAAATGTTTGGTAGAGTGGTTCAAATCGCCACTAAACTATCCAAGTAGAGCTATATAGATATAGAGCTGTATGCTTTCAAACAAAGCTCCTGAATTACGTGGAGTAAATACTCCACGTACAGCGTAACAAAATGACATTAGACTGTAAGTTAGTTATTAAATTAATGAACATAGTTTCATTCACAATTTACTCAGAATTTAGAAAGCACAAGGAATATTTTTGTTACTTACTAAATTGTCGAACATAACCTTTACACTCTATCCTAACTAATGTTATAATTTGTGCGAAAGTGTTATATAGCTTTCACGCTAATACGGGTGAACGGATTTGGATGAAAGGCCCATAGATAGGCTATTTTTCAAACTGTATCGCAGACTAAGTCGCTGACAACAGCTAGTATTTTCACAAAAGGGTGAATTTCGTCACAAATTAACACAACTACGAATTGTAAAATGACAAAATACTGTGTACCTACCATGTCGACAAATAAATTAACTTGGTTGACCCAAATTTAAAGGACCTGAAAGCCTTGTTTCAGACCTACTTGGAACGCTCTATATGTAGTGCCTTAAAGTATTTTCGTGTACCAACTATGTAGGTCCAGCAAAACGTAAGTAGTGTGAAGCTGTACTTCTGTAGGAAGCATTAGGCGGCGATGTCGGCGCAGCGGGCGTCGCGTGCGCTCGATGGCCGCTGCTCCGCATTGCTTGTCACCAAGACTCATAACGACGCTTTTACGACCCACCCTACTTACTGTCGCTTACAAACCTTGCGCTTAATGCCGAGCCGAGCTCTAACAGTACATAATAGTTTTTTAGATCGCCAGTAAACAAAATGGTCGCGTCCGTTCCGCCGGCCGTTGGTAATGGAGTGATCCAGCCCACTTGCTGATTCTATTAGCTTCCAACATACGTTGCGCATTAGGGGAAAGTGAATACACTCTTCAAGACAACGGGTGTCCTGTAAAGGAATTCTTTGTTAAAAAAGCTTGACTAAAATTACTTACTGACGCATTTTTCTCCTCTGAACCCACAAGGCGGCTCGGAGAGGGGCACCTGGCCGCCTGGCCACTCCATCTCCCGTAGAAATCGCACTTCCTGCGCGAAATAAATATTTGTAAGATTTAAATTCCTCGAACTAACATTTTTCTCTGTGTTAAACAAATTGCCGTGAAATTCTCGTAGATCAAAGGGCTTGCTGTAGAAATAGGTTGCGAATATAAATTTCGTAAATGTGTGTAAATATTTCAAACGCATAAGATTAAAGATTGTTCCAGTTTAAAGGACCTTAGCGTCTTCAGATTTGAATCCATACGTCCGTTGGCACCAAAGTGCATCTCCCAAGCCAAAATGTGACGTAAACGGTTAAAAGATTCCGTTTATTCGGGGCACGTCGAGTATCGTTGTGCGTACGTGTTTCGGATATTTGATAACGAATCTATTTACATGTAGATGTAAGTGTTTTTATGCGAATATTTATATAATTGGCCTTATGCACAGCAGTTTGTTACAAACTGGTGTTAACGGAAATATCTACCAGATTTATCCGATTGCCTACATCTTTAAAATTTATACTGAGGATTTCAGAAACGCCAATCGGCATGGAGGAATATCTCTAGTATTTCTATCATTGGCGAGCTTGAATTATTTCGTACTTTGACGAATAAGTAGTTGCAACTTATCACCTGTCTGTTAGTGTTATGGCCGTAATAAATTATCATGCTATAATTATGTACGTAACGTATAAGCACAAAATATGTCTACAGCTTCATAAAAAGTTTCTGTGAATTACTTACAGAATTACCGATTCTTGTGTCACTGGTCATCTTTTCTATTTTTAACCGACATCAAAAAGGAGGATGTACTCAATTCGTCTGTATGTTTTTTTGTATGTTTGTCTCGCGATATCGGTTAGACTGGAAGCCGACCCCAACATAGTTGGGAAAAGGCTAGGAGATGAGATGATGTTACGCGATATCTCCGGCAATTGTAAATCGATTTCAGAAATCTTTTTAATGGATAGGGTATGCCTCAGGGGTGGTCCCTTATAAATTTTACTAACTTTGCTTGGGTAGTTTTTGAGTTAGCTTCAATAATACGTATTTTTGCTACTTATTGATGATGTTTTAATGATTTCCTGTCGCTGATATTGACATAGCAAGTAGTGTTATGCGAATTTGTGTAGGGTACAACTTAAAAATGAAAAAATTTAAACTTTTTTACACAAAATAAAAAAACTCCAAAAAAGACACTTACAAAGTGAAAACAACTTTAATTTCGGAAGTCGGTGGCAAACAACGAAAATGCGAACCCAACGACACCGACTTCGACGTCTTTTTTGGAAGTCGGTTGTTTTTTTCGGTAAAACATTTTTTAGGAAGATAAAATTTACTTTTTCTGGGAAATAAACAATGGTAGATCACAAGAGAGATAGAGCAAAGGTGAACGACATGAAACTGGTCAAACTTTTAGATTTCATGTTCGGTGACAAGTATAAGAAGGTAGAGAAGGTTGTGTAAGTACAGTATACATTACCGGTGCGGACTTGTGTAGGACCGCAAGCGGATAAAGACCTGGTGGTCTTGCAGGGTCGATGGATAGCAGCGTGTAGTTCCCCTCAGCGTCGCCATGCTCGTCCATGTGCACCCAGTACCTGAACATATTATGGGAAAATAACCACTTTGATAACTTCCTTATAGGTAGGTATTTGAAAGATGTCTGAACAACGTTGTGTCAATCATTTATTCTCCAGCCATTCACGTAGGCCATGAACTCATGACAGGTCTTTCTATAGTACAAGCGAGCTCGCACACGGCATTATTTCTATAGAGCCTACAATCGGTCCTATTATCTTTCCCTATGTTATGTAGATCTACCTACCTACGTTTTGTAGGACGTGTGGGTTGATACATTTAATCTTTACTGTTTCATTTAGCTCCTACGAAAACCGGCTCTAAAGCTATTGGTTTATATTTCACGATAGATGGACAAACGATGCAAAGAGCAAATAGAGAAATGGTCGACCAAAATAAGCATTTCCTAAATTTTATTGCGGCAACAATAAACGTGTCTTTCAACGATTAGAAACCTGAATAGGTCAGCTAATTAAGAGGATATTCGGTCGGAGAGACTTTTGTAAAAGCCTAAGTAAAAAGTCATAATTCGAGGTTTGGCTCTCGCGTTCCTCCTCCAATATTGGACCAATTTAAAAGGTCAAATCAAATCAAATCAAATCAAATAATTTATTTGCATAATACATGTGAAAAAGGTGTTACAGGCATAAAAGGTACATTGTATTATAACCTACTGAGGTGTGCAAATTAATATATTAGGTACTAATAGAAACATTAAATCTAAAAAATAAATTTTAAATTCAGTTACATTAAAAAATAGAAATGTTAAATTCAGTAAAATGTCAAATTATTATACACAAGTCAGATCAAAATCTCAATAAGTAATCATTATATTTGTGGTGCCATTACATATAAAACCGACTCATCTTTCATTTAAATAATCATTAATTGAATAGTAACATTTTGTGACTAAGAATTCGTGCAAACATAATTTGAATTGGTTCATTTTGTGTAGGTCTGTGATACTTTTTGGCAACTTATTGTATACTTTGGGTGCCATGCCCAAAATGTTTTTATTATAGACTGCTTTTTTATGACGTCTTGCGCATATTTTATTTTTGTGTCGTGTGCTTCTTGGATGGGAATAAAGATGTAGATTCGCTTTGACAAAGATCGCCACTTCATATATATAAAGAGACGGGAATGTTAGTAGCTGGAACTGTTGAAAATGTGGTTTACAGCTTTCTGTGCGTTGTATGCCACACATTGCCCTTATGAATTGTTTCTAGGCTTTGAACGCCATTTCTCTGTCTGGCGAGTTCCCCAAAAATATGATTCCGTAGCGTAAAGTAGAAGCAACATACCCGCGATACGCCATTAATAATGTTGCACGATTTGACACTTTTATTAGGTTATGGAGAGCATAAGAATAGTGGCTAAGCTTTTTGCATGTGTTTTCAACATGTGTTTTCAGCTCATATTTTTATTTATCCAAATGCCTAAGAATTTAGTGTGTTCTGCTTCACTGATAATTTTGTTACCGTAACGAATATCCGGTTTTTTAAATTTTGTTTGTTGTTCAAATGAGATGTAATTTGTTTTTTCTAGATTTATTTTTAAGTTATTTTTAGTTAGCCAAGTTATTATATCATTTAAGTTTTCGTTTATTTCTTTTTCGAATGTCATGTCATCTTTACTTTTGATTAGTATTGTGCTGTCGTCAGCGAATAAAATCATTGGATTATTGATAGTTTTAGGCATGTCATTAATATATATGATGAATAATAATGCAGAAATAACACCGCCCTGCGGCACACCAAATGTGCATTGTCTATGTGTAAAGACATAAGTCTTTTCAGTTCTTGTGTATGGGCAGATTTTATTTATACATGTAATTTGTTCTCGATTAGTCAGATACGATTTGATAAGTTCAAGGATATTGCCTCTAATTCCATATTTTTCCAGCTTGTTTATCAGTATTTTGTGGTTAACATAGTCAAATGCCTTTGACATGTCCATGAATAATGCAACTACGGGAGTTCTATTGTCAACGTTAGTTAGAACGTGTTCAACAAGTTTGAAAATAGCGGAGTCAATGTTTTTATTTTTTCTGAAACCATATTGATCGCTAACCAGGATTTTGTTAGTTTCTAGAAATGAATATATGCTGTTTTGTATTACTTTTCCAAAAATTTTAGAGAATACCTGAATGAGCGCGATTGGTCTGTAGTTGCTAGGATCATGCTTATCGCCTTTTTTATGTATTGGTTTAATTACAAAGATTTTCAATTTTTCTGGGAAAATGCCTGTCTCAATGCTACCACTGATAATGTGGCTGAGTATTGGTGCAATGATATGAGATGTGGCTTTTATTACCTCGGTGGTTATGTCGTCATATCCAGCGCTTTTAGTATTTTTCAGGGAATTAATAATTTTAAATATGTCAAGGGGTACTGTGGGTGTCATAAATATTGAGTTAGGATGAGAGTTTATTGTTATTTTACTATTAAGATTAATGTCACTTTGAGATTCAATTTGGTCTATAAAATAATTATTTAATGATTCCGCTATTTGTTCAGGGTTATTTATAATTTTGCTGTCAATTTTTATGCTATCAATACCTTGTTTAGGGTAGTTTGATTTTTGCTTATTAATTATGCTCCATGTAGCTTTGCTTTTGTTTTTAGCATTATTTATAAAATTATTGTTTTGTGCTTTTTGCGTCTGTTTGATTATGTATTTTAATCTTTTAGTATACGTTTTAAGTTTATTTTTATTGTCTAGGTTTGGTGACTTTCTATACTCCCATAGCATGTTTCTTTTACGTTTCGAACATTTTTTCAGTCCCGTTGTGATCCACTTTGGTTTTTTTATTACCGAAATTTTAATTTTGTTAATTGGGAAACATAGGTCATAGAATAATTTAAATATGTTGTGGAACTCATTAAACGCTTCATTTAGATCTGAGCATTTATAGGCATCACGAAATGATAAATTTTGCAGGCATTCCCTAAACTTTCTAATATTTTAAGGTATTTCATAAACTGAATAAGAAGGATATAATATGTGTCCCTATGTTTTTCTTTTTTCATTAATAGTTGTCAAAGTAATAGGCCTCTGTTGACGGTGGTTTAAATCGGCAATTTTGAGCACTTTTTTAGGGTTCTACAACGGTAGAACCCTTGGTTTTATAAGCACTCGAACGCTAGTGCTTATAAAACCAATGTATCATACAAAAGGAAAACATAGGGACATACAATTAGTTAATATTTATTATTCTGTAATTAATGCTTCATGGTCAGGCGAGAGCGTTTCTATGGAGAAACGAACACGGGTGCATTTCCTCATAAAACAAAGATTACAAACAAAATATAGGCATATTCGGCATATTTAGGCGGATTCGGAGTATTCTATTCTATTCTATAGGCCGAGCTTTGACCGTTTAATGTCAAAGCATTGTAAAGGAAATGGTGTGAAACTCTTTTATCGCTGCACGAAAACACGCAGCAGGTGAAATGTAGTGTGGCACGAAGTTTTGAAGTTCTGCAGTAAAATAGGGCACGAGAAGCACGACTTTTGCAACAATTTTTGGCCTTTTCAATTACTTAACCAATCAATATACATAGATGTCTGTCTCGTTGGTGGCAAGCGCTGCTGAGCAGGTCCTGGGTTTGATTCTCGGGTCAAGCAAAGTGTTATTGGGTTTTTCAATTTGGAATTTCTCATTAGCAGCCTGGAGTCTGTAGATGGCAAAAGGCTCGCCCCTATTACGTGGTGATTTAAAATAACAGGCAAAACTGGGTGTAGGTACTATAGGTACACCTCTACCTAACTCTTCGGGGAATAGAGGCGTGATGGTGTTATGTTTATCAATATGAATGTGTCCTTAAAGTAAATTAGTTCTGTTACTGGATTGCCCTATCCTTCACGTAGTTTGTTCATTAGTTATAATGTTTATGTAAATATTACTAACATATAGCTTGTAAGTGAATTGTTACTAACGTTATGAGTCCGTGTTGCTCGAAAATAATATGCTTTATTGTTATTTGTTGGTATACATTTTTGTAACTCGACACTGATCTGCTGATTTTTTAGGGTAACACGGGCCAAAGTCAAGTGCTGCCCCTGAGAGTACTAACCTAAGTAATAGTTGATGATTTAAGGCGTGATGAATGACTATGTGTTGCGGTGGTGAATGATGTTTGTGGGTGTGCTATTTGTGCATCATTGTCGTTCTGCAGGAAATTCCGGACAATTCTGCAAGTGTTCAGGATAGCAGCTTTCCATAGGGTTTGGTATGTGGAGGGAGATACGTCCAGCGTTTTTAAAGATTGATGCAGTTGTTTGGGAATGACACCCACTACCTAATCGCCACATTCGTTTTTAAGTCTGTATATTTTGACAGCTTTTCTGCAATAGTGTTTTGTAAGTTATGTGTGTTTGTTACTGCAATATCAATAATTTGTGCAATTTTATTAATTTTATCTAGTAAAGTTATGTCTGGTCTATTATAATGTATTGTTCTATCTGTGAGGATGGCTCGATCAAAGTATAGCTTGTGTGTTGTGTTTTTAAGAACCGTTTCTGGAGTATATTTGTAGTAAGGTACTGGAGGTGTAATAATTAATTTATATTTAATGGTAAGTTTTTGATGAATTATGTTGGCTATTTGATCATGCCTGTGTTTATAGTCAGTCTGACCTATTGCTTTGCATTCTCCAGTAATGTGTTGAATAGTTTCAGAAAAACTATGACATCGCCTCCATAATATTATGTCTGTTGAAATATTATGTCTGTTGAAATAGGGATTCGCATGATGCTTTTGGTAGTTACGGGTTTCAATAATTTGGTCTTGAATTGCTGTCATGAACCCTTCAGTCTCAGGGAACAAATCTCCACGCCTGAGCCATTCGTACGACCGCGACGCTAACTTGTCGACGTTAGGTTGGCAAAGGTCATGGCGATGTCTTCCATGGTGACTTAGGGTCCATTCTGATATTTTAGCCTCTCGATAGACAGACTAAAACAACACAAATTAATTAGAAACAGTCGACTTATCAGTCGACTGTTTCTCATTAATTTGTGTTGTTTTGTCAGACATATTTAGCGGGGTTAGTTTTCTGTCATTATAAACTATTGCTTTGTGTAGGATAGAGGTTCAAGAGGTTGTACTTTATGTGTTAAAATATTTTCTAGGGGTACTGATTTGTTTATTGTGTAGGTTCGTTATTATGATTAATTCTCTACCGTTAGGAACAGAATCGCTTTTCCGATCCTTCGGCAATCTAAGCGATCGGCAATAGCGCTCGTCGCTCCTAATTCTGTTACTTAGGCCACAAACGGCAAAACGTGTCTCGCAAAAGAAGCACGTCGCAGTTACCAGAGAGTAAGCCAGTTTGTTACCCGACTTTGTCAAAGAAGAAATTGGACGGATTGCGACCGCTTTTATCTCTGATTGGAGCTGAAAATTACGTTAATTTTCAACAATCATGCGCAAAAATTTTTGCGTTTTGATCTTGGTCTGATTACATATTTTTGTCACTGAAAAGTGAATGAATGTTTAAAAAATAGTTTTATTGAAAATTAAATTACAAACACGACGTGTTTCTTATTTGATAATAGTTTATGCTATCCAAGCAAAATCAGATATCTTTAATAAGTTATAAGAAATAATAAAATTACAAACGTTATTCGCAATTTATTAAACTTCTGCTCCCAACAATCTTTGAAACAGTATAACCATTTATCCAACTCTGTCGGTCGCATCTTGGACTTATTTTTTTGTAACACTCATACCGTAACCTTTACTCCTGATACTACCCTCGTACCAATTGATACCTATCAACCTGCGTTTTATGTACACATTTCTTTTTCCTACCCTACACATAATTCAAAATTGAGTGCTAACAAGAAATTAAATTATTACAAAGCTTTTTGGGTAATGTTGATTGGAATTTTTTACTTGACAACTTGGCGTCTAATGAATCTGTTTCCACTTTCTATGAAAAACTTTATGAAATTATAAGATCGCACACGCCAGTTTGCAAATCCAAGAATGTGAATTACCCAATTTGGTTCTCCAGATCACTTATAGCACTTATTTTTTAAAATAAATCCCGTGCTTGGGTTAGGTGGAAGAAGTATGGGAATTTAAGCGACTTCCCATCAACAGAACTAGGTTTAAACAAATAGCCGACCTATGCTATACCTAATAACTATATCAAAGCTGTTGAGGATTGTGTTGCTACCAATATTAAGGCCTTTTGGACATATGTTGCCAACCGAAAAACTACAAATACAATCCCATCAACGGTTCGCTACAACCATATCTCATCTAATGATCCTATCACTACCTGTAATTTATTTGCTACATTCTTTCGCTCGGTGTACGAGCCGTCAACTTTTGACTACAACTCTTGGAAACCGAATTAACAGCGCTGACAATGATATCAACTTGTGTAAGCTGCATCTTTCTCTTGATGCTATACGTAAAGAATTAAAATCACTCGATTCATCTAAAGGTCCGGGTCCGGATGGGATTCCATCAGTCTTTTTCGTCAAAAATACGTATGATACAATTTGCTATCCTTTATTCATCGTTTTCAACAAATGTTTATCTCATGGTGTCTTTCCTGATGTTTGGAAACATGCAAATATTGTGCCAGTTCATAAAAGTGGACCCAAGCATGATGTAGCACAGTAGCAACTTATCAACCTATCTCTATTCTATCCGCATTTTCCAAACACTTTGAGAGACTTGTTCATAACGTGGTATATCCGACTATTCACAGTGTGATAATAAATGAACAGCATGGTTTTGTTAAGGACAGATCCTGTATTAGCAATCTCCTTATTTTCACAACTTATCTCTTTGATAGTATTGACGATAGGCAACAGATTGATGCGGTTTACACTGATTTCCAAAAAGCGTTCGATAAAATTGATCATAAATTACTGCTTGATAAAATTGCTTATAACGGTATCAGAGGTGACCTCCTGCGTTGGTATATCTTATATAACTAACAGAACTCAAAAAGTGGTGGTTGAGAGCTTCGAGTCCAGCTGTATTCCGGTCACGTCTGGTGTCCCTCAAGGCTCTATTCTGGGTCATTTACTATTTATTTTATTTATTAATGATATTAAAAACTGTTTTCAACATTCAAAATTTCTTCTTTATGCTGGTGATTTAAAGGTTTATATAAAATAATCTCAAATAAACAAGATTGCATGGATTTCCAGCAAGATCTGGACCGTCTTTCTAACTATTGTTCCTCCAATAAGCTTTATCTTAGTCTTCCGAAGTGTCATGTTATAATGTTTGCCAAAAAGAAAAATAAAACTGAATTTTACTACTGCCTTGCTAGATAAAGTTACTTCTCTCCGTGATCTTGGAGTACAGCTGGATTCGAAGCTCCATCTAGATGTTCATATAGATAAGATAGTTAGTAAGGCTTACCAAATGTTTGGTTTTGTAATGAGGGCTTCGAGGGAATTTCGTCGACCTTCCACCTTTTTGCATTTATATAAGGTGTAAAAAAAATAACCTTACAAACTTTAAGAGGTGCTTTAGACCATTGGACTGAACAACTTTCACTATGGGACCAACTCTGAAAACGAGAAAAAAAAATCAGCTGTTCCCTACATTTTGACGAGTTATACGAACATAAATGTAGGGAAAGCTGATTTTTTTTTCGCGATTTCAGAGTTGGTCCCATAGTGAAAGTTGTTCAGTCCAATGGTCTAAAGCACCTCTTAAAGTTTGTAAGGTTAATTTTTTTACACCTTATATAAATCCATAATTAGGCCACAGCTAGAGTTTGCAGTACCTATATGGAACCCTCTGTACAAAAAATATAATGATATTTTGGAGCTGGTACAACGAAAGTACCTTCGTGCTATTAATTACAGATGTTTTAAGAAAAAAGCCTCATACCACCTTCTTCTTAAAAAATACGATCTTCTAACCCTGCAGTCAAGACGAATGCTCCTGGATGTCATGACTTTGTTTAATGTTTGCCGCAATAAATTTGATTGTCCCGACTTAGTCAAGAATCTATGCTACCTCGTTCCTCGAACAGTACATGTTCGTGAAGTGCGCGCTAAGCGTTTGTTTGCTACTAGCCGTTGTAAATCCAATGCTGGGTCGCGCTCTCCACTTCATCGCTTGGTTGACTCTTACAACGGTGAGTTTAATGTAGTCGACATACTTTTTCTGAGTAAAAATATATTTAGGCAACGAATTCGGGCAATACTTAAGGATCGGCAGTCGAACTTGTAATGTATGCATATCTGGTCATATGTACTGTGGCCCGGCTTATGTATATTGTATATGAGTTTTTGTATTTATTTGTATGTGAGTTTTGTATGTTGTGCATCAAAATTATAAGTAACTGTAATTTTTAGTTTACATCATAAATATGTATATATATGATATACTATAAATGTTTCTCTAGTTATAAAGTAAGTATTTAAAGTAATCTGTGGAAAACGTAGTGGGTAGCATATTTATCACAGTTAAGTATGTAAGCCTTGTTATAACACTGTAATATGTTACTGTTTGTTTTTCCTTAATAAATAAATAAATAAGGACTATCAATGCAGAAATTCATTATCTGCTTACCCCATAACGCTGTGGTAGGAGGTGTTCCTCATCCTTGCTGCTATGGCCCTGCCGTCCCGCGGCCCTTCACCGCTGGTGAGTGCTTCTGCAAGCGCACGGGCATATACCCACACCGCGTCGTGTAGCCATGCTGCGTCCACTGGGATCTATTGTTTGGAAAGGATAATTAATATCGGACCGCTTGTAACAGTAACATTGAAAATAGCCTGTTTAATGTTTTTTCTTTCAAGTTGTATTACCTAAAACATGATTCGCGACCGTAACAAATATGTATTTACAGAATTATAATCATTAGAATCAGTCAACTTGTTAAATTAGTAGGTATAATCCTAAAATTCCAGATTTCATGAAATAGTCATTTAGTAGGGTTACTTGGTCTTAGGGAGTTGTGTTGATGACTTTAATGATTATACTTAATTCTGTAAATACATATTTGTTACGGTCGCGAAAGATATTTTAATCAAGGTACAACTTAATACTGACCAGCAAATTGCAAAAAACGTAAAAAAGAATAATTTCGCGGGCTAGGTACTCTGGCGCTTTTGCCATAAGCCTTTAAACTTTTTCATTTTAAATCAAAATTAATGAACCGAAAGCTACCTTTTTTCACATGCGGTAAGCCCGGGAAGCTGTTAAGCTTCGTGTCAACTTTAGGAGAATTCATTTAGGGGTCGATAAGCCGGTCAAAAAGGCAGTGAAATAACGAAAACTCATTTAGAGGGTCAGATTACCGGGCGGGGTCTGGTATTCAGGTAAAGTGCCTACCTTCTATTTTATGTGTCGGATTGTTAAAGTTCCGGGTCCCTTTATCCAAACGTGCATTAAGCTAGGTGTTAATCTACCAATTTACTTCCTTATTTACAAACTTCGTCGTTTGTCTAACTCATATTTATATATATGTGCCTATGTTTTATTATAAGGTGATCCTAGCCCTTACCCCATAATTTTCCTGAACTTAGACAATACCAATCAGACTTCATATTATTATGGGTTTTTGATGCGGAGGAAGATTTATAGCTTCTATCACTTGTGGTTAAAGGACTGCTGTTCGCCATTGTTATTTGTCCTTAAACTTACAAAACAAATGAAAGTATAATGCAGAAATGTAAATGAAAGAACTTCACGCAACAGTGTGTAAGTCGGACTTTACGTGGATTCATTAGATTAAAACGTCGAGCTCATTCTTTACCTTTGAACTAACTTTGAGGATGCCGATTTAATTACGAAAAGGCAAAATGGACGCGATGCATAATTTGTTCTAAATGTAGTCATTTCTATGTTCGTGTGACTACATAGCACCCTGTATTTATGTACCTACTGTGCCAATGTGTCAGATGCAGGTTTAATTAACGGATCCTGTATAATTAGCTGGACAATGTATTATGTTAATGCTTATATAGTCGTGTTAACGACGTCAGGAACAGCAGTGTGTTTCCCTTGCCAAGAAACAGTTAATTAAATCTCTAAATTAAACAATAACGACTTTTCTTCTTCATATATTTTGTTACATTAAGTTTTTATTAGCCGTTGATTCTGGATACGTTTAAACAAAAAAACACTGGCTTGGTCTTTACAGCACCTTATTACAGGAAAATCAGATCTACATTTCCAACTATAAACACATCTAACATCATCAATATATCATCATTTACCGAAAACAAGTCGATTGTTCAATTTTCTTTTACACTAGCAGAAGCTAGTGTATAAGAAAATTGAACAATCGACTTTGCTTGATCGTCGCGGGCAGGAGCCCGCGACGTCCGCGTGAAAGAGCCAAACCACACGGTGCGGTGCGGCGCCGCACGGCAAAGATTTCGACGAATCAGCGGGCACACAAGCAGCTCGTATGCCCGCCGATTCGTCGAAATCTTTGTCGTGCAGCGCCGCAACGCACCGTGTGGTTTGGCTCAAACTTGTTCCCCGGACTATGTCGCGTCGCATTGTCAGCCCGCATACTTCGTTTTGGCTTAGCGTTCGTTCTGACTTTTTTCTTTTTGCTCGGCTTTTTGAGGGTTCTAGCGTGTTATATAGTCTACCTATACATATACAACGTTATTTTTAGTTTATGCGAAACCTGAATACAGTTTGTTCAGAATAAGTAACTGAATCGATTCCAATAATTTTTACCCCATGTTATATTTTTCCCAAAAATATTAAAAAAAAAGTTAAAAGTTGGACACCGAGCGACACTAAGTGGGTTATCCAATCTCCGCGCCGAACGGTTAGGTACCTAGGTACTATTATCAATGAGCGCAACGTTTGTACGGACAAACAGGTAACATAACAAGCTTATAACTTTGTCATTTTTCAAGATACAGTTTTGAAATTTTGTACATAGATTCTTTACATAAAAATACTAGACACATGTTTCGGGTTTTGCATACCTATACTAAAAATAATGTTGTATAGCCTTCAAATCCGACAGGTAGTTCCAGAGAAAAGCGCATTCAAACAAACTCTTCAGCTTTATTATTAAGTAGTTTAAATTGTCGGAACTCTGAAATTTTCCATATAAAGCCGCGTTAAGATTGTAAAAACAAGGTACTCACCACTTTGCCTCCACCAAAAGCAAGTAATGGATTGGTGAAATTGAACGGCGGCATCTGTAGCCTTCTGTTGACTTCTCGGGCGAAGATTGGGTACGATGGAGAGGGTGACGGTGCTACTGCCATATAAGAGCGAAAGGCTTGTGCAGTTCTGTGACCTGGCTCCTTTAGTAGAGGACCGGAAAGGTACCGGATTGCCTCCTCTGATTCGTACTTGTCTACGTCGACGCCAATGGCTGCGTATTCACCTATGAAACGTTGGAATAGAATTATGTTATTTTTTTATAGAAGAGGATAAAGAAAACTATCTTTAGTATCTTTGGTAGAGTACTAGTGCAATGGATGTTTCCCAGGTATAGCAAACATAATTTAAAAGGTAATAATGTCCTTCTGTTTAACTCTTCGGCTAATACAGGCAGAATGTGAGACAAGCCATTCATATTTAGAGAAAAAAGGGGGGCCTGAATAGCTCAACAATGTGAGACAAAACCAAGCACTAATTTTAGTTTCTATAAACAAAGGCCGCGTGTTAACTTTAGTATTAAAGTCGAAAATCATATTCTTTTGTTTAGCATCAACGTCGGAATTTAACAGTCCCAGACACGTTTAATATCTAATATAATCATCCATCTCGTGCTGCTATTGTTGTTGTAACTTCATCTGGATTTACGTAAAAGTTAAAGACAAAAGTCGTATTCCTTTATTTCGTGTTTAATCCGAGGTTTCATAAAATCCAACACGCTTTTATTTCAAATTTAATAATCCATTTAGCATTCATTCTTGTAATGGCCGCTATGCGCGTGAAAACTGCTTGTGCACATATAATTTGCCAGAATTTGTGCACATGAAAATGCGCCATATCTGGGTACTAATGTCTGTGGTGCAAACTGCGCGCGAAACAAAATATGACGCTAAATAACTTTTATATTTTCGTGAAAATAGGCTACTTAGCCGCGATTGTTAAATGGACGTATTTATGCAAAAGGGAACCAACCCACAAGTAGGTCAAAATTGAGTTAAGTATACAGAAACCTTTTAAATTGCACCTTCTAACGGCCCTGTAAATATCATAGTTGTCTGATTACTCTTTCATATCAAAACATTATGTCGACAAGGATACCAACTCATATATTAGCAGTTTCCGAATAAAATAAAAAGACCCATGCTGTATGGTAATGTTAAAAACTGCAAGTCTTTGTGGTTATATTGTTTGACAAAGAACCATGTCACATGGTTCCGCATAAAACATATTTATATGATTTAACAAAAGAGATCATGCTGTTTGGTTCCAGTTTGCATAATAAAATTGCCGTTAGCCTAAGCTTTGACAAAGAACCATGTCACATGGTTCCACATAAAGCATATTTATTTTAATTTACAAAAGAGATCATGCGGTTTGGTTCCAATTTGCATAATAAAATTGCCGTTAGTCTATGAGATTCATATCACACGGCTCCTTGGGAAGGGAACCAATCCACACAATGACAGTTTCGAGAGAAAACGATTTTTAACAGAATGTTGTGAAGAAAGTAAACTGTTGATAATATCATAATAGGATTTCTTTGCAATATAGTGTAAGACACTGCATTTTATGAATCTATGTGAAAAAAAAGTTTTTTATGTAAAAATACTTTTTTTTAAATAAATTATCTCTTGTTCCTTGTTGCAAAAAATCTTATATTTGGGTTGGTTTTTTGTTAAAATGTATAAACATTTGAATACCATTGGTAAAAATAGGAGAGCAGTGGTGGCCAAGTGGTAACGGCCGCGACTTACGAGTTGTAGGTCGTAGGTTCGAACCCAGACAGGCGCTTTATTTTGTGTAAATTATTTCATCACCACTGCTCTCAAAACGGTGAAGGAAAACATCGTGAGGAAACCGGCATGTCCTAGAACCAAAAATTCGAAGACATGTGACATCTGCCAATCCGCACTGGGCCCGCGTGGTGGATTACGGCCCACTCCCTCTCACCGAGAGGAGGCCTGTGTCCCAGCAGTGGGAACATTATAGGCTGATTATGGGTAAAAATAACAAAAACTCGGGTTTTTTAAGGGAATTTTATTGAAAATCACTTAGATACCTAAATACTTATATTTAGGTATCTAAGTGATTTTAATCGGCTCAACTGGCTCCAAATGGAGCGAGTTTAGAATCAATCAATCATGTTTATTGTGGATCATAGGTACAGAAATAGATACAGGTGTTAAGAATTACAGTGATGTTGATCAGCTATGTCCCGCCTTTTGGGCATACATGAGAAACCAGATGGGTCAAAATTTTTAGCTTGAGAACGCTAAGTACTAATTTTATTATTATTTTCACTCATCTCGTTCATCTACCTCGAAATCAGGTTGCCCTGAAAACCTTCCAGATCATCATCAAGTCTCCCACAAGATTAATATAAAAGCCATGGGAGTCTTTAGGAATGAGGTGCAGAAGGCTCTTCGGGTCCTTTACATAGCCTTAGGAACAGGCTTCCCGTTTGGTCAAAGAGGTTCCATTACCTCTCTCGTAAGAACAAAAGTTGGCCTACCGCGTAATTTTTTTTAATGTTAACCGTTTTATAATCGTCGGTCAAATTAGACTTCATAAAAATTGTGAAAATTTCCTTCTTTTTGAGCATTATTTCCCTTGTGTCATGCCAAGACACTTTATGACCAGCCTCTCTAAAACATGCTTACAAGAGCCTACCTCTTGAGCACCGCGTCCTGCTTCACCTTCTACCCACACATTGCAATGAGCTTCATCATTGCTCCCGGTGTGAATACCTAAATTGTATACCCAAAGGTAACGTAATCAGCCTATAACGTTCCCACTGCTGGGACACAGGCCTCCTCTCAGTGAGAGGGAGTGGGCTGTAATCCACCACGCGGGCCCAGTGCGGCTTGTGGATGTGACATGTCTTCGAATTTTTGGTTCTGGGATATGCCGGTATCCTCACGATGTTTTCCTTCACCGTTTTGAAAGCAGTGGTGATGGAATAATTTACACGAAGTAAAGCGCCTTTTTGGGACTTGTACTATTTATTCTGTGGTCTGGGTTCGAACCTACGACCTACAACTCGTAAGTCGCGGCTGTTACCACTGGGCCGCCACTGCTCCCTATTCTTGTCTTCATTGAAGCTGGAAAAAAACATAACAAATAGGAAGAAAACTGTAGATGGTCTTAAAGTGTCTTGGCTTAACACTAAGGAAATAATGCTCAAAAAGGAGGAAATGTTCACAATTTTTATGAGGTCTAATTTGACCGAGGATTATAAAAAAAGTTAACATTAAAAAAAAATTACGCGGTAGGCCAACTTTTGTTCTTACGAGGGAGGTAATGGAACCTCTTTGGCCAAACGGGAAGCCTGTTCCTGAGGCTAAGGTAAAAGGCCTGAAGAGCCTTCTGCACCTCATTCCTAAAGATTCCCTTGGCTTTTATATTAATCTTGTAGGAGACGATAGAATTGAGGATGATCTGGAAGGTTTTTCAGGGCAACCTGATTTTGAGGTAGATGCAAATTTTGACCAATCTGGTTCCACAACTCGCTCCATCTGGAGCGAGTTCAGCCGATTATGTAAGTATTTAGGTATCCAAGTAATTTTTCAATAAAATTTCCTTAAAAAAGCTGAGTTTTTGTTATTTTCACCAATAATATTCATATGTTTATATATTGTAACAAGGAACCAACCCACATTTTAGGGTTTTTGCTACAAGGAACCAGAGAGAATTTATTAAAAAAAAGACACTTTTTACATAACAAACTCTTTTTTTTTTACATAGATTCATAAAATGTAGTATCTTACACAATACTGCAAAAAAAACCTATTATAATTATGAACAGTTTACTTTCTTTACAACATTATTGTTAAAAATCGATTTATCTCGAAACTGTTAATGTGTGGGTTGGTTCCCTTTTGCATAAGTACGTCCAAATATCCTGTTGTCAATAGTTCGTTTTATGGATTAAATACTTATCTGGCGGTCCCTGATAAGAGCTGTAACCATTGTTTATCTTCCCAAGGCTTATGAAACGTGTTACTGCATAATGATTAGGATGCCATGATCCATAAAACAGTGTAACAAGATGAGTTTTAAATTTTTTTTTTTTTTTTTTTTTTTTTTTTTTTTTTTTTTTTTTTTTTTTTTAAAAACGTTGCCCCACACTAGGAATTTCTCCTGTATTGTGGGTGCGTTTACAAACATTTAAAGTCACTTACACAAACAGCCAGACCCGAAACAACTACTTGTAGGTCGTACAAATATTTGTTCCGTGCGGGAATCGAACCCGCGACACGCAGCGCAGCAGTCAATCGCTTAACCACTGCGCCAACCGTGCCGTCAGTTTTAAAAATATAGCGTTATTGGATTTGTTACTGTCGTTGATACACCCATAATATATTATCCTTCCATAATAGTGAAAAGCGGGTGTAAATTGAATAGTAGCGCTTCTGTGGAGCTACAATATTTGCTCGTCACTTGATGGATGTGCTCTCGCGAGGCAAATAGTGCTCGCTTCGGCGACCCGCAATGCTTCCTCGAATAATCTATTCAATAGTTCACTAAGATCTTTAAGCTTATTACATTCCTATAATCCTTTTATCATCTAAAAGAAAATCTCTTTTCCATCGTCGTTCATCATTGTCTCTATTTTTCGCACAATCGTCAATCATTCAGACGCATAGAAAAACATGTTAATAAATAAATAGGTTTATTAGTTACATGTCACAAACATGAGTGCTCCTCTTTTTATTTTCGTGTTATATGTTTGAGGAAAACCTTAAAATAGCTCTGATACAGTGTCGGGAATATTTTTTTAGGCATGCGTTGATATTTTGAGTGGACATTTGCATAGGTTCCGAGGTTCTGTTCATTTGATACAAAATTCCAGGATAGCAACCAAATAAATGGTGGAATAGTAGATTGTTATACAAAGGGTCAAAAGGAATAGATGACTTTCACCCGTGTTAAACACTCTACTTTTCATTTCGAATCTAAGGAAAGTACAAAATAGTAGTTTTTCTAAAATATTTATATTTTCTTGTCTGCTTGCCACTTCCTAAAATCATTGTATGTATTTAAGTATCATTCTTTTGCAATTTCTGGCAAAAGATTTTCTATTATATTTGACTTGCCTTTAACCGAATCTGCGGTCAACATTTCAGAATCGCTTGAACTCATTTTTAATCAAATATTAGTCTGTAAAACCAAGTTTTGGAATTTCGGACAGCTTACACAGTTAATATCCCGCCAAATTATACTATAGTCTTGTTTTAAATACCTGACTACCTAACCAAATTTAATTCTATTTTAAAATTCATTCCGGCCCTAGAGAGGGAAGGAATTACAATGAGTCTTTCCCGCCCAAAGGTGGGAAGCAGCGTCTTCCACCCGTTATTCGGATCAAACAAACACTACTTTCCAAGTATGAGAAATGAAGAACAATTTACTTTGATTCCAGGTAGCAGATTAAGCTTTCAATACAAGCTTTAATTTCAATAAGTATTCGAAGAAACAGATAGATATACGTGATTGCTAGCTTTGTTTCATAGACGCTGTCTACATAAAAGCTATGGGTAGATCAAGCCATACTTACCTATTCATATTCGTTCCTAATGTACCATGAAAACTGACGATGAATAACGCGGGTAAAGACTTTTCTCGTCGAAAAATGGGGCTTTGGTGTCAGGCTAACAAAGACAAGATCTAGACAAATATATCTCACGCGAGCTTATGGAAATCACGCACGTAGTTAAGCTTTTCACTTGCAGACTCACTCTTTGATATATCGCTGTACAACGCTAATAGGGTGCTTTGTATAATGTAGACATAGATTTACGCAACTACAGGTCTTTAGGAAGGAAAATATGCTATTCTTTTTTGTTTTCTGACTTCAGCATCTGTTTAAAAAATCAATGGCCGTTGATGCATAGGGGTTCAGGGTTCAACTTAGTATTGGGTCTTATTAACGTCACAGCGGGACCTAAGATCTAGCAGAGATGATCTGAGTTGTTTGGTGTAGATTAGAATTGGATTCTTCAAAATTTCATTTAGGTATTTATAAAAATATGCACAAGTAAAAAATACTGAGGAATTTTCTACCAATCAACCTTAGGGTGATACTGAGAGAGAGAACATGGCAGGTGCCACATATTAAGGGATAGATAATACGAAAATAATTATAAACAAAGATACATAGACATATATATTTATACATATAGATGGGTACAAGGTTAATTTTCAATGACCATATTTAAGGATGTGGTACCTACAGACCATCAAACTGAACAACTTTCTCCATGGGACCAACATCGTAATCGCGACTAAAATTCAGCCGTCCCCTACGTTTAGGTCGAGTAGGTATTGAAGTTTTCTATGGGACAGTTGAATCGGTCCCATGGAGAAAGTTGTTCAGTTTGATGGTCTGTACCACCCACACCCTTAAATATGGCTGGTCTTTTAAAATAAACCCTTAAACAGAATATACTTTGTTAGGAGAAATAACGTTCGGTAGAGGAGAAATAACGATCAGTAGAGGAGAAAACGAATCCAGCAAATCAGCGCTGGGATGTTTCTGCCAACTTCTTACGGGAATGTTCACGTGCCTTCTTAAAATTTTCTTTTACAAAATTTTCCTTGCCCCAAAAGGGCCTATAGAACCTAACATTGAAAGTTTCCTTCAGTTTCACTTCAGAATAAGGTTATACCATATGGGTATTGCCCTAGCTTTGGTAAATATTTTCATATTATTTCAGTAAACAGGGAAGTTTCCTTTCGATGCCGTTGCCGATAAATAGAATGATATGAATCCCGTGTTCTTTGTGATGAAAATGTTTTATTCACTTCGGGAAAGCGAGAGCAAGATTAATGCTAATAGAAAAAAATATATGTAGAAGACTAAAAATATATGTAGAAAAAATATATGGAGAGACAGGAAAACATGGAAACTATGCTTTAGAAATAGGTATACATATTCCTAAGTTAAAACCGTTTCTATGATAGCATTAACGTGAATATTCATCATAGAGCCGCTTGGCAGCAGACGTTTTGTTTAATGTGGCTATAATTATGTTCCGTACCCTAAGTTTGGTCTGCTCTTTTCATAAGTTAATATAAAAAAAAACCTATACTGTTAATCCTTGAAAATACCCAGCTATCTGAAAAGGCACCGTGTATAAATTTCACTTACCCGAATCCAGAAGCTGCATAGCATCCAAAGCCAACATTAATCCGATGTGATCGTGATAATATCCAACTGAGACGTATACTGCAACAAAACACAATATTTTAGTTGGAAAATGTTTCAGCGAGCTCATTATCAATGTAAATAATTACAAGTTAGCACGTACTTCTGGTATCTTTGTACGTTTCGCGAACGATGTCCAGGAACGGGTTACGAGTGAAGTTCTCCCGTCTGTTTTCGTAGTAATAAGGCTGTCTGTACACTTGCACAGTGCGGACTGATATTTGTTTTTCCCTCGCCGCCGCTATTATTGCAAGTGCTAAACGTGAAAAGTCGTGGTTTGGAGCCTTTAGGTACACGAAAGCTACCTGCGGAATGAGAGATAGATTAGTTTGAGTTTGCAGAGTATTCTACGGTAGATTTATTCTGCCATTTTTAACGCTTCGTAAAGACGCGCTAATGCAAAATGACATAAAGGAACGATTCAATTTTACGCTTAGTGAAATCTCTATTAAGTGATTTGACTAAGCGTCAAATTGAGTCGATCATCGAATTGGATAAACGATCCACTAGGATCGTTTATCAAAGAAGATCATCTAGGGATTTGTGGGGCCAGGACTAAATATAAAAAATACGGAGCTTTGAAGATAGTTCATTAAATATATATATTATAAAATATAAGGTATTGATTTACGTAAATAATGAGCTAAGTGAAATGTATTGTTATAATGTTTACATGCATGAAATTGAAATGCGTGAGCACGGCGACCACGGAGCGGGAGATGTCGATGTCCGAGGGCCTGGTGCGCGCGAACGTAGAGTACACGCGCTTGTTGGAACTGGCAACATCGCGGCAGTACTGTAGGATAAACAACAGAGAAAAACTAATTTTACTAAGGGCCTTTTTCCTATCATGTGGATTTGTGTCCGCGTGCGTGTCTGGCCCGTATGCGCAACGCGTGCTCGTTTCGTACATATACTTTTCCGATACATATGCATCCCAAATGCACGCGGGAGGCGGGGAGTTTGTAGGTACACGCAGCACGCGGGCGCAAACCCGTGTGACGGGAAAAGGTCAAAAAGGATTAATTACAATTCATCGGGATTATAAAAGACAACTCCAAAAAAGGGCTGACAGACACAGGTTTTTGTCGAAAGGATTAAAAGCGGCGCAAAAAACCCTTCAGCAAACTTTTCAGATTTATGACAAATGACTCTTGTAAGCAATTATAAAGCAATTCAAATTATACACAGTGAGTTTGATTACACCAGATTAAAACCAGCGCTAATCTTTATGTGACAACCTGGCTTTATAGCTCCCGCCAAATACCAAATGCAGTCTACCGTACACAACCTTTCTACTTCGTGAAGTTTGTAAGTCCCTCGATTGTTAATGTGATTACATTATCATAAGACATTGACTGCATCTGCAGTTTCGTTGCCTTCAACTCGACATCAATAACGTATATTGTTCTTTTTCCAATTAACTCGCAAACTCTTGGCAGTCTGCCTATTGAAGATGACAAGTTTCATTGTTAACCGCAGCAGTTGAATATCGTTCCTATTGGCGTCTCCTTGATATTTATGTTATTTGAAGTGAATTTTTCACCGTTGAATTTTGTATTATGTGGTTCAGTTTTAGTCCATTTCAGCTGTTTCGCCTATCAGCTGTTTGTTTGTTTATACATATTGGGAAAATGGGAACATTCATTCATAATCTACTTATAGAACCAATTAATGACAAAACCTTTTAAACATGATAACCTTGTCGTGATTCAGGTAAAGTGTGTGAATAATGAATCGATAAAAGCTAAATTGCATTTTGACAGTTGATCGATCAAGTTGGACAAACACTGATGGAACATGAGCATGAGACATCGTAATGGATGTATAACAACATTAGCGTTTGAAAATAGAAGTCCTTTCATGTCATGTCAATGTCTGCCGCAGAAATCCACGGAATGTTAGAGTTACGATCAGCTTACACGATGTTTTTGCTAAATTCACACAACACTTATACTGCCTACTCTTATGTGAAAGGGGCATCGTGTAAACGGAGCTTTAGTTAATGGAAGCGAAGGGTACTTACGTAGCTAACCATAGGCAGATTGAAAGCTGCGGCCATGCGCCCTTCGTGGACACACGTCTCTTGCGGTCCGATGAACGCCGACACATTGGCTGCCCACAAAGCTGCCACCTGTAGAACGCAATCACTTGGTTACACCACAGAATGCGTAATAGGCTGTAGACATTAGGAGGAACAAGAATACTACCGTTTATTTAAAACTAATGACCCGCCTCTGCTTCGCACGGGTGCAATGTCAACATGTCAAAACTGAAAACAAACACAAACCTTCCGGAATAAATGCTGTAAATTATGGTGAAAATCGCAACAAAATCCAATGTGCAGTTTAGAAGATCTAAGCGGCCAAGGAAACCATTGTGAAGAAATCGACATGTCCTAGTATCGAAAATTCGAAGACATGTGACATGACATCTACAAACCCGCACTGGGCCCGCGTGGTGGATACGGCCCACTCCTTCTCACAAAGAGGAGGCCTGTGTCCCAGCAGTGGGAACATGATAATTAGGCTGATTATGTAAGTGGTCACGCACACAGACACGAAAAGCGACTTTGTTTTATACTGTGTAGGTACAGATAAGTAGGTATACCTATTCATTTTTAGTCTGTTTTACGAGCCGCAAGACGCCCGTCCGAAACTTTTTGCGAGTCATAAAAAGAAGTTTTCTCGTAAGCCGTCTGTTGCAGTTATAAAAACTTAACGATGCAACTTTAAAATGTCCGACATCGTCGCCACAATTTCATTTTAAAGGCTGTGTTAATTAACCGACTTTACAACAAGGAGGTTATTCACTTTTCAACTTAATCCGGTCAGTACCTATCTGCTAAAGTGTCTTATGTTGTTAGTGACTAAAAGCCGAATGTGGTTTTAACCCTGTCCTGACTTGCTGAGAGCTAGACAATGAAGATAGATAGTGCGTTTTAGGTGCGCTTGGAAAAACCTTGTAGTGCTTTAGCAAAATAACAAGTACCTAAGTATTGTGCCAGATTGGAGCAACGCATCTTTGTTTATTTGCTCTTCTGGAGATCAGCGAACATAGACTACTATTACCATTTGACAAATGCTTTACTTCCATAGGTAAAATGTTTGTTTGTGTACAAATTTATTTCAAACACTCGTTTCGAAAACTGTCGAGGTGCATTTGCTTGCATTACCTATCTGCATGCAATTAAGCATTACTTTCGTGATCAGCAGTGCTATTCTAACAATCTCACCATGAAAACTTAGGTGAAGTGAACTGTCAATAGTGTCAATCCCTAGCATCATGTGGTATGACTGCTCACTTTAAGCTCACTTCATCTAAGTTATCACGGTGATGTTTTTACAGAATCAACCGGCAGCTTTTTAAAAATACACACATCAAAAGTGTCTAGGGATCAAGCATTTTTATGCGGATTTCTTGAGATTGAGATGTGGCTTTGTAATAAATTTATGATTTTATAAATTTATATGGATCCTTTTTGGTGCATTTCATAATTTGAATCAGGAACTGTGAATCAAGTTCGAGTAAAAGATGAAAATCAGCTGTCAATATTTTCCCTATAAAAACATACAACGCATTGAAGACATTATTAGTGCTACTGTTTCCCTACTACTGATTAAAACCAACGTTATTATGGAGCGGCGACGTCATTTAAGCAGGGAAGAAATGCTCAGAGCCGTGGGAATGATAGAAGCTGGTTCCCGGCAACGTACTGTGGCTTTAGCTCTGAATACAAGTCAGAGTGTTATCAGTCGACTTTGGACACGTTACCGAAGCACTGGTACCGTGGCTGAGCGCCATGGAGGACGGTATCGCTGCACCACACGGAGACAAGACCGATACATTCAAATCTTAACTCGAAGAGCTCCAACAATAACCGCCATGATGTTAGCCGTGAGGCTTCATCACTCTTCAGGGAACTTAATTAGCGACCAAACAGTCAGAAACCGCTTGCATGAAGTGAACCTTCATTCCCGAAGACCGCTACGGGTACCACCTATAGCAATGCACAATCGTAGGATTCGATATCAATGGGCTCTTGAACACAGAAATTGGGCAGAAGAACAATGGCGTTTCGTGTGCTTTTCTGATGAGTCTCGTTTTGGTATGAGACCGGATACAAGACGTATACGACACTGGAGAACTCCTGGACGCCAACAGCGATTAAAATCCTGCCAGGAAGTCCATCCTTATAGTGGTGGAACCATCATGGTATGGGCGGGTATTTGGATTGGCGGAAGAACTGAGTTGATTTGGATCAGAGGCAACCTCAACGCTCAAATTTATGCTGAGACGATTGTATCAGACGTCATCGTTCCTCTACAAGTGCAAATCGGTCCCTTATTTCAGTTAATGCATGATAATGCACGACCGCACACCGCAAGAGTTGTAAGACAGACTCTCGCCGCAGCTAACATCAATGTCCTGCCCTGGCCTGCTCAGTCGCCAGACTTGAACCCGATTGAGCATGCATGGGATATGCTACAAAGAAGAGCTCTGCCGAATATGGAGGGTATCCAGTCGCAAGAAGACCTTTTTTTGTTGTTGCAACGAACATGGGCGGCCATTCCACAGCGTGATTTGGATGAACTCATTTTGAGTATGCCAAACCGATGTTCTTGTGTTGTTAGTGTTCGCGGTAGAAACACGGATTATTAATTGTTTAAGTTACCCAATAAAATTTTAAAGAAAACTGTTATTTCAGTCTTTTTTTCGAACTTTTGTGTTAGTGGTTCAAATGTCAAAAATCCCTTTATTAGGAAAATGGCAAATTTCTTTATTAATGCAAAGGTGACTTGGTTTATCGTTACTGTGACAAACGAAAACACTTTATTTGATGAATCCTTAAAGAAAATTTTAATTAATATCAATCAGGAGAAAAGTTATTGCAAAAATATATGTTGATCCCTAGACACTTTTGATGTGTGTATTTTCGGTGTGGTTTTTTACCCTCTCCCCAAACTTGCACTGGTGAGAGGAGAAATCCAAAAAAAAATCAGGAAAAAGCTGTCGTGAGTTCCCCCTATAACAGATGGCCGAATAACCTTGTTCATTCATGTTTATTTTATCCATCAAGCGTTTTATGGCCACATTTGCCTAATGCCAGTATTCTGTTCTCCGTTTACTGGCAGTTATCCTTTATCAATAAATATCTCACAATGAACATCAGAGGGCTCAAGTATCTTAATTTATTACGCATTTCTGAACGCCAAGCTATTCGAAGGAAACGAAACATTATTAACCGTTAAAAGTTTGTAACAAACGAAACAGAATATTTATTGTAGAGGGAAACAACCCGCTAACAGCTAATAGTATCCATTAGTCAAGAAATGAGTTGACGGTTAGAGTAACAGAATATTTTGTTATTTACAATTGAGGGCACATGGACACCGATAATGACTTGCAGCAATTAGTCGTCTAACTGTTCTACTTGTACCTAAACAGGTATTACAGTATTATCTGTAACGTAATGACATTGAGTGGGTAGAGGTACTGTAATTCCTGCGTGGTGTATTGAAGTGGGAACAAAGCCACTTTCCAATCTAGTGTTATGACCTATGGTGTTGCATAGGCACGCACGCCGATAACATGTCGTTACAGCGTGTACGGATGTATGGTCGAGGTTACTGCGACTTTCTCTGTCGGCATCCTATAAGGATTTCTGGGTACAGTAATGACATGGAAAAGCATGCGAGAGACAGCGACTGATGACCGTTTTTTATGGAACCCTCCACGAGCCCGCGTGTCCCGCGACTGTCAACTTTACGCGACAACATCAATTTCGCAGACAAATACCCCTAAAAGATAAAAGTTTGTAAAGATAGTGTTTCCTGTAACAGCGAAATTTATGTTCGATATTTCCTGTCCTACATGCAGCTACTTAAACAGTTGAGTTGGAACGATATACATTTGTATAAACACATCGAGATCAAAAGAAAGATTGAGCGATTTCTCTTTCATCTCTATCTCTACAAGAACGCTACTTTTTGCTATTACAAATTATTAAAATATCTTGTCAGTTGATATATTACACAGATACTTTTATAACAGTCTCTTCCCAGAACTTTTCGTTTATCGGCTTGGAAAAAAGTGTTTGAAAACATCTAGAACTTATAAAAGTTTTCCGAAGAAAATACGTTTACTTACAAGAATCTCAGTGAGTCGGAAAGGAATCCGCGATTACCATTTTATGCGTTAGCTGGGCTGATATGTCAGGCTTCGAACTGAGGGTGGCATTAATGGTGACCCAATCTTCTTTACTTCCTCTCTTTTACAATATACAGTAAAAAGATTTGGTGGCCGTATTTTATTTTATGCTCCATATTGGACCAGGATCCAGATCGTTTTTTGGCGGATACCAAGGCCCTGCCGTTGCGGTTGCGTGTTCAAAAGAGCAAATTACTTGTTCAATACTAGACTTTCAAAACTTAAAATTGAACCAGCAAAATCTTCTATTCCCTAAATATCTCTTTTTATCCTCATCCCTGAAAAGTCACAATATTTATATGGTGCGAAAAGCGTTGATTGATCCTGATTCTATTTCCTTGGCTTTATATTAGCTTGATCATGTAACATTTGTTACCTGCATCTGCATACCTATACGTTCTTGTCCTTCATTGCTATTTCTCACTGGTAATGTCTATTTGCAGGTAAGTGGGTAACATATGCACACACGAGCGCCAAAATGGTTTGATACAAAAATTTACTTGAATTAAACTAATAAGATGCTTCAATGGCGGCGTGCACGTGTTTTGCATTACGTTGGCCACCATTACTGGGTCATTGCTTTTTGCACAAATAACCATGGAATTATTTCTGATTGATGCAGCCGTTACATATCATGTGCTTGAAGCTTCACAGATAGATAAACCGCGTTTATCTGTGGCCTTTGCAACAAAGTACAGATTTAAATCAAGGTTTATCCTATGCTGCTGCTTAGTTTAATGAGATTGAATGCTTGAGTGGATTAGAGAATAAACATGCAATAACGGTTAAATAGCCCTTTTACTAGATAAGAAAATACGACAGATGAACAATTACCTCATTCGTGAGGTTCACGAGGCAGTAGAAACGAGAAGCTCTAAAGCTGAACTAAAGTACTTAATTTAATTCAATGGGATTTGTTTCTTCGAGAAACTGCAGATTTAATTTTAATGACATCGGATCAAGCGAACATTCAGTGCCATGAAGTTATGGCGATTGCTAAACTTCGGCCTTTTGCCCATAAAACTCATGCTTATTGCGCGTTCCGTGACTGTCTTCTTAGGTATCTGGCTCTACTCACTGGTTAGTTGCAATGAATCGCTTCAATGTTCCTGTTTTGTTTGTTCAATAAGTACTTATTACGAATTGTCATAAAATCATGCACGATGATCTATAGTTACTTACATGTTTTAGCACTAACCATTTAGTTTTTTGTTTTTACGACCTATCTAGTTTGCATGCCATATCGTAAAGATTATCGTATATCGATTGCATCCTCTTGTCGTATCGAATTACCCATAAATCAGTGTAATAAAGTTTGGTTTGAATTATAGTGACAGGCTTTTGTTCACGCCGCGAAGTTTTTACGAAGAATAAAATACGAGCTCTGAATATTCGGGAAAAAAATTTAACAACTACACACATCAAAAGTGTCTAGGGATCAACATATATTTTTGCAATAACTTTTCTCCTGATTGATATTAATTAAAATTTTCTTTAAGGATTCATCAAATAAAGTGTTTTCGTTTGTCACAGTAACGATAACATTTGAACCACTAACACAAAATTTCGAAAAAAAGACTGAAATAACAGTTTTCTTTAAAATTTTATTGGGTAACTTAAACAATTAATAATCCGTGTTTCTACCGCGAACACTAACAACACAAGAACATCGGTTTGGCATACTCAAAATGAGTTCATCCAAATCACGCTGTGGAATGGCCGCCCATGTTCGTTGCAACAACAAAAAAAGGTCTTCTTGCGACTGGATACCCTCCATATTCGGCAGAGCTCTTCTCTGTAGCATATCCCATGCATGCTCAATCGGGTTCAAGTCTGGCGACTGAGCAGGCCAGGGCAGGACATTGATGTTAGCTGCGGCGAGAGTCTGTCTTACAACTCTTGCGGTGTGCGGTCGTGCATTATCATGCATTAACTGAATTAAGGGACCGATTTGCACTTGTAGAGGAACGATGACGTCTGATACAATCGTCTCAGCATAAATTTGAGCGTTGAGGTTGCCTCTAATCCAAATCAACTCAGTTCTTCCGCCGATCCAAATACCCGCCCATACCATGATGGTTCCACCACTATAAGGATGGACTTCCTGGCAGGATTTTAATCGCTGTTGGCGTCCAGGGGTTCTCCAGTGTCGTATACGTCTTGTATCTGGTCTCATACCAAAACGAGACTCATCAGAAAAGCACACGAAACGCCATTGTTCTTCTGCCCATTTCTGTGTTCAAGAGCCCATTGATATCGAATCCTACGATTGTGCATTGCTATAGGTGGTACCCGTAGCGGTCTTCGGGAATGAAGGTTCACTTCATGCAAGCGGTTTCTGACTGTTTGGTCGCTAATTAAGTTCCCTGAAGAGTGATGAAGCCTCACGGCTAACATCATGGCGGTTATTGTTGGAGCTCTTCGAGTTAAGATTTGAATGTATCGGTCTTGTCTCCGTGTGGTGCAGCGATACCGTCCTCCATGGCGCTCAGCCACGGTACCAGTGCTTCGGTAACGTGTCCAAAGTCGACTGATAACACTCTGACTTGTATTCAGAGCTAAAGCCACAGTACGTTGCCGGGAACCAGCTTCTATCATTCCCACGGCTCTGAGCATTTCTTCCCTGCTTAAATGACGTCGCCGCTCCATAATAACATTGGTTTTAATCAGTAGTAGGGAAACAGTAGCACTAATAATGTCTTCAATGCGTTGTATGTTTTTATAGGGAAAATATTGACAGCTGATTTTCATCTTTTACTCGAATTTGATTCACAGTTCCTGATTCAAATTATGAAATGCACCAAAAAGGATCCATATAAATTTATAAAATCATAAATTTATTACAAAGCCACATCTCAATCTCAAGAAATCCGCATAAAAATGCTTGATCCCTAGACACTTTTGATGTGTGTATGTACATACAAATAAATATGATTTAGAATAGTTTTTGCTAGCTATCGAAAATTGTTGGAAATTTCGTAGCTTTTCGTAATAAAAAATAATATCGCGTCTGGAGTAGGAAAATATAGTAGCTCCCTAAGATATCACCAAGAATATAACATTTCCCGATAGTAATCTGTGTTCACAACCTGTGAAAGAATAATGGTTGTCGAGTGAGTGGGCACTCCCAATGAACTCCCAAGTAATTTTGCAACCGATTGGAAAAAGTATCTACGGACTAAATTGGGATACTTTCACAAGATTTTCTTCTTCAGATTTCAAGTTACCCTCCATGAGGGCAATAAAAAGTAATTTATTGGAAGGGAACCCACCTGCCGAATGGAGACCTCTTCTTGTCCATATGTTTCTGCAATAACGAAGTCTAGAGAGTGGCCCATTGGACCAAGGAGCTTTTCGTTCACCTCATCAATCGCCATCGAAATAGCGCCTGTTTTAAACAAAACAAATAAAATTATAACAGAATATTTGCGTTACACAATAACCCCCTTACTAATAAATGTTGTATAGCGTCTGAATAGTTATACAACGCTTTGTCTTCTTCTTTCGAAAGTCAAATTACTGACGACAGAAAGAGAGAGAAATCGGTGTGTAACTATTCATTTGATATACCTAATAGGTGCGTTTATTTGTAAAGGGGTAATTGTTTATTTGCACTAGCAAATTATTTCATAAAGTGGATTCAGCACCAAGTGTTGCCGCCATTAATCTTGTTGAGGCAATTCGATTAGTCAGTCAGAATATACAAATGCACGTTTGATGGCTTTAGTATACTTAATATAAATACGATATCGTTGCTGTAACTAGCATAATAAGAGGTAGCTACTAGCTACTATGTTCTTATTACCCTCTAAAGTACTATTTTACTAAAAACTTGAGTAAATAAAGATAGTGTTGACGGTAATGGAAAATTTATCGACATGGGAAAGCTCTTAAAGTTGCTCAGAATGGGCGCGACGTTTTGGTGGGATATATAGTTTACTTTAGAACTTTGTGAAATTAAGTACGTCCCTATTTGGTATGCAAACTTACGTGTCAGAGTTTTAAGTGCGTAAGTTTAATATAAAGTCTAATTGCAAATCATTTGTGTCGTCTTTATTCCTTTATATAATTAGCTTGTGTACCTGAAATGACTCTCCCGGGTCTCTGGTAGCTGTAGTCCCCCGGCCGTCGTTCGGAGCCGGTCAGATAGCCAAGTGTGAATTTCTCTCCGTTTGAATATTTCAATGATATCACCAGTAAGCCCCAACACCAATGCCACTGTAAACAAAATTAAATGTTTCGATGAACATCAGTTTCTTATTTTTAGGGTTCCGTACCTCAAAAGAAAAAAAACGGAACCCTTAAAGGATTACTTTGTTGTCCGTCCGTCTGTCTGTCAAGACCCTTTACCTCGGGAACGCATGGAGGTATCGAGTTGAAATTAAAACCATATACTCAAGTCTACAGTTCCTTGAAGCTGTGAAAAAATCAAACACCTATGTTAACGTAAAAAAATTATACGGCCGTTTATGCCGCAAAAAACGTATAGTTCGACACTCTCAAGGGCGTCAAAATTTATAGAGTATTTCCCGTTGACCTACAATAATAAAATTTGGCAAGAAGCAAGATCATGTAGCACAAGTAAAGGAAAAAATCCGAAAACCGTAAATTTGTCGGTACATTAAAAAAAAACCCCTGATAAACTATTTACATACCTACAAAGTACCTACGGAACCCTGGGTGCGCGAGTCCAACTCGCACTTGCCCGTTTTTTTTTGTAATAAATCAACTTCAAAATAAAGCTGCTTGCAAGGTGCTAATGTGCAGATCTAGGGTCGACCACAGTGTAGGACCTACACTACCTACATGCACAACCAGCCTATAATTTTCCCACTGGTGGGACATAGGCCTCCTCTTTTTGAGAGGGAGTGAGCCGTAATCCACCACGCGGACCCTGTGCGGGTAGATGTCACAAGTCTTCGAATTTTTGGTTCTAGGACATGCCGGTTTCCTCAACGATGTTTTCTTAATCTACACTATCTACCTACACCTAATCAGTCACTTAAACTGTAGGTGTTTGATTAGGTAGGTTTTAAAGTTCAAAACGTTGTGCATGTTATTTGGTTTTTACATGATGTTAGGTATATTTTATTATCCCTGTCATTGCGTATTGCCTCATGGTACTTTACAGAAATTTTCAGTGCCCTTTTATAAGGGTTAGTTTTTACAATTATCTTTTGAAAAAAAAAAACCCTTAAGGAGTAAAATATGATTAAACCGAAAGCTTCTCTATTACGGAAAGAATAATATTTCATCCGGGAAAAATGGGACGCGGAAGTGAAGTGGAGGAGTGGAGCTAAGCAACAATTAAAAAAAAACCTCATGGCAGCAAATCGTTTGGAGTGCACGTGCCGCCAACATTTTTCCAATATTGCCAGCTCGTAAAATGGGCTGGTGGATGGCACGGACTTTAAACACACGCTGCAGCCTTTGAACCTCACTAATGTTTACTGTCCCAAATTATAGACATTTGCCACATAGCAGCGCCAGATTTAATAACGACGTTCTATTACCGAGCTTAACGGCGATGTCAGCGTCATATCCTTGAAATGCGAAGTGCCGAATTTCCATATAATAGGGGAATTAGGGAAAGTTTATTGTAAGTACTGACGGATTCTGAACAATAGCTAAGCGACACTGTTGCTTATCGTTGTCTTATGGTAATTGTGTCTGAAACTTTGATTAACCTTCAAAACGGTTCGTCACATATACGAGTTTATTTGTAATCTAACTTTAGAATTTCAGATACATATTCCTGATTTTGGTTTTGATTTTGCCGATAAGTTATACTACGGCGAAGTGTAAGTACTTAATTTAAAACCTATGTTGGAACAAGTATATCTCCTACCTACTTCGTCTTCGAAACTCGCATTTGTGGGCCAATGCGAGCTTCGAGCAAACCCACCGAAAATTCAAAAGAATTAACTTAATATTTTCGTTTATTATGCTTCAGGGCCAGTTTCGTTCATCTCTCAGTTTAGTCTCCCTTGCCTAATTAGAATACAAAAACTTTTAAGTTAGAATTTTCTTTTTTGTTAAAATAAGTTCACGAGAAATAACGTTCAAAGTCATGAATTTACTGGGTACTCCACAAGTTACTGTTTAGCAACACTTGAACAACGTCGAATATTTCCCTAGTTAATATTCGACGTAGGTTTGCCTCTATTATTGTTAGAATGACCATTCGGCCGCATAATAATTAAGTATTCCTTCAAGTGTTTATATAACGGCTCGAATGAGTGTGGTACACAAAACTTGTCTGGCCAGGCGACAGGTCCATCCGAATGGCAACACGATCGTATGTGAAACATACAATTTGCCTCACTTTGTGAAAGTTACCATCCGCAAATTGCCTTTAGGCATCTGATTTGTAAGTAAAATGTTTTTGTAAGGTAACATTGTAATAGTCGTTTTCGATTTAAATATGAATTCCTATAGGCAGAGAAACGGGTGCTGGATTCTGGAATGAGATAAAATCTAATTATAGAACCTCCCGTTCATATATTATAAACAAATGTCAAAATAAACTATCAAGGCCTTAAAGTCGAGTTGCAACGAATTTATGTTATGAGTGTAAAAATTTCGCAGCACTTGTTTTGAAATCTTTTGACGAAACATCTCTATTAGCTGATAGCGTTCAGAAAGTAGACTAATAGCCATTGAAAGTACTAAAAACTTATGTAGACGAGCAGCATGACAGCGTTGTCGGCAGTTGAACACACATTCGGCCGACACTAGACGGCTCTCGTTTTGTGTACAATGTCGTTAAAAATAGCTCCCGTGGGAGATATTTATGTAACTATGACCGGGTTAAGTGAGCGAGTGTCATAAACCCGTCCCTTGCCTGCTCCATTGCACTTGCAGTAGACAGAATCTCCTTTCGTATTTAAAAGTGTATCTTTGATTAAAATCGTCTCGATCGTCAATGATCTTGTCCTGAATGTGTCAATTATCGTTTTTTATGCGCAATATGCAATTTAATAGTTTTATGTTCAATTATTTTCCTGCTGTCTTTTTTGCCTAATATTTCTGCGAAGAGACACCTTCGAACTCGGATAGTCCTTCATTTTTTGAGGATACTGTTATTTTCTGTAAGTCCCAACATATATTTTGTCATTAGAAAAGCCAGATAGACCACAGTCATATATCTACTTAATGGATAGGTACGCCATGTTGCTATATTTTATGGGATAGTTCAAAGCTATTATGGGTTCAGAACAAAATAACAAGTTGGTAACAGGCTGCGAAACTAATAGGTAAGTAATTACTCATGGAGGCGTTATGGAACTTCGGAACCATCTTCTAACATTCATTTAACGGCTGCTCAAAGTACGAAGAAGGATGATTGAAAATTTCGCACAAGCATGGAGTTGATTCCACTTTATGTTTGTTTTATAGGCCTATAGCCATAGAAGTAAATCTTTTAGACACCGATTTCGGCGAAATATTGGAGTGGATACCGACATTGTTTGCTCAGGAGTTTCGTAAGAAAATAAGTTTGACCCTACCATAGAAGAATATTTGACCAAAAAAGTTTTAACTGCAATTTGCGTGCAGCAATAAAGTGGGTAAGCCACAGATATAGATATACCTAGATAACGCAAGTATCACGAACTGTGTGAAAACCAAGCGTGCCATTTTTTGACTACCTACTATGACGTCACAAGCTCGCGCTTTCGCTCACACTTATCCAGCCAGCAGTATAAAGGACTGAGCGCGAAAGGGGCGGCTTACGATTTGTAATCATAAGTTGGTGCAATTTTTGGCACGCGAAGTAGTTACTCTTGCGTTATCTAGGTATATCTATATCTGTGGGGTAAGCGTTGTTCATTATCATTCGTGATGAGACCACCCTATAGTAGGGCCAGCATCGGTTATCCGCCAATCGGTATTAAACTTATCGATTTTATTTCTTCTTGAGCAGCTTTCTTTTCAAAATATTGAAAGTGCTGAAACTAAAACATTTGGTACAAAATTATCCTTTTATTATTATCCTTTTATTAATAATTAGACTTTTATTGCTAAACTAATAAAGTTATCTTAACCGCCATAATTTTCCTTTAAAGTTTGTAAAATGCACTATCATCGTGAATTTTTCCAGATTTTTCAAGCTAGCAGTTTAGGCTTTAGAGGGGGGAGGACGCCCTACTGGAACAATTTGCACTTTAAAGATTAATATTTCGTAAATGGAGCATTAAATCGAAAAATAATTTTAGCAACCCCTAAGTCATTTTAGAAGACCTATTCAACGATACCCCACACGATGGGGTAGACGACGAAAAAAATATTCATCCTCACTTCACATGTAGGGGAGCTACCCTATAAAAAAAAAATATATTTTCCAAAATTTTATTTTACCACTTTGTCGGTAATTGATATACGCACTCCTACAAAATTACAGCTTTCTAGTACTAAAAACCTAAAACATCGGACAGACAGACGACGTTACGGACATGACGAAACTATAAGCGTTCCTTCTAGAAACTACGGAACCCTACAAAGGACAAGCTTTAAACTCTAACTAAAGTATCAGCAAGTGCACTGAAACCACACTTATTATGTAAATTGCGATATCCATATTAGTTCAAATTGCGATATCCATATTAGTTCAATATCGAAATCCTGTCAACGTAGTTTAAAATAAATGACCACATTTACCTACACGTCTAAATTAATGTTGTCGTGGAAACAGGTTCATTACGTGTTGTTAGGGTTCCGTACCCAAAGGGTAAAAACGGAACACTATTACTAAGACTTCGCTGTCTGTCCGTCTGAACGTCCGTCTGTCTGTCACCAGGCTGTATCTCAAGAACCGCGATAGCTAGACAGTTGAAATTATGTATTTCTGTTGCCGCTATAACAACAAATACTAAAAATAAAATAAATATTTAAGGGGGGCTCCCATACAACAAACGCGATTTTTTTGCCCTTTTTTGCTCGATATCAAAAATGGCAACAGGTAGGCACTTGAAATATTCACAAAATCCTTATTTGTATTTTTACTTTAATAATAAATAATACAATTAAAATAAAATAAATATTCCCATACAACAAACATGTTTTTTTCGGCGTTTTTGCCTTGTGGTACGGAACCCTTCGTGTGCGAGCCCGACTCGCACTTGGCCAGTTTTTTTCTTTACGGACGCGTACACTCTATACCCGCAATTAATCAGTGTATTTTGAAACTTGTTTCAAAACCCCGTGGATTAATCAGTT
This sequence comes from Mesoligia furuncula, assembly GCA_916614155.1. Taxonomy (NCBI): domain Eukaryota; kingdom Metazoa; phylum Arthropoda; class Insecta; order Lepidoptera; family Noctuidae; genus Mesoligia; species Mesoligia furuncula. The sequence goes on along the minus strand of OU744803.1, from coordinate 12,996,834 downwards.
ACTTATTCATAAATAAAAGCCTTATGCACAATCACTAGTGTAATAAGCTCTAGTGTATGTTTGATTGTTTTGGCCATTATTCTTTGCCTATAGGTAAGAGGACTCATTAGAATAGAGGTGTCCCTGATCTCTTGAAGTTCTATGGTGACAATTTGCTTTGAATGGTTAATGTAAAAAAATACTTATCTTTTGTGTACAAGTTCTTTGCGAGGATCTATTCTCTTGTATTGAGAGAAACTCGTAGCTTTTTTTTTAAGCATGAACTAGTTCAGTCCTATTTTTGCAGAAGTAGATTACGTTACGAGGCGTACGTTAGACAAAGGAAAACATTAGACAAATTGCGGTGAGACACATTGAGTAAATGCAGACAAGGATCTAACTCTTTTCCATCAGAATAAACGGAAAATGCAATAAATATCGGAGATTTATATTGGTGGAGTCCTCCCTCGCTTTAGTGGTCCGGCTATCAGGATATGGAAGAATGGACGGTTACGTTCAATTAACGCCATCTCCGAGTTTCCACTTTAGCCAAATGGCCTTAATATGAGCCTTTCAGGATGTTTGTATGTAAGCATAGAATAGCCATTTCTTTTAGTGCAGTTAGAAAGAACGTAGGTACCTTCTACCTACATAGCCTTTTTATTTTTGTTACAAGACATAAAATGGATAGCTGTTAATTGTTATTATGACTGCTAAAATAGGCGCGAACTCGTTTCTTGTGAAATTAATTCATTTGAGTTTGTTGGCACCACATTTTTTTTTGTAATTTTTCCTTATTGTTTTGATATCTGCCAACGTCTTGTAATCAGTTTTAGCGCTTGAACCTAAATTCGAATAATGAGAAACCACGAGCGGATCTGTGTCTAGTAGCAATGGTATTTTCCAATGTATCGAAGAGGTCGATAAGAATTATGCGATAGTGCAGCCGACACGCGGGCGCGGCATTGACATAGTTGTCGCGTCACCACGTCATCGCGTCATGGCGTCAACGGCCCGCGGAACGCGACTCAGGCGCACGCTAACTTGCCAATATTTTTCAAAATACATTTATCTCGTTACTAAAATGTTTTTTTTTATGTTATTGGATGGAAATTACAAACCTTTCCTTAGCACAGTAAAACAAGGTAGGCAAACAATATTGGATACCAAAAACCCGCTATCCCAAATATCGGCTATGATAATCCGCTACACCAGAGGCATCGCAGATGTGTTGCCAAAATGCCAACCCCTAGACGAAGTTGAAATGTCTCACGTGTAAACAAAATAACTACGCCGCCGCCGTTGCCGCCGCGCCCGGCATCCAAACTTGGGGTCTACCCTCTAAGAACGAAATCCGTAGTTTCGGGCGTTTCCTACTCCGTATTACCTTCGGACATAAGATTAGTTCGATGCTCGAACTATGAATAAATGACAACACGATTTGACAGTTATCCTTACTCCCGAATTAACTCATGTTTTGATTTGCCCGTCCGAAACTGAAGTATCGAACTGCATTCGGACGGGCCGTCTTCATCTTCATCTTCGTCGTCGGACTAAGAGAGTAGGCCCCCAGAACACACAACAACGCCGCTTGGCGACAGAGAAATATGCAATGTACATACTTACATTGCTTCAACTAATGCTAATTGCTTGGTTGGTTCAACCACCATACCTACATTCATCAGACGAGCTCCTTTGCAAAGCTTTTACTCTACAGTGATATCAAAGGGAAATCTTAACCATCTGATAGCTAAGTATTTAATTACATCAGTATCGGACACCGGACTCCGTGAACGTCTAAGGGAAAGCTCCTAGTTAGTTTAATTAAATTCCAGTGTAGCGAGAACGCCAATAACTTACGTAGATAGGTTCCTTTTAAAATTCTTAACAAATACGAGTAACTATCTATTATGTAGTTTATTATTTCTTGCTGTCAACTGTCGGTAAACTTTTTGTAAGATTACGTGAAAATTTTAAAATAACTTCATTCAAAGAGCGACCTATAGACGACGACCAAAACGTACATAAACGTAGTTCCTACTAGGAACTCTTACAGTTTCGTCAAGTCCGTCTGTCTGTCTGTCTGTCCGAGGTTTTGCTAAGAGACCTTTAGTACTAGAAAGCTGTAATTTTGTAGGAATGCGTATATTAATTACGCCGACAAAGTGGTAAAATAAAAAATTTTAAAGCTCCCCTACACGTGAAGTTTTTTTATTCAGAATAAAGAACAACAGAATCGTACTACATTGTGATAACGGGCTACTACGGAACCCTACACTGTGCGTGGCCCGACACGCACTTGGCCGGTTTTTTTATTAGTTATTTATTTAAACGTATCGCACACAAAGGTACAAAAGCGGAGTTAATGCCTTAGGCATTCTCTACCAGTCAGCCAAGGGTGTTATCGTCGTAAGTTATAGTCGAATTAAATGATTTTTGGGCTCAGTATTATATAAAAGGCCCACTAGAAATAAGTTTGGTGTAAGTGAAAAGTAAACATTTGTATGCATGTCGGGGAGGGCCCATACATTGCGGAACCATCGATTGTGCCCGCATCATCGAAAAACAATGTCTGATCCCGGGCGCGCCGGCGCAGCCTTTCGTTGCTTCACCTGATACATATTAATGCCATGTTTTTACATTGTTGTATCATGTCATGCCATTCATATGGTTATTATCCTGTATATCAACCTGTTTGTCATACATATAGGAATTTCTTAATTTTGTTCTACGAATTGGATGAGGTCACGCACGAATATGATAACCGTTAATTACTACAAATTTATGCGGTCTTCGATTTACGATAATGCCGATTCGAAAATAGGACAATGTTATACGTATGTATAAAGTGGGTATATATTTCTTAGCCCGCATGTTTAGACAAATCACCATTACCCTACATTGGCTCACAACAACGGAAAATTACACCCAATTTGAAAGTTTTTTGATAAACTTGATATCCATGAGAACAAAGGGTCAGTCATTCTCTTACATCACGTCACTAAAGTATTTGTAAACGTTTTGCGCAATGAAGGAGGAAAATTCACTTAAAAGGTTGTAATAAAATTCGCATGTTTCCCGGTATTCTTGTTAACTTTGAAGTTCTGAACGAAAACCAAATTGCGCTAAGTATCTATGTGGAGAGATTATGCTTTGCAATTTCCATGTATCCCTAGTGCCGGCAATAGAAACTATTCCGTAATCCGTGTATTTTCTTATTTTTTCTCAGCCTCATTAGTGGTGTCGTCGTTATTTCATTTCCCGGTAGAAAAACGAGTTAACTGCACTCGGGTGCTTTGTTAGGAAAATCACGTCGTGTCCCACGGGGTTGTGCCCAAGTAGAGTGTTAAAATTATCTGTTTATTGGTCCTTTATTAACGAATAGCTTGTTATTTTTCGTGTGTTCGTCTAAGCAGATTATGAGATATGACGAGGAATTATTTCCCATGTTTTGCGGGACAAACCGACAAACCTATCCTACCTAGTCGCTGATAGACGTTGGGACCTACCTACTAGCAGAAATCTAATTATTTATCGAATAATCGGGGTAAAGGCTTTCTGATTAAGTTATGAGTTTATGACACGTATTTTTTACATGCAATTTTTAAATAAACAAAAATAAAATAACAAGATTTTTATTACGATTGCCATTTTTGATTTTACGACCGAACGCGTGAAAGTAATTTTGTAATCTTGTCTCCCTGAAAAGTGTTGTAGGTAGACTACCTACTTTATGTTGTTATTCGTATTTTATTATAATAACATCTGTGAGAAGTAAGTAGCCACATTCCTAAAGAATCCCTTTATAAATTAAACTGGTGATTGAAAAATCTTAAATATTTCAAGCAGGGTACTCATTTCAGGCGTCGTTTTTTTCATGTTATTATTTATTTATTTTAAGTACACAAATGTACAGAGGTGGACTTGATATGAATTTACGGATATGCATTTTCTACCAGTCAACTTTTGGTTGATGCAGATAGCAGAGACAAACAGTGGTAGGTCTGTGCTATTGTGAAAAATTTAAGAATCATATTTTTAACTATAATATAGCAAAAACTTATTAAAACTATAAATATAATATATACACCTAATCCTACTATCCTACTAATATTATAAATGTGAAAGTTTGTGAAGATGTTTGGATGTTTGTTACTCAATCACGCGTAAACCGTTGAACAGATTTGGATGAAAATTGGCACATAGATAGACCATTTCCTGGATTAACACATAGGTAGATTTATCCCGATATTCCCACGGGAACGAATTTTACGCGGGTGAAACCGCGGGGTGCTGCTAGTTATATATAAATATAACAACAAATAAGACTCTAATGATCTTCTAATAAAAAAATCTGTGTTTTTTTGTTTAATACGGGTTTTTTTTTTTCGGATGGGAAATCATCAAATGACTCCTCCCGCTCTAGGTGAAGCGGAAGGGAGTGTCAGACTCTTACTGACTAAAACCCACCCGTGTTCCTTCCTTAGCCCTTTATGTTCCGGGCCAGCGGTAACACTTTCGGACAATCCTGCTGGCCCGGCAGGCTTCGGCCCTAAGGGGCCCCTCCTCGATGCTGACATCTCTTTGAGGCGCGCTTGGAACACGTACGCGCCGTCCGGCACGGGCCTGGTCCTGATCGGACGGTGAGCCACCCATTACTCTCCGCCCGCAGGCCCGCGCCTACGGTGGCCGGGAGTCGTCACGCGGCTATCGACGCCCGGAGCGTCTCCCGCGGCGCGCGGCGGCTGGGACGGGAGGCTCTCTCCCTGAGCCGTTCCGCCACCTCCTTCTACTAGCATGACTGCTTCGCAGAAGGAGGCGACTGCCTCCCACTCCCTCTCGCCCCGGACCGGACCATGGCTTGCACCAGGGCCGGGCGCGAGAGGTGGTCGCCGGTATAAATGTTATAATTCTTGATTCTTCATATAGTAAGTAGGTAGTCGTAGACCGTCCAACTCCAAACTATTCAAAGTCATCTGAATTGTAAGAACGTCTAAGTTAAAAGCATAAAGAAAAGGCGTTTAGGTAAATTCTTGTATAGTTTTTAGTAAGAAACTCTATTTAATAAATCAGTAACAAAAAAATAAAATACGAAACATCTTAAAAATCGCTACGCGAGCGCTATTAAAAAGGGTTTCACTGTTTTCAGCTGAAACGCTTGATGGGTTTTCCTTTAGATGCTACTGATCGTCCATATTTCCAGGAACAATAATATTTTAGGTTAAGTGCGATTGTTATCACAGGAAATGGAGGATTCTAGTTAGACAGTAATAATAACATTCATTCCAATGGTTTCCGGAGAATAGTAAATTGAATTTTGTACACGTTTGCAGAGGTTCATTTTCAGTGTGAAGGGATAGTAAGTTGTTTATTTAACGTATTTAATCGACGAAGCAGTGAATGGTTTCACTCAAAGAAATAAATATTGAATTGGTGGTTGTTTTGATCCATTTTGACGGCTATAAAAATGTTTTATAGTTATTTTACGTTACTCAGTTATAATAATATGTATAAATGTTGATGGGTGGAGAGCGAGAGGAAGGCCAAAGAAAAGATGGATGGATCGTGTGAGGAATGGTGTGAAAGAAAAGGCAGTAGATGATAGCGTGACAGTTGACAGGGGAGAATGGATAAGAAGGAAACGTGTTGCTCCACCCAAAATTATATGGGATTGTGACAAAGTGACAAAGTTATATGAGACAAGGTGGCAAAGTGACAAAGTTATATGGGACAAGGTGACAAAGTGACAAAGTTATATGGGACAAGGTGATAAAATGACAAAGTTATATGGGACAAGGGTAGGAAGATGATGATGATGACTTCAATAGTTATCATAATCAGATTTGCGGGCACGTGTAAGGCCTCTAGCTAGAAAATATCATCTATTATTATTTTGAAGGCTATAAGAATGTTTTACAGTTATTTTAATTTACTCCAATATTTATCATAATCAGATTGCCGAAAATGTGTTAGATGGCTAGCTAGTAAATATCATGTATGACCGGTAGAAAATTATATTAAGTAAGGTGAGTGAGCACTTGAGCAGCATCCTTCTCTAGGGCACATCACTGCTTTATATTATCGATCTTTAGGTTTAAGTGTTGCTGCTGACTTATACTTAATTTAGACTTTGGAGCTTTAGATTAACACAGAAGTAAATAAGTATATCTGTCTGTGTGGTGCCGGACTTAAAGACTAGCACCACCCCATACTTCCCGTGGGTGTCGTAAAAGGCGACTAAGGGAGACCGGAGAATGGGCAGCAGCGTTCACTATGCATTACACCATCATACCATACTGCGATCGCCAACCCGCCTGTCAAGCGTGGCGATTATGGCAAACCCCAACTTGGGGGAGGCCTATGTCCAGCAATGGACGTCTTTCGGCTGAAATGATGATGATGAAATAAGTAGGTAGGTACTTATATCTGAAGCTTTTCTTCGCGGTGTTAAAACCTGAATTTAAAAAACTTTTAAAAAACAACCAGTCGCACTCCGGGAGTGCCGACAGAAGTGTAAACTTGCGATGAACAATTACGTGTGTATTTTTTTAATCCTCTTATTTATTTATTTAATACTTCAAGCACATAAATGTACAGAGGCGGACTTAATGCCATAGGCATTTTCTACCAGTCAACCTTTGGGTGATGCAGAGACAAAGAGTGGTAGGTGCAATCAAGAACATAGAGGAATAAATATTTTAAATATAAAAAAACGCATATACCTATTAAAACTATGAATATAATATATACCTAATTACATATAAATATAAGAACAAATAAATATACATAAATACATGAATATACTTAATAAAAAGAAATAAGACAAACAATGAGAAAATATTACCGTTGTGATGATACCGCCAGCTTCTTGCGAATGTGCTCGCGAGCCTTAACTTTAAAAGATAATCGGTGATTGCCATCCTGATTTCCTGGGGGAGCGCATTCCACAGAGAAATAGACTGAACGAAGAAGGAAGAGTGAATGAAGTCTGTGCGGTGAGTGGGACATAGGAGAAGACGATTGTGTGATGAACGTAGATTTCTATTGTGGTTGGCGCAAATGTACTGAAAATGGGGGGCTCTCTTATAAACAAAACACGCGCGGTGTCGGTTACGGTAACAGTGTCGCAAGTTCAATGGTATTTCCCATCTCAAAAAATTGCTCAATGCGCGTAAAGACGTTTTCACTTCAAAAAGATAAATTGATGGAAATGCGATAGCGCCAGCTTGATATTCGAAAACACTTAATAAGCACTCTAGCTTTTTCAATAGTTTGCTTCTTCTTTGTTTTCTTCCCGGTTTTCTGCCAGTCACTCGGAAATAAGCAATTATTTTTCAAGAAGTTCTTACAGCTTCCATTCATCTGTCGTGAGTCTGCAGACTCACGACAGATGAACGGAAGCTGTGTCATGACGCGAATAATGTGGTTTCAGGAGTTTAGAAGTTATGGAAGGTGCGTAGGTCAGCGTCTGTAGAAGCTTCGTGAGCGACCTCCGCGTACGTTATAAGTAAGTTAATGGCATAATATTAAAAAATAAACACTTCATATCACTGACCTTTATTAAACTAGTAGGTCAATGCTTCATATTTAGAAAAAAAGAGCTGAGAGCTGACATCATGATGTAAAATAAGTCACTAACCTGTATAATACAGGTCAGTGAAAATAAGTAGATTAATAAAAAAAAAAAATAAGCCTTTTATTGCATGATGGTCATGGTTAGTACTGTAAGAGCGCGGAGCTCTTTCGTGGAGGTTGCATGGGAAAGTCATACCTCTAAAGTATTATCATATTACCTACCTATCGAATATCCTAGATATCTCCTTATTTAGTTTTGTCCAAATTAAACAAGTAGCAAGTACATTTGGTTGAAGTTTATTAATTTAAGTTACCTGCTATCATAATACAAAACAGTTTAAACAACGATTCTTGTAGTTCGATAAGTACCTACCTAAGTGAAAGAATGCATAAATTATGGTTTTATTTTTTTGTGTCTAAATTACCTAGTTCCCAAACTAAGCGACGTGTTGGTTTTACTCTCACTACTCTCAGTTCTTTTAAAGTTTTAGTAGGAGAGTGTGTAGTTTCAAAAAATATCTTTAAAGACTGAAATTAAATTACTGAATTGTATAATGGTAGGTGTCTTTATTATTATTTATAATACGTTTTTAAAAATTATAAATATTAACATATTAAAAAGTCCAAAAATTAAAACAAAAAAAAATTCCAATGCTTGCTTACCATGATCCAAGTCAAAAACTTCATAATGTCCTAGTTCGTAACTTTTTCACTATATAGTTTAGAATTTATTTAACCATTACTCACAAGGTACAATTACATTTATTCATATTTCAGAGTATAGAATTATTTTCCCGCCATTACGTAAAGTTTGACACGCGATTCGCGAGTCGGAGAAATGGGCGCGCGTCTGTCGTCCGTGGATGACAGTAATAGACTGGCGTGGCGGGCTACAGAATACCTACACACTACACTGAGTTTTCGAGTTGACTGACTGGTGAGGTAAGGTGAAATTGTGATGACGTTGATCTGTGGTCAACTGTTCTGCTCGTGACTCATTTCTCGAATCACTGATCCTTTTTAGCACAATCCACCCTTTACAAGTACTGAGCTTCGCAAATAATAGCTTTAGGTTCAAAGTTTTCACAAATTGCTAAATCAAATTAAGAACGGATAAACATTATGGCTTTTAAATAAAATTAAAATTTGATTAAAACTGATTGATGTTTAGAACTTAGTTAATATTAATCAAAACGAATTATTTTGAATTCCTACCCGCAATTGCTTTACAAAATTAACTACGCTGAAGGTACAATCAAAACCAAAATTCTTTATCTTTGAATGAAGAAATTCCGAATTTATTTACATACCTACTCATAAAAATTCATTGGACTTCCGTTTTCACAGTGAATTTGTGAAATCGTCCAAAGATTACGAATACTTTATTATCATCAGCATGGCATTATGAATGGAACACATTATACATAACCGGAGTGCGGTCAAGGCGAGCATGCTTGTTGTACTACATGTATAAGTACATTAAGTACCTACCTGTAACATATGCTAATGTAGATAGGTAAAGTAGGTATACGAACTCGTCAATAACTGTAAATTAAGGTACCTCGTGGGCAGATGTGATGTAGAGTGTAGGTAACTCTTAAATTAGGTATCTAGAAGGACTGTCATTTTTTTGCTGTCCCTCCCTGGTTAATACGTAGGTACTGCCGCCGTAAGTAAAAGGGGCGCATCTGAGAAAAAGGAATACAGAAAAATGAGCCTTAATGGATGCGCCTTTTTTGTTTAGAAAGGTTTATTTTTCTGTATTCCCTTTCCTCAGATGCGCCCCTTTTACTTACGGCGGCAGCGTAAATATCTAAGTATTAAGTTACATTGTAGGTTGATGTGATGTAGAGTGTAGGTAAGTACCTACATTATCTACAAGCACTAACATTTTTTGCTGTCCCTCCCTGGTTAATCTGCAAATATCTAACAACAGGGCTCACATTCGCATAGTTAGCGGAATTTAAAAGCCAATAAGTTGGGTAATTACGGAAGGTCACACAAACCATTAATCAGTAGCCTCTCAAAGCCAGAGGTCATTCTTGGATATTTGTTTATTTGGCTTTAAACAGAACTACCGAAACCTATACCTAGGTACACGACAAAAAAAGTAGGTACTATTTAGGGTCGATTTTCAATCATCAGATAGCTTCTGGCATAGTTTGAAAAACCGCCATATTAATTCCTCAGATAAAATATATGTAATTATGTTTGTCACGCTTGAAAATCGGCCGCAAAACACATTTAAAACAATAACTCTATACAAGTTTAGAATGGGCTTTCTACATTGCACCTCTTCTCTTGCACTGGTGCCTACTGTCACCATGTTAACATGTTTTTGTCAATTAAAAACCGGCCAAGTGCGTGTCGGGCCACGCACAGTGTAGGGTTCCGTAGTAGCCCGTTATCACAATGTAGTACGATTCTGTTGTTCTTTATTCTGAATAGGTAAAAAAAAAACATATTTTGGTTTTCAATGCAAGTCTTTACCCATTATAAACAAGCAACTACTTCATCTTAGTCACTTTAAAGGTTTAATGCTAAGGATTTTGTATTGGCTTATTCCACTTTTCCCCGTTGGATGATCCCCATTGATGGGGACTAGTGAACTTTTTGTTCACTATTCCCCGTTGACCCAAAATTTTTATTTAATGGGGATAAGTGAACTAAAAAGTTCAATAATCCCCATTAGGTAGGTACGTTAAAAAAATAAAATATATGAATCATGTTACATTTATTAATTAAAAATATAACTTTCTTATACCTAATAAAGTCACAGATTGTTACAATCATTAATTTAAAATTGTAGCATGAAAATATTTCTTTCTTATACCTTGTAAAATCAAAGATTACAATCACTTAAGTTTTTCTAATTAGGTACGTTAAATAAAAACAATATAAAAATAAAATATATGAGTCATGTAGGTACTTTTATTTTTATAAGGTAAGAACAAAATTTTAAATTACCTACATACCTACTTTACGATTTTATTAGAACGAAAAACAGATTGTTGCCCCAACGAAATTGTTCTAACGATGTTTGGGAATAAGACCTTATATCTATCTATCTAATAAGATACACAATACTGTAAAAGATGCTCATTTTCTAGAGGCGCGCGCGCAAGGCGGTGGCGGAGCGGGGTGCGAGTTAGCTCGTATGTGATTGGTCGACCCATCTTTTGTTTTTGTTTAGTAGTCGTTAAGGGTTAGTAGTGTGTAGTGTAGTTCAAGCGTGCAGTTCTTATCAGTTCGCAGTTATTAGTTTAATATAGGAATAAATAAAGGAAATGGCTGGTAGTTCAACTGACGTTTGTTTAGAGTACGTTAAAAAAGGTAAAGCTACCATACTTCTCCGGGCCGGACATCAATACAGTAAAAAATGCAAATATAAAAATGGTGGAGTTTTGTGGGAGTGTACCACAAGAAAACAAAGTAAATGTGCCGGATCCATCACTGTCATGGTAAGTTACTTATTATATTTTGTGATTAATAATGACAATAATAACTCAGGTTATGTGTGTTATCAATATCACGTTTATCAATATCAAAATTTAAAAATCAACGTTAAAGTTTAAACACTGTTTCTGTCATGGCGGCACGTGTGACGTCATTCTTTTGTCAAACAAGTCTATTACACCTAGTGTAAAAGAGTGTAGCTGAAGTGAATTGTATATATTTAATTATTATTACATATTTTAGTTAAGCATAAAGTGAAATATGTTTTGTTGAACTATTCTGATAGGATAACAACAATTTGTTATAAGTTTTAAAGGTTGTTAAATAGCCTATTTAATTTTGTATTCTATGTAAGTGCAATATTGTTTACTTAAAAAATAATGTAAAGTAATTAATTATTATTACTTAATTTTACAGGACAATCAAGTTGTAGCTGAGAAACGACACAATGTTTGTGAACCTGATTTTGCGCGGAATGAAGTTACCTTGAGGTTATTCAAACTAAAAACTACACTTGCGGATCCAGAAGCACCTGCTATTCCCACTGCTTACAACGCGGCTGTGAGCTCACTAAAAGATACCGGAATTGACAAAATAAAAGAATTCCCTGCCCTGAAGTCTATCAAAACAACATTATATAAACACAGAAATGCAGCATTTGAAGTAAGTAAAATTGAGTTCAAAAATGTTGAAGAAGTTAAAGTACCTCCAGCTCATCAGGAATTTATTTTAGCAGACTACAATGACAGTGGTATCCGTGTAATAGCTTTTTGCTCTGAATTTGGCCGACATCAAATGAAAAATTTGAAGATGCTCTTGGGTGATGGAACGTTTTGGATCTGTCCATCTCCCTTTTACCAACTCTACACCATTCATGGGGATTTGGGCAGTACAGAAAAACACATAAACATTGTGCCACTTGTTTATGCCCTCATGAGCCATAAAAATCAACAAACATATGAAATTTTATTTAGTATGCTAAAATCTGCATTACCTGATTGGAATCCAGAAATATTTAAATGTGACTATGAAGTGGCTCCGATGAACGCAATGCGAAATGTTTTTGTAAATATATCTATTAGCGGCTGTTATTTCCATTTCACCCAGGCAATATGGAAGAAAGGAAAACAACTCAAACTAACAAAAGATAAATTAACCAGAAGACAAGTTGCACTTAGCACTGCTTTGGCTTTGTTACCATCAGATAAAATCATTGCGGGTTGGTTTTATGTTGCCTCTCAAAGCCCTGATGATGATAATAGCAAGGAGTTTAGAAATTACATGCTCAGACAATGGCTACAAGATGATTTTATTAAAACGTGGTGTGTATTTGGACAGACTCATCGCACTACGAATTTAGTCGAAGCATGGAATAAAAAAATAAAAAAGCGTGTGAAAATAAAGAAACCCAACATTATGAAGCTCCTCACAGCGTTGGCTGAAGATGCATCGTATTACGAAGTTCTTGCATTGGGGGTTTCTGAAAATAAAGGTATAGCGGAAAAAACAAAAAAAAGCATCAATCGCGATAATTATATACAGGAGGTCCAAATGGAACTCATTAATAATGAAATTACGATTGGGCACTGTTTAGAAAAACTTAAGTGAGTGTAATCTTTGATTTTAGAAGGTATAAGAAAGAAATATTTTCATGCTACAATTTTAAATTAATGATTGTAACAATCTGTGACTTTATTAGGTATAAGAAAGTTATATTTTTTATTTTAAATTAATAATTGTACAATCTGTGATTTTACTAGGTATAAGAAAGTTACATTTTTTATTTTAAATTAATAATTGTACAATCTGTGATTTTACAAGGTATAAGAAAGAAATATTTTCATGCTACAATTTTAAATTGGCTTATTCCACTTTTCCCCGTTGGATGATCCCCATTGATGGGGACTAGTGAACTTTTTGTTCACTATTCCCCGTTGACCCAAAATTTTTATTTAATGGGGATAAGTGAACTAAAAAGTTCAATAATCCCCATTAGGTAGGTACGTTAAAAAAATAAAATATATGAATCATGTTACATTTATTAATTAAAAATATAACTTTCTTATACCTAATAAAGTCACAGATTGTTACAATCATTAATTTAAAATTGTAGCATGAAAATATTTCTTTCTTATACCTTGTAAAATCAAAGATTACAATCACTTAAGTTTTTCTAATTAGGTACGTTAAATAAAAACAATATAAAAATAAAATATATGAGTCATGTAGGTACTTTTATTTTTATAAGGTAAGAACAAAATTTTAAATTACCTACATACCTACTTTACGATTTTATTAGAACGAAAAACAGATTGTTGCCCCAACGAAATTGTTCTAACGATGTTTGGGAATAAGACCTTATATCTATCTATCTAATAAGATACACAATACTGTAAAAGATGCTCATTTTCTAGAGGCGCGCGCGCAAGGCGGTGGCGGAGCGGGGTGCGAGTTAGCTCGTATGTGATTGGTCGACCCATCTTTTGTTTTTGTTTAGTAGTCGTTAAGGGTTAGTAGTGTGTAGTGTAGTTCAAGCGTGCAGTTCTTATCAGTTCGCAGTTATTAGTTTAATATAGGAATAAATAAAGGAAATGGCTGGTAGTTCAACTGACGTTTGTTTAGAGTACGTTAAAAAAGGTAAAGCTACCATACTTCTCCGGGCCGGACATCAATACAGTAAAAAATGCAAATATAAAAATGGTGGAGTTTTGTGGGAGTGTACCACAAGAAAACAAAGTAAATGTGCCGGATCCATCACTGTCATGGTAAGTTACTTATTATATTTTGTGATTAATAATGACAATAATAACTCAGGTTATGTGTGTTATCAATATCACGTTTATCAATATCAAAATTTAAAAATCAACGTTAAAGTTTAAACACTGTTTCTGTCATGGCGGCACGTGTGACGTCATTCTTTTGTCAAACAAGTCTATTACACCTAGTGTAAAAGAGTGTAGCTGAAGTGAATTGTATATATTTAATTATTATTACATATTTTAGTTAAGCATAAAGTGAAATATGTTTTGTTGAACTATTCTGATAGGATAACAACAATTTGTTATAAGTTTTAAAGGTTGTTAAATAGCCTATTTAATTTTGTATTCTATGTAAGTGCAATATTGTTTACTTAAAAAATAATGTAAAGTAATTAATTATTATTACTTAATTTTACAGGACAATCAAGTTGTAGCTGAGAAACGACACAATGTTTGTGAACCTGATTTTGCGCGGAATGAAGTTACCTTGAGGTTATTCAAACTAAAAACTACACTTGCGGATCCAGAAGCACCTGCTATTCCCACTGCTTACAACGCGGCTGTGAGCTCACTAAAAGATACCGGAATTGACAAAATAAAAGAATTCCCTGCCCTGAAGTCTATCAAAACAACATTATATAAACACAGAAATGCAGCATTTGAAGTAAGTAAAATTGAGTTCAAAAATGTTGAAGAAGTTAAAGTACCTCCAGCTCATCAGGAATTTATTTTAGCAGACTACAATGACAGTGGTATCCGTGTAATAGCTTTTTGCTCTGAATTTGGCCGACATCAAATGAAAAATTTGAAGATGCTCTTGGGTGATGGAACGTTTTGGATCTGTCCATCTCCCTTTTACCAACTCTACACCATTCATGGGGATTTGGGCAGTACAGAAAAACACATAAACATTGTGCCACTTGTTTATGCCCTCATGAGCCATAAAAATCAACAAACATATGAAATTTTATTTAGTATGCTAAAATCTGCATTACCTGATTGGAATCCAGAAATATTTAAATGTGACTATGAAGTGGCTCCGATGAACGCAATGCGAAATGTTTTTGTAAATATATCTATTAGCGGCTGTTATTTCCATTTCACCCAGGCAATATGGAAGAAAGGAAAACAACTCAAACTAACAAAAGATAAATTAACCAGAAGACAAGTTGCACTTAGCACTGCTTTGGCTTTGTTACCATCAGATAAAATCATTGCGGGTTGGTTTTATGTTGCCTCTCAAAGCCCTGATGATGATAATAGCAAGGAGTTTAGAAATTACATGCTCAGACAATGGCTACAAGATGATTTTATTAAAACGTGGTGTGTATTTGGACAGACTCATCGCACTACGAATTTAGTCGAAGCATGGAATAAAAAAATAAAAAAGCGTGTGAAAATAAAGAAACCCAACATTATGAAGCTCCTCACAGCGTTGGCTGAAGATGCATCGTATTACGAAGTTCTTGCATTGGGGGTTTCTGAAAATAAAGGTATAGCGGAAAAAACAAAAAAAAGCATCAATCGCGATAATTATATACAGGAGGTCCAAATGGAACTCATTAATAATGAAATTACGATTGGGCACTGTTTAGAAAAACTTAAGTGAGTGTAATCTTTGATTTTAGAAGGTATAAGAAAGAAATATTTTCATGCTACAATTTTAAATTAATGATTGTAACAATCTGTGACTTTATTAGGTATAAGAAAGTTATATTTTTTATTTTAAATTAATAATTGTACAATCTGTGATTTTACTAGGTATAAGAAAGTTACATTTTTTATTTTAAATTAATAATTGTACAATCTGTGATTTTACAAGGTATAAGAAAGAAATATTTTCATGCTACAATTTTAAATTAATGATTGTAACAATCTGTGACTTTATTAGGTATAAGAAAGTTATATTTTTTATTTTAAATTAATAATTGTACAATCTGTGATTTTACTAGGTATAAGAAAGTTATATTTTTTATTTTAAATTAATAATTGTACAATCTGTGATTTTACTAGGTATAAGAAAGTTATATTTTTTATTTTAAATTAATAATTGTACAATCTGTGATTTTATTAGGTATAAGAAAGTTATATTTTTAATTAATAAATGTAACATGATTCATATATTTTATTTTTTTAACGTACCTACCTAATGGGGATTATTGAACTTTTTAGTTCACTTATCCCCATTAAATAAAAATTTTGGGTCAACGGGGAATAGTGAACAAAAAGTTCACTAATCCCCATCAATGGGGATCATCCAACGGGGAAAAGTGGAATAAGCCTTTGTAATTTGGTACAAAATTATCCAACACCCAAGTTCAACGACTATTACTGTTAAAATAATAAAGTTATCTTAACCGCTATACTTTTCCTTTAAAGTTCATGAAATGCACTATCATCGAGAATTTTTCCAGATTTTTCAAGCCAGTAGTTTAGCTTTTAGAGGGGGGGGACGCCATACTGGAACAAAAATTTGCACTTTAAACTTTAATATTTCGTAAATGGAGCATTAAATCGAAAAATAATTTCAGCAACCCCTAAGCCATTTTAGAAGACCTATTCAACGATACCCCACACGATGGGGTAGATGATGAAAAAAATATTCATCCCCACTTCACATGTAGGGGAGCTACCCTAAAAAAAAATATTTTCCAAAATTTTATTTTACTACTTTTTGTCGGCGTAACTGATATACGTACTCCTACAAAATTTCAGCTTTCTAGTGCTAACGGTCACAGAGATTAAGCGAGGACGGACAGACGGACGGACAGACAGACATGGCGAAACTATAAGGGTTCCTAGTTGACTACGGAACCCTAAAAAGCAAAACAACTAGCACCATCTATATGACGCTTGGTATGTAACAGGCCTTCAATTGAAGATGAAAGTCTGTTTCTTTGCTTCGTTTTCAATAAATTTATGCTAGAAAAAAATCTTTCTTCATTAGCCGAAGAATGAAGTAGAGTAAACATGTCAAAAACAAATTTTGACAAAATGGGAAAAATTGGCGAACCGTCACCAGTCTTTAATTGCTTTACAGCTCTCCAAAATTCTATTGGGTCATTTGAATCACAATCAATATACAATTTATATTCCTAAGTTCCCTCCATTCAGTGTCAAGTTTTCGCAATTCGACCTGATTAATTAAATTTGGAAAAGCTCTGCATATATGGACAACTAGCTGACCCGCGCCCACTTCGTTGGGCGGTAAACATTTTAACTTGTGATGAAATTATGAGTGTGGTTCGGTTAGTACTGAGTGCTATGATTTATTTCCTGACTGCCAAAAGGAGGGTTTTGTTTTTATTGCATATATATGTATGTATGTATTTGCATGCCACTTTGGCTATATTACCGGGTTTCAAATGAGTAAATGAAATGATTATGATTGAATAAATTATGTTTAATTTAATTATTCAAAACTTCTCTGTATATAGTAATATTAGATGTAATGCTATTATTTGGTACCAAAATATATTGTCTTTCAGGAGTTCCAACCCGAGATACGCCAACATATAACTGCCCATGGGAAAAAACACTGCTTTCTCGGGTCAATGCCCACCACGCGTAGCATGAACACTTCTATCTCTACGAAGAGTAGACACAATGCTTTCTATACAAAGTGACATTTCTTTTCTTCATTTTTGACATACCGCCTAGAAATCTTTCTACAATCTGTCATTTTGTCTTTCGTTTCAAACAAACTTTGTCTAGGTCCTTTTTTATGTAGACTATTTCAGAAGAAAGTTTTCTATCCCAAATGTCAAAATCACACTGACAACTGTCAGTTGTCTAAGAGATTTCATAATCGCTAAAGACAGTAGAAAAATTTGTACTCGACGGCCACAAAGTATATATGGTTATCTACAAAATCCTACGAAAAAAATAAACAAAATTCCACTGTCAAAGATACACGAATGACAGCCGGGACCAATTTAACGTGCTTTCCGAGGCACGGAGGGGTCTCGGTATGTACCTAAAGATGGTCACCCATCCACGGACCATCCGCGGCAAGCGTAGCTTAACGTGATCGATCAACTTGTGTGGCTGTTATTATTTAGCCACGGACCCCTCTTTATTATGTGACTTAATATCAGTAAAAATTAAGAATCAAGAAGAAAAAGAAATCGTATGATAAAACAAAGAATTCTGAGCCGAAATTAAGTAAAAGAGTGAATTTCGTAAAAAGTGCAGTTGACTCTTTCTACTTTGCTGCCGTCATAATGTCTACGCGGAACGTCATCTTTGTCTACTCTTCCGTCGACAAACCGGTGCTCATGCTACGCGTGATGTTTGACCCTGGGACTTATGGATGTTTTCGCGCTTTGGCTAGCGAGCCGCTGCGAGCGCTCAGCGCTAGACTCCCTATACCTTGTTGCTTAGACATGCTGCCTTAAATCAAAAAGACGCTGCGCACGTTCAGCGCTAGATTCCCGAGCACGGACCTGCGATGTTCTCCAGCTTTGGTTAGCAAGCCGCTGTGAACGCTCGGAGCTAGATTCCCCAACGCGTGCTTGCGAAATATTTTCTCTATTCCTCGAGAGGCGCTGATGATTTTCAAGAGCAGACTCTTCCGTACGGCCTACTTGAGCTGCTCTTGTCTGGGATGTCTGACGGGAAAGTTGTGATTTCCTTTTAGGCATGACAAACAATCGCTGAAACTGTCCGATATCCCAAAAACAGAAATACCACAGCTGGCACAGCTTCGAACTCGAAGAATGAGAACGAAGTAGTGTTTGTGTTTTAAGAAACCGAGCAACCAAAACAATTTTAAGACCAACAACCAAAACAATTTTAAAGACCAACGACATCCAACCAACCGCGTACAACACACCTACCTAACGACGAAAGTTAAACAACGCCATCTATGGGTAAATGGATAAAACGTCCGTACAAAGCTTGTTCTAATGCGGTTCGTGAATGGACGGCGGCATTTTGTGATTTAGTAATTTTATATTATCTTCGAAACTATTTAACCAATTGGCATACTGTTCTGGGCAAATCGTATCTCTATGATGTTCTTGTGATCAAAATAATATTTTTTTTTGTTGTTTAAAAAATCGTCCAAAAGTAAGTACGTCGAAAACTACTTTTTTTAACACATATAAGCTACTATATCTGCTAAAATATAAAAGATAGAAATATGGTGTCGCGGACTTTTTTGTAGAACTATTCAAAGCGGACCAGGTTGCCATACATAGTTTTCAATTATATACAACTGTTAAGGCAGCGCATGCAAATAACTCTGTTGTAAGAGCTATTTTTTTCCGCCTGGCTAGACAAAAATTGAGATAGTTCGGCTAATATGCATGATATCTTTATAATTTATAGCCTATAGCACTCACGAATAATGTAGCTTTCTACCAGTGAAATAATTTTTAAAATTGGTTCATTACTTCCGGAGATTACCCCCTACATACAAACTTACAAACTTACAAACAATGTTACCTCTTTATAATATTAGTATAGATAGACGCTGTAGAACCGGCGTTTACATGATTAGGACAGAAAGCTACTAAATCCTTTAATACATTATTTTTTAACGGAAATCGTCTCATGATTTGCCTGCAAGCTTCAATATAAAAATCTAAGTATCTAGCTCTAAATAAATTATCTTGATCGGGGGCAGTCTTGCTTCCACTAGTGCATTTAGAACTGTGGCTCCATAGTAAACATCATTACGGGGTAAAACATTTAGAGGGCTTACAAAATCTATATTTTCAAAGTTAAAAAATAGGAGAATGTCTCTCGCGCTGCCTGCAATAATTCCCTAAATACTGCTGCAGCAGGATCGAGAGAAGTGTGTGTTTACATACTGCCCTACCACTCACTTCGCTCGAGTTTCGGTAATGGCAGACGTCGAGGCGCTCGACGAGAACTGAGCGACGGAGCAGAATGGAAACACGTAGGCCACACGCCGCTCACGCTGCCGGCCCTTTGACTTCTGCACAAAAAAAAACCGCTCTTAGGGGAGCGCCGGGCATCAGCAATGGGCAAAAAAGCGAGTAGCAATGGCAGGGGCATGAGAAGTATCGTGTTTACACACTCGTCTTGCCCACTTCCCTTTCCCGCTTACTTCGGCTGAATGTAAATGTACCTATCACAAAAAACCGCTAATTTGGGGAGCGTCGCCGGGGCAACGCAAGTGGCAGCGCAGCGGCATGCGGCAGGAGCATGAGAAGTAAAGAGTTTACATACTCGTACTGCTCACTTCCCTGTCTTCAGCCGCGGAAGTGAGCTGAGTGTAAATGAGGCAATAAGTAAAATTTATACAGCATATTATAGTCGTACATACCTATTATGCGTGTCGTTCGCGTATGTTTGCTATCATAGAAAATTCTTATTTCATTTATTAAATTTATCAATGAGATTAGAAAAATTATCAGTGATCGTCCTAGACCCCGCCCAGACGGGGGTCATGACCCCAACGATCCTTCCTGGATCTACCCTTGGTCTAACCAGCTGTCTAATTTCGATCAGAGACTAGCCACTGCAAGTCTGTCAACTGAAGTACTTAGTTAAAATGCTATGCTTTTCCTCTTTATCAGAACATGTAAGTACCTACCTACCTGGACACCTAACAACTCGTGTTAATTCCCCCATGTTTTATGGTATTAGGGTTATTGGTAAAACATTAACAATTAACCTCTTAGGAGGTCATTGTACGCATTATTATGAACAACTTTTACTATGGGACCAAACCAAAAATCGCGAAAAAAAAAATCAGTATGGCACAGCTGATTTTTTTTCATTTATGTTCGTATAACTCGTCAAAATGTAGGGAACAGCTGTTTTTTTTTTTCACGATTCAGGTTTTGGTCCCATAGTAAAAGTTGTGCATAATGATGAGTACAATGACCTCGCAAGAGGTTGTTAATGTTTTACCAATAACCCTGTATAATAATTCATACCTACACATCCTCACGGTTGTAAAATCCAAGTGTAAAGCTATACCAAATTGCCCATTTCACATAGGCTACTCACTAGTAGGTAATGGTTGTGATGCTAGACACGTTCTCTTCATGTTTTAAGAATTCGACATACGTCTAACGAAATAGGTAGGTACTAACAACGTCTGCATACAATATACCAAAGATAAAAACCATTTCTTCACACTCGTTGCCTGTCAGGTAGCAGGAAATTGAGCACTAACTGATAACAGAATGATTCAGAATCGATTTTGTTCGGCTGCCAAAGTGCCAAATGACACATTCACTGTTCGGCGGATACGGGGCGACTGGTTAATGAAAAAATCGTTATCAGCTGGGTTCATTCCAAAAACTTAAGACAAAGAGGAAGATCATAAAGCTATTAATCATGTCTTTATCTCGATTGCTTTCAGATGGTGTCCTAAATCCATTTATAAGCCGCTACGAGACTGTCAAGTTTTTATTTTGACCATTAACTTAGCTCTAACGAGAGAGGGTTTTTAAAAAAATGATTGAGCGAGTTGATTTTAAAAAGTCAGACTTTGACCTAATGATAAGTATCCCTCCCTCTGCAATCAATGTCCCTATGAGTCTATAACTCTATGATAACCCCATTTAGGCAGGAAACAGTGTTGTAGCCTTGTGGTGCAACTTGGTCTTATCAGGCCCTTATCCAGCAAAACAGCGCTAAACCGTGCATTGGAGTAGGAACATTGAAAAACGAATTAAAAACTTCCTAACATAGTTCACGATATCAGTGTAACTCTTGCCAGCTAGGTCACAAGCGCTGTGTCTAACTCCTAACAACAGATGTGCTGAGAGGAGGAAGTTTTAATCCATTCGATCTAAGTAGTTAAACCACGGGGGAGTTTGTGTGCTTTGTGAAGCCGCGTGTCACCGTAGCGTGACTCGATGGTGATAGCGCTAGCTTTCAACAGCTTTCAACTGGCGAAGTGGGATTCCGTGTACTTTGCAACTAATATTTTTATTCACCGTTGAAAAAAAACACAATTTAGCGATTGGCGAACTTGAGATTTTTAATATAGGTTGAACCTACTTGTTGGTGGGTGTTTGTATGTTAAATACTGTTGTATTTATATTTGTCTAGCCGTGACTGTACCTATGTTTGTGGTTTACTGACATGTGATAAATGGAACTCTAGCAGCTGTCTTGCATCTGTACAGCATTTTATACAGAAAGAACCATGTGGGAGTGCCCCCATGGTTCTGTCTAAAATGCTTTCAAAGCAAGTGTAAGTAGTAGCCTGTCTCGTTCAGGCGATATCTCTTGTGGATTATCTGTGAATTGTATGTACCTTTGAGAAGAAACGCCTACTTAGGTCCGATTTACATCAATGTTTTGATTCTACCATTGGAAGTTTGAGACATCTAATCTCTATCTATACCAAATAATAAAGGTGAAGAGTTTGTTTGAACGCGCTAATCTCTGGAACTATTAGTCGGATTCTTTTTGCATTTGATAGCCCAATTCTTGAGGAAGGCTATAGGCTATTACATCGCGCTAGGACTCTTAGGAGCCGTGCAAAAAGTAAGAATTAACGCTAAGCGAAAACAAAGTAATACCGTGGGCTGGCAATGCGATGCGACGGGGTGTGTCGGGGTACAAGAAATTTCACGCGGGCGAAGTTGGGGGCAGGAACTAGTTAATAGGTTTAATTAAAGATATACTTAGGTGTATAATTATGTAAATTAGTGGAGACCGTATGGAAGTCTTGAAAAACGAGAAGAATCGATTAAAATTTAATGTACCTATCCAAGATTTCAGCTTGCAATGAAAATGTTTGAAATGTTTTCGCAAAAACAAAACATGCTAGTATTTTGTCTACAAAGCCGACAGACGATCTCATTATAATGGTATCAGTGTCTCTGATCTTACTCACGACTCTAGTTAGCTTTTAAACCACGGCTAGATAAAGGGCAATGACACAAATTTAATTTTGTGTCTATTGAAAAATGCTGACTTTTATTGCATTTTATGAGCCACTCAGGGTTGGATTTTAGTCATCAATAAGTAGATAAGTACTTCTTTACACTCCCAATGTGTTATTTAATTACTAGCTACTGCAGTGACTTCGTCTGCGTGAAACATTTACTCCGATAAAAATCTAAGTACCTATCCTAAGACTATTTCACTACCAAATTTCATCCAAATCCGTTCAGCCGTTTTTGTGTGATTATGTTGTTGTTGTAATTTAAATATTAGTAGAGCTGTAGATGACCCTATGATATTTAATTATAATCATAATTCATTGATACAAATCGGTTACATCTTACAATATTTCACAGATGTTCGTTCGAACTTCAGCACGCAAGCGTTTCATAATCATGTAGACGATAGAAAACCGTGGCTATGGCTGAAAACACTTATCCACGCGAGTTCTGGCGATGATTCATTTTAAGACAACCATTATCCCATTTGATTTGTATGGAAATAAAATTAGATTATAACTATGCTTATTATATGCTTGTAGATGATGATTGCCGTCCCATCGGACTATGAGAGTGAGGTAAGAGGTAGTACCTACACCTGTGTCTGCGCGCACACTTGTGCACTATAATACCTCCCGAGCCGAAGGCTAGTCTCCGTTGAGATTGGCCGCCGTGGCCGCAATACGTTCTGGAGGACTTTATTTATTTAGATCATGTATCTCGACATTACCCGGTAGTAGTATTTTTAGGCATTTCTCAATTCTCCACAGCCCAGTTGGTATTTGGACGATGAAAACATGTAATTTTCCCCATAGACCAATTGGTCCATGGAGCACCGACGGATATTGTTTCCTTACCTACAGTCCGGCCGAGAGAAACACCAGTCAGTGCGACAACTCTAGGAACTAATTAAGATCAAATTCTTCAGTTGCATCCGGTTAAACTGGAAGCCGACCTCAACATAGTTAGGAAAAGGCTAGACAGATGATGGAATTAAGATCAAATTCGCAAAACACGTATTCATATGAAACAGACGAGAGTCAAGAACGCAATCTATCGACGACCGGACTAGTCTTTTTGTACCTCTAGTAAATCTTCTGTAATCTGGTAAGTAAGAGAAACAGGTTTTCATTATAATAAATTCGTATAATAAGTATAACATTATAACAGGTCACTTACACATAAAATGTAATAACTTATAAAATATTTTCCTACATATAAAAACGTCGCAACATCACTACATCCGGCGCGTTCACCATAACTATCACTGCACTTTCTGAAACAAATGTTTTACAATAATTATTTGATGTGTCGCTGAGTATGGAATGAAGAGGTAAAACAAAAATATATAAACCAGACTCCAAAAGTATTAATCGTGTCTCAATTAAGTTGGTAAACGCCAAAATCATCGCATTGGCCATTGATTAAAGCGGCCTTGGCCCAACGGTTAAAGCACGAACTAGCGAAAGAGTTCGTAAGTTCGATTCCCTGTCGTTTCTCTTTTGACGCCCCGTCCTTAGTTGGTGTGCCTAAGAGGTAAATTTCTGCGGCGATTTCAATTCCAATGTCCAACGCAGGGACTACGGGTGTTACAGCCTATGTCAGACACTTCTATATTCAGCACAGCACATTCTAGACTTTTGTTACATTTACATAAATATCTAACTAACGTGTGGGAGCTCTCGTGACTTGAGGAATTGTTGAGGAGATTATAAGAAGCTCCGCAGGCCAGTAAGGCCAGTAAATAAGTAGTAGAAGAAAATACTGAACACTCACCATAGTAATTTCTGGAAATATAGTGCTTAAGTTAAAGTTGGCACGGGACGTGACCGGAAAACTGGCCAATGATCTGTCCACATTGTGTCCCATACCCTGCACGTTGGCAGGCATCAGGTGGCTGTTGAAGAAGTCAGCCTGGTACTGCGAAGGCATTTGATTCCCCACATAGTTCGGAAAAGGCAACTCTTCCGACATCAGATTCGGATGCTTCTTATTTAACGCCTTGTTTTGCCAGAACAAATGAGGATCGTTCCATTCC
The DNA here is from genome assembly GCA_916614155.1 of Mesoligia furuncula. Lineage (NCBI taxonomy): Eukaryota > Metazoa > Arthropoda > Insecta > Lepidoptera > Noctuidae > Mesoligia > Mesoligia furuncula. The sequence continues at coordinate 12,972,149 of OU744803.1, read as the reverse complement.
TCAACTTCGCTATTGACCTTAGCTTTTTTGCTTTGATACTTTTTACTAGATTCCTTTTTAGAACATTCCAGTTTGTGTTTAGTTGCCGACTCTCTTCTTGAGCTCTTGTAAGTAGACGGCACCTTTTCAGATTGAAACACTGTTGAGTTATTTCTCATTTTCAACTCTTCGTATTTGTGGTTCCCGTAGTTGCATTCAGCTGTTTGATTGTAATCAATAAAGTCGCCAGTAAATGGTCCACTGGCATAATTACTTGGCATTAGATTACTACTGCCAGGCATGAAGTTGGAGTAAAAAGAATTTGACATTGTGTTAGTGGTGGTGTTGTATAAAGTTGTTCCCGAAAACTGTTGGGTAGCGTAGCTGTTATCAGAGTAATCCAAAATTGGTGGGAAATGTGAGACTTGAGCTACAGCACTATCCTGCGGGGCACTGAAGTCTGTATACTTCTGAGGAGGCATCATAAACTTCGCACTGTTGCTGTCTTGAATTTTTTGCGTACCATTTGCACCTCTTAGTAATGCTTCAGTAGAATAGTTGTTGTTCTTTTGAGTTTTAGAAGGTTTTTCCGTCTTACTATTAGATTTTGTTTTAGTTGGTGGAAACTGACTATGTGCCATACTTTCATAAGAGTTTACTATTTTAGGGTCGTTAAAAACATAACAAGGTTGTGACATATGATTATCTAAATGCGACATAGCTTTGCGGTTACTTTCGTTGGTAAAGTGGTTGATATTTTGCTTTCCAGGGACTGTCTTCGATGTGTCGATATTGGGAACCTGATATCGAGAAGGCATATTATCAGTGGAACGGTTCATAAGCTGCGTGACTGACAGAAAATTACCGCAATTTTGTATGTCACCTTGTGGTACCACACGATTCGATACATCTATTTTTCTATTCTTATCATGTGGGCCTAATGCTAGATCACCAACTAAGGTCGGTAAGTTAATAGGAGGTGGATCTATACTTATTTCTGTGGTTCCCAAAGGTCTAGTAGAGGGCCACACTTGAAACTCGTCTTGAGGTGCTTGGGATGGAAAATTATGCATTGATATGGGAAAATAATTACTTTCATTGTGGTCTTGTTTTTTAACTGAATGATCTGTTTGATTGTATGTAGCTTTGTGTGTGTCTTTTATTTGTGAATGTATCGGATTGCAGTTATTTTGAACAGATCTTGTTTCAGATGTCATCCAGTTGATGTGCATCTTGCTCGGAGATTTTTTGGTATACTTCTCAGGAATATGTTGAGTCACGATATTATTGCCAGGTTTTATTCCACTTTCCACGCTTACTTCTGCCACTTTCGGTTCGTAATGTTTGTTAGTATTTACTTTTAAATTCACGTTAGTATAAACTGGATCAAATGTTGTATAATTTTGGTTTTTGGTTGTCAATGTTTTGGGCATGTTGCTATTGTTATAGAACGGTACGTCTTCAGTCCATAAATTAGCAGGTTGTGAATAAAAACTAGTAATCGTTTCAGCAAACGAAGAGGTCGGTTTGGTAGAGTTATCTTTCTTGTTAGAATTTGCGACTAACGGGACATGAAAATCTGGGTTGAATGGATTATAAGATGTCGTGTATGGCGCGGATGTAGTCGTTAATATCGTGTCCTTGTTGAAAGTGTTTGTAGTTGTTGTGCAATTGATGAAATCCAAGCCCTTGTGCGACCAGCCCAAGTCAATATCGTACGTTAATCTTGACGATCCAATTTTCATAAGATTGTCATCAACGCTTGAAAAATCTGACTTATTTTTCGAAGTATATTTTTCCATTGCACAGGGGTATAGGCCAAGTCCGTTAAATTCATGGCTAGATGTAATACTGCTGGTACTATAAATAGCACTCTTGGCAAATGGATCACCTTTGTAGAAGAAGTTGTTACTGCCAGCATAGCCAGTAGACTGACTCGGTACGGATTTACTTATATTGCAATCGAAATCTAATCCGAATGTGGTGTCTCCTAATGAACAGCTGGTTGTTATTATTGAAGGCACTGATAAGTTCAAGAATGGATTTTCACTGGAAACGTTTGGCAACGTCACTGTGTTGGAAGTTTTAGTCACTGCAGTAATAATATTGGATTCTTTAGTTACGACGTTAACAGAACATTTTTGCTGCTCATTTGGTTTATTTATAAGATTGCATGTTTCGGGAAGTTTGTTTGTTATTGGTTTTATTTTGATATCGTTATTGTTTGATTTTTCAAAGTATGGTATAGGCGGAGGCACTAGTTCGAGTCTCTTTTGATTATCCTTCGGGATGGGTTGGGCTGTGCTATGGCTATGTTCTTCGGCGGGGCTATCTGCCCTATTTCCGCTAACCAGTGGAAAAGACATAAGAAACGCGGCGGTTGGTGAAGTAGCTAGAAACTCTTCCGCTAGTTCAAGACGTGCATTACCTCCGTCAACGACATTATCACATAATGGCGTATCTAAAGGTAAAATGCTGGGTAATTTATTTTCTTTATTTTCTGCTATTGTTTCTTTGCCATTAAAAATTTTACTAGGTTTAGTGATTTGATTAGTTGTTTTGACATTTTCTGTATTTGTTATAGTAGTAGTTGAAATTATCACAGGAGCCGGCAAGTCTTTGACGGTTGCTTCCGGACATTTACGTTTATCAACGACTACAGGAACTTCGTTGTCTTTAGTTTTATTACTAATTTTATCAGGACCTCTAGCATTATCTAGAGGTGTCTTATTTTTTGTGGTCTCTTCTTTTTGGACGTGGTCTATCTTAGTTGGTTGGTCTTTAGTTAAACTTTTATCGCTCTCAGACTTCTTATCACAGCTTATGACTTCTTTGTCGTTTTTCTTATTTTCGCTATGAGGACTTTCAGTGCTTTTACTTTCCTTAGTCATCTCCACCACCGCTGGTTTGTCTTTTATCTCTATACTTTTTGCAGTTTCTTTAACATTGCTAACAACTGCTTTCAGTTTTTTTGCTGACTTTTTATTAACATCATTCTTTAACTTAACTGCATTCTTTCTACTTTTGGTAGCTGATAGTGGACGGGAGTAGGCAGATATTGGAAGAATATTAACCATTGTAGTTTTGGTGATATCTCCATTATTTCTATTGACTATAGGAACAGGTGATTTACTTAGTGTTTGTAAATTTTGGTCTATTAGAACTATAGCAGGCGGTACAGACGGGAACAGTAGTGGTCTCTGAGGGAAGATGTATGGTGATGCCGGCAGTACCACTATTGTATTTTCTGAACCTGAAACAATATACAAAAGTCGTGCTTTCTTTTAATTCTCTCTTTTAAAATAAGAACATTATGAACTTAATTATATTGGGGTATCGCGCCGCTACGCAACGTATCAAAAAAATCTTCCTAGATCACTTTTGTATATTTTCTTTCAACTACGTAGAGTACGTAGTAATGTTATCATTAATCACTACAAAACCTATCACAAAGGACGTATTTTTTGCTTAAACCAAAGCAGTTCAGGAATGTTGTATGAAATCTCATTGTTGCACAGTTTTTCATTAATGCACTGTTTTTTATTTTTTTTTTAGATAAATTTACCACAGAGGTTTAATGTCTCCCATTAAGTTTAATATAAAATATATGCCATGCATTAGATCAAAAAGATACTGGCTGAAAATAAAAAACAGGCTGAATAAAACTGACTTGGTGAAAAAAAAAAGTAATGGCGCGCATTTTGTACCATTGTAAAACTTTGATATTTAGCAAGAAAATATTTGAAAAATGGAAATAGCGATAGCGATAAGAACGCAACTTCAGAAAGTGTAAAAACAGCTGCCTTTTGCCGCAAAAGTCGCGGTATAAATACTTAAAAGCTTAGGAAAACTTTGTTTTCATTGAGTTTTTATTTTGAGTAGGTATATGTTATCACGGTAGGTAGATTGGTAGTTGAAAGAAAAGTAGATTAGGCACCTTGCTAAAGTGAGTAATTAATGGACTTGTGTTAATTTAGTGCTCGTGCATTAATAACTCACTTTGCGCGCGATGCAACAATCTACTATTTCTCAATCTCTCTCTATGAGTTATTATGATCTTACCTTTTTTATTTATGAAATGTGATCTTGGAAGAAGTAAGGGTAATTTCTTTTGGGTTGCCGTCTGTGGGGACTTTTTCATTTCAGACTTGTCTTGTTGATTTTTGCTTTTCTTCAACATCAAAAGCTTTGCATATTTCCCATCTGAAAAAGATAAAATAAATTATTAACTAGGTATATTTCACGAACATTGTTACTGGCTAGTATCGGCATGTTGATAGTCAATGAATATGAGGAAACTCGGGAAATTTCAGTTTTTTCCATATGATGGTGTTTGTAGGAGTTTTTTATATTATAATCAGCCTATAACATTCCTACTGCTGGGACACTGGCCTCCTCTCTTCGAGCGGGAGCAGGCTGTAATCTACCATGCAGGCCCAGTGCGGGTTGGACATGTCACATCTTGGAATTTTTGCTTCGAGGACATGCCGGTTTCCTTCACTGTTTTAACTTGTTGACTGCCACAGCGGTCACATGGTGTCTGCCAACAATAGATTTTCTATTGTGTCTGCTGTCTGGCAGTCAACGTGTTAAGAGCAGTTGTGATGAAATAATTTACACAAAGTAAACTGCTTGCTTGTGTTTGAACCCACAATCTACAACACGTAAGTCGCGCCCATTACCACTACCACTGTTCTCAATGTCACATGTTTACATCATCTAAATTTAAATAAGTAGGTACCTACTGACTGACGTCTATATTCGAGTTAAGGATTATTGCAATATTATTCACTTTTTGGTATAGAATGCTATTATTTTTACTTCTAAAGATTCCACCTTCCTCTCTCACCTTTACGCTTCTTAGTCATACTCATATACACTTGAGTTGATACATCTTTTCCTTTCCCTTTCTTGTTCTTCTCAGTGTCTAGTTCTACTTGTAAGGCTAATATTTCAGCTTCTGTAATTGAAAGGTGAAGAAGATTACGAAATTGCTTCCATTAGAAGTAAATAAATATTTAACAAAATTAGTTTTATCTTAAATAATTGTTGTAGGATTTCAATTAGGCAGTTGATGCCGTGGAAGTGGCAAAGATTTGGGCTAACAAGATCTGAAATACAGTTGTGCTAGCGACACAAAGAAGAATTTGACAGAAACACTAGTGTCTAGGAAAGTCTCGCTTTTAAGAGACATTTTTCCAAGTGCATTATCTTAGACTAGTTAAATGCTTGTTGTGATTGTCTTGTAAATATACAAACTGTGTTTACAACATACATTATTTCTAAAGATTAACAGTGAAAGTTAAAGTTTTAAAGGAAAAGTTCTTATTATGTTTTTGTAGTTCATTTATATAAAAGCTGGTTTTTAAAAAAGATTTTTTACTTTTAATGTTTTATCATAATTATAAACAATCTACTATTCAACAACAATCTACTACTACTATTCATTAGTACCCAAATCACAGGTACTTTAGGGTACTTTATGGCTTCTAGACTAGGTAGGTACTACTCTCAGACAGTTGTGAAAAACACTAAGAAATATAGCATTTTTACCTCTTCATCAACTTACTCAATAGTGTTTTCTCTTGAACATAGTTATTAAGGTATACTATAGCTTTTTGAACGATTTCGATCTTCGGATATTGCACATCTTCACTGTCTTCTGCTGGATAGTTACTCTTATGTATTGCTTTGACAATTTCACCAAGTTTACTTATGGCCTCGTTGAATTTATTACGTCTAGCACGTTCCCATTCCCGGCAACGGCTGAAATAAATAAAATATAACGAATAAATTAAATGATAATCAATCAAATTATTTTGCTGAAATAAACAATGTTTTTAATTTTGGTTAGGCAGAAGTACCAACTTTACCTTGGAGTACGCTTACTGTTTACTGCTTCCATAGTTCAGAAACAATTCTGAAAAATAGTTCCTATTGAAGTTATCTAATTTATTCCAGATTTAATAACATTATTTACAGAAAATTCAATTCAATACATAACACCCACAGAACACATATACCACAGAACATAAATACATATACATACTCCTATCGGAGCAAAGAGTAAAGTAACTATAGAGACTATACTCTATGCTATAGAGGAAAAGAGTAACAACTCTGTTGTAAAATTTGCATGTATGGAAAGTGCTGCCACCTTGAGTTTGGTGGGTGAACTAAGACTATACACTTACCTATAGACACAGACTAAAAAGAGAATTTACCTTTAGATATAAATATACACCTACCTATAGATATGCAATGCATAATATCTCGTATATTCTCTCGTATATTGACTCGCTACTGGTAGCAATATGCATACTTACTTACTATGAGTAGCAACAAAACATAACGAAAACAAATAACAGTAACAATTAAAACAGAAATAACTGAGATAAACTCGGAATTTCGGGAAGCGCATCGACGACGTCGGGAAAGCCGGAATTTATTGACAATGGCGGCAAAGAGTAAAGTAACTATGCGGATAACTGCAGTGTTGTCAACAGATAAACTAGCTGCTCTCTCCACCAGATGGAAATTTTAACGAATTTTGTAGTAGGGCCGATTACCTACATACATTTTGATTTTTGCGAAAGGAAAAGTAGTTATATTAGTAAAAAAAATCTTTATTACGTAATAAAATATTTAAAATCAGTAAATCAACATACAATATTATTAGTAAATCAAAAAGAGTCAAGATGAGGAACATAAACATTATTCAATAGAAACAATAACTAGGATAAAAAAGTGATATTCTAAAATTTGTCTTCAGATGAAATTTTTGTCTGCATCATCATCGGTTTCACATTTATATGATTCTTGGGAAGGTACTGATTTGTTATAGAAATTTTATTAGAATTTACCTACACAGTAAAAGTAAATACTTCTGAAAATTAAATGAAGTAAAAATAATATACTATTTCGTAACGTTTTAGTGGCTTAGTGGTTGAGTGATAGCATTTTCAGTAATTGAAACTGAATTCTACTAAATCACTAGAAAAACCACCAGCCACTAAAAGCAATATTTCGCCACTAAAAGGGGGGTCGAAACTGTCAGTGTTCGTGGAAAATTCACTAAGTTGGTAACACTGGATGGCCGGTGACAATGACGTTTGTTTGACAAACAAGACAAGATGGCTGCCAAGTTTTTTTAACCCACCAAACTCCAGATGTCGCTGTCGTCTGTGGAAATGAACACAGTGTTAGGTGTGCCCCCCTGTAGGTATCGGAGATAACACTTCAGACCACAGACTACTTAGCCTCAGACCAAATAAAATGTCAACAAGACATAGGCTTTATATCCGTTATAAATACTGATCCTATAGTTATTATCCCTATATCCCGTTATAACTAATTCGAATAATAATATTTTTGTTTCCCTATCTTTATTTCCTTCGTAATAAAAAACAAAACGTGATATTGGCTAAAGCTTAGACAAAGAAAAGTATAGACGGCGGGTATCTCCATTTCATTTCCACAAGAAAGGGATAAAGTATTGAGTTATTATAAATAACAGAAAAGGATAAAGCTATACTATTTCCGTCTCTCAGTGCGTGCCAGTTTTTTCAAGGCAGCTACTCATGTAGCCTATGTTAGTTAAGTTAGTTTTTTGTCTCATGTGCGGCCACGCTACCCGATGCTCTATAGCTTTCTTACTCTAAGGGCTAAAGGCACAAACCGTGCAAAGCCAAAAAGAGAAAAAAAAAAGACAGGACCACAGCTTAGACAAAAAAGGACCACAGACTTTTTTTTTTCTTCGCCCTACTCGGGCAGGCTAAGGCTTGGGCCAAACCGCCTCGTATTCAGTGTTTATTGTCCTTCTTGACTAAAAGTAAGGCCAAAGCCTCGCCTTCAGTTTCATCCTTCTTGTTCAAAAGTAAGTAAGGCCGAAGCCTCTTCAGTTTGGACCACAGACTGCAATATAATGCAGGGACATAGCGCTGTCAACAGTGAAGCACAGAGCATGTAAAGCCTGCTGTACACACGGGCCAAGGCTAGGAGTAATAGTATTCTGTGGGCCAAAAAATCGAATCGCTAGCGGTCGCTGTTTACACATTGGCGATGGGCCGATGGCGTATTATGATCATTCTGCTTTGGCCCTTTGGAAAAGATGGATGTGGAAACAGTTGCAGCCGCGGCAATTTATTTATACAGAACATTTAGCCCGTTGGTTCCGGCTGTCATTCGTGGATCTTTGACAGTCGTTTCGGGTCGTCAGCTTCCTTATTATTAGATTACTCTTTGGTCGTCAGAATGAGAATCCCGAATGTCTGACAACCAGTCTTACCAAGCCGTATCGAATTACCTAGTAACTGGGTTGTGGAGGTCAGATAAGCAGTGACTCATACTGGTATTCAGCTGCATACGGTTAGACTGGAAGCCGACCCCAACATAGTTAGGAAAAGGCTAGGCAGATGATGAGATAAAAATAATAGATATAAGACGTTTAGGAAGACTCCCAAAACACGCAGATTAATGCTTAGGTATATTATCATATAAATCAAATACATAGTATAGTATCTGTTATTTATAATTATAAATGTATTTTTTATAGTTATCTATTAAGTATTATAAGAATATTGTTTTGTTTTTGTTCCTATGTTGTACCTACCTATATGTTTTGAATTCCATATTAAAGGTTCCTATCTGTACATATTTTCTACTAGCTTCCGCCCGCGACTCCGTCCGCGCGGATGTCGGTCTTCGCGTGGATGGTTTATTTCTCCATTGTGAGTAACTCTGACAATGACATCTTATAAATATCTATTGGACCCAAATACGGCTAAGCCTATAATAATTAAGGAGATCCCTCTATTGAGCTACTGCTGTTGAGCTCGCGTTCTGTAGTAAGTATTTTTTTCATAGTAATTCCGACCTTGATAAGTAGCATGTAGCAGTAAATTACTGACAGTGACGAAAAGTTTGCAATAATAAAAAAGTGATCGTGACAATGCGACAGAAAGTTAATTGAGAGCTTCAGCATACACAACATTGTTAGTGAGCTCGTCCGGAATATGAACATGAAGATTTCTTGGACTGCTCACACGGGAAAGAGCTACGTAAAGTTGCCCGTGTGAAAAACTACTCGCGGTAAGATCTACGCCAGCAACACCTAGGGTCTGACCTTGAGCCTTATTTATTGTCATGGCGTAACACAAAGCTACAGGAAACTGTATTCTCTTAAATTGAAATGGAAAATTATCCACTACGGGTAATGCAACGTGTGTTCGCGGTTCTACAGAACAACGTCTATGAATAAAACCGAAAAATAAGATTTTTTTTTCTACGTATTTTTCCAGGATAAAAAGTATCCTATTTTATGCCCAGGATAATAAGGTATAATTATACCAAGTTTCATCGAAATCGAACCGTTAGTTTTCACGTGATGCCTGCATATACAGACAGACAGACAGACAGACAGACAGACAGACAGACAGACAAAATTTTTTTTAATCACATATTTGGGTTTGGTATCGATCCAGCAACACCCCCCGCTATGTATTTTTTCAATATTTTCAATGTACAGAATTGACCCTTCTACAGATTTATTATATGTATAGATAAATTGTAACATCTCATTGCTTGTCCACACCGCCGCGCCGCGCCGTCATCGTCATCGAAAATCGGGAAGGGAACGTAAATTACGCCCAGGCACTACTGCCTATGCTGACAAATAACAATGAACTGATTTGTACAGTCGGTGATAGCAATTAACCGACCCCCTAAAAATTACTCGATTTTGCACCCTCTGCTCATAACATTAAAGGTTATTCAATATGTATGAGTCTATCAGACTAACACTACTCGATGAACAGAAACAATAAATAATTTTGATACGCAAACTTGAGCTTTAAGATGTTAGTGTTAGGTATATCTATATCTGTGGTGTTAGGTCATTTACTATGTATATGGGTATTTGTTACGCAATTTTGATTTTTATGCAGCAAGACTTAAAGGTTAGATATTAATGTTCTGATAATTTGTGTCATTGCTACTGATACCTTATTTCATCTGACTTACCCAAGTTAATCTGGTGTCGTGGTTCGTGTGTAAGGCTGAGTCGTGGAAGATGCAAGTCCAAGTCCTGTCTCAATGTTTAATTTTGTTTTCAATCTATATCTATACTATAATAATATTATAAAGAGGTAACATTGTTTGTAAGTTTGTAAGTTTGTATGTAGGGGGTAATCTCCGGAAGTGATGAACCAATTTTAAAAATGATTTCACTTGTAGAAAGCTACATTATTCGTGAGTGCTATAGGCTATAAATTATAAAGATATCATGCATATTAGCTGAACTATCTCAATTTTTGTCTAGCCAGGCGGAAAAAAATAGCTCTTACAACAGAGTTATTTGCATGCGCTGCCTTAACAGTTGTATATAATTGAAAACAATGTATGGCAACCTGGTCCGCTTTGAATAGTTCTACAAAAAAGTCCGCGACACCATATTTCTATCATTTATATTTTAGCAGATATAGTAGCTTTTATGTGTTAAAAAAAAGTAGTTTTCGACGTACTTACCTTTGGACGATTTTTTAAACAACAAAATTTTAAAGCTTATCGAAAAAAATATTATTTTGAGCACAAGAACATCATAGAGATACGATTTGCCCAAAACAGTATGCCAATTGGTTAAATAGTTTCGAAGATAATATAAAATTACTAAATCACAAAATGCCGCCGTCCATTCACGAACCGCATTAGAACAAGCTTTGTACGGACGTTTTATCCATTTACCCATAGATGGCGTTGTTTAACTTTCGTCGTTAGGTAGGTGTGTTGTACGCGGTTGGTTGGATGTCGTTGGTCTTTAAAATTGTTTTGGTTGTTGGTCTTAAAATTGTTTTGGTTGCTCGGTTTCTTAAAACACAAACACTACTTCGTTCTCATTGTTCGAGTTCGAAGCTGTGCCAGCTATTTCTGTTTTTGGGATATCGGACAGTTTCAGCGATTGTTTGTCATGCCTAAAAGGAAATCACAACTTTCCCGTCAGACATCCCAGACAAGAGCAGCTCGAGTACGCCGTACGGAAGAGTCTGCTCTTGAACATTATCAGCGCCTCTCGAGGAATAGAGAAAATATTTCGCAAGCACGCGTTGGGGAATCTAGCTCCGAGCGTTCACAGCGGCTTGCTAACCAAAGCTGGAGAACATCGCAGGTCCGTACTCGGAAATCTAGCGCTGAACGTGCGCAGCGTCTTTCTGATTTAAGGCAGCATGTCTATGCAACAAGGGATAGGGAGTCTACCGCTGAGCGCTCGCAGCGGCTCGCTAGCCAAAGCGCGAGAACATCCACAAGTCCCAGGGTCAAACATTCTCTCTGGTGGGCATTGACCTGAGAAAGCAGTGTTTTTCCCATTGGCAGTTATATGTTGGCTTATCTCGGGTTGGAACTCCTGAAAGACAATATATTTTGGTACCAAATAATAGCATTACATCTAATATAGTATACAGAGAAATTTTGAATAATAAAATTTAACATAATTTATTCAATCATAATCATTTCATTTACTCATTTGAAACCCGGTAATATAGCCAAAATGCCATTCAAATACATACATACATATATAATAAAACAATAAAAATATGCAATAAAAACAAAACCCTCCTTTTGGCAGTCAGGAAATACATCATAGCACTCAGTACTAACCGAACCACACTCATAATTTCATCACAAGTTAAAATGTTTACCGCCCAACGAAGTGGGCGCGGGTCAGCTAGTAAGTATATAAATTTCATTTCATTTCCTTTAGTATTTTTATCTATGGAACTGAATAAGACGCCAATGTGTGAACACTGTTTGCGGAGCTCGCCAAATTCCTCTGATGTGTGCACTAAAAATCGACACAATTCGGTTGCCCGACCAGCGCTGGCGCCAACTACCAGACATGCGCCAAGTATAGTTACCGGCACGTAACTTGGCAAGAGATTTTCGTAGTGGGGGAAGTTCGCGCATATAAAAATGTATGAAATTGTGCGTGCGCAAACTTTCCCCACTACAAAAACTCTTGCCAAGTTACGTGCCGGCAATTATAGCCCTCTACACTTTGGCTCAGCGCACTTGCTCACAAAGAGTAAAGTAACTATAGAGGAACTCGCTCAGCACGTTGGCCCACTGTGTACAGCGCGAGCGGCCCTAAGAGCAGTGAAGTGAAGCAGGCGCTCTCGTTAGAGTAGTATATTCCTTGAGCAGGCGCGAGGCGATGTAATTACCGACTTCACAAAAAGGAGGAGGTACTATGTTCGGATGTTTGTATGTTTTTTTTTTTTTTTTTTTTTTTTTGTATGTTTGTTCATCGATTACTCCGTCAATTGTCGACGGATTTTCAAAATTCTTTTTTTGTTCGAAAGTAAATAGTTCTGAGGTGGTCCCATTGTCACCAAGTTAGGATCTGATGATGGGATCTTAGAGAAATCGAGAGCAACCCTCAAATTTTATAGGCTCACTTATTGTTTTTCGCATATTTTATGAAGTATCTTGTGTATTTGCGTACGGTTGTCATCATCTCAGGTAGCTGGGCTGATGATGGAAGGTTCAACTCCTTAACAGTAAGAAGTTACTCGAACAGGCAAGGACTGTTTTAGTAAATTGTTTTGATGTTTGATAGGGCATTTGCCACATTTGGTCTCATGATCATCAAGTTATGACCTGATGCTGCAGTCAGGATAGTCTGTAGAGTACCTAACTCCTCGACAACTAACAGCAGATATATCGTGTTTAGGCTCATTGAAAAGGGCTCGATGTGTGGATATACGTACTGTTAATGAGGAACACGGAAGTACATAGGAAGCCAATTGAGCATCAGAAAAAGTACAAACCTTGAAATTACAGCATCGTAGTCGTGTTTGGGCTCATTTTAAACATAACTAAATTTTAAGTTCAATGCAATGTTGACATAAGTCTGGCCTGATGCTGCAGCCAGGATTATCAGCATCTAGTCTAAAAACTAATAACAAAGGTTGCCGGTAGTGGCTAGATGAGAGAAGCGGAGGATCGCGAACGTTGGCGCAAACTTCGGGAGGTCTACGTCCAGCAGTGAACTGCAATTGGCTGATGATGATTTATATAAGCTTCAATCGTTGCATTTCACGCAATGCCTTTTCGTCATGTGGTCTATTTAGCTATTTGGTAGGTTCCAAGTCGCATAATACAATGTCATACAGCGTCTTTACACGACTAAGGCTGGTTTTAGAGTCGCGCTGACCGCACGCTGACCGTCGGCGCTGACAGCTTGAAACGTATGAACTCCTAGGAAGCGTTTTAGAATAACGCGTAGCAATCAGCGCGTGCGTTTCATACGTTTCGGCTGTCAGCGCCGACGGTGAGCGTGCGGTCAGCGCGACTCTAAAACCAGCCTAAGCGTAACATAAACTTGGCCCTTAGCAAAATTTTTCTTGCCTAAGTCTATTATTAAAGTAACTTGAGCATTTGCTCTCGGAAATTATTATTTGGTAAAGTGGAGCTGATGATGAAGACCACAAATGGCACTACTCAATGACAAATATTTCACGGGTTGCGATTCGATTACTTTAATATGGCTGCTAAGCAATTTATGCTCATTACAATGCGTATGGTGAAGTGGAGCTGATGGTGACTTCTCAATCAGCTCCAGTTCTCCTGGTTCTTACTAGGAGAACTCCTCAACAATTAACGTCTATGCATCGGGAAAAGCAATATTTTGTAAAACGTGATAAGCAGTTGACATTAGGCTATTATAACTTAGATAAATTACAAACTGACCCGCTAAAAAGTGAAAAATAAAAACTTTTTTACAAAAAAAACAACCGACTTCCAAAAACACTATAAATAAAGAGAAAAATAACTTTAATTTCGGAAGTCGGTGGCAAAAACTAAAATACAAATCCAAAGACACCGACTTCCGAAATTAAAGTTATTTTTCTCTTTATTTATAGTGTTTTTGGAAGTCGGTTGTTTTTTTTGTAATTTGTAAACATGTCTGCAGGGCATTTGGCGAGTGTTGCCGTGCAGTAAAAACTCATTACCCTAATATTTTGTCTAAGTACTGGCAGGGGGACTGGACGAGTAAATGCGGTGGTTAGCGTTTTTTTTTTAAATTATGTATAGGTATCCCGCTATAATCCAACAAGATAGGATAAAAAATAAAACAATAGTAAAAAGTAAGCAATGGTTTTTAATAAAAATCAAAAGTCACTAACGTATCTAACACAAAACATTCGTACAGAGTATTATTATAAGTACACCGGGGTCATGAAGAGCCAGTATTATTATTATTTAATGGCCTTTTTGTTGGGTCAATTTTTATAGTAAGTATTGTCTTTTACTGTCAACTGTTCTGGAAATAGTTTCTAATTTAGAAATATGGTGGAAGCGAATTGATAAGTATTTTTACCGACTTCAAAAAAAGGAGGTTATCAATTCCACACGTCATCATAATCTTCCTGCCCTTATCCCATGTTACTTGGGGTCGGCGCAACACGTTTTCTTCTTCCATTCTCCCCTGTCAACCGTCACGCTATCATTCACTCCCTTCTCTTTCATATCATTCCCCACACAATCCATCCATCTTTTCTTCGGCCTTCCTCTCCCTTTCCATCCATCAACATGTATATTCATCACTCTTTTAGTCACATGCGTTTCATTCCTTCTCATCACATGCCCATACCAAGCCAAACGATTTCCTTTCAACTTTTCTGTCACTGGCGCCACTTTCAAACTTCCACTTATATACTCATTTCTTACTTTATCCATTCTCGTCACTCCACACATCCATCTCAACATTCTCATCTCCGCTGCATGCAATTTTTTTTCATCCGTCTTCTTCACGGCCCAGCATTCAGACCCATAAAGTACGACAGGCCTTATCACGGACTTATAAATTTTCCCCTTTAACTTGAGGGGCATCCGTGGGTCGCAAGTTGTTCCTGTGACCTGTCGTCATTTCATCCATCCTGAGTTGATCCGGTGCGTTACGTCTCGGTCTACTTCGCCATCTCCTTGGACAAGCGACCCGAGGTACCGAAAGTCGGAGCAGATCGGTAAGGGCGTTCCGGCGAGAGATATGGGCACAGGGCTGGAGAGACCGCCAAAATCGCAAAACAGGTACTCGGTTTTGGTCCGACTTACTCTCAGGCCAACGGTCTCGAGTCTTTCCCACCACACCTCCAATCTGCTCTGGACCTCTAAGCCGTTCTCGCCAACCAGAACAGTCATCGGCGAACAGCATACACCAGGGAGCCTCTTCTTGGATATCTGATGTAAGAGCATTCATAATCAACACGAAGAGGTACAGGCTCAGTGCTGAACCCTGGTGCAAGCCGACAGCCACATCGAAGCTGCCAGTAGTGCCCACTGTAGACCGGACTTGGGTACTGCATCGACTGTACATCATCGCTCTAATCAACTGCACATACTTCCCTGGCACACCTTTCTCCTTCAGCGCCCACCACAAAACTTCACGAGGCACTCTGTCGTATGCCTTTTCGAGGTCAACAAATACCATGTGCAAGTTTTTATGCGCACCTCTGTATTTTTCGCACAGCTGGCGGATGGCAAAAATGGCATCTGATGTTCCTCGACCAGGCATAAAATCGAATTGGTTTTGCGAAATTTCACTCTCTTCTCTCAGTCGCCTTTCAATAACTTTCTCCCAAGCCTTCATACTATGTGACATTAGCTTTATTCCTCTATAGTTGTTGCACTCCAGCACATCACCTTTGTTTTTAAATCAATTCCACACGTATGTATGTAATATTATTGGAATTGCAATAGCTTCACATATGACAATCTACTAGGGCTTCCAAACAAATAGGTAAGTATACAAAATTTTATAGACGTATGTAAGTATGTTTGTCTACGCATTTCTCAGCAACTATTAATCGGATCGTGACCTTTTTTTTATTGGCCTACATTTACTTCAAATTAAGGAACAGTGCAAGTTACATCAAAATCGATTCAGTAACTTTCAAGATATGGACTAATTATTGTGTAAGTGTGACTGCCTGGCTTATTGATACGAGCTACGGGTGTAGTGTCAAAGCGAAAACACCTCAAAACCTTGGTCAAATTGTAGTGCAATATTTACAACAAAACTATTACCTACTTATTACAAACAAATATTCCAGTTTTTAGGTAAAAGTTTTTAGCGAAATATAAAAGTATTTATAGATCAAATTAATGTAGGTACATACCTACTACGAAATTTTATATCTTAAAAATATCGATAAAAAAGTCCGCGATGTTATATGTTTATCTCCTAAGGATAACCCACAGTAACCATTTTTATCTTTTACATATTACAACAAAAAATATGGGTTATTACCAAGCTATTTTAAACAATACAGTATTATTCCTTATTAAATACATTAGATTCGTTGTGCATTTCATGTAGATCAAAAATGTCCCTTACAGCTTACAGCATATCATTAAAATGAATAATATCTTAGAAGATATCAGAGATTTAAAAAGCGGGGGCAGAGCTGGCGGGGTGGTATGAAGTTCGCCGGCTCAGCTAGTTGCCAATAAAGCGTTTTAAAATATTGATGACAATTAATTTGTGTTGCCTTTCAGCAACTATCACAATATTACATTCATCACATTGCATAATTTGCGCACAATTGTTTCACAAACTACGCAAATTTCATAAAGGTCTCTTTCGACGGAAAGCATAAACCACTTTATCTTTTATAGAAATCAGTTTATGGAACTCAAATTTCTTATCCGTTTGTAAAAGAGCCAGACACCTTTGACTCTTTATAATTTTTGACAAATAATGCGCTGTAAGAAATACTAATAATAAAAATATGCTGTAGTAAAACAAAACTATTTAATCTGTCAATCAAAAGGTAGAAAAAGCATAAACAAAATGTATAAAAAGGTAAAACATCAAAAAGAAGAAACGTATGTACTCCCTGATATAGTATATCCGATAATGTATTTTTAATAGTCATCAAATTCACCACGTTTAAACGACTGGCTAAATCAGCACATTCGTTTTGGACTTCACTCAGAAATTGCAACGAAGAACCTTCAACGCAATCTTCTTCCTCGTGTTGATAGGAAGTTGTCGTGGTATTTATTATTTGCGTTGCTGAAGTGCAAGTCAATATGGCTATGCTTTCTAGAGGAACACAATTCCATGTCGTCAGACATTTCAGTTCAAGATATGTCAGCAATTTTCTGTAACTGCCTTTGAACAGCATTAGGATCATCCTTGCATCCTAATAGATGAAAATAATATTTCCAAGTGATCTCAGCTCAACTTGTAAGTTGGTAAGTAGATTAACCGCCGTTCAATCTCAATCCATTTACTACAAATGGGTTTCAGACTCTCAATAGTAATCAATACACCCAAGAACCCTGCTTTGCATTTAGATTTTATAACTGGCTGGTAGTAGGTACCGTATAATGACATAAGAAAGAAGACCATTTCGGGTCACTTTCCTTTTGGTCATAATTTTTACTTTTAGATTCGTTACATATAGTCACACAGGAAACTAAATATAAAGTTTTTATTTGATTCAGAAAGAGGTTTCTTGTAATCAAATTGCCATATTGTCCTGGAATTTACACGTCAAACATATCGTTGAATTTTTGAATGAACAGTTCTGATTTTCCTGTTTAAGGCATTGAATATATCAATAACAGCAATATTTCCATTAAGTGAGTTGTATAAGTCAGTCTCTATATAATTTTGCTTTTTTAAATTATCTAATATTTCCCTTAACGACCTATTTCTATTTTTTAGTCGCCTCACTTTTTGATTTAAAGTTTTAATTTTTTTTTTCATTTGTTTCTGTTGGTTTTCTAGCAGAAAAATCCGCTGTCTTAATTGGCCTTTCCTGGGTGTATCAAGAACTGATTCACGTTCTTCTTCCATATTACATATTACAGAGGTCGTCGACAAGACCGGTGTCGTTGAGTCGTGCTGAAAGAAGAAACGGGTAAGTAACTACGTACATTAACATAAAAACGTTGATGATTTAACGTTTATTTACACTTACAGGTTGTAAAGCATGGGGCTGTATCAGATTTACATCAATTGACTCGATGGGTGTAGCAGGAACATGCTGAAAGAAGAAACGAGTAACTACAGTTTGTCTATAAAGTCGTGAAATTAATGTTTGAGGAACTAACATTGTTCAAAAGTAGGGCAACACTAAATCATAGTACATCGAATGTCATCGACTTGTTTTGTAACTCGTTATTAAGTGCATTTTTTATTGCTTTTCAAATCTACGTGGATAAAACTTCGAAGAAACGTGTTATATACGAGGAAAACAAATAGGAGTGGAGCTCGGGAAATTATTTTTAAAGTGTATCAGTGATGTTTGTTAGAACACCAAGCTGGACAAATTTTATTAAATTTGGATGATATTTATACTCGAACAGCAGTTAAGACAGGTATGTAATCGTATTACTGTTTGTTTTTTATCTACCAGAAGTTACAAATTTACTAAATATACGATTTTAAGACTAAAATAACGATTGTCTACATTGTGCATTAATAGGTTAGATTGCAAATATAAGTAGGCCATAATTATTGTAGTGCGACCAGAACTTTTGATACTTTTGGATGATCAAATTTACCGCTGATTTTAAATACATATGAATAAGTTATATCATGTTTGAAATTAAAAATAGTGCTATCTATTTTCTGTTAGATACTACGTCATATTATTTTTTAAAAATCTTTCTTTCAGGAATATCTGAGAGTACAGTGAGGCGTATTGTAGATGAAATTATTATTATTGCTGGCCTTCAACAGCATTACGCCTGAAAAATGTAAAAACTGTTGTCGTCGTGTTGCAATAATTGAAAAAGAATATTATGAACGAGGAAGAACCCTATATCAAGATATAGATGAGTTAGTCATTCGCCTAAGCGAAGATAGCAGCAGCAATGACAGCAGTAGCGATGACGTTGTTAGTGACGCAGCTGACAATGAAAATACTTTTTTTACGTAGAATATTTGCAATCAGATGATGAAAGTAATTCATTATTATGTTATGGGATATTTTTCATCAATAAAAAAAGTTAAAACATATTATAAAAAATATGTATGAACATTTTTCTTTCATTTACTCATGTTATTTGAACGAAAGAGACCATAGATTTGTGCTATCTGATCGTTAATGCAAACTAATGAAGGTCGGAAGGAAAACATCGTGAGGAAACCTGGACTTATAATTAATATAAGTCTGAAATCGCCATCGAGAAAGCCTTTGATTCGATCGAGACATGGGCTGTGCTGCAGTCTCTTCAACGGTGCCAGATCGACTATCGGTACATCGAAGTGCTGAAGTGTCAGTACGAAAACACCACTATGTCCGTCAGACTCCAGGATCAGACCTCGAAACCTATCCTTCTGCAGCTAGGTGTGAGACAGGGAGACGTTATCTCTCCGAAACTGTTCACCGCTGCACTGAAGGATGTGTTCAAGGTTCTGGACTGGAAAGGGGCTGGCATCAACATCAATGGCGAGTACATAACTCACCTTCGGTTTGCCGACGATATCGTGGTCAGGGCTGAGACTACGGAGGACCTCAGTACAATGCTCGATAACCTCAGTAGAGCCTCCGAAAGAGTGGGTCTTAAAATGAACATGGACAAAATGAAGGTCTTGTCAAATGCCTATGTAACACCCACTCTCATAAAGATCGGAGGCGCTACACTCGAAGTCGTGGACGAGTACGTTTACCTAGGACAAACTGTCCAGTTAGGTAGGTCTAACTTCGAGAAAGAGGTCAATTGACGAATCCGACTCGGCTGGGCAGCGTTCGGGAAGCTACGCAATATCTTCCCGTCCGACATACCGCAGTGTCTCAATCTCAAGACGAAAGTCTTTGACCAGTGCGTGTTGCCAGTGATGACTTATGGCACTGAAACGTGGTCGCTCACAATAGGCCTTATAAGAAGGCTAAAAGTCACCCAAAGGGCAATGGAGAGGGCTATGCTTGGAGTTTCCCTGCGTGATCGAATCAGGAATGAGGAGGTCCGCAGGAGAACCAAGGTAACCGACATAGCCCGAAGAATTGCCAAACTTAAGTGGCAGTGGGCAGGGCACATTGCTCGCAGAACAGATGGCCAATGGGGCCGAAAGGTTCTGGAGTGGCGACCGCGTACCGGAAGACGTAGCGTTGGAAGGCCTCCCACAAGGTGGATCGACGACCTTGTGAAGGCCGCAGGAACCCGTTGGATGCGGGAAGCACAGGACCGGTCGAAGTGGAGGTGCTTGGGCCTATGTCCAGCAATGGACGTCTTTCGGCTGAAATGATGATGGTGATGATGATGAAATCGCCAACCAGTCTTGAGCAAGCGTTGTGATCAATGCTATCTATAATCAAGGTAGCATCTTTGTCTGTGGTTTCTGTAGATTTTTTTAATAAGATTACGGATTTTACTACCTTTTCTATACTTACAGTTTAAAAAAAAAGTTCGTTTTCATTAAAACCAGGTTTGCTTTTAGTTCAAAATAATGTGCTAGTATCAAAATCAATTTAGTCACACTATACAGGGTTGCTACGTGCACGGCCGCAGCGCCCTCATTTTTTTTCACGACTTTATAGACAGACTGTACATTAACATAAAAATGTTGATCATTTAACGTTTATTTACACTTACAGCTTGTAAAGTATGGGGCTGTATCGGATCTACATCAATTGAGTCGATGGGTGTAACAGGAACGTGCTGAAAGAAGAAACGGGTAAGTAACTTCATTAACATAAAAATGTTGATCATTTAACGTTTATTTACACTTACAGCTTGTAAAGTATGGGGCTGTATCGGATCTACATCAATTGACACGATGGGTGCAGCAGGAACGTGCTGAAAGAAGAAACGGGTACATAAGTAACTTCATTAACATAAAAATGTTGATCATTTGACGTTTATTTACACTTACAGCTTGTAAAGTATGGGGCTGTATCGGATCTACATCGATTGACTCGATGTGTATAGCAGGAACGTGCTGAAAGAAGAAACTGGTAAGTAACTACATTAACATAATCTACATATCATAATATCTAGATCATATGATTGATCAGTTGCGCCAAGTTGATACTAAAAAGTAAAGAGAAAATATATCAATATTAACTAAAACACATTTACTAACAGCAGGCGGGACCCCATACCATTTTTATTATATTTTTAAATTCCAATGGGTCCCGCCTGCTTCCAACTTATTTTATTTTATTTAAAATGGGCTTGTTTTTAGCTTTTCAGTTTTTTTTTATTAACTTAAGTTTTTACCGCAGTCGGGTTTTGTATTTTTTTAAATAACTTTTTTTTAGTTCCAGCTTTTTCAAGCTAGCTAGCTTTGTTTTTAGTTTACAAAATAATGTGAAAGATTTCGCAGACGATGAAGTTCTTAGTATGAGTTTTTACGATTTGTCACTTCGAATTACTTTTAACCATAATATAAGTTGTATAATAATATATTTTTGTACGAGGGCTGCACTAAAAGTATCGGGAATGGAATATTTCCAATGTTCCTGTCATATTAAAATCTTTTTAATTAGAAACTCCTTGGTTTTAAAAATCGAATACCATTTATTTATTTAAAAAAGGATTCTCGGTCTTGTCACAAGGTTTTGTCAAATTTGTTTAGTCGTTGAGAAAATGGAATTGATTCGAGAAAATTCAAGAGCGATGATTTATTATGACTTTCGAAATGGTTTAACACAAAAACAGTGTGTTGATCGGATGATTTCTGCATTTGGTGATGAAGCCCCATCCAAAACCACAATTTATCGCTGGTGTGCTGAATTTCAACGTGGACGTGTCAAGCTCAGTTATGATCCCCGTCAAGGTCGTCCAAAAACTGCAGTCACCCAAGAAAACGTTGATGCTGTGCGTAAGCTGATTGAGGAAGATCGACATGTGACATACCGCGAAATTCAGGCAACTTTAGACATTGGCATGAGTCAAATACAAATAATCTTGCATGAACAATTAGGTGTAAAAAAGTTGTTTTCCCGATGGATACCGCATTCGCTCTGTGAAGAGCAAAAAGCGGTTCGCGTTACTTGGTGCGTCAGAACTCTCGAAAGATTCCACGCAGGATCCTCAAATGCTGTATACACATCGTATCAGGTGACGAATCCTGGATATACGCGTACGAACCCGAAACAAAAACCAGTTAATAGTTTGGGTGTTCGAAAATGAGTTAAAGCCAACAAAAATTGTTCGTTTACGGAGTGTTGCAAAAAAAATGGTGGCCACGTTTGTCTCCAAAACCGGCCATGTTACGACTATTCCTCTTGAGGGACAAAGAACGGTTAATGCAGAATGGTATGCTAGCATTTGTTTGCCACAGGTCGTTTCTGAACTCCGTAAAGAGAACTGCAACCGCCGCATCATCCTCCATCACGACAATGCGAGTTCTCACACCGCGCACAGAACAAAAGAGTTTTTAGAGCAAGAAAACATAGAATTATTAGACCATCCGCCGTACAGCCCCGACCTAAGCCCTAATGATTTCTATACTTTCCCTAAAATAAAGAATAAATTGCGTGGACAGAGATTTTCATCACCTGAAGAAGCTGTGGACGCCTACAAAACGGCCATTTTGGAGACCCCAACTTCCGAATGGAATGGTTGCTTCAATGATTGGTTCCATCGTATGGAAAAATGTGTCAAATTTCGCGGAGAATACTTCGAAAAGCATTAAGTACATTTTTAAATAGTAATGTTGTGTCACCTCGTAATCACCTTTTAAAACCCTTTATCTTGATACCCCACTTGATAGGTTTTGAGAAAAACAAAATATTTGAAGACATAATATGGCCATTTTATTATTTTTTCAATTTTGATATACCCTGTGTCACTCTCACAATTAAGAAGAATCTAACGGCAGTTTACGGCACCTCTCAAGCTAAAATCGACTAAGCCGTTTAGGCTACAGAGCGTGCCAAAGAAATATACTTACATACACTCGAAAAACATAACCCTCCTTCTAGCGCAGTCGGGTAATAAAAAGACGTAATTTTAGCTATAATCCGTAATGTCTCGATAGCTATGTATTATTTTTTGTGTTACTGAAATGTATAAGATATATATACTTACAGCATAATATACAAAAGTGGGTTCATTTAGATCAATATTCGCTGATTGATCTGGTGCAGCAGGTAGATGCTAGAAATAAAATAGGTAATCGGTAATGAATTTGTTATGCTTATTTTAAAATATAAATTACTAGCAGCGCCCCGCGGTTTCACCCGCATAAGTGTCGATCCCGTGGGAATATCGGGATAAAAACTATCCTATGTCCTTTCCCGGGATGCAATCTATCTCTCTTTCAAATTTTATCGAAATCCGTTCAGTAGTTTAGGCGTGAAAACGTAACATACAGACAAACAGACAGACAGAGTTACTTTCGAATTTACAATATTAATAAGTAAGATTGTAAATATGTACAAACTCACAACGTTATGAGGTTGGTTTTATATTTATCATGGTGAATTTATTTGATATTTTTATTAGAGTAAGGGCTAATTTTTCAATCAACTGATAACTTTATTCGAGGAATAATTTTGAAATTTTGACAGTTATTTCATACAAAAACTGTCAAACGTCAATTTTATTCCTCCAATAAAAGTTATCTGGCGATGGAAAAATCAGCCCTTAGAGGAACAGAACACATACTCCTAGAGAAGTTTACAAGTTTACAGAATTAAGTAGTCACTATTTGTCAATGCTACATGGAATAATCTCGGTAACAAACAATATTAAAATCAAATAATAATTAATAGAAACATTGTAACTAACCTTTGGATATCCGTTTCGTAGCACACGACGAAGTCCTTTTTTTGTATAATATAAATCATCATTCTCGAAATGTGTCGAACAAACTACGCTGCGCACCGTTGGATTCCATGATGGCTCATTTCGGCTAACTCGAATGACTTCAATCCACTTCTCTTTTATATTAATATATCGAACCGGGAACCTTAAAAATGTATTTGAAGGGTAACTTAAAAGTGTTAAAAAATATTTATATAAAATTATCAATATTAATTTAAAACTAATAAAACAAATAATTATATCAATATGTGAAGCAAACACTTTGTACCCCTTTCTACGACGCGGGTGGAGGAGTATGGAGTAAAGAGGAGTATGAAAAATTTAAAGTTTTTATGCAGAAAGCGAATATTTTTATAGTATGCATTAGCAATAAAATATTTTTATAGGTCTGTGTGGTGCCGGACTGGTCGGTGTGGTGCCGGACTTAAAGAATAGCACCACCCCTTACTTCCCCTGGGTGTCGTAAAAGGCGACTAAGGATCGTACCGGAGAATGGGCAGCAGCGTTCTCTATGTATTCCACCATCATACCATACTGCGATCGCCAACCCGCCTGCCAAGCGTGGCGAATATGGCAAACCCTCCCAAAATTGGGAGAGGCCTATGTCCAGCAGTGGACGTCTATCGGCTGAAACAACATTAGCAATAAAACAAATTATTAAAAAAAAAAATACACACTACCATGTGTTTGACACACATGAAATTATGTGGCCTCTTGTCTTGTCATGTCGCCTGTTTGTCACTATCACAATAATAAAAATATTGAGATTGAAACTATAATGAATATGGGCAAATTTCGATCAACGGGTGACCAATCTATTTATAAATATAAAAGAAAGTCATGTTAGTTAGGTACACTATAAACTCAAGAACGGCTGAACCAATTTGGCTGAAAATTGGTGGGGAGGTAGCTTAGAACCAGGAAACGGACATAGGAGTAGGGTAGGAGTAGTGTAGGAGTAGGGTAGGAGTAGGTTAGGAGTAGGGTAGAAGTAGGGTAGGAGTAGTGTAGGAGTAGGGTAGGAGTAGTGTAAGAGTAGGGTAGGAGTAAGTTAGGAGTAGGGTCTGTAGGGTAGAAGTAGGGTAGGAATAGGGTAGGAGTAGGGTAGGAGTAGTGTAGGAGTAGGATAGGAGGTTGGTAAGGGGTAGGAAACCACGCGAACGGAGTAGCGCCGGGCAGATAGAAATAATTTATATGGCAAAACAATGTTTGCCGGATCAGCTAGTAAATAAATGAACGTGTAACGTTACGTTTCGTCTGACATGAATTACTTACCCAATAAACGGGGATAATTGTGCCGCACTGAGTGGCAACATTTGTTAAGATTTTGTGTTCCAAGCTGTCATAATTGGATATTATGATAAAATTACGGGTTTTTGTTTACTTACGTATGAAATGTGATTCCATCTTGCCTTTTAGTTTTTGAAGAATGGTTTTTGCATCCTTTCACCACACAATTCGGCATTTTCGCGCTTAAACAATGTTTATCAAGGAGTATACTACTCTCTAACGAGAGATGTTTACGATGCTCCTTTGACGTACTAGTCTAGGTATTGTAGTTGTGTAGTTTTGCATGCTTCCAGCGCGCTGGAACAGCGCTATGTCTTGACTTTTTATTTGTTTGGGCTACGGTTTGGTCTAAGTTATAAGTTTATAACACATTCACCATACATTAACACTGACAGTGACACTGACATTTGTTGAAGTTGAATATTGTCGTAGACAGAGATCTCTGTCTACGAATATTGTTGACATCTCTAAGGTTGACATACTGTCATTCTGTTTTTTTTTTGAATATTTGGCCTGGTTGCTGGGACCTTTTAGTCATCATTCTGTTGTCAATAGTGAAGTGATTGAATATCGACTAATCTTAGAGCTTTATACTATGGTCGAGTCTGATTTCTAATTAAGTTATCATTGGACGCAACTCAAAAAACGTCTGTTCTTGATCACCAATCAATTTTAGCCTCTTGGGAAAACTGGAATTTTATAACTGAAATTATTGAATTTAACCGATGAATATTAGAAATTGATATTGAATAAAAATCGACATTGAAAGACTATTTCAACCAATTTCAACTATAACTAATGGTGTGTGTCAACTTTCTGTGTGGCACTGGCATCCCGGTCACGTCACTAATCGTTTCAATTTTATCAATTGGGGTTTTTTTTGTTATGATTCATTGTGTTTCCAATTAGTCACAGAAATTGTGTTAACGCGAACGTCGACAATTCGACATAACGATTGACGGGTCTTGTTTTGTGGATTAAAAAGTGTAATTTACGATAGGCAAGATGTCGTTGTACCCATCCTTAGAGGACATGAAGGTGGACACGATGGCGAGGGCTCAGATGGCTCATCACCAGGCCGCACCCTTGTACAGCCATCCATCAGCTGCTCCCATGCCAGCCAGCGCCCCTTCAGCTCATGTTTATCCTGCGTTGGGAGATTACATGGGCCTTGAACTGTCTAGTGATGTTATTGCATTGAATATGCCAGAATACCAACTCCAAACGGTAAGTTTTGTCTAGCTGCCATTATCTAAAATAGAAATAACGAAAATCGCTCATCGACATTATTACGATCTAAAGACTGCAATACTTTCTATGCACTTGGCTATTATCAAGGGGCATGATGAGCCATTATTTTTTTATAAGGAAAGTTTTCCCATGTTTCTTTAATTTGTCATTTTGTTGTGCAGTTTTTGAGAAAGTATATGTCACACATACAGTGCCCTATAAGCAATAAACTGTTATTATTATTATAAATAAAATACAGGATTTTTAAATACCAACAGGTGCAGCCACATGGAACTGTAAGTAATCTGATAGCACCTTTGTCATCTCAATCAACAACTTTGGCAAAAGCTACAGTAACTGGAGCTATAAGACCAGTTATACTGTGCAAGGACAAAGATGGGAAGTGTGGTGTGAGGCTGCATTCAGTGAATAATGGAGTGTTTGTGTGCTATGTGGCAGCCAACAGTCCCGCCGCCCTTGCTGGCTTGAGATTCGGAGACCAAATTCTGGAGATTAACAATGTTGCACTGGCTGGTATGACAATGGACCAATGCCATGGACTTCTGAAGAAGTCTCCTGCTAATGGAATTTCTATGGCTGTTCGTGATAGGTATGAATGTTCTAAAATTGTAATTTTATCCTATATAATAATAGAGAACCCTAAAAAAAAACTTTTTTTAATCATTCTTAGGTTATTTATTTTATTAATTTTGTCCAATTTTAGAGAAAATCCATTGTTTTTCCATTGCAGACTAGTTGAACATAAAAAACACTATTTTCTTTTTGTTTTCAGACCATTTGAGAGGACAATAACCCTCCACAAGGATTCTCTGGGCCATGTTGGATTCCAGTTCAAAGATGGCAGGATTGTTGGCTTGGTTAAGGATTCTTCGGCAGCTCGTAATGGCTTATTGACTGATCACCAGATATTAGAAATAAACACTATAAACGTTGTGGGCATGAAAGATAAGGAAATATCTAGAGTTATTGAAGCCAGCCCATCTGTTGTAAACATCACAATCATTCCAAGCTACATATATCAGCATATGATAAGCAAGTGAGTTATTGTGTAGCAATATTTTATGCTTGTAAATTATAGCAGTACTACATACATATCTATATTCTGAAGAATGCAAAATAGGTCTTATAACAACCTATCCTTTAATATAGGTACTTGTATTGTATGATAGATTGTTATAAAACCCATTTTTCCCAAACAGTGGCAGAGCTCTCAGAGTAATAACAAAGCCCAGTTGTTGCAATATTACTAAAGCTTATCTAAATGTCTGCCACATGCAAATTTGCTGATAACTCGCAAAGTGATTCCATTTGCATAAATAATTTGTTTATACTATTTCTTACAGAATGTCATCGACATTATTCAAGGAACTGGACCGCACTCCTGCTGTTTAAACAAAGATTTATATGTTGTTATAAGCAAAGTCCCCCAAATGGCGTGCATTTAGTAAAACATTGAAAATTTACATTTATATACTGTTACAAAAAGTCTGATAATATTAATGCACATGACACGGACTTTGCTCAAAATGTTACCTTTTGATCTAAAGTATTTAAAAGCTTAATGTGTCACAAATCTTAGTTCCATTTAAATAACTAAAATACACACAAATTGGTACAGTTTCGAATCTGCATACTTGCAATTAAATAATTTCATATTATTTCGTAAAATGTAGGTGTTCCATATACAATGATTAGATTTATTTTATTTTAAGTGTACTATTGTTATAATTGTAGTGTTTGTAATAGTCAGTAAGGGCTGTGAAGAGATGCCAATGCGGTTTATTTTGAAGTGCAACTAACAGAAAGGTGTGCCGTGTGTGATTACTGCTAACACGGTGCTTATCTATGGAAATATGAATGATTAGGTGGAGATGGTAAGCTGAATGTAATTGTTCGTAATATTTTTACTATATTTACATAAATAACAAGTTTTTTAGGTCAATTGAATACTGTATGTTTTAGATTCCCTCCTTAAATGTGATGATATATATTTATGATATTATATAGCTTCAATAGGTTTAACTGGCTACATTCCTGTTTTGCCCAACTACACTCATTTCTATAGTCCTAGTAAAATATTATATGTTTATTAGTTGTAAAAATACTCGATGTTAGCAAGTAAAGAATTAAATTCAATAGATTTTGGTTTAAATGTTATTATTTAAGTTATAATGCGGCCATAGAATTTATTTTATTATGCATAGGTTAATTTTGTTTTTATAGGTCCATTATTCACGAATGCCAAATTATTAAATGGTTCCAAATTACATTATAGAAGTAAACTTGATAATTATTTATCTACTTGACGTCGAATTTTATTGTATTTTAATATTTTTTATATTCAATAAATTATTTCGAAAATAAGTGCATTTTTAAATGAAAGCCTTTTGTATAATAGTTGCCTATTTAAATGTTAATAATTAAAAATCATAAATTTATTAATTCCAAAAAAAAAAAAAAAACTGATGTCACTTGGAAAGCTGCCACGCTAAAATGTAATTGGGCTGGACACATCTGCCGCATGTCAGACGACCAATGGGCCAATCTTACGACCCAATGGGTCCCTCGCGGCAGGCCCAGACGGAGATTGCGGGAAGAGCTGGACTCCAACAAGACCTGTGACAGTTAACTGTTAAGTTAATCGTATCAAATCCGGGATTTGATACGATTAACAGTAAAAGTTGTTCATAATGTACAATGACCTCTTAAGAGGTTGTTAATGTTTTACCAATAACCCTGTATAGGTAAAGTTACAAATAAGTAATTATTTAAAAATATTTTAATTAAAAAAGTATAAAAAATAACATTCTATCAGCTCGAACGTAACCTATGTTAGTAATATACTTAGTATTTTTACGCGTAAAAAATGCTTAGAGGATTTTGGAATGTCCAGTTGGGTTTCAATATGATCTCAGGACACGTCCATGACTTTGGTATGAAGAAACTATCGTCTTCTGAAGGAGGGCAGTTCCGCCGAGCGAAGAATTCCATCGGGTATAGACTCCACAGGATTCCTGAAATATAATTTTTTGTATGTTAACAGCACTTAAGACGACCGGGCTGCAAGTATGGGAACTTTTAAAGCACGCTGTTGCATTTTCAACGCTCGGCTCAGCGCCGAAAGTTGAAAATCCAACTGCGTGCTTTTATTCGTTCACGTGTTAATTTAGGTGTCGCCTAGTGTTAGTGAAGAGCTGAGTGAGTGCTGGTCAAGAGCCTCAAAGCTCTGTTTTTCAATAGGTAGCCTTTTTTTTAAGCACCATATTTACATCCAAGTTCCATTTCAATGTATGAGCAAAATACACCTTTTACGGAAACGAAACGTCAGTTCCAAGCTATCTTTGAATATATTATTGACTAGGTATATTTGAACAGATTTGTTAGGTAAATAGTAGGTAGATAGGTAGGTAACACGTGTGCCTTGCCACTGCCAGTCTTGTAAACATTGTAAGTACGGTCTGGTACAGACAGCTCAGTTTTTAAATCATGACAAAAGGAAAGGAACATCATTAGGTAGGATAATTTAAAACACCGAAAAAAACCACTACTTCCAACGTTATGAAATACTGAAAAACAGTAGTACCCATAGATACATAATCACCAGCAGCACCTGCCTATGTAAAAGTTAACCAATTTTTCTTGCAGACCGTAGGTACTTACCCGCATCTGATAACCACATGAATCAGAATGTTGAAAAGCGTATACCTACCTAGGCCTAAAATTAACTAGCTAATCCGTAAGACGCATTTTGAGGCGTGCTGTCTGAAGTTTCGCACAAGGTTAAATAAAATAGAAAAACCTCAAAATATTGCGTTGCGGTTTAAATACCAATGATTTCCTTCCTTAAAAACTAAAGTTTTGTTAGATAATTACGTTAATTGTTATTGATTTCGCACTGATTTATTGCCATATTTTGCCTCATTATAGGTATAGGTAGGTACAACATGATATCCAAGACCCCAATTAAAATATGGTACCTACTTAATCATAATACCTACATGCACAGCATTTTACTATCATGTTTGTAGGTACCTATAGATACTAAAAAGAATGTTTATTTATTGAATTAGTTATAGAGCCCAGAGGGTTTTTGAGAAAGCATATGCAGGGCGAAAACTTGATAGCTGTGTGTAGGTGCGGCATGATGAGAGAACACCGAAAATATATTTGAAAAGTTTCTGATAGGAGCCCTGTGGTCAGAAGTTCACTTTCAGATTTCAAAAAAGGGCCAGAATTAAAGTGATCTTAAGAAATGGAGGGCTTTCCCTAAATCTGACGACTTTGAAAACTCAGATTTGGACAATTTTAAAAGGATATTCAGGGCGAATAAAAGTTATTCTGTGCAATGCGTTACATGTATTGATAGTGAATACATAATTATATAAATATCTGATGGGTTGATGGAGCCTTTCAACACGATTTTTTAGCTTTAAAAAAATAAGTTTTGGTCATTGTATTATGCTTTTAACTCAATACTCTAATTGGGGTGTATGAGGTCTTGCGTTAATTATGTTACACGTTGTAGGTAGGTATATAAAATTCAAAGTTCTGACTGACTGATATATCAACGCACAGCCTAAACCGCTGGTCCTAGAGACATGAAATTTGGAGGGTGTGTTCTTTGTGAAGAGTACGTATTCACTAAGAAAGGGTTTTTCGAAATTTCACCCCTAAGAGGGTGAGTGGGGGAGGGTGAAATTTAACGCGGACGAAGTCGCGTGCAGAAGCTAGTTCATTGTATAATTGTTATTTCATAGTTACCGTTTCCAATAAAGAAACTCAGCCACATGATTAAGTTGAAGGCATTTGGGAAGCGCCGTCCCGCGGTCGCTGTAACTGGTACCATTATGACGCCGAACACGCCAAACTCGACGAACAGCACTGGGTAGAAGAAACCGAATGACAATGCCAGAATGATCTCGTGGGCTACCGATGATACCTTTAGGAGGGAAAAAATATATTAGGTAAGCAAGAGGCAGGCAAAAACTCGCAAGATTAATGGCAACGATTTGTTCGTGCATCGCAGTGCCCGTTCTCCTAAATATACGAGATAACAAAACTGTTTACGTCGTGTAGGTACCTACTCGTAGGTACGTTCATTGTTCACAAACGTCAGATATAATGCGAAGAAGGCTCAGCTGGTCTTTCAGCAGGGAGCCTCTTATCTTGTCATATGCACGGCCGCTCGTTTGCGTCCGACGTGAATCAGGGATCTTTGTTTATCTTTTGACCGTCGAGGAAAAAGCATTTCAATTCATCTTTTGTCGTTTTGAAATATGCAAATCATTGCTATGGTATTTGCAGAGTGATTCAGGTTCATTGTTGGCCCCTTATTATCCCAGTGCAGTCAACAATAGCTCTATTGTCAATTGTCTAAGTAGGTACAAAGCGAGCCCGGCTGTTGACCTCGTTAATATCTAATTAGCAGTCCATGTAGGTCGACGTTCAATTAGAGATGAATTACTAACACCGAATCAAGATCTTATATCATTTAGTTTGACGAATGATCTCTGTTATTTACAGACACACATATTATATGAATAGTGGGTAGATAGATAGATACTTGCTCTGTGCATCGCAACGCGGCGCCGCGCCGGTAGATAAAATAATTATAGGCTGGTACTTAGACGGGAAGTGTAGAATACAATTTAAAGTTCTTTCACGTGTCTGTTGGTAGGTACCTACGCACGACGACATAATCAAGCTATACATTTCCAGTATAAGCTGACTTCTGATTGTACGAAGAGCGAGGCGATATGTGAGGATTGCGAGGTCACCTAAAACTGGAAATTGATGTGTCTGGTGATGATTGCTTGATGTGGCGTCTTGTGTACCAATATTCAAGGTGGATCTTAGATCTACCTAGCTTTATTTACGTTATAATATTGTATGTATTATTATGTACAGTTTTCCCTTACAAAGAATACGGTGAATGTAGCCAGAGGTCGTCCAGCATACGGTGCCAGAGGAAGGTAGATGTGGTCGCGCAGCCAGGAGTGAACCACGCGGTTCCAGCGGCGGTAGTACAGCGAGAAACGAGATGTGGTCCACCAGTCCTGTAATAAATAGCAATGCTTTGACACAAAATACAGAAAGTACAGAAGGCAATCACATGTAAAAGAATGTACTTCACTTTTCATACCTACGCTGGGCGGTTGCGCTAGGGTTGTCAACTTTGGCTTATGAACAAAAAACTATCGTGGTAGTGGCACTCGTACTTATCTAGTTGTTTGATTTATTGTTGAGCTTATTCTACAATATTAAAACAAAACAATAAACATAGTACCTATTACAATACAAAAACATATATAAAATTTTACATTTGTCAATTTACACTATCGAAAATCCCTAATAACTTCAAAATGGATTTACACAATTTATTTTGCCCTATCCGTTTTAGACCTAAACCTAACAAATGACACTAAAAACAACACAAAATCTACACAAACTAAAAATTATGTTTTCAACTTACGTAATAGTTGGTGGCGTGAATTTACCTTATGAAAAAGTATAAGTATAAGTAACTATTATATAAATTGAGCTTAGATAGCCATTTTTTTGTTGCTCCATTTTTGCAATTCACAGAAGCGTGTCTCAAGAGGATGGCACCCGCGCTCGCACTACTCCCAACCCGTCCGAGATAACGTGTCCGTGCGCGGCGTCTATGTGTGCGTTGCTCGAGCGCACTTTGTATGTAGATTGCCTTCTGTACTATCTGCATTTTGTGGCTTTGATTAGCCATCATTTTTAACTATACACAGGTAGGTACAGTCAGCGACGAAAGTTTTTTAACACTTCAATTTAAAAAAATAACATAAGGACCTACCTACCTTTTGACTGCATGAAATACATACCTACTGAAAACCACAGAACCAAAAATATTTTGTACCTATTTAGATTTTATGTAAAAGTAACATCAACATCGTATAACATTGTTAATGGATTTTCGTTGCTGTCCGTACTTACCTTCCTAAGGAGCGGTACCTACCTAACTTTCATAACTTAGCTCAAATTGTGCGGGATTTCATTGTGGAGAGTAGTAAGCAGAATCGAGAAGTGCTTCGTATTAGAATCTCATTACTTACTAGGTACGGTAGGTATGTATGTTAAGTCAGGGAATTGATTGTTTAGCAAATTGTCTACCAACTGTTAGTGTCCATTCAAATTACAACTGACATTATTATTTATTTCTTTAATACTTCAAGCACATAAATGTACAGAGGCGGACTTAATGCCATAGGCATTTTCTACCAGTCAACCTTTGGGTGATGCAGAGACAAAGAGTGGTAGGTGCAATCTAGAACATTGAGGAATAAATATTTTAAATATAAAAATACGCATATACCTACCTATTAAAACATTCTTCACATTCTACATTCAAACACACACATTCTTTGACAGTTGTATGAAATGGCTATGATATCTAACAAGGCTTCAAAGTAAGAGTGAATAGGCATTTTCTGTGGTTGCTCGTTCCATCATAGACCTCATCCATCGCTTACAACCAGGCGAGATCGAGGTTAAGAGCTGCCCATTTTGCATTAAAAAAATACTTAACAATTAATTACCTGACTGCACCTACCTAAGTACCTATAATTTGTTAACCGCCTTTAATCTATCGCGTTGCATGATAACATATTCCAGTTACAGGAATTCTAAAGTGTAATATAATACTTATCTCTAAGAACTTGTTCTCACCAACGGCGAAATTTTGACTGTTGGTTACATGCCTACGTAAGCAGATACCTACATTCTTATTCCACTTCCTATTATTTCATAAACATACAGCTTAACTAATGGATATGTTAAACGAAGGAAAACAAATGAAGATACAGGAAAATAGTGTGCCATACACTGTTTATTACTTAACGTAGCTACCTACTCTAACGTACCTAACATTAGACACATTACCCGACAAACTTAAGTGCCAGCAGCGTTCTGTAGTGAAGGTACTCAGGAGGTAGGTACTTTTAGCGGGCACTCAGCTGATTTCATATAGTGCCTCCTTACAACTGATAGTGTTGGTTCGGGAATAATAGAGCTTAATGTATTTTGTGTGAAAATAGAAACAGCAGAGCCCCTTGCTGCAACCAAGCTGTGACCAAGGCGACTCTGACACACTATATTGGTAAATATTAAAAAAAAATTAGAAGGCACACGGTAAGCTTCCAAATTTGTTTATTCATTGCTTACGGTATAGGTTGCTATACTTACCCGTCATAGCTGTTCTGACTGCAATTTTATAAGGAATCAAAATTCCGTAACACAGAAAGGTCTTAGCTTAGGCGATTGGTGGGTATGACCCTGCAAAAGTCACTAAGGTGGTCGAAGCTGCGTACTTTGATTGACAAAGACTAGGCCGATAACTGGGTGTAAAAAGACCCTACCTCATAGAACAGCCGGTCTCCGAACTTGAGCATCTCTGACCAGGCGTTGAGCCAGGCATGCAGCACGCAGTAGAAGCCGCACAGGAAGGAGATGACCCCGGGCAGCACGCACGCGAACATGCCGCGGACAACCGTGCCTGCCTCCACCTATGACGGAATTAAATGATGAAATAATTAACATTTATAACTAAGTACCTATAGTGGGACAAGGATCTTTTGGCGTGTGGCCAAAATCGGAAGTATCGCCGCCATCTTTGTTTTTTCAATACACAAATGTTTACCAACGGCGCTCCCATGTCAATGTCATTTTGGATGCAAAAAGTCCTTGTAGCACTCTATGTTGTTTTTTGGGTTCCGTAGTCAACAAGGAACCCTTATAGTTTCGCCATGTCCGTCCGTCCGCAGCTTAGCTCAGATATAAAAAAACCGGCCAAGTGCGTGTCGGGCCACGCACAGTGTAGGGTTCCGTAGTAGCCCGTCACAATGTAGTATGATTCTGTTGTTCTTTATTCTGAATATAAAAAAAAACTTATTTTGTTTTTCAATGCAAGTCTTTACCCGTTATAAACAAGCAACTATTTCATACAAAATTATTTTATTTTGTGTTTGGTACAAAATTATCCAACACCCAAGTTCAACGACTATTACCGCTAAACTCGTAAAGTTATCTTAACCGCTATAGTTTTCCTTTAAAGTTCATGAAATGCACTATCATCGTGAATTTTTCCAGATTTTTCGAGCCAGCAGTTTAGGTTTTAGAGGGGGGGGGGGACGCCCTACTGGAACAGAAATTTGCACTTTAAAGTTTAACCTCTCTGCTCGACTAGATTTTGACATATGACATACCAGCTGACTCGACGGGATGTTACGAATTACGTCATGATTTTCAGGAATTTACTTCAACTTTCAGCATTCGAATTTATTAAGAAAAATGTGTTACCGCACCTATTTGGACAATAAGCTTGTGGCAAATATCTTTAATTATATGCTGATGTCGGTCAAACCGCGTCATTCTACTGCGAAAAATGTATAAAATAGATATTACTACACCTATCCAAAAGGTAGGCATCTTAAAATCGCTGAAAATATATACATAAACCACATAATCTCTTGATGAAAATATCCAAAATGGAAAAATAAAGATATTGTCATTCTCTCTGCATTCTTACTTTTACCATTTTTCATACGTAAGCTACATAAAAAACATGATCAAATTTTGATAAAAATTACTTAAATTGTGTTGCGGCGTGACACTTCTTAGTGCTGACAGTCCACCCAATTTTGTTATTTCGATTAAAAAATGTCTTAAAGCATAATCGATATTTAAAAAAAATAAAAATTTGTAGAAATTGAATAAAAACTCTTTGGTATATTTTTCATGAATTAATTATTTATTTAAATATAATCATTTTATTTTAATAAGTAGTGTGGATAGGCGTGTAACTTTTTATGGTTCCCTACGTCCGAATGAAAAAACGGAACCTTTATAGAATCACTCGTGTGTCTGTCTGTGTAGGTCAGTCACAACCGATTTGTTTCGAATCTACTGGACCGATTAAGTTGAAATTTGGTACACTTATAAATTTCTGTGACTCGAACATGGCCGTGTAACATAAATAAATTAATTTATAATATGGGGTCACTTTTTGGGGTCACATTAGAAAATTTAAAAAGCTTTGCATACTGTAGGTACCGTGTGATATATCAAATGAAAGGGCTTGTAGTGAGGGTCACAAATATATTTTTATAAGACCACTGAGACTAAAATAAAAAAAAATACAAAATATAGTTCTGTGATTATAGATTCCAGGAGATCCTATCAGAAGTCTGGTCTTAAAATAACATAGCAAATCTCTCAATATACTGCGACAAAACATGTTCGGAATGGTGGGGATGTTATATTCAATTTAATGTTGTTATTAGGGTTCCGTACCAAAATGGTAAAAAGCAACCTTTTTTTTTGGGTGGGAAATCATCATATGACCCCTCCCGCTCTGGGCGGAAGGGAGCGTCAGACTCTTGCTGACTAAACCCACCAGTGTTTCTTCCCTAGCCCTTTGTGTTCCGAGCCAGCGGTAACCCTTGCGGACAATCCCGCTGACCCGGCAGGCTTCGGCCCTGGCGGGTACGTTCCACGCGCGCCTCAAAGAGATGTCAGCATCACGTGAATAAGGAACCCTTATGTTGCGACTCAGTATGTCCGTCTGTCACAGCTGGATATCTCAAGAACTACTAAAGCTATCAACTTGAAATAGTTTTAGGTGACGCTTGCCCAACTATTTTGCAAACAAGAAAGAAATAAAAATATTTTCGTTTTTTTTTACAACCGGGACTGAAAAGGGTTTTGAAAAATTCGAAGTGGGGCTACTAAGGTATGTGGGGTATCAAGAAAGAGCGTAGTTTGCACATTCTCAAACATTTTTTTTAAGCTGCATGTTTTTTGACTTTTGATAAAAATGTAAAAAAAAATACCGTTTCCCCCTTATCTCCGAAGTTTGCATAGAGAAAATCCTGAAATTATTCTATGTGATAGAAGTTTATGTAACGATTACAGGAAAAATAAAACGATGTCTCTAAATCGCACACTCTTTCAGAAACCATCAACAATAAATACATTAGTTTCACTATCGGTCATGAGATAGCGCTGACCTAAAACTGCAATATTCTACACCGCAGCGTGCAGTGTTAAAATTCTCTGAAGCATAATAGGTCTCACCGATGAAAATTTAAAAACATAAGATGGTACGGAACCCTCGGAGAGCGAGTCCGACTCGCGCTTGCTTGTTTTTTTAATGTTATGCTTAAAACACTTGTTATAAAAATATGATTTTTTGGCATTTTTAATCTCAAATAGCAGCCAAGGGGGTTAATTGCAGAGTTTCGCTGTAGTAGTAAGAAATGCTCAATATGTTATTCCCCTAAAAGTGACACAGGGCCGTTGCGGGTGACGTCAACATCGAAAGGGATAAGAAAACAGTACTTTTCTTTTCTGGCCGGCACTTTAATTTTTGGGTGCGTTATGAATAATGAGTATATGAAATACAAACTTATTTTTTCAGTCGATCAAATTAATGATGAGCATTGTGCATGCGTAAATATTCAACCCAACTACCGAACTTTTCACTGTGCGTGGTCCGACATAAACAAGGCCAGTTTTTAAAATTACGTTGGGTTAGTACCACAAAAAAAAAACAATTTCTATTACTCAAGTAAACTATTAAATACAAAACTGTCCAAGTGCGAGTCGCACTCGCACACGAAGGGTTCCGGATCACAAGGCAAAAACGCCAAAGCCTGGCCAAATAAAGTACCAGTTAGTTCTTATTTAAATGACAGACAACAGCAAGTTCAAATAAATGGTGTCAATTCACATGGTTTAACAGTAAAAATGGGTGTGCCACAAGGCTCGATATTGGGTCCTTTCCTCTTTTTAGTGTATGTTAATGATCTACTCCATTTATTCAAAAATCAATCACAAATGGTGTTATTTGCTGATGACACTTCCTTAATTTTTAAGGTAAATAGACGTGCTACAAATTATGACGACGTAAATAACGCCCTAGTGCAGGTCCAAAGTTGGTTCACTGCTAATAATTTAGTATTAAATGGGAAAAAAACTAAGTGCATAAGATTTTCTTTACCAAATGTAAAGAGTAGTGATTGTGAGATAGTATTGAATCAAGAGAAACTAGAATTCCTCGATGAAACGGTTTTCCTGGGGATCACGCTCGACTCAAGGCTACAATGGGGTCCTCATTTAACATCTCTTGCAGGACGGCTAAGTTCAGCAGCTTATGCTGTCAGAAAAATCCGCCAATTTACTGATGTAGATACCGCGAGACTGGTCTATTTTAGTTACTTTCATAGTATCATGTCTTACGGTATTTTGCTTTGGGGACGGGCTGCAGACATCGATTCGATTTTTATTCTGCAGAAAAGAGCCATCAGAGCCATATATAACCTCTGCAGGCGTGATTCTCTAAGGGAACTGTTTAAGGAAATTAACATCATGACGGTGCCTTGTCAATATATCTACGAAAACATCATGTATGTAAGAAAAACCTTACATCTTTTTGGTAAAAGAGGTGAAAGACATAATTATAGTACTAGGAATAGGGACCTATTAGTTCAACCAGGTTTCAGACTGGCTAAAGTAGACTCATCTTTTATGGGGTACTGTTTAAAATGTTATAATAAAATACCTCCCCACATTCTTCAACTGAATGAGACAAAATTCAAGTCTTGTATAAAACGCACACTATGCAGTCAGGCATATTATAAGTTAGGGGATTACATCGCTGATAAAAATGCCTGGCTCAATGCTGGTCCTGCTCCACAACCACAACTAATTGATTAACACTGGAAAATACTATTGGAGCTGCTGAAGATTGTAAGATTATCTTTGCATTGTATAAACTCAATTTCCTTTGCATTGTATAACTGCATAGCACAGATGTGAGTTCTATGTAAGTATACCTTCTTTACCATTTACCGGGTAATATGTGTCTATCATTGACTTGAATGTGCCATGGCGGCTGATAGTATGTCATGCTCACACAAATGTCTCGCTGACGGTGGCGTGTGTATTGGATCATTTAGCTCCCTTCAAAATGGTTGAGCTGAATGGTGCTGATCTATGCGTCATGTTCGTGAACGGGCGCCGTCAGTTGGGGCTGGTCATCACTCAGCTGCCTCGGCTTATTTTTAATTATTTTATGATTGTTGTCTTCTTACTATTTGCTGTACTCTGGACGCTCTTAACGCGTACGTATTTTTTTTACATCGTTCTCACATTTACTTGTAAATTCAACATTAATGATGTAACTAATATTTTTGTAAAAATACAATTTAAAAGAGTGTCCATGGAGTTTCTTGCCCGTTCTTCTCCATAGGTACCTACGCTTTGGAATGGGCAACTAGCTTCATATTTTCTGACTGACCGACTTCTTGACAATTCAAAAGTGCCTGTAAATGGTTTAATTGAAATAAATGGTTTGAGTTTGAGTTTGAGTTTGAGTTTGTCGGCGTAATTGATATACGCGCTCCTAGAAAATTACATCTAGTACTAACGGTTTCCTAGCAAAACCTCGGACAGACAGACAGACAGACAGACAGATGGACATGACGAAACTATAAGGGTTCCTTGTAGGAACTACGGAACCCTAAAAATACTGCGGGTTTGATGAAATAATTTTTCGATTCACGGATCCGTTTGTGAAATATTAAGCTCTAAAGTGCAAATTTTTGTAGTGTCAGCTGCCAGCTAAATGGTTGTTTTTGGATAAGTGAAAAATTTACGATAGTAGTATGAATGAATGAATGAATGAATGAATTGCACCGATCCCAGCGTGGTTAAACCAGACTCGATTAATCGAATGAACCCCAAGATTCGCACTAGCTCCTGTAGCCTCATGTTCATGGTGCTACAGCGACCATTGCATATCAAGGAATAGACCGGGGGGCGCGGTAATGGTAGGGAAGACGTGCCCGCAGGATAGGTAAGGATTTAAGAGCCTACCGGATATGCATCCTAGAGCAAGCATTGGACTAGTGGAGAGATGGGTAATTATTGTCTGTGGATGGGCATCTTTTATCGACCTTGCCGCCAGGTTGGTTCAGGTCGAGCTTCCTCCCCCCCCGGTGGGTTCCCGCATTGTCGAGGCGGGGGGGCTCAGTAGCCGTGGCTTGGACACCCACGGTGAAGCGAAGAGGAACCCGAGGAGGGGCCGCTCGTCAGGGCTTTTGCCTGTAAGCCGACGACGTAGCGGCCAACAAGTAGGTTGCGGTGCCGCTTCGGCGACATCGCAACTGAGGCGGGCCGCGATGTCGTTGTAACGGAGGCATCGCGGCTGAAGGTTGAGGGCCGCGGCGGGAGAGGAGTGCCGGTATTGCGGTGCGCCGCTCTCCCTACCTTCCGCGGCCTTGACGGGGTCGCCACCGTTCGATGGCGGACGCGGTGGGGCCGCAGGGGAGGAGGAGTGTCGGTATGTCGCTGGCCGCTCTCCCTATCCTCTGCGGCCGAAAATTGGCAGGCGGCGGGGCCAATGTCCTGACCCGTCGCAGGGGGACCAAGGGTGCCCAGACACGGGGTCGTCTGGCGCCCATATGCTGGTTTGGTCCCTGGGATGGTCACGGCGTGCTATGTGTTCTGGTGCGCCGGTGATGGGGAGTACTCCCCAGAGGAGGGTCCGGTAACGGACAGCCGCGGCGGGTTCACGGTTGAGTGCTAACGCGTGCCCGTGTTCCCGCCGTAAGCGGCAGAGGAGGACACCGTGGAGTTTTAGTGGGTTAGAGTCCCACATAACTGCACTATCTCCCCGTGGTAGTGCAGAATGCATGAGCATTTCTCCACGTTAAAAAAAAAAAAAAAAAAAAAAAAAAAAGGTCGAGCTTCCTCAGTGCGTCTTTTGGCGGGCTTCTCCTGCTTTCTCGGTTCTTTTGTATGTCATTGCTCTGCTGTGTTGTGTTAGATGTTGCTGTTTTCAATGTCTTCGTCTGAAGTTTCGCTACTATCCGTTTCCAGTTTTTTGTAAATCTCACTGGCAGCTATCTTGATCTTACTTCTATCTTCCGCTATATCCATCGAAAAATTGATTCCCTTGTCGAAGTACTTCATGTCCTGTTTTAGATTGTCGTTCCATGTGTAAATAGGTCGGCCGACCTTCTTGGATTTGGCCTTGTACTGTATTGCTGCATGCAGTAGGTGTGGTTTGCGGCGCCTGTAGACATGTGCGAGGTAGCACATCCTGTGATTCTTGATGCGTTTGGTTACTGTTTTTCCGTCTAAGATTTCATGCATTTTCTTTTGTCTTGGTTTATTCCTAGAGTGGTTAATCAAGTCTCTCATGATAACTCGCTCATATCTTCTGAGTCTTGACCTGTTAGCTTTGGTAAATGCCGATACTTTCAGACCATTGTATCATGCACGGTACGATCACCATTCGGTACATGAGTCTGGCTAATTTCCAGTTCATATTTCAGTTATCTATGAATGGTAGTAACGATTTGGCGTTTTTCATGGCCTGTTTGCAACGTTTTTTTTTATAGTACTTTTTCTGCTTAATGTAGATGTAATGTATGTACCTAGGTATTTAATTTCATCACTTGTCGGTATACTTATTCCATTAAGGGTCACGTGGGCCGTTATCTGTGTAGCTATGGGGTCCCTAATTAGTTTTTTTTTTGTTTCATTTATTTGGAGGCCTAAACTATCTAGTAGGGGTTTGATATGGTATAGGATACCTTCTAACCTTTCTAGGTCATCTGAAATAAAGATAAGGTCATCCGCAAATGATAGTACTAGGGGGAGTGAGATTTCACGATCCTGGTCGAGTTTTATTAAGTGGGTTTCCTCGTCGAGGGTTCTAAGGACTTCGTCGATGACCAGTGTAAACAGGCGAGGGGACAGAGGCCAACCTTGTTTGACTCCCTTACCTTTAATAATCCAACTGCTTTGCTTGCCACACCATTTGATGCATGTTCGTTCATTCAAGCATACCTTAATTATCTTGTTGGTCAGCGATTTGTTGGTTCGTTGTAATAGGATATCCCTCAGTGCATTGAGGTCGACGTTGTCTTTGTGTTTGCCTTTTTTACGTCAAGAACGAGTACATAAGTTCTTTTACCTGCTCGCCATTCTTCGTCCAAGACCCTTTTAAGCGTAAATATATGGTCGTCTGTTGATCTATTGTTTAAAAAGGCCGCTTGATAGCTTCCCAGTTCCGTTATTGTTTCGTCTAGTTTTTTTTAGTACGTAGGAGGCGTAAATTCTGTAACCCGTGTTGCAAATGGATATGCGGCGATATTCATTCGCTGGAATTGGTACTTGTACGGTCTCCAGCCACGTGTCGGGTGCTTCGTTCTGTGTCCAAGCTTTGTTCATGTGTTTGGTGACGGCTTCTTGTAATATTTCTGGCATTGCTTTGTAAAGCTCGATTACCACTTGGTCAGTTCCGGGGGCTGTCCCATTCCGCATTTTATTAATAATTCCCATTACGTCATCCGCAATGAGTCCATCACACTGTGTTTCGGTTATCGGATTTTTTATATTAACTGTTGGTATAAGATGGCCCTCGGATTTTTTAATATTTACTCCCATTTGGTCATCGGTATATAGGTAGATCTTTTTCGACGTTTTGCTTGAAGTTTGTTTCTACTGTAAAAAAGTATAGCATCGTCATGCGTTTTGTAGGGTGGTTTTTCCCCAATCCATTGAACAGGCTCTGCATGCTTTTTGCTCTTCCTGATATATGAGCTTTTGAAGTGTTGCCTGACATTCTTTTACTAAGTTGTGCCTATTTGGATTATCAGGTTGCCTACTTTGGAGGAACTTAGCTTTTTGTAGTTTAGCAAGAGCCAGTCGATGATTTCTGGATAGAACTGGCTGAAGAATCAGAGTTTCCTGGGCAGCCGCTTTTAATACTTCCGTTATGGTATTCCAGGGTATTTCGATGTTTTTGTCCGCTGAGTTGATTCCGAAATCTTTTAGTTTTTTTGTTATGCAATCTTGGTATTTTGTTTTCGTGAATTTACTATTGAGGGCGGCATAATAGCACTGTTTATGGTTGAAATCCTTGGCTGCAATTGTTGGTTCCTTCGCGGCTTGCTGTTGTCTTTGTGCATTAATGTGTTTGGTGTTTTCATTTTTGTTTGAAGTTCGGTTTATTTAAGAATGAACCGAACTTATTAGACCCAGACTATTATTTGCAGACCCCAGATTATTTTATGGTCGGATGTGCCCCTAGCAGCCCATTCGCCTTTTATACGTTTGAACAGCTTTTCTGTTGCGTGTGGCGTTATAATGTGATCCAATTGGGATTTCTGAGTGCCCTTTGACCATGTTATCCTGCATGATGATCTCGCTTTTGTCGTTTCTATTTGCAGTTTTTCCCTGTTGGCTATATCCATTAACATTTCCCCGTTGTAGTTAGAGAAGTCATGGTGTAGGTTTTGTTGGATCAGTCCTTTGCGTTGCGAACTTTTTGTGTCATGTCGACCAATATGAGCGTTGAAGTCGCCAAGAATTATTAAGGTATATTTCCTTGGTTTTGTCTGATCAAGTTTAATAAGCCTGTGAAGGATCTGTTTGCTATAGATGTACAACTGTTGATGTGAGAATTGATTATATACAGATGAGCAGGCTTATCGTTTCCCCTGTTAACTTTAAGAGTAGCTGACTTCGCATCTGTATCCTTTTTCTGATAACTAATTCAATCTTTTCTGATTAGAATTGCAAGTCCCCGGTGTGTTTTACCTGAGGTTCCATAGAGGTGCCATTCGTAGTGTGTAGAGTTGTATGCTCCAGTGTTCATACCTGTTTCTTGTATGCAGGCTGCATGAATGCCCCTAATTGAGAGTTCAGCGTCAATTTTATCTTTTTTGGCCGGTTTTGAGGCCCCACAGACGTTCCAGGTTGCAATACGCAAGTCTGGGCAAGTATATTTTATTGCGCTAGACGGCTGGTTTCTAAGTA
Source organism: Mesoligia furuncula (assembly GCA_916614155.1). Taxonomy (NCBI): domain Eukaryota; kingdom Metazoa; phylum Arthropoda; class Insecta; order Lepidoptera; family Noctuidae; genus Mesoligia; species Mesoligia furuncula. The sequence goes on along the minus strand of OU744803.1, from coordinate 12,927,986 downwards.
TTGTTTGTTGTTCATACTGTGTTAATGGGCTAGCTAATTGGGGGCTGTTCGTTTGGGACTGAGGTTTTATGGTTGACTCTTCACGTGTGTTGAACTGGTTAGTTAAGGCTTATAGTGCTGGTCCTTGTAGCGGATGTGTATGTTGCCGGGTACTGCTTCGTCGGTAGGTGAATACACTAGTGTGTGTCTTGTATCCGTGTGCACGTGCAGATTTACAAGATAGAACTCGGACGCGGCGATTAAGATATCCTCTCCTCCCCAGAACGTCTTGTTAAACTGCATGGTTATGTATTTTGCTATCCTTTGTTCCTGGGAGAGATTGCTGTTAGGGAGAAATTCTTGTATATTATTAAAAGTGCTAGGCGAATTCTGTCGTTATTTCGATTCTCCATTACATAATATGAAGCTAATTCCCGGCGTACTGACACGTGATCGAAGGTTAAACCCATTAAATTATTTATTTGATGGGCTATAGCCCTAAATAAGCAATTGCCGTCTTTTGTCATACGCACAATTATACCCATTTTTAAAGAAAAAAGCCTTTTGTTTTTATGGTATTACAAGACCTTCTCAGCAAAACATGTGCTGTGTGGGTTTTTGAGAAACAATAAAGCTGACAGGGGACGCCTCAAATTTATGAGCTATTTTTGTTACTTAACCTTTTTTTTTTTTCCCTTCGAGCCCAATTTTGCACACGTGTTCAGGACTTGACTTACAGGCTGGGAATTAGAAGTTTTGCTCAAGGCAGTTTTGGTAATTTAGTACTATGTTAAATAAGGAAAAGCGTGGAGAACGAATTCTAGAGCGATTTTGTATTTTAGGCTAGTGTAATAGAGTGTACTAGTTTATCCCTCGCTCCTAGATATAATATGAAAACATTTCCCTCAAGCCTATTTATAACTTGCTATGATGTTAAATTCACGCGTGGCTCCAAAAATACAAATTAAGAAAACAAAGCGCAGCCGGATACAGCCTCTAATGGAGATCCCTGAAATAAACGGAAAGATCTCACCAAATTGGCCCGCTGAGGACTTGTCGTCACCAATGTCTTCGGCTGGAAGGCCTAGGCCTCGGGCCTGTATATCAGGAACACACGTATGCCACTTCACTAACGTTTTAATACCCACAAATACAACACACGATACACCGTTCGAACCTCGAATTTGAGTTTCAAGCTGAGAGTTACGCCCGCTTAGCTAGAGCCACGTGCAACGCACGTTGCATCATGTATAAACAAAGGCTGGACAGGACACGTCCGTCCCCTTCGGCGGTCACTATCTGAATCCCTAAGTGAAAAATTTACGATAGTAGTAGGTATAATATTACGAAGTTAAAAGGAAAACTATCACAGCTAAGTAAACTTCACAAGTTTGCGAGTAATAGTCGACCAACTTAAATTTACAGTTGCAATGTATGGGAAAACATGATTTATAACTACACTGTTAAGTTTGTTCTTGGGATAAATTCATTCCAACTACGGAACCTTTCATTGTGTGTGGTCCGACATGCACTTGGCCGGTTTTTATTATTATTAATGATAAATATAGTCAACTGCACGTCCCTGGTAACAATTTGACTTGGACAACCTTTATTTAGTGGCAGAGATTTTCGTACTTTAACATGATAATTATGAATGTAGGATAAGTAATGACAAATAATTGTAAGAAAGCTATGAAAGTTGCTTATCTTGCTTTTGTTATTTAGAGCTTGCATAACTCCTAATTATTTTTTATTATAGGTACCTACATTCATAATAATTTTTTTCACACTTCCTTAATTCGTATTCCATAGGAAGAGAGTGGATTCTTTTAGCCAGGCCCATCAGAAACAATACAGAAACATACATTTAAAGTAGGTACATACGCCAGCACATCAAGCTACGCGAAGGTGTCAAATTTTCCCAATCAACTTTGAAACCTTATGCTTCAGCGATAAAGTTGAAAATCTATTAAAGAAATTTGACAGATTGTAGTAAGTTAATGTGCTGGCGTTTGTACATGAAGAGGGATTATCTTACCGTTTTCTCCTTCCCGTAATCAGACCAGTAGGGCAAAATGAATCGTTCCCAAAGAAAGCAATTGTAGAATACAATTGCCGCCACCTCCAGCAGGTTGAACACCACCGAGCTCCATCGGATGTTCTTTGTTCTGTTTCATGTGAGAAATAATTAATGAACGATAATATTATTATTGCGTTAGCACTGTAGCAGTAAGCCATTTTCCTTTTTCATTTTTTTTCATGTGTTGACGCCATATTATGTACGGTCTTATAATATTCTCTTTATATAAAACACAGCTTTTGCAAAGTAGATAGGTACCAATAGTTAGTACAGTAAAGTACAAAATGCTTTAAAACATTTCTGGTTCTGCATTATAAAACAGAATAAAAAAAACTGCAGCATTGTTGTACGACACGCAGAGCACTTTTAAAACACTTTTATTTTATTTTTAAAACACTTGTCGTACGAATCGTGGAAAATGTTATCTTTGATTGAACGAGCTTAAGAGCGTTTACGCGGTACGGCATTTCATACAAACTTTCAAGCCCTTATTTTTCGAAATGAATGAACCGATTTTAATGAAACTTCATACGCATAAGCAGGATACAAAGGTCTAAAAAGTTAGTAGAAAACATTTTCGAAATGTCTTATTTAAAAAAAGATAATTAAGAATCAAACGAACTTACCTTAGTGATGTTTGATTCCAATTATGTGAGTGTCCAACCGAAGACGATTACAATATATTACTTGCAGCAGTACATAAGATGGTGCTATCCTTGTCACACATTTAGAGCTATAATATCCTAAAAAACAAAAACATACTTCCGTCTCCCTCCCACCGTAACAGGCCTACCCGCGCCGGCGGCGTTTTCTGACTTCATTATATTTCAGAGTGGTAGTACTTATTTTGTGTTATAGGCCAGCCAGACTAGCTTTTTTATTTTTTTATTTAACCTTTTGGGTTGGGATGGGATGGGACGATGTAATCGTCTTCGGTTGGACACTCACATAATTGGAATCAAACATCACTAAGGTAAGTTCGTTTGATTCTTAATTATATTTCGTGTACCAACCGAAGACGATTACAATATATTACTTGCAGATGTTCAGAGCATTGCTATGTAAGTTAATATGTAAAAAATAAAAAACCGTGATTCCAATCACTATAATGCTAATTAGCTACGAAATTGAGTACATATACTAATTAACTAATTTAAGGGTCAATTTTACATTTATCAGATTCTTAACCTTTTAATGTTAATGGAATAAGTGTAATTAATCCTATTTATCGATTGTCAAATATGGCATCCGTAAAATCATTGTCGTTTGATTCCAGGATGTCTCTACATTAGTACTTAAGAAATATATTGGAGCGGTCACTCCAGCCTGCGGCCTTGCGAACCGTCTCCAGATTAACCCCGGCACGGTGCGCGGCAGATGTTGATGCTGCCCGTGTACTATGAGCGCCGAAAATGCTTATGTCAATGCCACTGTCTCGCAAGACCTTTTTTACCCAGTGTGCTAATGTCTGAGCACCAACTTTTTTATATGGTCTTCTAGTTCCGATAAAGAGATGTCCTTCAGTCTGATGACATCGTAAGTCTTTTGTTCTACTGACGTAGGTTTGGATTGCGAGTGCAGGACAGATACCAGGATTTTCGCGGATATAGGGCAATCTGATGAGCGGTTGGCAAGCCCCAGGCCTCGAAGTCTTAATTAGATCAGAAATCTTAATTACAATCGTATCATTATTTATCGCAATATTCTCTAATTTTATCAAACTAATCGTCTGCATCCTTTGCGCAGAAGCAATGGCGACAAGAGCACAAGTTTTATACGATAAATCAACTAATGAGACATTATCGTATGGATATATATTTGAGAGATGATTTAGCACTACATTTGTATCCCACGTGTATCTATATTTTGGGTTTGGGGGTTTAAGTCTGTAGGCGCCCTTAAGAAATCGATTTACACAATCATTTGACGTTACATTCGTACCAACAATTAGCGATAAGGCGGACCTGTGTGTGTTTAAACTACTGTAGCTTGCGCCTTCTTCAAATTTTACTGTCAAAAAAGTTAACACGTCCGCGACATTAGCCTCATAAACATCAAGGATTTTTGTTTTACAGAAAAGCCACCAAGATTTGATTGAACTATTATACTGGTTTAATGTATTTTTTGCTAAAGAGGCCATCATTATATCTAAGGATCCTTGTGGTAGGCCACGTTTTATCATCGAATCCCTGATAATTCGGCTGCCACCAGGGTAAGGCTCGCATGAAGTGGATGGCAGGTTCTGAAAGGAGAGAGTAATAAGGATTCGTCAGGACCAAAAAAGATTTTTTCCGATATGACAAGACTGGACCACAAGGGATACCATGCTTGTGATGGCCAGTAGGGTACTACTACAATACCTCTAGCTTTATCTGAAATTATTTTTTCTAATACTTTGCTTACTATACTGAATGGGGGAAATGCATAAAATTTAATATTTTTCCAACTAAAAGTAAAGGCATCAATTATTTCAGAATATGGGTCTAATTTCCAAGACGCATATCTACTGCATTTATAGTTTTGAGCACTGGCAAAAAGGTCAAATTCAGGTGTACCTAATACATCAACAATTTGTGAAAATACATGGCCAGAAATTTCCCATTCAGTGTCTATATTAATTTGCCTAGACTCCCAATCTGCTACTACATTATCGCAAGATCTTATGTAGGAGGCAAATACATAGATGTTTTTAGACTCACACCACTGCCAAATTTTTCTTGCATATTTATTTAAATGGGGATGTTGCACTCCGCCCATTCTGTTAATATAACATATGGCAGTGGTGTTGTCTATTCTCAATAAAATGTTGCAATCTTTAATATTCCCTGTAAATATCTTTAGTCCATAAAATGCGGCTATTAGTTCCAGCGTGTTAATATGAAGTGTCAGTTTGCTGGCTGTCCAGTTACCACTAGCACTTTGACCACCGCATGCCACACCCCAACCAGTCATAGATGCATCACTATAAATTTCCAATACGTAATTATTTTTGCGAATCGGGGAAAATGACGTCATTATGTTATCGATCCACCATGAGAAATCTGGACTCAGATATTTATCTAGTTTCATGTGTTTGTTGTAATTTTCCGAATAACCCAATGCTAAAAACTTCTCCCGTTCGAAGAATTTAGTGTACATCCACCCGTAATTAACGGCGGGACATGCGGAGGTCAAAAGTCCAATAAATTCAGTAAGATATCGAATTGTACATTTGTTCTTGCGCATGAGATCTATGGCTCGATTTTTGATACGATGTTTCTTTTCGTCGGGTAAGGTGATAGTCATATTCACGGTATTAAAGACGAACCCTAAAAATTTGCACATTTTACTTGGCGCCATAACACTTTTATTTTTATTGATGACAAACCCTAACGACTCTAAAAACTCTTTTGTAGTATTAACGTTTGTTAAGCATTCATCGTTAGATTTACCTATGCATAAAAAATCGTCTAGGTAGTTAACTGACAATAGGCCCGATGAACGTAGGTATTGCAAAACTGGTTTTAGTAATTTCGTATAAACAAAAGGTGCTGTACAGATGCCGAACGGGAGAACATTGTACTCAAATAATTGTGATCGCCACTTAAAACGTAATCGTCTGCGATCAGCTTTATCTATAGATACCAAGAAATAAGCATCTTGTAAGTCTATAGTTGCCATAAAGTAATTATCATCGAGTAATTTTAGCGCAGTGCGATAATCCTCCATCTTAAAGTGATGAACTCTAATAAATTTGTTCAATTCTTTTAAATTTAGTATAAAACGATGAGTTCCGTTAGGCTTAGGTACTGTGAAAATAGGTGAAACAAATTGTCCTTCACAAGGTGTACACGGTGATATGAAATTAGAACTCAACAAGTCTGATACACATCCGTCAATAATATCTACTTGGGATCGAACATTACATGCGTTATTTTCGGGTTCAACGGTTTGTATAGGGTCACGTATAAAGGGTATTTTGTACCCTTTAACCCAATTTAAAATAATCTGATCGTTAGTGAGTTCACACCACTGGTTATAAAAGTAAGACAAGCGACCTGCCATGGGTACCTGCGGTTCTTCTAGTAGCGCCTCCTCGTGGTCGCTTGAGGCCGCGTGTAGCCGGTCGAGCGGCGGCCCCGCGGCGCGTCCGTGCGACGGTCCCGCGGCGGCCGGCGAGGTGCGGGGGGCTGCCGCGGCTCGGCCGCTGCTGCTACTCGTGGCGGCACCCCCCTCGAGTTTAAAGTACCCCGTTGTTGCTGTACTGCTACTGGTGGTTTGTACGCAGGACGCACAACTGTCGATTTCATTTCTGAGCCAGTCTTAATGATCGCTTTTGAAGACTTTATATGCTCTGCTAAGTCTGAGCCGAAAAGATGTTCATCAATTTTGGTATTTTTAACAGTATCTCTAATATTTTTATTTAGTGTATTTAGGGCTGCGAACCGACGGGACTGAGATTCTCTGTAATGACTGTCGCATATGAGTCTGCCGGCGTCACTCAAAGTTTTTAATATATCTTGAGGTACTGTGTTCTTAGACGACAGCGCCCAATTTAATACTTGTCCTATTGCAGCGAGACTACTGGACAGCTGGTTTTGCTTACTTTGGCTGTATAGATCCTTTTTTAAATTAATTTCCAAAAGGGCTGCTTTTATTTCTAGGTTTAACATCGGCACCCTCATATTTGGACAATTTTCAGGAGGTAAATAAAGTTTGACTAGCTCCAGTTGAATATCTTTGGATAAACCATTTGTCAAAATATGTGCCCATCTTGTCGCAATATCCTTATGTAGGTTTTTGCCGTATTTTTTGTTATTGGTTGGGTCCTCGCCAAGAAGTTCTAATATTTCTGGTTCCAATGACGGCACAGTCTCGTCATCCAGGGTTTCTGTTGTGGGGCTGGGCAGCGCAGCCTCTGCAGGTGGTGTGGGCGCTTCGATCGGTAGGCCTAGCCCTACCTGTGTCGCAGCGCTCGGCGCGAGCGTTGCGCTCGGCGCGGGTGACACAACTGGCACAGGTGTTGAGTTGCCTAGCTCGACCAACTCAGGCTGCGCAGCCTCCAGGTCCCCGTAAATATGAGAGCTATGATTACCTACGACAAAATTATATTCTCTCAATATTAAACATATGACAGGTTTTTAAGAAACATTGAATGTAAAATTTGTATTCTCAACACGACTGGCGTGGAGTTTTTGCCAGCACAGCAATGATCCATATGAGACCCTCAACACTGTTAAAGTGGAGCTGATGATCGGGTTAGAACGTATGATCCTCTACACGGTTTACGTGGAGTACGAAACCCTCAACACTGTTAAAGTGGAGCTGATGATCTGATTAGAACGTATGATCCTCTACACGGTTTACGTGGAGTATGTAACCCTCGACACTGTTAAAGTGGAGTAGGTAAACGTAAGCATTAATAGATGTATGTATATCCTCTACACGGCTCGCGTGGAGTATACAAATGTCAACACTTCTTGAATCGTGGAATGATTATACTTTAAATCCTCAACACAGTTTACGTGGAGCTATAAATACATAGATAAACCTTTTGTTTTCGTAATTACATATATAGATCATTATTTTTTACTCGTAACTTAACTTTAACTTTGTAAAAATAACCATTTCTAATGATTTTATAGGTAGGTACTAAGATGCGAACATTAGAAAATACCGCTATCGTAAGTACCATTATTACACATAACCAACAACAATTCAAAGTAAATTTTTCGTTAAAATGTTAGCAATAATTACCTTGATAATCCTCGTGATGAAACTCGGTTTCGTTAGACCGTTGATGTTCATAATTTGAGTTATCACTTTCCGATGACGATAAGTAACGCCGTCGCTTTTTTGATTTGGATAGTTTTTTCAATTTACGTAATATGAGGTCGTAGTCCCGATCCCTGGACCTTGATCGTTTTCTTTTTCCCATGACACTTAACTACTTACACTGTTCTGTAACGTTAAAATTTCGTGCGACTCGGATAACACACAAATATGTAATGAAGTCAGAAAACGCCGCCGGCGCGGGTAGGCCTGTTACGGTGGGAGGGAGACGGAAGTATGTTTTTGTTTTTTAGGATATTATAGCTCTAAATGTGTGACAAGGATAGCACCATCTTATGTACTGCTGCAAGTAATATATTGTAATCGTCTTCGGTTGGTACACGAAATATAACTGGAAATCTCTGTTTCTATGAAAAATAAAAAAAAACGGTCTAATCTGGCTGTAACACAATTTTTCGAAAATGTTTTCTACTAACTTTTTAGACCTTTGTATCCTGCTTATGCGTATGAAGTTTCATTAAAATCGGTTTATTCAGTTCGAAAATTAAGGGCTTGAAAGTTTGTATGAAATGCCGTTCGGCGTAAACGCTCTTAATGATAACGAGGTATGTATGCACCCCAAAAGCAGGAAACCGTCATTCAAGCAATTTGCCACCGCAAATACCGAATCAAATACCGCCGGCTGAACTATGTGGAATTAGCATCTCATGGCTGTTTACGACAGGTATCGTGACGGCTCCAGTGCCAGCTACGATATTAGCGCACATTAGTGCCGAATATTGTGGCTTTCATTAGGCACAACCACGGATTTGAGGATGTAAACTGTTACGTCATGACTTGAGTTAATATGTCGTTGTGAGTTGAACGATCTACTTACAAAGGTCGGTAGGGTCAGCAACAAAAGTCGAGCAAATTTGAGCAAAATATTTGTTCAAAATTGCAGCAGAAATACAATGCAATTTTGAACAAAGATTTTGCTCAATAACTGAGATTAAAAAAACTGAAGTGTTAATATTTTGCTCAATAACTGAGATTAAAAAAACTGAAGTGTTAATCGACTTTTGTTGGACAAACGTTACAAATAGTTTCGGTACCATACATTGCATTGCGTGTATTGTTTTCGAAAGTAAAAATGGTAATTAAATACTCATCAACATAAAACAGGTACCCACCTATTGAAATTTTAAATTAGGTATATGGGAAGGCAAAGCCAGGGTGGTATCTTCCTAATGGCTACTCCTCGATTAAGTTGACTCCAACAGTTCAATCGCTCAATTACAACAGCAGCATAGCTACATAATTGAATTCAGGTAAATACGCTGGCTTTGCCTAACTCAGGATATTACGGAGACGTGGAGCGTTTCTGCAAGTAACGTGCAGTTAATTTACCTGGGATATTGATCTCTGTAGAGAAGTGTTGGAGCGAACATGAAGTAGAGGTAATGTTTGAAGGTTGGCAGCGGTGTTTTCCCGTTCAGGCAGCGAGGCCCGCAAGTTGATGCAATGGCCACGAGTTTCATCATGAAACGGAACTGGAACAAAAGACGAGGATATTAGAAAAGTTTAAAACTGGGAGCCTAAAAAGGCCACCTTGGCAGAATCATAAAAGGATAACATTATGAATACAATATTCATCAATACAATACAATACAATACAACAACATAATATTCATTTTTTTATTTATATGGCGAAGACAGTCCGTGTTTTTTTTTTTTGGCTGTACTACGTAGGTATAATCAAAGAGGTTGGGATTGGATTTGGATTGGATTGATTGGTATAATTAGCACAGACAAAAAAAAAAGAACTGAAAAATCTTGCACCAATGGGGTTTGATACGATTAACTCAACAGTTAACTGTCCATTATGATTCATAATGTTATCCTTTCATGATCCTGCCAAAGTGGCCATTTTAGGACCCCTGCAGGTGAAGAAAAAGAACCGCTTACTTCATACATGACACATGGACACACCGCACACGACATGGACGGTTGCGTTTAAAGTTTTGCTATTAGTTTACGTAGAATTAGCACAAAGTTATTTTTGTTGTAAGACGTGACGTATAGTAGGTATGCAGGTGAGAGCAAATACAAAAGTTTTGTTGGCAAAAAGAAAAGGTGATGATAGATGACAGACAGAATCTTACATCGAAACAATTAAGTTTGTACATCACAATTTTTTGGTTTGACCGATGACCCCCGTACTAAGCAGGGCTTGTATCTTGGGGGTCGGTCTGCGAATGACCAGAAAGACATATTATGACAATGCCCTGCGCATTCACTACAACAATACCTTCAGGGCGCTGTTGAGGCTTCCACCTTACTGTAGTGCGTCAGGTATGTTCGCTGATGCGCATACTGACGACTACTTTGCCATAATGCGGAAGAAAGTTGCCTCAATAATATCCCGAGTGAGGGGAAGCAGCAACAGCATTCTGAGGGTGTTTGCAGAGAGGTTGGATGGGCCTACAATGGGAAGGTTTATCAAGCTACATGTTGTCAACAAAGCTTGTCAAATCTTCCTGTGATTGTGATTGTCTTATTCTTTTTTTTTTGTTGTCCTGCATGTTACTAATATAGTTTTTAAGTAAGATGTAATACTAACACACTATGGGCCTTGATGCCTGACAGTAAAATATTTTTTATTTTATTTTTATTATGTCGGTAGGCCTGTTATACAGGCCTGCTGTCCCTTAAAAGAATTCGTACCTACTTAAGAAATATTACGAAAGTAAGTATTAAAGTCATATCTTAAGCATGAATAGCTCTACTTATTTCGAAAGGAATTACGAAAATACATATTTTGGTGCATATTATGTGACGCGTTTATGCACGAGCACGAACAACAAATGAAAGTTTGCTCAATTTATGTCGCAATTTTTATATTTTAACAAAGAATGGCCTATGTTTCTTGTAGAGTAGATATATCAAACAGGAAAAAGGTAACAATCTATTAAGTACTTACCTCCCTTTTAAACAAAGAAATTAACTATATAGGTAGGTAGGTACATCAATAACTTACAAAAGGCTATTTGATTCATCATTAAATGAATCATTAGGAACTTTGTTGTTTTACCAAACCCTTTAATAGAATCTTATTCATCGTGGTGGTAGCAAAACAGATGGCCTATAGTACTATCAAGGAAATCCGTTAAACAAAGATTCGATAGAGATACCTACTGTTTAATGTCAACCACTTCAAATCACAAGTGGCCCATCAAAATTATTCTTAGTAATCCATTAATACTTTTTTTCAAGCAGCCATCATTGGCCATTGTGAACAGGAGAAAATACAGTTACCCTTACATTTCAGTAAACTTACAGTGATATATATACTAATATCGTGACTTCACCTTATAAATAATTAGAACAGGTACGGTCATACTTAATATTAGACGGCCAGGTAAATTAAACACTTAATTAAATTCTTTTACTAAAGCCATATTGCAAGGTGTTTCCAAGCAATTAATCAAAGGTTAGAGGCTGTTCAGTTTTGTCGTTGATGTTGAATAATTGGTGTAATATTTTACACCATATTTTAGAAACATTGACTTGCGGTGCTGCGGTTTTTTCAGTTTGACTTGATTTCTAGATATAGAAAAACCGTACACACTCACACCGCATCTCTGTGCGGTCTACAGTCAAAATTAAAAACCGCAGCACCTCACACCGCAGCGGTGTCCGGTGCAGTGTGACAACCCCCTTAGACCGCTTTCACATTTCGCGCGTATGTCACGCGCGACTGTCGCCCAGTCAGAATTTCATAATTATACACAGAAGTGCGGCCGCTGCGTGCGCTCAGTCGGCGATGAGCTGGAGACTATCAAAAGCAGGAGCAACAATCAACAATGTTTCCCCGTCGGAATCCATTTTTGTAATAAAGTGCGCGATACTGATCTAAACTGCGGCGCGGCAGCCGCTTATCTTCTTATAATGTGAATGCGTCTGATTCTGCCACGTATCTCGCTGCTAACGTCCTAATGTGAAAGCGGCCTTAGTAACGAAACACGCCTTTAGTTGGCGAACAACTGCGTTTGGTATATAATGTAGATAATATTAGTTTGATATTTTCGTAGAAATACTAAATCATCATGTTAGGTAGCTGCAGACTCCCAGGTCTAACGAGACAAAGTTATCGCCAAACTTTATATTTGTATATACAATGTACTATACACATTATACTTTGTACTATTAGGTACTGAACGTGCGCCGTAGGTACCTACCTAGGTAGGTACTATCGAGCAAGATGGCGATTTTAATTACTTAGCACATGGTCGATGTTTAATGAATCTGAACTTGTGAAGTTTTTATTGCGAGCTTTTTCGCCAATGTTGCAGACAGAAAGGGTTTTAGAGTTTAATAATGAAATGATTTAGTAATAATAAGTACTTACTAGTAAAGTGCACTTTACTTTTAGTACTGTTACGAGCTTCGGGTTCGTGACAATAAAAACTGCCGATTTAATAACCAAAAAAATGACACTTTAATAATCAACACTAATTACAACTCAAACAACACTAATTACAAAACACAATTGCACTACTGATCGCTTTAAGTCGCACTTGAATATCGCTTCGATGCTTTCACTTCGATCGCTTTATCCAAACTGTGTCGGTCGTGGCGCGTCTCGGCCTTATATAGCGCCAAAGAGAGTTCTAGAACCTTCCATTGTAGAAACATCTAGAATGTTCGAGTACATACAGGCCCCGATCGACCAGATGTCGAAAGTTCGGGAATGTTCTAGAAAGTTCTCGCATCGAAATTTCTAGAAGGGTCTTGACAACTAGTTCCGCTACTCGATACTAGATGGCGCTAGTGGTAACTACTGTCGCCATGTACTAGGCATTAATTGTGGCGCGCAACACTGCCCCCTCCTAAGACATGCTCGTCCCGAGCATTATCGGCCCCATAATAACGCGCCAGTCGATCCACGTGGACGATCTTAGGAGTACCCCTTGCACCTTTCTGTATCCGGTAGGTTACGTCATTGATCTTTGTCACAATCCGGTACGGTCCGTCCCATTTAGCTTGAAGCTTAGGAGATTTCCCTTTGCTGCGGACTGGATTGTGCAACCACACTAGTGAACCTTCGTCGAACCCTTTATTGTTCATTTTACGGTCATAACGGGTTTTCATCTTTTCAGACATTTGCTGGCCCGATTGTCTGACGTGCTCATAAATGTCATTCATTTTGTTTCGCAAGTCATTCGCATAATCGGTTATACTTCGTGGGGCATCGGGTGGTATTCCGGTGATCAGGTCTGCAGGCAGCCGTAATTCCCTTCCAAAGTTTGCGAAAGCTGGTGTCACCGATGTGCTTTCGTGAACAGCGCTTCGATATGACAACAAAAACGGTTGTATGTGCTTGTCCCAATCTCGTTGCCGATTTTCCACAACTTTTGCTAGGTATCTCTCCAAGGTCTGATTAAATCGTTCCACCATTCCATCCGATTGTGGGTGGTAAGAAGTTGTTCTTGTTTTATGAGTACCCATAACTCGACAAGTTTCCTGGAATATTTGGGACTCAAAATTCCTTCCCTGATCGCTGTGAATCTCCAAGGGTACTCCAAAACGGCAGAAGACTTCATGAACCAGTTTATCTGCAACTGTTGAAGCTTCTTGGTTTGGAATGGCGAAGACTTCCGGCCACTTAGTGAAGTAATCCATCACAACCATGAAATACTTGTTACCACTTTCACTTACCGGAAACGGCCCCGCAACGTCAAGGGCTATCCTTTCCCATGGTGCACCAACGTTGTACAATTTCAATGCACCTCTACTACGAGTCTGAGGTCCCTTTATAGCAGCACAACTTGTACATTTGCGACACCAGTCCTCGACATCGTCCCGACAGTGGACCCAGTAAAACCGTTCTCGTATCTTCAGTAGAGTCCGTTTTACTCCCAGATGGCCTCCTGAACAACCATTATGGTACAGCTGTAGAACATTCGGTACTTGAGCTTTAGGGACAACCATTTGCAAATGACAGCTGTCTCCTCGAGCGTTTTCCCATTTACGGCACAGGACTCCATCCTGAATCACCAAGCTGTCCCATTGGGCCCAATAGCTTTTTGTGGCCGAACCCATTGCTGAGACGTCGCTCCACCTGGGCTTAGGAGCTCTGGCCTTCATCCACTCCAGAATCGGCTTGATGTCCGAATCTTCCTGCTGTGCACGTTGTAGGCTTTCCTTCCACTCGTTACTGAGGTCTGTCTTGAGCATCCTCACAGGTACGACTTCTTTACTTTCTTGCCTAGTACAATGCTTGCAGTCTTCAGGACAAGGTCTTCTTGACAATGCGTCTGCGTTGCCATGAGATTTCCCGCTGCGATGTTCGACCTCGAAGTTGTATTCCTGCAGTAGTTCAATCCATCTCGCAACTTGTCCTTCTGGATTTTTGAACTGCAATAGCCATTTCAGTGCAGCGTGGTCAGTTCGTAGGTGGAATTTCCGCCCCAGAAGATATTTGCTAAAGTGCTGCAATGACTTTACCACAGCAAGCAGTTCTCGTCTCGTAACACAATAGTTCCTTTCAGGTTTCGACAATGACTTGCTGAAGTATGCTACCACAACCTCTTGATCGCCGTTCCGCTGAGACAACACACCGCCAAGTCCTATGTCACTTGCGTCTGTGTCAACTATAAATTCCTTGCCCGCATCAGGATACCCCAAAATAGGTGTTTTGCACAGACGGTCCTTTAGCTCCTGGAATGCGATGTCGCAACTTTCGTCCCAGCAGAAATGTCGCTTCTCCTCGGTTAGCTTATGCAGGGGTTTGGCTATATCTGCAAAGTTCTTGACAAATCGCCGATAATAGGAGCACAAACCCAGAAATGCTCTGACCTGCGTCTTGTCTTTTGGAATCGGCCAATCCTTGACAGCGGCGATCTTCTCTGGATCCGTGCGGATACCTTCTTCAGACACTACATATCCCAAAAAGCTAACTTGTCGTTTGAATAGTGAACACTTCTTCGGACTTAACTTGAGGTTGGCACTCTGGATCTTCATGAGCACGCGTTCCAGGTTTTGAAGGTGTTCTTCAAACGTGCGGCCTACGATGATGATGTCATCCAGGTAGACCAGGCAGGCATCGCCAATTAGTCCGGTAAGTACAAGTTCCATCAACCTCTCAAATGTTGCCGGAGCATTGCACAATCCAAACGGCATAACTTTAAATTGCCACAGACCCTTTCCTGTCGAGAATGCAGTTTTCTCCTTGTCGTTAGGATCAATTTCAACTTACCAGTAGCCACTTTTCAGGTCCAGCGTGCTAAACCACTTTACTCCAGTAAGCATGTCCAGCGTGTCATCAATTCTTGGCAAAGGATAGCTGTCCTTCTTTGTAACGTCGTTCAGACGACGATAGTCAACACAAAACCGCATGCTGCCGTCCTTCTTTCTTACCAGCACTACAGGTGAACACCATGGACTAGATGAAGGTTCAATAACACCATCCTTCACCATTCCCTCAATCATGGTTTCCACTTCTTTTTCACGTGCTACCGGCAATCTCCTTGGCCGCTGACGGATAGGCAATTCTTCTCCTGTATTTATTTTGTGTTGAACTATGCCAGTCTTCCCGATGTCAGCCTCGTTTGACGAGAAAACATCGGCGAACTTGAATAACATCTTCTTCGCCTTGACCATTTCATTTTGGGACAAAGCGCTGCGGCAGCCTTCTAAAAGTGTGGTCACTTTTGTTTGTGCATCCTTGCTGAGGGTCCCAGTCGATAGATGTTGGCATCGACGCAACCAATCCACTTCCTCGCAAGTACCAACAAGTGTGCCTTTTTCTATTATCTGTTCCTGATTACAAAGGTTCAGCACACGTACCCCTGAGATGTCAGTGGCTCTGACCAAAGTCCGTGCCACTTTCCATGGAAGGTCATTGTCTACCCTTTCCACGAGTACACAACGATGAGTTTGCCCAGGATTCCGAGGAAGACTAACCGGCACAATCGTTTCCGATCTCGGCGGAAGAACAATCTTCTTAAGGCTGTACACATTCCCAGGCAACGCCCCTTCCATGAAAAGTTCCTCTTCTCCACATTTCAAAACACCTTGCTTGACGTCAATCTCGCAACAATTCTTCCTCATAAAGTCTAGGCCCAGGATGCAATCGTCCATTATATCAGCCACGATGACATTATGCAGGTAGATTCTGTTGCCTAGCGTCAATTCCATTTTCTTCTCTCCATGGACGGGTATGCGCTGACCGGTGGCTGTTACCAAATTAATGCGTTCCCGGTTGTATGCGGGGTCCCCAAGGGACCGACTTGTAAGTCGGGAACTGACAACCGTGCGAGAAGCTCCAGTGTCTATGGTCAGTTTACACGGCGTTCCGTTGACCTCGCCCTTGATGATTAGGCTGTTCCCGTCATGGGTTTGTGTGATCGAAACCCTTGGGGCTCTTTGAACATCAGCCAGCACCCGCCCCGCAGTCCTGGCTATTACTCGTTTCCCTGCTGCTGGTGCTGGGCGGTGCTGTTAGCCGCACTGCCCTCTGGAGATCGGCCGTCTTCTCTTTCTGCAGTTCGCTTAGGGCAACTGGATCGAAGGTGGCCCCTTTCCCCACAGCCGTAGCACCTAGGGCTGTATCCTTTATTGCGGTCGCGAACTGTAGCCGCTGCAACCTCCCTGACGCGATGGGAACGATGATCCTGCCGCACAGCTTCCACCTCCAGTGCATGGGCCAAAGCGTCCTTAAGCGTCCCATGGTGACCGAGCCGCACAGAAGCTCTAACTTCAAGGTCGCGGATGCCATCGATGAATGCCTGCACCAGGTTCCCATCAATAAGCGCAGGTACGGACTGGTAAGCTTTGCGAACCAGCTTCTCCACTTCAAGGGCCCACTGCTGCAGGTTTTCGCTACTGCGTTGCACGCGATCCTTGAGCTGCGCACGAAACACGTGTTCCAGGTGAGCGTCGCCATACCGAGCCTCCAATGCCTCGAGGAGCTGCTCGTAAGTCACTTCCTTACCGAGAGCTTCCAGGATAGTTAAGGCCTGGTCGCGCAGGCCTAGGGTGAGAGCAGTCATGGCCTGGCTTTTATTCCATCCGTTCGCCTTCATGACAGCCTTAAACTGGATTTTGTAGGCCGACCAGGAAGAAGTTCCGTCGAACGGTGGCACTTTGAATCCACGTAGCGAAGGTGTTGTAGCTACGGGAGCTGCGATTCCATCCCCAAGTTTAAGATTACCCAACTCCTGCTTCACATCAGCAATGACGTTATTAAACTTGCTGATCTGAGTTTCAGCTTCTGACAGGCGGTTGTCATGCTGGGCAACCTTCTCCTTCACCTCCTTCATGTCTTTCCCGAAGGTTGCGTGAAGGTCCTTCATGAGGCGCATCTGCTCTTCCTGGCGACGCACCTGCTCCTCCTTATCTTGTTTGAGCTGTTCTTCCAATCGATGGGCCTGTTCCTCTTGACGGCGGGACTGTTCCTCCTTATCGCGCTGGAGCTGTTCTTCCAACCGGCGAGCCTGCTCCTCCTGACGGCGAGCCTGTTCCTCCTGTCGACGGGCCTGTTCCTCCTTGTCCCGCTGGAGCTGTTCCTCCAACCGACGAGCCTGTTCCTCCTGTCGGCGGGCCTGCTCCTGCAGCATCATCATCAGAGCAGCCAAATCTGGTGCTGCTGATGCTGGAGCTGCTGCGGACGGGCCGGCCTCCATGGTCGGTAGCTGGCCCTCCGACCCCTGCGGCGTAGCTCCACCAAATCGCCTCTGGTCCGTCTCTTGCTGGCGTTGACTCCGGGTACGGATACCGTCCGTGTCGTCTTTGGGTAAAACCGGCATGATTTTTAATCCCCTCTTCTGACACCAATTGTTACGAGCTTCGGGTTCGTGACAATAAAAACTGCCGATTTAATAACCAAAAAAATGACACTTTAATAATCAACACTAATTACAACTCAAACAACACTAATTACAAAACACAATTGCACTACTGATCGCTTTAAGTCGCACTTGAATATCGCTTCGATGCTTTCACTTCGATCGCTTTATCCAAACTGTGTCGGTCGTGGCGCGTCTCGGCCTTATATAGCGCCAAAGAGAGTTCTAGAACCTTCCATTGTAGAAACATCTAGAATGTTCGAGTACATACAGGCCCCGATCGACCAGATGTCGAAAGTTCGGGAATGTTCTAGAAAGTTCTCGCATCGAAATTTCTAGAAGGGTCTTGACAACTAGTTCCGCTACTCGATACTAGATGGCGCTAGTGGTAACTACTGTCGCCATGTACTAGGCATTAATTGTGGCGCGCAACAGTACATTAATACTACCCTTTCTAAGTGATTTATATTAATATATTATACCAGTAAGATCACGCCAATATAAAAAAAAAACTGGTCAAGAGCGAGTCGGACTCGGACACCGAGGGTTCCGTACCATCATGTTTTTAATTTTTCATCGGCGAGGAAACAGACAATTCGTCAGAGAATTTTAAGACTGTGCACTGCGGTGTAGATTATTGCAGTTTTATGACACCGCCATCTCTTGACCGATAGTGGAACCAACGTAACTTTTATTGATGGTTTCCGAAAAAGTGTGCTATTTAGAGACTTTGCTATTTAGAGACTTCTTTTTATTTTTCCTGTAATCTTTACATAAACTTCTATCATATAGAATAATTTCAGATTTTTCACTTTGCAAACTTTGGAGATAAGGGGGAGGGAGAACTGTATTTTTGTTTTACATTTTTCATCAAAAGTCGAAAACTTAGCGGCCTAAAAAAAATGTTCAAGAATGTGCAAACTGCGCTCTTTCATATGATACCCCACATGCCCTAGTAACCTACTTCGAATATTTCAGACCCCCTTTCAGTCCCTGTTGCAGAAAAGATACATATATTTTTATTGCTTTCTTATTTGCAAAATAGTGTGGCAAACGTCATCTAAAACTATTCCAAATTTCAAGTTGATAGCATTAGTAGTTCTTGAGATATCCAGCTGTGACAGACAGACAGACCGACAGACAGACAGACTGAGTCTCACCATAAGGGTTCCGTTTTACCATTTTGCTACGGAACCTTAAAAATGGACCACTGTGTATCACAGTCAAGCCAGTAAATTCATGTTTTGTGCTCTTGTTTGTCTAATGTACCAAGAGTGAGCATAATATTAACACTATTATTCTTTTGTGTTCAGATAATGTGACTGTAGGATTAAAAAAGCTGAGGAAAACAGTGTTTCCGAAAAACAGTGCCATGTCCACTGAGCGTAGTAGCCATTAATTCTAAAAAGGCGCCCACAAAAATACGAGATGTGTCCAACAATAAATCATAATTAGAAAAATGTTGTATTTATATACTTTCATAATCATGTTTGTGTTTCAATTAACAAAATGTTGTCGGGTGTGCGAACGTGAGGCCGAGGGTGGCGCTACGGGTTACGGGCTACGCGACGCTACGTCCCCTACGACGCTACGAAGGGTTCGTAGCGTCGTAGGGGACGTAGGACTACGTACGGCTACGCAGGACTACATAATGCCTCGTCAGCGGCATGCGGCGATCCTGTTATTTACTGGCGCTGGCCACGCAGCCTGACAAGGGTCCAATTCAGGTGATTTATGTTACGTTTCACTTTCGACGCTGTTGTACCCGTTCAACTTACATCGGTCTTTATAATGTTACAACTTATTTTGTGGCATATAATATTATGTTTTCAGAAAATAATGGCCTAAGTTATCTTAGTTAAAGTTTCGGAACAAAATTGTTGACGGGGTATTGCTATAAGATACCTACTAAACTTTAATTAATGTATCTTGGGGTTCGAGTGCCTACTTGGTTTTTCGAGACATCGCCAAGCGATTGGTCGACTCTTCACGTGACCTATTTTTTGGCCAAAGAATCAGCATCGCCATACAACGTGGCAATGCTGCCAGCCTTTTTGGCACTTTTCCTGATGACAGTGATGCGGACGAATATGTTGATGCCTTATGATTCTTTTCCCCCTTTTTATATACATATTATTAATATTATTTTAAGTCTATTAGCTTATGTATTATGGAAATATTATAGTCTTTAATAATGTCTAAAATATTTTTTTTTTCTGGAGACCATCTAAGCAGAGATTTCTATAGTTTCCCTATATAGCACAAATTGTACACATAAAACTACCTGTTCAAACAATTACAACACGTACAAAAACTCCATACTTCTTCATACGTAACTAATAAAAGTTCGCGAGCGAGTTATTGTTGCAAATTACGACAATAAGGATTTACGACACGCATACGTACCTACAATATAATAAAACATACCTATATATTGTGTAGTAGAGGGGAAAGTTGGTGTTTGTGTATTACAGAGTTGGCTTTGTCTGGCGTCCGCCTGGAAGTTTCCTTTTGTAATGTAAATGAATCAATGGCGCACAACGATCTGCCACCCGTCGCGATATCACAAACAAACAGTTAATTATTGTGACAGATTGATTTCCCTTCTAATTTGAATTCCATGTCAAAGTTCAGACACTCTATCTTTTCCGTATCTGACGGGGCAATATAGGTATAATGCCTCGTCAGTTGCGCGTTGGTCAGTCTGTTAAAACATAATTAAAGAAGTGAATAGTTTTTTGGTTTTATGTATTTTATTTTCTATTTTCCTCTTACACTCTTACACTCTGCGTCTACCCATGTCTCTTTTACCTATCAGCCTGTCGCAGGTATGCTGGAAGATATTTCTTTAGAAATAAAACAAGTATCACCTTTGTAAGTATTTTTCGAACAAGCAGGGGAACGAGGTGGGGGCATGGAGGGGGGTTTCAGGGGATCAGACCAGAATAACTCGTATTTTTCGGTTCCTTTCTTCTTGTTTGTTTATATTTGTGCACGCACATAAACTGTCAAATAAAAAATTGCGCCTTAAATACGATTTGTGCCTACAATTAGTTCTAGAAAAAATATAGTCGATTTGTAAAAAGACCGTTGTGCATACAGTTGTCATCAATTTCAAAACTACTTTGAATGGTTTTGGTGCATTTCTTGCATACATACAGAGTATATCAAAAAGGCGTACTTAGTCAAATTTAAGGATGTGGTACAGAACATCAAACTGAACAACTTTCCATGGGACCAACATCGTAACCGAGAAAAAGTATATCAGCTGTCCAATACAAAACTTCAATACCTACTCGACCCAGCTGTATCTTGAGTACGATGTTGGTCATCCCTCTAAAGTTTAATTTAATTAAAAATCCCTGGGCGCAAAAAAAAAACAACAAATATATGCCGCAAATAAAAAAAAATTAGTAACTCATTTAAAGAACTGGGGCGCGTTATTTTCTGTTTGTCAGCTACCACGTGCCTTATTACTCTCTCAGCCTACTTCCCTTCAAGTGACTTGATGCCCAAGATGTTTTACAATTAAGGAAAACAATGACAAAATCTGCTTATTTATTAAAAAAAACAATTTATTGCTGGTCCTATAATGCAAGGAAACAATTATATTCTTTGTTTTGGGTTTTCATAAAATAATAATGAAAAGAGCATGTGTGTGTTTATTTTTGTCACACAAAGAAAAATGATTTATAAGATATTAGGGTGCTTATATCAGCGACATTTGTCGTATCTGCAGGTACGAGAATCGTCGTTATTAAAGACGCAACTCTTTAGAAGTCTTTTAAAAATATCCGTCATTGAAAAAGGTCCTATTCAAAGATCGCTTCAAACGAACCTTCAGGGATATTGCAATTATCAGAAGGATCGGCATTCATATTGTAGAATGGGTCCTCCTCATCCTTTGAGTAGGTTACCTATCCCTGTTTATTCCTTCGTAGCCTCTGACGAGACCTACGAGGTCAATACATAGCCGAGTTCAAACGATGACGACATTTATCGAAGTGTTTGTACATATGTTTATGTTTCAAATGCAGTTAATGGAACGTTTATTGAATAACGCCCTAGTTTAGCAAACTGTGTCAAAACTGTTGCCAAGTAAATACTTTATATGCTAGTGCATGTATTTGTCAACTGTCGTTAGTTCTAGCTTGCTGTTAAATAGTAGTTTTAAAGTAATTTAATTTAGTTCGTGATGATTGTTTTTATTATTATCAATTGGGTTTAGATTTAATTGGTTTGTATACAGGGTTGTTTGTAAAACACCAAAAACCTCTTAACACGTTCACTGCGTAACAGGCCGATATCGGCCTGCCGCGGTACTTCAGCTGGTGCGGACGAAGAAAACTATGTCCCGCTCGCTTGTGCGAAACGACTATCTCAGGCGTTTGTAAAAATTCGACAGAGACAAATATATATTTCATCTTGCGGTCAAAATTGTAGGTGTTCCCCATCAAAACATAACGGCAGGCTTTTATCGACCTACCACGCACTGACGATGAAAAACATCCGCTGAGTGCGGCAGTGGGCCTATTTCGGCCTGCCCTCCCAACAGGCAGCTGGCGACCCGATACCGCACAGAGCGCGCGCCCCGCCAGTTAGTGTTGTGCTATTTAACTGATCTGACGTAGCGTTCGATATAATCAATGATGGCAAGCAATAAAAGAAAAATACAAATTTTGGAAAATGCAGTTATTGATAGTGATAGTGACAGCAGTGAAGAAATATTTTCCACTAAGAAAAATAAGAAGAATTTGGAAACAAATGTGCACGGAAAACGAAGCACAAGCGGTAAGTTTTGTTTACTACCTACACATATCAACATTATCAGCCTCTGGGGAAAGTTGTTCAGTTTCGCGAGTTCTGTGGTGAAACTCATAAATGGTTAATAAATCACACGGAATTAAGAAAAAAATTTCATTTCAGAAAATCAAGTAATATCTAAGGACAATGACCATGTCCTTGAGATGAGCGCTAAACGAAGAAATTGTGCAGGGTGCTACGACAGACTGCGGAAAACCTTTAATAGTACCCAACCAAAAAAAAAGTTAAGAAAATAAAAAAATATTGCAGGAAATGGAACCAAAACCTTTGCGTAACATGTTTCCAAGACATAAGTAAATAAAAACATTTTTCAGTTCTTTTACGATAATTCTGTTTTATTTTCGATATCCCCTTATTTTTCTCTGTCCCATCACTACTAAAAATACTTTCTAGTGCGGTTCAGGTCGATATCGGCCTGCCACTTTTCCTACTTTATTTCTCATTTCCTGTTTGGCAGATCCCGGGGCGAATCAAACCTAAGGAAGTTGGGTTCAAGGTCATTCTAACAATATAAAAAAAAAATGTATACATTGTGTTTCCACAAAGTTATAGCAATTTAATATATCCTAGTGCTGGTGGGTCTAGAAAGACCTGCCACGCACTGGCGAAAATATCATTGGGAGAAATCTTGGCCCGCCGCGCCGCCGCACCAGATGAAGAATTATGATTTTACTTGCCGCAGTAAACGTGTTAACAGGTCATTGTACTCATCATTATGAACAACTTTTACTATGGGACGAAATCTGCAATCGCGAAAAAAAATCAGCTGTTCCCCCTACATTTTGACGAGTTATACGAACATAAATGTAGGGAAGAGCTGATTTTTTTTCGCGATTTCAGGTTTGGTCCCATAGTAAAAGTTGTTCATAATGATGAGTACAATGACCTCTTAAGAGGTTTTGGTGTTTTTCAGATAACCATGTATAATTACTTCCTTCTGGCTAGACAGTAGGTACGTTTAAAACCACCCTCAGCAATGTTTCCTACATCGTTTAGGGTAATTTAGTAGTTATTTTCATTTTGTGATTGAACGCTGAGAGAAATCAAAATCAAATCAATAACTTATTAAGGCTGCGAGAAATAAATGAGTTGTGCTCAAATTTATTTATTAAGGCGGAGATTTCTTGAAAACGGTCAAAAAGTTAGTTTTTTAAAGCAACACGTATCTCTTAAACCGTAAATTATTTCGACAAAAAAAAAAATTTCAAGTCTTATTTTAATACAGTGATGGAACTCAAATCATAATTAAACATACATTAATGCATCAGAAAATCTTCATATGGTGTATATGAAGATTTTCTTGTTTGTCTTTAAAAGCAGTTTATCCCTTCATTAAAAATTTTAATTACAATTAAAAATATACCATAAATTTCTAATGCCAAACTGCATTCAGTGATGGATTATTTATTATTAAAGAGCTTTTGTATAGATAATTGCTTCATATTTTGCAATAAATTACCAGCGTTGTGTCATCGCGCTTCTCTTTCTTTTCTATGCAGTCCGACAGTGACCGCGCTTTAGATTATGTAGTCCCCTTAACAAACGATTTTGTTCGCTATTCATTAAGTAATTTAAAACTTTGCCACAGTTGGTTAAAGCTCCAAGTATTGATTGATTACTAAGTTGACTATATTTATTTAATTTTAAAACCTTTATCCAAGCTTAACAATAACGAGAGTAAAGTTTTGATTGATTCAACCTCTTTGGAAAGTTTAACATTCTTAGGTATAAACATGTGCACAGGCTACTGAAGGAACACGGTTGGGTTTTAGCCAGTAAAAGTCTGACACGCCCTTCCGCTCCGTCCAGAGCGGGAGATGTTATTTGATAATTTCCCAACCATAAAAAGAAAGAAAGGTATAAAAATGTACCTACCTATCTACATATTATTATCATGAAAGTGAAGGAATATTAATTTCATACAATTTAACACTTACCATTTCACAGGTGACTGCGACAGAGGAGCCTATCTCTAGATGTTTCCTGGCCAGCTCGAACACTGGCACTGCAGCCACAGCCACTTCTAAAGCCACTATTCCAGCTATGCCCAATATCACCGCCGTTGGACGAAATACTGCAAAATATACTTTTATTTACATACGGCTTAGCATTATAATAATAATAATATTTTATTGACATAAAAGTATGTTACGTTAATATATGGAAACCCTGACTCCTGTGCTAGGTTGTAACCTGTGTTACAGGAATCAGTGTCAGTGTTGCCAAATTTTAACAATGCGAGAAGGGGGTATATCGTCCCAATCGAGATTTAAAAGCCAGAGTTCCTTAATGATTAATTTAAATGTCACTCGAGTGAACTCAAAAACCTCGAGTGGGTTCCAGTTCCAGTTTTTCACAGATTTTATGCAATAAAATTTAAACAATTTTAAATCATACATATCATCATCTGCTTGAGGCATATGTATGAGGGTGGGTGTGTATCCATGTGTTCGTATGCGTGCGCTTGAGTGAGTGAGGGTGTGTGTGTGTGTATCGGGGTGTGTGGGGGTGGGGGTGTGTCGTCGTCGTCGTTTCAGCCGATAGACGTCCACTGCTGGACACAGGCCTCCCCCAATTTTGGGAGGGTTTGCCTTGGCAGTCGGGTTGGCGATCGCAGTATGGTATGGTGGTGGAATACATAGAGAACGCTGCTGCCCATTCTCCGGTACGATCCTTAGTCGCCTTTTACGACACCCACGGGAAGTAACGAGTGGTGGTATTCTTTAAGTCCGGCACCACACAGACATGTTGCATGTTGGGGGTGTGTGCATGTTTATAATGGGACCTGCCAATTGCATGGTTTATGTTATGATTTTTTCTGTCTGTATGTAATCCAGTGTTTGTAGCTATGTGCTAATTATGATAATCCTAAGGTATTATCGTATCCTATACTCCCCGTGGGTGTCGTAAAAGGTGACTAAGGGTCGTACCGGAGAATGAGCAGCAGTATTCTCTATGCATTCCACCCATACCATACTGCGATCACCAGCCCGCCTGCCAAGAGTTGCGAGATGATGATGATGAAGGTATTATCGTACATGTTAGGTACGGGATTGACTGATAAATTACGGATTTTCTCTTGATATTCACGCGTTGAGGTAGGAAAATGAACCCTTACGTGCTCGGGAAATCCCGAAACATGCACTAGAAACAAAACTAAAAGCTATCATAAACATCAATGTACCTAAGTGTCTAAAAAGTTATAAATAAATAAGATTTCAGTTGCCAACCAGTCAGTCAAAATAATTCGCGCGACTAAACCCCGATGGAACCCGATAAAAAGTTTAAATTAGAAATCATTTTAAAATTGTTTTCTCACCGGTCGAAAACCAACAAAGGACAAAGTACCTAATTAAAACTTTGTGAAATATTATTAAACTTTCTCAAGTCAGTATTTCGAAGCATTGTTTAGGCTTCAGGTCCACCCATTATTTCATACACATTTGGGAATAATGGAAGTTTATTCATAACAAGGACTTAATGGGAAATAGTTCGATACTACGAGATGGCACGAGAGTTGCTCGCAGCTAGATATATGGTGGTGTATAAGAGTCTGTGATGCGGCAAATTGGAAGGCACAGTGAGTTAAGCCATGTATTCACTAGAGAAATTGCAACGTAAAGATTCGATTTATATCGAGCCACAACGCTGGTAGGAAGCAAAGGATCGGGTAAATTAACTCCACCTGTACTTAAATGTAACAAAACAAAATAGGATTGTATTCCACATAAACAGTTATGTACATAAATGTTATGATAAATCAAGGTTAGTGTCGTTATGATAACTAGGACGAGAGTTTCGGATTCGAACTCGTGTCTCAACTGATTATTTTAGAAATAACTACATAGTTTATAAAAACATCTGATTCTGAGTTTATTGGTACCCAATGGTGACCTGGTCTGTGTGGTGCCGGCCTTAAAGAATACCACCACCCCCTACTTCCCGTGGGTGTCGTAAAAGGCGACTAAGGATCGTACCGGAGAATGGGCAGCAGCGTTCTCTATGTTTTCCACCATCATACCATACTGCGATCGCCAACCCGCCTGCCAAGCGTGGCGATTATGGCAAACCCTCCCAAAATTTGGGGGAGGCCTATGTCCAGCAGTGGACGTCTATCGGCTGAAACGACAATGGTGACCAATAAACTCAGTGTCAGATGTTCATAGTTAAATGCAATATAATGAGAACAGGACCCATTCAAAGCGAATGGCTTTTGAAATTGAAAGTCTTCACCGTTTTTAATATCAGTATCTGAGGTACTTTCCCGGGACCTTTGGGAAGATTTTATCGCAGATGCTTGCTATTATTGAGATGAGGGTTCTTTGATAATACAGTCCTTGAATGAGTACAATTATGCTGGATATTTTTATTTGGATTCTGAATAAACGATTTCGATGAACTTTCCTTTAAAATGCTGATTTTACACTGAAATACCAGTAATAGGCCATCTGATGTCTACTTGTATTGAGGCTATTAAAAAATGGATCTTGTTAAACCAAATTCTTTTAAATTCTGCATAAAGGCTTTAAAGCAAGTTTAGTGTTCCTGGTAAAGTGGGGCTACCTTGACGGAACGGCAGTAGGGTGCGATTGTGGAGCTGTGTCACAAACCATGCTCCTATCCTGCCCTCTGTGTCCCAAAACATGCAGTCAAAGTAACCTCTGCCTTTACCTCTGATGACGCCGTAGAAGTGGCAAAGTTTTGGGCCAAGAAGATATAAAATTCAGCTGTGCCAGCGACACGAAGAAGAAGAAGCAAGTTAAGTGGACATTACTTACTTTGCTTACAAACAAATGGGTTTTTCTGCGCTAAAGAATCCGGGAATAACAGTCGGAAACGAATTTAATCTAAGAATAGAAGTAACAATAGTACCTACCCAAGCAAAGTAGTTGCAAATAAGCAAGACAAATAAACGGCATTTCCCTAGTCTTAATTCTCTGAAATGGGCATTGAATGAAAATTCAACGCCCTACAGAAAAAAACGTTTCCGCCATTCAACAAAAAACAAAAAATAAGGAAAACAAGACAGTGTGAAAAGCGCACAACAGTATAAAAACTAGTCATTCCGGGTGCACGGTTATGGCCAACCAAGTGACTAATTGGAGGGCACGGTGAGAGCGCGGCCGGCCGGGCACCGCCGCCCCTTGCAACAAAAGACTCCACTTGCGACCTGAGGACGCCAGTCGCCACTTGCTGCTATTCCGCCCACGACTTTAATTTATATGAATAGCTACATCTACCTCCATAAAGTCAGTTAATGACGGTACAAAGACATCCGGTTGCGGAGAGACTATTACGGGAAATAATTGGGTTCCGTGCCTAAAGAGCACCAGAGTTTTTCTTAGAATTATCTGGAGGACAGATAAAAAAAAAATCTCGCAATGCAAGTCAAGTAGTTTATACTATAGCTTTCGCATGCTGTCACTGACATGACGGGCCTCTAGTTTTAAAAATTAATTCACGTCATGTTTGCTGATATTTAACGGAAACTGATTGTGTATCATTAATGTAAAAATTAAATACAAATTCTACTTTGAACTTACCATTAATTGTTATATCTCCGTTGTAGTATTACATCGAACAAATTATTTATTAATGATTTTATATTTTTTGTCCGATAAACAGCTGCAGTAACTACAGTTGAAAGTGGTAGCTCTTTCTTTCTTACTTTTTATGTATGGTTTTTAAAAATGAAAGTGAAGGTTTACCTGGATATTTTCTCGAGATTGTTCCTATCCATGAATATACCATCAGCAAAGGATAAAATGACATTGCAACGCAAAAGTCATACAGCCATAACTTCAGTCCACGTCTAATGTCGCCAAATCCCGCTGCAACTATTGACAGCCCTACGTTTATCCTGTAAAAAAGGACTAATTAATTGAATTATTCACAAGAATATTACACAAACACAGCCGGGTCCATCAAAATATACCCAAGTTTACATTAATATGAAGTACAAACGAAACTTCTACATTAACGCAGTAAAAATGACATAATTTGGCGTCGACATAACAAAAAGTTCTACGCTGCTTGTTCAACATTTTTTCGTAGCACAAAATATTTTGTATAATTAAGGGAACACGAGTGAAAATTGCAGTATTTAGTCTCTGCCAAGCCGGGAGATAAAAGCCTGTAGATCTGGCATCTGGAATTTAAACGAGGAACGAGAAAAACGTTCATGGGTAGTTAATTATAGGGAGTGCCTCTGAATCGCGTGACAACACATCCAAAGCATTAAAAAGTGTTTTTTTTATATAACTTTCGGAAACATAATTATGAGTGTTTTAGGAGAACTAATATACTTTAAACTGAAACTATGTCAGTGGAAAATAAAAAGTTTTTAGTTCCCTTTTCCATAATTGTGACTTGTTATGTTAAATAACTTCCGTATCGTAAACGAGCCAATTTTTAGAATATTAGTGAATATTAGAATAAATTTCCAATATTAGTAAGACAATTACTTTTTCTATTGTTACCGAATTTAATAAGCTTGCATAACAGACAAGGGGGATTGTGTACCAAAAAGATAAAAACTATTTTCAATAGTAATATTGAAAAGAGAACATTTCAAAATCTATCAGAATTCTATTAAAATGAATTATTAAAGTATAAAGTTAAAGTATGTATAATGTTTACTTGCTTTCCACGGTCGACGAGGTCATAAATGACGGTATCACAGAGCAGTACTAGGAGAATGACGACGAATATATGGTAGATAGCCCTAATGTGTAGAGACGAGTCTATTAGCCTCGTCAGTGGCGACTCTCTGCTGGAGAATTCTTCATCCTTCTTCTCCTCTTGGTGTGTCGCTACTCCATTCTGCTTCCCACTCTTGTGCCGGTTACGAATGCCGTTTTCTGTCATTTTTGTCTTTTACTCTGAAACAAAATGTAAAATTGAGGTTATTTCAAATATCTTGTTGGAATACTCAAGCGGCGGGGGCCACTTCCTTGCTGGTTTGTATGGAGCAGGCTACGCTTCCCAAACGTCGCGGGTTCTTTGAAAGGCCAGTAGACAAGAGACAATGCAAGGGCAAAGGAGGATGTATCACTTATGGTGGGCAAAAAATCGTGGATCAAACGGAACAGGGCGATAGTTGGGGTTATTTGCCGTAAAAAAAAAGTATCATCACTACAACAGTGCTTTTACGTCAGCGGGTACCATGATTTATCAGTAATTGGCACTTTTCTTCTTCAATATATTTTAAGTCTCACGATTAATTATTTGTAACTTTAGAACGTTACTGTAAACACTCAAATCGTCATAATTTATAAGGAGTTCAAGTTAGGGCTCTGCCACAAAGATATTTTTTACTGCAAATAACCCCAAATATAGCCCTGTTTCGTTTGATCCACGATTTTTTGCCCACCTCGTTTATTGCGAAATACAGATATATTGCAGCAATAATCGTTAGCAAAGCGAGGTGATTATGATAAAAAGAGTGTCTCACGACATGCGACAGCTCAAACCGTCTAATATAAACTCTGTTCAATGTTCATCAATAGACGTTAACGGCCGGTACTGATAAGATAACAGTCAGTACAAACTCAGTACACACGCACCAAGCTTTGTTTTGTCTGGCTTGTTGGGTAACATTCGGAACGCCAAGCTTGCGATTGGTTACTATCGTGGTTTACGTAGTATGGTTACCGATCCTATGTGGCCAGACTTTTTAGCCTGTACTGTAGAGTTTTTGAAATTCGAAGAGTGGTTGAGATGTCCTATCCGCAATGTTGTAAAAACAAGTGAATTCGATTTTAAATAGCATGCGGTCACTTGTGTGAGGAACAAACTTTGCAGCATAGAAGAACTGTGCAGGTCCAATGAGCTTTCTCTTGTATGTGCAGCATGTATCAAAAAGGTGTTGTCATATGGAAGAGTGTGGTACAGACCCTCAAACTGAACAACTTTCTCCATGGAACCATCGTAATCGCTAAAAAAATATCAACTGTCTAATGTGTGTATTCTCCTCTCACCTGCGGGGAAATCAAAATTTGATTAATAGGTAACAATAGAATAAGTAATTGTGTCTCATTAGTCATTAGTCACAGTTGTACTCATATTTTATTTGTTTTGTTTTCCCTTCTACTCTTAAACTCTTACACATGTTGTCTACATCTATTTTTATCTACTCTTCTATCTTAGGTATGCAGTACCTATGCTGGGAGAAATTTCTTTAGAAATAAGCATCACCACTGTACGTATTTTTCTGTTCCTTTCTTCTTGTCTGTTTATGTGTGTACATAAATGGTTAAATAAATAAAACTTTAATACCTACTTGACCCAAATGTATGGGACGGCTGATTATTCTTTCACGACTACAATGTTGGTCCCATAGAGAAAGATGTTCAGTTTCATGGTCCGTAAGGTGTGGTCATATTGAAGGGGGTGGCCCCTTCAATATGACCACACCTTTCTGATACTTGCTGCAGATCATCATCATCATCATCATCTGCCTAGCCTTTTCCCAACTATGTTGGGGCCGACATCCAGCCTAACCGAATGCAGCTGAATACCAGTAGGTATTTATTATATTATTATTTGCTTTTTTTTCTTTTTTTTTGGTACCTGCTGCAGATACAAAACCTTACAGGCCACTAATACCGTGCGTTTTTCTCGTGAAATATTAAGAATTCATTCAAGATCAAGATCATTTTTATTCTTAACTAGCTGCGCCCCGCGGTTTCACCCGCGTAATTGTCGATCCCGTGGGACTATCGGGATGAAAAGTAGCCTATATGTTAATCCAGGGTGTCAGCTACCTGCATACAAAATTTTATCAAAATTGGTCCAGCCGTTTGAGCGTGAAGAAGTAACAAACATATAAACACACACACACTCACACACACACTCACAAACTTTCGCCTTTATAATATTAGTGTGATATTTTGACATTTTGTTTTTTCTTTTTATAGCATTTTTATAATTTGGCAATTTTATATTTGACATTTTATAATTTTTTTTTTCGATTCTGACATTTTTATATATTTTGTTATATTGTGTTTAAATGATCAGTTTTGTTTTGGGTTTTTACCTGTTTTGAATTTAATATTATATTTTATAAGTAATTTTAATGTATGAATTTGAAACTATGGACTAGAATTATGTCAGAAATAAATAAATTATTATTATTAGTTTTTTTATTAAGAATCTGTCGCAGACATTTCGCCTGTTTTGTCCTATCGTAAACAGAGCACACGCAATGCTTGTTCGCTGTTGACACTATGCCCTCTATAAGTGTTATTGTTCTAATATTGACATTCGTAATAAAAACCAATGTTTAAGCTAACTTGCTTTGTTTGTTTTTTATAACCGAATAAGTTTGTTTTATTAAAATAAATATTGTTATTGTCGTTGACCTTATAAGTAGGTACATAAAAGTTAATTAAAAGTACTCAATAACTACAACAGTAAAGCTACATAAGTAAGCAGAATATATATTTATAAATACAAAATAAAAATATGTTTCTACTATTGGGAGTTCTTGTTGTTTCTACTGCCAGTCAGATATATTTTCCACCTTCACCCACGTGAATATCGGAAGTTATCCCCCTGGAGCGTCCTACCGGGACAAAAAGTAGCCTATTCCTAATTAATTATTTTTTTTACACATCTATTCAAATAGAGCTAGTGTACTCATCGTAAACGGGGACTAAAATAGCTCTTTAATCCCTAGGGATTAAGAGTGATTTGAATTTGGAATGTGGATATTGTTAGTAAGAATTCCAATCACCAAAGAGATCAATCACGAACATTGTATGAACAAGCAACAGGCTGTATGAATATAAAGAAAACCGCGCGCGAGCCAAATTAAAAAAAAAGTTTAAACAACGCGCGAAAAGCATTTTGCCTTCGTTCGTAATTGTTTACTCAAATTAGAATTTTACTTAAGTTTTATAAAAAAATTGTATGTCTTCCTCAAGTAATTGTATGTAAATAAACGTACTATTCATAATCATAAGTTGCACTTATTTATTTTTTCATAGATGGTGATAAAAAGAAGAGTGTCCACCTCGAGAGCAACACTATTTTAAGCTCGAGTGACTTACTTTGAAAAAAACACTCTCACCTTGCCTCACCTCTCGGGAGAAAACAACTATTTTGAAAATAGTTATTTTCTCCCTTGGCAAACAATCTACTATTCTATGCCATATATCTCCTTGCCAAATGTTATCGAAATCCATTCAGTACTTACTTAGCATTTTAATTTTTTTGCGTGGTGCCCTGATTATTTTTATATAATAACGTCGAAAAAATTTTACTATGGCGTAAGTTACTCCTTATATCAGCTATCTGCTAGTGAAAATTCCGTCAAAATTGGTCTAACCGTTTCGGAGATTAGCCGGAACAAACAGAAACACAGACAAATATGTTATATAAGTACCGTATATATTTTCATATGCATTTAAAAGCCGCTGTTGACATTACAAACAGGCGCTTCAGTTTTATTTATTTGTGTAGATTTCAGCAAGAAATCATAAGCAGCTGTTGTAGGTAACTGCTTAGCTTCCACGTCGAAATTAGACGCAAACCAAATATTAACATGATACAATATATATTAATACATTATTGACGGGTAATACAATTGCACATGTCAGTTAATGTAATTGGAACAACAAACGGGGGTTTAGATCAAAGGCGCTTGCACATGCGTCCGACAGTGATACAAACCACACGGTACACTGCACAGGTGTCAAACACCGCAGGCGTTTATTTTCAATTAGCCTCTGTTATCGCCGTCGCCACATGTGCGCCTAATCACATCCGCATAGACTATGATAGATAATCTTTATCTAACCCTACACACACGCACGAACATTTTCTATCGATCAGCAGACACAGGAAATATGATTCGTTCTGGGTTAAGTATATCCTCCGAACTAAGGCCCGTTATTTTTTTTATCGCAAAATGGGCCCTTGATCTCGCTCTTGGAAAGCGATTTATTTTAAAACTCACTTTCAAATACAATTTCACACAACATTCTTAATACACAACACGTTAAAACATCTCAATTTTTACACTGACAATTGCCAGAGCTCTGGACGAGCCTATTTTTTGCACAAGCATTGTTACATTGTTGCCTATCGAACTAACCTTTCACACTTGATAATGTTCCACAACAATAATTAAAATTTCATTACTGACAACGTATCTATAGTGACACCTTTTGCATCAGCCGTATCAATAATATAAAATTTGAATATCACCGCAGAATCGATCAATTTGAATTAGGAACTGATTAGATTTCAAGCACTTGGAACTATTTAAAATTATCAAATCATTTGTTAGCGACGTGGAAGTTCTTTGTTCTGATGATCACTGTCACAAATTATATAAGAATGTGACTAAGATGTACCGGAGAATAGAAAACATTCATTATTTACTATAAGTAAAGTGTTTGTTATTACTCGCGCACGCCTATCGATCTCATTAGCTTGCTTGCTACTGTTCATGTGTTAATTATTTATATTTTATCAAGCATCGTCGGACAACGAATACCAAGAAAGTTGAGCCAAGATAAAGAAATTATCTTGTCGCTTCAATCAGACTGAATTAAAAATATATCAATTGATAAACAAATTTTTATCGGGGATTATTTATTGTACCGTTTACAATGTTTAGGTGAACTCTACAACAATCCCTGATAAAAGAAACAATGTAAGTAGATAAGTATGTTACCTAAGAATCACCGGACGTGTTCGGAATTTATCTTATGCCTATCACAGCGAATTTTACATGAGCTGTGTTTGATTTAAATCAGTAAAATGGAAAATAAATTAGACAAACAAAATAAAACATACTCAAGATCCATAATAACTATTAGCTACGAATCATAATTTCATCACTTACTTGTTAGTCCCTATTGTTAACTAGGTATATATTTTTTTTTGGATTTTGAATTTTGGATTGTTCTCTTGTTGCACTCGTTATCGCGTTCTACTGTTTTGAATTTTGAATATGAATTTTTCTGTTACCTTTTTTTTTTACTTTAATCATAATGCTTTAATTTTAATTCTGATTGTAATGATAATTTTGATTTTAATTATTTATTCTAATATCGATTATGATTTTCTTTGTTTCTAATTAATTTCTCTATTCTCACTATGAGCAAAAAATCTTGTTAGAACATATATTTAAGAAGTTATTTTTTATGTAAGTGCTGTGTACGCCTGTAAGTGACTAATTCACCATAACTCAATGCCTATGTTATTTATTATTATGTAGGTATATCTCTTAGTGTATAGGTCGTTGGTGTACCTTTTAAATATAAATAATAAATAAATAATTGAAAAAATCTTATTAGGTATTGTGGCCACGATTAGACCGCCGAAATGAGTACAAGATCCATTTTATTAACTACATAATAATATTTCGACTCTAAAAACTCTTTTCACGCTCAAAACAAAATGAAGAAACTCTCGAAAACTTAAAATTCGCATAAATTCTGGGCCGAGAGCGAAGGAACTAAAAAACGTAAATTGAAGAAAACTTCATCCGAATTTTCCCGAATCCGAATCATATTTTTTTAATAGGTACCTACCAACATAAGTACTATAGCTTTGATTTTATTAAAATGTTCTTTAAATTTCTTTAGTAGGTTTAACATGCCGACTAATTTCTCTGAAGAATAGAATTTATAGAATATCACATTTTGTTCGCGAGCTGAATATAAATCCAGACTAATAATCCAAAATCATTTAAACAAACACACATTTTACAGATAATTATTATAACGTATCATACTTAATATTTTCGTTACATGCCTAGTATCGCTCGGTTTAGTATGACGTATTTATTTTATGTATAGAGATAAATGATTTTATTTTTGTAAGAAGGTTTGTACAAACACTTTTACACGTCAATCATGTTTTTTTTTTAAACTAGATTAGGTCGGCGTTTCCTATCTGACTACTCTGCGCAGAAAGGCCGAAACAAACTCAGAGGTCATAGTCTCTTTTAAAGTCCAGACATAATCTTGATCAGGTTATATGAAGAGCATGTAGATCGATGTCTGAGATGGTCTTTTGAGGAAAGAACCACACAGATTGAGAGGACCTGTCCAGTCAGTGCACGCATTTATCAGAAATAGTGCTGCTCAACTCAAAACTTAGGAGCTCAACGATTCGACGAACAATACCAAAGAAAGGACATTTGGGTAGGCCACATAAATTACTCAAACTGCCAGACAATGAAAAAAAAACTAACAGAACAGAATAATAAAAAAATATAAAATTAATAAAATGACCCACATCGTCGTCACATTCACAATAAATAAAATAATATAATAATTTACAAAGTAAGCAAATGCCATTGTTTATAAAAAAAATCATTAATGTCAATGTGTATATAAAAAAAAAACATTCAAAATGCAGAAATTGGAAGCAGCTCAATCCCAAGCCTCTTTGTCCTCAATATAATCTTTAACGGTATAAAAGGCTTTCTGGCACAACTTACGTTTAATGAATGATTTGAATTTATTAAGGCTCAGATCTTGAACGTGGCTTGGTAGTTTATTATAAAAGCGTATACATTGGCATCTGAACGAGCCACCTATTTTCTTGAGCCTTGTTGTAGGTACAACAAATTTGTGTTTGTTTCTAGTATTTATATTATGGATATCACTGTATTTTTTAAACAATTTTATGTTTTTATGGGCATATAAAAGATTTTCATAAATATACTGAGAGAGAAGGCAGAATCATTACATTAATCTGTTTAAATTTGTCTCTGAGAGAGTGTCTCGGACTTAATTTATAAATTGATCGAACAGCTCGCTTTTGTAAAACAAAGATAGTCTGAATATCGGCGGCATTTCCCCACAATAGAATACCGTACGACATTACACTATGAAAATAGCTAAAGTACACTAAACGGGCAGTCTCTATATCAGATTACGAATTTTTCTAACAGTGTATGCTGCGTAGACAGGTAAACAACCCATCGAGAACTATAGCAATTTTGCTAATGCAAGTAATTTATCGATGTTGTTATGGTCTTACGAGTTGAAGGTCCTAGGTTCGAACTCAGATAGGCGCGTTACATTGTGTAAATTATTTCATAACCACTGCTCTCAAACCCTTCACCGGTAAAGGAAAACATCTTGAGCCGTAACAAATCATAAGGATGAGGTTCCTCTCTCTGTAGTTTTAATATTCTAATATTTAAAAATGTATTTTTTTTATGACTTATATTAGTGAAATAAAGGAAATAATAATAACCCTACCGCCATATCTCTACGTTGATGACGTGGTGAGTCTTGCGTGCTCCTTTGAATCCTAGATCTTTGCCGGTAGAGTTTACTTTGCCTGTTGAGGTCTAAGGTGAGGAGCCAGACTAAGACAGATAAAATCCCATACTAGGTCGCATATGCCGTGGGCTGCATGGCCAGGGGGAAGTGAGCTGAATGCGCTAGTTGCTAATGGGACACCCAGCTTTATTCACCCTTGCCACAGTGAACGCAGGGCTCTGCTACGGTCGACTTTGTTAGTCCAAATCTACTTGTGAGAATTATTATGACAACATGATGAAACAAAAAGAAAAAAATAATAGCTGATTAAATGGAGATGTTTTCCCTATAATTTTTTCGACAGCTGCTAATTAAAGTAAACTTTAACATGTCACATTTGAGAATACGGTTAAAATAAATCAGAAAAATAAGATATCAGAAATCTAAATGGCAAAAAAAGATTACAATGAATAGTTTAAGTTTTAAGAACAAAAATAAGAAGACTGACAGCGGACATGCTAGGAAATAACGGTTTGCTAGAGAGGTACACATATTAGAAAACTAGAAAATAAATTCAACTTACGAAGAACAATGCACAACTTACAATTCTTAGATACGCTCAAACAGAAACTCACTCTTGTAAATAGTAGATTACACAGATACAATAATTGTACACTTCACGAAATTTAAAATAATACGTTTTGGAACAACGAAAACTAGTTTTATAGAATATAAAAAAAATTCAACCACAAAACAAACCGCACTCAGTAATGGCGAAATTTACAGAAACTACAGTTTAGCGTCTGTGGACGAACTTGCAACAGTTTTAATAATAGCGAAGCTGAATGGATTAAAATAAATAAAATAAGAATAATTGTTTTATTCTGCACAAACAACACGCACATTACAAAAAAGACTGCCACAGTACTAAGCAAATGGAGTTCGAACACGTTCCGATTGATACATTTCATGACGTCCTTCAAAAGTTAAACAACTAGAAAGCATGCGGTTCTGACTACATTCACAAGTTTTGGTATAAAAATGTTTACTTACATCCATACCTACACACTCAGGGTCAAATTAAGTTAGTTATTGAAAAACAGCATTGTGACTACTATATTCCGCACCATTTATATGACCTCTAAGTATTTCAATTTAGTATGACTTTTTGAATTTAAACCTAAATTAATCCTACATGACATTTCTATGAAAACTGTAATTCATCTGTATGTATAACAATAAAATAATTTAATTTAATATTATTTCATATTTAATTTAATTTTCTAATACTATGGGTGTATGTGTAAAAAACTTGCCTGAAATAAATTTATTTATTTATTGAAACTTCGCAGACGTGATGGACGTCGACATCTAAAAACACAAAAAAAATTGGATTCAACGTCCGTTACCTATCAGATTACCAATAAGTTTTTTTGTGTAAAGTTCACAGAGCGATATCGTTATGTAGGTAAATATGATAAAACAAAAAAAAATACAGATTTTCTCAACTCATATTTCTACTAACCACCCAGCCACCAGCAAAAACTCCACAGCCAGCATCCAGCAGTCTCTCAGCGGTCGCTGACCCCAAAATATAACATCAAACCTATTTTTTATATTTTTATAGATGAGATATACAGGGTTATTGCTAAAACATTAACAACCTCATAAGAGGTGATTGTACTCATCACTATGAACAACTTTTATTATGGGAGGAAACCTGAAAGCGCGAAAAAAAAATCAACTGTTCCCTACATTTTGACGAGTTATACAAACATAAATGTAGGGAACAGCTGATTTTTTTTTCACCCATAGTGAAAGTTTCGGTAGCTATTTTAATTTGACTTTGTATAATTATATCAACAGCTTTATTAAAAACTCTTTATCCAACAATGATTCCTACATACAGAGCGGAAGGAATTAAGTAAATGATACCGATACGAGGTTATTCCAAAAATTTCTCTCCTTGCTCTTGGCTCCTTGAAATTTTAAAAATATATAAATAAAAACGCCTTCAAATCATTGCCAACACAATGGACAACATGTTTACCTAGTACAACAGCTAAAGGAATTGTTGATACAGATCCCATTAAAATCCAGCAAGGTGAACGAGGCATATTCACCCAAAATATATACATACCTATAGTAATCATGAATGATAAGATGTATATATAAATTATGTAAAAACAGAATACAAATACTTACAGGTATTAACCTACTTGCATATTTCTACCAATTTCTGGTGTTTCTCGAAATACGGGAAGTCAGTGCTGTAATCCAACAGAATATCATGTAGAGCTGGACATCCATTTGGCATAATCTTGAGACGCTGGAACGAACTCTTCTGTGAAATTATTATGCGTTTTTTTTTTTGCGCACTTTGGTACTTTTTCTAAAGATCAGTGTAATTTCTTTAAATATTTTAGGTATTCTTTTGTTTATTCGTTTTTATTTTTATTTTCAAACACGATAATATTTACATATTATAAGCTAATAGACTTAAAGTAATATTAATATGTTCCTACATGTATATATAAAAAAACAGGAAAAGAATCATAGGGCATCAAAAAATTCGTCCGCATCGCTGTCAGCAGGAAAAGTGCCCAAAAGGCTGGCAGTATTTCCCCGTTGTATGGCGATGCGGATTCCTTGACCAAAAAATAGACAAGCCCTCTGGTCACGTAGAGAGTCACCAACTGCTTGAAGTTATCTCGAAAAACCAAGTGGGCACTCGAACCCCATGGCCCTAGTGTTTAAACCCTAAAGACTCAAACATATACTTAACATAAACGTACTCCCACTGTGGTTGGAATATTTTCGCCGTTTGAGGGTTTCCGCACCTGCACTGCAGGTGCCGAAACCCTCAAACGGTGACTGCTGCAGGTCCTGCAGCAGTCGCCTCAGCACGATATTCTTATTTTGAATGTATTCTTATTTTGAATAAATGTTGTCTACTAATCTACTAATCCTGTGATTATAAAACGCAACCACGTTTTATAATCACAGGATTAGTAGATAACATAATTAGCTTAATTACATATGCAATTGTAGCTGAGGCTACAATTATTATTTTGTCTAAATATACACACTAATTAAGCACAAAATTATTGTTATTAAAGCCGATAACTGCCCGCTGTTAGTTGATAATAGGCACGCGGATACTATGCTAATTAGGTGGGTAGAAATAAATATAGTGACATTTGATATCATTAATCTACGAAAAATTCTATCTCTACCTAAAACTTCAAGCCCGACCACGATAAATTAACACAATAATTTTAACGTTGTGAATCATGAACTTCAATTAAAAGTCAAAAATAAAGGGACTTCAGTAAATTATATATCTGAGAACGGAAGTGGGACAAGAGGAATTAGGAGGCTATCCTGCCTTTGTATTGTTTCGTAACAAGTAAGCGCGTTTTACATTTCCGCCTAAACTTGTTTACCGAAAAAACAGAGAAGTTTTCGCTAAAACACTGCATACCTATCTAAAATTAATTTAGTCTGAGATTTTTTATATGTACATTTTTTTTTGTTAAAAATAGAGCGGAGAAACACTGATCTCATTTTATTAGTGACTGTAATATCGCCTTTGCCTCCGTGCCTTTGATGTAGGTCTTCATTTAAACCTTATTTTCTTTTGTAATGTCAGCTATCTTCTGGTGAGATATTTTTTCATGAAGTCGTGATTAGCAGGCACTTTGAACTTAAATGCTTAGATAAGATTTGAATAAGAATTAAACATAAAATATTAAAATATCTTGCAACTTAAAATGTCGCTATTTTTGAACGAAGTTCCTTATCGCAGACTTGGCAAATGAGAGCTAGACCTAAAAAAGTGTAAGATTTTGACAGTCACGACACTTTTGCTATAGTATGTGGGTGTTTACAAGTGTATGTCTATCTTCAGGTAGGTATATTTTTGTAGGTATAGACGTGGGGGAAGCGCATCAGCTTTTCTTTTTCCTTTTTATAGGTACTCTCAAATGTTGTTTGTTACCTACTATAAAGCGAAAGGAACGCCCCAACCAGGTATCCCACGACACCTCTCGACTTTTTTTTAGAATATAATGGCTGATTCAGTTTATTCACGACGTTTATTTTCGATCAAATCATCCCTAAATGATGTGAACACACATACGCAGTAATAGTTGATAGCAGTAGTGTGCATGCCCAAGATCGAGCAAGTGATGCATGGAGCCACTTCGATGCTCTGTCAATGGGGTTTACAACAAGCCAATTAGGGAGGGAGCCAATTTTCTCTAGTAGTTCCACTTAAGTACGTCGAGGAGAACGATATGTGAACCATAAAAATAACCAAACCGGGTATTAATACGTCTTGGTGTTCGTTCGACGAGCTAATTTAGGTCAAAACCAAAGGCTCTGTTAAACGATGTGGACTTAAAAATCATAAATATAAAAAATCGAACTGGGTAAGCTCTAAAGAGTGGCAGGGACGTCGATGCGCAAACTGTAACCAGGAATTCAGTTGATTCTAGACCCTCTAAGCCATAAACATTTTAAGCCGGTTATAAAAAAAAAATTGCTGTTCCATACATTTTGACCGTATATATAGGTATTGCACTTTTTTATGAAACTGCTGATTTTCTTTTTTATAATCTACGAAAAATTTCTACTTTAGGGGGTCTAGTGGCCACCCTGTATAGAAAGGCAAACAAACTTTAATGCAGGAATTGATTTCAAACCCTAAGTTAAAATTCGCCGCCGAAGTTTGACCCATATCGATGTTGCGCCGTAATGCACGTTCTACGTCACGATGACGTCATCTATCGCTGTTCCACGCTACACATGTATGCACACATGCCTCGAATGTATTATGAACGCGAAGATTTACTCGCAACGTTACCAAGAAATTGCCTCAGCTTTTGTGAGATTGGATATATTCCAACTATGCCAAATCTTAAAAGAGTTTCTTCTGAGAAAAGTTTAAAATTTATTTTAAGTATTGGAGGGATACCAAGTTGATGGTTTACAACTTGACTAAGTTTTATTCGTTTCTAGACATGAAATGAATGGAAACACCATAGCGCATCTTTTAAATATTGCTACTTCTTTCAACGATGTTGCACGCCGTAGTTGCTCGCCGCAACGAAAACGCCTGGAATTTGTCGTCGTTATGAAAGGAGATCTTCCAATTTGCCATAAACGCAAATTAATGGACATGTGCCCCTATCCTTACATACGGCGAAGTCACAAATCGCAGACGTCACTCAAAAAGCAGATTTTTTTTGTGTCTATGGGGCGAGAACACCCGGGGCGCGCCGAAAAAAAGTGTTCTGGGACTTTTGAGACGACGCCATTGCTGGCCATGTGAGTGGTTAAGACAGTATACCTTTAGTAGTCGGAAAAGTTGTGAAAACTAAGAGAAAAACATGGTTCAAATATTGACTCTCATGCACTTCGCGGTGGTAAATATTTTTCTCAATTGATAAGAATTTATCCAATACTAAAGTGATAAATGATGTTAATGGAGCTAAAGGAGTATGTAAAAGGGCTAAGGAAGGAACACGGGTGGGTTTTAGTCGGTAAGAGTCTAACACTCCCTTCCGCTCCACCCAGAGCACTTTGATGATTTCCCATCCGCAAAAAAAAAACCGGGCAAGAGCGAGTCGGACTCGCGCACCGAGGGTTCCGTAATATTCGGTTTTATGCATAAGGCTTATGTTTATGAAATTAATTTTCCTGCAAATATTCATAGTAAAACGCAGTGTTTGGTTGCCCACCGTTACCGGTAACCTATTACGAACAGCTGATTTTCGACCCACGGATTTAAACGGGGAGTATTGTTACTTTTATTATTTATTTACCACACAATCATCTCTTAGAATCGGTAACACGCCTTATTGAGTCCTAGAATCACTTTTCTTGGTGGATTTGGCACCTAGCAGTGGGTCAATGCCACTTCGTTTATGTACAAATTAAAATAGTAAATTATCGTAATATTTTTGATCCTGATTAGGTATAATATATTTGACACAACAATCAAGAACGTAGAATATCGTTTATTGCATTGTTATCTGTATGTAAAACTAAAATAAAATATAAAATAAAAAAAACTTTTTGATCTAGGCATCCTACCCACATAAGGAAAAGTAAAATCATAAGACAATAGAATCAATGTAACTTTGTACTTGATTTAATCAAGTTGCATTTCAATTAGATTCAGCAGCCTACCTCATTTCTCTATAAAGCACCCCTAAGTTCTCACAGTTTTCCTTTCATTTCTAGCTTTCCTTTTTGCCTGTCTTATTAGTTCTCACCGTTCCTTTAATTCTACTTTCAGTACTAATTTCTGAAACCATGCCTGTGATGACCCGTAAGGCTGCTGCTCAGGAGTTGGAGCTTAAGTTGAGAACGACCACTGAAGATCTTAAGGCTTCAAACAGCAAATGTCAACAGCTGTTACAGGAAATAGATGATAGTGAGAAGGAAATCGAGAAGGTCGTTTTCAAAAACACTAGCTTAAAACAAGAGCTAGTAGACCTACATCAACAATACCTGGATGTTGTCGATGAACGGGACAAACTGCGGGTGGTCACGGATGGTTTCAACAACTGCAGTAATATATATGAGGAGGCTTTATGTAGGGTTAGGGACCTTGAAGAGGAATTAATTCATGCAAATGTTCGAATCAATAAATTACAGAAACTAAAAGAATGTACTCAGGCTAAGGAATCCAATAATTTGTATAATGAATTATTAAACACTAATTGCAACCCCTTAATAACAATAGACCTTACTGAGGATTCCATTTTGAAACACAACAATAGTAGTTATCAAGTAAGTCAAAATAAAATTAAAAAATATGCAAAACTAAATAAAATCATAAATAAATGCAATAAATTTAGGAAACAGCAAAAACACAGTTCTAATAATATTAAACTAAGAAAAGAACGTGTTTTTCTTATAAATAAATTAAATAACTTTCAAATTAAATTAGAAGACAGTAAGAACATTTATGAGGTTGACACACAACGCTTACAGTCTGAAATTCAGGTACTTGAAGAGTCAATACATTCTCTTTACACTAAATATGTGCTGTCTGAAAAACAAATCCAGGAGCATATCCTTGCGGCAAATGAGTTAGTGGATATGTGCAACTCCAATGCAGACAGAGTGGACCCACTGACTCTCAGCAGCCCGCATTGTTCATTGGAAAGCACATCCAATCTTGGCACTCTCCAAACTGAGGGAACGGAGGACCCGTCCCAGTCAGGAAGTGCTCAGGTCTCTATTCCAGATCGAGATACACCAGATGTTGAACA
Source organism: Mesoligia furuncula (assembly GCA_916614155.1). Taxonomy (NCBI): domain Eukaryota; kingdom Metazoa; phylum Arthropoda; class Insecta; order Lepidoptera; family Noctuidae; genus Mesoligia; species Mesoligia furuncula. The sequence goes on along the minus strand of OU744803.1, from coordinate 12,883,984 downwards.
AGGTCCATTGCAAGTAGTTCAGACTGAGGCTAGTTCTCTCCCTTGTAGTAAAGTTTGTTACTGTTCTATTATGTTTTCTGATAGTTTTGGAAAAGGATTAGGTAAATTACTTAGCAACAACCTGTGTCATTCTTCACAAAACTTTTGCATGCCTCAGACTTCCTACAAACAAATAATCTCTTCAATAACTAGGAATGAATATGATCCTAATGCCATTATTACTGTACTTATAGGTAACAGTTTAAATGTTAAAAAAGATGATATCACTGATAGTGTCACCAACCTTATGAAGTTAAATTGTAAGAAAATAATTTTGTGTGCTTTTCCATATTTTGAGCACTTGTCAAACAGACAAAACAACTACATTCACATGTTAAATAATTACATGCATTTCATAGTTAGTCACCATAGTGACAAGTTTATATTTTTTGATACCAACATTTTTGTTGATAAGTTAAGGTCGACTAGGGATACTGTGTATCTGCCCATTAGTTTTAGACGTCAAATAGCTAGGCTATTAGCACTTAATATTAACCCAGACATAATTAGTATGTCGAAGTCATCCATAATTAGCACCACAATTAGTAATAGTACTAATGTTAAGTTGGTTAGCTCAGATATTTTAAACTAGTTTGTAAGACAACAGAAGGTACCACTAACAGTATAGCTACACTTAATAACAAAAAGGTATTTTCTGGCTCTAAAATAGTGAACTACAGAAAAGGGGCTAAGCAGAAATCCTTGAAATTATTTCATCAAAATATTCAAGGTTTTTCTTCCAAACAATTGGAAATTGAGTTATTTTTAGAAAAAACAATGTTTGACATTATTTGTATAACTGAGCATTGGTTAAAAGATTCTGAAATGCTAATTAACTATGACAATTATAGTGTGGCCAGTTGTTTTAATCGAAATTCAATGCTGCGTGGTGGTTCACTAATCCTAATTAAAAGTTGTATTAAATTCAAACCTCGTAAAGACATAGTTGAACTATCAGTTGAACATAGCATTGAGCTGTCTTGTGTTGAGCTAGATAAGCATGTTATAGTGTGCGTTTACAGACCCCCAAATTATCAAAACTATTCTATATTTGAATCAGTAATGGAAGATGTTTTGGCAAAACTTGCGACTGGTAATAGATCAGTAATTATCTGTGGTGACTTTAATATTAATATTTTAGAAAATAATTTACATACCAATAGATTATTAAATTTGTTTAAATCATTCAATTTGTCAAATGTGTTTGTAGAACCAACCCGAACAACTACGACTACTGCAACATGTATTGATAATGTTTTTTGTTGCTGCGACTATTTAGATAAAGCCGTTGTTAATTATCTCCCTTCTGATCACAGTGGTCAAACTGTAACTTTTGAGTACAACATGCCAATACAAAAAGTACAGATCCAATCCAGACCAATAACATCAGTTAATTTAAATAAATTTAATAGCAGTTTAATTTGTAAATTAAGTAATCAGAACCTTACAGTGAACAATGTTAATACTTTGTATAATGAATTCTTCTCGGTAGTCCAAACCGAGTTCAATAATTATTTTAAGAAGAACACTAAAAGTATCAGCCCCAAGTTTTTATTTTGTGACTGGGCAACTAAAGGGCTTAGGAAAAGTAGGGAAAGACTTTTCGAACTGTATGGCCTTAAGCCTTATATTAACACGGAAACTTTTAATAAGTATGTTGCTACTTACTCTAAAACTTTTAAGAACGCTTGTAAGGCAGCTAAAGCCTTATATATTAGCAACAAGGTTAAATCAGCAGACAATAAAATAAAGACGGTTTGGAAAATTATAAATAATGAAACAAACAGGAATAAAAAGCATAGTTCTGATTACACACTGCAGACGTCAAGCGGTCTCATTTGCGATAACAAAGAAGTGGCTCAAGAATTTGTAAATTTCTTTACTAGTATCCCACTCAAAACAACTGAAACCTTAAATTCCTCGCCCTCGCTCGCTTTTGATTTAGTAAGGGCGAACGTTTCAGCCTGCCCGATTGAATTTAACTTTAGGCATATTAACCCCTTAATTGTAATTAAAGCTTTTAAGCAAATTAAGATCAAATTGACCGAAGATCTTTGGGGAATGTCCATTAAGATCTGTACCTCAATAATTGAGACTATTGCACCTTACTTAGCCTTAGTATTTAATTCGTGTGTGGATCAAGGAGTCTTCCCCGATTTAATGAAATACAGTAAGGTTATACCACTTTACAAATCCGGAGACAGTAAAGACACCAATAATTATAGACCCGTATCCGTCTTGCCGGTTTTCAGCAAGGTGTTTGAAAAGATAATGCTCAATCAAATGCTCAATCATTTTAACACGAATAAAATCCTACACGATCAACAGTACGGTTTCACCAAAGGACGTTGTACGACCGACGCCGGCGTAACTTTATTAAAACACATTTTTAACGCGTGGGAAGAGGCCCAAGATGCCATAGGAATCTTTTGTGACCTCTCCAAGGCATTTGATTGCGTCGATCACCAAACCTTGCTTTTGAAACTTGAGCATTACGGACTTGGAAAACTTGCGCTCAGTTTAGTTAGTTCTTATTTAAATAATAGACAACAACAAGTTCAAATAAATGGTGTCAATTCACTTGGTTTAATAGTAAAAATTGGTGTGCCACAAGGCTCGATATTGGGTCCTTTCCTCTTTTTAGTGTATATTAATGATCTACTCCATTTATTAAAAAATCAACCACAAATGGTGTTATTTGCTGATGACACTTCCTTAATTTTTAAGGTAAATAGACGTGCTACAAATTTTGACGACGTAAATAACGCCCTACTGCAGGTCCATAATTGGTTCACTGCTAATAATCTAGTATTAAATGGAAAAAAAACTAAGTGCATAAGATTTTCTTTACCAAATGTCAAGGGTAGTGATTGTGAGATAATATTGAATCAAGAGAAACTAGAATTCGTCGATGAAACTGTTTTCCTAGGGATCACGCTCGACTCAAGGCTACAATGGGGTCCTCATTTAAAATCTCTTGCAGGACGGCTAAGTTCAGCAGCTTATGCTGTCAGAAAAATCCGTCAATTTACTGATGTAGATACCGCGAGACTAGTCTATTTTAGTTACTTTCATAGTATCATGTCTTACGGTATTTTACTTTGGGGACGGGCTGCAGACAACGATTCTATTTTTATTCTGCAGAAAAGAGCCATCAGAGCCATATATAATCTCCGTAGGCGCGATTCTCTAAGGGAACTGTTTAAGGAAATTAACATCATGACGGTGCCTTGTCAATATATCTATGAAAACATCATGTATGTAAGGAAAAATTTACATCTTTTTAGTAAAAGAGGTGAAAGACATAATTATAGTACTAGAAATAGGGACCTATTAGTTCAACCAGGTTTCAGACTGGCTAAAGTAGATTCATCTTTTATGGGGTACTGTCTAAAATGTTATAATAAAATACCTCTCCACATTCTTCAACTGAATGAGACAAAATTTAAATCTTGTATAAAACGCACACTATGCAGTCAGGCATATTATAAGTTAGGGGATTACATCGCTGACAAAAATGCCTGGCTCAATGCTAGTCCTGCTCCACAACTAATTGACTAACACTTGAAAATACTGTTGGAGCTGCTGAAGATTGTAAGACTATCCTTGCATTGTATAAACTCAATTTCCTTTGTATTGTATAATTGCATAGCACAGATGTGAGTTCTATGTAATCTATAGCTACCATTTACTGGGTAATAATATATCTTTCATTGACTTGAATATTCCCTGGCGGCTGATAGTGTGTCATGCTCACTCAAATGTCTCGCTGGCGGTGGCGTGTATGTTGGATCATTTAGCTCCCTTCAAAGTGGTTGAGCTGAATGGTGCTGATATATACGTCATGTTCGTGAACGGGCGCCGTCAGTTGGGACTGGTCATCACTTGGCCGCCTGGGCTTATTTTAATTGTTTTAATTTTGGATTGTTGTTTTGTTACTATTTGTTGTATTCTGGACGCTCTTAACGCGGACATCTTTTTTATTTTTTACATCGTTCTCACATTATATAATCATAAATTCAAAAGAAATGATGTAACAAATGTTTTTGTAAAATGAAATTTAAAAAGAGTGTCCATGGAGTTTCTTGCCCGTTCTTCTCCATAGGTACCTACGCTTTGGAATGGGCAACTAGCTTCATATTTTATGACTGACCGACTTCTTGACAATTCAAAAGTGCCTGTTAAAGGTTTAATTGAAATAAATGCTTTGAGTTTGAGTTTGAGTTTGAGTTTATTGTTTATTTTTTTATTTGAGTTGATTAAATGAAAGGTAAACTGCGGTTTACGATGTATGATATATTAAAAAAAACCGGCCAAGTGCGTGTCGGGCCACGCACAGTGTAGGGTTCCGTAGTAGCCCGTTATCACAATGTAATACGATTCTGTTGTTCTTTATTCTGGATAGGTAAAAAAAACCATATTTTGGTTTTCAATGCAAGTCTTTACCCATTATAAACAAGCAACTACTTCATCTTAGTCACTTTAAAGGATTAATGCTAAGGATTTTGTATTTGGTACAAAATTATCAAACACCCAAGTTCAACGACTATTACTGCTAAACTAATAAAGTTATCTTAACCGCTAAACTTTTCCTTTAAAGTTCATAAGATGCACTATCATCGAGAATTTTTCCAGATTTTTCAAGCCAGTAGTTTAGCTTTTAGAGGAAGCTTTTAGAAAATTTGCACTTTAAACTTTAATATTTCGTAAATGGAGCATTAAATCAAAAAATAATTTTAGCAACCCCTAAGCCATTTTAGAAGACCTATTCAACGATACCCCACACGATGCGGTAGATGATGAAAAAAATATTCATCTCCACTTCAAATGTAGGGGAGCTACCCTAAAAAAAAATATTTTCCAAAATTTTATTTTACCACTTTGTCGGCGTCTTTCGTAAATTTCAGCTTTCTAGTTCTAACGGTCACAGAGATTAAGCGAGGACGGACAGACAGACGGACGGACAGACAGACATGGCGAAACTATAAGGGTTCCTAGTTGACTACGGAACCCTAAAAACTACTTACTAGATCTGGTTCAAACTAATTTTCGGTGGAAGTTTACATGGTAATGTATCTCATATATTTTTTTTAGTTTTATCATTCTCTTAATTTAGAAGTTACACGGGGACACACACACATCTTACCACTTTGGAAGGGTCTCTCGCGCAAACTATTCAGTTTAGAAAAAAATGATATTAAAAACCTCAATATCATTTTTGAAGACCTATCCTTAAATACCCCACACGTATGGGTTGTATGAAAAAAAAAAATTTGAGTTTCAGTTCTAAGTATGGGGAACCCCCAATATTTTTTGTTTTTTTTCTATTTTTGTGTGATTATCTTAATGCGGTTCACAGAATACATCTACTTACCGAGTTTCAACAGTATAGTTCTTATAGTTTCGGAAAAAAGTGGCTGTGACATACGGACGGACAGACAGATAGACGGACAGACAGACAGACACACATGACGAATCTATAAGGGTTCCGTTTTTTGCCAGTTGGCAACGGAACCTTAAAAAGGGTCGTACGTAGCAGGTGTAGTTTGTCTACTCTCATGGGGAAAAAGGCATTTATTTATGTATGTATGATGTTACTTACGAGTATACTGCCGTTCTTACGAAAAGTGCAATAACTCGAGTTTTGCCCCAAATTGAGATAAGTACGTAATTGAAATCTGCAGAATGAGATCTAAATATTCTTTTCAGACACTTTTTACGTATCCATGACGTAGCCGGTTTTAATACTAAGCATAATTAATAACAACAAAAAAATCTTTAACCGCGTTTTTCTCGAAATCAGGTTTAACCTAGTTATTGCACTTTTCGTTAAGACGGCAGTATAGCCCTGCATCCTAACTGCGTAACGCACTATCATATAATATCTGAATAATTTTGAAGGATTTTGCTTATCCATCGCTTCGTATGTTTGAAAAATGTGTCAGCTCAACAACGTGAATACGCAATGAATGTTATTGAACTGTCAAAATGAAACCCATTGCTACTGATAGCGTGTTACGCAATTACCTTCATCATCATCATCATCATCGCATCTTAAGAACCACTTACTCCCAAAATACAAGCTTGACTTAGTTTCGGAGTTAGTAGATCATCTATTATGTGCTGCTGCACAAGCATCAAACATCTTAACAAATTGGACTTTATAGATTAAGTTTTTGTTGTATTCTGAGAGCGAAATAAATTTATTTATTTCGCGGTTTCACCCGCGTAAATGTAGATCCCGTGGGAATATCGGGATAAAAAGTAGCCTATATATTATTTCAGGGTGTCAGCTACGTCCATACAAAATTTTATCAAAATGGGTCTAGCCGTTTGCGCGTGAAGAAGTAACAAACATATTAACACATACACACAAACTTTCGCCTTTATAATATTAGTGTGACGTATGCGGCTGCCTCGTTGGTCTGGTGGTGGCAAGCACTATTGCTGAGCCTGAGGTCCTGGGTGCGATTCCCGGATCGAGCAAAGTCATAATTCTCCTGCCCTTATCCCAATTTATTTGGGGTCGGCGCAACATGTCTTTTTCTTCCATACTTCTCTATTAGTTGTCATCTCGGTAGTCACCCCCTTTCTAACCATATCATCATTCACACATTCCATCCATCATTTCTTTGGTCTTCCCCTACTCTTATAGCCATTGACATCCATACTCAAAACTCTCCTCACGACATTTTCCTCATTTCTACGTAACACATGCCCATACCATGACAACCGATTCCCACGCTACTTTTCAGTTACCGGTGCCACTTTCAAACTTCCTCTTATGTACTCATTTCTTGTTCTATCCATTCGTGTAACACCACACATCCCTCTTAGCATTCTCATCTCTGCTGCATGCAATTGCCTTTCATTCATCCCTTTTGTGGCCCAACATTCTAACCCATACAGGACAGCAGGTCTAATCATGGTTTTATATATCTTCCCCTTAAGTTTAAGGGGAATGCGGGAGTCGCAGATTGTTCCCGTGACCTGCCGCCATTTCATCCATCCAGTGTTAATTCTGTGCTTAACCGTCCGATCTACTTCGCCATCGCTTTGCACGAGTGAACCGATATACCGAAAGTCGGAACAGACTGGGAGAAATGCACCATCAAGTGCTATAGCTCCAGAACTGTAGAGACCGCCGAAATCGCAGAACATATATTCGGTTTTGGTTCTGCTGATTTTCAAGCCATCGGATCGAGCAAAGTGTTATTGGGTTAATAGGCTCGCCCCCTGTTACATGGGACTTAAATATAACTGGCAAAAAGTGTGGGTGACCTACAGGTAATACGGTAGGCTCCAGAAGTCCATATGCAAATTTATCAAGCAATAGCTTGGACGTTCAGTTTGACTTACGACCTTCTTTTATTGAGTAATTTCACACACACACCCGCATATTACTCGAATAATCACGCTTTTGAATATAGTTCCGTGTCATGTTCGTCTTGTGCAAAACTTTATGATTATACCCACAGAAATCTAAATAAATAAATTATAAGGTTGACAGATGCACCATTCACCGCGACTAAATACTTAGAATGTTGTGGTTCTTTGTTGGTGGATAATTATTTGATATTGTGGGTTAGTGTTTAATCTATTAGCGGTGTTGTTCATTTTGAAATGCAAGCAAATTAAAATAGTGAGATGAAAGCGGATATTATCACGCTGCGTAAAAGTGGACTTAATAGTTTAACACAAATATTTGATGAAACCGGACTGACTGTGAGTATTATGATTTAATTATTTTATCGATCATTTATTTAATTAAAGTATAACTGCTGATCCTTGTAGTGATTTTATTAAACGTTTTATATTTACCATAGGGTTTAAGTAGAAGAAAAAAATAATATTTCCTAAAGTTTATTTATTTACTTTCGGAATGATGAATATAGCATTATGTAAAAATTATAATATACTTAATCATTTTGTAATATTTGAACTATTTTAAAAATAATTTTGTTTCAAAAAAGTAATCATATTTTATAATTTTGCTAGTAGCCTTACAATATTCCTTTTTTGTTTTAGAGAAATTACTTACTGTGAGTCAGAGGGTCAAAAGATATAAGGAAGAGGATAGTCAGTGAATAAGAAACAAGTGGTTTTAACCAACCAGTTACCAGATGAAGTTGCATTGCAAGGAAATATCTAAATATATAAAACTCAAAGGTGACTGACTGACATAGTGATCTATCAACGCACAGCCCAAACCACTGGAGGGATCGGGCTGAAATTTGGCATGCAGGTAGATGTTATGACGTAGGCATCCGCTAAGAAAGGATTTTGATAAATTCTACCCCCAAGGGGATAAAATAGGGGATGAAAGTTTGTATGAAACTTTGTCAATTTTAAACCGATCGGGCTGAGACTTTGCATGCATACAGCTACTATGACGTAGGCATCCAGTAAGAAAGAGTTTTGATAAATTCTACCCCCAAGGGGATAAAATAGGGGATGAAAGTTTGTATGAAACTTTGTCAATTTTAAACCGATCGGGCTGAGACTTTGCATGCATATAGCTACTATGACGTAGGCATCCCTTAAGAAAGGATTTTGATAAATTCAACCCCCATGGGGATAAAATAAGGGATGATGGCGGATGTAAATGTATTAGTTTTTTTTAAATAATACTTAACGCGAGCGAAGCCGCGGGCAAAAGCTAGTGAAGATATATGTTTAAATATTATAGGATCCATACGCCAGCGTTTACTTGATAACATGGATAATAATGGGGGTTATACAACGTATTAAGTTATAAATTACAAATTGATTTTAGTCATCATCTGCCTAGCCTTTTCCCAACCATGTTGGGGTCGGCTTCCAGTCTAACCGGATGCAGCTGAATACCAGTATTTTACATGGAGCGACTGCCTATCTGACCTCCACAACCCAGTTACTGGGTAATACGATACCCCTTGGTAAGACTGGTTGCCAGACTTTCGGGCTTCTGACTACCCGTAACGACTGTCAAAAATCTACGAATGACAGCCGGGACCAACGGCTTAACGTGCTTTCCGAGGCACGGAGGGGTCTTGGTATGTAAAGATGGTCACCCATCCACAGACCAACCGCGGCAAGCGTGGCTTAACCTGATCGATCGACCTGTGCGGCTGTTATTATTTTACAAATTGATTTTTGTAATATTAAAATATTATTGTGTTATATTCGTATTTTGAGGTTTATAGTTTCAATCTTTTTTTCATAATGAAAATGAATAATTAAGCTATATCCGCAATTATAGCACAATATTATTTTATTACTAAGATAGGTAGTTACAATACAATATTCGTAGTTCACTGATTACCCGCTTTACATCAATAAATTGTTCTTTATGAGAAAATAAACTGTTTTAAAAGTTTATTTTCAACACACTTGCTCGTAAAGTGGCTCTTATTGAACCGCTTTTAGGTCCATAATGCAGTGTATTAAAAACGCGTGCTTTTTCTTTACTTTAATCCACAAGTGCTTTATTTCCACAGATAACTATTTACTAGTCGGAGATGCGCGCTTTTTTAATCTCATCAATTCACTTTTTTTTTAAATAGTCTTTATTGTCCTTGGTCCCAAAATTAACTATAATAATATTTATTTACCTTAAGGTGAATGCGCACGGACCATAGACAATTTAAGGTGAATGCGCAGTGGTAGTTCACGAAATTCAAATTTTCTTAGGTTTTTTGCAGGTCAGTGTCAGGTTGTGTCTTGATCAAAATATGATTTGCGACTATAACAGGTACGTCTTTACAGAATGATAATCATTCGAATCATTATACCATCTTTCTTATGGTTGGTATGTATGGTAAAAGTTCTTAGGGAAAAAATCTAACCTGAAAGATTCTATTCTAATGACTATAAATTATGTAAATACATATAGGTACATTATAGTCGCGAATCATATTTGATCAAGATACAACCTGATACTGACTTGCAAATTACAAAAAAACGTAAGAAAATTTTAATTATCCACCTTAAATTGTCCGTGATCCCTTCCGAAACCAAACGGAAAAGACCCTGACTGGCGTTCTATTATTGCGGATTCTCACTGAACTAATGTATATTTCTCTATGCCAATAGTACTTTCTAATTCCATACTAACTAAACTACAATTTGACATACGACAACACTACGATCAGTCTACACATTATTTTGTGTTTATTATATTTTTCTATAGGCTGTTTAGAGATTTTGTCGGTGCCACAGACTAACATAATTTAAAATGAGATTCAGTGCTTTTTACGTAGTATGTCTAAGAAGTCTGTGGTGCTTTTATTTACACCTGCGCGCGCATGGCTAGTGCTGGCTAGCACGGCGCGCGGAAAAACAAAACCAGCGCGCCATTTTCCAAACAAGTTAATATTTAACGATACAAGTCTGTTTTTTTCCTCGCAAGTGTGTTGAAAAACGTCGTATGAAACGCGTGTGCATTGATCATTAGACTCTCGGCTTTCTTATCGCACTCGCCTGCGGCTCGCGCGAATAATACCGCCTCGAGCATAATGATCAATATAGCACACATGTATCATAATGTACTATTATAAAATTAGGTATAACGAATAAAAATTTTGAAATCACTTAAAAAACTTTTTTATTTTCAACCCCATATTTCAATAACAATTTACACATTAAATAAATATTACATGTATTATTTTTTGAATAATAAAAAAAGATAAGATTATTTTGTTGAAAAGATAAATCAAAGTTTCATCTCGAGATTGGAACCCAGGCCTGCGTGTTTACTAATCCAATACGCAACGCTATCCGCTAGCGGTACTTGTTATAAAGTTGTGAATTTTAGCAGTGGTATGAACCAACCATGTCTGTGTGGTGCCGGACTTAAAGAATACCACCACCCCTTACTTCCCGTGGGTGTCGTAAAAGGCGACTAAGGATCGTACCGGAGAATGGGCAGCAGCGTTCTCTATGTATTCCACCATCATACCATACTGCGATCGCCAACCCGCCTGCCAAGCGTGGCGATTATGGCAAACCCTCCCAAAATTGGGGGAGGCCTATGTCCAGCAGTGGACGTCTATCGGCTGAAACGACGATGAACCAACCAAGGTCATACGTAATTACGCCGCGCGTGCGAAAAAGCGACGGCGGTATGCTTTTGTTTCGTTCGACGTTAGCCAGTCTACACACACAGATGTAAGTACGGCACGCCTGTGGCGTGGGCGCGGAGACGGCGCGAAGCATGTTCACAGAAATTTCAACTCTGTTGTGCTTGTGCTTAAGCAAAATTGATGCATGACTATACACGTGCCTAATCCTACGGGGAATCTTGGAGACAATTTTTTTTACAGGTACAGTCAACAAAAGAGATAAGTATTCAGGATCGTCGAATATTGTTGAAGTTTAATAAGAAACAGATGGATGTTGTCGACAGAAATTAAATTTGATAAATGAGCCGTTTATTTTCTATTAATTATATTAAATTTTATTCGAGAACATCCATCGGTTCCTGCTCTTTTGTTGACTGTACTTATTTTATTTTTATTTCCATTAGCTACCATAAACCAAACAGATCTCTACGGAAAAATATCATTTACTTAACTAGCAAGCATTTTAGTACTTATTTTTGTCTGATCAAAAGTAATGGCATCTGGGTCTTGTAAGATAGCAAATCACCTACTAAACAAGTTTGTCAAATAGCTTCAATCATCATCATCTGCCTAGCCTTTTCCCAACTATGTTGGGGTCGGCTTCCAGTCCAGACTGGAGGCAGCTGAATACCAGTATTTTACATGGAGTGACTGCCTATCTGACCTCCACAGCCCAGTTACTGGGAAATACGATACCTGTTGGTATTAAGACTGCAGGTTGTCTGACTTTCGGGCTTCTGACGACCAGAAAACAGTCACAGATCCACGAATGACAGACGGGACCAACGGCTTAACGTACTTTGCGAGTCACGGAGGGTTCTCGATATGTAAAGATGGTCACCCATGCACTGACCTACCGTGGCAAGCATAGCTTAACCTGATCGATCGACCCGTGCAGCTGTTGTTACTTTGCCACGAGCTCCTCAATCACTTTATACATACATATAAAAAAATACTATTCATAGAATATGTGTAGTGAGCAAATAGAGAGAACTCGGAATATATTGTAATACACTCGAGAGCAATGAATTAGGGTGACATAAAGATACCTGAAAGTCTCGGAAACAAAGAATGCTAGCTTAGTGAAATAAATTGTGTTTAATAGACAGTTAAATGTTCCTTAAATGAAAGCAATAAAACTTCTTAGTTACAGTAAAGTTGTGCTATCAAAAAAGACAAAATAAAAAAAATGGATGTAAATGGAATTTTCTGCATCTGTTTTTGCTTTTGTTTCTATTCTGTCAGATAAAAAGGTATGTAAACAGCGTTTCCGATGTTCAATATTCGTTATTGAAGCTGTTATAATGTCGCTTAATCCTGAAAAATGCACTAGAATTCTCACAATGCTGGAAATCGGCCGGAGTCAGCGTGATACAGCTAGGAGAGTTGGTGTGTCTCTGTCAACTTTACAATGAATTCTCCGACGTTACGAGGAAACCGGCTCTACCTACGCAGACCAGGAACAGGCAGGGCCAGGTGTACCACAGCACGAGAAGATCGATACTTGGTCAACATAATGCTTCGAAACCACTTTCTCACAGGAATTGCACTTATATATCAATTCCGACGCCTCGGAGGAAGTAACCCAAGTGCAAACGGCCTTAAATTGGAACGTGGGCATCTGGGCATCGTATTTCGAGATTAACATATGCCCGGAGCCACTTAAATTGGAGTATTGAAGATTGGTCAAGAGTTATCTTCTCAGATGAATCAAGATTTATGCTCTTTATGAATGACAGGAGAACAAGAGTGTATAGAAGACCAGGGAAGCGATTGAAGCAAGCATGCATCGAAGAGAAAGTGGCCTGTGATGGTGGATCTTGTATGGGCCGGAATTTCTGCAGAGAGTCGCACAGGCACAGAGCTGGTGGTTATAGAAACTATACCTAGCGAAAGATACGTGGAAGAAATCCTATACGAATACGTTAGTCCATTTATTGTCAATTTGGGAGAAGATGCTATCTTCGTACTGGTGAAATTAACCTATGGAGTGGCCAGCACGCATCCCGGACCTCAACCCAATCGAGCATGCTTGGGACGAGCTCGGTCGATTTGTGAGACACCGAAACCCTTCCTAGATCACGCTTCAAGAGCTCAAGGTTGCGCTCGTAGAGGAATGGGAGAATATTCCCCAACATCGTATAGGAAACTTGGTGTACAGCATGCCAAACCGCATAACCGCAGTGACGACAGCACGTGGGGGTAATACAAAGTACTAAAACTCAAGAAAATTTTAAAGCGGTAGAATATTAATTTACTTTTCTATTTTTGTTATAAGATGAGATTGGTATTTTTTTTGTTTATGTTTTTTTTATGAATATAATACAAAGTGATACATAAATTTTATTACTTTAATTTAAGGAACATTTGATTGTCTATTAAACACAATTTATTTCATTAAGCTGGCATTCTTAGTTTCCGAAACTTTCAGGTATCTTTAAGTAACCCTAATTCATTGCTCTCGAGTGTAATACAGTGCAGATTGTATGCGAAGGTACAGCTGGGAACATGGCGGCAATATCAATCTCTTATGATATTGGGTATCACTAGCTGTAGGTACATGCGTGTATACTGTGTGTAGGTAATATCACCAAAACGTTTCTTTTCAAAGGAAGTTTTGCGTAGTTTCCTTTTATGAATATAATATAATTCGGTGTATGAAAATGCGGTTGAATACATCAGTATTTTATACTAAGTTACTTCAATTTTAGCTTATCTTGCCACTGCGTGATACTATCCTAGCTAAGGTATCCTTTGCTGTCAGGCTTTCGAGCAGAAGCTATAACCGGTATTGTAATACGGTTTTAGAATGAAATAAAAATAAAATACACACTTTCCTAGGCACTAAAGCGTCTTGATTTGTAAAGCAAGCGTTCATCTTTGTAAAGCAAGCATTCATTAACTAACGCTAAGTCCTATCTCTATTTAATGCAGGAAGTCGTAGGCTCGTAGCATCCTCGTAGCACCTCGTAGCACCTCGTAGCACCTAGACCTAAACTTTCTTCCCGACTCTTTTTCGTAGCAATCTTTATTAGCTTTACCTTCACTATGTAAGCCAGGCCAATTAAGTTAAGAAGCAGTATTGTAGGAATTCAGGATTTGGGCACGAGAACATTTACCTAGAATATGTATACTTTAAGTGACAGTAACTTCCTAGAAGCCTTTTTATACACTTTTGTTTGTTTGTTGTATTCAACTTGTCTGTTTGTAGCTTACTTAGCTTAGCTTAGTCAAATAAATACGTAAATTTCATAACTAGGCCTAGATCTCTAAGTCTTTGCAGAAAGATACACACACCCAAACACACACACATTCACTCTAGACACACACTACACATACACTCTGGTGAACCCTATCTTTTTTGCAAACCATCTCGGATTTGGCTAGAAATGGGGTTCAAGTAATGTATTCGGGATGAGTTAGTGATAGAATTCTGCCATTTTACAACACAGAAAAAAAGGCTCAGGTCTTTTCGAATTGGTGTCCGGTGCAATTCAATATAATACTTCCGTCGTACAGCCTCTACAGAATGCAATAGAATAAAATTAATAATTTATTACTTGGGTATGAATATTTGATATTATATCACATAATAACAAAAACCGGTCAAGGGCGACTCAAACTCGCGCACCGAGGGTTCCTTACCATCATGTTTTTAATTTTTTATCGGCGAGGCCTATATTCATCAGAGAATTTTAACACTGTGCACTGCGGTGTAGAATATTGCAGTTTTATGTCAGCGCCATCTCTTGACCGATAGTGGAACTAATGTAACTTTTGTTAATGATTTCTGAAAAAAAAAACGTCAAATCTTTAGCTCTGTGAGTTGTGACCATAGATTATACAGTGTATTGGTTGTGACTTTGTGACAGTTGCGCTCGCGCACAGATTATAAATAACCGGCGGCGGCGCGTGAGTCGCTGTCCAGAATCTTACCACTACCATTAATATATTATTTCATACTTAGGTAATATCTTTTCGTATTGTATATTTTATTTCTTATTTTGATTGTTGTTTTTGTTAATATTTAATCGCATGCTGCACCGGCTGACGTCATCACGTCGACGCCGGCTGTCGCTGAAAACCAGCGCTAGGGCTCTGTCTCGTATAGGGTCTTAGCATTATGCTGAGCGATGGCCGTTTTGCGTAGATGTGACGCATACTTTCTCCCAAATCTTTCTTTCTTTCAAAAAGTGTGCTATATAGAGACTTCGTTTTTTTTTCCTGTACCTAATCTATATATACACTTCTATCACATAGAATAATTTCAGATTTTTCTCTTTGCAAACTTCGGAGATAAGGGATATACGGTATTTTTTTTACATTTTTCATCAAAAGTCGAAAACTATGCGGCCTAAAAAAATAAAATTGTTTGAGAATGCGCAAACTGCGCTCTTTCATATTATGATGCCCGCACATGCCCTAGTGCCTCACTTCGAATTTTTCAAACCCCCTTTCAGTCCCCGTTGCAAAAAATTTACATAATATTTTTATTTCTTTCTTATTTGTAAAATAGTTGGGCAAACATCGTCTAAAAGTATTCCAAATTTCAAGTTGATAGCATTAGTATTCTTGAGAAATCCAGCTGTGACAGACAGACAGACTGAGTCTCACCATAAGGGTTCCGTTTTGCCATTTTGGTACGGAACCCTAAAAATAACAAAATGATAACAATTGTGTTTGTTTTAAGCGCATTTTGTCTTGAGCAACCTATTTCTATCATGTTTTTAATTTTTAATTTATACTGTGCAAAAAATAAGGTTTGTGGATTTCTAATTCCAGCTAGTCTAGACCTGCATTTACTTATTATCTAATCGTTATTCTACGGGTCATTGTCTACGCTCTCGGGGGAGGGCCATTCGACCCTACAGAAATAAGCTTATTACCACAAGATATACAATTCAAGCTCGGTTAGGTTCAAATAAATATATGTTTTACGTACTTCGGACCATTTACTCCGTATATTACTAGACATATAGATATTTCAGTTCTGTCGCCACCCTTGTCAGATAGACTGAATGGAATTACATATTAGACTACATAGCCAGCACTGGATATTTATAGGGTAAGTGACGTCACTCACATGGGAATTGTTCCTGATACAGTCCGTGACTTGTAATTGAGACGTGACAATCGATTCCATCTGCGTTGAACAGCTGTGATTTCGTGACAAACAATGATTGCTTTTCTTACTATTTATATATTTAGTAACGTAATCTTTTTGGATTCTATTAAGAATATAATATAGTCTAAGAAGTTGAAACGTAACAGATAAGAAGCCGACTGCCTTACCTTTATCAGTTATGTAATGGAAATGCTGAATATGGCAGTTCATGGCATGGGTTGGTATCTTAGGTGCGGATTTATTTTTGTAAAACAAAGATAAATAAACAGTAGGTACCTTTGCACTTAAGAGCGTTTACGACGTACTACGGCATTTCATACATACCTGTTTTTCGAAATGAATGAACCGATTTTCGATTCCCGATCTTTTTGAAAAAAAAAGAAATTCGTTTTGCATTTGTTAGCCTAATTTTCGAGGAAGACTTTAGGCTACTTTACATCACGTTAGGACCCTTAGGCGCAAAAACAAAAAGTGAGAAGGGTGGGGGTGAGGGAGGTGGGTAGGGGGAACAAGAAATTTCACACGGACGAAGTTGCGGGCAGAACCTTTAAATAAATAAACGATTTTTTTTTCAGATTTATAGTGTTATTGGTAAAACATTAACAACCTCTTAAGAGGTTTGTTAGCCCAATTTTTGAGGGTGAAACAAAAAGTGAGAAGGGTGGGGATGAGGGAGGTGGGTAGGGGGAACAAGAAAAAGGTACTCATCATTATGAACAACTTTTACTATGGGACCAAACCTGAAAACGCGAATTTTTTTTGACCAAATAAATACCATGTGCTTACATAAAAATCTACCCCTTCCCAACCTACAGCTTGGGTTAAAAATTTTAATATGGCACAAGCCAGTTTCATAATCTTCATTGTTAAGGTTGTGTGTGCACTGTGCACCTGTAACTCTGCAACTAACAAAGTAATAAGGCCAAGCCAGCGAAACGGCGCGCGGCGCGCCGTAAACAATGAAAATCTATAAAAACTTTATGAGCTCTCGTAGTTACTAAATCACCTTCTCACCTTCAAACACGAACTTGCTCTATACTTTAGCTGTAATAGCATCCATTTTAAAGTTGTCGGTGTAATTTGTAGGAAGAAAGATAATATATTTACTTTGTTTTACCATTTTGTTCGTTATTACCTACATGGAGCGCAGCTGAAATTAGCGTTCCTACATTCTTGAGATAACACCCGCTATGTAAACTGTGAATTATGTTTTACACTAAGAGCTTTTTTGAGGTTTTCATATGACGAGGACTTTTAGCAGTTCATCATCATCTGCCTAGTCTTTTCCCAACTATGTTGGGGTCGGCTTCCAGTCTAACCGGATGCAGCTGAATACCAGTATTTTACATGGAGCGACTGCCTATCTGACCTCCACAACCCAGTTACGATACCCCTTGGTAAGACTGGTTGTCAGACTTTCGGGCTTCTGACTACCCGTAACGACTGTCAAAGATCCACGAATGACAGCCGGGACCAACGGCTTAACGTGCTTTCCGAGGCACGGAGGGGTCTCGATATGTAAAGATGGTCACCCATCCACAGACCAACCGCGGCAAGCGTAGCTTAACCTGATCGATCGACCTGTGCGGCTGTTATTATTTAGCCACGGGCCCCTCAAACGACTTTTAGCAGTTAAACAGACTAATTAAGTATCAGTATTCTTCTTTGAGAATTGAATGAAAAGATTTACCTAACGAGAAAATTAAAAGGAATGTGATCTTACCCTCGACCACTTTAAAACCATGAGGCCATTAACCATTTTAGCATATTTAAACAAATAGTGACTCGTGTACAAGTAAGTACCATAGCAACACTTGCTTATATCAAATCGAATCTCATAAGAAATATGAATAATTTTTCTCAGATCTACATAATGCCTACACATCGTTGCGACACGTGCCGATTACGCGTCGGTCCGACGGTTTTACAATTGCTTTATCGTTCACTCCCGGGCTCGTAACAACGTCTCACGCTAAACCTGCTTTTGTCATCGGCTTCAGGAGATAAGTTTATAATATTTCACTTTTTGAAACATGTTTCAAGCCGTCACAAATTCAATTTACGTGATCAAACAGAAGCAATTTCAAAGAAATAGATAATAAAAATAAGTTACATTTTGTACGCACTATCCTGTCACACATACCATTTTAATTATTCGTTTTTATTGGCGTCTCGCCTCGTCGATATGTTACGAAGCCAATATTTTGTCTTCAATGAACATTTATCGTCGTCATTTATTGTCTGTGTGGTGCCGGACTTAAAGAATTGCACCACCCCTTACTTCCCGTGGGTGTCGTAAGAGGCGACTAAGGATCTTACCGGAGAATGGGCAGCAGCGTTCTCTATTTATTCCACCGTCAAACCATACTGCGATCGCCAACCCGCCTGCCAAGCGCCCCAAAATTGGGGGAGGCCTATGTCCAGCAGTGGACGTCTATCGGCTGCAACGACGAACATTTATCGTAGGTCCCGTGCTATATATTTACGAAACTCCATAATTTCAGCTGTCTAACTTACTTTGGTACTTAAACGATAACATCAAGCACTAAGCACATATTCAAATTGGTACTTAGTATATTTTCAATTACTTTAGACCATGAGTAAGGCTATTAAGCAGAATATCAGATGAAAAACGGGCAAAGACGAAAAGAGCTCTTGAAATACTGGAGAGAGTCTTGAAGGTAGTTTGCCTTTTCATCTGGTTGTTAGACTTGAAAGGAAGTTAAGAAATTGAACTAATAAGTAAGTACTTACTTATTGGAATGTTAAGAAGTTAAACCAACCAACACAGGCATTTCTATAGAGCAAGATATGAATTTAAACTCAAACTCAAAGCATTTATTTCAAATAAACCAATGTGCCTCTATGTAAGGCACTTTTGAATTGTTGAGGGTTCGGTCAGTCAGAAAGATGACGCTAGTTGCCCTTTCCACAGCGTAGTAGGTACCTATGGAAACAAAGGGCCAGAAACTCCACTGACACTCTTCTCACTCTTTTAAAATGTTGGTTCATGTTGAAATTATACTTGTGACAACGATGCATAACGTTAATAGCGTCCATAATAAAAAAAAAACAATTAAAAAATTTAATTAAATTTAAATGGCATCAAAGACATGACCAGTCCCTTCTTTTACTAAGAGCTGAAATTAAATAGCGCTGTACCAGCAGTGAATGCTCTAAGCGGCTGCCTATTAACCCTTAGTCTGCCGGAACGTAGATCTACGCGAGACACAATGGCTTTTTAATTGTGTCTGTAATTACCGCACACAAGCGGTTAATTCATAGACATTCCATGGTCTTACTTTCGGCCTTCAATACTTACACGAACCCACTTACTTTTGGTACGAAACTTTTCTGTCATATTCATATCCCAACACGTTAATTTACACGTAGTATGATACTTTGTAGGTTTTATTTAAAGTTAACTGGAGACACTGACAATAAATACCACTCTTGTCCCTAGTATTTTCTACAGGCTAGCAGGGAAACGGAACATAACTATTACAAACGACGTAACAAAACTGTACATAAGTGTATGAAACAGCGGGAGAGTGACACTGACATTTATTGCATGCCTGCGGTTGAAGCTGCTCCTAATAAAAAAGAAAGATCAATTTGATAGCTCACAACTGCTCGAACATAAATTGCACAGACAGACTTTGTTAGGATTGCAGTTTTTCTTTTTATTCCGTGTTTTCTTGTGATGTTTTAGTACTTACGGCATTTTTTCGTTTCCTCAGCATCAGGAGTAGGTCATAATATTATCCTTAACACATTAATTTTTTGCATCTTTTTACCGTTAGTGAGACGTTTACAGACCGGGATTTTTGTCCAAGGCATAGCTCAGTGCCATAATTGCGTAACATACATTAAATCAAAATTCGAAGAATTTATTTACATTGCAATTAATGTTAAATAATAATAGTAGATTCTCGCATCGAGCGCAAAGTGAGTTATTAATGCACGAGTGTTAAGTTGGTGCCCGAGCGCACGCGAGGGCACTAAATTAACACGATTGCATTAATTACTCACTTTAGCAAGGTGCATAATCTACTTTTCTCTCAACTACCAATCTACCTACCGTGATAAAATACACCTACTCCAAATAAAAACTCAAAGTTAATGAAAACTAAGTTTTCCTAAGCTTTTAAATATTTATCCCGCGACTTATGCGGCAAAAGGTTATTAACAATTTCATTTGCAGCTGTTTTTATACTTTCTGGAGTTGCATTCATATTGCTGTCGCTGTCTATATCCATTTTTTAAAACTTTTCTTTCGAAGTATTAAAGTTTTACAATGGTACAAAATGCGCGCCATTTGTTTATTTTTATTTTTACCAAGTCGGTTTTATTCAGCCGATTTTTATTTTCAGCCAGTATGTTTTTTATCTAATGCATACACACATAATATGCATAGGGAGACATTAAACCTCTGTGGTAAATTTGTATCTAAATAATAACACAGTGCATTAGTGAAAAACTGTGCAACCATGCATGATTACATACAACATTTCTGCACTGTTTTGGTTCTAAGCAAAAAATACGTCCTTTGTGATCGGTATTATAGTGATTAATGATAACATTACTACGTAGTTGAAAGAAATATAATTTTATTGAACTGTCAAAATAAAAGACAGTGCCATTGTAATTGTGTTATGCAATTACGACGCAAGTCCTATTTAATTTGTATAAAGCCGATGACTAGAAATCGTACAAAGGTAATAAAATAAGGACCTCAATTGCCAGCGGCCGTGTCGCAACGTCAAGCGAATAGCTTTTGTTCTGAAACACTGGTATGGCTGCACCGCGCGTTCGCTCCAATTCGCTTTCTGTACGGGAAATACCACGACAATTATAACTGAAAACACTTTACGTGTAACTGCAGTATTTTTTTTACCTGTATTGTTGGGTGCAGCACCGATTTGAAAATGTAGTCGTTATCCGACCTTGTAATCGGTAGAGGTACTTATGTAAAAGTCATTTCGACCTTGAGATATCTTTGTCGTCAATCTCCTAATTAGGTAATATTTATCTCTTATCTTGTGATACTGATAAAAAAGGTATGCGACCGCACGAACTGCAGCTGTTCCCTAATGTATTGATAGCGTTATCAAATAGATAATTAGCTCCTGAGTAGGTAAACAAAATTACCATTTAGCAACAGTGTATCGCTGATGACTGCTTGCTGTCGTAGCCACATTGGAACAAATTACTGCGAGCTTCCTGAGAAATTATACAAACAGTCCTCCAGACCGTATTTCAGCTATGGCGGCTAATCTCAACGGTGAATGAACTAGACTTTGGCGTGAGAGAAATTATTATAACCGCCAACTTCCAAACTCCGGACTGTTTCTGAGAAATTCCTAGTGGAAAAACCCAATAAAACTATGCCCGACCTGGGAATTGAACCCGGGACCTCTGGCTCAGCAGTCGCGCTCGTGACCAACGGGGCAGTTCCTGAGAAATATCAAACAATAATTTTGCGGTTAACATCCAGTGGATTCGCGATCTGTCCTTAATAATATTACTGGTCTGTTAAATAGACTCTGTTCAAAAATAAGAATAAATTGAGAGGAAGGGTAGACCGGTAGGTATGTTGTTAAGAGGAAATGCGGTCGGAGAGACTTTTGAAAAAGCCTAAGTAAAAAGTCATAATTCGAGGTTTATCTCTCGCCTATTTCTCTTTTTCAATTTAAAATATATTTCATAAACTGAATAAGAAGGATATATAAAAGAAAAACATAGCGACACAGTATACTGTGTCGCTGTTTTGCTTTTTTCATTAATAGTTGTCAAATTTGTACACTGGCCTCTATTAACAGCGGTTTAAATCGTCATTTTTTGAGGGCTCTAGTGCTTATAAAAATAATGTATCATCAAAAAGGAAAACATGGGGACATACAAGTAGTTAATATTTGTTATTGAAGTAGCTAAAATCATTGCTTTATGGTCATTAACCAGAAAGAAAACAGGCGAGAGCGTTTCTATGGAAAAACGACCACTCGCATTTCCTCTTAAGAATTCCGCAATGTGGTAACTTATCGCAATAAGCGGATAAGCTTGTCTTGTAACAAGAATGGCAACCTGAAATATGGTTTTGACTCACTAAGTTATACTCCACTCTTCAAACCTCAGGAGAAAGCTTCCAGAGTAGAAAGATTTATTACTGACAAGCTGCTTCCCGCAACTTCATCCGAGTAAATTGGAAAACAGCACGATGATGTGTATTGCAAGCATGTTCTGTATTCTCGCTTTAAATAATAACAGATACTGGCTTCAGGCTATCGATAATACCACATGACAGAAAATCGATGAAATACCGAATACGAACTCGATGCATACTTCATTCAACTTCGTGGTCAAATAAAATGGCCTTTCTGACTGTTCCCCACATAGCTCTTTAACTCGCTGAATGCACTCGCCTCCTCGGGAAATAGTTCGCCTATTGTGCTGTGGGGGCTAAGGGGTGAGCAGGAGAAGAAGGTCAGAAACTACGAGGTGGGGCGGGGATGACTGCTTAACGTTGTAAAATTATAACAAAGCTTATTTCCAGCTTTTAACTTAATATATTTTTAAGCTGATTTTACTTGTCGTGTACGTTATAAAAATTACATGTACGTAAATAGAGTAACTTAACCCCTAGGAGGAATCTTGGTACATACACCTCGTTGGCACCTCATGGGCTCACGACAAATGGCGGAGGGGGTCTCCCCAAGCTCCTTGCTGTAACTCTTGCAAGCAACGCCTTCGTCTGAAAAGCAAAATATACCAGATTAAAAAATAAGATCGTGACGTCATTTATGTCTTAGGAAAATACTGAATTTAATTAGTGGATTAGGAAAGTTAGTAAATAAGTCTTCAGTTTTCCCAGCATCTTTCAGGATTATAACTTCTGAGCTAATCTGAAAATAGATAAGTTATAACAGTCCATCTTTTCTTTTCTTAATTTTTTCTAACAATTTTTGGGGTCGGTTTCCATTCTAACCGAATGAGGAGTGATTGTCTCCACAACCCAGTTACTGGGTAACATGCTGCCTTGGTAAGACTGGTTGTCAGACTTTCGGTCTTCTGACGACCCTTAGCAACTGTCAAAGATCCACGAATGACAACCAGGACCAACTAATTGCAATCACTATTTGTTAGACCAAATAGGTACTTGCTATTTAAGCACTATTTGCACTTAAAATACTAACCAATACCCTTCAATTGATAGTTACGCCTCTCGTGGCTCTCATTTATATACAGTTATTACACCATAAGAGAAGGAAACGTGTCGTAGCTTGTACAAGATGACAATTTCCATTATTTTTATACAGTGGCGTTGTCTCGGCGAATAATGTAATCACTTCCCGCGAGTGTCGTGGAGGCAATAACAGGGTTATTAGGAAGGCGGCACTTTTTGCCTATATACTAATGATATATACTGGGAATCCTCTCTCGTGTACTGTTTTGTGTGGACTTTAGGTTAAGCAGATGTTCAGTTTATTTACAGAACTAGCTGAGCCCGCGACTTCAAAAAAAATGTCTCTTTACTATTTTTTTCTCTAAAGTAAATGCTTTTCTAAAGTTCCCCCGGACTTATAACATCAGCTATCTGCCAGTGAAAGTCCCGTCAAAATCGGTTCAGCCGTTTCGGAGATGACAGACAGGCAAAAATTTTAAACTTTGTTTTTTTATTAAACGTCCCGTACATACATACTTTATACATACTTTCATATGCATTTAGTAAAAAGCTGTTATTTTGACATTATAAATTGACACTTTAATTTTTATGTGTGTGTAGTTGTATAGATGTAATTTATGCGCTCATACCTACCATCTACCTCGTAATATTTATAATGTCCGTCTGAGAAAGGTCTTTAAACGGGATTGGAACAGACCCTTGACTGTACCTAAATACATAAAAATGATCTTTTCGGACCTAAATCAACAATCTTTATGCACAGGTTCTTACTTGCCTGCTCCGTTTTCAAAGATTAACCTTGAAGTTTCTTTCGAGTTTTTCTTTTCAAAGTCTATAATGATGTCTTAGCTATGAATGGGTAAGTATACAGTAGGTATATGGGTATTTGGGTACCTTTGGATGTAGTTTATGTAAGTACTGTCAACTTTTTCTTCTACTTTTCGTGTCGACGGTACTTTAATTGAGTAAGGTATTACCTAGATGTCTAACCCTTCAGGAATTACAGGCGTGTTATGATAATGTTATGTTATTATTATATTGTTTGAGCCCAGTACTGTCAACTAAAGAGTATAAAAGTATACTGGTAAAAATACGCTCGTGGCATCTCAAGTGACAGATTCTTTTTTAGGGTTCCGTACCCAAAGGGTAAAAACGGAACCCTATTACTAAGACTTCGCTCTCTGTCCGTCTGTCCGTCTGTCTGTCACCAGGCAGTATACCAAGAACCGCGATAGCTAGACAGTTGAAACTTTCACAAATTATGTAAATTTCAGTTGCCGCTATAACAACTAAAAACAAAATAAAATAAATATTTAAGGGGGGCTCCCATACAACAAACGCGATTTTTTTTGCCCTTTTTTGCTCGATATAAAAAATGGCAACAGGTAGGCACTTGAAATATTCACAAAATACTCAGTTGTATTTTAACTTTAATAATAAATAGTAATATTAAAATAAAATAAATATTTAAGGGGGGCTCCCATACAACAAACATGTTTTTTTCGGCGTTTTTGCCTTGTGGTACGGAGCCCTTCGTGTGCGAGTCCGACTCGCACTTGGCCAGTTTTTTAAACTCGGTGCCGGTAAAGCAGATTCTTCCGTGGAATGAGCAGACAAAAATGGCCCTTAAGGTGACGAACATATTTTGGATGTGACTCTACTTTGATTTGTAAGAGCCGTTTCACCTGCTTATTTTGTGTATATGTTACCGGCCAAACCCGATTTTAGGATGGACCAGTTCGCTCTATACGGGTTGCATGGTTGCGGTCCATCGATAGGCGAAGGGCACCCCGAGGTTAGGTTTGGTTAGGTTACTCCAATGATATTTTAGTAAACAGATATGTTATGAGCGCGCAAATCGTGAAGACTGGAAAACCTCCTAATTGGGACGTATTGCCTTTAGTCTGTGTCACGCACGTCTACGAGTGAGACGGTGCGCGCAGCTACGTAATTACCATCCAAAATGCCTTCTTGTGTATTTAGAAAGTGTACCACTTATGATACCAAAGTTAATAAAACACAAGGGATCTCATACCATACGAAAGTACACAATATACTTCGATTTATTAATATATTTCAATTATTTTCCTAATATTCTGATATTTGGACGTTAGGAAAAAGAAAGAGATGGAAAATACATTTTTTGTCGTAAGAACGACAAGGATGCGAGCACTCCGGACATAGAATAAAAGTACAGATGCGAATATTAGGCAGTAAAGTCATCTTTACAGCAGAGTTCTAGTTTCCCTTTTAATAACTTTTCTTTATAATTTTGTTTGATATATTTAATTATAAATTAAACATGTCATAATATGTAGGAAAAGAAAATATTAATAGCTTATCGTTACCATATTATGTAACAGATAGTGTTAAAATAAACCTACCATTCAGATTAAAATTAAATCTTTTCGAAGGTGTATGATTATTTTTACAATTGTATTTCTTTCTTTTTAAAACGTGTTTTATTTTTCACCTACCTACCTTTTTTTATTATTATTATTATTATTTATAATTTAAAAATCAATTACATTTATTTCAACAGAATAGCATTCATAAACCACTAAGGGTTGTACTTAATGCTACATGTAATGCTACATCATCGTAGTAAAAACAAAATCAAGGTTAAATGGTTGGTTTTAATACCTAGTGTTTATTCGTAGCATAGGCACAAATCCCGACTACAGATTCTGTACACGCGGTTTGTAGGTATGTACTTTCTGCCTAGTTAATTTGTTAATAATGTTTGTTTACATTCACGCGCAATTGACAACATCCAGCTGTCACTTTTTTCTTATTGGTTTTATCAAGCTATCCTTTTTCTATCCATTTTACTTGTAGTGAAATGTAAAATGAATGAAAAGTGTGTGTGTGCTGCCTCTCGGCGCGGAACACTTTTTTCTGTTGTTTTGTAAGTGTATAACATATCTGTTTATTAGAATATTGGGTTACTCACAGAAAAGTGGGCCCGCTTTGCGGGGCTCCGTCTACATAGCATACAAGAGCGAGGTAGAACTGGGTTG
The DNA here is from genome assembly GCA_916614155.1 of Mesoligia furuncula. Taxonomy (NCBI): domain Eukaryota; kingdom Metazoa; phylum Arthropoda; class Insecta; order Lepidoptera; family Noctuidae; genus Mesoligia; species Mesoligia furuncula. The sequence goes on along the minus strand of OU744803.1, from coordinate 12,857,515 downwards.
GTCTACGCGAAACTAGTTCATCCTAAAATCGGGTTTAGCCGGTAACATAATATATAATAATATTTTATTTATTTTATTTTATTTTATTTCGGAAACAAACAGATGCAATAACAAATATATGTATACAAATAGTTCAACACAATCCAATAAAAAAAAAAATGTACTTACTACAGAAGATTCAAAGTCAAATAGATATATGCCGGACGAAAACTTTCCGCTGGCTGGAAAGGATTGTGTTTTGTTTCATCCTGTTTGATGAGAGGGTTAGGCAAGGGCTGGTGAAATGTTTTTTTTCTGCACCTCTTACTAAGGGTGCTGTACATGAATGTTCAGCTGTAAATTCTACTTACTAAGGAAGGTAACGCAGGCTGGGCAGCACGCGCACTTGCCGGCGTGGTTGGCGCGGTAGACCGAGGGGTTTCTGCAGCTGCTGCTAGCCACCGGGGAGCCGCAGGGGTTCTGCTTGCAGTAGTTGGTGCCGCAGACCAGGTCACCGTACACCGCGGCCATGACACATGCCAGTATCAACAGGATCAGAGTCGCCTTCATTCTGGAAATTACGTACTTTGGATGATTATAGGAAAATTAAATGTTTTGAATAAGGGTTTGTTTGTTGGCAGAAAGTTGCACGATGATTTTGAAAAGATCAGGGTTGCGATCGGTGCAGTTAGACAGAGAACAAACCACTAGAAAACCAACCTTAAGCCGAAAAGCAAAAGGAAGAAATTCCTTTTAAAGTTCTAGTCTAGACTAATCTCAAATAAAGCACTCGGAGAAACACCATTTCGAATAAACTAAAAACTTTTACGAAATTGTGCTGTTCGCTTTTTACATTTTTAAAGCAAATGGAGTTGTTTTAAAAATGTATAAAGTGAAAAGTAAAAAGTATAATCGTACTCCGTATATTACTCTGTTTTGTGTTCCGTTTTTATCTGATGGGTGTAATTTCGGATGGCATTTGTTTCTATGATTGCGTACGACATGGGGCAATATTCCACTGGTATTCGTTTCAAAATTGTGGTCATTAAGCACACAAAATCCATAGCATGAACCTATCGGTGGTAACCAGGTAGTGTCCGGTCCGCCCACAGGCCGCTGGCGTCGGAACGCGGCCGGGCGGCCCCCGGGCCCCCGGGCCCCGTGCCAGAGATTAATATTCTCCTACCGTCCGCTTAGCCCGTCCGCGCAGATAATGTTTTTTGTTTATCGAAAAACTTCGGGCTATCTAATTGAATTATGTAAAAATCCTAAATATAATGCAAATTAAGTTTGCCCTCGTTTTCAATTAGCCCCGGATCTAACCAAATCAGAATTGATCCATCCGAGGGTCGGGTAAACCCCAAACGGCTCTAGCAAAACTGAAAACAATCTTCAGTTTTCCGAGACTGGTATTGAACGACTATAACTTGCGAGCGTGTTGCGAATCAACAATAAAAGGAAAGATTACGGGGGAATAGGTATTCCGGGATTTATATTTGATCATCGATTGATGCTATGTGGATTTGTATATCGTATTTATCGAAAACATACCGGTTTTACTAGTTTTTTACCGCCTCATATCCACGAGGGCTAAAATGACATACGTAGTCTTTAGGATTGTCCAGACTATCAGATAACAATACTGCCGTCATAAAGAAAAAGGGCATAACTAAATTTTTTTCCAATATTAAGTAAAATAACTGGCATATGCGCCTTTTTTTTCCGATTCCAAATATGTATATAACTGAATTTTGGAAAAAATTTTGGTTGTGCCCTTTTTCTTTATGATGGCAGAATAGTGAAATCGTTTTTTTTTTCGGCGCCAGTTGCTTCATAAACAAAGCCAAAATAGATCCAAAAAAAAATGCTACAATTATCGTGTACTTACTTGATTTTTGTGGAGAGGGAGAGTACTTGTTGTGAACTGGTCAAACGCTAGCCGGTATATGGTAATAGGAAAGCGTACATAATTTAATATACATACAATGACTACAGATAACCCCGACTTGTTTACTTGTCAACTTGCACCCGTGATCGTTACTATCGGTTATTATCTTCCTCGCCTGTTATTATGAAACTCAGTTAGTTACAGTATTTACCTAACTTCTCGATATGTTTATCATTCATAAGGGGCTTACATGACCTAAAGCGCGGTCACTGTCGGACTGCATAGAAAACAAAAGAGAAGCGCGATGACACAACGCTGATAATTTATTGCAAAATATGAAGCAATTATCTATTTACAAAAAATCTTTTGTTTGGACTAAAAAATTAAAACATTAGTGTTTTAGTATGCTGCTTGTTGAATAATCTGACAAAAAATCAGATTGAATGTATGTAGGTATATTAGTATGGTTTATATTGTAAAAAGAAAGTTTTTAGAGTTATCTTCATGATTTTTTTCTATCGTATCTAATTAGTTGTATTATTTTGTCAACACACTATCTAACTAGCATATATACCCTGAAGAATATCATATTTTTTTCTAATTTTGTTTACTATAGTCGATCATATACTTTTAGGCATTATAAAACTTGCGTTTTTGCGTTTAGGTCCTGTAGTCTCTTTAAAATAATACCAATTAAAATGAAATAGACCCTTTTCTTGCTAATACTTTTTTAATCGCACAACTGTACTCTTTCACAATCCAACAACGACTGGCTTTGCACTACATTTAACCATTTTAAAACGACATTTGCCCCACCCAGAAATAACGCTCAGTAATATCATCACCGTTATTTCCAAGTGTTGCCAAAGTAAAATAATACATTTAGTTGCCATAGCGGAAATACATTTTAAAAGTTTGTTACAATATTAATAATTTGTACTTTGATAGTGTTGCCACAGTGGATATTATAATGCGGTATTAAAATAATGCTTGTTTTTTAAAATTAAATCAATGAAATCACGACAACTCGGCCATCCGACGGCGTGCTAACTCCGAAGCACGCGCTAATCACGACCACTGAGGCAATATATCAAATAGCAACAATATTGGAAATTTATTTTGATATGCTGGTTTACTGGGAAGCTAAATAATTTAACTAACCATCTGTATGTGCCTGCGCACCGTTTCTATTAGAATTATCATTGATCCCATTAAGTAACACAACCTACTGCCATTCGGCCATCAATTTCACACCTACTGTGCAATGCTAACTTATCATAAAAATAGTCCAAAAGTTTCATCCATACAGGACTTTCATTTAAGCATCTCTAAAAGTTTTCTGAAATTTTATACCATTATATATACCAATACCATTTATTTCCACGAGTAATTGAGCGTTAGCAAAGTTTCATACCGCTTTTTGGCCAATCCAAAAACTTTTTAAAGGGCATAGTGTTTTATTTGTTTTCATTCCAATCAAACATTGGCGTATTAACTATCTTCGCTCAATATCTTGGAATCTACTATCAGGGTCAAAATCTGGGACTCATTGCAGCATATCTACATGGCTTATTAACAGCACACAAATGGCGTACTAACAGCACACCTACATGGTTGCATAAGATCACATTAGCGCCTACGTTAAACTCAGAACTACAGTTTTGAACTACAGCTCACTTACATGGCTGCGCAAGATCACATAAGTACCTACGTTAAGCTTTGAACTGCAGCTCACCTACATGGCTGCGCAAGATCACATAAGTACCTACGTTAAACTTTGAAGGGCAGCTCACCTACATGGCTGCATAAGATCACATAGGTACCTACGTTAAACTTTGAAGTGCAGCTCACCTACATGGCTGCATAAGATCACATAAGTACCTTCGTTAAACTTTGAACTGCAGCTCACCTACATGGCTGCATAAGATCACATAAGTACCTACGTTAAACTTTGAACTGCAGCTCACCTACATGGTTGCATAAGATCATATAAGTACCTTCGTTAAACTTTGAACTGCAGCTCACCTACATGGCTGCATAAGATCACATAAGTACCTACGTTAAACTTTGAACTGCAGCTCACCTACATGGCTGCAAAAGATCACATAAGTACCTACGTTAAACTTTGAACTGCAGCTCACCTACATGGTTGCATAAGATCATATAAGTACCTTCGTTAAACTTTGAACTGCAGCTCACCTACATGGCTGCATAAGATCACATAAGTACCTACGTTAAACTTTGAACTGCAGCTCACCTACATGGCTGCATAAGATCACATAAGTACCTACGTTAAACTTTGAACTGCAGCTCACCTACATGGCTGCATAAGATCACATAAGTACCTACGTTAAACTTTGAACTGCAGCTCACCTACATGGCTGCATAAGATCACATAAGTACCGACGTTGAACTCCGAACTACCGGCTTACTCACATGGTTGCAACAAACTATACGCATACATCACCCATGATTGAACTAGAGTGTAAGTCGCATAGAACTCTAAACTATTCTCCTATATCATTATCTTTATTTTTAAAATCTGAACTACAGCTCGCTTATGTGGCTGCTATAAACTATACGCATACATCTCCATAAAGCTCACTTGCATGGCTGAACTAGAGTGTAAGCCGCATAGAACTCTAAACTATACTCGTACATCTTCATTTTTAAATCTGAACTATAGCTGGCCTACATGGCTGCAATAAACTATACGCATACATCTCCATAAAGCTCACTTACATGGCTGAAATAGAGTGTAAGCCGCATAGAATTCTAAACTATACTCGTACATCTTCATTTTTAAATCTGAACTATAGCTGGCCTACATGGCTGCAATAAACTATACGCATACATCTCTATAAAGCTCACTCACATGGCTGAAACAGAGTGTAAGCCGCATAGAACTCTAAACTATACTCGTACATCTTCATTTTTAAATCTGAACTATAGCTAGCCTACATGGCTGCAATAAGCTATACGCATACATCGCCATAAAGCTCACTTACATGGCTGAAATAGAGTGTAAGCCGCATAGAATTCTAAACTATACTCGTACGTCTTCATTTTTAAATCTGAACTATAGCTGGCCTACATGGTTGCAATAAACTATACGCATACATCTCTATAAAGCTCACTCACATGGCTGAAATAGAGTGTAAGCCGCATAGAACTCTAAACTATACTCGTACATCTTCGTCTTTAAATCTGAACTACAGCTGGCCTACATGGCTGCAATAAACTATACGCATACATCCCCATAAAGCTCAATAACATGGCTAAACTAGAGTGTAAGCCGCATAGAAATCTAAACTATACTCGTACATCTCTGAACAGCTCGCCTCGTGGCTGGACCCGAGTGCACGCCGCATAGAGGTCTAAACTATACTCGTACATCTCTGAACAGCTCACCTCGTGGCTGAACCCGAGTGCACGCCGCATAGATAAAGGTCAAAGTCACTATACTCGTACATCTCTGAACAGCTCACCTCGTGGCTGGACCCGAGTGCACGCCGCATAGAGGTCTAAACTATTCTCGTACATCTCTGAACAGCTCACCTCGTGGCTGGACCCGAGTGCACGCCGCATAGATAAAGGTCAAAGTCACTATACTCGTACATCTCTGAACAGCTCACCTCGTGGCTGGACCCGAGTGCACGCCGCATAGATAAAGGTCAAAGTCACTATACTCGTACGTCTCTGAACAGCTCACCTCGTGGCTGGACCCGAGTGCACGCCGCATAGAGGTCTAAACTATACTCGTACATCTCTGAACAGCTCACCTCGTGGCTGGACCCGAGTGCACGCCGCATAGATAAAGGTCAAAGTCACTATACTCGTACATCTCTGAACAGCTCACCCTCGTGGCTGGACCCGAGTGCACGCCGCATAGAGGTCTAAACTATACTCGTACATCTCTGAACAGCTCACCTCGTGGCTGGACCCGAGTGCACGCCGCATAGAGGTCTAAACTATACTCGTACATCTCTGAACAGCTCACCTCGTGGCTGGACCCGAGTGCACGCCGCATAGATAAAGGTCAAAGTCACTATACTCGTACATCTCTGAACAGCTCACCTCGTGGCTGGACCCGAGTGCACGCCGCATAGAGGTCTTAACTATACTCGTACATCTCTGAACAGCTCACCTCGTGGCTGGACCCGAGTGCACGCCGCATAGATAAAGGTCAAAGTCACTATACTCGTACATCTCTGAACAGCTCACCCTCGTGGCTGGACCCGAGTGCACGCCGCATAGAGGTCTAAACTATACTCGTACATCTCTGAACAGCTCACCTCGTGGCTGGACCCGAGTGCACGCCGCATAGATAAAGGTCAAAGTCACTATACTCGTACATCTCTGAACAGCTCACCTCGTGGCTGGACCCGAGTGCACGCCGCATAGAGGTCTAAACTATACTCGTACATCTCTGAACAGCTCACCTCGTGGCTGGACCCGAGTGCACGCCGCATAGATAAAGGTCAAAGTCACTATACTCGTACATCTCTGAACAGCTCACCTCGTGGCTGGACCCGAGTGCACGCCGCATAGAGGTCTAAACTATACTCGTACATCTCTGAACAGCTCACCTCGTGGCTGGACCCGAGTGCACGCCGCATAGAGGTCTAAACTATACTCGTACATCTCTGAACAGCTCACCTCGTGGCTGGACCCGAGTGCACGCCGCATAGATAGAGGTTAAAGTCAAAGGCCAAAGTCGGAGGTCTAAACTATACATTTTACTATACATATGCATGCTCATACAGTCATTAGACATTACCGCAACCAACATGATCAAACTTTTAGCTTAGCTATCAAACTATATACCTGCTCAGAAAATCCAATGAACGGTACAGACCTCTAAAATATCATTGTTCAGAGTGAATCTTGTAGCGAAATTCCCAACATTTACTTCAAGTTGTCCAATGCAATGATAACTCTATCGAGGAGTTGCCCCGACCAAGAGTAACACGTGCACTGGCTCAACTATTGACTTATTGTTTATAATTAGTCCAAGGCCATGATAACCCTATCGAGGAGTTGCCTCGACCAAAGGTACCATGTGCATCGGCCCAACCATTTACTTATATAATTATGCCAACACAGCTACAACCCTATCGAGGAGTTGCCTCGACCAAAGGCAGCACGTGCGTCGGCCTAACTATTTACTTATTATATTATTATAATTAGTCCAACGCAACGATAACCCTATCGAGGAGTTGCCTCGACCAAAGGTAGCACGTGCATCGGCCCAATTACTATTAACTATGATTTAAATATTAACCGTCAGGGAAATACGCCACAATGATTGCTACCGAATCAAAAACTACGTAACAACCACACTTACCGCTCACTGAACTTATCTGGGACTAAAACAATGAAGTAAGGTAAAGAATTCATAAGACTACTTACGATTTTGCCGAGACATGGCTCGTGGTCCATAGCACTTCTGAATTAAAATGAAATAGACCCTTTTCTTGCTAATACTTTTTTAATCGCACAACTGTACTCTTTCACAATCCAACAACGACTGGCTTTGCACTACATTTAACCATTTTAAAACGACATTTGCCCCACCCAGAAATAACGCTCAGTAATATCATCACCGTTATTTCCAAGTGTTGCCAAAGTAAAATAATACATTTAGTTGCCATAGCGGAAATACATTTTAAAAGTTTGTTACAATATTAATAATTTGTACTTTGATAGTGTTGCCACAGTGGATATTATAATGCTTGTTTTTTAAATAATGCTTGTTTTTTAAAATTAAATCAATGAAATCACGACACAATTGTTTGCTGTTTAGGTATACTAATTAAATTTTAGGACAAATCGTGGTGTATTTTTACTTTAACCGTTTAAGACTGCCTCGTTGGTTTGGTGTTGGTTGGTTGTTGTCTGTGTGGTGCCGGACTTAAAGAATAGCACCACCACTTACTTCCCTTAGGTGTCGTAAAAGGCGACTAAGGATCGTACCGGAGAATGGGCAGCAGCGTTCTCTATGTATTCCACCATCATATCATACTACGATCGCCAACCCGCCTGCCAAGCGTGGCGATTATGGCAAACCCTCCCAAAATTGGGGGAGGCCTATGTCCAGCAGTGGACGTCTATCGGCTGAACGACGACGACGACGACGTTGGTTTGGTAGTGGCCGTAAGCGCTACTGCCGAGGATGCGGTCCTGGGTCCGATTCCCGGGTCGAACAAAGTGTTATTAGGCTTTTCCATCTGGAATTTCTCAGAAGCAGCCTAGAGTCAGGATTTGTGCCCAGTTGATGGTAATAGACTCGCCCCCTATTAAATAGAAATTACACATAACTGGCGAAATGTGGGTGTAGGTAGGTACTACTTAACTTATATTATATACTAGCTTCCGCCCGCGACTCCGTCCGCGCGGATGTCGGTCTTCGCGTGGATGGTTTATTTCTCCATTTTGAGTAACTCTGACAATGACATCTTATAAATATCTATTGGACCCAAATACGGCTAAGCCTATAATAATTAAGGAGATCCCTCTATTGAGCTACTGCTGTTGAGCTCGCGTTCTGTAGTAAGTATTTTTTTCATAGTAATAAATTCCGACCTTGATAAGTAGCATGTAGCAGTAAATTACTGACAGTGACGAAAGGTTTGCAATAATAAAAAAGTGATCGTGACAATGCGACAGAAAGTTAATTGAGAGCTTCAGCATACACAACATTGTTAGTGAGCTCGTCCGGAATATGAACATGAAGATTTCTTGGACTGCTCACACGGGAAAGAGCTACGTAAAGTTCCCCGTGTGAAAAACAACTCGCGGTAAGATCTACGCCAGCAACTCCTAGGGTCTGACCTTGAGCCTTATTTATTGTCATGGTGTAACACAAAGCTACAGGAAACTGTATTCTCTTAAATTGGAATGGAAAATTATCCACTGCGGGTAATGCAACGTGTGTTCGCGGTTCTACAGAACAACGTCTATGAATAAAACTGAAAAATAAGATTTTTTTTTCTACGTATTTTTCTAGGATAAAAAGTATCCCATTTTATGCCCAGGATAATAAGGTATAATTATACCAAGTTTCATCGAAATCGAACCGTTAGTTTTCACGTGATGCCTGCATATACAGACAGACAGACAGACAGACAGACAGACAGACAGACAGACAGACAAAAATTTTTTTAATCACATATTTGGGTTTGGTATCGATCCAGCAACACCCCCCGCTATTTATTTTTTCAATATTTTCAATGTACAGAATTGACCCTTCTACAGATTTATTATATGTATAGAATAGATAAGTGCACTTCTGCTTAACGCTTCGGGGCTTACAGGCGAGATGTTACGTTATGTTATTTACATATTCCAGTTCGTCAGCTCGTTAAATTCGGGAATACCCAATGTAATTATTAATCAAACCGTTGGTTGATTAGGTACAGTCGGATTGTTTTATAGCAGCGTGTAACGGAAGGGGGGTATCAACCCTGAAGGAGGTCAATGTGCTCATGAAACTGAACAACTTTCCCCAAAGAACATAGGTCGAAATATGAAAAAAAATTCACCTCCTTCAGGGTTGATACCCCCCTTCCGTTACACGCTGTATATCTCATCATGTTCACAAATCAAAAATATATAGGCAATGGTAAGTTTCTTATAACTCTAAACAGCTTTGCCTTACAATAAATTGTAAACAATCTGTGATATCATAAATATGTAACTACATTATATCAACAATATTGCTACAGACAAAGACTCTAAATATTGTGAATTTAGCGCAAAGTTAGGTTCACAAATTTCTATGTAATTTTTATATGAAAAATATCTTGACAATATGACACGTCTCGAATTGTTGTCTTAAATTCTTTGAACAATCTCTTTACAGTTATATCTTAATGTAATCTTTTTCTTTGAAACAAATTCAATTTGAAGTTGTCAGTTATGACATCCTTCAAATACAACAATGCATTATTACTTGTACTTCTACTCCGGCAAGCAAAAATAAATTTAAATTGAATTAAATTTAAATTTAATGATAAAGGCCATTTAGTTGAATATTCAAAGCTGTATACCTAGATATTTACGAATCCTAGGTTGCAACCAATATATTGAATCTAGAGTATTAAGATATATATGTTCCGAAGAGTAGTCAGATATAGTCATTATTAACTGCACTACCGTAACATACTTATGAACAGTTTATTAAATATGATAACATTTTATTGATGTCTGAGTTTGTATAGAACTATTATGATCATTTTGACGCTTACAATATTTTGAAACATTGTCAATATATTGGTGAACTCGAGTGTACCAAGTTAACAAAAACAATAAGAGAAAACGTGCGTATCACATACCTACGTACAGAGTTGGAAAATAAAATGGTATCAATTATGGTAACATAATTATCGTTCGTACGCTAGCCGCGCTTTGGTCTGTAAGTGGGTGTCCTGTCAGTTCACCAAAAAATAATTTACAAATTTTTACTTGACAAGCAACGATTGGCAAAAACATGATTTGTCATTTCACCACTATACAACAACAAGTTTGCACAAATTCACTTTACAAAATAATTACCAGGTAAACTTTTGTTTAATAACGTGTTATTTGACAAACAATTCATTTTTTATTATAGTTTCGAATAAAAACGTTTTACTTATTGACTTAATATTACACAATTTCCTAAAAACGAAAAACCACATTCCGATTTTCAATACCTACTCCGAATTATTTCCGAATTATCTTTCTTCTTTCGATATATACTTACGTTACCTTTACCGCACCCAAACTCAACGAACGCAATACGGCGGCATAGGATGCAAGAGCGAAAATGCCGTCATGATGACTTTGTAACTGGTTTAGACAATGTATCATAAAATTATATTTTGTCGTGTCGTGTCGTAATCGGGTTGGTCCCGGCTGTCATTCGTGAATCTTTGACAGTCGTTACGGGTAGTCAGAAGCCCGAAAGTCTGACAACCTGTCTTACCAAGGGGTATCGTATTCCCAGTAACTGGGTTGTGGAGGTCAGATAGGCAGTCGCTCCTTGTAAAATACTGGTATTCAGCTGCACCCGGTTAGACTGAAAGCCGACCCCAACATAGTTGGGAAAAGGCTAGGCAGATGATGATGATTTTGTATAATCGTGATTTTTACAAAAGAATCTAAATATTAAGTGAAAAATGTTTAAATGATTAAATGTCATCGGAAACATTTGTAAAGTGAAGCATTTGCCAAATAAATGTTTGTAAAGCGAGTGTTTATAAAATAAAACATTAGCGGAATGAGTTGTTTGTGAAATAAATAGTATACGAAACGTTGTTTGTAAACTAAAAATTTGTCAATGGAGATTTGGTGAGACATTAGTGAACCCTGTAAGTGTCCCGCGACCGAAGTTCGGCATGATTACGCCTGCAATGCTATTTGAATTACTGACGACATATTATGCCGAAATTACGTTGTGTTATAGCGCTCATGTAAATAATCATCATAATCATTTCAGCCGAAAGACGTCCACCGTTGGACATAGGCCTCCTCCAATATTGGGGTTGCCATAATCGCCACGCTTGGCAGGCGGGTTGGCGATCGCAGTATGGTATGATGGTGTAGTGCATAGAGAACGCTGCTGCCCATTCTCCGGTCTCCCTTAGTCGCCTTTTACGACACCCACGGGAAGTATGGGGTGGTGCTATTCTTTAAGTCCGGCACCACACAGACAATATCATATATATCTGCTTATATATATGGTCCCATTAAAATAAATGGACAAACTTTTAGAAATCATTCAGACCACCAAAATAAGGACGATGGGTAAAAAAATATACCTATAAGAAAAACGCATAGATACTTACAAGATAAATAATCAGCTAACGAAAATACTCTAATGTGCCGGCAATTTATTATTTTTGTTCAAAATAAAATCACCTTAATCAGTGTTTTTTTTTTTGCTTGGAAATCTTTAGTTAGACGTACTGAGAGCTGTGTTAAAATTTGTCCATCTATTTTAATGGGACCCTGTATAATCAGCCGTGAAACTTCGGTCGCGTACCTTCGGCATAGTGTGTTTGGACACTAAGACCAATACTCATTCCGGATTTTTATATATTTTCATAAATGCCATGCATTCTGTACTTCCTGTTAGCTGCCTGATTCGTTGTTACGTTTATTTCAGGGCGCAACAAATAGGGCCCATTCACACGTACCACAACCACACCACATCGCAGAGACAAAATGTGGTCAAGCTGTGGTTATGTGTGAATAGTGTCGTTGCGGCTTCTTACGGTTGCGTTGTGGTCCCTACAAAATGTTTGTGATAACGTTTCTAGAAAGCTTGGTCGTTCATTTTATTCGCACTTGAACATTCGTAGGAAATTGAACCAGTAGGTACTTTCAAGAAATTACAATTAAATTGCTCTGGGATTTCCCTTGTTGTTGCTTCTCTCTTGGAATTCCTAATAGCGCAATCTTTCTTAATTTTTCATTTTGCTCCTATTTAGACTTAAGTTTATACGGAACCAATTCATCATCGAAGTAAATGAAAACGTAAAACCAATAAAAATATCTTCATTTCAGCGGAGTGTGAAAATATTTTGACAGATGCCCAAAAATCCAGTGAATTTAAATATTTATGGCTTTATTCATTGAAGATGACAATTCCGAGTGGGAAGCCTTTGGGAAGGAAATAAAGATGTGAGAGTAACCTGCTATTTAAATAGAGACCAGCCGGATTTTTTCCATAAGCTTAGCGTCAACAGAAATCTTTTAAGATAAAGATGTTTTTGTTGAAATTCATACAAGTAGCATAATAATGTTTCGGAGAAGTGTAGCTAGATGTTCTTATCATGTTCTACGTATTTCTTAACGCGTTTAAGTACATTTACATTGACGTATTTTAAAATGACCTATTATTGTTACTTTCGGACAGTATTTTATATTTAAAAAGTTTAAATAATGAATTAAATCGGATGAAAGATTAAAGAGTTATATAGAGCTGTAAAAGTTTTCAAATTACGTCTTCTGCGAAAACGAAGATTGGCGGTAAACTTTTGAGGATAAAATCAAATTTCGTATTTAATTGTTTTATCATTGATGGTTTTGCTTAGGCGCTATGCGCCTAACCTAAGGGTCGGCGCCCCGGTGTGGGCGCGTACACTGTGGCGGCGAGCCGCCCACTACCTGAACGCGCCAGAAGGTTGTAGCCGTAAGGCTTATCTGGCGCTACCGCACGATCTCGGGCGAGGCGGCAAGCCTCCTTGCCGGGCTGCCGCCATGGGCTCTGGAGGCGATAGTCCTCGCGCGCCTGTATGAGTGGCGCGCGGAGGAACTACGCCGGGGGAAGATCCGCTTCCGCGGCAAATCGCGGCGGAGCGGACGGATCTCCGGCGCGATCTCATGGCGGCATGGAAAGAGCGACTGTCGCAACCCAGCGCAGGGCACGCTGCGATAGCGGCGACAAGACCCCTCTTTGAGGAGTGGCTAGAGAGGCGCCACGGCGCCCTCACCTACAGCCTGACGCAGGTCCTCACCGGACACGGAAGTTCCGGGAGGTTCCTGCACATCATCAGGTGGGAGGAAACGCCCGGGTGTCACCATTGCCAGGATCGTCCAGAGGACACGGTGGAGGTCTGCCCCGCTTGGGTGGAGTACCTCCGTGTCCTCGTAGAGGCGATCGGCAGCGGCGGCGGCCTCTCGCGTCCGGCCCTGGTGCAAGCCATGGTCCGGGGCGAGAGGGAGTGGGAAGCAGTCACCTCCTTCTGCGAAGCAGTCATGCTAGCGAAGGAGGTGGCGGGACGGCTCAGGGAGAGAGCGTCCCGTCCCAGCCGCCGCGGGAGACGCTCCGGGCGTCGGGAGCCGTGTGACGACTCCCGGCCACCGTAGGCGCGGGCCTGTGGGCGGAGAGTAATGGGTAGCTCACCATCCGATCAGGACCAGACCCGTGCCGGACGGCGCGTACGTGTTCCACGCGCGCCTCAAAGAGATGTCAGCATTGAGGAGGGGCCCCCTTAGGGCCGAAGCCTGCCGGGTCAGCGGGATTGTCCGAAAGGGAACCCCGCTGGCCCGGAACATAAAGGGCTAAGGAAGGAACACGGGTGGGTTTTAGTCAGTAAGAGTCTGACACTCCCTTCCGCTCCACCCAGAGCGGGAGGGAATCATTTGATGATTGCCCATCCAAAAAAAAAAAGGGTCGCGAACCCAACTCCCTATTTCTCATTTCCCGGGACAAATTATATTTGTATCACTATTTGTGTTTGAAATATGAAATTATTTTTTTTGTTTAAGGGCAGAGGACCGCCGCTTCCTCACGGCGGCGATCGGCGGCGGCGAATCCTCGCGTCCGGCCCTACTCCAGGCCGTGGTACGGAGCGAGAGTGCATGGGAAGTCGTCGTCTCCTTCTGCGAAACAGTAAGTAATGCTCCCGAAGGAGGAGGCGGAGCGCGTGAGGGAGATGAAATCCGTGCGCCCTCACGCCTCTAGTCTCCGCAACAATAAGGCGGTGAAAATCGCCTCTAATGATTTCATCTATTCCTGTCCCCGGAATTTTCATAGCAGAGCCATCAACGAACTTCCACTAAAATGGCAAAAGTGCATATACTTACACTAATGGCCAAAACTTCGATTACCTAATAAAATACTTATGGGTGAATTTCAACAAGAGATTTTTATGTATCATTTCGGTGGGATTTTTTTATTTCAATGCAATCTATATATTTTTAGTGACAAATAATACTTTAGTCTATTTTATAACATTGTGCGTGAGTGGACATCAAATATTATCAAAACTTACATAAATATTTAAGGATAAAGTTTTAAGAGTCCACTGAAATTAAAAGTGTCCACCGAAATGATAAAAATTACCACCGAAATGATAAATCCACCGAAATGATACAGCTAAGAACAACCGTGCCCCCAGCCAGGGTTCCGTACTTTGTTAGGTTTGATTTCCACAAATTTTAGATAAACACTGAGACAGGACAGTACACAGTTTTTTTAATATCATCATTAATATACAGATATTAGTTAGTATTATTACATAATATATCATTCTTTGAGGTTACAATAACCTCAAAGAATGATATTAATGTAATGTAATGTTTATTATGATATGAATGAATAGTTTCTTTACTTTTATAACCTTTGGTAATTTTTGTGGTTGTTGTTGTGTGAAAATGTTGGAAAACTTTATCGTAAATGCTGGTAACCTTAAATAAATATTTTTGCTTGTTTATGTACTAATACTAATTTACTTGATATATTTTCAAAAGAATCAACGTATCGCGATTAGAAAGCTTAAAGTTTCTGATTAATATGATGGTTGCATTTGTAAGTTATGCCATTAATAGTAATACCTAATGTCTACCTATTGCACTAAGAGAAAAATGCTAGGTATAATTTAGTTAAATTGGTAATGAGAGGAGAATAGTGTTTCTACAGGTATATCAGTAAAACTTCTAAAATTAAATCAACTCTTATATTTTTAAAATACAATAAATGAATAAGAAACATTATAAAAATATCTTAGTAGTAATAGCTTAGT
The DNA here is from genome assembly GCA_916614155.1 of Mesoligia furuncula. Taxonomy (NCBI): domain Eukaryota; kingdom Metazoa; phylum Arthropoda; class Insecta; order Lepidoptera; family Noctuidae; genus Mesoligia; species Mesoligia furuncula. The sequence continues at coordinate 12,842,134 of OU744803.1, read as the reverse complement.
ACTTTTAATCCTTTTACATAAACGTATGAAACATAACAGAAACCTGAGATTGAGATCACTTTATTCTTAAATTACTACAACAATAGAGAAACGTACATATCTAAATAGAACAAAAAACAACAAAGTTTTGTTCTACCTATAACTATAATTCGCAATTATGTATAAGTAATTCTTATACCTAATGCGAATTATAGTTATTCCAATAAAACAGTCTTTCTGGGTACGTATTTACGAGTAGGTTCAAGTATGTAGCTTAAAGATTAATTTTTCATCATGTCACTTTAAATCACACAATTATTTCTCAAATTCACTAATCAGCCTCTTTTCATGACTATAAATATAGGTTTTTAATTTAGATATGTACCTAATAAACAAATCTTTAATTATCACACCACAGCACGTCTTTACTATAATTATTATAGTCATCAGTCTTCTTTAATAAGTTTAACTTCCTACCTAAAACAAGTCATGCCATTAAATGACAGCAAATATTTAAAAAACTAAATATACAATAACAAAAATCAAAAAATATTCAAATCAGAACTGGACGAAGACGAAGATAATCTTCTTACTTTTCTCTTCTTGGCTGTAATCATGATTTCTTCTTCGCTGTCAATATTTCTTGTCCGTTCATACTTTTCAATAATTTCAGTATCATTGTTTTCAAAAAATGAACACGATGGAGTGCTAAATTCATTGAAGTTTTCATATTTTTCGAGCAATGATTTGGGTATTATCGATGATTCCTGCTCATTCTCTCCTTTTTGATTATTCATTCCATCAAAGGAATGGGATGTTGAGGGCTTAATAATTGATATTTCAATGTTTGTGATTGAGTGTGTGTGTGGTTCACTATTCCTTTGTAATTTTTTGGAAAGATTCTTTTCATTGAATGGCTTGGGACGTAGTACTAATTTTTCTGACAGTTGAATTGGACGCAGATGTGCTATATTTGTATTATTTGCAAAATTCGTTGATTGAATCCCAGTGAAGTCATGAAAACCTAAATGCTTGCCGTGAGGGCACCTAATAGTTTTATTTAGGCATTCTCTTTCAATACAGGACAGATGTCGAAGTGCCAAACGGTTTCCTGACTCTTTAGACCAAACAACTTGGTGAACTTTCATAGTTCCCGGAAAAGTCTTTAAGTCTTTGGGCAAGAGCCAATCTTTTTCTGTCACCTGATAATCTTCAACTGTTTCAATTTTCACACCTTTAACATAACACTGTAGGTTTTGTACCAGCGATTCAATATTGGTAATATCATGTTGATATGAGACTTGTTTATCTAGCGTTCTCTTTAATACTCCACCCACTCCATCTGCTGCGCTTTTTCCATGACCACACTCACAATAGTTCCAAATTATGTGGGTCAGCATCGGACAATAGGAGGATAACTGAGTTATTATATATAATATATTTTTATTCCTGTATTGCGCAGATGGTGAGTCAGAAATAACGTAAAGTTTACGAACCAGAGGAGCAGTTATCTCAATTTCTTGCAAAACAGGAATGAGGTGTGCCCATACTGCAGCAGCATCATGCCTTAAAGAGGTACTTACAGTACAAAATGACTGAGTTTTGCAAGTTTCGTTGTCGAGTTTGAAATATATTACGACAGTATGCAAAGTGAACTGTTGTCTGCTACCACCAAAATGAAGGGATTGAATTTCGGATCCATATTTGGCATTATAATTTTCACTGAAATCAATTTGTATAATACAGTCTTCCGTAGTCATATTTTCTTTTAACGTTTTGAAAGCTTGATTTTGATTTTTATTATTGACGCAATGTTTAAGGAATGGTTTCAGGCTATCTTCGAATTTTTTTATTAAATCTAGTGGTTTCACCCAACGCCTTACTTTTTCAACTTTAATAGCAGATTTTTCTACATTATTTTTGACATATATGCTTTTATTCTTCTCCCAACCCCAATACGCTATGTTCACTTCATTATTAAACTCTTGATAATCAATGTGTCTATTTTTACAACTTGAGCATATTCTTTGCAGACAATCGATGTTATCTTTACTACAACATAGGCTACTTAAAACGTCGGATATTGTATTTTCTTTGATAAGGCGGTTTCTTTTCATAGATTCAATCAAAAGTTTCATATTTTCGTGCTTTTCACATAGGCATGTATTTCGTGCATTCACATTTGGTTGAGTGACCCAGAAAGGCTTCATTCTTGAAAATGTTGAATAGCTTATCGGTGGTTCTCCTGATCCCAAATATTTCAAGTGTAAATTTTTAAGTGTGTCTGTCAATAGTCTTTTTTGTTTTTTTAATCCATGTCTAGATATGGTGTCATTTTTTCCAGGACACAGTGTTGAATTTTCATCATCTTCTAAAAATTTCACCACCCTCCTGAGAATTCTATTTTTTTTTTCATCAGGTTTTATGACTTCTACTGCTGGTTTTTCTCCTTTTTGGGTACTTTTCTTCAAAATCATATAATTGCTTTGTAGTCTGTTACACCTTTTTTTGAACATTTCTTTTTCCTTAGTGACCTGTAATAATTTGTTTTGTAATTCTGTTATTAGCTTAGTTTTAGTTTTTTGATATTTTCGAAATTTGTCTTTAAGTCCTCGCTTGAATTCTACAGATGTAATTGACGAGTCTGAAACAGGGCTGTTGGGGCATAATGTTGACTCGATACTACTTAGATTTGATGGACATGTTATTCGTTGTACGCCACTTGGTTGTACACAATGAGTGCCAGTTACTACATTGTCATCAATATGATGTTGAATATTGGAACCAATTGTACTATCGCTATTCATCGGCAAGCAGCGCCGAGCCGAAGATGGATTCCCTTGACGAGAAGTGCTTGGACCAGGATTGCTATAGTCAAAATTTACAAAATTTTGATGCGTTGATAGCAGGGTTTGTCGTGGACTGCTTGTGTATACCCGATGAAAGCTTCTAGCTTCTGTAGTATTAGAACGTTGGATTTGGATATTCGTACTAATACTATTGCTGTTCAATCGTAAGCTGCGCCGTAAAGTAGGCAAGAAGGAACTGTGACAGGAAGTGCTTAGTCCAGGACCATCACTTTGATCCCCAATTGTCTCATCCAGAGGGTTAGCACGAGCCGCTATAGGAGCTGGAGCTGCTCTATTTTTTTTTCTTTGGTAATAAGCAGCAGCACTTATTTTGTTTTTTCTTCTTAGAATTCTTAATTTTTTAGGGGTCATTAGATGCCTTGAAACAATTAATCCCGCTGCTTTTTTTCTGGCATACCTTTCTCTGTCTTTTCTCAAAAACTCTTCGCGTGAGACTTCATTGCTCTTAATTCTCTCTTTTCTTCTTCTTTCATACAACCTCCTTTTTTCCAACCTTTCTTCTCTAGTCTGTTGCTTAGGCCGCGGCATCCTAAAATCAAAATACACGCTTTTCAATTTTCTTCTTTCTCATATCCCCAGACATACATTCATACACACTATACTATGATCCTATAAAATACTATACCTTCAGATACACCACGCGCTCACACACTAGCTCTCTTGCATTGACTCAGACAAACACTCTCACAGGCAATTTCTCATCACATAGGTATATCTCTTTTTTTTTCATATAACGTTTAAATGCTCTTTAACTTATTTGTTATATCTTGTAAAAGAAATTTTGTAATTATATCAAATATTATTTATTATTGTTATTTACTCGTAATAAATGATATAAAAATAAAGGTAAGTGACTTATATTGAAGGTAAACCCTCGAAATAATTATTTTGTTGACAATTAGTAGGTATAATAATCTACACTGTGGTGACCCACACACTCATCACATTTTCGTTGAGCCGAACAAATGTGTATCTAAAGTATAGTAAACATGTACTAACTACATAGATATATGTATATATTATATATCTTAAGCACAAATATTACACAACAAATACACCTAAATAATCTAATCGACACTCTAAAAAGTATGTACATTACAAAACTATGACTTTGTATTTGACACCAGGATCTCTAAAACTTTATGTTTTTATCATTTCGGAGATACTTTTAATTCCGGTGGACTGTAATTGGTATAACAGTCCACCGAATCCACTGAAATGATAACACTGAGATGATAAAATAGAGGTTAGTTCTACATTTAACTCCGAAAAAAAATTATTTAAAAAATATGAACACTACTCAAACAAAACAGTACTTACTGCGAATTTAATACACAATTTTGAAACCAATTAAACAAATCTAGCACGAGTTATAACAGCCACCGAAATGAAACTATTTTTGTCCCCATATTACTGAAATGATAAACTTACTTTTTTGGCGGGAAACCGCAAGACGTTGGGACCGGTGCGTTCGCGCCGAGAGCTTAAGCCGGACTGATCCGGAGTGAGAAAAGGTGAAAGGGGCGTAACAACGCAATGTTGATGTGGCTATTCTACTAAAACTTACTGTCCTCTGAAATGATAACTTTTTTCCAGAAAAAAGTTGACTGCCTGTCAAATCCATGAGAAAGAAGATAAACAAACAAAAATTGTTTTATTTGATCGAATATATTATAATTTAATGATAACAAAATCAATTTAAATCCATATTACGAATGTATTTGCAGGAGAAGGTATGTTATGAGCGGAATTGGGTTCAGGACAGGTCACCGTGATGATAAAATAACACTTTGTAATTTTTTTTTTGGGTATATTAGAGGGTAGATACCAATGATTTTTTTTGCCAAGGTAGAGAAATACTTACGTTGTTGAGAAAAAATATATAAAATTAATAATCAGCACATTGCACTACCGTTCTCAGGTTTGCCGTGTATTTTTTTGCTTGGGCAATTCACCCTTATGTAATTTTATTAAAAAATAAAAATGTTTTCTAAGTCAAACGGCAAATTCATAGGCAAGGACTTACATTTGAAACTTATTTTCGTAAAAAAACAACAAAAAAAGTTGGAACTTTGACCTTCAATATCTCCGCAACAAGAGGGTACCCTGATATTGTCCAGTACAAAATGTTCGTAATGAGAAGAACCAGAGACTCTCCGCTTTGTTAACGGTAAGTACCTATATACCTTCCAAAGTTACGAGTCAAATCAATTGACCGATCAATTGATCGGGGATTCAAATTAAATAATTTTTTTGTGATTAAATTTCCTTAAATTATTGTAAACGTGAAACGCAAGTTTTATGAAACAGTAAGTCATTAAGTCTCTAGTTCTGACAGGTGCTTGCAAGGTTAGGTGCATTAGCGTGCAAAGCCTCGCGAAATCTCAGTCGTCTGCGAGGTTCGCGGCGTCTGTGTCACTCATTAGTCTTGTATAAAGGCATTTACTTACTCATTTATTCATATTATTTAGTTTATAAATACGTTGAATAATAATATTATTACCTTCCTTGTGTTTTTAAGTAATTTAATTGGAGCCAATGCTCCTGTTTCGTTATTCTTTCCCACATAAGTAAGTACATCTGTACTTATATCAGCAGTCATTTCATTGTCAAATTCCTTCCTAGCCAAATCTTCATTCTCACAAACCATTTTCTTTTTTTCCAACTTGCCCTTTATCATAGTAAAAAACAAAATAAAACAACATATTATAAAATGTGGGAATAAAAATAAAAAATACAAGCGCTTTATTAAAGTAAATGCAAATGCAGCCAGAAACGGCGCGGCGCGCGGCGGCGTTATGCGGTTAGGGGAACCAGCGGCAATGTGTTTTTTAAACAAACATACACAGCTACATACACAATTTAAAATTCAAATTTATTGCCGGCTTCAAAAGGAATGCCGTGTTCGCGAGGCACAGGGAAACATCAGGGAACATAACACAATGATACTCGTTAAGGTATTTCTAAAAACAGCTACTTTAATTATTATACAGTAAGAAAAAGATAACAGCACACATTCCAGTTCTACGTATACACGTATATTATAGCGCTATCAACGCGTCTGTCACGACCCCGAGCAAAACGTAACTAATTAGTGCTCCGTGCATTTATATCTAAATAAATCGTCTTTCGTCGTTAAGGCGATTCGGATAGTGGTAGACCGCGAAATTCAAATTTTCTTTTCTTACGTTTTTTGCAATTTGCAGGTCAGGTTAAATTTCTACCACCAACCACCAATCTCTTATGGAAAAGTGTTAATGGTAGAAATCTAACTAAGAAAGATGTATTAATGATTCTAATGATTATAATTCTCTAAATATGTACCTGTTATTGTCGCGAATCATATTTTGATCAAGATACAACCTGACACTGACCTGCAAATTGCAAAAAACGTAAGAAGTTTTGAATTTCCCGGTCTCAACTACCCATTCACCTTAAGTCTTAGTTAGCTGCAAGTTGCCGTCTCTCCGGCGACGCTCCCCGAGGCCCCTCTGTAATGCTACTCACAACTGTCATTAGGGCCCCCGATGCAAGCACAGGATTCATTACACTAACGAGATCAAAATGTAATTGAAATACTGAATTGTTTGTTGCACGAGCCATCTTTCTCTTTGTTTCGGCACGGTAATGGTAAAACATAACCGTGGTTTCAGCATCAAATTGTTTTTCTAATATCAACTTATCTTATCACATGTCTAATTAATTAAAGGACGAAGACAGACAAGAAAATACTTACAATAAATAAAAGCGTCCCAGTAAATACCTACTAACTCACAGTAAACTTGTTATCTGATACTGTCTCTATCTGAGAATCAATCTATTCTTCGTTCGTCGCAGCTACGGCGGCGTAGCAAATAAATAGGCAGTTTCTACGTCACAGTTGCTACGAGAACTTATCATAATAAGTTCTCGTAGCAAGTGTGACGTAGACACGGCCTATTTTTTCATTTTTCACAAGTTTACGATCCTACGAGGAATAAGTAAAGTTGGCCCGTATTCATTAATTATTCATCGTTGAGAAAGTATTTGGTATGAAGACCATACTTACGCAGGATTGCTTTAATTCAGACAGTTGAGGGACGACTTTTAGAGAAGACAAATAACGAAAATTTTACGCACATTTTTTAGCTGGAATTTTTAAAACAAACCTCACATTTGGTCATTATTTATTCCGGTGATTACGAAAGACGTTTATTTAGATTATACTTACATGTATTTCGGAATCGAATGTATACCTACCTGGGACCTGTAATGTCTGTAACGAATTGCTGTTCAAACTTTTTTATTGCTAATTTTCTAGTGGCAATGTACTTTTATATCAATTCAAACAAGAGGTCACATGACAAAATTATCGAATTAATCCAATGTTTAGGTTCTTGTGATGATAACTTGTATTAATTACAACAATAATGCGCAAACGCGCAGCATCGATGGTGACTCGAGTCATGGCCAGCCCCAACAGGGTTCTGAAAATGATTGCTGACAGAGTGGACTGTCCGTATATAATTCACTGCTGTCAGTTACATGTGCCATCGTATCGTGTTGTTTACTAACACTTAGTTATAAGAACAATGTTACTAACGCAGTCTTCGCTCGAATTAAAGTTTTTGAATTTGAATTTAATTAAAATGCAACGATGTTGGACTTTATAACTCAATATATCTAGCCACATATTAGGTATGTCTCTAACAAAGAAATGAAATTGTCAGTTTCAATTTCGTGCTATATTTTTCATCGAAACGAACTTTTTTTGATCGTTCAATTCGGACTCCGCTTTAGATCATCTGCATCGCAAAATTGGAATACAGTGAAATCCGATATCTAGTTCACTTTTTCAGTTACAACTAACGTTTGTATTTTTAAAATTCGCGTTTTGAATATCTATTGACTCGTATTCTCTCTTAATTCCATTTTTTCATATTTCCGCAGTCTGTAACGCAACGGGGAGTACTAAAAGCTTTAGATTTCGCACAAAGAGGAAAATTATTCTTAAAGGTGTGAAGCTTTATAAAATGTCAGTTCACTGGGTCCGACTTCATTGTTCAGTTTAATGGAGGCAGTATCTGACAGGTAGGTAATTAGAATAAACATACGCGACATTATAATATATAATGTCACGTTCGTCTGGTGGCAGTGTGAGGCCCTGAGGTCGACCTTTGCCATCTTTCTCATCAGCGAATGCCGCACACACTAATGGACTTTTATGGACGTTCTAATGACATTTTGTGTACCTTAGCCCCACTGAGTGGCAATTGGCATATCATCTTGCGTCTAGAACGTAAACAGTTGAAATGTTACGTTATCTTTATCTAACAACATAGTATAAAACAAAGTCGCTCCCGCTGTCTGTAAGCTTAGATCTTTTAAACTTCGCAACGGATTTTAATACAGTTTTCAGTAATAGATAGAGTGATTCAAGAGGAAGGTTCATATGTATAATACATGCATATTATAGTAGAGAAAAGTCGAGAAATTGAAACATTTGTAATGTGATGTCGTAACAAACATATTTTTGTGCGCTTACATTGCAAACGCTGGCTAAACATTACGAAATAGATCAAATTAAGAGCGTTTACGCCGTACGGCATTTCATACAAACTTTCAAGCTCTTATTTTTCGCAATGAATAAACCGATTTTAATGAAACTTCATACGCATAAGCAGGATACGAAGGTCTAAAAAGTTAGTAGAAAACATTTTCGAAAAATAGTGTTACAGCCAAATTAGACCGATTTTAAATTTTCCATAGAAACAGAGATTTCCAGTTATCTTTTTTTAAATAAGACATTTCAAAAATGTTTTCTACTAACTTTTTAGATCCTGGTATCCTGCTTATGCGTATGAAGTTTCATTAAAATCGGTTCATTCATTTCGAAAAATAAGGGCTTGAAAGTTTGTATGAAAAGCCGTACGACGTAAACGCTCTTAATGTACTATGAAATTGTATATCTTAAAAAGATTAATAAAAAGTCCATGATGGTATATGTTTATCTCCTAGGGATAACCTACAGTAACCATTTTTATGTTTTACATAGTACAAAAAAATTATGGGTTATTTACTAAGCTATTTTAAACAATACAGTATTATTCCTTATCCAATTAAATACATTAGATACGTTGTGCATTTCATGTAGACCAAAACTGCCGTTTACAGCATATCATTAAAATTTATATCTTAGAAGATGTCAGAGATTTAAAAAGCCCGGGCAGAGCGGTTGGCGAGGTGGTACGAAGGTGGTCTACTAGTCTAGAAAAGACTAGCTAGTCTTTTTATAAATTGGGATTTATATTTACAAACATTTTCATTATCGATTGCCTCGTTCGCCTAGCGGTCACAAGCACCGGTGATACCTAAGCATGAGGTCCAAAGTTCGAATCCCAGGTCGGGCAAGTGATATTGGGTTTTTCTGTCAGGAATTTCTCAGTAGCAGCCCGGAGTTTTGAATTGTGCCCGGTTGATGGCGATAGGCTCGTCCTCTATTACATAGGGCTTAAACTCTGGCCAAATGTGGGTGTACTACAGGTACCTACACCTCTGCCTAAGCCATTGGGGAATGACAGGTGTGATGTTATGTTACATTTTCTTACTTTTGTTAGAAGACTATCATGTCTATATTAAATTCAAACTCAAAGCATTTATTTCAATTTAACCAATTACAGGCACTTTTGAATTGTCAAGGGGTCGGTCAGTCAGAAAGATGAAGCTAGTTGCCCATTCCAAAGCGTAGGTACCTATGGAGAAGAACGGGCAAGAAACTCCATGGACACTCTTTTAAGTCAAAATAATGTGGTTACAAAGTTTTGTTTACATCATTCATGTTAAAAATTATGCACAAGAACGATGCAGAAAGTTAAAAGCGTCCGTAACGAAAAGACGAAAAAAAAAAGCAATTCAAATATTAAATTAAATTAAAATAAGCCATGGCAGCAAAGAGATGATCAGTCCCTACTGACGGCGCCCGTTCACGAACATACTTATTACGTATATTATAAGGTCTATATTCTGTTCATACACGAAATGTCTAAAGGGGTCATCGCACTCATCATCCTTACATAGTATAGAACAAAGTCGCCGAAATGGACTGCACCAAATTGGATAATTCTTTTTTTTTTTGTTGTGTTCGGTATTCCCAGGACAAGGTTTGTATGAAAGAAAGTTTCGGAAATTCGAACAAAAAAATTGCACCGGTGCGAAGCTGGGGCGGGCCGCTTATAGCACAAAACGTGAAATCGCAATAAAATATCTGCTGTTCCATATATTTTGACGAGTTATTCGAACATAAATATGTAGGGAACAGCTGACTTCCTCAGCTGACTTCTTCGCTTGTTGTTTCCTCGATTTTGTTTGGTCCCATAGTAAAAGTTTTTCGTAATGATGAATACATATGAATAGATAGGTAGGTAATTTTTATGCAGATATATTTTCACCTGTACCTAAAATATTTCAATGTAAGATCAAAATGTCCTGCAAACACGATTGTTAGCTCGATTTTTTCGTGCAAACAATGCTCACCGAAGGTGGCGAGCAGTGAGCAATGTGTGCAATTAATTAAAAGCCGCAATCCGAGCAAATGTTGACCGACGGCCGCGGTGGCGGCGTCTCGCTCTGCGCCCTTGGCACGTGCATCCCTCAGGAACCCGCCCCAGGCTATGTGTCATTATCACAACCACGATCATTTTTATTTTTACTAAAAGTGCAGGGGGCCTAAAAAGGCCACTTTGGCAGAATCATAAAAGGATAACATAGCGGACAGTTAACCGTTAAGTTAATCGTATCAAATCCCATTGGTGAAGCATTTTTCAGTTATTTTTTTTGTCTGTGCTAAAATACCAATCAATCCGATCCAATCCCAATCTCTTTGATTATACCTACGAGCTACGTAGTGCAGCGAAAAAAAGATAAACACGGACTGTCTTCGCCATATTACGATTCATAATGTTATTCTTTTATGATTCTCCAAAGTGGCCTTTTTAGTTGAGCGTATATCAGGGGTGATATACGCTCAACCCTCCTGACCGTTTAAGTATGTAGGTATAGCATATCCGTCAATTACTTTTGTTTTGTTTACATACTTAGCTCGAGGTTAATAGGCTTACCTACTTACAGTACAGTCGCATGCCGTGATAACTGCTAAGTTTATACAATTTTAGTTGAGGTGGATAACATCTTGCTAAAGTTTATATAGACTTGGGGTACCTACTACCCAAGTCTATAGGTATTAACTTTATAAAAAAATAAAAATGATAACTTTATTTTTGGAAAAGTTTCGGCTGTTTAATACTTAAATTATTTTTAAGCCTAAACAATAACAAAGCCTTTCAAAAATTTATTCTTAGAATTCTGTATTCAAATAAGAATTCACTTGAACTCACAACCTCTCGCTACCCGACGGCGACGGATTGCTTGTCACCGTCTGCTGAACTTCGATGTAAGTTTAATTGAATCATTAATCCCGAAATTATTCTCAAATATCAAAGCATTACAACCAAACTGGTTATTGACTCCGTCAATGCAAGCAGTCATTTATAGAAACTGAAATTAAAGCTATTATAATGTTAAGGCCCATAATTCTGTTTAATAAATAACAATTTAATTGTAAGACCAATGGACCAATTTTGGACCAATTTTGATATTGTGTGGAGGTAGCTGACACCCTGGATTAACATATAGGCTTTAATGACTTTTTATCCCGATATTCCCACGGGATCGACACATATGCGGGTGCAACCGGGGGGCGCAGCTAGTTGCTTCATATTTTCGAAAAAAATATCTGCTCAACAACGTAAATAACACAATGAACTGTCAAAATGAAAGCTATTGCCACTGTAAGTATGTTAAGCAATTACCCCTCAGGTCACTGGTAATTAATAATAATGAATAATAATTTACTGTGTACGACTGTCTGATCACAAAATACAGATAGTACAGAAGTCAATCTACATACAAAGTGCGCTCGAGCAACGCACACATACCTAGACACCGCTCATGGACACGTTATCTCGGACGGGTTGGGAGTAGTGCGAGCGCGAGTGCCATCCGCTTGAGACTCGCGCCTGTGAAGTGCAAAACTGGAGCAACAAAAAAAATGGCTATATAAGCTCGATTTATATAACAGTTTCCTATTTTGAATCAGTATAAACGAAGTAACTTTTTTGTAACTATTACGTAAGTTGAAAACATGATTTTTTGTTTGTGTAGATATTGTTGTTTTTAGTGTCATTTGATAGGTTTAGGTCTAAAACGGATAGGGCAAAATAAATTGTGTAATTAGGGCAATCCGTTTTGAAGTTATTGGGGATTTTCGATAGTGAAAAAACTTTTTTACAAAAAAAAAAACAACCGACTTCCAAAAAACACTATAAAGTGAAAAATAACATTAATTTCGGAAGTCGGTGTCTTTGGATTTGTATTTTAGTTTGCCACCGACTTCCGAAATTAAAGTTATTTTTCACTTTATAGTGTTTTTTGGAAGTCGGTTTTTTTTTTTGTAAAAAAGTTGTTATTTTTCACTTTTTAGTGGGTTAGTTTGTAATTTATCTAAGTTACAATAGCTTAATGTTAACTGCTCATCTCCTTTTACAAAATATTGCTTTACCCGATGCAGGGTCGTTAACTGTTGAGGAGTTCTAGGAGAACTGGAGCTGATTGAGAAGTCACTATCAGCTCCATTTCACCATACGCATTGTAACGAGCATAAATTGCTTATTAACCATATTAAAGTAATCGAATCGCAACCCGTGAAATATTTATCATTGAGTAGTTCCGATGGCCATCTGTGGTCTTTATCATCAGCTCCACTTTACCAAATGATGATTTCCGAGAGCAAATGCTCAAGTTACTTTAATTAAAAAAAGATGTTTTCAAATCGGTTCGTAAATGACGGAGTTATGCGCGAACAAAAAACGCAATGCAGAGTAAACGAAAAGATCGTTAATGTAGGCAATGTAGATACATTTTTATTAGATTTTTGTTGATTTTTCTAAAACCGCTCATCCAATTTCGATAAAATTTTCATGGGACTATTTGGGAAGTAAACCCTTTCCAACAAAAAAAAAATTTTTCAAATCGGTTGCCAAGCGACGGAGTTATGCCCGAACAAACAAAAAAAAAAATACAAACATCCGAATTGAGAACCTCCTCCTTTTTTAGAAGTCGGTTAAAAATAACAAAAATGTAAAATTTTATATGTTTTTGTTCTGTAAACTTTATGTATTGTAATACTATTTTTATTGTTTTGTTTTAATATTGCAGAATAAGCTCAACAATAAATCAAACAACTAGATACGCGTGCCACTACCACGATAGTTTTTTGTTATAAGCCAAAGTTGACGACCCTAGCGCGATCGCCAAGCGTAGCTGCGTAGGTATGAAAAGTGAAGTGCATACATGTGATTGCCTTCTGTACTATCTGTATTTTGTGGTCTGATAAGCGACTTTTCGAGTCTAATCAGTTCAGTTTATTATCTGTGTGACCGCGTTGTTCTTATAAACTACGCAACTGATTTTGATGCGGTTTTCACAATCATTTAGAGAATTCATTCCAAAGGTTTATGTGTTTATGACATCTACCAACCCGCACTGGGCCCGCGTAGTAGATTGCTGCCCACTCCCTCTCACAGAGAGGAGGCCTGTGTCCCAGCAGTGGGAACGTATTGGTTCATTTGTGTATATTACATTAATATTAAACTACATAATAATAAAGAAATATGAATGTTTTCCAGATTCGCCCTTGTGAAGGCCTCAGGAACCCGTTGGATGCGAGAAGCACAGAACCGGTCGAAGTGGAGGTGCTTGGGGGAGGCCTATGTCCAGCAGTGGACGTCTTTCGGCTGAAATGATGATGATGATAATGATAAATGTTTTGTAAGTCGAATAAAGTATGAATCAGAAGTGGGATGTCTAGCAACCCGCTCCTGGTTCTGCTACGCATATGTTGGTACCTTTTTGTTATACACTTCTGGACACATCTATTGGCCCACCTTAGAGTTTAGGTTTCGATGGCCCCTACCGAAATATGATTGCTAGATTGAACAAAAACTGTTGATGCAGTTTTAAACCTGATACATTTTACCATCTTTTTCGATCGTATTATTTTAAATTTAAATTCAGAATACCATACGACATGGAGCTACGCCTAACAAGTCGGGTATGCGCCTTGTTAAAAGCAATTGATTTTTGAATAAAAAACATGTTTTATCAAATAAAGGTTTAATTTAATAACGCGTGTTGCCTCCATGGGCATCTACCACAGCTCTCATACGATTACGATTAGGCATAGAGTTTATCAACCGCTCTATGAAATTTTGAGGGATCATCTCCCATTCCTCTTCTATGGCAGTTTTCAACTCCTGCATCGTCTGGGCAACTGGCTGACGAGCCCTAACACGTCTTTTTAGCTCGTCCCACATGTGCTCAATGGGGTTCATGTCTGGGCTTCTGGCTGGCCAGTCCATAACTGTGATGTTCACATCCTGAAGATATTCCCTGACGATGCCGGCCGCATGGGCTCTTGCATTATCATGCATAAAAAGGAAATTTGGTCGGAAATAGTCCGCGTATGGTATCACGTCAGGTTCTAAGCACTCACGAATGTACCTTTCAGCATTTAATGTTGGCAGCCGTGGTCCTGTAACAACCTCAGGTTGAGTTTTGCCGCTCGCGGATATACCGCCCCAGACAGTCCATGAGCCACCGCCATAAGCAACCCTCTCTTCAAAGCAGCATTGTGCGAAACGCTCTCCCTTACGTCGGTAGACCTTCTTCCTTCCATCATTGCCATGTAACACAATTTTAGACTCATCAGAAAAGAGTACACGGCTCCAATCTTGCTGTGTCCAATTTAAATGACTGCGTGCGAAATGAAGGCGCGCTGTTCGGTGGGCTCGCGTTAGTTTGGGACCATTAGCTGGCTTGTGTGGTACCATATCGCGTTCTTTTAACCTTCTCCGAACAGTTCGAGCGCTCACAGATACTCCGTGGAAGTCGCGAAGTTGGTTTTGTATCTCAATGGAGGTAAGGTGACGATTTCTCAAGCTGGTCGTCACGACGAATCGATCCTGCCTTTCAGTTGTGACCCGAGATCGTGGCCTTCCTTGGCGACGAACAAAGCCGCCAGTCTCTAGGTACCTCCGAAAAACATTTCGGACCGCAGATCGACTTAAATTAAGTTGAGCACTCACGTTTCTTTGGCTGTGTCCGGCCTGAATAAGTGCCACAGCTTGGGCGGCGACTTCAGGTGAAGTATCCATAGATTATTGATAGAACCTCACCTTAATGTTAAGAATAAGTAATGTTTGTTGCAAAACCAAAGATATCAATCACTTTTTCAAGAATTAAATCCAAGTAAACCAATAAAACCAAGTTTTCTTAGTATTCGATTGTTTGATATCAACAAACAGGCTCCAAATTGTCTTTTGTTTCTTTAAATTCTGTGTTCGAAATTCAAAAAAAGACTATTGAATGAAATTGTGAATGTGCCAGGTTCAAAACTGCATAAAAACTTTTTGCTCGACCTAATATAAAATTTTAGCTAGGACCAAACGAAACTGAAAATACAAGGTGGGCCAATAGATGTGTCCAGAAGTGTATTATTATACTCGCTTATGAGCCAGTACCTTCTGACAAGAGAAGGAAGAATTTGGTCTGCATAAAGCCTCTAACTAGACATGCTTTTGTAAACCGATTATATGTCTATTTAGGACAATAAGCTCAATAGGATACTTAATATTTTTAGTGCCAGTTACAAACATTGTAGTCTGCAAATATGCGAATATTTGGGTAACCTTGATTACACAGACAAAGAACGACTTCTAGAAGTAGGTACTTCAATAAATATGTAGATACGGTACTGAATTGGAAATTTTAAAAATGTATTTAGTACTTTAAGATAGCATTAGGTATTTAAAAATAAGCTGATCGCTTAGTCTGGGGATGGCCTGAAACCCAGGTTTTTATTAACCTATAGTTCAGGCGGGTCGCCACAAGTTAAAACGTCAGTACCAAAGCACTTTTCATAGGTAATTAAAATGTGTAAATTAAAGTAGTTTTTAAATAAGTATTAAGGCCAATCTGTTAAGAACGTGGTACTCCTAAGTATTTATAAGTTTGTAAATGTATCGCTTTGTAAAAGGACCTAAATAAAATAATTATTATATCAATATTATTTTATAAAAGTTAAAGATGCTCATGATTTGAGGGGTGGTTCAGACCGTAGCTTCGGTGTAGATCGATCAATCTGCGAGGTAAAACTGTGCTACTCCAGTAAGGTTTGAGAGGGATTTTTATTTCTCGTGCGTGACCTCTCCATGCCTCGGAGGGATCGTTAAAATATTCGCTCCTCGTTTTCATCGACTCAAGGATATGCCAGACGGTTTATGTGGGAAGTCAGCTTTTTATTCACGAAATTTTAATAAACATCCTTTATATAAAGTCAGAAGCTTCTCATTCACAACATTTTAATAAACTCCCTATACTTAAATATATAAAGTCATGTCTTAACCTACTACCCTATTTCTTGTCAAAATGAAATGAAACTACAGGTATCAGTGGTTTTCTTTGCAGCGTTTATAAATGTCAAATATTGATGAATATTGGGTAGGTACAATTGTTATCTCCTAATCTAAGTAAATTCTTAGAAGCTTTCATGGAACCCACTGGTTCGCCTAGGTACGGAAAGTACTCGTATAGGTACATGTTTCGGGTAGGTGGTACCTTTTAGTGATTGTTTATTAATAACAGTGATGACAAAAGTTTTATAGAAGGTAAGTACAGATGCCAGCACATCAAGCTACTACAATCTGTCAAATTTCTTTAATAGATTTTCAACATTATCGCTAAAGAATAAGGTTCAAAGTTGATTGAGAAAATCTGACAGTTTCGGGTAGCTTGATGTGCTGGCGTCTGTACTTATATATTTTTTTTTTTATTTAAAAGGAATCTGTAGCAGAAAACGGCAGGGAGAAAATTGAAATGAAATACTTTACAAAAGAAAATTAATGACATGGCTTTTAATTTGCGAAAGTATTCATTATACGAAGTCGTCTGCGTCGTGGTGAGCTGTCGTCTCGAGGTGGCTTTTTTATTGATCGCCTCGCCAATTGAACTATTGAACACAGCTTCACTTCACTTATTAGGTACAACAAAAACATTCTTACTCTTTTAATTTAATCAACTGAACGCTTTCGCTCCACACCGCACACCGCTCACCAAAATTCACGGCACATTTTACAACGGAACCCTATGAATCCAACGTTCGTTGCGTGCCAATACGTAGTTAAAGTTATTAAGTTATAAACTTATAACTAAGGCCATTTACTAATTGTAGGTATTATTAAATACTAATGAAAGCAAAAGTGTTATCAAAAGCTGTGCCTAATCAAAAACATTAATGTTAACGAGGACATTTATTTTGTTTAACTGTTACAACTACCCACGCGAAAAAAAAAAAAAAAAAAAAAAAAAAAAAAAAAAAAAAAAAAAAAAAAAAAAAAAAAAAAAACTTTATATAATGTTTCATTATGAAAGTCTTTTGTCCACCCCGCCTAAAAAGGCCACTTTGGCAGAATCGTAAAAGGAAAACATTATGAATCATAATGGACAGTTAATTGTTAAGTTAATCGTATCAAATCCCGTTGGTGAAGGATTTCTCAGTAATTTTTTTTTGTCTGTGCTAAAATACCAATAAATCCAACCCAAATCCAATCCCAATCTCTTTGTAACGCAACGAAAAAAAGAAAAACACGGACTGTCTTCGCCATATTATGATTCATAATGTTATCCATTAATGATTCTGCCAAAGTGGCCTTTTTAGGCCCCCTGGTTTTTGTTTGTGTAGGAATATCGCTCTTTCTCAGCGGCAAACAAGAAACTTGTCCGCAACACCAATTTCTTGTCTACTACAGTTTTTGCCACTAAGTAAGGGTGATTTATTTACGTTAAATTACATTCGTAGATAACCACTATGTTTTGTTTCAGTACTCGACTTTTGTTTGTGTGCGAAGATTTTTTGGTTAGAAGTATAAATCCGAATAAAACCTTTTGTATTCTGCTTCCTCTTGCTTACCGTACCTATTTATGTATTGATTCGTAAATTATACTTAGGTAGATAAGTTTCTTTATATATCTCAACAGTCATATCATCATTTAATCGAAAGCTCAAAAGGATGACGTTTTGTCGGAACGGTAAATTCAAGAAATATTTTTTTAGAATTGTTTCTAAAGCACGTAGCGTATCTTATAAAATTGGCTAATTTAGTTTCCCTGCTTTCATAAACAACCCTTACTAACAATGTCCTATGACCCTACCTACTCGTGTCAGTCATAGAGCACCCCTTTACCTTCTTCCACATGCATGCATCTTTTCAGCCTCGCGCGTCAGTTGCGACTGAATTCCTGAAACACACCTGCTTCAGCTAATGAAGGTCAAGGTCAACTGTCACTGAGAGCTGAAACAGTTTACTGCATAGTCAATTGTGCTATGCAATATGCAGGTGACTTTTATACAACCACTGTAGACCTCAAAGCTTTTAGGGTACCTACATGTTGAGTAAACGTTTAGGTAGGTACTTATTAGTGATTACTAAATTGGTCATAGAATTGCTTGGTAGAAACAATAGGTATTTTGCTGCAAATGAAAAACTTAGGTAATTCTGAAACGGAATATAATTTTTGTCGAAAGCGCTCTTATGTTATGTTGAACATGTCCCAACTACAGTATTTAGGAGTACCTGCTACCTACTCATCAGCACAGAAATGAACTTTAAAATATACTCAAATTCCTGTAAGTCCACCTTCATTTACTGCGAAACTTTTGATCATACAATTAGTCTGGTGGTATCATTTCGCCAGACAAATTCTTTCACAAGAAGCTCTACCAAGAATTGAAAACCACTTTGTGGGGTAGATCTTAGATTTAAATTCCGATTATCTATTAGGGCCATTTGACATCGTGGTTATCATCAAATATTCACTTTCACGGTTACTTACCTTCCATTAAACTCTGTCAAATTAATCACCTACCTTAAAAGCATGGTTCTTACTGTACTTAAACCGAATTAATTATGAACGACACGGTATCATAGCTGACAGGGATTAGACACGAGGGTGGAATAACATTGTGCGTGATTGCGATGTATTAAGTTAATTCAATTAATCAATTATTATCCATCAAGGTCGAGAAATAATGAAGTGACACTTAAATTTTACATGTTTAATTAATAGACCTATTTGTATGGTGTCAAGAGTGTCACATCATAGGTACTTAATATCCAAATAGATATGTGTATTACTGTGGGAGTTACCATTTCATTTTTAGACTTTTCTTCTATCACTGCAACAGTTATAATAATAACAGCCTATCAGCGGCGGCTTTAGGGGGTGGCGAACAGGGCAATCGCCCGGGGCCTCGCCCTTGCAGGGGCCTCGCGCAATAACCCAAGCAAATTAAAAAAAATATAGATTTTTTTTAAACCATTTGTATAACTTTAGCATTTCTCGTCAAACATGACAAATACCTAAACCAAACAACCAGACTAATTTCGCATCACATACTTTTCACGAAGGACAAAGGGCCTCGCAAAGACCTGCCGCCCGGAGCCTCGCAATGAGTAAGGCCGCCGCTGCAGCCTATTACAGTCCCACCGCAGAGCAAAGGTTATTTTGATACTGAGATGAATTGATTAAAATAATATCTGGAAACTAATATGGTTTCCGAACTGGTATACCGGCTATCTACGGGATTGTTGTGAAAATAGGGAGACATGTAAGTAATGAAGAGGCTATCAACCTGTGGCGTTCCACAAATATGCATCCTTGGCCCCACACGTTTATAAGTACTTATGCGATATGCCCCTACTAAACTTCTCTTCACTTACGGTGTCGACACAGCTCTTATTGTGAAAAGAGTAGACTGGTGCCAAACAAAGCAAAATGCAGAACTTGCTCTTAAAATTATAATGGGATGACTGTCAAACAATCTCTCTCTCTCTTCTAACGTTAAATAATGATAAAACTCGATGTATTCCCTTTGCAATGCGAGCTGACCACCTGCCCCCGGCGATTTTCAAAGTTAAAGCACACTCGTGTTTGGTGCCTGCCCTTGACTGCTGTAGCTTATACATAACCATGCAGAAGGCCTTTTTCCATAATTAAAAATGTTCAAAATGTAGTCGCAATCTCGAGGCCTAAAAGGGCCACTTTGGTAGAATCATAAAAGGATAACATTATTAAACAAAATTGACAGTTAACTGTTAAGTATATCGTATCAAATCTCATTGGTGAAGGATTTTTTTGTATTTTTTTTGGCTTTACTAAAATACCAATCAATCCGATCCAAATCCAATCCCAATTGCCCTTTGATTATACCTACGTAGTGCAGCGAAAAAAGAAAAACACGAACTGTCTTCGCCATATTATGATTCATAATGTTATCCTTTTATGATTCTGCCAAAGTGGCCTTTTTAGGCCCCTCATCTCAGCGACAAACAACGTGAAAAAAAATTTGGGAAATTAGAGGAATTTTCTGAGATAAGGGTGTGAACGTTCTTAAAATTATGAGAGTTGCCCCTCAGATCTCCCTGCGTTAAATATTTGGTCGTACGTATGGATCAGAGTTTTCGTTGCCATAAACAAATTGAAACTATCACTACTCGAGATTGAAGAATCAAATTTATATTTAAAGGACTTCGTCAGTCAGCTGACACAATATTCCTGCAAATAGTCTATCCTGGCTCTATGCCAATCCATACTGTTTGACGTTAGGGGACCAAAATCAACAATCCTGACATGTCCAAGTTTGGGTGCCAGGAATTTCACATAACGGGCATGTACCTACTTATCGTAATTCCACATAACACATACATAGCCTATGTTCCCACTGCTGGGATTAGCGTAATTTAATAGATCTAAATTATTTAAGTAATGCATTTTTTACCCTTTTCTCTCCTTATGAGAAAAAGGGATAATTAATCTGTGCATGAGCACCGCGCTTGTTTAAGGCGGATTGGTGATTTTAGACTTGCATTATTTATAAGTGTTAAATATTTTATTTGTTTTTATTTATTTTCCTCAAGATGTTTTCTTACACCAATGTCAGTGATACCTAAGATATAATATACTGAGAAAGTGAACGAATTAAAAAAGTCGCATTGATATTTGTCTGGATTTGAACCCACAAGCTCGTGCCCATAAGGGGCTTAGAGGCCTAGCCCATGGCGACAATTTGTAGCGATGCAGTAGCGATGCTGTCGCGCATGTAGCGAATCATATTTTGATCAAGATACAACCTGTTATTGACCTGCATATTACAAAAAACGTAAGAACATTTTAATTTCGCGGTCTGCCACTGCGCATTCACCTTAAATTGTCCGTGGTCCCTTCCGAAACCAAACGGAAAACCCTGACTGGCGTTCTATTATTGCGGATTCCCACTGAACTAATGTATATTTCTCTTTGCCAATAGTACTATCTATATCTAATTCCATACTAACTAAACTACAATTTGACATACGACAACACTACGATCAGTATCAACATTATTTTGTGTTTATTATGTTTTTTCTATAGACTGTATAGTTTCTTTGTCAGTACTTTTGTTTACACTTGCGCGCGCATCGCTAGTGCTGGCTAGCGCGGCGCGCGGAAAAACAAAACCAGCGCGCCATTTTCCATACAAGTCTAACAATACAAGTCTGTTTTTTTTCCTCGCAAGTGTGTTGAAAAACTTCGTATGAAACGCGTGTGCATTGATCATTATACGATGTATCATAATGTACTAAAACGTATAATGATAATTACAAATAATGTTCTTTGGAATAAACATAATAAACCCTAATAAATAACTCTTAAAGATTGTAGACACTATTTCGCATTACTGATTATTGCTCCGATGCAAAGCCGAATGTAAAGTAATAATAAGACGTAATAGTAAGAAGGAGATGACAGGGGCTCGTTCGTTCGCTTTGCTCGTCCACTTTAGCCCCGTTATCCCCTTCGAACCTTTTGGGTGTGAAATCATCAAATGACCCCTCCCGCTCTGGGTGGAGCGGAAGGGAGTGTCAGACTCTTACTGACTTAAACCCACCCGTGTTACTTCCTTAGCCCTTTATGTTCCGGGCCAGCGGTAACCCTTTCGGACAATCCCGCTGACCCGGCAGGCTTCGGCCCTAAGGGGCCCCTCAATTTATGCTGACATCTCTTTGAGGCGCGCGTGGAATACGTACGCGCCGTCCGGCACGGGCCTGGTCCTGATCGGAAGGTGAGCTACCCGTTACTCTCCGTCCGCAGGCCCGCGCCTTCGGTGGTCGGGAGTCGTCACGCGGCTCCCGACGCCCGGAACGTCTCCCGCGGCGGCTGGGACGGGAGGCTCTGTCCCGCCACCTCCTTTGCTAGCATGACTGCTTCGCGCCGGACCATGGCTTGCACCAGGGCCGGACGCGAGAGGTCGCCGTCGCTGCCGATCGCCTCTACGAGGACACGGCGGTGCTCCGCCCAAGCGGGGCTGACCTCCACCGTGTGCTCCACCGTGTCCTCTGGGCGATCCTGGCAATGGTGACACCCGGGCGTTTCCTCCCGCCTGATGATGTGCAGGAACCTCCCGAAACTTCCGTGTCCGGTGAGGACCTGCGTCAGGCTGTAGGTGAGGGCGCCGTGGCGCCTCTCTAGCCACTCCTCAAAGAGGGGTCTTTTCCCTGCGCTGCGCTGGGTTGCGACAGTCGCTCTTTCCATGCCGCCATGAGATCGCGCCAGAGGTCCGTCCGCCAGGCCGCGATTTGCCGAGGAAGCGGAGTTTCCGCCGGCGTAGTGCCTCCGCGCCACTCATACAGACGCATGAGGACTATCGCCTCCAGATCTCATGGTGGCAGTCCGTCATGGCGGCTTGCCACCTCGCCCGAGATCGTGCGGTAGCCCCGGATAAGCCTTACGGCTACCACCTTCTGGGGTGTGTTCAATTAGTGGGCGGCTCGCCGCCGCAGTGAACGCGCCCAGACCAGGGCCCCGTATAGGGCCATGACCACACGATCCCCGTAAAGCCTCCGGCAGGAGGCGTTTGGCCCCCTCAGGTTGGGCAAGAGCCGCTTGAAGGCGGCCCCGGTACGTTCCAGTTTGGGGCCAAAATGTCGGAAGTGTTCCACGAAGTTCCACCGGCTGTCGAGGACGAGACCCAGGTATTTCATTGTTGTCTCCACGCCGATGTGAACCCCTCCTACCGTTTGTTGGAATCCCGGTGGTGGCGTGTTCCGGGGCCCATGAAACGACATGGCCTCGGACTTGTGCAATGCCACCTCGAGACCCAACTGCCGGATCCTCTGCACGACTATCGCAACCCCGCGTGTCATCGCGTCGGCCGCCGCCTGATCGACCTCCACTGCGCCAGGACCAGCGTGTTGTCAGCGTAACAAACCAAGCTGATGCCATCAGGGAGGTCAGCCCGCAGCACCCAGTCGTAACCGATGTCCCACAGGAACGGCCCCGGATCCGACTATTCGATGGAGGTAGGTAGGTGATACCCGGTGATACCGGAGTGCCTCCACAATGCAGCTCCAGGGCAGGGAAACGCGTTGGCGATGTCGAGTGACACCGCCACGACGACCCCACCCCGGGACTCTACGTCCCCCGTCGTGACGTGACGTGACGTTATTTATGCTTTGCGTGGCTTTACCAATTAACATGATTATAAAAAGATTAGTTTGTCAAGGTATGTTTAGATGTAATGAAATATTGTCTTTGAGTTATTTACAGAAATAATAGTTTGTAAGGTGATAATTTTTTATCAATAAAAACCTAACGTTATTTTTAAAATGAAAATTTGTGATTCGTTTTTGTCAAATGACAGGACACTCATGTTATATTTATGACTCATGATTATTACACGAATAAATATTATGCCTTAAAAATATATACAACTCCAAATTATGTCAAAACAAATTAGACCAAATGATAGTTATGCTAACCTTTGCATAATGCAAAAGTATTATTACGCTAATAAAAGTTATGCGAAAACGTTATGCCAAACAATATTATGACTTGAAATTTTATGCCAAGAGGGGGATTCCCACTTTTTAACACTAAAGTAAGAGCAATTCTGAAACCTTCTATTCAAGAACGTGTCTTAGAACACCCTTCCGGGATGTTCAAGCAACCAACTGATTTCCTCGTTCCCGACACATTCACCAACTTAATAATTACTCATTCGAACTGATTCGTTCAAGCACATTCATTTGAAAGTTCAGTTAGTTGAAAAACTAATTTAATGCCGGCGGTATTAGAGCTAACCTTTGCTAAAGTTCATAGCGTCATAGCGTTTATTGCGTTTGTTGCAGAGCTTGGGGTACAACCGCTGCAACTGATATTATATTACGAAGTTACTGTACCGAAACGTGTTAGTGTAATAGAACCCTGCTTAAACCGACTGTCAATATTATTTTTGTTAGTTTACTAGGTTAAGAATGACCCAAAATTAAAACAAATTCTAACTGTTATGAAAATGTGTGTAACAAGCATACAAGTTGGCAAACATAAAACACTTTACATCGGCGCAACGAAGTGCCAAGCAGGCACAAACAATATTGTCGTATAATTTTCTATTTATCCTTTGTTTATGACGCTCTAGTATCCCCTTACTTCCCATGGGTGTCGTAAAAGGCGACTAAGGGTCTTTACCTGAGAATGGGCAGCAGCGTTCTCTATTTATTCCACCATCATACCATACTGCGATCGCCAACCCGCCTGCCAAGCGTGGCGATTATGGCAAACCCCCCCCCCCAAAATTGGGGGAGGCCTATGTCCAGCAGTGGACGTCTATCGGCTGAAACGACGATGACGCTCTAGGTATAAGAATGTTAAAGGAAATCGTACAATGTATCAGTCGCGTATAATCTCGGACAAATTCTTAAAGTAAACCTGATAGCGATAGGAAATTGCGGTACTTGTGGGCGACGACAAGACGACGCGACCGAACGAGTTCGTCGCTGTTTGTGAACTTTAGTGATCCTTAAATCGCTGTAGAAACGGCGGCGAAGCTCTGCTTTTAATTATAGTAATTAACTGCGTGACTATATATTATAGTACAGTTTTACTGAACTATCAACTTAGCAGATGTGAAGTCATTCAAAAGGATAATAAAATCAAAATAGTCCTGCTGGTACTTTCAAGACACTTAAGTGATTTTGTTATTTGGACGCGCAAGCACTTGTTCAAACATAATCCATGCAGCAATCAGGAATCCTAAACCGAAACTTGATAAAATAAATTATACTTTTGAAGCTTCAAGGTAATCAACAATATAAATCACCAACATTCCTGTATAAACTACCATTTATATACAGAACGAAGTACATCAAAAGGGCTCTCAGTACATAGATGGTATCTAGTCGGTGGCATATAACGTGAGCTCTCGAGGTAACATACGGACTGGCGTACAACGAGCTCTTTGTCGAACAGCTGAATGTGAATGTGCCATAAGCTCGCGTAGTCGCGGAGTCGCGTGCTCTGAACGAAACTCTTGTTCTATTTAATATGATACGTGACTCATTCGCACAAGCTACTTACAATGTGACGTAATCTGTTTAAAAAGTACCTAGGCACAGCGTATTTTTTCAAACATGTAGTTTTTCACGAACAGACACGGCAAGAAAATTGCATGTTTTTGCACCTATTTTACACATAGGGTTACAAGAAAGTATGGTCTAGGTCTTTGTAAGAAACACATATAAGTCGTAAATGACAATAAAAAAGAATGAATTACTGCTGAAGAACAATAATGAAGACACCAAATACTGATTTGAATTAACCACTTAAGGATATTATTTGACGGCTCGAACTCGTTGGTGGGTCTGGCTAATATGCATGCTATTAGTTTATTTTTATATTGATTTAGTTTTATGTACTTAGTTAGTGATGATTTATAACGAAAACGAGCGTATTATGAACATACCTTTTGTCGTGTAGGTCATCATCATTCATCATTCTCCTGCTTTTTTCCCCAATTTATTTTGGTCTCGGCGCAACACGTTTTTTTCTTCCATTCTTCTCTATTAATCGTCATCTCGGTAGTCACCCCCTTTCTAACCATATCATCATTCACACAGTCCATCCATCTTTGGGCGTATAGATATTATGAAAAAAAAACTACTACTGGATGTATTTATTCAAAATAGCTGCGCCCCGCGGTTTCACCCGCATAAGTGTAGATCCCGTGGGAATATCGGGATAAAAAGTAGCCTATATGTTAATCCAGGATGTCAGCTGCCTCCATGTGAAATTTTATCAACATTGGTCTAGCCGTTTAATCGTGAAGAAGTAACAAACATAAACACACACACACTCACAAACTTTCGCCTTTATAATATTAGTGTGAATTTTTTGAAAAAATGATTTATATTATTATTTATTTTTATTTTATTTATCTAAGTACGGTAAGAATTTTGCCATTTTGATACTCTGATAGTTACTTACTTATTTATTTAGGTCCAAGGATGCGTTAAAATATGGAAGTTTCTACTTAAGTAAAGCGAAGAAGCTAATAACTTTCAAACCAACCTTTTTTTTTAAATTCTGTGTCCGTACAGGGCTAGATGTACACTGTCAAACAGTGGACTAAACTCCATACTACGTTAGTATGGCAGAATTACTGGCTTGTGTAACCATAAACATATTCGTGGAAACATAATTTAAAAAACTAACAGTATTAAAATAATAATATGTACAAGTATATAAAAAACCGGGCAAGAGCGAGTCGGACTCGCGCACCGAGGGTTCCGTAACATCCGGGTTTATGCATAAGGTTTATGTTTATGAAATTAAATGTTTTTTTATTTTTGAGTTGATTGAATGAATGGTAAATTGTGGTTTACGATTTATGACGTATTAAAAAAAACTACTTACTAGATCTCGTTCAAACCAATTTTCGTTGGTAGTTTACATGGTAATGTACATCATATATTTTTTTTCGTTTTATAATTCTCTTATTTTAGAAGTTACAGGGGGGGGGACACACATTTTACCACTTTGGAAGTGTCTCTCGCGCAAACTATTCAGTTTAGAAAAAAATGATATTAGAAACCTCAATATCATTTTTGAAGACCTACCCAGAGATACCCCACACGCATGGGTTTGATGAAAAAAAAATTTTTGAGTTTCGGTTCTAAGTATGGGGAACCCTAAAATTTATTATTATTTTTCTATTTTTGTGTGAAAATCTTAATGCGGTTCACAGAATACATCTACTTACCAAGTTTCAACAGTATAGTTCTTATAGTTTTGGAGAAAAATGGCTGTGACATACGGACGGACAGACAGACAGACAGACAGACGGACAGACAGACAGACAGACAGACAGACATGACGAATCTATAAGGGTTCCGTTTTTGCCATTTGGCTACGGAACCCTAAAAAGGAGGGGAAAATAATGAAAGGGCATCAAAAAATTCATCCGCATCGCTGTCAACAGGAAACGTGCCCAAAAGACTGGCAGCATTGCCACGTTGTATGAAAATAAACATAAATTTTCTCGAAATCGAAACCGTGATTAATTGTAAAACAAAAGTATAGGTAATTTAGTTTGTATTACGAAAACTAGTTCTCATTATTTTTCGTTTCTCGGGAGTTCGCGACAGATGGCGACGACGAGCGCTGATAAATTCGACAAGAAAATTAAAGTATTGCAAAAAGCTTAAAATCTCTGGCATCTTTGTAATAACAGAGGAGCTTCTTATTAAAAGCTCATCATTTGCAGTGCCGTAGCGCTGAAGTATAAGAGAAGTTTATATAGGTTAAAAAATGTATGCTTTATGAACACTAAAGAAAAGCTGCTATTTGATGGTATTTTCTTTACTTACGGCATTTGATTTTGGAGGTGCCCTGGGATAGGGGACACCTAAGTTTTAAAATTAAATTCTTACCCGAGAAAAGACGCAACTTAACATTAGGTACCTACCTACTCCAATCTAAAATTTTGTTTAAGAAATTGGAGAAGGATCCCCACTCACACTACCCAATTACGGAGTCTGCAGGGTTCCAGAGTCCCTCCTTACTGAAGTTTACAACGAAATCCTCATTAAATGTGACGCAAATACGCGTCCAAGACCTCTCCAGTAGATACCTACCTTACACACACGAAAAGCAAGAATTGTAAAACTTGCTATTTTGAAATTCTTTCGTTCCAGCTGAATTTTACTTTGGAACAATTTTTCAAATCAATCACTCATAATTTGACTGATTGATTTGAAAAATTCAATCAGCGCCTGACACTACTCCATACAAGTTTAGACGTGATTAAAAACTTGCCTACTAAAATTACGTCAATTTACGCCAGGCGCTTATTAATTTGACAGGACTAAACTATAATTTATCTTCTGTCCTTTTTTTAATCAAATAGAAAGAAATTTAAATTTAGTTTAGTTTGTTACAACAGAATTGGCACTAATATCTTCAAATTAGTATGCAGAAAGAGTTTTTCGTACTTTTATAAATCCTTTGTAATATTTTTAAAAGAGCTTTTATTCTCTGAGTAAAATGCTTATAAGCAGATATTCTTAAATGCTTCGTTTAAATAGGTGGACGTTTTCACTTTACTCAGCTTTTTATATTTAAAATAATGACTTGAAAAAACTAATCGTGTACAGTCACGAGCAATAACACTAATATGTCAACACTTGGCAACTTTCAATTGCGATTTTTTCGTGAAACAACAAATGCAACGTTGAAATACGACACTTCACACAAACCTACGGGTTCGAAAATACGTTGTTCGTAATAACATAAAATTTCATTCAAAACTAAAGGAGAAAATCGTATTTGAATAAAGCCAAGGGTATACATACTTATGCTCGTTACTGTACGCTCGCTGATGCGAATGCATAATGAAGATTTCTTGCAAGAGTAAACCGAGACAAACGTCAAAAATTTTATAAAAGCAGAAGACGAACGCTCCATTACAATCACATAAAACAAAGTGCAGTAAAAATGCAATTTTTTTTGGAACAAGGAAACTCAAGGAATCATGCGCAGCTTGAAAGTAGCGTCGGTAATAACTACGAGACAGTGTCCCAACAAGCTCTTAGTTTAACACGACGACGGTTAATTTATTGCATCGCAAACTGCCAGTATCTGGACACCCGACAAACTTTATAGAGTTCCCCCGTCGTTAAACTAATTTATACATCTCCAAGGAACTAATAATTTATTCTAAGAAATCGGAAACTTATTAAAGAGGCGACAATATAAATTCTGCGTTAGGTACAAACTTTTCATCTAAATAAAATTGAAGTGTCTGTAATGTCAAAGTAACAGCTTTTAACTAAATGCATATGAAAGTATACAGGTTCCCATTAAAATAGATGCACAAATTTTAACACAGCGCTCAGTTCGTCTAACCAAAGATATCCAAGAAAAAAAAACACTGATTAAATTGATTATTTTGACATAAAATAATAAATTGCCGCTAGTATTCTCGTTAGCTGATTATTTTTCTTGTAACACAGATCCAGGAAACACAGATCGATAGATATTTTTTTTCTCATAATAATAGCATCAAAAGTAAAAAATTGTCCAGGTGTCGGATAACGGCATTTTAGTTGCTCGGTTGCACGGCTGCACAGGACTCCTCCCATCAAAAGTGTCTAGGGATCAACATATATTTTTGCAATAACTTTTCTCCTGATTGATATTAATTAAAATTTTTTTTAAGGATTCATCAAATAAAGTGTTTTCGTTTGTCACAGTAACGATAAACCAAGTCACCTTTGCATTAATAAAGAAATTTGCCATTTTCCTAATAAAGGGATTTTTGACATTTGAACCACTAACACAAAAGTTCGAAAAAAAGACTGAAATAACAGTTTTCTTTAAAATTTTATTGGGTAACTTAAACAATTAATAATCCGTGTTTCTACCGCGAACACTAACAACACAAGAACATCGGTTTGGCATACTCAAAATGAGTTCATCCAAATCACGCTGTGGAATGGCCGCCCATGTTCGTTGCAACAACAAAAAAAGGTCTTCTTGCGACTGGATACCCTCCATATTCGGCAGAGCTCTTCTCTGTAGCATATCCCATGCATGCTCAATCGGGTTCAAGTCTGGCGACTGAGCAGGCCAGGGCAGGATATTGATGTTAGCTGCGGCGAGAGTCTGTCTTACAACTCTTGCGGTGTGCGGTCGTGCATTATCATGCATTAACTGAAATAAGGGACCGATTTGCACTTGTAGAGGAACGATGACGTCTGATACAATCGTCTCAGCATAAATTTGAGCGTTGAGGTTGCCTCTGATCCAAATCAACTCAGTTCTTCCGCCGATCCAAATACCCGCCCATACCATGATGGTTCCACCACTATAAGGATGGACTTCCTGGCAGGATTTTAATCGCTGTTGGCGTCCAGGGGTTCTCCAGTGTCGTATACGTCTTGTATCCGGTCTCATACCAAAACGAGACTCATCAGAAAAGCACACGAAACGCCATTGTTCTTCTGCCCAATTTCTGTGTTCAAGAGCCCATTGATATCGAATCCTACGATTGTGCATTGCTATAGGTGGTACCCGTAGCGGTCTTCGGGAATGAAGGTTCACTTCATGCAAGCGGTTTCTGACTGTTTGGTCGCTAATTAAGTTCCCTGAAGAGTGATGAAGCCTCACGGCTAACATCATGGCGGTTATTGTTGGAGCTCTTCGAGTTAAGATTTGAATGTATCGGTCTTGTCTCCGTGTGGTGCAGCGATACCGTCCTCCATGGCGCTCAGCCACGGTACCAGTGCTTCGGTAACGTGTCCAAAGTCGACTGATAACACTCTGACTTGTATTCAGAGCTAAAGCCACAGTACGTTGCCGGGAACCAGCTTCTATCATTCCCACGGCTCTGAGCATTTCTTCCCTGCTTAAATGACGTCGCCGCTCCATAATAACGTTGGTTTTAATCAGTAGTAGGGAAACAGTAGCACTAATAATGTCTTCAATGCGTTGTATGTTTTTATAGGGAAAATATTGACAGCTGATTTTCATCTTTTACTCGAATTTGATTCACAGTTCCTGATTCAAATTATGAAATGCACCAAAAAGGATCCATATAAATTTATAAAATCATAAATTTATTACAAAGCCACATCTTAATCTCAAGAAATCCGCATAAAAATGCTTGATCCCTAGACACTTTTGATGTGTGTATTTTGAATGTTCTGAAACGTGAAAATGTCGTGTAATTGAAACATAATGATGAATAACAAACTTTGTCACCTAAAATTCAAGGAAGAAAACAACATTGTACGAGAGCGTAATTACAATGGACTGGATCATCTAAATTCCGTTTGTGTGTAGGTACAAACACGGCCTCGATTACATTTCACTGTTCAAGCATTCGCTAAATGAACATTCGTGTGTTTAACATTTGCACAATAAATTAATTCCACACTATACAAATTCGTCAATGAATAGGTAGTCACATAGAAGTGTTAAGTATTAATTTGTCCCATACTCTCTTTATCAAAATTCTAGCTAGCTTTCATTGTTTTTAGGAAAACAGTTCCAGTTTCAACAAAAAATAGCTTTGAACAAAAACATTTTTGTGGCGAAAAACTTTGTTGCATAAGACGTTGACTAAAGTGGTGCTCTAACACTTTCGCTGCAGAATGCAGTTGGTAAGTGGCCAGCGCGGGACTCGACCGCGGGAATTGTTTTTGTTTTAAACGATTCCCCCTCTTAAGTCTGACGGACATTATTCCTCTTAAAAGTGCCCAGACTCATTGGGCGAAGCTTCAAACTTTGGCGGGTGGAGTATTCTTCGGTCTCGAATAGCAGAGGGCTGTGCTTCGAGACGGGTCTTGAAAGCCAACTTTGAGATTAATGGCAATGGTGGCTCACTCTCGTAGACAGTTAGACACGTATTAGCCAGAGGGTTTTATTTATATAGGTCGTTCGCAATGGATGTTAAAACTTTGCCGACGTATTATCTATGGGTCTAAATAATTAATTTCCTCTAATCGCGTCTTTGGTTTGAGTTGGACAGAGATTTATGTTGTCTAAGTTAGACACATTAGATCAAAATTAGACTCATCTATCAGTAAATGTGGCTTATGTGTTCCAGATTACGTCGTTAAACATATAAAAATCATGTTGTCCAAAGGTCACAATAATAAATAAATATGAACGATTCACTGGTCATAAGGCTACAAAACACCAATAAATTTTAAAATCGTTTTTTTTAGTGAACAAAATTGAGTTGGTAGGTTATAATTATAACAATTAAGTACAATTCAACCTCCATTAAGTTCCAATTAAAATGTTGTTTATTTCCGTATTCCGTATAATGGAAAAACATCCGCAGCAATTAGTTCGTTCAATTACTTATTATTGTTTCGAACAATTAAAAGTAAGGATAGGCGTCGTCAGGTGAGATGCATATCATTGTGTATTATTGCGGGTAGCAGCTGTTCCTAACGGGCCCGGCCACGGCTCGTTCCTGCTAATGTACCTACCACCACACGCGAACGCCTACGTAACCCTTGATTTATTTAAGTGATTTATACCCCAGACTTTACGTGATACGAGGCAAAATTTAACTGTTTTAGAGCCATTAACCTTTTGCCTTTTTATATCTTTCTAATTTCGTTTCAATAATGGTTTTTGATATTTTTATACCAAATACGTACCTTTAAAGTGAGGCTTAAGTATTACCAATAGCAATGTATAAGTATATTTTTATTATTTGCCATCATAGCGGCTATAGTCACAGATATTCTGTGAAAATTCAAAATGACTAGCTGTCACTGTTCTACAGATACAGTTCTGTGACAGATAGGCGGACAGATAAACGGACGCATCAGATTAGTAATAGACTCCCGTTGACACATTTGGGTACGGAACCCTAAAATACACAGATGCAATCTTCAGTGGTTTCCAATACTGAAACCGCACTGTGTAGTAGTGCAATGCATTTGTAGGTCGCCGTGAAATCGGCTTACTCGGTCTGAAACAACTTTATGTCGAGAAGAGAGTGCACAGGACGGCAAAACGCTAGTTTTTCGTTCGCTGAGGGCCAGATTAATTAGTTTGAATTGAAAAACTGCATTTAATTTGAAACGCTCTGTAGAAGCTCTTTGAGATGGATAAAATTTTATGGAAATGTGAGCAGAAAATTCGGAAAAGAGTTCTATGAAAACTTATTGAAGTCCGGGAATAAATGATAAATTATTTATTTTCTGTAAGTAGGTTTTTACAAACACTTTTACACGTCATCATATTTTTTAAACTAGGTAGATGTGGTCGGCGTTTCCTATCTGACTACTCTGAGAAGAAAGGCCGAAACAAACTCAGAGGCCACAGTCTCTTTTAAAGTCCAGACAAAATCTTGGTCAGATCGTGTGACACATGGTCTTCACACGATCTGACCAAGATTTTCAAGACACCAATCTACATAGATTGGTGTCTGAAATGGTCTTTTGAGGAAAGAACCAAACAGATTGAGCGGACCTGTCCAATCAGTGCACGCATTTGTCAAAAATCGTGCAGCTCAACTCAGCAATTGAGGAGCTCAACGATTCGACGAACAATACCAAAGAAAGGACATTTGGGTAGGCCGCGTAAATTACTCAAACTGCCAGATCATGATTAAAACTAAGAAGGAAAACAGAAAAAAATGACCCACATAGTCCTCACATTCACAATAATTAAATAAAAAAAAAACTTTACAAAGTAAATAGTTATGTCATTGAAATAAAATTCATCAATGTCAATGTGTATATACAAAATCCGGACATAATCTTTGAGGACCATGTAGATTAGTGTCTGAAATGATCTTTTGAGGAAAGAACCACACAGATTGAGTGGACCTGTCCAGTCAGTGCACGCATTTGTCAGTAACCGTGCAGCTCAACTCAGAACTTAAGGGGCTCAACGATTCGACGAACAATACCAAAGACAGGACATTTGGGTAGGCCGCATAAACTACTCAAACTGCCAGACCATGATTAAAATGAAAACAATGACCCACATAGTCCTCACATTCACAATAATTAAAATAATATAATACTTTATACAGAAAATGTACATGTCATTGTTTAAGTAAATAGATACTTAAAAAAATATACAAATAATATATATTAAAGTGTAAAATAGCAAAATAAAATAAATGAACTTATCTACCCCTTTTTAACTTACGACTTAGTTTTTACTTTAGATGTCTGCCCATAGATGCCAATGCTCAACACAGGCCTTCTAATGATATGATGCAATAAATGGCCAAAGTGGAAATCGCCATAATTAACATGCTAGGTAGACGAATCAAGCATGAAAACCCCCTACATTTGTTTTATCTGAGTAATAGAACTAAATATTTTATATTTATTTTATTTTTATATATATTTTTTTACCTTATTGACGTCATGATGTCAACGCCGGCTGTTGCTGAAAACCAGCGCTGGGGCTCTGTCAGGCATAGGGTCTTAGCATTATGCTGTGCGATGGCCGTTTTTCGTGGATGTGACGCATTGTTTCCGCTACCTTGTTGTTTTTTAGGGTTCCGTAGCCAAATGGCAAAAACGGAACCCTTGTAGATTCGTCATGTCTGTCTGTCTGTGTGTCTGTCCGTCTGTCCGTCTGTCTGTCTGTCTGTCTGTCCGTCTGTCTCTGTCTGTCCGTCCGTATATCACAGCCACTTTTCTCCGAAACTATAAGAACTATACTGTTGAAACTTGGTAAGTAGATAAATTCTGTGAACCGCATTAAGATTTTCACAATAAAATAGAAAAAAACAATAAATTTTAGGGTTCCCCATACTTAGAACCGAAACTCAAAATTTTTTTTCATTAATCCTATGCGTGTGGCGTATCTATGGGTAGGTCTTCAAAAATGATATTGAGGTTCCTAATATCATTTTTTTCTAAACTGAATAGTTTGCGCGAGAGACACTTCCAAAGTGGTAAAATGTGTGTCCCCTGTAACTTCTAAAATAAGAGAATGATAAAACTAAAAAAAATATATGATGTACATTACCATGTAAACTACGAGGTATTCCACTCAGAGCACTGATTTGAATCGCACTTGGACGAACGGCACCTGAGCACTTCCACTAACCGCACTGAAACAAAATTTTGTAACGTGCGGTTCACCGAAAATTGGTTTGAACGAGATCTAATAAGTAGTTTTTTTTTAATTCGTCATAAATCGTAAACCACAATTTACCATTCATTCAATCAACTCAAAAATAAAAAAAACTATTAATTTCATAAACATAAACCTTATGCATAAACCCGGATGTTACGGAACCCTTGATGCGCGAGTCCGACTCGCTCTTGCCCGTTTTTTAAGTTTGTGTTCTTTCTCTACGTCATGTTTACCGTAAATAACCGTATTTTCTTTCTTCCTTTGTATAAATACGAAGTAGGAAAAACGAGAATTAATTCAATTTCACTTTATTTTAAAGGATATAGAACGGATATAAATTCAAACTTTTCTATTACAGCCTTAGAGTAATTTCTTTAAAGTTTCCGACGACCCTTAAATCAAAAAGACGTGACGTCTGAAATTGAATTGCCATTTTCTTCAAACAGTGCCAAAACTTTTTAAGTCAAAATAAAATACTTGGCTCAGACCCGACACCCGATACTGACGTATTTTAAAAGTTTTTCTTTTTTAAATAATTTTGCGTCCAAATATATTCCATTATCTATCTATCTTTTTTTCACGTCATTTCAGTACCGAATAAGTGTCAATTACAGAAAATTATATTGATGTCATTGTTTGTAATTGACACTTATTCGGTATATTATCCCACCAAAAACATTTTCACGTAAAATTTTGCCAAGACGAGACCACATATATCTCGCACTGTCAAAAAGTTATCAGATCTACAAGCCCTAACTTCACAAACTCTATAAGGCTTGGCCGTTAGCTATGCAAATGAAACTTTACATGTTTAATAAGTTCACTATTGACATCATATCCCGAAAATTTTGTTTATCTGGTATAAATCCAAACCTAAGTTATGAGGGTTCAAAAAACGACGGAGCGCTTCGAGAAAAGGTAGAGGTCACTACTTACCTTTTCTCGAAGCCAAGACAAGCCAAGCGAAGCCCAAGGGCTCTCCCTAGCGCTTCGCTTGGTTAGATATTATATAGCTTAGCATGCAAGCGTTCGTTATCGAATCGTAAATGTGAAATGTTTAGTATCTACATATTTACCTACACCTCAATTCGAATTTTTTGCAGGAGAAGAGGAAAACATCTACTGATAAACATTATCCTATAGGACATGGCTTGGTTAAATGGTATGTTCTATGAAACTCTTCAATCTGCATAGCTTTTTCCCTGGCTTCCAGTATAACCGGGTGCAGCTGAATATCAGTATTTTACATGGAGCGGCTGCCTATCAGACCCCCATAACCCAGTTACTGGGAAATATGATACATCTTGGCCCTTGGTAAGACTTTTTCGCCTCTGACGACCCGTAACGACTCTAAAAGACCTACGAATGACAGCCGGGAAAAATGACTTAACGTGCTTTGCGAGGCACGGAGGGGTGTCGATGTGTAATGCATGGTCACCCATTGAGGAATCGACCCATGCGGATGTTATTCATTAGCCACGAGCCCCTCTCTATATTCTATCAAAACCAAGATACCAAATTACATAAACTTTGAAATAGCTCTGGCTGGGATGGGACCTACCTACTTTTTTTAACAAACGCTATGTATATGTGTAAATGCCATACAAAACGGCTCAGACTCATTTAGAAAACCCAACCCGTTATATATCTTGTCATATGTCACTGATAGCAATAACATCTCTGCCGAGCGAAGAAGTAATACACGCGTCAGCAACTGTTTATAGGGTTATAAATACTGCCTATGCATTAGCTGATTGACTCCGAAAACATGTAGATACGAAGCTGTATCGTATTAGCGAAAATAACGAGGTAAAGTAGGTCGTAAATTTAAGAGGAGCCTAAAGAAAGTTGCCAATCGTAAATTTGAGTTTTCATGTAATTGACAAGACTTGGGTGTAAAATAA
Source organism: Mesoligia furuncula (assembly GCA_916614155.1). Classification (NCBI taxonomy): domain Eukaryota; kingdom Metazoa; phylum Arthropoda; class Insecta; order Lepidoptera; family Noctuidae; genus Mesoligia; species Mesoligia furuncula. The sequence continues at coordinate 12,805,290 of OU744803.1, read as the reverse complement.
AATAATGTGAGTATCTACGTGATAATTCCCAAAATTTTGTGCAACAGAAACATAAAATGTTGAAATTTTCTCGATAGAAAATCATCCCAAAGTTACGACTAATTTCCACGAACTTTCCATTTGTACAGTCAGTTACTGCAATAGGTGTGACGACAGTATCAAATAATCAAAAATTTAATGATGTTAGGGGAAAATACATATTAAAAGGATTTAAAACAGTGATTTAGTTTAATTTAAAAACTTGTTATTAATCGGATTTTCACTAAAATAAAAGATTAAAATACTGCAGTCGGCCATTTTGACTGAAACACCAATCACAGCGCATGACGTCACGCCTATGTAAACATCACTGTGGTTCACAGAGTACACTATAGATAGTATACTGACAACATTTGATGTTTACCTAGGCGTGACGTCGGATCCGACGCCATGACACTGTGAGCTGTTTTCGCGCCCTATTGAAAAAATATTAGAAAAATGGCTTCAAACTTCGTTAAACTTTAGTTTATTACCGAAATATAGGTGTTTTCGTAAATAGTAAATGTGTACGTACATTACGGAAGAGGATTTGAAAATCATTCGTCATGCCTATTAGCTGACCCTTGCATAAATTGTTGAGATTTTTTAGAATACGAATCGATACAATTTTATAATTATTTTATAAAATATAAAAGAATTATAAAATTCTATATTCTAAATATATATTTTGAAAGGACACTGATATAGAGACGAGATATGAGGAATTTCAAATTTCTATAGAAAACGTATTTTTCTCATAACTCGTCTTTATATCAGTGTCCATTCAAAATATATATTTGGGAACCTAGATATTCTGTAATCCAATCGGAATAAATACACACTACCTTAAAAATAAGTTTGATTTACAAATTATTTTGGTATTACGTTTGTATTCCGAACTACGCATGCTCCCACGGCCCCTTAAGTTCTTATTCCGAGGAAGACATCGTCTGCCGTAGCATGTTGCGGGAATTATTAGCTTATTTTTATTACACAAATCGGGGGTATGCAAGCAAGGGTAGGTACTCTTAATTCGTTTTCAACACACTTGCTCGTAAAGTGGCTCTTATTGAACCGCTTTTAGGTCCATAATGCAGTGTATTAAAAACGCGTGCTTTTTCTTTACTTTAATCCACATGTGCTTTATTTCCACAGATAACTATTTACTAGTCGGAGATGCGCGCTTTTTTAATCTCATCAATTCACTTTTTTTAATAGTCTGTATTGTCCTTGGTCCCAAAATTAACTAATATTTATTTACCTTAAGGTGAATGCGCAGGGACCTCGGACAATTTAAGGTGAATGCGCAGTGGTTTACCACTGCGCATTCACCTTAAATTGTCCGAAAAAACTGTTAACGGTTATTTGAAATTTTCAGGTCAGTGTCAGGTTTGTATCTTGATCAAAATATGATTTGCGACTCTAACAGGTACCTACATCTTTACAGAATTATAATCATTCGAATCATTAATACATCTTTCTTATGGAAAAGTTCTTAGATAAAAATCTAACTAGAAAGATTCTATTCTAATGACTATAATTCTGTAAATACATATACCTACTGAGCATTAGGTTAAACGAGGGACATACTTTGAGGGGAGTTAGTACTCATGAAAATGAGTAACTTTTACTATGGGGCCGAACCTGAAATCGCAAAAAAAAAAAAAATCAGCTGTTCAGTACATTTTGACGAGCTATGCGAACGTAAATGTAGGAAACGGCTGATTAATTGTCGCGATTTCAGGGTTAATCCCATATTAAAAGTTGTTCATTTTCATGAGTACTAACTCCCGTCAAAGTATGTCCCTCGTTTAACCTAACGCTCTGTATATTATAGTCGCGAATCATATATAATCAAGATGCAACCTGATACTGACCTGCAAGTTACAAAAAACGTAAGAAAATTTTAATTATCCACCTAAAATTTGTCCGTGGTCCCTACCCGAAACCAAACGGAAAAGACCCTGACTGGCGTTCTATCATTGCGGATTCTCACTGAACTAATGTAGGTATATTTCTCTATGCCAATAGTACTTTCTAATTCCATACTAACTAAACTACAATTGTTTTTTTTTTAACAATTGTTTATACATGCTCTGTGGTCAGTGCTTTTATTTACACTTGCGCGCGCATTGCTAGTGCTGGCTATACGGAAAGACAAAACCAGCGCGCCATTTTCCATACAAGTTAATATTTAACAATACAAGTCTGTTTTTTTCCTCGCAAGTGTGTTGAAAAACGTCGTATGAAACGCGTGTGCATCGATCATTAGACTCTCGGCTTTCTTATCGCACTCGCCTGCGGCTCGCGCGAATAATACCGCCTCGAGCATAATGATCAACATAGCACACATGTATCATAATGTACTATTACGTAACGGTAGGTATCCTTAATTCGTTACGTAACGTGTAATGTTTTACGTCGTCGTCGCGTGTTGTTGTTACGTCGTAGACGTCCGCCTCGTTTCTGCGTTCCTTACCATAAAGTGGAAATACCTACCGTTTTAATTTAAATCTTGTTTCGTCTTTACGTGTATCTAATTAAAAGTACAATTTTGTGTTCGCAGTAGGTTTGATTATGTTTAAATTGTTTTACAAAGCATGTCAAGCACGCAACTTAGCGGGATTTTCTTTGTGGTAGGTATTTATTTGAAACAACTTTGTTTAATTAATTTCATCAGCACTGCTCTGAAAACGGTGACGGAAAACATCGTGAGGAAACCGGCATGTCCTAGAAGCAATAATTCGAAGACATGTGACATCTACCAACCCGCACTGTATACCGGCGGGGTAGATTATAGCCCACTCCCTCTTGAAGAGAGGAGGCCTATGCCAGCAGTGGGAACATTTTATGCTGATTATGATAATGCTTTATTTATCACACTAATATTATAAAGGCGAAAGTTTGTGAGTGTGTGTGTGTGTGTGTTTATATGTTTGTTACTTCTTCACGCTAATTAAGTAGGCTACTACTGGAGGACTAAAAAAAAACCGAATTTATTACAAACTTATTTAATTTAATAAAAGAATTACAATTATTGGAAAATCAAATTGACTCGATCGATGGTGGGTGCGAAGTGCGCGGGTAAGGTCACGTAGACGGTGTCTTCGGGCCTCATATTCTGTGTCAGCAGTTTCGCCTCGTAGCAACGGGATCGACGATGTGCACGCGGCGTGCCTACTGCCTTTGTGTCAGCGCTTTCCTTAATAGTGATGCGCGTAACAAATAGATCTGAGGGGGAGGCCTCAGATCTATTTCAGATTTTGAGATGAAATATCGTCGAGAGTTTAGTTTGATCTTGGGATGCTGGCTGGTTCTGGCAAGTTTCAGTTGTTTCAGGCTCAGCGTATGTGGCTTCATCTGGAATTGTTGAGTGCTTCTTCTTCTGTTCCCGACGGATGTGGATTCGGTATAGGTAATAGTATTGCTCCCAGTACGAATAAGGCAAGTAGTGTACCATAAAATGGGATTGTCGTAATAGTTGATGTTGGTTCAATGTGGATTGGCTTCTGTGATTCTGTATTCTGTCTTGAATATCGTGCAGCCACTTTAAGTCAATAGCATTGATTTGAAGGGGTGGCATGGTTGATCCTTCGATGTTATCTGGCACGTTGCTTATTTTCATGGGTTGTCCTCTAATGTGGTCGTTAATGTTGACGATAATGAATTCGTCTGTTCGTAACTTGCAATTATGTGGAATAGTGGCTAGGAAACTTCCGGCTAGGGTTAAAGATTCTTCTTGTTCGCAGATTAACTGGACTTGTGTTGGTTTCGGGAACACAACGGCGTAGCGGCGGTCGGCTAACTTTTTCATTGCGGGCTTCGTCAGACTGATGGTAATTGTGTTGCATGTTTTGTGCGGTGTTTGACCGTTGTTCCGATGATATTGCAAATGCAGTCTGGATGGGTTCTCATTTGGTGGTTGAGTTTTTCTTCGCAGAGATACTCTGAAGCTACCTTCGGGCATTCTGCCTCTATGTACGCGTAAATGTTTCCAGTGATTGCTAGGAATGGATAGGACGGGATGATAGCTTGCTTATTTTTATTTGGTATAATGACTAGCTTAAACAATAGGAATTTTAGTGGAGACGTTATGGGAAATTTAAATGCAAAAACTATTTGACTCCCGCGATAATAAGCTTAAGGGTTTAATGATGTCATAATATTCCCTTATTTCTAATTCTAGTAGTTGGTCTTTATTATAAAGCGCGCTTAGTTTGCGTATCATATCGCTTAGTATTTCTGTACCTAACATGGAATGATGATAATGCAGTTGACCGGAAAGTGCTAACGCGTGCTCTAACCTACTAAATTCAATTCGCTTAATAAACTATCTACGTTATTGCTAATTATTTGTAGTGTTTGCGAAAACTTTACAAACTTTATAAGATTGTGTTGTTTATACTTATCGGCGTCGAGTAAAATTTGCAGACTGTCATTTAATTGTACTTGATTCTCTATTAGTTTCGTAATAATTTTTGTATGTTCGTTCATCAAACTTTTGCTCAGACTTATATTATGATTTTGCTCAATAGCTATCTGTTGCTGATTATCATTGAGGGCTTTAAGGGCGTTATCATATCAAATAGCTTCTGTGTGATCCAAGGTTCCTATAATGCTCTTAATTACGGATCCGAGGCTATCTACTAAACCTCTCTTGAATCGATTGGGCTTTAGGGTCTGTAGATGAGATGAGGCTTTATTTAATTTCGCATTCAAACTATCTATTTGAAGCTATAAAGTGCGAGTGTAGTTGTCAGTCTGTCTGTGGCTTTAGTAAGTTGAATTCGTATCTCGTTAATGTTGTTATCTATGTCCGTTAGCTCTATGTTCTGGGTGATGAGTTTCATTGGTCCTAGTTTGAAGGGCAGTAGTCCAGGTCCATTCTCAAGTCGTTCTAGATTAATCTCCTGTGCCCATGTTAGGCTAAACGTCAGCATCAGGGGTATCCTGCAACAATTTCGCGGTTTTAGGAACACGCTTTAATCTAGTTTTAGCTATGGGTCCCTTTTTCTTGGAAGTGTAAATGTGGATAGGTAAATTAGCTAGGACGGTGTCCTGGTTGTATCTGGGTGCGAGTTTAGATCTACTTGCAGAGAAATTACTAATGAATATTAGTTGGTCGGGCTCATAGTCGACCTCATCCTCGCCAGTTTTATTGCGACTCTCTATGAGTGCTGTTCTATTAGCGAGAGATGTCTCGTTGATTAGTTCGTATACGTTTTGCATGCGTTCCCTATGCGTATCGGTATATTGTTGTAGTAAGTGTCCAGTCAGATCTATGTCAATCGGGTCTCGTGGGTCAGTGTGTCCTAATATGAGGTCATATGGTTTGTATCGTGTCAAGAAATGGTTCGAACTATTATACGCTATGATAGCATATGGCATCAGATGTACAACTGGCTCATCTTTGTATTTTAGTTTCAAAATACGAAGATGTTCCAATATAGTGGAGTGGAAGCGTTCGATATTACTGTTAGCGTTTGGTGAGTATGCTAGTGTTTGGTGATGAATTATTTTATGCACCTTGTAGAACTTGGAGAACATCTGGTTGGTGAATTCGGTCCCTTGATCTGTAATAATGGTTAGTGGTAGGCCATGATGCGTGCTGAAAGTTAGTAAAGCTTGTATGATACTAACTGCAGTCCCATCTCGAAGAAGGTAAGCTTGACCATACTTTGAGAAGGCGTCTATGAATGTTACGTATTTCTCGTTCTGTGCTAAGAAGCTATCCATATGTATTATTTCGAACGGCCTGGTGGCAGGGGGTGCTATATTAAACTTTTGCTTTAAGGGGCTCCTATCGTACTTTGCTTGCCCACATACTGTGCAGTCATTTATGAATTTGGTTATGTGTTCTCGCATCTTAGGCCAATAATATTTAACAGATAAAGCTAGGAAGCATTCGTTAATGCCACGGTGGTTGGTCTTGCCCTCGTGGTAGTGACGAATAATTTCCTGTTGCCTCTTCTTCTTCTGTAGAATCTTACACTTTTCGAAACGGTTGTAATCTGAATCTAAAGTTATTTTCTTTCCTTTCTTCAAGCATTGTGTCAGGCATTTGGTAATACGTGAAAAGTCTGGAATGAATTTTCGGTAGTAGGTAACAAAAGAGTCCGAGAAACTGTTTAATTTCTTTAGGTCTTTTGGGTATAGGATAATTTTGAATAGCTGTGATTTTATTTGGATTAGGCTTTATTCCTTCGGTACTGTTGACATGACCTAGGCATGCGGTTTCGAGTTTTAAGAATTCTGATTTATCTAACTGGATTTTGAAGTTAGATTCTCTTAACCTTTGGAACACCTTCTCTAGGTTGTTATTATATCGTCGAGATAGATGAGACAGATAACATTTTGGAGTCCTTTGAGTACATTATCCATTACTTGTTGGAATGTGAAAGGAGAGTTTTTAAGTCCCATGGACATTCTCAAAAATTCGAAGTGCCCAAGTTTGATATTAAAAGCGGTCTTGGGAATGTCGTTGGGGTTCATCTCAACCTGGTAAAATCCTGATACTAGATCAAGAGTGCTGAAATATTGGTACTTGCATAGTTTGTCCAGAACGTCTGTAATATTCGGGATAGGGTATTTGTCATCAACCGTTTATTTATTTAGCTTCCGAAAGTCAACAACTAGACGCCATTTCTGTTTCCCAGAGGCGTCAACCTTCTTTGGGACGACCCAAATTGATGAGCTCCACGCAGATTCAAGTCTGTGTGGTGCCGGACTTAAAGAATAGCACCACCCCATACTTCCCGTGGGTGTCGTAACTAAGGGTCGTACCGGAGAATGGGCAGCAGCATTCTCTATGCATTCCACCACCATACTATACTGCGATCGCCAACCCGCCTGCCAAGCGTGGCGATTATGGCCACTGCTGGACATAGGCCTCCCCCAAAGGGTGGGGCCTATGTCCATGTTATAGCAGTGGACGTCTTTCGGCTTAAAGGATGAGGATGATGACGCAGATTCAGACGGCCTAATGATTCCTTGATCTAACATTTTCGCTATTTGATCACTAACTTCTTGTCGGTGTATGAATGGATACCTATAACTTTTAGTGTAGGACGGAATTTCGTCTGTGGTTTTAATACTGTGCTTTATTTTGTTGGTGAAAGTTAATGCCTCGCCTTCAATGTAAAAGACGTCGGCGTACTTTGTACATAGTGCTTAATAGGTTTGCTTTTTCCCCCTCGTTTAGGTGATCGGTGCGTATCCGGGATGTAACATCTTTAGCGCGAGGTGACATTTGTTTAGTGCTTTCAACATTGAATATCGTTTCCTGAGTGGCATGGTCCAGTGAAAATATTATATCGTTGTTGGTTGGGTTAGTGACTTCAACCATACCGCGGCTATTAGAAACGGTGGTCAAGCTTTCGGATATAATACAATTGCAAATAATCTGTTCTTCTACAAAAACCTCACCATCGGGTGCGTTTACAGGTAACCGTATTAACTTAGAGCTACCTGCTGGTACGATTTCCTCGTAGAGATTTAAATTACGAGAGTTATAAATTTGGATGGGATTAATTGCAAACTTGGTTATCAATGTCAGATCTTTCAAATCTAATTTAGCCTCCCATTTGGTAAGTAAATCCATTCCTATCAAACCATCAAAACGATCGTGGAATCTGCATACGAATAATTTAATTGGTTCGGTGTCACCGAATTCGGGAAGGCAGGGTAAGTTGATAGAGAAGTCACTCCTTGTGGCATGAACATTAGTAACCTCGAATGGATCGTAGTTAAGAGGTACATATGTGCGGGAAATAATTCTGGACTGCTTCTGGTCTGATGAATGATTGATTTGCACCGGTATCTATTAGAAAGTTAAGTGAATAGTTAAAGTTAGGTTTGTAAATTTAATTCTATCCTGAGCTGTTTGACTTCGGAGCTTTTTGAAAATCCTGACTGGTTGAGGGTTGCTGTTGATCAGCACACTTGTCCTTGTGTATATGTACTGTATTGTTGGAGTCGCCATAGTTGTAGGGGTCAATATAAAAGTAGTCAGATAGGTCGGGGTAATAATAGTCCTCCCCATAATTCGAACACTCGTTCACATTAACATCGCGGGTTTTAAGATAGTTGGAAGGTGGTGGATTGCCCTGTAGTGCCCAATTCCAGCTGTTAGTTGCAGGCAGGGGCCTAAATACAAAGTGGCTAACGCCGCTCATCGGTTTGGGACCATTATTCGGCGGAGAAGGGTGATTGTTATTAGGTGGTGGTGTGCCGAATATTTGTTGCGTACGGGTCGGGCCACGCGGTTGCATGTTATATGGATGAAACGGCATTCTAAATTGGTTCTGAGTTGGCAAAGGCCGTAACATAAATTGCGGACCTTGCGGTCTAAACAGAACGGGCATGTTATAAGGGTGCAATCGTATTATTTGGATGGACTGGCATTTTATGATTGATTTCGTTCTGTTGATTAGGTGGCATTCGAGATGAAGATCTTTTATCCGTCAAGTTATCATTTCTGCTCTGCAAATACATAAGTGTTAGTCTCCTCGTGCGCGAACTCTAGGGCCTTTTCCAATAAAATCTCTGGTCTCATACACCAAATATGCGCACCTAAAGGATCTTTTGAACCGCGGATATAGGCCTGCAAAGTCAGTTTACGATATAAATCGCGTATGACTGCAATAGTTGACTCCAGGGTATGAAACATATGTCATGACGGTGCTGAAAAGACTCTGGCAACGGTCGTAAAATTCCTGCGGCGTGCCGGATCCTTGTGTTAGTAAAGCCAAATCGTTATAGAGAGCGGTTTCATCTCGCTGGTCGGCAAAGTTATTAATAAGAGCGCCTACCCAATCATTAGGTATACCGACGGGCGGCGGGCCCTGTAACTTTGTTCAATATGCCGTTTAAAAGCGCTAATTGATTTATATCCGGTTGTCCCTCTTGAATGAAGTGCTAACTGATCACACAATTTGATGAACCTGGTAAGTACATTTGGGTTCCCATCGCAATCAGAACTAAGCGGAGGGCTTTAAATATAGTGTCTAAATCGGCTATCTCGGGTTCAATTTCAAGATTAACATTACGTCTAGAATCTACACTACTATTCCTACTACCGGTGCGACGTTGCGACGTTCCGGTGAGACGTTGAAAGTCTATCGTAGCGAACGCGGTGCGATATACCGGTTATCGCAAGAACGACCCGGCAATCCTACCGACTGCGCCAATTACGTAGGCTACTGACGTAGGACTAAAAAAAAATCGAATTTATTATAAAGTCATTTATTTTAATAAAAGAATTACAATTATTGGAAAATTAAATTGACTCGATCGATGGTGGATGCAAAGTGCGCGGGCAAGGTCACGTAGACGGTGTCTTCGGGCCTCATGTTCTGTGTCAGCAGTTTCGCCTCGTAGCAACGGGGTCGACGATGTGCACGCGGCTTGCCTCGTGCCTTTGTGTCAGCGCTTTCCTTAATAGTGATGCGCGTAACACCAGAGTAGTGTGGTACAGTCCTTATTGTTGTAGCAGTATTGCCAGCTAAGACACAACACAATACAATTTAAATAATACTTAGCAACACCTACCGAGATGACGATTATTAGAGAAGTATGGAAGAAAAAGACATGTTTCGCCGACCCCAAATAAATTGCGATAGGAGGAGGAGAATGATGATGAGTCAGCAACACGTCTGGGATATTCTGTTCATCGACCTCTCCAGTAATATTGCTTAGTATTACAGAATCATGCATTTAATCCCTTCGAAGAGACATAATATCCAATCAAATCAAATGTGGCGTAAAATTTTACTGTCTCTCTAAGTATGCTGTTTACGTTAAATGAGTATTGATGTTTTTCCCTTAGGAGAGCGGGATCTTCTATGGCCTTTGTACACGACACGGTTTTATTACGATACGGCCTATAAACCGCTCTGTAGAAAAAAAAATGGGGTGTGGCTGTGTCATGGACACGGCAGTGTGTTGTGCGTGAATACGTTTACGTAATGAGATTGATCCGCTCGGCCGCATTAATTCTTTTACGTTCCCGGCACTGCTTTACTCGGTCATATGGTGTTTTATTGGTACCATTCGATTGCTCTTGAGAAGCCCTTTCTAACCGCATACGACCTCTGTATTTGGATTTGGCTTTTTGACGCGTATAGGCCGACATTATATTTTTGATATTATTTTTCTTTTTTTAACATATTATATTCACTGTCACTATTTTACACTAATGTTTTTGTATACGATCGATAGATTTGGATGAGAGATGACGATTGAAACTTAAACGAACGTCGTAGCTTTTCCGAGTCAAAAGTTATACTAAGTGGAAATCTCGATACACAGCAAAATTGCCTCAAAATGGCGGCGCTTCCCCCCCCCACCGCGCGCGATGCTTCACAGTCCTCACTTGGCGTAATGAATTCTTTGAGCCTTTAGTTATCCAATGGTGTAATTGAATTTAGGATAGAGATGATAGATATGAAGCTGCAACACCAAACTGTATCCCCCGATTTTGTTATCATTGGTGTTTTTGACTTACCTCCCACTATGGAAGCAATTTTAAAGACGTATTCACGTCAAAAAGTGTCCGTGTACAAGCTCCTATAGTGATCCATACAACACTGACGAACCGTGCCTATACACGGCGTAGAAACCAAACCGTAGAATAAACGTGTCCGTGTAAAGCTTCTAGTGATCCATACAACAATAATTGTTCACGTTAATTATTAACAAACGAGCCTATACACGGCGAATAAACCGTAGTTCTTCACGAAAAGAAAAACGTGTTTGCACAAAGGGCCTGATAATACTAGGAAAAAATAACGTGTTTTATTCTTTAGCTAAAAATAATGCTGTTGTTTCAGCTATCAATTATAAAAAGAAAATTAAACATACTAACATGTTTACTGGTTGGTTTATTTTTTATTTCTTTTTATTAGACCACCACTTTAAAAAGATACCTATTACATTTTTGTTATAATAAACATATTTAAAGTGTTATCATACTTTTACTAATCACTTCAAAAGCAAATTCTTTGCCCTAATTTCAGTTAAATTACAGCGCTCTCGCTAAAATATACTTGCATAGTTCGTGTAAAGTTAGCTAGATATTTCATTCAACGTCAGCCAATGTGCCATATTCTAGCCATTTAATGTAACCTTTATCTGAGAACCGGAAGTTTATCACTATCGTAGCTATAATATATTTTGAGTTAATTATTATAAAGCACTGTTTAAGACAGTTTTCGGCAAACATGAAACAGTGAGTAATTCATCAACTCGTCCTACTTGCCTACTGCCCATTTAGGACGACATGCTGAAAATCAAAAAATGAGAAAAGATACACTTAGTAGCAAAAGTGTTAGTGTGGAAATAATAATAAAAAAGAATTTGTTACAAAATATTTAATCATCACAATGACACCAATTAACTCACGAGGTAATAATGAACATTCATACATAATATGGTGTAGATAAAGGTCGGTAGTACCTGTTTACCTACTTCAGGCAATTCAGGCAAGCTTAAAACCTCTTAAGGCGTTAAAGTGCTCCTTTTTATCTGTTGAGGCTTGTAATTAGCAATTTAGATAAATTATTGGTATTAAAATTTTATTAGTCTGTAAGCCTTCCGAAAAAAATAAATTAATAAAAATTATTTAGCTATTATTATTATTAGGTAGTAATTTAGATTTTTTTTTATTTATTATTTTTGATTAGTGATTTCCACCGGACACATTCCCGTAAAATAGAGCAAATAATGCGAAAACAAACATGACCTACATGTTTCTTTAGTTAGATACATTTTTGCCTAACCCTTCGAGTAAAATAGGCGTAATGTAATGCTGATTTTTGGTTACAAACATACTTAATTATATATGTAGTTGCTAGTGGCTAAATAATAACAGCCGTATGGGTCAAACTTCAGGGTTAAGCAACGCTTGCTTAGGTCGATCCGTGGATGGGTGACCCCTCCGTGCCTCGGAAATCACGTAAAGCCGTTGGTCTCGGCTGACATTTGTAGACCTTTCACAGTCGTGACCTGGAATTCTGACAACCAGTCTTATAGAGGTATCGTGTTACTAAGTTACTGGATTGTGGAGGACGGATAGGCAGTTGCTTCATAAAAAATACTGGTATTCAGCTGCATCCGGTTAGACTTGAAGCCGACCCCAACATATTAGGGAAAGGCTAGGCAGATGATAATACATAACGATATAGTTTGAATGCTGTAAATAATCTATAATCCTAGATCTATAACTAACAAATAGAAAGAAAAGAAAGAAAATACGTTTATTTGCGGCAAACATGACGCATAAAAATAAAAACACAAACAAAAAATAAAACAAAATAACAATTTGGGAGAAAGTATGCGTCACATCTACGCAAAACGGTCATCGCTTAGCATAATGCTAAAACCCTATACAAGATAGAGCCCAGGTTTTCAGCGACAGCCTGCGTTGTCGTGATGACGTCAGCCGTCACGAAAAGGATTTTATGGTTTTTATTTTTATGCGGAATACGAAATCTTTTTCTTAAATGAAATCATAAGTTAGTTACTCCTTATAAGATCTGCTATCTGCTAGTGAAAGTCGCGTCAAAATCTGTCCAGCCGTTTTGGAGATTATTCGGAAAAAACAGATAGACAAAATTTAAAAAATATGTTTTTTTCTTATAAGTACCGTAGGTACTTGTATATAGTTTCTTTCAGATGCATTTAGTATAAAAACCGTTATTTTGACAGTACAAACAGACGCTTCAACGTTGTTTATTTGTTTTTGTATAAATGTATAGAAATAAGTAACAAGTAATTGTATTATTAAAATATCAGATACTCAAAACACGCCACGCCCGGGCCCTCGCCATTTCTTAATAACGTTAGATAATAATTTTATATGCGGCCCCAAAACACATAAATACAAAACTCCTGTTTTGAAACAAGGAACGAAACGAGCCCTGAGACAGACATTATTTATCAACGTAACGAAAAATTTCCACCATTTTCCCAAGTTTGGAAACGCGGTGAATGTACAGTATGTTCACTTTGCTACTGTTTAATTAAATGTCGTCATATAATTAATTAAGTGCACACCTCGTGGGTATATTGGCTTTTTAGAAGACAGATACTCTACATTTATTTCTGCTTGCTTATTAAACGTTATTTTATAAATTACAACTCATTAATGTTTGCCTCTTTGACATCAACTCGAAAACGACGGTTGACGAAAGGCATATGCTTATAAACAAAAAGCTATGGTGAGAGTTTGGCAGACAATTCGGTGATCGCTTTACTACATATAAACTCTTTCACTGTCCCAATGTGATCACGGACAGAAGAAGGGTTATGACTATCTATATATTATGTATATCTATCATCATCATCATTTCAGCCGAAAGACGTCCACTGCTGGACATAGGCCTCCCCCAAGCACTTCCACTTCGACCGGTCCTGTGCTTCCCGCATCCAACGGGTTCCTGCGGTCACAAGGTCGTCGGTCCACCTTGTGGGAGGCCTTCCAACGCTACGTCTTCCGGTACGCGGTCGCTACTCCAGAACCTTTCGGCCCCATCGGCCATCTGTTCTGCGAGCAATGTGCCCTGCCCACTGCCACTTAAGTTTGGCATTGTATATCTATACATATAAGTAATAAATTGGAAACGAGGAATGTTTGTCAGTTTGTCTGGAAGTATGTTGCGGATTGGCGCGAAAACGGCTAAACGGATTTGGATGAAATTTGGCACACAGATAGTCTATAACCTCGATTAACTCACAGGGTACTTTTAATCCTGATAGTACGTTCCCGTGGGAATTTCCGACATCCACGCAGGCGGAGCCGTGTGCAAAAGCTAGTCAGACACAAGTAAGCTTTTACGAAACCAATCAGACTACCACAGAATGACTAGCCATATTTTGACTTAAACCACACAATCCATGACACTTGAGAGAACAGAAACTGCCGCCATTATCTAATTCCTTAATCCATTCTTAGAGCTAGATACTAAGAACAATATACCTAAGAAGGCCTATTCCGTTCAAACACGGCTTCCGTGTGAGTTCCCAAACAAAAGATTAATCGTAGCAATCAGCTCGCTACGAGGTATTGATCTTCGTAGTCCCGAGTTATGAAACAGAAAAGTATACAAAAGGTCGGCTCCATACAATGAGCGAAACCGCACGCACAGACACGGCTCACGTTCAGCGATTGAAAGCGCACTCGCGTTTGACACTACTGGGGTTTATTTATAAACGTTGATTAAGGTTATAAGACATTTAAACGTCAAAAATGTATGGTCTAACAATGCTAATTAGGAAAGTGTAAAATAAACGGTAATAGAGGGGCCCGTGGCTAAATAATAACAGCCGCACAGGTCAATCGATCAGGTTAAGCTACGCTTGCCGCGGTTGGTCTGTCAAGGGGTATCGTATTACCCAGTAATTGGGTTGTGGAGATAAGCAGTCGCTCCATGTAAAATACTGGTATTCAGCTGCATCCGGTTAAACTGGAAGGAAAAGGCTAGGCAGATGATGACGTGTTTACCCCTGTTTTAAAAATAAATACTTTATAAAGACAAAGTATTTATTTAACCTACCTTTATTAAAGGAATGCCAAAGCTAAAGACTTTGGCATTCGTTTAATAAAGGTCGGTTCATACAAAACGATTGAAAATTTGCACATTGTTTAATTTAGCAAATTATTCTCACAGACAAACAGGGATAGAGAATTTTTCCGTTAGCTTATGTATACTAACACGTCAAGAATATCAACGAAATACGTCTTCTCCTGGATCAATGTTAATTTGGTCTGACCCACCTTGAGACAACTTGTGTTTGAGATTGCAATAGGGACATACCTACGCGTCTATGTGTGTGTGTTTGTGTATGAGCCTGTTTTCGCTCATTGTTTGTAGTCAGCCTTCTGCACCTATCTATTCTGTGGTACTGATCTTCGTAGCCCCGAGTCACGAGCTACGAGCCACGCTTACAGAAATCCGATCACAGTTACTCGTATCTATATCGAACCACGGCGGGTGGAAACAGAGGGTTCTACTTTCTTAATGTTGATTTCTGAGGGTCTCTTTCACCCTTTTAAAATGATAAAAGAAACTTTTTAATGAAAACGTCTCATTTTTTTGAGTGATTAAAATTGTAAGACCATTTTGTGTTCCGATTCGCAACAAGAAATAAATATAGACCTCACTCAGTGCCTTCGTTTAATGCTACAGAGGTTTTGATAAAAGGTTCTTTCTTATATTAAATTAAATACCAAGTTAACCAGATAGTTTTATAATGGTTAATTTAAATTAAAATCGTGTAAAAAAATATTGTTACCATCCATACTAATATTATAAATTCGAAAGTAACTCTCGTCTGTCTGTCTGTATGTTACCTTTTCACGCCTAAACCACTGAACGGATTTCGACAAAATTTGGCAGACAGATAGATTGCATCCCGGGGAAGGACATAGGATAGTTTTTATCCCGATATTTCTATGGGATCGACACTTATGCGGGTGAAACCGCGGGGCGCTGCTAGTATTTTGTATTTAAAAATAGACCTCCAGACCTAGTTTCGTCCATGGCAGCCATTCTCAGCGGAGACTAGTCATCTACGCGAGGGATATTATAGAGCACAAGCGTGTGCACAGACACAGGTGCACTCCCTCCTCCCTCACACGGACGGCATTCCGACACAACCGGGGAGAAATCAGGCGCAGGACCAACAGCTTAACGTGCTTTACGAGGCACGGAGGTATCACACCGCCAACTTCCAAACTCCGGGCTGTCACTAAAAAGTTGGAATGTACCTAAGTAATGGATGAAAGAAAAACCCAATAAGACTTTGCCGGCCTGGGAACCGAAACCACGCTAAGCATTCGCGCTTGCGACCACGAGACCAACGGAGCAGCTAATATTGAGGTAAGGTAAGTACAGGCTTTCCGGCGACATTTTAACATTAAGGCTCCTTCAAACAGGCGCGACATGCGATAAAATCGCGCGCGACACAAAGGCACCGCAAGTCGGGCAACGAGCGGTGCCTTTGTGTCGCGCTCGATTATATCGCGTGTCGCGCCTGTTTCTAGGAGCCTTTACTATATCTTGTAAATTGGGGGCTTGTTAGATTTACCTACAGCAATAAAGGGTCGCACAATCGATAATAATTAATTACCAGGTGATCAGGGGGCCTAACAAGGCCACTTTGGTAGAATCATAAAAGGATAACATTATGAATCATAATATGGCGAAGAGAGTCCGGGATTTCCTTTTTTTGGCTACATTTCGTAGGTATTGTCAAAGACATTGGGATTGGATTGATTGGTGTTGATTGATTGGTTGAGACAAAAAAAATAACTGATAAATCTTTCACTAATGGAATTTGATACGATTAACTTAACAGTTAACTATGTCCATTATGATTCATAATGTTATCCTTTTATGATTCTGCCAAAGTGGACTTTTTAGGCCACTTTGTGTTTGGTCTGTGGTGGCCGTTCCATGTTAATTAGACCACTAATGCATAGTCAATGAAGCCGCTACACTGTAATGTATCCTATAACAACTACGCACCGTATGTCCCTCTATCGGTTCCATAATGTACTTTTCCATAATCCCTTAATTTCCGGACTAATCCTGTTCCTTACACTAGAACAATGTTTGAAACCCTTTTGGAATGAACACAAATATTTTATTCGTTTAAATAAGATAACGTTATTATTACAGTTAAGTGAATTTTCATACAGATTTAAGGGTAAATATTCTTTATCTTTTTATTACAACCCGCAAATGGGTGTGCTATTAGGCGATACAACCAGATTAATTTGCTGTAATCTCGTTGAAGGTACCTATGATTTAATTATAATTGCAAATCATTTGACTGGCATCCGATACTTCAAATGAATTATTCATTGGCCTTTAACCTTTTGAATGTCTTAAGTTACACAGTTCGACTTAAGCAATTGTCTTTCTATTGTGTCTCTAATTACGGCATTCGATGAGTTAACGGTACCAACACTATCAACCTGTCAAACCTGTGCCCTCATCTTATCGTTTTTCCGGAAACAGTTTCTATGCTAACAGAGAAGAGATCTTACATTGATGATATTTTAAAAGTTATTCCCTTATCCAGGATTTGGATTTTATATAACCGCTAGCTGTTTGACGAAACGGCTCCGTTATATAAAACAGCTGAACGTCGTTTGGCGGTTTTTCATAATTGCTGAACTTTTAACACGCAGAAATGCATAACCTTTTGCATTTTTCAATGCAGCAGGTCAATGATTAGAGGTTAGGTATGTAGAACAATGTGAAATGAAACGTCAGGTTGTAAATTTTAGTTCGAACTTTAATTAAAAAAATGGCGCCCGAAACAGAAGAAATAAAACGAGTAGGCAATATGAGTGAACATCTCACCTTATCTCAAGATTTTAAGGACAATTTTAATAAAAAAGTAATCAGAGTTTTTTTTAGTGTGTCCTGAAAATACTAAAGGTCCAACTCAGAAGTAGCTCTCGCCGGCCTCTGCCAGGGCACCGCTCGGCTCGCGCGCGGCTGGTCACTGTTCTAACCTAACCAAAACCAATTGGTCAGGATGCCCTGTAGTTTAGTTACTGCGACCTATACGGCATTAGAAGGCACACCAAACGCTTATTCTGACACCAGCTAAGCCATTCCGCCATCATCATCTGCCTAGCCTTTTTCCAACTATGTTGGGGTCGGCTTCCAGTCTAACCGGATGCAGCTGAATACCAGTATTTTACATGGAGCGACTGCCTATCTGACCTCCACAACCCAGCTACTGGGTAATATGATACCCCTTGGTAAGACTGGTTGTCAGACTTTCGGGCTTCTGACTACCCGTAACGACTGTCAAAGATCCACGAATGACAGCCGGGACCAACGGCTTAACGTGCTTTCCGAGGCACGGAGGGGTCTCGGTATGTAAAGATGGTCACCCATCCACAGACCAACCGCGGCAAGCGTAGCTTAACCTGATCGATCGACCTGTGCGGCTGTTATTATTTAGCCACGGGCCCATCAAGCCAAAAGCCATTCCGCATTATGCCTAAACGTGAGACCGTGAGTAGCACCACAAAATAGAGATAGTACAGAAGGCAATCTACATTCAAAGTGCGCTCGAGCAACGCACACATAGACACCGCTCACGGACACGTTATCTCGGAGTGGTTGGGAGTAGTGCGAGCGCGGGTGCCATTCGCTTGAGACACGCGTCTGTCAAGGGCAAAAATGGAGCAACAAAAAATGCCTATCTATGCTCGATTTATATAATAGTTTTCTATTTTGAATCAGTATAAACAAAGTAACTTTTTTGTAAGGTAAATTCACGCCACCAACTATTACATAAGTTGAAAACATGATTTTTTGTTTGTGTAGATATTGTGTTGTTTTTAGTGTCATTTCTATCAAATGACACTAAAAACAACACAATATTTGTAAAACCACTAACGGTTTTGTAAAACAGCGGATTCGAAAATCTACAGCGACAGTAACATAACATAACATGACGCTTGTTTTCTCCGAATGGGGAGGGAAATTAGAAGTATTTTTGACAGAGTGAGACTGAGATCAGGGGGTTCATAAAACATTAACAACATCTTAAGAGGTCATTGTACATTATGAACAACTTTTACTATGGGACCAAACCTGAAATCGCGGAAAAAAATCAGCTGGGGGCCTAAAAAGGCCACTTTGGCAGAATCATAAAAGGATAACAGAATGGACAGTTAACTGTTAAGTTAATCGTATCAAATCCCATTGGTGAAGCATTTTTCAGTTATTTTTTTTGTCTGTGCTAAAATACCAATCAATCCAATCCAAATCCAATCCCAATCTCTTTGATTGATGTGCTGCAGTCTGTACCTACGTAGTGCAGCGAAAAAAAAGAAAAACACGGACTGTCTTCGCCATTTTATAATTCCTTTTATGATTCTTCTTAAAATTACGAGAATTGCTCCTCTGTTATGTTTTAGTCCATGTTATAGTGTGTAGTAGTAATAATATATTAAACCTCATTCTTGTCCCTGAGTATAACTTAGCTGTTAATCCACATGAATTAACTCCACACGTCGGAGGTAGAAACGTGAGCAGATGGGCTGACATGCACTTTTCCGACGGAGGTCCAAAGAGGTCACTTTGTTATTCATACTCTAGTAACAAAAGTAGCTATAGAAAGTTATAGTTATACCAGCTAAACTTGCCCATTTTTTACACGTGAGTAGGTACCTATATAATGCTGTATTGCGGTGACCATTTCTACTTTTATGGCATATTTATCATCAGAGGCTTATAAAGGCCCGTAGGGTCTGACAGGAGATGATCCCACCTCTCAACCAGCACGATACTCGTTTAAGAAATAAAGTAACATGTAGGTATGTTGAGTTGGATATTTGGGGTCACATGTTGTAAAATGGCATTTGAGAAAATATCTTATTTGAAACCCGGAAAATTCGTATGAAAACGACAAGGTAGTAACTAACCAAGAATACAGTCGTATCCTCCTCTAATTTTGGCAAAAACGAATAGGTATGTAGGTTGTACACACGCGGTCTATAAAATAACAAAAAAAATAAAACGTGAGCAAACTGATTTAGCTTCACGCAGTCGTGTGAATTGCCAAAAAAGGATTAAATGAGTGCGACGAACATAATACATATCTACATGTACATTAAGCTATTCAGACAACGGGCGATAGCAACGCGCCGCCAGAAACAAACCTTTGTTCAGCGAGTTCGCGCGCGAATCATTCCGAGAATGCCAAAGGTCACGTGCCCTTCCCTTGCAATGAACTTTTACATTTTCAGAGTTTTAAGTGATTGATGTCGATCTCTTATTGCTTTTATTTCTAATGCATTCTTACGCCCACATTCTTAGTCCGTTAGAAGGAATTTCGTCGAATCATATTTGACTCTCGTCGTCGCCATGACAACGGCCGTAGGAAAGCACCTAAAATGATTATTTTAGGCCGCGTCCTAACTAAAAGCTATCGTCGCGTTTATATGCCACTTTATGTTCGGTGAACCGAAACGCGTGATCGTGCTGGTACCTACATGGCACCTTCCATTTTCCATTCCATTCGCGCGGCAATAACTTTTGGTTAGGACGTGGAGTTAGTCGCAAGTTTGAGTTAAGTTCAGAGGTTCCACGAATTTTTTGTGCTTGAAATTATATACATACACAAATAAATACATAAGTACATATACAGAGTAGATTTTTGAGACGGGCGGGAAGGGCGGGTTAGGTAGCTTAACCGTATTGTAGCTACAGGAAAACGGTTTTAGGAGATTGTACTTAACTTTTTGAGAAATGTTGATCTGAATTCACAAATTTTGATGAATGAAACTCAAACTCAAACTCAAAGCATTTATTTCAATTAAACCAATTACAGACACTTTTGGATTGTCAAGAATCCGGTCAGTCAAAAATATGAAGCTAGTTGCCCATTCCAAAGCGTAGGTACCTATGGAGAAGAATGGGCAAGAAACTCCATGGACAAAAATATTAGTTACATCATTAATGTTGAATTTAGGTACAATTATATGTGAGAACGATGTAAAAAAGACGTACGCGTTAAAAGCGTCCAGAGTACAGGGAATTGAATTTGTAAGAAAACAACAATCCAAAAAAAACATTAAAAATAAGCCGAATATTTACAGCTTGCTGACTCTAAATATGGAAAGAAATTGTGACTGATCCTACAAAAAAAAGTTAACTTAAACTTTTTTTAGTACCATAACCATACCATAATCAGCCTATAATGTTCCCACTGCTAGGACCCAGGCCCTCTCTCGGTGAGAGGGAGTGGGCCGTAATTCACCACGCGGGCCCAGTGCGGATTGGCAGATGTCACATGTCTTCGAATTTTTGGTTCTAGGACATGCCGGTTTCCTCACAATGTTTTCCTTCACCGTTTTGAGAGCAGTGGTGATGAAATAATTTACACAAAGTAAAACGCCTGTCCGGGTTCGAACCTACGACTTACAACTCGTAAGTCGCGGCCGTTACCACTTGGCCACCACTGCTCCTTTCACACATCATTGCAATAAAAAAAAACAATAATGGTCGGTGTTTTTGAACACAAATTGAGTAGTGGTAATGATTAATACGTATTATTGAAACTGTATTTGAATATTACGTTTAAACCTGGGCATTTTCGAGTTGTTTGTAATATTATCAATAACATTTGTCACATTTTAAATCTTATCTACATCTGTGTGTGTGAAATTTGTCTGTCCCTGTCTGGGTTCGAACCTACGACCTACAACTCGTAAGTCGCGGCCGTTACCACTTGGCCACCACTGCTCTCACTTTTTTTAGTACAAATTCAAAATATTTAAAAAAGTTAAGGACGGTCTCCTAAGACCGTTTTCTTTTAGAACAACGACTTTGGTAGTCAAAAATCCACCCTCTAATGAGCTCTATGAAAAGTGGGTGGACTCGAACATGTTATGGTAGGTTGTGTATCTTGAGTTTAGCAGATGATATCTATTAGTTACTTATTCTGTGGAAAAGATAAATTATTGCCATTTACGTCAATTTATAACAAGTTCTAACTGTGAATGTCACTGATGGAGGCGGAGTTGTCATGGAGTGGAGGATAGGAAATTACTTAGAGTATTGGTGTTAGTCTTTTTCACTCAGTAATGTACAAAATAACATGCAAAGTATTTTCAGTCAGATTCTTCAAAGTAATTTGTAAAAGGAAACTCAAAGTCGGTAAGGCGAATCTGAATATTTTGGCTTAAAGCCTCGCGTTTAAGAAGTCAAATAAACAAACCGGCATTTATAAGTAAGTAGATGTTAATTACCTAACTTTTGATCGAGGTCAATAAGGGTAGCAGAGGAAATTCAGTTAGGGGTTGGCATATTTTTTGTTTTGCAAAGTTGTTTGCAGTTGATTTGTAAACGCTTTTTCAATCAAAATGTAATTTAGTGGGCTCGTGTACAATATTGCGGGTAAAGCCGGCTGGTGGCGTGCAGCGCAGGATAAAGTCGGCCGGGGTATTAATATCGAAGCTAACCGAGCAATGTAATCGTGTTAATGACTGTTCCCTTCGGTTAGAGGTGGTTATTTCATTAAGCCCACTAGTTAGCACTTGCCTGTCCCTTGGGATATAACAGATAAACAATCCAACATACACATTACGTTGCTTTAGTAACTGAGTAGGTAAACAATTACACGATTCTTAACAGATTTAATCGATGATTAAGCAATTATGAGCGATATTACGAGGGTCATCTGCCTCATAAAGAAGGATTTTCTTTGTTATTTTGTGCGCAGTTTTGTTCGTGTGTAAATGACTGTTGTTCTAACAAAACAGTTTGTTTTCTCGTGTTATAATTTGAATTCATTTAGCTCCAATTAGTTACGGTTAAGGAAAGGTCGCCCCAACTTGTGAAAATTGTACATTATGTGGCAGTTCAGGAAAACAATAAGTTAAACCAAGAGTGTAAATTAAAACGTACCCTAATGTACGAAAAATGAATTCACGCAGTTATTATCTAAATTAAAACTCCTCTGATTCCAATTTAGGTTATTAATAGGAGTGAATACCAACTCACTTGAAGTTGAAATCAGAGGAGTCTAAAAATAAGTATACCTCTTTGTTGAATTAAATAATGCGTCAATACTTCCATACTATACTATAATATTATAAATACGAAAGTAACTCTAGTAGTCTGTAGTAGTGTCTCTCTGTCTGTTCGATAAAATTTGGCAGAGATATAGATTGCATCCCGGGGAAGGATATAGGATAGTTTTTATCTCGATATTCCCACGGGATCGACACGTATGCGGGTGAAACCGCGGGGCGCAGCTAGTACATAATAAAAGCTTACTGAAATAGTAGATTGTTTACCAAGGGAGCAAACAACTATTTTGAAGGCGAGAGTGTTTCTTTGATTCTAGAGCGGAGCGAAGGATTATAGAGTATGATAAGCGAGCGCAGCGAGGGTTTCTAAAGCAGAATCCTGAGCGCAGCCAGGGATTCAAAGTAAATCACTCGAGCTTAAAATATTGTTGCTCCCGAGGTGGACAGTCTACTTTTTATCACCCTCTTTGAAAAAATAAGTAAGTGCAACGTATGAATAAGAATAGTACGTTTATTTATTAACATACAATTTTGAGTGAAGGCAGAATGCTTTCGTTTTTCTTTAACATACAGCCTGTTAATTGTTCATACAATGTTCGTGATTGATCTCTTTGGTGATTTAAACTTTTACTAACAATATCCACATTCCAAATTCAAATCACTTTTAGTCCCTAGGTTTAATCCCTAGGGACTAAAAGTGATTTGAATTTGGAGCTATTTTAGTCTCTGTTTAAGAAGAATACACTAGCTCTTTTTGAATAGATGTGATAATAAGTAATTGCTGTAAAAGCATAGACGTAATAATTATGTACAGTGGGCTGCAGCATTTGGGTACCCCAGTTGTATGAACATTTTATTACAACTGGAGTACTCAATTGATGCAGCCCACCGAACATTATTTTCTTTCTAAGTAACCGTGGTGAATTCTTAAGAGCGGGCTCACGAAGAAGGAATATCTGAAACCCTCGCGTTATGTTATACTCAGCATAGGTAAGTTTGTTTGTACTACGGCAAAGCTTTAGAGGCCCCAAGGAGCCTTTTATGATTTTTGTGTCAATCTCCAGTTTTGGGCAATGTGTTTCAGCAAATACAGAGCTAGTGGCCCAGACGCGCCTCTAAGTACCCGTGATCGGAATACTCGGTATTGATGCATCCACTGAAGCTGGAGTTTAGTTACAGATCCCTTAAATTACTTATTTTGGATGGGATAAACTACGGAATAAGGCATGAAAGTCCCACATGTGTTCGTCACTAGACCTGGGGGCCTAACAAGGCCACTTTGGCAGAATCATAAAAATATAACATTTAACGTGGCGAAGACAGTCCGTGTTTTTCTTTTTTCGGCGCACTACGTAGGTATAATCAAAGAGATTCGGATTGGATTTGGATTGGATTGATTGGTATTTTAACACAGACAAAAAAAAAAGAAAAATTCCTTCACCAATGCATTGGTGAAGGAATTTTTCAGTATTTTTTTGTCTGTGTTGCAATGGGATTTGATACGATTAACTTTACAACAGTTAACTGTCCACTATGAATCATAATGTTATCCTTTTATGATTCTGCCAAAGTGGTATTTTTAGGCCCCCTGAGTAGGGCTGCTCTAGCTACGTTTAATTTCCTGATTTTTCTCATGTGAAGTAATTAGCACTACTTCCGTGATGGGCCTCTGTTTTGTGTCTCAACTGCCAGTACGTGAGCATCGTGAGTGGTGAGTACAAATAATTGATTAGCTGTGAGTAGATTCCGTCCTGATATAGAAGAGCCTGTATCACTGAAAACAAACTCGTAGAAAAACGACGATTCATATCTTAGCAATTATGAATTGTCTTGTCTATTTAAGTAAACAACGGCGTTATGTCATATCATGACGAAGTAATAACACAGAACGTACCTATAATAAAATTGTTTACTCAAGACAGTCAGGTCGGGATCAGGGGTACTCCATCGGAAGTAACATTTTTTGGCGACAACAGTCACGAGCCGGTCCACATCTTTGAACAGGGGCTACAAACTCTTAAGTGGATTAAATGTCTGACAAAGGCGGTTTATTGCGCGTAGTTACTCGCGCCGCCGCCGCCGTCGTCACGAACATACGGTCTTTGTTAATACTCACTTGCTATTGTTTGTCCCCTCCTCACTAATCTATAGGTATATGTATTTTTAGACCCCACTCACGGTACTTTACTGCTAACCAGATTTGTTCGAGACTCGAGACGCTTTTTTGTTGGATCAACAAGCACAAATTGGATCATGTCCCTTACCTTAATTTTTACCTTAAATAAAGCACGGACAAATCCATGCTTTATTTAAAGTAAAAATGTAATGTGTGTTCAGGCCCGAGGTGGAAGTTTGCAAAGGAAATGTAAAACTGACGAACTTTATTATTACAGGTCAGTTTTCTGATAAAATTAGGTATTCTCGAAATATGTTTTCGGGAACACATACTTAAAATCATTGCTTTTTCCACCCTTAGGTTTACATGCTTGTGAAGGTAGAAAATAATACTTCAATAGAAAATTACTCAGTGACACGGTTGTTAATTCAATGGAATGTTTTATCTTTCAATACCGTAGTTATTTCTATAAATAAGTAATTTTATTCTTTTGGTTTTTCAATTTTGACTTTTTAAAGGGAAATATTATAGAAATTAATTAAGTATTTTAAGTAGGTACTCATGTACCTAAGCTACTTAAAAAAAAACCTTTGGACATTCATCATGGGAAGTGAGGCATAATTTAAGTTTGTTTCATCTGTCCTTGGATATCTGTAGCCGTAGTCGTGCGTGATTTTACGACGTTCTTGGCATCTCTCAGTTTTATACAAACAAATATGTTTGGCGAATTAGATCTTTATTAGCTACTAGAATTGTCTAGATCTAGAATGATCGCACTGACAGGTGTTAGGAACGCATTCTCTGGACGGCCGGACTTTAGTACCTATTTAAATTGGTATTTTCGTTTTATGTGGGTAATTCGACAAAGCCAGATGAGTCAACAATTGAGTAATTGTTAAGCGTTACAAAGTCCAGACATAAACACAATATCATCATCATCATCATTTCAGCCGAAAGACGTCCACTGCTGGACATAGGCCTCCCCCAATTTTGAGGGGGGGGTTTGCCATAATCGCCACGCTTGGCAGGCGGGTTGGCGATCGCAGTATGGTATGATGGTGTAATGCATAGAGAACGCTGCTGCCCATTCTCCGGTCTCCCTTAGTCGCCTTTTACGACACCCACGGGAAGTATGGGGTGGTACAATTCTTTAAGTCCGGCACCACACAGACAAGTCCAAAAAAAAGACAAGACAAACACAATATACTACGGTCAAAATTGCACAATTCTATTGATGTTTTCAGTGAATTTTCACATTTGAAAAACTGCGGTTTATGCGCAGAGTGTAGGCACGGTTGTCAGTGTTGTATGGATCACTATGGAAACTTGTTGCCAGACACGTTTTTTCTACAGCGCGGTAAAAACCGTACCGTAATTAATGAAAGATGGTTTCATTACGGTCGCCGTGCAGCAAAAACATTTGATTGAAAATCATATTGCGTATAGGTAATGTAATATCATGTTTAGGTATATCATCAGTAATTACTGGCCGCATTTTCAAACCCGGACAGCTAATGAAAATTTCCTTTCAGGATATAATTGTAATATCCTTGCGATCGGGTAATCGATTACAGGGCCTTTCGCTTGGCATCTGCGTTTGCACCGATTATTTCGCAGCAGTTTAAGTCTACTTAAATACAATGCGCAACTACTTGCATTTTACATTTTAGGAACACCCTGAAACGATGCATAAATTATGTGTTTCGAATATAAATCGCTTTCAATAGTTTTTACTTGAATCTCGGTCGACCTACTTAGGTACTCTAGTGGTTAATTCAAATTCCGATGTCGCCAAGTGTAGGTTAAAACCACCTTGCGCTGGATTCCTCAAATGAATATGGATGGAGGATGGAGGACGCAGAGAAGATCAAGAGGAAAGCCAATGAGATGACATAATACCTTACCTTTTACCTTTCAATAGGTAAAAATCTATTGTTCCTGGATTCCTGTCAAGGAACCAGTGGAAGTCTATTTGATGACCTCGAAAAGTGTCTGCAAAAGTGGATTTAGTATGCCAGGTGAACTACTAAGTATAACGATGCTTTTACTGCCGGGCAAAGATGTCCCCTTTTCTTTGTGATATTTCTCCGCTTTTCTTTATGCTGTGCCTTTAATCGACAAGAACGAGTCCAAATCGTCACGACAGCTTTCTAAGGCCTGCCTCGGTGACGACGCCCGAGGCTGGCTTATGAAACGCCTAACTAACTCCATATTGACATTTTTTTCGATATGATCGTTTCATTTTATAGCTCAAGATCAGCAATAGTATGGCGATGCTTAGGGGAAGCGTATGTCCAACAGCGGACATCTTATGGCTAAGGCGATGACGATAATGATAGGTTGTGCGAAAACCTGTTCGAGGATTAAACTAATGCTACGGAGTTCAGTGCGGTTAGTGGAAGTGGTCAGGTGCGGATCGGCCAAGTGCTGTTGAAATCAGTGCTCTGAGTGGAATACCTCATATTTTTCAGCCACAAAGTTAAAAATGTCCCATCTATTAAGTTCTTTGTTTTCATGGATATTTACGAACGTTTTACATGATAATGAAGCTGATGTTGCGATTAATTCGCGCTTGATTCGTTATTGTTTTCAGGCCTCGCCAGCCGAATAATTTATCGAAGCGGGAAAAGTGTTCGGTGGACAGAAATTAGTGGTTTAAATTTATTATAATTGATTATAGTAATTATTTTTGTGCTCATTGAGAGAGAGGCCTGTAGTCAAATACTAGGATTGTTTGTTGCAAAGTTGTCAGGTAGGTATTTGGCGTGCCTTATCATCTCATTATTATAATAAGGACTAAGAAAAAGAAAAAGAATTAAGTTATGACAATGTGTTGAAGATAAAATCATCAACCACACAATGGAACGTTTTTGTCATTCGTGCGATTTTTCATCTTTGTCGCTGAAGAAGAAACTTCTCAAAGACTCTTAGAAACTTAAAATTGCAGTTAAATAAACGCCGCATTACCAGCAAACTTTTGGGAGATCTCATTTTCATTGTTATACTTAATAAATTTCAGGCAAGTCTGGAGCATTACCGTTGAACTCGTAGGCTCAGCTCAAGGCGTTGCAGCGATCAGCGGTCACGAGGATTTTCGGAGGTTCGCGTGACGTCAGCAGTGGCGGCGCGCGGGGGGTTGGGAGGGCAGTGGCGCGCGCCGGCGAGCCCGGCCTCGCGCGCGACTGTCCCTACCGCTACGTACTATCTGTTGCGCGCCGAGCGCGGTGGACGCGCCACGAACGCGCGCACGCGACCCTACCGCCCGCCCTTCACGCAACCGTAAACAAATTATTACGTATCCTGTATCCAATGCCCCTTACGCTTCTGTGAAACCCCACTTCGGTTTCGACTTCGACTTATGTGATTCAGTTTTAGTGACTTTGACGTCTGTCAGTGAAGTAGATAAGTGCCGACTAGGGGTAAACGGCCCGTCTACCGCCCACGGACTGTAGTACCGCTGTAGTAACCGCGCCAGACTTGCCCACTGGTGATGCACCGAGTCATAACACTACTCGACGACTTCGGCAACTCATAAACACAACTATTGCACTAAGGTACTTTTAGATTATATTCTGAATCTATGTTCTCTTACACTTTTATGGCATTTTGAGTGTGTAACCAGATACCTACTTATTTTATGATTTTTAGAGTTCTTCTTAAGACTGAAATAGAATTTTTAATAAGAATCGGAATATTTATGTTATAGTCTTCAATGTTTACCACAACATTTTCAAGGCGAACGGTATTTACATAGTTACATGTAAAGTAGATCAAAACAAATACTTATCAGATCTACTCACAAAAGTAGATGTGTAATTAAAAACAGGGATCCACAGTAGGTATGTAATTGGGCAATAGTTATCAAAATAGTCTTTACTTTAAATTAATCATTTTGACGACTTCTTCGGGATCGTAAAACAGTGAATAACACCAAAACCTTAATAATATAACACCGATATTATTTACAAAAAAGTTTTCAAGTTAACTTTGATATTTATCAGTAGACTGATTTTTCTACATTTTTCGTTTTGCTGATCCTTTCGCAATCCCTCTAACTCATTTCTTTTACAATAGCGTATTCTTTTAATCATTGAGTTCCATGAAAAAGTCAATTTCCATTTTTCCGGTTATCCATACATGGTACTTAAGTCTATCTCAACTTAGGAAAAGTGCCCATCTCCCAATTTATAAATAGGCGCATCTATTATTCAGATGTTCTAAATCTGTGCCCCTTAGTTTTGTCTGGCCCTTTGGTGAAAGTCACGTTCACAAAATTGTTAGTATTGTACTTATGTAAACAAAAAAACAACATCAGAAGGTATTTTTTAAATAACCAACTTATATTTACAGTTTGCACCACAAATACAAGTTATCGGTAGATACTAGTAATTACACATACAATCATAAAATTAGGTTATAGTACAAAGTAGCTAAAAGCAAAAAATATTCGCAAATCCACTGAATTTAATTCATCAATTTCTTAACTAATATCATATTATAAAATAATATTATCAAATCATATTCTATAGGACAATCTAGAGTCTAGACAAAATCAAACTGGTTGCTAATTTAATTGTACCTACTTTTTTGTTGACGTTGATTTCATTCTGTAATTACTTTAGCTCACACTCTGACTTATTATCTACTTACTTACTTGTTTATTTTATTTTATATGAAAACTTTTGCCATGTTTGTAAATATGTGAGCACCATATGAATTCTTTTACCTATTGTGGTATAGTCATTTTATTTTAGGTGCATCGGCTTCACGTATTATTATTATTTAATTAATTGAGTAACGGTGGAGTTTCTTGCCCATTCTTCTCCATACGAAAACAACCTTTTGCAATGGCGACTAGAATCAATTCTATTTTGTTGTCATTTCTGACGATCAAAAGTGCCTTTTATGTGCCTATTTGAAATAAATGCTTTGACTTTGACATACTCATTATAAAATCATATTTATCAAATCATTCAATAATCAAATAATTTGTTTTGGAAATTACCTACACATCACAAAGTCGTGATTAATTTTATAATTTTCCACTCTATTGCATCGGTTATTACAAGGGCACATAACAAATAATCGTATGTTATGAGTATGACTAGATACTTTGTATTTTTGTTTACGACTTACTTCAGATAATATTAACGACTAGTATAGAAATCATAATTTTCATGTTTTAATGAACATGACACGTGTAGGTATGACCATATTTTCCGGGTTAATCTAATTTTGGGTAACGTTAGGTAGGTATTTAGATTACACAGTAATCTCAAGTTCATTACATACGCTGGTTCGTCAAAGTTAAATACAGACTATTTACTATAATAAAAACGAAGTAGTAGAAGGTAATATTACCACGGTCAAGCCATGACCTCGAGAAGTGCGGTAGGAAACGATTGACGACCCGATTAGGGTAGTAATAATTCATTCGTTTTCTACGGCAAAAGTCACCTTTTCCATTGCAAATATTTGTATAATTTCAACCCGGTTAATATTTATACCTACTCTAGTGATTAGTTTCGGCCAAGGCCTTAACTGAGTATTTATTTATCAACTGTATCAACTGTATCGCACCAATCCAGAGTGACGAATATTTATAACTGTTCATAAAAACTTTCTGTTATCTGCGGAAAACCTATCTACACTCGCACTCTTTTAACATTATCCGTAGTTTTACATAACTAAAGTACAAAAGCTGTTCTTAAATTTTACTACGTACCTACCCACATAAAAAGTAAGTTGTCTTTTAAATATTCCTTTATGCATATCTTTCTGAAAAGCCTGTCCCATTTCTATTCAACGTTACCTACGTTGAAATTCTTTGG
This sequence comes from Mesoligia furuncula, assembly GCA_916614155.1. NCBI lineage: Eukaryota > Metazoa > Arthropoda > Insecta > Lepidoptera > Noctuidae > Mesoligia > Mesoligia furuncula. The sequence continues at coordinate 12,774,761 of OU744803.1, read as the reverse complement.
CCGGGATTACTCGGGATGCGCGATGGCCGTTCTATTATACTTGGCGTGAAGTAAAACTCCCGTCCTTCACATTTCAATCCTTTAAAGCAAGTCTTTAAAGGCAATAAGTGAATCATTTCTACTATAGTAGTAGGTACTATAGAGGCCCTGAGGGGTCCTCTATAGTACCTCTGAGAGGTACACAAATAAGAACACGTTAGACTTGGAATTATTATATTGTTAAAAGGACTTTACAGTTTCACAGCAAATATACGAATGACTCTCTATAAAAAAAACACAATATTAAAATATTTGACACCTTCGTTTGAATCTTCGAATGGCATATTATATCTAGCCAGCCTTTTCTGCTAAAGGCCGGAACACATAACACACTACAGTACCATATTAGGTACCTATCTATAAATATGGAATATAAAAATACCAGTAAAGTAATTGAAAATATAAATAACATACCTACAGAAGAAACCGTATTTCTAACCTAATAGAAAACCTTGTAAAAAAATATTTCATGTACCTACAATTTTATTATATATTCCATTGCCAATCCAATGTTTCGCAGTAACGGGAAAATAAGGAGAAAAGGAAAAGTTTTGACTGGCTGAAAAATCTTGCGGGAGTAGGTAATTTAATTTATTTTCTCCGTATCTCTGTATCATTTAAGTCGCATTTGAACTGCGAAGGGAAACAAAAACAAATTTCAAAAAGGGCAGTTAGCGACAACTTTTGCAGTAAATAAAAATGGGATAAAAAAATTGGCTTTTTCTGAGAGAGCGTTATCCTGAAACGATAACGCTCTCTCAGAAATTGACGTCTCTCAGAGATTGACGTGTAAAAGTGTTTGTACAAACCTACTTACAGAAAATAAATCATTTATTATTTATCAGCCATTATGGGCTGATAAATAATCCCGCTGCTAGGATACAGGCCTCCTCTCTTTGAGAGGGAGTGAGCCGTAATCCACCACGCGGGCCCAGTGCCGATGACGACGACGAAACTATGGTTTTAACTATATTAACATAATCCTTAAGGCGAGGATGCAGTATTTTTGATTTTTTAATACCTACTTTGTAAATCTAGCAAAATATTAATTTAGCGGAAATACATTTTTTTTTTAGGAAAGTTTAATATATTGTCAAGCGCTGTGTGAAGATAGAAACGTGAATTAAAATAAATTGGATCGAAAAAACATAAATATAACACCTTGAAGAGATTACATCGTTAAACCATGTAAAAGTCCAAAAGATAAGCCTTATTGTTTTTTAGGGCTTGGTGAGATCACATTTTATTATTTTCTTATTATTTTTTTCTATGGAACAAATATCATATCCTCCCGCTCTGGGTGGAGCGGAAGGGAATATCAGACTCTTACTGACTAAAACCCACCCGTGTTCCTTCCTTAGCCCTTTATGTTCCGGGCCAGCGGTAACCCTTTCGGACAATCCCGCTGACCCGGCAGGCTTAGGCCCTAAGGTCCCCCTTAGGGCCGAAGCCTCCTCGATGCTGACATCTCTTTGAGGCGCGCGTGGAACACGTACGCGCCGTCCGGTACGGGCCTGGTCCTGATCGGATGGTGAGCTACCCATTACTCTCCGCCCGCAGGCCCGCGCCTACGGTGGCCGGGAGTCGTCACGCGGCCCCCGACGCCCGGAGCGTCTCCCACGGCGGCTGGGACGGGAGGCTCTCTCCCTGAGCCGTCCCGCCACCTCCTTCGCTAGCATGACTGCTACGCAGAAGGAGGTGACTGCCTCCCACTTCCTCTCGCCCCGGACCATGGCTTGCACCAGGGCCGGACGCAAGAGGTCACCGCCGCTGCCGGTCGCCTCCACAAGGACACGGCGGTGTTCCGCCCAAGCGGGGCAGACCTCCACCGTGTGCTCCACCGTGTCCTCTGGGCGATCTACAAGAGGGCTTTAAGTAACTTTTTACTAAACCAACAGATGAAAAGGGAATTCCATTTTTTGTCTGAAAACACAATAACCAACACTACAACACGTTTAATTACAGGCGGGGTCGGAAGTCTGTATCTGGTTAGGTATGTTAAAGTAACAGCATCCGTAGCAACAAAGTAGACCTGTTTAAAATTCACAGCCGTACCTATTGTGTGATGTTCAAAATAGGACGAAAGGCAATTCCGGCCGTGAAAATTCCCTTAATTGTGTACGCCGCAAAGGGTATACCGTACGTTTATGAAATTAAATAACTGGCTAAATATAATTAAATTTGGTTTCGAAACGTACTGAAATTCGAGTTAGTACGGATTGAAAAGCAAATTGGTTGTCAATTTAAACTGGATATATATTCAAATGACAGCTGTCATGGTTTATATATGGCATGAAATGTAAACAGCGGCTTCGTAATGTATCAATCTGCTAAACAAAACATTTCCTTGACTATACATACACACGGTGAAGTTAATGGCGTGTAACTTAGGACCGCTCAGCGAATTAACGTGGTATCGGCTCCAATCTATTGCTATGCATGGAATGTCGCGCGTCCTCCTCTCTGTAGGGCACATGCTTATGCATGAGCAATTATCATCTTTGTGTAAGGGTACCCTTAAACGACAATGATAATTGCTCATCCTAGAATCACGATTCCAGCAAATTCTGAATTGTTACATTCTGTACCGTGACTGACGTCTTAGAAGTTTCGCTCTAGCTACATGACTTTACAAACGTTTTAGTAGCTACGGGTTCTACCTGACTTGGGTAAAATCAATTGATATTCCATTAAACTTTTGAAGGTTTTTAATGTAAGCTAAACTGCATAATAATGCAGTTTAGCTTACATTAAAAACCTTCAAAAGTAAAGTAGTTTAAAAAAAATGGTTGTAGATAATAACCCCCGAGGCCCGAGGCCGGGGCGAGGGGCCCGTGGCTAAATAATAACAGCCGCACAGGTCGATCGATCAGGTTAAGCTACGCTTGCCGCGGTTGGTCTGTGGATGGGTGACCATCTTTACATACCGAGACCCCTCCGTGCCTCGGAAAGCACGTTAAGCCGTTGGTCCCGGCTGTCATTCGTGGATATTTGACTGTCGTTACGGGTAGTCAGAAGCCCGAAAGTCTGACAACCAGTCTTACCAAGGGGTATCGTATTACCTAATAACTGGGTTGTGGAGGTCAGATAGGCAGTCGCTCCATGTAAAATACCTGTATTCAGCTGCATCCGGTTAGACTGGAAGCCGACCCCAACATAGTTGGGAAAGGGCCAGGCAGATGATGATGATGGTTTTAGATAATAATATACAACCATTTTTTTTAATTTTTTTGATTGATTTCGCATCACAGTGATCTTCATTCTTCGTTGCTATCGTTTTTGTCAGGTTTAAAATAACTGTGAAAGGACCGAATATAACTGACAGCCGGCCGTCTTAACCATATTGGGCGCCGGGGTGCGAAAATCAGCCTACGCCCCCTTACAACAAAAGAAAAAACTTAATTTTTGTGTTAAGGTTTATCACTCATTATAACCGTACCGTTTCCGTGCAGTAACGATTTTTTCGGCACCTTCCCGAAAAAATCCACCCGCTTGTCGGCAACGAGCTGTCAGCAAGACGACCGTTCTCTGCTGGCACGCCAACAGTGAGGAAACAGCTTGTTGTTCAGATGCCGCTTACTAGTTGGTAGCTCAAACGGGTGGATTTTTTCCGAGGCGGTGCCGTGACTGCGCTGGAGCGGTGCGGTAATAATGAGTGATAACCTCAACACAAAAATTAAGTTGAAAAATGAGTGATGACCTGACTGACTTGCACCCCCTAAGACCCTGCGCCAGGGTGCCACGCACACCTTGCACCCCCGGGTAAAGACGGCCCCGTGACAGGAGTCAAGAACGCATTCTCATGGTGTCATTAATGGTGTGCGATTGCTAAGGGTAGGTACAGACGCCAGCACATCAAGCTATCCGAAACTGTAAAATTTTCCTAATCAACTTTGAACCTTATGCTTTGGCGATAAAGTTGAAAATCTATTAAATCAATTTGACAAATTGTAGTGACTTGATGTGCACCACACCACCGCCTAACTCTTCAGGGAAAACAGGCGTAATATTATGTTTATGAGATTATTAACGTAAGGTCTATTCAAATTTATGTTGGCAAATTGATGTTCTTTCAAGTTAAAAAAACAACTTTATTTCAATGGTAATTAGGTTGATTTCAGAGTGACTAGCACTATTGAAAAAGTTATAATTTTTTTTGGAAGTTGTAGCGTAAACTGAACTTTATTGTGTAGGAATTAAAGTTATTTTTCCATTAATTCATATTTGTTTACATTTTTGGCAATTAAATCGCGAAAGCAGATTAGGTCCATCCTAAAAAAACTATCTATAAGTATATAACTAACTATAGATATAAGTACCAGGGACATCGACGCACAACCTATTACCACGGATTCAGTACATACATGATTCGGTAAGACACTGCGTTAAAATATTCCGTCAGATATAAAAAAAATCTGCTGTTTCCTAATAAAGTGCAATACGAACACGGTCGTAATGTCCCTGCCAGCCTGTATATACACACATCAAAAGTGTCTAGGGATCAACATATATTTTTGCAATAACTTTTCTCCTGATTGATATTAATTAAAATTTTCTTTAAGGATTCATCAAATAAAGTGTTTTCGTTTGTCACAGTAACGATAAACCAAGTCACCTTTGCATTAATAAAGAAATTTGCCATTTTCCTAATAAAGGGATTTTTGACATTTGAACCACTAACACAAAAGTTCGAAAAAAAGACTGAAATAACAGTTTTCTTTAAAATTTTATTGGGTAACTTAAACAATTAATAATCCGTGTTTCCACCGCGAACACTAACAACACAAGAACATCGGTTTGGCATACTCAAAATGAGTTCATCCAAATCACGCTGTGGAATGGCCGCCCATGTTCGTTGCAACAACAAAAAAAGGTCTTCTTGCGACTGGATACCCTCCATATTCGGCAGAGCTCTTCTATGTAGCATATCCCATGCATGCTCAATCGGGTTCAAGTCTGGCGACTGAGCAGGCCAGGGCAGGACATTGATGTTAGCTGCGGCGAGAGTCTGTCTTACAACTCTTGCGGTGTGCGGTCGTGCATTATCATGCATTAACTGAAATAAGGGACCGATTTGCACTTGTAGAGGAACGATGACGTCTGATACAATCGTCTCAGCATAAATTTGAGCGTTGAGGTTGCCTCTGATCCAAATCAACTCAATTCTTCCGCCGATCCAAATACCCGCCCATACCATGATGGTTCCACCACTATAAGGATGGACTTCCTGGCAGGATTTTAATCGCTGTTGGCGTCCAGGGGTTCTCCAGTGTCGTATACGTCTTGTATCCGGTCTCATACCAAAACGAGACTCATCAGAAAAGCACACGAAACGCCATTGTTCTTCTGCCCAATTTCTGTGTTCAAGAGCCCATTGATATCGAATCCTACGATTGTGCATTGCTATAGGTGGTACCCGTAGCGGTCTTCGGGAATGAAGGTTCACTTCATGCAAGCGGTTTCTGACTGTTTGGTCGCTAATTAAGTTCCCTGAAGAGTGATGAAGCCTCACGGCTAACATCATGGCAGTTATTGTTGGAGCTCTTCGAGTTAAGATTTGAATGTATCGGTCTTGTCTCCGTGTGGTGCAGCGATACCGTCCTCCATGGCGCTCAGCCACGGTACCAGTGCTTCGGTAACGTGTCCAAAGTCGACTGATAACACTCTGACTTGTATTCAGAGCTAAAGCCACAGTACGTTGCCGGGAACCAGCTTCTATCATTCCCACGGCTCTGAGCATTTCTTCCCTGCTTAAATGACGTCGCCGCTCCATAATAACGTTGGTTTTAATCAGTAGTATCCCGGGAAACAGTAGCACTAATAATGTCTTCAATGCGTTGTATGTTTTTATAGGGAAAATATTGACAGCTGATTTTCATCTTTTACTCGAATTTGATTCACAGTTCCTGATTCAAATTATGAAATGCACCAAAAAGGATCCATATAAATTTATAAAATCATAAATTTATTACAAAGCCACATCTCAATCTCAAGAAATCCGCATAAAAATGCTTGATCCCTAGACACTTTTGATGTGTGTACTATACACGACTGGTTTTTACAAAGAACAACATATCAATATGACAAAGATTTTATTACCAATGTCCGCTGTCCGAATATCTTCCCCTGCATTTTCTTCGCTAAGCTCCGTCTTATGCACCTTATCTTAGTTCTCATATTATCGGCTTTCATAACATTTTGCGAACGCCACTGGTCCGAGGTCAGTCAGCTTGCCTGCAATGTCAGATATTACTACGAGGTTACCGCGGAATTGCTCGTGTCGTACCTAATTGAGTAATGCTGTCTTCCACTATTGTATCTTCATTAGGTTCAGGTTCATTGTAAACTAGAGCTATTTCAATCCAAATTGGACATTACACAAATAAGTACTCGTCGGTTTATCGTTAGTTATATCTTCAGTGGAATCGGTCATTTTCATCACCACTAAGTCATTTGCCTTTGCTTTGACTGAATATTACAAACGCTGATGTCTATTGACATCCACAACCAAGCATAACGGGACATCTTGACAGAACGGATTCCCCCCGCAGCAAACACTAATACTTACTAGCATTATTCTTAGTTTCTAGCCACAGTGTTTTACGTTCTCCGGCAACGCCTATCAGAATAAGGAAACTTAAAAATCGTTGAAAACAACACTCTGGCAAACCCCCGTTCAAAAACACTAGCTATCGGTCCACAATTCACTGGCTTGCTCTATAAATCACCATAAAAAGCCAATACGGAAATGTTAAACATTGAAGTACCGAATGGTTCACGGAGATATGATATTGGAAACTGTATAGGCTTGGAAATCGATATTAACTGCAATAGTTATCATTGATATTAATCAAACAATAGCTTTAGCTATTCAATAAATATTTAGTGTTACTTTTGAATAAGTGTATCATTAAAATGTTTGTACGGCTGACAAGCATACACAAACTCAATGTGTTTTCTTTGTGAACTGTATTCCGATTTCCTCCATCAAAATCTGCATTATTGAAAATCACAGCGGCAAAGTAATTGAATCCACATAAATAGCCAAATACTTTGGCTTAAGAAGATTTAAAACATCTAACGGAATGCTTAGCGTAGCTGCACATCTCATTTGCTCAAGGGGATTTAACTACCATAAGCAATTTCTATAATTAGTCCAAGGCTTTCGATTGTTTATTCATCAAATATTACTAGGGAAATATTATTAATTAGTGTTGCATTAAGTTCCTTGCACTGAGTCGTCTTATCACTTGATTAAATAAGATTGTGAAATCGTCGTTGTTCATCAAAAATATCTTTACGTGTCTAGATAACAAAGAAGTACCGCAAGGCACTAATCTAGGCCCTTTGTTCATTCCAAATCAAACGAATTACTCTGAAGCGTATGTATATTCGAAAATCGGAAGTTTTAAGCATCATTTCTGAGTCAATCAAAGACATAGGTAACCAAATCAATTTATTAATTCTTTAAATTCAATTTAAATTCGTTCATCGGCACATAGTTATATCACACACACATAATAGCCTATAATGTTCCCACTGCTGGGACACAGACCTCTCGGTGGGGGAGTGGGCCATAATCCACCAGGCGGGCCCAGAATGGGTTCGTAGATGTCACATGTATTCGAATTTTTGGTTCTAGGACATGCCGATTTCCACATGATGTTTTGCTTCACCGTTTTGAAAATAGTGATGATAAAATAATTTACACAAGGTAAAGCGCTTGTCTGAGTTCGAACCTATAACCGTAAGATTGGAACCCAGACAGGCCATACTTTCGAGCAGGCAGGCATTGCAGGCATTTCGATTCCGATTCGTAAGTCGCCGCAGGTACCACTGGACCACCACTGCTCCATAAGTCACATCTAGTCAGTCTATCTACACTATAACAATCACCGCAAGAACTCATACGAATTACAGTCACTAATCTATCCATTGTCATCACAAGTCGTGTCTAGCGCCCGATCTATCGACTTGCATCCCACTTAGATATATGTAGTATTCATTGAATATTAGAATTTAAATTGAGTCGGTTAATTTAGGAGTAAGCGGTCCGTCGACAGCGCTGCCCACTGATGTGGAAGTTTGATAACTCTGCGGTCTGTTCTTGTCGGGGACCTATCCAACTATCTATTGCAAGTTTAAAATCGTTCACCTCATTTGAAGGGCTTTTTGTACTGTATTCACAGTTTTGTCCGATATTTGTCACAGTTTAATAATAGGTACCGTAGCTAATAGGACCAATAACATGTTTTTGTTGTGAGTTGCTAGAACAGAACAAACCAAAAATTATTCAGTTTTACAAATATATTTTACATTTTCGAGGTGGCCAACTATTCTTTCTTTTGTCAGCTTACATACAATGGCATTTCCACAATTTCAAGAGCACTTCTCTGTAACAGTAGGTACCTACCTACCCACTATTTCACATAAGATTTGCATTGGGGAATGTCATTCTAGTTATTTTCTTAGCAAAGCTATTTCTTTGATATTTTCTTCTATATACGCATTTTTACATTTTCCCCGCATACGATACTTTTGAAGTTTTCGTATAGAGAACCGAATATTCGTAATAAAATTCACGTCGTAGATAGCTCGTACATATATTTTGTATTATATATAAGAGTATGACTAACTTGACTAACTGTCTAGTTAGACAGTTACTCAAGTACATCAGTACTAGCCATTTCGTTAAAGTTTACAATCAAATTCAATTCTATTTGACGTTTATTAATCGCCTAATTTCGGTTAGATTCTGGTACTGAGTGAGAAATAGCTGACGCTGTAATAATGGTTCGGAATACAAATCAGCTAAAAAAAAGACCGAGGTTTCCTATTATACTGCCAAAATGGAGCCTCTCAAGATATCGGTTCTGTTGTTTCAACGTATAGGTCTACCAGAATCTCATGGCCAAAAAAAAAACTAAAAAAAAACTTTGTGGTTTTCATACATTTGACAACATTGGCAATGTCAAATGAATGAAAACCACAAAGTTTTTTGTTTTTTTTTTGCCACGAGATTCTGGTAGACCTATACATTAGATTCCAAAGTAAGGTAACGCATGTTGTCAGAGTAATGACTTTATACAAAACAACAATTACCAAGAAATCTTTAGTTAATGTTTTATTTTTTAATATTTATTACAAAAGTTAACGTTAACATTTGTTAAATTGTAATTTAAGAGAAATTTCTATTTATTAGAAACAAAAGGTATCAGCATATTTCGGTATATTGGAAAACATTCAATGATCGATGGCACTTTGGACAGTATCGAATAACACGTAGATATGTATATCAGCATAATACGGTCATACCTATAGAAAAGTTTGGCCAAAGCTTAGGAAAACAAGAAACTTTCCTACCTTTATAAATGAAATAATCGATCAATTATTTATAAGGTAGGCCCTTTTCAACAATTGATCGACAATTTCCCAGGTATAAAACAAAATATATGACTGAAAAACAGAACTGTCGACGTCATTGTACGCATTGTGTAATCTATCTTTATTTCGCGGGTCCTTTATGCCAGAATAAAAGTGTTTTCCTTCATAAAAACGTTGGGCATCACCCAACAAGATTAAAGGCCAAATGTGACACATGTCAAAAAGAAAAATATTTTGCTGAACAAAAATAAAAGGGAAGAGTTGACACATCGTGTAGATGTAGGGGAAACATTGCGATTCAGACTTTGTTCAACAAGTTAACCTTTCTAACTAGGATATTTGACAAAAACTAAAACCATATCCCGAACTTTTAATTGTTTTTGCTAGAATGTAGAGATGAGCGTTAAAATTAATCTACAGTGAAATAGCGTTCAAATGTTTGGTGGTTGTTATAAACGGTGTGCACTTCAGCAGGAGTTTGGTCCCAGCACAATTATTTGCGATCCCGGGGCATTCTCAGAACTGCAACAATGTCTAGTCCACGGAGAAAGCGGTTTATTCGGGGATTTGTGGCCGGATGGAACAAGCCACTGACACAATTTGGCAGGCCATTTACTCCGTCAATATAAATCCTTACAAACGCTTCCGTTTCTGTTACTGTTAAACCAATATTATTGGCGGGTGCTTTCGCTTCGCTACTTACGTCAGATGACACTACTTCGAAATACAAAGGTATTTCTGCTTGTGATATTTTCTAGAGTTAGGATGAACTAGAAAATAATTTTGTTGCTTTTAAACTTCGTCGTTTCTTTGAAGTATTTCATTATTATTATACAGCTTGTTTGAAAATATCTCATAGATATCTTAATTGCATGAATTTTTAAGCTTTTCATATCATATCTCTACAGTCGAGCAATAGGTACGCGAGGTACATACATCTTAGTTAAACATGGTTTAGTACCAAACGTAAAAAATGGCGACGAAACGTAAAAAATAACATCCAAAATAAGTGTTAAATGTTGCATTCACGACGTAATGGTTTCTTAAATTCTGTTTACAAACATTAGCAATACGAAAAGGTTCCGCATAAAATCTTATACTCATTGCTTCGCAATAAAAAGTTGTTACCGTGAGGGTATTTCAAGCGGCTTTCCGATATCATTGTATAATTCGATCGTCACCCATCTCTGATGTTATTGGCATTTTTGCTCCATCAAATGTTTTATAGCCTAAAATATCATCTACTTCATCGTTGAGATCATAAAGAATCATTTTTCCATAATATTAAAGCGATTCTAAGAAGCTATTGGCCTGTCAACGACTGAGAAAGATAAACAGGGAAACGAATGACAGACACACAGTAAATGACGCGTCCTTTTACTTACGAGTATGACTGGCGTGATTCATTAAACAAATGCATAATAGCCAAAACGTTTACAAAATGAATATTGTATAACTAAACCTATTATTTTGTTTTTCAGTACTAATATTATTATGAAACTGAAGAGTTTGTTTGTTTGGTTAAACGCGCTAATCTCAGGAACGAATTGAAAAATTATTTTATTTTATTTTGTGTTGGATAGTCCATTTATCGAGGAAGGTTATAGGCCCTATAACATCACGCCAAGACTAATAGGAGCGGAGCATCAATGAACAATGTTTCAAAAACAGAAAAAAATATTCCATTTGAGAGTTTCCGTTGCGTACGCTGCGTAAACAGTTAAAGTTACAAAAAACAGTTAAAAAAAAAACAGTTAAAAAAAAAATCATGCATGACGGAATTGTTCCCCTTTAAAAGTTAAAAAAAAAATCCGCGACAGCATATGTCTCTCTTTTAAGGTTGACTCACTATAATCTTTTTTATGGTTATCAAATTGGTTCTAAAAGAATGCATTATTTGCGAAGGTGTTTCACATGATATTAATCCTTATCCAAATAAATACGTTATTTGTCACAAGTATTTGATTATGAACAAAATTTCCCTTGCCATCATTTGATTTCAATGAATATCTTATGAGATATCATAGTTTTAAAATAACCCCGCAAGGCGGTCGGTCATGAAGGGTATAAGTAATAATCATAAGTAATACTCTTAAAGTAATGTATTTTATATCTATTTTATCAAGTACTTGGTACTTGTTGACAGGCCTGCGCTGTCCTTCCATACCTACTTACTGTAATCTGGAAACATTGTAAAAGCCAATTATTTTTAAAAAGAGTAACCATGGAGTTTCTTGCCGGTTCTTCTCCATAGGAAACGACCAATTGGAACCGTGCACCTAGCTTCTGACGTTTCATAAGTGCCCATGTAGGTTTATGTGAAATAAAACATTTTGATTTTGATTTTGATTTTGAATGGAATATACATATTTTAGTAGGTTTTTTCCTCAAAATAACGCGGGTGAAATCGCGTGGCACAGCTAGTATTAAATAATACTAAACTTAATGGGTTTTGCAGTAAAATATTTTAAAAGCTTTTTGGAGTTTTCATTGATTTGATTAAGATGAATTCAGCGAGCTATCAATTTTCATAACGCGATGTCGGACAGGTGCATCGATTTATTACTCAACTGGCCACCGCAACGTTGTACACTGATATTGATCTTATTAATGGAGCCTAGTCTTTCTACGTAAATATGTGAATTTTCAAATAAAAGTTCATATTTCACCTTGTGATTTTAATTAAGTGTTTGAAAACAATATCCATTAGGTATAGTGATAAAAAAGGAGATAGGCTTGTAATGATAGGAGTGTAATAGTACCTAAGTGTTCACGCAATAGAAGCATTACAGTTAAAAATACGCATTCCGTGTCCCGAACACCACATCCCAGAAAATTAAACCCTTCTGTTTCATACACCTTTTGTTTTCGCAGTACATACGTGGCTTTATAAAAAGACAAAAGAAATTAAATACGAACACTTCCTTCCTGTGAGTTTTTTTTTAACACAAAACGGATTTTGAGGGATCACTTTGTGCTTTTAGATTCGACGATCGTAAAGCTTTATCAATGGCTAGATCAATTTGATCGCTTACTTTTGATCGTAACAAATCTTCGAGTTACTATTCCGTCGATGTTTCTGCTCTTATCGTGATTGAACGTTGAGGGACGGAGCCGACGGTCAGGGAATACCTAAGTATCGATGTTGTAACGGAAGGTTCACCGGTTGTTACTGTATAGTAGATACACCACACCAATATACAGGATGAAATTGCAAACACGCGTCAACTCGATATAGGAGGATCATATCACCAATACCACAAATTGTGCCATTTAAATAATTTATCTCTATCTGAGGGAACCTTCCCTGATAGATTAAAAGTTTCAGTAGTTAAGCCCTTTCATAAAAGCAAGAGTACACTAGAAAAAATAATTATAGACCTAAAACTCTCATTTCAATATTCTCAAAAATTTATGAGTAAACAATGCATAATCGTCTAGTTCAATGTTTACACGTAAACAAAAATAAACTTATTAATGAAGAACAAAGTGGGTTTCAAAAAGGTAAGTCAACAACCCTGCAGCATTCTCGTTAGTAAGGTCCTTAACAGATAATTATAGATAAAAATGCTGGTTCAGTAATCTTTCTAGATATGAGCAAGGCTTTTGATCTCGTTAACCTCAATACACTTCTAGATAAATGTGAGCGATACCGATCAGAGGTCCAGCGTCAGAATGGCTGAAAAGTTATCTCAGCAATAGACAACAGTGTATTGAAGTATCCCGTATTGATGATAAACTTGTTGGAATGGTATATAAATCTTTATTTAGACACAATGGGTCCGGAGTGCCCCAAGAAAACATCCTTGGGCCTCTTCTCTACCTTTTATACTTTTATACATTAACGACTTGCCAAATACAACAAATGATAAGTGCGTACTATTTGCAGATGATGTATCAGTAATAATACCGGAAAATAACAAAACATTTCTTCAACAAGAAGTAAATCAAACTATCAACGATATAATTAATTGGCTAAACGAAAACAACTTAAAAATAAATTTATCTAAAACAAAATTCATTTAATTTGCAAATTACAAACAAACCCCCCAAAATTTTTTTAAATCATACTACAACCAAATAATTAATATAGAAAATACTATAATTTTTTTTAGGTTTAACACTTGATGCAAACTGTAATTGTCAACACACATTGAAAATCTACGTAAAAAAATAAGAAGATTTGTATACGCACTAAGAGAACTACGCAAAACAGCGAATGAAGAAGCTGCACTCAAAGCCTATCACGGCTATACGTAGCATCTGTAATGAGGTACGGCTTACTCCTATGGGGTAACTCATCACACATATAAAGAGCTTTCATAGCGCAAGAAAAATGCTTGCGAGCAGTAACTGGGGCGCCTCCATACGAGAGCTGTAGACGATTTTTTATAAAGCTAAAGGTTCTTACTCTATCTTCTACTTACATTTTTGAAATAGCCATATTTGTTAAGAAAAACTTTCACTTCTTCTCCACATAAACCGAAAACAATAGATTTGCAAAAAGGGACCCCACCAAGTTAAAAAACTAATTTTGTAATAGCACTCTCCACTACAGAACCAGCCACTCGATTCTGTAAAAATCTCCCGTGAAAACTTACGTGAAGTGAGTTTGTTTTTGCTAGGAATTGACAATATTGACAGCTCACTCCACGCTCACTTCACCTAAGTTGTCACGGTGAGATTTTTACAGAATAGCACCGCAGCTACCTTATGTTCATTAAAATATATAACCATATACCAAAAGTAATAAGAGAGCTACCATTTAATTAAAATGTTTGATTATAAGGGCAAATAAGTAAATAATATTTTTAATAATAAGGTAGATTTATTTAGTTGTGTGATAGAAATATTGTTATTGTTGTGTTTTTATTTTATTTTGTTTGAGCCCATATAATATAATGTCCATAGCATAAGTGTTTTGAATGCGTGCATTAGGTTCACATTGTAAATATTCACGGATATCGAGTATGCCACGCTATTAGCAATATTATTATTAGTATTAGCAATAAAAAAACAATAAAAGTAAGAAAACTAAAATACGCGTTGAACTACCGATCATTTACCTAATTTGACAGTTCCTACAAAAAAAGGGCGCGTGACGACGTTGCCAAATCGCTTGCCTACGAACGTATGTGCAACATTATAACACGTTGAATTAGATGTTGTAATTGTGCGCATAGACTCAATTTCATCCTGCATGTCTGCACTCTCAAAAATACGATTTGTTATGAATAATTCTACATTCCTAACTACTCCACCTCTCAAGTTTCTTTGCCTATTATTAGTTCGTTAAATTAACAATATTCATGGAAAGAGAAACACTTGTAGTTACGTGTTATTACAAAATTAGACATCCTATTATCGTTTTCGCGAAAACATTCATGTGTAATGAGATGACATACACTACGTACGGAAGTGAAGTGCTGCAGATGGTACTTTACTTATTTATTGTATATTTACTTGTTCTTTAGGTAAAGCGATTATTTCTTTTAACTTTTCTGGTTGTTACAGTGGGTATTCTCGAGCATATAACTCGTAGCTCGTAGAACTTTTCAAAAACTTTATTGCAAGAAGTTTTGTCGTTAGTGTATGTCGCTGTGCACTCGCATCCTAAAGTTTAAATTAGATGCATGAACTAGTAAAATTGATATTGAATTCCTTTTTCATCTCTCATACTCGGAAAGTACTGTTTGTTTGATCCGAATAGCGGGTGGAAAACGCTGCTTCCCACCCTTGGGCGGGAAATACTCATAGTAATTGGTTCCCTCCCTAGGGCGGGAATGAAATTTAAAAATAGAACTAGTCAGCTCAGTCAGACATACGACACCCTTAATTGATTATGTAAATATTCATTATGCTACCCATCAAATCTTATGAATGTGCGTTAATTAGGAGAGTTGGATAAAAAGCTCATATGTTAACGCCATTAAATCTTTCATATTTAGCGCACAAGTTAATAGTTTACCTTGAATAAATTCAACATACATAGGTACGATAATCGCCATTTTGATGTCAGTTGTGGTCGAGGCTAAAAAACATAAAAATTGGGGATTTCGAACATCCTGACTTTACCACATGGGGCTGTGAATATACATTGTTTCATTATTTGACGAATTTATCCATAGTTTAAGGTAAATAAGTGGTGGTAATGAAGTTTTTTTTGATATCTAATGTCGAAGTTTCGCGCCAATCGTGTGTTTACATTTTTACTTTTCACAAATTTCACACACACGGATGTAGATAAGATTTAAAATGTGACAAATGTTATTGATAATATTATAAACAACACGAAAATGCCCAGGTTTTAACGTAATATTCAAACACAGGTTCAATAATACGTATTAATTACATTACCACTACTCAATATGTTCAAAATCGCCGATCCTTATTGTTTTTTTTTTTGCAATGATGTGTGAAAGCGATTATTCCAAACAATTTTTTTTTTAAATTTCCATTGACTCGAGTAATTAATATGACGAATGTAATCGATATTTGAAAATAAAATAAAATAATTTTAAGCAATAAATACAATAAGCATTGTTTATAATAATGATTTATGCTTTTCTAATATCATTTCAATCTCTTCTAATATCATGTCAATAACAGACAGGCCATAGCATAGGTAGGTACCTCATTTACTGAATTTCGCGCCGAAATGAAATAATAATTGAATTTATATTCGGAATGCGCTCGCTGTTTAAAATTATTTTAATTTATTGGACAATTATTTATTGTGGATTTTATTTTTGATACTTTCTAATAGTTTACTACAGAATTCCCAGTAAACATTTTTAGGTAGGCTTACCAGAAGTTTTTTTGAGAATGATGATAATTAATTAATTCTATAGATTGGATATTTTGCAAACACTTTTACATTTCAATACATTTTGTTAGTTTAAAGAGTTTTTATTCAGAGTCTACAATTTTTTTTATTGCGAGTATCGATTAGGCTGTATGCAAGTTTTGAATCGAAATAAGAAAGTTGGGTGGACGGTCAGCACTAAAAAGTGTCACGTCGCAACACAATTTTTAGTATTTTTAATCAAGATTATCGTGTTTTCTAAGTAATTTATGAAAAATGGTAAAAGTAAGAATGCAGACAGAATGATAATAATACGGGCCCTAGTAAGCGGGACGGCCCGCGGTGGTGACACAGAATCCACTCATGTGGGTGACGTGGTGTGTTCTATACTTCAAATTTAAAAAAGACTAATATATAGGTACCTATTATTCATGTAATTATTATCAATAAATATTTTAGAAAAACTACTATTTTTTACTTTCCTTAAATTCGAAATGAAAAGTAGAGTGTTTAACGCGGGTGAAAGTCATCAATTCCCACTCGGACTATAGCCGCCCTCGCTGCGCTCGGGCGTCTAAATGCCTCGTATGGGAATTGATTCCTTTCGACCCTTGTATAACAATCTACTATTTCATTGGCAAACTTTTTCGAATGTATGCTTATTGAAATAACTTGTCCTAAATGGATAAAAACAATATAAGTATGTAATTAAGGGCTGATTTTTAAATCGACAGATAATTTTTATTCGTAAAATAAAATTGACATCTGACAGATTTTGTATGGACGATCTGTCAAAAATTTAAAATTATTCCTCGAATAAAATTATCTGGCGTTGGAAAAATCAGCCCTTAAACAAATATATATAAGTATAAATGCGTCGACTTATAAATAATAAAAATAAATAAAATTTATTTAGGTCCTTTTACAAAGTAATAAGTACATTTACAAACTTATAAATACTTAGTAGTACCAAGTTCTTAGCAGATTGGCTTAAATAATTGTATAAAAGCTAATTTAATTTACACGTTTTTAATTATTTATGAAAGGTGCGTTGGTACAAGTTATAATGTCGACACAAGTTATAATGTCAGTTATAACTTGTGGCGACCTGCCTGACCTAGGTTAATAAAAACCGGGCAAGAGCGAGTCGGACTCGCGCACCGAGGGTCCCGTAACAACCGGGTTTATGCATAAGGTTTATGTTAAATTAAATATTTTTTTTTTTTTTTTGAGTTGATTGAATGAATGGTAAATTGCGGTTTACGATTTATGACGTATTATAAAAAGAACTACTTACTAGATCTCGTTCAAACCAATTTTCGGTGGTAGTTTACATGGTAATGTACATCATATATTTTTTTTAGTTTTATCATTCTCTTATTTTAGAAGTTACAGGGGGGGGGACACAAATTTTACCACTTTGGAAGTGTTTCTCGCGCAAACTGAATAGTTTGCGCGAGCTTAGAAAAAATGATATTAGAAACCTCAATATCATTTTTTAAGACCTACCCATAGATACCCTACACGTATGGGATTGATGAAAAAAAAAATTTGAGTTTCGGTTCTAAGTATGGGGAACCCTAAAATTTATTGCTTTTTTTCTATTTTTGTGAGAAAATCTTAATGCGGTTCACAGAATACATCTACTTACCAAGTTTCAACAGTATAGTTCTTATAGTTTCGGAGAAAATTGGCTGTGACATACGGACGGACAGACAGACAGACGGACAGACAGACAGACAGACAGACATGACGAATCTATAAGGGTTCCGTTTTTGCCATTTGGCTACGGAACCCTAAAAACCTGTGTTTCAGGCCATCCCCAAACTAAGCGATCAGCTGTCCATAGTTAGTTAAAAACTTGAGAACCCTTTTTTTCTACGCTTTAAAACTGAATTTCATACACATAGGCACCTTATAATCTTACAGAGTTAACAAACACTTCATCGCGACATACATAGCTACATACTGTATATGAAAACAATCGGAAAGTTGTGCACAGTACAAGAAACTCGGCGCCTGAACTAAGTTTGATGAGTCACAACCCTTAGCCTGGACTCCCGGAGTTAGATAATAGCAATCCCGCCGTCCATAACTGTACAGATAAAAATAACATTCAACATTAAATAGAAACAAGCGCTCTTGTATTGATATTGAAATTGATGATGTCATTGCAATTACCATAAAATTATAGCAGGTATTATATAACTACTAGCCGCGCTCCGCGGTTTCACCCTCGTAAATGTCGATCCCGTGGGAATATCGGTACAATAGGTAGCCTATATGTTAATCCAGGGTGTCAGCTACCTCCAAACAAAATTTTATCAAAATTGGTCCAGCCGTTTGAGCGTGAAGAAGTAACAAACATATAAACACACACACACAAACTTTCGCCTTTATAATACTAGTGTGATGTAAATAATTGAGTATTGTATCGCTACTCAGCCGCTTCCCACGACTTTGTATGCATGTAACAATTAATCGGGGATAATATTGACGCCCTTCAAACTTGTATACGGAAAATTCTTTCTTACGAGGCCCCAACTCAATTCGTGCAAAATTTCAATTTTGTCGGTTTTATAAATTTTGTGGTGAGCAAGTGTAGTATTGCATTTTATTACCTTTAGGAGCATATGAGGTGGGTCTTCACTTTACATAGTAGATACCTACGCTTCAGAAGCTCATTTTCAGCATCTCGGAGAGAATTTTCCGGCACTCTCAACGCTGCGTCATTTTAAGAAATAGTTTGCATCGGAAAATTTTAACATTCTCCAAGGCACTCGTCTAGTGATAAAATACCTACTCTTTATGCATATTTTTAAGGTAAATATTTTAAAGCAGAAAAGAGGTTTTTGCTGCCATAACGTTGATTAATTTACATCATGTTATTAATTTATGAATGTTTTTATTTATTTTTTATTTTCACTTAATTTCTAATTAATTTTATTCATGTTATAATGTCAAAGAAAACCTTTACCAGTTTTATAATTTTTAATCAAAATTTCCTAAATTTGAATTGCATTTAAATGTAACTTTTTACCGATGTTACCAATTTATCAATATTATATTAGTTAGCTTATTTCTCTGATTCATTGTTTTATATGCATGTTGTGTTTACCTACAAGTAATTGATTAGTGTAATCAATTGTTAGTGCACCTAGAAAAAAAAAAATCTGCGGCACCTAAGGTACCCTAATAGCTAGAAAATCATACGTTCAATCAATTAATCTGCCTAGCCATTTCCCAACTATGTTGGGATCGGCTCCCAGTCTAACCGGATTGGTTAAGTTGGTTGGTCTTCTTGTCAGACTTTTGGACTTCTGAGTGCCCATAACTGTCAGGGGGCCTAAAAAGGTCACTTTGGAGAATCATAACATTATGAATTATAAAATGGCGAAGACAGTCCGTGTTTTTTTTTTTCGCTGCACTACGTAGGTACAATCAAAGAGATTGCATTTGGATTGGATTGATTGGTATTTTAGCACAGACAAAAAAAAATAACTGAAAAATGCTTCACCAATGGGATTTGATACGATTAACTTAACAGTTAACTGTCCATTTTTTTATCCTTTTATGATTCTGCCAAAGTGGCCTTTTCTAGGCCCCCAGATCTACGAATGACAGCCTGGACCAACGGCTTAACCTGCGTTCCGAGGCACGAAGGGTTCTCGATATGTGATGGATGGTCACCCATCCACGAACCTACCATCGATCGACCCATGCAGCTGTTACCTCTTAGCCACGAGCCCCTCTCTGGAAAATCATGCGTTATTACAGCCATTTCGGGCAATATTATCCCCGGTCATTGATTTAAACTTACGATTCATTTAAAGTTAGCCGCCCGTCATTTAGAAAAGCGTAACAGCTGTAGGTATAACGATTAGTCCGTTGCCAGTCGCGGTGACTACCATTCTCACTGCTAATTTACTTTTAATGAATATTCTGATAAATGCGTAGTTAAGACTTATGAGTTACGACTGCTCCACCGTTTTGACAGTCGCTTGACATTTCATACTCGGTGGGAGGTGTGTGATTTATTTAACGTGTAATTAAAAATGACAGATGCTTATTACAAATGGCCGCGCGACGAGTAGCATTTCATAAAGAAGAGATGATTTATTAGAGATCGTGTGGCTGCATTTCACGGAGTCTTGACTATAATCACATTAGTCTGTACCTAGTGTAGACACTAATGAAATACCGTGACAGGCATTTTATTCTGCCGTGGAGTAATGGTTAATGAATGACTGATTTAGAAAAACTTTAGAAGTAGTTTAACCTCGAAATTCTTATAATAATCACCCTTTATTGTTCTTGGACACAGGCCTCTTCTCTATGCGAGGGAGAGGGCCATAATCCACTACGTCATCCATCCTACATCATACATATCCATCCTTTGCAGGTTGGTAGATGTCACATGGCCACACGTCTTCGAATTTTTGGTTCTGATAGTTCTTCATAGTTTCCTCACAATGTTTTCCTTCACTGCTTTGAGAGTAGTGGTGATGAAATAATTTTACACAAAATATAGAGCCTGCTTGGGATCGAACTTCTTACTCTTTCGTTAACAATATTTTCATCTCACCTTATTACAGTTTAAATGAGTAATGTGTAAACACGTTGAAATTATAGCTGAATAAAAATATAATGTAATAAAATATTAGATGATACTCCACCAATTTCCATCACTCGACCGTACTACGTAAGCTTAAGAAGAATTAGTTCCTTAACAACACATTACAGTGGAATACTGAGGATAAATGCGTGAGAAATATCCCTGATAATCATATAATAGGCATTTTAATAGGGACCGGATTTAGAATCAGATAGCATAATCGGATAACGAAGTAAGTTATCCTCTTCATCCCTTTCAGCTCGTTGAGAGTGGAACAGGAAAAACAAAAGAGTAAAAATAAAGTTAGTATAACAATCTTTATTATAAATCATGCTGTTCCCTCGTGACTGGTCCAATATTAATACTATAGATATGATGCAAGCTTTTTCTGTCTTTACCTCTTTATAAACAGATAAATTGTTCTTATTTATATATTTTCAAATAATAGAACTAGCTTTTGCTCTCGACTTCGTCCGCGTACAATGGCATTACGATTCCCATTAGGGAAAGAATTAACGGAATCGGATCAGTAGTTTTAAAGATTACCCCTACATACAGACTCACAAATATCTCTTTATTATTATTACAGTATTTCTCACGAAGCGACGCGCGCTTTACTTGTGGTTACCAAGTGTACAAATATACTGTACATTAATAATACACATTAATAATACACATTATTATTGTAAATTAATAGTGTGTATTTTTTACATTATTTATTTTATTTATATTTATTTTTTACAGTATGTGTTACATTATTTTTTACAGTATTTATACATTGCTACACGGAGCTCTCGATACCGTCCGAGACAAAGGCGAAGTCGGAAGTGTGTGTGTGTATGTGCTGACGTTACTCGTATTCACGCAGGTATAAAAATACTGTAGTTTGGATTTGTTTCAGTCATGCCTACCGTTACTTAGAGACAAATTGTTTGATTATTAAGGCTTGCGGCAGTATGCCAGACAGTACTTTTTTTTAAATAATAAAGGTAAATAACAAAAAAAATACAGAAGCACATTTACAATGTGCATTACAATTCATTGCAAGTTGCAAAATCTGTACAAAATGTACATAACCCTGTCCCTTAGACTAGGACAGCATGTGTTCTAAGAGACGGAAACTTATTTATGTACTGTAATTTTTTTACTATTTATATCGTTACTAAATAAAGTGTTTCTCTAAAAATTGTTTTAGATCTTCATTGATGCCGTATGTTTATTATCCTAAGGCAAAAAAATAAAGATTTCTAAATCTGGATAGACTTCATTTGCGAGCTTGATATATCTCTGATTATCTTGGTTATTTCCTTCAGTGTGTCGCCTACGCAGTATTTTCCTCACTGCCCATTTGTATATTTTTCTAAACTGCCCCGTTGGTCTCGTGGTCGCAAGCGTGACTGCTGAGGTCATGGGTTCGATTCCCGGGTCGGGCAAAGTGCTATTGAGTTTTTCCATTAGGAATTTCTTAGTGAAAATCCGGAGTTTGGAAGTTTGCGGTGTGATAACCCATTGTCTCGGAAAGCACATTAAGCCGTAGGTCCTGCGCCTGATCTCTCTCCGTTCGTGTCGGATTGCCGTCCCATCGGACTATGAGAGTGAGGGAAAGGGGAGTGCACCTGAGTCTGCGCGCTCACTAATGTGCACTATAATATCTCCCGCGCCGAAGGGTAGTCTCCGTTGAGATTTGCCGCCGTCGCCGAAATACGGTCTGGAGGACTTTATTTTATTTACCTCACGTTACATAAAAAGTATATTTATTTCTGATTATTAACAAGAATGTATCTTTTTTGCTTACGACAAAATTAATAACGCCACGATGTCTCAGAATAAGAACTAGCACGGGATCGAGGAGGGGGTTGCAGGGGGGGTTACCGGAATAACTCTCGGAAAGAAATCTACCTATACGTGAGTAGAACCTTATTCTTTTCATTTTGCTCTTGTAAAAGAAAGAAAGAAAAAGAAAGAAAATACGTTTATTGTACCTACGTTATATTTTCCTGGTACGATTATTATAATTACGGTCCTTACCTATAAAATTGCCGTCTTACATTAAAACAATCAAATATTTATTTTTAAAGATTAGTTTTCATTAATCGAAGTATCTATTAGCCATTAGTGAAGATGCCCTTTTGTCATTTTAGTGGAAGTTCTTTGATGACTCTGCTATAAAAATCCTGGGGATGGGAATCGATTTCTCTTAGACGTTTTTCACCGCCTCGTTGGATTTAAAATTTTTCCCCTGTAAAAAGTTACTCATCCAAATATCGATTAAAAATTGAAATTAGTTGGAGCCCGGTCTGGTGGGTAACGGAGAGTTTCCAGTCGTAACTCCTATAGTTTTGAGACGGTCCGTTGTGCGGTACTTCGATGCGATTTTGTTGTTTTTGTTCGGTGAGTTCATACGGTACCCGCTTTCTGAGCTTTTTTATCTTTCCAATTTGAAGTAGGTACAGTATCGATTTATCACTATACGTTAAAGGCTGCTTGCAAGTTCTAACGTGGTTTGAGATGAATCTACTTCCACTATGACTTTCAATTCATCGTATCAACTTTCGGCCACTGGGTCATTGTTGAGATCAAAATATCCAGAACGGAAACGATCACACCAAAAACGGACCATGCGTTCACATGCGCAGGGGCGTGCACAGATTTTTCAAAGAAGGTAGGCAAAAAAAAAATCTCACCAAAAATACTTTGGTTTCGGTTCGTCGTCTTTTCGATCGATGATGTAAGTAATTGCCAAATGCCAGCTTAAATATCCATAGATTGACGCTTATTGGCGTATCTGTCGCTCGTAGTTCCGAGGTGACGCGAACAAAAACCTCCTCCTTTTTTGAAGTCGGTTAAAAAGGATATTATACGACAAATAAATTTTTGTACAAAAAATAACTTTAATTTCGGAAGTCGGTGTCAATAAACGAAAATGCGGAACCAAAGACACCGACTTCCGAAATTAAAGTTATTTTTCAATTTGTAGTGTTTTTTTTTTGGAAGTCGGTTGTTTTTTTTTCGTAAAAAGTTTTTATTTTTCACTTTTTAGTGGGTCCGTTTGTAATTTATCTAAGTTACAATAGCCTAATGTCAACTGCTCATCACTTGTTACAAAATATTGCTTTTCCCGATGTTGGGCTCACTTTGTGACGAGCATAAATTGCTTAGCAACCTTAATAAAGTCATCGAATCGCAACCCGTGAAATATTTGTCATTGAGTAGTTCCAATGGCCATCTGTGGTCTTCTTTATCAGCTCCACTTTACCAAATGATGATTTCCGAGAGCAAATGCTCAAGTTATTTTAAAAAATACCTAAATCGTTATAGCTTTGCCTATAAAATTTGAGGGTTTCCCTCGATTTCCATGGGATCCTCTCATCAGATTCCAACTTGATGATAATGGGACCACCTCGAGAGTATACCCTTTCAAACAAAAAAAGAATTTTGAAAATCGGTCCACAATTGGCGGAGTAATTGCGTAACAAACAAACAAAAAAACAAACTAAAATAGGTACTTGCATTGCATAGCCAACTTCCGTTCGGGCAAGTTCGGTGGGAGTTCGCCTGCTCCTCGGCAGTTTTCGTGTTCTGCTCTGTGAGAAACTACAGTAAAGACACTGTCTATTATCGCAGTTGTGTGCGTTATTTTTGTCATTGTGTGCCACTTAGTTATAGGCGCGCACACACTCATAAAATCGTATGAGCACGACTGACCGCGAGAGCACACATCTAAACATTTAGTGACGAATAGTTTGTGTCTTCGCCGTTGAGATTGTGAGGCGCCAGTGCAGCGCGAATCAAGAAATCTTAATGATACTACCGACGCTCGGTAGGTGGAGCTGATTTATGATTTAAGAATTTTTATATTTTGTTAAGTTTTGTTTATTGACTTACTTATGTAATATTATATCAGTTCTCCAAGGTAGACACTGTCTTTATCACTCTATGGAATGCCCGCCCCTGACATGCGGTACCATGCCCATACACGTCGTTAACATTGCGTGCTGTCTGTGATAAGCTGGTGCCACGACGGAATTCGTATTCGAAAAAAACGCGCAATTTACTTTTTTCCATGGTTACAGAAATAACGTAATTTAAAAAAAATCGAACGACGGGAAAACAAATGAAAAACTGATTTTGAAAAACAAAATGTTATGCTATATATATAAAAAAATAAAATAAAAAAAATATATATAAAATTAATTTGATTTTGGAATTCTAAACAGAAAACATTAGCTGGTATCAAAAATCGGCAATTTCATAGGTTAGGTATAGGTATATATTAGGTATAGGCTCAGACCAACAAAAAAGATAGACAGCGCGTCACGAACATTAAAACTGAAGCCACCTTTTTATCTATGTGTGTATCGAAGGCGGAACTAGTATAATATTGTACGAGTAAGATATTGTTGAGTATGGTACCTATTGGTATTAATTGGAAACCCAAAATATTCAATACATAAAAAAGAAAATAGGAATATAACTCGAAGTAACAAATCATATTTAGATGTATGTATTAATCGAATGGGGAAAATTTAAATCGTATTATGGCAACCCTCGCACCTTATGTCACTACTTTCGTTCGTTGAGGTTTTTTGTTCCAAGTAATCTAAAATTTAATATTATTGAAACGATATTATTTCAAGTACTTACAAGTGAAAAGTGATTCCGTGAGACTTTTTATGTGATTTGCTGTTGTTTTTGAAACTTTTCACTGCACAGGAAGGCATAATTATATTTTTTTAATTTATGTTAACTTGACGACGACTTGTGACGTACTAAGAGCGATGAGCATGGTTTTAGTGTAGGTGTGTGCGTGAGCGTGTATGTTTACTTGCAGGAGCACGGTTTTATGGCTTCACTTTTGATGTTTGCGGGTAAGGACCTATTAAGATGGTGACTTGTTATTGTATTTCAGTTCTTATCGCTCGTATCTTGGCTAATTTTAATTTTGTGTCTACAAATAGAAAATAAGTCCTTACAAATGTAATTGGCGTTTTATATGCCTCATCGGAATTGGTTATTTTTCTTTGCAAGAAACTGTCCAAATTCTGAAAAAGGTGGTAATCTGTTGGAGCAAGGTGGGGGGGAGTATGGTGGGTGTCGGAGATATTCCAATCGCAGTTCTTCTAATTTAGCGACCGTCTAATGTGTGTGCCACAGTGGAACTCGTATTCGTAAATTAAGCGATATTTTAAGTTTTCCAAATTAAAAGGCACGAAAACAAATAAATCATTAATTTCGAAACACAATTACACGAGAGTGTTTCTTTGAATCCAGAGAGCAGCGAGATATTCAAAGTATGTCACTCGAGCTTAAAATAGTGTTGCTCCAGAGGTGGACACTCTGCTTTTTATCACCCTCTATGAAAGAATAAGTAAGTGCAACTTATGAATAAGAATAGTACGTTTATTTATTTACATACAATTTTGAGTAAACAATTACAAACGAAGGCAGACTGCTTCGGCGCGTTTTTTTTCACAAGTTTTTTTTTTTATTTGTCTCACTCACGTTTTTATCATACAGCCTGTTACTTGTTTATATAATGTCCGTGATTGATCTCTTTGGTGATTGAAACTTTTACTAACAATATCCACATTACAAATTCAAATCACTTTTAATCCCTAGGGATTAAAGAGCTATTTTAGTCCCTCTTTTTGAATAGACGTGATAAAATTTGTATTTGGAATTCTTGAATATTTGAGATCAAAGTGTCCAGTTCAATAAAACAACCATTATAGGAACAGAAAATATCATAAAAAGAAAAAGGAGTTACAGAAAGTTGAGAAAATTGAAAATTAATACGAAACCCTGATTTAAATATCATACCGGTAACACATGGAACTATGATTACAGATATTTGCATTGCCAAATAGCAATCTATAAGCGATCAGCATCAAACTCAAACTCAAACTCAAAGCATTTATTTCAATTAAACCTTGTACAGGCACTTTTGAATTGTCAAAATTAAATAGTCTGTCAGTTAGTCAGAAAGTTGAAGCTAGTTGCCCATT
Source organism: Mesoligia furuncula (assembly GCA_916614155.1). Classification (NCBI taxonomy): domain Eukaryota; kingdom Metazoa; phylum Arthropoda; class Insecta; order Lepidoptera; family Noctuidae; genus Mesoligia; species Mesoligia furuncula. The sequence continues at coordinate 12,747,913 of OU744803.1, read as the reverse complement.
CCAAAACGTAGATCTCTATGGAGAAGAACGGGCAAGAAACTCCATGGACACTCTTTTAAATCAAGTTATTACAAAATCCTGGGTACATTATTCTTGTTGCTTCTATATGTGAGAACAATGTAAAAAGAAAAAGACAAATAAAGAAACAATTCAAAATATAAGATTAAAAATAAGCCTTGGCAGTTAAGAGATGACCAGTCTCAACCGACGGCACCCGTTCACGAACATGACGCGTGGATCAGCACCATCCAGCTCAACCATTTTGTAGGGAACCGAATAATCCAACACACGCGCCACCATCGGTGAGACATTTAAGTGAGCATGACACGTTCTCAACTGCCATGCTCTTTCAAGTCAACAACAGAAAAAAAAAAATCATAATAAACGGAAACATGGTTCTTACATTTACAAAATTAAAAAAAAAAAAAATGCTTCTAAATTATACAAAACTATAGTTTGCAATTTATTTAAGATGTTAATATAATTTACTACCAAACAGGAAGAGGTATCTAATATTGCAGTATTCAACAATTAAAACTGGATTGAATAAATTGAAAAAGTTATGTTCGTAATGTCAGAAATATTGAAAAAGAAAAAAAAGGGAAGCACCTCTTCCAAATATTGAAATTTTAACTAGTGAGCCCAAGTGCCTGTGGAGCAGGACCAGCATTAAGCCAAGCATTTTTATCTACGATATAATCATCCAACTTGTAATATGCTTATCTACATAGTGTGCGTTTAATGCATGTTTTAAATTTCTTCTCATTTAATTGAAGAATATCGAATGGTATTTTATTATAACATTTTACACAGTAACCCATAAAAGAAGTTTTTACTTTAGACAATCTGAAACGCGGTTGATCTAATTTGTCCCTATTTCTAGTGTTAAAATTATGCCTATCACTTATCTTACTAAAAAGATGTAGATTTTTTCGAACGTACATAATGTTTTCATATATATATTGACAAGGAACCGTTATGATGTTAATTTCTTTAAACAGTTCTCGTAGAGAATCGCGTCTGCTGAGCTTGTAGATGGCTCTGACAGCCCTCTTTTGCAGAATGAAGATAGAATCAATATCTGCAGCCCGTCCCCACAACAAAATACCGTAAGACATGATGCTATGAAAGTAACTAAAATAGACCAGTCTCGCGGTATCCACGTCTGTTAATTGGCGAATTTTCCAAACAGCGTAAGCGGCTGAACTTAGCCGCCCTGCAAGTGATGTTAAGTGCGGACCCCACTGTAGCTTTGAGTCAAGCGCGATCCCCAGAAAAACCGTATTTTCGACGAATTCAAGTGTCTCCCTATTCAATACAACATGACATTCATTACTTCTAACATTCGGTAAAGCGAATCTAATGCATTTAGTTTTTTTCTCATTTAATACCAAATTATTCACAGTAAACCAATTATGGACCACATGCATAGCGTTATTTACGTCGTCAAGCTCTTGTGCACGTCTGCTTACTTTAAAAATCAGTGATGTGTCATCAGCAAATAACACCATTTGTGGTTGGTTTTTCAGTAAATGAGGTAAATCATTTATATATACTAAAAATAGGAATGGCCCCAATATTGAGCCCTGCGGTACTCCCATTTTGACTTTTAAGCCCGATGAATTCACACCGTTAATTTGAACTTGCTGAAATCTATCATTTAAATATGATTCTATTAAGCTAAGAGCAAGTTTACCTAGTCCGTAATGCTCAAGTTTCAAGAGCAGTGTTTCGTAATTCACGCAATCAAATGCCTTGGATAGGTCACAAAAAATGCCTATAGCATCTTGTGCCTCTTCCCATGCGTTAAAGACGTTCGAGCATGGTTATTTCCCGCATTTCCCCGGGGTAATACAAATTGAACTGGGCGATGGGCAAAGTACACAGGGTTGGGTTTTTGATGAAAATTATAAGCGAAACATTCAGTGTAATTGGCGGGTAATATCAGAACTTTTTCAGCTTCGTGGATTTATTTGGTGATATAATTTTTTTTTATTGTTTAATTAATTTTAGAGTGTGGGTACTTATTCGTGTATGCTTTTTTTTGTAAATTAATTCTTGGTACCTACCTTTTCATTAAAGTCTTGTGTCTTAAAATCTTAATCCTAACTTAGTAATAGGTACACAATACTAAACATTATGTAGTATAAACATCCCAGGTTGAACCGTAATAACCTAAAAGTATGATGGCTCACTAGCGAACTAATTACTTATTTATCGTACTTAGGACCAGGGGGCCTAAAAGGGCCACTTTGGAGAATCATAAAAGAATAACATTATGAATCGTAATATGGCGAAGACAGTCCGTGTTTTTCTTTTTTTCGCTGCACTACGTAGGTATAATCAAAGAGGTTGGGATTGGATACAGATCGGATTGATTGGTATTTTAGCACAGACAAAAAAAAAATAACTGAAAAATGCTTCACCAATGGGATTTGATACGATTAACTTAACAGATAACTGTCCATTATGTTATCCTTTTCAGATTTTGCCAAAGTGGCTTTTTTAGGGCCCCAGGTAGGTCGTCTTCACGACTTTGTGGTACTAATAATGGTCAAATGGACCTGTGTTACATTTGCTACTAAACGATAAAGCAAATTCTACGTATTTGGCATATTATATCACCTTCTTTTCATCGATTGCTTTACTTTTGAAGTAACAAGGAGGCAGTGGCGAAGGTTCCATACAACTCGATTCCTACCGGCTTCCCTTTGAAAAATGGCACAGTCAGTATTCTATAGATAAATAATATAATCATATTAAAGACACTACTACTACTCCGGCTTACCTTTTACAAAACTTGGCCCTCCGCTACTGCTAGGAGGTGTTTTAATGCGTTTCTATTTATGTTTGCTTATTGATTTCGTATCGATACTCCGTCGGAGGTTGAAGTAGAATTGGTCGATAGTCCGTTTACATGATGAATGAACGACCCAGATGCATCAACATTAAAAGTGCCTAAGTGGTGATATACTTTATACAATGTTTCAAACGTATTTCATGTATGAATAGTTACTACCTAACTAATTCATTTGAATAAACTGTTAGATATTTTTATTACCTACTTAGATATAAAAATATTGTTCGATTGCCTAAGTCTAGGAATACCTGTCTCGGAATTTTCCTGATTTTTAACCGACTTCAAGAAAAGGAGGAGGTTCTTAATCCAGTTATTCTTTTTTTTTTATATTTGTTATCTCAGAACTCCATGATTCATAAGCAGATTTGCATTTTTTTTTTATTTGAAAGGATATATACTTTCGGATTTAAAATCGGTTCAGTAGTTTGGTTTTGAAACAAAAATTACTGGTAAAAATTCAAGTAAGTGCTTAAACGAAATTGCGTCGTTTGCTTTCGTATAGGACTTTCTGTTTTATTTTCCTTTTGTTACTTTTCTTTTTTTTATATAACTTGGATTTTTATTTGACTGTGTTTAGTTTAGTTTGTGATCTTCCTGTACGAGTCGCAATAAATACTTTTTCTTTCTTTCTTTCTTTCTTTCCTATGACTTTTCAGTGGTGGCTTAGTGGAATTGTCGTGGGATGCATTATAGCTATAAGTGCCGTGTCTTTACGTAATTAAACGACTTCAAAAAGAAAGAGCTTCTCAATTCTACAGTATATTTTTTTCTGTATGTATGTTTATATAAATTTTATTAACTTTGCTTGGGAAGTTTTTGAGTTAGCTTCAATAATATGTAGTTTTGCCCCTTATTTTATATTGATGATGTTATAATAACTTCCTGTCACTGATATTTACATAGCAAGTATTTTTATACGAATTTGTGTAGTTGTGTAGGGTAAGTACAACTTAAGAGCGTTTACGCCGAACGGCAATTCATACAAACTTTCAAGCCCTTTTTTTTCGAAGTGAATGAACCGATTTTAATGAAACTTCGTACGTATAAGCAAAATACAAAGGTCTAAAAAGTTAGTAGAGAACATTTTCGAAAAATAGTGTTACAGCCAAATTAGACCGATTTTAAACTTTCCATAGAAACAGATATTTCCAGTTAAGTATCTTTTTTTATATAAGACATTTCGAAAATGTTCTCTACTAACTTTTTTGGACCTTTGTATCCTGCTTATGCTTAGGAAGTTTCATTAAAATCCGTTCATTAATTTCGAAAAACAAGGGCTTGAAAGTTTGTATGAAATGCCGTACGGCGTAAACGCTCTTGAAAGTGAATAATAAAAATTTTATTCAAAAAAAAAAACAAAAACATCCGCCTTACCACAAAGTGAAAAATAACTTTAATTTCGGAAGTTGGTGGCAAACAACGAAAATGCGAACGCAACGACACTGATTTCGGAAATTAACGTTATTTTTTACTTTGTAGCGTCTTTTTGGAAGTCGTTTTTTTCCCAGATTTTCGTAATATCCCGGTAACACTATTTCTTTGTAAACACGAAGACCGCAATGCTACTGATTACGACGAAATTTTTTTACGCAATGCCCCCTTTTTTCATTGAATAAATACTTTCTGACAACTAAACGTGCATAAAAATGTCAAGCGAAGCACAGCTCGTTGATTAATGTTTTATTTCTGTGACGCTTATAATATACGGGTCGGACCGAAAACACCTGAGATTCATTGTCGAAAGGGCTGAGTGGATGTGACGAATATAGCCGTGTACATTTATTATAACGTCGGCCTCCAAATCTGGGTTAATTTCATTAGAACGGCATCACTGTTACATGTTTAAATTGGGCATTTCAAACTCAAACTCTAAGCATTTATTTCAAATAAACCAATTACAGGCACTTTTGAATTGCCAAGGGGTTAGTCATTCAGAAAGATGAAGCTAGTTGCCCATTCCAAAGCGTAGAAGGCACCTATGAAGAAGAACGGGCAAATAACTCCACGGACACTCTTTTAAATCATAAAATTGTTACAAAATATTGGCTACATCGTTCATGTTACAATGAGAACATACATGTGAGAACGATGTAGAAATTTCGTTTTTGGCAACTCGTCTTTTAAGTGATCTGTGTTCTCCTCAATAACATTTCGGCTAACTTGCTTTAATTGCCTGGTTAACAATTTCTTATCACTATGAAGATTCTGCCTAGACTAGCCAAGCCTTTAAAATAAGAGACGTTAGACGCACAATGTCTTTTGGGCTAATATTATGTATTTGTCTTTTTTAGGGGTCTGGCGCTGTATGCCGATACTTAGGACTCGTCCTAGTTCGGCTACAGATGTTTCCATATTTTATACACCCAAGTACTAGGCTAGCCTATAATTACTTATGTGTTACCCGTTGTTTTATTTTTGGTAAAATAATTAAATTATTATAGAAAATGTACGAAAATCAAGGATTTACACCTTGGTGATGATTAAATTTCACAATTTAAAAATCATGATCAAAAGACCAATAAGACCAAAAAATATAACTTAAAAAATAGACCCCTAAAAGCAAAAAAAGGCGCTGACTAAGTACTTAATAACTTTCAGCAAAGGCGTTAAAATTGGACGAAACTGCAGTGGAAGAGTCTTTTGACGTTAACATCATAAAAGCACTTAACATGTCCTTTTTAAAAGATCAGGTATATTACCTAAGTCTAATAGACCAAAAACACTTAGGTAGTTCGGAATACATTTAAAAGGATATTGACATTGAATATTCTTTTACATGGCAGCTCTTATTAACACCTTATTACATACGAAGTTTTATAGACATTAGATAGCTCGATCGATCGGTCTGCCTCCCACAGTCTGTAGATTTATAGGTTCAATTCGACTCATGCCTCATGCACGTGACCCAGTGCAATACGGTCATACTACCTATGACGCTAAGATCGTATTTCCGAGTAATTGGGTTAAGATTGCATAACTATTGCTTAGTTAAAATACTGATATTGACCCGCATCTGTATAGACTGGACGTAAGCCATTTTTCGTAGTGGGCGTGGGGTCTACTAGACCTTTGCTGTCTAAAACCACACGGTGTTCTACCGACTAAGTACCTCGGGCCTGGGTGCCAGGGGTCTACTTTCTAAGTCCATCAACGAAGATAAGGGCCTGTCCGAAAGTACGTCATTATCTTCCTAGCCTTTTCTCAACTATGTTGGGGTCGGCTTCCAGTCTTACCGGATGCAACTGAATACCAGTATTTTACATGGAGCGACTGCCTATCTGACCTCCACAACCCAGTTACTGGGTAATACGATACCCCTTGGTAAGACTGGTTGCTTCTGACTACCCGTAACGACTGTCAAAGATCCATGAATGACAGCCGGGGCCAACGGCTTAACGTGCTGTCCGAAAGTAGGTGATCTGTTAAAATTAGTGTCAAATTCATTTTTTCGGGCGGACATAAACGTATCGGGAGTATGAACAATGGTTGTGTTGTCATTCATTCATAATTTGCAATGGGCTCAGTACTAATCTTACGTCTGTGGGTGATACGAGTAGGAAACGCCCGTATATTCGGTCTAAACTACGTGGATTACGTGCTTAAGTAATAGACCCCCTGGAGCGTTTGTGCATCCTTCATCTTACTGGAAGTTAAGAGTTGGACATTCATTTTCACCATGTTCATACATACATGATTTTGAGTAATCCGTCGTGCCAACCTAATTGCTTATTTTAAAACATTTCAGTCTGCACAATCATAATTCACTCTCCCCACAAGGGTAGATAATCACGGTAACAACGAAGCTACGATACTACAAGCGTTTACTATGATAATACAAGTACCCATTAGATTGCTGATATGTTGAATGGAAAAATAAAGTGTGAAAACTGAAAATTATTCCCTTGCTGCTTGTAGACCACGAGCATGCTACACGTATATGAATGACAATGCAGTTTCTAACAAATGTAGTTCCGCATCGGGGGAAAGAATAATTAATGAATACTTAGTTAATAGTTAACAATTGGTAATAAGAGATGGGATATCGTCACCTTCATACGCAAACCTTGTAACTCCACCAAAGGTCGAAATTGACCTTTTGATGGCAAATTGCTGCGTAAAAAATTTGGATTTTTTCACTGTAAGCATCGTTACTTTTTGTGCTTTGGTAACACTAAAAATGGATGTCAAGCACATCTCGTAAATGCACCATCAATTTTTTTTCAAAAGCAAACCTTGTAACTCCCTTGGTAACGTCTTTTACTATGGAAATGTAATAAATTACTAACATTATTTTTTAAACCACAATGCCCTGCGTTTTATTGCTCCTGTAAAGTTGGTCAAAATGGAGATACAAGTTTTGCGTATTAGGGTGATGATATAGTGTTTACATAATTTCAGCCAATGACGTGCATTGCTAGACTTGAGGGGGCGCATGTTCTGTGTAATGTTAGTCAGTGGTCCCCAAACATTGTGACAACGACTTGTCCTACGCTTCCCGCACGCAATTTATTTCTCCGAATACAGTTGCCTGCTCATATCAATCTCACAACACTAAAACCACCAAGATACTGCATCACCAATAAACCCACTAAGAGTGTACAATTGTACGTATTACAGTCCGGTCGTCGAGAGGATGCGTCCCTGACATCTATCAGAGCGACAAAGTTGCCCGATTCAAAACATTCATTAGGTAAACTCAACCCGCGGGATAAGTTCAAGCGGCCTCTGTTGACTAATAACTATCAAATAGCCCTAGTAACTAATAAATATCAAATTCGAAACACATGTATTCGTTTGTACAAAACTGACAGGTGTCAAAAACGCATTCTCGCGACGATCTATAACTCATATAAAATTATATGAGTTATAGATCGTCGCATACATAATTTTATGTATACAATATGGTGATCACACTAATATTATAAAGGCGAAAGTTTGTGAGTGTGTGGGGGTGTGTGTGTTTATACGTTTGTCACTTCTTCAGGCTCAAACGGCTGGACCAATTTGATAAAATTTTGTATAGAGGTAGCTGACACTCTGGATTAACATATAGGCTACTTTTTATCCCGATATACCCGCGGGATTGACACTTACGAGGGTGCAACCGCGGGGCGCAGCTAGTATTATATAAAAACAAATATTGGTTGAATGATGTAGCTGAAGATCTATGTTCAGACAACAGACGTATACGGTCTAGTAGTCTTTCAATCTGAAATAAAATCCGAACGATAAAAATGTATATGAACTGACATTTTATACAGAGCAGACGCTCGCCCTAGAAAGAGGTAAGTGAAAATAGTACACCGACAATATTTGCTCGAGTACGGAGTAAGGTTTCAAAAACAATATTGTGCAGACCGTTTTACATTATGGACCGCTGTCGCCGCCGGCAGCTGAAGGTGGTGGTTGGTACTAGGCTAAGTTATAGTTGGTGAGAAGGAAAACATTTTCCTTACATTGATGCCTTTAGACCTGAACTATTTTATGTGGTGTTAAGACTAGACGTCGTAATGTGGGCCGTTCGCGTTGCCTGACTTCTCCTAAATTTCAGTTTGCACGCGCTTGAGCTATTAGGCTGTATTCGGTGTGTTTATGTCTGGGTACTAAAGTCAGAGACACCGTATACTTTGAAAACTTGAAGCTTTTTAGATTAACACCCTTACTTATATAGCCCCTTATATAGCGTCTGTAGGTATAGTTACAGAAAGCTTAGTCTTCTTCTTTCGAAAGTCAAATTACTGACGACTGAAAGAGAGAAATCGGTGTGTAACTATTCACCTCATATAATACGTACGTTTATTAGTAAGGGGGTAAAACTCAAATACTTACAACGTTCTTATAAGGGGATTGGAAGTTGGTTTAATCCTATTGAATGACTGTTTCATGAAATATCAATCATTAGGATTATATGAACTTAGAGGGTTGTATTGATGATTTTAATTATTATAATTCTGTACATACTTGTTTCGCTCGCGAATCATATTTTGTTAAATATACAACCTGTCACTGGCCTGCAAATTGCAAATCTAAGAAAATTTGATTTGATTTGACCTAGCGCATCCCCCTTTTTTTTTGCGGATGGGAAATCATCAAATGACTCCTCCCGCTCTGCGTGGAGCGGAAGGGAGTGTCAGACTCTTACTGACTAAAACCCACCCGTGTTTCCTTAATTCCTTAGCCCTTTATCTTCCGGGCCAGCGGTAACCCTTTCGGACAATCCCGCTGACCCGGCAGGCTTCGGCCCTAAGGGGGCCCCCCGGTCCTTGATGCTGACATCTCTTTGAGGCACGCGTGGAACACGTACGCGCCGTCCAGCACGGGCCTGGTCCGATCGGACGGTGTGCTACCCATTGCTCTCCGTCCGCAGGCCCGCGCCTACGGTGGCCGGGAGTCGTCACGACGCCGTCGTCCCGCGCCCGGGGCGTCCCCGCGGCGGCTGAGACGGGAGGCTCTCTCCCTGAACCGTCCCGCCACCTCCTTCGCTAGCATGACTGCTTCGCAGAAGAAGATGACTGCCTCCTACTCCCTCTCGCCCCGGACCATGGCTTGCACCAGGGCCGGACTCGAGAGGTCGCCGCCGCTGCCAATCGCCTCTACGAGGACACGGCGGTGGTCCGCCCAAGCGGGGCAGACCTTCACCGTGTCCTCTGGGCGATCCTGGCAATGGTGACACCCGGGCGTTTCCTACCGCCTGATGATGTGCAGGAACCTCCCGAAACTTCCGTGTCCGGTGGGCGCATCCCCCTTATAATAGGCAAGGATGATAATGAGTCGGTAAGTTATAGGTATTATATACGAGTCTCTTAATTTCTGACATGCGAAAATGTGTGTGATCGATGTAATTTTGCATAAATAGGCCTAAGCCGCCTTAAGACTACACGACAGGCGACGTCTCATGAATTATTTAGCGGCCGCGGGTAATCTTCTGTCTGTTCAGTTGTAGCACGATCGATCTTTGTTGCAAAGTTAACCCAAAGAAAGATAGAACTGGAAACTTCAGGAACTCTCTTCAAAAATACCTGCTTTGTGTAAAAAGGTCACGTAGTTCATTCAACAACTAAACATTATACTCACATACTGAGTCATACTTCACTAAGTAAAGCGCCTGCTTGGATTCGAATCCACCACCTACAACTCGAAAGTTACCACTGGGCCACCACTGCTTTACTTAGTGTAAATAATTCCATCACCACTGCTCTCAAAACGGTGAAGGAAAACATCATCGTGAGGAAACCGGCGTCTCAGAACCAAAAATTCAAACTTCCTTATAAAGAAACGACGGTAGTCACACTAATATTAAAAAGGCGAAAGTTTGTGAGTGTGTGTGTTTATATGTTTGTTACATCTTCATGCTCAAACGGCTGGACAAACTTTGATAAAAAATTGTATGGAGCTAGCTGACACCCTGGATTAACATATAGGCTACTTTTTTATCCCGATAATCCCACGGGATATTCCCACGGAGTATCTAGGTACCCACCTCCTAAAGGATTTTATTGCCAACGGTATAATTTTCAATTCTATTTTATTTTGTTAGAGAATATTTTGTAGCCGTTTACCCAGAAAACTGGTGCACGATAAAATGTCTGTTCCAAAAATGATGACGAAAATTGATCATAAAACCTGTGGATGCCAATTTGTAGTTCTTAACTACCTACTGAGTGCTTTGATTTGATGAATTAAATACTTAGCCCGAAATTCTCATTTTAAATCACCTTAACTTAAAGATGTGTTTTATTTGACAATTGAGGTAAAAATATTTTAAGCCTTTTTTACATGTCCTTTTATAACCTCAATTTTCGGCGATGCTTTTTCGATTACAATTTAATAATGTTATTGTTGGGAATACGAAGGAGTGTGTAGAAATAAGTACTCGATTATTGCAGGGAATAATAATTGATTTTATTTGTGGTTCCTGCTGCCTTACATCCTATTTCCAAAACATACACTTAGTAGCTAGGCACACCTATATTAAAATATTTAATTGACCAATAGGAGAACACTCGATTTATTCTACTTAAAACAATCTGTGACAATGAGCTACGACGAACGGGCACCCATCTCGCTCTGGCGCGTGCGCGGCGTATAGCGTCGTCTGCACGCACACTATAAATATTACCGGCGCCGCGCTCTGCGCGCCAGTAGATCGTGCGCCGCTGCGCGGGCACGTTGTGTGATGTTCTCATGACTCCATATCACTCCCCCTCAAGAGAAGCGTACGTTTCTCTTGACCATTCTTCCGCTTCTCGTGATGTAGGGTTGATTTGCAGGTGCAGCGGTAGCGGTCGAGTCCTGGTGAGCTGCCGATGTATGGGAGTGTGCCGTTGTCGTCTGGGTGCTCGCTGAACTTGTTTCCGTTTCGCTCACGATATAGGCTGGTTTTAGTCGATCCAGTGACACCACCGTAGTACGTAATGGCAGCTGGATTTTGTAACACTTGTCATATCGCTTCAGTACTTCATAGGGGCCATCGTAAGGTGGTGTCAGTGGCGCTCTGGCGGTATCGTTGCGAACGAAAACATGGGAACATTTTGATAGGTCCTTGTAAACAAAAGGCTTGTCAGCTGATTGCGCGCGGTGCGGGGCCGGCGTGAGTGACGTCATCGTGCGGGCGAGACGGCGTACTAGCTCTGCGTCGTCGATTCTTGAACTTTGTGGCTCAAAGAAATCAGATGGTATGCGAAGTGTGGTACCATACGTCATTAGAGCTGGGCTGAGATTGTTGTCTTGTCGCATGGCAGTGCGTAGTCCCAACAGCACGGTCGGAAGTTCCTCTGTCCATGTCGTTGTTGCCCCGCGAGCCATAAGCGCCGCTTTCATCGTTCGGTGCCATCGCTCAACTTGTCCATTCGACTGTGGGTGGTACGCCGTTGTACGAATTCTGTTGATTCCCATTCTCTTCATGAGCGCGTTGAACAGTGAAGACTCGAACTGACGTCCTTGATCTGTCGTGATGCGTAGTGGGCAACCGAATCTCACTATCCACGTTTCGTATAGTACTTGCGCGACGACCTCCGATGTGATGTCCCGGACAGGCACTGCCTCGGGCCATTTGGTGCATCGGTCAATTATAGTGACGCAGTAGCGATACTCATTAGACAGACGCAGCGGGCCAACGATATCTAAATGGATATGTTCGAAGCGTTGTGACGGCGGGAATTGTACTAACGGCGTTGTTACGTGCCGATGTACTTTCGCTCGCTGGCAGCTTATGCAGGCTCGCGTCCACTGTGCTACTTCTGTATTCATGGACGGCCAAAATAATTTTCTTTTTATCAATTCTCTTGTACTACGTACGCCCGGGTGACATAAATCATGTAGCGCTTTGAAAGCTGCGTAACGGTGTCTTTCGGGTAGATATGGTCGTGGTACCGAAGTTGATAGCTCACATGTGATTGGTCCATTATATGCCGGTATAGTTATTTCTTTGAGTATTAAGTTTTTTTGTTTCTTGAGTTCCTTTAGTTCTTGGTCTTGTTGTTGATCGACGCTTAGTTGATCATAATCGATAGTTGTCGGACAATTGATCTCTTCGAGTCTTGATAATGCGTCTGCGACTGTATTTTGTTCCCCCTTTATATACTTTATGCTCGTACAGAATTGACTTATGAAATGCAGTTGTCTCTCGCGTCTCGGAGTGTCGGTGGCACTTGCTGTTCTTGTGAGGGCATAAGTAAGCGGTTTGTGGTCTGTATGTATCTCGACGTCGCAACCTTCTATCAATCGGCGAAAGTGTTTAACAGCTGTATACATGGCTAACAGTTCGCGATCGTATACACTGTATCGGCGTTGTGTCGCGCTCATTGCTTTTGAATAAAATGCTAGTGGTTTCCAAACTTTGTCCACTTTTTGTTGGAGAACAGCACCAAGGCTGTGATCTGAAGCGTCTGACATGATGGCGAGAGTACTTCCTTGCACTGGATGTGAGAGTATGGTAGTTTCTGTGATGCTTTGGCGGCACTTCTCAAAGGCTTGCTCTGCGTCCGTTGTCCACTCGATCGGCGTGTTGTCATTGCTCTTTCTGTTATGTAGGTACTTGTTCAGTTCGTACTGTAATTCTGCTTGGCGAGGGAGACAGTCTCTGTAAAAGTTGATCATTCCCAAGAAACGTCGAAGTCCGAGAATTGTTTTCGGTTTTGGGTAGGTAGATATAGCTTTAACTCGTTCCGTTGTAGGTTTTACGCCGGTCGCCGATACTTCATAGCCAAGAAAATCTATTGTTTCTTTACCAAACTCGCATTTTTCTATGTTCAGTGTCAGACCGTATTTATCCAATCGCTGTAGAATTTGATGAAGAAGCTGCTCGTGTTTTTTTTCGTTTTCTTCGAAGAGGAGTATATCGTCGATGAAACAGAAACAGCCGTCTATGCCCCTCAGTACCTCGTGCATGAATCTTTGAAAGGTTTGACTACCGTTGCGTAGTCCAAAAGTCATACAATTGAACTCAAACATCCCAAAAGGTGTTGTGATCGCCGTTTTCTGTGCGTCATCCTTGGCGATGGGTATCCAATAGTAGGCCATTTTTAGATCAAGTTTCGAGAATATTTTCTTGTTGTGTAGTTGGTACGTGAAATCTTGAATGTGAGGTACGGGATAGCGATCCGGTTGGGTGACTGTGTTTAGACGTCTATAGTCGCCACACACGCGTAGTCTTCCGTCTTTTTTCTTCACAACATGAAGCGGGCTGGCCCATGGGCTTTTTGATGGCTTGCAGATTCCCATTTCTAACATGCGGTCAAACTCCTCTTTGGCTGCCTTATACTTGTCGGGGGGTAGAGGGCGGGGGCGAGCGTAGAGTGGGGGGCCGGTAGTTTCGATATGATGAACCACATCATGTTTCGGTGGTTCTTTCAGCGACATGGGACGTAGGACATCCGGATATTGCTTCAAAATGTCGTAGAATACTTGATTGTTGCTTAAGATATGAACTGATTCAGTGGTTGTAGAAACTTCTAATGCGTCGATAGATAGTTCGGTAACCTTGTCTACTAACTTTTTCTTGTCCAGGTCTACCAACAGTTTAAAGTGACGGAGGAAATCAGCTCCCAGTATTGAGGTTTTGATGTCTGCAACGACGAATGACCAAATAAAATCTCTTCGCAATCCAAAATTTAGCCTGATAGTTTTCTGTCCGTAGGTCTTGATTGGCGTATTGTTTGCCGCGTACAAATTGTAGGCGCTTGCAGTTTGGTTATCTTTGCGCTTGGCGGCCAAAACGGAAATGTCTGCGCCTGTGTCCACGAGGAAACGTTCGTGAGTGTTGCGGTCGTGTACACAAAGGCGATTACTGGTGTACGGGACACCGACGTCCGCCACGGTCGGTGTCAGCTCTAGTTTTCCGACGACTTCTTCCTTCTACAGCATGGTGATTCACAACGTTTCGCTTTGTCTCCGAAACGGTAGTGGTAGCGGCATTCCCAGTTGGCGTCTCCAGGTTTTTGTGCAGGTCCACGCTGCGTTGACTGCGAGCGTGAACGGGATCGAAAGCGAGGATTGTACGGGCGGCGTCGGTGTCGGTGTGGTGGCCGTCCTCGACGTAGTTCAGCGATCTCCAGCGTGAGCTTCTCCATTTGCTTTGCCAGTGCTTCTAGTTGCGTCATGGAAGCTGTAGACGACGAGGATGGTACTGGTGCTGTGACTTCGGCTACGCTGGGACTCTCTGCGTACTCCACCATTTTATCTGCCATCGCAGCTAAGGTGTCCAAAGACGATTCCTTGTTGACGGACAAGACGACTCGAACTTGTGCGGGTAGGTGATTCAGCCATTCTATTCTGAGACCTTCCTCGGTAATCATGCCGCTTGCGAGTTCTCGCATCTTCCTTAACAGCTGGGAGGGCTTCTGGTCTCCCAGCTCTAGTCCGCTGATTAGTTTCTGGAAATTCTTGACGTCTGATTTGTCGTAGGCTTCGAGCAGGCGTTGTTTTACTTTTTCGTACTTCCCAGTTGCAGGTGGGTTGTAAAGTATGTCGGTCAAATGTTGCAAGTCGACCGCTTGCAGTTGCTGCAGTAGATATCGGAACTTTTGGTCATCTGAGGTCTTCAATGGGTCAATCACGGCTTCGAATTGGATGAACCAGGCACGGGGTATTTCTCTCCAGAAAGGTAAAAGTCGCGACTGCACGGACACCGCGCTCACGTCGACATTCATCTCGGTCTGGATTTTCGCCTCTTTCTCTTCAGACATGACAGCTTGCTCCACACGAAAAGGTCTTCTTAAAAACGTTCCGTTAGATCACGTCGGGGTCACCAATTGTTGGGAATACGAAGGAGTGTGTAGAAATAAGTACTCGATTATTGCAGGGAATAATAATTGATTTTATTTGTGGTTCCTGCTGCCTTACATCCTATTTCCAAAACATACACTTAGTAGCTAGGCACACCTATATTAAAATATTTAATTGACCAATAGGAGAACACTCGATTTATTCTACTTAAAACAATCTGTGACAATGAGCTACGACGAACGGGCACCCATCTCGCTCTGGCGCGTGCGCGGCGTATAGCGTCGTCTGCACGCACACTATAAATATTACCGGCGCCGCGCTCTGCGCGCCAGTAGATCGTGCGCCGCTGCGCGGGCACGTTGTGTGATGTTCTCATGACTCCATATTATTCAAAATACTTATAATTTTTAGAAAAAGTGGTGAGATTCATATAAAATAAATGTATACAGGGTTATTGGTAAAACATTAACAACCTCTTAAGAGGTGGAAGTCAAAAAAAAATCAGCTGTTCCCTACATATTGACGAGTTATACAAACATAGATGTAGGGAACAGCAGATTGTTTTTTTCGCGATTTCAGGTGGTCCGATAACAAAAGTTGTTCATACTGATGAGTAAAATTACCTCTTAAGAAGTTGTTTATGTTTTACCAAAAACCATGTATATGTTACTAATTTTCTTTGATGAGTCATTGCGTAAGAATTTAACCTGAACAGGGTTTGTTCACACTTTCATCAGATAATTTTGTAACAGACTATACCTACCCAGATACTTTTTAACTAAATCTTATGCTCCTCATTAAAGCGTCAACTTTCGGCAACAGAGCAATATTGCAGACGTTTAACTACAAATGAACGTACGGTGAATAGGTATGAAGTGGGTGAGGTTTCGGGTTTCAGTCTGCGGTCGAGTGGCCAGGGCGCCGCGCTCGCAATCGGCCTGTTTCTAGTCGAGCGCGCCGAGCGGTGGCGCACCGATGCGTGCTCCCGTCACCGAACCTACATCCCGACCTACCTACGACTCGTGACACTTCTCTAAGACGTCGCACACTAAATCAAACTACACTCGCTTTGTACTCGCCGCGGGAAACTCGCTCAAATACGTGCTCCAATATCACAAACGTCGAGGAACTTCCCAACTCCACTTACATACTTTATTCCGTACAACTGCTATTGTTCCCGTCCGCCTGTCCCACTATAATTGCGAATCAAATATTCACTGGTTGTTTTATAGTATTTGGAATTACGTGGGAATATCCAATTAAACGGGTGGACGAAAATTAGATTCGGCGCCTCGATAAATTAAACTACAAATTAACTAAATAGAATCATCATTGACATTTCTGTTTGGTCAATCCTTTATTTTAATCGGTAATTCCGTTGGCTATCAACCCGGTATTGATGAGGTAATGGGGTGTGTAGGTATTTTAATTAACAATGGAGCGTTTCCTGTATATTGCAGACTAGATATGCCCGCGACTTCGTCCGCGTGATATTTATTGTTCCCGTGACCCATCACGCGCGTTTTCTCTTAGCGTTCTTTCTGCCTTTTTGCCCTTTGCTCGGCTTCTAAGAGTACTAGCATGATGTTAAATAGCCCATAACCTTCCACAATGATTGGGCTATCAAATGCAAACAGGTTTTTTTCAAGTCCGACTGGTAGTTCCAGACCATAATATCTTATATCTATGTTCCGGACTTAAAGAATAGCTCTGTTTCGGTTGTCTGTGTGTGCCGGACTTAAAGAATAACACCACCCCATACTTCCCGTGGGTGTCGTAAAAGGCGACTTAGGGGCGTACCGGAGAATGGGCAGCAGCGTTCTCTATGCATTCTACCACCATACCATACTGCGATCGCCAACCCGCCTGCGAAGCGTGGCGATTATGGCAAACCCCCCCTTTTGGGGGAGGCCTATGTTCAGCAGTGGATGTCTTTCGGCTGAAATGATGATGATGATGATGTTCCGGACATTAGCGCGTTGAAACAAACAAACTCTTCCGGCCTTATTACAAAACGAGATCTAATTTTAGACCTAGCTTAAACCTTCGAGCCATTTACTCTATTTTGAACTTTATTCCGACAAACGTAAATTTCTTAATGCAAAATTGACAACTTAGACTCGGGTTTTTTTTATTTTTTTTTTTTCGACTCGGGTTTAACGTCAGTTTTTGTAATAAGAACTTTAGCTTCGTCGGATTATAGTTCGAAATTTAAAAATGGCTGGATGGTTTAAACCTGGGTCTAAAGATAAATCTTGTTTTGTAATAAGGCCATTCAGGTTTATTGTTAGCTTCTGTCTGCGGATCCGTCCGCGTGAAATTTCTTGCTCCCCCAACCCGTCGCAACATATCGCCTTCCCGCGGTATCACTTCGTTTTTGTTTAGCTTTCTTTCTGACTTTTATCTTTTTGCTCTGCTCCTAAGAGTCATAGCGTGATGTTAAAGCGTGTAGCATATAGTTATCCTCAAGAATTGGGATAACAAATGCAAAAAGTTTTTATTAAGGGGCTTACAGGACCTAAACACAAAAAACGCAGGTTTTAGAAATAATAAAAGCATATGATCGGCTGCAGTAAACAGAATCAGAAAAATATATGATATTCTTCAGGGTATATGATAGGTACATAGTGTGTTGAAAACGTAATACAACTAACTTGATACGATAGAAAAAAAATCATAAAGACACCTCTAAAAACTTTCAAAAGAAACATTGTGTTTGCCCGGATCCTGAGGGTCATAGCGTAATGTTAATTAGCCTACCAATAGGTAGGCTAATAAGCGTTCCTCATGATTGGGCTACCAAAGGCATAAATAATTTTTCAAATCCGACCGGTAGTTTCGCGTTCAAACAAACGAAACTCTTCAGCTTCATTAGTATAGAAACGTACAATAGATAAATATAAATTTGTCTTCAATAAAACGGTAAACGGTTCCTGTTTCGGATCATTATTATTATCACTATTTATTATTATGATCATTATTTCGTTCTGCCTTTTTGCCCTTTGCTCGACTCCTAAGAGTACTAGCATGATGTTAAATAGCCCATAACCTTGCACAATGATTGGACTATCAAATGCAAACAGGTTTTTTTCAAGTCCGACTGGTAGTTCTAGACCATATCTATGTTCCGGACTTAAAGAATAGCTCTGTTTCGGTTGTCTGTGTGGTGCTGGACTTAAAGAATAACACCACCCCATACCTCCCGTGGGTGTCGTAAAAGGCGACTAAGGGGCGTACCGGAGAATGGGCAGCAGCGTTCTCTATGCATTCCACCACCATACCATACTGCGATTGCCAACCCGCCTGCCAAGCGTGGCGATTATGGCAAACCCCCCTTTTGGGGGAGGCCTATGTTTAGTAGTGGATGTCTTTCGGCTGAAATGATGATGATGATGATGTTGATGTTCCGGACATTAGCGCGTTGAAACAAACAAACTCTTCAGCTTTATTGTTAGCTTCTGCCTGCGGATCCGTCCGCGTGAAATTTCTTGCTCCCCAATCCAACCCGTCGCATCATATCGTCTTCCCGCGGTATCACTTTTTCGGTATCGTTATCGGTTTTTGCTTAGCTTTCTTTCTGACTTTTTTCTTTTTGCTTTGCTCCTAAGAGTAGCTTATAGTTATACTCAAGAATTAAGCTATCAAATGCAAAAAGTTTTATTAAGGGGCTTACAGGACCTAAACACAAAAAACGCAAGTTTTAGAAACAATAAAAGTATATGATCGGCTGCAGTAAACAGAATCAGAAAAATATATGATATTCTTCAGGATATATGCTAGGTACATAGTGTGTTGAAAACATAATACAACAAACTTGATACGATAGAAAAAATCATGAAGACACCTCTAAAAACTTTCTTTTTACAATAATAATAATAATCAGCCAATGGACTGATGGCCGAAAGCCTCGATCAACATCTATCGAGGCTCTCGTTAGGTGGTTGGATCAAGGGCCTGATTCAGAAGGCAGTACTCCTCGATACGGCTCGCATTGTGAGGAGGTTCCTGTCTTTGGAGCCCTAACCACCGGTAGCTTGGACCCTGCTCCCGACACCGGCAGATAACTATTTTTTTATATTTTTAAATGTTTTTTATACTTATTTTATATTTTAAGAAATATTTAAAAATGTAATTAGGTAAGTAAATAGATAAATAAACGAATAATAATAAATTTTATTGAAATAATAATAAGTTTACAAAAAGTGTACATATGGTTCAGTAGTAGGTATATATTAATCTAGGCCTATAATAGGATTATAATAATCTGGATGTAGACTATGGTATGTGAAATATGTGATTACAGTCTAAAATAGAACTCTGAAGGTAATGTAGTGCGTTGCCTGATCTAGGTTTATTTAAACCTGTGTTTCAGGCCATCTCCCTACAAAAGTGTTTGTTAAATAGGGCAGTCAGTGAATTAAATTAACATATATTTTCAGTATCTAAGCAGAGACAATATTGTGTTTGCTCGGATCCTGAGGGTCATAGCGTAATGTTAAATAGCCTACCAATAGGTAGGCTAATAAGCGTTCCTCATGATTGGGCTACCAAAGGCATAAATAATTTTTCAAATCCGACCGGTAGTTTCGCGTTCAAACAAACGAAACTCTTCAGCTTCATTAGTATAGAAACGTACATAGATAAATATAAATTTGTCTTCAATAAAACGGTAAACGGTTCCTGTTTCGGATCATTATTCGACGATAATATTAACGTAGCTGCTTCGACAATTACTTAGGTACTTCCATTTTCTATTGTGAGGACGAGAAAATGAAAATCAAATCACATTCACCCAAACTCAATATAACTTCCGGAAATTTCAAATATAGTAAAGGCTGATTCCACACAGCACTAAAGCTATATCTACATTAGCTGTTTCTGTGAGTGCAAGGTGTTGTAGCGTTCGGAAACAAGCAGGCATCCGGCAGGCACAGACGCCGGATGCATCCGAGTCGCCGCGTTTATACGAGCATGAAATACAAAGCGGCGTCGTCGTTCCGCCGAAAGAATCGACAGTGTGGACTATTCCTTAGGTAATTCGATCGGGCGGAACCCTTTTACCCAAATATATACCACGCAATCCAATTTTCGTAAGAAAATAGCGCCGTGGTTTAGTGAATCTGAAATGAATGACATAAATGTGATTTTCCCGGTATGGAACTTTTATGGATTAAATTGGAATGTAGCGTTATTTATTATTGCTGTCGATATTGGTGCCGATTCTGTTGTTCACAAAATAAACTAAATTTAAGTTCAGCGCCTCTTTTTCTTTCTATTTAATTAAGAAAACGGATAGAAGATAAATTCTAGTTTAGTTCTGTCAAATTAATCAACGCCTGACGTATTTAGGTCAGGCGCTGATTAATTTAAATTACGAAATACGAACGACTACAACGAATTATTTGATTATTTTAAATTACGTCAATTTTGACGTAATCATAGTAGGCAGGTTTTAATCTAAGCAGGTTTTACTCGAAAGACATTGCTGATTTATTTAGATGTGAAGTCGCGATTGGGTGCGCCATGCCGGGAGATTGATGCTGGGGACATTGCTACAGAAATAACTACAGTCATTGTAGCAAAAGATGTCAAGACAAAAATTAAAAACATGAATAGTGGGAATCCCCTGGGCATGATGGGCTCAGCATCGAGCACCTGCAGTATGGTGGGTACCATTTGCCTCGTGTGTTGGCTCTTCTGTTTAATCTGTGCCTGGGTCATTCATACCTTCCTCCCGATATGCTGCGGGCTCTGGTGTTACCCACTGGTAACACCAGAGCCCGCAGCATATCGGCGTCTCCGGTCCTACTCTTGACCACTGTCAAGAGTAGGACCGGAGACGTCTCGAACAGGTCAAACTATAGGCCGATTTCCTTGGCTACAGTCGTGGCTAAAATAGATACTTGAAAGTGTGCTTAATTCTCACCTGTACACCCATATCAAACTGCATGATGCTCAGTTTGTGTTTCGGCCAGGGCTGTCAACAGAAACCGGAATTCTTAGTTTAAAGCATATTGTCAAGTATTACACAGACAGGAAAACACCTGTCTGTATGCATGTTTCCTAGACCTGTCCAAGGCTTTTGATCTTGTTTCTTTCGACGTTCTCTGGCAGAAATTGTCTGGTACCTCGGTGCCGCCGGAGCTCGCCTCACTTCTGCGATACTGGTACAAGAGGCAGGAGAATCGAGTGCGATGGGCAGGAGAGCTCTCAGAGCCAAGTAGGCCAGAGTGTGCACGAATTAATAGGTATTAATTCAAAGATCGAAATAGTTGCGAATATGGACCTGCAAAGGCACGACATATATTTTTGTGTATAATTGGTGTCTTAAAATTTCATAAATTTAGACGTTACGCCAGGATGGCCTGACCTCGCCTTTGTTGTTTAGTCTGTACGTGAATGAACTGATCGAGCGGCTCAGCAGCACACGTGTCGGTTGCTTGATTGATAGAGTCTGTTTCAATAATTTAAGCTATGCAGACGACATGGTGCTGCTGGCCCCTCGGTCGGTGCGCTCCGTAAGCTTCTCTATATTTGCGAGTCGTACGCTGCTTCTCATGGCCTTGTATACAACGAAGGCAAGTCAAAATACAAAATACATGGTCTTCAAGTCCAATACCAAGTATCCTTCCACCGTCCCTCCTGTGTTAATGAACGGTGTGGAGTTGCACAGGGTGTCCTCTTTGAAATACCTGGGCCACTTGGTGACGGATGATTTGAAGGATGACGCAGATATGGAGAGGGAGCGCAGAGCATTGTCGGTTCGGGCTAATATGCTGGCCCGCCGGTTTTTCCGATGTACAGCGGCAGTCAAAATAACGCTATTTAAAGCATATCGCATGTCACTGTACTCGGGGAGCCTGTGGTTCAGCTACACCCAAAAGGCCTACAATGCTCTTCGGATCCAGTATAACAACGCATTTAGAGTGCTGTCGCGTCTGCCTCGGTTCTGTATCGCGTCATCAATATTCGCTGAGGCATGTACCGACTGCTTCAATGCTGTATGGCGTAAGAGAGCGGCCTCGTTGCCAAACAAACTCCGTGGCAGCCCCAGTAGCATTCTACACGCTATAGCCGGGACACATGATAGCCCGTTGGTGAGGTCACTTGTCACCTCTACGTTGTCGGTGTTATTAGTTAGGTAAGTACTAACATAGCTTTAGGAGGAGGGGCCCGTGGCTAAATAATAACAGCCGCACAGGTCGATCGATCAGGTTAAGCTACGCTTGCCGCAGTTGGTCTGTGGATGGGTGACCATCTTTACATACCGAAACCCCTCCGTGCCTCGGAATTCGTGGATCTTTGACAGACGTTACGGGTAGTCAGAAGCCCGAAAGTCTGACCACCAGTCTTACCAAGGGGTAGCGTATTACCCAGTAACTCGGTTGTGGAGGTCAGATAGGCAGTCGCTCCATGTAAAATACTGGTATTCAGCTGCATCCGGTTAGACTGGAAGCCGACCCTAACATAGTTGGGAAAAGGCTTGGCAGATGATGACTAACATAGGTTAAGACTATTTTTACTAACCCAATGGATCTCTGTTATCTGAATTAATAATAATTAAAATAATCACGTCTAAACTTGTATGGAGTAGTGTCAGGCGCTGATTTATTTGACAGGACTAAACTAAAATTTATCTTCTGTTCTTTTCATTAGAAAAGAACAGAAGATAAATTTCAGAAATTGACTGAGCTTAAATTTCGTTTAGTTTGTGAACAAGGGAATTGGCACCATTGTATTAAGTTGTATTGATAGAGGTGTATTTGTGATAAACCAAAACACATTGTTATCGTTACAATTCGCTTTCAAAACACTACAATCGAGGGAATATGGAGTTCCCAAAAACAAAACACTCGTCTATCTATTTAGACTATATTAATAATAAAGCTGAAGAGTTTGTTTATTTAAGCGCGTTAATTTCTGGAACTACCGGTCGGATTAAAAAAAAACTTTTTGCATTTGATGGCCCAATTCTTGAGGATAACTATATGCTACACGCTTTAACATCACGCTATTACAGGATCTTAGGAGCAAAAAAAAAATGTTTATTTCAATAACTTACAATATTTTCATTTTTTACTTTTAGGAATGACCTTTTAAGCAAAATAAATGCTTGTGTTAGGACATTCCGCCCTTCCACTACATACAGTGGCTTATTTAAGCTATTGAAATTAAAGTAATTAGTTAAGAATAAGAAGACAAATCCTCCATTTTAAAGGAGGAGTCTAAACTATACAAAAGGGAAACGAATGAAAATTTGGTAATTTAAGTAATTTAAGTGTGTGCACTAGGGAGTGTGTATATGTTCGTGTGTGTGTGTATGTACGTGTGTGTGTGCATGCATGTGTGCGAGTATGCGTATGTGTTATTAATGTGTGTAAGAGGCTATGATGTAAGTGAGTTTATGCGCATGTGAGTGGGGTGAGAGGATTGGGGAGAGAGGAGGCAGAGCAAAAAGATAAAAAGTCAGAAACAAGGCTAAGCGAAAACGAAGTGTTAGCGCGGGCAGGCGATGCGATACGACGGGGTTGGTCGGGGGTACAAGAAATTTCACACGGACGAAGTCGTGGGGAAAACATATAGAGGTATGAGGAACAGGGTGTAAAGTTCACTCATACTCTATAGAAAAGGGAGGATCCTCTGACCAGACGGGTGTTGTGTCTGGCGGGCAACTGCCCGATGATTCATGTCGGGCCGTTGTATCTATGCTAGTTGCGCGGTAAACTCTGCTTGCGCGATGCAGGATTTGCGTGACGTCAGTATGACGCGTTGTTGTCATGTGGCGTTGTAGATACCGCTACAGTGCGGTACAGTACAAACGTATCTAATAATGGTGGAAACCAAATAACACTAAAGGTACTTAGCTACAGTTACTCAATATGTTACGACATTCCATCAAATTGATTCATTGATATCACACCGACACGTCAAAATGTCGATAGTGGAAAAACCGTAGGTACCTACATCTGAGTGGTAAATGTCAATTATTTTCAAGATCAATATCGATGAAATGAATTTTATTTTTCAGTGTGTGAAGTAAGAATGGAGTGTACAACGGAGTGAATATCTGAAAAATATAAAATAAAGATTGTTCAGTGATAGTGATACTTAAAATTTTGGTCTGAATTAATTAAGTTTTAAGAGTATTTTAAAATACTCTTAACTATTATGTAAGAAGGCGTAAATGCCTTGGTACAAGTGTAATATACATATATCCCTGAACTTCTCTTTAACACGTGAGTAATTTTGTGATTGGTGAGTAAATCGCTACAGGAATTACGCAGAAAAAACCGATTTTAATTGTACGGGAGTAACCTATTCGTCCAATAAATCTTCAATACCTATAAAAATAACGTAGCTTTAACATAAAATAACCGAAAAATAAAAAACCGGCCAAGTGCGAGTGGGCCTCGCACACGAAGGATCCACCACCGTACAATATTTAACTCTACTTACAGTTTTTTTTTTACTTTATTTTATTATTTGTTGGTAGGTATAGCGGCTATAGTACCTAGTAACCTAGTAACATACTCTGAAAATTTCAAGTGTCTATTACGGTTCAAAAGATGACAGACGGACTGGCGAACACTTGAGTCTTAGTAAAACCAGGGCACCAGTTGGCACGCTTTGGATACGAAGCTTTGAAACGAAATAGATGAATACATTCATATTGTTATGTATATTGATTGACAACAGTCGACACGAGATTTTTATATGACGTGAACCGATTAGAAGAATTGTTGGAATGACACAAAGAATCTCACATTCAAACAAAAGTCAATTTACACGATGTTTATCATTATGTTCCCGAGCTACGCTGGAATGCCAATTTACTGCTAGTTTGTGTACGATTCCTTAACTGCAAATTGCATCAGACACTGTTCAATGCGTCGTTTCCTCGTGTCATTACGCATTTCAAATCTAAATGGCTCTAAACTAGATAGTAAATTGTATGTTTATGAACTTTAAATATACTACTTCTATTTATACATTATTCTATTTCGACATTCTATTATTATTTGAGCTTTAAAACCGACCTCGTTTGCTTCTTAAGAACCTTAATGAAAGAATCTATTATTCACGCCGCCTCAAACATACACCTAATCGCTACAAAACAACAATGTCTAAGAAACATTTTCGCTTCAAATTGGTTCTTTAGTAAACAGCAAGATAAACAATTTCACTTATCTGTGCACACAAACGGTTGAGTATCAGTTTTCATGTCAGCGGCAAAAATAAAGAGGTCGAAAGCGTATTATACTTATATTAACCGATAGGAATTCGATAAAATCTGCAATCTACTAGACAGGGATATTTATAGACGGACAGTTTTATTCATAACATGTTGTGGTTTACACGTAATCTTGCCGAGAACGTAGAGCGTACAGTAGACAGCACGCCGTGGTCTATTCTCTATGTCCGTCAACAAAGATACGGGCCCGTCCGGACGTATGTAATTGATTCGTCAAAACAAGTGTCAAATTCAATGTTTTGGACGGGCAAAAATTCTTCGGTTACTACCGAAGAATTTTTGATAGTTTTTTGTTTTTTTTTTTACAGTTGTCCCTACTGGGACAACTGTCAAATCGTATTGTCAGTCTTTAATAGTTCAGGCTGAGTATTAATCTTACAAACAACTGATTACCTGCTTAGAGAGTAGACCTTTGGGGGTCTACTCCCTAAGCACGAAATCCGTAGTTTCGGGTGTTTCCAGAAACCTACGCTCATAAGATTAGTTCGGGGCCCCTAGTAAGAATAAATGACAACACGATCTGACAGTTGTCTTTACGACCGATGTGTAATTTACCCGTCCGAAAATGTTAGTTAATCGGGAGAAGTATTCATTTCGATGTAACGAGCTAAGTACTTTCGGACAGACCCGTAGGGACGTAGAGAGTAGGTCCCCAGAACGTTATACAATATGTACCTAACATAATTAACGCAAGACCATACATCCCAATTAGAGCATTGAGTTAAAAGCTTAATATAATGACCAAACCTATTTTTGTTTTAAAGCTAACTACTTATTATTATTAAGAAAATCGTGTTGACCATAGCTTTACTTTATGCATTTAAATTTGAGTCTTATTGGTTTTATATAAGATTTAATTTTCGTTAGCTCAATCGGCGGTCAGGTAATGGCAATAAATCTACATTTTTTATTTAAATACCCATATTAAAAAACTTTTTTACAAAAAAAACACCGACTTCCAAAAACACAATAAATAAAGAGAAAAATACATTTAATTTCGGAAGTCGGTGTCTTTGGATTTGTATTTTAGTTAATGCCACCGACTTCCGAAATTAAAGGTATTTTTCTCTTTATTTATTGTGTTTTTGGAAGTCGGTGTTTTTTTTGTAAAAAAGTTTTTATTTTTCACTTTTTAGCGGGTCAGTTTGTAATTTATCTAAGTTATAATAGCCTAATGTCAACTGCTTATCACCTTTTACAAAATATTGCTTTTCCCGATGCATGGACGTTAATTGTTGAGGAGTTCTCCTAGTAAGAACCAGGAGAACTGGAGCTGATTGAGAAGTCACCATCAGCTCCACTTCACCATACGCATTGTAATGAGCATAAATTGCTTAGCAGCCATATTAAAGTAATCGAATCGCAACCCGTGAAATATTTGTCATTGAGTAGTGCCATTTGTGGTCTTCATCATCAGCTCCACTTTACCAAATCATAATTTCCGAGAGCAAATGCTCAAGTTACTTTAATAATAGACTTAAGCAAGAAAAATTTTGCTAAGGGCCAAGTTTATATATGTTACGCTTAGTCGTGTAAAGACGCTGTATGACATTGTATTATGCGACTTGGAACCTACCAAATTGCTAAATAGACCACATGACGAAAAGGCATTGCGTGAAATGCAACGATTGAGGCTTTTATAAATCATCATCAGCCAATTGCAGTTCACTGCTGGACCTAGACCTCCCGAAGTTTGCGCCAACGTTCGCGATCCTCCGCTTCTCTCATCTAGCCACTACCGGCAACCTTTGTTAGGATAATTATACAGAAGAAAAACTCGCAAAAGTATTTCACTTTAAGAAGTATTTATTCGTTTTTAGACTAAGTAGATGCTGATAATCCTGGCTGCAGCATCAGGCCAGACTTATGTCAACATTGCATTGAACTTAAAATTTAGTCCTGTTTAAAATGAGCCCAAACACGACTACGGTGCTGTAATTTCAAGGTTTGTACTTTTTCTGATGCTCGACTGGCTTCAGCATCAGGTCTCTATGTACTTCGGTGTTCCTCATTAACAGTACGTTTATCCACACATCGAGCCCTTTTCAATGAGCCTAAACACGATATATCTGCTGTTAGTTGTCTAGGAGTTAGGTACTCTGCAGACTATCCTGACTGCAGCATCAGGTCATAACTTGATGATCATGAGACCAAATGTGGCAAATGCTCTATCAAACATCAAAACAATTTACTAAAACAGTCCTTGCCTGTTCGAGTAACTTCTTACTGTTAAGGAGTTGAACCTTCCATCATCAGCCCAGCTACCTGAGATGGTGACAACCGTATGCAAATACACAAGATACTTCATAAAATATGCGAAAAACAATAAGTGAGCCTATAAAATTTGAGGGTTGCTCTCGATTTCTCTAAGATCCCATCATCACACCCTAACTTGGTGACAATGGGACCACTTCAGAACTATCTACATTCCAACAAAAAAAGAATTTTGAAAATCCGTCGAAAATTGGCGGAGTAATCGATGAACAAACGTACAAAAAAAAAAAAAAAAAAAAAAACATACAAACATCCGAACATAGTACCTCCTCCTTTTTGTGAAGTCGGTAAAAATGACCGAAACTGATTCAGTAATCAATTATGAGCAAACTAATTTCAGAACTTACGTTTATTCTGTTACACCTTCTAAAATAGATAGAATAGAAATAGAAGTATAAGCTGACCTCATAATCTATGGAAACTCCGTACTGCGCTCGGCCAGCTCAAAGTCAAAGTATAGCCACAGAGTTGCGGTCCACTGTACAACGAGCGAGCAGATAAGATTTATGTTTGTTCATAGATGGAACATGGTCCGTACAATAGCTTGTTTGTCCGGGGATTTGTCATTTGGCCGGCGCAAATGGCCTGGGAATGCTCGTATAAGGCTCGTTACACAAGCGTTGGGAGCGACCCCGCTCCTGTATGCATAATTGCGCAGAAATGTGCCGACACGCCGGCACTGTTTGTACTACAGCTCTATTTCACAGACCTACCTACCTACTATTGCAATAACAATGTCAAGTGTCGTTGAAGCGCCCTCCTAGATAAAAATTGATTTGAAATATAGTGCGATTATCCAGCTTTATGGCCTGTGTGGTGCCGGACTTAAAGAATAGCACCACCCCATACTTCCCGTGGGTGTCGTAAAAGGCGACTAAGAGGCGTACCGGAGAATGGGCTGCAGCGTTCTCTATGCATTCCTCCACCATACCATACTGCGATCGCCAACCCGCCTGCCAAGCGTGGCGATTATGGCAAACCCCCCCCCTTTTGGGGGAGGCCTATGTCCAGCAGTGGACGTCTTTCGGCTGAAATGATGATGATGATCCAGCTTTATTGGAAGACTACCTTGGTCGTTACGGGTTAGACTGGAAACTGACCCGAACATAGTTGGGGAAAGGCTAGGCAGATTGATTGATTAGAAGACTAGCTTCTGCCCGCGGATTCGACCCCGTAAGATTTCTTGTTCCCCCTTTCCACCCCGTCGCAACGCCTCCCTCGTTCGCTCTATTACTTTGTTTCAGCTTAGCGTTCTTGCTGACTTTCTTAACACTTTTGCTCGGCTCCTAAGGGTTGTAGCGTGATGTTAAATAGCCTATAACCTTTCTTTACAATTGGGCAAAAAATGCAAAAAGATTTTTTCAAATCGGACGGGCAGGTCCAGAGATTAGCGAATTTAAAATTTAAAAGAGTGTCCATGGAGTTTCTTGCCCGTTCTTCTCCATAGGTATTTATGCTTTGGAGTGGGCAACTAGCTTCATATTTTCTGTCTGACCGACTTCTTGACAATTCAAAAGTGCCTGTAAATGATTTAATTGAAATAAATGCTTTGAGCTTGTATGTTTGTCTGAACTCAAACTCAAAGTATTTATTTCAATTTGAGTTTGAGTTCAAACAAACATACAAACTCTTCATCTTTATTATTAGTATAAATACTCGTAGATACTGGATTTTATTCATGTACTTAATTCATGAGTTATTAAGATTTTAAAATACACAGCTAGCAGGACACTAAATTTTCTTTTGGCTGCTCTGGCCTGGCCTAGTTTTGTGCAAATATTTTAGCGAATAATTTCTGAACTCATAATAAGTATGTACCGTAAACGTATATAATAAATAACTGACATTCGCGTGGGCTTGGTTATAAATCACATGTTTACTGTGCGGCTCCCTGCAGACTCAGTGTGATGATACATTACTCTATCGAGTATCTGGAATAGGGATTACAAAGGTCGTCCCCAGGGAAAGTCCCAAAAATCTGTCCCTAACATTTTAGGAGCTTTTGGTACAAACATAAAATTATAGGTGTCTTATTTTCGTTATTGGAGTTTGTACTGGCGACCCTGGCGAACTCTCGGTATTTTCACCGCTCGACGGTTTTTTCTGTCCATTACGTATAGGTAACAAGATATTATGGTTGTGGATTATCTGTTATCCAAACATAAATTGAAAAAAGGTTTCTATTTTCTTTCGTACAGAAATATAAGAAAGGTTTCTTAACAGTTTATGTGGCTTTGAACCTGAAAGTTTTTTAGATCATTGTGCGTCAATGGACTGTACTCGAAATGTACACACATTGTCACAGCCAAAATAAGTTTTTAGAGAGCCTGCTTTACCGACTTAGCATTATCTGCGTCGTACCTCATGTCTATTTTGATCTTTATTATCAAGAAGTTAAATATAGTTTTCTATGCAATATTCTGCTAAATGTAGTAGCTTCAAAATGTGTCCTGACCCACCCACAAGCGGAGAGCTGGTGGAACTCGACACCGCGCTAAACACGTCTAAACACCAGTATTTTACATAGATCGACTGCCTGTCTAACCTCCACAACCCAGTAACTGGTAGTCAAACTTTTCTTGACTGACAAAGATCGACGAAGGACAGCCAGGACTTAACGGCTTAACGTGCTTACTGAGGCACGGAGGGGTCTGGATATGTAATGGATGGCCTTACATCCACACACCGACCTTGGAAAGCGTAGCTTGACCTTCGATCAACGCGTGCTGCTGTCATTATTTAAAGAATAGAATTTAAAAACAGGTGAAGGTATGAAAGCCTTGATTGTACCTATTAATTTTCTCCTCGATCATATTTATGTTACCTACATTATATTCCAGGGTATTAAGGAATATCGTGTTGTATAAATATAATGTAAATAAGGTAAAACCCATTTCGCTTGCGTCAGTCTCGCCGAATAACTAATAAGCTCATGCAGGCACTGCTTGAGTACCTTGCTTTAATAAGATTCTGCGCTAGCATATTCGGGTTAAATTAGGTCTGTAATTACGCAGTTATAAATATGCTCATGCGAGTGGTGTTGCGCAAAGCCGGTACAGCATTCTATTTAACCTGTCATTAATTTAATTAATAAGGCAATTATTTCGTAACTTAGTGAAATAAGGATAATGATGGTTTGTTTTTTTTTAAAACGGCCTGTTGCGAGTCTGACTTTGCACAAGAAGGGTTCCGTAACTTCCGTACCACCGTACGATTATTTTATTTTTATTATTTGTTGTTATAGCGGCCATAGCAGTACACACCATGTAACACACACAAATTTCAAGTGTACCTAAGTGTTTCAAGCGTGTGTGTGTAGTAGTTTCTCTTACGGTTCAAAAGATGCATACCTGTGAGAGATGGACGGACAGACGGACAGCGGAGCCTTAGAAATAGGATCCGTTGGCAGTGGCACTCTTTGTGTACGGAGCGCTCTAGGAAGTAGGTAAATACCTAATAACCCCTTTTCCCGAGTGGCCGCGGGTGTCGGAAATGGGGATTTCGAAATTGTGTCACAAGGTGGCTAGCAGCATCTAATAAACCTAGAGTTAATAAGCAAAAATGTTTTATATGTCAAAAAATATACTTGATAATAAATGACAATAAATGATAAATTATTTTATTTTTGTTAGTAGGTTTGTACAAACACTTTTACACGTCAATCATTTTTTTTTTAAACTAGATGAGGTCGGCGTATAATATTTGATTGGTGGTCTCTGTTCTGGTGGACTTCGTTCAGTAAAAATTTAGTTTTTAATAAAAGAACGTACTTACACAATTTTAGGGTTCCGTACCTCAAAAGGAAAAACGCAACGCTTATAAGATTACTTTGTTGTCCGTCTGTCTTTCAGTCTGTCAAGACCCTTTTTCTCAGGAACTCGTGGAGTTATCAAGTTGAAATTAATATCAAATACTCAAGGCTGCAATCCCTTAAAACAGGGAAAAAATCAAACTTCTAAGTCAACGCAATAAAAAGATACGGGCGATTATGTTCCGTTTATATTCTTCATCTCTCTCATGTAACGAAATGTGCCCGAACGTGATGCGACCTAGCAACACTCAATTCTCATTTAAATTATCGAGACGCAGCCTAAGAAGTTTTACTTCAAAGAATACGTACTGTGATTCTTAATATTTGTAAAAAGAAACAAAAGAAAAATCAAGAAAATTCTGATGGTGTTTTCCTGTAGCGGTCTATACATACAGTCGGTTCATAGTTATTTTACCTCTAATTTTGCATTATTGTCAAAATCACAGTGGTCCTTATTCTCGTTACAATAAGGTTGCTTTTGGGTTGCTGCCACTGACAAGTCTGCCAATATACAGTGATCTTTTTTCCCGTGACGATAAGGTTGATCCTAGGTTGCTGCTTTCAAAGGTAAAATAACTGAGAAAGGACTGTACACGAGTCTATAACGCGATCAAAGTTCAAACCACATTCCCAGCTAATGTTATGTCGAAATATTTTTCATAATATTATTTTTCCACACAAAATAAATAAACAAGGATAGTGATGGATTACGTGATTACATTTATGCGTGACCTATTTTGAAGGATGAGGGTTGAAACGTCAAAATCACTTCATCTGCAGGTGGCATGAATCGACGTAAATTTATAAAGGCTCGCGTCCACTAGGCTCACCGAGCCGAGTCGAATCGAATCGCACAATGTCGCCTCCTATATATTTACTATGAAACTGCGTCCTATAGCGATGAGCCGCGGCACGCCGAATCGAATAGACCGCGCGTATTGCTCGACAAGCGAATTTCTCCGCCGATGCGATTCGATTTTCGACTTGGCGCGCATCATTTGACACGGGGAAGCGGATGCGCGCCAAAGTATTTTTATTATTTTTTATGTAGGTATCATTTAAAAACTAATAAAAATCTTTGTTTAAAAATGAATGAAGAGTTATTAATATCACTGGTCCAACAATATACAGAATTGTATAATCATGAAGATCCGCATTATCACGATGACCAGCATCTGAATGCAGCAGCAGCAGATGAATATATGGCAAGAAATTGGGAGAATTATGAATGAAATTCGTGAGTTTTATTATAATAACTAGCTGCGCCCCGCGGTTTCACCTGCGTAATTGTCGATCCCGTGGGAATATCGGGATAAAAAGTAGCCTATATGTTAATCCAGGGTGTCAGCTACCTCCATACAAAACTTTATTAAAACTGGTCCAGCCGTTTGAGCGTGAAGAAGTAACAAACATATAAACACACACACACACTCACAGACACACTCACAAACTTTCGCCTTTATAATATTAGTGTGATATTGTAAGTGAACACATTTATTTATTATATTATTATAATTCATATTTGTTGTGCTGCTGCTGTTGCTGTCCACGACGCAAAAACGACCTACTTTGACAAAGAGTTGCGATGAATGAACAATTCGATTCGTCTGAGATGGACACACAAGGAATAAATGCGGCTCGACTCGATTCGCTTCGAATCGACGCGTTTCTGCTTTAGTCGACGCCAGGCTTTACAAATTCGATCGCCTAGTGATCGCTGAGCATGACGTCCTGGGCTTGACTCCCAGTTTGAGCCAAGTGTTATTGGGTTTTTCTTTTCTATCTGCATTTTCTCAGTAGCAACCCGATGTCTGATTTTATGCCCGGTTGCTGGCAAATATAGGCTCGCATTTGACTTAAAGAACTGGCGAAATGAAGGTGTTATACAAGGTACTTACCTTTTTTTTGTTGTTGGGGTAAAACTTTCAAAACCCGGCCTCCGGGGATGGGAGGTCGGGTGAACCTAAAACCACCCCGGTGATCACCATCAGCACATAGGGGAGGTCCCGGTTCCTCTTAAAAGACCAATTCCGGAACCCCCCCGTGCAACGCCTGTAAGGCACATCACTGGGTATACAAGGTACCTACACCTCTGCTTGACCCTACGGGAAATGGCGGCGTGATGTTAGGTATTCATGTATGTTTCTCTCTAAAAATAACCGACATAATATCAGAAACCTTTTTCATGTTGTTGCTCTCAAGTTTTTTTTTCACGAGTAGCTATTTCTTTTTTTTCTCTTGAGTATTTCTTTGAGCGGGTCGTGGCTAAATAAAAACACACAGGTCGATCGATCAGGTTAAGCTACGCTTGCCGCGGTTGGTCTGTGGATGGGTGACCATCTTTACATACCGAGACCCTTCCGGGCCTCCGAAAGAACGTTAAGCCGTTGGTCCCGGTTGTCATTCGTGGATCTTTGACAGCCGTTACGGGTCGTCAGAAGCCCGAAAATCTGACAACCAGTGTTACTCAGTGTGGAGGTCAGACAGGTAGTCGCTCCATGTAAAATACTGGTATTCAGCTGCATCCGGTTAGACTGGAAGCCGACCCCAACATAGTTGAGTAGGGTGGCTGGTTGCGAAGTAGCTAACAGTTTCTTTCCACTTAATAATTCTTTTTTGGTTAAGTATACCTGTTTGGTTAAATAACAACGTAAAAATGTGTCATTAGCTGATTTTCCAATATTGTACCTAACCTCCCTAAATCTCGTGGGATGCCAAGCTAATTTCAACAGCGCCAATACATTCAAGATGTGACTTTATGGCATATTAAAATTTAAAGTAATCGTTCCCGGAGGCAGTTCCTACCTGCATAATAGGCAGTTTTAAATTCGATTCGTGACCATCACTGGTGTTCGCATCTTCCGATAACAAACCCGAGACAAAGATAATAACGACCGGAAAGAACAACGCCATTTGCTTCTGATTTTAAAATTTTCATGGAATTTTAAAACATCTGGCCTGTACCTGTTCCCCTGTTCAGGGGGCCTAAAAAGGCCACTTTGGAGAACCATAAAAGGATGACGTTACGTATGGCGTACGTATGGCGAAGACAGTCCGTGTTTTACTTTTTATCACTGCACTACGTAGGTACAATCAAAGAGATTGGGATTGGATTGATTGGTATTTTACCACAGACAAAAAAAAAATACTGAAAAATGCTTCACCAATGGGATTTGATACGAATATCTTAACAGTTAATCCATCCATGTTAGTCCATTATGTTATCCTTTTATGTTTCTGCAAAAGTGGCCTTTTTAGGCCCTAATAGTGTACTATTATTGTAGATAGGTATCCACACCTAATATTACATTCACATTTCGCCAGTTATGTTAATGTTCTAGAGGGCAAGTCGTTCTGTCGGCGAATCGTTGGTCGTAGAAACGTTCTATCGGTGAAACAATGAAAAGTGAATCGTTCTGTCGGCGAACCGTTCAACAGGGAAACGAAAGTCGGAGACCTGTTGCAGAATCAGCTACGCTAATTACTTTCCAATCAATAACCAAGAACAAAACCAGAATGGGCCGGGTGCTTCTCATAATTTAATTATGGAAAACCCAATATTTATTTATTTATTTAATACTTCAAGGACATAAATGTACAGAGGCGGACTTAATGCCATAGGCATTTTCTACCAGTCAACCTTTGGGTGATGCAGAGACAAACAGTGGTAGGTGCAATCAAGAACATTGAGTAATAAATATTTTAAATATTTATTGATACGCATAAACCTATCAAAACTATGAATATAATATATACCTAATTACATATAAATATAAACACAAATAAATATACATAAATACATGAATATAGGTACTTACTAAAAAGAAATAAGACAAACAATGGGAAAATATTACCGTTGTGATGACCCAACTAGCAAAATAATCCTGGAATGCGATTTTATAATGCTACATGGACTTATAAAGCTCCGATGAAGGTTTTGGTGGTTGCTACTACGCTTTTAACAGCATAAATACATGCTGTTTTTACTCAAGTACGTTGTATCCTATAATTTTTACTTATATTCGTATATAGGATCATATTTCCTGACAAATATAGGATCAAGACTCCTATAAAAGCATGAAATAAGAGTAATTACACTCAAGAGTAATTACTCCGGTAAGTCAGACTTAAATGCGCCTATAAGATAACATCTGCGGGCCATTTAAATCTTAATACTCCTGTAGGAGCATGTACCGGGAAGACATGCACTGAGGAGCAATTGCTCTTGTTATTTTTACTTATAGCCTTATATAAGCTAATATTTTGTGGCCAATATAAGTAAATTAAAGTTAAATTACTGTAAGTCATTTATGTATCTGGTTTGGTTTAACATAAGCTTAGAAGTAACTGTTAAATGGATTTCATATCCACGTTTTAAAAATAATTAATCACCAAGATTATAACAGCAGTCGGTAGGATAAAATGTTCTCTATATTTTTTTTTTTAGATTTATCGTATGCCGTTTTAAACCTAGACATATTTATATAGGCATTCCACAGTAGTGTTATTGTCTAAGTAATCTCAAACAATCCTGGTTAAAACCCTTAAGAATCCACTTTTGCTTGTAACGACCAGTACAGTAATCGGTAACAATGGCGAATCTTCTTCGGTTTTGAGATAACCCAATATAGAACCAATATACTTATATTGGTACTATGTCACACTTGGAAATGCTAAAAATACTTATTTTAGCACTATGTCACACTTGGAAATGCTTACTAAGAAAATGTCAGCTGCCTTCATAATATTAATTTAATATTAATTAATACTAAAATGTAAATAAGCAAATTTCAAGAGGCGCTTTAAAATTGTAATCAAAACCATGATAGATTTCACAGAAAATTCATGTTCCCCTACGAATAAGCTTTAAGACTAACAATTTGACAACAATAACATTTTGTTTTTCTACTATGGTTGACATTAATAAATTCTGATTCATATAAATACTTATCCTCAAGATGTTAAAAATATTTTTTTTACAGAGCACAACAATGTCCGATAAACTCACTTTGACTGTTCACAATATATGAGCTTAAGCAAGCATTTCTAGGCGCTTATTAATCTAATTTTTTACTATAACTTACTTACATTGAGATTAACAGGAGTATTTGCATTGACGTAATTCAATTACAGGAGCAATATAGGCGTATATGGCATTTCAGCGGTCTAATATAAATACGTTATAAGTAAAAGTAGACTTATAAAGTGGGCCCTTTTCCCGACTTATATGTGGATATAAGTCTCATATAGTCCTCGATAAATGATGGTTCTAGGATAGTATAAAAACCACTTTTTGCTAGTTGGGGATACTGCCAGCTTCTTGCGAATGTGTTCGCGAGCCTTAACTTTAAAGGATAATCGGTTGGTTGCCATCCTGATTTCCTGGGGGAGCGCATTCCACAGAGAGATAGACTGAACGAAGAAGGAAGAGTGAATGAAGTCTGTGCGGTGAGTGGGACATTGGAGAAGACGATTGTGTGATGAACGTAGATTTCTATTGTGGTTGGCGCAAATGTACTGAAAGTGGGGGGCTAGATAACCAGGGGAAGACGGAGAATCAAGAAATGAGAACAAGGTGGTCAGCGCCCTTAGCTCTCTGCGCTGGCGTATGAGCAACCACTTTAGAAGCGACCGATGCGCAGAAACATGCTCATATTTACGCAGATTGAAAACGAATCGAATGCAGTTATTGAGAAGGCGGTCAAGTTTGTTGAGGAGCTCTGCATTCAGGTCATAGTAGCACACATCACCATAATCGATGATAGGGAAAATAAGGGACTGTACAAGCATTGTCTTCGTACTTGATGGTAATAAATTTTTCAAACGGTACAATATAACTTTGCCTTAACCGAGAATCGAACTTAGGAGGATGCTTGGCAGTCGCGCTTGCGACAACTAAACCAACAAAGCAATTTCAATAATGGTAGATTCTATTACTTAGCTATAA
Source organism: Mesoligia furuncula (assembly GCA_916614155.1). Lineage (NCBI taxonomy): Eukaryota > Metazoa > Arthropoda > Insecta > Lepidoptera > Noctuidae > Mesoligia > Mesoligia furuncula. The sequence goes on along the minus strand of OU744803.1, from coordinate 12,710,544 downwards.
TGCAGCCATTCAATTCATACATTACACTCCAATGATCAATATTTACATAATTCCCAACACTATTGGATATCAAAATGATTACTGGGTACGTTCGGCTATTTAGCTATTTTTGGGTTCGAATATGATATTCATGATGTGTCAAATAACAACGTTATGCTAACAACATGGGCCAACAATGAATGCATTAATTTGTGTAGATACACTAAACTACCGTTAGCTGCCGTACCGTCTGCTGCAAATTTAGAATGATCTAAAATTGTAGCAATACTACACTCGAGAGCAATGAATCCGGGTCACTTAAAGAATGTTAAACATCTCGGAAACTAAAAATGATAGGTTAATGCAATAAATTGTATTTAATAGACAATGTAATACTCCTTAAATGAAAGTAAAAAAAATATGAGTCACCATACATTTTATTAACACAAAATTACATAAAGAAAAAAACTGCTGATCTCTCCTTAAAACAAAAATAGGAAACATGAAATTTTTGAACTTTATTACGATTTTTGAATTTTAATACTTCGTATTGCCTCCTCGTGCTTCCATTACTGCGTTTACGCGGTTCGGCATGCTGTACACCAAGTTCCTTATACGATTTTGGGGAATATTCTCCCATTCCTCTGTGAGAGCAATTTTGAGCTCACGAAGCGTGATTGGGGGAGGGTTTCGTTGTTTTACGCATCTGCCTAGCTCGTCCCAAGCATGCTCGATCGGGTTGATATCCGGGCTGCGCTCTGGCCACTCCATACGAGTAATGTTCATCTCTTGAAGGTAGTCATTCACAATCCTACCTGTATGAGGTCGGGCATTGTCATGCATAAATATAGCATCCTCACCTAAATTGACCATAAATGGACCAACGTGATCATTGAGGATTTCTTCCACATATCTTAAGCTAGTTAAAGAGCCGTTTTCTATGATCACCAGCTCTGTGCGACTTTCAGAAGAAATTCCGGCCCACACAAGTACAGACCCACCACCGTAGGCTACTTTTTCTTCGATGCATGCTTGCTTGAATCTTTCCCCTGGTCTTCGATACACTCTGTGTCTTCCATCGTGCTTGTAGAGCATAAATTTTGATTCGTCGGAGAACATAACTTTTGACCAATCTTCAATACTCCAATTTACGTGGCTCTGGGCATATCTTAGTCTTGAAATACGATGCCCACGCTCCAGTTTAGGGCCGTTTGCAGGTCTAAGGGGTTTTAAGTTAGATTCAGCAAGACGACGTCTTACTGTCCATGCACTTGGGTTACTTCCTCCGAGGCGTCAAAACTGATTTGTGAGTTCAGTTCCTGTGAGAAAGCGATTTCGAAGCATGGTGTTCACCAAGTATCGGTCTTCTCGTGCTGTGGTACACCTGGTTCTGCCCGTTCCTGGTCTGCGTAGGTTAGAACCAGTTTCTTCGTAACGTCGGAGAACTCTTTGTACTGTTGACAGCGACACACCGACAGTCCTGGCTGTATCGCGCTGACTCCGACCGGTTTCCAGCATTGTAAGTATTCTGGTGCATTCTTCAGGCGTAAGCGACATAATTTCAGCTTGAATAATGAACATAGAGCACTATCAACATGGTTTATGTACCCACATAAATGACAGATTACAAACAAAAGCAAAACCAAATGCTGTAATTTCGTAGTTCCATCTTCGAAAGTGGCCCTTTTTCAAATTTGATTTTTTTATGATATAACTTTACAATAACTAAGAAGTTTTAATACCTTCGTTTAAGGAGTATTACATTGTCTATTAAATACAATTTATTGCATTAACCTAGCATTTTTAGTTTCCGAGATTTTTAGGATTCTTTAAGTGACCCGGATTCATTGCTCTCGAGTGTAGTTTAAAATTGAGCAATTCTGAACCAAACCAAAATAAATATGCGACATTGTTCAACTTTGCCATTCGAATTTAGTTTCTGAACGCTAATGAAGTAAAAAGTTCTAACTGCCTTTAAATTAAGTTCCACAGAAAATAGAAGTTGTCGCCTCGGCGAAGAGTTAATTCTTATTTGCATTGGATTTCAATAAAACTTGCTTGAAAGGACTTTTTCGAACCATTTCAGAAAAGCCCGTCCCATTTGACTCGATAGATCAACGAATGACAGCCAGGGCTAACCGGGGTCTTGGTATATAAGGGATGGTCACCCATCACCACCGGACCGTGGACGGTGCAACTTCGGCAAGTAAGTTAAGCTATTTGACTGCGATCGATCCGTGAGGCTGTTATTGCCTAAACAAACACAGCAACAATGGCTTATCGATATATACAACTCTATAAGTCCAAGAAGCAAGCTTTCGAAGTTCTGTACAACGCAATTATGAACAGTCTCAATTAAATAAGTCGTCATAGCGTACCTTTCAACTCACATAATTCTACTTCTAACTTTATGAGTTGAGTGAGTACAAGACATTGGTATTTTAAACTTCGAAGTTCAGTATGACAATCAAGTAACGTTAGGTAAATATCTACCGAAATTATGTTCATAACGGAAAACCGGTACATTGTGATTTATAAGGGTAGGTAGCGCCGGGTGTAATATAAAACAAGAACTTTCTACACGCTTGAGGTTTTATGGCGTACTTAAGTACATAACTTCCATTAAAGAACCATACACGTAGCTTTATTATGGCTTTATAAAGATGAAGAAGTTACCAGATTCGTATTTACCCGCGGAACGGTTCTTCAGAACAATTTATTACTTAGTAGCTGCGTGCCGCGGTTTCACCCGCGCAAATGTCGATCCCTTGGGAACATCGGGATAAAAAGTAGCCTATATGTTAATCCAGGGTGTCACCTACCTCTTTACAAAATTTTATCAAAATTGGTCCAACGGTTTGAGCGTGAAGAAGTAACAAACATATAAACACACACACCCACACACACACAAACTTTCGCCTTTATAATATTAGTGTGATTTATTAAAATGACTGCCTCGTTGGTTTACTGCTGAGCACGAGGTCCTGGGTTCAATCCCCAAGTCGGGAAAAGTGTTATTGGGTTTTTGTTTCTAGAATTTCTCAATAGCAGTCTGGAGTCCTGGATTTGTGCCCGGTTGATGGCAATAGGCCCCCTATTACATGTGACGTAAGCATAACTGGCGATATGTGGGTTAAGCAACAACAACGTTACGTTGTTACGTTATTACGTTATATTATGTTACGTTATACAGGGTTATTGGTAAAACATTAACAACCTCTTAATAGGTCATTGTACTCATCACTATGAACAACTTTTACTATGGGACCAAACCTGAAATTGCGAAAGCTGTTCCCTACATTTATGTTCGTAGGTATAACTTGTCAAAATGTAGGGAACAGCTGATTTTTTTTCGCGATTCCAGGTTTGGTCCCATAGTAAAAGTTGTTCATAATGATGAGTACAATGACCTCTTAAGAGGCTGTTAATGTTTTACCAATAACCCTGTATATGTTACGTTATATTATTAAAATGAATCCTTTTTCAAGAAAAGTGTTAGAGTAGATGAATTTGTAGAATCCGTACCACTGTAAAAAAAAGACTAGCTTGGAGATTTATGTCATAATAATTCATTCAAATGTGCACGTACTTACATTTATAAAAGTGGTGTCTGCTGGCAAAGCTGGGATAGCGCTCCACAGCGGCAAGAATAAATTATATTACTTTGTGAATCCACTGAATCAAAACCGAGTTACAGATTATTTTAAATCCATATTTTTTTTTCTTTCCGGTTTGTGCGAAATGCCTGTGCAATGGCTTTAATATTAAAATTTATCTTTATTTAGATAGCTGGTAGGCGCATTATTACGTATATTATGACCGTAATTATAAGCCGAATTTACATTAGAGGAAACTAGTTGCGCAAACATAGTTATTTAATGATAGAATAATAGATATGAAACTTTCATTCGAATTAATTTTGTTAATGAATGATATTTTCACGTATAGATAGATAATTATTTACACGTGAAACTATAATCAATGACACTGAGTAAAATAGAATAGAACAGACATTTATAACTTCACACTAATATTAAAAAGGCGGAGGTTTGTGTGTGTGTCACGCTCAAACGGCTAGACCGATTTTGATAAAATTTTGTATGGAGGTAGCTGACACCCTGGATTAACGTATAGGCTACTTTTTATCCCGATATTCCCACGGGATCGGCACTTATGCGGGTGAAACCGCGGGGCGCTGCTAGTAATATTATAAATGCTAAAATGTGTCTGTCTGTAACCTCTTCACGCTTAAATCCCTGAAACGATTTAGATGAAATTTGGTATAGAGATAGTTTGAGTCATGAAAAAGGACATAGGATAGTTTTTATACCGATATTCCCACGGGATCGGTACTTATGCGGGTGAAACCGCGGGGCGCTGCTAGTAACATTATAAATGCTAAAATGTGTCTGTCTGTAACCTCTTCACGCTTAAATCCCTGAAACGATTTAGATGAAATTTGGTATAGCGATAGTTTGAATCCCGGGAAAGGACATACGATAGTTTTTATCACGATATTCCCAAGGGAACGGCACTTATACGGGTGAAACCGCGGGGCGCTCCTAGTACATAATACTTAGGTGTTATAATACATTAAAGCTTAGCCATATTTCACAATTCGGCATGTAACATTTATATTATTAACATTACCTACCACGTACCTATCAGTGGCGAAGGGTGAATTAATGACAGAGGTAAACCGGAGCAAAAAAAAATGACAATAAAATGTCAATAAACCGTTTCATTAAATTCCTATTTAGATCTACTTTTTAGGGTTCCGTAGTTCCTACAAGGAACCCTTATAGTTTCATCATGTCCGTCCGTCTGTCTGTCTGTCCGAGGTTTTGCTAAGAGACCGTTATCTAAGGTAGATATGCCTCAGAAAGGGTTACCTGGCCCGGAACATAAAGGGCTAAGGAACGAACACGGGTGGGTTTTAGTCAGTAACCGTCTCATTACAAAACGAGATCTAATTTTAGACCTAGCCTAAACCTTCTAGCCAGTTATTCTATTTTGAACTTTATTCCGGCAAACGTAAAGTTCTTAATGCAAAATTGACAACTTAGACTCGTGGTTTAACGTCAGTTTTTGTAATAAGAAATTTAGCTTCGTCGGATTATAGTTCGAAATTTAAAAATGGCTGGATGGTTTAAACCTGGGTCTAAAGATAAATCTTGTTTTGTAATAAGGCCGTAAGAGTCTGACACTCCCTTCCGCTCCACCCAGAGCGGGAGGAGTCATTTGATGATTTCCCATCCGCAAAAAAAAAGGTAAGCAGGTATGCTTCATGCGAATTAGCGAAAAATGATGAATTGACTATAGAGTGGTTGTGTCCAGAATTAGTTTACTGACAAGTTATATGATTCATATAATTGTTTTTTATTTAATTTTTTTTAATTCTATTAACCTCTTAAATAAATTGCAAACTATAGTTTTGTATAATTTAGAAGCATTTTTTTTAATTTTTGTAAATGTAAGAACCATGTTTCCGTTTATTATGATTTTTTGATGTTGACTTGAAAGAGCATGGCAGTTGAGAACTTGTCATGCTCACTTAAATGTCTCACCGATGGTGGCGCGTGTGTTGGATCATTCGGTTCCCTACAAACTGGTTGAGCTGGATGGTGCTGATCCACGCGTCATGTTCGTGGACGGGTGCCGTCGGTTGAGACTGGTCATCTCTTAACTGCCAATGCTTATTTTTGATGTTATATTTTGAATTGTTTCTTCATTTGTGTCTTTTTTTTACATTGTTCTCACATATAGAAGCAACAAGAATAATGTACCCAGGATTTTGTAATATCTTGATTTAAAAGAGTGTCCATGGAGTTTCTTGCCCGTTCTTCTCCATAGAGATCTACGTTTTGGAATGGGCAACTAGCTTCAAATTTCGGACTAACTGATAGACAATTCAAAAGTGCCTGTACAAGGTTTAATTGAAATAAATGCTTTGAGTTTGAGTTTTTCGGTGGGAATCGAGTTGTATAGTAGGTACCTTAGCTACTGGTACCTATATGACACATATTGATATCTAGTTACTTAACTTTGAGTAGGTAAGTACCTACCTACTATTTGAAAGTGCTCATTTATTGACATCGATTGACGTATAATAAAGCTATAAAGTTTATTTGCAGCCATAAAACCATAAAGAAGGCAAAAAATTCAGGTTAGCTTTATTTGTTGCAGTGCTCGTAAAACTTTGATGTGGACACGTACTGCCTAGGTGGCGCTACTTAAGTATATCACGTACGTGCTTCTTTTAGTTAGTTGAAACAGGCATTCGGTGAAATATTGAGCTACTAGCCGTGCCCGCAGGACTCCTTCAACACCTTTGGGCCTGTGCACACCACGTTTTTTAAACGCGTCGTTGACGCGCGTTTTAGAAACGTGTGTCGACGGCGCGCTTTTATCCTACAGAAGGTCTACAGGCTGCGTCTGACTCGCGTGCGTATCGCGTCTGTATCGCATACAAACGCGCGTCAACGGCGCGTTTAAAAAACATGGTGTGCACAGGCCCTTTGACGGCACGGTTGGCGCAGAGGGCGCTGCGTGTCGCGGGTTCGATTCCCGCACGGAACAAATATTTGTATGACCTACAAGTCGTTGTTCCGGGTCTGGCTGTTTATGTATGTGAGTTTAAATGTTTGTAAACGGACCCACAATTCAGGACAAATTCCTAATGGTAATGTATTTAAAAAAAAACAAGAATTGGTCCTCAAAAGCTTTAAACAGAGAGAAGTGGGAAGAGAGTACACACACACAGGCTTTTAATAATAATAATAATAACCCCGCCGCCGTATCTCTACGTTGACGCCGTGGTGGGGCTTGCGCGCTCCGAACTCTAGGCCTATGCCGGCAGAGTTTACTTTGCTGGAACAGGTCTAAGGTGAGGAGCCAGACCAAGAGAGATACAGAAATCCGCAGGGCAGCATGTGGCGAGCTGTTGGGCAGTAGCGACCCCACGGACCCTATCTTCAGGGAGAAGTCTTGTTTCTCACCTCTGGCTTGCCTTTATTGGCCGGCTGGAGTGAATAATGACGAGGAACAGAGCTCCCACCTCATTCTTGCCTTTATTGGCCGGGTTGAGTGGAGATTCGCAAGAGCAAACGTGCTCCGAGGAAGGAAGTATTCCAGTAAGATGCTGGTAGGGATCTTGACCGTACTTCCGGGATTGTCCTGATAGCCGTGGAATGCCTCTCCACTCCTCATAAGCACCTCAGGACATGTTGCCCCCTTGTTGCTACGTCACTATGTGCTAGCGACCGTTTCCGGGGCCCATTATTGAGTGTGCAAGTCACCCCCTGCCATTTTATCCGTGTATATATATAACATTGATAAGGCAGAGGTCATAGTTATTCCATAGTTCTTGGTAACCAGTCCACTTTAGCCACCCAAACCCATAGTCCGACTTTTTGTTTTTCCATATCCTGCAATAGTCCTACACCAACCGGGGGTTATCCTTGGGTGCACTTGCATAGCGCATACAGGGATAATCGTCGGTTGGTGCCGCATTTCATTAAAATTTCCTAAAGGGCCTCTGCGAGTTGGCTTCGACCCCTCGTACGCCTTTCAAAGGACCGGGACCCCATGGTTCCGAGATATATATAAAAAAATAATAATAATAATAGCTGTGCTCGCTTCTTTCGCGTGCATGTCGAAATTGGGTTTAAATGGGTTTAATTTTTTTGCGCGTAACCCTAATTCTTATTCTAAAATAATAGCCTAAGTTAGTTCTTCTATTTTACAGTGAAAGTCCCGTCAAAATCAGTTTAGCCGTTTCGGAGATTAGCCGGAACAAACGGACAGACAGACAATTTTTTTTTAATTTGTTTTTTTTTTAACATACCGTATATACCTTAACATGCATTTATTAAAAAAAAGTTATTTTGACATTACAAACGGACACTTTAATTTTATTTATTTGTACAGATTACAAACAGACACCTGAATTTTATTTATTTGTATAGATTTACGTCTGGCATTACGAATGTACAGACGCCAGCAAATCAAGTTACCCGAAACTGTAAAATTTTCCCAATCAACCTTGAACCTTATGTTTTAGCAATAATTTTGAAAATCTATTAATAACAGATTGTAGTAGCTTGATGTGCTGTACACTTCGGCCAAGTTTACAGCCAACATTTGGAAACAAAATTCCTTTAACTTCGCCATCATAACAACACGTCACGTCGGTTGGGCAGAGGTGTGCCTCGTTGGTTCAGTGATAGCGGGCGCTACTGCTCAGCATGAGGTTATGGCTTCGAGGCTAGGTTGGCCAAAATGTTATTGGGTTTTTGGAGCCCGGAATTTGTGCCCGGTTGATGGGAACAGACTTGCCCCCTATTACATGTTAAGCTTGGTTTGCTACCGTTACCGTCATTATATATATGAGGTGTGTGTTTGCAAAGAAACACAACGAACTGTTTAAAACAGCAGAAGAGGTATGTTCACGAAGTCGGCGTGACCAATACACACTTGTACTTGTACTAGACGAGCTGCCTAGGTATGCTAAATATAATAAAAAAATTCTAGCTATGTGTGTTAGTTTATTTAATAATTTACCAAATACATTAAAAGTATTGAATTGCAGACTATTTTAAATTAAATTGTATAACTGGTTGAATGAAAAGAGTTTTTATAGTATTAATAAATTTTTAGAACACTAACGTTGACAGCACAATTTTGCATGCTTTAATTACTTATAAGCAAAACATGTATGATCTCATTTTGTATTGTAACACCTTTTTATACCGTGTTTTAGGGCTGATTTTCCCATCGCCAGATAACTTTTATTCGAGGAATAAAATTGACGTTTGACAGTTTTTGTATGAAATAACTGTCAACATTTCAAAATTATTCCTCGTATAAAGTTATCAGATGATTGAAAAATCAGCCCTAAAGCAAATAAATATTATTATTATTCTCGTTTATTTATCTATTTACTTACCTAATTACATTTTTAAATATTAACTACATATTATAAAAAACATAAAAAAATATAAAAAAATAGTGATCCGCCGGTATCGGGAGCAGGGCCCAAGCTACCGGTGGTTAGGGCTCCAGAGACAGGAACCTCCTCACAATGCGAGCCGTATCGAGGAATACTGCCTTCTTAATCAAGCAGTACTACCTTCTTCTTATTATTATTATTATTATTATTGTTATATTCTTCTTATTATTATTAATATTATTATTCTTCTTATTATTATTATTATCGGACTTAAACTTACTATGCTGTGGATAACGGTGTGAGTTTCACATATAAATAATATCTTTGTTTATATTATTTGCGCAGATATAATGTGTTACTGTTCGTTTGTCCCAAATAAATAAACATAATTGGCGAAATGTGGGCGTGCTAAAAGGTCCATTAATTTATTTATAGAACTATGGCCCTAGAAACGTCCGCGCCGTTTAATATGTTACGTCGTAATTTTTTTGCTGTATACGATATTAGCGCGCCGGGTCGTGCCACTCGTGCTACGCCGATCTAGGCACGTTTGCTGCCCTCACTAATTGCACTTTCTAACGCTCCGCTGCAACCTGCACGATTGTTCTCCGCTTCGAATATGTTCAATTAGTCGATACCTTTTATTTCCATGAGCTCCTTTTGTTTTATTACGGGTCTGCCTTTACTAACAAACGAATAAGGCTTAGAGGAATTTTTACTTCCACAACGATTTTCGTATAGAGAATACGTATCTTGCATTTCTAAGTTTTATTTTCATGTTACTTCTTTTACTCTGTGAATAATTTATTTTTAAAATTTATACACTGAATTAACTTCGTTAAGCAGATTGTTTTACGCTAAGCCGTTGGTCCCGGCTGTCATTCGTGGATCTTTGACAGTCGATCGGGTAGCCACAAGCGCGAAAGTTGGCAACCAGTCTTACCAAGGGGTATCGTATTACCCAGTAACTGGGTTGTGGAGGTCAGATAGGCAGTCGCTCCATGTAAAATTCAGTTCCATGTGATATTCAGCTGCATCCGGTTAGACTGGAAGCCGACCCCAACATAGTTGGGAAAAAGCTAGGCAGATGATGAAATTTCTTATACATAGTTAACTAACAAACCTAACAAAAACTATTATCTAACTAAAGTAAAGTTAAAAAGTTCCTCCGCATCACTGTCAACTGGTAATGTGCCCAAGGGACTGGTGGCATCGCCACGTTGTATGGCATTGCTGGGTTCTGACCTAGGTAAAAACCAGGCCTTGGGTCACGGGAAGTGTCAACTTTACTCTTTAATGAGATTTTTTGCGATTTTACAAATGCAATCAGGGGAGCAGAAAGTATTGGTACCTTCTGCCCGCGTGGTTGTCAACTACCTATGCTATAAAACACCGTACTATATGGCACTTGGCAATAGTGTAGCTTTCTATCAGTGAAAGAATTTTCGTAATCGGATCAGTACTTCCAGAGAATACCTCCTACATCCAAACTTACACCGTCTTATTACAAAACGAGTACTTATTACAAATCCATTTAACGTATTTTGAACTTTATTCCGACAAACGTAAAGTTAGTAGTAGACTCGGTTTTAACTTCAGTTTTTTTGTAATAAGAACTTTAACTTCGTCGGATTGTAGTTCGAAATTTAAAAATGGCCCGATGGTTTAAGCCTGTGTCTAAAGATAAACCTCGTTTTGTAATAAGGCCGACAAAGTTTGCCTGCCTCTTAATAATATTATTGGAAAGGTGTCTTGGGTTCGATTCCCAGGTCGGTCAAAGTGTTATTGGGTTTTTCCATTACGAATTTCTTGTAACAGCCCGGAGTTTGGAAGTTGGCGATGTGATACCCCCGTGCCTCGGAAAGTCCGTTTAGCCGTTGATTGGATTGCCGTCCTATCGGACTATGGTCTTTCTTTCCTCACTCTCATAAAAGTGAGGGAAGAAAGAGTACACCTGTGTTTGCGCATACACTTGTCCACTATAATATCTTCCGCGCCTAAGGCTATAGTCCGCGCGGAACTAGTTGGCCGCGCCTTAGGTGGGGACAGGGGTGAGGCGGCGGGTTGCCTAGTATTTGCAACGCACATGAGATTAATGACAGCAAGCGCACGCGCCCCGCCAGTGTTGCCAACTCCAAAAGTTCAAATTATCGAGTTCCCACGTCGAAATTATCGTTTTCTGGGCAAAATTATCGTACAAAACAAAAAATACCCAAAAAAAAAAACGACAATGAAGTATGTGCCAAGTTTCACCACTAGTGACCGTCTATTGTACAGTAGCGTACAGCTCATAAACAAATCGCCGTCAAACTGTACACCCACAACCATAGACGGAATGTGTCACGAATCACAGGAGTGTTTATTTACTTTTTATTACTTCCTGTGCGCACACGTGCCCACAACACATTAGAATACAACATAAATATAACTAGATAGAAGCAAATAGAAAGGTATCTGATATAACCACAGGAATACAGGATAAAACGCGGAGTTTCAGACGGATGGAAACGCAAGTGAAAGAAATGTGAGGAAAAGAGAGAGAAACACATATAAAATACACTGTGAGATTTAAAACTTACTGGTTGACGTACGTGACATTGACATTTTGTTGATTTTTTATTAGCGTTTAATTTTGTCTGACAAATAAGCTTTGGAACTTTTTTTTCTTCATTACTCAAAATTATCGTACGTTAGACATTCAGTATCGTACATCGTACCATTGCCAAAATTATCGTACGCCCCCAAAATTATCGTCGTCGTTCCAGCCGATAGACGTCCACTGCTGGACATAGGCCTCCCCCAATTTTGGGGGGGGTTTGCCACAATCGCCACGCTTGGCAGGCGGGTTGGCGATCGCAGTATGGTATGATGGTGGAATAAATAGAGAACGCTCATAGATAGAGAAAATTATCGTACGGGTTGGCAACACTGCGCCCCTCCGTCCCACCGCTCACATACCTAAGGCGCGGCCAACTAGTCCCGCGCGGACTATAGTTAGTCTCTGTTGAGATTGGCCGCCATGGCCGAGTTCCGGTCGGAAAGACTAACTATATAATAATATTATTTTATTTATTTACCATTTATTTTACCATTAATGTACACACATATACAAGCTGTTGATTTGCATCCTAGTCAAATTTCAGGAGGTTGTCATAAAAGACATAAATAATCATTTGAAGTACCTACGGTAGGGGGCAATAACTAGTAAGCGCTGCTTTTTTTTTGTTGTAGAAATTTAACAGTATTTCAGAATTAAACCCTTAATTCAATACAAATAAAACAGAATCACCCGACTATGCACACAGCGACAATGCATGCAGCTGCCATGTAATTCCCCGCGCCCGGCCGTCGCGTCGCGGAGCAATGACCGGTAGCAATAATTTTACCTAATTTTAATTCGAAAATCACCTACATTATTGTCATAAATTTTGCTTGATAATTAACTCATTTTTGAGCATCATTGGAATACGGAAATCTTACTAATGACAGTAATACTAGTGCGCCAAAGAAAAGTTCACTGACCTGTTTATCAGATGATTAATAATATCGATTAAATTGGTTGATTTGAAACTTTCCTTCCTACGGGCTTAGGACCGGCAATAATTCTACCTTTGTTGGTGTACCGATCTACTAAGTCTAAAAATGTTTTCTACGTTTGATGGAAATGGAAAGACGTTCTAGTTAAGTGTAAGTACGTGGTATACTTTCGACTCTTAGGTATTATTGGCGTAGGTAGTTAAAAATTTGAAATAACTTATTTACACTAATGAAATTGATTAAGCTAACAACGTATTTACAAAATGTACAAATAAATAAATTGGCAACTTTACCTCCGGTAACATAGGTAGGACCTATGTTACCGGAGGTAAAGTTGCCACGTACTTAGGTAGTACGTACTGGTTTTCCTTCAGCTTAACAACACTAACACATTCGTTTTTAAAGTGTCGAAAACGACAAAATGTAATCCGCACGGCATTATCACCTGGGTGAATGTCTTATGCCTTGGGGTAGTGGAACGGGTGTTGCAGTTCACGCTTCAGTATGCGCAACACTGGTGTGGTGCATAGCAGCCAGCATGACGCTCTGTGATGGTGGTTCCCGATCGGGAAACATCCGGATGACTCCACGTAGGCTGTCTCCACTGATGGCATACCCACCTGACCATCTCCACCAGCACGACATTTGAATTGAACACTTTGTACCTACGTCTCAACGATGTACCGAGAAGCGGAATTCGCAAAGCGCACGAACGCTGCGGCGATTTCAATTACACTGTTAGTTCCGGGGCCGCGGGGGCGTGACTTAGGGTGCGCGGGAGACTAAGTACCCGCTTCGCCGCATCGTGATTGGGGGATGGGATTGATTACCTATGAATTTATCGAATGATAGATTCTCATGCGCATTTGAATGTGTGTGTTCATGAAAGCGCGGTTATAGGGCTAGTAACAGACGGGCCGCGTTTAAATACGGCTGGTTCACACTTACGGATTTCCGTAAATAAGAAAAAAAAATAAAAAAAATACCTACCCATTTTATTGTTGATTTGGGTCGAGAATCATTAGCATAATTACGTCCTTGAATTTGATTAGGATGCAAATCAACAGCCTGTATAAACAGTCAAGAAAAAACAGAACAGAAATATAGGTACCTACAAAGGTGATGCTTATTTCTTAATAAATCTCTTCCAGCGTACCTGCGATAGGACAATAAATAGAGAGATGTAGACAGCGTGTGAAAGAGTAAAGGAGACAAAAAAAATACATAAAATCTAAAAACACAATTCACTTAATAAAACTAAACAAGTATTATGAGAATATACTTACATACATACAAATAAACATACATACTATTAGTTCGGGTTCTGAAAAAGCAAGGGTAAGTATCGTTCGGGGTTAAAAAAAATCTACGTCAAAAAATCAGCGGGTGGGCGACATTAAACCTAGTTTAGGCTTATTTATTGCTGGCTATATTTGGTAATAAAAATAATACCAATAACGATATTTCAAGTGATTGGTATAATTTATCTTTCCGAATACACCCACTGGGAATGAATTGGTTTGAGGTCAGGGCGGTAGGCTTTTACTTCCAAACAGTAACTTGATTATTTATTAACCTTACTGTTATGGAACTCTCAATCTATCACTCGAGAGAAAATGGAAGTTTTAGCGTGTCAGCCAGTAACCAATCATCACAGGTTTGCTATTGTTGGAAGATAAATGTGCAAAAATAAGGACTACCGTTATGATTTAAGATGCTTACCTCTATGTGACTGCATGTCTTAGACTCATCTTAATATAAATAACCCTACAGATTACAACGGTTAACTGGCAATATTTTCAATCAATTCTTCAAAAGGTATTTTACCCACTATTAATATCTTCATACAAAAGCCAAAACCTTCAATTCGAGGGCCACGATTCGACAAGAATTAAATCAGAAAACTTATTATTACTTAAAACTTTTCGATTTCGATCAAAAAGTTTATCGGAAGAGAAAAAAATATCCGAATGATGTCGTAAAAGTGTATTGATTGCGTGACTCGCGGGCGGCATTAATAAATTGAAGATTTTTGCACGAACCTACTTACTGTAAGTGCATGTAAGGTGTATCTAATGGCTAATATACGAATTGAACTTTGAAATATATCATCAGTAGGTAATGTTAGAATCCTAACTAAATCCTAACTAATATTATAAATGCGAAAGTAAGTTTGTTTGTTACCTTTTCACGCCTAAACCACTGAACCGATCAACCTGAAATTTTGCATATACATATAGTCCCCGTCACGAGAAGGTATAAATTATGTAAACACACATTCACGGGTTCGCAACTTTTGGATCAAATTAAAAAAAAAACAGTTTGTAATGATTTTTATTTTTATATAGGGATATAATTAAGGTAACACACACATCTAATTACTGCCGTCAGACGATTCCAAGTATTCTGTAACTTACTTCAAAATGGCGATGGCGGCCCAAATGTTTACGTTCCATGAGTCAGACGCGTTCCAGTACCACAAATCCGACCAAGTGAAATTGCTCGTTAGTTTCGTATTACACGTACGTTACATTGAGTTGATTGAATTTAGGATTACTTATTGAACTTTAGTATAAAGTTCATTATTTACAAAGTTTATAGCTTCTCGTGACGGGGACTTTAGTCAGGTGTACAGAAACGGACATAGGGTACCTTTCATCCCAAAAAAATGTGCTGTTCCCGAGGAAAGCAACAATAACGTTATTATGATAATAGATGGCGCCATCACGTGTCTTTCGAATTAGGATTGAATTATAAGTATTAGAAATAACGGGATCGAGATTTATGCGGATGAAACCGCGGGGCGCAGCTATAATAAATATTTCGACCGCAGATGGAATAACGTAATCCCGGTTTTTATATAACAGTTTATATTTATTGTCAGTACTTATAGAGTTACGAGCAGACTGTACGTCGGGTGTCGAAAACCGTTCAAAGGCGAGGCTCGCACTGAAATAAACCAATATTCAATGGCACATAAACAAAAATAACAAAGTATTTATGATGTTGAATGATCCAATTGTTGAACGTTTACGTTTTGCGGGCTCGGGAACGTGAAATCCTTTTGACATCTTTCGGCAAGTCGTGAAGAACGCGTGTGTAACATTTTTGTCATGTCATACGTTAAGCCCGGGATTTGTGGGATCTCAGTATGAGCCTGGGGCTCAAACCACGATATTTATTTATTTACGACGCCGTAAGTTTGTTTTGTTATCATTTTGGACGACAGGTCGCCGGTTGCAAAAGTGGATGTTTGTGTTTTTTTGGAGTTATGAGGAAAGTAAGAAACATAAAGTTATATCGGGGGGCCTAAAAAGGCCACTTTGGAGAATCATAAAAGGATGACATTATGATTCGTAATATGGCGCAGACAGTCCGTGTTTTTCTTTTTTTCGCTACACTACGTAGGTACAGTCAAAGAGATTGGGATTGGATTTGGGTCGTATTGATTAGTATTTTAGCACAGACAAAACAAATAAATGGAAAATGCTTCACCAATGGGATTTGATACGATTAACTTAACGGTTAGCAGTCCATTATGTTATCCTTTTATGATTCTGCCAAAGTGGCCTTTAGAGAAGATTTGTATCATTGTGCATATTCGAATAGGTTTCATAACGAATGTAATGGATTTACCCGTATAAATCCATTTGGGAAAATAATCTCAACTAAGACTCAAGAAAAAAAAAAGATTATACTTTTTCTATGTTTGTTTGTTACGCTTTCACGCTAAAATGGCTGAACGGATTTGAATGAAATTTGGCACATGGGTAGATCTAGATTATGACATAGGATACCTACGTTGTATCTCGATATTCTCACGGAATTGATACTTACCTACTAATGTATGAAATCGAGGTACAGCTAGTCACAGTTATCACACTATAAATAGTATTATTAAGGCGAAAGTTTGTGAGTATGTGTGTGTGTTTATATGTTTGTTACTTCTTCACGCTCAAACGGCTGGACCAATTTTGATAAAATTTTATGAAGACACCCTGGATTAACTTAAAGGCTACTTTTTATCCCGATATTCTCACGGGATCGACATTTATGCGGGCGCAACCGCGGGACGCAGCTAGTAATAAATAAAACCAGCCTATTATTGTCCCACAGGGCAAAGGCGTATTCTCATACAGAGAAAGCACGAACATTTATCACCGCACGCTTGCTCAACACGGGTTAGCAATTTCAGACTCATATTTACATAAACAGGATGAAATTGAAAACTTGCGCGAACTCGAAATAGGAGGTTCAGTAACTTCTGTTACATAATCATTATAAATTGTCATTTCCTAAATCTTAAAAAAATCGTTTATTTATCTTGTTAGATAGTGGAAACTAAAGTTCATTTCAAATAAACTTGCGATAAAGTTTGTTCAGCTCCTTCTACTAATGTATCCCAATATTTCCAAACCATACGAAAAAAATGTATGGGCAGTGTCGGTAACACGATCAAAACATTGACTTACTCCGTGTTTGGTATTATGAAACTCAACCGATGCAATGTTAGCGACAGTTTTGTATGACGAACGATATCTATCGTAAGTTATTTGGACTTTTTGGTACAGGGTGGTTGAATGACATTTATCGTAAGTTTATTTGAAAAACACTTTAAGTTATTACCTTCAAGTAGACGAGCGGAATTATCGACGTTCCAGTAAAAAAAAATATCTTAACCTATAGAAACAATTAAGAAAAGAAATTAAAGTATCAATTATCATTATCAATAATTTTAGCGCGCACACGTGAAACAAGTTGCTACGCGTTGCACTAGCGGTAATTTATCTAATTTTAACCGCTCCTACGAAAAAGAGGGTGCGCGACTACGTTGACAAATTGCTTGCCTACGCGCACGTATGTGCATCCCTTTTTTTTAATGACATGCTCTAAATCTTTATTTAACACGTTGAATTAGGTATTTTAATTTGGCGCATCATTATTGGTCCAAGTTTCCTCACGATGTTTTTCCTTCACAGATGTGATAAACTCAAAAAACGTCGCGCAGTCGGGTTACAATAATTCTGCTCTTTTCCGAATTCACAAAATGATTTCCCAAATGGCGAAGACTTTCAGTAGCGGGTTTATATTCGATTTCAATCTCAGCAAAATGTTTACAAACTTTCAATTGTGGTTTGTAAACAAATGCTTTAAGGCGAAAGCGCCAGGGTAGCTCGCGAATTTTTTTTTTTACGGTTTTTGCAATTTGCTGGTCAGTATTAAGTTGTACGTTGGTTAAAATATGATTCGCGGCCGTAACAAATATGTATTTACAGAATTATAATCATTAAAGTCATCAACACAACTCTCTAAGACCAAGTACAGGCACGTAAGGACGCGGGTACGGGCAGGGTGGGACGGAGAGTAATGGGTAGCTCACCGTCCGATCAGGACCAGGCCCGTGCCGGACGGCGCGTACGTGTTCCACGCGCGCCTCAAAGAGATGTCAGCATCGGGGAGGATTCGGCCCTAAGGGGCCCCTTAGGGCCGAAGCCTGCCGGGTCAGCGGGATTGTCCGAAAGGGTTACCGCTGGCCCGGAACATAAAGGGCTAAGGAAGGAACACGGGTGGGTTTTAGTCAGTAAAAGTCTGACACTCCCTTCCGCTCCACCCAGAGCGGGAGGAGGCATTTGATGATTTCCCATCCGCAAAAAAAAAAAAAGACTAAGTAATCCCCAAGAATGACTATTTCATGAAATCTTGACATTTGGGGATTATACTAACTTAACAAGTTGTATTACTGATTGACAACTTATTACTGACCAGCAAAATGCAAAAAACGTAAGAAAATTTGAATTTCGCGGGCTACCTTAGCGCTTCCCCCATAAGACAACAACTCATTTAGTTGGGTTACAAAACAACCGCGAAGTACATATGACTCAAACTTGACCGGAACCATCAAGCTTTCATCTCTGAAGGGGCAGGCTGAATTACCTACATATCATAAAAAGCTAGGTCCGATTTTTGTGGAACTTAACGAGATTTTTTTTGCTATTCTGTTACCTCTTGTTCAAACAAATCACTTTCCTCTTATAAATTACTCCATTCGAACTCCGGGCATGTCTGCGAATGTTAGAATCAGAATGGGAAGACTGAAGATATCAATCTTAGAATCAGAAGAAGAAAAAAAACATACATTGAAAAAAAGGAAAGATATATCTTTTTTTTTTTAGTACTTATATGTCATAGTGTCACTTAGTTTCTTTAAGTATGTTTTCATTTTTTGTATGTTGGCACCTTGTTTTTATATATTCACTAGCTGCGCCCCCCGGTTTCACCCGCATAAGTGTCGATCCCGTGGAAATATCGAGATAAAAATAGCCTATATGTGTGTCAGCTACTTCCTTCTTTGATAAAATTTTGTATGGAAGTAGCCCAGGGTGTCAGCTACTTCCATACAAAATTTTATCAAAATTGGTCCAGCTGTTTGAGTGTGAAGAAGTAACAAACATATAAACACACCCCCACACACCCTCACTCACAAACTTGCGCCTTTATAATATTAGTGTGATGTCATTTGTTATCATTTAATTGTGCTTTTGTGTGTTGTGTTTCGTCTTTGGTGTGTACTAAATAAATGATTTATCTATCTGTCTATCTATCCTTGCATCAGTGTGTAGTGTGTGCATCATACCAGTGATAAGCTCGCGGCGACTGCAAAGCTTTTAGTCAATCAATGAACATAAAATTTACCAGTCAGTAATTGCCACAAATTAATGGAATGGAAACAATGATAATATTACAATAAACATGAGTATTACCTATCTGAAATGCAAGGTGGTACATTTTCATTTCAATTTGCGGAAATTATCATGCTGTGGCTGCGGCACTGACTGTATGAACAATAAAAAGTCATTATATTTTAAGATTTAAGTAAACATAAAAAAATCGGCTAGCGTAGTGTGGGACGCCCCCCAGCCAGATGGACGGACGACCTAAAGAAGTTGGTGGGATAGACTGGATGCGGAAGGCGGTGGACAGGATGTTGGTGGCGCGGCCTGGGAGAGACTTATGTCCAGCAGTGGACTGCGATAGACTGAGTATTAAGTAAACATCATATTGGTCGTTACAGCGGGATGTACCTATTCCTTGGTTTGGCTGTACAATAAAGTACTTATTATATATCCAATTATCCATCTACCGCAAACAAAGCAGGCAGACGGTAGACTTCCGAAGGCGACCGCAATACGCAGACTGCGGCAGCAAACCGACTGGTTTTTAAGTAACTCTATGAGGCTTTCGTAGATGGCAAAATTGCCGCCTGTCACCGTTTTCATAGAGTTACATAGAAACCCATCCTGTCACTACGGTCTGTCAAAGCGATTGGACGATATTAAGTTTGCGGTTCGGTCGCCTTGGGAAGAGCACCTTTAGGGCTTGTACACAAAACTGCGATGCGACGTCGCATCGTAAAAATCTACGAGCTCGCACGACGCATCGCAAGAACTTGCGAATTGATTCGCATCACGCATTCATAAGGGCTTGTACATAAAACTGCGAATCGGTGCGATGCGAATTTGCAACGCAGAAAACTGCAACACAAATTGCTGCGATGCGACGTCGCATCACAGAAAACTGCAATAGGAATTGCTGCGATGCGACGTCACATCACAGAAAACTGCAATAGGAATTGCTGCGATGCGACGTCGCATCACAGAAAACTGCAATAGGAATTGCTGCGATGCGACGTCGCATCACAGAAAACTGCAATAGGAATTGCTGCGATGCGACGTCGCATCACAGAAAACTGCAATAGGAATTGCTGCGATGCGACGTCGCATCACAGAAAACCGCAATAGGAATTGCTGCGATGCGACGTCGCATCCCAGAAAACTGCAATAGGAATTGCTGTGATGCGACGTCGCATCCCAGAAAACTGCAATAGGAATTGCTGTGATGCGACGTCGCATCACAGGAAACTGCAATAGGAATTGCTGCGATGCGACGTCGCATCACAGAAAACTGCAATAGGAATTGCTGCGATGCGACGTCGCATCACAGAAAACTGCAATAGGAATTGCTGCGATGCGACGTCGCATCCCAGAAAACTGCAATAGGAATTGCTGTGATGCGACGTCGCATCCCAGAAAACTGCAATAGGAATTGCTGCGATGCGACGTCGCATCGCAGTTTTGTGTACATTTTGTGTATGAAGACACCCTGGATTAACTTAAAGGCTACTTTTTATCCCGATATTCTCACGGGATCGACATTTATGCGGGCGCAACCGCGGGACGCAGCTAGTAATAAATAAAACCAGCCTATTATTGTCCCACAGGGCAAAGGCGTATTCTCATACAGAGAAAGCACGAACATTTATCACCGCACGCTTGCTCAACACGGGTTAGCAATTTCAGACTCATATTTACATAAACAGGATGAAATTGAAAACTTGCGCGAACTCGAAATAGGAGGTTCAGTAACTTCTGTTACATAATCATTATAAATTGTCATTTCCTAAATCTTAAAAAAATCGTTTATTTATCTTGTTAGATAGTGGAAACTAAAGTTCATTTCAAATAAACTTGCGATAAAGTTTGTTCAGCTCCTTCTACTAATGTATCCCAATATTTCCAAACCATACGAAAAAAATGTATGGGCAGTGTCGGTAACACGATCAAAACATTGACTTACTCCGTGTTTGGTATTATGAAACTCAACCGATGCAATGTTAGCGACAGTTTTGTATGACGAACGATATCTATCGTAAGTTATTTGGACTTTTTGGTACAGGGTGGTTGAATGACATTTATCGTAAGTTTATTTGAAAAACACTTTAAGTTATTACCTTCAAGTAGACGAGCGGAATTATCGACGTTCCAGTAAAAAAAAATATCTTAACCTATAGAAACAATTAAGAAAAGAAATTAAAGTATCAATTATCATTATCAATAATTTTAGCGCGCACACGTGAAACAAGTTGCTACGCGTTGCACTAGCGGTAATTTATCTAATTTTAACCGCTCCTACGAAAAAGAGGGTGCGCGACTACGTTGACAAATTGCTTGCCTACGCGCACGTATGTGCATCCCTTTTTTTTAATGACATGCTCTAAATCTTTATTTAACACGTTGAATTAGGTATTTTAATTTGGCGCATCATTATTGGTCCAAGTTTCCTCACGATGTTTTTCCTTCACAGATGTGATAAACTCAAAAAACGTCGCGCAGTCGGGTTACAATAATTCTGCTCTTTTCCGAATTCACAAAATGATTTCCCAAATGGCGAAGACTTTCAGTAGCGGGTTTATATTCGATTTCAATCTCAGCAAAATGTTTACAAACTTTCAATTGTGGTTTGTAAACAAATGCTTTAAGGCGAAAGCGCCAGGGTAGCTCGCGAATTTTTTTTTTTACGGTTTTTGCAATTTGCTGGTCAGTATTAAGTTGTACGTTGGTTAAAATATGATTCGCGGCCGTAACAAATATGTATTTACAGAATTATAATCATTAAAGTCATCAACACAACTCTCTAAGACCAAGTACAGGCACGTAAGGACGCGGGTACGGGCAGGGTGGGACGGAGAGTAATGGGTAGCTCACCGTCCGATCAGGACCAGGCCCGTGCCGGACGGCGCGTACGTGTTCCACGCGCGCCTCAAAGAGATGTCAGCATCGGGGAGGATTCGGCCCTAAGGGGCCCCTTAGGGCCGAAGCCTGCCGGGTCAGCGGGATTGTCCGAAAGGGTTACCGCTGGCCCGGAACATAAAGGGCTAAGGAAGGAACACGGGTGGGTTTTAGTCAGTAAAAGTCTGACACTCCCTTCCGCTCCACCCAGAGCGGGAGGAGGCATTTGATGATTTCCCATCCGCAAAAAAAAAAAAAGACTAAGTAATCCCCAAGAATGACTATTTCATGAAATCTTGACATTTGGGGATTATACTAACTTAACAAGTTGTATTACTGATTGACAACTTATTACTGACCAGCAAAATGCAAAAAACGTAAGAAAATTTGAATTTCGCGGGCTACCTTAGCGCTTCCCCCATAAGACAACAACTCATTTAGTTGGGTTACAAAACAACCGCGAAGTACATATGACTCAAACTTGACCGGAACCATCAAGCTTTCATCTCTGAAGGGGCAGGCTGAATTACCTACATATCATAAAAAGCTAGGTCCGATTTTTGTGGAACTTAACGAGATTTTTTTTGCTATTCTGTTACCTCTTGTTCAAACAAATCACTTTCCTCTTATAAATTACTCCATTCGAACTCCGGGCATGTCTGCGAATGTTAGAATCAGAATGGGAAGACTGAAGATATCAATCTTAGAATCAGAAGAAGAAAAAAAACATACATTGAAAAAAAGGAAAGATATATCTTTTTTTTTTTAGTACTTATATGTCATAGTGTCACTTAGTTTCTTTAAGTATGTTTTCATTTTTTGTATGTTGGCACCTTGTTTTTATATATTCACTAGCTGCGCCCCCCGGTTTCACCCGCATAAGTGTCGATCCCGTGGAAATATCGAGATAAAAATAGCCTATATGTGTGTCAGCTACTTCCTTCTTTGATAAAATTTTGTATGGAAGTAGCCCAGGGTGTCAGCTACTTCCATACAAAATTTTATCAAAATTGGTCCAGCTGTTTGAGTGTGAAGAAGTAACAAACATATAAACACACCCCCACACACCCTCACTCACAAACTTGCGCCTTTATAATATTAGTGTGATGTCATTTGTTATCATTTAATTGTGCTTTTGTGTGTTGTGTTTCGTCTTTGGTGTGTACTAAATAAATGATTTATCTATCTGTCTATCTATCCTTGCATCAGTGTGTAGTGTGTGCATCATACCAGTGATAAGCTCGCGGCGACTGCAAAGCTTTTAGTCAATCAATGAACATAAAATTTACCAGTCAGTAATTGCCACAAATTAATGGAATGGAAACAATGATAATATTACAATAAACATGAGTATTACCTATCTGAAATGCAAGGTGGTACATTTTCATTTCAATTTGCGGAAATTATCATGCTGTGGCTGCGGCACTGACTGTATGAACAATAAAAAGTCATTATATTTTAAGATTTAAGTAAACATAAAAAAATCGGCTAGCGTAGTGTGGGACGCCCCCCAGCCAGATGGACGGACGACCTAAAGAAGTTGGTGGGATAGACTGGATGCGGAAGGCGGTGGACAGGATGTTGGTGGCGCGGCCTGGGAGAGACTTATGTCCAGCAGTGGACTGCGATAGACTGAGTATTAAGTAAACATCATATTGGTCGTTACAGCGCGATGTACCTATTCCTTGGTTTGGCTGTACAATAAAGTACTTATTATATATCCAATTATCCATCTACCGCAAACAAAGCAGGCAGACGGTAGACTTCCGAAGGCGACCGCAATACGCAGACTGCGGCAGCAAACCGACTGGTTTTTAAGTAACTCTATGAGGCTTTCGTAGATGGCAAAATTGCCGCCTGTCACCGTTTTCATAGAGTTACATAGAAACCCATCCTGTCACTACGGTCTGTCAAAGCGATTGGACGATATTAAGTTTGCGGTTCGGTCGCCTTGGGAAGAGCACCTTTAGGGCTTGTACACAAAACTGCGATGCGACGTCGCATCGTAAAAATCTACGAGCTCGCACGACGCATCGCAAGAACTTGCGAATTGATTCGCATCACGCATTCATAAGGGCTTGTACATAAAACTGCGAATCGGTGCGATGCGAATTTGCAACGCAGAAAACTGCAACACAAATTGCTGCGATGCGACGTCGCATCACAGAAAACTGCAATAGGAATTGCTGCGATGCGACGTCACATCACAGAAAACTGCAATAGGAATTGCTGCGATGCGACGTCGCATCACAGAAAACTGCAATAGGAATTGCTGCGATGCGACGTCGCATCACAGAAAACTGCAATAGGAATTGCTGCGATGCGACGTCGCATCACAGAAAACCGCAATAGGAATTGCTGCGATGCGACGTCGCATCCCAGAAAACTGCAATAGGAATTGCTGTGATGCGACGTCGCATCCCAGAAAACTGCAATAGGAATTGCTGTGATGCGACGTCGCATCACAGGAAACTGCAATAGGAATTGCTGCGATGCGACGTCGCATCACAGAAAACTGCAATAGGAATTGCTGCGATGCGACGTCGCATCACAGAAAACTGCAATAGGAATTGCTGCGATGCGACGTCGCATCCCAGAAAACTGCAATAGGAATTGCTGTGATGCGACGTCGCATCCCAGAAAACTGCAATAGGAATTGCTGCGATGCGACGTCGCATCGCAGTTTTGTGTACAAGCCCTAATACGAGTAGCACGTCCCTTAGAGGTTAAAAATCATAACTTATTTGTGCAATATAATATCTGTATGATCTCCTGTCTCATATACATTAGAGCTCATATCCCCTTTCATAAACAGACAGCTATTTAATGTACCGTCTACCATGTTGATGCATGAGTGTTACTCAATATCCTGGTTGAGCCAATAGCATTTCCTCCCTGACAAGTTAAATCTACTTAGGCGTGACTTTGCTCCTTTTATATTTATTTATTTATCCATTTATATCAGGCATCAAGGCGCATATAAACGCATACAATACAATATTAATATTACTTAAAAATACTATAATACAACATTATATTTACGCTAAAAAACTAACGCACACGAAGTGTCAGCGTCGTGTTTCGCTGACTGGTGTCATGTAGACGGCCACGAAACCTGAAACTCGAAACTCTTCTTCTTCTTTCTTCTTCTCTTCTTCTTTCTTTCTTCTTGATTGCATCGCTGTTGACTAACGAAAAATCAGCCTAAACTGTTCCCACTGCTGGTACACAGGCCGCCTCTCTGGGAAAGGGACTGGGCCGAAATCCACCAACCGGGCTCAGTGCGGGTTGGTGGATGTCGCATATCATCGATTTTTTTGTTCTGGGACATGCCGGTTTCCTCACGATGTTTTCCTACACCGTTTGGAGAGCAGTGGTGATGAAAGTATTTACACAAAGTAAAGTACCTGCCTGGGTTTCAACCTACGAACTACAACTCGTACCTGGTTGTTTTTTATAGGTCCTGGGCGTGTCCCAAATAAAATATTCCTCTTTAAGTCGCGGCTGTTTCTACTGGGCCACCACTTCTGATTGACTACCGCCACTAAGTGATATTGCTAATAATAATTAATGAGCATCCGATGTAATCCCGGCTTTAAACAGATTGCTCTAATTAGTGTCGTAAGGATTACTAGGTGCAACATAGGATGAATTATGATACGTACCTAACAGATACTAATACTGCTTTATCGGATGCCCGGTAACCTGGGTACTTTTTGCTTATTTAGGATGTTTTTAGTACAGCCACGAGCATAAGTATGTATACACTTGGCTTTATTCAAAGGCAATTTTCTCCTTTATTTTTGAATGAAATTGTATTTAATTACGAACATAGTATTTTCGAACCCATAGGTTTACGTAAAGTGTCGTATTTCAACGTTGCATTCGTCATTTCACGAAAAAATCGCAATTGAAAGTCGCTAAGTGTTGACATATTAGTGCTCGTGACTGTACATAGTTACTAACGAGCCGCCTCTATTTCGCATGGGTCAATGGCGACACGTTAAAGCATAGATATTTCTGTGCTAAATAAGTAATAAGTTAAATATTAAACCTTCTGGAATAAATGATGGTGAAAATAGCATAGATGGATTTCCCATTGAAATTAGAAGATTTATACTGTCACACAGACAGACATCAAAAATGACTTCATTTTATACTAGGTACATATAGATTACAATTCAGATTACGCCGATTCCATGCGTGTGCAAATCTGCATGGCGCTTAAAACGCCCTCTCTGACAAATCTCATAAGTAGTAGCAATTGCAATTGTTTGAATGAAGTAACAGCGGTGTTATTCTGTAAAAATCTCAACGTGAAAACTTAGGTGAAGTGAGCGTGGAGTGAGCTGTCAATAGTGTCAATTCCTAGCAAAAACAAACTCACTTCACCTAAGTTTTCACGGTGAGATTTCTACAGAATCGACCGGCAGCTTACAGCCAGCAGTGAATTAAATCACAAAGGCCCTGAACACTGAACAGCCTTTCAAAACACTCAGAAGAAAGCAAAAAATAAGTCGGAAAACGGAATAAGTGAATCCTGAAAAAGGTTTTTAAACTCAGTAGTGGCGTGAAAAGACTTAGCTAAATGGAATCGCGTGCAAAACCGCTCCGTTCTGATTATTTACGGCGTGCTGCTATTTTTGTAGCGGGAAAAATACTAAACATATTTGCATGTCACATGGTACCTTTTGCATTATTCAGGAGTATTTGATTGTTGCAGTGAATATTGTGAAATATTTTATTAAACCGCGACGCAAAACTAACTTGTTTATCATAATTTTGTAGGCCATACGTGTTTGTAAACCAAACATATGTACGTACGTTGTACGCTCCGCCCATATGTACAATTTCTCGAACTCTAATGCCATTGACACTCTGCCTGTAGTCTGTTCAAATAAGATAACTGAACTTGCCTTTATTTTCAGCGTACAAGTCATAGACGTCTCCAGAGGTGCGTCTCGTATCAAAACACATCTAACGATCCCAAATATTTAACAAAATAACAAAGACTTCTTAAAAATTTGCTCAGTTTCAAACCACGTTTGAAATTGGATTAGTTTTCACGTAGTTTCAACAATTTATGATAGAGCTTTTATTGGATCTAAAGCAAAAAGTACAATACCAAGGACAATAATTTAGCCAATTAGAGTTTTTAAATCAACAGCCGTTGCTACAAGACCTTTAAAAGCTAATAAGAGTTTATATAATAATATCAGTAGTCTAAAATAATAATAATACCAGCCTATTAGTGTCCCAGCGCAAAGGCGCAGAAAGGCGTCTTCATATACAGAGAAGGCACCAGCATTGATCACTACACGTGCTCGACAGACGGTTTAGCGATTTCCGACTTATACATTTTAACTTTTGGCCACGTAGATGTCGGAAAATATCCCATGGGAATGTACTACCGTAACTAAGTTGCTATTTGTAACCAACTTCAAAAAAAGTTCGTCGGATTTTTTTTTATATATGTTCCCCGATTACTCAAGAGACGGCAAGACCGATTTGAAATAGTAGATTGTTATACAAGGGTCGGAAGGAATCAATTCCCATACGAGGCATTTAGACGCCCGAGCGCAGCGAGGGCGGCTATAGTCCGAGTGGGAATTGATGGCTTTCACCCGCGTTAAACAGTCTACTTTTCATTTCGAATTTAAGGAAAGTAAAAAATAGTAGTTTTTCTAAAATATACATTGATAATAATTACATGAATAATAGGTATACACCTATTTATTAGTCTTTTTAAATTTGAAGTATGGAACACACCACGTCACCACCACATGAGTAGTTTCTGTGTCACCACCGCGGGCCGTCCCGCTTACTAGGGCCCGTATTATTATCATTCTGTCTGCATTCTTACTTTTACCATTTTTCATAAATTACTTAGAAAACACGATAATGTTGATAAAAATTACTAAAAAATTGTGTTGCGACGTGACACTTTTTAGTGCTGACCGTCCACCCAACTTTCTTATTTCGATTCAAAACTTGCATCCAGCCTTATCGATACTCGCAATAAAAAAAATGAAAAAAAAATTGTAGAAACTGAATAAAAACTCTTTAAAGTAACAAAATGTATTGAAATGTAAAGTGTTTGCAGAATATCCAATCTATATAATTAATTAATTATCATCATTCTCAAAAAAACTTCTGGTAAGCCTACCTAAAAAATGTTTACTGGGAATTCTGTAGTAAACTATAATTAGAAAGTATCAAAAATAAAATCCACAATAAACAATTGTCCAATAAATTAAAATAATTTTAAACAGCGAGCGCATTCCGAATATAAATTCAATTATAGAAGCATTTCGGCGCGAAATTCAGTAAATGAGGTACCTACGGCCTGTCTGTTATTGACATGATATTAGAAGAGATTGAAATGATATTAGAAAAGCATAAATCATTATTATAAACAATGCTTATTGTATTTATTGCTTAAAATAATTTTATTTTATTTTCAAATATCGATTACATTCATCATATTAATTACTCAAGTCAATCGAAATTTAAAAAAAAAATGTTTGGAATAATCGCTTTCACACATAAATAATAATAAAGCAATAAAAAAAAAACAATAATGGTCGGCTATTTTGAACCCAAATTGAGTAGTGGTAATATTAATACGTATTATTGAACCTGTGTTTGAATATTACGTTAAAACCTGGGCATTTTCGTGTTGTTTATAATATTATCAATAACATTTGTCACATTTTAAATCTTATCTACATCTGTGTGTGTGAAATTTGTGAAAAGTAAAAATTTAAACACACACGATTGGCGCGAAACTTCGACATTAGATATCAAAAAAACTTCATTACCACTACTTATTTACCTTAAGCTATGGATAAATTCGTCAAATAATTAAATGATGTATATTCACAGCCCAATATGGTAAAGTCAGGATGTTCGAAATCCCCAATTTTTATGTTTTTTAGCCTTGACCACGACTGCCATCAAAATGGCGATTATCGTACTTATGTATGTTGAATTTATTCAAGGTAAATTATTAACTTGTGCGCTAAATATGAAAGATTTAATGGCGTTAACATATGAGCTTTTTATCCAACTTTCCTAATTAACGCACATTCATAAGATTTGATGGGTAGCATAATAAATATTTACATAATCAATTAAGGGTGTCGTATGTCTGACCGAGCTGACTACTTAACTAAATTTAGTTCTATTTTTAAATTTCATTCCCGTCCTAGGGAGGGAAGCAATTACTATGAGTCTTTCCCGCCCATAGGTGGGAGGCAGCGTTTTCCACCCGCTATTCGGATCAAACAAACACTACTTTCCGAGTATGAGCGATGAAAAATATTTTTTTTTGTTTGAATGGGTATATTTGCCATTGTCATCAGGTTCGGATCTGATAATGAGGTCCTAGCGAAATCGAAGGAACTGTTCAAATATTTTAGACACACCTACAGCAATTTGGGTATTTTTTATAGTAATTCGTGCATTTGCTCTCGGAAAGCACCATTTCATTTGGTGAAGAGGAACTGATAATTAAGACCACAGATGGCCACCGGAACTACTCAATAATAAGTATTTCACGGGTTGCGATTCGATTACTTTAATATGGTGCTAAGCAACTTATGCTCGTCACAATGCGAATGGTGAAATGGAGCTGATGGTGAAACACCAGGAGAACTCCTCAACAATTAACGTCCCTGCATCGGGAAAAGCAATATTTTGTAAAAGGCGATGAGCAAGTTCACATTAGGCTATTGTATCTTAGATAAGTTATAAACAGACCCACTAAAAAGCGAGAAATAAAAACTTTTTAACAAAATAAAAACCGACTTCCAAAAAAAACACTGCAAAGTGAAAAATAACTTTAATTTCGGAAGTCGGTGTCTTTGGATCTGTATTTTAGTTAGACTTCCCGGCGGTTTTTTTTTTTGTTAAAAAGTTTTTATATTATATGTATATATGTACCGAGAGGTTCAGGTTTCCCCACGATGTTTTTTTTGGCTAGTAGTCTGACAACATTTATAACTATTATTATGTTCCTATAGATAAGTTCAGGTTTCCCCACGTTTTTTTTTGGCTAGTAGTCGGACAACATCGGAATATTCGTTACAATTTCAAGAGGAAAAACTAATTGGCATCCAGACAAAGCATGTTCAATGTTCATACTACGTCCTTATGCAACGGTAATTCGATCGATGCTCAGCGATTGTATTACTCAACAAGGTACACAGGTACACTCACCGTCATTCTGCGATACAAACCCACACAATCAATATCAATCGTGTGCTGTTGACCGTCCAATTGTTCGTGGTTAGCTACGAAATTATTCAAGGTACGCGGAAATGATTGACTTCGTACTAGAGTATACTGTGATTGGTATAAATTAGTTTGTTCAATATAATTTTAGTTGTCTGCGTAGTTTTGATTCAGGCGTTTGGTTTCGTTTCACCTGCGACCTCTTCCTTAATCATGGTGTCGCTGAAACGATTCAGCCGTTTGGTTTCGTCTCGCCTGCGACCTCTTGCTTAATCATGGTGTCTCTGAAACAATTCTAAATTAAAATTAACATAACATCATGCCTGTAATTCCACAAAGGGTTAGGCAGAGATGTACTTTAGCATGTACAGTCAACAAAAGAGATAAGTATGCAGGATCGTCGGATATAGTTGAAGTTTAGTAAGAAACAGATGGATGTTCTCGGACAAAATTTCATTTTATTAATAGAAAACAAACAGCTCATTTACCAAATTAAATTTCAGTCGACAATATCCACTGGTTTCTTACTAAGCTTCAACTATATCATACGATCCTACATACTTATCTCTTTTGTTGACTGTATAAGGGGCGAGCCTTTTGCCATCAAACGGAAACAAATTCAGGCTCCAGGCTGACTAAGATAATCCTGATAGAAAAACCAAATAACACTTTGCCCGACCTCGGAATCGCACCCAGGACCTCATGTTTGGCAGTAGCGCTTGCGACCACTAGACCACAAGGCAGTCTTAAAAACAGATTTAAAATTCGTCCAAACTAAAAAAAAAAAGTGGTGAATATTCGGGTCTATACGCCTGTGCATATATAAACTCAAAAATACATTTCCAAACCGGAGCTATATATTTCAGAAGACATAAAATGAAAACAAACGTGACTTCTCGAGCTCTCTAGTAAAAGCCTTTTGTGAATTCAGCCCCTTAGCAGACAGGTAGTCTGCAAAAATAAATTATTTACGTTTGTTGCCACTAAAGGTTCATATTTCTAAAGAAAACTTCGCATATAAACCTTGACAATGCTTTGTTCAGCATCAAATAACAGTTAAACAATCACTCTTGCTCGCATAGTAATTAATGACCAGCCATCATGCTAATAAGATGACACCTATAAATGTAATAATCATCAATTTTAAACAAGCAATCTTATTCAAATCTCTAATGGATCCCTTTTATCGCCGTTCTTTAAGCGCAACAAATCCATTGTCTAACAGACATTAATTGTTTAATTGATCTTCTTGCTCTGTGCGACGATAAAGCAATATAAATCGACTAATTAATACCAGTTTTTATAAATCAATTTAAATGCCAAAGTAAGCATGTTATACAAACAATTGCAGTTAAAGTAACTACGCAGTCGTATCTGGAATCCCGACTGATCATTATTAGTGTAACTTTGTGAATGGCGAACCAATTTTGTCATAACAAAACTTTCGAACGTGCGCCGTATCAGGAAACATTCAGCTTGGAACAATTATCTCTAGGATATTAGTGAGAGCAGATATCATAAGGACATAGCTACACGTGTGTTCTGTACATAGAAACGCCAACGTCCTATTTTATTGGAACGTGAAGCGCCTGTGAATTTTGATATTGAAACTCCAGCTTCCGTTTTGCAATTTCATGCACGTACGTTGCCGATCCAAAATTTCAAACTGAAAAGAAACGCTGGCCATATTGTGGATACATATTGAAACTATTGAAGCTTTCAAATTAATATTATCGAGTAAAGATAGTTTGACAGTAATTCGATTTATGAAGCATTGATTAAATTCGTGTCGTGAATATGCAAATGGGTTAATATTACTATGTAAACAGCGAGTTTTAGTGAAAGTTAAAAGTTCGCGAACCTCTGACGTGACGACCGACGTCACGTCAGAGGGTCGTGACCCCCGCCACGATACATACCCCGCCGTTTGATACATATTTACGCACTGACACCTTATTTTTATTGAGCATAATTTAAAAATTCGTAAATATATTTTCTATTTGCATTTCTATTTTCATCGAGGCCTTAAGTGTCACCATCAAAGTGATTTACTAGCACCGAGCCATGACAACAAAAATAATTATAATTTAAAGGCAATGTTCGAATCACAATCCATGGTTTGTTTTCAGTCGAACTTTTTTCAGATCTTCTTGAATGAGAACATTGCCGAGTTCGAATGTGAAATATAAAGCAATAACGATTTAGTCCAGAGACACGTAGCAACAAGGGCCTTAAATCTATATTCTCTTGTTTACAGATTGGAACGAAAGCAATAAACTACAATTAATGATGGTGGACCGAGTTTTGGGCTGTCTCTTACGAAAATACAACACGAACAGTGAGTACAACAATGGCTGCTAATGAATCTGCGTAATCATGCCCTATTCAAACGTAACGGTAGCTGTCAACCCGATTGTTATTAAATTACATGGACGTTGGGGGGCGGCCTGGAATTATTTGATGTTTTGCGCCCCTGCCGGAGACTCTACCAGCGTTAGTTAAGCACAACCCTTTACTCCTTGATATCGCGCCTACTTGCTTACTCTCAACAAGTAAATAAGCGTGATTCTCAGTAAGTAAATGGGCCAGATTATTTGTGTGGGAATATTGTTGTTTGACACAAATACACAACTTTACCTAAGTAGCTAGGATTGTTACTATCAATGGCTTGACACAATTAGGTAACCTTTTGTCTCAATTTATAAGTAATGCCAATGATAAAATATTGTAGGTGTTGTTGTTCTAATTCTAAATCAGTCAATTAATATTAGATACAGAATTTGGATTTGACTCACCTACCGTCATATCACATCTGCGATAATTGGGAATATATCATATTTCCCTCTCAATTTCTCTGACATTGAAACCCCGTACCTTCAATTTTAACTAGCCAAATATCATGTCCAGTATGCGACGTGGAGTCTCGGTGAGAGGGCATGGAGGGCGCGGACGGCCGCGATGAGCTGCTTGAATGGGAGGCGTTGTACCTTCGCCTGCCGCTGCAGAACTCGACGTGGAACGCCACGGAGTGGGACCCCACGGCCTGGAATGTCACCGTGGTGCCCAACGCGACGTGGTGGGAGGCTGCCGCGCCCTTCGACTCGCCGGCTGCGCTGGTGCGCGCCGCCGTCAAGGCCGTCGTACTGGGACTACTGATTCTCGCCACTGTAGTCGGTAATTATACACCTTTGATATTGTGATACCGTTGCTGTGACTTGAGCAGTCAGTGTCTTAATTGCGTATTTATTTAGATTTTGAATTATAATTTATTATCACGCACGTGGTGTCAAGTATGTCATTCGTCATGTAAATGCGACCATGATATAACAGATCATCTTCACCGATAGCAACAATATAGCTCGTGACTGTCATCTTAACTAATAATTTAAAGAGAAAAAAATAGATTTTTTGTATGTTTGTTTTCAACTATTTACGATATAACGGCTAACAGATTTAGATAAAATAGACCATGAGAAAGGTAGACCATGACCTGGATTAAGACATAGAATACTTTTTATCCCAATATTCTCACGGGATCGAGACTTATGCGAGGAAAACCGCGGAGCGAAGCTAGTGCATAATAAAAAAGAGAATCCTTTAAGATAAATTAAAATGTTAATTTTACATCAACATTTTAATTTATCTTAAACTCCTTACTTATAATACAGAAATATCTAGTTTATAGTTATATCAATATTTCTCCTGCTCTTACTTCCAAAATGCTCACTCCACATCTTTCTCGGTGAATTTCATTTGTCGATCAAGACCTTGAGTGCCACTAGCGAACGATTTCACATCATATTTCAAAGCGTTCATAGCTTCTCTATTTCAGCACTTTAATATTAATGGATTTTTGTTGGAAAAATATGGAACCGATTCCGAAAAATACTATCTGGCACGAACTACAATTTCAATGGCGAAAAGTTAGAATGTAACTGATAGCCATTTGACAAAATGTTTGTTCGGACAAAACATCCATTACATACCTATACATCAACTCTAGCTAACTCGTTGCTCGGCAAAGTCCAGCAATTTCGGAATGGGTCTCGCGTGGAGCGTGTGCTAACGTCGACATGCAGTTATACGTGAAACTCCGCGTTGTAGCACTTGTAGCTGACTTTGGCCGGCCACAGCAGTTTGCTGTTTACGAGCACGTTAGGTACGTCGTTCAAGTTAGTTTCAGTATTGCTACAACACTACTACCCTTTGGTTGGTTGGTAAAGGTAAAGGTTGGTAGTTTATTAGGACTGGTATATTGATTCACCATTAACGAAGGAGTACGCACAGGTATATAGGTGTTGTATAGTTACAGACACAATCATACTACGGGCTTCTTATAAGAAACTCCTTTTGGAAAAACAAAAACGTCACAAAATTATAGCCGGAATTTATTGTTTTAGGAAACGTATTCGTAATAGCAGCAATTCTGCTGGAGAGGCACCTTCGCAGCGCGGCGAACCAGCTCATCCTGTCACTGGCCGTGGCCGACCTACTGGTGGCGTGCCTGGTCATGCCGCTGGGCGCCGTGTACGAGGTGGCGCAGCGCTGGACGCTGGGCCCCGAGCTCTGCGACATGTGGACCTCCGGAGACGTGCTGTGCTGCACTGCCTCCATCCTCCATCTAGTTGCTATTGCACTTGATAGGTGAGCATTATGGACCCATGAAATCTACACAGAAAAATACTTTTTCTTAACCTACTTGAAAACGATACATTTCTCATTTTTTTTACAGGTATTGGGCTGTGACAAACATCGATTATATCCACGCAAGAACTGCGCGCCGAGTAGGCCTTATGATTGCTTGCGTGTGGGTTGTAAGTTTCCTGGTGTGTATCGCACCGCTGCTGGGATGGAAGGATCCCGACTGGGACCGAAGAGTCTCAGAAGACCTACGCTGCGTCGTCAGTCAAGACGTAGGTTACCAAATTTTCGCGACGGCATCGTCTTTCTACGTGCCAGTGCTCGTAATATTAATATTATACTGGCGAATATACCAAACTGCCAGAAAAAGAATACGTCGGCGGCGAGGGGCTACGGCGCGTGGCGGGGTGGGTCCGCCCCCCGTGCCGGCCGGCGGGGCGCTGGTCGCAGCCGGCGGCAGCGGCGGGATCGCGGCCGCCGTCGTAGCCGTTATAGGACGACCCCTACCGACTATTTCCGAAACGACTACTACGGGATTCACAAATGTATCTTCGAACAATACGAGCCCCGAGAAACAGTCGTGCGTCAATGGCCTCGAGGCAGACCCGCCGACAACGGGCTACGGCGCAGTGGCCGCCGCCTACTACCCCACGCTAGTGCGGCGCAAACCCAAAGAGGCCGCCGACTCCAAGCGGGAGAGGAAAGCGGCGAAAACATTGGCAATAATAACCGGCGCGTTCGTAGCGTGCTGGCTTCCCTTCTTCGTGTTGGCCATCCTGGTGCCGACGTGCGACTGCGAAGTGAGCCCCGTGCTGACGTCGTTCTCGCTGTGGCTGGGCTACTTCAACTCGACGCTGAACCCGATCATCTACACGGTGTTCAGCCCAGAGTTCCGGCACGCGTTCCAGCGGCTGCTGTGCGGCCGGCGTGCGCGTCGGCGCCGCGCCCCACCCTAGCCTCCTCCTCCTCTCGCCCTACCCCGACTGACCTCGTCTAGTTCGAAACATACTTATGTTACCTTGTTACATTTTCAGAGATATATTTACACCCCTTTATTTTTTGTACGTGATGATTATGAATACGAAAACCTGTCTAGTAAATAAATCACAAATTCTCTTTACAACGTTGTTTCATTCGTTCCTCGCTGGCCCGGCCCGGCGGCCAGGCCCGGCGGCCCGGCAGCCCGGCGGAAAGCGGCTCGGATCAAAATTAAAGCAATATAATGAAGGGTTCGAGCTGGAGAAGGGACTCTACACAATTTCACAAATTGTTATTCTAGTAAATAGTTACCTACGTTGAAGAAAACTTTCAAGTTTCAAACCAAGCCAAATAAAATATATTACGCGGGAAACCATATTTGTCCCGAGAGAACTAAGTTTATATAAGTACGAGAAAAAGAAATGGAAAAAGTCCTAGTTTCAATCCCCAACCTGATGAAAGTATTCTTTCATATTAGCACTTCTAGAAGTAGTTTCGTGTTTTTACTTTTGATTATAATAAAACAATGGGACTATTTCGAACAGTTCAAACAATCGACTATAAATATATAGGTACTTAGGCCTTGGTGATCCTATATAAATATCACTTTTCATCAGATAAAAGTTTGATTTTTTTTTAAAGACCTTTTATCTCTAAAACTTCGTTAATATCGGCAGCATTAAAACCAGAATCACGAGCGTTGATCAAAAACTGAGTTTCCGCAGTAACCCCGCGGCGAACACTGGTGGCGTCACAAAATAAATGGTATGAGGTACTGGCACGCTCAAATGGCCACTTTATCACAATTAAAGGATCAATGAATAATTAATCATTCAAACCTTCAACAATACGATAATAGAAACTCGCACCCTGTTATGAGCTTTTCATGCAAACTGATGTGCCATTTTATTAATTAAATAATTCGTGTCTAACTGAGAGGAGACGACAAGACAATAATTTGACAATAGACAGTACGAAGGTAGGTATTCGTTTACCAACCCGCGGGGTCAATAGGTTTTCATCTATATGTAGGTAAATGTAGATGAGTACAATACATGTTTTGGCCTACTTCCTCGTTCATTGGTTATCCTAAATACAGCAAATAATTAATCTTGCGCCACCATCACCAAGAGTTAGAGGTAGGTAATCCTAGAGTTAAACTTTTAAATATAAGAGCCTGCAGCTATGTGATGGAGTTAAGTCGCTAAACTAGTGTTAGTAAAGTCAAAATAAGTTAACGTTATGTATGAGGTACCGCTGATAGGTAACTTGTTTTGTATTTTATATAGTTCGACGTTATAGTAATGTCATGTTATAAAATTGAAACACAAGAAAGCACCTATTATTACGTATCGTAATTTAATGTAAAAGACTATACAATCTCCGTAATGATTATACAATTTTCGTTCATTGTTCGTAAATTAATTTTGGTCGG
Source organism: Mesoligia furuncula (assembly GCA_916614155.1). Lineage (NCBI taxonomy): Eukaryota > Metazoa > Arthropoda > Insecta > Lepidoptera > Noctuidae > Mesoligia > Mesoligia furuncula. The sequence goes on along the minus strand of OU744803.1, from coordinate 12,673,223 downwards.
ATTACATATGAGGGCACAGACATTGTAATTATATTTTTGTTTCGTCGATTGAACTGCTATGTTCCCCAACTAAAAAACATTAATGTCTGGTTGACTATCCCAGTGTTACTTTTAAATGGTGCAACGCATACCTAATACGAGTTGAAACTTTATGTACTTAACTCCGAGTTTAAAAACTCTACATTTAATTATTTATCCCGACTTAACGTGCAAATGCGTGCGTGGCCGCAGGAACCCGTTGGATGCGAGAAGAGAAGAGAGAAGAGGTGCTTGGGGGGGCCTATGTCCCGCAGTGGACGTCTTTCGGCTGAAATGATGACGAACGTGCAAATGGGCCACATGAACAACACACAAAAAAAACTTTATCTTGAAAAATGTTAAAACATCTAAAAGCGTAAACCGTATTAAATGAGACTGATAAGACACATAAAATCTCTTCTTTTTCATCTTTCAAATGTTCAAACATCTTTAAATTCTGTGATTAAATTCCCTTCAAGTGTAATATTTTTCGTGAAGCTCCTTTTGTATTTCTCGTGAAGCTGCTCTTATATTGACCGTAAACCTTCATAGAGTCATTTAACGATAAAATGTCCATATCTTTAATGTGCCATTAGATTCCCTGCTTGTTCTATAGGTATATATCTGGACGATAATAATTTTATTATTATTACTTGGCTGATAAGCAAGACATAATTTATTTTTACATGGCAAAGTACTTAAGTGCTACTTTTATTGCGTCCCTTTCATTTTTCGGAAATTGTTTTTCATTCAATTTGTAGTACAAAACAACCCAACCCGCGTTGTGGATAATGGCCCACTCCCTCTTATAGAGAGGAGGCCTGTCTCCCAGTAGTGGGAACCTTAAAGGCTGACTATACTTATGCTTGTAGTACAATCACACTAATATTATAAAGGCGAAATTTGTGTGTGTGTGTGTTTATATGTTTGTTAGTTCTTCACGCTCAAACGGCTGGACCAATTTTGATAAAATTTTGTATGGAGGTAGCTGACACCCTGGATTAACATATAGGCTACTTTTTATCCCGATATTCCCACGGGATCGGCATTTACGCGGGTGAAACCGCGGGGCGCAGCTGAATGAACGAGCTCAATATAACCCGTTTAAAACAAATGGCTGCCGTAGAAGCTCATCAAGCGAAATGTCGTTTTAATAGCACTCAATAAATCTGAGAAAAAAATATCGTCCGTGCAGTTGAAAACTGCGCTTACAAAATATTCGTTTTATGAATCCAAGCGATAAAAACTTTTTACATTTCAAACTGTTACCTCCAAGAGCCACACATTTATTACAAAGTAGCTTAATATAAACTGGGGCTCGTGAATAGAACATCACGAACTCCTAGCGTAGCAGACGTTAGAGAATTAGTATTCATTAATTCCTTAAGCCGGGTTGACTATAAAGCTGATCCTTTGTGCGAGCCTATAATCCGCGTCCAATAGATTCCCCTAAATTACTGTAGTTAGTAGGTGTGCGGCCCGAGCTCGGCCCAAAACTAACATTCACAATTTACTGACATCAGGAGTGTCTGATTACCATAAATTCGCTACAAAACTTTAGCTGAGGCGAACTTGGACAATAAACAATATCAGCGACTTCCCTTCAGGCTTTCGCCAGCAGCGTTACATTGTGCGCCCGCAACTTTGGCTGTTAATTTAAAGCTACAGATAATTAAATTGTACAATTTTCGTAACAAAACAGTTCATGCATTGCGTAGAAAACTCTTAATGAACTCCCAATAACAAGTTTTTTAATTAGTTTCGTTGATCGTTACCAAAATTGTTTTGATTGAGCTCGCTTCGAAACTTCAGTTGTGTTTCGACTGTGTTATTCTCTTTATCGAGCAATTGTGTTTTCAAATTGAAGAAGCCGTTTCTAAAGGAAAGGCTTTACGAATCATGAAAACGTTGAGGACAAAATAACTAATCAACTCGTGAAACAAAACCCGGGGGACCTACGTAGTTAAGTCGGTCACGCCCTGTTTTTCCGCGAGTTTCGTAAGCCTAGCTAGCCAAGATAAACCTGTAGGAAACTACCTACTTATACATTTATAGATGTATGAGGAACCTGGTGTAAAGTTCACTCATACTCTATAGAAAAGGGAGGATTCTCCGACCAGACGGGTGTTGTGTCTGGCGGGCAACTGCCCGATGATTCATGTCAGGCCGTTGTATCTATGCTAGTTGCACGGTAAACTCTGCTTGCGAGATGCAGAATTTTGCGTGACGTCAGTATGACGTGTTGTCCTCATGTGGTTTTGTAGATACCGCTACACATTATATACCTATGTTTGGGCGCCTGTGAAACCACGGGGAAATTGCGTAACACACTATCAGTAGCAATGGGTTTCATTTGACAGCTCTACAACATTCATTGCGTTATTTACGTTGTTGAGCTGACACATTTTTCGACCATATGAAGCAATGGATTAGCAATATGCTTCAAAATGATTTAGATGGAGATTGATAGTGTGTTACGCAATTAGGATGCTCGTGAGTTTAGGTCCAGTAGGACTGTTTTTAACCGACTTCAAAAAAAGGACCTCCTCCTTTTTTGAAGTCTGGTCCAAATGCGTTGTACTTTTTTTATTATTAACCTATGAGTCCAAAAGCAGATCATGGCGATTACCAATATGCATTATCATATTCAAGACTAGCTTCCGCCCGCGGCTTCGCCGGTAACATACAAACAGACAGACAGACTTTCGAATTTATAATATTACTAGCTTCCGCCCGCCACTAGGTATGTCGATAAAAACTGTCCTATGTCCTTCCTCGGGATGCAATCTATCTCTCTGCCAAATTTTATCGAAATCCGTTCAGTGGTTTAGGCGTGAAAAGGTACCATACAGACAGACAGTCAGACAGATAGACAGACAGACAGATTTACTTTCGAATTTATATTATTAGTATGGATTGTTTATACAGGCTGGCAAGACATCGACACGCAACCTTCACCATGGATTCAGTAGGTACACGAATCTGAAACCCCATTTTTTTGCGGATGGCAAATCATGAAATGACCTCTCCCGCTATGTTGGAGCGGAAGGGAGTGACAGACTCTTATTGACTAAAACCCACCCGTGTTCCTTCCTTAGCCCTTTATGTTCCGGGCCAGCGGTAAACCTGTCGGACAATCCCGCTGACCCGGCAGGCTTCGGCCCTAAGGGGGCCCCGGTCCTTGATGCTGACACCTCTTTGAGGCGCGCGTGGAACACGTACGCGCCGTCCAACACGGGCCTGGTCCTGATCGGACGGTGAGCTACCTATTACTCTCCGTCCCACCCTGCCCCCCATGCGTTAAAATTTCTCGTTAGTTATTTCAAAAAAATAGCTCTTACATAAATTTTGAACGCGTAGGTACTTTTCTATAAAACAGCAGACTTTTTTTGATAATCGACGAAACATACTGATTTCTAGAATCATGCGCAAAATCCATGGTTTCAGTTTGGGCGTCGATGTCCCTATATATTTGTTTTATAGTTGCGGGATTGACTGCTTGTACAGACAGGCTCCAAAAGAAAAATAATTATATCGACAAGAATTCGTTTAATTTTCCACAATTTGTGTCCCATATTACTGTATCGATGTGTAGCTACAATTAAGTACTTCCTCAATGTGTAATACGTTTTGGGGCTACACTTGGGGAGCAAGGAGCAACTTTTGTCTCAGCAACTAATTTCTCTCCCACATCTATACTACGGGTTTGTATAAAAGTGCTGTCTTTGTCGCGTCGCTACATGCGCGCACTTTCATACAAACCCGTAGACTTGATGTGAGAGACAAATTAGGTGCTGAGACAAAAATTGCTTATGTGACGCCTTTTGAAACCATTATTATGGAACAAAGATTGGACAATAAAATGAATGTTATTGTCGATGTATACCATATTTTTTGAGGCCGACTGTACATGTAAGTCAAACAAACTAAACTACTCTAATAAGTTCAATAGGAAATTGAACTTTCTCTTTCAACCTCGTACATCAAAATACCTGTAATAAACTTTCTACTTACAAATAACTACCTGGTTACAGAGCGCCTGCTTTTCTCTGATAACAACCCACTCTAAACCCTTCCACAGAAAACATACACACATTCTACACTGACACAACACAAATCATCAACTTACAGACACACACTGGCACACACAAACAAACATGAATAATCCAAATGTCAAATAAATTAATTTTAGTTTCAAACAAATTGTAGATTATGGTTTTATGTTAACTTTACTTTAAAAAACCGGTCAAGTGCGAGTTGGATTCTCGCACTGAGGGTTCCGTACAAATTTGTAGGTATGTAACTACAAATTTACGGTTTCCGGATTTTTTTCCTTTACGTGGGCTAAATGACATTGCTTCTTGCCATATTTCATGATTCTAGGTCAACGGGAAGTACCCTATACGTTTTGATTCCCTTGAGAGTGTCGAAATATACCATTTTGCGGCATAAACGGCCGTATCTTTTTTTACGACAAAGTGATCCTATAAGGGTTCCGTTTTTTTTCTTTTGTGGTACGGAACCCTAAAAACACTGGTGCTGTCTGCATTTGTTTTGTGAAACTGAACTATTTTTGGGCTTAATTAACTAAGTCAAGTAAAAAAAAATACAGTTTCTCAAGTAAATAATGTAACGCAGTAATGTGACGACAAGAAATGAAAAAGATGATGTTACTCGTAAGTAAGTAAGTATATTACGATAAAAACAATTCAATACCAAGCTGGGAACCATACAATCTTGAACATAACGCCCAATTAACTCCAATAATACCCCATAGACGCAAAGCTATTCATTAAGTTAATATTTCTACTGCGTACTTCCGGACGAACATCGCATAATAAGCCCGCTATCTATCTACCTTCGCATCCATTACTGACCCAGCTAAGTACGAAGTTAATGACTGTCATAACGTGCCGTCGATCGAATTGGCCGCTATTATGACGAGCCTAATATCACCTGCGAGTAACAACAATGGATTAAACGTTATATTTCCTTATCGAACTGGGATATTATCGAATCATAAAGGCTCCCAAACAGGCGCGACGCGCGACACAAAGGCACCGCTCGTTGCGCAGCTTGCGGTGCCTTTGTGTCGCCGCGTCGATCGAATTGGCCGGTATTATGACGAGCCTAATATCACCTGCGAGTAACAACAATGGATTAAACGTTATATTTCCTTATCGAACTGGGATATTATCGAATCATAAAGGCTCCTGCAAACAGGCGCGACGCGCGACACAAAGGCACCGCTCGTTGCGCGACTTGCGGTGCCTTTGTGTCGCCGCGTCGATCGAATTGGCCGGTATTATGACGAGCCTAATATCACCTGCGAGTAACAACAATGGATTAAACGTTATATTTCCTTATCGAACTGGGATATTATCGAATCATAAAGGCTCCTGCAAACAGGCGCGACGCGCGACACAAAGGCACCGCTCGTTGCGCGACTTGCGGTGCCTTTGTGTCGCCGCGTCGATCGAATTGGCCGGTATTATGACGAGCCTAATATCACCTGCGAGTAACAACAATGGATTAAACGTTATATTTCCTTATCGAACTGGGATATTATCGAATCATAAAGGCTCCCAAACAGGCGCGACGCGCGACACAAAGGCACCGCTCGTTGCGCAGCTTGCGGTGCCTTTGTGTCGCCGCGTCGATCGAATTGGCCGGTATTATGACGAGCTTAATATCACCTGCGAGTAACAACAATGGATTAAACGTTATATTTTCTTATTGAACTGGAATATTATCGAATCATAAAGGCTCCTGCAAACAGGCGCGACGCGCGACACAAAGGCACCGCTCGTTGCGCGACTTGCGGTGCCTTTGTGTCGCCGCGTCGATCGAATTGGCCGGTATTATGACGAGCCTAATATCACCTGCGAGTAACAACAGTGGATTAAACGTTATATTTCCTTATCGAACTGGGATATTATCGAATCATAAAGGCTCCTAAAACAGGCGCGACGCGCGACACAAAGGCACCGCTCGTTGCGCGACTTGCGGTGCCTTTGTGTCGCGCGCGATTTTATAGCGTGTCGCGCCTGTTTGTAGGAGCCTTAATGCAGACCCGAATCTGACATGATCCTAATTTTATGTCACGTAATGTGAAAATTACGTCGTCATGTGAGATATGAAATGGAGCATATCTTTTTTTCTGGACATGAAATTACAATGGAATGTTTTTAATATTACGCGTAATGCTTATCCGTTTACAGCCCTTTAAAAATATACAAAATAAAATGAAAAGATTGTCCTATAAACACATTCTTTTTACGAGGTCGACAAACGTTCAAGCGATTAATAACGTATGGAGATAATGGAGAAGAGTAAATTTTGAAGTGTCGAATCATTCAGGGCCGTCTTTACCTGAGGGTGGAAGGGGTGCGTGGCACCCGGGCGTAGGGTCTTAGGAGGCGCAAGCCGCGGGGAAGCGCCCCAGCCTGTGAAATTCAAAATTACTATTTCATAAAATATCAATCAATGGAGTTACAACCCTCTAAGTCAATTGCAAGACAAAATATACAACCTGCAAATTGCAAAAAACGTAAGAAATAACACGTAAAATTTAATTTCGCGGGCTACCCACCAAGGTAGCCCGCGAAATTAAATTTTACGTCTTCCTTCTCCCTAAAAATGGAACTCAATAATCAAGTTTTTTTTTCTTAGCAAAAACAAACAGCCTACCCCCCAGACTGTTTTCCGCACCCGGCGCCCAATTATGATTAAGACGGCCCTGGAATCGTTTATATTTTACACTTCATAATTTACTCCTCACAATCACAGAATGTGTGTTCATACACATAGCTAGTTTACTGGACACGTCAAATATGCTCTCAACGTCTTCAATAAAACACGGTTTAACTACAAACATGTTTTTATTAGACATTTCACAGAGTATGTACATAGATCCATCTTTTGTTAAAGGTGAAAAGTAATTTCATTCCTTTTCAAATAATGAGAAAAAATACCGACTTTATCGAGGTGTGCCTGTGAGATATTGCGCTGTAAGTAAGTGAATCCTCGTACATAATAATGACACGTTATATTCACAAAGACTGGAAAATATTGTGTACTAAAGAATTTTCCACGGGCGACGTTGAAAGTTGACACCTGTGATTATGTATAGTTTAGAATAAGCCATTCTTGACGAAATATTTTGTTTTCCTATCGAGGGAGTATTATGGGCGAAGATTTTGTGAAAATGTCAATAAAACACAGAGCTACGACACAATATTGCTGCGTTATTGCAAAAGTTTTAATACAACAATAAGATGTTGTTTCAATCATACTATTTTAAAATCATTTTCTAAAAATATCATACTTTTATTAAATGTAAGGTCTTTGATGGTGTACCTAACCAAAAACCTTACGATAGACTTGTGCTTTCAGGGGGAAGGCATTGCCATTTACTGGGAACTATTCCTATTGCCCTCAATTGAACAGCCTGAAAGACAAATCACCGCGATCAACCAAATTCCGAAGCCAAGAACCACAGAACATTTAGCAGCTATACTATACACTAGGCTGACAGGGACATTTTTTTTTGGCTGGGTAATGGGCGCGCTACCTGTTACCACGGATTCAGTTCATGATTCTAAACTCCCCTTCGTCAACTTTTTTGTTTTTTTTTTGGTTCTTTTGATTATTTTTTTATAACCAGCGAATCATTTCTACACTAAGGGGGGTCTAGACTCATTTATAGTTACAGTTTCTGCGTCGATTCCTTAACTATATAATAATAAACCATTTATTTTCAGGTAACAAAGACCCATAGATACATACCTTAACCTAAGTATACATAATAATATAGTAACAATTGTGTTGACAATTGCGTGACTTTAATTGTCTGCCTTAATCTTCACTGAAAAAAAGCTCTAAAATAACATAAATGCTTTCAAACAATTAAATCTAACTGTTAAAGGATACCTCAGCCCGGTGTGGAACTTAAGATAGAAACACGCTTGTACGATACGACTACATACAGAAAGCAAAGCTAATAGGAAATCTGTATTCCTAGAGAGCATGTTTCGCCGAAAACTTTGTTTGTAGTAAGGCGGGGCTCCGTCGACATAGGATGCAAGAGCGAGCGAATAGGAATACAACTTACTTAAAAATAATTATCTTTGGTTTCCGTGAACCAAAGGCGCTTTCTGTAAACCAAGGTGTCTGGAAACAGTGGTTTCTATGAAAAAAGTTTACGGCTAGAGTGCTTTCTATGGACCGAGATATCTACAAACAATGTTTTCTATCAACAAAGTTTTCGGCGAAACGTGCTGTCTATGAATAGAGATTTCTATTAGCTTTGCTTTCTGTATGTAGTCGTATCGTACAAGAGTGTTTCTATCTTAAGTTCCACACCAAGCTGAGGTACCCTTGAATAGTTAGATTTTTTTTTGTTTCAAAGTATTTATATATTTTTCAGTGGTTTCTTAAGGCAGACAATTAAACTCACGCATATAGTACGCATAGGGTGGCATCGACTCACAAATTCAGCCGGAGTACATACCTAACACAAAAGTAAAGAAAATCGAGGACTTGTGACATCTCCTCACTCGCACTGGGCCCGCGTGGTAGATTACAGCCCAATCCCTCTCGAACAGAGGAGGCCTGTGTCCCAGTAGTGGGAACATTAGGCTGATTATGGTACTCCCACAACAGAGGCATATCTATCGACACCCTCTACTAGTAGCAGTAGTTCGGTTGTTAGTCCTGTTGACCGAACTACTAAAACTTTCAGTTCACCATATTTATTAAAATCTATCAACCTTTCTTTCAATGCAAAATGCAGTAGAAAGAGACTGTCTGACTGGGTTTGAGTATCAGGCGCTACGCTCTCGAAAGCCGAACTTTTTCTAAGACCAGCCTTATTAAAAAACAAGGTTTATTTATCTTTAAATGTAGGTTTAAACCATCGAGCCATTTTTAAATTTCGAACTATAATCTGACAAAGTTAAAGTTCTTGTTAGAAAAACTGAAGTTAAACCCGAGTCTACGTTGTCAATTTTGCATTTCTTAACTTTACGTGTGTCGGAATAAAGTTCAAAATATATTAACTGGCTCGAAGGTTCAGGCTAGGTCTAAAGTTAGAACTCGTTTTGTAATAAGAAGGGAAGTGCCTAACACTTCGACGCAGGCGGGTAAATAATAATAATGTATTATCAACAACTAAGGCCCATAGAAAAATACACAAAATAATCTTATACAATAATAAACTAATACATATTACAAACCTTAAAACTATGACTATACACGTAACGTTGTCGGCGTCGTGTTTCACTGCGTGGTGTCGCGTAAAACCAACGTTATGCGATTCTGTATTCTTTTATTTTCTTGTATAGTTACTACCTACTGTGATTGATTAAAAGTTATCCAGCACGCGTAGCATGACGACGTTTTGTCGACGTAAGAATAGACAAAATGACAGATTGCCATGCTTAGACGCGTAGAATGCGTACAAATATTTCTACAATCTGTCATTTTGTCCATTACGCGTGCTGCACGCTAATCGTGTAACACAGTTTCAATCACAATCTGAATCATTTGGAAGGCTTTATGAAGGTAATCTACTAATCTAATCTGCTAATCCATTGTTTCATACGCTCGAAAAGGAGAATGACGTCAAATATAGGGCGCCCTGTAACAAAAGAAAAGTCCGCTGTCACAACCAAACCTAATTAATGTATTCGGAGAATCTATTGCCCTTCTTATAATATTGCTAACTATTTTTTACATGGATTCCCGCAATTCATATTTATTTGCCATTTACCTACTTAAGTAGGTAGGTAGGATTGTAAGGTTACTTTCGAGAAAATGACGAATGAACGATGACAATGAATGATGGAGGCATCGCTAAGGATTATCACACAAAGACTACGTTATGGAAAAGCACCTGAACATTTTCGTTAATAAGGATTTTAATTATATTTAAATAGTTCAGATGGAACCAATATTGAAAGTAACGTCATCCGTGACGGCGCAACAGAACAAATGCAATACGTCACAATAAAAACGATTTCTTTTTTAAGGTTCCGTACCTTAAATAACGCAATTAATGTAGTTGGACCCAAAATTAAAGCCATTGCTCCTGTTAGTATGTTACGTAACTACCCCGCTGTATTTTTCCAACCCCTATCGTCTTTGATCTATTCAGAAAGTGTTGCAATTCCTTTTTTGAATAGGTTTGCTGGTGTAGACTAGTGTATAATTAGGAGGCGTGTAGTGGCAGTGTTGTGCAACGTCATCGGCGATGCGGGCGCCTCTCTGCCGTTGCCGAAGTAATTAACAAGGTTTGAATAAGAGTGATTCCGCCCTTTGTAGGAACAAAACAGACCTATACATATTCCGTTTGATCGCTTAGCTCTGTTGTGTCATTTCTAGGAGAGAACAGCCCATTCCTTTTCTTACAGTGTGCGACGATCAGGAAATTAATTAAAATATTGGCTATCTATTACCTGTTTACAATCAGATTCCAATATTAGCATCAGCGTTTTTTTACGATGACGTAAACTGCGTTCGCCAAACTATCAATCGTGGCCATTTTCATTGTTTGTCAAGTCAATAAAGAAGTTAACTTGTCATAGACTGCTAAAAATTATGGCCTAAACAGCAGCAAATGACTTGGTGAGCGCAGTAAGCTATTCTGCGATCAACTTTGTTGAGTTCTTGTATTTCTGTGGACTGTATTCTCGCTGGTCGTGATAGGTACAGGTTATGAGGGATTTTCTTTTTCTTTTTTTTTAACGCTTCGCTAGTCGCTGGATAGATGGCGCTAAACTTGGTAAGTTACTGTAAGGAACGGAACGTCACATAATTTCACTTGGATGTAATTTTGAGATCGTAAAAGGAAAGCAAACGAAACTCACTCAACGAGCGTATATGACGTGACGCAATGTTTTTTTTTTCCAAGCGTTTTGACTTTGGCACCTAGTAACGTAGTCAGTTCAACGCCATCTTCAGGGTACTTGGAAACTATGTTTTTTTTTTAATACTCAAAAGAAAAACCTCTCATTACAATGAAACAACGCACGTTGGTTAGCTAGCAGAAAACCCTTCAACCCATCTTTTTGACTTTTATTTTTACACAGACTAAAAATAGTAACCTAGTGTTGTCTATAGTGTTGTGTGTGTTGTTGTAGTGTTGCTTGTCAAAATTCTTTATTCCCCTGGTCGTGTATCAAGCGGACTTATCTCTGGAGATCAGTAGGTCGCCATCGCTGACCATTATTTATATCTGTCATAATCCTAACACGCATCTAAACAAAGTTCATACATGCAGTCTTTCAGTACTTAATCACCCGGTGCGTGTGGAGAATGATCAATGGATGTTATTTTTATCGAAGAGCGATAGCGGCCTATGTGATTTATATAGATTACCTACCACACAACAGCGCAGTGCTGAATATGATGGAACGTAAGTATATTGAACTTTAGTTTTATATACATATAAAGGTCATTGAAGAATTATCACGCTGTTATATCCCAACACGTGTAGTAAATACACATGCTGGGATAGAATCGGAGCCACATCATCAGAGGCATGTAAATAATATCGGCAATATCACTGATACAGAAACGCAGTTTGTTCAGTTTAGTTCAGTAGTGAACAGAAATATATACATATGTATATGGTAACCTATGGTGTATGGATACATGCAAAGATATAGGGTGTCTTAGGAAGTGACCACACTTATTGACGCCGAATCGGATTGAGCCGGCCATGAAATAAAAGCGAAAAAGACGTCAATCGCCTCATTTCGGTCTGACGCCAATACCGCGTCGATAAGTGTAGTCACTTCCTTAGATAACGAAATCGTTTCGACTACGCGCGTAGCCGTGCGTCAACGTGCTACGCAAGGCACTGCTACGCTCGTAGCAGGTACGTGTCTACGGGCGGCCGGGCGTTGCTACGCTCGTAGCCGCGTGTTTCCGCACGTCATCGTTACCATAAACATAATTGGGTGATAACGTCTATTGATAAAATAGCCAGGTGCATGGATCGTGTGACCGTGTACATAGATATCGATAGGAATTACAATACGATGGAAATTTACCTACTACGAACGACGGGGATTTAAGGCGCATCGCACTCTTCTTTGGGTCATCATCATCTGCCTAGCCTTATCCCAACTATGTTGGGGTCAGCTTCCAGTCTAACCGGATGCAGCTGAATACCAGTATTTTACATGGAGCTACTGCCTATCTGACCTCCACAACCCAGTTACTGGGTAATTACCCCTTGATAAGACTGGTTGTCAGAATTTCGGGCTTCTGACTACCCGTAACGACTGTCAATGATCGACAGCCGGGACCAACGGCTTAACGTGCTTTCCGAGGCACGGAGAGGTCACGGTATGTAAAGATGGTCACCCATCTACAGACCAACCGCGGCAAGCGTAGCTTAGCCTGATCGATCCATAGCACTCTTCTTTGGGTATAGGTAATATTTGGATTTACAAAGCAGAATGCTTATCGGATTATTGACGAATCTACCTCACAATACATAACAAGATTAAAGACTTAGCAGATCCCATATTTTTAATTTTTGTTTTATTGATCATGCATTGTACGTGCATGGTTTTCTTGATCGGATAATCCTCGTTTTCAACATCTCAATCATGAAAGATTTAAATTTGCGCCATAAGCTTATTTTCCCTTTACACTTGTTTACGTTCTTGGCTTAATATTTATGTAAACAACAACAAAAACCATCAATCAGCCACCCTTGTGGTATGACAGTTTGAGAGTAAGTTCCTCGAGTACTACTAAACGGAACAAAAAGTTGAGTTTACGCTCCATTTGGTGAAGTACCGTCACCGCGGTCTGTTTGTGCTTCGAGTGATGGAGTTTCAGTCTAATCTCATACCAAAACCAACAAAACTCGTTAAAAGGAAAATTCCTGTGAGGTTTCGGACGTGATTTATTGGTTGGAACTTATAATTAACTGAATACATATTTATCATGGAATTGGCGGAATAATATTAGTGCTATTATAGGGGCCTGTCATAATTCTAGTGCAGGGCATAGACCTGTTCTCATGCAGAAAAGTTGACTGGCGAATGGAATGTTGGCAGTCTCTGAGTGGAATACCTCTGGCTTGATGCTTGGCCAGACTGGCAGCGCGGGCGCGGTGCGGGCGCGGTGCGGCGAACTCAAACATATGAACTTCCTTTGAGTGTCCATAATGGGCACGCGGGCGCGGTGAGCGGCGCGGGCTAATCGGCGCGGGGAACGCGCGAGCAACTCACGCCATCGCTCGTACATACAAGTGGCTGCAGTGGGTGCGCGGCGCGGGTGCGAGCGCGGTTTTCAAACTAGTTTAAGCTTTTTATCCGCGTTCGCGCCACAGTCTGGCCAAACACTAAATGCTTGGCCAGAGTGTTTGTCAAAATATAATGTGGATGAAGAAGACTTATTTTTACTAGAAAAAACTCGAACCAATTTGAGAACCCAGATCCCCGGGCGGGCCGCCCGCGCCCGCGCCGCGTACCCACTGCGGCCACGTGTATGATCGAGCTATGGCTTGAGTCGTCCGCGCGCTCCCCGCGCCGAGTAGCCCGCGCCGCTCACCGCGCCCGCGTGCCCACTATGGACACTCAAAGGAAGTTCATATGTTTGAGTTCGCCGCGCCACGCCCGCCACGCGGCCGCACCCCAGTCTGGCCAAACACTTAGACTATATCAAAATCACGATCCGCAATTTATTTATATATCAACTAGTAAGTAAATTCAAAACTAACGAGAACGAAGTGGATTACGCGGGCGTGGTGACCGCGGAGAGCCGACAACTCGCTACAGTTTACTTTGAGTCTCGCCACTCACACCACTGGCACGCAAAGTTAGCTCACTCTACCAGAGCAAATTAAATCTGGTCGCACTATTGCTAAATAGAGGTTTAACAATTTTGAGCTTTACCAATAAAAGGTGACACTTTTGTGTGTGAAGCCAATTACACCTTTTTTTTTTGGGGGCTCCCGACATCATCAAATGACCCCTCCCGCTCTGGGCGGAGCGGAAGGGGGCGTCAGACTCTTACTGACCACCCGTGTTCCTTCCTTAGCCCTTTATGTTCCGGGCCAGAGGTAACCCTTTCGGACAATCCCGCAGACCCGGCAGGCTTCGGCCCTTCTCTGCTCCTGACATCTCTTTGAGGCGCGCGTGGAACACGTACGCGCCGTCCGGCACGGGCCTGGTCCTGATCGGACGGTGAGCTACCCATTACTCTCCGCCCGCAGGCCCGCGCCTACGGTGGCCGGGAGTCATCCCGTGGCTCCCGACGCCCGGAGCATCTCCTGCGGCGGCTGGGACGGGAGGCTTTCTCCCTCATCCATCCCGCCACAGCCAATTACACCTTAGGAGTCATTAACACGAGCAAAACTAAAGTTTTATTTTATTTTTGGGTTAATTTGGGACCTGACAGCTTCAAGTTGTTATAAATTGCGCAGTTTTTCACGTGTGTAGTGACACCATTATCGAAACCAAAGGTTTTGAAGTTCATTTGTAGTTAGGCTCAGCAATACAATTGGTTCAGTTCAGATGTAATAAAAACAAAAGAAGGTGTTTATATTAGGCTAGTTGACAGTTACAAATACTTTATGAATTTTGTATTTTTCTCAAAAACAACCTAACCTGTTATATTACAACCACGCTGTACTTAGCCGAAAACCAGCCATATTCACGAGTGCCTGAGTGCTACAAAATATTTATTTACATGTGGACAAATGGGCGTGATTCAAAACTGATGACGAAAGTGTCGCGTGACTGGCAAAAGTAATTTATAATAGCACTGAGCGTTATGTAACATCATGCTTATGTACTCGTATTTATGTGTACAGTAGGCGTGTTTCCCACAGTAATGTTGAAGCAAACATGCATAGATGTTACTTGCGATTACTTACATGACAACATACTGAACATTAATTTGCATATGAAATGATTTAATTGTAGTTAATTATGGAATATGTCGTATATTAACTACTGCTTGGCATGACAGAATCGTATACATAAACGAATTAGGTACATTCAACGAAAAACAGTGTCATGGATCACGAAGTGTTCGTTACATCGACAGAAATTTCTGTTTGTGTAACAGTTGCAACGAAACGTGGCGGAGTGCCAATCCTGACCGGTCACGTTGCAAGCCATTTTCAACGTTTTGTAAAATAAAATTGAATCTCCGCAAAATAATAATGTTGAGAACGCAGAGATTTAAAAAGTAATTTCACCGATGTGTTTGTGCACTGGCATTTGTGTTTGTATTGTTTGTCTTGGCTTTGTGCCGCTGTTATAACGATACTAAGGGTGCCTTTTAATAATAAATAGCTGCAACAAAGGAATCGTATTTTCATTGCATCGTAAATCTTCTAGCTGTTCTAAGAAATTAATAAATCGGCGATTGCCACTTAGGTTGTCGGTGATTGTTAGCCGTCAAGCGACCCTCAAGAGCACCTGCGCTCAAACAATGACTAACAAGATAACAATGATAGTTATTTAATAGTGCGAGGAGCTGGCCGGCAACAGGTTAGGCGTGATTGATTGATCACTATCGTGCGAATAATGCAGGGTTCATTAATCACGCGCGCGCGCCGGACACGGCGACACGGCCCGCACCGAGTCACCGACACCGCGCCGCGACATAGTCACAACAACAACAGCAGTCACTGATGGACAGGATTCATACTTATAGGTAACAGTTTTACTGAATGTTTCCAAATTAAAAATCAAGAAGTACATTGTTATGTAGGTACTTCTACATCATACATCTACACACTTAAACATCTCACATCATATCACATATACATCTTCTTCTGTTTACATGTCATGTCATGTCACACATCAAACTTAATTCATCAAACTGGTGGACCGATTCTTGTTGTTACACTTAAATCTGTGCAGAACTATATCTCCCAATTATTACCAAAAATCAATTTATCGTAAGCTTACCCAGTGTACAATGGCGCAGCTGATGTTTAGTATGCGAGTATATGCACTACATTAAGCTGTCAATCCTGCACAAAAGTGAAATACTCTTTTTGCTTTGGAACTGGGGCATTTCAAGTAGTCCTTGGCGCGGAACTGAGCCAAGCCGACGACGACGCAGCAGGCGCGAGGTGGGAGGCAGGGGAGGGTGGAGCTAGCCCCTGCAAGGAACTACTCGTGAACAATTCATATCCATCGCACCCACTGAAAACGTTTTAATTGCGAAACAGCTTGAGTTGTTTCGTTTCTTGCATTTTATCTTTTCTCTGCTCATTCTATAACGTCCAAGACAATTTCTGAGATGTTTTTTCGGTATTAAAGCTACGTCACAATTGAGATGGTTTTAAATTAATGCTGAAGAACGTAATTAGTAGAGAACAAAAGCGGTCTTCTGTTCGGTGTATGAAGGCTTCGTTTGGAGGAAACTTCGTTGTAACATAAAGTTACATTCCAAAGTTATCCCTCATAGCAGTATCTAGTTTAATTTACAATGAAGCATGGAATAACTTAACTTACCACACAGTAACATCATACTTTTATTCCGCAGAACGTTACAAGTTTCCCTCAACTTATAAATAATATACTGCACCACATGTTCAATTTACATACACTCGTTGAATGAGAACGTACTTCACTTTATATGACAAAAGGCGTAAGTTGAGACGACGGAGCTAAATGCATGTTAAGTTGAGCTAAGCCAAGACGGTGTTTGCAGAGCGCACCATTAGGGAGCCATTACTTAATGGACGCGGGTTAATGGTGGCAAAGGGCGCCCGGCCCTCGTGTGCTGCCGCTTCTTTCGCTAACTACCCGCCGAATATAATAAAACTAGGCTTGCCAGTTGCCACTCACATAGAGGTTAATAGAAGCCTCGACTATTTTCAGCCGAAAAATAGCGTACCTAGTTCCTACTACCGTACGGTAGTCTTCGGCCGAATAAAGTCGAAGCTAACATGACGTCATGTAATATCTGATTACAAAAGGACTGGCCTAGACTGGTCGTCATTATAAAAGTACTAGATTCCGGCCGCGGCTTCGCCCGCGAGGTATCTCGATAAAAAGCACCGCGAGGTATCCTTCCCCAGGATGCAATCTATCTCTCTGCCATATCGAAATCCGATTAGTGGTTTAGGCGTAAAAAGGTAACATACAGACAGACAGACAAAGTTACTTTCTAATTTATAATATTATTAGTATAGATTTTGTGTGATTGTACTTTTACAAAAAATTATACCTATTACAGGTATAATTTTTTGTAAAAGTTTAATGAATGGCTCGCCAGCACACATATAAACCCTAAGAGGTTTTCGTTGTGTGGCTAAACACACACACACAATCAAAAGGTAAAATTTGCTAAGTGTTTTAGAAATAGTTTTTTATTTATAGTAGTTTATTTCCACAAAACGGCACTGGAATGCATACTTCGAGACAAGATCATCTGAGGCGTCGGTGCGCCTCTTCGACGTAGACTCCATGGCTTGTCTGCGCGAAGTGGCGTAACTATGCCACTAGCCGTAACTATGCCCCTAGCAAATCTTAGTACAGCACGTGTAGATCGTGATGCAAGGGCAGCAACAACCACCGCAGCAGCCACCACCGCAACAGCCACCACCGCAACAGCCACAACCTCCGCACATTTTTCCTATGTAAAGTAAAGAGCACTTGAGTGAGAGCCTAAAATAGGTTCGAAAATAGACCGAAAGTTGTGGAAAGTCACCGTTTTTAATAAATTTTTAAGAGATCGAGGTTTTTTTTTTACTTTTTATTATGTGTGTATTACGCGAGCGATTTGATTGATGAGAAATAAATAAGTAATTAAATAATTAATTAAAGGACGTCAAATAATATCTTTGTTCATAGGCATTTGGTTAGCAAATTAAAATGTGAAGTATTTACTTAAGAGCGTTTACGCCGTACGGCATTTCATACAAACTTTCAAGCCCTTGTTATTCGAAATGAATGAACCGCTTTTAATGAACCTTCATACGGATAAGCAGGAAACAAAGGTCTAAAAAGTTACTTAAGAACATTTTCGAAAAATAGTGTTACAGCCAAATTAGACCGATTTTAAAGAACAATGCCCACTTTCCATACATTTAAAAACCTGATAATGAAAGTTAATGTATAGTTATAAGGTATAGTAGAAAGAGTACCTGTAAGATTAGAAAATAATGTCATATAGTCATTTTTACGATTTAAAGTCTACAAAGGCCAAAAAATATTAATGTTACTTTTTAGGTTAGGATTTGCCTTTACGATAGTTTGTTTACTTAGAAAAAGTCTAACTTTGCTATTGTATTGTCAAAAGTAATCACTTGCCTACCCATTTCGTTGACCGCAGTACATATATACCTACCTACTACATCATCCAGAAATTCTGCTGGAGCAGAGATATTGTCTTGAAACCTAGCCCATCTCAGTAGTTACACACACAAAATGGCACAATACACAACGAGACGCGCAAGCGCAACAACGAAGTCGCAGAACTGTCAAAATATCTAAAAAATCCGTTTCAATTGTGCGAACTCAATTTTAATCTGCGTAATTAATTTATTTAATTATCATGTTATTTTGAATTGATCTGTATTATGCACAGACTAATAAAAAATAGTTATTGATTAAATAAAACTTAAAATAATATATAAAACTCAGGAAAAGAGTTTAATAAAGTCAAGAAGCAGTGTGCAAAACGGAACGTTGTAAAAATGAGTAGTTGGATGCGTTCAGGGTAATTGAGCTGCGTTCAAAATAAGGTAATAACACGTAGAGTTAGCGTAAACAAAAATTAATAAATATTTTTTTCCTGGCCTTCTTTTAAAATTGTGATTAGCGTAATGAATGTACAATTAAATTAGCTGAATTTTAATATTTATTTCATTTCTATACATTGTCAGGTGAAAAATGGGCACCCTTCTTTCCATAGAAACAGAGATTTCCAGTTATCTTTGTTTAAATAAGACATTTCGAAAATGTTCATAAGTAACTTTTTAGATCTTTGTATCCTGCTTATGCGTATGAAGTTTCATTAAAATCGGTTCATTCATTTCGAAATTATACAAAACGAAAGTATGTACTTACTTATAAAGTACAATGACCTCTAAGGTTATAAGACTCTTTACCTGTCTGGCTATTTTACACTTACTTGGAAAATCAGAAAAACAATGCCTCAGCTTTATCCTTCGATCTCGGGTTGTAAACAATAGTGCGACTTTGTTCTAAGTACTTAACAAAAGAATAAAGAATGGGTGACAACCTGTCACTGCATAGTACCGTTTAATCAATATTCTACAACAGCTGGATTTTAAGTGCATGTCAAATGTGACATGTTTCGTCACCCTGTATAAAATCACAAGACTTCATGATGTCTTGTGATTTTATACAGGGTGACGAAACATCAACCTGTTACCACGGATTCCATTGTAACAGGTAACATTCTGGAAGTCTTCCCTTCGTTGCAAGTTTTCGTCAGTCATTTAAAAAAAACTGGCCAAGTGCGAGTCGGACTCGCACACGAAGGGTGTCGCACCACAAGGCAAAAACGCCGAAAAAAAACACGTTCGTTGTATGGGCGCTCCCTTAAATATTTATTTTATGCTGTTTTTAGATTGGTTGTATAGCGGGAATAGAAATACCTACATCATCTGTGAAAATTTCAACTGTCTAGCTATCACGGTTCATGAGATACAGCCTGGTGACAGAAAGACAGACGGACAGTGGAGCCTTAGTAATAGGGTCCCGTTTTTACCCTTCAGGTACGGAACCCTAACAAATGCTGTTCCGCACATTTTGACCGCGTAAGTAGGTATTGCACTTTTCAATGAAACAGAAGATTTTTTTGAAGTGAAAATTTATTTAGGCTCGTTGGGCATTTTTTGAGATGGGAAACACCATTGAACTCGCGGCACTGTTCTCGACACCGCGCTACATTCGGATGTGTTCGGCTGTCCTCGGGATGTACTCGGTTTTAAATCCGATATGTCAGTGAGTGATGGCGAAGTATACTGTTTGTGTTTTGTTTTCACTTCTGTCGGTAGCGGTACTCCCGGAGTTCCATAGTTTTTTTTTTTTATAACCTTTGATAAATTTCTGCCCTACCCTATAATAACGAGCTGAATTTAATCATGGTTACAGTTTGCGCGTCAATGTCTTCAGGTACTTACTTAGTCTTAGTTTTAAGTAAGTGGACAAAATTGCAATGTTGTTCGTCTCTTTATTTTACTCTTTATTTTACTTTTTGTTATTAATCTTAAGTTTAAGAAGTATTTTTCCTTTAGTTTAGTTTTGTTATTATTATGTTTGATCACTTATTTCTGAGATTGCTGGTAAACCTGTAATTGGACTTTTGTGATTATAGTACCTACTTAAGATAAATTATACATAGAAGCTGCTGGTGTACCTTAATAAATATGACGGGGAAAGTATGGTGTGTCTCGTTATTATCAGACATATTTGAATTAGAGTGGGCTACAGTGGGCTACAGTGGGTTGTGTGTTGGATAATGCGCAATAGAAAAACGGTTTGCAGTTCAAATCAGATTATAATTTCACAAACAATTTAATCACGCTAGCAAATTACACACTAGGTAGGTACACGACACAACCAGATACGGATCGCCGACAGTTTCTGAGCACATGTTGTTCGTACGATGTCCAATGTCCAAGAGCTTCACCGTTCTTCTCGCGCTGCCTTCCAGCGTCGACCCCCCACGAACTCAGGCCAGACTCTGTCAACGCCACCAGATGGCGCTAGCGTTCCGATTCCGGTTGTCAAGTCAGCTCCCGTACTAATGACGTTTCCGACACGGTCATCCTGCGATACACACGTCCTCGTGTGTTAATCTGTAAACAAACATACCCGCAAAGTATCACATAGCTCGGTCACTCCTGACCAATATGGTACAGGCAAAAACACAATGAAAATTCGAACAACCTAAATAATTGCAGAGTTCAGAGCATTACTCATTATTTGATTAACAAATCTCAAGATCACAAACTAAATAATCAACTAAGGTGCATGTGTCTCATACTATCAAGTAACCAACCAACTCAACCATTCATTTGCGCATCCCCTCGGATCGGCAAGTCACTCACGGACTTTGTGGTTTCTCACAAAACCCTACACAACACACACACACACACATGACTTAATCTCTGCTCTGTTTCATCAACAAGACTTTTACTTGGCTTTCCTCAAATTCGTCAGTAATACTCTGATCCCTTGGCCTGTGCCATGGCATGTGCCTTAGCGTCATGAGCGTACTTGATTCAACCAGAGCCATGTAATCAAACTGTAATCAATCATAGCCAAAAAAAAACATCAACCATAGCCATGTACCATCGTTATCCACATTACAACAAAATCTTTTTCACTAAGAGCCTTAGGCACCTGGAAACCCACACACGAGAAAACCACTCTAACGCCACGGCGCTCAGGCCGACCAGCAATCCACATTGCTCTCACACATCCAGCGCATGGATCCACATCCATCACCCTGTACACACAATTTTACTACGCCCGTTAGAGAACACCTACTCGCGTGGCTCCCACTACATAGGCTTGCTCATTGCTCATCACAACTGTGATCACTATCTACTTCGACTGGTACATGACCTACTGACATCATTCTTAAACTAACGTGAGCGTATTTAAAATTGCATTGTAAATTAGATTGGGCTACACCCAACAATGTAACCATTTTTACTGTTATCTACCAGGGAAGCACTCAGTACCAGAGTCAAAACAAAATGAAAACGGCTCACCAGATTCGGTAGACAATCCACTCGCCGTCACTGCCTCTCTGGCAGAAGTCGTGAAACCTCTTGCACGAAAAGCACCGTCCCTGATCAGCGAGCACTCCCACAGGAGATCCAAAGAATGCAGCGCCGCCCGACACTGCCATCCCGCTCGCACACGCCGCCGCGCGCCAACCTGTAACCACAAAAAAAACCAACAGCAGTGCATGTTCCACTCGGCCAATTCTGACCACTTACGGCTTCTAACTTTTGAAAACAGAAAGCTTTAATCCTCTTCTCATTGTTTTTACAAAACAATACCTCTAAATTAACTAAACAAACTTTGATTAATCATAGCAAAACATCCAATGACCAGAGCCATGTAAACAAACTTTGATTATCTAATCAAAGCGAAAATTGTTGTAATTGTATCACTAACTGTAACTGTAAGTTTAGTTTATTGTTACTAACACTGTATGGGTCTCATGGTTACTCGCAATAAAGAATTTAATTTTTATTAATTACTTTTAATGAAAATCATTACCAACTCTTTCTCTCAAAGCGACATGTTGAACAACACCCATACTCATTCAAATAATAGAAAGCTCATTAAAGTATTGCAGCGCTCATGCTCTGACCTCCATCAGGTCTTCATCATCACACTTAAGACTTCCATCCAGTCATAAGCATCAAACCAAACGACCTCCATCCGGTCTTCAACACGTAACCTCCATCCGGTTACCAACACAAGAGGCAACCTCTATCCGGTCACCTCCACATGTAACCTCCATCCAGTTACACACCACCCAAACGAGTCACAAGCCTACGAGCCTTTATCAAAATAAACTTAAACTAGGTCTGTTCAACATGTTACTTTATTTGTCATATCATAATATTACTTTGCCAGTAAATGTCGGGTATAAAATCTCAAGTCTTTGCTCGCTAATTGCAACACTACATATGATTTGTTCTGTGCTGAATACACGCGTTTAACCAATACTAGTCAATACAACAACGTTATTAACTCGTTTGCCACTTAATTTGGCTGCACAACTCGCTGTTACTAACGAGCATTCAGCACCAGGATCGTAAACAAAACAATACAGCTCACCTTTATTTTCTAACGTGCCTGAGAGTAGCTGTACGACGCAAACGACCACTCGCCACTGCTGCTTGCAGCACGCGGTCCACCTCCACCATCCGTCTGGCTGCCACTGCTCGTGCACCGGGCCGCGGTCCATGACATGTCGCGACATGTCCTGGGTTCCCTCAATTGCAGCACACGAAGGGCTTCACCGACGGCTGCAGGCTGCTTGGCTCGATTCTTCAAGTCACCCCACGTCACTGGTAGCTCCACGCTACGTCCTTGGCTCCCTTTGTGCGCCTTAATGACGGCCACACACAACAAGTTGACCTCCTTGCAGTAATTTTCAGCAAAACAAATCAGCTATCGAACTGTGTGCTGTTACGTTTGCACATGACGCGTCCTACCGTGTGTTCTTATTACGAAAACAAGATACGACGAACTTAAACGCCGGTTACAGACACACTTTTTTCTTTTTTTTTTTTAACTTGGCGGTAGGGCGCAACTGGCGCGTCACTGTGCAAAGGTATTTCTGCTTACAGCCTATGCCCAAAACAACATGTACTATGATCGCGCATCCGTATCTGGTTTGTCTGGGTTGAACTTGGACAGATCCACACGATTATTTAATAAGCGTTCGCATGTTTGCACTTTGTTTATCAAATGTCAACGATCACTTTAATTTTAAGCGTTCTGATTTTGCGCATGAACCAACACTAATCCCAGTTCTGATGACGGGGAAAGTATGGTGTGTCTCGTTATTATCAGACATATTTGAATTAGAGTGGGCTACAGTGGGCTACAGTGGGTTGTGTGTTGGATAATGCGCAATAGAAAAACGGTTTGCAGTTCAAATCAGATTATAATTTCACAAACAATTTAATCACGCTAGCAAATTACACACTAGGTAGGTACACGACACAACCAGATACGGATCGCCGACAGTTTCTGAGCACATGTTGTTCGTACGATGTCCAATGTCCAAGAGCTTCACCGTTCTTCTCGCGCTGCCTTCCAGCGTCGACCCCCCACGAACTCAGGCCAGACTCTGTCAACGCCACCAGATGGCGCTAGCGTTCCGATTCCGGTTGTCAAGTCAGCTCCCGTACTAATGACGTTTCCGACAAATATATAAATAAATAAAAATAAAAATGTCCCTGCTAACCTATTTATTTATACAACCTTTCGAAACCCAAATTCCCAACAACGTTAATCTTGAACAAACAAACAAAATCTCACGTAATTATATTCCAAGTAGGGACGTGTAACACACGCGATGTATGGAAACTACTTATTTAAATGAGGTCCGCACTAATCCGCGTCTGGGTGCGATGGGAAAAGCCAAATGTAAATTTAGCAGACGCATGTTACTACCTAGATTTACAAAATATACAAGTAGGGGTTAGAAACCCGAGACCCTTGTACTATTTTTCCACACATGGGACACTTTTATAGATACTAGGCCTTTTATTTGCTGTTTCTTCCCCTTGCGGAGTAATCCTAACACACTATCAGTAGCTATTGCTTTCAGTTTGACAGTTCATTGCGTTATTACGTTGTTGAGTTATGTTCTAAGTACTTAACAAAAGAATAAAGAATGGGTGACAACCTGTCACCGCATCATCATTCATCATCAACATCATTTGAGCCGAAAGCCGTTCACTGCTGGACATAGGCCTCCCCCAAGCACCTCCACTTCGACCGGTTCTGTGCTTCTCGCATCCAACGGGTTCCTGCGGCCTTCACAAGGTCGTCGGACCACCTTGTGGAAGGCCTTCCAACGCTACGTCTTCCGGTAAGCGGTCGCCATTCCAGAACCTTTCGGCCCCATCGACCATCTGTTCTGCGAGCAATGTGCCCTGCCCACTGCCACTTAAGTTTGGCAATTCTTCGGGCTATGTCGGTTACCTTGGTTCTCCTGCGCCACCTGCCTGTCACCGCATAGACCAATACCCGTAGACAATAACCAATAGACCAATAGACCGTTTAATCAATATTGTAGGTACACCAGCTGGATTTTAAGTGCATGTCACATTATGTCTTGTGATTTTATACAGGGTGAACATATGAACCAATGGATTAGCAATATCCTTCAAAATTATTCAGATTGAGAATGATAGTGTGTTACGCAATTAGGGCGCTCGGCCCTAATCGCGCAAGAGCCTTTTCTTTGCATTTATTGCATAATATAATCGATACAATATTCGACCAACGGCCTGTCTTGCAACCTACACCGGTTCATGTAGGTTACAATCGAATAAGTTTACATGTTTACATGAACGCAGTCGTTACATGTGTTCAAAAGACTCGTGAAGGAACACTACTTGTCGTTGTTATCTTGTTGTCCTAACTGAAATGGACTACTGTCTTCTTTTATTTTCGTTGCTTATATAATTTAGTTTGTAGGTATGTACTATGTATCTATAATTTTGGATATGTATAATATCTGTGTATCTATCAGGAAAAAAACTGTCGAATCCAAGGTTGCCTGGAAGAGATCGCAGAAAGCGATAAGGCCGCCCATTGTATATTTTGTAGTGTTTGATATATCTTTTTCATGTTATGTATTTTTGTGGTGTACTTTATTGTACGAAAAAAAAATCAGCTGTTCCCTACATTTATGTTCGTATAACTCGTCAAAATGTATGAAACAGCGGATTTTTTTTTCGTGATTTCAGAGTTGGTCCCATAGTGAAAGTTGTTCAGTCCAATGGTCTAAAGCACCTCTTAAAGTTTGTAAGGTTAATTTTTTTACACCTTATATATAAAAACTATATTTACTATACAAGCTATGGATGGAAATTCTAACTACCTCACTGCATGAAAACCTCATTGCATGATCAATCACCCAGCAGCTTTAGGTTTCTGTTTCAAAAGTCGATAATAATGAGTGAAAAATGCGCTGATCTGAAGTGCAGCGTTCATCTTACTCCGATCACAGTCGGTCAACTTACAGCCGTAATGTCGTTGTAACCTTGTAAGAGAAACAACATTAATCTGGACTGCTGGACACGTTGTAAATCGATACTACATAATACAGGAAGTGTAAAACAAGTGACACACGATCTATAAACAAGGGTTCATACTTCAGGCTTCGAGTAGCACTCAATCTTCGTTGGGGAACACCTAAATTCCTCTGAGGCGTGCTTACACTTTTTCGGGTCACATTAGATTTCGACAATATTTGTTGAACTACAAAACTGACTCGAAGCAATAACTACATTATATTCGATGCAGTCTCCCGGCTGTGCCGTTTCATGTCGACGGGAACAAAAATTTAGCAAGCCGTACACCCAGTTTTTACATTCCTGATTAAGTCATCAGGAATAAAATCCTACACATTTGCTGATGACGAAAATCACTGCAAACAAAAAAATACAGTGTGGCACCGTGCCAGGGACGGCGTCGACGCGCTGAAACCATGAATTCGTCACATGATTCTAGGTAAAGTAGACTTTTCGTCGGTTACAAAAAAAAAAAAATGCTATTTAATAGAAATGTGCATATAATACAGAAAAGTACAGGCGCTAGCGCACCAAGCTACTACAATCTGTCAAAGTTCTTTAATAGATTTTCAGCTTTATCGCTAAAGCATAAGGTTCCAAGGTTGATTGGAAAAATTTTACAGTTTAGGGTAGCTTGATGTGCTGGCGTCTGTACCTAGGCTACGCGGTCAAAATGTGTGGCAGAGCTATTTTTTTTTTAAATAACCAATGTAAAATTTCAACGCAAGGGGTCAGGGATCATGTACTGGATCCGTGGTAGCAGGCCGTGGGTCGTTCCTGCCACCCTGTAAGTACTTGAATAAAAATTTTTGAAAAAAAATTGAATTTTTGGATTTTTTGGAAAACAGTGCCTCAAACTCAAAGCATATATTTCAAATAAACGAATAACACTTTTGAACTGTCAAGGGATCGGTCAGAAAGATGAAGCTAGTTGCCCATTCCAAAGCGAAAGCACATCAAGGTACCCGAAACTGTCAAATTTTCCCAATCAACTTTGAACCGTATGTTTTAGGGATAAAGTTGAAAATCTATTAAAGTAACTTGGCAGATTGTAGTAACTCGATGTGCTGGCGTCTGTACCTATGGAGAAGAAAGGCCAAGAAACTCCACGGACACTGCAAAATATAGTTAGATCATTCATGTTGAAATTATACACGTGAGAATACTGTAGAAAGACGTGTACGTTAAAATTGTCCGTAAAAAAAAACTGGCCAAGTGCGAGTCAGACTCGCACACGAAGGGTTCCGTACCACAAGGCAAAAACGCCGAATAAAACATGTTTGTTGTACGGGAGCCCCCATAAATATTTATTTTATTTTAATTTTATTATTTATTATACAACTGAGTATTTTGTCTGTGTGGTGCCAGACTTAATGAATTGCACCACCCCTTACTTCCCGTGGGTGTCGTAAAAGGCGACTAAGGGTCTTACCGGAGAATGGGCAGCAGCGTTCTCTATTTATTCCACCATCATACCATACTGCGGTCGCCAACCCGCCTGCCAAGCGTGGCGATTATGGCAAACCCCCCGCCAAAATTGGGGGAGGCCTATGTCCAGCAGTGGACGTCTATCGGCTGAAACGACGAGTATTTTGTGAATATTTCAAATCGCGTTTGTTGTATGGGAGCCCCCCTTAAATATTTATTTTATTTTGTTTTTAGTATTTGTTGTTATAGCGGCAACAGAAATACATAATTTGTGAAAATTTCAACTGTCTAGCTATTGCTGTACTTGAGATACAGCCTGGTGACAGACAGACGAACAGATGGACAGACGGACAGACAGCGAAGACTTAGTAATAGGGTTCCGTTTTTACCCTTTGGGTACGGAACCCTAAAGAGACAAAAACAAAAAAAAATTGTACTGAAATTAATTAATTACTTACGAGTATTATTCTTATTTTAATAAAATTAAAATAAGCCGTGGCAGATATGAGATGACCAGTCTCGACTGGCGGCGCCCGTTCACGAATATGACGTATGGATCAGCACCATTCAGCTCAACCATTTCGAAGGGAATTTAATGATCCGACACACACGCCACCACTAGCAAGAGATTTTTTTTTTTGTTTATTTGAAATGGGTTTGATCTTGACTCTAGTCTAGGTCAGAGGCGACAGAAATAAAGGCGACGATGAAGTGAGCTTACCCAGAAGAAGCCTGTTCACTCGTACTTTGAGTGAGCATGACATACCCTCAGCCGCCATGGCACATTCAAGCCAATGGAATATGTACCCTAAAAGGTAGGTAAAGGAGCACTAATATGTCAACACTTGGCAACTTTAAATTGCGATTTTTTCACGAAAAAACGAATGCAACGTTGAAATACGACACTTTACATAAACCTATGGGTTCGAAAATACTATGTTCCTAATAATATAAAATTTCATTCAAAGATAAAGGAGAAAAACGCCTTTGAATGAAGCATACTTATGCTCGTGAGTGTACATAGTGCTCACACGTGTGACTATTTATTATAACATGTTTTAAACCATTTCAGATTCCCGAAATAATTCTGAAGATGAATTGTTTGCTTCTATGAATGTAACACACAATTTTGAGGTTCAATCAGTTTGTTAGTTCGACCATCTAGCTGATTTAACAACGGTGGTTTTAGCGGCATTTCCCTATTTCGCCAAACTTTCTATATTGCTATTTGTTTCCTGGTTCGACGACCCGGGATGGATTCATAGCGATTTCCTGCAAAAACCTGTTAATAAATTCTGATCATGTGTCGAGAAAAATGCTCACCATTTAGCAATCGGGCCACGTTTCCGCTACGGTGGCGATATACCAAACACTCGCCATGATGTCATCCGATCCGTCCTCTCACCCCCAAGGGACGAGGTGTTAGAATACCTATTTTAAGTGAGTTTAACATAATGCTACGCTTACAAAACCACGAAGGAGTAGGCAAAATTGTAGTACTTATTGAGTACCTTTTGGTAGTTCAATGATATTAAGTTTCAATGTTGTACTTTCAGTACCAGAGGGTGAGACTATTGATCTTTTTTTACCAGGATCATGATATTTATTCAAACAAATATTCTCATTAAACCGGAGGCTGCGGGTACAGCATTGTGCTGAAAGTTTCTGTGCTAAAATTAGTTCTTTTACTTTTTGATTTTCTTACGTGTGTATAATAACTGTATAATATAGATGACTAGCTGCGCCCCGCGGTTTCACCCGCATAAGTGACGATCTCGTGGGAATATCAGGATAAAAACTATCCTATGTTCTTCCCCGGGATGCAATCTATCTCTCTGCCAAATTTTATCGAAATCCGTTCAGTGGTTTAGGCGTGAAAAGGTAACATACAGACAGATAGTCGGAGTTACTTTCGAATTTATAATATTAGTATGGATAAAATAGTTATAGACTAGTACTACTACTAGTAACTAGAATAGTTATAGTATGTCAATCTGAAAGCTGAAACTATTCACGCCCATCGGCGCCGGCGGTGTCATTAACCGTGAGCGATACAAAGCCATCGAGATCACATTACAAATGGAGCAATTAAGCTATCAATCGCGATAAACAATTTATCACGATAGGTACCTCGTGCCAGACATGAGGTCTCGTGATTCACTGTCATCGTCACGTGAACATGAGTATGATAAGATGCCTTTTAAAATCTATAAAAAAAATACCTCTGCTTTTTAAAAGCAAGAACCGGTACCGTGCGAATACGCGATTACGCGATCGTTTACCTTAAAACCTCGCGTCCTAACCAAAAGCAATCGTTGTGTACATATTATGTCATTTTTTGTTCAGAAAACTGGAAGGCGCCCGCCCTCTGTTGGCGCGATCACGCGTTCCGGTTCACTGAACAAAAAGTAAATATATAAGAGCCTTAGCACACCTCTAATGCGAAAATAATAATGCGAAGCCATTGATTTAACAAAAAAAATGCCTGCCAAAGATACGTGCGAAACAAACAAAACCCACCACCTCACTGCAACAAAATGGCGGGCTAAGCGCACTGGTATTACTGGTTTCGGAGCAGATTAACGAAATCATGCGGGAAAAAGATAGATAAATAGATAGAATACTCTTTAAGTACACCATGAAACGGCAGATACAAATGTAGAAATTTTACATAAGGTGACACAATGATTATGGGCGGTCAAGAGATACGATCATATTCAAATCTATACGTTAGAACAGGCAGTTTCTCTTCTGTTTCAGTTGTCATACAACGGGCAAGTCAAGGTTGCCTTGAAGAGATCGCAGACAGCGATAAGGCCGCCCATTGTATATTTTGTAGTGTTTGATATTTATCTTTTTCATGTTATGTATTTTTGTGGTGTACAATAAAGTATATATAAATAAATAAATAAGTCATATTGGAACTATACTGCTGTCTCGCTGCTATGGTTTCGCGGTGGCGGTGGGATACCTGCCTAAACGAGCACGACGATCGCGTACTCGTGCGACCAACACAGTCACTTTTGGTTGGGACGCGACCATAGAACTTTTTAAGGCGGGATTAATTTAAACAACCAATTTGTTATACAAAGAAAGCCTTAAGAGGAAATGCGGTCGGAGAGACTTTTGAAAAAACTTAAGTAAAAAGTCATCATTCGAGGTTTTGGCTCTCGCCTATTTCCTCCTCCAATATTGGACCTATGGATATTTCATAAACTGAATAAAAAAGATATATAGTGTGTCCATATCTTTTTCATTAATAGTTGTCTTTGTACATTAGGCCTCTGTTGACAGCGCTTTAAATCGGCATTTTTTGAGAGTTCTAGTGCTTATAAAAATAATGTATCATCAAAAAGGAAAACATAGGGACAGTATATAAGTAGTTAATATTTATTATTCTGTAAAAAGTCATTGCTTTATTTATATGGTCACTAACCAGATAGGAAACAGGCGAGAGCTTTTATATGAGAAATAAGAGAAAAAAATCCTCTTAATTGTCAAATCAGCAGTCAAATAATTAGGCTTCCAGTTAAGACAACTGAGCCGCCTTTTACGAGATCTAGAGAATCAGAATGTCCTATTTATTTTCGGTAATAGGTACACAAAGTACGCCAGGCCATTGTTCCAGTTAGTAACACATCTGCACGTACATAGTTCTTCAGTTAAAAACGACCAGATCTCGGGTGCTACAGACGACGTGCTAAAAACTCTGGACCCGTTTAGATCAGCTATAAAATGGGACGCTTGCACCAATAAATTTTAAGATAGCACCTCTATTTCTACGAGAAACGGTCGCCAACTGTATTCGAGGAACAACTATACATACATACTTCGTACAGTTATTTAACAAAACTTAGAACATTGAATAGAAGAGAAAGTGGAGAAAAACAAGGGTTTTCAAATCAATCGTTTGTCAATCTTCATGAATATGACTGTCATTGTTAAACTTCTTTGCGTCTTATATAAATAATAATCGGTTCCATATCGGAAACAGATGTAGTAGGTAACTTACTTAAATACCTACTGTTTTCTTTGAATAATGTAACTGTGTCAATTATATACTTTACCTGCCGTGTGGTCTTGTAGCTAAGTAATAACAGCCGCACGGGTCGAGCGATCAGGTTAAGCTACGGTTGGTCCGTGGATGGGTGACCATCTTCACATACCAAGACCGCTCCGTGCCTCAGAAAGCACGTTAAGCCGTTGCCGTTGGTCCGTGCGATCTTAATTCGATCGTGCGACTTTCGGGCTACTGGCGACCCGTAAGGGTCGCCAGTAGCCCGAAAGTCTGACAGCCAGTCTTACCAAGGGGTAACGTATTACCCAGGAACTAGGTTGTGGAGGTCAGATAGGTAGTCGCACCATGTACAATACTAATATCCAGCTGCATCCGGTTAGACTGGAAGTCGACCCCAACATAGCTGGGAAAAGGCTAGGCAGGTGATGACCTGGCGTGTTTGGTCTCCTACACATTCCTGTAGGCAGGGTATCCTGCCTAAGTAGCAGTGTGTCGGAGGGCAGACGCACAGACCTTGTAGCTGTAATTTTGGGAACTAAGCTTTTTGCTGTAGGTAGTTGTCATCATTACTATTGTTGTCGCTAGTCATGTTGTGGATTGCGCGTTGGGTGATGATCAGGTCGAAACCTATAATGTGAACCTAGTGATATACTGTGATTATTTCCTGTTGTAGTTGCCTTGTGAATAGATTAAGAAGTATTTCTTTTACATACATACGTTACGTTACGTTAATAGAATTTCAAAGTAAAATTAAAGTTAAACACAACATACATACAATCAAAAACATAACCCTCTTTTTAAGGGCAGTTGGGTAGAATTCCCGCGGGACGGTACATTCTATACCTACCTATGTTACAGTTTGGAATCTTCGGTATGACACCTATTATAATTAATTGCAGTGCTAATTGCAGATCTGTCAACGTTTGCGCTTAGTTAATGACAATTAGGTACGTTAATTTGATTGATTACCTACTGACTATATACCTCCTTACTAATAAACGTACCTATTTCATACTCATTATGCCTCGTTCACGTTTATACAGATTGTAGCGAAATAAAAGAAAAGAAACACTTCGCCACTAAAAACGTACCTATAATTTTTCTTTATAAAAAAATCCGAATATTGGAGTTACTAAAAAAAAAAAAAAAAAAAAAAAAAAAAAAAAAAAAAAAAAAAAAAAAAAAAAAAAAGGTAAAAAACACTTGAAGACAAAACCGTGATTATAAAAGTTATTTAAAAAAATTTTAAGAATCAGAGGATACTATAGGTTTGTACCAAAAAAATTAAAGCAGAATTTAGTCACGCGGCGTGATTTTTAATCGTGATTGCAATCAGGAAATTCGTGCGCGTGGTTAAAACGGACCGCATAAAAAAGAAAAGTATCACATCAGCCGTATTCGAAGTTAAATAACAGTGGTTTAAAAAAAAAAATCTACAACAAACTATTTATTGACTAAGGAAAAATTAATATCTGTTCGCGACAGGGTCTTCTTCATCCGTGGCGTTAAATGTTTACGACCGGCAAATCCGGATTAGCTCGGTTCGCCTCTGATCGGCTCGGATCGGCTGCTTCTCCGGCAAATTGCCCGAATATAAATTGGCAGGAGTCTGGGTAGGGTAGAGCCGAATGAATCGGCTTGCAGAAAGTTCGGCCCATAGTAAAATTTATCCATAAGAACCCGTGGAGCAAGCAGAATCTCATGTAGCCAAAAACAGCGTAGAACAATACATACCAAAAAAAGACGAATAAACCTTTAATTCTCCATCACCAGTGGACTTATTGGGTAAACCACATTCTGTAGCGAGGCACCTTTAGCATAGAACGAATGCGATTAAAAATATTGCAACATGAAGAAAAAACATAACCCAAAAAAATAGTAAATACGCACCTTGAATCAACATAAAACCACCCAAGCAAACTATATGGTTATTTCATACTTTGTTCGCATCACAAATAATCATTAAATAATTTAGGCGTTCGTTCTGAAAAATAGTATGTACCTATCTAGTCACAAGCTTTTAAAAAAAAATTCATCTGACGTATAAACGAATCATAATTTAAAAAATTATCTACATAGATAGAAATTTCTGGTTAGGCCATGTACCTATTGAAAATGAGGTTGAATATCAACTTCAAGAAGGATTGATGACAAACAAATATTATGCAGGATTTGTTAATATTGCAAGATGTATAAACGTGAACGAGGCAAAAGAAGGTGGAAGAAGTGTACGACCAGATGGCCGTACACGCACGCCGGTTGAGAGTACTACGCATCTGACCTTTCTGATATTTATTCAAACAGAACCGGCTAAGGGATAGTTGGACTCAGCCTCTAAGGGCTCTGTAACCGCGGCGTACCTTTTATTAGCATAAATACGAGTTCCGCTCCACAATATAAACAATATGGTGACGTTTTACTAAAGGTAACAAAAGGAAGGTAGGCACTTAAAAGTTTGTTTATAACATGTTTTGCCTATTTCAAAAACAATAACAGTTTTCGTATAATTTAGTTTTGTCCTTTTAGTCTATGAAACTAACTTCCAAATCTAAAATATTAATTTCTAGGATGAATTACATTTTCATGCATTTTTTATCAAGCAATCTGGTTTAACCCGGTTTTCTGCCTGTCTGTATTTCTAGGCTTCCATAAAAACCGGGTTAAACAATCGGATTAGTTGAACAAACGAATCGTTAATAGAATTTCAAAGTAAAATTTAAGTTAAACACAAACGGGGTGAAATTCGATTTCGTTCGGAACAAGCATCTATATCCATAGATTTCCAATAATCCACAAGAAGTAAATTAAACTGGGATTATATAATAAAGTGATAAGAAAAACATTTGAGAGTTATTAAATATAAAAATACAGCCCATACGATCGAGCATAAAGCAAAAGCCAAACATTAAAATCGGCCAAAATATATTAAGAAATTAGCACTCAACCTTTGATAACATCTTGTGTCTACTTATGTCTAACTTTCTAAGAATAACCTTCAGAATATAAAAGAACTGGAATCTGCATGACGTTGTAACATAGCAGCTGAACTAGTTGTTGGTATATATGTGTGGAAAAATAGGAGACACGAGGTATATAAAGCCGCATTCTGAACGCTTTTATGACGTGACTTATTTATTTATTTAAATATACTTTATTGTACACCACAAAAATACATAACACGAAAAAGATACTTCAAACACTACAAAATATACAATGGACGGCCTTATCGCTTTCTGCGATCTCTTCCAGGCCTCAACCTTAAAATGGACAGTGATTTTCCTGGACATAAAATGGGGCTGTCGTTGGCGCAAATATTATGTATACAATACACTAAAATAGATACACAGATACATACATATCCAAAATTATAGATACATAAATACATACACTACTTACGTACGATTTATGTATGCAATCAGATATTTGCTTATCACACTATCAATCGGAATCTGAATCATTTTGAAGCAAATTGCTAATCCATTGCCATTCGAAAAATTTGTCTGCTCGACACGTAAATGTAGCAATGAATGTTGTTGTACTGTCAAAATGAAGCCGATTCCGATTGATAATGTGTTACGCAATTGCCCGCAGATGTATTTATGATATAAAAGCTTCATTCAACGCTACGAGTATCCACGTATCCAAATATTTGTACGCTTCATGGGGCTTACACGACCTAAAGCGCGGTCACTGTCGGACTGCATAGAAAAGAAAGAGAAGCGCGATGACACAACGCTGGTAATTTATTGCAAAATATGAAGCAATTATCTATTTATAAAAAATCTATTGTTTGGACTAAAAAATTAAAACACTAGTGCTTTAGTATGTTGCTTGTAGAATAATCTGACAAAAAATCAGAATAATTGTATGTATGTTAGTATGGTTTTCATTGTAAAAAGAAAGTTTTTAGAGGTATCTTCATGGTTTTTTTCTATCGTATCAAATTAGTTGTATTATGTTTTCAACACACTATCTATCTAGCATATACCCACCCTGAAGAATATCATGTATTTTTCTGGTCGATCATAATTATACTTTTATTGCATCTAAAACTTGCGAACCCTTAAGAAGATACTTTTCTTTTCTTGACTTACATTGTTCTTTTCTTTCTCCTGGCTATTATCCCAATTTATTTGGGGTCAGCCCTCCTGGTACTTCAGCGCCACACCGTACGGTTGTGGGTTGTCTCTTTTGTTGTATTGCTCGCTATCATGTCGTTATTTATTGTTGTATTGCTCGCTATCATGCCATTATTTATTGTTTTATTGCTCGCTATCATGTCACTATTTATTGTTATTGGTGGTCGTCCGCGGCCTCTTTTTCCATCTTCTATATTCACGACTCTTTTAGTCATATGGTCATCATCTCGCCTCATCACATGTCTATATCAAGCAAGCGGTTTTCACAAATTTTTCGTGTATCTTAGCGACTATAAAAGTACCACGGTTACTTTATATGCGTTTCTTTTCATAACTTAGGTACTTTACTAAGAAACTAACGTTTAACTTCCTGCTCGGAAAAGGGGTTTTTTTGTAATAAAAACAAACCTATAGGATCGTTCCACGTGGCGATCTAAAGCTTCTGTCACGAAATATTCCATACATAAAAGCAACATCTCATTGTCATTTCTTGAGCTTATGAGTCATCTCATGGTTCTCAGGCCAGATTTTAGTATAAATTAACAAACCACACGAACAGAGACGTGTGTGTTTTTGACAATGAGTTGGCTTTTAACTGGAAACGCGTCAGCGAAAACTGAATTTTAAACCGAGTTAGCAACCCTACATCCCTTGCTGATTTATACCGCGTCGTTCCGACGTAGGTAATAATTAAATAACAAATGTGTTCCCTAAACGGTACGAACATTTTATGTAAATTGACGTCACGTCATCTGCAATTCAGTTGGGTACCTACATGTTTACTTAGGTATAAAGTTAACATACCTTTATCAGATTGGGTTGTTGAGTTCGGTGGTACAGGTAAAGTCAGTCGGGTCATTTTGTATTTTTGAGTATTTGATAATATCTCAGGGCTTTTCTCGTGGGGATATCCTCGTGGATGCCCTTCAACCGTTCTTGCGGCTAGCATATTGTGTCTGGAGCTCGAAATATACCTAAGTAGTCGCACATGCTTTGCGCTCCATATAACAAAAGAAAATTATCGTTTTTAAATTATATGAAAATACTATGGCTGGAACAGATTAGATGCGGATGGCGGAGGATAGTGTTGTGGCGCAGCTTAAGGAACTACCTCGAAAATAAATCGTAGCGACTGATCAACTAAGCGAGCAAAAGCGATGCAACTTTTGAAACGCAAAAAAAGAGAGATGGCTATAATGTGCGTGCGCTCGGAAACGACGTATGTGCCAAAACGAATTTACTCCTTTTATAACTAAATAAATGAATTAAATTTAAAACTACTTTGAGTAAACTTTGATATGATAATTCTCTATGTTTTAAAGTAAATTCCATTAAATAACTCTTAAGCGTTACGCCGTGATGTCGAAAAAAGTAAAAAATTGATATAACTTTGCATTTTTTTTGTATCGAGAAAAGTTCATTGAATCGTGTATGCCATTTACATGATACTAGACCAACGAGTCAAAAAACATACCAAAATGTTAAATCCTTATTCCACATACTTAACAAGTTACACGAAATAGAAAATCCAATTTTTTTTCAATATATCCTTAAGTCAGTAGTCTAACCTAACCTAACCTTTTTTTTTTTTTTTTTTTTTTTTGTTCCGGGGTGGAAAATCCTCATGGATGTCCGCCGCCCTGGGGCGGGCGACGGGGTCTGTCAGACTCTTACTGACTAAAAACCACCCCGGTGTTCCATCTCACACCTGCGCCAGGGGTCGCGGGAACGTTCGATCCTTCCGCAACCCCCGGCTGGTGCCGGCCCGCCACTGCGGGCCTCGTCGGGTCAGGGGGGGGAGTGAGGTGTTTGACTCCCCCCGTGACGTCTAAGAGGGGCGCGCGTGGAACACTACGCGCCGCCACCTCGGGTCCTGATGTGTGGGGGGCGGCGGACGTCCCCGAGTCCGTCGCCCCTGGACCCATTTAGGGGGGCTGGAAGAGAGCGTTGTCCGCCCTCCGCCGACGCCCGGTGCGCCTGCTGCGGGCAGGGTGAGTGGACGAGATCTCCCTCTCCCTTTCCGCAGCCTCCTTCTGCGACATGACCGTTTCGCAAAAGGAAACCACCGCGTCCCAGGACTCTTCGCTGCCGACCATCGACTCGACCACGGCCGGCAGCGACAGGTCACTGCCTACTTCTGTGATGAGGGCACGGCGCGGCTCCTCCCAAGCGGCACACTCTGCCAGCGTATGCCACGCCGTGTCCTCCCGGCAGTCGACGCAGTGGTGACACCGGGCGTCCGGCTCCCTGTTTATGCGACACAGGTACTTCCCGAAGCAACCATGCCCCGAAAGTACCTGCGTCACCCGAAACGACAGGGAGCCGTGCCTCCTCCCGAGCCAGGGCTCGAGTACTGGCCGGACCGCCTCGATAGTGCTGAGGCCGGCGGTAGGGCGTGAGAGCCTGTCCCGCCATTCCGCCACCAGGACCTCGCGAAGCTGAGACCGACGCAGCTCCATATGGCGCTGCATCAGCCCCTCGCCTCGCGCCCGCGCTTCCTCGCGCCACCGGTACAGCGACGCGAGCACTTTCGCCTCCAGGTCCCAGGGCGGGGATCCAGCCAGTACGCAAGCCGCCTCGTAGGAGATCGTGCGATATCCGCGGACGACTCTGACGGCCATCGCTCTCTGCGGCTTCCGCAGGACTGCGATGCTGCCGGCCGTCAGGTCAGTCGCCCAGATCGGGGCCCCATACAGGGCCATCGATCGCACGATCCCCACGTAGAGCCGCCTACAGGCGGCGCTCGGGCCCCCCAGATTGGGAAGCAGCGTTGACAGCGCCCCAGCCGCGCCCAACAATTTGGGCGCCAGCCGCCGGAAGTGGGGGCCGAAATCCCACCGGCTGTCGAGCACCAATCCCAGGTACTTCATGGTAGACTCGACAGCGATCCGAGCCCCCCCGACCACTATGTGTAAGCCGGGCGGCGGCGCCCGCCGGGGGCCATGAAACACCATGGCCTCCGACTTGTTGAGGGCCACCTCCAGGCCCAGGCGACGTATGCGGCTCACCACCTGTGACACCGCAGCCGTCGCTAGCAACGCTGCCTCCCTGTGCGAGCTCCCCCGGGCAGTGACCAGCGTGTCGTCGGCATAACACGTCAGTTCCACGCCCGGCTGGAGCTCACCCCTCAGCACCCAGTCGCACCCGATGTTCCACAGGGGCGGGCCAACGACCGAGCCCTGTGGAACACCGCACGACATGCGGTGCTGGATTTCGCCATCGCGTCCCATGTAGGTGACACTCCTCTCCGACAGATAAGCCCCAATGATGCGGCGGAGGTAGAGAGGCACCCGATGATACCGCAGTGCCTCCCGAATAGTACTCCAGGGCATGGTGTTGAAGGCGTTGGAGATGTCCAAGGACACCGCCAACAACACCTCGCCCCGGGCCACCGCTTCCTCCGCCAGGACCCTCACCCGCGACACAGCGTGAATGGTGGAGCGCCCCTGCCGAAAACCGAACTGGTTACCGTCCAGGTCCGGCCCTTCTCCGCACAAGTGGGCGACGAGGCGGGCTGCGATCATCCGCTCAAACAGCTTACCCACCTCGTCTAGCAACACTATGGGCCGGTACGCGGACGGCGAGTCCGCGGGGCGCCCCGCCTTCCTGAGCAGGACCAGACGACCAGATTTCCACAAAGTGGGAAACTGGCCCCGCTCAAGGCACGCTGTGTAGAGTCCTCTTAGTTGGGGCTCAAGCTCCTTCAGAGCGAGGGCTAATACGCAGCCGTGGATCCCGTCGGGCCCCGGAGCCACGTTCTTGGCCCGGAGCCGCATCACGGCTGCCCCCATCTCTGCCTCTGTCACCTCTGGGACGCTGATGGCGTTCTCTTCAGTGGACTCTGCGGCTGTGGGCAAAGCCATCGGCGGCGGTGTGTGCTCCGCTCTAGCCGGGAAGAGGGCTGCGACCACCTCCTCCAGCAGCTCGGGTTGGAGACTCTCCGTAAGTGGGGGCGCCGCGGCTCGAAGTTTCCCTCGAACCGCACGATAAGGGCGCCCCCACGGATCCCCGTCTAGAGTCTCCAACATCTCCTCCCTGGCTCGCGTCCTCGCCTCGTCGATGGCCAGCCACAGAGTCCTCTTCGCCGCGCGGTACACCTCATACAGCGCGGCTTCTTCGTCAGGGACCCGACGACGTCTCCTCCGGTATCGGGTGTACTGGCGCCTGACCGCCACGCACGCGACGCGCAGCTGCGCGATCTCGGCGGTCCACCAGTACACCTGGCGCCTTGCCGACTGTGCGTGGACCCGGGGCATGGACGCGTCGCTGATTTGCGTCATCGCCCCGCGGAACCACAGCGCCTCCTGCTCGACGTCGACGGGTCCATCCGTTGCCGACTCCCGGAACCAGGCCTGGACAACAGCGGCCTCCTCGAGAAGCTCCCTGTCGATGCGCTTACGCG
Source organism: Mesoligia furuncula (assembly GCA_916614155.1). Taxonomy (NCBI): domain Eukaryota; kingdom Metazoa; phylum Arthropoda; class Insecta; order Lepidoptera; family Noctuidae; genus Mesoligia; species Mesoligia furuncula. The sequence continues at coordinate 12,633,417 of OU744803.1, read as the reverse complement.
CCCAGCGCGGACCGTCCGTACGCGGGGCCGGTAAACCGCGGCCGCCGGCGGTCTGGGCGGAGACGTCGAAACGGATGTAGCGGTGATCCGACAGCGTCTCCACCTCCGCGGCGACACGCCAGTCGCGGACACGGCTCGCGACAGCGGGGCTAGCGAATGAGATGTCCACTATAGACCCGCCCCGCTGCCGCACGCACGTGTGCACCGATCCCCGATTTAGGACGGTCAAGCCAGTCGTGACCGCCCACTCCTCCAGCACCTCGCCCCTAGCATCGGTCACTGGAGATCCCCACGCCGCAGACTTGGCGTTGAGATCCCCCAGCAACAGCACAGGGCGAGGGTGGAGTCGGCCCACGACGGCACCCAACTCGACAAGGAACCTCTCGAAGTCGGCGAGGCTCTTGTTGGGCGAAAAGTACGCCCCAACCGTGCCAATGCCGTCCACGAGGGCGGCCACCCAGCCGTGACCTCGGGACGGGTTGGCAAGAGCCCCGCCAATGATGGCTACCAAACCGTCCAGGTCTCCCACCCAGTTATCCCTGGGGGGGACAAAGTACGGTTCGGCAACCACAGCCACGTGAATCGACCACTCTGCCATGCTCTGGAGCAATAGATCCTGAGCTCTAGCAGAGTGGTTGATGTTGCCCTGGAGGAAATGGTACAGCGCCATTTATGCGCAATCCATTCCCTCCGCACCATTCCTAGGCCGGGAGTCGGCCGAAGAGGAGCCAGGCTGAGGGGGGGGTAAAGAGCCCCCGGCAGCCTTGGCACCCCTTCTCTTCCCTTTCTTGGCTGGCACGCCACAGGCCTTTCCGCCCGCTCTGTGCCCAGCGGGCCTCCCTGCAGCTGTACAGAGGCTGCAGTTTGGCGCCGCGGAGCACTGGGCCGCCTTGTGACCGACCTGACCGCAGCGATAGCACTGCTCGCTGCGGTCTACGGAGGTGCACCGTGCCCTGACATGCCCAACGTCGAGGCAACGGTAGCACCGCAAGGCCCGGGGTTGCAGCAGCTTCACCCTCGCTGCAACCCACCCCACCAAGAGACGCCCAGCGTCGGCGACTTTGTTCGCCGCCGTCACCGGGCACCGCACCCAGATCGCGCCGAGCCCGGAAGCGTCGACGCGAACCTCTCCCGTCCGCACGTCCGCGGGCGGACATCCACCGGCTCTGGCGACGGCCGCCACGACCTCGGCCGGAGTCGTCGAGTCGTCCAGACCGTCGACGCGCAGTTCAGCGGTCTTCATCGGCCTGGACACCCGAACGTCCTCCGGGTTGAGGACCTCCCTCAGCTTGGCGGCCAGGACGTCCGCCTTTTCACCGCTAGAGGCACCCGACACCTCTAGCAGTCGCGCCCCCGTAATCGCCGGCCTCAGTCTGAGGCCGGACGGTATTCCAAGGTCGGGGAACGCGACTTTGGCTTTTGCCTCCATAAGGACCGCCTTATAGGATATGCCCCTTTCGATGGCTCCGGGCTGCAGCGTAATAACTACAGCCGCGGAGCGTGGGGCTCTGACCCTAGGCGGCCCCTGAGCCTTTCTGGGTGCCGGTGCCGGTGCTCCAGCTGATACCGGTGGCGGCGGCGCCGTCTTCTTCTTTTTACGGCGGCCCCTCTTGACGACCGTCGTCCAGGTCTCCGTGGTGGACCCGGACGCAGTCGCCGAGGGTGCGGTCGCCGGGGCTGCGGTCGCCGGGGCCGCGGCCGCCCGGGGCGCGGGCGTCCGGGAAGTGGACGCGGACTTCTTGGCCCCCTTTCCGGCCTGACTCGGCCCAGCCACCGCGGCTTTTGGCCCCGGTTTTGCTGGCCCCTCCTCCCTCCGTCTGTCCGCAGCGAGCGGTGGGCGAAGGTTTTCGGCCGGGAGAAGTCTAGCCTCTATGGCCTCCAACCGGGCACCCACCATACTCCCGCACTGCATCATGCATATGCGCGCGATCCTCTCGACCTCCGCATCCGCAAGTGCAGGAGCCGACGACGGATTCGAAAGCGGGGCCAGCGCCGGCACCGCGCCGGGAGAGGTGCTAGCGGCCGGGGGAGTGGCCCTCTGGGCGGCAAACTGCCGTTTGAGGTCCTCCAGCTCGGATCGGAGACGGCTATTCTCCTCCCATAACTTCGCCGTCTCCTCCGTGCTCGTGCGATTAAGGAGGACCCCAACCGCCTCCTTAATATCATCAGCCGCCTCCTTTAGGGCGCGCGTGAACGTGCCCTTCAGGCTGCCGGATTTGGTGGCAACCTTCAGGACGACATCCACGCCGTCCATAACTTGGCGGCTGAGCGCCACCGCCGATACGCTCCCCCCGGCAGCCATCCGAGCGGATCGCCGCTCTCGGGCCTGTCGGGCCAACTCGCTGACTTCGTCAGCCGCGACAGCCTTCCTTTGCGCCCGCTTGGCAGCGTTCGCTTCCGCCTTGTTGGACCCCAGCAAGGGCCCGGGGTCACTCTCCGCGCCCTCCGTCGGACTCGCTATGGGCACTGGCGTTGCGGGCCGAGAGATCGGCACGAAGCGACCCGCTCGGTCGCGACCCGGCAGCCGACCGGGAGCTCCGCTCGTCAACGCACGACCCCGCCCTCTCTGTGCCGTTGGCACCTTGGGGGCCGACAGGTTCTCCTCACTGGAGGAGAGGCCCATCGACCCCGAGTCCCTGCTTCGCGGGCGTTTAAACCCGCGCGTGCCCTGATCGGGCAGTTGGTCCTCACCAGGACCTGAGCCTCCTCGGCTCTTGTTGCCGCCAACGACGGCAAACGGTTCTGTTGCGTCGCACAGTCGCTCCAGGCTAACCCGGAGCTCCTTTTCTTGCGACGCAAGTGTTTGACGCAGGTCGGCAGTGGTCTGCCGGCCCACGGGACTAATGGTGCCCCCCCCAGATACGAAGGGGCTGCCTTCCGAAGAAGGGCGGGATTGTCCCTCCTTGGGTAGGAGGGTACCCGCCTGGGGAATAGTTTTAACATCAGCCTTGTCCATGATTCCTTTTTAAGGGTGAGGTCCCTTTTCGTCGCGCTAACGACCGGATCCCCTCCGGCCATTCATCCCCTCGGCACGCTAGACCTTGGGATTGGGGTAATTTTTTAGAGAGGTTGTCTTCCTCGCGGCCCGAGCCTCAGTGGCCCGGACCCCCGGTCCTGTACTCAGGATTACGGGGTGGCCGACGATTGGGCAGAACCAACCGCCGCCCCGGCGTCCCCACGCTGCCGCCGGATGCCGGACAGACGCAGCGCGGACATTGGACACCTTCCACCACCCACACTCTCGTGGGTACAGCGGCGTGAACCGCCCCTTCCCAGTCTACGCCCGCTCACCTCCCTCTGTAAGCAGAGGAGGAGTGGACGTATGACCGTCCATCTGTAGCCCGGTTCCCTTCACCGACCATCAAGAATGATCGGTGATTGGAACCATGACCTTTCCCCGTGTGTTGAAAATTAGCCGCCAGCCCCAAGAGTCCACCAGAACCAGTGGGCAATTGGTGCTGACGTTGCCCAGGGTGCGCCGCGAGGAGGCTTTCAACATGCACCCCAACCTAACCTAACCTAACCTGACCTTAAGTCAGGCCTATGTTCAACAGTGGACTTCTATAGGCTGAGTTGCTTTTTGATTGATTGATGAAAATACTAGTCATCAATATAATCTAAATTACAATTATACCAGCCAAGCTATTCTCTAGTTTTCAATAAATAGCGAAAACAAGAAAAAATTTGCAAGTTTTCATTCCTAAACCATTTGTGAAACTTCAGAGAGTTTAACCTACTTTCGTTGCTGACTGTAACACACCACAAGATGATTGGAATCGGGAGGGCAGGATCCCCGCAGAATTGGCTCGATATCTATTAGATTATCACCATGTGTGTTGTTGGGCCATTCCGATAGATACGGAACCTTTATGTCGAACTGACGTAGTAAACGCAAACGTTACTGTTATTGTAACATTATTCCACCTAGCTATTAGTGGAATTTATATTGTTTCGAAACAACATAAATTCCATTTTGAATGCTGAAAATACAGTTGATATTTTTTATCAGCGACGACGGTAACGACCTTTTTGTTGATGCAGCAACAATTACCTACTTTGTTAAAACATATATTCAAAATGATATGTTTCTTTGCGTTACAAAACTATTCATAAAATAACTAAGTACTCATACACGCGTAGCTTTTATTGACACCTCCTCAACACACCTTACAGACATTAAAATATTCAAACAAGCAGAATAATTTTCACGAAAAGCCCTCGACAACAGCTCGTATTTCAACATTGATTATGCCTCTATATGCTAATGCTCATTAATACGGCTGTAATACCGTATAAGGCAGTTTTCGTGTCATGTAGAACAATGAGCATAATTCAGTACACACAAATACCTTCCATCTGTTTGTCACCGACGTCATGTAGCTGATAGAAGGATTACAGTAAATGAGAATTTAATTACACAACATGTTTTATGACTTCCCCTCTTTTCATAATACGGCGCTGGTGTGGATCTATCAAAGGTATTATAGGATTATGTTGAGCCCACCACAAATTACTGTTTTCCATGAAAAATATGTTTGTGTTGCCAACAAAAATAATGCCAGTTTCCCGCCGAAAATAAAGAATTAAATGGAAATATTCTTATGTGAAGTAAACACATTAGGAAAATCAAGATAACTACACACATCAAAAGTGTCTAGGGATCAAGCATTTTTATGCGGATTTCTTGAGATTGAGATGTGGCTTAGTAATAAATTTATGATTTTATAAATTTATATGGATCCTTTTTGGTGCATTTCATAATTTGAATCAGGAACTGTGAATCAAATTCGAGTAAAAGATGAAAATCAGCTGTCAATATTTTCCCTATAAAAACATACAACGCATTGAAGACATTATTAGTGCTACTGTTTCCCTACTACTGATTAAAACCAACGTTATTATGGAGCGGCGACGTCATTTAAGCAGGGAAGAAATGCTCAGAGCCGTGGGAATGATAGAAGCTGGTTCCCGGCAACGTACTGTGGCTTTAGCTCTGAATACAAGTCAGAGTGTTATCAGTCGACTTTGGACACGTTACCGAAGCACTGGTACCGTGGCTGAGCGCCATGGAGGACGGTATCGCTGCACCACACGGAGACAAGACCGATACATTCAAATCTTAACTCGAAGAGCTCCAACAATAACCGCCATGATGTTACCCGTGAGGCTTCATCACTCTTCAGGGAACTTAATTAGCGACCAAACAGTCAGAAACCGCTTGCATGAAGTGAACCTTCATTCCCGAAGACCGCTACGGGTACCACCTATAGCAATGCACAATCGTAGGATTCGATATCAATGGGCTCTTGAACACAGAAATTGGGCAGAAGAACAATGGCGTTTCGTGTGCTTTTCTGATGAGTCTCGTTTTGGTATGAGACCGGATACAAGACGTATACGACACTGGAGAACCCCTGGACGCCAACAGCGATTAAAATCCTGCCAGGAAGTCCATCCTTATAGTGGTGGAACCATCATGGTATGGGCGGGTATTTGGATCGGCGGAAGAACTGAGTTGATTTGGATCAGAGGCAACCTCAACGCTCAAATTTATGCTGAGACGATTGTATCAGACGTCATCGTTCCTCTACAAGTGCAAAACGGTCCCTTATTTCAGTTAATGCATGATAATGCACGACCGCACACCGCAAGAGTTGTAAGACAGACTCTCGCCGCAGCTAACATCAATGTCCTGCCCTGGCCTGCTCAGTCGCCAGACTTGAACCCGATTGAGCATGCATGGGATATGCTACAGAGAAGAGCTCTGCCGAATATGGAGGGTATCCAGTCGCAAGAAGACCTTTTTTTGTTGTTGCAACGAACATGGGCGGCCATTCCACAGCGTGATTTGGATGAACTCATTTTGGGTATGCCAAACCGATGTTCTTGTGTTGTTAGTGTTCGCGGTAGAAACACGGATTATTAATTGTTTAAGTTACCCAATAAAATTTTAAAGAAAACTGTTATTTCAGTCTTTTTTTCGAACTTTTGTGTTAGTGGTTCAAATGTCAAAAATCCCTTTATTAGGAAAATGGCAAATTTCTTTATTAATGCAAAGGTGACTTGGTTTATCGTTACTGTGACAAACGAAAACACTTTATTTGACGAATCCTTAAAGAAAATTTTAATTAATATCAATCAGGAGAAAAGTTATTGCAAAAATATATGTTGATCCCCTAGACACTTTTGATGTGTGTATATCACGAGTCACGTCCAAAATAAATACAAACAAAGCGTTTATTTATAACTAGCCGCGCCCCACGGTTTCACCCACATAAGTGTCGATCCCATAGGAATATCGATAAAAACTATCCTATGGCCTTCCCCGGAATGCAATCTATCTCTCTGCCAAATTTATCGAAATTCGTTGAGTGGTTTAGGTGTGAAAAGGTAACATACAGACAGACAGACAGTCTTACTTTCGAATTTATTATATTAGTATGGAGTATGGATATCTTAATGATACAATGGCCACAAATACACCAATGACAGTCAAATAAATTGTCGTACGCTCCTATAGAATATAGACAAAGTGTAACACAAAACATGCGGCTCCTATGTACTGTGAAGCTACCAGCTTCACTGTACCGGGTAGAATGAATCAAACTACCGTTTATTTCGTCGGTTATATAGTCGATAAAAACTATCCTATGTCCTTTCCCGGGATGCAATCTATCTCTCTGCCAAGTTTTGTCGAAATCCGTCCAGTGGTTTAGGCGTGAAAACGTAACATTCAGACAGACAGAGTTACTTTCGAATTTATAATATTAGTATGGATGTTCAATAATTATTCATATAAAACAGGTACCTACTACGTACTTTACATCTCAATTATTTTCCTTGTTAGCCTAATCTGACGCTTAGTCTCTTCTAACCTTAAATCATAATAATGTTCGTCTCGAATTTCATGCCAATCACTTTTAAAAAACTGGCAGAGGTTGCATGTAAGCACCACAAATCCTTACTTATATTATAAATTAAGTAACTCTGTCTGTCTGTCTGTATGTTATCTTTTCACGCCTAAACCACTGACTGGATTTCGATAAAATTTGGCAGAGAGATAGATTGTATCCCGGGAAAAGACATATGATAGTTTTTATCCATATACCTCGCGGGCGAAGCCGCGGGCGCAAGCTAGTAGGCTGTCTCTACAGTACGTACAACAAAGAGAGACCAATCCTCATTTACGGTGACGGTAAAATAAGGTACAAGAGTGGGATTTTTTAATGGAATTACACGGGTCCGGGGTAAATAGACTGACCTTCGTTTAAGGTCAAATATTTATTTTTAGTTAGTGACCTTCGTGACCCTGTAGCCACAATCTTTGCCGTTACACCGCTCTGCATGAGCGGCGCGCGGCGGACTGATTGATCGACGCGAATCCTGCATTATGAGCATATGGATTTCATAAATTAATAAACTCAATTCAATTCAAATAGCTTTTGCCTGCGCTTCGGCCTCATGGAGGGCGGAAATTATCCCATGATAACACAGCTCCATTAAGTGATTACCCCCTCAAAAGACATGTGCGTTCAAATCTGAGATAAGCAGGCCCAAGTTGGTTTTTGTATTTTGCAAAAACATTTTATTTTATATAATGTATTGTTTTAGGTCGTAGGTTCGAACCCAGACAGGCGCTTTACTTTGTGTAAATTATTTCATCACCACTGCCCTCAAACCGGTGAAGGAAAACATCGTGAGGAAACCGGCATGTCCTAGAACCAAAAATTCGAAGACATGTGACATCTGCCAATCCGCACTGGGCCCGCGTGGTGGATTACGGCCCACTCCCTCTCACCGAGAGGAGGCCTGTGTCCCAGCAGTGGGAACATTATAGGCTGATTATGTATTGTTTTAGTGATTTTTTTTAAATTCTTGTTTTATTTATGGTTTTTTTTTTCAATAAAACGTTATTCCTTTTATTATTGCGAAAAGACAAGCAATAATAGGGTTAACATTTACGATGTTTTATTCATCATCTAAATAGACTGGTTTCAAGACTGCTTGCAGTGCCTTTTTTTTTTTTTTTTTTTTTTTTTTTTTTTTTTTTTTTTTTTTTTTTTTTTTTTTTTTTTTTTTTTTTTTTTTGATTGGAAGTTCAAATCCAAGGCACGAAATGTGCTTTTTGTTCATTATATTATTTTAATATATTTTTCTATTTTGTTTTAGTAATTATATACTTATTATTATAAAGAATTTAGAAACCAAGAAAAATAAAATACTTTAATAATCATTTGATAATATTTATTAAAACTATGATCTTATTTTACAACAAAGATTTTTATTTTGATTTCATAATTTTATTTACAGATATCACTATACATATTGCCAACTGACAAGTCCAGTGGCATCCTATTAACGGAAACAATAAAACAATAAAATAGGAAGCGGGAGAAATATTTTAGATTGACTTATGCTAACATGAATGTCGTTTCAGCATACAAATTTGAAATTTGACAGTCTGACAAGCGACATTGAAAGAGACAAGTTTTGAAGCGTTTGCAACTTGTCTAGGACCGTTGATGTCAAAGAGATTTAATTAATGTCTTTAACTAACTTGAGTTGAGGGTATAGATTAATTTTATAAAGACAACGTAAGTAAGTAAAATTAATGGATACCCTCAAATTATAACATCTATCGATTAGACAGGGACCTAAAGATAAAATGACTCGGACGATAGTAGATAACAATTTCATCGCAATTCGTATGGGCTCTCTGGCTAGTTCGTCAAACTATGAGTATGAGTATGACGACGTTCGGTGATGCGATGGTTCGAATCCGAGTCGAAATAATGAACTCTTTTTGAAGTATTCTTTAGATTATTCTTAAGGAATTCAATGTTGTAGCAGTGTAACATTTTAAAACTTGAGAGGTTAGCACATACTGACATACTGACGCTGTCTGTACTACCGGGGTAAAAGAAATCCGTTCAGCCGTTAAAAGGTGTGAAAATGTAACAGACAGACGCAGTTAGGTACGCATAGCATTATAATATTATAGCATTTATAATATTACTATAGGCTGGTAACCGTAGTGCCCTGCTTCCGATCCCAGGCTACCCATCTGTCCAATTTCATTACTATCGGTTCACTGGTTAAGGCGTGAAAAGGTAACACACACACAGACAGAGTTCCGTTCGAATTTATAACATTACTAGCGGCGGCCCACGGTTTCACCCGCATAAGTGTCGATCCCGTGGGAATATCGGGATAAAAAGTATCCTATTCCATTAAGCTGTATTACTGTAAAGATTCATTAAAATCCGCTCAGTAGTTTTTGCGTGAAAGAGTAAGTAACAAACATCCATCCATCCTCACAAACTTTCGAGTTTATAATATTATATTAGTAGGATAGTATGGATATGGCCGATGGGGCCGAAAGGTTCTGGAGTGGCGACCGCGTACCGGAAGACGTAGCGTTGGAAGGCCTCCCACAAAGTAGTCCGACGACCTTGTGAAGGACGCTGGCCGTTGGATGCGAGAAGCACAGAACCGGTCGAAGTAGAGGTGCTTGTGGGTGGCCTATGTCCAGCAGTGGACTTCTTTCGGCTGAAATGATGATGCACGTTAAGCAAGGATAAGTATTAACTATCGTATATACGGTATATACACTACAGCCACTTACTTGGTCGGTGTATGTACTAATGTAATGTGTCTGCCTGTAATCTAAAGATTGACCCAAACAACACTCTAGACGATACAAGTACCCATTTGCGTTATTACAGTACGGCGCTTAGAGACAATTGTAACCGAAATCCTCATGAAGACTTATAGTGTGAATAAACTTATATAGTTCATACAAAACGCTTCGTATTTCAGTACCTACTTAGTTATCATCGACATACGGAACCTTTAATTACTCCGAGTATCAATTACGTTTTGTTTTCTACTACCTACGAGCTCTTGTATCTTGCATCTAGTTGTATTTTTTTTTATTTAATATTAATTTTAGAGAGTTATCTAATGTAATGAATTTTCTTTTTGTGGGTTACACATACCTACCTACACATACGCTAAAACGCCTACCCTAACTGTGCCTAATGAACTTAACTTTTAACATTAAATTACTGTTACCATACGATATCTTTCTAAAAACATCTGTCATAAAAACGAAAAGAGCCGTAAAATAAAATATAAAATTCATACCTTCATACTTTACAGAAAATTCCATTAAATAGACTCGAAACGTCAATAAGACGAAAATAAAGCGAAAGTTTCTTTGAAATACTAGTCGTTCAGAAATGTTAGAAGCCTTTGAGTCAAGATCAGATCTCGGGGAACTCCACCAGCTGGGAAAGTATAATGCTGTCAACCTACTAAACTACGCTCAATAGAGATAAAAGCTTTGATATTTGAGTTGTACAACAACGTATTTATCTACTACAGGCACTAGTATGTTTTTATCAATTTATTGCTGATACGGTAAGACAACCGCTCTAATCTTGATTTATTGCACATTGTTGTAGCAGTTTATGACGCCATCAGCCAGAGATTGTAATGCTAAGTCAGGGGGCCTAAAAAGGCCACTTTGGCAGAATCATAAAAGGATAACAGAATGGACAGTTAACTGTTTAGTTAATCGTACCATATCCCATTGGTGAAGCATTTTTCGGTTACAGCTCATAAATTATACGAGAAAGAAGTTTGTGTGTTTATATTAAGTACTTTTTTGATGCCGCCGCCGCCGCTGAGAAAATAGTTCACAGCACTGAACGTCAAACTTCATGAATACAGATTAACTGACACGAATCATAGACGCGCCTAAGTGAATAACCAAAAAGCTTAGTCTCTGCATTTAATTAAAGCGAGGGAGGCGAGGACGTCTAACCCAAGTTAGAATTACAAATCCCTGATTAAGCCGCGTCTTGTTAAGCCACGCATTGCAAAGTTATTGTAACAGACGATGGACACGCGCCAGAAACTATTTAAACTTTCAAAACTGTCATTTTGTCTGCTAAGCACTAATGTCTAGTTAGGCGTAATTAATAATCATAGAGTCATCAATTCTGCGCAGCCTTTATAGGTGCTATAACATTAGCGAATATGGCCCGAACGCAATTACTGTGTATTATGTAGATAGGGTGATTATGTGTAAGTACCTGTGCATATTATATGTAGCAGATACACTCGTAAACGTAGCAAACATAATTGATTCTAATTTGTACGTAGATCACTTAAATAGAAAATTTACTTTAATGGAAGCAAAATTGTGGTTTGCTGAGTAATAACAAAGAAACGCTGTTTAATTAAATTACAGGCCGAGGCTAAAGTCAGGAGCTTTCAACTTTTTGCATGACATTTGGAATGATTCTTAATAAAAGAGCGGCTTCAAGTGGTACAGAATCAATACACAACGAAAGCTTGGGAATCTATGTTCTGAAGGCAGGTCGTTATTACCGCAAGGTGCACAATATTGTTCCGCGGCTGACAATATGCCGCCGCGCTCTCAATTGTGTTTGTGTACACACAACGGGAACCACATCCATTTGGCAGTTATGTATTCCAGTAGGTACTGGTACTGTAATAATGGAACCGTATTGTTATGCAGTCAACGGAAATACAGTATATATTTTTCCTGTCAACTCTGAAATGAAAGGGTATACTTTGGACGCATTATGAACGAGACCTTTTGCTCTCCGTTGTCGAATCTTGATTTGTTGGTTATTTTTGCGACACTTTAAAAAAAAAATCTGATCAAATCTTACTTAAAGTTTATTATAACAATAATGAGGAAAGTTAACTGTGGGCATCGCCATTCAAGGAAATGGAATTTCACGTTAATAAATAAAGCTACAATCCATTTAAAAAAAAAATTGTTTAGGTTACAAAATTTATAGAAGCAGTACAAAATAAAATCCTCCGCAAAATAATTCAACTCGACACCACCCCCCGACAACACCATACGAAAAAAAAATGAATAATCAGGTACAAGGATAAGCCATCCATCTAAATACGTTACCATCAGAATTATCCCTTTATCGCAAATCAATTTCTGGATAAATTCCCGCAAGCTCAGTAATAAATGTCCCCGCTGTCGATTCAGGAAAATCAGCATGTTGAAAAGTCTAAACACTTTATCAGAAAACGCTGTGCCACGATGTGCATACGTACGTATGACGGCTGTAGCCTGTAGTCTGTAGGTTTGTGATTGTACGCCGCGGCTGATATTCTATCCACGTTGGTAATCTCTTTTACGAGGCGGAGTCACGGCGGCGGAATCTTAATGGCGTACCTATTCAGTACGTAGTTGGTAAATATAGCTGTGGAATGTATTGCGAATCAATATACGTATATGGAGTGTAAGTATGACTGTAGGTAATGGAGAAGGTACAGGTGGGTTTCAGATGAGGCATGGCAGAGTCTATGATATAAAACAGCCTTTTCTAAATTATTTTTGGGTCGACTTCCAGTCCAACCGGATGCAACTGAATACAAGTATTTTACGTGGAGCGACTGCCTATCTGACCTCCACCGCTCAGTTACTGGGCGTGATATCCCTTGGTAAGACTGGTTGTCAGACTTTTGGGCTGCTGACGAGCCGTAACGACTATCAAAGATCCATGAATGACAGCCGGGACCAACGGCTTAACATGCTATTCGAGCCGCGGACCAACTGCGGCAAGCGTAGCTTACCACATAGCAGGATTTTCGAACAGTCGTGTCCATTGAAAATGATGGCAATACGTAGTCGGAAAATATACATGATGCAAATAAAAATTTTGCTTAAGGTGTCATTTTCTATCCTTTACTGTACATTACAAGGTGAAGGCTGAAACGCACTTTTAGAAATTCATAAAATATGTATGATGGCACTCTACAAATTACACTAGTTCAGTTAAAACCAATGTTCGTGGAAATCTGTATCAACACAGACGCTATATATCATAACTAATAGCAAGTGCGAGGGATCGCCGTCTAACGTCGCCGGATCAAACACCCCATACCAAAATTAAAATGTCAAGTGAAATCGACGCCGGATACATGGCGGCTTCAGTAATGCGTCTCATATATCCAGTATTCGTTAGGCGGGTGATGGATGACGTTCGGTATAGTTCGTGCGTCATCGTACAATCTGTCACGACTCTAAATTGGCCAATCGCTCAGTCAGTCTCATTCTCCTAATACATGTCGGTGTCTAATACAACCTATCTGTTATCATTTTTATCACGCCCCCATCTGTCCTAAGTGATAAATCTAGATGTACGAGCGCCGAGTTCATTGGTCTCTACGCACGCATTTGTAATAATGAAACCTATTGTTAGTTCGAAATAATCATCTATTTAACTCAACCTTATAAGACGGAGGTTACACACTCATTCTGGCGTCAGCTTCAGTCCTTGATTGATGTCAGAATGACGGGAAACTGATTGTATTACACGTAGACTAATGGACTGATGGTCCAGAATGATGATTATTTAAATAATTTAATAATTTTTGTCAGTCTAGTCAGACTGATGCCTGACTGAACGTGTGTTTATTAGTTATCAGTCTGATGTCAGTCACTGCTTAGACAGCGATGGAGTCGCACGACATGTCGCCGCCTGCGCCGACTCCCTCGCCGCCCCCGACGTCCCCCTCTCAACCATTAGCCCCGGAGAAAGAATTTATTCTCACATTAGAAATGTTACCTATTCTTTGGAATAAAACGAAAAATATTAAATTCATTCGATAATAATTAGCATATAGTCATCTTCTTCTCCTGTGTCTCTTATCTCATTCAGTAAATTTAAGTTTGTGTAGAATTCTCTTTTCATTAGCCACGTTTTACACCAGCGCGTACACCGTTTTCTTTTTCTACGATCCCTCGTAGACAGGGCTAATATTATAGCAACACTAGCATTTTTCTTGTTAAAATCCATACCTAATGCGTATGCGTGTTATCGCGTAGAAGTTTTCGGTTGGACTGATCGTCAGTCTGACTTATTGTGTAATACCGTCCGTCAGTCCATCATTCAGCCATCAGTCTAGACGTGATCAAAGGTCACAGACTGAACTGATGCCGAACTGAACGTGTAACCTCCGTCTTACAGTCCGGCCGTCGAGAGTTCCCGACACCTGTCAGTTTCATACAAAGAAATACACGTTTTGCGAATTTAATCTTTAATTTCTACCAGAATTATCTCACTGACAGGTGTCAGAAACACGTCTCTCGACGGCCGGACTGTAACAATCGGCGACTTGTTTATAAAGTTTAACTTAAAACGCTTTAAACGTGGGCATAAAAATAGATACCAGTCCACTCTTCACCCTTTTATAATTCCCACTCTAACTTCACCTATGCGACATTTCAGTCCATAAACTTTGTAAACTAGCAACGACAATGCCTAAAAGCACTTAGATATCGCTCCTGTAGCCAGACCCTGTCAGCCAGGGTAGCAATTTTACGACCGTCGTTCCATTAGGCACAGAGTTTAGATACAAAGTAGACCAGCAGTACTACTCTGTAAAAATATCACCGTGAAAACATAGGTGAAGTGAGCGTGGAGTGAGCTGTCAATAGTGTCAATCCCTAGCATCAAGAGTGCTATTCTGTAAATATCTCACTGTGAAAACATAAGTGTGTAGAAGTGGTAGGCGTGTGTACAGATATGTAGATGTACGAAGGGAAGAAAGAAAGTCCGAAGTACACCAGAAAAAGGAAGAAAGTTTATTGCACAGACACAGGTTACAGTCACACACACAAGAGTTCCACTAAGAAGAAGGAGTAGTAGAAATAGAATAGATAGCACGAAGTTAAGCAAAAGTACAGTCAATATTAAGCGCGGCGAAGCTATGTTTTTAAACGACAACGGTCGCTATAAGTTTTTGTGAATGTACTGGCGAGCGAGGCGGCTCGCACCTCGGACCGCGCTTGCGCGCGCGCAACGTCACGATAGTGCCGTCCCGCTCGCGCAACCGGTCCGTGTGACGTAGCCGGCTCGCCGGCCGCTAGAACAATAGACGCGTCATAGCTACGTAAGCTAGCTCGTTAGTAATTTCTCTACTAATACGAAATATGTGTTTGTATGTTGAATATTAGTTAAGTACTTAAATTCTTATTTAATAAATATATTATTTTGATTTTATATAATTCTAGTTGTTAAGTTACTTTGTAAATATGTATATAAATTATTATTGTTTTTAATTTTGAGCAATTGCATAATTTATATTTAATTTTAATGTTTAACTAGAGTGGGTCACTACATCACCCCCTTCCAAAGACCGTCAAGGGCGATAATAGTCGGGAAATCTCACGCGACGACCTGACCGCGTCGTTCTGATGACGTCATCGTCAGCAGAAGGCAAGTTTCGGTTATCCGCGTTGGGTGAGTCGTGATGAGCGTTAGTATTGAGTGGTGACTGTGGTGTGTTGTGGTGCATGTTAGTGGTATGTGGTGTGAATGATGTGTTGCCGAGGTCACGCAGTATGAAGGCCGGCTTAATGCGGTCTATCGATACGGTAACCTGTTTACCATTTACCAGTATTCTGAACACCTTGTCACCTCTTTCTATGACCTTATGAGGACCTGTGTATGCCGGTTTCAGACTACCACCAGCGGTGCAGTCCCTGAGGAACACGTGTGTCGATGAGGATAAATCCTTGTGAACGAAAGTTTTGAAGTTGCTGTTGTGCCTGGCCGCTGGTGATGGTTGCAGATTCCGGAAAATACTCCGAAGCCTTGACAGGTATTCGGTCATGTCGACGGTCTCGTCAGCCTGAGGGTCGAAAAATTCGCCAGGTAGGCGCATTGGCTGGCCGTAAACTAATTCAGCGGCAGAAGCCTGAGCGTCTTCTTTGTAAGCGCTGCGCACACCTAACAGGACTAGTGGAAGACATTCCACCCAACTGTCATTAGCGTGGCAAGTGATCGCAGCCTTGAGTTGACGGTGGAATCTTTCCACCAGTCCGTTACAGGCTGGATGGTATGCAGTTGTTCTGCGATGTTGGAACCCAGCAATGGCAGACAGGCATTTGAAGAGTGCTGATTCGAACTGCCTACCTCTATCGGTTACGATATCCGATGGGCAGCCGAAGCGAGCGATCCAGCCGCTAAGTAAAGCCTTTGCCACTGTTTCTGCGGTCATGTCTGCCAACGGTATTGCCTCAGGCCATCGCGTAAAGCGATCGACGGCGGTGAGACAATAGCGGAAACCTTGGCACAATGGCAATGGTCCCACAAGGTCGATGTGGATGAATGCAAACCTTGATTTTGGTAACTGGAAGGCTCCTACTGGGGCAAAGACGTGTCGCGTGGTTTTCGAGCGCTGGCAAGCCAGGCAAGAGCGAGCCCATTCTCGACAGTCTTTTCTGATGCCAGGCCACACATATCGGTCAGCAACCAGTCTTGCTGATGCCTTGGTGCCTGGGTGACTCAAGGCGTGCAGGCTTAGGAAAATTGTCCTGCGCAACTCCTTGGGCACAAAAGGTCTTGGCGTAGGGGTGCTGACGTCGCAGTATAGGTGTGTCCGCGATCCTGGTACGCTAACTTGTTGCAGGCGTAACGCGTTATCCCCAGCAAGCAGTTGCTTTAGCTCCTGGTCCTCCAGTTGTGCTGCAGCGATCCTTTCAGCGGGCACAGATTGAGTAATCTCCTCAACGCGAGAGAGGGTATCCGCCACGACATTATTTTTCCCAGATATATGCCTGATGTCTGTTGTGAATTGGGCTATGAGATCCAGGTGACGGAACTGTCGTGGGGAACAATTCTCTTTACGAGAGTGGAAGGCGAAAGTGAGTGGCTTGTGGTCTGTGTAAATCACAAAGTCGCGAGCCTCCAGCATGTGCCGAAAATACTTCACACTCTCGTAAATTGCGAGCAGCTCACGGTCGTAAGGCGAGTACTTAACCTGTGCCGAACTCAGCTTTCGCGAAAAGAAGGCAAGAGGCTCCCAAGCTCCTGCGTTCAGTTGCTGCAAGACCGCGCCCATGGCTTTATCAGACGCATCCGTGACCAACGCCAACTTAGCGTTGCAGTCAGGATGAGCCAAGAGTGCTGCCTGACAAAGGCTATTCTTGCAGTTCTGGAATGCCTCGTCCTCCCCGGGTGTTAAGTTGACTGGATGTGAACCCTTAACCGATCCAGTTAGCAGGGCGTTCAGGGGTGCCTGGATGCTAGCTGCACCTGGAATAAACCTCCTGTAAAAATTCAGCATCCCAAGGAATCTGCGCAGCTCTCTGACGGTCTTAGGCGCTGGGAAATTCTGCACGGCTTCGACCTTGGAAGGCAATGGTCTTGTGCCCTTGACTGAGATGTGGTAGCCTAAAAATTGTACCTCAGGCACTCCAAAGACGCACTTAGAGCTGTTGATGACCATTCCGTAGTCTTGGAGCCTGGAGAAAAGCTGGCGCAAGTGGTGCTCGTGGGTCTTCTGGTCTTTTGAAAAGACCAAAAAATCGTCCAAATACGCGTACGTAAAGTCCAGACCCCTGAGCATTTCGTCCACGAAGCGCTGAAACGTCTGTCCGGCATTTCGCAGACCAAACGTCATGTATGGGAATTCGAACAAACCGAACGGCGTTGTGATTGCAGTCTTCGGGATGTCATCTGGATGCACAGGAATCTGGTTATACGCTTTAACTAGATCGATTTTTGAAAACACGGCACAGCCAGACAGGCTATGAGCGAAGTCCTGGATGTGCCGGATGGGGTATTGGTCAGGGATGGTTCGTGCGTTCAGAATCCTGTAATCGCCGCAGGGGCGCCAACCATCGTCTTTTTTAGGTGCTAGGTGGAGAGGCGACGACCACGGTGACTCTGACAAGCGACAGGTGCCACACTGCAACATTGCCTCAAACTCCTCCCTGGCGATTTTTAATTTGTCAGGGGCTAATCTGCGAGGTGAACACGATACTGGCGGCCCCGGTGTAGTGCGGATGTGATGTACTGTATTGTGTTTCGGAGTGCGGTGTATACCATGTGGGCGGGTGATGTCGGGAAATTCCCGTAGTATGTGAATGTATGCGGAATCACCAAGACTTACTTTCACAGAAGAGACGACATCAGAACGACGGACAGGCGTCGCCGGGGTGTGGAGAGTTGTATGATTGTCGATGAGGCGTTGGTTCCTGCAATCAACAACCAAATTATAAAAAGATAAGAAATCCACGCCTATTATCGCCTTTGTTACATCGGCAACGATAAATCGCCAAGCGAAGTCGCGGCGCAACCCTAGGTTCAAAGTTATATTTATAAAACCATACGTTGTAATCGATGTCCCGTTTGCCGCACACAACTGGTAATTTGTTTTCTCTAGCCGTCTTGTAATTGCCGATCGGGGGTAGACGCAGAGGTCGCTTCCGGTGTCGACCAAAAACTGCACCTTCGACCTCTGATCGGTGACAAATAAGCGACCAGCACTCGGACAATCGTCGGTCGCCATTACTGATTGCCCCGCGCATTTCCCGATGTAGGGTAGTCGCACGGCTTCACGCACTTCCTAGCCCGGTCCCCAAAATTTTGATGGTACCAGCACTGGGGAAACTTTTTGTAGCTGGACTGTGACCTACTGGAGCTGGACCGATGGCGCGTACGACTACGGGACCGCCCTCTAGGACGAGACAATCGCTCCACCTTCTCCGCCAGCTTCTCCATCTGCTTGGTAAGGGCGGCGATCTCGGGGTGCACGCTGTTGCCCGGGGTGCTCGATGATGCAGCTGTAGCGATGGCAGATGTTGATGCCACCTGCGTGCCGACGACGTCGTGGATCCGGTCCGCTAGCTCGGCCAGCTCACCCAGGTCCGGCTTGGACTGGGAAGCTATGATCGCCTGCGTACTAGCGGGTAGGCGGCTCGTCCAAATGGTCCTCAGGAACTCCTCCGGTACACCTGGACCAGCGAGGTTGAGGAGGTGCCGGTAAAACTGTGAAGGCTTCCGGTCTCCTAGCTCTTCGTGTATGAGAAGTTGCTTGATCTTCTTCTCACGCGTCGCCGAAAGCCGCTTAATGAGCTCACATTTTAGTTTTTCATATTTTCCGGTGGTTGGAGGGTGGTCGATAATATCTTCGACTTCGGAAGCATATTGCGTCTCCAAGTTGCCGATGATGAAGTGGAACCTGGTTTCATCCGCCTTGATACCCGCCAGGATGAACTGCGCTTCCATCTGGTTAAACCACAGTCCCGGCTTCTCCGGGTAGAACGGCGGTACACGAACACCCACACGAAAACTTTCTGCTGCTGAATCGCCAACATCTCGATGACTGCGCGCTTCGTCCTCGTGCATCCTCGTGCTCCTGCTCGGGGTCACCAATGTAGAAGTGGTAGGCGTGTGTACAGATATGTAGATGTACGAAGGGAAGAAAGAAAGTCCGAAGTACACCAGAAAAAGGAAGAAAGTTTATTGCACAGACACAGGTTACAGTCACACACACAAGAGTTCCACTAAGAAGAAGGAGTAGTAGAAATAGAATAGATAGCACGAAGTTAAGCAAAAGTACAGTCAATATTAAGCGCGGCGAAGCTATGTTTTTAAACGACAACGGTCGCTATAAGTTTTTGTGAATGTACTGGCGAGCGAGGCGGCTCGCACCTCGGACCGCGCTTGCGCGCGCGCAACGTCACGATAGTGCCGTCCCGCTCGCGCAACCGGTCCGTGTGACGTAGCCGGCTCGCCGGCCGCTAGAACAATAGACGCGTCATAGCTACGTAAGCTAGCTCGTTAGTAATTTCTCTACTAATACGAAATATGTGTTTGTATGTTGAATATTAGTTAAGTACTTAAATTCTTATTTAATAAATATATTATTTTGATTTTATATAATTCTAGTTGTTAAGTTACTTTGTAAATATGTATATAAATTATTATTGTTTTTAATTTTGAGCAATTGCATAATTTATATTTAATTTTAATGTTTAACTAGAGTGGGTCACTACATCACCCGACGTGACCGCTACAAGTGAAATGAGATGTCAAGCCCTAGGTTGTCTCAGCGGGATTGTCCGAAAGGGTTACCGCTGGCCCGGAACATAAAGGGCTAAGGAAGGAACGCGGGTGGGTTTTAGTCAGTAAGAGTTTGACACTCCCTTCCGCTCCACCCAGAGCGGGAGGTGTCATTTGATGATTTCCCATCCGCAAAAAAAAATAGCCCTAGATTGTCTAACGTCAGGTAAGACGACAGCCGGTCGATTCTAGTTAGGTGTTAGGTGAAGTGAGCCATTGAGATTCCATCTAATGATAGGGATTGACACTAATGACAGCTCACTTTAAGCTCACTTCACCCGAGTTATCACGGTAAGATTTTTACAGAATAGCACTACAGCGATGCTATTCTGCAAAAATCTCACCGTGAAAACTTAGGTAAAGTGAGCGTGGAGTGAGCTGTCAATCGTGTCAATTCCTAGCAAAAACAATCTCACTTTACCTAAGTTTTCACGGTGAGATTTTTACAGAATCGACCGGCAGTTCACTTCAATTTACTGCACCTAAGTTTTCAGAGTGATGTTTTTACAGAATATACCGGCAGGTAGAATACAAACTCACTTCACCTAAGTATTCACAGTGATGTTTTTACAGAATATAACGACTGACTTTATGAACTAGGCGACCTGAACCTTCGTTAAGCCGGCTGCTAATTGGCCGTAGTTAAACGGAAAGGATCCAACCCACACTATGGCCGAAAATGAGTTATGTATACCAAAAAACTCTTTGTAGTTAAAACTTTAATATCACGAAAACAATCCAAGTGAAATTCAAACGCCCCATGAAGTTATAGTCCTGAGTTACCAACCCACAGGTATGGCAGGTCGTATTTTTTTTTATTAACATCGCTCCATGCTACTTATATCGTTATTGAGAAATTCGACGAAAAGGATCCATCGTCTTATATTTGCTAATATCTAGAAAAATATGTCATGATGTCAGACTAGAGATTAATAAAATTGAAATTTATATGTTTATCCTTTAGTTAAAACCAACCCCCGAAAGTTGAAGTGGAGAATCAATGACGAAATACAATCTGAACTTAAAACTTAAATATCTCAAAACTATCTCTGTGTGGGTTGGATCCTTTCCGTTTAACTATGGCCAATTTAACGTGCGTATAAAAGGTTACAAGATAGGATTTAATTTAACCGGTAACGATGCCACTCCGTGTCAGACGCGTGAATGGAGCGGAGTCGCGAATGTCGTGATTAACTTAATATACGTCGCTGTAAGTATATGCCGCCGAGGAATTAATGCGTGTAGCTACATGAATAACCACCAAAGCTTTGTTTTAATCAGACGATTTAATGAAGCAAAGTCGAGGTGGTACGCCCAGCAACAAAAGTCGGTTAACACTTCAGTTGTTTAAATCTTAATGGTTGAGTAAAATATTCTTAAAAGCCATGAAGTACACACATCAAAAGTGTCTAGGGATCAACATATATTTTTGCAATAACTTTTCTCCTGATTGATATTAATTAAAATTTTCTTTAAGGATTCATCAAATAAAGTGTTTTCGTTTGTCACAGTAACGATAAACCAAGTCACCTTTGCATTAATAAAGAAATTTGCCATTTTCCTAATAAAGGGATTTTTGACATTTGAACCACTAACACAAAAGTTCGAAAAAAAGACTGAAATAACAGTTTTCTTTAAAATTTTATTGGGTAACTTAAACAATTAATAATCCGTGTTTCTACCGCGAACACTAACAACACAAGAACATCGGTTTGGCATACTCAAAATGAGTTCATCCAAATCACGCTGTGGAATGGCCGCCCATGTTCGTTGCAACAACAAAAAAAGGTCTTCTTGCGACTGGATACCCTCCATATTCGGCAGAGCTCTTCTCTGTAGCATATCCCATGCATGCTCAATCGGATTCAAGTCTGGCGACTGAGCAGGCCAGGGCAGGACATTGATGTTAGCTGCGGCGAGAGTCTGTCTTACAACTCTTGCGGTGTGCGGTCGTGCATTATCATGCATTAACTGAAATAAGGGACCGATTTGCACTTGTAGAGGAACGATGACGTCTGATACAATCGTCTCAGCATAAATTTGAGCGTTGAGGTTGCCTCTGATCCAAATCAACTCAGTTCTTCCGCCGATCCAAATACCCGCCCATACCATGATGGTTCCACCACTATAAGGATGGACTTCCTGGCAGGATTTTAATCGCTGTTGGCGTCCAGGGGTTCTCCAGTGTCGTATACGTCTTGTATCCGGTCTCATACCAAAACGAGACTCATCAGAAAAGCACACGAAACGCCATTGTTCTTCTGCCCAATTTCTGTGTTCAAGAGCCCATTGATATCGAATCCTACGATTGTGCATTGCTATAGGTGGTACCCGTAGCGGTCTTCGGGAATGAAGGTTCACTTCATGCAAGCGGTTTCTGACTGTTTGGTCGCTAATTAAGTTCCCTGAAGAGTGATGAAGCCTCACGGCTAACATCATGGCGGTTATTGTTGGAGCTCTTCGAGTTAAGATTTGAATGTATCGGTCTTGTCTCCGTGTGGTGCAGCGATACCGTCCTCCATGGCGCTCAGCCACGGTACCAGTGCTTCGGTAACGTGTCCAAAGTCGACTGATAACACTCTGACTTGTATTCAGAGCTAAAGCCACAGTACGTTGCCGGGAACCAGCTTCTATCATTCCCACGGCTCTGAGCATTTCTTCCCTGCTTAAATGACGTCGCCGCTCCATAATAACGTTGGTTTTAATCAGTAGTAGGGAAACAGTAGCACTAATAATGTCTTCAATGCGTTGTATGTTTTTATAGGGAAAATATTGACAGCTGATTTTCATCTTTTACTCGAATTTGATTCACAGTTCCTGATTCAAATTATGAAATGCACCAAAAAGGATCCATATAAATTTATAAAATCATAAATTTATTACAAAGCCACATCTCAATCTCAAGAAATCCGCATAAAAATGCTTGATCCCTAGACACTTTTGATGTGTGTAATAGAATAATTAACTCTTTGCTATTACCTACATGAAATAGTGAAAACCAATGTATCGACTCATTTTGTAGGTACCAATTTCGATGATATGTAAAAGTAATAAAGTTAACTGACTTTTGTTACTGGCTGTACATTAATATTTCTTATTTAAATTCAGACCAAAACCATTAATAATTTGTTCGAAATCTCCCCTTTATAATCCCGACATTTTAAATTGTTCAATGGTAGCTCAGAAGTATAGAACCCTTCATATTTTAAATATCGTTACTTCATCATTTCAGCCGAAAGACGTTCACTGCTGGACATAGGCCTCCCCCAAAAGGGGGGGGTTTGCCATAATCGCCACGCTTGGCAGGCGGGTTGGCGATCGCAGTATGGTATGGTGGTGGAATGCATAGAGAACGCTGCTGCCCATTCTCCGGTACGCCCCTTAGTCGCCTTTTACAACACCCGCGGGAAGTATGGGGTGGTGCTATTCTTTAAGTCCGGCACCACACAGACAAACATATCGTTACTTACTGAAATTAAAATAAGTATCTACTGCTCCCTTTCAAATGCAAAAGTTAGCTATGTCTTTTCAATAAAAGGGACAAGAAAAGTCTGGCTAATAAATTAAGATTTATTGGACTGGAGACAAATATTGTACCTAACAGCTGAAAGGATTCTTTTTCTTTTACATTTTCTGTTCTCTTTTCTCAAAATAATGTAGCCTTACTCAATTTCAATATATATAGACGTACCGATGTCAACATGACTACAGGACCTAAACGCAAAATACGCAAGTTTTTTAATGCCTAAAAGTATATGATCAACTACAGTAAACAAAATCAGAAAAATATAGGTATGATATTCTTCAGGATATTAAGTTAGTTAGCTAATTTGATAGGATAGAAAAAACATGAAGATACCTCTAAAAACTTTCTCTTCACAATAAAAACCATACTAATAAACATACAGTCATTCTGATTTTTTGTCAGATTATTCTACAAGTAACATACTAAAGCACTAGTGTTTTAATTTTTTAGTCCAAACAATAGATTTTTAGGGTTCCGTACCTAAATGGTAAAACGGAACCCTGTCTGTCACAGCTGGATATCTCAAGAACTACTAATGCTATCAACTAGAAATTTGGAATAGTTTTAGATGACGTTTGCCCAACTATTTTGCAAATAAGAAAGATATAAAAATGCATGCAATGCATATTTTTTGCAACAGGGACTGAAAGGGGGGTCTGAAAAAATTCGAAGTGGGGCTACTATGGCATATATATATATGAAAGAACGCAGTTTACACATTCTCAAACAATTTTTTCTTTTTTTTAGGCCGCATAGTTTTCGACTTTTGTTAAAAAATGTAAAAAAAAATACCGTTCCCACCCTTATCTCCAAAGTTTGCAAAGACAAAAATCTGAAATTATTCTATGTGATAGAAGTTTATATAAAGATTACAGGAAAAATAAAACGAAGACTCTAAATAGCACGCTTTTTCAAAATCATCAACAAAAGGTACACTAGTTCAACTATCGGTCAAGAGATGGCGCTGACATAAAACTGCAATATTCTATATCGCAGTGCACAGTGTTAAAGTTCTCTGACGAATACAGGCCTCACCGATGAGAATTTAAAAACATATGATGTTACGGAACCCTCATATTATTTTGCAATAAATTACCAGTGTTGTGTCATCACGCTCCTCTTTCTTTTCTATGCAGTCCGACAGTGACCGCGCTTTAGGTCATTCATCTCTCATGCACGAGCTTGTGGGTTCATAACCCAAGAAAATTATACATGTTTGAAAAAGTTTTCTTAAACAAAAAACGCATTACCGTATTAGAGGATTACCTAAATATGATAAGCAAAAGATTATTTGTTTATCATATTTAGGTAATCCTCTTAAAATATTCAGTTTTGTTTGTAATATAGTTGCAATTGTACAAAAATGAGCTTTATTTTACACTAGATGCGCCCCGCGGTTTCACCCGCATAAGTGTCGATCCCGTGAGAATATCGGGATAAAAAGTAGCCTATATGTTAATCCAGAGTGTCAGCTACCTCCATAATTTTTTATCAAAATTGCTCCAGCCGTTTGAGCGTGAAGAAGTAACAAACATATAAACACACACACACACAAACTTTCGCTTTTATAATATTAGTGTGACGAAATATGAAATCTCTTAGTCAATCTAATAAGTTTAATACAATAGGAGCAGTGGTGGCCCAGTGGCCCAGGTAACGGCCGCGACATCTACCAACCCGCACTGGGCCCGCGTGGTGGATTACGGCCTACCTCTCACAGAGAGGAGGCTTGTGTCCCAGCAGCTATGTAATTTATTTATTACAAAGTCAAAGTTTTTTATTAGTTATTTGCTTATGATATTTAATCCTCTTAAAATATTCAGTTCCATGTGTAATATAGTTGCAATTGTACAAATGAGCCTTATTTTACATGAAATATGAAAGCTCTTAGTCAATCGAAAAGTTTAATAGAAACATTAAAATATTGCTACGGAGAAATGATAAACTTACTTGAATATATCTGTAAAGAAACTGCCTTCTGTTGATATTAAATACTAGTCATTAGGTCTAATTCTGATAGATGATAGTCTCTTCAATATATTTATTCAAAATTTAAGTAGATAGGTACTTCTTTTGACGAGCAGAGGAAAAATTAGCAGGAATTTCAAGAAGAACTTTTACAATGCCAATATTAGTTAATACTACGCCTACGCATACTCATGGTTAATAGTGTAGAAATAGGAAAGCTCTTCATTCTACAGAAAAAGTGTGTAAGGATTCTAGCTAACATTGACCAAATGCAGAGCTGCAAGCCATACTTTATAAAATATGAAATGCTCACATTAACAAGCATGTACATCTTGGAGGTAGGCAAGTTTGTCAGAAAGCATGCGTCACTATTCCCACTAGTTAAAAACCAACGGCCGAATCAACGTAACTTAAGACCTCAAAACCAACTAGCGCAGCCAAGATCAAACCTTGCTATGTATCATTCAGGACCGCTTGAAATGTGCATAAAAATTTACAATAAATTACCAAATGACATTAAAAATATAGAACATGAAAATAAATTTGTAAATGCGCTTAAAAAATACCTTATACAGAAGTGTTACTATAGTCTCAAAGAATTCTTGACTTAACAATGCTATGCGAGGGATAATTATTATAAAAATGACATAAAAACAATAATAATGTATGTAGAACATAAAACTAATATATTAATCTCTTGTAATTATTCAACAATCATTCAATGTAATAATAATTTATTGTACTGTTTTAATAATAGGTTAAATATAATATATTGACTCAATGTAAAAATCCCATTTCTTAAGAATTCATGTTAAATATAATAACAATGTCAGTAAATTTAATGTTTAGTGTATTATTGTGTTTATGCATGCAATAGCTATAAGTAAATTTAGTTCTATATATCTACAAATATGTTGTTGTGCCCTAGCAGGGTTCATGTTTGAAACCTATACTATGTAACATCTTGTAAACAACATGAATGCAATAAATAAATAAATACTTTTTGTATAATTTTGTTCAAATATACTTTGCATATTGAAGAATGGTTAAAAATTAGTAAAAAATACTGTTTTACCTGCGTACCTATAATAATAGTACATTATGATACATGTGTGCTATGTTCGCTATGTTCGCTACGCTATGTACGCTCGGCTTCCTTATCGAATAATACCACCTCGAGTATATTGATCAATGCACACGCGTGCTACGTCGTTTTTCAACACACTTGCGAGGAAAAAAACAGAGTTGTATTGTTAAATATTAACTTGTATGGAAAATGGCGCGCTGGTTTTTTTTTTCCGCGCGCCGCGCTAGCCAGCACTAGCCATGCGCGCGCAAGTGTAAATAAAAGCACTGACAACAGACCGCTAAACAGCCTATAGAATGTCAAATTGTAGTTTAGTTAGCATGGAATTAGAAAGTATAATTGACGTACCTGTTATAGTCGCAAATCATACTTTGATCAAGATACAACCTGACACAGACCTGAAAATTGCAAAAAATCTAAGAAAATTTTAATTTTCGCGGTCTACCATGCACATTCACCTTAAATTGTCCGTGGTCCCTGCGCATTCACCTTAAGGTAAATAAATATTAATTTTGGGACCAAGGACATTAAGACTATTTAAAAAAAAAAAGTGAAATATGGCCCGCAGATTTCTTTTGGTATGAAGTCTCTTTGATGAGATTAAAAAAGCGCGCATCTCTCTAGTAAATACTTAGTTATCTGTGGCGTTATCACACTAGTGGAATAACATAAAGAAAAAGCACGCGTTTTTAATACACTGCACTATGGACCTAAAAGCGGTTCAATAAGAGCCACTTTACGAGCAAGTGTGTTGAAAAATACTTATTGAACTGTGCGTGCCATTATTTCGCACACTATTCTTTCTTCTGGGACACACCATGCAACTTCGTATACAATGTGACAGGGACATCGAAACACAAACTGCAACCATCGTCGGTTATTAAGGGGCTTACATGACCTAAAGCGCGGTCACTGTCGGACTGCATAGAAAAGAAACGCGATGACGTAGGTAACGCAGGTAATTTATTGCAAAATATGAAGCAATTATTTAATTACCAAAAATCTATTGTTTGGACTAAAAAATTACAACACTAGTGTTTTAGTATGTTGCTTGTAGAATAATCTGACAAAAAATCAGAATGATTGTACCTATGTATATTAGTATGGTTTTTATTGTAAAAAGAAAGTTTTAGAGGTATCTTCATGATTTTTTTCTATCGCATCAAATTAGTTGTATTATGTTTTCAACACACTATCTACCTAGCATATAAGTATCCTGAAGAATATCATATTTTTCTGATTTTCTTTACTGTAGTCGTTCATAATTATACTTTCATTGTTTCTAAAACTTGCGTTTTTTGCGTTTAGGTCCTGTAAACCCGGAAAAAAACCGGTCAAGTGCGAGTCGGACTCGCGCACCGAGGGTTCCATAGTAAATAGTTTATCACGGGCTTTTTTTTTGTAATGTAATCACAAAGGAGAATGGGCAAAAATTTATGGAAGCTGGTACATACCACCCCTCCAATAGCAAAGACCTATATTATGTCGTTGGATAGGTATTTTTAACTGGAGCAACATGTACTATGACTGAGCTTTGTTGAAATGTTTATCCATTCTGAGATGTAGGTTAAAGAAGGTAAAAATGAATACCTATTAATATTGTAATATCATAGTGTCTGAGAAAACATAACACCAATGTCGTTGTTTATTAATGTATTTAATCATTTACTGTTTATAGCATGACCATCATCATCAAGTCATAAACGTCACACTACAGGGCACGGGTCTCCTCTGTAGAAATGGAAATAAGAATCTTTTTTTGTGTAGAGGTAATTATATTGTATTAACCGGCGCTGTATTGTTCAAAAGCTGTTTTTAATTTACTGTAATTATTAATATAATTGTACATGTATTGTATCTACTTATTTTCTTTTATTAATGTAGATTGTTGTCTAAAATAAAGTCATTTAGGCATAGGCGTATATAGGGGGGGGGGGGAGGGGAGGGGGGAGGCGGGTGGGCCCTGCCCACACTAGAATTTTTGGGGACCTATTCAAAATTCTAAGCTGGATACTTAATTAAATAATCTACCACAAAGACCTACACAAACTTATTATTAATATAGTCCATTTAATTACTTATGAAATAACAAAAATAATTGAATCTACTAATACGCAACGTATTATGCTAAAGTAGGTACATTTAAATTTCGTGCCATAGCCCACAATGCAAAGTGACAAGCAGGCGCACGTCGGAACGGCGCGGTGTTCCGCGCGCTGCTTCAACCGATGCATTTTTTAATTTACATGTCGAAAGTGGAAACCATTTTGTGGGATATAGGTAAGGGTCGGTTGTGGGCCGGCCCACACTTGGGGATGGGGCCCGTTAGGCATGGCGGGCTGATATCAGCCGAGGGTGTGGCGAATGTACAAGTATCTCTCGGGGCTTTCGGGCCCCCGAGATATGGTAGTAGAAGGAACAGTAGGCTTTTAGTCGTTAGGAGTCCGACATAACCCTCCGTTCATCACAGACGGAGAGTTTCCATGAGGATTTCACAACGAAAAATAAAAAGGTTAGGGGCTAGGCCCCCCACCGATAAAAGCTCTAGATACGCCAATGCATTTAGGTACATTGCCGGTGCAGTAAATCCCTCGTGAACCGCATGCTAAATACCATATAATAGATGTAATATGTGAACATATACCCATGGTGCGCCGTCCCGACAAACACGTAGGTACAGTAAAAGTAGTGTTGTACTATGTTGTTGCTGCCTTCAATGCAGTTATTATTTATCAAAATGTAGCAATAATATAGTCATGCTCTGACGTGTCGGGACTGTATGCACCCACGTAAAAGCCACACTTCTTCATTGATTCCTTAATCTAGCATGTCATCCAGTTGATTTTCTCTATAAGTCTCTATAATGTATAAACCGTTTTGGAGATGTTCCCCGCAGTATGATCTAGCCAGTTTCAGTTGGTATGTATACAAATCCAGTACAAATTATTTGATTTTCGGTGAGCCTTGGGAAGTTTTCAATGTTATTAGCTTTCAGTCTTTGAAAATCAGCCCTCCGGCTATACAAACGCTTCATTTCAACATAGATTAAAAGATTTTGTAAATCAACTGTTTC
The DNA here is from genome assembly GCA_916614155.1 of Mesoligia furuncula. NCBI lineage: Eukaryota > Metazoa > Arthropoda > Insecta > Lepidoptera > Noctuidae > Mesoligia > Mesoligia furuncula. The sequence goes on along the minus strand of OU744803.1, from coordinate 12,603,847 downwards.
TCTTATACGACTCCAGAACTCTTCTTCATACGTACGCTGTCTACTATTGGTGCGTGGAAGGCAATGATATTATAAGAGCCCTACTAAAATATTTTTGACGCAACAGTTTGAATCGGCCGTTCATCACTTCCACTAACCATCTGCATATTATTGCTCGTGATTATTTTGCTTGCTCGGGTAGTGAGCTGTGACACTTGACGATCTTTGCTCGGAGGCATATAGCATTCATAGCCACAGGCTTCGATTGCATCCAAGCTATCTCTTACCCCACGGTCCAAAATAAATGCATCATTTTCTTGTAGCAAACAATGCATTGGATGTTCTTCATCACTCATGATGTCTAGCATTATCTGCGCATAATGTGCAACGAAATTGATGTTATTTTCCCTCAGACACCAAGATTTTACAATAACAATAGGTATTTATTTTTACCTTATTCTTGATACCTACAACTCAGAACGGACAAACATTTCAACAAAGCTGTCATAGTAAATGTTGTTCGAATCTTTTGTTTGCTTTGACTTAGAAGTTTGATTTTTCACTGCTTCAAGGGATTGCAGAGTATTTGTTATTAATTTCAACTTGATAACTCCAAGCATTCCTGTCCAAGGTTCTTGGCAGACGGACAGACAGGCGGACAACGAAGTGATCTTATAAGGGTTCCGTTTCTCATTTTGAGGTTCGGAACCCTAAAAATCAGCTGTTTCCTACAAAAGTGCAATCTACGCTTTCAAAATATATGGAATAGCTGGTTTTATTTTAAATAACGGAAAAAAAAATTCAACCCAGTTCCAGAATCATGTACTGAATCCATTGTAAGTGCTTGGCCAGACTGGCAGCGCGGGGCGGGGAGCGATGCGAGTGCGGGAACGCGCGCTATCTGCAGCTGCCTGTCCGCCGCCGAGCGCGGCTTCGTCATGAGTGTTGTCGTGTCTAGTGTTTGTCAAAATATAGGGTCGCTCGCGCACTAACTGCGGCCACTTGTATGAACGAGCTATGGCGTGAGTTGCCCGCGCGTTCCCAGCGCCAAGCAGCGCGCGCCGCTCACCGCGTGCCTATAGGGACGCTCAAATGAAGTTATTTTTTGAGTACGCCGCGTCGGGCCGCGCCGGGCCGCCCCGCGCCCGCGATTGCAGTCTGGCCAAGCACTAACAAGTTGTGCATTGATATCCCTGCCACCTTGTATTTGATGTTTTACAGGTAGGTCTCAATTAAACTCATTCGACATGAAACATGTTATTCCAGGCGAATATTCGGCAAGTGGGCAAAGGGTCTTCGAACACAGGCACCTACTGCTTAATTCAGATGCAATTTAGCAGCACCAATTCAACTCCAAGATAATGTAAGCAATAGATAGGAATGTACTGCTATGTATAAAGCGAACTTGCGACGAACTTCGTTTCATAACAAGCTGAATCAAAGCATTGATTACATTTGCAAATTCGTTAAGTAAGTCAAGTCTAAATTCGGCAGAGAGTTTCTGCGACGACGTCTGAACTGACTCAATCCCACTCTACTCTTGAATAACTTAGGTCTATAAATAAATGGCTGGCGGAATATTTTTAAAATCAACATTATAATTATCTTTAGTCGTTGTCCTTGACATGCACATTAGAACAAGAATAGTACCTAACCACGCGTGCGTTTACACCATGGTATATAACATGTATTCTACAGTCAAAGTCAATTACTTCAAATAGGCACATAAAAGGCACTTTTGAACGTCAAACTATACAAAATAATAGAATAGATTCTAGTTGCCCTTCCAAAAGGTAGTTTCGTATGGAGAAGAATGGGCAAGACTTTTACAATATTTTGTATAGGTACATTCATTAAATCATTATATATGTGAAGACGATGCATGCACCTAGAATAAAATTACCTCCTATACCACAATATGTATCATCGATTATGGTGATGTGTGCTACTATGACCTGAATGCAGATCTCCTCAACAAACTTGACCGCCTTCTCAATAATTGCATTCGATTCGTTTTCAATCTGCGTAAATATGATCATGTCTCTGCGCATCGGTCGCTACTAAAGTGGTTACCCATACGCCAGCACAGAGAGCTTCGGGCGCTGACCACCTTGTTCTCATTTCTTGATTCTCCATCTTCCCCTAGTTATCTAGCCCCCCATTTTCAGTACATTTGCGCCAACCACAATAGAGATCTACGTTCATCACACAATCGTCTTCTCCTATGTCCCACTCACCGCACAGACTTCATTCACTCTTCCTTCTTCGTTCAGTCTATCTCTCTGTGGAATGCGCTCCCCCAGGAAATCAGGATGGCAACCAACCGATTATCTTTTAAAGTTAAGGCTCGCGAGCACATTCGCAAGAAGCTGGCAGTATCATCACAACGGTAATATTTTCTCATTGTTTGTCTTATTTCTTTTTAGTAAGTATATTCATGTATTTATGTATATTTATTTGTTCTTATATTTATATGTAATTAGGTATATATTATATTCATAGTTTTAATAGGTATATGCGTATTTTTATATTTAAAATATTTATTCCTCAATGTTCTTGATTGCACCTACCACTCTTTGTCTCTGAATCACCCAAAGGTTGACTGGTAGAAAATGCCTATGGCATTAAGTCCGCCTCTGTACATTTATGTGCTTGAAGTATTAAATAAATAAATAAATAAATAAATATGTAAAAAGAATCACACTAATATTATAAAGGCGAAAGTTTGTGAATGTTGTGTGTGTGTGTGTGTTTATATGTTTGTTACTTCTTCACGCTCAAACGGCTGGACCAATTTTGATAAAATTTTATATGGAGGCAGCTGACTCCCTGGATTAACATATAGGCTACTTTTATCTCGATATTCCTACGGGATCAACATTTGCGCGGGTAAAACCGCGGGGCGCAGCTACTTGAAAATAAAGCTTTGACAGGTAAATTAATTATCTATGTGATAGACATGGTGCTCACATATTTACAAATACATATTGTAAAAGTAGATGATTTTTACAAATAGGTAATAACCGGCTGTGTCTACCGTTTTCGTTTATCGTTAACAATTGCATATAAGCTTGTCAAAAAGGTGAACAAAATAGTTTAGAATAAGTACATATTATTGAAACCCGTGTTACAGGAACCCGTTGGATGCGGGAAGCACAGGACCGGTCGAAGTGGAGGTGCTTGGGGGAGGCCTATGTCCAGCAGTGGACGTCTTTCGGCTGAAATGACGATGATGATGATGACATATTATTGTCTGAAATAACATCATTACATACATACAGAAATGTTTTCTACATGACATATTTTTGACAGGCCTTTTACAAGACTTGTCGAAAACAAGTAGGTAGGGACCTATCACAACTTGTGAGTGTAAGCGCGGGGTACGATTAACTGGATCGTCTCATCTAGTAGGTTTGAATGGGCTAAGTGTGTTCCAATGATCTGATATTGCCAAAATAGCCTGGCTCAGTAAACAACATACTGCGATCAACATTCCTGATCATAAACATGGACCCTCGAGTAAAACCGAAGGATAATGTGGGATTCTAACGGAGCAAATCCCTCTTGTTCCATGTTATCTCACAGTTAGGATGATGGTGCTGCTCATCCTTTAGGCATTATTCTATAGCTGATTAAGAAAACTCGATAAAGGTTTGCAAGGTAGGTTTATGCCCTTACACATACAGACACAGGTCACATGCATATTATTATTACTAGTAAATTACCCTTAGTGGTTCAACTAAAGTGAGCTAAGTCGTCATCGTCAATCGTCCATGACCACGCCGCGCGCCGGTTTGATATTTTAAAGTTAAAACTGGGAATACATGTAATTCTCTAGTACCTTATATCTCGTATTAAAAGTTTCCTTTTTAGTATTTTTCACGTTCTACGCTGCACGGGTGATTTTCTCTCACTAAACCACGTACCGCTACTTCCAAATTATAATTAAAACTTGAATCACGTTGACCAAAGTTAGGTAAATGCACTGGCACTAAACTCATTGCAACTTTATTAAACTTATAATCACTGTACACATATATTCAGCTCCTATTAAAACTTTTATAAACTATTAGACGTATAATTTTCTTGGATATATTAAACGAAACTTTGTTAAAATCTTGTCGTTGTCCCTTTTAGCTTTAGAAATAATAATCGAAAATGGACGCTGCGCTCAAAAGTGGAATTACATTTTTATTTTGCTCTTGGAAGTAACAAAGGCAGGTCGCAAATGGCGCGTAACCGTTAATTGCAGTTAATTGACGGGTGCAAATGAGCCGCCACCGTCGTCACAATAGAGCGTGCCCGCCTGTCGCCGCTCCCATAACTTTTCTACGAGACTCGACGCCCGACACCAAGCCGGCAAACGAGCCAGCTTCCTATTCAATCTTTACATAAATATACCTACACATCTGAAAAACAAAATAGACGCCATTTTCTCTGAAATATTCATTTGTATTGGGCGAATTTTATTTCCATCGCATATTCTTTCAAAATACACATACACGTCAAGCGACGCTTAGTTTGTGGATCACCGAATTTGGCTAAATTGTATCGTTACTTATTTATGAATAAACTTTCATTATTTACACATAAATTATATTTTTGCATATTAGTATAGGAACCTCCTAACAATGCGGGCCGTGTCCAGAAGTACCGCTTTCTGAATCAAGCCCTTGATCCAGCTGCCCAACGAGAGCCCCCTCGGGTGTTGGTCGAGGCAACAAACTTTATTATTATTACCTATTACCTAAAAAACCCAATGAACAGACACTTCAAAAAGCCATGCCATTTAAAATCTCGTTCAAAAATGATGTGGAGTCCTTTTATTTGTCACTCATCTTTTGTTCACACCTGTAGGTACTTTGGTAGCTTTATAACCTCTATGGGAAAGTCGATATCGTATGAATAGCAAGGCCGCGACCTCAAATTTACTCGTAAGTTTCTTTATCAACCTTCCCATATCAAGCAAGGTGAGGCTTCAGGCGGAAATAATAGCAGCTCACACGCAACCCTCACATTTGGGGAGGTACCTCATTTACCTTCATACCCTCTTGAAATCAGGAAGCGTGATGGAGTCCAGAAATTTTGTTAATATCCGACGTCCTCCAACCACAATGGTTCGCCCTCGTGAACGAGCATGCAAATGATGGCTAATGACTTCCGATACTGTAATGATGTAATGTAATCACTTGAGAATTGACGAACCGTTTTTTGACTTTTAATACACGCATTGTTAATAGCCTTGTGGGGGCTTCAGTTAAAAGCTCCCCTGCCTTCCTCCTGCCCCAGACCTATTAATAAAAACATAAGACATTCATATTTTTTTCTGCTCAAATATTAATTACTTGCCACTTTAAAGAAAACATAAAAGTAAATTTGTTAATTTTATTCTTTTATGTTTTTACCTCAATATAATTTTATATTTCCTTTTCTATTGGATGTGTCTGCCTTTCATTATTGTTGGTTGGTTTGTGGTTTTTATCCGTGTTATTTAAAATTAAATAAATAAATAAAGCGAGGTTTGGCTAAGATATTTAATACTAGCTTCTGCCCGCGACTACGTCCTCTTGAAATCTATGGTTTCCCCGACCCACCCTGTCGCATCGCCTGCCCGCGCTATTTCTTCGATTTCGCTTAGCATTCTTTCAGACTTTTTTTCACCAGCTTCTAAGGGTCCTAGCGTGTTAAATAGCCTAGCCTTCCTTAAGAATTGAGCTATCAATTCCATTTTTTTTTATCCAGGCTGTTAGTTCCTGTGGCTAAATAATAACAGCTGCACAGGTCGATCGATCAGGTTAAGCTACGCTTGCCGCGGTTAGTCTGTGAATGGGTGACCATCTTTACATGCCGAGAACCCTCCGTGCCTCGGAAAGCACATTAAGCCGTCGGCCCCGGCTGTCATTCGTGGATCTTTGACAGTCGTTACGGGTCGCCAGTAGCCCGAAAGTCTTGACAACCAGTCTGACCTAGGGGTATCGTATTACCCAGTAACTGGGTTGTGGAAGTCAGATAGGTAGTCGCTCTATGTAAAATACTGGTTTTCAGCTGCATCCGGTTAGACTGGAAGCCGACTCCAACATAGTTGAGAAAAGGCTAGGCAGATGATGTTAGTTCCAGAGATTAGCGCGTCACAACAGACAAACAAACTCTTCGGCTTTATTATTAGTATAGATATAAGTAGATGACGCTAAAGAGGGGCCCGTGGCTAAATAATAACAGCCGCATAACGGTCGATCGATCAGTATGAGCTACGCTTGCCCCGGTTGGTATGTGGATGGGACGAAACTTTTTTTTTAATATGCTACAAAATGCTACCAAAAGACCGAGAGAGCGAAGAAAATTCGCTGAAAAGAACAGTTAGGTACACGTGAAACTAGACAATTAACGCGAGCTGAGACTCTGTGAGCTTTCACACCCTTTCAGCAAATAAAGAAAATCCTAGCTAATACTTACATTTATTGGAAACTCTCACCGCTCAGAAGAAGAAGCCATATAAAAATAAAAGTTTTACGCGGTTACATCCACTGAGCGACTTGGCAACCGTTAAGTAAAGTTGCACAGTGCGCTGAAACAACACAAACCAAGCCAACAAACTAATCAAGCTGCACCGCTGCTTAACGGGCTTACAGGATCTAAATGCAAAAAACGCAAGTTTTAGAAACAATAAAAGTATATGATCGACTACAGTAAACAAAATCAGAAAAGTATATGATATTCTTCAGGGTATCTGCTAGGTAGATACTGTGTTGAAAACATAATACAACTAATTTGATATGATAGAAAAAAATCAGAATGATACCTCTTAAAACTTTCTTTTTACAATTAAAACCATACTAATATAGGTACAATCATTCTGATTTATTGTCAGATTATTCTACAAGCAACATTCTAATTTTATTGTTTTAGTCCAAACAATAGATTTTTTGTAATTAAATAATTGCTTCATATTTTGCCATAAATTACCAGCGTTGTGTCATCGCGCTTCTCTTTCTTTTCTATGCAGTCCGACAGTGACCGCGCTTTAGGTCATGTAAGCCCCTTAAAAGGAATAAATCTTACACGTTTATTGATTTGTTCTGTTGGCATTATTTTGCTCGAGAGAAAAGAAAAAGGTTTTGAAACCTCAACATATTTTCTGATCAGCTGACGTAAGAATAATAAAATTAATAACTGTCAATAAATACTCTAATATTAATATTATTTGTTATAGAATAATGCTTGTTGTTGTTTTTTTATTTATTATGAATTAATGTAAGAAATATTTCTACGGGTCCGTGTACCTACGACCGGATACTGTAGTTTCTGCATACCCCATGGGAGAAAGCAGTTAGTTTTTGTATGTGTATACTTTTATATTAAACACCTATTAAGGTAGGATATGTTTTAAAGAACTTTTGTTGTTATTATGTATCACCTCATGACGTCATGTCATGCGCCTAGTACCCACATTCAAGCAAATAAATGATTTGATTTGATTTGAAATAGGCACTAAAAGCTTCGTTGAATTAAGCAGAGCTGTAACTTACAACTTAGTTAGAAATTGACAAGAACCACAAACGTGTACCCAAAAGTTTACAGTAAAATATTAGAGGGTGTCTACTCGTACAAGTCAATTAAGGAGACAGCTCTAATTAGGAGAACTAGGGTCGCCGTGTCTGCCGCGCAGGCGCCCCTCGGTGAAACCTTTATACCCATGTCACTTCGTCTTCCTGCCATCACCTTCCTGCTCCCTTATATTTTGTGTTTGTTCACTGCGATAAGGGTAAATCAGAATGGACACTCGGAGATGGAGAAATAAAAATATGAGAACTTTTGCTTGGTTTCCAATATCTGGAATTCGTACTGACGGAAAGTGGGAAAGGAGGCGTATTGACGCTATGTGTACCTACTTAGATGTCTCACACACTTACCGAAAGAAACATTTATGACTTTCTTTTTCCTCGAAATGACTGTTCCCTACCGTTGTAAGGAACAGTCATATAAAAAAAAGAAAATATATGATACAATGAATGTCTCTTCAACACGTCTTATATGTAAATAATTGAAGGTACCTATTTGTTCCAAAATATGGCCAAGACATCACAAACATAATAAAGCTTACATACGCAGTATAATTTGACAAAGCGAAAAAAAGCGCTAACATGAAATGCCTCTCACTGTTTTGTCCTCCATTTTGTATTCCATACTCATACAACGTCAACGTCTTCTAAGAAGATATAATTCTCGAAATTCCACCTCAAAGAATGAACATGGGTTAAAAAGTTTCATGCAAGTAAATCGCGGTGAATAAGTAGTCCTTAGTACCTATATTTTTTAACGTAAATGGAAAATAGTCAATTTAAAAGCCGCTTTGAAGAAACATGTGAAAGTGAAGGAAATTAGTGGCATGTAAAAATCGTAGCGCACTCGCTCAAGTCGTGAAATAAGTAAGAAAAGAGTTTTCACGTGGAAAATATGTATGCAAAAAGATACAATCATTTTAATGCGAAAACCGATCAGGTGACGCAGTATCTACAGGAACTAGTTTAATAGGAAAATGAACTGCAACTTTTCAAAGTAACTTTCTAATATTGCTTGCCATATTTGTATTCTATGTTGTATTTAGTTTAAAAATGTATTATCTTGGTAAGTAGAGATATTTTTTGGGGGCCTTTATCAGACGTTTATCAGCTCCGTATACCTAGACTATTAGAAGGACACCAACGCCTAGAGGAATGCAATGCAATGGATTGCGATGAATGACTTTGCGGTTCTGTTGCAGCCGCAAAAAGGCGCGTGCGCGAGAGGCAACTCGTGAACTACCCTCACCGGGCGGCGCGGCATCGGACTGTGTGTTAAGGTGGATTTAGATTAAACGAACATAGAACACGAGAGCATTCTTTTGTTAATATTCTTGACATATTAGTAGGGAAAGACCCAAGACCAACGAACCAAAAATATTTTTTCTTAGTCTGACGTTTTCGTCAATAAGCTGAATCACCATGGAAACCAGATCTAATATTGTTTCAGAATATTTTAAACAACAATAAGGTGTACAATTTGCTTTAAAAAATGATTTTTAAGCATTTTTTTCTTTGTTTTAATGTGCAAAAATTATATTACGACACCAAAAATATTTGGATTTAAAATATTTATTTATTCAATAATGGTGTTTTTAATATTTTTTTTGTTTTTGTAAGGCCGTCCTGAATAAGTTTTCCTATCAGAAAAACCACACATGACAGCTGTCCAAAAAAAAAATATTTTAAGCTCATTTCAAAACATGTCCTTCACAGTCACCAAAAGAGATAAGTAACCACGGTTGTCGGATATGGTTGAAGTTTAGTAAGAAACGATGTTTTCGAATGATATTTAATTTATTATACGAACTTTTTGGTTTTAGGGTTCCGTACCAAAATGGTAAAACGGAACCCTTATGGTGAGACTCAATCTGTTTGTCTGTCTGTCCGTCTGTCACAGCTGGATATCTCAAGAACTACTAATGCTATCGAAATTTGGAATAATTTTAGATGACGTTTGCCCAACTAATCTGCAAATAAGATTTTTTTTTTTTGCAACAGGTACTGAAAGGGGATCTGAAAAATTCGAAGTGGGGCTACTAGGGCATGTGGGGGTATCATATGAAAGAGCGCAGTTTGCACATTTTCAAACATTTCTTTTTTTTAGGCCGCATAGTTTTCGACTTTTGATGAAAAATGTAAAAAAAAAATACCGTTCCTCCCCCCCCTTATCTCCAAAGTTTGCAAAGAGAAAAATCTGAAATAATTTTATGTGATAGAAATGTATGTAAAGATTACAGGAAAAATAAAACGATGTCTCTAAATAGCACACTTTTTCAGAAATCATCAACAAAATTTACATGAGTTCCACTATCGGTTAAGAGATGGTGCTGACCTAAAATTGCAATATTCTACACCGCAGTGCGCAGTGTTAAAATTCTCTGACAAATATAGGCCCCGCCGATGAAAATTTAAAAACATATTATTATGAGGGTACGGAACCCCAGGTGGCCCTGGTGGGCGAGTCCAATTCGCTCTTGGCCGGTTTTTTATTAATTAAATTAAATTTTATTTGAAAACATCCATTGGTTTCTTGCTAAACTTCATACATATTCGACGACCCTGGTTTCTTATCTCCTTTGATGACCGTACCATTCCTGTTTACGCAATAGGATTTTCGTTGAGTAGGGATAAAATGTGCATTCGCAGGTTTGGTCTAAATCGACCTTTACACAAGTACGAAGTTAAGGCCAAAAATGGTCCGCCGGTGTCGGGAGCAAGGTCAAGCTCACGGTAGTTAGGGCTCCGGAGACACCTTCACACGATGCGAGCCGTATCGAATAGTACTGCTTTCTGTATCATCTATCATATCATTATTATTTCATCTCAGTCGACGCAACCCCACTACAGGATCTAGACATAGGTAAAAAAGGTATACTTTAGTACCTACCAACAATGAAACATGCACTATTTGTCCCATTTAAAACTTATGCTCCCATAAAAAGTTTTAACTAGGTACTGAAAAAAAAAAGTTGTTTTGCTTTTTTTTTTCAAAAAGTTGTTTTGCTCGCTATAAAACAAAAAAACGTCTTTACAAGTTAAAAAACTGTTTTGTAACTCGTAACAAAATTAATCACAAGAAAACTTGTTCCAAAAGCTGGAAACAAACCTTTTGAGTGAAACGAAGCTTATATCCATGAAAACAGAATCAATTACAGTCGGAGGGAGAATGCTAAGAGATTGCGATACGTCGGGATATACCACACGAGCTGTTGGTTCTGGTCGCGAGCGTAATGGATATGCCAGTAGTGGGGAGTCCGGATATTAAACCTATAGTTGCAAACGACATAGGCAATAAACCACTTTAGATATTTCCTGTTAACCCACGACAGCAATATTCTCGATGTGTTACGGTGCTGCAACAATATTTTACGGTTTTCGTTTTTATCATGGCTGCATGTTTTGATTATTAATTCTCAAAATAATTACAAATTCACGAGAAAACATAAATAGGTTTAAACAATATTCCTCTTTATTCATAAACGTTACTTAAAGTTACGTAGTGATTATTAGCGGCTGTTTAACCATAGAGCGTGTATTCGATTCGCGACGAAAACATCGCGTTTTCGAGCTTTTTCCAAGGCAATATCGTAATGATGTGAGCAGATTATTTGAAGAACATTACGGTTTTAGAAAGACTAAGTCTTGATTTAGTGCACTACAGAGTAAAAGTGTAATTTTTAATGACGGTTTTTGAAAGCTAAGACAATCCCTGCATGTTGTTTTACGAAAATAGACGTCAGAGTTATCTTTCAGGACGAATAGAACCATTATAATGTGCCAAAATTTATTTTATGCGTTTTTCCAACAGGACATATAGTCTCAAAGTGCAACACAGAGCTAAAATTACGAAAATATTGCTATTAGATATTAAAAAACAATATTTATAAATTACAAAATCGATTCACTTTAACAATTTTTTTTTCACCAGTAGTTGAATAGAAACATAACTACTTAATATATTTATTTTATGAAAATAAAGGTAATGCTTAATATTCTGAATTTTTTTCAGACCATTATTTAAACTCATTTATTTTAGACGATTATTTAAAAAACATTATAAATCATCTCGCGCAATCCTTTACCGATCAGTGCCTCCCGGCGACAGGACGTATCACTTTTTGTTTTAAGTTTTTAGTTTAAGTTACGTCGTTCTAGCAATCGTGTAGATTTTATCTTGCGCTAAATCGAATACGCGCTCTTAAACGCATAGCTTAAAATAAAATTTTGCTTCTTTACCCTTGTTTTGTTTTATATAAATTTACACATTATTATTTAAGTTCTGTTAGCTTACATATTATGTAAATATTATCTTGAAATTATTAAAAAACACAACCCTTAGGTCGTTCGGAAAGTGTGTCATAAATTGACTTCCAATGCATGTAACTTGTGACAAACTTTTTTATATAAGTGCATTTTGTATTACTAACAAAGCTTGTTGGCTATTGCAAGATCCTTAACAAGAAGCCGTTCTTGTTAAGGATCTTGCGATAGCCAACAAGCAACAACAAGGATACCTACATAGACATACATAGCTAAGGAAACTCCAAGAATAACAAGATCTTACCCTCGTAAACTATCATATGATATTATAAGACGATGTATTTGTACGAACTCACTCTCGTTCCTCAACCCTCCGTCAACTGCCGAACAAAAACTTTATGATGTTTCGGTTAGTTAGTCCTGAAACTTGCGTCGTATGAAAAGCGGAAAATGTAGTGTGTTTTTTTTGTCAAGATTTTGGTGGCTCAAGTTTGTTATTCATGATACGAAACCCCGTGTACTTAAGTTACTTAAACTGATCGGAAAATGCTTTGCATCTTTTGAGAAAAGGTTATGAGAACGAGAACAGCGTGGATGAAACTTAGCGAATTAATTTATCATATTATTTTGTTTCTTCGTTTATTAGGGACAGGTTTAATATAATTTAGAATATTTTAAATATTCTAAACAAGATAACAAAAATAACCATCCGCTTTGGTTCTGCTTAGCCTTGAATCCTCTAGGCACACTGCTGGAGGATTCAGGTCTAGGCTATCGGCTGAGGAGAGGTGGTCAGGTTATATCGCACCTCCTCTACACAGATGTGAAAAAAATGTATAAATTGTGATGTAAAACTCTTTGCTCCCAACAATTTGCAACTGATGGAGCTACTGAAAGTAACTCAAACTTTCAGTTGTGGAATCCGTGGGAACCTCAACTCTCGGATTCCACAAACCTTAGAGCCCTCTCCTCATCTCAAACCTATAAGTATTTGGGTATAATGGGTTGGAAGCGTTAGGTTATCATTGTTACTGACATGAAGCAATCGTTACGGGAGCGATTCTTTGGCTGCCTGAAAAAGTACTTAATAGTCTTCTATCAGGCGGAAACAAGGTGTGCGCCTCTTCAACGGTTGGGTCATGCCGGTTTTGATGTACTCTTTCGGCATACTCAAATGAACTCAGACTGAACTCGACGCCCTGGATAGGAGGGTCCGTACACTGCTGACTGCAAATCGAATGTATCACCCACGGTCATCGGTAATGCAATGAGGCTGTATATCCCGCGAAATGGGTCACAGCCAAGAGCCTCGACCAACACCTAAGGACGAGAGCCCGTTGGGCAGCTGGATCAAGGGCAAGGGCTTGATTCAGAAAGCGGTACTTCTGGACACGGCCCGCATTGTTAGAAGGTTCCTCTCTCTGGAGCCTGGCCGCCGGTAGCTAAAATTATTAAATAGGCCGGTAGAATAAATTATTAAATAAGTCGCATGTTATTGTGTATGACATGGCCCCTCTTGGGTATAGGCCTCCTCCAACTGTCTCCATTTAGTCTCTGTTTTCAGCTTGCTCCATCCAGTTTTTACCGGTAACTTTTTATATTTATCATAATTTATACCTACTTACTACCGTTCAAATAGTTTTTTAAGTAAATCTATTAGGGTTCCGTAGTCAACTAGGAACCCTTATAGTTTCGCCATGTCTGTCTGTCCGTCCATCTGTCTGTCTGTCCGTCCTCGCTTAATCTCTGTGACCGTTAGCACTAGAAAGCTGAAATTTGGTACCAATATGTACATATATCACGCCGACAAAGTGGTAATATAAAATTTTTGAAAATATTTTTTTTAGGGTAGCTCCCCTATGTGTGAAGTGGGGATGAATATTTTTTTCGTCGTGTACCCCATCGTGTGGAGTATCGTTGAATAGGTCTTCTAAAATGACTTGGGGGTTGCTAAAATTATTTTTCGATTTAATGCTCCATTTACGAAATATTAAACTTTAAAGTGCAAATTTTTGTTCCAGTAGGGCGTCCCCCCCCCCCCTCTAAAACCTAAACTGCTGGCTTGAAAAATCTGGAAAAATTCATGATGATAGTGCATTTCATGAACTTTAAAGGAAAAGTATAGCGGTTAAGATAACTTTATTAGTTTAGCGGTAATAGTCGTTGAACTTGGCTGTAGGATAATTTTGTACCAAATACAAAATCGTTAGCATTAATCCTTTAAAGTGACTAAGATGAAGTAGTTGCTTGTTTATAACGGGTAAAGACTTGCATTGAAAAACAAAATATGAAAATTTTTATTTTTTTATTTTTATTTTTTTATATTCAGACTATAGAACAACAGAATAGCACTACATTGTGATAACGGGCTACTACGGAACCCTACACTGTGCGTGGCCCGACACGCACTTGGCCGGTTTTTTACTGTATATATCTTTATACTAATAATAAAGTTAAAGAGTTTGTTTAAACGCACTAATCTCTGGAACCATCAGTCGGATTTGAAAAATCTCTTTGCATTTTGATAGCCCTATTCTTGAGGAAATTTATAGGCATTTAAAGCAAAACGAGCGGGCGATGTAATGCGACGCGGCGGGCTGAGGTAGTTTTATACAGATGTGGCTGTTATTTTAGTATATTGTATTTGTTACGACTTCCACGCGAATGAAGTCGTGGGCAGAATCTAGTAAAACATAGTCCTACAATTTCTATTGAGTGGTGCCATACTTATTCGATTAATTTCATCTGATCAGTTTCATCTGATTATAAAGGCGAAAGTTTGTGAGTGTGTGAGTGTGTGTGGGGGTGTGTGTGTGTGTGTTTATATGTTTGTTACTTCTTCACGCTCAAACGGCTGGACCAATTTTGATAAAATTTGGTATGGAGGTAGCTGACACCCTGGATTAACATATAGGCTATTTTTTATCCCGATATTCCCAAGGGATCGACATTTACGCGGGTGAAACCGCGAGGCGCAGCTAGTAAGTAATAAATAGATAGTACCGACAAAAGGAATTCTGTAAAAATCTCACCGTGAAAACTTAGGTGAAGTGAGCGTGGAGTGAGCTGTCAATAGTGTCAATTCCTAGCAAAAACAAACTCACTTCACATAAGTATTCACGGTGAGATTTTTACAGAATCGACCGGCTGAATAGAACACATCCAATGTTTTGAAATATATTGGAGGACATCTCGATGGCCTCGTTGCGATTTTCGGTCGATATCCTCTCGGTACGAAGTTAGCGGCACATCAATCATCAACGCTCCCCTCACCAATTCGTTGATTTTCTTTGTTCCTTTCTCCTAAATTGGATATGAGCTGCTCGTTTTAATAAAAGCTAAGTACTTATATGTTTTCGGTTTAAACTTATCATTACTTATATCCCTCTATACCCTTTCTTTTTTCTTTTGTTTATGTTCTTTATTGCGTCATGCTTACCGCAAATAAACGTATTTTCTTTCTTTTTTTCTTTCTTTCAATATAATATTTATAAATCATAAACGCTGCTTTTTTTTAGACCTCTTTAGGTAAGTACAGACAAACGCATCTACTGAGCGGCCTGGATTGGATTCTATTCTCAGGCCGAGTAATGTGTTATTAAGAGTCCGCGGTCTGAATCTGTTCCCAGTCAGTGGCAATATAGGCTCGCCCCCAATTTCACGGATGTACAGACACCAGCACATCAAGCTACTACAACCTGTCAAATTTCTTTAATAGATTTTCAACTTTATCGCTAAAGCATAAGGTTCAAAGTTGATTGGGAAAATTTGACAGTTTTGGGTAGCTTGATGTGCTGGCGTCTGTACCTAGGCACTAAACCCGTGCCTATGCGCCTATACCTTCGGGAAATACTGGCGTGATGATATATTATGTGTGCTTTGCAGGTAGACAGAGGTCCATTGATGCACCTGTCATAATTGTTCATGTCAAGAATGTTCCAAATCCTAATACTAATGTTATAAATTCATTCTAAGTTTCCCTTAGTGCAGGAGGATGACCACCACCCTGCCCTTGATATTTCTCTGGTTAACTTATTTCATGAAACCCTACGTTCTCCACGAAGTACAGTCTACTATTATTTCCGAGGTGCAAATTATGATGAAATCAACATTGCCTTGTCTCTCACGCTATCTAATATACCATGCCAATCGGCATGGTATATTAGATAGCGTTCACGATATTAACGAGTCCGTAACAAAATTCCATAATATTATTGATAAAATAATCAGAGAGATGGTTCCTGTAAAAAAAAAACGAGTGTGCTTATGACCACACGACTGAAGTGAAACTTAAAGAGAGAAAGAAAATGTGCACGCGCACTGCTGTCTCTTGCTTATATCCCCCACTTAACTTCCGTTTGCCTTGCCCGATCACACTTTTCGTAACGCTTACGTCACGCGTTCGCCAGCTTACTCCCCAAGTCAAGCGTGCGTAAAGAAGTTTCACTTCAAAAAGCTGTTGTTCAAAATAGGTACCCTTTATGGTAATCACCGGCATTGATAAAAATTATCAAAGAGAAAACTAAGTATCATACAAAGTGGAAGCGTTACGGCAATTATAGTGATTATTGCAGCTTTGCCCTTCTGAGAGACAGGGCAAAAAGGGTCAGTATGGATTGTTACGAATCATTTATTGCAAGGTCAGAAGGCAATATTAAAAACAATTGCAAATACTTTTGGACCACTGACCTCTATAATACAAGTTGTATTATAGAGGTCAGTGTTTTGGACCTATGTGAAATCTAAAAAGTCGTCAAATACTCTGACAGATAACTTGTTCTTAGGAAATATAACCTCCTCCGATGGTAAAGAGATTAGTGACCTTTTTAATGTACACTTTCACTCAGTTTTCGAAAAACCCAATGACGTGTCTATGTCGTCATCTTCTTCGTCTGACGACTATTCTAATGCTTTAAATCTTAGCAATTTATTTATTCCATTTAATACCATTGTAAAGTATATCAAATCTCTGGATGTAAATAAGGGCAGTGGCCCTGATGGAATTCCACCATTGTTTCTGCTGAGATGTTGCAAAAATATTGCGCTTCCGTTATACCTACTTTTCAACTCCTCATTGCAATCTGGTACTATGCCCTTGGTTTGGAAACGTTCTTACGTTGTACCTATATTTAAGAATGGCGACAAGCATGACATTACAAATTACCGGCCAATTTCTAAGTTGAGTGTTATACCTAAACTCTTTGAGCGAATCGTCTGTGACCACCCTTATTAAAGCCACTTCTAATATCGGAGCAACATGGATTTGTTTCAAAAAAATCAACTGAGACAAACCTCTGCGAGTATATTGACTACATAGCCACGGCCATGGATAATGGTCACCAGGTGGATGTCGTGTATACCGATTACTCAAAAGCATTTGATAAAATTTCTCATAATCTGTTAATTCAAAAACTTGAGTATATCGGTATACATGGCGATCTACTTCGATGGCTAGAATCTTATTTGAGGGAACGCAGTCAAGCAGTTACGGTGAATTGGTATTGCTCATCCTTTATGCCTGTTACGTCTGGCGTGCCCCAGGGCTCGCACCTCGGACCTTTATTATTTAATTTATACATAAATGACGTATTCAAAATATTTAAACATTCTAAATTTATTCTTTATGCAGATGATAAGAAAATTTATGAAACTATTACTAAACCAGAAGATTGTCTAGAACTACAAAATGATATTAACAACTTGTGTGATTACTGTAAAAATAATTGTTTGTTCCTTAACGTAAAAAAATGCAATATTATAACATTTTCTAGAAAGACGAACTCGATAAAATACAACTATAAGATCAATAATGATCCTATTAATAGAGTGACCGAGGTGCGGGATCTTGGGGTCCAACTTGATAGTAAACTTATCTTTAACTCTCAAATTACCACTATGACCAACAAGGCATTTCGCATGTTGGGATTCGTACTGAGAGTTAGTAAGGATTTCAAACATAAGTCGACATTGATACTTCTTTATCCAACTACAGGCCGATTTCTCTTGCCACTACGGTAGCAAAAGTGCTTGATAGTTTGCTTAATAATCAACTAGATAAATTCCTGAACATAAGTGACAACCAGTTCGGTTTCAGGCCGAGACTCTCCACAGAGACAGCCATCTTGTGTGTGAAGCAAACTATCAAGTACTACACAGAAAGACGAACGCCAATTTACGCATGTTTTCTCGACTTGTCGAGGGCTTTTGACCTGGTTAACTACGATATCCTGTGGCAGAAACTGAAAGATATATCCTTGCCAACAGAACTCTGCAGGATCTTTAAATTTTGGTATCTTAACCAGGTCAATGTCGTGCGATGGTCGAGTGCATATTCCGAGCCGTACAGGTTGGAATGTGGAGTGAGGCAGGGGGGGCTAACCTCGCCCAAACTTTTTAACTTGTACGTGAACGCGCTGATAGAGGAGCTCTGCAGAACCCGTGTCGGCTGCCATATTGATGATGTATGTCTCAATAATATCAGTTACGCGGACGACATGGTGCTGCTGAGTGCTTCTGTATGTGGCCTTTCAAAACTGTTAGGCATCTGTGAAAACTACGCTCACAGACATGGCTTGATTTATAATGTCAGAAAAAGTGAATGCATGGTCTTTCAGGCCAGAGGAAAATGTCCGACAACAATACCTGTCATAAAATTATGTGGAACACCACTGAAGAGGGTGGAACATTTTAAATATCTTGGGCATATGTTGTCCTCTGATCTGAAAGATGATGTAGACATAGAGAGAGAACGCAGGGCGTTGTCTG
Organism: Mesoligia furuncula; assembly: GCA_916614155.1. Lineage (NCBI taxonomy): Eukaryota > Metazoa > Arthropoda > Insecta > Lepidoptera > Noctuidae > Mesoligia > Mesoligia furuncula. Next base: position 12,585,281 of record OU744803.1, on the reverse strand, counting down.
TAAGGGCGAATATGTTGGCCCGCAGGTTTGCTCGTTGTACCACAGAAGTAAAAACAACGTTGTTCAGAGCATACTGTACATCTTTTTACACGAGCAGCCTGTGGGTCTCATACACGCGCGGACAGTACAACGCCTTGCGTGTGCAATATAATAATGCATTCAGGGTGCTGATGGGGCTGCCCCGATTCTGTAGCGCGTCGGGTATGTTCGCCGAGTCGCGAGTAGACTGTTTTTATTCTACTATGCGAAAACGATGCACATCCCTGGTGCGCAGGGTTCGGGCTAGCTCCAGCGGTATCCTGAGGGCATTCGCGCAGCGGTTCGATTGCCAGTACTTGAACCATTGCTGTATGGTTCACATACTGAGCAATCGAAGTATGTAGTATGTTCTTTTGTGTTGTGGTCTTTCTTTTTAATATTGTGTGTTTTTTTTTATTTTGTTTTAGTTTTCTTTTTTTTTTTATATTTTGTCATTTTTGTGCTTAATATGATCCTGTGTTGGTCGAAATAAACGATTATTATTATTATATTATTTATAAGACACTTGTTAGGTCGATTCTTGAATATGCTTCAGTGGCGTGGAATCCCCAGTATGCAGTTTATATTGAACAAATCCAAAAATTGCATAATAAATTTACTAAGCACTTGAATTGGCGATTTAGCTTTGGAACTGATCATACAACTGGGCTTCAGAAATTGGAGGAACGTCGTGCAGAGCGAGATCTAGTTTATTTATATAAAATTATTAGAGGCCAATTGGACTCCCCTTATCTTCTCAGCAAAATAAGTTTTGGATGTCCACGCTTAAATGCACGCAAAAGAACTCTCTTCCAAATTGGTTTCTCCCGAACCAATTATGGTAAGAATACTTTTATTAAAAGAGCATGTCGTCTGTACAACGACACAATTTCATTAAAAGCAAATCAAGATTTAGATATTTTTCACCTTTCTCTACCCAAATTCAAATTTTATATAAGAAATTTTTTGGCATCGAAATTTAATAGTACATTATGATACATGTGTGCTATGTTGATCATTATGCTCGAGGCGGTATTATTCGCGCGAGCCGCAGGCGAGCGCGATAAGAAAGCCGAGAGTCTAATGATCAATGCACACGCGTTTCATACGACGTTTTTCAACACACTTGCGAGGAAAAAAACAGACTTGTATTGTTAAATATTAACTTGTTTGGAAAATGGCGCGCTAGTTTTGTTTTTCCGCGCGCCGTGCTAGGCAGCACTAGCGATGCGCGCGCAGGTGTAAATAAAAGCACCGACTCTCATTTTAAATATATTAGTCTATGGTACTGACAAAACCGATCCGCCCCGATCACACGAACCTGTTTGAGAATGAATTATGCTACACATCAAATCTTAAATTTTAATGAATGTGCGTTAACTAGGAGTGTTGGATAAACACCTCATAATATGTTCATATTTAGCGCACAAGTTCACTATTATTAATTTTCCTTGTATAAATTCAAGTCATACGATACTCGCCATTTTGATGACAGTGGTGGTCGAGGCTAAAAAACATGAAAATTGGAGATTTCGAACACCCTAACTTCACCACAGGGGCTGTGAATAATACATCATTTAATTATTTGACGAATTTATCCATAGTTTAAGGTAAATAAGTACTTAGTGGTAATGAAGTTTTTGGATATCTAATGTCGAAGTTTCGCGCCAATCGTGCGTGTTTACATTTTAACTTTCCACAAATTTCACACACACAGTTAAATGTAAGATTTAAAATGTGACAAATATTATTGAAAATATTGTGAACAACACGAAAATGCCCAGGTCTTAACGTAATACTCAAACACAGGTCCAATAACACGTATTAATCATTACCACTAGGTACTCAATTTGTGTTCAAAATCGCCGACCATTATTGTTTTTTTTATTGCAATGATGTACGAAAGCGATTATTCCAAACGATTTTTTTTTAAATATCGATTGATAATATGACGAATGTAATCGATACTTGGAAATTAAATAAAATTAAGTATTTTGAGCAGTAAATACTATAAGCATTGTTTATAATAATGATTAATGCTTTTCTATTGTCATTTCAATCGTTTTTTGGACATTTCACTTAAACAGAGTCAATAACAGCCAGGCCATAGGTACCTCATTTATTGAATTTCGCGCCGAAATGTTTCTATATTTGAATTTATTCGGAATGCGCTCGCTATTTAGAATTATTTTAATTTATTGAACAACTATTATTTATTGTGGATTTTATTTTTGATAATTTCTAATAGTTTCCTACAGAATTCCCAGTACCTATATATTTATTATAATAATAATAATAATATTTTATTTGCAAGAAATACATTTTTACAAGGAAGATCTTATAGCCTAAATGTCACTGTATTCGGCCTGCAAGCAAGCGTGCAAATTATTAAATTTATGTCGTTATCACAGAATATGTCACAGAATATGTCACGGAATATGTCATTGATACATTAAAAAAAAAAAAAAATCATTACTTCTATACATTATTACCAAATTTAAATCGTTATACTAATTACGTTACGTTATAAGAGATTTACATTATAGTCCTTACAATCTATCAATATTAGAGTCATTATGGAAACATTGAATATTATTATTGTTCTTTATGTTGCATAAACTCCTTAATGCTATAAAAACAGTAACCTTGGAGCCACTCAGTTAATTTCTTTTTGAATAAATCACCCTGTAAAATTTTTAAATGGTTCGGTATTTTGTTATAAATTAATAGACACATATTAAATACATTTTTCTTATAAATTTCTTTGTGACAGGGTGGTTGGTATAGTAGGTTGAGAAACTTAGCCCTTTTTTGTCTCGGCATTACCTCACTACGCTGCTTGAAGTAATGCATGTGCCTTTTTGTAAAAAGGCAAATTTCTTTGATGTACATACAAGGTAGTGGAAGAATTTTGTATTTTTGAAATAAAGGTTTACAACTATCTAAGAACCATGATTTGTTGATAACTCGGATACAACGTTTTTGAATTTTGAATACTCTGTCGGTATCGGTCGAGTTACCCCACATTATTAGTCCATAGTTAAGTACCGATGACACATAGCCATGGTAAGCCGAAAGGGCAGCCTCTGCAGAAACATTCTGTCTTAACTTTTTTAGCGCGAACACAAACCTATCAAGCTTCTGACAAATATATTGTATATGGCTTTTCCAATTCAGATGTTTATCCACATTAAGTCCCAAAAATTTTAGCTCGTCTACTTGTTTTACTGCTTCATCTTTATAAACTATATCTAAAGGCAACTGTTTGGTATTATAAGAGTTAAATACAATAAGATTTGTTTTGCTAATGTTTATATTTAAGTTATTGTCATCCATCCAACTTACTAAATCTGACAGGGTCTTTTCGATAATAGATTTGTAAGCGGCCTTATCCCGACAGTTTATGATAACTGTTGTGTCATCTGCGAAAAGGATACATTTTTGTGAAGTAGCTTCAGGAAGATCATTTATATAAAGCAAGAAAAGTACAGGGCCGAGAATGCTTCCTTGAGGCACACCACACTTGTTTATTCTTTCCATAGATCTAAATTTCACTTTCGAATACATTTTTTCCCCTTTTTTACTACTTTTGTTATCTCGGTACACTGTTTTCTGTTTCTAAGATAGCTAGAAATCCAATTATATGCTTTTCCTCTTATACCATAGAACTCTAATTTGCGTAGAAGCTTAGAATGGTTCACAAAATCAAAGGCCTTACTCATATCTAAGAATAATGACACTACTGGATTGCCATTATTAATGCTTTCTGTTACAAATTTGATTAAGTCAAAGATTGCCAGAGCAGTTGAACTTCCCTTGCGAAAACCAAATTGCTCCTTGCATAAAATTGCGTGTGTAAATAGAAAATTGTTTATTCTAATAAGCATTGCCTTCTCAAACACTTTGGATATAATGGGAACTAACGTGATAGGCCGATAGTTATTTGGGTCCGACTTATTTCCCTTTTTTAAAAATGGTTTCACTACAGACATTTTTAATTGTTCAGGAAACACACCATCGAGAAAAGATAAGTTTATAACGTGTGCTAGTGGATGACATATCCAACTAGCACAATCCTTCAAAACTTGTGTGACAATGTCATCGTATCCACTAGTTTTGCTATTATTTAACGTCATTATGATTCTGTACACTTCCTTTGCATCGTCAGGATTCAAGAAAATATTAGGTAGGCTTAGTAAAATTTTGTTTGAGAATGATGATAAGTTATTTCATTTATCGCGAATATCGATTAGGCTGTATGCAAGTTTTGAATCGAAATAAGAAAATTGGGTGGACGGTCAACACCTTCTTATAGGTATATATTTATAGTCAGCACTAAAAAGTGTCACGTCGCAACACAATTTTTAGTAATTTTTATCAAGATTTGATCGTTTTTTTTATGTAGTTTATGTATGAAAAATGGTAAAAGTAAGAATGCAGACAGAATGACAATACCTATCTTTATTTTTTCCTTTTGCATATTTTCATCAAGAGATTAGGTTGTTCATGCATATTTTCACTGAATTGAATTTGTCTACTTTTCGGATAGGTGTGTAGTAATACCAATTTTATTCGCAGTGGACTATCGCAGTTTGACCGACCTCAACATATAAATAAATTATAGATTTTTTGTAAACGATATCGCCATAAAATACACACACACAGAACTCTATTTTATCATAATAACTTATTTCATCCAAAATATTAATATAAAAAAATAAATATTAGTTAATTTTGGGACCAAGGAACAGACTATTTAAAAAAAAAATGAATTAATCAGATTAAAAAAGCGCGCATCTCTGACTAGTAAATAGTTATCTGTGGAAATAAAGCACATGTGGATTAAAGTAAAGAAAAAGCACGCGTTTTTAATACACTGCATTATGGACCTAAAAGCGGTTCAATAAGAGCCACTTTACGAGCAAGTGTGTTGAAATAGTACATTATGATACATGTGTGCTATGTTGATCATTATGCTCGAGGAGGTATTATTCGCGCGAGCCGCAGGCGAGTGCGATAAGAAAGCCGAGAGTCTAATGATCAATGCACACGCGTTTCATACGACGTTTTTCAACACACTTGCGAGGGAAAAAACAGACTTGTATTGTTAAATATTAACTTCTTTGGAAAATGGCGCGCTAGTTTTGTTTTTCCGCGCGCCGTGCTAAGCAGCACTAGCGATGCGCGCGCAGTTGTAAATAAAAGCACCGACTCTCATTTTTAAATATATTGGTCTATGGTACTAACAAAACCGATCCGCCCCGATCACACGAACCTGTTTGAGAATGAATTATGCTACACATCAAATCTTAAATTTTAATGAATGTGCGTTAATTAGGAGTGTTGGATAAACACCTCATAATATGTTCATATTTAGCGCACAAGTTTACTATTATTAATTTTCCTTGTATAAATTCAAGTCATACGATACTCGCCATTTTGATGACAGTGGTGGTCGAGGCTAAAAAACATAAAAATTGGAGATTTCGAACACCCTAACTTCACCACAGGGGCTGTGAATCAGCGTCTCAATCAGCATCATTTAATTATTTGACGAATTTATCCATAGTTTAAGGTAAATAAGTACTTAGTGGTAATGAAGTTTTTGGATATCTAATGTCGAAGTTTCGCGCCAATCGTGCGTGTTTACATTTTACTTTTCACAAATTTCACACACACAGTTAAATGTAAGATTTAAAATGTGACAAATTTTATTGAAAATATTGTGAACAACACGAAAATGCCCAGGTCTTAACGTAATATTCAAACACAGGTCCAATAACACGTATTAATCATTACCACTAGGTAGGTACTCAATTTGTGTTCAAAATCGCCGACCACTATTGTTTTTTTTATTGCAATGATGTACGAAAGCGATTATTCCAAACGATTTTTTTTTTTATTTCGATTGATAATATGACGAATGTAATGGATACTTGGAAATTAAATAAAATTAAGTATTTTAAGCAGTAAATACAATAAGCATTGTTTATAATAATGATTTATGCTTTTCTATTGTCATTTCAATCGTTTTTTGGACATTTCACTTAAACAGAGTCAATAACAGCCAGGCCATAGGTACCTCATTTATTGAATTTCGCGCCGAAATGTTTCTATATTTGAATTTACTCGGAATGCGCTCGCTGTTTAGAATTATTTTAATTTATTGAACAACTATTATATATTGTGGATTTTATTTTTGATAATTGCTAATAGTTTCCTACAGAATTCCCAGTATATATTTATTAGGTAGGCTTAGTAAAATTTTGTTTGAGAATGATGATAAATGAATTCCATAAATTGGGTATTCTGCAAACACTTTCAATACTTTTTGTTAGTTATAAGAGTTGTTATTCAGTTTCTAATTTTTTATTTAATTTATCGCGAATATCGATTAGGCTGTATTTAAGTTTTGATCGAAATAAGGAAATTGGGTGGACGGTCAACACCTTCTTATATACGTATCTGTGGTCAGCACTAAAAAGTGTCACGTCGCAACACAATTTTTTGTAATTTATATCAAGATTTGATCGTTTTTTTTATGTAGTTTATGTATGAAAAATGGTAAAAGTAAGAATGCAGACAGAATGACAATATCTTTATTTTTCCTTTTGCATATTTGCAGTTTGACTGACCTCAACATATAAATAAATTATAGATTTTTTGTAAACGATATCGCAAATACCATAAAATACACACACACAGAACTCTATTTCATCATAATTCCATACTGACTATTTAAAAAAAAAGTGAATTAATGAGATTAAAAAAGCGCGCATCTCCGACTAGTAAATAGTTATCTGTGGAAATAAAGCACATGTGGATTAAAGTAAAGAAAAAGCACGCGTTTTTAATACACTGCATTATGGACCTAAAAGCGGTTCAATAAGAGCCACTTTACGAGCAAGTGTGTTGAAAATAATATTATTGTTGTATGTTATATAATATTAAATTCTAAATTCTGTAAAATTTTAACGTTGTGAACTTCTGGTTGTTGTTACACTTAGGTACATATAATTTAGTTGTATAGTAATCTGTGGAAACTGTTTCTGGATTGTGTTGAACTATTTGTATTCATATATTTGTTATTGCATCTGTTTGTTTCCCAAATAAAATAAAATAAAAATAAACGCGAAAGTTTGTGAGGATGTTTGTTACTCTTTCACGCAAAACCTACTTAACGGATTTGGATGAAATTTGGCACACAGATAGTTTATAAGTAGGATTAACACATAGAACCTTTTTAACCTTTTTATTCCCACGGGATCGAGACTTATGCGAGTAAAACCGCGGGGCGCAGCTAGTAAGTCATATTCTTACCCATCCCTCAAGGCAAACTGCCGTTTCATTTCAAGATAAATAACCGCTTCCTTAACAAATAACAAGGTAAATAATACAATACAATCAAGCATTTATACTTAAGTCGGCTTTTAGAATTTGTCGTAGATATTATTATCAAGTTGAGTGGGCACAATGTCTCAGACTTGTCTCGTAATTTTCTTATCGCTTCGTTAGCAAGTTGTCGTCTTCATGTTGATTGTGTACTGTTGTACTGTATTGTGGAATAAAATGTAATCCAAGAGTGATATTGTAAAGCTCGACTTTTTACACAACTCAATCACCACACAATAATCTTTCATTTGTAACATTAAATGAAACGCTTAAACTGTTTTAATGTTTCGTTAATTTTAATACAACAACCATCTACTTATATTATTTCACGAGAATGTTCGCCGCTGCATAATCGGATTCCCAGGGATTTGGCCACATAAATCGAAACGAGTGGAATGAAACTGGATTAAGCGACCATTGAAACTGTTTTAAAATTCAGCAAAGCGTTATTTACTTGAGAGTTCAGGTTTAAAATGTAGCTGTGCTACACGTCGGGAATACTTCACTAGTTCGATTCAAAAGATTTATTGGCCACCCACACCCAAGTTAAGTAAGTAGGTGGTGGGTAGTTAGTTAGTGTTTATAGTCGATTTTGTACGGCCTTTATCACTTTTGACAACAAGTGCCAATACAATACATGAAAAAGGTTAAAGCTACATGTATAACCGTTATATAGATTAATAGACTTCGTCGTTCGTCGACTTTCGGCGCAAGTGACTTTCAACGTAAGCGTTGGTTACCTAAGAAAGCGGTAAAAGGTCACATGACACGGCTGTCCAAATACAGAGCGTTTTTTGACACCTTAATGTCAAATACTGGTGAAAATGACAACCCAACTATGTTCGGGTCGGCTTTCAGTCTAATTGGATGCAGCTGTATACCAGTATTTTTCAAGAATCGACTACATATCTGACCTCCACAACCCAGTAACTGGGTAATACGATACACCGTGCTAAGACTGGTTGTCAATTTTCGGGCTCCTGATGATCCGTTGCGACTGTCAAAGATCCACAAATGTCAGCCGAGACCAACGACTAACTTGCTTTCCGAGGCACGGAGGGGTCTTAGTATGTAGAGATAGTCACCCAACCACGTACCGACCGCGGCAACCGTAGCTTACCCTGATCGATCGACCCGTGCGGCTGTTATTACTTAGCCACAAGTCCCTCTAAAGAACCTTTTCGAGAAATAGAATACATAAATGGATTGGATACAGCCGGTCGATTCTGTAAAAATCTCACCGTGAAAACTTAGGTGAAGTGAGCGTGGAGTGAGCTGTCAATAGTGTCAATTCCTAGCAAAAACAAACTCACTTCACCTAAGTTTTCACGGTGAGATTTTTACAGAATCGACCGGCAGGCCTCTCTACCGCTATATTATTGTTATGGAATGGTTCAGATCAATTGAGTTTGTTCCCATCTGAATATGTCGTTGGAATTCAGAATAACTCGAAAACGTTGCACTATTATGAAATTAAAGCGATTCTTTCAAAAAAATAAATCGTAATCTGACGAAGAAACGAACATATTTCATAATCACTACAAAATCCTTCACTTTATGTTATAGTGTCGCATGGATGCTTGCCCAGAAATTGAATCAGCGACCCTCATAGCTGCCCTCATCTTGCCAGGATAATGGTTATAAACGACGCCATTTGTTTCACTGATTATATCGCGACGAACTCCTGCAAGGCTTGCCTGACTCTATGTACGCGGATTTATCCTTATTTTCTTAGCTTTCTATGTTTCTAGAAAGACACAGCGAACAAACGTGATGTTAGTTTAAACTGAGAACCAACTACATATTTTTATATTTCACATTCTTTATACTTTGTCGTACACCGGATAATATTATAACCGAAAATACCAAATATTTTTAGTGATCTGTCCAAAGTAATTTGTTTTGTATACGTTACCTCTATCGAATAAATCTTTCATGCAGAAACCAAACAAACAACCCATCAGGAAACCAAATGTGCTGTAGAACAAAGTTGTAGACTTCCCGTCTCGTAGCCACGTAGCGTAGCGCTACGCCGTAGCAGAGTTGGCAGGTCGCTACAGACATCAGCGGAAGACAACTTTCGTTCTCCTGTCAGTCATTACACCGAAGTTGAACCAGAGTTGAACAACTTCAAACAGCTGACAGCTTCGTAATGAGTTTGCGAGCTAAAACAAAAACTTAAATTACCACTACCAAGAAAACGTTTGTATCTAAAACAAGAAAACTGTATACGTCGAGGTATGTAATTAAGCACGACTACCGAACACTTAGGACTTATTTGAATTATAAAGTCATTAAAGTTGCTTTATTACATCGATCATTATTCTTAGGTACCTACCTAGTCTAATATTGGTTCTATCGAATAGGTATATCATTAGAAAAGTCTTGATAAAATATTTGAGTACAATTAAGAGGCAGTGTTAACTAATGACAAAGTAATTTGGGCGCTACGTGCTGTAGAATAATGTGCTCTTCTTGATTTTTAATTAACGGGACGTTCTGCATGCGGCCCTTTAGTTCCATAACTCTTATAGACATTAGGGTTTTTATATCTATATACATAAAAATGAACGTTTGTTAGTCTCACTAAAACTCGAGAACGGCTGGACCGATTTGGCTAACTCTGGATTTGGAATTTTTAAGAAGTCCGAGAAAGGTATAAAAGGTGAGAAAATATGATGAAGTTGCTAGGAAAATAGTAAAAGCAACAATTTTATTATCCCATACAAACTGTTCGTACCTGTCAAACAGGGTGCGTTCAGAAATTAAATAATACGGAGGTAATAAGATTGTATAGTTTGATTTATTAAATTGTTTGGTCTGCCTTGAAATAAAACAGTAGGTAAAGGATAGATCCTTTACTCTTTTATTTTATTTTTATCAAGACAGACTTTTTTATGTAGCTTGATATATCTTTCTAAGTTTAGTCATAAAATAAATTTCTGAACACACTATAAATATTTGACAACAGACAAATATGTAATTTCTTGCCTTTGTGAGAACGGCCGCTTTGATCTGAAGAATACATTCATCTCAGCGACGCCACCCAGACCTATTCAATACATTCACCTGTGACCCACAATGGATCGAAATCATGAAAGAATGAGGGATTTTATTTTTCTTTTTTTTTAACGCTTCCCTAGTCGCTGGATAGATGGCGCTGAACTTGGTAAGTTACTGCAAGGAACGGAACGTCACATAATATTTTTATTAATTCATTTGGATGTAATTTTGAGATCGTAAAACGAAAGCAAACGAAACTGTCACTCAACGAGCGTATATGACGTGACGCAATGTTTTTTTTTCCAAGCGTTTTGACTTTGGCACCTAGCGTAGTCAGTTCAACGCCATCTTGCGGGTTGGTAGTATAGTTGATAGTAGTCTCATTTATAAAATTATCCAGTTCCTTTTTACCACACTTCAGTTCACTTAAAATAGGATCAACTATTCATTTGCATCTATTGCAAAAAGACCAGAAACGATCTTATTTTTCAAATTCTATCTGATTTTTTTATTATTCACACCAAGGAAATAAAAATAGTAAAAGCATTTTAATGTCATGTGAATGCGACGCATCTCACCTTTCATTTAAATACGTTAGCTATTCCCGGCATGGAGCGGTACTTTTACGCGGGCAACGTGGAGGATTCATCTGCATTGCAAATGATACCGGCATCGATGCATCCCGCGCCGCAGCGGTAAAATGTCATAAGTAACATTACATGGACTTTTTTCACTCGTGTTGTGAATTATTTATTTATGGATAAATGAAATACCACGTGTGATTACAGCTACAGTTCATATTGAACTTAGCTCGCGTATACTTCGTAGTGACCTAACTAACTAGCTTATTCCATAATATACAGTCCCAGTACGCATACGAACTAATCGTGCGAAATAAGCGCGCCGAACTCTAGATTCCAATCTATAAGTGAGCAGTTGCATGCTCGCCATTTTGATTTGTTGACCTCCGTATATATTATATTATATAATCCTTATATTATAACCTTTTTAAAAGATTCGGTCATATCAAACATGTATTAAACTAATTTCTTAGTATTTTTTGTGGTAAAAATAAACGGGATATTATTAATTGCACATCAAATAAATAATTACCTATACTGGCAGAAAACGACAGACAATTGTCTGGCTTTCTGTTAACTTGCTGACCCTCAATATATCTAAGACAAAAGCAATTGCCTTTATACCTAATCACCGCTAAATCCGCACCCCGGGCTGCGGAATCTTCTTTAACTGCACACGTATGCCAGAATTCATCCTTCCCTTGTACATGTCTCCCTCTTATGTTGGTATCCAATACCAAATACCTGGGTGTTCACATAGATGAGAGACTGGACTGGCAAATGCATTTAGGAAATATTAAAAACCCGACTAAGGAGACTCATTTACATTTTCAAAAACCTCCGCGATGTCGCCGATATGGACACGATGAGACTGGTATACCTCGCCCTGCGCCAGTCTATCCTCTCCTATTGTACCCCCATTTGGGGCCGCACTGATAAAACCGCAGTGTTGGGCCTCGAAAGATCGCAAAGGGCTTTATTAAAAGTCGATACCCAACACTGGCACTATATAAATACTGCAATTGTCTCTCTGTAAGGAAACTCTTCATCCTACGCACAATACTCAGAAAGCATGCCTTTCTTCCGCACGCTAAAAATAGAGCAGTGCGTAGCGGGAAACCCATTTGCAATTATACTCAAATTAAAACCAGCTTCGAGACACGCCAATACTCTTTTTTAGCATGTAAATTATATAACAGCTTAAACAAATCAATAAATATATACTCGCTAAAATAATTTAACCTAAACGAAAGTTACTAATTACTTGCTAAATCTGACATACGACGAAACTGAAAAATTACTCACGTGCATTACATAACACGTTACCTTCGATTACATAACACCTCCACATACACTCCCACGAATATATGTTATCTCACACAAACGCAAAAAAACGCAAACAAACACATATACGAACACTCAAGCACACATAGGCAACACCTCGTTTTCGTAAACTCCTCAATATAAATACCCTAACCCTAACCAAACGCTACCTAACCCTTTTACATTTAATAATATTACATCTTTGCGGCATGTTCTTATTCTCATTTTTTTTTTTAACCTAACTGCTTAACATTGTAACGGCTGACAAGACCCCAAGAAGGAATCACTGACTCTGAAGATACAGACTATGCCTAGTTTCGGAGTCAGGGATACTTATACTTTACTTGCCAAAGATAAGCCCTGGCTACAGTACCCAATGAAATTGTAATCCAATGTCCAATCTCCTATATTAAGTCACTACGATGTGTACATCGTAGTGACTTAATATGTATAGGAGAATAAGACCAAATTGTAAATAGGGTTGTGAATAAAACTTTTGTTATTCATCATCATCATCATCATTTCAGCCGAAAGACGTCCACTGCTGGACATAGGCCTCCCCCAAAAGGGGGGGGGGGGTTTGCCATAATCGCCACGCTAAACAGGCGGGTTGGCGATCGCAGTATGGTATGGTGGTGGAATGCATAGAGAACGCTGCTGCCCACTCTCCGGTACGCCCCTTAGTCGCCTTTCACGACACCCACGGGAAGTATGGGGTGATGCTATTCTTTAAGTCCGATATCTAGTCTTTTATTATTATTATTATTTAATTGCGAGCGAAGCGAGCGCGAGCACGACTAGCGGAGAGAAGAGCAGAACAAAATATTATTTTATTAAATTCTATCTCAACTCTTATCAGGCGTAAGTGATGTAGATAGTTTGGAACCAGGACACGCGCGTACACGTTACAAACTATACACGAGCTGTACGTAAAATCCGTGTATACATTGTAATCGCAGATTTAAAAATAGCCATACAAAGTATACGCGAGCAGTTTCCTATGGCTGCGTTCTGGACTTCTGGCCTTATATATAATGGAAAGACGCGGACCAGAATGCAACTTTTTCGGAAATTAGCGAACACAGGAAATTACTTTGGTTTTTAAGGTGTTGCTATAAAGTGGAGCTACCTCGACGAACCGGCAGTAGGGCAAACCATGCTCCACCTAACCTGCCCTGTATGTCCCAAAACATGCAGTCAAACTGACCTCTGCGCTGCCACCGACGACGCCGTGGAAGTGGCGAAGTTTGGGGCCAACAAAATGTAAAATAGTCGTGCCAGCGACAAGACGAATAAGAAGATTGTGTTGCTATGACGAACGCTCCGAAAAACTTGCCTTTCATTAAAATCTAAGACAGATAATAAAACTTTATTACAGTGCAATTACAAAAGATTAACTTTCTTATAGACTATAAGAAAGTTATTAATACTTACACTTTTATAACTATCAATAAAACACTGATTACTTCTATAAAGAATTTTATGAACAACAAACATGTCTATCAATATCAATATCTAATCTCAATCACTTTAGACTAAGTTATGAATATGATGGACGATAAAAGTAAAAGTTACTTCAAAAACTACCTAGAGATAAAAACAAAATTGTTACAATCTTAAGGACGTGTAGTAGAAGTTTGGATGACAATATCGATTTACTCTTTAAGCTAACATTAAATGAAGTTAAATTAGTTTATTCAAGTAATTTTCCTTGAAGCTGAAAGATTATTTTGTCGTAAAAGGTACGGAGTTTTAGGGCTAATTTCTCGAACGAAAATTGCCGCAAAATTAATGTGACAAAATGTCAAGCGCCCGTTAACTGCTGTGATTGGTTGTTGATAAATAATATTAAGTATTATAATATTGTTATTTCGTTTATTGCTTTACTTTTTACTTATTAAATAAATTTTAAATTATTTTTATAAAAAAAAACTTAAGAAAAACATTTTAAAATATAAAAAATAGTAGTCCGCCGGTATCGGGAGCAGGGTTCAAGCTACCGGTTGTTAGGGCTCCAGAGACAGGAACTTCCTCACAATGCGAGCCGTATCAAAGAAACTGCCTTCTGAATCAGGCTCTTGATCCAACCGCCTAACGAGAGCCTCGAGAGATGTTGATCGAAGCTTTTGGCCATCAGCACAGAATACATAATCAGGCCATTTGGTTGATACGACTATCGGCACAATGGCAACCGAGCTCACATTCCACATGTCAACAACCTCGTATGCTAAGTCAAGATATTTAATTTGTTTCTCTTTCTCAGCTTTTACGAGATCCTCGTCGTGTGGAATGGTAACATCCAATCATTGTGCGGCGCGCTAATCGATCTATCACCACTATCGCCCATTGGCGATAATAGTCCTGTCAATAATGATAGACCGATCCCAGTACAACGTGACATGGTCATTTTCAAGAACCTGTAATACGGTTCCTCAGAATCCAAAAGTTAATATTTCAAAACAAATTCCTGGTGAATTATCCTGGCTACTTGGTTATGCCTGTGTAAGCACTCGCCGATAGCTAGACGAAAACAACCAGAGTAGAGATGTAAATTGAAAAAAAAAACAAATGTTTTTTTTCAGAAAAAGTGAAATACGTTAAATAAAATGGAATAAAACTAAATATGATTGTTTTATTTTTAGTTCAAGTGAAATTATGTTTAAATTAATGAAATTAGAAATTATACATAGAGGTAGATAATAATATGAACTTAAAAAATACTTCAGTGCTATCACCTGTACCGGTATCGGTAGCTACGCTTGTGTTATCGACAACGGAATAATTGACAGAAATTTAAAAATAATTGACAGAAAATTACTCAACACAATTTTAATGTAGGTATAATTAATTCACATTCACACTTAACAAAAACGAACTCTCACTGTCCTTACTAGGTAGATATATTTTTATTTTCGTAATTTTGAAAAAAAAACCTAATCCAGAAAAACACTGTTTGTTTTCATGCTTTTTTCAACGTTTTTTTTCATCTCGGAAAAAAACCGCTTTTTACAACTCTAAACCAGAGATAATATGTCTGATGGATTCACCCGAACGGTGGCATGCCTGACACATGTCAACCGTCCCGACCGAATAATAATATTGTTATTATAATATTTATTCCTCAATTTTTCACAATAGCTCCTACCACTGTTTCTCTCTGCATCACCCAAAGTTTGACTGGTAGAAAATGCCTATGAGCCTATGGCAGTTCGCCTCTGTACGTTTGTGTGTGTACGGTTCGTACACTTGCAGAGTTGTTGATGTTATTGTTGGAGTATGTAGAGGAAAGATCACGAGGTTGATAGCACTTAAATAAGTTTAATGAACCCAAGTTATGTACAATAATGCACAGTTGGCGATTCCTTTCTCTAGGTTGTTTACTCAGTTATTAGCTAAATCACAATGCCTGTTAATTAGGTGAAATATGACTTAAATACCTAAGCAAACTGACGCGCGTTCATTCCGCAGCGTCAGCAAAATGTTATGAACAGTTGAAGACTGTACATCTTGGCAACCCCAAAAGGAAAACAACAAAGATAAGGAAAAACCATCACAAAGCAATAAAATTAAAACAATTAGTTATCAAAGTTGAACGCAATGTTCCTAGTTCCGGTGTTGCTTCGGCGAGATGTCTCAGGATGAGGCTCCACGCTGCCGTCCTTGCTCCGCGATGATGTTTCAGCAGTTTCCTTCTGACTGTGGTTCCCTTGACAGATGGTTTGAAGCTCGATATCCTCATTCCGTTGTCTAGTGGTTGAGTTTCTTGATATGTTTTTGAAACAGTGGAGACAACGCTTCCTCCCAACCGCCACAAGCACAGCAATGATTGCCGATGTCAACAGAAGATAGCAGACGACATATTGATGAATGTCGTGTATTGTAACTGTTGTCTGTTGAGCTTCATTTTCTCTTTGTGTTTTAATCTTGTCTTCAATCTTAGCTATTTCAAGGCTTGTAGAAGATGATTGAAGCACGTTTGGCGCGTAGTGATACGTTAAGTTTACGATTTTGTTTATGGATGTGTCTAAAGTAGGAGCTGTCAACTCATAGTCCATTTTTATGCGGCTGTTATACTGACGATGGGCGTAGATTGTTAAGTCTTTAGACTGCAGTACGCATCCTTGCGATAACGTCACTAAGCTTGGTGACGTTATGGTGTAAGTTGTGATGTCATTACTACAAATTGTCCGTAATAAACACGTATCGCAGCATACTGCTAGCCAGCTGTTCGATGGGTGTAACTCAATCCATACGTCCTTGCATACGGTACGCTCTAGGTCACAAGGCGAAGTGTTTTGATGCGACAGCAGTTTTGCTTCACACGATGCTTTGTTGCTATGCAAGTCGTAAGACGGTAAGTTGTTTTTGCATAGAAAGTTGTTTGACCTTTGTTGTACGCATTGTTTGAAATCGTTTTCAGTCAGTAGGATGTACATGCCCTTGTTAAGGTTGACAGCGATGTACTTGAACGATGTTTGGACCTGCATAGGTTTTTTGGCTCTCATAAGTGGTAACGGTATGGTTTGATAGATAGTGTAGTCTTCGTTAGCCACTAGAGGTATGTGCACCTCGAAAAGAAAATAAGTTTCCGTGACACGTGCTTTTACATTAATTAGCTTGTAGACGTCTTTTATGTTTTCCTTATAATTTTCAATCGGCAATGATACCGTCTTCGGGAGATTTCCAGATATTTCGCCTAGTTGCTGTATCAAATGTACCGGAGTTATTAGATGCACATCTGTGTGTCCTTGGTACACGTTGGTGAGGGTGTTAAACAGCATTTCTTGGAATGTCCTTAGGCTGTTAATCAGCAGGTATACAGTCAAGGAAGCTGAGTTAATGTATGTTGTCGCTGAAATTATTTCTATTTCTGATTCGATGGACGCCAAGTTCATATTAGTTTGGTTGACGAAGCTGTCAATGATGTCAAATTGACGCTTAATATTTGTTTCACTTTTCTTCAAAACTTGGTTCTCCAGTTCCACAATAGATGTTTGGTTTTTTATTAGACTCAGAAGGTAATTTTCGTTGCTTTTAAGTGATTTGATGTCATTTTGATATTTTTCAGCAAACCGTTGATCCAGTATTCCGAACAAACTGTTAGCTAGGTAACCGACTCCGTCCACTAAGCCGCGTTTCTTTCGTTTGCTAAGATGTTTATGCGGATTGATCAGCACAAAGTTGTAGTAGCTAAGCAGCTCCATTTCATGGCTCAGTTGTTCCATAGTAGTTCGGCAATGTTGTATCTTTGTCTGGTAGCATGCTTTCTTCACATTCTCGAAGAAAGCTTCAGTTCTATGTATTCCTTCCCAGTAGTTAGTTAAATTATAGTACATAATTAATGTCCATTCATCATGTACAACTTGCATTTTACCGACCGTGTCATAGTAAACAGGCCGTTCTGGATTCAAACTTGTAATTTGAGTGCCTGGCGCGATGCGATCAGTGTCAATGGCCCCATAGGCTCCCGATATACATGCAAACAATGCTAATGTTGTTATGAGTAAGGTGGAAAGAAGTTTATTTCCATTTACTCGTTGTTTTGATGTTTTGCTTTTATCGTTATCTGTTTGCCCTTGAATTTCAGTGTCCAAAGGCAATGGTGACAGTTTGACTACGGGGCGCTTGATAGTTCCCGTTTGTGTTTTGATAGTTGTGACCCGAACGTAGCCATCAGATCCAGGGTGGGTTTCCATAACACGTCCCATAGCCCATTTTCCCGGGGGCAAATTATCTTCCTTTATCAGTACTATGTCGCCCTCCTTGATATTCTTTTTCGGCCTATTCCACTTACTGCGAGTTTGCAGTGTAGTTAAATATTCGTTGGACCAATTTCTCCAGTACTGATGAAACATATGTTCGCAAAGTTGCCACCTGCGACGTAAGTCAATGTTATTTGCATCGCTGTAATCTGAGAGCGGCAATGATAGTATGGGGCTCCCTGTGAGGAAATGTCCAGGAGTCAGGCAGTTGTAAAACTCTTCCGGATCCTCTGTAAGAGGACACAGCGGCCTTGAGTTTAAGCACGCTTCTATCTTGGCCAAGAGTGTAGCAAACTCCTCATAGGTTAGTTTCTGGTCACCCAATACTCGTCGCAGATGGTGCTTCATTGATTTCACGGCAGCTTCCCAAAGGCCACCTGCACTAGGCCAAGCTGGAGCATTAAAATGCCACTCGACCTCTAGTTTCGCCAACTCGCTGAAGACTTCTGGTTTTAGTACTTGTTTGAATAGTTCAAATTCTTCACGAAGTACCCTTGCAGCGCCAACAAAGTTAGTGCCGCAGTCTGAGTACATGTGCTTCGGTGTACCGCGCCTCGCGCACAGCCTTTGGAATGCTGCTATAAAGGTCTCAGTGCTCAGGTCCGACACCAACTCAATATGGACGGCTTTTGTGGCCATGCATATGAATATTGCTATATAGCCCTTTGATGTTTTGACGCCTCTACCCTTATTATGTTTGACGTCTACGTGCCCCGAGAAGTCAACACCGGTATGTGTGAATGGCCGGCACGGTGTAATTCTCTGTCGGGGTAAATCTCCCATCAGTTGATGACTATCTGTTCTACTAAAGCGATGACAGCGAACACATTTCTGGAGTACAGTTTTGACTGCTCTGTTCCCTCCAACAATCCAGTACTTCTGTCTTAAGTACATCAACGTAAGTCTAGCTCCTCCGTGTAACGTGCTTGAATGTGCTTGTTCTATCAAAAGTTGAGTATGTCGTCCCCCATGTGCTATGATAACCGGATTTTTCATCGCAAGAGGCAGGTTAGAATTCTTGAGACGACCTCCGACCCGAATAATACCCTTGTCATCCAAATAGGGATTTAGTTTAAAGATTGGGCTTTTTCTTGATATGTCTTCGTTTCGGTTGAGTTGATTATATTCGGAACTGAACTGTAGCCGTTGCACATAGCTGACGATACTTCTATCCGCTGCACTTAGTTCGCTTGTTGTTAGGTACGCGGTTTCGCATTTCGTTTTATATCGCATGTTTGCTATAAAGCGTTGTATCCATGCGACGACGCGTATTATTCGTGTCATTGAACTGTAATTGTTCAACAAGTCACTCATAAAATTTTGCTGATCTTCTTGTTTTGCTATTTTTGTTTCAACATGATTTGCGCAACCGATGTTTGTTCGGAATGAGCCTGGTATATTTTTAGATGTTTCTAATTTCGTTAGAATTTCTGGCCCTTGCCACCATAAGTTGAAACCCATAAGTTTGCTTGGCAGTAGTCCTCTTGACGCGCAATCGGCGGGATTTTCTTCGGACTTCACGTACTCCCATTGAGTTGCAGAGATGATGCGTTTGATTTTCGTAACTCTGTTGGCGACGTATGGTTCCCATCTTGTTGAGTCACCCTGAATCCATGCTAAAACAACTTGAGAATCAGACCAAGCCTGCACAGAAATGGTGAAATCAGATAGAACTTCCTTTGTTTTTTCCATTAGATCTGCCAATAGTACGGCGCCGCAGAGTTCCAGTCTGGGCAATGTAGTTTTCTGCTTCACTGGTGCCACCTTTGTTTTTGCAACGAGTAATGTTGTTATGGGCAGTCCATGTTCATTCCATACCCGACTGTATATCACACAAGCGTAAGCTTTTTCGCTTGCGTCACAGAAACCGAGTAATTCTACGCGTTGCTGCGTATCACCTATCCATCGATTTATCTTCATGTTTTTAATGTAGGTCATATCTGTATTAAGCTTTATCCATTCTGTTTTTATGTCGCTAGGCACTTCGTCATCCCAGCTAAGTTTACCGACCCAGAGTTTCTGGAACAGCAGTTTGGCTTTGACTGTCACTGGAGACAGCCAGCCTAGTGGGTCATAGAATTTGGAAATCTCTGAGAGTAACGATCTCTTCGTTAGCCGTTTTGTTTGTTTCACAGGCCAGTTAAAGTAGAAGGTATCGCTTGTATGGTTCCAACCTAGTCCCAATGTTTTAGAAGTTTCTTCAGATTTAAAGTCAAAGGTGTTTTGTCTGGAAATCTGTTCTTCGCTTAGGTTTTCAAGTAAAGCGCGATGATTACTTGACCATTTCCGCAAGTTCATTCCCCCTCCTCTCAAAAGGTGTATGAGAGATTCTTGTAGATGTTGGGCTTCCTTAACGCAGTTGTGGCCACTTATGACGTCATCGACATAACACTGTCTGCAGTATTTTGGCCGCTACTGGATACTTGTGTGCATCGTCAGTAGCAAGCTGTTTTAAAGTGCGCATGGCAAGCCAAGGAGCACATTTTGTTCCGTATGTGACTGTGCAAAGCTGAAAGTCGCGTAGGGGCTCATCTGGCGAATCTCGCCAGACGATTCTCTGAAGATCTTGTTGTTCTTCTGACATCCATATACAGCGATACATCTTCTCGATGTCAGCAGTGAAGACGTATTTATACGTCCGCCACTTTAGGATAAGACCCTGTATATCTTGTTGTAAATTAGCACCTTTTTCCATAAGGCTGTTTAGGCTGTAGCCAGTTGAAGTTTTTTGCGATGCGTTAAATACAACTCTCAATTTTGTGGTGGTGGAGTTTTCCCTTAAAACTCCGTGATGCGGGAGATAGCAACACTTAGATGGAATATGAGACGACGGTTTCATATGGCCGAGTTCAATGTATTCACCAATGAATTGCTTGTACATGGCCGAAAGTTTCTTATTCTTTTGCAGTCGTTTTTCCATTTGTAGAAACTGTGATACGGCCACTGATTTTGATTTTCCCAGCCTTTCTTCAAAATTAGGAGAAAGTGGCATTTTGACGACGTATGTTCCGTCTTGCAAGCGTTTTACGGTTTCCGTGTAGAACTCTTCGCATTTTTCGTCCTTAGACATGTACTTTGCGAGTTGAATATCTTCCGTTTCCCAAAATTTGGTTACTTCCTCCAAGTTGATCAACGCTACGTTGCAGTTGAATGTGTTCATTTTTCCGCATAAAATCCATCCTATTTGCGTTTGTTGTGCCACGGGGGATTGGTTGCTGCCTTTCAGTACGCCATCCAGAATTATCTCTGAATATACGCCAGCCCCTAGCAGGAGATCAACTTTGTTAGAAATATTGTATTCTGGGTCCGCGAGTTTTAGGTTCTTCAAATGTGGCCATTCAATTTTCTCAATCGTTGTAGTTGGAAGGTTATTTGTTAGTTTCTTCATAATAAGCGCCTGTGTTGTGAAACAGTAATCAGAGTGAATTGATGTACAGGTGAGGTTCAGTTTTCCCCTGCAATCTCCCGACACCGTTCCAATTCCGGTTACGCATGCGTTGACGTTTAACCGAGGAAGTCGTAGCATTTGAGCAGCGTTTTCTGTGATTAAGTTCACCTGCGAACCTTGATCGAGAAGTGCCCGTAGTTTTACATACGTCCCATCAATTGTTTTGACTCTAAGTTGGACTGTAGTTAGCAAGACTTCCATGTTTCTTGTATTTACGTGGTTAGACGAGTTTTGTTGAGATGTCGACGGAGAAGCTTGGTCATGGTTGTTTTTTCGGTTAGATGTTATGTTTTTCTTTTCTGGATTATGCAATAATGTGTGGTGTTTTAAATTACACTCTTGGCAAGTTTTTGTTGATTTGCATTCTTCGTTACCGTGACTGAATAAGCAATTTTTGCATAGCTGCAGTTTTAAAACTGTGTTATGTCTTTGGCCAATGTCCATGTCTCGGAATTGGTTACAGTTCATTAACACATGACTTCCGTTGCAATGTGGGCATTTTCGTTGTGATGCATAAAAGTTGTAGGTTTTGAAATTTGACTTCTTCGTCCGTTTTTGATTGTTAACTTTCGAGTTTGTTGGCTTTTCTGTCGAAGTGGTTGAGACTCCCTTTTTTGCAGACTTCATTGTTTCATAGGCCATGAATTGAGTTTCAAGAAAATACAGAAAATCCTGTAAATTCTGAAGTTCCCGGTGATCTTGTATTTCTTTCATATACTCGCTCAATGTTTTGGAGTCTAGTTTCTGTGACATAATGTGCACGATAATCGGACCCCACGATGTTGTTTCAATACCGATATTCGATATCCCGTTTAAGCATTCCGTGATGACATCATGCATTTTCTTTAAGTTGTATGAGTCCGGGTTCTGTATGACCGGAAGATTCAGCATGCTGTTCATGAATGATGTAAACTGCAAACGACGATTGTCGTAACGCTGATTGAGGATATCCCAACAGGAGTTGTAGTTATCGGCTCTAACGCTTAAGTGTTGTACCAAGCGCTCAGCTTCACCTCGCAGTTTGGTTTTCAGGTGTTGCATTTTTTGCGCGTTATTTATCATGGGGTTCTTGTGAATAGTCTCCAAAAACAGATCTTTGAACGAGATCCACTGACTGTAGTTGCCGGAAAATTCGGGAACTTCGATCTTAGGAGCCGAGTTCGAGTAGTGGGCGGTGGTCCAAATTTTAGAGTTGAGACGCTTTTTTATCTCATCATATTTTTGTTCGACGTCCGCAAACACATTGTAGTATTTTTCATTCGTTCCTTTTAATTGGAAATCGATTTCCCAATGCAGTTTGTCGATAGGCTCCCATTTTGAATTTAGAGTGTGAAGGTGATCATCCAGTTCCCATTTTTCCGGGCTCGATGCGCTGTTTATCTTTGTCATAACACGATGAATCGCATTAAAATTACATTCTTGTTTGTTGAGTAAAAGCTGGATTCCGTCATCACCGTCACTATGTTGGTTGGCATCTGCTGACGTCCCGGTTAAATCGAACTTCACCTTCTGTTGTTGTTCTTTCAACTCTGACAGTTTGTTGATAATGTCTGTTTTTATTTTGAGGCACATCTCTTCCGTTTTTCCGTGGATGTTACTCACAAAATAGTCTATCGTTTTATCTTCTAGTTCTTGAACTAAAAGGGCATGTCTGCTGTCGAAATCCTGCCATTGGTTTTCTAGCGATGACAAGCGCTTGTTCAGGTAGTCCGCAGTTTTGCGGGCTGATGAGTCCTTGCGATAGTTGACACACAAGGTCTTGATGTTTTCGAAACATGTTGACTGCAGTTCCAGTTTGTCCATGTCGATGATGATATTTAGCTCGTAGTCTCTTAGTTGATGGCGACCGCTGAGCGTTGTTAGTTGCAGCTACTAGAAGACAGCAGTGTGCAGTTTTCCTCTAGTAGTTGTTTGTTTGTAAAGCCCGTAGTCACGTAGTTGACGGCGACCGTTGAGCGTTCCTTAGTTGCAGCTACTAGAAGACAGCAGTTTGCAGTTTTCTTCCAGTAGTCGTTTGTTATGATAGCTCTTAGTCGCGTAGTTTACGACGCCAGAAGAGCGTTGCTTGGTTCGTTGACACGAAGACTTCTTAGTTGCTGATAGTCTTCTCACTTCAAATCTTGAATCCTCGATTCGAAATGGTCAATGGAACTCGGTACCCCTGCACCTCGATTACAGTATTGTGCGCCTTCTCAATCTAACTGGGGCGACCCTCTTCTGGGAGACCAGCTAGACCGATTCGCTACCGTAAAGAGACACAAGCACCAAGAATCCGGCTCGAAGGACCATTAAATGTACGGTTCGTACACTTGCAGAGTTGTTGATGTTATTGTTGGAGTATGTAGAGGAAAGATCACGAGGTTGATAGCACTTAAATAAGTTTAATGAACCCAAGTTATGTACAATAATGCACAGTTGGCGATTCCTTTCTCTAGGTTGTTTACTCAGTTATTAGCTAAATCACAATGCCTGTTAATTAGGTGAAATATGACTTAAATACCTAAGCAAACTGACGCGCGTTCATTCCGCAGCGTCAGCAAAATGTTATGAACAGTTGAAGACTGTACAGTGTGCTTATGGTATTTAATCTCTATATAATATATAAAATTTAATGACCTGACTGAGATTGATATCAACGCACAGCCTAAACCGCTGGTCATGAATTCATTCATTCATTGGCTGGTTTAAATTTGGTCTGGTCATGGTCATGTATTTTGGAGGGTGTGTTCTTTGCTTTGTGAAGAGTAGGTATCCAAAAAACAGGGGTTTTTGGAAATTCAACCTTTAAGCGGGAGAAAAGGGGGGATTTTTGTATAATAAATCTTATTCCTTGAGTTAATAACCTTGAAACTTGGCATGAATACTTATCTAAGTAAATTATGAAGTATATAGAGGGATTGGGGGTGTTAAAATTTGTATGGAAGAATTTTAACGCGCTGTCCGATTAACTCGAAACTCAGTATATAAATACTGAGTTTCGAGTTAATCGGACAGCGCGTTAAAATTCTGAAAAACCCTGATACACGTTATTCTTTATTTTTATTCTTAAGTATAAACTTAAGAATAAAAATAAAGAATAACGTGTATCAGGGTTTTTCAAAAATCTATCCCTAACGGGGATAAGGGGTTAACTTTACAGGGGACGACTTAATCTTTGAGTCAAGTAACGAACACATCCTAAACGATTTTATGAGCTTCCACCCTTGTGGGGGTGAAAAGCGATACACCCCCAATTTGGAATCTTTTCGGAATTTTGAATATATAATCGTTCGGGATGTATTCATAACTTGACTCAAAGACCCATTTTCGAGTTAATGGAAGCAAGCAATAAAATCCACTCCACCCTACCCTTTTCCACCTTGGTATAGGAGTCGATTTTTGATAAACCCTAAAACACATACGTACTTTTTTTATTTTTTGTTTTAGTAATACCGAGTTTCGAGTTTTCCGATAGCGGGTTACATATTTTTGTAATCTATCAACTTTGTCACGCCCTAAATCCTCTGTGAGGGGTTTTTTTTAAAACTAAAAGTGACAATCTTTATTATTTACTGAGCCAAATATTGCCAAGTTTCAAGTTTATTAACTAAACGAATAAGAGTTTTCATACAGACTATCTCCTCTTTTTATTCTCACAGGGGCGGAATTTTGAAAAATCGTCTAGGAAGTTTCTATTTAGTTTCTATTTTCTAGGGATACAGTTTATTTGAAAAATCTGATCGCTTTGATCTAAAAAACTTGAAAATTGGCCTTAATACTTATTTAAATAAATAAATGATAAAGATCTTAAACATACATTTTCGAAATTTTTAGAGGAAAGTACCTACCTACGAATTCCACGCGGACGAAGTCTCGGGCAGAAGAGCTAGTAAATAAATAAATCATTCAATTAATCACAGCAGCAGTTTACGCGCGCTTGACAAATTGTCACATTAATTTTGCGATAATTTTCGTTCGAGAAACTGGCTTTAAGGTGATATGTTGAAAAAAATGAGGATTTTCTATTTCGTGTAAATGTAGAATATATGTTTTCGACTCTTTGCTCTAGTATGATGTAAAAGCAGTACACGATTCAATGAATTTTTCTCGATACAAAAAAATTGCAAAGTTATATCTATTTTTTACTTTTTTCGACATCACGGCGTAACGCTTACTCGTAAGAGTTTACTTTAAAACATAGAGAATTATCATATTAAAGTTTAGCCAAAGTAGTTTTAAATTTAATTCATTTATTTTGTTAAAAAAAGAGGAAATTCGTTTTAGCACATACGTCGTTTTATTCCGAGCGCACGCACACTATAGCCATCACTCTTCTTTCGCGTTTCAAAAGTAATTGCATCACTTTCACTCGCGTAGTAGGTTTTCGAAGATTTTAGATTTTCGAGGTAGTTCTGGCTGGGATCAAGTGGCCACGGTCTGACGCACGTTTCCTCTGCTGCTATAATTGAAATACCTACTCGTAGACACGTGAACTGTCGTATTACAGAGGTAGAAAACTCTCATAGTTGTGCAATTACACGTATCTAAGTGTAAAAGTTTGTACTCGCGTGCACTAGTCGCGAAAATCGTAAAGTTTAAAACTTTAAATTAAATAAACTTGTGCGAACACACAAAAATCTAATACCTACAATGCTTTTAAAGCATTTTGATCACTTAAGTAAGTGTGAGCATCTGTGAGTGCTGCGTGATGTGCATGCGTCCCTGTCTCGCGGCCGGCTGACTGCGCGCACGCATTTTACAGCGCAGCAGCTGAAGAGTGTTCTCCCACAACTTTGTCTGCTCTTCCACAGCCCCTTGACGAGAACTGATGGCTTGTTGCTCCTGAAAGTAAGTATATGTCTACGTCAAACATGCATTTAATAAAAAACCGGTCAAGTGCGAGTCGGACTCGCACACACAAAGGGTTCTGTACCACAAGGCAAAAAAACGCCGAAAAAATCACGTTTGTTGTATGGGAGCCCCCTTAAATATTTATTTTATTCTGTTTTTAGTACTTGTTGTTATAGCCGCAACAGAAATACATCATATGTGAAAATTTCAACTGTCTAGCTATCATGGTTCATGAGATACAGCCTGGTGACAGACAGACAAACGGACAGTGGAGTCTTAGTAATAGGGTCCCGTTTTTACCCTTTGGGTACGGAACCCTAAAAAACCTTGGATTTAATAAATAGAATCACGCGAGTAATTTTATCAGATACAAACCGATAAATAATATTTATGTGAACGAATAAACAGATTTGTAAATCAGATATTTTATCTGTCATTAATCAATCAATGGTAAGCTAATCACGGATGACGTAAAACCCGTTTCATTGCGGAAAAAATCCATTATCTATATTCCGAAACAAAAACATTGTACTCGTAACCCTACCTCTTCTAAACGCTTTACAATTTGTTCCGTGTCAGCAACTTTTTTCTTCAAAGCCTCCATTTTGGAGGGTTTCCGAGGGGACTGCATAGAATTTTTCATTTCAAACATTACGACTTCTTGCAAACTTTCCGCCTTTGTGATTCTTTGTAGTAAGTTTTTCCATTCATCCTCCTTGCTATTCAGCCGGTCAGTCAACTCCTTTACTTGATTCTTGAGGGGCTCCATTTGCGAGGTTATGTTGATGGATGTGGCTTCGTAAACCCTTTTCTTTTGCTCGTACTGTTGTTGGACTGTTTGGAACTCTTCCTTCACTGGCTTTATCTTGTCAGCTAGTGGCTGGATTTCTTGCCGGACTTGTGATAACTTCTGAGCCGTTTGTGCTACGAGCTATGAAATAAATTGTTATATTGGTAAGAAAAGAATTTTGGCAAATTTTCGGAAGAGACAACAAAATTTTAAACGAAATAGAAATAAGTATAATACCTGAGACAAATCATGCAACGACTTTTTAGTTAGATCTGCAGATTTATCCAGATTCTTTTCCATTGTTTCTTCGTCTTCTATTTTTAGTTTCTTGTGATTTAAGAGCGCCATTTCGACAGTTGGGTCAGCAGCACTAATTATATGTATCGTTCTAGCCAAGATACCCGCCTCGACCTATGTCCCAAAACAGAGTAAATAACAACATTATAGACGGAAAGAGTAAAAAAACGAGCTTTTGCATCAATTAAATGAATAGTCACTTGTTATTAATAATTCTATTCCAATTTATCCTAATTTTGTGTAATTTTATTTAATAAGTACTATCTAATTTTTATCTAATGCTGACCAAATTTGTTACATTTCATTTAATTTCATCTTTTGTCCAGTGTTTATTATGTGATTTAACCTAATTTTATGATTGTATGACATATGTAATTACTAATATTAACTAATAATGTGTATGTGTAGTGCAAACTCTTAATATAAGTTGGTTATTAATAAATAAATAAAATTAAAATACGTATTTACCTTGAACGTAGAGAGATTGGCTCTTTGCCTTTTGTACACGGTACTCTTTGTGCGTAGAGAATTAACGTATTTCTTTAATTCTTCTCCTCTGAGGACTGTATCTCCCAAGAGTTGCCTGACCTGAATATTACATTTAATGTATCTTTATTGAATTTTTGTAGCGAATTTTTATATTGAACTCATGACGATGCGAAAAACGAAAAGAGGGAAAGTAAGAAAGCGGTATAGGATGCCACATCAGATAAAAATATAGGTACATTACGATAAATGATAAATCAGACAACAGCATTTTCTTCTATCGATCTCGAAGGAAATAGCGCATTATCTCAATGGAAGCTCCGCTTCTCGACATAATGACCGATTATTTGGAATGGGGGAAATGTTTTATCTGATTGCCGTGTTATACTCGAAACATTCCGACAACAGGCTTCGATTTCGATTAAATCCTGATCAACGTTTACCGCCGCCCTATCAAAAAGTGCGAAATACTATCCAATTTTTACACAACGGTCACGGATAACGTTACAAGGAAAATGTATTGAGAAAATACAAGTTATACAGACAGCGAAATGATATTTCGCCTCGGATTTATTGTATTAGAGATAATGTTACTGTTAGGTTCTTTCTTATTCGAACTCACCATTGTACATATTATAAGGCATTTATTATTGGCAACGGAAATTTTAGGTTGCTCATCGCATAAGTAGCTACATTGTCAAAATTTATAGGTAAATATTCAACTAGCAATTGTAAATTTTTTGTTGCTGATTGCATTACGTATCTAGCTTCTGTCCACCCCATTGGTTAAAAAGCTTGGGTTTTTATAGGATGGAATTTAGTTACATAGTAGATAGTGGATATTTCTTTTGAGAGATATACACCAACCCGCACTGGGCGCGCGTGGTAGATTCTGGCCCAGTCCCTCTCACAGAGATTGGTTATAGGCTAATTATGCTTCTATGCTAGATAGTAGATATGTACCTGTGACTGTAGATCAGCCAGTGTGGCCTCGTAGTCTCTGAGGGTCGCAGCAAGCTCATGGACGCGCGTTGCACTAGTCTCCTTGTTACGTCGAATGACCGCAGCCTGTTGCCTGAAAGGGGCCAGTTTGTCCTCTTGAGGTCCTGCTGTGGCTAACTTGCGCTGGACCAGATGCTCCATTTCACTGTTTACAACTGCTATCTAAAAAACATATTTTCTTTAACAAAACATATGCGTTTCTCGCTCAATGATAAATTACTATTCAAGTGTCCGTGACTGATATTTTTAATCAATAACTCTCTCATAGCCTTTGAAGCTCGAATCGACCTCCAAAGGGCTTTGAAAGTCCGTAGCATGCTTGCCTGCCCGCCAATTTGTTTTTAGGGTTCCGTATCAAAATGGTAAAACGGAATCCTTATGGTGAGACTCAGTCTGTCTGTCTGTCACAGCTGGATATCTCAAGAACTACTAATGCTATCAACTTGTTTGGAATAGTTTTAGATGACGTTTCCCCAACTATTTTACAAATAAGAACGAAATAAAAATAAATGTGTCGGAAATACGTCATTCGTTTGATTATTCGGAACGTCAGCGCCATCTGGTGGCGCTGGACTAGCCTGAGTCCGTGGGGGGGGTCGAGGAGAGCGAGAAGCGAGGTGGAGCGGCGCACTTGACCATTGCACATCGTATGAACAACATGTGCTCAGAAACTGTCGCGCGTTCCGTATCGTTGAGTGTGTACAGTGTGTGATTCACTAGTGTGAATAAACTGTTCGTAAAATTATAATCTGATTTGAACTGTAAACGGTTTTTCTATTGCGCAATAACCAACATTACCCATAGTACGCCTACAGGAATTAAAATATGTCTCATGATAACGAGACACACATACCTTCTCCATCATATGTATATTTTTTGCAACAGGGACTGGGGTTACTAGGGCATGTGGGTATCATATAAAAGAGCGCACTTTGCACAGTCTCAAACATTTTTTCTTTTTCTTTTGAGGCCGCAATTTCCAACTTTTCATGAAAAATGAAAAAAAAATACCGTTCCCCCCCTTATCTCCGAAGTTTGCAAAGAGAATAATCTGAAATTATTCTATGTGATAGAAGTTTATGTAAAGATTACAGAACAAAATAATACGAAGTCTCTAAATAGCACACTTTTCAGAAATCATCAACAAAGTTACATTAGTTCCACTATCGGTCAAGAGATGGCGCTGACTAAAACTGCAATATTCTATACCGCAGTGCAAAGTGTTAAAATTCTCTGACGAATATAGGCCTCGCCGATAGAAAATTAAAAAGATGATGGTACGGAACCCTCAGTGCGCGAGTCCAACTCACTCTTCAGCGGTTTTTCAAAATGGCGTGAAT
The DNA here is from genome assembly GCA_916614155.1 of Mesoligia furuncula. Classification (NCBI taxonomy): domain Eukaryota; kingdom Metazoa; phylum Arthropoda; class Insecta; order Lepidoptera; family Noctuidae; genus Mesoligia; species Mesoligia furuncula. The sequence goes on along the minus strand of OU744803.1, from coordinate 12,555,009 downwards.
GCAAACAGGAAACATAACCCCAAAGTTGATCACGTGAAAACCAATTTTTTGTTGCATAGATGTTTGAAATTATCAATCTGAATGTTTAAAATAATCAACGCAAGTCACGCTAAAAAAAATCAAAATGGCGAACAGGTAGGTATGCTAGGATCCATTTAAAATGTTCCATCCCCTTTAATCTTGTTGACATTTTCTAATTATTATTTAACTGCCAGACTCGTATCAGATTTGCAATTTATTAATCATTTTATAATACCTTGTCCTGTACTGCTACTAAATCGGAGCGAGTGGGGTGTTGTTCCGCGGCAATAGTCTGCATGATGTTCAGCTCTTTCTGTAGATTACCAGTCTCTTGTGGCAATTTCTCTTTTACCAGATAACTATTTAGCTAAAATTATAAAAACTTTTGAATTCATCATTAGATTATCCTAACTAATATTACAAATGCGAAAGTGAGTTTGTTTGTTACGCTTTCACGTAAAACGGCTGAACGGATTTGGATGAAATTTGGCACAGTGGTGGACCATGACCTAACGGGTAGTCAGAAGCCCGAAAGTCTGACAACCAGTCTTACCAAGGGGTATCGTATTACCCAGTAACTGGGTTGTGGAGGTCAGATAGGCAGTCGCTCCATGTAAAATACTGGTATTCAGCTGCATCCGGTTAGACTGGAAGCCGACCCCAACATAGTTGGGAAAAGGCTAGGCAGATGATGGTGGACCATGACCTTTCACCTTTAAGACATAGGCTTCTTTACATCCTGGATCGCAGACGAAGTCACGGAGAACAGCTATTTTACCAAAGAAATATCTAAAGGCTAGAAAACTATTATAATTATGTAATTAGGTACAAAGAAAAATACCTGAACTTCTTCTTGCAAACGTTTCATGACGTCATTGACCGTTTTCGGAGTAGCACTTTGCCCATGAATGACATTGAGATATCTCTTTAATTGGTCAGACGCCATTTTTAATTGTAATTGCTGAGTATCAAACTGAAAGAATATTCGTATGAAAAATGAACACACATTTAACTGTAGTAAACATTATGTTGCTCGAAATAAAAACTGTTTTTTTTTTTCTTTACCTGGTTTTCCAGTTCTTTAGCCTTTTCTTGCTGAACTCTCAGCGCTCGACTAATATTTAATAGCTCTTCTTTGTCATTTACTTCCACTAAATTAACTTGCACATTTTCTAATCTTTTTATCACTGCAACGTCAGTTACAAGAGAGACTTAAAAGCTAATCAGTGGCATTTATAACGTAAGTCACATCAACATAAAGTTACTTTAGAGGTGTAGGAAACTTTTATGTAAAAAAAAGAAAGAAAATACGTTTATACTATACATAGGGTGGAGACGACAATAGGTCAATAAATTAAACTGTGTATATGTAATGACGTTCCCAGTCTGCATACGAAAATTCCATCGAAGATGTTCAATAGTTTAGTCACTATAGCTAGTCGAAGTTCGAATGGTAAAAAAAAAGTCGGCCCATCACTACTACACTGAGCCGCAAAGAAAGCGGGTCGGTACTTATGTTTCTGTTTATAAATATGGTATTTCTTGTGCAGAAATTAATTATTGTGATCAAATTCAATTAAAAACATGCCACTAACCCCTGAAGAGTGTACCAGAATCCTGATAATGCTTCAAGATGGGCGCAGTCAGCGTTATACAGCGTGAACTTTTGGTGTGTTGCTATCAACCATTCAAAGAGTGCTCCAGCGATTTGAAGAGACTGTACCCAATATTCGCAGACCAGAAACAGGCCGAACTAGGTGAACGACAGCACGGGAGGATCAATACACGGTGTAAAGTGTCAACAATGTCGAGAAATCGATTTCAAACGGCTGCTGAAGTCAAAAATCTCCTTCTACGTGCGTGCGGGAGCAATCCGAGCACGTGTGCAGTGAGGCGGCTACTTGCTGAAGCAAACTTGAAGCCATTTAGACCTGCAAATGGTCCAAAACTCGAAAGGCAGCATCGAAATTCAAGGCAGAGTTACTCTAGAGAACACATGAATTGGACTCTGGATGATTGGTAAACAGTAATATTTTCGGACGAGTCGAGGTTCATGCTATATACGCACGACAGGAGGCAAGGAGTCTAAAGAAGACCTGGTGAGCGCTATAACCAAGCTTGCATTGAAGAGAAAGTACTATACGGAGGAAACTCCATACACGTGTGGGCTGGAATTTCTTCCGAAAGCCGCGCTATTTTGAAAGTTATTGAGGTTCTTCTTACCGAACCGCTTTCTTTGCGGCCCAGTGTATTTAGTTTATTTGATCATTCCAAATTACTGTTTTGCATTAGTATTACCAGTGTTTTCATTTATTGTCCTATTGTTGTCTCCACATTGTACGTATATACAACATTATTTTTAGTATATAAGTATGCGAAACCCGAAACTCGTGTCTAGTATTTTCTATGTAAAGAATCTATGTACAAAATTTCAAAACTGTATCAAGAAAAATCACAAAGTTATAAGCTTGTTAAGTTACCTGTTTGTCGGTACTAAAACATGCTCATCCGCCCCACTCGCGCCGCGCCGTCCTGCGCTCATTGATAATAGTACCTAGGTACTTAACCGTTCGGCGCGGAGATTGGATAACTTACTTAGTGTCGCTCGGTGTCCAACTTTTAACCTTTTTTAAATATTTTTGGGACAAAATATAACATGGGGTAAAAATTATTGGAATCGATTCAGTTACTTATTCTGAACAAACTATATTCAGGTTTCGCATATTATACTAAAAATAACGTTGTAGGTACTTATATATATTTTACAAACACCAAAACGAACAAGTTTGGAGGGTGCTGGGGGGTGGTTGGGTGGTGTCTTTAATAGCAAACTTCCCCGTATAACTATGAACTTACCGATGTCTCTCTCAAGTGCCATTTCCTTGATGTCGTTAATTATTTCCGAGGCATTCTCCTTCTGAAGCAGTCTGGTTCGTTTGTGAACTTCCTTAAACTCAACTATTAAGTTTTGGTACAGATCCAGAAGATCCTGAACGGTGTTGTTTCGTGCCACGTCTGGTGGTATGTCAGGCAACTTTAAATATCTGAAAATGTATTATTTTTAGGCACCTATCAAGTCAATCAAAAATAGGATTAATAAATAATCATGTTTGCAGGGCCAACATGACAAGAGACAGAGAGGTTTGGAAGGATAAAAGAGAGGCCTTAGCCCAGCAGTGGGACACAATATAAGCTCACATCGTGCGCTCGTGAAATCCAACAACTATACTTTACTAGCAGCGCCCCGCTGTTTTACCCGCGTAAGTTTCGATCCCGTGGGAATATCAAGATAAAAACTATCCTGTCCTTTTTCGGGACTCAAACTATTTCTGTACCAAATTTCATCTTAATCGATTCAGCGGTTAAAGCGCGAAGACAGACATACAGACAGACAGACACACTTTCGCATTTATAATACTAGCTTCCGCCCGCGGCTTCGCCCGCGAGGTATGTCGATAAAAACTATCCTATGTCCTTCCCCGGGATGCAATCTCTCTCTCTCTGCCAAATTTTATCGAAATCCGTTCAGTGGTTTAGGCGTGAAAAGGTAACATACAGACAGACAGATAACGTTACTTTCCAATTTATAATATTAGTATGGATAGGTAGGTACCTACCTATCCATACTAATATTATAAATTAAGGTATTGTAGGTTGTATTGTAGGTGGGTAGGTACCTACCCCTATGCCTGAGATGTTCTCTCAGTTGAACTGCCTATAGTCTTTATTACAGCTGCCACTGATCTAGAAGTAATCTGTTATCGCCTTTTACGACACCTAAAGGAAATTACTTGTTTATTCCTTATCGGAAACCATTCGACCAACGACTTTCATGTGAAAGTATATTTTATAACTAGCTTTTGCCCGCGACTTCATTCGCGTGCAGAAAAAAAAACTGGCCAAGTGCGAGTCGGACTCGCACACGAAGGGTTCCGTACCACAAGGCAAAAACGCAGAAAAAAAACACGTTTGTTGTATGGGAGCCCCCCTTAAATATGTATATTATTCTGTTTTTAGTATTTGTTGTTAAAGCGGCAACAGAAATGCATAATTTGTGAAAATTTCAACTGTCTATCTATCGCGGTTCTTGACAGCCTGGTGACAGACAGACGGACGGACAGACAGCGAAGTCTTAGTAATAGAAAAACCACCAACCCCCCGTCCCTTAGGGTTTTTACCCAACGGGTAAAAAAGGGTAGGCTTATTTATTTTTCTAAAATAAAAGTAGCCTAAGTTACTCTCTATAACAGTCCGCCAGCTATCTCAGTAAGCTATCCGCCAGTGAAAGTCCAGTCAAAATCAGTCCAGCCATTTTGGAGATTAGCCGGAACAAACAGATAGACATTTTGTTTTTAATACCATATTATATGCATTTAGTAAGAAGCTGTTATTTTGTTGTTACAAACAGACAATTCTATTTTATTTATTTGTATGTATAGATTTATTTGCATAGAAGATGTAGGTATAGATGGATAGGTTTGCGTTTGACCTATATCCCTACACATCCTATAATATAGTAAGTTTGTGCTGGTGGTTATGTACCTACATAATGTCCATCTATCTACATATATAAAATTCAAAGTCCTGACTGACTGTCATCGCACAGAGGGGTGAATGGGAACCCATTCACTGGTTATCAGACTTTCGGGCTTCTGAGGATCTCGGTATCTAAAGATGGTCACCCATCCACGGAACGAGCACGGCAAGCGTAGCTTAACCTGACCGATCGATCTATGCAGCTGTTATTACTAAACCAGGAGTCCCTCAAAATATAAAATGCAACAGTAATCATGTAAAATAGGTAGGTACCTAACTTTTGTATTAAAATACTTACTTAGCCAGATACGCCGTATTCTTGACCTGGTCTTTATTAGTCAAGAGCCAGTGCAGCACATGATGTATGGTCCTCGCGTCGCCAGCCAGCAGCTGGGCTCTGAACCGCGTCGGCTCCACACCGCCCGGAGGCCGGTACTTCACACTGCCCAACATCTCGAGCAAACGCAGCGACACAGTCTCCGAGTCGTCTTCGTTAACGTCTAACTGTGAAGATGAAACTTACTGGTTAAAATAACATCGTAGAAACCCCTAGAGCCCGGGCTACGTAGAACGGGTGTCGGAGGCGATACGGGAGCTAAGTATGTGGTAATTTATTGATGCTTGCGGTCTGTTAGGACCGATTCCCATATTGTACCTACTGATCTCATAATGCACAAATCTTAAAATCACCTTTTCCCAAAATGACTAATTTTTTAAATGTCTTTGTTTTTGAATGTCGGAAACTCTTATTGTCTGACAGAAAAGGTACACTCATGATAATAAATCATAACCAATGTTTAAAAAACTTACTTGTAACGTATGTTTGTAATGTATCATTCGAGGCGAGCTTGATTACAAAACGGCGATACCTATACAAGACGCGGCGAACGCTCGCTTCGAGCATATGGCTCAAGCGCGCTACATTTTTACCGACTTCACAAAAAGGAGGAGGTACTATGTTCGGATGTTTGTATGTTTTTTTTTTGTATGTTTGTTCATCGAATACTCCGCCAATTGTCGACAGATTTTCAAAATTCTTTTTTGTTCGAAAGTAGATAGTTCTGAGGTGGTCCCATTGTCACCAAGTTAGGATCTGATGATGGGATCTTAGAGAAATCGAGGGCAAACCTCAAATTTTATAGGCTCACTTATTGTTTTTCGCATATTTTATGAAGTATCTTGTGTATTTGCGTATGGTTGTCACCATCTCAGGTAACTGGGCTGATGATGGAAGGTACAACTCCTTAACAGTAAGAAGTTACTCGAACAGGCAAGGACTGTTTTAGTAAATTGTTTTGATGTTTGATAGGGCATTTGCCACATTTGGTCTCATGATCATCAAGTCATGACCTGATGCTGCAGTCAGGATAGTCTGCAGAGTACCTAACTCCTCGACAACTAACAGCAGATATATCGTGTTTAGGCTCATTGAAAAGGGCTCGATGTGTGGACAAACGTACTGTTAATGAGGAACACCGAAGTACATAGAGACCTGATGCTGAAGCCAGGAGCATCAGAAAAAGTACAAACGTTATATGTTCGACTTTATATATGTTTTTTTTTAATGTACCTATGTTCACCGATTACTTGAAGACGACTGTACCCAATTCCAAAAAATCTTTTTTTGTTTGAAAGGGTATGGTGTCGAGGTGGTCCCATTGTCACCAAGTCGGAATTATATGAAGGGATCTCATGGAAATCGAGGGAAACCCTCAAATTTTATAGGCACACCTATAGTGATTTGGATATTTTTTATAGTAACTCGTGCATTTGCTCTCGGAAAGCACCATTTGGTGAAGTGGAACTGATGATGAAGACCACAGATAGCCATCGGGACTACTCAATAATAAGTATTTCATGGGTTGTGATTCGATAAGCAATTTATGCTCGTCACAATGCATATGGTGAAGTGGAGCTGATGGTCACTTCTGAGCTCCAGTTCTCCTGGTTCTTATTAGGAGAACTCCTCAACAATTAACGTCCCTGCATCGGGAAAAGCAATATTTTGTAAAAGGTGATGAGCTGTTAACATTATGCTATTGTAACTTAGATAAATTACAAACTGACCCACTAAAAAGTGAAAAATAAAAACTTTTTACAAAAAAAAACAACCGACTTCCAAAAAACACTACAAAATGAAAAATAACTTAAATTTCGGAAGTCGGTGGCAAAAAACTAAAATACAGGTCCAAAGACACCGACTTCCGAAATTTAAGTTATTTTTCATTTTGTAGTGTTTTTTGGAAGTCGGTTGTTTTTTTTGTAAAAAGTTTTTATTATTCAAAATGGACGGACGTAGAAGTTGGTGTGCTTCATTAATTTGATTAAGTTATTGTTATTGGAAGAAGAAGAAGAAGAAGAAAAAAATGCGTCAGCGCAATGCTCGCATCTAGCGACTTGACTCGCTGCTCTGACTACTGTAACGTGTTTCAGGGCAATTCACAAAAAAGCCAACAGAAATTATTGACATTTGTTTGTCGCCGAGATGAGACTACAACTAGATTTTGAACGTTTTAAATTACGAGAATTGGCCTTCAGGACACCCGAATTCAAAATAATTTGTTTAGCGGTGCTACTAGGCGTGACATTTTATTCAACAATTGCTACAAAAAACAGTTGAATATATTTAGTGAAATGAGTATATAATTTAATTAGTATTACTAAAATATTAGTCGTTGTTGTGCTTTCCAGTGATATAACAGAAATTCAGTTTCTAAAAAAAAAAGTTATTTAAAAAAATAAAAAACCCGACTGCGGTAAAAAACTGAAAAGCTAAAAACAAGCCCATTTTAAATTAAATAAAAGTTGGAAGCAGGCGGGACCCATATCATTTTCATTATATTTTCAAATTCAAATGGGTCCCGCCCGCTTCCAACTTTTATTTAATTTAAAATGGGCTTGTTTTTAGCTTTTCAGTTTTTTACCGCAGTCGGGTTTTTTATTTTTTTAAATAACTTTTTTTTTAATAACTTTTTTTATTTCCAGCTTTTTAGTTTACAAAATAAATGTGAAAGATTTCGCAGATGATTTAGTTCTTGGTACGTGTTTTTTACGATTTTTCACTTCGAATTACTTTTAACCCTATAAGTTAAATATATATTTGTAATCACCTTTTAAAACCCTTTATTTTGATACCCCACTCGATAGGTTTTGAGAAAAAAATAATTTTTTTGAAGACAGAATATTACGCAAAAAATCGGCCATTTTAATTTTTTTTTCAATTTTGATATACCCAGAGTCACTCTCACAATTAAGACGAATCTAACGGCACCACTCAAGCTGAAATCGATCAAGCCGTTTAGGCTACAGAAAGAAATATACATACATACATACATACACTCGAAAAACATAACCCTCCTTCTGACGCAGTCGGGTAAAAAATATCACAACTATAAAAAGAGAATATAAGTTTCGTTATTTCATTTTAAGATTTTCAAATAAAGTGTTACTGACTGTACACCAATATGACAGTTTTATTTCCGACATGCAAACTAAAGACATTTAGAATATTAGTCATTTTGGGAAAAGGTAATTTTGAGATTTGTTCAATATGAGATCAGTACAATATGGGAATCGGCCCTAACAGACCGCAAGCTTTTTTTGGGAATTACATGGTTTTACTTACATAATTACTCTTTTAATTAGATTACATGGTTGCGGTCGGTCGATAAGCGACGTAGGATGCAAGAACGAGCGAAGGGCACCCCGAGGTTTGGTTTGGTTAGGTTACTTTATTTTTTACGTTATCACAAAGGCGTGCTCAATTGACGCGAATTGAACACGGGCTAGTAGAATTCCGTACTAATACAAAAGCGTGTGGATTTCGCGAGACCGGTGTCGCCAGTTGGACACGGAAAGGGAAATACGCGAAGGTTCCGTACCACAACGCAGAAAACTTCGTAAAAATACGTTTCTTACATGGAAAATCCAAATCCCTCCCTTTAGTTTTTAACGATATTTTATTTTTTTTATTATTTTTTGAAATAGAGGCAATAGAAATTATACACATTCTGTGAAAAATTCAGTGTAACATTCTACCATGAGGTACAACAGCCCGCTGACAGACAAGACGAATGGACGGACAGCAAGGGCTTTGTAATAGGGTCCCGTTGGCACCCTTTGGGTACGGAACCCTAAAAACTAGAAGGGCAAAAACAAGCGTGGCATCTGTCTGGCACCAATTCTAGTCACAGTGTCACGCTGCTCATTGTAGCTTTATCTATATCGCTGAAGTCGCTTCCTTGCATTTCCGCCTTACTCGCGGCGCTTTCTATGTAGCAGGGGCCTTACACTCCATCTTTTTACAACAGACCCTATTTTTGACGAAATTGGTATCTTAAGTAGGATATTCAAAAACAAGTACCTACTTGTTTTTACCTAATGTACTAAATAGACAGGAAATTCTAAACGGATGCCATCAAATTGTTTTTATCTCAATTAAGTACAAACAAAATGCTAACATTATTCTGGTAGATAGGTTCTCATGTTTCAGCGATTATTATGAGATAATTATTGTTAAAATAAGTAAACCTAATTAGCTAGCCTAATTTGATCCTTGCTGCTCCAATGATTACAAATTGGTCAATTTCTAGGTCCAGTAGGGAGGTAAGCCTAAAACGGGTAGCCCGCCTAAACCGGGTATGCTTTTTAAATTGCGCACCGTTATTGCTATTAAGAATGTGTGCGTGCAGTGCGCGGCGCCTGCCGCTCGCCAATCACAGGGAGTCAGCGCATTTCTCTGGCGGACACGAGTTCACGGTAAGATAAGAAAGAAGTTTTTTGCTATTTCCACTAAAAAAAATTGAGTTACATTACTTTTGAATTGGTTTACAATATGTTCTTACTAGTTTTGTGTTATTATTTTGCAATAAATAGACGTTTCATTTGTGTAATAGGTTGGCGTTTATTATTTCGGTTTTAAGGATATGAGTCGATTAAAAAAAATACATGCTTGTGGGCAAAAAGGGTAGGGGTAAAGCGGGTACCAGTTTTGCCCATACCCGATTTGCCCTGTATAATTTTATTGACTGCTGATTAGTTCTTTTATTTTTGCAGATGGTTAATACATACAAAAGAAAGACTGCAAATGCATCGTGGGATGAGGGAGTAATGCAGGTTGCGATAGAAGAAGCTCTCAAAACTTCCGTCAATGGTGCAGCAAAAAAATATGGCATCAACCTTTCGACTTTACAGATACATGTAAAGAAAGGATGTAAAAAAAAAAAACTAGGAAGATTCACAACAGTTTTTACAGCAGCTCAAGAATTAGAGCTAGTTGAGTATCTATTTCATATGGATAATCTGTTTACGTTGCCAACTCATTACGTTGTCTACAAAGTGCCGCAACCATTCCAAGAATACTGGTCGATTGGTCCAACCATTAACACTGCAAATAGCTGATGATCCTGGTAGAGCTCTATCTGAGTTATGATTGTTATGAAACAGTTCTAGTCATTGATTGACGTTGATTTCATGTAATTCAGTCCCTACCCGCTTTGCCCAAAAGCACTACCTGCTTTAGGCCCCCCTACGGGCAAAACGGGTAATTCGAATGATAAAGATTTTTGTTATTTTTTTATTCTTAATGTAAAAAACTACTAAATATGTCATTTATTTTATAGTCCTTGATAACTAAACATTTCAAAATGTACAAATAAATGTTCAATTTGTATCTATAAATTGTTTTTATTTATCATCAACCTTAGCTTACCCGTTTTGGGCTACTCTCCCCTACCTACTACCTATGTAGCGTTAAATATTTGTACCTAATAATTCTCATTAGGTAGGTCTCTCGGTAGGCAAGTCTTGCCCTCTGTCGTGAAAAGTACAGCATAAAAATACAAGCAACAAGCATACAAGTGTTATATTTATAAGTTTGTTCTATATTCATTAATTTTGTTTCTTTTAAGACCTTTTGAGATGACGTGAAATAATCATAATTAAACAAGACTTTAATAATTTTATGCTGAGATGTTTGTAGTTTTTTAAGGTGAGTTTTGGAGGCACTTCCCCATATTTCGATTAGATAATCGAGATGCGGTTTAACCATCGAATTATAAATAGTATATCTGACCTGTATTGGGAGACATCGGACAATTCCTCTTAGTGCACCAGTCAGGGATGATATCTTTTTTCTTACCTTCTCAATGTGTGGTTTCATTGTAAGTTTATCATCAAGAGTAAGACCTAAATATTTTTCAGTATTTGTTTTTAATAAGGGTTGCCCATTAATGTTTAATTGACCCTGAGAATGAAGTTTTTTATTTTTAGCTCTAAATATCATGTATTTGGTTTTACTAGCATTTATAGTAAGCAGATTGTTTTGGAACCACATAGCTAGTCTATTAAGATCACTTTGTGCTTCCTTAACAATTTCCTCTATATTGCTGCCAAAGTAAAAAAGACTGGTATCATCGGCATACAATGAAATAACTCCCCTAAGATCGATATTTCAACAGGTCAAGCCGCACCAGGCCGATACACGCCGTGGGAATTCTCGGCACGGGCCGCGACAGGCCTCGTCGACTGGCCCAGCAACGCCTGGCGCGACCTGTCAGACCATTTCGCGACCATTGGCAAAATAATTGCCAAACCACTTTTTAAAAGTTGCGCCAAAATGTATGAAGTATATTGATATTCTGCAACATTGGCAACGAAAAATTGACAAATTCAAACTGGTCATTGGTAATTACTTTGCCAAATAAAAAGTCACAAACGGGCATTGGCAAAGATATTGCCGTAGCCCAAAAATAGGGCGGGGGGGGTAAGCAAAGGGGGGGAAATCTATTAGTATTGTTTTACAAATGTTATTTCACAATGTTTAGAATAAATAAAACCAAAATCGGAGGTGCAAATAGTATTGCTCGCGGAAGGGTTATAGCGGGCCGTGGGTCCGTGGCTTTAGGTTCCTACCCTCCAGCACATACCTAGAGGTGTGATAATCTACAGTAGTATATCACACCTCTAGGTATGTTTAATTATCACACACCTTCTCTCCAGCATTGAAATTCACTAATAAATCCACAAGCAACTGCAAAAGTTGTTTCTCGTTCAAGCCGTCAAATTTTATCAGGTCATAGTTTCTTCCTAAAGACGCATTTACTTCTTTCACAATATACTTCATTTGCTCCGACATTTCGTGAGATATTAACGAACAATCTTCACCTAGTTACACACTAATTGCCACAGAAATAAATAAAATAATTCAAAGAAATGACCACAAAGAACACAGAGTACATTTTACTAAAGGAACAAAAAGAGCACAGGTTTTGTTGACATCAAGCGTTGCCATGGCAACTTTCAATTTCAGTCTATCAAAAAGTACTCTGTGCTTTCAAGTGACTTTGATACAAAACCTTTTTAGCTATTTCCAACAATATATTCAATGAGTAAACAAAATTCATTCGTATTCCCATAGCGATGGAGATACAGGTTAAGTTTTATAAATTTTCCGGTCCTTTTATACATAGATAGCCGGTAAATAGGGATGTTTTGGAAACTGGCGAAATGTGAGTGTACAGAAGACGCCAGCAAATCAAGCTACGACGAACTGTCAAATTTATTTAATAGATTTTCAACTTTATCGCTAAAGCGTAAGGTTCAAGGTTGATTGGGAAATTTTTACAGTTTCGGGTAGCTTGATGTCCTGGCGTCTGTAACTACTAAAGGTAAAAAAACTGGCCAAGTGCGAGTCGGACTCGCACACGAAGGGTTCCGTACCACAAGGTAAAAACGCCGAAAAAAAACATGTTTGTTGTATGGGAGCCCCCTTTAAATATTTATTTTATTTTAATTTTATTATTTATTATTAAAGTTAAAATACAATTGAGTATTTTGTGAATATTTCAAGTGCTTACCTGTTGCCATTTTTGATACCTATCGAGCAAAAAAGGGAAAAAAAATCGCGTTTGTAGTATGGGAGCCCCCTTAAATATTTATTTTATTTTGTTTTTAGTATTTGTTGTTATAGCGGCAACAGAAATACATACTTTGTGAAAATTTCAACAGTCTAGCTATCGCGGTTCTTGAGATACAGCCTGGTGACAGACAGACAGACGGACAGACAGCGAAGTCTTAGTAATAGGGTTCCGTTTTTACCCTTTGGGTACGGAACCCTAAAAAGGCAGAGGTCTAACCCTTCGGAAATTAATGGGGTAATGTTATTATGTTATGTTGTTTTAGCCCTGAGAATGTAATACGTAATAATAGCGAAAGCGTGAATATTTAGTTAACTACATGACATAAAGCGTGGTCATTGTCGGACTGCATAGAAAAGAAAGAGAACCGCGATGATACAACCCTGGTAATTTATTGCAAAATACAAAGCAATTATCTATTTACAAAAAATCAATTGTTTGGACAAAAAATTAAAACACTAGTGCTTTAGTATGTTGCTTGAAGAATAATCTGACAAAAAAACAGAATGATTGTATACTATGTGTATTAGTATGGTTTTAATTGTGAAAGGAAAGTTTTTAGAGGTATCTTCATAATTTTTTTCTATCGTATCAAAATACCTAGTTGTATTTTGTTTTCAACACACTATCTAACTAGATATCCTAAAGTCTAACCATCAATCTGTCCTCTGGGAAAAACTCGAAGAATATTTTTTTATTTTGTCTTTGACTTTTAGGCATTATAAAACTTGGGTTTTTTGCGTTTAGGTTATGAAGTCCCCTTAAGTAAACAACTCCAAACACCCCGAATACCGAACACTCGCATTTCAAGCTCATCAAATAGACACAAGAACCGAAATAGCCGCTTATCCCTACAAAGGAACGGTTTCAACTAAACAAATAGGAATAGCGGATAAAATATCTAAGTATTTTCAAAGAGGATTAAATACTCCATATTTCTATAATGTTCTTTATAGATGAAGAAGACGCTCTTAAATTCACTCAAGTGCTAATCTCAGCATTTTCATAAGTACGGGGGCCTAAAAAAGCCACTTTGGCAGAATCATAATAGGATATCATAGTGGACAGTTAACTGTTAAGTTAATCGTATCAAATCCCATTGGTGAAGGATTTTTCAGTTATTTTTATTTGTCTGTGATATAATACCAATCAATCCAATCCAAATCCAATCCCAATCTCTTTGATTGCACCTACGTAGTGCAGCGAAAAAAAAGAAAAACACGGACTGTCTTCGCAATATTATAATTCATAATGTTATCCTTTTATGTTTCTCCAAAGTGGCCTTTTTAGGCCCCCTGGCTTTTATTATGTAGGTGCTAAGATACCTACTTAGATGATAGTTGTCAAGGCTCAATTTGTTTTCGTAAATACCTACCTCATGAGGTAGTGAGGTACGTAGTTCTCAGCATTAGCATTATCAGCCTATAATGTTCCCACTGCTGGGACACTGGCCTCCTCTCGGTGAGAGGGAGTGGGCCGTAATCCACCACGCGGGCCCAGTGCAGGTTGGTAGATGTCACATGTCTTCGAATTTTTGTTTGTAGAACATGCCGGTTTCCTCACGATGTTGTCCTTCACCGTTTTGAGAGCAGTGGTGATGAAATAATTTACACAAAGTAAAGCGCCTGTCTGGGTTCGAACCTACGACCTACAACACTCAAGTCGCGGCAGTTACCACTGGGCCACCACTGCTCTTACTACTTACTTCTCAGGCTGGATATTATTACTTATGTGACGTGCCATGATAATATAAACCTAACATAAGTTTATAAACACAAACTTCTTTTGAAAATGTGCAACAAAAGACATCATTCAGGTTTCAAACATTTACCCAAAATTAAAGTAGCCATTTCCGCTGACGGCAAAGTGATGTGCGTGTGGTGTGAGGGCCACTTTGTTAAAACTCTTTGAAAATGTGCTTAGGATTTAGTGAACATTCCCAAAGAATTGTGAAAGTTGGTATCAGATTTTGTGAAAGTCTAATAACCGAGTTATAGACTGTAAAGTTGGGCCCTCAGTTCTCACATAGAGGATTGAGGGCCCACCTGAAACTGATAAACTATGGACACTACAGACAAAGTCTTTATGCCAAAATCTAAGCAAATGCCAAACAAAATTTGTGAAAACAAGATATTATCGCAAAACACTGTCCTACTTTGTATATTTTCGTACAAAATGGGCCCTCAATTCTCATACACGTAAAAGTTTATTACGCAATTATAATGAAATCATTAACTTACAGCTACTGTTTGAAATCCTATATGCTACTAAATAAATTGTGAAATTTTATAAAAGCAAGAACAGGTCACCACTTTTTGTTGTTTGAAAGTTATCCCTTAGTCCTCCATTTCTTTTGTTTTCGATTTATTACGCTTATCGTATGAAAGATAAGACAAATACAAAATTGTCTCTTTTTGTGTCAAAATTGTGCAACAAATTAGATACCAGAAAGAAATTAAAAGACCCTTTACTATATAAGAAAATCGAGTTTTATTTTTATTATCTGAATTTGCAAATAGGGTGACCACAATTTCTTTTAGATTGCAGTAAAGATTAGTAAATGTAGAGTATAAGTTTTAATAAACTTTTTCGATTTTTCGCTTATTATCGTCATAGAATTTGTACTCAAGTTTCGTGATAAAAAAAAATTATTTCGGAATTCGAATGATCACAAAAAAAAAAAATTGTTACCCAAATCATTTTTGTTTGAAATATCGTTCGTTCTGATGACAATAATCAAATAATGTATTTATTATTTTTATAAAGGCTTTTGCCCAGCCATGGGACAATGTAGGCTAAATATAATCCTAACTAATATTATAAATAAAACTTATGCACAATAGTTGTAATATTTAGTGTAGTTACTAAACAATAGTTTATGGTAGTGCAGCGGAAGTTGTAGGTAATAAAGCATTAAGGCGAGTTTTATGAAACAGTTGTGAAGAATAAAAATAATAATAATTTTTTAATACGCAAACACATCTTCGGTCAAGACACTCAATCATCTTCGGTCAAGATATCAAACATTCAAGGTAAGTTTGTTTTGATACCTAGGTACTCATAATTTTATAAGTTTGTAATATTTTACTAAATAGTACTTTAGATAGTCACTTGTTTAGGTAATTCAATTTCACCTATTTATAAATTGTAATTTTTTTTAAATAAAATATAATTATTTCATACTCCAGAAAACATCTTTGTTATTGTGCAAGTTTTTTAAGGAATAAAAAAAACATCCAGGAACGCACTGCTTTATTAGGTACTAGTTTCTGCCCGCGACTTCGTCCGCGTGAAATTCGAAAGTCATATGTCTCCATCTATTATCATAATAACGTTATTATTGTTTTCCTCGGGAACAGCACTTTTTTCGGGATGAAAGGTACGGTGGTTTACGGTACGTAAAAAGCTAAAAAACAAACTTACTTTCGCATTTATAATATTAGTTAGGATTATATTTAGCCTACATTGTCCCATTGCTGGGCAAAAGCCTTTATAAAAATAATAAATAAATTATTTGATTATTGTCATTAGTTTTTTCGGAACGAACGATTTTTCAAGCAAAAATTATTTGGGGAACAGTATTTTTCTATGTGATCGTTCAATTTCCGAAATTATTTTTTTTTATCATGAAACTTGAGTACAAATGCTATGACGATAATAAGCGAAAAATCGAAGAAAGTTTATTAAAACCTATGACTCTACACTTACTAATCTTTACTGCAATCTAAAAGAAATTGTGGTCACCCTATTTCCTAATACAAGGAATAAAAATAAAACTTGATTTACTTATACAATAAAGGGTCTTTTAATTTCTTTCTGGTATCGCATTTGTTGCACAATTTTTTTCTCAAAAAGAGACAATTTTGTATTTGTCTTATCTTTCATACGATAAGCGTAATAAATCGAAAACAAAATAAAATGGAGGACTGAGGGCCCGAATTTTATAAAGGTCATATCTTTTAAACAACAAAAGGTGGTGCCGTGTTCTTGCTTTCATAAATTTTCACAATTTATTTAGTAGCATATAGGATTTCAAACAGTAGCTGTAAGTTAATGATTTCATTATAATTGCGTAATAAACTTTTACGTGTAACGGGTGATTTTTTAAGCGTTGTTTTTTTTTTTAATCGAATAAAACACTCAATTTGCATCATATATTCGAAATTTTTATTGAAATTGATAACTTGGCCTTTGCCATTTACATTTTAAAGATAACTTCATGTAAATGTTGTCCGCGGCTCCTTTTCAAATGGTCCATTCGGAAGGTCCAATTTGCATCACTTTTTCGAGCATTTCGGCCTGTATCCCACGAATTACGCGTGTTATGTTATCCTGTAAGGCTTCAATCGTGTTCGGCTTGTCCACATACACTAACGACTTTACATAACCCCACAAGAAATAATCCAGAGGCGTCAAATCGCATGATCTTGGCGGCCAATTCACGGGGCCATTTCGAGAGATAAGCTGCTCACCAAATTCATCCTTCAACATGTCCATTGTTTCACGAGCTGTGTGGCATGTGGCACCGTCTTGATGAAACCACATGTCAACCAAGTTCAACTCGGCCAACTGGGGCAAAAAAAAAGTTGCGTATCATGGCTCGATATCGTTCGCCGTTGACGGTAACGTTTCTTCCATAGTCGTCTTTGAAGAAAAATGGACCGATGATGCCACCAGCCCATAAACCACACCAAACTGTCGTTTTTTCGGGATGCATCGGTAATTCTCGTATGGCATGTGGCTGTTCATCACTCCTGGTGATAACAGCACGAATTGTTGATTCACCAGGTCGATTATGACGACCATAATATGGTCGTAACAAACAAAACACATTTTTCACAGAGCACGAATTTTGATAGTAAATTTCAACAATTTGCAATCTTTGCTCGTTTGCAAGTCTTTCCATGATGAAATGGCAGAGTATACTGAAAACTTTTCACTTTGACAGATGACGTTTGGATGCCATTACCAACCAGTGCCGCCAACCTGAAAAACTTAACTCTTAAAAAATCACCCGTTATAAGAATTGAGGGCCCATTTTGTACGAAGATATACAAAGTAGGACAGTGTTTTGCGATAATATCTTGTTTTCACAAATTTTGTTTGGCATTAGCTTAGACTTTTTCTGTAGTGTCCATAGTTTATCAGTTTTAGGTGGGCCCTCAATCCTCTATGTGAGAACTGAGGGCCCAACTTTACAGTCTATAACTCGGTTATTAGACTTTCACAAAATCTGATACCAACTTTCACAATTCTTTGGGAATGTTCACTAAATCCTAAGCACATTTTCAAAGAGTTTTAACAAAGTGGCCCTCACACCACACGCACATGCAAAGTGCGATCTTCTATGATGTTGTGTATCACCCTTTTTGTCATCTATGCTCCCGTCAAAATAGTGAAGTTAAAACGCCCATTTGCACCATTGATGACAAGAGGAACACAGATGGCAATGCGACGTAGGGACCGCGCGCTTCGTAAATTTAAACGGGATCGTATCTACTGATGAGAACTGGACACTATTTAAAGCTGGAAGGAATAGATGTAATCAGGCGATATGCAATGCTAAACGCCGCTACATTCTAGATACTATCAATTCTTCCTTTTCTGCCAATATTTGGAAATTTCTTGGAACTCTTGGTATCAGCAAACCGCGACTTATTAGACCTCCTTAATTTAATTGACTTGGACAATTTCAATCGTAATTTCTCCACTGTTGCTATGCTACCACGGATCGTCTAACCAAGCAACAAACTCTCTAATTTCTGGTTTAACGCGTCCTCGTATTAATCCTTTCAGTTTCATACCAGTTGAAACGGGAGCGATCAAAAAGATCATTGTATCTATTAGATCAAAAGCGGTAGGATGTAACACTATCACCCATGCCGTGGACGCCGTGGTATGATCATAACTATTCTGGGTGATCTCCTACCCACGATTACTCACATTGTAAAAAAAATCCCTATACACCGAAATATTCCATTCCCTGTGGCTCAAAGCCTATGTTCGTCCACTACCTAAGGTTTCTAATCCCTCTCTGCCTACCCACTTCCTGACTTCCACCCCATTTATATCCTTCCCTTCCCATCCTAAGTGCTCCAGCTCTCCTCCTAAGTGCTTAGATAACCTAACATATGCACTACATCGTAGGTGCAAAAATGATCGAGCCTGCTTCGTTGAGCTGACGATGCACCCATCCCCCTGAAAATAAACTTGCCGGCGCCCATGGCTTATGATAGGTGTTACTCCGGTGCAGGGATTTTGACCTATCAGTGAACCCTACTAAGACCGAGCTGGTCATGTTTACCCACAAACGAGCTATGGGCCCTTTCCGTCTACCAAAACTGTTCAATACTGAACTCCAGTTGGCCAACCAGGTAAAGTACCTTGGTGTCACACTAGACCAGTCATGTCAAAGATACGGCCCGCGGGCCGAATCCGGCCCTCGGGCCATTTCGATACGGCCCGCGATCACAATATATCACAGATAAATGAATCTTGTTTTTAGAGATTTTAGACTGCACTCAATGCCTCTACGCAGATTTAAAAATACGCGCGCTTTACTTAAAAGTAATTCAAGAGTAGCGCCTGACAAGACGAGTGAGAGAGTGTTAGTTATGCTTTTCTCTCTCTCTCGTGCGCGCGCGAAGTCGTCTTCTATTTCGTCCGTGCTGCTAACGCATACTGCGCCCCTCCCTCACCTTCTTTCTTACTTTTGGTATGATTTGTAACAACTATATATAACTAAATAAATAAAGATGTTAAAATAATTTAGTATGTTTTAGTATTTTAATTTGAACCTGGCCCGCCTACACATTCTAAATCTAATATGTGGCCCTCTGCAAAATTGAGTTTGACACCCCTGCACTAGACAGTAAGTTAAACTGGAGCAGTCACCTGGACAATAAACTGAACAAGGCCTGCATAACCTTTTGGCAGTGCAGAAGAATGATAGGTAAGAAGTGGGGCCTATCCCCTAAAATTACACTTTGGCTGTACACTGCAGTGATCCGCCCCATGATCACCTACGGGGCTGTGGTCTGGTGGCCCCGCACCAAGCTAGTTACAGCCGCCAACAAACTACAACGCATGCAAAGACTAGCCTGCATGGCGACTACAGGTTGCATGAGGACTACTCCGACGGCAGCAGTTGAAGCCATCCTGGGAATCCCATCGCTCCATCTGTTCATACAACAGGAAGCGACGATGGCGGCAGTACGTCTTGATACACTAAATCTCTGGGGTAAGAGTATCACACCACACACCATGCTGCTTGAGGGACTACACAAGGAGTTCCCCATTACGAAAGCCATTAAAGACAAGGTACCCAAACAATTTATCTTTGATAAAAAATACAAGATCCAACTTCACGAGGATCGTCAATGCGAGGGGCTACGACCTACGGAGCTGCGCATCTTCACGAATGGATCTAAAACAGGTAGTGGCACAGGTGCTGGAATCTTTTCGGAGGATCTCAACATACATATTGCCACACCATTGGGAGCCCACAACACAACACACACACAGGCCGAATGCATGGGTATTTCTCTGGCAGCTTCAGCCATTATGGCTAGGGAAGTAAAAGACCACTCAATCCGCATACTCTCAGACAGTATGGCTGTTCTGCAAGCGCTGAACAGTTGACTCTGGGCTAATATACGAGTGTCACCAGCGCCTCAACCAGGTGGGTAACCTCAATAAAATAACCATTCAATGGATCAAAGGACACAGCGGTTCGCTGGGCAACGATGCAGCCGACGAGCTTGCCAGGAGAGGTTCGAGCATGGCACCAGTGGGACCTGAGCCCATCGCGCCATTTCCCTTCGGGTTTTTACGCACTCTGGTAAGGAAACGCACCAGAGACCAACACGACAAACTTTGGACGGATCAAGGCGATTGCAGGCAGGCTAGGGAAGCACTTCCCACTTTGGATCCCCGCCTCACGAAACAGGTTCTCCGTCTAACTAAACAAAAGCTGCGTATAGTTACGGCAGCTTTACCTGGCCACGAGTCATTTAATAAACACCTCTATGTCATAGGAGTAACAGACAGTCCGCTGTGCAGGGCCTGCATGGAGGATGACGAGACAGCGGCACATGTGCTTCTAAACTGCCCGGTGATCACCACGTACAGGGCAAAGTACTTCGGTAACCCAGGTACCCTACGCGAGACGGTCAGCAACATCAAGGCGTTGCTGATGGCCTTCCTTGAGGAGCTGGGGTGGATCGAATAATCGATTTTCCCACCCGTACGCAAAATACGCGCATTGACGTGGAGTTGCGGAAACCAACCCGTTATACCAATGCTCCTGTGCAGAGTTTCAGTATAATTTAGAGTAGGTACCTACTCTGTGGTGCACAGTTCGGTGTCGGTAACGACTGGTAACGACAGCAGACTTACGGCCAGTTTCTCGGAAGAAAATTATCGTAAAATTAATGCGACAAAGCGCGCGTAAAATTAGCTGTTGATCAACAGTCAAATATTGTAGCAGTTTACGAGCGTTTGATAATTTGACACATTATTTTTTCGATAATTTTTAAACTGGCTCGTAGACTCCCCCACATTTAATTTAAGCCTAAAATAACTATACCGGTGTTTGAATACTTTTTATTTACAACAACTTCTATTTCTTCAAAATAATTCAGGTCTCGAAGACAAAACATAAAAATCAACGTGTACGCCATCTGTTGCGTGGTATGAAAACTAGTGTGATGATTCGTACCGTAGTACGATTGTCATCAACGCACTGTATTTCTTCAGATAAAAATGCTTCAGCATTGTTACAATGCACGAACGGCCTCATAGATGGCAGTAAAAATAAGTTATCTTGTAAATCAGTAGGTACTGAAAGTTATGATCATCACATGTCCGTGACTACCGCCGGACCACCAACGCCAATCGCTTCCATATTTGGTAAATAGTACTCAATTGGTACTAATTAGTACTCGAACAACAAAATTGGTACCTTAGTAGTTTTCGAGAAAATCGACTTTGAAGGTGGTCACGCTCCCTTCAGCAGGACCACCGTGAGCGCCAAAAAAGGGGGCACGCTATAGCTATTCTAAATATAAAAATAATTAGTACCCTTATATTATGTAGTTTATTTCGTAAAAAAAACAGAACTGTAACATTTGTATTTACCGAGAAATCAACGATGATAACTTTCTTGCAATTGTTCAGCAGGACCACGACTTTGAATGTTGATTCCAAGTTAGAGAAGCTTGTCGCTTTCCTCAAACCTACATAGAAAATTAGTACCCTGCAAGATAAAATTAGTACCCAAAATTCAACACTAGTACTCCAGTAGTTTACGAGATATACCATGCCATTGGTGGTGTGGCGGTAGTCACGCTGCCAAATTTTCATTTCAAGATTTCCCTACGGGTGCACCAACGAAGATAACAATGACTTGTCATCTTGTGAACATTTTGTATAAGTTTCTAGGGTTATGCAGTGTATATGAATGCTATGTATAGAGGAAGTAATAACCACGTGGACATGTTTCAGGAAACAGTTTAGGTTACCAGTTTTAAATTAAACACATTTTCATTCAATAAATTATATTATATCTCTTTACAATTCAATCATTTTCCATTTTTCATAATCGTCAGAATATCAACAAATTCTCCTTAGACTACACAGTTTGTGCCTACCTCACTGTAGTAATATTGTAATCTCAGATATTGACCACACACTCGACTCGTAACCATCGCGCATTCAATCATCTCACAGCCCTTTCACATTTTACTGCGTCTTTATATTAAATGATTCTTTAAATGTTGATAAACACAAAAGTGAAACCCTGGCCCAGAATATGAATGATACAACTCACAACAAACAAAGAGAATGTATACCTACGACCAGTTTAAATAATCGCAACTTACACAACTTCACTGGCTGAAAACATAATTATCTAGCACCAATTTCAATAACCTAAAATAACTGTGAAATTAAAGTTCCAACTGGCTGCTATTACGAAAAAATATTAACATCAATTTTAAGTGAATACATGTATTCATAATCAATTAAAAAATTAATTCAGTTCTACTTATCCTATGGCATGCACCATTATTTTACTCAGACCCTATGTTAATAACAATTTTAACACAAAAGCCGATAAACTTCAATTTAAACGGTATTAATGCCAATACATACCGATACAATGGTAAAGAACTCCGACAAACGTTTCGCAATTTTAAAAAAAAATGATGAAATTCTGCTATTCATTATGAATTACACTAAATCGGATTCATTAACATAAATAGTTTGTACTCTTCTAAGTTAATGGAAATTCAATTATTTACAATACCACATACAAAATGTATAACTAGAGAAATAGTCAATCATAAGCATGAAAATACTACGCAATGAAATGAGATTTGGGAATATGTAAATTATTACTCATAAAGCACCTACAAAACCTAGTGTTAAGTCTCACTATTTACCTATCCTAAGAAATATTACAACCCTTAAATAATTATATAATACTACAGACTTCTGTTTCAGGATTGTTTGGTTCATAAAACTACAAAATCTACCAAATTAATAGCATCAATTAAGTATTAAAATATTAAAGTAATAAAATTTTTATATAATTCGTGTGATGAGTCGTTATTTTACTCTGGATGTTCAAAAATCTAACTTCCCCCTTTCAGTATCAAATGCAAGTCCTCTCCCGGATATATAAAGTACGAAAAATCGATCATAAAATTACGTCTAATGTGTTGTACGGACGCCGGCATTCATTAGCTTTTTCTATCATATAATTAAGAATTTTCAATGAATGCAGGCGTCTGTATACTAGATGGTGACACAGACCGGGAGTGGGACGCACCTACGTATTTATAAATGCACTCGAGCTAACCTCGACTCAACAAAATCATTCCAAAATACACACGTCAAAACGTAAAAAAAAAATCCTAAATCATTTAAGATCCCAGAGGACAAAACCAAATCTAGGGACGATGACGACTGATGTCAGCGCACCGTCGCTCGAGGATTTACGGAGACTCGTCTATAGGAGACCACCTTTCCGACCAAAAAGTAGGCTCAGAGTGCCCAGCGCCGACGAATGGGATGAGTGTGCCGGCGCCGTCGGCGCGGGCACCGGCACACTCGACCCCACCGTGCCCAGGTCCGAGCGGGGCCGCGGCGCGCGCGCGCGGGGGGCGCGGCGCAGGCAGCCCGGCGCGCTCAGCGTGCCCGCCGTGTCCAGCGCGCCCGAGCCGGGCGGCGCCGGCACGCCCATGGGCGGCTCCACCGGCTCGCCCAGGCGCCGCTCGGGCGCGGCGGGCGAGCGCAGCGTGCGCTTGAGGCACGTGAGCTGCTCCATGGGGCTGCGGTGCACGAGGCCGGTGTACAGCGAGCCGGGCGTCTGCAGCGCGATGGGCGCGGGCGAGCCCTCGCCGCCGGGCGAGCACAGGTGGCGGCGGCGCAGGATGGACGTGCCGGACGCGATGAGCGCGTGCAGCGAGGGCGGCGCGTCGCCCGGCCGCGGGCTGGCGGGCGGCGTGTCGTCGGGCGAGCCCAGCAGCGGGCTGTTGGCGGGCGTGGCGGTGGGCGTGAAGTGCGCGGGGTGCAGGGGCGGCAAGCACACTGAGTCGCGGCGCGAGTGCACGGGCGAGCCGCCGGCCGACGAGCGGCGCGACGTGAGGCGCGACGACCAGGCGCTGCCCAGCACGGACGACGCCAGCGACGACATGCCGCTGCTGCACACGCTGCTCGCGCTACTGCTCATCATGCTGCCGTCGTTTGGATGAAGCACCGTGCTGAACAGAGAAGGTGTTAAATAAATTCATTAAAAATAAGTTAGTTTTTGCTTAATGTATATCAGTTTGCCAATCCGGTCTGCAACTTTTATCTAGTTATGACAATATCAAACATACCTATTAACGAATGTATAAACGTGACTAGAGTGCGGAAGGCGCGGCATGTCGTCGTCTTCCTCGACGTCTGACAGGCGGTACAGTCGCAGGCCGAGCCCGGTCGAGCGCGAGCCGCGGACGCCGACGCCCTCTTGATTTTCTAGCAGACCTGTAATAAGAAGATTGATTAGAACATTAAAAATATACATTTAACTTACAGCACGCAGCTTCTGAGCTAATGCTCATCAAAGTTTCGCCATATAATTATGGCGAAACTTTCAGTCGTGATAATATCGTTCGTCGATAATATCGGACAGACACCCAACATCTCTGTGAAGTTTTACCAATTAATTTTAAAAGACCTGGTATAATTTATCAACTTATCAAAATAAAATTTAAGAGAACAGGAGACAGTTGTTACATTTAATTTTAACTCATCATCATCATCATTTCAGCCGAAAGACGTCCACTGCTGGACATAGGCCTCCCCCAAGTTGGGGGGGGTTTGCCATAATCACCACGCTTGGCAGGCGGGTTGGCGATCGCAGTATAGTATGGTGGTGGAAAGCATAGAGAACGCTGCTGCCCATTCTCCGGTACGACCCTTAGTCGCCTTTTACGACACCCACGGGAAGTAAGGGGTGGTGGTATTCTTTAAGTCCGGCACCACACAGACTACCGGCACCACACAGACTAATTTTAACTAAATAGTTCTATTTGAAAGTTTAAAAAAATATTTACAAAGTGAACCAAATCTTGTACCTGACATAGAAGGCTTGGCGAGTTGAGCCCAGGTGTGCAAGGTAAGGGAGCCTTCCATAGGTTTGACGATCTGCAGCTTGTGTGGCGGTCGAAACCGAGCCATGCCCCCCGCGCCCGCTCCCCACACCGCACTCTCCTCGCTCGAATCCCGCTCTAAAACAACAAATAGATAATACTACATAAATACTTGAAACACAATGAAATATCGCGTTAAACAAGCAAACAGTATCGATAAAGAGTTGCTACCTTTATCAAAGAACATAATAATAAAACCACAAATGGAGGAATTATTTATATCTTTGTAATAGCTACTCAAACAATTAAGTAACGTTTGAAGTGGCGTATTAAACTTGTGTAAACTTACTTATTATTATGATCTATACATTATTTATTTTGGCCTGCCCAGACTTTTTCAGCTTTTCAAGTTAAGTATATTGTAAACTGGCAAATATCGATATTATGAACACTAGTTGTGTTCAGATAGATTAGTCGACGTTTGAACGGTCTGATTGATTGTAATCCAGTCATCTGCTAGACGACTGGATTACAATCAATCAAGCTTGCTTCCAATGGCACGTGAAACCGAGTAGAGCGGGGCGATTTGTACAGTCAACAGCAAAAGTAGATGATCAAAATCAGAAATTCAATACTAATAATAATAATAATAATAATAAAATTTATTTCAGACTTTTTTTTTTTTCAGTGATTTCTGTGTGGCGTTGATGTGGCGTTGTGTGGTTTGAATCACTTCGACGCCACACAGTTCTGACGCGAACTCCGTCATTTGTATTGAATTTCTGATTTTGATCATCTACTTTTGCTGTTGACTGTACGAGGGAGCACGTATCACGAGCGAACCTCGTCGAACCGTACCATTCATCCGGATACGCTACCACGCGTCTTGTCACGCCGTGTCGAGCCGTGGTTTTTACCCGACTGCGTCAGAAGGAGGGTTATGTTTTTTTTTTTGTGACAGACCGTGCAGCCGATAGGATTTCGGCAAACATGACGAACCTTCATCCGTATTTTGCGCCTTTAGACGACGAATTTTCAAAAAACCTTCCATAGTGTTAACCTTTGTTTTATAAGGATCTCTTGTGCAACGCATCCGGGACCCACGCCCGTGCCACTGTGGACATACCTGTGTACCGTCGATGCCGCAGCACGTGCGAGGCGGTGAGCGAGGCGCGGCGCGAGTTGATCTCCTGCGGCGTGAGGCGTCGCAGCGCGGCCGCCAGCTCGGCCGCGCCCGGCGCGCCCGGGACTCCCACGCCTGTGCCGCCACTGTACACATGCACCACACAATTATTAACTATCCAAAATATATGGTAAGAAATTATCTACAAAAAGTCAATGAGGGATTTTCTTTTTCTTTTTTTTTTTTTAACTCTTCCCTAGTCGCTAGATAGATGGCGCTGAACTTGGTAAGTTACTGCAAGGAACGTAACGTCACATAATTTTTTGATCATTTCACTTGGATGTAATTTTGAGATCGTAAAACGAAAGCAAACGAAAGTGTCAGTCAACGAGCGTATGCGACGTAAGTGACGCAATGTATTTTTTCCAAGCGTTTTGGCTTTGGCACCTAGTAAAGTAGTCAGTTCAACGCCATCTACAGAGTTCTTGGAAACTATGTTTTTTTTAATACTCAAAAAAAAACCTCTCATTACGGGATGTGGGTCAATGAGTTGATAATGAAGCTTATGAGAGTTGAATGTTATTTTTATGTGAGTCAATAATGCTACAATCCCCGATTATTCAAACAGTTCCTTGGCCCCATAACACAGGTCTACAGGTTATTACATATACCATTAAATGCCTCAAATATATAGGTAGGGAAATAATTCTCATTATTTCTCTGAATTTGAACATGCTAAACTAGTACACAATGCTTACGGGTAGAGATCGTCAGAGTCGGTATCCGATGTGTCATCGAGAAAGGAGTCGCTGGAAGGTTTGTTGACCGGCGGGCGCAAGTAGGCCGCGCTGACCGACGGGCCGTCCGCCACGTCGGAGCCGGGCAAGGACGGGCCCGACTGGCCCGACCAACGCGACGCACACTGCACGGTCTCAAACACTTTGTGCATGCTTGATCTGAAATATTAAAACTGTGAGTCTAACAACGAGAAGAGACTGTAAACGACTCGTATTCAAAGCGTACGAGATATAAGATAAGATAAATTAAGGGGAGTGGGTTATCTCACGGTGATCAGTTATCACATCAGAGTAACTGTCGCTGTTTGTAAACATTGGTTCACAGTAAGTCTTTATTTTGATGTTATTCAGAACTGGGGGCCTAAAAAGGCCACTTTGGCAGAATCATAAAAGGATAACATAATGGACAGTTAACCGTTAAGTTAATCGTATCAAATCCCATTGGTGAAGCATTTTTCAGTTATTTTTTTGTCTGTGCTAAAATACCAATAAATCCGATCCAAATACAATCACAAACTCTTTGATTATACCTACGTAGTGCAGCGAAAAAAGAAAAACGCGGACTGTCTTCGCCATATTACGATTCATAATGTTATCCGATTCTCCAAAGTGGCCTTTTTAGGCCCCCTGTTCATTGAATGAATAAGGTAGTCAGTAATGGATATGAAATAACCGACTACAAACAGGGAAAATCTTTACTACTATTGTAAATTCGAAAGTAACTCTGTCTGTCTGTATGTTACCTTTTCACGCCTAAACCACTGAACGGATTTCGATAAAATTTGACAGAGAGATAGATTGCATTCCGGGAAAGGGCATAGGATAGTTTTTATGCCGATATTCCCACGGGACCGACACTTATGCGGGTGAAACCGGGGGGCGCTGCTAGTAGATCATACATTATTACAGGGTTGGCATGATTAAAACAAGTTGTTTTAAAACACGTGTTTAAAACAGTGTTTAAAACAGTTTGAAATAAAACTATGTTTTTTAATAAGTGTTTCAAAACACAGTTTGAAACAAGTTTTAAACAATGTTCAAAACATGAAGAAAAAAACAGGGTTTAAAACTAACTTTAATTGCAAATGAATGGAAATAAATCCAAACGAATAAATATGTAGGACTCTAAATAGCTGAAAATAAATTTACAATTTGAGGCTTTGTTGTGTTTCTATTTAAATAATTAATTAGAAGATAAGAAAAACTTTATTTGGATAATACACTGCTTAGGTAACTCTCCGCCAGTAAAGTCCCGCAGGGAAAGTCCCTATGTCGGCCGGGTGAAGGTATATGTATAGTGTTTTGTATTGATTAATAATAATAATTATAATTTTTAATACCTAATTAGAATAGAGATAATACGCAACAAAAAGTAAATATTTATCGTTTTGTTAATTTTTACGAATGTGAATTAGGAAATAGTTTAGAAATGAATTATTATTCGCTATAATGGATTTGAAATTGATGTCTAAAGGTAAAAAGTAAAAAAAAACAAAAAAAACACTAGTTTTAAACATTTTGAACTGTTTGTTTTATAAAATATAAAAAAACTGTTTTGTTCCAACCCTGCATTATTATGACTTATGAATGGAATTTTATGACCCACTTGCGTTTGTTTAGTTAGCCTGGTGCCTTAATATAGCCTCTATGAGTGACAATGCTTTAATGGACGTCCACACCCTGGGCAGTCAGACTCGTTAGGGTTTTGCTGACTGGCTAGTATTTTTACTATGGAATATATTTCTGTGTATTTTGTGTCGATGAAAGAAGTGTACTAGCTCGGCGTACTTGCAAATGTACTGTGCGAGCACAGCACGGAACTTGCACGGAAGTGTATTTATACCATGGCATGTTTTCTTTTATAGTTCTTGCTCATGCGAAAGAAGTGTAGTGGCTTGGCGCGCTTATAAGTAATGTATGTACTGGTGGGCCGGGATTGGCCAATTTTTTTACACGCAAGTGAATTTTTACAATGGCATGCATTTCTCTACAGTTCGTGTCGATAAGAGAAGTGTGCTGGGTCTGTGCGCTTATAAATATGTATGTAAGTATGTGCTGTAAGTAAAATATGCACTAGCACGTGGAGTTTCGGACACCAGCCCATTATACTATACTATAGTATGTATGTACTGACTGTGCAAGCGGATCGCCGATGCCGGAGTCGAGGCTGAGCTCGGAGTAGATGGAGGAGTGCATCTCGCGGTGCAGGCTGGGCGGCAGCAGGCCGGCCGCGGCCGCCACGCTGGGCATGAGGCCGCGCGCCGGCTCGCCGCGCTTGCGCAGTGCTCGTAGTTGTTCCTGAGCCTCGGCCAAGTGTGCCGCCACCTCCGAGTACCGCTCCTGGGACACAAATGCATCTATATTATTGTAATTACATAACGTGGAGGGTGTGATGTCATGTCACGCCCGTATTGCCTTTAACTGGTAAAAACAATAGCAGTAGCTATTGAGAAATTCCAGTTGGAACAGCCCAAGAACAATAGCAGATCTGGGAACTGAACTCAGGCACGCGACGTTTAGCGGCAGCGACCCCTTAGTAGACGAACGAGGCACTAAAAGTGTCGTAGGTGCCAGAGATAAATGAATAAATCTACAAGACAGGATTTTTTTACTTTAAAAATCCATACTAATATTATAAACTAGCTTCCGCCCGCGGCTTCGCCCGCAAGGTATGTCGATAAAAACTATCCTATGTCCTTCCCCAGGATGTAATGTATCTATCTGCCAAATTTTATCGAAGTCCGTTCAGTGCTTTATGCGTGAAAAGGTAACATACAGACAGACAGACTGAGTTACTTTCGAATTTATAATATTAGTATGGATGCGAAAGTGTGTCTCTCTGTCTGTTACCTCTTCACGCTTCAACTGCAGAACCGATTTAGATGAAATTTGGTATAGAGATAGTTTCGAGTCCCAGGAAAAGACATGGGATAGTTTTTATCCCGATATTCCCACGGGATCGAAACTTACGCGGGTGAAACCGCGGGACGCTACTAGTAACTTATACTTTGTAATCTTTTCTATATCTTGGTTATAGATTTAAAAAAAACAATGATTCGTGTACAGCAACAGAAACAATCTGAAGACGAAATAATTACCTTCGTGTCAGCCAGCTCTGCTGCGAGAGCATTTTGATTTTCTTTTGTTATTTCTAATATCCGTAACGTGTGCTCATGCTCTGCAGTTAACTGTGAACAATAAAACAGGAACGTTACACATTGCATATTGAAATATATCAACAAACATCTATTGGATAAAAATGAAAGGCATTCTTATATAAATGTTGCTATAAGAAGCCAAAGTAGGTTCTAGACTAGGTAATCGGATCGTCTAAGGCTTAGAACTTCGCGTCTGACGTAATCTGGTTTACTGGTATTAGCCAATTCAGCCCGCTGTATTATCGACAATTTCAGTTATATCAAATACTTAGGCTTTTGTGAGAGATTATTGTGATAATTTATAATTCTTCATTGTTTTGGCAATTACGTGGTTATGATGATATGATATTGATAATGCAAACGTGAGTTGCAAAGGATTTTTTTTACATTCTGCTCTTTCACATTTCTGTTAATTTTGTTTTTAAATACTTTAACCAAGTATACACATAGTTTTTTAAAGTGTTTCATGTCATTTAAATTGAAATTTTTTATTATTAAATACTTATTTGAAAGTCATCATCTGCCTTAGCCTTTACCCAACTATTTTGGGGTCGGCTTCGTCTAACCGGATCCAGCAGAATACCAGTATTTTACATGGAGCGACTGCCCATCTGACCTCCAACGACCTACAACCCAGTTACTGGGTAATACGATACCCCTTGGAAAGGCTGGTTGTCAGACTTTCGGGCTTTTGACTACCCATAACGACTGTCAAAGATCCACGAATGACAGCCGGGACCAACGGCTTAACGTGCTTTCCGAAGCACGGAGGGGTCTCGGTCTGTAAAGATGGTCACCCATCCACTGACCAACCGCGGCAAGCGTAGCTTAACCTGATCGATCGACCTGTGCGGCTGTTATTATTTAGCCACGGACTACTTATTTGAAAGTACCCAGTGAAATCGCGTCTAGCGTCATATTTCAGTTATGTTACGCGCATGTGGCCAGCACACGCTATGCATGTTTTTAAACAGAAACAACTTTGAGTTCGGTTACGCGAGTGCGGATTAACACATGGTGCGTTTGTCAAATGAGAAATGTTTATGTCACGATGCGCCGACCACACGCCTACAATCATACAAGATGTAGGTAATTGAAATAACTCAAAAGCCGAACTGAAATAATTCAAAGGCCGAACTACTTATACTAAAGGACCAGAACCAAATCACAAACATAAATATATACACACAAACAGATAATTATTATCGAGATTTTTTTTACCAGGTTTCAGAGTTTTAATTACACCTTGTAGATCTACATATTTTAAAAATAGACTTATCACACCTAAACTCACCCCTAGACTGACTTAGACTTATCTTATCTTAGACTTACCTTTACAAAATAATGAAAATTAAATTATGTTCAAGTTCATCAGTAGTCGTGAATCACAAGAGGAAAAAAAAAACAATTTACCTGTTGATAATTTCTTTCAGTAACGGCGAGCCTCGAGTTGATATTCTCAAACTGTTGCTGAAGGTCCACCGAACGTTGCCGCTCTTCCACCAGCTCGGAGCCCAAAACACTCGCTTCGGAATTGGCACTGGCTGGAAATATAACAATTGCTTTATACTGCAAGGCTTCAAGAGGGGTTTAAAATTATACATCTCGATTGAAATGCATTCTCAACTAACGATAAACACGTCAAATAAAACATGATTCATGGTAAGTTTCACAATTTCACATGATTTGCAGCCAAATTGAAAACACTTGAAGCAATATTAGTAATCTGTGAAGACTATGAAAACACATACAAAACGGTAAAATAAGTAGGTACCTGCGGAGTTATTGCATAACACTATCAGTAGCAATGGCTTTCATATTGACAATTCATTCAACAAGTCATTGCGTTATTTATGTTGATGAGCAGATACATTTTTCGAAATTATGAAGCAATGGATTAGCAATATCCTTCAATTTGATTCAGTATGAGATTGATAGTGTGTTACGCAATTAACCATGGTGGTGCTATAGGTCTACCAGAATCAAAAACTAAGAAAAAAAAAGAAAAAACTGTGTGGTATGAAAACCACAAAGTTTTTTTTGCCATGAGATTCTGGTAGACCTATAGTTATTCAATGCAAAACGTTCAAGAGAACTGAAAAGTTCTACATATTATTTGTACGGTGGGCTGCATCAATTGGGTACCCCAGTTGTATTCAAATGTACACCATAGTCATAATTAGCCTATATTGTTCCCACTTCTACCACGCGGGCCCAGTGCGGGTTGGTAGATGTCATATATCTTCGAATTTTTGGTTCTAGGATATGCCGGTTTCCTTAAGATGTTTTCCTTCACCGTTTTGAGAGCAGTGGTGATGAAATAATTTACACAAAGTAAAGTGCCTGCCTCGGTTCGAACGTACGACCTTACAACTCGTAAGTCGTGGCCGTTACCATTGGGCCACCACTGCTCCCACACGCACTCCCGTACACCATAGTGTAATCGTCTAATGAGGAATTATCATCAATCACATAGTTTGAACAGTGTAAAATATAAATAGCAGTTATTTTTTATTTTCCCTACGATTAGTCATAAACTAGCACCACTTAGAACCAGTATTTATAGTACAAAAACAATCAAATATCTTCTATTCCCGACTTGTGGCCTTTTCTTTCTTCTAACGATGTTTAGAGACATGTTGAAACAAGTATGGTCTGACAGGGTGCAAACCTTAAGAGAAAACACGCTGCTAGGCCACCTTGAGTCACCAAGCTCATACTCTTCATGACTGCAGGCAATCTTCATTTTTCTTACTATTTCTTCGATTTTCGAAATAATGTACTCTGAATGAATCTTCGCAGTTGACGGAGAGGAATATGTATACAGGATGACTTAAAATTTGACGTATTCGTTTCAGGGCGTAATACTGTGACCCATTTGCATTAATTAAGCACCATATGAAGCCTAGGTGAAAATTCGTGGAATTCTGAGATCAGTATGTACGTGCATTGTTTGCTCAAATACACGCAAACTAAGCGACAAGTGAACCGTGACCAGCGGGGGCACCGAGTGGCCCGTGAGTCATGTTATAAACCAGTTACTTAATTAATTCGATTATCACATAATTTTTAAATATTTCAACGATTTGCAGATTCGACCTTTGCTAGGATTATCGACTGTTTCATCAGCGCCTCTCAATATTTTGTAAACTATTGTACCTCGTTAGATAGCTTATTAAATGTAAATATCTTCCCTATAATTTGTACGCTTAACTAGTGTCAAAGTTCATATACGGAAATGATTTTTGAAAATGGTTAATATACTACTGCCTTTAACTTATAACTGTTTGATGTTTTAGAAAATTTGGTTGCATCAAAAGGTTTATTAAAGTATTAGATACCCAGTGGAATAGCAATGAAGGTCATTCAATTTGTGAGATTAGAGAAAAGTGATATTTAGCCACGAATTCTGGGATATTTTCAAAAATACATAAAAATTTTGTTTTCCCAATTCCCATGAATTTTCGCCTAGGCTTTAATTGTTGCAAATAGGTCACTGTAACACCTCCTGTGAGGAATACGTTAAATTATAAGTCACATTGTATTACTAAGTAAAGCATGAAGTAGGTACTCACCAAGATAGAACATTAGAGCTAAAAAAAAACTTACATTAACCCACATACAGTAGTGATTAGCCTGTCTAGGATGATCGAGTTTCTTCACACACGTTGATTGCTCTAGGCAATGTAAGTGCTTTAACTCAAATTAGTATCTCAAGTTCGAGGCGCTTCAACTTAGATAAACTATACAGGGTGTTATTGAATTAACCCAAAACCTCTTAAGAGGTCATTGTACTCATCATTATGAACAACTTTTACTATGGGAACAAAACTGAAATCGCAAAAAAAAAATCAGCTGTTCCCTACATTTATGTTCGCATAACTCGTCAAAATGTAGGGAACAGCTGATTTTTTTTTCGTGATTTCAGGTTTGGCCCCATAGTAAAAGTTGTTCATAATGATGAGTACAATGACCTCTTAAGTTTTGGGTTAATTCAATAACACCTTGTATAATACTCATCGCTTAGAGTAATTTCAATGAACACGTTAACGACATACAAATTTTATTTGAAAATTACTTCCGCGAGCAAGAAATACGTTGTTATTCTAGTTCGTCTGTCAATGTCAACAGGCGTAGAAAAAAATCTAATCTAACAATCAAATGAGAATAAACGCTAAAGAGCGAGGCTTAAAACAAAATAGGCATCTTATTTATTTTTTTAAGTCTTTAAGTTACGCAGCATCGACATTGTGTGAATAATTGAGTTTACATGCGAAGGAAATCATCATTAGTATAAAATTATGTGAATCAACATTATGAAGTTTAATGATCATGTGAACGGCTTGGGTCAACAGACTGACCGCACTGCCTGCTTCACACCGCAGACGGTGCGTGCGCACCTCCTTATACAATGGTCACATGTCTACATAATAATTACTTGTAATTTGTGTTCACCTGCTTCTTACTAACAACATTTCTGACCTCATTACTGTCTGCTGATATGAATAGTTTTATCTTAGATAAGCTAAAATTGTCACACTATTGTCCTTTATCACAAACAATACTCGTGTCAAATCCTCGAAATTCCTCAGCCTAGTAAATGTCTTAAAGCATTTAATATAAAACATTATATTATTATGTACCCTACATAGTTCGGCGAAGAAGGAATTAATTTAATTTGAATGCTCAATCGATTAAGATAGTCTAATTTATTGATAAATAGACTGCAAAGCCGCTTGTATGTCATTGGTTTGACTGATAACGATAAACAACGACCTTCTATGAACTAGACGCAACAAACAATCGGATACAATTGTTGTGTACCGTCAACACTGCCGGCTAGTCAGATGCGGTGTGATAATAAAACCATTACATAAAGTAATATCATCAGTTCATCACACTCACATTGCAAGCGACATAATCACATTTAAAGGCAATCTATTAACTTGAGTGGCACTTTAAATTGCATCGATCGTTATGAAAAGTTGTTGGCGTTCAGTGTACCCAGGTTTGCCGGGATTTCATGCCCCACATGGCGCAACCTAATAATCCTCAGCAGGATGTTTCACATTATTCATACAAGTAGTACGAGTGTCTTTACAATATTAATTTACCGTAGGAAGCTTGTACGGAAATCTGCATTAATTGGATACCCTTTTCTAACGTATTTTTATGCCCAATTAAAGCAAATACGGAAATACTAGTGAGAGTTCTCAGTAAAAATCCCGTAAAGGTCAAATTCACTAACTTTTGACATTTCACAAGGCTATTATGCAATACATAATAGCTTTAAGACCCGAAGGTAAAAGAACATCGTGAGAAAAATCTAACATAGACGGAATCGTAGTCTAGAGAATAGTAATGGGAAGCGAAGAATCCCGTTCATTCATTCCGAAGAAAGTTATACTTTTTTATTCTGTGACCCTTATTGTCACATTTTATTATTATTCGTTAATTTTAATGACATTGACATTTTTTTATATTTTGATCTATTCTGTAGAATACTACAGAATAGATCAAAATTTCGTTTCGCGTTCTACCTGAATTATAGGAGTTTTATGTTACAATTATTTCTTAACAATAAACTTTTTGTTGCCATTTTAGCATCGATACAAATGTTTGAAATGTCTTTATAAAGTACACAACACATACAAATTAGAATCATCTAGAAGAATTGCATATTTTTCCTAATGATAAAAAATGCATAAACCAATTAAAGTACGACACGGCTAAGTATCAATATTCAAGTCTTGATAACAAAACATACCAATATACAATAAAAAGTTCCGAATTGTTTCTATGTATAGATAAAACTTTTTATTTTCGCATTTCATAGCTTGCTGATTGTTAACGATTGACTGATAGCGGAAAAGTCATACATAATTAAAGTGAACAGCCTTTTCTTCAGCGCGTCGATGGTACACAAAAGTTTTATAACACTGTAGCAACATTTTTTTTTTCGTCGCATGATGTTTGTTGCTGGCAACATTTGTTGGATACAGTATGTCTTTGTAGCATGTTTCTAGCAATACAAACTAATGTTGCGCTACCATGAATACGCATGGCTTTAGGGCGTTGCCGGCCTAAACTTTAGGCCAGTATCTCCATTTCTAGGGAGACTCACATCCACCCTTTTGTGGGCCGGATACGATAGGCTGCAAGGAAAGTGTTGTAAGTAGAAGTTGTCATACCAAGCTGGTGTGCAATGTCCCTAAGCAGCTCTCTTTCAGCCAGCTCTGCGCTGTCAGCGCCGGCGGCGAGGCGCGTGGCCTCTTCGCGCAGCGCTCGGTTCTCGCGCTCAAGCGCTCCGGTGCGCCTGCGCAGTAACGCCGCGCTAGCAGCCTCCTGCTCCTCCGGGGATGAACACTCCTCTGTGTCATTTGTTAACACCTGCATAATTTTTTGTGCCGTGTTAAAAGCCTGGTTTGAACTTCAAAGAATGTTTGTAACGTTGATAAGATTAATTCAATACCGGTTTTGAAAAAAATTACAACATTATGACCTAATGGCCGTGGGTCCGTTTCGGGTTTACCTGTTTGCCACAATCATGGCCGTGACAAGAACTTTCTTCAAAGTAAGTGGATTATGTTTTCTCACAAGATAAAATTAAGTTTTGCATAAGGAACAAGATTTATTTTCCTTGTAAGATGAATAGTGATGATATCATTCAGTCAGGATAATAAAAGGTTATTTAAGTATTCTTAACATGCGCGACAGCGGCGAGAATAACTCAATGGATACAAAGGTCAGAAACTCAAAGAGCAAATAAATTCTCATTGCTATTGCTATACAAAACCTTAACAAACCGTTCATTCTTCAACTCTCACACTTACTTTAACTGTTCGAAAACTTTAGTGTCGCTTCATTTTGGCGGATTCTTTTCCCCGATTTCTAGACTGATTTGGGGGAAAACAAAAAAGTTTTTTAAAGGTTAGTAGTCTTTTCAATTTCACGGTTTTTTTTTCCCAACTTCGTGACTGATTTGACGAAATACAAAAAAAAAAGTTCTTTAACCCTTAGTCTGCCGGAACGTAGATCTACGCGAGACACAATTTTTAATTGTGTCTGTAATTACGGCACACAAGCGGTTAAAGGTTATTTATTATCGCTTCAATTTGGCAGATAATTTACTTATCCCTAATTTCTAGGTTTTTTTTTTGGGGAAATACAAAACAAGATATTTTTTTTGTGTTTACCTGTAGTAGATCCGCTTTGGCGTTGAGGTCGTGCCTCAGCTGCGTGATATGGTCACGAGCACTTCGCAACTCGGTCTCGAGTGCGGTGACTCGCGCCTCCAAACGACCATTGGCAGTTAGCAATTCCTTACCGATGCGAGCAGTTAGCTCCAAATCTTTTTCTTTCTGTAAAGAGTTGCACTATATCAGTAAAACATTATGAATACTTCCTTCCACACGACCTACAATCAAATCAAAGAGAACTCACTCGATGAGAAGTACCTATGAAACTATTTTTACGTAGCCAAAATCATATTAAAAAGCGCCAAATATTACAGCGAAAACTTAAAGTTCCAAATGAGACAAAAGTATAAAACACAAACAACAAGTTTGTGACATAAACCAGTCGACAACAAGATGGTGGAGTTTGCCTTGAAGTCCTCGGACTCCCATTTACGTAACACCTCTCTAGACGAATTACATTAGCAAAATAAATAGCATGACTTACTTCTTCTAAG
This sequence comes from Mesoligia furuncula, assembly GCA_916614155.1. NCBI lineage: Eukaryota > Metazoa > Arthropoda > Insecta > Lepidoptera > Noctuidae > Mesoligia > Mesoligia furuncula. The sequence continues at coordinate 12,517,127 of OU744803.1, read as the reverse complement.
AGCCGTGTTACCGCTTCGATGTCATTGTAGGTTTTTGTCATTTGGCTCACCCTGTTGCTGCATAGAACTGTAAAAAGAACACCACTATGTAGCAAACGGCAACAACGTCTATGCTATAGCAAATATAGCATTTCTATAAGCAAGCGCAAATTATATACAACATTATATAGGAATGTGTCCAGATAATTATCTATTTTAAGTATACAAGTAATCATACTTTATATTATCTCTGTCGATGAAGAGATTAATCCTAAATGTTTTCATTGAAAGTATTGGTGCTGATAGTCAAGATATTTAATTAGAAAGTGTCTATACTCATTTATCTACACCTTTATTTATAAAGAAAATAAATGTTAATATTGCTTAGCGTTCAATCCTTACAAACTTATAAGACAATAAAATATCAACTCCACAATATAAATTATCACACATCTTATGCATGCAAAAGTCATCTATAGCTTATTGATAAACCTAAAAATAGTGGATCTTCTCTCATATTAACGTTTCGTCACGCGTATGTAATAAAAAAAAAGTTGATTGGTTTTAAACGATGACTAATATTTAATTTGTCGTACAATGTTATAAACAAACATACTTGGTCAATCGATTACGTTACTATGCTAACTTAGCATTCTTAACAACAGGTGAGTAAAAGCTCCTCATACAATATACATATTTCGTTGAGTCGAAAAACCGGATTTGGTGGGACTTGGTTAGATAAGTACATTCTTGGGCCAAGTACTTATAATATTGGTACCCAACGCGATCAGATACAAGGATCCAGATAAACTACTTTCAATGGTTTAATTAAAGTCAAGATATCGGGACTCGTTTTCTTCTGACTAATGCTAGGTAAATCTTAAATGCTAAGTTTTAATGAGATTTATTTATGTGTGTACGCTTACAATGGATGAATGTGTAGTTAACTCTCAAGACAAAGCCAAAGAGAAAATCTTATTTAGAAACCAATTTTCTAATATGTATTTGTAATATTTGTATTTGAGTACGACAGATTTTCTATTTTAGAAAAAAGCCGTGTAGTATTACTGAATTAGGTATCTAAATGTTTTTCCCTCGATGCCGTTTCTGGCACTTCTTCCAGACGCTATTAAATTAGAATGATTGTGAGTCTGCGAAGCATCATTCTGATAATTTTGTCTTTACTTAGGCTCTCGTTAAATAAAACTCGTGATGGGCTAAAACGTGTCGCTACCACTTTACATAGGTACATTATGTCAACCTTCAACATGACCACAGACTGCGGTTTCATTATGGATCGCTTCATGTAATTTTATAATACATAAGATCACTGATTAAATAAGAGGGAGTTCTGCCGGATTATTTATAATAATTTACTTCCACATTTTTGTTCCACCATTTTTTTAATTTTAACAGTAGTTCGTTTTAATTAAGTCTCTCTCAATAATATACCTATTAGGTAGCCAAGTAGCACAACTGGGTGGTAAAATAGGTCTTTATCATATTTATTTGTAAACTTGGGAGACATGCTACGATTCAGGTATTTGAACTAGTTTACAAATAGTTCAAGGTAACTTTGCTAAAAAATAAATATTTATAGCCGACTATCTATTCTTGGACACACCCAACTCGTTCGTAGGTAACCTACAGAATATTCCCAAAGAGGCCGCAGTGGATCAATATGTGATATTTGAAAGCACTAAAATAGCGTCAAGACTAAACTCATCTCAAAGCTATCCTATTAATAAAGCAATCGATCGACTCGGTGACCTAGATGTGGTGTAAGTATAGCACCCTTGGATTATAACAAAGAGGGATATTTTATTGGTGTCTATAGTAAAGAATGAAGCGAAATTACAGGTGCGATAATCTAACCTAATTGGTGTGATTCATAGAAATGGTAAGAATTTTATAAAGAACTACATTGGACTTTTGACGAGGTATGTGAACAATTTTTAAGCAAACTATTTATGAGCTTCAAAATGAAAAAAAAAAACGAAATGTTTTAATTCGTATCATCATTAATCATACAATTAATTAAATGAAGCTTTAAAAAGAAATTGAAAGGGTTTTATATATCAAAATTCTAATCTAATAAAATAAATACAAACAAAAATCAAACCGGTATTAGTTGAATAATGATTCGGTGTATTATTAATACCGGTTAATCCACTCGTTGAAACTTTGTAGAAACTTTTACACACTAAAAACATTGTATCTACAATTTCGACTTCCCGTGCATAATATTGCCCCTTTATTCGTGCAAACAATCACTGTAATACACAGGCACAATGGGCGGATAATTCGATACCACGCACGGTACTTAGTGAACTCAAATCGCTAAGTATCGCAAAACATCGTGTAAGCACGCACTGTAAACAGCGAATAACGTTTAGTTTCGCCGCTTGCCCGTTTCAATCACAATGAATGATAAGATATCGCTGAATTTTAAAATTTGCGCTCAAATATTTACAATTCACCTATTGTGAGTACAATTACCTGTTCTACTTATAAATTGTCTACTAACCCGGGAGTACATCACGTGTGTTTGGCCTCTGGGCGTTCATCGAACCCCTATTGTTCGATCACTAAATGCAACATTACACATGAACTGAACGCTTCGAGGAATGCCACTAGCTGGAAGTTACATCGATGAACACTGGCTTGTAACGTTGGCGACAAAGCGACAAATACGAGCGTGAAGTTCCCGATCAAGTAAGTGACTGTGGAGCGCGAGAACTACGCAATGGCGTGTGGACTCCATGGCGCTCTTGCGGAGGGCACATAAAACATACGTTTCTATTGTATCCAATCTGTGGGAACAGTGAATTACAAAACAAATAAGTATACATCGACATTTTTTACAGTTAACGTTGTAATTTTTAACGTTTCATTAAACGCATTGTTTCAATTAATTCGCTTTCGATTCTCACATGAGTTTTATTTTTATTGTTTTAAGATTTAAGTACTTTATGTTAGTAAGTCTATGTACATAAAAGTGTATGTCCAAAGAAACTCACTAGTCTAATTTATTACGCTTGACACTCATACATAAGTGTCGAAGATTATGTATTTTACATTGAAGAATTTATTATGATTAGTATTTTACAACATAAACTTTAACGAGGTACAAAATGCTTTTAGTGGCGAAGCTGCTTCCAATAAAAACGTATGGGAACCGACTGATATAATAGCTCCATTGAATGCGACGCGGGCGCAGGTATGCGAGTGTTTCCCACTCTTACCTAACTCTAAGATTACAACGGATATTGATTGTGTTCGTGCTTACATCTCTCACACGATACTGAAAGACTTTCACAGTTTTTGTTGCACTCACTTCCAGTACAAAACTTCTTACAGTGTTGCCATATTCCGGAAGCCAAAAATAACAAAGGTAAAAAATAAATTTTGTTGGAATATGATTTAAGCTTATGGTAGTTTTACCAATTTAGCGCAAAGAAAAATGCTATAAGACAGTAATTATTAATGTCATTTTGTAATTCAAATGGTGAACACACAAATGAGTACTTAACCCTATAATCTGAAAATAAAACAATAAAATTTTTTCGATTATTTTTGTTAGGTATTCTAATAAGATTACTGAACACTAACAGACATCAAAAAATATCACATTACTTAAATATTATTATTAGCTGTGATTTTTTTTACTCATGGAATATTTCACTTTCACTTCAAACTCCATGAAAAAAGGAATACTTATTATTTCACAGAAAGCTACCCTTAATCGCTAACCAAGCAACCCTTAATCGTAATCAACTATTATGAATGATTGTGCCAATTTTACCACAGTTTTTAATTACATAGTATATATATATATTTTTATCTTTTATTTTTATCTCTTTATCAATGCACGTTCCCATTTTTATTCAGAGAATTTTAAATTTATGTCGACCACTTTTAATCTTATTTTTATCAATATTAATTTTATGTTTATTTATGCATTTGCTACTGTAGTGTTTACCTAAAGTAATTGTTGCGGTGTAATTTAATTTTAAGAATATAATAGGTCACTCGCTGTATTCAGCGTGAACGATTCTTGGTAAACCTTATAAAATAAATAAATAAAGTCTGTCTGGCAACCCTATGCAAGTCTTACTCATGGAAGTCATAATTGTTAGCACATACATACATAGAACGCGACAGGAATTATTTTAACGAAGGAGGTCTTACTACATAAATCCTACACACCCTGCTTTCCGTTTAAAGCTTTTAATTAAAAGTACCTATCTATAAAGGAAGAAGAGCACATTTAGCGTCATTAATTATTAGAAAGCAATGAAAAGGGTTAGTTAAGTACATAAATGGGTAATGCTGTTTATTTTTTACAGTGAAAAGGGTTTTTTATTGTTTAGGTTAGTTGCAAAACTAATCTTCTAGATTTTTTTTTTTGTGGTTAGGTAATTGACAGGCCCTTCATGTTACAGTGATTACATGGCATAAGCACAACTAAAGAATGGTATGCAAATCACCGCCTTGCATAGAAGAAGAAAAGCGAGAAAATGGTCAAACGACATAGGAAGTGGCAGCAAGGGATGAGATGATCGACAATGACAACCGTACCCATCTACATGATGCTGTACCTCTATCAAGGAGCAAGGTCCTGATGACGCGAAAGTATAGTCGGCCGAACTTGTCCCTCGCGACGTGGTACAGGAAGTCGGGGTATTCTCCGAGACACTCTTGGAGTTCTGCGTCGGGCAGGTAGCTCAACTCCTGGAAGAGCTCGGGATCGAAGCCCGGAGGCGGCGAGGCGCGCGAGCCGCCCGCGCACCCCGCGCCCGAGCTCGTGCAGCCCTCCGCCGTGACGCGCGCGACCCGCGACCATCTGCTCCGCCCGCTGCACGCCGGCGATCAGTCCCAAGCGCCGATTAACTTCCTTATGTGTCCACTTTTTGTATTGTATCACTACGTTTCCTATGCACAATGTCTCCGACGTAAAGTCATCAATGAACTGAACTGACAAACCATTTTACACTCTGCTAAAACCAATATTTATAGTGACGTAATACCTGTAAAATCACGAGAATCGTGTCGACCACTGACATGAGGATGTAATGGAACACGTCTGACGGGATAGTGTAAGTAGCTGGTGGATATCTGCAGCACGCTCGGGTGGCCAAGCGAGCTGCTTAAATTAACTCTCTTATGAAATTCATAATACGCAAAGCCCGATTATAGCGCTCACGCCATGTAAATGTTTAGACCCAGCGTTAGTAAATTGAATGAGGTTTAACTCTGATGTTGGAGTTATCGATCTAAACACCGAAATGAGGGCAGAGTCGGGCGCTCCCCACGCCTTCGTTTAGGTAAATGTTAGATGTAATGAATAGGGTGTGTTTTATTTATGTTTAGTTAGGGAAAGAGGTATTTTCATTAACAATCAGGAGTACCTACCCGGTACCCGATCAAAACATACAGGACAGGACAAATAATTTTAATTTTCTTATTTTATAACTACCGGTCCTCGCCAGTTTCGCACGGGTGCAATTTTTTTGTCGAATTTCCGAAATTCTCTTTCATACAAACCTTGTACTGGCCATACCGAACACAACAAAAAAAGAATTATCCGATTTGGTGCAGTCATTCGGAAGTTATGCGCGTACAGACATTTCGGCGACTTTGTTTTATACTATGTAAGGATAAGGAAGGATGAAAATAACGTAATATCACGCTTGTATTTTCCGAGGGGTTGGGCTGTGGTGCATGTATACTACACCCACAGTTTGCAAGTTATGTTCAAGTCCCATATACCTAATAGGGGGCGAGATCCTATTGAAATACAACCATTATTATTTAAAAATTTAAGGACGTTAGCGTTATTGACACGGAAATAAATAATCTATCTGAGATAGTCAACCATTGGAACAATACCCAGACAAACAATTCCTATTCTTCATAGTTCGTGCTAGCTGATGCGAAATACTCTTACTTCGGTATTCCACTATTGAAACTCCGGTATTGATTGATAAATCGCCGAATGCAAAACATTCAATGACTTTTGAAGACCCAATAAATACTTAGTCTGTACTTAAATCACCAGATAAGTTTTTCATTTGGTAGCGTTTTCACGGTCAAGTCAAAAAAAAACAAACGCATTAACGGTGTAATTGCTCAGTTGCCTCTAATTTCCTGAATAACCTTAAGAAGATGAGTCTGAAGTGCGCTACTGACATTGTTCAATGAATAAAAACAGTATGTACAGTCAGCAACATAAGTAGATTAACACATCAGTTTTTTTAATCTCAATTATTTTAAGTTAGTCTGCTGCAATTTTAAAGAAATACATTGCTCAATAACTGAGATTTAAAAAAACTGAAGTGTTAATCGACTTTCGTTGCTGACCGTACGTACAGTTAAAATTGCCTTAGTTTAGGAGAATGGCGTTACTTAAGTAGCCTGTAATTATCTACTACAATTTTCGTATGAGCGTCATTTGACCTGAACTTTTTGTTGATTACACCCTACACCGGCGAACCTCTATACATCTTTGTGCCATTTTTTCCAAATAAATATGAAATGCGGCTATAACGTGCTAACAATCAATCTTGGCTTAGTGAATGCTAGAAAAAAAACCGGGCAAGAGCGAGTCGGACTCGCGCACCGAGGGTTCCGTAACATCCGGGTTTATGCATAAGGTTTATGTTTATGAAATTAAATGGTTTATTTTTTATTTTTGAGTTGATTGAATGAATGGTAAATTGTAGTTTACGATTTTTGACGAATTAAAAAAAACTACTTACTAGATCTCGTTCAAACCAATTTTCGCTGGTAGTTTACATGGTAATGTACATCATATATTTTTTTTAGTTTTATCATTCTCTTATTTTAGAAGTTACAGGGGGGGGGACACACATTTTATCACTTTGGAAGTGTCTCTCGCGCAAACTATTCAGTTTAGAAAAAAATGATATTAGAAACCTCAATATCATTTTTGAAGACCTACCCATAGATACCCCACACTTATGGGTTTGATGAAAAAAAAATTTTGAGTTTCGGTTCTAAGTATGGGGAACCCTAAAAATTTATTGTTTTTTTTCTATTTTTGTGTGAAAATCTTAATGCGGTTCACAGAATACATCTACTTACCAAGTTTCAACAGTATAGTTCTTATAGTGTCGGAGAAAAGTGGCTGTGACATACGGACGGACAGACAGACAGACAGACAGACGGACAGACAGACAGACAGACAGACATGACGAATCTATAAGGGTTCCGTTTTTGCCATTTGGCTACGGAACCCTAAAAAACGATATAATTTTGCATTATTATTTTTAATCTCTCTTGGCATTCCTCGGGACTCTGGGGTTCCAAAGGGCTTTAGAATGTGTACGAGGACCCGAAATCAAATCGTAGAGGCCCGTTAGACGTTTTTAGAAACTAACCGACGATTATCTCTGTTCGTATTTGCAAGTGCACCTAATGACAACCCCTGGTTGGTGTAGGACTAATGTGAATATTATCAATTTTATATTTATTTTAATGAAATCTCAATTTAGTGCGACGTCTGCTGTTGCAAACTATATGACTTGTGTACTGCTAAATTTCTGAAACTATGCCGTGCCCAAATTATTTTGTTACGTGCCACCAATGGCACGCGTTGCCATTGGTTCGCCATCCCTGCCCTACACTGTGCAAAATGTATTTGATATTTCTTAGTTGATATATTTCTCATAATGTAAGTAGTTTATCGAGTTGGTAGAGAAGTGAAGGCCAGGCTGCACGTGATTAAACGTTGACGTCGAGCAACCTCTCCGAAAGGCTTTACTCTACAACCGGTAATGCACAAAAGTGTACAAGCGACAAATAGACATTGCACGACTGTTGAAAGTATTCTAGACAAAGACATTTGACGTGATTCAATTGAGGAAAATAGTCTTTCGATTCCTAAATTTACGCATACAATGACCTCACATTGTTTGTCACACCTGAATCAATTTTATATCTATCAATTTAAACGACATAGGTAAGGTACCAACTTTTTATTTCAATTTTCATCTCATGGTCACGGTCATTTTTATGGTCGTTTACCTTCGTCTCACCGGCCTTCCAAACTTCAACTCTATTAAGTCAAGATATTTTCCTTTAGTTACTTTACGATTCAGGTGATTTATTGGTCGGCAATGCGTTTTTAAACTTAAAGCAATTAGTCCAACATTACATATACATAATGTTACGCTTGAGCATCCTGCACGATTAACCGAAATAATCGCACATACTTAATCGACCGAATCTTACTGGTTTAAGTTACCAGACCGAATGATTTATCGGTCTCTGTAATTTATGAAATTCTACCCGACTCAGTTACTACTCTAAGTTAATTACTTTTCATATAATTTATTACGAGATCAAGAAAATGTGAAAATTATATATATACTTAATTAAACTTAGTTTTCCTTGTACAAATTCACCGATCAAGACCGTAAAATCATCAAACGAATTTGAACCTATTACGTGGTTATCTATCAATGACATTGATCTCAAAATTTGCTATAATAATTACCTTACAAACTTTATAGTAAAATGAAAGTAGGTTAACAGAATCTGACGTAATTTTGGCCCTGTACGCACCCGCGAATACACTCATACCAATGAGCAGACAATGTCAGACGCTCTATTAACAATGTCGAGGACTGGTCAAGTTTTGGTGATGGTGTATACTCAGGGGACGCGTCACGTGATGACCACTACTTCCAACTCCATGCTAAACAAGCATATCCAAGTGAAAGGTATTATCACCGGTATTATTCGTAAACATAGATTTCAACATAAGTATTAGGTACGCCACTATACATACTGCATGCAAATACAACACTTGCTTCACATAAAGTACCGATTATTACAAAATTCTAGAACAATAAACTAATTATCGATAAGCTTTTGAATTAACCCACACAATGACAATATAAATTCCAATCTAACCACTGAAATTACACACAAAACAACCTTTATCTCAAAACAAGGCGATTTCTTTTAGTAACGGTTCTAGTGTTTGAGGCCAGTGGTAATAAACTTTCACGATCAAGTGCAGGTGTCTGCAGTACGGAGGCAGCACGCTATTTGCGCGAACACGACACATATGAACGGTATCGAGACAGATTCGCGCAGCGTACGGCCGGCCACGTCCACTTCCGCCGATACCATACCAATAACTAAAACTTAAATTAGTATTCTACACGTTCAAGTCATACTAAAATTACTCACAACGTGCACACTATGTATATAATTAAACGGCGCTACTGATACAGTCCTCACTGGACGAATTTATTAAGATAAGCTGTCTGATAACGAGCACGCAAGTGATATGACAAAACTATTAACATTCAAAGTGCGATTATTATCAAATTATCTACCTAAGTATGTAATGAAGATATTTCAGCTACCTACATAAAAGAAATTTACTAAAAGCAAAAGCTAATATTGTATGCGTCATCAATTCATTTACAGACATTCTTTAAAACATTTAATATAAGTAAAATAGAAATAATAAATGGCATATTTAAATATTTTTGTCAAGTGTTATTTATATTTTTTGTTGAATTGTAATATAGAAATAAATCAACCTAAATATAAAGTAAACGGTCAACCTTAGTAAACTCATGATATACTAACAAAGGTCTTAGGTTAAATAAGCAAATTTCCTTACGAATACGTCATACACAGTACTACACCTAATAATTATTATTTCTTTAAAATAGATATAATGAGTTGAATTAAGTAAATAGATGTGTACTGTGTGCCTACAGTCGCGTCATTTTACTTTGGACAGTCTAAAGTACAGGAAGCAGAACTAAGATTTTTTATCGGAGTTTTTTTTTTATAGAGGATATTGACAGAAACTAAAACTGATCAATTTAATGCGCATCGAATATGACTGATATTCTGTTTCTTGTCAATATTTGAATTTTTGATGTTATGGAATTCTGAATACCTGACTTTGGAGTTTGAATTTGTGGTGATGGGAGGATTCAGTAACAGCATTTGGTTAAAGTTAAATTTTTGATGTTACGATACAGAAAACCGGACTTTGGTTTGTGTTTGTACTTTTGGCGTTGGGGGATTCTGAAAACCTAAATTTGGTGACAGTCTAACCAATTAGGAAAGGGGTTCTATTAACTCTTATAATTTTAACCCTTTTCTTAGTCGAGGCACAGATAATATAATACTGTCGAGGTATTAGAAATTTATTTGCAACTAGCTGTGCCCGTGCCCTCGTTAGCGTGGCTGTCGGAAAACAACAATGTATCTCTTTACTAATTCGTCTTCTAAAATAAAAGTAGCCTAAAGTTAGTGCCAGTGAAAGTCCCGTCAAAATCGATCCAGCCATTTCGAAAATTTACCGGAACAAACAGGCAGACAGACCAATTGTTTGTTTTGTTATAAGTACCGTAACGTATATACTTTCATATGCATTTAGTAAAAAGCTGTTAATTTGACATTACAAACAGACACTTAATTTTTAGGGTTCCGTACCCAAAGGGTAAAAACGGGACCCTATTACTAAGACTTCGCTGTCTGTCCGTCTGTCTGTCTGTCTGTCACCAGGCTGTATCTCAAGAACCGCGATAGCTAGACAGTTGAAATTTTCACAGATGATGTATTTCTGTTGCCGCTATAACAACAAATACTAAAAACAAAATAAAATAAATATTTAAGGGGGGCTCCCATACAACAAACGCGATTTTATTGCTCTTTTTTGCTCGATATCAAAAATGGCAGCAGGTAGGCACTTGAAACATTCACAAAATACTCAATTGTATTTTAACTTTAATAATAAATAATAAAATTAAAATAAAATAAATATTTAAGGGGGGCTACTATACAACAAACATGTTTTTTTCGGCGTTTTTGCCTTGTGGTACGGAACCCTTCGTGTGCGAGTCCGACTCGCACTTGGCCAGTTTTTTTCATTTTTAGTTGTATAGACTTGGAACTGACTTTTTAAATAGATGTGTTGCATGTTTTAGTTGAAAATCACTTACACCCAATGAACATTCAATCGCAGACCGTTACGCATAATGATTCAGGTTACTATACTATATTTCCTAGTGCGCGGTTAGGTGCGCACAGCTTAATAAAATTATTTTTAACTGTATTGTGGCAAAACTAACGTTTTTATTTAAACGTTAGTAGTGAATTCAATGTGCAGTAAAGTCACACAACTATTGAAAACATAACCCTCCTTTTGGGCTTCGCCGCAGTCGGGTAAAAAGGGGTGTTACAAAAAATGTTTTGATAGAAATTAATTTAAATATTTGAATTAAATTTCCGCATATATCTATCCGGAGAATATTTATATACTGAATGTGAATGATGTCAATATAAACAGAAGACAGGAGAAAGATATCATAAATCAATATAATATGTGGATCTGACAGTTCCCATTATACACGGTATCCATGTATAAAACACATAGTTGGTCATCCATGTATACTTAATACGAAGTTGGTCAACAGGAAGCTTTTAGGATTATTTCAGAGTGCAACTTCTCTCTTTCCCATTAATTATGTGCAATCAAGCGTCTTAATAATATAAAGATATATATTTTATCATAAAGATGAATTGGACAATTTCCCATATTTATATTTGTGAGTGATTGCGTTGAAAACAATAGCTTCGAAGACTGTTATACGCATGCCCATAACTTTATGCTGGAGTCTTGCGAAATGGCTGAAGGGTGACTAACAATTTGTTAACATTCAGGAATTCTGCAGTGTAGACACTATGAGAACCTCCTCCTTTTTTAAGTAGGTTAAAAACGTATTACATAGAATACATATTATTGCATATACGGGTGTGCATATACATACATATGTAACTAATCCCATATAAATAAATAATCTTATATGAAAGCATACGCTGTCGGTAATTTTATAACTCGTTCATTTATAAAACTGAAAGAAACAATAGACTAACTCAACATTAGCACTATGTTTAATTGACTGCTTGACGATAAAGTTAATAGAAAACATTGCACTGAAAATGCATCTTGAAAGTCTAAATACGCTTAAATACGGGAAACAGACAGTTGCTATTTAAATTTTGGAAAGAACTACACAACAAAACAATGAACATAATAATTATGCTCTCACGGTCAAGATAACAGATCTGGCTCACAGCTGTTGCGCGTTGCGACGCCGGCCGCGTCGCCGTCGCGTCTTGTGTCCCCCAACTCCCAAACCACCCCCAATCGATGACGCAGAGACTTGCTAATTTACCTTCTACAGCATGCCGAATATTATACTGGTATTACCAAAATGTTGATAAAAAGGTAAACATGTGAGTAAAACACTACTATGGCTACAAGCGCAATGTTTCACCCTCTTACATAAGATATAGTATCACAAAATACAGTCTATAATGAATGACACAAACGTAAAGAACTTGAATTTCGTAGTGTTATACCGCTTTTTTCAGGATGAGGCACGTGTGTTAAAAAACGCTTTGATACACGGTCGGTGCAACGGTGCACCTCTACTCTCTAAGTTTAGCACGGCTCGGGGCGTAAGATGCGCGATGCGTGCGGCGCACGTCGTTTTTCGGCGTCGCGGTATCGATCGGGCCGTTGCGGCGGGCGATGAGGGAGCACGCGTGCCGCGTGGCTACCGGCGCGACCGGCACTGGTGGTCGCGCGTCTCTATGCTCGCGCAGGCGCAGTGCTGCCACCGATATGACTAGCATACCGACCACCCGGCGCACAAATACGTCACCCACATAAACAATGCGGTTGAGGCTATAATATACGATAGAAAATCATAATAGGAATTTGCGGGTAGAACATAAAAGTAATAAATATTTACTGATACTTACAACTCAACAACAGGGAAGAATGTATGACGCGATTTCATTCAAGTACCTATTTAGTTACTTGTACTTATCTAAATTCTTCTATTTCTACAAAATTATTCTGCCTCTGAATAAGAAATTAATTGAATCCTTCTGAGAAAATATAATAAAGACAAGTCATAAAAGACAAGCCACATTATGTACTAACTAAATAAGCACTTTAATAACAATATTCTCGGAAAATAGTCTATAAAAATGTGTTTTACTGTTAAGTAGTATTTTTTAGGGTTCCGTACCCAAAGGGTAAAAACGGGACCCTATTACTAAGACTTCGCTGTCTGTCCGTCTGTCTGTCACCAGGCTGTATCTCAAGAACCGCGACAGCTAGACAGTTGAAATTTTCACATAGTATGTATTTCTGTTGCCGCTATAACAACAAATACTAAAAACAAAATAAAATAAATATTTAAGGGGGCTCCCATACAACAAACGCGATTTTTTTGCCCTTTTTTGCTCGATATCAAAAATGGCAACAGGTAGGCACTTGAAATATTCACAAAATACTTAGTTGTATTTTTACTTTAATAATAAATAACAAAATTAAAATAAAATAAATATTTAAGGGGGGCTCCCATACAAAAACGTCATTTTTTGCCTTTTTTGCTCGATATCAATATTATAGGTAACAGGTAGGCACTTGAAATATTCACAAAATACTTAATTGTATATTTACTTTAATAATAAAATTAAAATAAAATAAATATTTAAGGGGGCTCGCATACAACAAACATGTTTTTTTCGGCGTTTTTGCCTTGTGGTACCAAGTGCGAGTCCGACTCGCAGTTGGTCAGTTTTTATTTGTATATTACCGGACTAGGTACAACTGACAAGTGGCAATTAACATCTTAATAACAATAAAAAAATGCTTGAGAATACTTGTAACTTAGGTCCTATTTTAAAATAGGTATCTACCTATTTTAACCTAGCCTATTTTACCTAAGTGCCTATCTTAAACCTTGATAGCGTTATGCCCTTTTATACCAACACAAGAGATTCTTCCTGGTTGCGAACTTCATTACTGAAGGTCGTGTCGTGTCCCTGAAAATCCTTCGTGGCTTTGTGAATGATGTTCTTCCACTTCGCGCTTCGTTCGGTTCTCAAAGAGGATCGAGGCAAACAAGGGATTAGGATATTGTAAAAACTGCATTCATTCATTATTTTAAATTCTACTGCCATTATTTTGGTTTCGTTTCATTAGTTCGGTTTTGAGCACAGCTCAAAATAAAAGCAGAAAAATATTTAGTTTTTATTTTATTTTTGTAATAATTGCACGTCATCATCTGCCTAGCCTTTTCCCAGCTATGTTGGGCTCGGTTTCCAGTCTAATCGGATGCAGCTGAATACCAGTATTTTACATGGAGCGACTGCCTATTTGACCTCCACAACCCAATTACTGGGTAATACGATACCCCTTGGTAAGACTGGTTGTTAGCTTTTCAGGCTTCTGACGACCCGCAACGACTTTCAAACATCCACGAATGACAGCCGGGACCAACGGCTTCATAAATATACCGCGATTGACCAAGTATATTTTAAAATAGATCGACCAAGTATTAGGTAGATTATAAAAAAAAATACAGTATGATTTTTTGAACAGCAGCTCTCCAAATAAAAGAGATTGAAGATTTAGATTTTAGAAATACATCTATAAATCATTTCATTAAAACTGTACCTATTTAAGATTTTTTTTAATACTTATACATAGTTTATATTTTTACTCAGCCTTTATTGTTTGTAAAATAACACCCAGGCTGCTAACCGCCTATAAGTAAATACCAGCATAGACTAATGTAATTCAATATTTATTTTAAATTTTATAGTATAAGATAAACAAATTGAGTACCTATTTTAGTATTGCCCCTATAGCCTCGTGATGTAAATTAATGTTTAATTCAAAAACAATTAATTCATCAACATTTAACGGGTAAATAAATAGTATTTTTATTCTGTTTTAAATACCTACACTGCATGTGATTTTTATGAGCTAAGTATTAACAATTGCATTTTGAGCGAAAGTAATATATTGCATGTAAGACTATAATTTTATGAGTGATTCATAACATAACATACTAGTTATGGATTGATTGATTATATATTGATTATATATATTAATAGTTTTAAAACTACTCAGTAGGTATACTTTCATTAGACGCACGTTCTTTTATTGTTTCTATAATACTAGCACTAAACTGCATAACATAATATAAAATCGCGCCCGTAATCCTCGACGGGTTAAGCAGAGGTGTACAGACGCCAGCACGTCAAGCTACCCGAAACTGTCAAATTTTCCCAATCAACTTTGAACCTTATGTTTTAGCGATAAGTAAGTTGAAAATCTACTAAAGACATTTGACAGATTGTAGTAGGTTATGTTTAAGCTCATGTAAAAGGAGGCAAGCCTATTGCCATCAACCGGGCATAGATCCACATTCCGGGGTGCTACTGAGAAATTCCTAATGGAGACCCGAATAACAGTTTTCCTAGCCTGGGAATCGAACCCAAGGTTTCATGCTCAGCAGTAACGTTTGCGTACAGTACAAGGCATTCCATTTGATAAAACATTAATATAAAATACCTTTCGTGTGAAATACATGTTTCATATAAACCATAGATTCTGCTAGCCTTTATAATAAAAACATTCAAAGACAATGCATAAAAATTGTTATGAGCGTGTACGCCGTACGGCATTTCATACAAACTTGCAAGCCCTTGTTTTTAGAAATTAATGAACCGATTTTAATGAAACTTTATACGCATAAGATAAGCAGTATACAAAGGTCTAAAAAGTTAGTAGAGAACATTTTCGAAATGTCTTATTTAAAAAAAAATTATTTAAAAAATAAAAAAAACCCGACTGCGAAACTGAAAAGCTACAAACAAGCCCATTTTAAATCAAATAAAAGTTGGAAGCAGGCGGGACCCATTTCAATTTGAAAATATGATAAAAATGGTATGGGTCCCGCCTGCTTCCAACTTTTATTTAATTTAAAATGGGCTTGTTTGTAGCTTTTCAGTTTCGCAGTCGGGTTTTTTTTATTTTTTAAATAATTTTTTTTTTCCAGCTTTTTAGTTTACAAATGTGAAAGATTTCGCAAACGATTTAGTTCTTGGTACTTGTTTTTTACGTTTTGTCACTTCGAATTACTTTTAACCATATAAGTTATATATATTTTTGTAATTTTTTAAAACCCTTTATTTTGATACCCCACTCAATAGGTTTCGAGAAAAAAAATTTTTTTTTGAAGACATATTGCGCCATAAATCGGCCATTTTAATTTTTTTTCAATTTTGATATACCCAGTGTCACTCTCACAATTAAGACGAATCTAACGGCACCTCTCAAGCTGAAATCGATCAAGCCGTTTAGGCTACAAAGCGTGCCAAAGAAATATACATACATACCTACATACATACATACATACATACATACATACATACATACATACATACATACATACATACATACACTCGAAAAACATAACCCTCCTTCTGACGCAGTCGGGTAAAAAAGATAACTGGTAATCTCTGTTTCTATAGAAAATTTAAAATCGGTCTAATTTGGCTGTAACACTATTTTTCGAAAATGATCTCTACTAACTTTTTAGACCTTTGTATCCTGCTTATGCGTATGAAGTTTCATTAAAATCGGTTCACTAATTTCGAAAAACAAGGGCTTGAAAGTTTGTATGAAATGCCGTACGGCGTAAACGCTCATAACATGTTTTATGCATTGTCTTTGAATGTTTTATTATAAAGGCTAGCAGATTCTATGGTTTATATGAAACATGTATTTTACACGAAAGGTATTTTATATTAATGTTTTATCAAATGGAGTGCCTTGTACTGGACGCAAACGCTACTGCCAAGTATGAAATGTCGTACGGCGTAAACGCTCTTAGGCATTGTTTAATGATGAAACATCATGCATACTCACGGAAGTAATTGAGAGTCTCCCTGATCTGGTCAGGAGTGAGTGCGAGGTCTTTGTCGCTCACCGGCAGGGCCGGGGATGGTATGAACCAATCTTGATTCTCGTATCCTGGAAAACATCAAAATATTTTACAACACAGCTATTACAAACATACCACCATTAAAATTGTATATGTGGAAGGTAAACACTTCGTACTTTGTATGGTATGTGCTAGTATAGTACATAGTTCAATTTGCACCAATTGCTGAATAATACACTCATTGAAATAATTACTGATACTCAGTACTCATGAACCCAAACACACGACAACGTCACAGGGCCTCTGAATCACACGATACATCAACTGCCGTCAACCGCTTTATCCCACCACCAATTCAAATCTATTCAGTTCGCGTCCTATTACAATGACTTTTAGCTAAATGTCGAGAACTTCTCACGAACCAAGAATACATTGCTTTAATTTTACACCTGCGAGTACACCCACTTACTACGAGCCCGGCGTAATTATATCATTACAGTTTTAAAGTTACATAACAGCATGTGAGTGCACGTAAAGTAACTGTTCGACTTAGAAGCCACTAAAGGTCTTCCTCGTTATACAGTTACAGGGGAACATAACGTGAGTCGGCATTATGATTAAACTTTCATTATGCAGTTGACTAGTAGAGCAGGCTTGAACGGTATTTCCATTAAAATATCTAGCATCGGATAGTGATGGTGTTATGTGCAGCGAACGCAGCAACTTGACAGATGGCACGCATCAGACCGGTCGGGGACGCATACTGGCCAGCGGGCGATGACTCGAGCGATGAGACACCATTATTTATAGCGTTAAGAACGGCGCCGGCGCCGGAAACCACGACTCGAACACTTACAAAGACGGAACACCACATATAGCCCACTTCTACTTTGTCAAATTCTTACCATTTCTTTCAAAATATATTATGTAAGCAGAAAGATTTTTGAAATGGAATCCAACATAAATACGACTTACTTCACAAGCTTAGACAGATGAGTCATAATATTTAACGAAACGTCAGATATTATGAGTATCGTTATACTATTAAATTTAATATGAAATGACGCAGTAAGGAGTAGAAAGTTCGCCTTCAATCAACTTACAAGAAATATGTTGGTACCTATATTAATTTTATTTATTACACTTCCTTATGAATATGGCTAACAACTGTTTCAGCGAAATGATTGTCATTCGCCTTTGTAGGAACATACTAAGTATAATAATA
Source organism: Mesoligia furuncula (assembly GCA_916614155.1). Taxonomy (NCBI): domain Eukaryota; kingdom Metazoa; phylum Arthropoda; class Insecta; order Lepidoptera; family Noctuidae; genus Mesoligia; species Mesoligia furuncula. Next base: position 12,499,109 of record OU744803.1, on the reverse strand, counting down.
ATTAGCGTTCAAAAAGTGAATAAAAGTTTATAAGTCTGGACTGCAGTCTAAAGAAATTTTAAATAATGAGAAAATATTCCTAAATTACCGTTTTACTTTCAGAGAGTACTTCTAAACCGTATTCCATTTCGTTGGTGGAGTCTGACATTTAGAGAAACTATTGTGCCCCTGTCTCGCAAGAGACCTTGCCATTCCAAGAGAGTCGTTGCACACCGTCGTTCAGTAGGCCTGGAAACTAAACGTTCTAGTTCATTGGAATGCATCATTGAGACTGATCTTATAAATAAATATACGAATACAAAGCATTCAATTATAGGCCTTATCGCCTTACAATGGTGTACAGCAAATCGAATAGCTCTAATAAGATATAGTACAACCAACAACATAATACATCTCCCGGCTTAAACGTCTTGAGCCTATCAACAATGTCGAGCAAAAAAATGCTCACAAGTAGGCTACGCCCCAGTTACTGAGCACTGACCTGATGAAATTTACGCAGAACTTCTGAAACAAAACTAGGACGCCTGTAAAGATGAATATTTGCATAAGGCTTTTCTTGTTTTTTAATGTCAACTTAAGAAATGAATATTTGTAACAATCTGACATACATACATCACATTTACATCTTGTGAAATAATACTTTAGGGTGTAAAAGCATTAAGTTTCAGCTTTGGGGGAAAGGCAAAATTCCCAACACCAAAAATATTAGTTTTTTTTATTATTGGGCAATGGTTTACTTCGTGACGAAAAGACATAAGCTGCTGAGAAATTAGTACCAGGTCGTGCCTGTCGCTTATATTTGAACAAGGTAGCAATCAAGGCCCTACCCTAACGTGACCTCCGTAGTTTAGAAGTACAGACGCCAGCACATTAAGCTACCCGAAACTGTCAAATTTTCCCAATCAATTTTGAGCCTAATGCTTTAGCGATAAAGTTGAAAATCTATTAAAGAAATTTGACAGATTGTAGTAGCTTGATATGCTGGCGTCTGTACTTATATTAACGAAATTTTTTCAAACTAATAAACATCATCATTTACCGGTTGTAGAAAAGTATTTTTACCGCACCTTCGCCCTAAGTATATCCAATAAACACTTCACAGAATGCTAAGTTAACCGTTAAACCCATAGATATGTTTTTAATATATTTCTATGGTTAAACTTATAGGAATATAGACCAAAACAGTATTTTTGGTAAAAAAAAAACTATTCCTCAAAACTTAAATAGAAATGACGGAAAGTCCCTCCTTTTTTAATTGGCTTAAAAACTTACCCAGGGAGTACATTTAGATTTTTCTAAATCTGGCTATTAATAAAATAAAACGAGTGATTCAAATTCACCGAAAGCACTCACAAATAAAGCGATGAAAGTCCGGAACTAAATCAGAATATTGTGATCAAGCATAAAGAATTCCTTTAAACTTTGGAACGATTCCAAAATACTGCTACAGATAGAGCTTTAAAAAATACGTGACTCGTCGAAAAACTTGTCAACATCGTGCATCGTCCGGTCACAGGATTCGCTCAATTATTAATTTTAAAACGACTCTAGAAAACACAAGGACATTGTTCTAGACGCTTTTCAGTATACTCAACTCTTAATAATTAATACTTTAACAACCCCCTTCCAGTGGTCCCCATAAAACTAAATATAGATGTTGTAGTGATATTATACGACCATGAAAACACAAGTATTGATTTTTGGGTGAATCCGGCCGTAAATATGGCGAAATTCCCCCACCCTCCATTTTGGCTAACGGGCTTACTATACTTAGTTGTAGGCGCAGTCTCAACATTTTCATGAATTTTCATTAAAAGCTCTCTATATTTTGTTAGATATATCAACCATTTTTGCGAAATAAAGCTTTTAAGCGTAGATATAGAACTAAATGAAAACTGCGACTATGAAAAAAACAATGATTTTGGGTGATTATGATAAAGTAAACAACTCTTTGTGAATGATTTGCTAAAAGCTCATTGAAAGAAAGCTTTGCCAGTTTGAAATGATTGAACGAAAAAGTGAAATCTTAAAGCAAAGCGCATAAAAGTGTCTGTACCTCCAAATTGTGTGAGACTGTCGGCTCTCAAGCGATATTTTGGTATATTTTCTTGTAGAAGACTGACTATCTCTACCTCGGGCACCTCCTCGCTATTGCACACCTCTGTTGACAAAAGAAACATTAAATGGAAATGTGCTAGCTTCAACAATTATAGTAGCAGATTTATTTACAATTTTCTAAGCAGTAGGTAGGTAGTAGAACAGGTATGGATCAAGATAATGAATAGTTGGAAAGCTGCAAGTTTCAACGCAATGTCGTGACTAGAAAAGTTGAGCGCATTGCAGTATTTAACTGTATAGCCGCTTTGTATGTTGCAGGGAGTGTCTACTTTCCGTATTTAGTATGGGTACGGCGCTTGCAGACAGAATCGATATCTGCCTCCCGGCGCGTCGGCGGCTGACCGATCTGCGGGGGCATGCACTTCTGCAATGTCCTTGCACCACCCTCCGCAAAACGTATTTCGTATAGAGTTCATGCTTGGGTTAATTATGTACAAATTAAGGACGCGTTTACGAAATGACGCGCTTCAATTTTAGGTATTGAGTCTTACTACTACACGTGCACGGCTCACACACACAGCGACATGCGCGAAGCGGTGAAATTATGAGTAAATTGACACGACTTGATACTTGAGCCTAATATTATTTTATTTTTGCCATGTATTTTTTTTAAGTTTACGGTGATTTGTTTTCAAACAGTTTGTAGGTAATGTGAAGTGTTCATATAAGTAGAATGCTATTTACTTAATTTCACTGGACAGTGATTAATCAAGTACAAGTTGCCGAAGTACCTATGTATTAACAATTTGCGGACGAGCTTATTGAAAACAAATATAAAACAAGCTTGTTTTATTCGGTTTATTTCGTATTTTATATAATAAATTTGCTATGGTATCAAATGCAAGTAGGTTCTCGAAAACTGGAAAGAAAATACGTGTATTTGGCACACACCCTACAAGGCAAACAGTACAAATGCTACAATATTCATCACGCTAATATTATAAAGGCGAAAGTTTGTCAGTGTGTGTGTATGTTTATATGTTTGTTCTTCACGCTCAAACGGCTTCACCAATTTTGATAAAATTTTGTATAGAGGTAGCTGACACATATAGGCTACTTTTTATCCGATATTCCCACGGGATCGAAACTTATGCGGGTGAAACCGCGGGGCACAGCTAGTTGCTTCATAAATATTTAAAAAATTCGTAAAACAAAAACAACGCAATGGATATTGTTGAACTGTCAAATCGGAATGGATTGCCATTCCAAGTGTGTTACGCAATTAGGATAACGTACTAAGCAGTGTCGTGCATTGCATAAAGGCATATTAGCAGTGGCTACCTCGATAAATCACCATAAGCCTGTCAATTACATTTTTGGCCGTGCAAAGTGACGGATATTGAGATCGCCGATAGTGAGATAAAAATGAAAAACCAAGATGGCGGTTGTAGTTTTTTTTAATTTTTCATCATGGGTGTCGTTTTTATGGTTTTCAAGGGTGCTAAAACCGTTAGTGATGTCGAAATGAAAATCCAAGATGGCGGCTTTAATTTTTTTATCATGGGTGGTCGTTTTTATGGTTTTCAAGGGCGCTAAAGCCGATAGTGAGGTCAAAATGAAAATCCAAGATGGCGGCTGTATTTTTTTTTTTATATTTTTCATCATGGGTGTCGTTTTCATGGTTTTCGAGGGTGTTGGAGCCAATAATTAGGTCAAAATAAAAATCTAAGATGGCGGCTGTAATTTATTTTTTATTTTTATCATGGGTGTCGTATTTATGGTTTTCAAGGGCGCTAAAGCAGATAGTGAGGTCAAAATGAAAATCCAAGATGGCGGCTGTAATTTTTTTTATATTTTTTATCATGGGTGTCGTTTTCATAGTTTTCGAGGGTGCTGGAGCCGAAAACAAAGTCAAAATGAAAATCCAAGATGGCGGCTGTAATCTTTTTTTTTTAGATAAGTACTTTTGTTTTATGTTTCCGATTAGTGACCGCATCTGCCTAGACTAGACCCGGCTTAGTGCCTGCCAACCTATTCTTAAGGTCTCAACAAAACTAACAAAAGAAGCCCAAACTTGGCACACCTAGCTCAGCTCGGCTATTAGTTCCAGTAGCAGTCTTCGAAGTACACCTGCAGGTCACTCCATCAAGTCCGGAGGTAAGGTCTCAACATAACTAAGAAAACGAGCCCATACTCGGCACACCTAGATCTGCTCGGCTGTTAGTTCCAGTAGGAGTCTTCGAAGTACACCTGCAGGTCACTCCATCAAGTCCGGAGGTAAGGTCTCAACATAACTAAGAAAACGAGCCCATACTCGGCACACCTGACTCAGCTCGAATTATTCCGTTCTGATCCCCTGAACCCCCCCTCCACCCCCCCCGCCTCGATCCCCTCCTAGATCGTCTTCTGTTTTAATCTCTGTCTTATCCACTAAAAACTTTCTCATACCGGTTTGAACCGCTTTTTCTTTTGTTTTTGATCCTGAAGGATCGTCAGCAACAAAAATAAGTACAGGGTTTATTGAAATACATAAGTTCGTAATTTCTTATTATAACGGATACGTGTATGTTAGTATTGAGGAACAACGACATTTTCGTCTTTGTCAAGTCACCGCACCCGGTTTGAACCCTTTTTAATAATTTTACAGATGGCAGATGTGAAAAATGTTACAATTTTTCATGATGTGTGTCAATTTCGTGGTTTTCGAGGGTGCTGAAACCGATGGTGAGGTCAAAATGAAAATCCAAGATGGCGGATGTGAAAAGTGTTACAATATTTTCATGATGGGTGTCAATTTCGTGGTTTTCGAGGGTGCTGAAACCGATGGTGAGGTCCAAATGAGAATCCAAGATGGCGGATGTGAAAAATGTTACAATTTTTCATGATGGGTGTCAATTTCGTGGTTTTCGAGGGTGCTGAAACCGATGGTGAGGTCAAAATGAGAATCCAAGATGGCGGATGTGAAAAATGTTACAAAGTTTCATGATGGGTGTCAATTTCGTGGTTTTCGAGGGTGCTGAAACCGACGGTGGGGTCAAAATAAAAATCCAAGATGGCGGATGTGACAAATGTTACAATTTTTCATGATGTGTGTCAATTTCGTGGTTTTCGAGGGTGCTGAAACCGATGGTGAGGTCAAAATGAAAATCCAAGATGGCGGATGTGAAAAGTGTTACAATATTTTCATGATGGGTGTCAATTTCGTGGTTTTCGAGGGTGCTGAAACCGATGGTGAGGTCAAAATGAGAATCCAAGATGGCGGATGTGAAAAATGTTACAATTTTTCATGATGGGTGTCAATTTCGTGGTTTTCGAGGGTGCTGAAACCGACGGTGGGGTCAAAATAAAAATCCAAGATGGCGGATGTGATAAATGTTACAATTTTTCATGATGGGTGTCAATTTCGTGGTTTTCGAGGGTGCTGAAACCGACGGTGGGGTCAAAATGAAAATCTAAGATGGCGGGTGTGAAAATTTTATAATTTTTCATGATGGGTGTCAATTTCGTGGTTTGATGGTTGGATTTTTATTTTGATCCCACCATCGGTTTCAGCACCCTGGAAAACCACGAAATTGACACCCATCATGAAAAATTGTAACATTTTTCACATCCGCCATCTTAGATTTTCATTTTGACCCCACCGTCGGTTTCAGCACCCTCGAAAACCACGAAATTGACACCCATCATGAAAAATTGTAACATTTTTCACATCCGCCATCTTGGATTTTCATTTTGACCCCACCGTCGGTTTTAGCACCCTCGAAAACCACGAAATTGACACCCATCATGAAAAATTGTAACATTTTTCACATCCGCCATCTTGGATTTTTATTTTGACCCCACCATCGGTTTCAGCACCCTCGAATACCACGAAATTGACACCCATCATGAAAAATTATAAAAATTTTCACATCCGCCATCTTGGATTTTTATTTTGTCCCAACCATCGGTTTCAGCACCCTCGAAAACCACGAAATTGACACCCATCATGAAAAATTGTAACATTTTTCACATCCGCCATCTTAGATTTTCATTTTGACCCCACCGTCGGTTTCAGCACCCTCGAAAACCACGAAATTGACACCCATCATGAAAAATTGTAACATTTTTCACATCCGCCATCTTGGATTTTCATTTTGACCCCACCGTCGGTTTTAGCACCCTCGAAAACCACGAAATTGACACCCATCATGAAAAATTATAACATTTTTCACATCAGCCATCTTGGATTTTTATTTTGACCCCACCATCGGTTTCAGCACCCTCGAAAACCACGAAATTGACACCCATCATGAGAAATTGTAACATTTTCCACATCGGCCATCTTGGATTTTTATTTTGACCCCACCATCGGTTTCAGCACCCTCGAAAACCACGAAATTGACACCCATCATGAAAAATTGTAACATTTTTCACATCCGCCATCTTGGATTTTTATTTTGACCCCACCATCGGTTTCAGCACCCTCGAAAACCACGAAATTGACACCCATCATGAAAAATTGTAACATTTTTCACATCCGCCATCTTGGATTTTTATTTTGACCCCACCATCGGTTTCAGCACCCTCGAAAACCACGAAATTGACACCCATCATGAAAAATTGTAACATTTTTCACATCCGCCATCTTGGATTTTTATTTTGACCCCACCATCGGTTTCAGCACCCTCGAAAACCACGAAATTGACACCCATCATGAAAAATTATAAAAATTTTCACATCCGCCATCTTGGATTTTTATTTTGACCCAACCATCGGTTTCAGCACCCTCGAAAACCACGAAATTGACACCCATCATGAAAAATTGTAACATTTGTCACATCAGCCATCTTGGATTTTTATTTTGACCCCACCGTTGGTTTCAGCACCCTCGAAAACCACGAAATTGACACCCATCATGAAAAATTATAAAAATTTTCACATCCGCCATCTTGGATTTTTATTTTGTCCCAACCATCGGTTTCAGCACCCTCGAAAACCACGAAATTGACACCCATCCTGAAAAATTGTAACATTTGTCACATCCGCCATCTTGGATTTTTATTTTGACCCCACCGTTGGTTTCAGCACCCTCGAAAACCACGAAATTGACACCCATCATGAAAAATTGTAACATTTTTCACATCCGCCATCTTGGATTCTCATTTGGACCTCACCATCGGTTTCAGCACCCTCGAAAACCACGAAATTGACACCCATCATGAAAAATTGTAACATTTTTCACATCCGCCATCTTAGATTTTCATTTTGACCCCACCGTCGGTTTCAGCACCCTCGAAAACCACGAAATTGACACCCATCATGAAAAATTGTAACATTTTCACATCCGCCATCTTGGATTTTCATTTTGACCCCACCGTCGGTTTTAGCACCCTCGAAAACCACGAAATTGACACCCATCATGAAAAATTATAACATTTTTCACATCAGCCATCTTGGATTTTTATTTTGACCCCACCTTCGGTTTCAGCACCCTCGAAAACCACGAAATTGACACCCATCATGAGAAATTGTAACATTTTCCACATCGGCCATCTTGGATTTTTATTTTGACCCCACCATCGGTTTCAGCACCCTCGAAAACCACGAAATTGACACCCATCATGAAAAATTGTAACATTTTTCACATCCGCCATCTTGGATTTTTATTTTGACCCCACCATCGGTTTCAGCACCCTCGAAAACCACGAAATTGACACCCATCATGAAAAATTGTAACATTTTTCACATCCGCCATCTTGGATTTTTATTTTGACCCCACCATCGGTTTCAGCACCCTCGAAAACCACGAAATTGACACCCATCATGAAAAATTGTAACATTTTTCACATCCGCCATCTTGGATTTTTATTTTGACCCCACCATCGGTTTCAGCACCCTCGAAAACCACGAAATTGACACCCATCATGAAAAATTATAAAAATTTTCACATCCGCCATCTTGGATTTTTATTTTGACCCAACCATCGGTTTCAGCACCCTCGAAAACCACGAAATTGACACCCATCATGAAAAATTGTAACATTTGTCACATCCGCCATCTTGGATTTTTATTTTGACCCAACCATCGGTTTCAGCACCCTCGAAAACCACGAAATTGACACCCATCATGAAAAATTGTAACATTTGTCACATCCGCCATCTTGGATTTTTATTTTGACCCCACCGTTGGTTTCAGCACCCTCGAAAACCACGAAATTGACACCCATCATGAAAAATTATAAAAATTTTCACATCCGCCATCTTGGATTTTTATTTTGTCCCAACCATCGGTTTCAGCACCCTCGAAAACCACGAAATTGACACCCATCCTGAAAAATTGTAACATTTGTCACATCCGCCATCTTGGATTTTTATTTTGACCCCACCGTTGGTTTCAGCACCCTCGAAAACCACGAAATTGACACCCATCATGAAAAATTGTAACATTTTTCACATCCGCCATCTTGGATTCTCATTTGGACCTCACCATCGGTTTCAGCACCCTCGAAAACCACGAAATTGACACCCATCATGAAAAATTGTAACATTTTTCACATCCGCCATCTTAGATTTTCATTTTGACCCCACCGTCGGTTTCAGCACCCTCGAAAACCACGAAATTGACACCCATCATGAAAAATTGTAACATTTTCACATCCGCCATCTTGGATTTTCATTTTGACCCCACCGTCGGTTTTAGCACCCTCGAAAACCACGAAATTGACACCCATCATGAAAAATTATAACATTTTTCACATCAGCCATCTTGGATTTTTATTTTGACCCCACCATCGGTTTCAGCACCCTCGAAAACCACGAAATTGACACCCATCATGAGAAATTGTAACATTTTCCACATCGGCCATCTTGGATTTTTATTTTGACCCCACCATCGGTTTCAGCACCCTCGAAAACCACGAAATTGACACCCATCATGAAAAATTGTAACATTTTTCACATCCGCCATCTTGGATTTTTATTTTGACCCCACCATCGGTTTCAGCACCCTCGAAAACCACGAAATTGACACCCATCATGAAAAATTGTAACATTTTTCACATCCGCCATCTTGGATTTTTATTTTGACCCCACCATCGGTTTCAGCACCCTCGAAAACCACGAAATTGACACCCATCATGAAAAATTGTAACATTTTTCACATCCGCCATCTTGGATTTTTATTTTGACCCCACCATCGGTTTCAGCACCCTCGAAAACCACGAAATTGACACCCATCATGAAAAATTATAAAAATTTTCACATCCGCCATCTTGGATTTTTATTTTGACCCAACCATCGGTTTCAGCACCCTCGAAAACCACGAAATTGACACCCATCATGAAAAATTGTAACATTTGTCACATCCGCCATCTTGGATTTTTATTTTGACCCCACCGTTGGTTTCAGCACCCTCGAAAACCACGAAATTGACACCCATCATGAAAAATTGTAACATTTTTCACATCCGCCATCTTGGATTCTCATTTGGACCTCACCATCGGTTTCAGCACCCTCGAAAACCACGAAATTGACACCCATCATGAAATATTGTAAGTCTTCAGGGGATCAGACCGGAATAGTCTTCGAAGTACACCTGCTGTGCAGGTCACTCCAGCAAGTCCGGAACGAAATATGAATTTATAAACCCTACTTACTTCTAGAAAAATTATAAGACTGTGAATCAAATCTTTCCTTGGGTAATAGGTACATACAGAATGCGTGAAGTATCAAGTTTTGTGTGTCAAATATTTTGTATCCGTACAGCGATCTTCTTTTAGCACAAGCTGCTGCTTACAACCGACACAGAGTCCACTCACAACGGCGGCCGAGCGCAGACTAATATTTCATTACAAATTTTTGTGCAATAAACCGAGACAGTGACCAGTAAAATAACCCTTATTTCAATCCAATAAGATTCACATATTACAGCTAAATATGTGAAAAAATAGACTCCGATTTTTATTTTTTTCTGAGCTTATTTTTAACATTTTGATAGTTCTTTTGGCTACCTTTTTGAGTTGAACATGTCTGCTTACATAAAATATTTTAAAATAAATATGTTTATGTTATTAAACAGAAGAAAAATGACCCCAAAGACAGCACGATATCGTCGATTTTGTGTGAAGAGGCAACGGAAATTATTTTTTACTATATTATAAACCAACATTTTCGAATAAAAAATGGCTACCATTTGGAGATGAAAGAGTAATCTATCTGTGGTAATTATTAGTTACATTTGGTTTCGTCTCATTTTGCCGCAAAATGCACCGAAAAACGGCTTATTTTTGTCAGATACGTAAAGGCGTCCTTAAACCAACACAGTTAAACGAAAAAGTTCTGTTAAGTTATTACCACGAATGTAATGAGTTTCATTTTTTCTTAGTAGTACATAATTACTCTCAGTAAAAAAATGTATGCTACACTAATCGCACAAAGACCTAAGTAATTTACATTTATTACAATTTCAGCGTTAGGATAAATATTTATTTATATGTTTGGCACATCACCTGTGTATAACTGTTTGTTTTTACCTGTTAATTACATAAATGGATTGTTTTTATTCAGTCGCCGACAAAATTATTATTTTTAGGCATTGAGATTTGCGAAATAACATTTGTGGGAAGCAGTGACTTGAAAACGACTTTCCATAATCAAGCCCATGTTAGAAAAGGAAACTATTATGTATTTAGGTCTTGGAGCTGACCTAATAGGTACTTGAGAGTGCCCCAGGTCAAGTGAAACTACTCTAGCTTGACGTCGATCAAAACTTTCTTGACCTATTATAATCTTTAGCTGTTATTACACAATATTAATCATATTTTAGGGTTTCGTACCCAAACGGTAAAAACGAGACCCTTTTACTAAGACTCCACTTTCCGTTTGTCTGTCCGTCTGTCACCAGGCTGTATCTCAAGAACCGTGATAGCTAGACAGTTGAAATTTTCACAGATGATGTATTTCTGTTGCCGCTATAATAACAAATACTAAAAACAGAATATTTTTTTTTTTATGGAGGTTCCCATACAACAAACGTGATTTTTTCGACGTTTTTGCCTTGTGGTACGGAACCCTTCGTGTGCGAGTCCGACTCGCACTTGGCCAGTTTTATAAGTTTGTATGAGTAATATATTGTTCAGGCAGGCAAGGAACACAAAACTAAAAACCGAAGAGTAATTTTCTTCTTGTCTCATTATTTCTTAGGTAGGTAGATAGATATTAGAGGGGCCCGTGGCTAAATGATAACAGCCGCACAGGTCTATCGACCAGGTTAAGCTACGCTTGCCGCGGTTTGTCTGTGGATGGGTGACCATATTTACATACCGAGACCCCTCCGTGCCTCGGAAAGCACGTTAAGCTGTTGGTCCCGGCTGTCATTCGTGGATCTTTGACAGTCGTTACGGGTAGTCAGAAGCCCGGAAGTCTGGTAAACAGTCTTACCAAGGGGTATCGTATTACCCAATAACTGGGTTGTGGAGGTCAGATAGGCAGTCGCTCCATGTAAAATACTGGTATTCTGCTGCATCCGGTTAGACTGGAAGCCGACCCCAACATAGTTGGGAAAAGGCTGGGCAGATGACGTAGATAGATATTACTTAAAACCTTACAGTTTGAATCTGAGAAACATAATTAAATTATATTCCCTGTAACCTATCATTGAGCCCCGGCGCAAAAATAAGTAATCACTACTAATTTTATAAAGGCGAAAGTTTGTGAATGTGTTGTGTGTGTGTGAGGCGAATGTTTGTTACTCTTTCACGCAAAAACTACGGAACGGATTTGAATGAAATTTGGCACACAGATAGTTTATAACCAGGACTTACACATAGGATACTCTTTATCCCGATATTCCCACGGGATCGACCCTTATGCTGGTGTAACCGCGGCGCCCTGCTAGTATAACATACATTACGATCGTTTCCCCGAAGGGTAGGGCAGAGGTGTACCTAATTGTACACCCACATTTCGCACGTTATGTTAAAGTCCCCTGTAAAAGGTTAGGGGGGGGGGGACCAAAACTCAATAGATATCGTTTATTTAAAGTCGTAAATAATATTGCATTGGTGCTGAAACAAACGAAACTTTCCTCTTTAGAATATATTTAGAACGATGATATCAGTGTTGTGTCGAATAGTTTCTACTGAATAATAATAACCACCTCTACCCGTGGGTAAGAAGCGTGGAAACTGGTACGATGGTAGATCAAACAGATTCTCTTGTCAACTGATAACCTCTCAGTAGGTCCTCTGAAGATTACAGAAGACGCAACATTGAAAATACGTCACAATATCATGTTTTTTCACCGAGATCTATATTCTCATCGATCGAATACAGGGAGCCTGTGTCCTGAGTCGTTCTTAATCGAATATCGATGGATTCACATCGCATCACTGCACATAGCTAGATTGCATCTTTTATGACTTTTTAAAATGGGTTTAGGACAAAAGTATGCAATTCACTAAGGAATCTGTATGATATAGAAAGATTGATAATGGCAACATCGAAATACCAAAGAATAAGAATTAATAATACCAAATTCCCCTAAACAACAAATTTCCAATACGGAAATTTACACTTTTAAAGCCAATATAAGCGTTTCAATGCTATCAGCCGAATTATAAGCAAGCTTGACATTCAAATAAAATGATACAGTCCCGACTACTTTATTGATATGATATAACTGATAAGGATATGACTGTGTAGATACATTTTGCTCTACATATGCCCGTAATATGACGCCTTTTTTCATGTGTATAGCAATATCATCAAGCAGCAATCGTTTGATATCATAGATTCTAACTGATTGGAGCTACAAGTATGAAAATTGAGCTTGTTTCGTATTTCATCAAAATATTTCAAGGCAGTATCCCACAAACTTTGAGCAAACGAACGTTTGAAATGTGACCATTTCTTGAACAATTCTTATTTTGGTGTATCCGTTGGAAACTTCCCAAAAAATATGGTTACGCACTTCTTTTAGGTGTGTGGTAATTTGTAAACAAAACGTTACTTAATTTGAGTAAATTATTTTGGTCAAGCCCTGATTACATGTAGTTATGTGAAAAAGAATGTGCCAAAACTTCCCACGCAAAACATACCCTTTCGCTTTCTTTACATAATAAATTCAGTTGATTGTGTATCCGTTCAGAACTTGCATCATTGAAATAAAACGAAACAAACAGGTGCACCAGCCATGTTTCCGTGTAGGTAAGTAGGTACGTTGTAAAACGCCTGCGCCACTTGCGCTCGCAATCGATATTTAGGCACTCTCAGAACTCAAAACAGACCTCTCGGCCATTCTCATAAGATTAGCAGTCGGTATATTCATAACAGGTAATAGAAAGTGTAGTGCAGTTCTTACAGACGTTTTTGTTTCTATTTAACAGCTACTTTTCAATGGCTATCTCTGACTGTGAGTTACATTTGCATGGTACATAAAGATACTACGTTAGCGAGACCGGAACTTTTATTTTCATATGATTTGTTTAAAACCACAGTTCTGTTATAAGCAGTTACGAAATGCTCCTTCTTAAATCTAGGCTTAGGCAATAGCTCACCATGACTCCAAGCTAGCAGCAAATCCTGTTGCCTCTCGTGCAACTCATCCCGACGCCGCGGCCGAGGCCGGGGTCTTTTTTCAGTCATAATCCGAACACATAAATTGCACTAACTTATTCGATATTCACATCACATTGCACATCTTTCATCTAGTATCTAAGAGTAACATCACTTTCACCATACATCTGCGGACGTACGCCGTGTAGCCGGCGACCAAACAATCAGCGCTGTAATTAGCTACAGATAGAGAGATAATGTAGGCAACGTCATAAATCCGATAACGAACAGCACTGAACCGATCGCCAACGGCAACAACTAGCAACAACGATCGAAGAAAAATAAAAGAGTGAACGTGACTTATCGTGACGATCAGAACTATAACAATATTATTTGAATAAAATTATAACAATCTCTTTGTATTCTAGCCCATTATAAAGTCTCGCGGCATAAGGTAAATGCATAGTGTTCAGTACAAGCCTGCCGATTGACTAGAAATTGTTTGCTCCGGCACCGGTTCTCCGCACTACACCAATGTCGCACCACCGATCACATGCAAAATCATTGCATCAACGTTTCAACAGGCTGTTTAACAATACACATCTCTCAACGAATATGAGCCTCACCGCCTCACGACTCCCGATCTTTAACAACTGTGTCAACATAAGCCCACAATGCAGATGGTACAGATCGAAAATGGCAATATACTTATAGATTTCATTTAGGTACACCAAATTATGACTAACGAGGTTATTATACACTGTCATCTACGTATCTACTGTCTGCAAAATGCGGCTGGGATCTAGATAGCAAATACCAACCGTTACACATTTATCTTTACCGCATAATTTTAACCCGCATGCAGTCCTATGTGCGAACTCGGCCTAATTTCGAGTACGGAGAAATTCTACGGGCTTTCTATTTTTGACCGATAATGGGATAATACATTTAACTACTATTAACATGGAAAGGCCTGTAAATAGACACATTGCGAGGCCACACGCATAGTTCAGCGGCGGAGGCGGTACGGTCGATGTACTCATTCGAATAACCAATAAAAATAAGGATGTCGTCAATATGTTGGCATCGCTACCATAGCGGGGTCACCTCCGCCACGGGTTGCCCCGCGAACTCGGTGACGCAATTTTGTGACCTTATCACTTACAGCTTGAATAAAGGGCCTTACATTATAACATAATCATCCCATACATTGAACAAGCCATAATAGAGAGAATGATTATTACATAACGGATAAAAGTTCTCTAATTTAACTGCCAGTTCCAATCCGAAAATCTGAGAGTACAATCCTAGAGAACGACTAATACAAAACCAATCAGTGCTAAAATGCCATGTGATTTTATTATATTCAGACTTCAGATAAACTATGCATAGAATTGATTACGTAAGGCTGTCAGTTCATAGCGCCGCCCCAATGTATAGACTATTGAATGCAATAGATTAAATTGGCTCGTTTTCTTTGACGTTGTAAATTCACTTTCGATTCACTTTCGGTTTTTTGACTTCTCTTATCAGATAAAATGAAAGCCAAATAACGATTAATTGGTTTGATACCGTTACAAAGACCTTATTCAACAAAAAATAAATTGACCATCGACATTCTTTAAAACAATATGTTCAAGTATGACTTCTTAGGGTAATATTAAGATGAATTGTGAACAAATAAGAATGGTTAGTGTTCAAGAATGTCTCTGGATCCCATGGTGTTAAGTGCCTTTAAAAGTTGCTGTGATAACAACATGTTCTTTTTATTAGACGTGTTAATTAATCATTTCAAATTCACAATTACAAGCATGCCATTCAAGACAAACTTTAACTTTGTTTGTAATACCTTTCATTCTTGTATTAGGTCGAGTTCAGGTTGTCATCAGTAGACCTTGGTGGTAAATAAATAAAAACACTATAATTACATCATCGACAACGGATTGTTATAAAAACTATTCACAATACGAGTTTGAGAGTTCGTAATGAATCTTAATTAAGTCTACAATTAATCCAGCACACTGTTTGTGATTTAAGGGCAATCCTACCTACAATAATTTAAAGAAATTGCTATATCTTAATGTAAAACACAAGATATAAAGAAGGAACACCGAAAAGAACGTCTACTATGGGGCATCACCTATTTTTTTTTACCTTGTGTAACCATGAAACTTTTATCAAATTAAATTTTAACTTAATTAAAAACAAATAATGAACGAACGGTAAGTCTCCTATGTTATGTATCGTGCGAGCGAGTTCCTCGCAAACAGTTGGGAGGTAGAAACGCGGCGACCGACTGGATGCGCGCGCGCGTCGCCCTCCCGCCCAGAATAGCCACCATCTGGCACCTAGCCAATCACACGCCTTCTTTATAATTTTACCCCATTCATAAACTTAACTTAAAACCCCATAAAGAAAAAAACGCAGACTACCCCAAAACGTCTCATTTTCATTTATTGTTCACAATTGTATACCAATTGAAGTTTCGCTAAAACAACACATTTATAGCCCGCGCGGAACTAGTTGACCGCGCCTTAGTTGGGGACGGGGGCGAGGGCGGCGGGGTTGCCTAGTGTTCGCAACACACTTATTAAGTAATGACAAAGCGCCCCCGCCCCTCCGTCCCACCGCTCACATACCTAAGGCGCGGGCAACTAGTTCCGCGCGGACTATACCTAGTAACTTATATCCTTTATTACAATGCACAAAATTACGAAGCACGGATTTTTTACGGATACCTAATTGAGGAGCGTTTTTACAAAACGATACATCGTAAAATAATATATTTTTTCAATAATGTAATTTATTTATGGCCGTCATGGAACCCTATTATATTGAGTGCGTAACGAAACAAAAACAAATTTTAGTTTTTGTGTGATGTATCGCTTTGTGAAAACGCTCCTCAATTACGCTCAGTTAATTAAGCTCATTTTCAGATTGAATAAAATATTTTGGTAATTTTGCTCAGGGGCTCGTACACGTACCAAAACAACAGCCGCGCGGAACCTTCGACCAGCCCTTGCTACAGCCTGTCTGCGGATGACTGACCATTGTTTACAATCCGAGACCTTCGTACCTTGAATCCGTCAGTTCCGCTCGATAGTCATTCGAATTTCCGACATAGTTGGGACAAGGCTGGGCGGATAATTGGTTTATTGCTAACTACTAGACTTATCGTTGATAGCCGCAACCATGCTTCAAATCTTCAATTCAGAATCTTATATATTTACATTCCATTGCCGCTTACTCAGCTATACATATGCCTTAGCATCATATATTCTAAGTTATGACGATCTGTTACAAAAAGTCCTCAATTATTTTGATTGCAATGACGATCTGTTACAAAAAGTCCTTAATTATTTTGAATGGACTTTGAACTTTATTATTTACGTCGTTGAGTCTGTGATTCCAAGACTCGATAATGATCTAAGATTCTAAATTGAAGTTTAGTTTCAGAGTGTATGACTGTAGCAAATGCTGGGGATAATACCTGTGATTGTGGCGACGTGGCGAACGCGCGGTGCTAGCGAGGGCGCACGAGCCGCATCCTGAAGGGCCGCCAGCTTGACGATCTGCCCTAAAAATACACATGACAATAAGCATAAAGAAAAAACTGGCCAAGTGCGAGTCGGACTCGCACACGAAGGGTTCCGTACCACAAGACAAAAACGCCAAAAAAAAAACATGTTTGTTGTATGGGAGCCCCCCTTATATATTTATTTTATTTTAATTTTATTATTTATTATTAAAGTTAAAATACAACTGAGTATTTTGTGAATATTTCAAGTGCCTACCTGTTGCCATTTTTGATATCGAGCAAAAAAGGGCAAAAAAATCGCGTTTGTTGTATGGGAGCCCCCCTTAAATATTTAATTTATTTTGTTTTTAGTATTTGTTGTTATAGCGGCAACAGAAATACATAATTTGTGAAAATTTCAACTGTCTAGCTATCGCGGTTCTTGAGATACAGTCTGGTGACAGACAGACGGACAGACGGACAGACGGACAGACGGACAGACGGCCAGACGGACAGACGGACAGACAGCGAAGTCTTAGTAATAGGGTCCCGTTTTTACCCTTTGGGTACGGAACCCTAAAAACCACTACTAAGAAAAAGGCAAAAAAAAAAATGTAGGCTGTATAAAATTCAACAATAAATGAGGCTGTGTGAACTCTCTACTTGACTGCTTGAACTCTCTACTTGACGACTTACTAATCCTAAGCGCACTTGGAAAACTAAACAATGTCAATGTTACTGCACATGATCACCTGTAGTACACTGCAGCCACTTTTGCTCAGATTAGTTTTAAGTAGATAGCAAGACTATCTTTCAGCAGTGCTTTACTTCAATAGACTTGCTAGTAATGGTAAGCAACAAATCAAATATGTAATAGCTACAAGCTATGTAGCACATAGTCTGGCCGTTAGTGCATGTGATAATTGTGTGAGTAAATACAGCCTCGACATTATTACAGGTGATATTGTAGTGCTGCTGATAGTTTTATTCTGTAAATAGGATGACGGAATCACTATCACAGGTCATATTAGCATAAACATAATAAGCTGTCAATGTCTCCACTGCTGGGACACAAGCCGCCTCTCTGTGAGAGGGACTGGGCCGTATCCACCACGCAGGTCCTGTGCGAGAGGCGCCCACCGTCATATTAAAAAAAAAAATAAGCTAGATGGAGTCGACATTCCCTATCTGACTACTTCTGATTAATAGACAGTGCATGCTTTATATTGTACCACTAGCTTCTGCCCGCGACTTCGTCCGCGTGAAATTTCTTGTTCCCCTGACTCCACCCCGTCGCATCTCATCGCTTGCCCGCGCTATTTCTTAGTTTTTGCTTAGCATTTTCTCTAATTTTTTTCTTGCTCGGCTACTAAGGGTCACAGCGTGATGTCAAATAGCCTATATCCTTCCTCAAGAATTGGGCTATCAAATACAAAAAGATTTTTTCCAAATCCAACTGGTAGTTCCAGAGATTACCCCCTACATACAAACTTACAAACTTTACCTCTTTATAATATTAGTATAGATAGATAAGCATGAATCAGTTTTATTATTCACGGTAAGTGCAGATTCATAACTAGAATCACTCGTACAAAACTTAGCCAATATTTTACGTTATCTAATCTAAAAAAGATAAAACTAATCAAAAAGCTACGGATAAATTAATATTATAATTATTACTCACAGAATCAATTTAGATGACCGCAGCAGGCATGTATTAATTTTAATTTCTGGAAATAAAAAGTTTTCCTGAATAAAAAAACATACCAACATTTTTAGTAAGTGAACAATGATCATTTAAAAAGATACCCCAAAAAAAGTTCCCCAGTGGCAGCAATATAAACAGTATTGTTATAGTGTTTGACAAAAATAACATAACATTCCCTCCCAGAGACCCGCCTCTTTCATGCAGTGATCTTAAAACCTATGTATCTTCATTGATCATTTAATTTTCATACATCACTTTTCAAAGTACAAGTCATTATCTGCATTAGGAACATCTTAGGCTTAAAGCTGATTTTTCAATCCAATTATTTTCAAATTTCGACAGTACAAAAAATTGTCAAATGTCAATTTTATTTCTTGAATAAAAGTTATCTGGTATTGGAATAATCAGCCCTTAGTCATCTAAACTAATAATCCTAACTAATATTATAAATGCGAAAGTAAGTTTGTTTGTTACCTCTTCACGCCTAAACCACTCAACTGATCGTCCTAAAATTTTGCATATACATTGTCAGGTGTACAGAAACGGACATAGGGTACCTTTCATCCCGAAAAAAGTGCTGTTCCCAGGTAAAACAACAATAATGTTATTATGTTAATAGATTGCGCACCTGTCTTTCGAATGGGGTCGACACTTATGCGGTGACACTTTCATGCTAAAACGGCTAATAAGATTTGTATGAAATTTGGCACATGGATAGACCATGACCTGGATTAGGACATAGGATACTTTTTATCCCGATATTCCCACAGGATCGAGACTTATGCGGGTGAAACCGCAGGGCACAGCTAGTGGTTTATATTCCAGTAAAACAGGGTTGGAACAAGTTGGAATGTTACAAATGTTCATTCAATTTATATTTGAGCAAGAATATTTGAATTGATACTGAAAACAAATGGTAGCCTTAACTTACTTAATGGTAATGATAGCATGCTAGACTAAGAAATTGAATTGCTTTGTTTATTACATGAGCACTAACAGGAGTTATGAAACTATAGGGAGATAAGATACAATTCATTTTAAACTGTACCTCTTTGTTTTAAGGTTGTAAAGCAACAACTTCTAGCTACTGAATGGAACAAACAAATTATGAAAAAATTGCTTAGATTTTTAACAAAAACGTGACTAAAACCGTAGGTATGCAATTATGAGGTTAACTGGAGTTTTGTGACATTTAGTATGCAGTGCGTAAGACAATATTATTTTGAAAGAGAAGTATGAATGACCTAACTTTAGTATTATGACAACAAATTATTTAATATTTCCCTTGACATTAACTTAGCTGTAGGGCAAAATTACGGTTAACATTCGTCACACTTCAACACTAGTATTAGCTAGAAAAATGAGTAATAATTCCGCTATAGTACTTACACAAGGAGTAGAGAGAAAAGTAATTAACGATAATGTTTTAAGTCCAATATTCTATCATCTTTTGAATTTTATCTGTATAGAAGTGCAGTTTGGAGGGTTCCAAAGGTGCACCAAATAAATCGGTGGAAAGCAATCTGCAAAGTGCATAGTTGCGTTTTGAAACCTGTGGATGAAGTGATGTAATTTTTTCGGTTAATATTCTACGGATACAACAAAAACCAGTTGGAACTTACTGTCATAATTTACATCATTGCTGCAACTGTGACCTTGCTGCCAAAAACCCCAAAGACTCCATCCATCAGTCTTGTAACAGTTCTTTTGTGCACACGTTCACGTTTTGCCTTCAAAGTTTTCTCACACATAGTATAGACACATACAACTAGTTCTTTATTCCACCAATTATCACTGTTTGCATTAATTTGTATTGGTTTAGTTTTACTACAAATCTTATTTTCTGTCCCCGCGTTTCCCGATCAGCACTATCGTTTCGTTGAGGTTCGTTCCGTTTTTTTTTTTATTCTTCATTCATCACATCACATTCACAATCACATCAGTCTAAAACAGTGTTGCAAGCTTTTTAATACAGTTTACCCCACCCGGGCCACGACCCGGATTTCTGGATTGCGAAAATATGACATGAACATTTAACCTTAGGCTATAATACCCCACTTGTCGCACTCTTTATCTGAATGCGTGTGTCTCTCGTCCTGAACACTAAGCTTATCTACATTTTTGCAAGCACACAAAGTTATAAAGTTACAAGTTGTACACTACACCAAGAGTAGTGTACTCATTATTTTTTGGCCTGTATCCAAGCGTTCCATAATCAATAGGTTTAAGGACTCTTGGGATGTTTTTCCAGGTCAATGGATTCAAATGTCGTGATCAGCAACTAAAAAGATTAGAGAATTCCTACCATTTAAGGTGAATGGGTAGTTGAGACCGCGAAATTCAAATTTTTTTACGTTTTTTGCAATTTGCTGGTCAGTATCAGATTGTAAAACGTAAGAAAAATTTAAATTTCGCTGTCTACCATTAGCCAGTCACCTTAACAAAAGGCGAAGGTAAAAGATGTCATGAACCAAGGTCTACGCCACAATTGACGGTAATTCCGTCGCGGATCTTCCGAGTGGTAACGCCAATACCATGTTATTGCCTAAAAATGACTAATAATGGGCACACTACGAGGAAGATTTGTCGCTCCGTCGGGACCGCTCGCCCTATGCGTCTGTTTCGTCCTCCACGCACTGACCGATTCTTTGTCGGAATTTATATCAAGTGTGGTGTAGGCCTTAAGGTCGATTTTTTAATATCGATGTATTTTAGTCAGATAGCCTAACTTTGGTTTATGTACAAAATATATTAGAAAGTATGTGATACTGTACTTTTTTTACGCAGATTAAAGTAATCTGCTATGTGGGGGGCACAAATTCCACTTGTTCACTTCAGATGTCACTATCGCTACTATCACTAGTCCAAGAATTTGAGACAAAAAGACAGTGAGCTATCACTAGCCATACATTTTTTTAAGTGACTACTTTTACGCATAATTAATTAATATGCTCCGTTGCGCAGTTGTTTACTGCAAAAATACGGGGCCAAATTTATTTGCCAATATATTTGCCAAAGATGATAAAAGACTAAATCTGTGGGAGAAAGCTCTCCAAAAAAAAATTGGAAACCCGATATTTCATCGAGACTGTGAGCTATCCTTTTTATTAAATCTGAAGACAATTCATATCATATGGGAAAATTTCGCATACAAGTGATCCTCCCAAGAGAATTATCTCTGTTGTCATTACGTAAATAAAAGCACTTGTGGTGTGATAATAGGTAAATAGGTGTAGTAAAGTAAAGGTGTATTTATATTATCATATTAGATCGTCTGAAATTTTTCCGTCAAGAATCCGAATCCGTATGATCATACTCAAGTTGGTTTTCAACTCCGATCCGATTATTCCGGTCATAAGCCTCCAATCTTCAACAAAAAAAGAACTTACAAGTCAACCAAAACAAAATATCGACCGAACTCCATAACAACAGATGGTCACGAGTAACAGACTGTAGACAGTCAAAACTGGCTTTGCCAATGATACACCCGCGACTAACCAAAAAACTTCTCAGTTTGAGTAGAAATAACCTTAGAGTAATAATAGGGACAATTACGGGCCATAACCCCCTTAACAAACATCTTTTTAACATAGGCGCCACAGACTGCCCCCTCTGCAGGGGCTGCCTCGACGCCGAGGAATCAGCCGCCCACGTCATCCTGGAATGCGAGGCCGTGGCTTCTCAACGTGCAGAAATCCTCGGAACAATGAGGTCGCTCCGTGAAACCTGTGAAGCTCCCAGGAAGCTTCTGTGCTTTTGGGCGGAGCTAGGCTGGCTTTGCTAGCCAGAATCCCCACGCACAACGGACCGAATGGGAGTCTAAGTGCGGAAAAGGGAGCCCCATCATCATCATCATCACCAAAACAAAATAACCTAAACATTATAAGACATTCATAATGTATAGACCTTTTGGCTGGCATTTTATCAATGGTAGACGCTTCCCTGTTGGTTAGCTCGTCACTTGATTGTGCGACACTCCATACATTTTTATTTAGTTTTCGTATAATTTGTGATCGCTTACTGCTGCGTTCAGTTTTTAACCGTAGTTGTTAGGTGCCTTGGTTTTTAGTATAGAACCATTAGAAATATAAAAGAAAATAATTGGTACAGTGTAAGTGTTGTAACTACTTTTATTTACTTTGACAAAATGTTCTGAGGTAGCCCGTGCAATTTAAACGTTACATTTTTTGCAGATTCCGGTTATAGAAACGGACCTAATATAGAACGTAATGCATCAACATGATTACAATTAAATTTGAAGAAAGAAATAAATTAAAATCCAATAATTTTCCTATTTATAATAACTTGATCGCTAAGTACTTTATTAAAAACAATAGTAGAAAACAAAAAAAAAGTTAGTACAAAATAAAAGAAACAAACAGCCACTTACACATTACAAAAGTGGAAACCTAAACATATTAACAAGTCTATAAATATTATGCACAAGACGCCTACAAATTATTTGCGAGGAATTGATTATCAAAATAAAATGCTACTATACTTACTTTTTTTTTAAAGTTACTGAAAAGAATTGCCACCACACATTGCCGCAAAGACATTTTGTCCGGAAAAGAACGCTGTCTGTACTATAGTTCGTAGTAGTAATTTTAAATTCATATTTTAACTTAATGTTATGCAAATCAATTTAATAGAAACATTTCAAACATATGAACTACCTATAAACATGGTTGAAAAATATATTACCTAGTCATACCAATCATCGTAATCTAAATGTTGTGTTATTGGTACGTTGTACCTTATCGCAACTACTAACATTACAATTACGCTGACTGTAGCAAATATCATACTAATTACTATTGCGAATACTATGAAAATAAAACCTGAAACAAAAAGAATAATTAAAATCTGAAAAATAGCGTAAAAAGTGATTGACTAATAAGAATGAAAATTCAGGCTTGTCAAATGCGCGTTCAAATTCGCAAATGATCTTACCTTCAAAAAGTAAAATAACCATAGCAATTACGAGTACTCCTACTAGTGTAATAAATGCAGCTGACAAAATAATAATGAATAATATTAAAAACACAGAAGATAATGCTGTAGTTAGAAAAGGTCTCTTCAAGAAAAAACTAATCATTTGGAGGCATACTTTTTGACTAATTTCCGTTATGATATGATATTTCTCGACACAAGCTCCTGAAAGAAAAAAAAAATAACGATCAAAACACAGCTGAGTAAAACTTTAAAGAACTACAGCATATTTTACTGTAAAAGATAAAGATTGAGTAAAATCAACTCGGGGCACTTACCAAATGATAATTTTACTGCTTCTCTAAATGCGTTCTTTATATTAATTTCCATTTTTCTTGGAAATCAAAACAGAAATATGAAAGAATACAGGTATATAATTAAGGTCCTATCAGGAGCTATTGATCACTTGATGAAATGAGGCATATCGATTAGTGTCTTAGTTTCGTGCGCTTGCGGTGAAAATAGATCAAAAGATTAGTACCCTGAATTTTCAAACGACTTTTAATTTTAACTTCTCAGATACTATTCTAGTCGACCAATGTTCATAGACACTATTCTAGTCGATACACACCGCACTTTATAGTCACAAACACAGCATGAAAACTGAAATCGAATTTCGTATAGCTTCACCGATACTTAGATAACTTTTCATCACCAACTTCAGAAAAAAGAAGAGGTTATGCATTCCGTGAATATTTTTTAAAAATGGTGTGAACGCGGTATCTCCGTGATTGCTGGGACGCTTAGCGTTTTCCTTTTAATTATTATTAACTTTACTTGAGCACTTTATGAGTTGACTTCAACAATGTTTTTAATACAAGTCATTTATGTTGATGATGAGAATGTTCAGGGTTTCTCATAACACTTTAACACAAATTTGTGTGGGTACCTGCCAACACTAAAAAGTGAAAAATAAAAAAACTTATACAAAAAAACTACCAACCTCAAAAAAACCACTACAAAGTAAAAAATAACTTTAGTCGGTTTTTTTGTATTACAAAGATTTATTCATAGAATGAAGTGACTAAAGAAATGGCGTCGGGTTTCTTAATTTTTCTGTGTTGTGGGAAACGTGGCTTTGAATTTGGCAACACATTTCAGGCTGAATAGACTTTTGCTTGCCTAAATTGTTAAAAATTGTTAAGAGTCTACATTTCGCGCCAAAATTTGACATCTGAGTGTCTGACAATGACGTTGTGCTTGTGATTATTTGAAAGTGCATTGTGTTGAACTTAAAATTTGACATTGGCAAAATCATCGAATGTTACCGATGGAGCCAGAACCTTAAAAAAAAAAATAATAGAAATAATACAACAATCAAATAATCACCTAATTGTGTATATAGTTTATCGAATAAACACTCAGTTGTAAAACATTTACGTTCATAAACATGGTAATGATTGCACTACTATTTTAATACGGTTTTTATTTCAGAGCCAGTTTCGCTAAATGTTCTATCTGTAAACAATCATCTCGCTTTTCCAGGTCGGGCGCTATGATGAGAACATGTTACCCGAGATGTTGCCTATCTATTATACTAGGCTATTTCCTCAAAATATTTTTTGTAGGTGGCTAACCTGTGGGAGTTCACCACAGCCACTGTCGAACAGAGAGTTATCGTTTACACTAGCTGATGATGTGTATTTGCGATATTTGTCTATTTGTAACCAGAAAGAACTACAAACTCTGCTTCTGAAGAAGTGTCCACACAAGTTGGATATTGGAGCAGTTTACAATACTAAGTAAGAAAACTTGTTCTGTTCACTTATTATTGTGTGTAAGTTTTCTGCTATAGTTGTTATTGTAAGTGGAGTACACTGAGTTTAGGCATTTTTACATCATATTTTCATTTTACTTTTTAAATACTGGTATTCAGCTGCATCTGGTTAGACTGGAAGCTGAACCAACATAGTTGGGAAAAGGCTAGGTAGATGATGATTTAATTCATTTTTATGAGCTTTTATACATTCACAGACCTTCAATAGGCCGTCATGATGCAGTGGTGCTATCCAGAGAATTGGTGTTTGATATTGATCTCACAGACTATGATGAAGTCAGAACTTGCTGTCAAGAAGCTAAGGTTTGTGAGAAATGTTGGAAATTCATGGTGATTGCCTGCGAAATCATTGATAAGACATTAAAAGGTAAAATTTTCTTGAAAATATTATAATAATTAATCAGTGATGCTAGTAGTGTCTTCAACACTTACTTAATACCTGATGTTGTCTTATATTTACATGTATTTTTATATCTTTTGTTCGGTATCCAAAATAAATAAGTATTAGTAGGTGGTAAAGCAACATAATTTATATTGATGACAAATTGACAAGAAATTCTTTTGATTGTAATAAGTTTTTTCTGTTGGGGTTACAAACTTACATACACTAACCTACAGCTTTTCCCCATGAATGTACGCAGAAACTATAAACCACCACTTGCTACGATCTTTACATACTCCATATTCCTCGTTTAATAATCATTAATCATAATTTATCATGTTTCAGAGGACTTTGGTTTTCAAAGCATCCTATGGGTGTTCTCTGGTAGAAGAGGTATCCATTGCTGGGTGTCTGACTATGAAGCAAGAACACTGGACAGTCCCGGCAGAGGTGCAGTGGCCGACTACCTGTGCTTGATAATGGGCGGTGACAATCAAAACAAGAAGGTGCATTTGGGCAATGATAACCTTCATTCAAGTATTAGGTAAATTGTCTTCATCATTGGCTATTATCCACTGTGTTGAGTGTTGCTGTAGACCACTTAGGATACTTATCTATTGCAAAACAATGAATAAGTATTTCTTCCATGCTGATCTGGGAGCCAAAGAAAAACATAGAATGTATCAGCTGCTTATCATCCCGCGCAGGTCGTAAAAGTCGACTAAGGGAAGAGTTTACCTCAACATCTGGTGAACCCCCCGCCCTTGATCGCCTTGTGCGACTCCCGTGGCCTCCCACGAGTGTCTTGAGACGACTAGGGTGCAGACGTACATCATATGTCTGCATACTTGGGTTCCATTTCGTAACCCAACACTAAGGTATCCGAGGGCTCGGGAAACAAATACGTTCCTGGAGGCCCGGATATAACAGTCGACATCAGGACAGGATGTGGACTTAGGGTGGCGGCGGAGGAACGTCTAGCATGTCAACGGCGGCGCCTATGGACCCAGTCAGGAGGTCTACTGCTCACCCATCAACCCGCATTAGACAAGTGTGATGGGTTTAATTGTTTAAACCCCTTCCTAGTATGAAAAAAATGGAAAGATGGAAGAATTTGCCCTGCAGTGGGACATAACAGGCTCATAATAATAATAGATCACAGAATTTTTATCAAAGTTACAAGAAAAGTAATTCTGCATACAATGTTAAGTACTTTTGCTTTTATTATCATGACCTACATTGTTTTCCATTACTGTACAAAGAATTCCCCCTTCTTTCCGCTTTAAAACCCTATTAAGTATTACACTACACAATATTTAGGGATAGAAACTGTGATATGTTATTTTTAAAGGAACCCTTCCTCCCTTTTTCTTATTACACCATCCAGGGATAGGGTCCCTGAATATCGCGTAGTGTAATAAGGCTTTTAGATAATCACGGATCTTGTGTGGCTAAAACCAACACACTTAAATATTGGATTTACTTAATTTTCACTCTTTTTTATTTCAGGAGAGCATTGACTGTCATTGATAAATATTTTGAGCAGCTTCTCCAAGATCAGGAGTTCTTTAGCACTGCAGACCGCATAGATAAGTTGTTGAAAATGATTCCAGATGAAACATTGAGATCACAAGTTCAAAAGAGCCTGGAAAGCATGTCAGATTTATCTCTAGAGAGATGGAAAACATTTTTAAGTGTGTATGAAAATTACTGTAGAGAAGTAAGTCTAATTCTTTTGTAAAAAATAACATCACTTTTGCTTTAAAAATAGTATAAAAAAACTGGCCAAGTACGAGTCAGACTCGCACACGAAGGCTTCCATACCACGAGGAAAAAAAGGCCGAAAAACACGTTTGTTGTATGGGAGCCCCCTTAAATTTTTATTTTGTTTTTAGTATTTGTTGTTATAGCATGTAGCATGAAAGCAAGAGTTTATGTATGTATAATATAAATATGTCGGATCCTCTATAGTAAAAGTGCGCAATGCTTGCACACCCCTACCCTATTTCAAGATAGACAAATATCAACTTTATTTCAATGAAAATTAAGTTGATTTCAAAGTGACTAGCACTATTGAAAAAGTTATAAAAATGTTTG
Source organism: Mesoligia furuncula (assembly GCA_916614155.1). Classification (NCBI taxonomy): domain Eukaryota; kingdom Metazoa; phylum Arthropoda; class Insecta; order Lepidoptera; family Noctuidae; genus Mesoligia; species Mesoligia furuncula. The sequence goes on along the minus strand of OU744803.1, from coordinate 12,471,044 downwards.
AAATTGTAGCATAAATTGAACTTTATTGTGTAGGAATTAAAGTTATTTTTCCATTAATTCACATTTCTTTACATTTTTGGCAAATAAATTGCGAACACAGATTACATAGGATTTTGATTAGGTATGGTGTCAGATACTATTATATATAATTAGGATATCCAATGGGTAAACTAGAGAAATAACTCCTTATTATAACGTCCACACTGGTCATTGTTAAAGAGTCAATTACAGGACTAATACTCTGAACATAAAAAGGAAACACTGAGCAGTTCCTAGGGCAGTATGTGTCGCGACCACATCTCAACTACCACTGTCAAGCCGTGATCCATATCTAACTCCACACCCCTCCTCCTACAGACTCCGCACAACGACAAACAAAGGCGTTTGTGTCTCGTTTTTAAGTCAGATCAGACAAATTCAAATTATTTTTTTTACTTTTTCAGTCAGCAAATCATGGCAGGAAAATAAGGTACTTAATTGAAGAAATCAAAATACAGTACTGCTACCCCAGATTAGATGTTAATGTTACTAAAGGGTTCAACCATTTACTGAAGTCACCGTTCAGTATTCACCCAAAGACAGGCAAAGTCTCTGTGGTTTTCAAGCCAAGTAATGCAAAGAATATGAAACTTGATGAAATACCTTCAATCTACAGTTTGCTAGATGACAGTGCCCCAGATAATGCTCAGCATGAAACTAACATGAGGACATCTGTGAAAAACTTTCAAGAAGTAGTATTTTCTTTGGAAAAAGCTGAGGCAATCAGAAGAAAGAATGATGCTAGTAAGTACATATCTACATAATTTCAAAAGCTTCTATTCTGCTTCGTGTCTTAGGCTGATTTTAGAGTCGCGCTGACCGCACGCTGACCGTCGGCGCTGATAGCCTGAAACGTATGAACTTCTAGGGAGCGTTTTAGAATAACGCGTAGCTATCAGCGCGTGCGTTTCATACGTTTCGGCTGTCAGCGCCGACGGTCAGCGTGCAGTCAGCGCGACTCTAAAATCAGCCATATAGTGTGCAATTGTGCATACACAAGAGCGACACAGGTCAACGACAGATACAACTACAACTGTCGACGGCAGCCGTCGACACTCGTCGACGCCCACCGTCGACAACGTGCCGCGGGTGTATTTGAGTAAAATGCTGAAATACACGAGCAGCATATCGACGACAGCCGTCGACACTCGTCGACGGTTGCAGTTGCGCCTTAGGTTGACGCGTGTCTTTGTGTTTATGAGCACTTACACTCAACTGTTGGACATAGGGCTTATCCGTGGTTTATAGTTTTACCATACAGTTTAACATTTTCCTTGGTTTCTGCTTACTTTGATCTTTTCTGGTTGAAATACTACGAGGGCGGTACTGAAAGTTTCGGGAATCAAGGAAGTGACACAACATTTAAAAATGTATTTATTGCTTTTCGAAACTTATTCTCCGCGAAATTTGACACATTTTTCCATACGATGGAACCAATCATTGAAGCAACCATTCCATTCGGAAGTTGGGGTCTCCAGAATGGCCGTTTTGTAGGCGTCCACAGCTTCTTCAGGTGATGAAAATCTCTGTCCACGCAATTTATTCTTTATTTTAGGGAAAGTATAGAAATAATTAAGGCTTAGGTCGGGGCTGTACGGCGGATGGTCTAATCGTCGTTTCAGCCGATAGACGTCCACTGCTGGACATAGGCCTCCCCCAATTTTGGGGGGGGTTTGCCATAATCGCCACGCTTGGCAGGCGGGTTGGCGATCGCAGTATGGTATGATGGTGGAATAAAAGAGAACGCTGCTGCCCATTCTCCGCTAAGACCCTTAGTCGCCTTTTACGACACCCACGGGAAGTAAGGGGTGGTGCAATTCTTTAAGTCCGGGACCACACAGACAAATGTCTAATAATTCTATGTTTTCTTGCTCTCTTTTGTTCTGTGCGCGGTGTGAGAACTCGCATTGTCGTGATGGAGGATGATGCGGCGGTTGCAGTTCTCTTTACGGAGTTCAGAACCGACCTGTGGCAAACAAATGCTAGCATACCATTCTGCATTAACCGTTCTTTGTCCCTTAAGAGGAATAGTCGTAACATGGCCGGTTTTGGAGACAAACGCGGCCACCATTTTTTTTGCAACACTCCGTGAACAAACAATTTTTGTTGGCTTTAACTCATTTTCGAATACCCAAACTCGTGACTGGTTTTTTGTTTCGGGTTCGTACGCGTATATCCAGGATTCGTCACCTGATACGATGTTGTATACAGCATTTGAGGATCCTGTGTGGAATCTTTCGAGAGTTCTGACGCACCAAGTAACGCGAGCCGCTTTTTGCTCTTCACAGAGCCAATGCGGTATCCATCGGGAAAACAACTTTTTTACACCTAATTGTTCATGCAAGATTATTTGTATTTGACTCATGCCAATGTCTAAAGTTGCCTGAATTTCGCGGTATGTCACAAAGGTCGATCTTCCTCAATCAGCTTACGCACAGCATCAACGTTTTCTTGGGTGATTGCAGTTTTTGGACGACCTTGACGGGATCATCACAGCTTGACACGTCCACGCTGAAATTCAGCAAACCAGCGATAAATTGTGGTTTTGGATGGGGCTTCATCGCCAAATGCAGAAATCATCCGGTCAACACACTGTTTTTGTGTTAAACCACTTCGAAAGTCATAATAAATCATCGCTCTTGAATTTTCTCGAGTCAATTCCATTTTCTCAACGACTAAACAAGTTTGACAAAACCTTGTGACAAGACCGAGAATCTTTTTTTAAAGAAATAAATGGTATTCGATTTTTAAAACCAAGGAGTTTTCAATTAAAAAGATTTTAATATGACAGGAACAGTGGAAATATTCCATTCCCGATACTTTTAGTGCAGCCCTCGTAATGATAATTGATGGCGGTCTAAGCTACTGCTTAAGGGTAAGCGCACACGAGCCACCGTCCACAACCACCTCTTGCTGCGGTGTTGAGTACTGCTGTAGCGGGTGGCCGCCACCGGCCATATGTCTGCGACGAATCAATATAAAACGTGAGTTTTATTGTTTCAGATATGTCACTGGAATTTTGAATATCATCACGGCCAGCGAATTTGTTGTTTGCAGAGCATGTGCCTTGAAATTGTTTTGTAACATACAGTGCGACATAAAAGAGTAGAAAATAAATGAGGGCGCCACAATCGCTCATGTAGCAACCCAGTTAGTACGACCCAGCTGATCTTGATACTTGAATAGTATTATTTATTTATTAGCTTTAAATAATGAGTCAATATTTTAAACTTGTTTCTGCCCGCGATTTCGTTTGCGTGGAAGTCTTAAGACAACACTAGACCGTATTTCGGCCACGGCGGCCATCTCAATCTCTTCGGCACGGAAGATGTTATAGTACACCTGTGTCTGCGCGCTAGAGTATGAGACTTCACACTCCGATGGGACGGCAATCCGACACGATCGGAGAGAGATCAGGCGCAGGCTCCGTCGACATAGGATGCAAGAGCGAGGGAGAACTGGTTTAGCCTAGGCGAAACTAGTTCATCCTAAAATCGGGTTTGGCTGGTAACATATACATATAATAAAATCGTAGCGAAGTCTTCGTTCTTATTCTTTAAGTCTTTGTTCTTAACTCTGTATGTTTATTAATCAACTAGCTGTGCCCGTGACCTTGCTCGTGTGCATGTCGGAAAATAAATTAGATTTCATGGGTTTTAATTGTTTTGTGCGGAACCCTAATTCTTTTTCTAAAATATAAGTATTAAGTTACTCATTAAACATCAGCTGTCTGCCAGTGAAAGTCCTGTCAAAATCGGTTCAGCCCTTTTAGAGATTAACCGGAACAAAGAAACGAAAAAAAAAATTTTTTTTTTTGTTATATGTACCGTATATACTTTTATATTCATTTAGTTAAATGCTGTTATGAGATTACAGACTGTGTGTCTGTAATGTCATAACAGCTTTTATCTAAATAAATACAATTTTATTAATTTGTATAGATTGCTTTCAATAAGTTCCACATAGATAGATAGATAGATGAAAGATTAGGTATAAAGTAGTAATAAAACAACAACTCCATCAAATATAAACTATGTATAATTAGGAAAGTAGACTAATCTAGTAAATTAAAATCTAAATATTCTACACCTTTCATGGGATCACTTAAGTTCGTGTAGTCTATTTTCAGCTCTGGCTTTCACTCGTCACTGGTTTCTGAACCCATCTCATCGTCACTGCTGTCTGCACAAACCTGAATAACTAAATGGTCTATGTCCTGGTACAATGCCAGCATCTTTTAAGTTTGTAGCTTGAGTGGATGTAGCTTTCATCCAAATATATAATATCCCTTTGAAGCTCTTCGGGTAAATTTCTGTTATCCGTGATAATTTTTAAATATTGTTCCCTTTTGTGTGCAATAATAGGTTTTTCAATCAAAGCTTGTCTGTTCGTTTTACATTTTTTATATCGAAATCCAATCGTTTTTAGAAGTTTCCGCAAATGGCGAGAGCACTTCCGTCATAGCCAATATCTTCCCATAATTTAGAAATTGTTGGTACCTCTTTCTTTACAGTATATAAACATGTATTTTCTGCCGAATGACACATATGTCAAAGTCATCCAATACCTTTGAGGGACGACAGTCTATGTTTAGCAGGTGTCGAGAATTTCCCACCGTTTTCTCTGCCGTGTTGCACGATTCTGCGCACTGTGCTTACAGAAACACCTAAAACAAACAAAGTATGGTGTTAACATAAAATAGGTATACTGTCAGTCTGACGAACGAAGTCCCGCGGAAAATATGTGAAAATATTTTCAAATTATGTTTCTTTTCATTTAGTATCACCCAAAGCTTGAAGTATTAAATAAATAAATAGTATGTTGCTTCAACGAATATGCCATAGCAAAAAAAGTATTTCGTAATAATTATGTATATAAATAAGATATTTTTTTGCCATACTTTCAACATTGTTTAGTCGCACTATAACTACAATAGTATTTGTTTATCAAAGCGTAACCTCAAAATTGGTAAACAAACAATCTGTAAATAATATTTAGATCGAAAATTTTGCCCCCTGAACGTATTAATCGTTTGTAATTAATGTTTGGTGGAACTTTCAATAGTTACTTACCAGTAAAATCTGCTGTACGTTTGTAAACATCTTCAAAGTTGGATAGCAGCTTTCCAGCTTGAAATTCTGTCATGCACTGATTGAAAACTTTATAAATTATTTCACGGGCACCACCACGAATTACCTTATTCATGATATATCACAGTTTTCTTGTCCACACTCAGAACTAACACACAAAAACCAAAATTCTAACGCAAAACGAAACCGATCGAGATGAATTGACAAGTCAAGACTCATTTTAAGGTGTTGCTAGAAAATGAAACTTTGTAGTTCCAAAATATTTAATTTCTACTCTTTTATGTTGTACGTCATTGTAATTAAAAATAACCATGTAAGTACCTAAAGGCCATTGTAATGTAAAGAAATGTATTCATTACGAAAAACATTCAAATAAAACAAACTGAATTACAAAACATCTATTTATTTCCCTTTACCAAGCAATAGCTCTTTACAGTCGATGTATAAAATTCATATTGCTATAACAAAAAAAAAGAAGATAATTTCATTAATAGTGGGTGGGATAGTAAGATCATAAAATATTGCTTAATTATTATTTTTAAAACTGTTAAATTAAATTGAAGTTGCGTATCTTTGCGGTACCTGTACCTCAATTTGTATAATAGCATCTAGAAGCTATTTCTTGAAGGCTTCTTGGCAAAACTGGAGTTGTTTACAAACTATGCTATAGGCAAGCAGCTCATTTTTTTAATTAATTTAGTGCTAATCTACTAAGATGAGGTTATTCTAGGCCATGACTAAGAACTGATTTTGATTGAACTCAGAATCTTAGCAGTAACCATAGACTATTCATATTTCATAGTCAATGCTCGTAACTAAGTTATATTCAAGATGAACTGCCGTAAACACCTGAATCACGATTTATGATAATTTCTAAACATATAAGTATTATCTAAAACTTTAAAGCTGGTTGAAAGGCATCTGGTATCAATAGACATATTGTTATATCATCCCATCATTCTTAGAAAATTATAAGCAAAGTGATATCTTAAAATAGAATTGGAATATGAAAACTTAATAAATTTATTATAATCACTGCTTTACTAAAGTGTACTAGAGTGAAAGCAGAGCGTAAAAAGAATTGCTTCAACTCCATTGGGCGTGTTGTTCTTCCTCTCATACAGAGCAACTCAGAGCCACATTGAGGAAATCTTCAAAACCAATGGTAACGGTTCCATTTTGCTGTGTGTCACGTGTTCTAAATGCTTCAGTAAAACGTTGGATCTGCACACATAGAACAATGAAGTGATCCACTGACACTTTCCCTTCTTTGGAGTCGCATCTCTTCACTAGGAAGCTCACGAACTCCGGTGTGAACCGGAAACCCATCTGCGTCAAAGCTGGAAGATAGATAAAAAATACATTACAAATAATTATAACATCGTAGGTATAGTAGAACGAAGGGATAGGCAGAGTCGTTGTAGTACCCATTAAGAGTAAACTAGTCGCGAGCTCGAACTCACTGGTGGTCATGGCCAAAAAGCACGCTGTCTCACCTGGCTTCGTGACCAACAGAGCTAGTATCAGTGATGAGCAGTTAGATGCTAGTCTACACGAACAACGTCTAGTTCTCACGCACAGAAACACCGTTCCGAACAGATAAGCGCGTAAAATAATTCGAAAAGTGCTTCGGAAAACCGAGTTTTATGAAAAAACCACTGCATAAATCAATTACAAATAATGTTTATTGAACTCTTCGATAACTGAGCTTTTTCGATACGGACTTGATTTTGAAGATATTACAGTTCTTTTATTACTTATTTACGCCCAAAGTTACTTTAAAAATATAAAAAACCGAATCTTTTTTGGCTCATAACTTTTTAACGGCTTTTTATTTTACTATTATGTTTCCGTACAGACAAGAATAATAATAAGTCAACGATATCATGTTTAACTTTGGATGTACAATGTCATACATTGGAGTAATAGGTACTCTTCCGAAATTTGTATGGAAAAAATATCGACACTTAGGTGCCACTAACCTTAAGTACAATTCGTCAAGTAAGTAAGTATGTTTGAATACCATGTTTCAGGAGCGAGCTTACTAACATTGGCCGGTTACAAATTCAGATTCCTGGCTGTCTGCCGACGGAAAAACTCCTTACGGAAAAACAAAATAAGCTTACGTTCGCACAGGTGCTTCTAAACGCGGCGATTTTTTTACCACGCACTGATTTTCCGCGCGAGAGTAGAAAATCGAATAGTGCGCTTTTAACCCGTTAGGGATGCTTTTGGATTCTCAAAGCTTGTTTTATTTTTATTGGGCGTTAGGTATATTATTATAGTGGACTTACATAAATACCTACCATTGGAAAGTTCCTTCTCCTCTATGCTCCCCGATTGATCCGTATCGTATGTCTTGAACACCGCCAGCCATTGGTTAATGTAGGTGTAGAGTTTCTCAAACTCTTCAACGTTTATGTGTCCTGAACGATCTTTGTCGAACATTCCTGTAAAAAGACCGGTATATAACATATTAGATTAGCGTTTCCCATGGGTGGGTCGCGACTCGGTATCGGGCCATCAAAATAAAATACCGGGTCGCAGCATGCAAAGATAGATTCGAGAAAAGACCACTGATAGCTTTTTGGGTTAACTTGTCGTCAAGAATACACAAAATTAGCTAATCAAGCAATAACTTTTTTAATGTCTTTTGTCACAACCTATAAATGTGAAGCTTGGAAACCGACTTCAAGTGGAATCAGACAGACCTCAGGATAAAACTTTCATCATTTGCGGTGAACTTGGATTTTTTGGTACAAAATAAGCAGCTCCATACTTCGCATTAAATAGCCGATACCGAAATATAGTTGGAAAAAGTTAGAAGGAATGCATAGAGAACGCTGCTGCCCATTCTCCGGTACGCCCCTTAGTCGCCTTTTGCCAGACAATAGGTACATAATAATATGTCGTAATAAATGCACACTTCTAATAATAATAAATGTATATTATTTTACTTAATATAACCAGTGGGGGGGGGGGGGGGGGTTAAACTATTGAGTGGGTCACGAAGGGGCATGAAAATTACCGGGCCACGGCACAACAATGTTTGGAAAACACTACTTATTAGATTATTAGAAGATAGATAAATGATGCTGCCAACTTAAACAGCTGTTGCTAAAAAAGTAAAGGTGCGTTGTACTCGCCCCTTACTAATAAACATGATGAATAGTTACAAACCGATTTCTCTCTTTCAGTCGTCAGTAATTTGACTTTCGAAAGAAAAAGACAAAGCGTTGTGTAACTACACAGACGCTGTACAACGTTTATTCGTAAGGAGGTTAGGTTGTATCTATTATTAAAAATGTAAACTTACCGATCATTAAATTGCAGGCAGTTTCAGAAAAAGTTTTGCCTTGAGCATTCACTAATGCTGCCTTCAGCTCTGGAGCTGTAATGAATCCAGATCGATCTTTGTCGACTGCAAGAAACCAATTCTGGACTTGAGGATTAACTCCACCTCCGGCTCCTATTGAGGGATATGGGCCATGTCCCATTTCCAGTTGCCCCGGCGGCGGGCCTCCGAAGCCAGCGGGAGGTTGTCCATATCCTTGCGGCGTACCGTCACCACCATAGCCAGGCTGAAAATGAGCAATTTTTTTGAATTATTACGTTACATTAGGAGACGTATGGTCGTAATGGCCCAGTGGTTAAAAGCCTCGCCTCATGCACGTGGTAGGTTCAAATTCTGGCAAGTAGGTACCAACGTGACTTTTTCAATTCCGGAGTTTATCTTGGACACTAACATCGTGAGGAAACCTGGACATGTAAATATAAGTCTAAAATTGCCAACCCGTCTTGGGCAAGCGTGGTGATTATAAAGCTCGTGTCTTCTCTGTATAAGAAGAGTCGTTTGCCCTGCAGTGGAACAATAATAGGCTAGTATTATTTTTAGGAGACGTTTAGTCGTAGCAGACTTTATTAGAAACTAGACTCGTCCTGAGAAATGATTAACACAATCTAGTTTTCCGTTAACCACCTTTGCCAACTAGCGCGGTCCAACGCAGTTATCTATTGTGTACCTACTGGTTGAATGACAGACCCAAAACCTTTTCATTCATTTCAATTTTTTCTCTAAGCTCGACAATGCATAGGGCAACCCATTGGTGTAGCAGGTGGCCAGACGACATTTATTGACGCTTCCTCACATAAAAAAGCCTTATAGAGGATTCATTGTTCAGATCAGACAGGTAATCTATAAATTCTTCTATTATTATTCTGGATCAGGTTCGTAGCGACATTCGTTCGTACGAAATAGCTACGGATAGTACACAGTAGAAATCAACAGGCCCTCGAAGCTGTTTCTATTATTCAATTGAATCCACTCCTATCGCATGTACCTACCTAATGTAATGCTAACCCCGAAATCGTACCTATGTATATCGTTTGCCTAATCGCGTAGTAACAACGCAGCCCCATCGTGCTCTCGAAAATTCCCGTGACTAACACAGCACAAACGATAAATAGAGTTGTAGCCTCGCAATGAATTGATAACTACGTTCAGTAGTTTAGAGATCTAGTGACAGTGGGATATTGAAATGCAGATTACATGATGTTCTTGTATTTAACAGTTATGAACAAAAAAAACAAACCGACATCCAAAAAACACTAAAAAGTGAAAAATATCTTTAATATCGGAAGTCGGTGTCTTTGGATCCGTATTTTAGTTTTCTGCCACCGACTTTCGAAATTCATTGCCGAAATTAAAGTTATTTTTCACTTTGTAGTGTTTTTTGGGAGTAGATTGTTTTTTTTTGTAAATACCTAAGTTTTTATTTTTTAGTGGGTCAGTTTGTAATTTATCTAAGTTACAATAGCCTAATGTCAACTGCTCGTCACCTTTTACAAAATATTGCTTTTCCTGATGCAGGGACGTTAATTGTTGAGCAGTTCTCCTAGTAAGAACCAGGAGAACTGGAGCTGATTGAGAAGTCACCATCAGCTCCACTTCACCAAATGGTGCTTTCCGAGAGCAAATGCCCGAGTTACTATAAAAAAAACTGACCAAGTGCGAGTCGGACTCGCACACGAAGAGTTCCGTACCACAAGGCAAAAATGCTGCAAAAACACGTTTGTTGTATGGGAGCCCCCCTTAAATATTTATTTTATTTTAATTTTATTATTAAAGTAAAAATACAACTGAATATTTTGTGAATATTTCAAGTGCCTACCTGTTGCCATTTTTGATATCGAGCAAAAAAGGGCAAAAAAATCGCGTTAGTTGTATGGGAGCCCCCTTAAATATTTATTTTATTTTTAGTATTTGTTGTTGTAGCGGCAACAGAAATACATAATTTGTGAAAGTTTCAACTGTCTAGCTGTCGCGGTTCTTGAGATACAGCCTGGTGACAGACAGACGGACAGACAGCGAAGTTTTAGTAATAGGGTCCCGTTTTTACCCTTTGGGTACGGAACCTTAAAAATACCCAAATCGTTATGTGTGCCTATAAAATTTGAGGGTTTCCCTCGATTTCCTCATCAGATTCAGACTTGGTGACAATGAGACCACCTCGAGACCATACCCTTTCAAACAAAAAAAGAATTTTCAAAACAGGTCCACAATTGACGGAGAAATCGGTGACCATACATAAAAAAAAACATACATTAAGTCGAACATAAAATTATAACCGGAGGAGGTTTTTGGAAGTCGTTTAAAAATAGACTAGCAGTTGCACGAATTGATACAGGGCTGTAAGAGCCCCGGATTTGTGAATAATTAATTTAATTGTAAAGTCACCACTGTCGGTCGGGAATCGAACCCGCGAGGCCGCGACCATTGGCATTGGCGTATGTAGATACTGTGTCATTGTTTTGAGCACTAACCGATAGTCGATTCCGTTCCCCCGTTCGTGTTTATTATTTTTAAATCTTGTGGCCCCGGCTTGTGTCCCAGCAGTGGGAACATGGACAGATTATGTCAAGGAGTGCAGCAGAGCTAATAGATAAATAAATAAAAGGTTATTTTCTTAGATAATTTTATTCTGTAAAGTATATAAATAGTTACCATATTTACACAGTATGAACAATAAAAAACTGCATTATTACTAAGTATTTACGTTTTTACATTTATCAATAGGTATTAATTAAGAAATGCAGCAATGTAAAGTCAACTGTTATTAGACGAAAAAAACACGTTAACATCCTCGAGGTAGAAAATTAAATCATGGAGGTTGTGCTTTGTTAAAAAACCTAACTGTGTAGGTAATATCGGAAATCAAAACCTAACCGCAACCCAGCTCTTTGAAATACTTAACGTTAGGGCGACAACTACGGACGGGACATAAAAATGCTTTACGTTCATTTATTTTATCAGCCTTCTGATTAAATTCAGTTTAATCAACGTCTAATCTTTTCGGTTTCCCAACTGGGCTATAAGTACCCCTTAGTAAATGGCCGTTGTTGAGCACTTTTTACCTTGAGTACCTGATATTTATATCGCAGCAAACTGGTTAAATTAGCCGTTTAGTTAACCGCCTGGCTTTTGGAAGTAGTGTTCGCGTTGCTTCACTCTCGGCTAGCACGCAGTTGATCAGTTCTAATCTAACTTAACCCATTTGGTCTGGGTGCTCTGGCTTAGTTACTGCGACCAATTCGGCTCGCGCGTGATTGTTTACAGTTCCAACCTAAACTATAATATTGAATATCATTGAGGCTATTTGAACGGCCGTTGTTTAGTTAAAAGGCTAGGCGGTTAACTAAACGGCTAATTAAACCAGTTGACTGCGACATCTATACTAATAATTAAGCTGAATATTTCGTTTTTTTGAAAACGCTAATCGCTGGAACTAAGTACCACTCGAATTTGATAAATATTTTTGTATTTGAAAGCCCAATTCTTGAGGAAGGCTATTTGATATCACGCTACGACTGTTAGGAGCCGAGCAAACAAAAAGTCGGAAAGAACGTCTAGCGAAAACGAAGTAATAGCGCTGGCGGGCGATGCGTTGCGACGCAGTGGGTCGGGGAACAATACATTTCACGCGGACGAAGTCGGGGACAGAAACTAGTTAGTAATAAGGTTGACAACGACAAGTGGTCAACCGCCATTATCCGCGGTTATACATTGCCCAGCTCCCTTTCTAACGGAGACGGCAGAACTTCGCACATATTCTTGACCTCATAAAACTAGACAACAGACCAGATCTGGTGGTCAGTTGTCTAGCATTAGGCGTGTAACACTTCTCGAAATTAAATTTTTCTTTGTATGACGTTATTTGTAATTTAAGTCAGAGGTTAGGAATGGCGAGGTTTTAATGTGCACAATAATTAAGGTTTTATAACCAAGCTAGGTTTCAATAATATGTTATACAATTGCTGCATTTCCTAGGTATGTAAGAACATGTCTTTATAAATGAGCATTGTCTATCGATCTTTGATCTTATCATAGAATGTAAAGGTTGAATTAATTAATGATTTTCCTGCAGGTTTGTTATAGCTAGGAAATCAATAAATATTATCGCTTGACCTGCATTTCTTAATGACAATATTATTGTGTGCCCCAAATCATAAATATTCAATAATCTCACTCCCATCACACATAACGCTACACCTATAAACTTACACATTTTAGTAGCTAATTATATTACCTGCATTATACATAACATTACTAAGGTTTTTATTGTTATTCATCTTTAAATTAACAACATTTTATTTTATATTTTACTTCCTAGATACAAATCAGTAGAGGTGGATTACTATGGTAATATAATTTTAGGTGGTATGCCTAAAAGCACACACAAATCACTGCATTTTAGTCAATATAGCACAAAATAATTACGAAAAAATATGTTCTGAACCTGACTTTGGTTTCATTATTTTTAAGTGCACTTTTAAGTATCCCTCCAAATGTAGACGAATTTCTAAAATTATAATGTCACATATACAGTATACTTAAGTCCATAACAAGTCTCACCTAATATTTAATAAAAAGCTGCTAGATAAATCACATGACATAGCATCTAGAAAACTGTTACGAAGTAACAAATTTAAAAATATTTATTGCCTATTTAATATTACAAAATAACAGTAATCATACACTTATTACTTAAACGACATTCAGTCTTTTACATCAAAACCAATACTGGCAAGTTTGTTACATTTTGTACTAAGCAATCAAGTTACATAGATGCCTAACTTTATTGCGATTTCACTAACTACACTATCATTAAAAGATAGAATTTGTGTAACTGGGAGAATAGTGACTAAATCAGAATAATACTTAGATAAGTATAATTATGAAAATGTGTGTAAATACATAGCTGCCAAATATAATATACAATATAAGTATTGTTGAAATACCTACTATGCTACAAGTCTTATTGTTAAAGAGTTTTGAATTTTAATACCAGGACTGGATTAATGCTTCCTTTTTATTTCACATAATTAAACATTACAGGTATATTTTATTGAATAAGAATAGTGTTATTCAGCATTTTATCTGCATATTATTTATTTATTTCAACTAATTGGTGAACTTTGTAAAAACACATTAAATGTCTGCAATGACTTAATGGCCCCACTAAAAAACTATTAGATATTTAATACTAAAATAAAAGATTTTGAACATAAATTTCAAATTATAAAAAACACTTTTAATAGAGTATTATTTTTATAACTGCTCTCTACTATAAAATGCCCTAGATCTGATATATTTCATGTATTTTGATGCCTATAATACTTATTAGTAAACATAAAAAATATATAAAGTGTGGAGCACAATAGGAAGATTATAAATGTAATTAGTGAAACTGCAGGAAACATGGGTATTATTGTACCTATCACTTATTATAAACTATAGAAATATACATTACAAACTTAAACATTACCACTGTGACTAGAAAAACTATACGTAGCTGGTGTAACAGATGTATTTACACACACTTGAATTGAGGGTTTAAAAGATGATGGAAGAAGTTTATGTGCCTCAGGCACTGGAGAATAACTCTGGCATACAGTCTCAAAATGCACTTGTTCACTTCTATCGGTAGGCACTCCATCAAAGCTTGTTTGTTTAGCAGAATCACCAGTTCCACTATCTTTGCATGACGAGTGCTCCGATATATTGTCTGAAAACATTTGAGGTGAATCACTGTCACTATGCACTACATGTGTCATTTTTATACTTTCGGCGGGAAAAGTATGCACGGCGCGGGCCATGCGTCTACGAGTGTGATAAATGATTACTACCCAAATAATAGAAGTTCCTACAGCACAACACACAACTGTTATAATTATAATACCAGCCATATTTTCTTCATTCACCATAATGGCTACTGGAGGCAACACACGTAACTCAGTCATATCTTTTTTAGTACCCAACTCATTAGTAATCTCACATTCATAACGTCCAGCATCACTCGCTTCTGATCCAATTATGATCAGCAACTGATCATCAGCTGTAAGGAAATGGCGTTCTGTAGCAGTAATGGGAGTTCCATCTTTAAGCCATTTTATAACAGGCTTAGGAGATCCTGATATCATACATTGTAATACCACAGAGTCACCACTAGTCACTTCTTTGTTTTCCATAACTCTGACAAATGATGGTTCTTGCAATACTGTAAGTGTAGCATTAGCTATAATAGTTCCAGCTGGATTTTTAGCTGCACAGCTGTATATTCCCATGTCTGTTGTTTTTGCATTTACTATAAAAAACAAGTGGTCAGTTGGCATTACATTCATTCTTCGTTCTCTTGCAGCAGGAAAATCATTACCACCATCTTTTTTCCAAGATATTTCAGGTGGCGGATCCCCTGTGGCAGCACAATTAAGTGTTACAGTCTCTCCTGTCTTCACAGTAACATTCGTTGGAGTTTTTGTAAACCGTGGAAAGGTGACTATATTTACTTTAGCCTTTGTAGAGTATGTTGTTCCGAAAGTATTACCAACAACACACTGATATTTTCCAGAATCAGCATGAGTAACATTAGGAATCACTAACACTGATGTTGCTCGTGGTTGACCATTCGGTCCGATAGTGATATTTTCATATACTATAGGGTTGCTAACGTTACCATTGTTCTTTCTCCACAAGAAAGTCATGTTGTTAAAAGGAATGGAGGTTGCAGAACAAACTAAATTAGCTGACCGTCCCTTTATGGCAAGATGAGTTTTAGGATGTTCCACTACTTTAGGCTTAGGTGAGTCACCACAGTTATCTTCCTTAAGTTTAGTGACTGACACCCCTCTTACTTCAGACGGGTAAGCACAGTTAGCTGTAACATATTTTTGTTCAGCCTTCTCTTTTATCCATTTTACTATCCATAATAAATTGCAATCACACAGCAGTGACGAAGAGTTCAAATGTAACTTTCTTAATTTAGACATGGAATCAAAAGCATGCTGTTGTATGGAAGTTATATTATTTCCTTTTAAATCTAATTCAACTAGGTTTGACAAGCCATCAAAAGCTCTTGAATTAATAGATTTTATATGGTTAGCAGCCAGGCTAAAGGAATTTAAATTCTGCAATTTCGAAAATGGTCCAGACATATCTTCAACAGTCCAAGATATTTTGTTATTATTTAATTGTAGTGTTTGCAGCTGGGTCATATAGCCAAAAGCATCCTGAGCAATTGATGAAATCTTATTATATCCAAGGCTCAGAGTTCTAAGGTGGACCAAGTGTTGGAAGGACCGCCCCTCTACTTCCAACAAATGGTTATGAGATAAATCCAAGACTTCCAGGTTTGTGCATAGTTCCCAGCTTCCAGAATCAATTTCTGATATCAAATTATTTGACAAGGATAAAGTTATCAATGACTCCAATCCATACATCCAACCTTTAGAAATATTCCTTATTTTATTATGGTCCAATTGTAACAAATTCATTGACTTGAATCCAAAAAAGGCACCATCCATTATATTGTCAATATTATTAAACCTCAGTTTTAATGTAGTCAAATTAGACAACCCTTGAAATAGCAGCGGACTGATCACATGTAACTTGTTATGGTTCAATTCTAAAGTTCTTAGATTGGTCTGATACATAAACAAGTGATTAGGTAGGGATTTTATTTCATTCCTGTTTAGTTTCAAAACTTCCAAATTTGACAAATTAGTTAAAGCTCCTTCCTGTATGAATTTTATATGGTTACTGTTTACATTTAGTATTCTGATGGAACTATTAGCAGGAAAGGTACCTGTGTCTATTGATCCAATGTTATTCCTATTCAAACTCAGTTCCTGTATTTGTTCATGATGCAGTAGGTTTGGTATGAAATGAAATAAGTTTTTGTCCAGCTTCAATTCTTGTAAATTCAGTAGTTTGTCAAAAGCCTCCGTGACGTTTTCATTCAACCTATTATAACTGAGATCCAATCGTTCCACCCACTTAGGAATTTTTGGCACAGATACGAAATTCTTCTTTGAACAATCGACGTACTGTTCCAGGCAATCACATTTGTGTGGGCACTCAATGTTTTCTGCTTTTATAGAAAAACATATCAAACGGATTATCGCTATAAACAACAACAAATGAGAGAGTCCCATTTTCATGCATTTGTATAGCTGCCCGATTGATACAACAAACGACGAAAACTCTTTGTTCTTACATAATTCAGGACACTAATGAGACACACACAAAGTCTATAGTAAAACACACTTTTTCAATACTCATTTCTGACAATATTCGCATTGTAATTGTGTTAAAAACGATTGATTTGAAAAATAACTCAACATATTTACGGCGACCCACTCGACGGCCATTTTATTTTCTTCAATGTTTGTAGTGATGTCCATTACGCTCTTTGGTTGATCGTCGGTTACCGGTTTTTACATACTGTTGCGCGCCACAATTAATGCCTGGTACATGGTGACAGTAGTTACCACTAGCGCCATCTAGTATCGAGTAGCGGAACTAGTAGTGAAGACCCTTCTAGAAATTTCGATGCAAGAACTTTCTAGAACATTCCCGAACTTTCGACATCTGGTCGATCGGGGCCTGTATGTACTCGAACATTCTAGATGTTTCTACAATGGAAGGTTCTAGAACTCTCTTTGGCGCTATATAAGGCCGAGACGCGTCACGACTGACACAGTTTGGATAAAGCGATCGAAGTGAAAGCATCGAAGCGATATTCAAGTGCGACTTAAGGCGATCAGTAGTGCAATTGTGTTTTGTAATTAGTGTGTTTGAGTTGTAATTAGTGTTGATTATTAAAGTGTCATTTTTTTGGTTATTAAATCGGCAGTTTTTATTGTCACGAACCCGAAGCTCGTAACAATTGGTGTCAGAAGAGGGGATTAAAATGCCGGTTTTGCCCAAAGACGACACGGAGGGTATCCGTACCCGGAGTCAACGTCAGCAGGAGACGGACCAAAGGCGATTCGGTGGAACAACGCCAATGAGGTCGGAAGGCCAGCTACCGACCGCGGAGGCCGGCCCGTCCACAGCTGCTCCAGCATCATCAGCGCCAGATTTTGCTGCTCTGATGATGATGCTGCAGGAGCAGTCCCGTCGGTTGGAAGAACAGCTGCTGCGTGACAGGGAGGAACAGGCTCGTCGACAGGAGGAACAGGCTCGTCGGTTGGAAGAACAGCTCCAACGTGATAAGGAGGAGCAGGCGCGCCGTCAGGAAGAGCAGATGCTCCTTATGAAGGACCTTCACGCTACCTTCGGGAAAGACATGCAGGAGGTGAAGGATAAGGTTGCTCAACATGACAACCGCCTGTCGGAAGCTGAAACCCGAATCGACCAAGTAAATAATCGGGTTGACAACGTGATGGCTGACGTGAAGCTAACCGTGATGGCTGACGTGAAGAAAACGCTGGATCACCTTAAACTTGAGGATAGAATCGCAGCTCCCGTAGCTACAACACCTTCGCTACGTGGATTCAAAGTGCCACCGTTCGACGGGACTTCTTCCTGGTCGGCCTACAAAATCCAATTTGAGGCTGTCATGAAGGCTAACGGGTGGAATAAAAGCCAGGCCATGACTGCTCTCACCCTAGGCCTGCGCGACCAGGCCTTAACTGTCCTGGAAGCTCTCGGTAAGGAAGTGACTTACGAGCAGCTCCTCGAGGCATTGGAGGCTCGGTATGGCGACGCTCACCTGGAACACGTATTTCGTGCGCAGCTCAAGGATCGCGTGCAACGCAGTAACGAAAACCTGCAGCAGTGGGCCCTTGAAGTGGAGAAGCTGGTTCGTAAAGCTTACCAGTCCGTACCTGCGCTTATTGATGGAAACCTGGTGCAGGCATTCATCGACGGCATCCGCGACCTTGAAGTGAGAGCTGCTGTGAGGCTCGGGCACCACGGGACGCTTAAGGACGCCTTGGCCCATGCACTGGAGGTGGAAGCTGTGCGACAGGATTATCGTTCCCATCGCGTCAGGGAGGTTGCAGCGGCTACAGTTCGCGACCGCAATAAAGGATACAGCCCTAGGTGCTACGGCTGTGGGGAAAAGGGCCACCTTCGATCCAGTTGCCCTAAGCGAACTGCAGAAAGAGAAGTCGACCGATCTCCAGAGGGCAGTGCGGCTAACAACACCGCGCAGCACCAGCAGCAGGGAAACGAGTAATAGCCAGGACTGCGGGGCGGGTGCTGGCTGATGTTCAAAGAGCCCCAAGGGTTTCGATCACACAAACCCGTGACGGGAACAGCCTAATCATCAAGGGCGAGGTCAACGGAACGCCGTGTAAGCTGACCATAGACACTGGAGCTTCTCGCACGGTTGTCAGTTCCCAACTTGCTAGTCGGTCCCTTGGGGACTCCGCATACAACCGGGAACGCATTAATTTGGTAACAGCCACCGGTCAGCGCATACCCGTCCATGGAGAGAAGAAAATGGAATTGACGCTAGGCAACAGAATCTACCTGCATAATGTCATCGTGGCTGATATAATGGACGATTGCATCCTGGGCCTTGACTTTATGAGGAAGAATTGTTGCGAGATTGACGTCAAGCAAGGTGTTTTGAAATGTGGAGAAGAGGAACTTTTCATGGAAGGGGCGTTACCTGGGAATGTGTACAGCCTTAAGAAGATTGTTCTTCCGCCGAGATCGGAAACGATTGTGCCGGTTAGTCTTCCTCGGAATCCTGGGCAAACTCATCGTTGTGTACTCGTGGAAAGGGTAGACAATGACCTTCCATGGAAAGTGGCACGGACTTTGGTCAGAGCCACTGACATCTCAGGGGTACGTGTGCTGAACCTTTGTGATCAGGAACAGATAATAGAAAAAGGCACTCTTGTTGGTACTTGCGAGGAAGTGGATTGGTTGCGTCGATGCCAACATCTATCGACTGGGACCCTCAGCAAGGATGCACAAACAAAAGTGACCACACTTTTAGAAGACTGCCGCAGCGCTTTGTCCCAAAATGAAATGGTCAAGGCGAAGAAGATGTTACTCAAGTTCGCCGATGTTTTCTCGTCAAACGATGCTGACATCGGGAAGACTGGTTTAGTTCAACACAAAATAAACACGGGAGAAGAATCGCCTATCCGTCAGCGGCCAAGGAGATTGCCGGTAGCACGTGAAAAGGAAGTGGAAACCATGATTGAGGGAATGGTGAAGGATGGTGTTATTGAACCTTCATCTAGTCCATGGTGTTCACCTGTAGTGCTGGTAAAAAAGAAGGACGGCAGCATGCGGTTTTGTGTTGACTATCGTCGTCTGAACGACGTTACAAAGAAGGACAGCTATCCTTTGCCAAGAATTGATGACACGCTGGACATGCTTACTGGAGTAAAGTGGTTTAGCACGCTGGACCTGAAAAGTGGCTACTGGCAAGTCGAAATTGATCCCAAGGACAAGGAGAAAACTGCATTCTCGACAGGAAAGGGTCTGTGGCAATTTAAAGTTATGCCGTTTGGATTGTGCAATGCTCCGGCAACATTTGAGAGGTTGATGGAACTTGTACTTACTGGGCTAATTGGCGATGCCTGCTTGGTCTACTTGGATGACATCATCATCGTAGGCCGCACGTTTGAAGAACATCTTCAAAACCTGGAACGCGTGCTCATGAAGATCCAGGGTGCCAACCTCAAGTTAAGTCCGAAGAAGTGTTCACTATTCAAACGGCAAGTTAGTTTTTTGGGATATGTAGTGTCTGAAGAAGGTATCCGTACGGATCCAGAGAAAATCGCCGCTGTCAAAGATTGGCCAGTTCCAAAAGACAAGACGCAGGTCAGAGCATTTTTGGGTTTGTGCTCCTATTATCGGCGATTTGTCAAGAACTTTGCAGATATAGCCAAACCCCTGCATAAACTAACCGAGGAGAAGCGACATTTCTGCTGGGATGACAGTTGCGACATCGCATTCCAGGAGCTAAAGGACCGTCTGTGCAAAACACCTATTCTAGGGTACCCTGATGCGGGCAAGGAATTTATAGTTGACACAGACGCAAGTGACATAGGACTTGGCGGTGTATTGTCTCAACGTTTAGGTGATCAAGAGGTTGTGATAGCGTACTTCAGCAAGTCATTGTCAAAACCTGAAAGGAACTATTGTGTCACGAGACGGGAACTGCTTGCTGTGGTAAAGTCATTGCAGCACTTTAGCAAATATCTTCTGGGACGGAAATTCCACCTACGAACTGACCACGCTGCACTGAAATGGCTATTGCAGTTCAAAAATCCAGAAGGACAAGTTGCGAGATGGATTGAACTACTGCAGGAATACAACTTCGAGGTCGAACATCGCAGCGGGAAATCTCATGGCAACGCAGATGCATTGTCAAGAAGACCTTGTCCTGAAGACTGCAAGCATTGTACTAGGCAAGAAAGTAAAGAAGTCGTACCTGTGAGGATGCTCAAGACAGACCTCAGTAACGAGTGGAAGGAAAGCCTACAACGTGCACAGCAGGAAGATTCGGACATCAAGCCGATTCTGGAGTGGATGAAGGCCAGAGCTCCTAAGCCAAGGTGGAGCGACGTCTCAGCAATGAGTTCGATCACAAAAAGCTATTGGGCCCAATGGGACAGTTTGGTGATTCAGGATGGAGTCCTGTGCCGTAAATGGGAAAACGCTCGGGGAGACAGCTGTCATTTGCAAATGGTTGTCCCTAAAGCTCAAGTACCGGACGTTCTACAGCTGTACCATAATGGTTGTTCAGGAGGCCATCTGGGAGTAAAACGGACTCTATTGAAGATACGAGAACGGTTTTACTGGGTCCACTGTCGAGACGATGTCGAGGACTGGTGTCGCAAATGTACAAGTTGTGCAGCTGTAAAGGGACCTCAGACTCGTAGTAGAGGTGCATTGAAATTGTACAATGTTGGTGCACCATGGGAGAGGATAGCCCTTGACGTTGCGGGACCGTTTCCGGAAAGTGAAAGTGGTAACAAGTATTTCATGGTTGTGATGGATTACTTCACCAAGTGGCCGGAAGTCTTCGCCATTCCAAATCAAGAAGCTTCGACAGTTGCAGATAGATTAGTCCATGAAGTCTTCTGCCGTTTTGGAGTACCCTTGGAGATTCACAGCGATCAGGGAAGGAATTTTGAGTCCCAAATATTTCAGGAAACTTGCCGAGTAATGGGTACTCATAAAACGAGAACAACTTCTTACCACCCACAATCGGATGGAATGGTGGAACGATTTAATCAGACACTGGAGAGGTACCTAGCCAAAGTTGTGGAAAATCGGCAACGAGATTGGGACAAGCACATACAACCGTTTTTGTTGTCATATCGAAGCGCTGTTCACGAAAGTACATCGGTGACACCAGCTTTCGCAAACTTTGGAAGAGAATTACGGCTGCCTGCAGACCTGATCACCGGAATACCACCTGATGCCCCACGCAGTATAACCGAGTATGCGAACAACTTGCGGAACAAAATGAATGACATTTATGAGCACGTCAGACAATCGGGCCAGCAAATGTCTGAAAAGATGAAAACCCGTTATGACCGTAAAATGAACAATAAAGGGTTCGACGAAGGTTCACTAGTGTGGTTGCACAATCCAGTCCGCAGCAAAGGTAAATCTCCTAAGCTTCAAGCTAAATGGGACGGACCGTACCGGATTGTGACAAAGATCAACGACGTAACCTACCGGATACAGAAAGGTGCAAGAGGTACTCCTAAGATCGTCCACGTGGATCGACTGGCGCGTTATTATGGGGCCGATAATGCTCGGGACGAGCATGTCTTAGGAGGGGGCAGTGTTGCGCGCCACAATTAATGCCTGGTACATGGTGACAGTAGTTACCACTAGCGCCATCTAGTATCGAGTAGCGGAACTAGTAGTGAAGACCCTTCTAGAAATTTCGATGCAAGAACTTTCTAGAACATTCCCGAACTTTCGACATCTGGTCGATCGGGGCCTGTATGTACTCGAACATTCTAGATGTTTCTACAATGGAAGGTTCTAGAACTCTCTTTGGCGCTATATAAGGCCGAGACGCGTCACGACTGACACAGTTTGGATAAAGCGATCGAAGTGAAAGCATCGAAGCGATATTCAAGTGCGACTTAAGGCGATCAGTAGTGCAATTGTGTTTTGTAATTAGTGTGTTTGAGTTGTAATTAGTGTTGATTATTAAAGTGTCATTTTTTTGGTTATTAAATCGGCAGTTTTTATTGTCACGAACCCGAAGCTCGTAACAATACTAAAACCGTTTTAAGATTAAAATCGTCTATTTTAATTTTGTGAATAAAAACTGAGAATCATTATTGGTTTGTATCTTTATGGGCTGATTTTTCAATCGACAGATAATTTTTACTTATGGAATAAAATTGACGTCTGACAAGTTTTTGTATGGAAGAATGGTCAAAGAAAAAAAAGGAAGAATTGTCAAAAATTCAAAATTATTACTCCGATAAAATTATCAGGCGTTGGAAAAATCATACACGAATAAGCGTGATTAAATTTTATTAATGTATTTTTTGGTGGTGGTGCAAAGATTGTAGTTTTCGTTGCGTCTACACGCTTGCCAAACTATCACAAATTCAAACGTGTGGAACTTACGGGCATTTTAATTAAGTGGCTTATAGGAACTAAACGCAAAAAACGCAAGTTTTAGAAACAATAAAAGTATAAGATCGACTACAGTAAACAAAATCAGAGAAATATATGATATTCTTCAGGATATATTCTAGGTAGATAGTGTGTTAAAAACAAAATACATCTAATTTGATTTAGCTTTCGCCTTAATTCATCTTTTAGTGGGTCCAAGTCACATAGGTACTTAAAAGGGTAGGACTTTGATATCTCTGACATCGATTTTAGGGGTGGGAGTGGGGGGATTGGAGGGGGGTGTACAACCCCCCCCCCCCGTGAAGGAAATGTTGCGGTACCCCCCTTTTTGAGATATGACCTTTTTAATATTCTAACCTCACTTTCGAATCTTCATGTATTGACATTTATTTAAAGGTCAGAAAAAATAAAAAAAGGGGGTGAGGGTGCTGGTACTTCCCTCTTCATTTTATTTGTCACTCCCCACCTTTTCTGGTGGGCAGTGAAATTTTTTTATTTTTTATTTTTAACATTTACAAAAATGTACCTATGTGCTTAGGCTTAGTCGAGGAAGCCCCGCTTCGCGGGGCTCATACTTCTGGGTGGTTTAAAAAAAAATAATCACGAAGGGGATGGCGGGGTCGCCCTTCTAACCTAACTTGTCCAAGTCGGCGGGGTGCCCCAAGTCGCGTCAAAATGGCGTCGTCGTTTTACGTTTCGTTTTAGTCGGTAAATTATTATAAGTGTTATTTTAATAGCACTGATTTAAATCAGCGAAATATAAGTAATATAATGAAATACAATGCGTTTCAAATAAGAATAGGATCGACTTAGCGCCATGTTGTGACGTCATAGCTGTCAAATCGAATAAATTGGGTAGGGTGAGCAAAACAAGATATTTTTTTAATAACATTAATTATTTTTGAAAACATTTTTTTTTTCAATTCCGCTCATTGTCTGCATCACTGTTTGAGTGGTCATCGTCAACAAATAACAATATTAACAAATTTAACCGGAAACAACCACGTAACATACAGAATTAACGAAAGAAACAGTAACACTCCACAAGCACTCAGTCTCACGAAGAAGCACACCAACAACCACAGAGCATGTAACATCCAACAACGACAAGATGGTGGCTGGCATCTTCTTTACTTTCTGGTGAATTGTTGTCAACAATGAAAATAAGAAAAAAGTAGCATAATTAAAAAAAAAAAAATTATGACTAATTTTTTGATGTTTTTTTCACTTTGATTTATCTAAGACTCGGTTAAACAAAAAAAAAGTTATTGATACACAAATAAGTTTTCTTTGCACACCGTACTTTTCAATCAACATTTGACAGATAGAGGTCATTGACGTTCCTATTCTTATTTGAATCGCATTGTATGCATAAAAACTCATAACTCACTAAATATACATATTTATTTCATCATTATTATGAACTTAAAAATTTTAGTGCGTTGACCTTACGTAAAACGAAACGTTCAACAATGGTGAAACCAGGGGGGGCACACTTAACACTGTCATCATTTCCACAGACGACAGCGACATCTGGAGTTTGACGGGTTAAAAAAACTTGGCAGCCATCTTGTCTTGTTTATCAATCAAACGTCATTGTCGCCGGCCATCCAGTGTTACCAACTTATTGAATTTTCCACTAACACTGATTGTTTCGACCCCCCTTTTAGTGGCGAAATATTGCTTTTAGTAGCTGGTGGTTTTTCTAGTGGTTTAGTAGAATTCAGTTTCAATTACTGAAAATGCTATCACTCAACCACTAAGCCACTAAAACATTACGAAATATATTATTTTTACTTCATTTAATTTTCAGAAATATTTACTTTTACTGTGTAGGTAAATTCTAATAAAAGTTCTATAACAAATCAGTACCCAAGAATCATATAAATGTGAAACCAATGATGGTGCAGACAAAAATTTACCGGAAGACGAATTTTAGAATATCATTTTTTTATCCTAGGTGTTCTTCTTATTGAATAATGTTTATTTATTTATTTATTTATTTGCTATGGATGACTTACAGCTAAAACAAACAGAATAAAAACTAGCACGTGAGACTGACAGCCAATTACAAGTCATCACTTCTAAAAACAGATTGGAAAGAAAGAGTGTGAACAACACAACAAAGCTACCAAAAAAAGAAAGAGAAAATAAAAACAGTATAACAATCAAGCATAAACTAAATTCACATTTCATAATCACTATAAGAATAAAAACCTGAACATACAAAATCTTAATTAAAAAAGCTAAGGCTCAGGCACTTTCTGGCCGAGGATGCACTCGTTATGAAAGGATCAAAATCATGCTGTTTACATAAGTCATTAAACATACTACTTGCGCGCACTATAAATGAATTTTGCCTGTAATTCGTAGAGGTAAATGGAACACGCAACGGTGCGTTCCATCGCTTTGACCTTCTAGGAACGTTAAAAAAAAATTTGGATAGAATATCCTCACCTTGACTTGTTGATTTACTAATAATATTTTATGGTGATTTATTGATTTTAAATATTTCATTACGTGATAATAAAGATTTTTTTTTACTAATATAACTACTTTAATTACTGTTTCCTTTCACAAAAACCAAAAATTTATTTAGTGGAAATTTTAGCGAATTTTGTAGTGGGGCCGATTTTTATTAGTGGTTTTCTGGTGGTTTTCGAAGTTGAATCTGGTGGAGAGCTAGTTTATCTGTTGGCAACACTGCAGGCATCCGCCATTGTCAATTCCGGCTTTCCCGACTTTGATGCGCTTCCCGTAATTCCGAGTTTATCTCAGTTATTTCTGTTTTAGTTGTCACTTGTTACTGTTATTTGTTTTGTTAAATTTTGTTGCTACTCATAGTAAGTAAGTATGCACATTACTATGAGTAGCGAGTCAATATACGAGAGAATATACGAGATATTATGCATTGTATATCTATAGATAGGTGTATATTTGTATCTATAGGTAGGTGTATAGTTTTAGTTCACCTTCCAAACTCGAGGTGGCAGCACTTTCCATAGAAGCAAATATTACCACAGAGTTGCTACTCTTTGCCTCTATAGTTACAGAGTTACTTTACTCTTTGGGTGAAACCAAATGTCAAAAGTAACAAAACATTGCATAATTTCTACGATTTTGATTATATTTTTTCTCGTAAACCATTTATCTTCGCAAGTTAAAACTTTGCGTGGAGGCTTCTAATAATAAGATCTATATGTGAAAAACAGCAGTGCTGTTGTTTTTAACCCCATTTTATGATTTGTTTGTACACACGGCTACCTACACATCAAGCCATACATACATACTGTATAACCAGTATAAGCTGACTTCTGATTGTACGAAAAACCTACACAATGCGACGTCAGCTCAAACTGGAAATGTATACCTAGCTTGATGTGTTGCCGTGTGTACTATCTGACATAATGACAAAAGTACAATCCATTAGGAATTATATTACTGTCAATCTGTCTGCTTCCAATGATTCCGCCACCGCTCTTTCTGATTGAACAATGCATGTTACTTATTATTAGGTATGTTCATATATTACTTTACTCTATGGGTATGTTGTTGTTTCTGATATTTAAAATAGTTCTACTTTTTTATTTTCTGGATATTTTACTGCGTAATTGAAGAGTTACTGGGGCAGGGAATACATCTTATTTTATCATACTTTTGCATCTTTAGCATCAACTAAGGAGACTAATTAAAAAGTAAATAAAAATAACTGCTGAAATGGGGGAGTACCTACTAGAAGTACACCTCTGCCTAACCCTTTTAGGGAACACAGGCGTGATGTTTTGTTATGTAGATAACTTTTGTAAGCTCAGTAACACTTTTGAAGAACTAACTAAAGGTACCCACTGAGGTGCATTGGTTTTATTGGTTCTACTATTAACCTGTCTGGTCTTGACTAATTAGACTCAAATGTTTGTTGTTACCTTATCCACAGGGGACATGGGTAGATATTTTATATAATATATTATGTAAGGTGTATCACCTCAAATTCATGGTAATATTCTCTGATAAAAGTTAATACATCAAACAAACCTCTAAAACCCAATTCATATTTAACCCAAATAAAAGTTCAGTTTCTGAAACAGTTTTTTGACTACCCTTAGCTGTCAAGTATGGCATGCATATTATTAAGAAAACTGCAACTAATAGTTTAGCATACTTTCTAAGACCAATAATTGACACTGGCAAGTGCAACTTGTCCTCAATTCTGCTGTTATTCACCCACAAAACATTTTTTAAATTAACTATTATAAATTTCATCAGAAGTACACAACTTTTATTACAAAATGTTATGTTAATGACCAAAGAGGCAATTCTTTTATTTATAAGAATGTTTGCATTCTAACCTCAGTCTCAATCTGTCAAAAATACCATTATTACTATAAAAAATACACTAATTACCCAAAATTTTTGACATTTAATTGTTGCTGAGATAAGATTGAGACTAGATTTTGAATGTTTTTTATTACGAGAAGTGGCCTTCTGATGTATGAACTTAAATGAAGCAAAACGAGTGTGTAAGGATATTTACATGGGAAGAAAGTGTGAGTTTTTGTATGCATGTTTTTATCAATAACATATTCATAACAGCACCTTCTGAGGTGCTGTTATTGGTGATCCAACAGAGGGAAGAGAAGTAAAGTGAAAATAAAATATGTAGAGTCAGTTAAAGCAATTAGCTGACCCACCTTTGCATAAATGGTTGAGATTTTGTAGAATATGAATCAATAGAATTTTATAATTCTTTTATATTGTTTGTTTGAGTTTTTCTCTGTTATTCGCTTTTGAAAGTCAATCTCCATAATATATTATCAAAACATATCCGACCTATTTTCTTTTTTAAGTAATATTTGAAAAAAAAGTAGTAAATGAGTTGTTTTTACAAGTCAATTGATGAGGTTCTTAATAGTTTCTGGAAAGTATGAATGTTTGTTAGAATGTTGATACTTACATTATAAGCCATCACTTTTCTTCAAACCTGAAATAAATAGAGCTGTAATATTAATGCCAATATTACGTCCCATTGATTCGATAACCACACTAAACAAATTGGTGAATATTATTGTATTTTGTTTGCTTGTTTTTATAATACCCAATACTTACTTCTGGTGCAAGTTGACTAATGTTTTTCTTATAATTTTTACTTTGGTCAGGAGAAGTATAATTCACAGAATTTGCCAATAAACTTTTAAGAAGGAAAAGAAACACTGAATTTCGAGCCCCGCCAGCAGATCAACAGCAGACAGACTGACAGACTGACAGACTGATGACAGCAAGCAATAGCTGACACTACTACTGACAGTGACAGACTGACAGAACGTAGCGTTCCAGAGATTGAGATGATTGTTTTACTACTGAGACTAGGGTACCAAAGTTAAAGTTATAGAAAAACCTTTTGAAAACCTCTCTCTATAACTCTATGTATATACTGTAGTTCTGAGTGTACTTTGCGCATTGTTTTTTTTAATTTTCAGATGGATGGATGCAAAAATGCAAATGCAATAGTGATGCGACTATTATTTTGTCCATAAAACGTATTTTTGTGACACCTGCATTTCAAAGCCACGCGAAGGCATAAGGATTCAAATTCTATTTTCTCTTTTATTCCTGTAACCTATAGTCAGTTAGCTATCTTTAGCTAAACAAAAGGAGAATTTACTTAAAATAATGCTGTCGTAGCACTTCCTCTGCATTTACTAATTTTTGTGCACGTCACGTCACGTCATTAACGTCAGTCCAGTCCTGTCGTCAATAGCTGCTATCAAAATACTTATCCCAAAATTTTTATTGTTTTTCATGAGAAATTGAATTGCAGTGGAAAATGGAATCATATGAAAGTGTTATTCTTGTTAAGAATGAAGTGTTTGTGTTCAAAATACCTCCTAAAACTTCAAATAGAGGCTATAGGTAGGTGTTATAATTTTTTGTATAGCGGGTAATTGTTTTGTAGGAAAACGATAAAACGGTGGGTGTTTTTAGGGCAGCCGATTGGAACTTACAAGAACCGCAATGGACGGGGCGCATGAGGCTTGTTGCAAAAGCAGAGGAACTGATAATGAAACTGGAAGACAAATCTTCTGGAGAGCTGTTTGCCAAATGCCCTATTGACAAATATCCGGGGTTGGCTCTCGAGTCCGTCACAGATAGTTCACGTTACTTCGTTGTCAGGATTCAAGATGATAATGGCAAGAGAATTTTCAATTTTATACATTTCACAAAACTCATTGTAGCTAAATCAATTTTTTAAAAATATTTCTTGTATTATTTCAGGTCGAACTGCTTACATAGGTCTGGGATTTGGAGATCGATCTGACTCATTTGACCTAAATGTTGCTTTACAAGACCATTTCAAATGGTTGAGAAAAGAACAAGAAGGAGAACAAGCCCCCCAGCAGAATCTCGATCTGGGCTTTAAAGAAGGAGAAACGATAAAAATTAACATGAAGATCACTGTAAGTACTTTGAATGTGATTTGTATGTACTGTAGAAATCATGTTACAACAATAAAGGGCATCTGAGTCAACCCTGCTAATGTAATTGTATAGTGAGTCATCTAATTAGATAAAAAACTGTTTGTTGCTTGAATTGTATTATTCCACGGTGGGTTTTTATTGCAATGTTATTTTCTCTATGCAGAAAAAGGATGGCAGTGAAGGCAGCAGGCCACGCCGCGGTGTTGGGGCGGGTGGTGGCGGGGGCCTGTTACCACCCCCACCAGGTGGCTCGAGGCTTCCACCACCTCCTTCACCACAACACACACCCACTCCTGCTGCTGCACCTGGTCCTGCTAGTTCAGAATGGGGTGACTTCAATTCTGCCAGGTAATGCATGGCACAATTGATGACTATTTCTTAAAACACTATTTAGAATGAACTTGCAGAATACTGCTCACAGCTGACCCAATGTGTCTGATAGGTTTGGTAGATGTTTATGTGTTTAAATTAATTTGATGGTTTCTATTTATGTAGGACCCATGACTTGGTTTCCTTACCTGCTATTAAGTTACTTCTTTGTCCATTGTTATCAATCACTTACATTAGTGTAGATTTAACAATAATGCAAACATGCTTGGTATAAATGTGGTTTTTGTGTTGTTTTCAGTGCTCCAAGTCAACAGCCAGTGACACCTGCCACCCAACAGAACTGGGTGCAGTTCTGAGCTCACACCACTACTATGTTATTGTGATTTGGTGTCTGTTGTAGGATGGCACTCACGTGTGTTGCACAATACTTAAAATTACTTAATTACGTAGGCATACTATATCAATAGCTCTCGTATTCATTCTGTAGTAAGTTAAAATAAAATATCATTATCATTGTAGAGTAAAATATGTTATTTATACATTACTATTAGATGCCAGATCACAATATAAGTTTATGCAATAAATACTATTAATAATTGATGTACTTTACTATCTGTATATGTTGTAACACTTGTGTAATTACTTAGATATGTGGTAGAATATTTTCGGCTCTATATAATAATTGTTGTTATCGTATGTTGTTGAACAATGCATGTCATAGACAGTATCTATGTAAATAGTTGAAAAATTTAAACAAATACCACATAATGCTAGTTGCTATAATATTATGAAAACATTTAAACTATCATAGAAATAAATACAAGATCTGTATGTTTGGCGTTTGTGACAGATGTACAAATAAAACGAAGGTATAAAACTAAAAGTAAAATATTATCCATAACTTATGTGTTTTGTTTTCTTTCAAAGAATAATAGTATTAAATCAGTTCTTTAAGAAACAGCTAGTTTCTCAAGGATATTAATTTTTAATTTATGCAAGGATATTAATTTTTAATTTAGTAAGTACATGGTAGCTACTTATAAAATCTATGATAGTAGGAAACATTGATTTAACCAGTGAGTATTGTACAGTATAAGAATGAGAGCTTTGAACTCAATTCCCAGAGAGCTATTTGCTTTGATTTCTTTACACAACAAACAGCAAATTCTCGAATAAGATATTTTATCTACTACCTACTTATGTCGTATTGTTTTAGGTTCAGAGTTACAGAATGAAATATAAAATTACACCATTCATGTTTGTTTGAA
The DNA here is from genome assembly GCA_916614155.1 of Mesoligia furuncula. Classification (NCBI taxonomy): domain Eukaryota; kingdom Metazoa; phylum Arthropoda; class Insecta; order Lepidoptera; family Noctuidae; genus Mesoligia; species Mesoligia furuncula. The sequence goes on along the minus strand of OU744803.1, from coordinate 12,439,924 downwards.
TTTAAATATAAACCTCTAAAGACGGTCACTGACCGGGATCGTTTTTTATTTTTCTTCTTACCGTGTTGAAGGCAAAAATAGAGCACGAAAAAATAAATATTGTTTTTTAAATTTGTTTGTCCTAAAATTCAGCAACGCGGATACATTAGGTCCTCACGTGTGCAAGTGACAGGGCATGCAGTGCAAAATAGGAACAGGCGCGGTTGCAGCCCAAGGTGGTGACCCGCCCCCCAAAAGAGGGCGGGTCACCACAGGTGCCAAGGAATATTTTAAGGATCTCATCTCCTCGTGGGTCTAGTGGTCGCAAGCGTTACTGCTAAGCATGAGGTAATGGGTTCGATTCCTAGGTCGGGTAAAGTGTTATTAGGTTTTTCCATTAGAAATTTCTCATTAGCAGCCTGGAGTCTAGTTTTGTGCTCGGTTGGTGGCAGTAGGCGCACCCCCTATGTCATGGGACTTAAACATAACTGGCGAAATGTGGGTGTAAGTAATATATCAAGATACATCCCTGCCTATCCCTTCGGGGATTAAAGGCGTGATGTTATGTTATTCATGATCTCCAGCACCACATTACTTATGCTATTGCTAGGGATGCAGGTTTTACATGTCGGGTGGTACTTAATAATTGTGCCAAAATGGTCGTATGTAGGTATTAGAACGGAAGGATGGGAAGAGCGAGCGAAGCAAGCTCGAAAATTTTAACAACCCGGCTTGGATTGGTTAGGTTTTATTGTATATTTTCAAGCAGAAATAGGAGTTACAATTTTTTTACACCCTCAGGTTGGTTCGATTTTATTTTGATCACTCTAAAATTTAAGGACTACGAATTACTTGCTTTATCGAATTATGAAGAAAAGCTCAAGAATCAACAGAATGTAGATTGCAAGAGCGAGCGAAGCGAGCCTGAAAATAATAGCACCCCAGCCCCACCTTGAAAAAGCTTGAGTAGGTTCTGTTTTCTTTTGACCACAGCAGTTTAGGTTTTGGACTCTAGCATTAACCTATAAGCCATTCGAACCTTGGTACAAGCCGGGTGCCCAATATCCCGAGTTTGCTTCGTTCGATCTTGCATCCTAGATTTTATATTTTATAACAGGCTTTTTGGAGTAGTAACTTTTTAACCCCCGACGCAAAAACGACGGGGTGTTATAAGTTTGACGTGTCTGTGTGTGTGTGTGTGTGTGTGTGTGTGTGTGTGTGTGTGTGTGTGTGTGTGTGTGTGTGTGTGTCTGTCTGTGGCATCGTAGCTCCCGAACGGATGAACCGATTTTAATTTTGTTTTTTTTGTTTGAAAGGTGAATTAGTCGGGAGTGTTCTTAGCTATGTTTGATGAAAATCGGTCCAAGATGGCCGCCGCCACAAAATGGCGGACTACATATTTTTTCACAACTCCCTTAATATGGGTATCAAATGAAAGGGCTTGAATAGTAGAATACTATACGCTATTACAAATTTCAAATACAAGATGGCCGCCACCACAAAATGGCGAATCATATTTATTTTTCACAATTCTTTCAATATAGGTATCAAATGCAAGGGCTTGACAAGTAGAATAATGTACACTATATTGAAAGGGAATGAGGAATATTAACTAACGAAGTGAAAACTAAAAACTTGCAAATATTTTTCTGTCTGATCAATGCTCTAGAATGATGAGGAAAGTGGAGTGATGACTGGTACCTACGACTACTGAGTTTGACTATTTTTATTACGAATGGAATTATCCTACTTAAAAAGCGTAGGTATTTCTACATCAGATAGTGTCGCAGTCCCATTTTATAAACTAGATCTGAAATACCTAAGATATCTAATAGCTACGAAATACTTGTACGAAAATTGAATAACTAAAGAAATCTGTTTAGTCTTAAAAATTATTCTTCAACTATAAATTAATAATTATTTTTTGACAGATAAAAAACCTGATTAAACACCAAATTACCTGAAACTCAAAACGCAAGAAAATAAAAGAAATGAAATAGGTACAAAAATTAAGTCCCTACAAAAAGCATGAAATAAAAAATTAAATTAAAAATTTAAAAAACCCCCGACACAAAAAAAAATAAAATTAAATGTAAGTAATTGGAAAAGGATCAAATAATTTAAAAACCCCCAACTTAAAGAATCTAGGTAACGAGACTAAAACAGATAAATTCATATGGAAGTCGGGGGACCGTTCTGTGGAACACCTTCTATGCTAAGAGGTCCCCCGACTGCCATATGAATTTATCTGTTTTAGTCTCGTTACCTAGATTCTTTAAGTTGGGGGTTTTTAAATTATTTGATCCTTTTCCAATTACTTACATTTAATTTTATTTTTTTTTGTGTCGGGGGTTTTTTAAATTTTTAATTTAATTTTTTTAGGCGCGTTAAAAACCCATTACGTGTCATTTCATGGTTTTAAGTTTTTACTTCTGTCGGCAGTCCCCATGTCTGCCTATGTTCCTAATGTTTTTGTATAAGCCCATCGGGGTCTCGTTTTAAGTTAGACAAGTAGGTAAATCATTCAGGCTCTTGACAGCTTGAATGATTTTGGGGGGTTATGACGGCCACCACCTCGGACCGCACCTGGATGGGAGGTGAGCCATATTGTCTGTGGAGGGACGCCGCATACACACCGGAGGTCGAACCTTCCAAGAACCTCCACTTGTGGAGGTGGTTCTTGCTGCGGCCTACTTAGGTAGGTACAAAATCTATTTAAGGTTTTCCAAGTAGGCCACGGTAACTTGTGCCCGGATGGGAGACTGATGGTTTAATAAAGAGATTTGTTATTTGCGTATACTGATATGTTAGATGTAAGGATCGTAGCAGGGTGCCCGTAGTTTCTACCCCCATGGGAAGAAGGCGTGATTTATGTACTTATGTAATGTGTGTTTACTGAAAAAGTGCACTAATCTAAACAGGCCTAATTTATATTACCTACAAATAATAATAATGTACCTAAATGCTCAGTGAGTATCTGCCTGGATGCGAGGAGTCTATATATGACGTGTGCCTTTGCCTTATCGGTTATCAGTAGGTAAGTAATTTGCTACATGGATCAATGTGCGCATGGTGTACTTCCTACGTTCGGTTTGTTGGCTTGGGTCAGGTCAGGAGGCACCATTTCACTAGACGAATCGATTTGCAGTGGCTAAGTTGGGTAAGGACAGTTTTTTGCGCAAAAGGTCGTGCTGGGTTCGATGCCCGCATTGAACAAATTTTAATCTTCACGTAGCCCCCGGTACTTTAAGCGGCAGCCGATTGCGCAACCTTTGGATAGACGCCAAAATGTCAGCGGGTAATTGCATTGTAACGGGTTTTTTGCTACGTAGTTATTGCTTTGCCAATGCATTGGAAAACCGACGAGAGCACGTTCGCTTGAAGCAAACGCTGTCGAGGGCCGAACCGGGATTGACCGAACCAAAGTATACGTAAATAAAGTAACGTGTGTACCCCCCCTCCATTGTGAAAACCATGTATCAAGTAGGTCTGCTGGAGAGAACCTACGACCTATAACAATCTTTGGATTGGTTGTTCTGGTATTCACATAAAAACGTGGCTGTGTGGGAAATCTTTTCGATAGCTTCACTAACAACGTACCTACATACACATAACATCACGCCTGTATTCACCGAAGGGGTAGGCAGACAGCAGAATACATTACTTTTTCGGGAGGAAACGTGCCCCGGGCTTTGGGGATAAGACTGGGAAGCGAGAAATTTTTACCTCACTAAAACTACCCCGGTAGTCACCATCTGCAATGGGAAGGTCACCGTTACCTCTCAAAAGACCTAAGATACGAAACGCCTGTTGGGGCTTAGCTCTAGTGAGACTGTAAAGGGGTCTCCCCGAAACCTAACTGTGTAAGGCGTCATTTACGGAGAAGCGGGGCGTCGCACGTCGCGTGCGGCGCGGCGTGGCGTCTCGCGGCGCGACGTCGATTTTTCTGTTTACGGCGGCGCGTCAAGCCGCACTCATCATCACACGCGTAAACACAAACGTATGGCAATCTAAGACGTTGGTCATAGAGATGCGGGGCGGGAAGCGTGGCGGTGCCCGCCGCTGCGCCCGCGGTGAATCCTCAAGCGTGTAGCAAAGCACGCGGCGGGCAACGCTGTATAATCATGAAATACATCATAACCTTTTTCTCTTATTGACCTATAAAGAGTTGCGTATTCCCCAAACTTTTCATGTTCCGTTGCTGTAAATACTGGGCCACTTCTTATATTAAATAATTCACTTTTTAACATAGCATTTTATTTATTTATATATACTTTATTGTAGGTACACCAGAAAATACATAACAAAAAAACGACGATTTTCTTCCAATAAAAAAACGATTGTGACGGTGACTACGTCTGCGTTCTGCAATTTGCAAATATGACTGGCAGAAGATTTCGCCGCGGGCATCGCTGCATCGAGAATTGCCGCTGCGTGCGCCCGCCGCGATAAACGCCGCGTGAAACGCGGCAGTGCACTTAATGGGCGGACAGAGTCTTCACTCTGAGCGCTTCAATGATTTAGGCAGGGTTTCGGTGTTTTAGGCGTCGTTCGACCTCCGCGACGCTATCTTTTCTGATCGGGATCAGCCAGGGATCAGCCCTCTAACGATCCCGCTCAGCAGCCTGCTTTTGGACCATCAGAGTCTCACAGGAGGCCGTTTCCCTCCAGCATAGCTATTCACAACCACTCGATATGCTTCCGTACCGTATTGAACATCAATCAATGTTATCGTAGGAGTCCTCCAAAAGTTTTGTCAGTTTTGGGGCTGATTTTTCCAACGCAAGATAATTTTATCCGAGGAATAATTTTGAATTTTTGACAGTTCTTCAATACAAAACTGTCAGACGTCAATTTTATTTGCGGATAAAAGTTATCTGGCGATGAATTAATCAGTCTTAAATCAAATAGCCAACCGCTAATTCTTCCGATATTCTGTTTGCTGTCGGGGCAGGTAAATCAGGTTATCGAAATGTGTCATTTTTGACACGATAGCCTGTCGTATGGTTGTGAATAGCTACGCAGGACAGAAGTGTACCTAGTACCTACCTATACCTACTATCTAGGTATCATGTACATTTCACCGTTATGCAAGGCCGCATTCCGAATTAGCTATAATCACTCACAGCGCTCAGATCATCTCACATGCGTTCCAATTTAGATATTACGATTATGACAGCTGAGAGCTGTCAACAATTCGGAACGCTCGTGAACGCGCTCACAGTGCTTACTCAATGTAAAAACGATATTATTACAGTATTTCCTTGTATAAACACCACATTTCTTTTTCAATTCTTCTTCTTTGGTTAGGTGGCGACTGTCAGCCAGAAGCACAATTTCGAAAACGCCACGTTAGCAAAACAAAACACACTGACACACTCCCACACACACACACCAACTGTCATTTTTGACAGCGCTCACGGTGATATTATTCTAAGGCATGGTCCGCGTTATCGCAAGACGGCGTATGTCATGACGTCATCTATGACGATTCACGGGACATCGTTATCGCGCTCACGCTAATTCGGTACGGGTTTAAGCACGCTCAAACCGATTATTTCCCAACTCGGAACGCAAGGCGACTCAAACAAAGCAATATAACTTACATAATAATACCTTATCTTCTTACTCAAATTCCGAGAGAGCTCCTATTACCTATCAATAGCTATAACGTATTTTTCCTGTGATTTTCGTGCGTGAAATTGAAATTATCTCAGAGGGCGGCGTGTCGGGTAAATATTATCCAAGGATTTACCCTATATCACCCCGAAGGAGTCTTCGGCACTTTTTCGGTGGGTTTCTTGTACATATAGGCAGACTTATAGGTACCTAACGTATTATTTGTGTAACACTTTGTTTATTTTATTAAAGAGTTGAGCTAGGTAGGTATATACATGATGACTGATGCATGTATGCTGTCTGACTGTCGGAACAGATCGACTCAAGGCTCTTTTCTGAAGTGAAAACTTCTTTAGGCGCATTGGGCACTTTTTTGAGTTAGGAAAAAACCATTGAACTCGCGACACTGTTAGATACCGTAACCGCCAACCTCTGTTTTAAGTTTTGGGAAGAATGACCTTCAAACATATTCATAAAATGACTACCTATGCTTTTCAAGTTTTCACTTCTGTCGGCACTCCTGGGGACCTAAAAAGGCCACTTTGGAGAATCATAAAAGGATAACATTATGAATCGTAATATGGCGAAGACAGTCCGTGTTTTTTTTTCGTTACACTACGTAGGTATAAGTAATCAAAGAGATTGGGATTGGATTTGGATCGGATTGATTGGTATTTTAGCACAGATAAAAATAATTGAAAAATAATTGAAAAATGCTTCACCAATGGGATTTGATACGATTAACTTAACGGCCAAAGTGGCCTTTTTAGGCCTCCTGGAGTGCCACTGTGGTTTTCAAAAATTCCTTCCAGACATGGCCCTGTATTGTTAGACTCACATAAAATCTAACTGGACATTAACAAAGAACACCTTTGTTTGTTTCGGCATAAATTTCTTATCAGGGATCAGTCAGCTAGGAAATGCCATCTATTATAGTTTTAAAATATGTATTTACCAAAAATTTACTAGATAAACTAAAGTAGAATCCTGAGGTAAGTAGGATTTTAGTTTACCATGTTTGATTTAGCTTTTTGTTTATAGGGTTATTCGTAAAACATATATTAACATCCTCTTATGAGGTCATTGTACTCATCACTCTACTACACGCTACTACTACTATACTATGAGACCAAACTTGAAATCGTGAAAAAAAAATCTGCTGTTCCCTACATTTTGACGAGTTATACGAACACCACCTAGGTAGGTACACCTAGGTATCTGTCCATAACATGACTTATGCAAAGGTTAAACTCGCTAATATAGCACAAGTGTTTACTTCAATGAAACACTCCTGGAAAATTGAGATGCGACATTGAATTTCCATTACCGAAGAATAACTTATGGAGGGCGAAAGTGCGCTCCGAATTTTAATAGCTCCTTATCATGTCAACAGTTTATGTAGGTGTTGAGAATAAGCTGTACCTAGCTTCTCATTAATAAAGGTAGGCAGGTAACAACACAATTTTAACAACCTCATCCGCCTAGCCTTTTCCCAACTATGTGGGGGTCGGCTTCCAGTCTAACCGGATGCAGCAGAATATTAGTATTTTACATGGAGCGACTGCCTATCTGACCTGCACAACCCAGTTACTGGGTTGTCAGACTTTCGGGGTTCTGACGAACCGTAAAGACTAAATGATCCACGAATGTCAGCCGGGACCAACGGCTCAACCTGCTTTCCGAGGCACGGAGGGGTCACGGGTACCTACGTTCGTACAAATATCAATGACTATAATTCTTTAAACCTTTTGACATAATAGTTTCGGACTTTTTTGTAACAAAATACAATATATTTGATACACTTAGGTACATAAACTAGATAAATTCGATAATTAATCATAAATTAAATAAATAAAATCTAAAAAGTGTACGAAGGGTAACCACTTTCTTGGTATTCTATCTATCTATTTACGTACCTACTTGTGACGTTTTGATAACATTATCGCTTTTACGTGCAGCATGTGGAGCGTGAACGATGGCCGATGGGGTCGAAAGGTTCTGGAGTAGCGACCGCGTACCGGAAGACGTAGCGTTGAAGGCCTCCCCACAAGGTGGTCCGACGACCTTGTGAAGGGCGCAGGAACCCGTTGGATGTGAGAAGCACAGAACCGGTCGAAGTGGAGGTGCTTGGGGGAGGCCTATGTTCAGCAGTGGACGTCTTTCGTCTGAAATGATGATGATGATGAGGAGCGTGACACCTGCTGACGGTGTCATGGCAGACCACGTAGAAGACAGTGGAACAAGCTGGAAAAACAAATAAGTAGGTATGTAGGTAGGTATATATGTAGGTATCTGCCTTTTTTTTCGTGAAGAAACCTTCAAAAGGTACCTATCTCCGGGGTGAGGTCTCGGAGTGTGGGATTTTTACCTAACTAAAACCACCCCGGTGATCACCATCAGCACATAGGGCCGGTCCCAGTTCCTCTAAAAGACCAATTCCGGAACCCCCCCCTGTGCAACGTCTGTAAGGCGCGTCCCTGGGGAGGCTGTAAAGAGGCGTCCCCTGAGCCTCGCTATGCACAGCAGCACGTGACCACTGTGCCATCATCTTTTCTATGGTCAAATGGTGGGCGGACAGAGTCCCCACTCTGTGCGCCCGGGACCCCATCCACCTACCTAGATTGGTAATCGGGCTTTGGCGTATTAGGCGCCAAGGCGGGTGCCTCCCCGACGCCTCCTTCTCCGCGCAGGATCAGCCCTCTCCCGATCCCGCTCGGCGGCCTCCTTCTTGACCATCAGGGTCTCACAGAAGGAGGCTACTTCCTTCCAACTCTGTATCTGCCAGCATACAGAGACAGGTCTCGCCAGACTTCAGATCCTGGCTACCAGGACCCGCCGCTCGGAGGCCCACGCAGGGCACTCCTCGAGCGTGTGTTGTGCGGAATCCAGGCTGCCTCCGCTGTGGTGGCAATCTAGGTACCCACTATCTTGGTCCACAATTCCACATTTGCTCTGGACCGAACTTATGTATCGATGGCAAAAAGTTTAAACAACTTTGGCCACACAATGGGATAATGTAGATTGACAGGTACCTAACAGCAACGTTCAGAATTTGCAACACCAAGCTTCGTCCTGATATTATACCACTGTAGGTAAGCTATATAATTTTGTGGACTTTGTCTACGATTTAACATGAATTATGTACATACATAGACACATAAACTCACGCTTTCTCTCCATGGGGGTAGGCAGAAACTACAGAACGCCACCTGCTACGATCCTTACCTACATATTCTTTTTGCCTCATAAAAAGAGAAAGAAAGAAAGAAAGAGAAAGAAAGAAAGAGAGAGAAAGAAAGAAAGAAAGAGAGAAAGCATGTGTTACGTTCATACATCAAGTCACACACGCACGCCGGTTGCGAGACTACGCATCTGACCTTTCTGTAGAACGTCACAAATAAGGTCACTATATTATTATATCCTTTTAGGGCGTTTTCACTTATAACTGCCTTGTAGATACCTTTTGTTAGTCGCCTTTCATTCATCCTCTCAACATGACATCCAATCCAATCTGTCTCAGCATACTTTTTTAAATTGGGACGTTTTTCTTCTCTTTTATATTATTTACGTAGGTAAAATATAAATAAGTAATTTTTTCGAAACAGCTAAAGCTTCTGGGAATATAGAATCGCTCAATGGAATCCATTTCGATTTCAATAATACATTTAAGACGATTGGTTGCGGTTCAAAAGTACTTTAGATTGAACGCCGGGACCATTATTTCCATACCAATTTTGAATTTAATCGATTTTGAAACGATACTGATTTTGATAGCCAATTAATTATATAAATGAACTAGCTGCGCCCCGCGGTTTCACCCGCGTAAATGTCGATCCCGTGAGAATATCGGGATAAAAGTAGCCTATATGTTAATCCAGGGTGTCAGCGTCAAAGTTTTGTATCAATGCCAGTGTCAAAATTTTATAGTGTCATGCCAGTGTCAAAATTTTATAGTGTCATGCCAGTGTCAAAATTTTGTATGGAAGTATCCATACAAAATTTTATCAAAAGCCGTTTGAGCGTGAAGAAGTAACAAACATATGACGGGGAAAGTATAGTGTGTCTCGTTATTATCAGCCATATTTGAATTAGAGTGGGCTACAGTGGGCTACAGTGGGTTGTGTGTTGGATAATGCGCAATAGAAAAACGGTTTGCAGTTCAAATGAGATTATAATTTCACAAACAATTTAATCACGCTAGCAAATTACACACTAGGTAGGTACACGACACAACCAGATACGGATCGCCGACAGTTTCTGAGCACATGTTGTTCGTACGATGTCCAATGTCCAAGCGAGCTCCACCGTTCTTCTCGCGCTGCCTTCCAGCGTCGACCCCCCACGAACTCAGGCCAGACTCTGTCAACGCCACCAGATGGCGCTAGCGTTCCGATTCCCTGAATTTGAGGAAAGCCAAGTAAAAGTCTTGTTGATGAAACAGAGCAGAGATTAAGTCGTGTGTGTGTGTGTTGTGTAGGGTTTTGTGAGAAACCACAAAGTCTGTGAGTGACTTGGCGATCCGAGGGGATGCGCAAATGAATGGTTGAGTAACAGGAGGTTACTTGATAGTATGAGACATGCACCTTAGTTGATTATTTAGTTTGTGATCTTGAGATTTGTTAATCAAATAATGAGTAATGCTCTGAACTCTGCAATTTTTTAGGTTGTTCGAATTTTCATTGTGTTTTTGCCTGTACCATATTGGTCAGGAGTGACCGAGCTATGTGATACTTTGCGGGGATGTTTGTTTACAGATTAACACACGAGGACGTGTGTATCGCAGGATGACCGTGTCGGAAACGTCATTAGTACGGGAGCTGACTTGACAACCGGAATCGGAACGCTAGCGCCATCTGGTGGCGTTGACAGAGTCTGGCCTGAGTTCGTGGGGGGTCGACTTGGCTTTCCTCAAATTCGTCAGTAATACTCTGATCCCTTGGCCTGTGCCATGGCATGTGCCTTAGCGTCATGAGCGTACTTGATTCAACCAGAGCCATGTAATCAAACTAATCAATCCTAGCACAAAAAACATCAACCATAGCCATGTACCATCGTTATCCACATTACAACAATAATCTTTTTCACTAAGAGCCTTAGGCACCTGGAAACCCACACACGAGTAAACCACTCTAACGCCACGGCGCTCCGGCCGACCAGCAATCCACATTGCTCTCACACATCCAGCGCATGGATCCACATCCATCACCCTGTGACTACACACAACTTTACTACGCCCGCGCCCGTTAGAGAACACCTACTCGCGTGGCTCCCACTACATAGGCTTGCTCATTGCTCATCACCACTGTGATCACTATCTACTTCGACTGGTACATGACCTACTGACATCATTCTTAAACTAACGTGAGCTTATTTAAAATTGCATTGTAAATTAGATTGGGCCACACCCAACAATGTAACCATTTTTACTGTTATCTACCAGGGAAGCACTCAGTACCAGAGTCAAAACAAAATGAAAACGGCTCACCAGATTCGAACTATGAGAGTGAGGGAAGAGGAAGTGCACCTGTGTCTGCGCGTACACTTGTACACCGAAATACGGTCTGGAGGACTTTATTTAGGACCGAAACAAAAGCTGTGTACTTACAGTGGCCTCCAAAAGTTAGTTGACATTTTTCCATATCAGCTGTGACCAACTGTGACACACCACATTATGATTTAAAATTCTAGTTTCAATGTTTCCAACTCTTTAAAACGTTTATATTGACTAATTACTTATCATAAAAAAAAACAATGTACCTAGGTAGTAGGTAATAGTACCTATTTTTTTTTTAATTTTAAATCTTTTGCTTATGTAGGAATTATGGACATGTATATTCTCCCTATTCTCACATACCTATACTTAATGCTCAAACCGGGAGGCCTAAAAAGGCCACTTTGGCAGAATCATAAGAGGATAACATTATGAATCATAATATGGTGAACACTCCGTGTTTTTCTTTTTTCGCTGCACTACGTAGGTATAATCAAAGAGATTGGGATTGGATTTGGATTGGATTGATTGATATTTTAACACAGACAAAAAAAAAATACTGAAAAATCCTTCACCAATGGGATTTGATACTATTAACTTAACAGTTGATTGTCCATTATGATTCATAATGTTATCCTTTTATGATTCTGCCAAAGTGGAATTTTTAGGCCCCCTGGTCTTTAACACTTCAGCAGAGGTCCAAATTTGAGGTTTGCCAGCGAGCCACGGAGCGCAGTATCCTGGTGGTTCAGATTTCTGACCGTTTAAGGAACACAATACTACCAAGATAACGGACTTTACCCAGAAAGCCTGGGTCGGACATGTTTGCCGCATGTCAGATGACAAATTGGGCTAAGAGAACCACCGATTGGTCCCACTAAACGCACGACGCCATCGCGGGAGGCCAAAATGATGGTGACGGGACGAGCTTGACTCCTACCGTAAGGACTGGCCGGCACTAGCAAAAGACAGAATTGTGTGGAAAAGGGAGAGGGGTTCTTTGCCCTGCAGTGGGACAATACAGGCTAGTTACATTAGATTAGACTAGCTGCGCAACGCGGTTTCACCCGCATAAGTTTCGATCCCGTGGGAATATCAGAATAAAAAGTAGCCTATATGTTAATCCAAGGTGTCAGCTACCTGGGTCCATATTGGCTCACCTAAAGTTCTTTACCCAAAATTTGTTCTTCCTAATGATTTGTAATCCGAATGATCAGTCTTCCTAAAATTTTTCATCCTAAAGAGTTCATTCATACTATTTGTAGTGCTACCGGCGATGTTCATAACACTCATGTTTCCGAAAATTGTAATTAATAATATCATTAATGTAAATATATTTAAACTCCTACTGTATTTTATCATAACGCTTTTAACCCTAAACATAATTACCATAATATTAGAAGATGATAATTATTTATAGTTTTAATTTGAGGGAATGATTATTATTTGGGGGTATGCTTTACATAACGTACTGAGTTGTGTCTATGGAACCACTGTACTTCCACACCCGGCGCTTTTTGATAGTAGCAATTTTTTTTTGGAGAGAATAGACTCTTTTTAGTGTAAATTAGAAAACCGCAAAGTTCGCAAAATCATAGTGGCCGAGAAAAGAAATCCCAAAGTTTTTTTTTTTATCTACAAAAATATGTGGTTAGGCGTAGTCGACGGCGCCCCGCTTCGCGGGGCCCCTATTTCTGTCTACAGGAACCTAACACGAAGGGGATGACGGGGGCTCGTTCGCTCGCTTTGCTCGCTCACTCGAGCCCCCGTCATCCCCTTCGAACCTAACCTGTCCGAGTCGGGGTGCCCCAAGTCCCGAGCTCGCTTCGCTCGCTCTTGCATCCTAAGTTGTCATAACAAATGTGTTACTTTTGTATATTATGTTGGTTACCGCTATAAATAAAATCTAAACAAAAAAAAATCTATAAAAAGAAATCTAAACAAAAATGACTTTGAATCATACTTAGTGTAAAAGATTATTCTATATTTTTATGTTGAGAAAATATAGGAAAACAAATAAAAGTATAATAGATGTTTATTCCTACTGACATTATGAAGTTGAATGCTTCGGAATTATGAACATTAGAGACAGAGTAGTTAGGAATTGTGATTGTTAGGATGAAAAGTTTTAGGAAGAACATTTTCGGATTTCCAATTATTGGAGTTGAAAATTTAGGTGAACTTTGGCGCACCCCAGCTACCTCCATACCAAATTTTATCAAAATTGTACCAGCCGTTTGAGCGTGAAGAAGTGACAAACATATAAACACACACACACACAGACATACAAACTTTCGCCTTTATAATATTAGTGTGATGTGATAAGAATAGAAATCTTAAGGCGAAAGCGCCAGGGTAGCCCGCGAAATTTAAATTTTCTTACGTTTTTTGCAATTTGCTGGTGGATTTCTCCCTTTTGGGATCTCCCATTTTTCTTGACGGAGTGCCGGAAGCCATTTCCTCCCGTAAACAGCTTCTCCTCAATGCTCGGGAACGTCTCAAGGATCTCTCCGCGCACGTTGCTATTTTGTTATTGCGCATGTGTTTTGCCTTACCCAAGGTTACGTATCTCTTGCGGACCGCTCCTACCTGGCTTTGTCCTGAGGAAGTATGTTCCTTTGAATGTGCACTGAAATCAACGGTTGAGTCGATCCTGAATGTGTCTTTTAATGATGCGCAGTGGAGGCAGGCGGCTCTTCCTATCAGGTACGGGGGTCTTGGGGTACGGTGCGTGCATGATGTGGGTCTGCCGGCTTTCCTGCCGTCGACACATGGGGTGGCTGACATCGTCACTGTTATTCTAGATTCCAATGGTGACGGTGCAAACATGCCATTTATGTTGGATGCCATATAGCTTGGTCTGTCCTCAACATAGGGGCAGTAAGCCCTTTTTTTTTTTTTTTTTTTTTTTGTTCTGGGTTGGAAAATCCTCATGGATGTCCGCCGCCCTGGGGCGGGCGACGGGGTCTGTCAGACTCTTACTGACTAAAAACCACCCCGGTGTTCCATCTCACACCTACGCCAGGGGTCGCGGGAACGTACGATCCTTCCGCAACCCCCGGCTGGTGCCGGCCCGCCACTGCGGGCCTCGTCGGGTCAGGGGGGGGAGTGAGGTGTTTGACTCCCCCCGTGACGTCTAAGAGGGGCGCGCGTGGAACAATACGCGCCGCCACCTCGGGTCCTGATGTGTGGGGGGCGGCGGACGTCCCCGAGTCCGTCGCCCCTGGACCCATTTAGGGGGGCTGGAAGAGGGCGTTGTCCGCCCTCCGCCGACGCCCATTGCGCCTGCTGTGGGCAGGGTGAGTGGACGAGATCTCCCTCTCCCTTTCCGCAGCCTCCTTCTGCGAGATGACCGTTTCGCAGAAGGAAACCACCGCGTCCCAGGACTCTTCGCTGCCGACCATCGACTCGACCACGGCCGGCAGCGACAGGTCACTGCCTACTTCTGAGATGAGGGCACGGCGCGGCTCCTCCCAAGCGGCACACTCTGCCAGCGTATGCCACGCCGTGTCCTCCCGGCAGTCGACGCAGTGGTGACACCGGGCGTCCGGCTCCCTGTTTATGCGACACAGGTACTTCCCGAAGCAACCATGCCCCGAGAGCACCTGCGTCACCTGAAACAACAGGGAGCCGTGCCTCCTCCCGAGCCAGGGCTCGAGTACTGACCGGACCGCCTCGATGGTGCCGAGGCCGGCGGTAGGGCGTGAGAGCCTGCCCCACCATTCCGCCACCAGGACCTCGCGAAGCTGAGACCGACGCAGCTCCATATGGCGCTGCATCAGCTCTTAGCCTCGCGCCCGCGCTTCCTCGCGCCACCGGTACAGCGACGCGAGCACTTTCGCTTCCAGGTCCCAGGGCGGGGATCCAGCCAGTACGCAAGCCGCCTCGTAGGAGATCGTGCGATATCCGAGGACGACTCTGACGGCCATCGCTCTCTGTGGCTTTCGCAGTACTGCGATGCTACCGGCCGTCAGGTCAGTCGCTCAGATCGGGGCCCCATACAGGGCCATCGATCGCACGATCCCCACGTAGAGCCGCCTACAGGCGGCGCTCGGGCCCCCCAGATTGGGAAGCAGCGTTGACAGCGCCCCAGCCGCGCCCAACAATTTGGGCGCCAGCCGCCGGAAGTGGGGGCCGAAATCCCACCGGCTGTCGAGCACCAATCCCAGGTACTTCATGGTAGACTCGACAGCGATCCGAGCCCCCCCGACCACTATGTGTAAGCCGGGCGGCGGCGCCCACCGGGGGCCATGAAACACCATGTCCTCCGACTTGTTGAGGGCCACCTCGTACGGACGTATGCGGCTCACCACCTGTGACACCACAGCCGTCGCCAGCAACGCTGCCTCCCTGTGCGAGCTCCCCCGGGCAGTGACCAGCGTGTCGTCGGCATAACACGTCAGTTCCACGCCCAGCTGGAGCTCACCCCTCAGCACCCAGTCGTACCCGATGTTCCACAGGAGCGGGCCGACGACCGAGCCCTGTGGAACACCGCACGACATGCGGTGCTGGTGTTCTCTCTGACAGATAAGCCCCAACGATGCGGCGGAGGTAGAGAGGCACCCGATGATACCGCAGTGCCTCCCGAATAGTACTCCAGGGCAGGGTGTTGAAGGCGTTGGAAATGTCCAAGGACACCGCCAACAACGCCTCGCCCCGGGCCACCGCTTCCTCCGCCAGGACTCTCACCCGCGACACAGCGTGAATGGTGGAGCGAGGGGCAGTAAGCCCTGACGCAACACATGTGCAGCGGGCTTGGGACGACGTCACGTCCAAGCTGATCCAGGAACAGATGTTGGTGGGTTCCTCGGGGGCTGATTTAGCCAGACTCAGGGCTGTTTCGCAGCCGGAATCGGGGGCATGGTTGCATGCACTTCCTTCGCCTCACCTGGGCACGTTGCTTGATGACGACTCTTTGCGTGTGGCGGTAGCCCTCCGCCTGGGCTGCAAGGTGTGTGAACCCCACAGATGCACCTGCGGTTCCATGGTGGAGGCCGATGGCCATCACGCTTTGAGTTGTCTTTCTTGCTCGGGGAGGTTCCCGCGTCACCATGCTCTCAATGATATTGTTCGGAGGGCTTTTGTGTCGGCTGATGTTCCCTGCGTGTTGGAGCCTCCGGGTCTGTGCAGGTCTGACGGCAAGAGGCCGGACGGGCTGACCCTGGTGCCTTGGAGGAACGGCAAGTGCCTAATTTGGGACGCAACTTGCGTCAGCACTGTTGCCGCCAGACACCTTTGTCGTACCGTCCACTCACCGTCAGCAGCAGCGGAAGAAGCCGCTGAGAGGAAGAGGGTGAAGTACGCACCGCTGGTGGACCGAACTTGTGCCCATTGCCGTGGAGACTATGGGTGCTTGGGGCACTGAGGCCAGGAAGCTCATTAGTGAGATAGGGCACAAGCTCCGTGATAAAACGGGTGACTCCCGCTCCGGCTCGTTCTTGGTGCAAAGGTTAGCCATTGCCATCCAACGTGGCAATATAGCAAGCGTTTTGGGCACCTTTTCGCCGGGAACAGTTAGGGGCGGGTTATTTGACTAGGTTGACGTGTTGTGACTGTTATTATTTTTATAATAATTAATTAATTTAATTAATTTTATGTTTGTTCTCTAATGTGATAATAAATAAATTTACCTTTCATTCAATCAACTGATTTGCTGGTCAGTATTTTAAGTTGTACGTTGATTAAAATATTTTATTTATTTATTAAAACTTTATGCACAAGTAAAAACTGTACAAAGGCGGACTTAATGCCATGGGCATTTTCTACCAGTCTACCGTAGGGTGATGCAGAAACAATACACAGTAGGTGCAATAGCAGAAAACAAATACAAAATATTTATAAGTAAAATATGTATAAGAATAAATACATATACATACATACAAAAAATATATAAACCAAAACAAAAGAAAAAGTTATGAGAGAGAAACAAGAAAACCTACAACAACTTAATTCTGAGACGAATCTGCCAATTTCAACAATCAACATTTAGTGCCAGGTATCGCCGCGTTATCAAGCAGACACAAAAAGCACAAAACAGCTACTACATAGAAACCAGTAACAATAAGTCTAAAGCTACCTGAAAAATAATAAACAATTTGGAAAGTAACTTGCCGGAAACACATATAATATTAGCGCTATTGAGGTAAACAACAAATGTATTATAAACCCTCAATTTATTGCGCTAACTTTTAATTATTATTTCATAGACCTAGTTCAATCCAATGTAAATTGTCAAACTTATAATAACACGAATGTTTTAAGATCTCACAAATCTATGTTCATGGAACCAGTAGTCCCAAAAGAAATGATAACTATAATAAAGAACCTCAAAAACACAAACAGTACAGGTTAGGATGACATCAAGACCAGTGTGATCAAGTCAGTAGGACCTATTATGTTATGTGATATAATAAATGCTTGTAAAAACAATGGAGTTTTCCCAGAAGCTCTAAAAATATCGATTATCAAGCCAGTACACAAAAAGATGATAAAACAAAAATGTGCAATTATAGACCTACAGCGTTAATTCCTATATTTTCAAAAATTCTTGAGAAAGAAATTTAACAATTATTTTGAAAAAAACAACATTTTTTGTAAGGAACAAATGGGATTCAGGCAAAAGAAAACTATTACTATGGCAGTGTACAATTTCCTTAAAAAGATACACCACAACATGGACAACAGAAAGCCGGTTGTAGCAATGTACATGGACATGACGCGCGCTTTTGATTATGTTGACCAAAAATACTATTAAAAAGCTCTATAGCTACGGCATTAGAGGTAATGTGCTGGACCTCATACAATCGTATTTAGAAGGTAGAAAACAGTGTACTCAGATTAGCCAAGTCAACATTAAGTCAAAAACTGAAACAATATACTCCTCAAGTACGAGAACAATTTCGTATGGTGTTCCACGGGGGACTGTGTTAGGTCCATTATTTTTTATCTGCTATATAAATGATTTCCCCAATGTAACTAGTCATCAGATGTGCTTGTTTGCAGACGATAGCACTATTGTTATCGACAAAGATAACTTTAAAGAAATTGAATCTAAATATATAAAACTCAAAGGTGACTGACTGACATAGTGATCTATCAACGCACAGCCCAAACCACTGGAGGGATCGGGCTGAAATTTGGCATGCAGGTAGATGTTATGACGTAAGCATCCGCTAAGAAAGGATTTTGATAAATTCTACCCCCAAGGGGATAAAATAGGGGATGAAAGTTTGTATGAAACTTTGCCAATTTTAAAACGATCGGGCTGAGTCTTTGCATGCATATAGCTACTATGACGTAGGCATCCCCTAAGAAAGGATTTTGATAAGTTCTACCCCTAAGGGGATAAAATAGGGGATGAAAGTTTGTATGACACTTTGTCAATTTTAAACCGATCGGGCTGAGACTTTGCATGCATATAGCTACTATGACGTAGGGATCCCCTAAGAAAGGATTTCGATAAATTCAACCTCCATGGGGATAAAATAAGGGATGATGGCGGATGTAAATGTATTAGTTTTTTTTAATAATACTTAACGCGAGCGAAGCCGCGGGCAAAAACTAGTCAGATATAAACACTGACCGTATCAATCATAGAATGGTTAAATGCCAACAACCTTAAAATTAATTTAACTAAAACTAAAATAATGGACTTTAAACTTCGACAAAGACAACCAACACAATACCAAATCGGGTACAAAGGAGACGCAGTACTAGAAACGAACACTACAAAGTTTTTAGGATTGCACATTGACAATGATATGACATGGAAAACTCAAATTGATAGTGTCTGTTTGAAACTTTACCGGTTTTCTTATGGCCTTTAGATGTTAGGTAAAGTTGTGAACAAAACTGCCCTCCTAACGGCATACCACGGGTATGTAGCCTCCACATTAAGGTATGGACTCATATTTTGGAGTAATGCTACAAATATATCTACCGTACTTTTGGCACTAAAAAGATGCATCCGAGCCATATGCAAATTAAGTACAACAGATACATCTAAGCCACACTTTAGGGATTTAAATATTCTGACAGTACCGTCGCTGTATATCTATGAGGTTTTGATATTTGTAAAAACCAATATACAGTTATTTAATCACGTAGAAAGTCAACGTCGCTCAGATAAGTTAAAAACAATAATCACCAGAACTGCTTTTGCTTATAAAAGTGTCTATGCAATGGCACCAAAATTGTATAACAAATTACCTTGTCATGATAGGAATAGTAAGAATTATAATGAATTCAAAAGTAATCTTTTTAAGCTACTAAATGACAAGGTATATTATTCGGTCAAGGAGTAGGTACCTGGATGACAAATTTTGATAAATTTTTATAATTTATATATTTTATTTATTTAATGTAATTTTGCGTTTGTGTTTTTGCAATCTTTTGGCATTGTGTATCTTTATCTGTTCTTATTTCGTGACATTTTCCATTTATTATTATGACAATTTTATAATTTGACATCCTTGTGTAACTTTGACATTGTTCATATTAATCTAATTTTGTATGCCTATCGGCGGGACATGGTTTGTACAATAGATTTATATTGAAAAACACCTGTAATCACCTATGTTTCACAAAATAAATAAATGAAATGAAATGAAACTTCTTGTGTATGTGTTCTCGAGCTTTCACTTTAAATGTGAACTGATTGGTAACCGTCCTGTTATTCTGAGGGAGCGCATTCCAAAGGAAAACCGCCTGGACAAAGAAAGAAGACTTAATAAAACCAGAGCGATAAGAAGGACAACGAAGAAGACGATTATTCTCGGACCGAAGATTCTTGCTGTGTGCAGAGCATAAATATTGACAAAGAGAAGTCAGATAAGAAGGAGAAGTGGGTTTGGGAAATATGATTCGTGATCCGTAGCAAATATGTATTTACACAATTATAATCATTAAAGTCATCAACACAACTCTCTAAGACAAAGTACCTAATCCTACTAAATGAGTATTTCATGAAATCTTAACATTTAGGATTATACTAACTTAACAAGTTGAATTACTGATTCTAATGATTATAATTCTGTAAAAACATATTTGTAAATACATATTTTGAATTTCGCGGGCTACCTTAGCGCTTCCCCCTTAATGTGGCATCACAGCTGAAGTAGAAAAATGACAACTGGAGGCTGTGATGATATTCATAAGTGGGTACATTGATAATGTTGGTGGCGGTACAAGATTCAATAATAAAATATGCCAGTCATTCCTGGAGCTTGTTGTTTGATTCACGTTCCACATACTCTTACATGGCGCAGCCGGTAATTAATAAAGTACAATAGAATCCAGTTAGCAGTGAGTGAAATAAAGACGATAAAATAGTTCAAATAAATAAAATAAAATAAAAATTGCAATAATGGAAACAGTGTTAACACCGCCGTCACCGTTCCAATTTGACGAGAATTCGATTGATGTAGCATCGGGCAAGCTGAGCGATAGTTGGGAAAGATGGAAGAAGGGCTTTACGATATATTTCAACGCGTGTGAGTTATCGACAAAAACGTCAGTGATACAATTAAACATTTTTCTGCATATAGTAGGCGAGCAATATTAGAACAAAGCAAAGAAACCACTTTAGAAGGTGCGTGTAAAAAATTAGATGAACATTTTAAAACGAAGAAAAATTTAACGGTGGAACGGCACAAGTTTTTTACACGAGATCAGCAACAAAATGAGTCGATAGATCAATATGTGTTTGATTTGCGGAAATTGTCTAAAACGTGTGAGTTTGGAAATTTGAATGACGATCTCATAAAAGACCGACTTGTGTGTGGAGTGACAAGCCCAGCAATTAGAGAACGATTATTACGAGAAGGGGACCTAACTTTAAATAAAGCCTTGGAGATATGTCGAGCCGCGGTGGTTTCAAGAATGTATTCAAAGAACATAAAGAAGGAGAATGAAGCAGTTCACAGTATTGATCAGGACAGCAATTTACAAGAAGGAAAAAACGAGATATGGGCATTACAGCGCCATAATAAAGTAAGATATGGACTGTCATCGTCTACAAAAACATGCGACGGCAATATGAAAGGAGCAGTGCGATCACGCGGTGGACACGAGCGAGGAGGCGCAGGCTGGCGAGGCGGGCGCGGGGTCGCCGCAGACGCCGCTCGTCCGATGCAGCAGCCGACAAACAGACCGCGCACGACGCGCCAGTGTGGCAGATGTGGTAGTATGCACGGAAGGAATGCTTGTCCGGCGTATGGTAAGAAGTGTCTACGCTGCTCAAAAATGAACCACTTCGCAAAAGTGTGTGGTGTGTACTTTGTGGAGGCATCAGACGAAAAGGTAATATTTGCATTAAATAAAGAATTGAGTGATTGGACTGTAGATTTGAAAATTAATGAGCATTGCATAAATTTTAAGTTAGATACGGGTGCAGATGTTAATGTGCTACCGATGCGGTTCTTGTCCAGACTAGGAATACCCGTTGATAAAATATTGCAAACTAATACTAAATTGAGTGGTTATTCAGGTGATTTAATTACTGTCTTAGGGAAAACACATTTAAAAGTATATCATAAGAACAAGTTGTATTTATTAGAGTTTAAAATTGCAGATGTAAATAGCACGCCTATATTGGGACGTTAAGCATGTGTAGAAATGAACTTAATTAAGAGGGTTATGTCTGTGCAGAGATCTGATATTAAATCCAAGATACATAAAGATTATATAGATGTTTTTGAAGGTATAGGTTGTCTACCGGGGGAATATGATATTCAATTGAGGGACGACGCCGTCCCCGTAGTGCATGCGCCTCGTAAATTGCCATTTGCGATCAGCGAGGACGTTAAGAAAAAGTTATTGGAAATGGAGTCACAAGGTATTATAGCAAAAGTAGAGGGTCCCTCTGATTGGATTAGTAGTATAACTGTGGTTAAAAAATCGAACGGTGATTTAAGAATTTGCTTGGATCCGAAAGAATTAAATCAGGCTATCAGGAGAGAACATTTCAAGCTACCAACGATTGATGAAATAGTGTCAAAATTAGCAGGGGCTAGGTATTTCAGCACATTAGATGCTTCTTCAGGGTTTTGGAACGTGAAATTAGGAGAAAGTAGTAAATTCTGTACATTTAATACGCCTTTTGGTAGATTTAAATTTTTACGAATGCCTTATGGCATATGTTCGGCCTCAGAGATCTTTCACAAGAAAATATATGAACATTTTGATGATATAGAAGGTGTGTGTATGTATATTGATGATTTATTAATTTATGCCTCAGATCAAAACAAACATGACGAGATTTTGAAGAAAGTACTAGAAAGATGTAGAAAAATTAATTTGAAATTAAATATAAATAAGTGTAAATTTGGTTTACAGGACATAAAATACTTAGGTCATCGTATTACAAAAGATGGATTGAGCCCTGATGATTCTCACTTGTCAGCAATAAAAAACATGCAGGTCTGTACCAAAAAATAGAAAAGATGTCGAACGATTTTTAGGATTGATTACGTACGTAGGCTCGTTTGTCCCGAATCTTTCAGATAAAACGTTGCCACTGCGAGAGTTACTTAAAAAAGAAATAGAATGGCATTGGAATGACCGACATGAGCAGTGTCTCACTTATTTAAAAACGTGTTTAATGAAACGGCCTGTTCTTCAATATTATAGTTTGGATAAGCCAATAGTCATATCCGTGGATGCCAGTTCCACAGGGTTAGGTGCGTGTTTAATGCAAAATGGGCTTCCTGT
Source organism: Mesoligia furuncula (assembly GCA_916614155.1). NCBI lineage: Eukaryota > Metazoa > Arthropoda > Insecta > Lepidoptera > Noctuidae > Mesoligia > Mesoligia furuncula. The sequence continues at coordinate 12,417,126 of OU744803.1, read as the reverse complement.
ATGTTATGCTTCGAAAGCTTTAACTATCACAGAACAAAGGTATGCGCAGATAGAGAAAGAATTGTATGCTTCCGTCTTCGCCTGTGAGCGATTTTATGCGTACATTTTTGAACGTTCGGATGTAACAATAGAAACGGACCATAAACCATTAATCAGCATAATTAAAAAACCAATTGTAGATGCTCCGTCCCGCTTACAGAGGATGCTGTTGAGATTACAACGCTATACATTTACGTTAGTTTACAGACCGGGAAAACATTTGTACATTGCTGACGCGTTATCTCGTGCTTACGAAACGACGCCGCATGTGAACGAAGGAACGTCACAAAGTCTAAGTAGTAGTAAGGATGAAGTATGCACATTGACCGATAGCGTGAAAAATAAATGCGAATACCTTACGGACGCTCAATTCATAGACATTCAGAAGCAGCTAGAAATAGATGAAGAGATGCGTGAATTAAATAAACATGTTTTACAAGGTTGGCCAGAAAATAAAGATAAAATAAAAGACAATATAAAACCATACTGGAAATTTAGGGAGGATATAACAGTAGCAAATGGGTTAATCTGGAAATCGGATAAAAGAGATGTTAAAAAAGATTCATATTGGACATATGGGAATTGAAAAATGTAAACTACGAGCTAGAGAAATAATATTTTGGCCCGGTATTATCAATGATATAGAAAACATGATTAAAAGTTGTAATATTTGTTTAAGGCATAAAAACAAAAATCAAAAAGAAGAGCTAAATTGTCATGAGGTTCCTGACAGACCATGGGCTAAGGTTGGTGTAGACTTATTTCAATATAAAGGTACGGACTACTTGTTACTAGTGGATTATTACAGTAAATATTTCGAGTTAATCAAATTACATAGCACAACTTCTGGGAGCATAATTAATCATTTAAAAAACATATTTAGCCGTCAAGGAATACCTAACACTATAATGTCAGACTGTGGACCACAATTTACATCATTTGAATTTAGGAAATTTGCATTAGATTGGAATTTTAATCATAACACGTCATCGCCTTATTATCCTCAGTCGAATGGGCAAATTGAACGCACAGTTTAAACAGTAAAAAATATTATTAAAAAGTCAACAGAAGACAATACGGATTATCGTCTAGCATTGTTAGAATGCTTGAATACACCACTGGGAAGTGATCTAGCATCACCAGCAGAAATTTTACAAAGTCGACAATTGAGAAGTATTGTTCCTACACCTATAAAATTATTAGTTCCAAAGGTGCATTATAACATAAAAGAGAAATTAATAAATAGGCAAAATAAACAAAAAGAATTTTATGATAAAAGTAGTAAGAACTTAACTCCGTTACAAGTTGGTCAAAATGTAAGATATTTCGATACAATTAAAAATTATTGGGTTTGGGTTTTAGTTGAGCGAATTCACGGAAATCGGTCATATGCTGTTCGTTTACATAATGGAAAAGTAGTTGTACGGAATCGAAGGCACTTAATAGCAGATCACTCGCACAGACATAGCCCCCCTCGAGACTATGAGTTTGATTATGATTGTGAAAATTCATCGTGTCAGAGAAATGAAAATCGTGAGCCGTCATCTAATAATAATTATGTTACTCGTTCTGGCAGGACGGTGCGACCGCCGAATAGATGGGGGTATCCGTGAAACGTGTTATCAACGGCAACGTAATATTGATATTGATCAGAATATATTTAAATGTATGTTACAGTTTAATAAGAAGATAACAATTGCAAAAGAATAAAATATTTATCCTTTCAAATTAAATGTCGCAGGAATAGTGCCTACGTAATTTCTTACTAATTAAGCAAGATAATGAAAATAATTATACATAATAAGTGAATTGTGAAATATATTGATTAAATTAAATTACTCAAGTTTAGGATACAGTAATAACGATGTTACTGTTCAATGTAAGCATTGAGATTAGTTATTAAGTTTATATTATGAGTGCCCAATAGCTGATTATGCTTGTCAAAATGTAATATGTATTTAAAAATTTTATACTTTATTAGTTTATGGAATTTAAAGTTTTTTTTTTTCATATTTTTGTGAGGGAGGAAGATGTGATGATATTCATAAGTGGGTACATTGATAATGTTGGTGGCGGTACAAGATTCAATAATAAAATATGCCAGTCATTCCTGGAGCTTGTTGTTTGATTCACGTTCCACATACTCTTACATGTCTCTCACTGTATGTATGTGTTTTCCTACGAAAATTTCTAGGTGCAGTCAGCAATAAAAGTCGATTAACACTTCAGTTTTTTTAATCTTAGTTATTGAGCAAAATATCTGTTTAAAATTACAGCAGAAGTAGGACAATTTTTAGAATATAAACTCTTTGTTATTATGTGAAAAGCTAAAAAGCAGTTTATTGAATAAAATTGTAGTCAATTTAATAACATGTAAAAATGACAGTGTTGATGGAGTTTTGTTGCCGACTGTGCCTACTTACCTACTTAGTAAGCTACCAATTTCGTTTTGTGACGTTCGGGACTGGGTAGAATGAATGTTGTTTCAATTCTTGCTATTGCTAGTCTTAACTTGGCGAAATAAACATTGTTTCGCTTGAGTCAGTCAGTCTGAATAAAGCCCGTCTTAAATAAAATAGGTACTAAGGGCCTATTTAAGTATAAAGTCAAAGTGAAATAATTTATTTCAATCTATAAGCTTCTGTCCGCGACTCCCTCCGCGTAAAATTTCACCCTCCCCCATTCACCCTCTTAGGGGTGGAATTTCGAAAAACCCTTTCTTAGTACTTGTATCTATCTAAATAATCACCAGAACTGCTTTTGCTTATAAAAGTGTCTATGCAATGGCACCAAAATTGTATAACAAATTACCTTGTCATGATAGGAATAGTAAGAATTATAATGAATTCAAAAGTAATCTTTTTAAGCTACTAAATGACAAGGTATATTATTCGGTCAAGGAGTAGGTACCTGGATGACAAATTTTGATAAATTTTTATAATTTATATATTTTATTTATTTAATGTAATTTTGCGTTTGTGTTTTTGCAATCTTTTGGCATTGTGTATCTTTATCTGTTCTTATTTCGTGACATTTTCCATTTATTATTATGACAATTTTATAATTTGACATCCTTGTGTAACTTTGACATTGTTCATATTAATCTAATTTTGTATGCCTATCGGCGGGACATGGTTTGTACAATAGATTTATATTGAAAAACACCTGTAATCACCTATGTTTCACAAAATAAATAAATGAAATGAAATGAAACTTCTTGTGTATGTGTTCTCGAGCTTTCACTTTAAATGTGAACTGATTGGTAACCGTCCTGTTATTCTGAGGGAGCGCATTCCAAAGGAAAACCGCCTGGACAAAGAAAGAAGACTTAATAAAACCAGAGCGATAAGAAGGACAACGAAGAAGACGATTATTCTCGGACCGAAGATTCTTGCTGTGTGCAGAGCATAAATATTGACAAAGAGAAGTCAGATAAGAAGGAGAAGTGGGTTTGGGAAATATGATTCGTGATCCGTAGCAAATATGTATTTACACAATTATAATCATTAAAGTCATCAACACAACTCTCTAAGACAAAGTACCTAATCCTACTAAATGAGTATTTCATGAAATCTTAACATTTAGGATTATACTAACTTAACAAGTTGAATTACTGATTCTAATGATTATAATTCTGTAAAAACATATTTGTAAATACATATTTTGAATTTCGCGGGCTACCTTAGCGCTTCCCCCTTAATGTGGCATCACAGCTGAAGTAGAAAAATGACAACTGGAGGCTGTGATGATATTCATAAGTGGGTACATTGATAATGTTGGTGGCGGTACAAGATTCAATAATAAAATATGCCAGTCATTCCTGGAGCTTGTTGTTTGATTCACGTTCCACATACTCTTACATGGCGCAGCCGGTAATTAATAAAGTACAATAGAATCCAGTTAGCAGTGAGTGAAATAAAGACGATAAAATAGTTCAAATAAATAAAATAAAATAAAAATTGCAATAATGGAAACAGTGTTAACACCGCCGTCACCGTTCCAATTTGACGAGAATTCGATTGATGTAGCATCGGGCAAGCTGAGCGATAGTTGGGAAAGATGGAAGAAGGGCTTTACGATATATTTCAACGCGTGTGAGTTATCGACAAAAACGTCAGTGATACAATTAAACATTTTTCTGCATATAGTAGGCGAGCAATATTAGAACAAAGCAAAGAAACCACTTTAGAAGGTGCGTGTAAAAAATTAGATGAACATTTTAAAACGAAGAAAAATTTAACGGTGGAACGGCACAAGTTTTTTACACGAGATCAGCAACAAAATGAGTCGATAGATCAATATGTGTTTGATTTGCGGAAATTGTCTAAAACGTGTGAGTTTGGAAATTTGAATGACGATCTCATAAAAGACCGACTTGTGTGTGGAGTGACAAGCCCAGCAATTAGAGAACGATTATTACGAGAAGGGGACCTAACTTTAAATAAAGCCTTGGAGATATGTCGAGCCGCGGTGGTTTCAAGAATGTATTCAAAGAACATAAAGAAGGAGAATGAAGCAGTTCACAGTATTGATCAGGACAGCAATTTACAAGAAGGAAAAAACGAGATATGGGCATTACAGCGCCATAATAAAGTAAGATATGGACTGTCATCGTCTACAAAAACATGCGACGGCAATATGAAAGGAGCAGTGCGATCACGCGGTGGACACGAGCGAGGAGGCGCAGGCTGGCGAGGCGGGCGCGGGGTCGCCGCAGACGCCGCTCGTCCGATGCAGCAGCCGACAAACAGACCGCGCACGACGCGCCAGTGTGGCAGATGTGGTAGTATGCACGGAAGGAATGCTTGTCCGGCGTATGGTAAGAAGTGTCTACGCTGCTCAAAAATGAACCACTTCGCAAAAGTGTGTGGTGTGTACTTTGTGGAGGCATCAGACGAAAAGGTAATATTTGCATTAAATAAAGAATTGAGTGATTGGACTGTAGATTTGAAAATTAATGAGCATTGCATAAATTTTAAGTTAGATACGGGTGCAGATGTTAATGTGCTACCGATGCGGTTCTTGTCCAGACTAGGAATACCCGTTGATAAAATATTGCAAACTAATACTAAATTGAGTGGTTATTCAGGTGATTTAATTACTGTCTTAGGGAAAACACATTTAAAAGTATATCATAAGAACAAGTTGTATTTATTAGAGTTTAAAATTGCAGATGTAAATAGCACGCCTATATTGGGACGTTAAGCATGTGTAGAAATGAACTTAATTAAGAGGGTTATGTCTGTGCAGAGATCTGATATTAAATCCAAGATACATAAAGATTATATAGATGTTTTTGAAGGTATAGGTTGTCTACCGGGGGAATATGATATTCAATTGAGGGACGACGCCGTCCCCGTAGTGCATGCGCCTCGTAAATTGCCATTTGCGATCAGCGAGGACGTTAAGAAAAAGTTATTGGAAATGGAGTCACAAGGTATTATAGCAAAAGTAGAGGGTCCCTCTGATTGGATTAGTAGTATAACTGTGGTTAAAAAATCGAACGGTGATTTAAGAATTTGCTTGGATCCGAAAGAATTAAATCAGGCTATCAGGAGAGAACATTTCAAGCTACCAACGATTGATGAAATAGTGTCAAAATTAGCAGGGGCTAGGTATTTCAGCACATTAGATGCTTCTTCAGGGTTTTGGAACGTGAAATTAGGAGAAAGTAGTAAATTCTGTACATTTAATACGCCTTTTGGTAGATTTAAATTTTTACGAATGCCTTATGGCATATGTTCGGCCTCAGAGATCTTTCACAAGAAAATATATGAACATTTTGATGATATAGAAGGTGTGTGTATGTATATTGATGATTTATTAATTTATGCCTCAGATCAAAACAAACATGACGAGATTTTGAAGAAAGTACTAGAAAGATGTAGAAAAATTAATTTGAAATTAAATATAAATAAGTGTAAATTTGGTTTACAGGACATAAAATACTTAGGTCATCGTATTACAAAAGATGGATTGAGCCCTGATGATTCTCACTTGTCAGCAATAAAAAACATGCAGGTCTGTACCAAAAAATAGAAAAGATGTCGAACGATTTTTAGGATTGATTACGTACGTAGGCTCGTTTGTCCCGAATCTTTCAGATAAAACGTTGCCACTGCGAGAGTTACTTAAAAAAGAAATAGAATGGCATTGGAATGACCGACATGAGCAGTGTCTCACTTATTTAAAAACGTGTTTAATGAAACGGCCTGTTCTTCAATATTATAGTTTGGATAAGCCAATAGTCATATCCGTGGATGCCAGTTCCACAGGGTTAGGTGCGTGTTTAATGCAAAATGGGCTTCCTGTATGTTATGCTTCGAAAGCTTTAACTATCACAGAACAAAGGTATGCGCAGATAGAGAAAGAATTGTATGCTTCCGTCTTCGCCTGTGAGCGATTTTATGCGTACATTTTTGAACGTTCGGATGTAACAATAGAAACGGACCATAAACCATTAATCAGCATAATTAAAAAACCAATTGTAGATGCTCCGTCCCGCTTACAGAGGATGCTGTTGAGATTACAACGCTATACATTTACGTTAGTTTACAGACCGGGAAAACATTTGTACATTGCTGACGCGTTATCTCGTGCTTACGAAACGACGCCGCATGTGAACGAAGGAACGTCACAAAGTCTAAGTAGTAGTAAGGATGAAGTATGCACATTGACCGATAGCGTGAAAAATAAATGCGAATACCTTACGGACGCTCAATTCATAGACATTCAGAAGCAGCTAGAAATAGATGAAGAGATGCGTGAATTAAATAAACATGTTTTACAAGGTTGGCCAGAAAATAAAGATAAAATAAAAGACAATATAAAACCATACTGGAAATTTAGGGAGGATATAACAGTAGCAAATGGGTTAATCTGGAAATCGGATAAAAGAGATGTTAAAAAAGATTCATATTGGACATATGGGAATTGAAAAATGTAAACTACGAGCTAGAGAAATAATATTTTGGCCCGGTATTATCAATGATATAGAAAACATGATTAAAAGTTGTAATATTTGTTTAAGGCATAAAAACAAAAATCAAAAAGAAGAGCTAAATTGTCATGAGGTTCCTGACAGACCATGGGCTAAGGTTGGTGTAGACTTATTTCAATATAAAGGTACGGACTACTTGTTACTAGTGGATTATTACAGTAAATATTTCGAGTTAATCAAATTACATAGCACAACTTCTGGGAGCATAATTAATCATTTAAAAAACATATTTAGCCGTCAAGGAATACCTAACACTATAATGTCAGACTGTGGACCACAATTTACATCATTTGAATTTAGGAAATTTGCATTAGATTGGAATTTTAATCATAACACGTCATCGCCTTATTATCCTCAGTCGAATGGGCAAATTGAACGCACAGTTTAAACAGTAAAAAATATTATTAAAAAGTCAACAGAAGACAATACGGATTATCGTCTAGCATTGTTAGAATGCTTGAATACACCACTGGGAAGTGATCTAGCATCACCAGCAGAAATTTTACAAAGTCGACAATTGAGAAGTATTGTTCCTACACCTATAAAATTATTAGTTCCAAAGGTGCATTATAACATAAAAGAGAAATTAATAAATAGGCAAAATAAACAAAAAGAATTTTATGATAAAAGTAGTAAGAACTTAACTCCGTTACAAGTTGGTCAAAATGTAAGATATTTCGATACAATTAAAAATTATTGGGTTTGGGTTTTAGTTGAGCGAATTCACGGAAATCGGTCATATGCTGTTCGTTTACATAATGGAAAAGTAGTTGTACGGAATCGAAGGCACTTAATAGCAGATCACTCGCACAGACATAGCCCCCCTCGAGACTATGAGTTTGATTATGATTGTGAAAATTCATCGTGTCAGAGAAATGAAAATCGTGAGCCGTCATCTAATAATAATTATGTTACTCGTTCTGGCAGGACGGTGCGACCGCCGAATAGATGGGGGTATCCGTGAAACGTGTTATCAACGGCAACGTAATATTGATATTGATCAGAATATATTTAAATGTATGTTACAGTTTAATAAGAAGATAACAATTGCAAAAGAATAAAATATTTATCCTTTCAAATTAAATGTCGCAGGAATAGTGCCTACGTAATTTCTTACTAATTAAGCAAGATAATGAAAATAATTATACATAATAAGTGAATTGTGAAATATATTGATTAAATTAAATTACTCAAGTTTAGGATACAGTAATAACGATGTTACTGTTCAATGTAAGCATTGAGATTAGTTATTAAGTTTATATTATGAGTGCCCAATAGCTGATTATGCTTGTCAAAATGTAATATGTATTTAAAAATTTTATACTTTATTAGTTTATGGAATTTAAAGTTTTTTTTTTTTCATATTTTTGTGAGGGAGGAAGATGTGATGATATTCATAAGTGGGTACATTGATAATGTTGGTGGCGGTACAAGATTCAATAATAAAATATGCCAGTCATTCCTGGAGCTTGTTGTTTGATTCACGTTCCACATACTCTTACATGTCTCTCACTGTATGTATGTGTTTTCCTACGAAAATTTCTAGGTGCAGTCAGCAATAAAAGTCGATTAACACTTCAGTTTTTTTAATCTTAGTTATTGAGCAAAATATCTGTTTAAAATTACAGCAGAAGTAGGACAATTTTTAGAATATAAACTCTTTGTTATTATGTGAAAAGCTAAAAAGCAGTTTATTGAATAAAATTGTAGTCAATTTAATAACATGTAAAAATGACAGTGTTGATGGAGTTTTGTTGCCGACTGTGCCTACTTACCTACTTAGTAAGCTACCAATTTCGTTTTGTGACGTTCGGGACTGGGTAGAATGAATGTTGTTTCAATTCTTGCTATTGCTAGTCTTAACTTGGCGAAATAAACATTGTTTCGCTTGAGTCAGTCAGTCTGAATAAAGCCCGTCTTAAATAAAATAGGTACTAAGGGCCTACTTAAGTATAAAGTCAAAGTGAAATAATTTATTTCAATCTATAAGCTTCTGTCCGCGACTCCCTCCGCGTAAAATTTCACCCTCCCCCATTCACCCTCTTAGGGGTGGAATTTCGAAAAACCCTTTCTTAGTACTTGTATAGATACCTAATCTTCACAAAGAACACACCCTCCAAATTTGATGTCTATAGGACCAGCGGCTTATGCTGTGCGTTGCTATACCAGTCAGTCAGGACTTTGAATTTTATATAGATAGGCACATAACGACGACGACGACGATGACGACGACGATGACGATCGATCTGACGATGGTCGCAGCTGTCATTCGTGGATCTTTGACAGTCGTTATGGGTAGTCAAGCAAAGCCCGAAACCGACAAAACCCGAAACTGGGTTGCGGCGGTCAGACGGGCAGTCGCTCCATGTAAAATACTGCTATTCAGCTGCATCCGGTTAGACTGGTAGCCGACCCCAACATAGTTGGGAAAAGGCAGATGATGATGAGATAGGCACAAAAAAAAAAAGACACATTTGAAAAACAAAATTTTCAAAAAAATAGAATTGATGCTAGTCGCCCCTTCCAAAAGATAGTTTTGTATGGAGAAGAAGGATACTCGCGCATTAGGGTTCCGTACTAGGTAAGAAGAATGGGCAAGAAAACTACAGCGTTATTCTTTTAAAATTATTTATACTTTTCCATGAATGCTTTCTTTATTATATTTTCATGACTTGGAACAGTAGGAGGTAGAGAGCAATTTATTGAAGTGCCTATCAAAAGAGACTTTTAGTGATTCATAGTTTCTCCGTTTCTTGTAGATAGGTACTGTTGTGGCACAGCGTAGTATTTAAGTACAGCTTCCAAACGAAAACCTCAACGCACATATTGAAGAAGAAGCCTAGAAGGAGAGAATGTATTACCTATTATTGGCACTTATCTATCGAAATATCCACAATAGCTTTATAAAAAACTGGCCAAGTGCGAGTCGCACTCGCACACGAAGGGTTCCGTACCACAAGGCTAAAAAGCCGAAAAAAACATGTTGTTGTATGGGAGCCCCCCTTAAATATTTATTTTATTTTAATTTTATTATTTATTATTAAAGTTAAAATACAACTGACTGTTTTGTCAATATTTCAAGTGCCTTTTTTTTTTTTTTTTTGTTTTCGGGGGGAAACCTTCTTAAGGCACCTGGACTTTGGGGAAAAAGACCAGGTAGTGTGGGATTCTTACCTCACTAAAACCACCCCGGTGATCACCATCAGCACATGGAGGGGGGCCCGTTACCTCTTAATAGACCAATCCGGAACCCCCTCAGTGCAACGCCTGTTAGGGCACGTCTCTGGGGAGACTATAAAGTGGTCTCCCCTGAGCCTCACTTTGCACGGCAGCACGTGATCACAGTGCCACCGTATTCCCTGGAATCACTTGGTGGGCAATCAGAGTCCCCGCTCCTAGCGCCCGTGATTCCAAAGTCCCGCCTGCATTCAATGGTGCAGGTGGGGTTACGGCGTGTTAGACGTCGAGGCGGTTGCCTCCTCGACGCCTTCTTCTCCGAGCGGGATTGGCTCTCTCACGATCCCGCTCGGCAGCCTCCTTCTGGACCATCACGGTCTCACAGAAGGAGGCAACTTCCCTCCAGTTTTCTGTCTCCGTCAGCATAGCCCTCACAACTGCTGGCAGAGACAGATCTCGTCCAATCCTGGCGACCAAAACCTGCCGCTCGGAGGCCCACGCAGGGCACTCCTCGAGCGTGTGCTGTGCAGAGTCTTGGTCGCTTCCACAATGGTGGCAAATTGCCGTGGCCTCACGCCCAATCCTGCTCAGGTACTCACCGAAGCAACCGTGCCCGGTCAGCACCTGAGTGAGCCTGTAGGAGATGCTCTCCCCTCTTTTTAGCCAGGCTTCGAAGTGCGGCAGAACGGCTTCGACAACGCGTTTGCGCGAAAACTGCGGCTGCTGTAACCGCTCGCGCCACCGCTCGAACGCGTGTCGCCGTTCCAGCCGCCTGAGCCTAACAATAGCTATTCCTGGCACGCTATCGCCACTTTGGCGCATGGTGCGAATCCGGTTATAGACTCTAGCGTCCATATCCGCCAAGATGTCCAGCGGCGGAAAGCGTGCCAGGAGAGTTGCCGCCTCAAAAGATACCGTTCGGTATCCACGTGCGATACGTATAGCCATTTTCCGCTGCAGGCTGTGGATTTTATTCCTGCAGCGTCGGACGCCTGACAGTCTGTTAGACCATACAGGCGCCCCGTAAAGGACCATCGATTGCACGACGCCTGCGTAGAGGCGGCGAACTTCTTCCCTTGGTCCCCCGAGATTGGGCCAAGATACTTAATGTATCGACCCACCTGGACTTGCGCATCTCCAACAGTCACTGACGAGCTGGGTGGCTCTCTGGTCCTTGGCAGTTTATGGAACCATAGCGCCTCAGTTTTATGAGACGCTATCTCCAAACCCAGCTCGCGGATTGACGCCACGACTCTTGCCACCCCGAGCTCAGAAAGCTGAACGGTCTTGTTGAAAGTCTCCCCGCCGGCCAACACCAAAGTGTCGTCTGCGTAGCAAACGATATTGACGCCAGCGGGGAGATCGACACGTAGGACCGCATCGTATGCGAGATCCCACAAGAGAGGACCCACTACCGACCCCTGAGGAACCCCACATGTAATCTCCCTCCGATAAACGCTACCATCCCGACCCACATAGCGAATGTGCCTGTCGCGTAGGTAAGCCCCGATGATGCACTGCAAGTAAGGGGGCACCCTGTGATGTACTAGTGCCGCCCTAATCGCATCCCAGGGCAGGGAGTTAAAGGCGTTGACGATATCTAAACTTACCGCCAACACCACCCCACCCCGGGAAACTACCTGTTCCGACAGCGAGCGGACGCGTAGGATCGCATCGACTGTAGAGCGCTGCCGCCGGAAGCCATACTGGCAATCGGCGAGGTCGAGACCAACACGCGACAGGTGCTCGACGAGCCTTTCGGCAATTATTCTTTCGAATAATTTGGAAACCTCGTCGAGCAGGCAAATGGGACGGTATGCAGAGGGAGACTCTGAGTCCCTGCCTGCCTTCCTCAACAAGACCAATCCAGCCTCCTTCCAGTCAGAGGGGAACACGCCCTCACGGAGGCAGCTGTTGAACAGCCGTCTCAGGCGGTCCCCCAGAGAAGCCAGAGCCAGAACCCACGCTCGGCCAGGAATACCGTCCGGGCCTGGCGCTGTGTTACGAGCTCCCATACGCCTTACGGCCCGGTTAAGTTCGCCCTCAGTCACCCCAAACTCGTCAGTCCAGTCCGAAGATGGCAGGAGCGACGAGGGGCTGTCTCTTGCTACTGGAAAGAGCGTGTTTACGACTCTCTCCAGTAGAGCCGGGTCCATAGTTTCCGTGATGGGAGGGACCCAGGGACGCAATTTGGTCATTACCAATTTGTACGGTCTCCCCCATGGATCCCTATCCAGCCCCTCAAGAAGCTCTCCCCAAGACCTAGACTTGGAATTCGAGATGGCGTGCTGAAGCTTCATAGTGGCTTCCCGGTACTCTCTGTAGGTTCCGGCTATTTCTTCTTCTGTAGCTCTTGGCTGTCTCCTGCGTCGAGTGCGTTGATACTGGCGTCGGGACCTTAGACAGAGAACGCGCAACTGCGCGAAGTCTTCTGACCACCAGTAAACCGCACCCAGACGTTGAGTACATCTGACCCGGGGCATGGAAGCGTCACAAATCGACGTCATCCTGTCCCGGAACCAAGCAGCCTCTTCCTCTGGATCGGGCGAGATCCCCTGGGAATGGACATCCTCCGGCCACGCCACGACGTTGGCGGCTGCAATAAGCATGTCTCGATTGAGCCGCTTGAGGGCCCAACGTCGCGCTGGTGGGCTAGAAACTGGACGGCTCGGGCTACCGGAAGGGCTCAGTGTCACATCGAAAATGATGTGGCGATGGTCAGAAAGTGTGACCATCTCCTCCGCCACCCTCCACTCCGACACCATGCGGGCAACAGAAGGAGACGCCCATGAGAGATCCACAATTGACTCCCCCTGCCACCGAACGCATGTGGACACGGACCCCCGATTTAAAAGTCGGAGGTCAAGTGTCGCAGCCCAGTCTTGTACCGCGTGTCCCCTCGGCGAGTCCCGGGTGTTTCCCCAAGCTCTGGAGTGAGCGTTGAAGTCACCCAAAACGAGCACCGGACGGGGTGAGCATTTGTGTCGAATGCTGTTTGCAACCCCGTCCAAATATTCCTCGAATTCTCCGAGCGAAATATTGGGAGACACGTAGCAGCCTACTACGGCTAGAGATCCCCATTCTACGGCAACAAAACCTTGCCCCCTATCTAGTAGGGAGCAGTGAAGCCGACCGCTTCCACCAGCCCAGTAAACGGCAACAGAGTCCTCGGTATCCCGGAACCAGCGAGGATGATCCCGAAGGCCATAGGGCTCTGCTACAACCGCCAAGGCAACCGACCACTCCACAATAGTCTGATAAAACAGATTCTGTGCATTGCGGCAGTGGTTCAGGTTGCACTGAAGAATTTTTAGGGCTGGGAAGGCGAGGTATCCATTAACCCTGTAGGGCCCACACTCAGTGGTGCCGGCGCCGTTCCTTGCGATGTGGCAGGGGCTTGCGAGGCTCGTTTCTTTCTTGGAGCGCATTTTTTGCCCCCCAGCCGGTGGTCCGCTGGAAGACCCTGGTCTGCACACAGCGGACACCGCAGGGTCAGCGACGTGCACTCCCTCACTTTGTGAGCTCCCCCACAAGCGTAGCACAGGTTGCTGCGGTCAACTGCGCTAGTGCACTGGCAGCGGACGTGACCGGGCTCAAGGCATCGGTAACACATCATACGACGCGCCCCCAAAACTTGAACCCTTACCAACGTCCAACCTAAGCGCAAGCGCTTTTCGGACGCCAGCTTTTTTATCGCCGTCAGTGGGCCACGCACCCAGACGTGCCCCAAAGACGCACGTGGACGACGGATTAGTCCTACCTTTACGTCTGCGGGAGAGCAGCCTCCTACCTCAGCAATAGCAGCTGCCACGTCCTCCGGCGAGACGGCATCGTCCAGATCCATTATCCTTGCCTCAGCTCGCTTAATTGGACGTGAAATCTTCACGTCAGACCCGGCGAGAACCTCCCGCATTCGGCTAGCGAGAATGTCCGCTTTAGTGGAGGAGTCGTTGCCAGCGACGGTAAGCACCATTCCGCCGTCAGCAGCCCTCTTTTGGCCGACTGTGTCGATGCCAAGATCGGCCAAACGGATTCGCTGCCTTAGTGCGGACATGATCTCGCCGAGTTTGACAGTTGATGCCTCTCTTACCGAAACCGTTATGGCTGCCGTGGTGGGAACCTTAGGCAGTTTGACCGGCTGCTTTGTAGCTGGAGCACCGGATTTCGTGCTGGATTGGTGAGATTTTCTACTTTTTGTCTTCTTTCCCACTACAGAAGACCAGGTTTCCGTCTCAGTCCTCGCTGTCTCCCGCAGAACTTGTGAAGCCTGCGTGGACTCCAAAGACACGGGGGGCAGCTCCACCACCGGAGTCACTCCTTTGCCTTTGCCTTTACCCTTTTTTTTTTTTTTTTTTTGTGGGATTAGTGACCCGGCCCTTATCGGAAATTGCTTGCGCTTGAACGACCGGTGGTGATGCTTTCCGATTGTCGGCGGCTAGTGGCGGACGCAAGAGCTTCTCCGGAGGCAATCTCTTTTCCAAAGCGGCGAGCTTGGCGTCCACCATGGTACCAATCTCCAGAGCAATGGAGCGCCGAAACCGCACCTCCGGCTCATCCGACCTAAGGAGTTCACACACAGCGTCTGAGGCCTGACTGGGTCCTACAGTAGAGGCTGCAACGTTGGGGCTCACCATTAGTTCGCCCTTGCGACTAAGGAGGCTGACCTGCGCTGTGAGCTTCTCTACTTGCGCTGAAAGACCGGTAAGGCGAGCCTTCAGGTCAGCGTTTTCTGACTCTAGCCTCTCTACGTTGACCTCAACAGCAGACCGCGTGGCCAGCTCAGCCACCGCGGCTTGGACTGTCACTGCCGCCAGCTTTAAACTGTGGACGAAGCTTCCTTTAAGGTTGCGTGACTCGTTTGCAACTTCCTCTATGGTTCTAAGACTGTCCTTGATACAGGTGCTTAGTTCCGTCGTTGGGTGCGCCCGCATCGTTTCAGCCAACATCTCTGGTTCCGGTAGGTTCTGCTTTGCCTGTGTCCGAATCTTTGCCTGTTTTGCTGGTGGACTCACAGGCTCGGAGTCTCTGTTCTGCTCTTCTCCGTCTGTTAGCGGCGTGCTAAAGTTTGGCGGCTTCGCAGACTTCTTTCTGGTCACAATCGACTCGTTACTCCGCGCTGGCTGTGTACGCTTGCGCGCGCGGGTTCGAGTTGATCTCGTCGAAGTTTCAGAGGCAAGTGACATTTGCGAACAGGAAGACTCGCTGGTGTCACTAACCACCCCGTCGGCAACCGGGGTAGCCGGGCGCACAAATTGTGCACGGGCCTTTGGCACTCTCTGTGCTTTCTCTTTGAGTTTTGGTGCCGTGGATGTACTGGGAATAGAATCAAGTGACTCCTCAGCACCGGTAAGTGAGCCACCCTGGCTCAATGCGCCCCCGAAGGACGGGTAAAAATCCGATTGGGATTTCGAGCGTTCATTGTCCCCCCCAGAATACGAGGGACTGACCGAGCTCTGCTCGGCGAGGGATTCTCCTACTGCTAAGCAGCAGGTACCCTCCTGGGGTAGTTTGTTTTCATGAAGCGCTTCCATTATTGTTGCTGAACACAGCTTTGCCTTTTTTATGGGGTGGGGTCCCCAAACCACTCGTTCATCTCAGTCATGTCTGATGAGCAGACACGTACTAGAGGTGAACCACTTTTCCCACTCTCCAAACGATGAGGAGAGAATCGCGCGCCGTCCAAGAACACCAACAACTGTTGAAGTCCTCAGACGGCGCGCCCCTCGCGGAAGTCAGATGTTATAGACTCCGCCCCGTGTCTCTCTTAGTCTGGTCTCTCACTTGAGGCCTTCCGGCATGAGTGACTCTACCGGCAAAGCCCCCAAGATCATTGAGACACGCAAGCCCCACCACGACGTCAACGTGGAGACACCCTCGGTGGGGAGAGACACCCTCGGTGGGGTTCAAGTGCCTACCTGTTGCCATTTTTGATATCGAGCAAAAAAGGGCAAAAAAATCGCGTTTGTTGTATGGGAGCCCCCCTTAAATATTTATTTTATTTTGTTATTAGTATTTGTTGTTATAGCGGCAACAGAAATACATCATCTGTGAAAATTTCAAATGTCTAGCTATCGCGGTGATTGAGATAAAGCCTGGTGACAGACAGACAGACAGACGGACAGACAGCGAAGTCTCAGTAATAGGGTTCCGTTTTGTACCCTTTGGGTACGGAACCCTAAAAAGGTAAAAAAAACAATATTAACTATTTTTAGTACTTAGTTAGATACCTGCATAATATAAGGTACGTCTCACTATTTTTGTTGTAATAACGTTTTATCGGATATAAAGAAATGATAACAATGTTCTTTTTGTTATAAAAGTAATTCTAACGTGGTATTTGTTACTAGCTTCTGCCCGCGACTTCGTCCGCGTGAAATTTCTTGTTCCCCCCACTCACCCCGTCGTATCTTATCGCCTACCCGCGCTATTACCTACTTAGTTTTTGCTTAACGTTCTTTCTGACTTGTTTTCTTTTTGCTCGGCTCCTCAGGGTCTTAGCGTGATGTTAAATAGCCTATAGCCTTCCTCAAGAATTGGGCTATCAAATACAAAAAGATTTTTTCAAATCTGACTGGTAGTTCCAGAGATTACCCCCTACATACAAACTTACAAACTTTACCTCTTTATAATACCTATTAGTATAGATACGACCTTAGTCAACACTGTTACTCAATTAGTTATCTTAACAACGTTCATAAATCTTTGTCTTATACTTCAGATGTGCTTAGTCTAATGAAAATTTATGACGGCATTTTTCAGTCCGAAACTCTAACGAATATTCAGCTACGAATTATAGCTATTATGAGTTTACTTTGTGTAAATAATTTCTTCACTATTGCTCCGGTGAAGGAAAACGTCGTCAGGAAACCGGACCTCCTCTGTGTGTCCTAGAACCAAAAATTCGAAGGGCTCGCGTGGTAGATTACAGCGCACTCCCTCTCGAAAAAAGGAGGCCTGTATCCCAGGTGAACATTGTAGGCTGGTTAATGCCTATGCTACTGTAAAAAAACTGAAAAGCTAAAAACAAACCCATTTTAAATGAAATAAAGCTTGGAAGCAGGCGGGACCCATTTGAATTTGAAAATATAAAAAAATGGAATGGGTCCCGCCTGCTTCCAACTTTTATTTAATTTAAAATGGGCCTGTTTTTAGCTTTCAGTTTTTTACCGCAGTCGGTTTTTTTTTTAATAATTACTTTTTTTATTTCCAGCTTTTTAGTTTACAAATGTGAAAGATTTCGCAGACAATTTAGTTCTTGGTACGTGTTTTTTACGATTTGTCACTTCGAATTACTTTTAACCACTGACCTCTATAATACATGACACACACTTTATACAGGGTTATTGGTAAAACATTAACAACCTCTTAAGAGGTCATTGGAACAGCTTTTTTTTTTTTTTCGCGATTTCAAGTTTGGTCCCATAGTAAAAGTTGTTCATAATGGCGTACTTGTATTATAGAGGTCAGTGCTTTTAACCATATAAGTTGTATATAATATATTTTTGTAATCACCTTTTAAAACCCTGTATTTTGATAGGCACTCGATAGGTTTTGAGGAAAAAAAATTTTTTTTGAATACAATATGGCGCCAAAAGTCGGCCATTTTAATTTTTTTTCAATTTTGATATATCTAGTGTCACTCTCACAACTAAGACGAATCTAACGGCACCTCTCAAGCTGAAATCGATCAAGCCGTTTAGGCTACAGAGCGTGCCAAAGAAATATACATACATACATAAATACCTACACTCGAAGAAAAACATAATTTCTTCCTTCTGGCGCAGTCGGGTAAAAACATAAATATCTATGGCTGCCAATGTCATGCATGTAACTATTGGACTGATAAACAACTTTGTGTTCGTGGATGCATACGAAATCTGCACATTTGCATACATCAGGGACAATAAAATATGGATATTGTCACTATGTTGGTTAACTGGTTTACGAGCACATCAATCGAGTGGGAAATAGAGCAAGTATTTTTTGGACGCTTTTTAACGTGACCCGTTGTAGGCAAAATGAATCTGTGCAATTTTTCGGCGAGGTATGCATTTTCAGTAAGATATAATCTGTACATATAATAAAAAAAATAATAACAAAGTCAGAACTGTGCATTGAATATTTTTGAAAAAAAAAAATTGCTACGTGTATGGGAAAGATTCTGTTGCCGAAAATATAGTTTTTAGAATTCTGTTTGTCTGGATGTATGTTCCGGATTGGCACAAAAACTACTTACTAAATATGAATCTGTTAAAAAATGATACAAATATTCTTTTAAAGTCTGGCCATCGAATAGGCTATATAATATCTCGCTATTTGCTATGGGGGATTAGAAATATTGCAATAAGCAAATAAGTCCGTATTTCTCAACAGTTATCAAATTACACTGTCTTTCATTCATATACTTAAACCAAAGATGTACTAACAAATTTTAGTTTAAATTAACAAAATAGAGGAGTAGAGGATATGACTTCACGTTCCGAAGTATACACATTCACGTGAGCGAAGCCGGGGGCACAGCTAGTGTATAATAATGAGTTTAATCCATAGTAAAGAATAGCTACAAAAAAACCAGTATGTACAAACACGCACGTTTTTAGGTACCTACCTAAGTACTTACTGTAATTTCAAAACAATAGAATTTTGATAGTTTCAAGATTATAAAAGCAATATAAATATGTCACAGCCTGGCTGCAGCACAGGCTTTTTTTTTTGCGGATGTGAAATCATCAAATGACCCCTCCCACTCTAAAGGCTAATTAAGCCAACTGGTTTAATTAGCCTTTCAGTTAACTGCCTAACATTTTATCTAAACGGCGCCGTTCAACTATCGGCCTGAATGATATTCAGCCGTTCAATGAAACAGCTAGGCAAATGACTTGCATCGCTAACGTCTAACTACTTGCCTAGCCCAGACATTTAAATTGGCGATTGATTGATTGGTGATTGACTTAAAGCGGCAGGTTGTTAAATGTAGTTTTGAAAAAACATTAGAATTACAAAATGCATGTTTATCAAGTTCAGCAGTAAAAACTGAGCAGTAAAATAAATAAAAATGAATTATGACAAATATTTAAATGCGTAAGTAAATAAAAACTTATTTAAGTTAAGCCATTTTACTGCTAGAATAAGTTGGTGAGAAATCTAATTTGGAAATAGCGCTCGCTCGGCTCTCGCGCGTTTGGTCACAGAACTAACGACCTAACCTAACCCATTTGGTCGGGATGACCTGGCTTATTAGTTACTGCTACCAATTCGGCTCGCGCGTGGTGGACCACAGTTCCAACGTAACCTATGAACTGCCGAACTATTTACTTAACTGCCCATTGCAACATTTTTACTGGCCATTCATTTATTACGCTACTTGAGTATTTTTGTATTGACATTGTAGGATTACATATATCCGATCATCAAAAGGATCCATCCAAAGGTTGTCTTTAAAAGATCGCTTTTAGCGATAAGACCGCCCATTGTGTCACCCTTTGTACAGTTTCTATATTTATGTCTGTAATTTAGGAGTATATGGTGTACATAATAAAGAGTATTCTATTTTTCTTTTTATTAGATACTGGTTCAGGTTTTAATATAACAAACGCCGAAAAATTAAATAACTGCTCGTTATTTTTTTCAACTGATTTTAATAACCTCCCTAATGTTTAAATAATAATAGTTAAATGGGTTCCATATTTTTTCCTCACATTTTCACCCTATTATACCCTATTTTATAAATGGCCTAAGCATCAGCCAGCCAGTTCATTAGATGTTGTAGGTATTATACGAATTGACTGAATATCATTCAGGCCGCTAGTTGAACGGCGCCGTTTAGTTAAAAGGCTAGGCAGTTAACTGAATGTCTGATTAAGCTAGTTGGCGGCGACATATGCATTAAGTAATTATACTATAACTAACTGTGCCCCGCGGTTTCACCCGCATAAGTTTCGATCCCGTGGAAATATCGGGATAAAAAGTCCTATCCTATGTGTTAATCCTGGTTATAAACTATCTGTGTGCCATTCATCCAAATCCGTTCAATAGTTTGTGCGTGAAGAAGTAACAAACATGCAAACACACTCACAAACTTTCGCCTTTATAATATTAGTGTGAAGTGTGATAACTAGCTTCTGCCCGCGGCCTCGCCCGCGTGGATCAAGGAAATTATCCCACGAGAAAATGCTACTGGGACAAAAAGTAGCCTATGTCTTTCCCAAGGATGGCGATCTCCTTGCCAAATTTTATCGAAATCCGAACAGTGGTTTAGGCGTGAAAAGCTAACATGCAGGCAGAGTTGAGTTGTTGATTTCGAATTTATAATATTAGTATGATGGATGACTAGGTATCTACTACCCATCCATTATGATTAAAGTAATTATGTGTAGTGATAGATCCCGGACGCTGCAGCATCGGTGGTCGGTATCTCTAGATAGTATAAAACACGGTAATTTTATGTGTCTGTCTGCATTTGTCAGCATATTTCTTATAAACTACACAATGGATTTTGATGCGATTTTCACCAATATTTAAAGGACTAGCTGCGCCCCGCGGTTTCACCCGCGTAATTGTCGATCCCGTGGGAATATCGGGATAAAAAGTAGCCTATATGTTAATCCAGGGTGTCAGCTACCTCCATACAAAATTTTACCAAAATTGGTCCAGCCGTTTGAGCGTGAAGAAGTAACAAACATATAAACACACACACACACTCACACACACATTCACAAACTTTCGCCTTTATAATATTAGTGTGATAGTGTGATTAGTGTGATGTGATTTATTCTTGTTTATACAAGTAATAGATTAATACACATACACTCACCCCTTCTTCTCATAGGGGTATGCAGAAATTACAGAAAGCCACCTGCTACAATCCTTTCATACTCCTTTTATAACTAGCTGATCTGGCGAACTTCCTACCGCCGCAGAATCAACGTTCTTGAGATATCATCTAAAAAGCAAACAAAATGTATGAGAAAATGAATTACCTACCTTTATTATTCTTTTTTTCGTGAATTTTTCCCATGTTTTAATACTTAGTTATTCTGTAATTCGTGGCGTAAAAAAAACCAACAAATCAAATATCATACAAATCGGTCCAGCCGTTCTTGAGTTATAAACAATGGTCGGAGTAGGTAGATTGATTTTTGGTACTTATATCATAAATGCCCACAGAAAGAATAACATGGATAAGCCATTTTCCCGGAAAGTAATTCCGGTATTTCCGGATCCAATTAAGTATTGTTAATGTTGGTATAGTGATTATTATTACTACTCAATTCAAAATTTAAAGGAAGGTATTAAAATTAAATTAATTTATTATTTATCTGTTTTCACGTAACGTTACAATCCTGAAATTCCGAAGGAATGTCCATATTAATACATATATACGTTTCGGATCAATGACCCCAATTCAATCTACCTACTCCGACCACTGGTTATAAATGGTGTACCTAACTAAACCGACTTTGTTTTATTTATATGTACTTATAAGATATGTCACAGATACACACATCAAAAGTGTCTAGGGATCAACATATATTTTTGCAATAACTTTTCTCCTGATTGATATTAATTAAAATTTTCTTTAAGGATTCATCAAATAAAGTGTTTTCGTTTGTCACAGTAACGATAAACCAAGTCACCTTTGCATTAATAAAGAAATTTGCCATTTTCCTAATAAAGGGATTTTTGACATTTGAACCACTAACACAAAAGTTCGAAAAAAAGACTGAAATAACAGTTTTCTTTAAAATTTTATTGGGTAACTTAAACAATTAATAATCCGTGTTTCTACCGCGAACACTAATAACACAAGAACATCGGTTTGGCATACTCAAAATGAGTTCATCCAAATCACGCTGTGGAATGGCCGCCCATGTTCGTTGCAACAACAAAAAAAGGTCTTCTTGCGACTGGATACCCTCCATATTCGGCAGAGCTCTTCTCTGTAGCATATCCCATGCATGCTCAATCGGGTTCAAGTCTGGCGACTGAGCAGGCCAGGGCAGGACATTGATGTTAGCTGCGGCGAGAGTCTGTCTTACAACTCTTGCGGTGTGCGGTCGTGCATTATCATGCATTAACTGAAATAAGGGACCGATTTGCACTTGTAGAGGAACGATGACGTCTGATACAATCGTCTCAGCATAAATTTGAGCGTTGAGGTTGCCTCTGATCCAAATCAACTCAGTTCTTCCGCCGATCCAAATACCCGCCCATACCATGATGGTTCCACCACTATAAGGATGGACTTCCTGGCAGGATTTTAATCGCTGTTGGCGTCCAGGGGTTCTCCAGTGTCGTATACGTCTTGTATCCGGTCTCATACCAAAACGAGACTCATCAGAAAAGCACACGAAACGCCATTGTTCTTCTGCCCAATTTCTGTGTTCAAGAGCCCATTGATATCGAATCCTACGATTGTGCATTGCTATAGGTGGTACCCGTAGCGGTCTTCGGGAATGAAGGTTCACTTCATGCAAGCGGTTTCTGACTGTTTGGTCGCTAATTAAGTTCCCTGAAGAGTGATGAAGCCTCACGGCTAACATCATGGCGGTTATTGTTGGAGCTCTTCGAGTTAAGATTTGAATGTATCGGTCTTGTCTCCGTGTGGTGCAGCGATACCGTCCTCCATGGCGCTCAGCCACGGTACCAGTGCTTCGGTAACGTGTCCAAAGTCGACTGATAACACTCTGACTTGTATTCAGAGCTAAAGCCACAGTACGTTGCCGGGAACCAGCTTCTATCATTCCCACGGCTCTGAGCATTTCTTCCCTGCTTAAATGACGTCGCCGCTCCATAATTACGTTGGTTTTAATCAGTAGTAGGGAAACAGTAGCACTAATAATGTCTTCAATGCGTTGTATGTTTTTATAGGGAAAATATTGACAGCTGATTTTCATCTTTTACTCGAATTTGATTCACAGTTCCTGATTCAAATTATGAAATGCACCAAAAAGGATCCATATAAATTTATAAAATCATAAATTTATTACAAAGCCACATCTCAATCTCAAGAAATCCGCATAAAAATGCTTGATCCCTAGACACTTTTGATGTGTGTATTTCGAAGTTTTGGCATGGTCGTCACATTATAATAATTTATGTAAATCGTACCATCGCACTCGTGCAAAGCAGGGGCGGGTCGCTAGTATGTGCTAAATTGATTCGATGATTGCAGTCTGTCGATTTTGGCACGAAATGTTGGTTGGCTGGCCGATTTTGATAGCGTTTATGGGAGCTAATCTCCTAAGTAGTAGTTGGCTGATAATTTAGGCGCTAATGGAGTTAGCTTTAGTATCGTATTAAGCGTTAAGTACTCTAGAGAGATGATTAATCGAACTTTGACTTAATTGCTGACTAATAATCTAATATTTACTGGTTTGTGCTTTATTTAGACAGGTAAAAATAACAAAATTAACTTCTAACTTAACTAAACCTATACAGAAACTAGAAAATAGCGTCGAAAAACTCATCCGCATCGCTGTCGACTGGTAATGTACCCAAGAGACTGGCGGCATTACCACGTTGTATGGCGCTGGCCAAGGTAAAAGCCAGCCCATGGGTCACGGGAAGTGTCAACCAACCGTTTCGAAATTTCTTTAAAAATACCATGAGAACTCGGACCCCACGGCCCGAGGGTTTCAACCCCAAACGGCTCGAAAATATAATTGCCGATGCCGATATTATATTTTCGCCGCTTGAGGTTTTCCGCAGCCGCAGCAGCAGCGCCAGCACAGCATGCCGAGCCAGGAAGATGGAAAGATGCGTTATATTTACTGGTAGGTAGTGTTGGTGTACTGAACCAAACAGTTCTGCCCAGCCCATCGGTGAATACAGGCGTGATGCAGGCTTGGTGTGATATGTTTTTGCAATTTTATTCTTTTTCATCGAAAAATGTTGTAGCACGTTTTTTGTTATTTTAAGCTTGTATTGTTCTGCGTCAACGAAAAATGAACAAGGTTTTTTTGACAAGTTTTATTTGTATGAAAACTTTAAAGGTATCCAAAACACGTTTGAATACCTAGGTATACTGAATAGGATAATGTTTAATAAAACTAGTAAGTCACATCTAGTATTAAAAATAAAGGATAATACAATTGCAGATCTCAAAATTAAATCTGTATAGGCTATCCGAGCGTAAACAGATTTATAGCAAACAGGAAATAAAAGATACTTATTCACTTCGGCAGCTCGACTGCTCAACCATATGGAAAGGATGCGTGAAAGCGATTAACTTAAAGGGTTTATGACGCCCATATAACTAGAAGTGCAGACTGCTGCGACGAGATGCCTCTGAAACTCATGGACTGGCCATAATAAATTGTGATATACGGTAAAAAGGTCAAGCGCGTAGCTTCGTAGCATGTTTCGTAGAACCTAGCTATGCACACGACACGAGTACGTAGGCACTAGAAGACTCGTAGCTGCCTACGAACTCGGTAACCCGTAGCATGGAAATATTATACACTGATCTTGAAGAGCGGGCTTTCTGAAGTGTCTGTATACTTAAGAGTAATTGGTATGATATTGAAAAATATTTTCAGGATTGGATTTCGTATTTTTCTGGTATTTCATGAACGGATAGAATCGTCTAAATGATAAATGATTTATTTCCTGTAACTAGGTTTATACAAACACTTTTACACGTCAATCATGTTTTAAAAACTAGATGAGGTCGGCGTTTCCTATCCGACTACTCTGAAAAGAAAGGCCAAAACAAACTCGGAGGTTACAGTCTCTTTTAAAGTCCAGACATAATCTTGGTCAGGTCATGTGAAGACCGTGGTTTAATACTCAAAGGAAGACCATGTAGATCGATGTCTGAGATGGTCTTTTGAGGAAACAACCACACAGATTGAGTGGACCTGTCCAGTCAGTGCACGCATTTATCAAATTCAAATTCATTTATATGTCCGAACATGGTACATTACAAATGGTCTTAAATTAATAATGGTATCATCACATTCTGCCACTGGCCGTACCTTATTTATTCAATAGTAGTAATATTGCGGCAATATCAGGTAGGTACACAAATAAAATTTTACAAATACAAAAATAAAGATATTTGGTTAATATTGGTACTATTGAATAAATAAGGTACGGCCGTGCCCCTTTTTGCTCGACTTGGTGGGGGCACTTCCGTGCCCCCAGATTACGAATTGATCTTACCTACAATATTAGGCATGTCAGTTAAATATTAGGTATCTAGGTTGATGTCAGAGTATTATTCAATGTCAAACTATCAACTATGTCGTATCGTTCAAAAAGTCGTTTAAGGTATAATAACTCTTTTTACACAGCAACTCTTTAAGTTCCTTTTTAAACCCATTTAAATTTAACTGTTTGATTTGCTTTGGGATTTTGTTAAAAACTTGCGGGGCTATACAGAATACCTATGCTCTTCCACATTAATGCTGTTTAAGATCTACGTCCGCGTAACAAATCATTCCGCCTGTTACGTTTAACTGTATCTGATAAGTTGGGAAACAGCTGTGAATTCAGCTTAACAAATAAGGCAGTTTCATAAATGTACACAGACGGCAGTGTTAAAATTTTGTATTTTTTGAAAAATGGTTCACAACTGTCCGTTATTTGAAGTCTGAACATGGCTCTGATGGATCGCTTTTGCGCTTTAAAAGCAATTTCTCGATTTGTAGAATTAATACCATATCTTAGTACAGATGCTACAAGACCATAGATAGGCTGTAAGTAGTGCATCTGTGTTAGCTGTTGGGGCAAGTTTATACAGGGCATATGATGAACTACTCATTTTCTTACATAGCTCTTCAATGTGATCCTTCCAATTGAGCTGCCATCAAACCTAGAAATTTTGCACTATCTACATAGTGAATTTTGTTATTCTGGTATAGGATCTTCATTTTTGGACTAGATTTTTATGGCCAAAGTGCATTATTTGTGTTTTGCCAAGATTAATTCTTAGATTATTAGATTATTATTATCAAGCCAAGAGATTATTGAAGTTATGGCCTTATTAACGTCAGCTTCATATGATTTAGGTTTGTCACATGCTATTATTATCGTACTATCGTCAGCAAAGAGTGTTATTGGGAAGTCTATAGCTTTGGGAAGATCGTTAATATAAATTAGGAACAGTAGACGACCCAATACACTGCCCTGTGGTACACCAAAGTATACTGTGCGTTCATTCGACAGGTATGTTACTTCTTCTTTAGTCTTGAAGTTTAAGATTGTTACGGCGGTAAATTGCTTTCTTTTTGAAAGGTACCTAAGTGCTTAATAAGTCCAGAACGTTACCTCTTATACCGTAAGACTCAAGTTTGTTTCTTAAGATAGTATGGTCAATGTAATCAAAAGCCTGCGTCATATTACAAGTCAGTAATCGTGCAGCTCAACTCAAAACTTAAGGAGCTCAACGATTCGATGAACAATACCAACGAAAAGACATTTGGGTAGGCCACGTAAAGTCAAACTGCCAGACCATGACAAAAACTAACAGAGAAAAATAAATAAAATTACCCACATAGTCTTCACATTCACAATAATTAAAATAATATTAAAATCACAGAGTACTTTTTGATAAATTAAAATACTTTATAAAGTAAGCAAATGTAATTGTATAAGGGCTGATTTTTCAATCATCTGATAACTTTATTCGAGGAATAATTTCGAAATTTTGACAGTTATTTCATACAAAAACTGTCAAACGTCAATTTTATTCCCCGAATAAAAGTTATCTGGCGATGGAAAAACCAGCCCTAAATCAAATTCAATAATGTCAATGTGTATATAAAAAACACAAATAAATCAATATGTAAAAATTTAAAGCAGCTCAATCCCAAGCCTTTTTATCCTCATTATAATCTTTAACGGTATATAAAAAAAAAGGCTTTCTGGCACAACTTACGTTTCATGAATGATTTGAATTTATTAAGGCTTAGATCTTGAACGTGACTTGGAAGTTTATTTATTAAAGCGTATACATGCGGCATCTGATCGAGCCACCTATTTTCTTGAGCCTTGTTGTAGGTACAACTTTGTGCTTATTCCTAGCACTGTATTTTTTAAACAATTTTGTTATTGGGCATATAAAAGATTTTCATAATTACACTGAGACACACACACAGACACACAGTCATTACATTAATCTCTTTAAATTTGTCTCAGAGATAGTGTCTCGGACTTAATTTATAAATTGATCGAACAGGTCGTTTCTGCAAAACAAAGACAGTCTGAATATCTGCGGCATTTCCCCACATTAGAATACCGTACGACATTACACTATGAAAATAGCTAAAGTACAGTAAACGGGCTGTCTCTATGTCAGTTAAATTACGAATTTTTCTAAAAGCGTATTCTGCGGAACTTTGCTTTTTTGAAAATTTATCTGATCTTTGTGTAGACCCCACTGAAGCTTAGCATCCAAAGTTATGACTAAGAATATTGCACTGTCTTCAGGATTCAATTCCTCGCCCATTATCAACACATTAATTTTCACCCGCCTAACGTGAGGTAGCGTAAGCTTAATGCATTTGGTTTTTTTTTGTTTATAAGTAAATTATTAACATTGAACCAGTGAACTACTTTCAAGATCGCGCTATTTACATCGACAGTAACCAGCTGCTGACGTTTAAGTATAAACAAAAGTAAAGTGTCATTTGTAAACAACACTATAAGTATCATGATTATCTTTTATGAGGGCAAGGCATTAATATAAAAAACTTAAAAAAAAAAACAACCGACTTCCAAAAAAACACTACAAATTGAAAAATAACTTTAATTTCGGAAGTCGGTGTCAATAAACGAAAATGCGGAACCAAAGACACCGACTTCCGAAATTAAAGTTATTTTTCAATTTGTAGTGTTTTTTTGGAAGTCGGTTGTTTTTTTTTTGTAAAAATTTTTCATTTTTCACTTTTTAACCGACTTCAAAAAGCAGGAGGTTTCTCAATTCGACCGTATATATATATATTTTTTTTTAATGTGTGTTCGCGGATAACTTCGTCGTTTATGAACCGATTTTGATTATTCTTTTTTTGTTGGAAAGGAGATATGCCAAGGGTGGTCCCATGATAAGGAAACCAGGATCTGATGATGGCATCTTAGTGAAATCGAGGGGAACATTTGAAAATCGTAGGAGCGACTAGTGCATTTGTTGATTTTTCATTAAGTATTTTAAAGCACTACAATTTAATGAAGGCCTGGAGTCGATCTGATGATGAAGCCGAAAGACAGTCAAGGGGACTCCTCAACGATTTACAGCAGTTACCTTGTGTTTGGGCTTGATAAATTTGAATTGATGTGAACTTTACACCTAGATGGGTTGTGACTGTCATTAGGGGTCTGATGATGGAGACGAAGGACAGTTAAGGGAATTCCTCAACAGTTTACAGTATCTACCTCGTAAATGTTCACCGATTACTCGAAGACGGCTGGACCGATTCCAAAAGTTATTTTTTTATTTAAAAGGCTATACTCTCGAGGTGGTCCCATTATCATCAAGTTGGAATTTGATGAGAGGATCCCATGGAAATCGAGGGAAACCCTCAAATTTTATAGGCAAACCTATAGCGATTTGGGTATTTTTTAAAGTAACTTGAGCATTTGCTCTCGGAAATTATCATTTGGTAAAGTGGAGCTGATGATGAAGACACAGCTGGCCATCGGAACTACTCAATGACAAATATTTCACGGGTTGCGATTCGATTACTTTAATATGGTTGCTAAGCAATTTATGCTCGTCACAATGCGTATGGTGAGTGATTGTTGAGGAGTTCTTCTGGTTCTTACCGGGAGAACTCCTCAACAATTAACGTCCCAGCATCGGGAAAAGCAATATTTTGTACAAGGTGATGAACAGTTGGCATTAGGCTATTGTAACTTAGATAAATTACAAACTGACCCACTAAAAAGTGAAAAATAAAAACATTTTTAAGTACAAAAAAAAAACAACCGACTTCTAAAAATACACTACAAATTGAAAAATAACTTTAATTTCGGAAGTCGGTGTCAATAAACGAAAATGCGGAACCAAAGACACCGACTTCCGAAATTAAAGTTATTTTTCAATTTGTAGTGTATTTTTAGAAGTCGATTGTTTTTTTTTTGTAAAAATGTTTTTTTAGTGGGTCCGTTTGTAATTTATCTAAGTTACAATAGCTTAATGTCAACTGCTCATCACTTGTTACAAAATATTGCTTTTCCCGATGTTGGGACGTCAATTGTTGAGGAGTTCTCCTGATGAGAACCTGGAGAACTCCTCAATAACCACTCACCATACGCATTACAACGAGCATAAATTGCTTAGCAACCATATTAAAGTAATCGAATCACAACCCGTGAAATACTTGTCATTGAGTAGTTCCAATGGCCATCTGTGGTCTTCTTCATCAGCTCCACTTTACCAAATGATAATTTCCGAGAGCAAATGCTCAAGTTATTTTAAAAAATACCCAAATCGTTATAGCTTTGCCTATAAAATTTGAGGGTTTCCCTCGATTTCCATGGGATCCTGTAATCAGATTCCAACTTGATGATAATGGGACCACCTCGAGAGTATACCTTTTCAAACAAAAACAGAATTTTGAAAATCGGGCTACAATTGGCGGAGTAATCGCGTAACAAACACACAAAAAAAAAGAAAAACAAAACATACCGTCGAATTGAGAACCTCCTCCTTTTTTGAAGTCGGTTAAAAAGAAACAAGAAAGGACCAAGAATCGAGCCCTGTGGGATTCCCATTGTTACTATAGATCCGGGAGATCTATTTCCATTAACGTGAATGCTCTGAATCCCTTTACTCAGATACGAAGTAAAAAGATCCGGTGCTATAATGTCAATAATAGACTTATCAACTTTTACAGAATTATCCCACAGATCAGCAGTCTTTTTTACATTTAAAGTGTGAAAGGTTTTAATTATATATCTACAGGTAATATGTTCTAAATGAAATTCCGAATCGCAACCATTAACATTTTCCATAGACAAAGACTCAGCAGAACAGAAGGTGATGAGTTCAGAGTTTGAATAGTTAAAAACGGAAAAATGTATGTATCGTCGTCGTATTTTACCCAGTACCTACTGTTCTTGTTGTTAAATCTGTGTACATGAACGTCAATAATGCATTGGTTGCAAATCCCAATTTTGCATAAACTACCAATCGCTGTCGGCACGCGGTGTATCAATCGGGCTTGCCCTGTCCGAGGATAATAGTAACCCATTCCGCTGTTCACTTAGTTGACTTTTACAGCTTGCGCGTGGTGAAAACTGCTGTGTACCTAGTTGATTGTACTTTGAAAGAAGGACAATGCATGTCTGGCTTTATTAATGAAATACTTTTGTGCTTTATAATAAGAATTAATTACTACGTAATTCTAGGAAAATTTATGTAAATAAAGCACGAGGTAGTCACACCGACCCGTAGTCACATATTCACCAAGTCACTCCAAGTAAGTAAAGATACGTTTATATAAATATTGATTGATATTTCATATTTCCCTCACAGTTCACCTCCATATCAATCGTGATAAATGATGACGAAGCGTGGAGCGGTAACATCGCTAATGTTGCTGCTTACAGGCGTGAGTATCCAATACTTTCGCAACCCCTTCAGGTGTTATGATCGAGACTTTGTACCTGCAAACACTCCTGCCACACTGAAAAAAATAATGTCTTACTAGGTACACCACATTAAAGCGATTTCATTAAACGCTATAATGTGGTGTAGTAAGAAATTATTTTTCACATTTTGTAAAACAGTAAAAGACAAAATAGTAACTTTTAATGATTGATCATACTATTTACTCAAAAAAACAACAAAAAAAAAGGAAAACCACCATTACTGTAATGTAAGTAGGTACATTTCAATGGTTTGAATGATATCACCAAATGAATAAAACAGTTAATTTTGTGACCTTTTAGCTACTTAAAACGTTAAAGTTTACTGTCATGACGGTAACATTTTGCCACAAGTTTTAACTGTTTTCGGATCAGTAAAAAATACTGTTTTGAACGTTAGGCAAGAGCCTAATGTTCAAAACAGTATTTTTAAAACTTACGAATGGAGCTGTTTAAAGCAGTTCAGATCAATGTTTTTTCATTTGTATTTACTGCTTATTTCTTTCTTTCAGTACAGAGTTTCAAAGGTGCTTCAAATAAGTATCATAACACGAACCTCTTCTGTATTCTTTTCACCTGTTCGAGTCAGCGACACGAGAAGTTGTTAGGCATCGTTCACACCAAACGTATTGTCCGCCGCCGACTGTGAGTATAATGTAGTGACAACGCACTACGTAGGTAATAGCGTATAGTCGGTTCGGTATGAACGAGAAGTTAAATATACAGGGTTATTGGTAAAACATTAAAAACCTCTTAAGAGGATATCAGCCGTTCCCTACATTTATGTTCGTTTATCTAGTCAAAATGTAGGGAACAGCTGATTTTTTTTTCGCGATTTCAGCTTTGGTCCCATAGTAAAAGTTGTTTATGATAATGATGAGAACAATGACCTCTTAAGAGGTTGTTAATGTTTTACTAATAACCCTGTATATGGAAAAGCGATAAACTCCGTAACGCGCGCTCACAATCAGCGGCCGACAATACGTTTAGTCTGAACAATGCCTTAGTTTTACTTTGGTAGAAGTTTTGAGGATTTTTCATCAAGGTTCGTCTTGTCATCAATATCATTTCGATTTTTGCCATCCCCTTAAGTTACTGTTTCTATTCGAGGAAAACTCATCTTTGATAAACTTGCGTCTGTTCATGTCGTAATATAACGACATCGTGTAAAACGTGTACAATAAGGATAATGATGTGTTCTTTTGCTGTCTATAAGTCGTTTATGAAGTCTCCTCGAAAGCCTTAATCCATTGTTTCCTCATATTCCCTCTTTTTGCCCCTAGTCCCCCTTTCTTATCGGCTTTGAGAACGACATTTTCTAACTCATTGATCTACGTTCTGAACTTAAGATTGAATGGTTTCACGAAACTGGGTTTCCGCGAACGAATCATTAACTTTCGAATTCATTAATTTGCTGATAGTCCTCGAAAATATTCTAATCTCACAGAAAGAATACTAAACATGCTCGTGACATGAACTCATAATGTAAAATTACGCTTTAAGTGCCGAGTGATGTGAAAATCACAAAATTCTTAGTACCTATACCTGGTACTTACATTTAAACTGTCTAGGGTGTAACAGGTATTCCACGAATAAGGTTAAGCGTTGCCTTGTTTTGTGCGAATCGCGTGAACTTTACAACCAAGACAAGATAAGTTTGAACCTGTTTTGCGAATGCTAAATAGAGCACTTTCTCCAAATTGTTATGGTTAATTACGTTCAGTATTTATAATCTGGATTTCTAGAGTTTGTATTTACAGATCTAGAAATAGTTTAATGATTGATCTGTTTTCACAGTCGAGATTAAATTTAAATACATAAATGTGATTGAAAGTGTTAACATGAACAGTAATTTGTGGACGTTGGTGTTGAAAACGTTTTCCGCAACTGTCAGTTGGTGAGACTGTATATCACCAAAATGTAATTTATTGCTTCTTGGTAATTACAGAAACCACGACTAATATATAATTTTCGTATACAGGATTATTGGTAAAACATTAACAACCTCTTAAGAGGTCATTGTACTCATCATTATGAACAACTTTTACTATGGGACCAAAGCTGAAATCGCAAAAAAAAAAATCAGCTGTTCCCTGCATTTTGACGAGTTATACGAACATAAATGTAGGGAACAGCTTATTTTTTTTTATTATACAGGGGTATTGGTAATGTTTTACCAATAACTCTGTATAATATCATATAAGCTTAGCAATTTAAAAGGTGCTAGTAAAATGGTAGGTACTTTTAACAAATAAATCTTTTTCTAGAAGTTATGTGTTTCCTGTTTTTAAGGCCCGAGTCCCAGCAGTGGGATCATTATAGGCTGTTGGTTACTCGCGTTTGGGAACGCTCCCGTTTGGTAACGCTACCTAACACACACCTTAAAATACAGTCCGAGTAAAAAGTTCTGTTGTGCCGAATTTATTTTATATTAATTTTCTACTCTTTAACGAAATAAGTGCAGGTACAACAAAAGGTTCGGAGTTCGCCCGTATCCTTAGTGATTGTTATTGAGCTGTAAACAGAATCCGGTTTCAGGACAATACTTTGCTAAACTGTTAGACAGAGACGGACATAATCTATGTGTTTTCACATTAATTCTATCTCTGTCTTACAGTTTGAAAGAAAAGATTAAGTATGGATATGATATTGATTCAAGATTGGATATGTAAAAAATCAAATTACCAAGCATAATAAATAGGAATACACTACAAAAATCTTGAATTTCTTATTTCATTTCAAACAAATATATACATTCCTTAGAAATTATACTTAACATACTGACTGTACCTGGTGCATGCGATACACCGCTGTATGTAAGTGTGTGTAGCGTTACCAAACGGGAGCGTTCCCAAACGGGAGTAGCCCGATCATGTATGTATGTATGTGTTTCTAATTTGAAAAACGAATTTAACTAACACAGTCAACGTAGCTCTCCCAATTTGTAATCAATGTTAGGTAGGTACATCTCACACTGATTCCTAATTTATTCTGTCCTTAAAATTACGTTAGGTTTTTTACATCTTATTAGATTTCTCCATATTCGCGTGATCTCAATGCGAGTCAATGAAGCTGAGCGACGGATTTTGATTCAGTCATCCGGCATTATGTTCGTACATATGGAACAAATGGGCTCTTGCTTGCAGGTGTAGATCGATAAATAGTGGGCACGGCTGCCGCATTTACGTAGACAACATTTAGCTGTGATTTTCACTGCAGCCTAGATTTTATTTTAACTATTGACCTATGTATCTAATGGATTCTTACATTTTCTGTTAATGACACCCTCCCACTGAAACAACTGCTTTTAAAAGCAGTTGTCTTTTTGACTAGTCGCCTTGTCACGACTGGTTCAAGTTCTGGTTTAGTCTAAATATGTAGTAGAGAAAAGATGATAATATGTGTTTATGACCACACGGTAGAAGTGAAAACTTATATAATATAAGTTTTCACTTCTACCGCATATAAGATAAGATAAGATATTTATTTGTAGAAACATGAGTATACATACAAGGCATGCAGGATGTTCATAAACAAAAAAGATCCGTCATGTTCGGCCTTTGTGGCATACAAATATGTAGCTAAGAAAAGTTATTCCTAGGTATTTAAACAAAGCTAAAAATAATATCACTAAAAATAAATTAAAACAATAAATTATAAATTTGAATTAAATTGTCCTATAATCTAATTATAAATTGTCAAAATTATAAAATGTCAGTATTTGTTAAATTCGTCATATTACACTTTGTCATTTAAAAATTCTAAAATACTGTAGTATGCTTTCCCAGCTAGATATATTTTTAGCCGCTTTTTTAGTATATAAGAGCCTAGTATAACGCGATTCAGCGTTAGCGACCGACTGGAGCCGCCGAGTATATCCGATTCAGCGTCACCGACCCTAGCGTGATGGTTCAGTCAAAGAATTTACCTGACGTTATTATCACCCATTCGCAACATCAAACAATACTGAGCAAAAACCGCCATCCATAATCTTCTTTGTAGGGTTCCGTACCAAAATGGTAAAACGGAACCCTTATGGTGCGACTCTGTCTGCCTGTCGGTCTGTCTGTCTGTCACAGCTGGATATCGTAAGAACTACTAATGCTATCAACTTGAAATTTGGAATAGTTTTTGCAACAGGGACTGAAAGGGGTTTTGAAAAATTCTACTAGGGCATGTGGGGTATCACATGAAAGAGCGCTCTCAAACATTTTTTCTTTTTTTTTTTGGCTACATAGTTTTCGACTTTTGATGAACAATGTAAAAAAAAAATATCGCCCCCCCCTTATCTCCGAAGTTTGCAAAGAGAAAAATCTGAAATTATTCTATGTGATAGAAGTTTATGTAAAGATTACAGGAAAAATAAAACGATGTCTCTAAATATCACACTTTTTCAGAAATCATCAACTAAAGTTACATTACTTCAACTATCGGTCAAGAGATGGCGCTGACATAAAACTGCAATATTCTACACCGCAGTGCAGTGTTAAAATTCTCTGATGAATATATGCCTCGCCGATGAATATTTAAAGACATATGATGGTACGGAACCCTCGGTGCGCGAATCCGACTCGCTCTTGCCCGGTTTTTATTCCAGATGATGCTCCCGTATCGAGAATATTAAAGACGCAAATCCCCAGAGCTTCCATCGGATCGGGCCACCCCCAGCTTTCAGCTACCCGATAGGTCACGTAAGAGGATACAAGTGAAACAACAGCAGTTATTAGGGGAGAGTAGCCCAAAACGGGTATGCTAAGGTTGATGATAAATAAAAACAATTTATGGATACAAATTGAACATTTATTTGTACATTTTGAAATGTTTAGTTATCAAGGGCTATAAAATAAATGACATATTTAGTAGTTTTGTACATTAAGAATAAAAAAATAACAAAAATCTTTACCATTCGAATTACCCGTTTTGCCCGTAGGGGGGGCCTAAAGCAGGTAGGGCTTTTGGGCAAAGCGGGTAGGGACTGAATTACATTAGGTCAACGTCAATCAATGACTAGAACTGTTTCATAACAATCATAACTCAGATGGAGCTCCATAAGGATCATCAGCTACTTGCAGTGATAATGGTTGGATCAATGGACCAGTATTCTTGGAATGGTTGCGGCACTTTGTAGACAACGTAATGAGTTGGCAACGTAAACAGATAATCCATATGAAATAGATACTCAACTAGCTCTAATTTTTGAGCTGCTGTAAAAACTGTTGTGAATCTTCCTAGATTTTTTTTGACATCCTTTCTTTACATGTATCTGTAAAGTCGAAAAGTTGATGCCATATTTTTTTGCTGCACCATTGACGGAAGTTTTGAGAGCTTCTTCTATCGCAAGCTTCATAACTCCCTCATCCCGATGCATTTGCAGTCTTTCTTTTGTATTTATTAACCATCTGCAAATATAAAAGAACTAATAAGCAGTCAATGAAATTATACAAGGCAAATCGGGTATGGGCAAAACGGGCACCCGCTTTACCCCTACCCTTTTTGCCCACAAGCATGTATTTTTTTCAATCGACTCATATCCTTAAAACCCAAATAATAAACGCCAACCTATTACACAAATAAAACGTCTATTTATTGCAAAATCATAACACAAAACTAGTAAGATCAGATTGTAAACCATTTTCGAGTATTCAAAAGTAATGTAACTCAATTTTTTTTAGTGGAAATAGCAAAAAACTTCTTTCTTATCTTACCGTGAACTCATGTCCGCCAGAGAAGCGCGCCGACTCCCTGTGATTGGCGAGCGGCAGGCGCCGCGCACTGCACGCACACATTCTTATTAGCAATAACGGTGCGCAATTTAAAAAGCATACCCGTTTTAGGCGGGCTACCCATTTTAGGCTTACCTCCCCTACAGATCTGCATACTAACTTCCAAATTGCTGACGGGAATGTTGTTTTTATTGGCAACAGGAAACGTGATGCGACTTTGAACATCCTTGTGTTCGCTCTGTAACGAGAGATGTTTACCTTCATCTACGTTACTGTGTTCATGAGGGGTTGTTCTATGGATCAACGCCCGTTGATAGCTAAAAGTGGCTTTAAATAAAATCCACCTTTTATTTTTGAAGTATCACTTACCTACAACAATCCTAATGCTAAATATCCTTTAGTTTTTACAAGCTTGTATTTAGCTTGCACTGTTCGTATTTTATAAGCAATATTAAATACAGCTAAACTATTTCTCTATTTAAATGTCGATTAAAAGAGCATTATCTTTCCTCTATACTATGAGTATATAATATATATATGTTTATATATTTTAGCATTATGTATTTATTTAAGTATAGGTACTTATGTTATTTTTTTGCATTATATGTGTAGGTTTATTTAATATTCTAGCTTTAGATTTCACACATTCATATTTTTCTCTTGTTCTCACACACTATTGTGTACATTTCTTTTTTACTTCTCCTTTCGCAGATCTGCTGGAAGAAATTTCTTAAGAAAGAAGCAGTACCTACCTTTGTACTCAAATTATAATTTTGTCATATCCCTATGTATTTTACTGTGTTTAAATAAATACAGTAGTCTTACAAAAAAGAGGCTCTTTCTAAACAGATATTGGAAAAATACAGGTTGTATCAACATAAATATCAGTAAATACTACATGCATCATTACCCGCAGCTTGACGAACCCACAGCCATAAGCCGCCCTTCGTATACAAACCTGAAAAATCATAACTGTTCATGTATACTTGTAGTCAGCTATACATATGCACACACATACATGTTACATGTGTGACACGTACATATACGAGATTACACTTCCGCAAGCGTGTCAGGCAATCAATCAAGCTCCCGGAGCCGCGTGTGCCGCCCGATAGTAATCACACAGCAAATAAAACTATTTGTGTACTTTACAATCCCGTATTTGTTCAGTGTTAGCGGTCCAATCCGATCCCGTGTATGTTCATAAAGAGAGGTAGGTATGGAGTTTTGAGCGTTTGGGGATTAGTAATTGAACGATCCTTTCTAAGCGTACGGGTTCAAAGGAATGTCGGCTTTTCCCGCATATAATAACCAAGCATAATAGCGAATTTGCTATTTTGCACAGTTTCGACAGCAGTTCGGTTACTTATGAGCGTGGAATGATAATATATAATCCCCAAGTTAGCTCTACCGGTATCTACGGGAAATTAGGGTCTATTCGAAATCGAAATAGTTCACATTCAACCTTCGACTTAAATATTTACATTAACGATTGCAATAATAGAGGGTTGTTAATGCCTATGGGGTAATTACGTGGCCAGCTTCCATGTGCTTGGAATAAAATGGAGCAGGAATTAAGATTAATTCTACCATTACCGTCGTCGTACTTACGAGTCTCGTATTTCCGAACACAAAATAAAAGTAAAACGAAGGCGATCCTGTTTTCTTCCTCACTTTGCGCTTTTCCGATACTTTCTAATATCTACTTGCAATTTCATTTCAGAGGAAATAGACTGATGCAACGGAGGTAAATGAGATTGTTTACGAGAACAAAAATAATATAAAACGAAACAGAGAAAGGCGACGCAACTGTAACGAGACTGGACCACTACTTACCTACTGTTGTTTTTCGATCAACTAAAAGTTTGGGGTTTTCGGTTCGTATTTACATTTCCAGGCGAACGGAGCCGATGTTTTCGTGGTGGAAATAAATGATATATTCAGAAAATGTTGAGCTTAAAGTTTGTGCCGAAATATCGACTAGTTAAACATGGATATAGCTGCAGTTTATAAGTGGCGTAGTTTGCTCGTTGCAGCGTCGGCAAATTGCATTTCACGGCTCACGAGCCCCGAGCGCACGCTCCGACAGACGTCGACACGGCTCGCACCAAAACTGGAGAATTTTAATTAGATATACAAAATGTTGTCAGCTCGTTATCTATTAAAATTATATGTATGAGGCTAGCTTTGTTTGGTGTGAAGTTAGTGAAAAGGATATCTTCGAATAGGTACTTGTTTGATTACTTATTCCTAGCTCATGTGGGTATCTAAGTAGTAGGTAGGTTCTACATGTCATCGCGGCAGAATACAATACAGAGACATCAAATCTGTTTGAATTAGCGATCCTACTTAGGACGGATTTCACCAATGCGCGATCACATTCAAGAGCTGTCAGTGTAATCATTGTTGTGGAAAATTGATACGTAGTTCGATAAGCAGCTCTTGAACTCAGTTTAGATGTGCTGATCGCGTTCAGTTTCATAGGCGATATAAGCCGCCATCTTGGATTTTATGTGACGTCATATAGGTAGCCTATAATCCGCGGAACAACATAGCGCTTCCAACGATATCTTGTTTATCAAAATATGACTATATTTTAAGAGTTATGAGCCAACAGATGAACATAAAAACATACAATAGGTACATAACCCACCTTTGACTCTGCCGGAGTCGGGTAATTAGCAACTTAATAACAAGCACAGTGTCACAATAGATTTCTAAGTTTCAAAACAAAAAACAATCCAACAAAATGATGAACACCTGTAGTATTTATGTGAAATAATGGAAACAAAGAGACATTTAGTGCGAAAAACTAAGTGAACAGAAACTGCTCACAATAGATTTTCATTAATTCAATATTGAGAACAAAAGAGAGGTGATGAATGGCAAAAACATGTAGTAGTCGTCGGTAGTCAGAAACGGTAAACGAAGATTTATTGTGCATAAATTGTTATACAACCTGTAGGTGTTATACCTACCTATGTTTCGCAGGTAGAGTAACTACGAACCGGAGACCTTTGTATGGTCGGCAAGTCTATCACACCGTAGGTATGTTCCAAGAATTCATAAATATATCTACTTATACAGGATGGCAGAGACATCGACGCGGAAACTGAAAACTCATAATTCTAGACCTCCCAGCGTGTAGCTCACCGTCCGATCAGGACCAGGCCCGTGCCGGACGGCGCGTACGTGTTCCACGCGCGCCTCAAAGAGATGTCAGCATCGGGGAGGGGCCCCTTAGGGCCGAAGCCTGCCGGGCCAGCGGGATTGTCCGAAAGGGTTACCGCTGGACCGGAACATAAAGGGTAAGGAAGGAACACGGGTGGGTTTTAGTCAGTAAGAGTTTGCCACTCCCTTCCGCTCCACCCAGAGCGGGAGGAGTCATTTGATGATTTCCCACCCGCAAAAAAAAAAAAAAGAGTCTGTAAACGGGAAGAGATATATTCACAAATTCCTTACAGTTGTTCAATAATTATGTGTTCGGAGCATGGGGTCTACAGTAAAGTTTTACCTTGGGGAAATTTCTTCTTTGTTCGATGGTGGGGGGGTCTTCTTCGTGTCGCTAGCCCGACAGTTAATCACATTTTGTTGGCCCAAACTTTGCCACTTCCTTGGCTTTATCGGTGCCGCGGTGGTATTATTTAAAAAGTTACATATAAGTATTCATATGTGTATATAATAGAAAGAAAGAAAACATGGTTATTTGCGGTAAAAGATGACAATACCACATGACATAATCTTATTATACCTACACTAGGTATCCTGCTTTCGCGATTTAGTTGCCAAAAATGTAAACAAGTATGAATTAATGGATAAATAACTTTAATTCCTACACCCTAAAGTTCAGTTTAGGTTACAACTTCAAACATTTTTATAACTTTTTCAATAGTGCAACTCTGAAATCAATTTAATGTCATTGAAATAAAGTTGATATTTGTTTAACTTGAAATAGAGTGCACCACTGCGCACTTTTACTATAGGTAGTCGTACAGTGGCGTAGGTGTGAACCAAATACCTAAACAACAGGAAGACCTGGATAAGACTCCCACGGACTAGGGAAGCAGGGCACAAAAGGAGGAGGCTTGTACTCAGCTGTAGGCAGAACAGGGCTGCCAATGACGATGATGATGATGAAGTAAACATGTATATTATAATTATTATCTCACAATCAATCAATCTGCCTAGCCCTTTCCCAACTACTTTGGGGTCGGCTTCCAGTCTAACCGGATGCAGCTGAGTACCAGTATTTTACATGGAGCGACTGCCTACCTGACTTCCACAACCCAGTTATTTGGTAATACGATACCTCTTGGTAAGTGGTTCTCTGATTTAGGGCTTCTCCAACAATAGATTTAGATACAAATTGAATTAATAAGTAAGTTTACCTAGACAATAAACAATTTTATTTTATTATTTTCAATCCTTTTGTTCACAGGTTTGTGACCAGGAGTTACGCTAAAGGGTAGAATGACTCGGGAAGAACACGGCAGCCAGTTATATTATGCACGTGTTCCAAACATACCCAATTTTTTTTCTGTGAGCCGTAAAGAAATTGCCACTGTAGAATTTGGAAGGTGCCCAAGACATTTACGATTCCTTATCGGCGGGAGGACATTGTTCCAGCATTTGGATGTGGCGTAAGTACTTAAAACTTTCCCAGGAGACAGCTATCTTGTGCGGTTGAGTGGAGAGTTGCTGCGAGCATTGTCTACTTACGTATTCTCTTCTAATAGCGATCCAGCTCAGTTTGTTGTAGGTACAGGTAAGTCGGCTGCTTGTAGGTACTTTGTAACTCCGAAGTAGGATTAGGCATGCTAAGTGCATTTAACGACATGACTTCATTTTGGGGATTAAGTTTTTATTTATGTGTAGGTAGTGCTCAGTGATATACATGTACCTAAGTACTCCAAATGTGTGTAGTATGCAGAAGTGAGCACCTTAGTAAAACAACTCTATGATAATATGAATGTCACGCGAAATATGGGTATTCTAATGATCATTACAAGAAATTGTCAATTTTTCCAATTACTCATTATTTAGACCACCCCATTGACATTATGCCTTTATTATTTAGGATATCCGCGGTGGCCCAATTTTTAACGTGTTTCTGGCTAGTTTCTGGTTACTTCATATTGTTGGAATAATCGCGAATGGGTGAGTTACTTTTACGTTTTCATTTCGTAATTGCGTAAACAACGAACTGCAATCACAGTTGGTTTTCATTCAAATTAAATGAAGTATCAGGTGCAGAGATTCTTAAATAAAATTATCTACTCAAGTGAAATGAAAAAAAGCTGTCGCGGCTCGCAGGTAGTGTCAATTTTCCTGAAACCATTTAAAGTACTACCTAAAATATATTGACTTTTGGAATGGAAATACATATGTGTAAGATTATTTTTCATCAGTACTTAGTTTCTGCACTTATTTTTGCAGTGATTCTGGTCTTTCTACTTAAACAAATGAATCGAAGACTCATCGCATTAGGGTCATACACAAAAAGTGAACATTACAAAATATAAATAATAAAACTCCACGAATTGT
The DNA here is from genome assembly GCA_916614155.1 of Mesoligia furuncula. Taxonomy (NCBI): domain Eukaryota; kingdom Metazoa; phylum Arthropoda; class Insecta; order Lepidoptera; family Noctuidae; genus Mesoligia; species Mesoligia furuncula. The sequence goes on along the minus strand of OU744803.1, from coordinate 12,375,051 downwards.
TATGAAACATTATATTCATTTAAAGTTAGATATTAATATTCTTACAATAATATCACTAGTCTTGGATATTTTAGGCATAAATCATATATTTTGTTTTTTTACGTCTACAGTAGAGATCGTGTTGTCTACAGAAGATAACAATAATGGGCCTTATATAATCACACCAATAACATCAAGAATAGAAACAATGAAAAAAAAACTTAAAATGAAGTTCTCCTTAACCCCTAAAGAAATTATAATGAAAAATCTTTACCAATTGAGTACAAAAAAATAATCGAAATTTGTCCACTGAACAGACATTATGCTTCTGTGGGCATATAAATGAACAGAATATTAAAATATATTATCCTCGTTAGAATCGTTCCACATGAAAGTCTTCGGCCGTTTTTTCTGTGGTGAATTTTCAGAAGCTTCAGAGTCGTCTTAATAGATTCTGGGGATATGCCTTTGGCTGAATATTTCGATGGAAACATCTGGTGTCAGTCTATCTGACAGTCCTGGTGAATTTGACTCAGTCGGAGCTTCAGGTGTAGCTGGAGCAATAGGAGATTCTCGTCAAGGCAAATACTCAGAGGAGGAGTCTCATGATCCCTTTTCTTCACTTTTTCCTTATCACGTTTCTTTTTTGCTTTTTCTCTCCACATTTTTCTTATCTGCCTTTGTTCTCTTGGCGTGTAGTCTTTAACAGTCTTAATTTGACTTAGCTGTTTTTTCTTTTGTATCTCTCCCTTTTTCTTCCATTTTCATTTTTTCATTTTTTTCATCCATTTTTGCCCAAGCCCCGGTATACTAAGTTTTTTCCGCTCGCGCCTGCGTTTCTTTTTTTCTTCTTCGGATAGCTGCCCTGATCGACTCGTTCTTGGCATCGTAACCTACCTGAAATAAAATACCCTAACATTCATGCGCTGCAAGCAACAAAATGCAAAAAAAAAATGGCATAAAAAAACAGAATGCAAAAAAACGTGAATGGTAAAGTGATTATATCTGGCGTGACAGACAAAATAAATGATGAAATTACAGAAAGGTTCATTATTCAACTACAAAACCCTAAAAGAACACGGTAAATACACAAAGAAACTTTTTTTACAAAACCCTGTTTAATTATCTAGGAAACCCATCAGATCTCTACCAAATTAATATGGAACCGCACTAAAGTATGACCATTAAAAAAAAAAGAATAATCATCCAATTCGGTTAAAAAAGGACTAAAAACAAAAACACTCTAATTAAGAACCTCCCTTTTTTTTTAAATCGGATAAAAAGTGAGTAACACTGCTGTTCTTTTTTTCAAATACAGTGAAATTGCATTACTGATTCACTTCTGTTGACATAGCTCCCTTCTGTAGACACTAAGTCTACAGTAAAGATGTCTACACGAGAGACAAATTTTGGTAAATCAAAGATGGCATCCTGCATTACGAGGTTAGAATTTAAGCAATATGATATTTGCATACCGCGCCCAAACGCATATACTGTCTTGATCTTTTTATGTATTTGAAAAGGCTACTTACTCAGGTATCCTTTGCACAGGAAAGACACACTGATCTCGACCGGAAACTTGTGTAATTGAATAAAATTGGGATTTTTCACGTTACACGCTCTTTACGTAAAATTCACAACCGGGCAAATGACAGAGAACATAGTGCTACCAACACAACAAACAAAATATTAACGATGCGTTCTGGCAAATTTTGGTTTATTTTATGCGTCTACAGAAGTAGACCTAAAATCTGTGAACAACATGTTTATACGTTTTATTTCAAAATTTAGAATTATATATTTTTTAATACGTTGTGTTAAGTATGTTTGATAATATAACTGATGTGATGAAACGAAATAAAAATATCTAAAGTATGTGTATATATTTTTAACCATCACTTAAACTCAAATACTTGTCATCCGAACAGTCTACAGAAGGAGAGTTTTTCACATTCAAATGGGAAAAATATCATGAAAATTTTAGTAAAGCGCTATTTTTTTATAAAAGATGATAAGTTTTCAAGACAAAAGAACTATTAAATGTATTTAATGTTGATATAATAATAAAATAACGGTTTTAAGTTACATGAACATATTTTTTTCGTTTTTTGGGTATGACCCATTATCTAATTTTGTTTCACTTTACTAAGGTAAGTGCTGTAACAGGCGATTTTAACTGAAAATATCTTTCGACTACAGCCAAATTCGATATAAGTTTAATTACAAACAAACTGTCTATGTATTTTCATGTTATCACATGACCAAAGTACCTACATTTTCTATCAGAATTTATGACTGATGTCATGTTAGAGATCTTTTATTATAAAACTGCACGCTCTTCTACAAAAAAATTCATAAAATTTTTTTAGTGGTGAGGCGTGCAGTTTTCTAGTAAACGATCTCTACCCATCTAATCAAATCCACATATAATTCTTGTGTTAAAAGTGCGCGAAAGTTTGTTTACAAATCCCAATCAAGGCTAGCGCACCTGGTCAGCGGGATTGTCGGAAAGGGTTACCACCGCTGACCCGGATCATAAAGGGCTAAGGAAGGAACACGGGTGGGTTTTAGTCAGTAAGAGTCTGACACTCCCTCCGCTCCGCCCAGAGCGGGAGTATTTGATGATTTCCCACCAAAAAAGAAATAAAGGCTTAGCGTTGTCTGTGTGGTGCCGGACTTAAAGAATGGGTATCGTAAAAGGCGACTAAGGGGCGTACCGGAGAATGGGCAGCAGCGTTCTCTATGCATTCCACCACCATACCATCGCATACTGCGATCGCCAACCCGCCTGCCAAGCGTGGCGGTTATGGCAACCCCCCCCCCCCCCCCCCTTTTGGGGGAGGCCTATGTCCAGCAGTGGACGTCTTTCGGCTGAAATGATGATGATGATGAAAGGCTTAGCCCACCTGTAGGAATTCCGTGCATATTTTTTCAGTCGGGAGAACAAATTCACTAATAGTTTGATAGCTGTATAACTACGGGAATGCTCCAAGCTGGGTTGCGGCAAATTAAAGCGAGCCTTCTCGTCACGAGGCACGACCTACATTTACATCATTACTTACTTTATTACGCGGCGCGGCGAAGGCTACAACTTGCACAGCTTTGCATTTTATGGGCAAGTTATTTTCTGTGTACGTTTTAATGGAGCATGTGGGTTTATGACTTTCTTTCTTGACCTTTAAGTAGGTACCTACAAAATAGCCTCCACGAGTGGCGATACCAAAATGTATGTCCGGTATACACTGTGGTGACAGCTCTACTACAGCAGAGCTAGTAAAAAGCCTTTTTTATTTCTCAGACTCTGAAAGTAGTGTTTGTTTGATTCGAATAGCTGCTGGAAGACGCTGCTTCTCACCTTTGTGCGGAAAAGACTCATAGTAATTGCTTCCCTCTCTAGGGCGGGAATGAATTTTAAAAATAGGATTAGTTTAGGTAGTCACAGTCAGCTAATTTTTTTTTTACACAATTAAGAAAACTGCTGTGTTCCAAATTAAAAATTTAAAAAAGTTTATTTTTCACAAATTGTTCTAACTTCTCAATAGGTACAATTCATGTTATCTCCTTTATTTCATTATATACTTAAAATTATATTTTTAAATATTAGAATATAAAAACATAAAAACATTTAAAAATATAAAAAATAGTAGCTCACCGGTATCGGGAACAGGGTCCAAGCTACCGGCGGTCAGGGCTCCAGAGAAAGGAACCTCCTAACAATGCGGGCCGTGTCCAGAAGTACTGCTAGAGCCTCTTCAGGTGTTGGTCGAGGCTCTTGGCTATAGCCCATTGGCTGTCACGACTATCTGCACAATGATTGCTGAGTCAACATCCCACATGTCGACAACCTCGCGAGCCAAGTCAAGATACTTGATCTGTTTATCTTTCTCGGCTTTCACGAGGTTCTCATCATGCGGGACGGTTATGTCAACAATCATTGCGCGCCGCTCTAATCGATCCATCACCACTATATCAGGCTTACAATAGTCCTGTCAGTGATGATGGATCGATCCCAGTACAATGTGATATTTCCATTTCGAGAACTGGGTAGGACACATACCTACCTGGTACGGTACCTCCGATTCCACAAGGCTGTATTTTAGAGCAAGTTTGTGATGGATTATCCTGGCTACAAGGTTGTCTATGCAAGTACTCTCCGTTAGCTAGACAAGAATACCCGGAGATAATATGTATTATTATTCATGTTATTATTATCAATAAATATTTTAGAAAATAGTAGATTGTTATACAAGGGTCGGAAGGAATCAATTCCCATACGAGGCATTTAGACGCCCGAGCGCAGCGAGGGCGGCTATAGTCCGAGTGGGAATTGATGACTTTCACCCGCGTTAAACACTCCACTTTTCATTTCGAATTTAAGGAAAGTAAAAACTAGTAGTTTTTCTAAAATATTTATTGATAAAAATTACATGAATAATAGGTACCTATTTATTAGTCTTTTTTAAATTTGAAGTATGGAACACACCACGTCACCGCCACATGAGTAGATTCTGTGTCAATCTGTCTGCATTCTTACTTTTACCATTTTTCATAAATTACTTAGAAAACACGATAATCTTGATAAAAATTACTAAAAATTGGGTTGCGACGTGACACTTTTTAGTGCTGACCGTCCACCCAACTTTCTTATTTCGATTCAAAACTTGCATACAGCCTAATCGATACTCGCAATAAAAAAAATGAAAAAAAAATTGTAGAAACTGAATAAAACTCTCTAAACTAACAAAATTTATTGAAATGTTAAAGTGTTTGCAGAATATCCAATCTATAGAATTAATTAATTAACATCATTCTCAAAAAAACCTTCTGGAAAGCCTACCTAAAAAGTGTGTACTGGGAATTCTGTAGTAAACTATTAGAAAGCATCAAAAATAAAATCCACAATAAATAATTGTCCAATAATTTAAAATAATTTTAAACAGCGAGCGCATTCCGAATATAAATTCAATTATAGAAGCATTTCGGCGCGAAATTCAGTAAATGAGGTAGGTACCTATGTCCGACTGTCTGTTCATCATCATCATCATCTGCCTAGCCTTTTCCCAACTATGTTGGGGTCGGCTTCCAGTCTAACCGGATGCAGCTGAATACCAGTATTTTACATGGAGCGACTGCCTATCTGACCTCCACAACCCAGCTACTGGGTAATATGATACCCCTTGGTAAGACTGGTTGTCAGGACTTTCGGGCTTCTGACTACCCGTAACGACTGTCAAAGATCCACGAATGACAGCCGGGACCAACGGCTTAACGTGCTTTCCGAGGCACGGAGGGGTCTCGGTATGTAAAGATGGTCACCCATCCACAGACCAACCGCGGCAAGCGTAGCTTAACCTGAGCGATCGACCTGGGCGGCTGTTATTATTTAGCCACGGGCCCCTCGTCCGACTGTCTGTTATTGACATGATATTAGAAGAGATTGAAATGATATTAGAAAAGCATAAATCATTATTATAAACAATGCTTGTTGTATTTATGGCTTAAAATAATTTTATTTCATTTTCAAATATCGATTACATTCGTCATATTAATTACTCGAGTCAATCGAAATTTAAAAAAAAATATTTGGAATAATCGCTTTCACACATCATTGCAATAAAAAAAAACAATAATGGTCGGCCGCCGAACATTATTGTTTTTTTGTGTTCAGAATCGCCGACCGTCGGCGATTCTGAACACAAATTGAGTAGTGGTAATGATTAATACGTATTATTGAACCTGTGTTTGAATATTACGTTAAAACCTGGGCATTTTCGTGTTGTTAATAATATTATCAATAACATTTGTCACATTTTAAATCTTATCTACATCTGTGTGTGTGAAATTTTGAAAAGTAAAAATGTAAACACACGATTGGCGCGAAACTTCGACATTAGATAACAAAAAAACTTCATTACCACTACTTATTTATCTTAAACTATGGATAAATTCGTCAAATAATTAAATGATGTATATTCACAGCCCCATATGGTAAAGTCAGGATGTTCGAAATCCCCAATTTTTATGTTTTTTAGCCTCGACCACAACTGACATCAAAATGGTGATTATCGTACTTAATTATGTTGAATTTATTCAAGGTAGGTAAATTATTAACTTGTGCGCTAAATATGAAAGATTTAATGGCGTTAACATAATGAGCTTTTTATCCAACTCTCCTAGTTAACGCATATTCATAAGATTTGACGGGTAGCATAATATTACATAATCAATCAGGGTGTCGTATGGTCTGACTGAGCTGACTACCTAACTAAATTTAGTTCTATTTTCAAATTTCATTCCCGCCCTAGGGAGGGAAGCAAGTACTATGTGTATTTCCCGCCCAAGGGTGGGAAGCAGCGTTTTCCACCCGCTATTCGGATCAAACAAACACTACTTTCCGAGTATGAGAGATGAAAACTACTATTTTTTACTTTCCTTAAATTGGAAATGAAAAGTAGAGTGTTTAACACAGGTGAAAGTTATCAATTCGTTTCAACCCTTGTACTTATATCAATCTACTATTTTATTCCTTAATTACAAAAAAAAGTTCTTAATAAAGTAAGTAATATTAATTCAATTAATTAAGGACTTCTCGACGGGTATAGGCCTCCTCCAGTAATTTGTCTGGTTTTTGCTTTCACAATCTAAGACTTGCCAGCCAATTCCGCTATCTCCTTGTGCCAAAGTTCTGCTGGTCTGCCTCTCCTTCTCTTTCCGTGTGGGCCTTTCCAAGCGGTCGTTCTAAGGGCCCACTTGTCGTGTTCTGATCGTGCCAGATGGCCGGCCCATCTCAACGGCTATCAGTTTACTGATTGGCTAATATTTTTTACACTACATGAGCTATTCCTTCATAATTTGTGCCTATTCTAAAAATAGAATAGAATAGAATACTCTTTATTATGTACACCATATAAATTACAGACATATAAATCTAGAAACTGTACAAAGGGTGACACAATGGGCGGTCTTATCGCTAAAAGCGATCTTTTAAAGACAACCTTTGGATGGAAAAATGAAGATTTAAGTAGTTGTTTATTCAAGTGTGTTGATGTACTAGCGTGCGACGTGATCTATCATACGGAAATCTTAATATAGTACGATGCACGACGGACGAGGAACATGCGCCATGGGGCTTACCGTTTTGCACTGTACGACACGACGAGATGACGATGGTATCGACGAAACCTCATGGGAGCAAACGATTTAAAAAAAAAAAACAATTGAACATCTTTATATTTTGAGTTAAAGTACACGTTGTATATTTTCGTGTAAAGGCGGAGTGGAATACCTCGGCAATATCGTAGGAAGTGGCGGCCAAGTTAATAGTATCGTCGGAAAAATAAACGGTCTTGTCATATAATAAGATTGTCTATCTCAAGACTAGTATTCTCGTGAAAATAATAGTCTAATATTGTTGTGAACTATCTTCATCGTAACGTGTAAAATTTCAAAAGCTCTCATTCATTACGAGTACGTCGCCATAAAGTGGAGACAACATGTTGTGATGAAAATATCCGACAGTTCTGTGCGATTGAAAGATTAACAATTTTTCCTTTCTCACTCCGGTCTTTGAAAAACGATTTCCTGTCAGATGTTAATAAACACTTCATCGGAAAGGAGTACTTAATCCGATGCTGCGGAGGAGATCGAGGTGCGAATTTAATTTGATTGGTTTAGAACATTCGGAATTATATTAAAGTAAACGAAGATGCGTTTACTTTATTAAAATTCTAGTGTTTGGTTTAATTATTTACAGTTGCCAACAGATTGCTGGCAATGTTTTTATGAGTTCTAGAAAATAATTAGGTTTTCAGAACGAATGCAATTAATTAGCTAGGATTCCTCGGATAATTATATGAAAATGCTCTGCACGCGATATACCAGACTTCAGCTGAAACTCGTCTATTGTTGTTGTTGTTGGCTGTCCTCTTAAATTGTTTTCATAATACTATGGCGCTCAGGCTAAAGTTCCTCGGCATGAATTGTTTGTGAACATTTTCTCTCCTGAATAAAAGCTGCTTTAATGGAGTTCGGAGGGCTGAAGGGTGTTTGGTGCGCTTATTACGGCGGGCCAGTTAATATAATAGACTCTCCTGGACATTCTTGGATTTAGAAAGTCTATTTTAATGTCTTTATTCTTAAAATAAATAAAATAATGTTTTTGCTACCATAAGCAGGTATAGCTATGAAAAAAATATTGAAAGAAGTTCGAAGAAATAACCGAAATAAGTGGCATTCGGTACAAACGCGTCAAAACATTATAAGGAGGTAAATTTTTCAATATTTCGTACGTGCCTCAGATCGTCAAAGATTATTTTGCTATTGACGTTTTCCATCTTTCCGACGAGAAAATTTACATTATAGTATATTGAATGTCGAGATCAGGCTGGCGTAAAGGTATAAATGTAGGTACACGTTGTGTATATTTACTTCTTTTTTTACTTACTATTTATAACTTCATCTTGAATTCATTTAGCCGCAAGATCTCATTAGTATATTTATTATCACGTACGATCAATAGAGCAGTGGTGGCGCAGTGGTAACGGCCGCGACTCACATGTTGTAGGTCGAGGGTTCGAACCTTCATCACTTCTGCTCTCAAAACGGTGAAGGAAAACATCGTGAGGAAATCGGCATGTCCTAGAACCAAAAATTCGAAGACTTGTGACATCTACCAACCCGCACTAGGCCCGCGTGGTGGATTGCAGTCCACTACCTCTCACAGAGAATCAGAGAAGAGCCCGGGGTCTCAGCAGTGTTAACATTAAAGGCTGATTATGGAACGATCTGATTATCCTGGATGTAAATACACTCACACACCCACACATGTACTAGCAACTTCATAATGAAAGACTGGTTTCAACATCAATTTGTCTTTATTAAACTTTATGGTAACTAATACTTTGTACTACAAGATTAAGTTTCAATATGTACAAAATATGTTCAAAACGTATGAGTAATCATACCGTTTAGTAAAATAGTTTAGATTTTAATAAAAGATACAGAATAATTAAGTAATTAAATAAATAAATGAGATTTTAGGCACTGCACGTGTTTAACATCATATCACATTCATGGGTTCTATACAACGTACACCACATTTATTATTCTAGTAAGCGTTTTCGTTCTTATAACAATTTATTATCAAAGATAATTTTTGAATTTCATTTCTACTAGAATTTACATTTAATTAATAATAAGATTTATAGTGCTGTCCCTACTCTTGTGGGACCATAAATAACTATGTTACCCCACTACACTCGAAGTCAAAACAAATGCCTAATAGTTCCAAATGTCTTAGAGTTCATCAAAGTTTATATCAATCGTGAATCATTATGAGGCAAAAACATTTATCTAAAAATCTGTATCTACTTATATGTATAGAAATATGTTTGAAACCTAAATTAACAATTAATCTAGAATTACTAGGTATTGCTTACAAACAGTTTCAGATAATATTTATACAACATTTATTTTACTATTATTGAATTTCAGTTAATTAGCTGTTATCTTCGTAATATCATATTTGTTTCTTATTTTTTCTGTTGTTTATTTAGCTTTATGCCAGACAAGTAAACTACAAGTAATTAAAAGTTCTTGGAATATCGTTCGACAAGCTGAAAAATAAAATCCTTGAGGAGAATTATCTCGATGTGTTTTCTCACATTTTACTAATACAGCTTTCTTTCACAGTACATAAGTGTGATGAACAGTTGAACACTATGGGTTGCCGAGCCGATACTCCTCAACTGGAGTGACACGCGGTATTATCTAACCTATAAAATATGCGTTAAAACATTAAAAGACAGTGCCTATGGTAAATATCTCACAGTTGTAGTTTGCGAAGATTGCTTTAGATAACACTTAATTAAAAAATAATTTATATAATATTCTCTTTGTTATACATACTAATTTGGTCACAAAACGGAGAGGGCTCGAAATGATCTAAGTATGAACAAATAATTGTTCTAGTAAAAAACTAAATAGCAATAATTTGCTGTACTTTATGAGAATAGACATTGTTAATTAATTTTGTGACATTGTCACGAACATTGCAGGTTTTGGCACAAAGTTATAGTTGACCAGAGACAAGGCAGTTGTCTAACTCGTCATCAGAGTTAGTTTACTGGTAACAAATAACTTCAAAGGAAGACCACATCGTGTTTCTATAAATAGGTATAAAACGCATTTTGAGATCAGAGGGAGATTTGGTACAATGAATTTATGTTTTGTATTGTCTTACATAAACATGCAGAATCATCGGCATCTTTTAAAATTGTAATAAAAATAGAGAACGGTTTTATGAAAATATGGATAAGTGTCTGACAAACGTCTTTACATTTTTACAAAGGAGTTGCTCTAAGGCCAGTTTCTGAAACACACGTTTGTTTTTTTTGTGAGTAAACGTTTCTATATTTCATTCCGACAGGTGGTGACCTAATATTCACTGAAACGAAACTTTGGGCATATGATACCTGTCTTTATTTTAGAAAAACTTTCGAAATTCATGGATTGGTTAAAAGATCCAATAATTGTGTAATTTGACACGCCGACGCTGTTATAACTTTCATAACTAAAGTTTCCGACACTCCCTTATTAAGAACCTCCTACGAGTCTATTGGTATTTCAATATCTGTTACTAATCAATCAGATTCAAGTCGGAAATTATTCCCAACGTCTCTCTCTTTCATTAAGCCTAAACAGTGACTAGATAAAGTAGTTTTATAGCTAAGCTAACAATTAAAACTTCTCATAAACTTGATATGTACAATCGTTCAGTATGTACTTATACATACTAACTAGAAAATATTCGTAATGATATAGATAGATTTCGTTGATTGAGAAGTAATGATAAAAAATACAGTAGTAGGTAGATTTATCTATAAAATAATAAACGAAATACACTTACAAGGTAGGATTTAAGGTAACCAAATGTACAATTAAACTAATGGCATTTATTATTTGAAGTCTAAAGACTAATGAGCATATTTAAGACGAAGTGGAATTATAAACTTAGCTGTTAATATTAAACTTGAGGGAGCGCGTGCTGGGGTGTGTGGAGCGCGTGGCGAGCAGGCGCTCTGAGGCCTCACACAGGTCGCTGGCAGAGTACCGGCTGCGTCTCAGGGTCGCTGGTATAGTTTCTTTCTCAGGTTTCTTCACTTCGTTTTCTATTTGAACTTCGAGATCTCTGACACTGCCGCTGGGGCTTCTAATCTGTTCGAACTTTTCACTGGTGGTGCTGGAGGGCGTTTGACTCCCCGTCTCGGACTCTATGATCTGCTCGAGCGTGCTGGGGCGGCGGCCGCGCGTGTCGGTGTAGTAGTCCACGGTGCCGGGCATGACAGGCGTCAGGTTCGCCATCGGGTCGATACCCAGCAGTAACATCACGGTCGCCGGGTGCTCCACTATGTACTGCGTGATGAGGTGAAGGAATGGCTCAGTTTGTGTACCCTTGTGCGCTTTCGGACGCTCCGGGGTAAGCGGCCGCTCTTGCTGTTGGAATTATGAAATGTTCATTGTATATAAAGAAATTTATGGAAATAAACAATTATGGAGGTGTCAAAATTCCCTTGCTACTCACAGTTGCTCTACTAACCTGATCCCAACAGAAAACGTCAGGCGGATGGCTACAGCTTCGCGCGAGCTGGTTTGGTGGAGTGCTCCACTGGAGATTAGGATTGGAATGTGCTGCGTGCCACCCGGTGGGAGCCGCTGTCATCTCTTGCAGAGCTTGGATGGCGTGGCGAACCTAAAACATAGGACCTCTTAATCGCAGATTTGTTTTCAAGTGTTAAAGTTCAGCTACAAAGTTTGAAGTGCAGTTGAGTCGGAAATTACAAGAATGTTCAAGGATCTAATAACTAAGCACTTTGAAGAACCGGTTCGAAATAGTTCAAATACAAAATGAATTAGGTCATCGCAAGAAGTAGGTGAATAAAGAACACCACGAGGTCATAAATCCTTATTTGAATACTGAATGATATCATTGTATTATTAAGGATCTGCGTCACGTGGGTTTGACAAGTGGGTCAACGTAGGATTACTCGAGACGTGACGTCATTGTTGACTTGCCTCCATGCTGAGCGCGGCCACGTCGTGGTGCAAGCTTGACACCTGGGTGTCAAGTCTGTCAACAGACGACCTCGTATTATGTACTTCTAGATTTAGCCCTTCCAAAGAATCAGCTCTTGAAACTTTGGGCGTCGCTATAGAGCGCTGTCTTTCTATTCTTTCACGTAATTCTCTATGAGATAGCCGCGGTTGTCCATCAGTTCTGAAAACACCAAAATAGAATAGAATACTCTTAATTATGTACACCATAAATATTACATATATTTATAATATATACAAGGGGCGACTCAGTGGGCGGTCTTATCGCTAAAATCGATTTTTACCATTTTTTTTATTTTTTTTTATTTTTTATTTTTTTTTATGAATATAAAAAATATCCCCTTCAAAATAAAAGTGATATTCAAAATTCATAAAATACGTGTATCCAATATTATTTCAGACAAAGAATTCCAATTGTATTTACAATAGAAAACCAATTCAATTCAGAAAACATGTATGCTTTGATATTTTAAACCCAACACGATGTACTTAATATTTTTTATAATCCTAATTGAAATTATTTTCGTATAAGTGTAGTTGGAAATTTGGCATTAAACAAAATAGCACCTGAATTTTTGATGCCGGGGGCTGTTTGCGTTTGATCCTGGAAGTTTTTTGGGCGTGAGAGCCGAGTCCTCTGCGGCGTTTTCATCATCTTCTGATATTGAAGGTAGCGTTAGTGATGGGTGACCGTTCCCGTCAGACTCTGCTTCAGCTTCATAACCCTCTCGCAAATTGTAAGTCAGGTCGTGTTGGATGTCGTGCATGAACTCTTGCTGGTATTCAGGGTAGAGCCGTAAAGCTTCACCTAAGCCACCCATGTGTATGCATTTTAGATCACAGTAGGTTAAAGCCTGTAGGTGTGGAAGCAAAACGCCATTGTTAGAAAGAAAAAATACTTAAGTGCCTTTATATTAACGACAATACTACTAAAGTAGGAAAAGAATAATTCAGTATACCTTAACATCACTGCTCGATTTTACCACAACATCAGGATTATTCCCCTGTTGGTGTGACGAGCCTGAACCGTTGTAAGCTTGCAAATGGGTATTCATGTCGCATCCCACCAAATCTCCTTTTCCTATTTATTATAAGGATTATGAATATTTTTACAAATGGCACGTAGGAGGTAGGTAGGTAGATGAAAGTGGCGTGGTACGAACAATGGCTTCATTTTTGTTGGACTCATACTCACCCAGAATAGCGACGACCATGTCGTTTTGCATCACTTCCATAGAACCGTTGCATATGTAGTAGATGTACGTCAGCGCGTCCCCTTTGTGTACGAGATACTCGCCGGGGGCGCAGAAGTTGTTCCGAATGTGCAGAGACAGCAGCTTCAGACAGCCCTGTGACGCTGATTCGAAGATCGGGAGGGATAATATCTCTCGGTGTAAATGTAGTGACACGTCACCCCGCAGCTCCTCGGGAAATTCTTTCAGTGTCTAAAAATAAACAGACCCTTCAAACACAGCTACTACGAAATATTTTCTCAAATGACTTCAAAGCGGCAACCTAGATTTGGATAGACTTTACCCGTAAATGAGATTTTATAAGAATATAAGGGCTTAGCAAAATTATATTTTAAAATGTAGCAGAGTAAAGGAGATTAAGTTTATCGCATTATATTTCGTTTCCAACCCATTTAACTCGGTTGGGGTTCGGACGAACTTCAAAGCTGTGTTATCTTATCCGTATCTGCATTTGATAATTCCTCACCAGTGCGTATTAAAAATGATGTATTTATAAAAGTTCTCAACAAAGCGTTGACCTTTCGGTATTTCGCAATGATGAATAAAAACAATAGATAGCTTTTGTTGCTGGATTATAATAGCAAAATGGTATTTTGCAAATTCAGTCCAATGATTGTTAAAGATAAGTTAATTTCCATGATTACTTATTAACAATTACCGCTAATTATTCTCAATTTATTGCACTGACCAAGACACTGAAAGAAATAAGCACTAGATAAAAGTGAAAAAAACATTAATCTGAATTGCTTTAAACAGTTCCATATGAGCCTACGTTCAAAACAGTATTTTTTACTGATCCGAAAACAGTTGAAGCTTGGACAGTAAACTTTAACGTTAAAACATAACATAATTAACTGTTTATTCATTTCGTGATATCGTTCAAACTTTAATTTACTTACATTACAGTAATGGCGGTTTTCCTTTTTTTTGTTTTTTTCAGTAAATAGTAGGTTCAATTATTAAAAGTTACTGTTTTACAAACATTTCTTCTTACTGTTTAAAGTCAGTCTTAATGAAATCGCTTTAATGTGCTGTTGTAAGAAATATGTTTTTTTCAGTGCAGATAAATCACATAGACATAGTACGTCGTACATACAATAGGTACTCACACAATGTTTGACACTTTAATTTGGAAGCCCTACTATGACGCGAGAAAGAAAGATACCTAAGTATGAGTAGATCATTTATTATTTACCTCATGTATATCGATGCCGTGGTTCAACGACCACATAGTCTGGAAGTAGTCCTGCATTCGCTGCTTCAGCTCCTTGGGCACTTGGTTTATGCTAAGAAAGTCTTTGAGATCGCGCCACTTGCTTTGATACATGGACCGGCGCGAGTACATGCGCTGGATGATAGCCGTCACGTTTCCGAACACTACGGCGTGCATCAGTGCTAAAACAGTGGAAATGTGCTATTTAAGCCCAGGTTCGCAGGGGCGAGTTTTTACCGCGGCGATTTCTTTCCGCGCACTGGATTTTTAACGCATTGCTTAGTGCCGAGAGTTAAAAATCCGACAGTGTTTTGTTTTTGACGCGCTAGGTTGTGCTCTGTTGGATTTTCAATGCTCAGCTCAATACTGAGAGTTGAAAGTTCAGTGCGCGATAAAATCCCGCCGCGGTATTTTTACGTCCGTGCGATCGTAGGCTTATACTCTGAAAGTTTGATGAATACTCAACGCGTTTAATTGTCGTATGAAGTGGCGGTGAGGTTGACGCTGTGGTTTCAAGCTCGTTATTTGCACACCGCAAAAAGTTACCTAGCCGTGTTATTAACTTCGTGCAATTTCATAACTAAAACCTTAATTATGACGTGACGTGACGTGTGATTGAGAACGCTTGAATAAGAACCTGATATTAATTCACATTACGTTCCACTTCAATGCATTGAGCCGTTCCCAAATTAGAATTTGACAGTCTTATATTAACCTGGATATTTTCGACGATCGATCAAAGAAACAGGTTATTCTGTGATGCTGGGTAAATTTAGAGTCTAGTAGGTAAGCATTACTTGCTAGTAAGCGTCTTGAGTTATGTAAACTGATTTTTGTGTTTACCTTTGCTTACAAGTCGACACACGAACATTAGATACAAGAACGTAATATTCAAAGTAAACAAGATAGAGCAAAATGTAAACATAGGTCGAAAAGTTGACTCAATATGGGAGTAACAGGTGGGAAAATAGATTGGAATGTTGTAGGAAGTTGACGTACCTCCGATGAGCATGGTGATGATGCTGAAGATCTTCTCCACGAGCGTGTTGGCGGACACGTTGCCGAAGCCCACGCTAGTGAGCGACGAGCACGTGAAGTACAGCGCCGTCACGTAACTCTCGCTGTGCGATATATTCGGGATCGGCACTTTCAGCCTCTCCGCCAGATTGTTTATCCATCCTAGAATTAAACAACTCGATTTTACTCAAACGAAGCAATAAAAAAGTTTTATCTCCGAGAATCTTATTGATGTATTTCACAGCCGAAGTTTGCACAAGTTGAAAATCGGATTGCTGAATTTACATCGAGTTGGTTTGTTTGGGTGTGTTTACTTTGAATAAGCGTTATGTTATAAGGTCATAGTCTAATATTTTTCAACATTAAGCTTTAAATCAGTCTTTCATAAAATTACCTAGGTCCCAACTTTCGTTTTTGTGAATTTCAATCTCTTTGTCGGCTATGATGAACCAAATGCAGGCGAGCCAGTGAGCCAGCAAAGTGAAAGAGAGCATTAGCAACGTCAGTATCAAAGCCGAGTACTGCGAGTATCGATCCATCTTCTGTAACAGCCGGGCGAGTCGCAGCAGTCTTGTTAATTTTACTAAATGCACGTTCCCGTGAGCGGACTCCTGTTCGAACAAAGTAGCAGATTAATTACTCACTTCAAAGAAAAGAGGATCAGAATGTAGGCAGGTATAGCAGACAACAAAATACAAAGGCTGTATACGGGTGCGGTGAAAAGACTCGGCACGCTTAGTTTAAACAATACATTAATGATAACTCTGTTACAGTAATTGGTTGGTAGTGTTAACTCACCGCGCCGCTGTACACGTCGGACGCGTAAAGTAGGTCAAACGGCAGCGCCGCCAGGAGATCCACCACAAACCAGCTCCGGATGTAATTAAGGGCTATCGCCTTAGAATCTGAGACTACTTCTCCTTTCTTACTTACGAATGTCGTCCGGAAATTAAGCACTATATCTGCAAAATGCATATATGAGGTGTAAAACTTTCCGATATAGGATATTAAAAAGTTACTGAAGTGATTTACCGATAATGAAGAGAGCTTCTACCACGACATCACTCGTCACACTTATCCTGGGGTGTCCTTCGTCTACGAAACTGGCATTGTACGGAACCACCACGGCCACATAAAACGTGGCTATGAGGATCAGCCAATCCCAGAATGTTTTAAAGACCCCGTAGTGTGGTATTATTAATCTAGACCTTTTTAATGCTGACGTTTTATATTCAGGTAACGGAGGGTCCGATGAGTGTAATAGATTCTGAAATAATTTACATAATTTTATTGCAGCTCTCAACAGTCAACTGTTTTATTAAAATTATTTCGGCGCCGCGCCATATTTAATTCATGAAAACTTTCACAAGTACTCAGGAACCGTCCCAAACTGGAAGGATAGGAATCGGGCGCCCGAGTACCTACTGTAGCGGAAAACTAAAACGCCTCTCGGTTGAAAATAAAGTTTACCTTACTAACATTGTTGAGTTTTAGTTTCGACTTCATTTTGTCCGGTTTATAATGTCCTGAAAGCTGGTATAGTACCGCCCTAGAGCGTCGCCTGCCCATGTTCGCGGGCGACGGCGCTTCGGGGTCAAGATTGCCATTCGGGTCTGGAAGTAGGCAACTAGATTCAGCGCGGAACCGGGCGCCCAAGAGTGCCGCTGCGGGTACAAATGGGGATAACGCTAGAGTGACCACGCCAGCCGAAGGCCGCACCGCGGCTCCTGCATGCATAAACCACCCTGTTACACACTGGACCACTGGCTCAGTACCAGCTACGAGTAATGTCTACTTATTATAAGGAAACTTTGCCCCTTGAAGGATTTTCTTGTAAAGCCGTATAAAAGATATTTCTCGATTTCTTATAAGTCATTGAAATTATTAACTTATTTAACTGTAAATCACTGAAGTGAAATTCTCAGTGATAAGGAAATTTGAGAAAAAAATTAGATTAGCGTAGGTACAAGAATTATCTTTCTACATTTTAAATAAGAAAATCTTATAAGTAGGCAGTGATGCTGCTTTGATACCGCGAAAGTTCAAAATACCAAGTATAAAATTGTCGGGTTTTCCGTTTATACGAAAACTTTTATTGGATTATTATTAGGCCTTTTCCATTAATTTACTGACAAACAAAGCGGCCCTGATAAACTTTATTAATATTAATATATTGATAAGTACCTACTTAATGTAGAAAGGTTGACGCGGTTATTGTGATTAAGAACTTTCGTGAGTTTGTATCAAAAACAGGATGTCGCCAGAAATTAAAGTAAGCAAGTACCAAGCAGCCTACGGTGCGACAATTGAAATATTATAATCATTAAAATTAAAAGTAATCATTACATAATGTAAATTAAAACATGACGTTTGTAATAAGTATGAAGAGGAGGAGGATAAATAAAAGATAGAGTTAAAATTTCAAAAGCACGAGGAAGCGAGGGTAAATATCTAAATAATTGGATCTAAACCCAAATAATTTTTAACGAACGACTTTAATGTTGTTTTGTTTTTTTATTGCCATCAAAAGCCGTAAAATCGATATTGTCCTGAAAAGTGTCGGTGTAATATTTTTTACCCGACTCCAAAACAGGAGGAGGTTTTCAATTCGATTTTTATATTTTTATTGATACCTTATTATTGTTTCGTCATTATTGCATGGTATGCGTAAAGAACGTATTTTATTTATACAATGCGTTCTAAATTAAAAAATTTAAATATAGGTAGGTAGGTATAGGTACCTATTATTCAATTAAAAAATGATCATGTTAATACTAGCCTTTCCCAACTATGTTAAGTATGAGTACGACAATGACAATAGCAATAAGATAACTAACTAGACATTACCTAAATTTTCGGCAGGCAATGACCGCTACAACTACTACCTACCTGTAATTAAAAATAGATGTAGATTTTCTTGTAAATATTTGATAAATCAGTCAAAGTTTTACCTAAAATTTCCTTTAGAACAGGTATTTAGGAGCACAGTCAGCGCGGTACAGATCACTTAATCCCCAGTTTGTAGACAAGCACTCTTCTGACTTGAAAACTTTTTGTAATTACACAAAATGGCCACATTCTGTAGTCATTACAAAGCTGTTTAGTGTAGTTTCTAAATTGTGTTCATTAAAAGCAAGTTTCCTGTTTAGCCCTCCGTTAAAAAGGTACGGTAGGTCACAAAACCAGTATAAGCTGGTCTTGTATTTTATTGAAGCTCTTTATGATCAAACTGTAACCACAAATGCGGCGACGCGACGTGCAGACGACTGTACAAGCGGCTGAATAGAACACTTTTGGATTTAGTTGTCAGTTTTCATTTAAGTGTCGAACATTTTATACCTACCCAAAAATTAAAGTCAGTTAATAAAATATGATTTTGGGCATTTTCAATCTCAAATAGCAGGATAACGGTAGACTTTCGTTGTAGTAGTAAAAAATGCTCAAGAGGTCATTTCCCGTAAGACAGCAGTACTTTTATTTTCCGGCACTTTAATTTTTGGTACAAAATGAATGATGTCCTTTGGTATTGGTTTCCAAAAACTACTCTTACTTACCTAATGAAAGTTTGAGTTCGGTATTACACGTTTCGTTTTTGCTTTTAGGGACCATTGGGAAAATCTAATAAATATTCGTTGGAATTAATTCCCTAGATGGACGCAGAAAACACATTTAGCTGATTGAAACCAGACAGAGTGCTGCCTTGTGTTGAGATTAATTCAATAAAAGTAGAAACTGATATGAGTACTCAATCAATAGTTTCTTCAAACTTACTTTTTTATTTCATTAATGTTTTCGTTTGGTTTCTGTGAATAAAAATAAAACCTTCTTGGTTAGGATATAATTTAAAAATACATTAAACTGGCCGGAACTTTGCTGGAAAATAAGGACGTGATGCCAATAATGACTTCTTTTTCTTATGTTTTTTTTTTAAATACTCGGTATTTATTTCAACGTTCAGCCAGGTTTATTTTGTACCTAAATATTTTTTTTTTCATTTTCATTTTAATTTTTAATTTAGTGTTTAATCACGATTTTTATTCATTAACTTTATGATTTTGTAGACTCATTAAAAGCTACGTTTCTTTTATTTAGTTTGGTTTGTTATAAAAATAAAAACCTTGAAGTAAGGAACCTACTTAGTTAAAAATAGGCACAAGAAACTGGCGACCGTTTTACAAAATAATGACAGGATGCCATTCATTTTTTTTCTATATTTTTATATAGTTTTCAACTTTTTTTACTTCAGAGTCAGCCAGGTGTATTTATTGGTGTTTTACAAACTTTTTGATAGAATCTTTTCAAATTCAATCATCTTCAACCACTCCTGTCTCTATTGATTAATTTTGAAGACTGGTATTATGCTATTACGATATATGAACAATTGAACAGAAAAGAGAGTCTAGTTTTTTTTAAGGTGTTTTATTTATTGAATTCAAATGACATCATTTCTATTTAAACTACAAACCGAATAACTGGGTCTCATAAAAGAAATAAAAATTAACATTGATCCTAAGATACGAAACAAAGTTTATTCAACTTAGAGCATGCCATTTCTTTGGCATTTACATCGACACAATGAATATTTAAAATTTGTTTGTTCGTACCTACTTCAAACCGCTACAAAGCAGAAGCGGGGGATTAAGCATAATTTGACTAAAGCCTAATCAAAACTGACTCCTAAAGCTTCATCCTAGAATAATATTTTAAAAAGTTTAACAGAAAAGTACAGCTTTAAACTCAAATAGGTAAAGTAACGGTCAAAAGTGGTTAGGTTTCCATTTTAAAACTCTCTAAAAATAACGTAAAAGTGTACAAGAGAGTGTTAACATGCAATAGTGCATGCAGTCTGCAAAGTAAGAAAGTATTTATCTGTCTAGTCTAGGGTTTAGCATTGGTTTAGCTGAAAATACAGGCGGTTAGTTCATCTCTGAATTTTAGAATACTAAGAATTTTGATCCTGATACACACAATGATAAAAACTAAACGAATCTACGGACTTTTAACTATGTGCTGTGCCACGAATCGCCAATCCGATTTCCGCACAGAACAAATATTTGATTGACCTACCTACATAGTTGTTCTGAATCTGGCTTTATTTTTAAGATTTCTTTGTGTTTTTAAACCTACCTCTACAGGATGAATTGCAAAAGTGGGACACGAAGTTTTAAAAATAAAATGTAAATTTTAATGAATTAATAGGTAGGATTTTGATCAGTGTGCTAACAACCGCCTGTATTCACAGTCACGTATGTTTGTATAATTTGAGTGTGCATCGAAAAAATGTTTGTAAAATAAAACTAGGAAATGAAACATGTAGGTATTGCGCAGGCGTATGGATCATGAAACAATTCATAAAACGCAAACTGGCGACATGTTCGGTCTATTCAGAAATATTAAACAAGGGGTCAGTAAAAATGCTGTAAGTTACTTTTGTTACTCAAAGTTAAATCGAAATACAGGGTGGTTTCAATTAATTTGATAAACAAGTTTGTGGGCAAAGGGTATTTGAATTCTTAAACAAACAGCACATGCTTCAAGTTTTATTAAACGTTGCTGGTATAGCGGGGAAACAAACTAACCTCAAAACTTTCCAGAATTCAAATATAAAAAACCGGTATATAAAGATGTATCCGATTTTAATAAAAAATTTGACAATAACGTGCTATGTAAAAATGACAATGACAATTGTAAACTTAAAGCATGACTATCCTTTAAAAAAGATTAGTATTTATAAAAAAAAAACAAGCAAGAGTAGGTATTAAAATATCATTAAACTAGTGTTGCTGTTAAGCTTACACCTACATACAGTTATTGAATGAGGTCCTTTGCTAACAGATCCGCGCTATGTTCATCCTCATTTACTTAATACGTGTTGAGACAAGTGATGCAATGTAGATACAAAGAAAAACAATTGAGTTATATTCGCTACAAAGTGTTTACTCGCTAAATCTATTTCTATCTACTCAGACTTATTGCCTGTCTAGCTACATACTAAGTAGTTTATAAAGTCTACACAGAGGGTACGATACAATACTCGTAAAGGAACTTTACCGTGCGGTGATGCTCGCAACTCGCTATGGCAACTGGGAGCTACGGGCGCTCAATCTAATGCTATCAATCTTATAGATGTACCTAGAGCACTAGAACAACGTGCTGAGTGATGAGTTAATACAAATGCACAACTGTCAGAATCCTCGAAAAACATCTCATTAAAATATTCAGAAGGCTTTGGAACAAGGTCACTATTTGGAAAGTACTTATTATAATTTTTTGAGGGTTGCACTTTGTTAGGATGTTTCGAGTGTCATCATTACAAAGGCACTCACCGCTGTCGAAGTTCTCATTAGTGTTCATGGCGGCCATCTTGGTGTTGGTGATATCCTTGAAGGAGGCGAGAAATAAAACCACTTCTCGTTTCTCATTCTTAATTGGGACGATGTCGAGCAGGCACCAAAAGGGAGATCCTGTAAATTATAATGAATGTTAATTTCGGTTCAGATTCAAAGGAAGGAACGAGTGCCTTAACAAACATTGAATTATGTATGAATGAAGCTTCCAATTTTTGTGAACCGGTAGTCGAGCCATTGATGTTACGTAAACCGTTCACCGGACGTTATTTTGAAGTAGGCCCTCAATATGGTGTCGGTGCTCGGAGGAGCGTCGTTCTAAAGGCAGTTAATGCTGCTGACGAGGAACAGCTGGTTGCTTGTAAAAGTTTAATTTTGTCGAATGGAATCGTAAACCTCTTATTGGTTTTTCTTTACGATTGTGGCATAGACGACGTTTTGTAAAGTTATTAATGCAAAGGATCGAGGGTCAAATTAAAAGTCTTTCTTTTAATATCTCGGGGTTTTATGACTCTGCTTTTTAATCTATTACGTAAATATTATAATAACCTTTTACTAAGTCTTTGTCTCTTTTGTCACTAGAGCGTGTGACGTTAACTGTGCATGCCACTGCGTAATTAATATTAATAGATAAGCAAATCATTAATGCACCTGTGGCTTATAGAAGCTGCGACATCGGAGGAAAAATAACACAATTTTATTTTATGAGTCGATCCATCGATCGGCCAAATCAAATAAAGAAACACGTTTGAAAAAAGAAAAACCGGGCAAGAGCGAGTCGGACTCGCGCACCGAGGGTTCCGTAACATCTAGGTTTATGCATAAGGCTTATGTTTATGAAATTAAATGTTTTTTTTTAAATTTTATTTTTGAGTTGATTGAATAAATGGTAAATTGCGGTTTACGATTTATGACGTATTAAAAAAAACTACTCACTAGATCTCATTCAAACCAATTTTCGGTGGAAGTTTACATGGTAATGTACATCATATATTTTTTTTAGTTTTATCACATTCTCTTATTTTAGAAGTTACAGCGGGGGACACACACATTTTACCACTTTGGAAGTGTCTCTCGCGCAAACTATTCAGCTTAGAAAAAAAATATATTAGAAACCTCAATATCATTTTTGAAGACCTACCCATAGATACCCCACACGTGTGGGATTCATGAAAAAAAAATTTGAGTTTCAGTTCTAAGTGTGGGGACCCCCAAAATTTATAGTTTTTTTTCTATTTTTGTATGAAAATCTTAATGCGGTTCACAGAATACATCTACTTACCAAGTTTCAACAGTATAGTCTTTATAGTTTCGGAAAAAAGTGGCTGTGACATACGGACGGACGGACAGACAGACATGACGAATCTATAAGAGTTCCGTTTTTTGCCATTTGGCAACGGAACCCTAAAAAGTAGCCATGGTTGCGGACGCAGGTGTATTCTGATTACAAAAAAAACTGGCACGTTGGAAACTTCGATAGGGCGTCGTGCGCGCGGCTCGAAGTGCAAAGCTCATAAACGTTTTCGTTGCTTTTCCACGAATGCAATTCAACGGAAAGCTTCTCGCCGATATTGAGTTTGGCGCTTTTAAAAGGCAATTCACTTAATGGTTATTATAGTGTTCATTTTATATATTTTTATTTTTATGTTGTTGCTTTCCAGAAAGTGTTCGTTCAGCTTTTAGCAAGTACTTATACGTTGTAATATTTGGTCATCTTCATCTAACCTTTTCCCAACTATGTTGGGGTCGGCTTCCAGTCTAACCGCATGCAACTGAATACAGTAAGTTGTAATATTTGGTGGCTGATAAAATGAATTTAAACTTATTTTGTGCAAATTCTAGTAATCAGAGAAAAGATAGATTAATTAAGACATGACACGCTAATTGTTTTTCGAGTTCGTGCAACACCAATTCGGGATTAGGAAACGTCTGTTATTGACACTTGGAAGTCTCCACAGAAGCTAACCATCAATTTATGCGATGCCTTGGTTTGTAAACTAACTAGATGGATGAGGATGGCTTGATCGAGATTAATATGCAGAATTGCAGAGGCATATCTCATCACTTCAAGTACCTCATAACTCATTATAGTAACTCATATGTGCAAGATAGAGATCTTGCACTTGAAGTTTGACAGTCGTGCTAGTGATAAGAATAATGCCCAGCCAAAGCACATGCTAAATAGTGTTTTCACACCACCTGCTCGCTAATGTCAAATTACATGTCATTCAAACCTAACCTAAAGCAAGTCATTTAAATTTAGCCGGGCAATATTATTGTACTGAATTTCATTATGACCCGCTGGTCATTAATGTGATTTGAATTTGGAACGCCAACTGAGAAAAAAGTATTGAAACATTAACCAAAAAAAAACTTTTCTTCTATTAATGTGCAGGACGACCAAAAAGTTCTTACTTGTTTTAGTCGCCGTCACCGAACAAAATGATCGGTTGCTGTTGCTCGTTTAACCCCGCGTTAGAATGTTGGATTTGAGCTGACGCTCCATTAACGATATTATTTATTGTGATTTTGATGAAAATGCATGAGATTAGATTAAAAAATAAAAAAGCTGACAGGCAGTAGGTACTTATATTATTTTAGTTCAATTTCAGATTTGATGCCACCAACTGCACCGGAGTGCTTGAAAAGTGAGCTAGTTTTGAATCTTAGTTGCAGTCGGGTTTTGATTTTGTCATTTTATTTTTATTTGAATCCTTTTCGTGTGTTATATTTTTGGAATCGTCTCCTCAAGCCTTTTATTTTGATACCCCACATAGTAATGGTAGGTATTTTTTTTTCTAGACCTCCTTTGTCATCGTCTAAAATTCGCCATTTTGATTTTATATAAACAGTTCTTATCCTATAATCTTCGCGCGACCCAAACGAGTCGATAGACTCCTCATGTATTAAAATCCATCCTCATGTATTGAATTCCATATACAAAGATACATAGTTAAGTACGCAAAAAAACATAATCCAGTCCTGTCACGCAGTCGGGTAAATAGTGTATATGACACTGCACATAACTAGGTATTCCCCGGTTATTTATGCAGTTTCATAAACTATTAATTCGATAATCGAATTGGTTTTTATTACCTCGCAGTAGGTGAGAAAAGTAGAGTATTCTCCTCCGGGATAAAGGTGTCTTCGTCTTAGACGAGCTCGAAAATAGCGCCCGCGACAATAAGACACCACTTTATCCCCTTAGTGAATAATCTACTATTGTTTATCTCGACTTTAAGAGTCCCGGAACCGATCAATCTCAATTGATTTAGTTGCAATAAATTGTAATTTTCGCTTCAATTGCATTTCGTAAACGAACAATTTGAGAATCAATGTGTATCAATCACGTAAAAATTGACAATTGCATTTGATCGTTTCACGTTTCGTTTTGAAAATAACTCACCATTTTTCTTATAAAATATAAGTTCTAGTTTGAGCTCGTGCTTGGCCTCCAGCGCGGTGTCGATCTCGTGCCGATGCTCCTCTCGAGTGTCGGGCCCGTGCAGGAACTTGCACGCACAGCCCTTCTGCATGATGTGCGCGCGCGCCCAGCCTGTCAGCTCGCAGAACCCGTCCGAACAATACACGATGGGGTAGCACGGCACCTGCGCGTTGCCCAGCACGAAGTTGCTGTCTGTTGAGAGAAATGGTGGAGATGAGAAAAGAGTCAACTGCCGCAATTGCTTAGTGTGTGTGCCTTGCTTAATCACACTAATATTATAAAGGCGAAAGTTTGTGAGTATGTTTTGTATGTTTGTTACTTCTTCACGCACAAACGGCGGAACCAATTTTGATAAAATTTAGTATGGAGGTAGCTGACACTCTGGATTAACACATAGGATATTTTTTATCCCGATATTCCCTCGGGATCGAAACTTATGCGGGTGAAACCGCGGGGTGCAGCCAGTGGCGTAGCGTGGGTATCGGCTGCCCGGGGCGGAAGACAATTTTGCCGCCCTCTTAATTAGGTATTTCAATTTAATGTATACTATACATTATTATTATTACTATACATTAGGTATATGCATTAATTCTAGAGAACTTTTCGGCAAGAACAGTCATCATTATTTTGCATTACTTATACAGTTTAGATTTTAAATAAAAAAGTTTATTAATTTGTTTTACAATCACGATTATTAATACAAAAATTCTTATTTCAACCATTGATATAACAGGTACATAGGTATTATTTAATCATGTCGATCGTCGAGGTGAACCCTATTTAGAGGTATTTTAAGTAGGTAATAGTACCTACTTAAAATTAGGGTTCACCTCGACGTTTGACATGATTAAATAATTAGCGAATTGAATATAAAACAAAAATCAATTTTTAATTAGAACTAGGATGATACTATTGAGTAATATTTATATCTTTATTGAAAAATAACATAAGTAGGCACTTGTTAGAGTTAAAAACAAAACTTCCGGCTTTAATTAAAAATATATACGTCTACTTTTTTAAGAGCAAAGTCCGAATTTATAGTTGCGTTAAAAATATGAAATGTTTCAAATATTTACAAATAGTAGATTATGCACCGAGGGGCTAAAGTTGTGTCTTATGTCACGGGCGTCATATTGAATCTCGAGCGCAATGAAGGATTCGGGATTTAACTCCCGAGCGCAGCGAGGGAGCTAAGAGTTTAACTCACGAGCGAAGCGAGGGAGTTAATACAAGAATCCTGAATGCAGCGAGGGATTCAAGCTAGCCCAAGGCAAAGACACCTTTAGCCCAGAGGAGGATACTCTACTTTTTACACCTACTGTGAGAAAATAATAGCCATAGTACGAAAATTCGCGCCTTTATTGCGTCTACCAATAAGTAGCCAAGACACGATCAATTCGATTTTCAAAAAAAAGTCTCTTCTACGGTTTTGTCGTGTGTGTCTATTGATATCACTCTCATGGAAGTGGCGTTTGTGTAAACTAAGCTTTATACAGGGCTGGTAAAATGGTTTTGGATGATTGGCTGTATGCATTTTGAATTTAGAACGTCATTGGAGACGCTCGTGAAAATAGAGTATTTTTGATAAAATGTGATAAATCGACTGTAGTATAGATAGGTTTTATTATTTATTTATTTATTCACAAAATCCACAGCAATCTTAGCGCAGTTTACTTAAAATAAAATAACTAATGTTACAGCCAATTACTATTACGGTATTACGGCGCGGTACGGTATTTGTTATTATTAATGCCAGTTTTAATGTTATTCCGCTCCTTTTAAAAAATGGTTCGTAGTTATCTAATTATTCTTACAATATTATGTCTTCGAAAACATGGCAACGATATGAAGAAGCAGTCGTTATGATTTTGTAGGAAATCGAGAATATCATCAACGCGTAGTAAGGGTTTCGAGAATAGCTTTCCTCTTTCTGGCACCAAAGGGTGTTTGTTAGTACTATACTGCCAATTTAGCTGAGCATGTGAGATTCCAAATTCAAATCACATTATTGACCAGCGGGTCACAATGAATTCCAGTAAATCCTTTTTTTTTTGAAAATCGAATTGATCGTGTCTTGGCTACTTATTGGTAGACGCAATAAAGGCTCGAATTTTCGTACTATGGCTATTATTTTCTCACAGTAGGTGTAAAAAGTAGAGTATCCTCCTCTGGGCTAAAGGTGTCTTTGCCTTGGGCTAGCTTGAATCCCTCGCTGCATTCAGGATTCTTGTATTAACTCCCTCGCTTCGCTCGTGAGTAAAAGTCTTTAACTCCCTCGCTGCGCTCGGGAGTTAAATCCCGGATCCTTCATTGCGCTCGAGATTCAATATGACGCCCGTGACATAAGACACAACTTTAGCCCCTCGGTGCATAATCTACTATTATTATTTACTGTGAAATTTTGCCGCCCCCTAAAAAGTGTCGCCCGGGGCGGGCAGCACCCCCCGCCCCCACTACGCTACGCCTCTGGGTGCAGCTAGTCCTACTATCCTACTATAATAATATTATAAACGCGAATGTTTGTGAGGATGGATGGATAGATGAATAATTGTTTGTTACTCTTTCACGCAAAAACTACTGAATGGATTTGGATGAAAGAGCAGTGTTCAAAAATGTATGGGCACCGTCCCCACGTTGTAGCACTATAAACCTATGTTAACCGAAGGGCCATAGCCATCTTACTGTTTTATTGTATGACAGCGAAACTGAAATGTCCATCCGAAAAAAGTTATATCAACACTAGCTTCTGCCCGCGACTTCGTACGCGGATCCTATTGCTTATGCCAGCGACAACGGGGTCGTCAAAATCGAAGATCTGAAACGTCTGATGTTGAATTCTCCCGGCCAGCCCTGGGACGGGACGGGTTGTGGTGTGTCGCCGACACCACAACCAGTTAGAATTTCCGTCTCAATGATATTTCTCTGCAGCGAGATGACTTTGAGCCGGGTCCCATTGCACAGTTTCGGCGGAGTAAGTTTTCGAAGAAGCATAATTGGGACACCGACCTTTAACTTAATGGTGTGCGCTGATAGTCCACTTGCACTGAGAGAATTGAGAAATTCTACGGGGTAATGTGTGGCGTCATCTTGGTCGACAACAGTGTTTATTGAAGTGTAGATCACTTCATTTCCCTCAATTTCCGCGAGAATGCATTCATTGATCGCTGAAGCTTGGTCGTTTCTGGGTGTTAAAATGGCTCGTTCACACACTCAAGAATTATGTTGGTGCGGTATCCTATTGATGTCCCCGTACACCAGGCAAATCAAATCTTCTAAAGTGGACACTACTCTCCCAAGTAGGTATCTCAGGTAGAACCACCTGGCAACCGTCTACTGGTAGCGTTCCCTCACCCAATTTTAAGAGAACATCAGAAAATTCTTGGGCGTGTACATTCCCGCCAAGATGTGCTCTCATATTCATCGTTAAGCGCAACCTATGAATATGTGGCCATAAGAAAGAGTATTTCAACAAAGCATTCACCTCATCAGCCCTAGTTCCTCGCGTCACCACAGGCAGCGTTTGTCGGAAATCGCCGCTAAACAGAACTGTAACGCTACCCATCATTTGCTGGTTCCTGCGGATGTCCTGCAAAGTCCTGTTTACCGCCTCTACTGCTTTTCTGTTCGCCATAATGCATTCATCCCACACGATTAAACAGCAATCTTTAAGCACGCACCCTTTGTCACTGTTGCGTGACACTCCACAAACAGGTGTTTCATTACTCTCTAAATCTATGGGAATCTTAAACATTGCGTGCGCTGTTTTGCCACCAGGAAGCAGTGTTGCGGCGATTCCTGACGATGCTACTGCAACGGCAATCTTGTCTTGCCTCCTGACCTCTGCGAGAATGCCAGCGGTGACAAATATTCTCCCTGTTCCACCAGGAGCATTCAAGAAATCATTTTACCTTGGCCGAGCCGAGTCAAGGATGGTGTCGAAAATTTGCTTTTGCTCTGAGGTAAACTTAGAGACATGGTCATTGACGACGGTACTCATAGCTCTTGGATCATAATTTATTTCAGAGTTGTACTCTCTGTTTCCAAGCTCTTGTATATCCAGATGTTGTGGAGTCAGTAGCCCATAATCCACCAGAGACTGCCGCAGATCGAAATGACCATAATTATCTTGAAGTGAACTAAGGCAACTGTTTAGAACGCGCTCATCAGTTGCCTCAGTATTATCTTCAGTAGTGCGTCTCAGACCTCTTAGGAAGTCTTCGGACAGAAGATGCCGATATTTCTCCCACAACAGAAGCGGATTTGCAATACCGCAGTACACCAACATGACGACAAACAAATGTCGCAAACGACTGAGATAATTGTCACTAATGATAATTGTCACTAATGCTGGCCTCCTCAAGTGCGTTGTCCCAGTGCTGATCACCGTCGAGAAGGTGGCGTGCTACGCAAGCAGCGCGGTATGTGGGATACTCAATGTCATCGACTGTCCTTAGAAACGCAAATGATGTTATGCCGTGCACTGTGTGCAGTAACATTCGCAAATAATAGCACTCGCCATTATTTGGGTGCACAGTGTAAACGTCCCAATGCGGTGTCCTTAAAAATTCCCGGAAACCCGTCCACGGCGTGTCCGCATCGACGTCGATTAAATACACCTCTTTGCTTGTCGTACATGTAGTACGACGGCACCTTATCATAGATGAGTGATCTAGCAAAGTTGTCCCCTTCACAGAGTCTGAAAAAGGCCAATTTCAGTCTATCAAAAAGTACTCTGTGAAAGCCAACAGGAAAATTAAACACATTAACCAACACAGACAACAAAGGTAACCCCCGTTTCTATAAGATGAGAGCGGCACATCGGCACCTATACTTTTTGGGAACAAAACCATAGCGCGATCTAACTCGACGCCAGTTAGAAAACGGAAACTACATATTATTTACCCAAATTAATAAAATTATGAATAAAACTAAATTGTCGTTAATTTAACAGACAACTACATTAGTTTTGCATTAAATAAAAAAATATGGTAACAGCAGCAAGGATCAAAACTAAGAATTACATACTTAAATGAATTACCTACAACAAAATAATGTGCTTGGTAAGCTATAGCTTAGAACCAAAGGTTTGACTTGACTTCATGATAGTGTAGCTTGTTGTACCGCCAATCAATCTGTTTAGTAATATTGGTGTGAAACTCTCCATACAATTAGATAGGACATGTGAAGTTCTCAGATTTCATAACAGTATCGTTCCTAATGCACATAAAAAATGCAAAATCTAAAAAAAAGAATTTTACGATTTTTTAAAACAATATAATGGGATTTGAACTCGCACCATTTAGTGCGGTAATCGGTCGCCTGACCTTACCGCTAAATTCCCCGTTGACATATTGTTGAAATAGCTGTTCCCTTGCAATTTATACCTAATATTACTGCCCCGCTCCTTTATAAAAATAGCGTGATTATTATGTTCCCAGAGTTAAAGTTTTATTTTTAACTAAATAAATAAATAAACATGTCATTTTGTGCATTCAATTACGAACAAACACATTTTAAAATCAATATTGCTTACCTCCCATAACATGCGGCGTGATAATATGTAGCCTAAAGCCTTCCTTGGTTTACTAAGAACATTTTTGCTGAATTTCAATTCAATCTATCCAGTAGTTTTGGCGTGAAGCCGTACCATACACACAGACAAACAGACAAACAGACAAACAGACAAAAATTCTAAAAAGTCACTTTTTGTCATCAGTTACGTTTTTCTAACAAAAGCCACTTATTTTTTCTCGAAAATTCACAATGTACAGTTTTTCTTTCGTTACTGTTTTATTATATGTATAGATGATGAAACCTAAAAACACCAAAAAATTCACCATTTTGATTCCAAAGAGTTGTTTAAATACTCCGAACGAAGGTATTTAATCATCCCAAAATAATATGTTTCTTGGTAAAAGAAGAAAAGCATCGCGAGTAACATCATCATCATCTGCCTAGCCTTTTCCCAACTTTGTTATGGTCGGCTTCCAGTCTAACCGGGTGCAGACGAATACCAGTATTTAACATGAAGCGACTGTCGATCTGATCTCTTACTAGGTTATACGCTACCCTTGGTAAGACTGGTTGTCAGATTGTCGAAGATCCACGGATGACAGCCGGGACCAATGGGTTAACGTGCTTACTGAGGCACGGAGAGGTCTTTGTATTTAAAGACGGTCACCCATCCACGGAAAGCTTAGCTTAACCTGATCGATCGACCTGTGCAGCTGTTATTATTTAGCCAGCAACATATCTGCGATTATTTTCTGTCATATTTTTAAAAGAACAATGTACGATTATTCTTTGCTATTAAAAATATGACACAAGTCACATTTGCAAACAACATTAAACGGAAATATAATTGTGACTTATTCCGGTTTCTGCATGTTGATATAACTTTTTTCGGATGGACATTTCAGTTTCGCTGTCATACAATAAAATGATCAGATGGCTATGGCCCTTCGATTAACATAGTATTTAAAGTGCTACAAGGGTGGGGACGTTTTGAGGGCACACAGATAGTTTATAACCAGGATTAACATATAGAATACTTTTTGTCTCGGTATCGAAATTATGCGGGTGAAACCGCGGGGCGCAGCTAGTAATTAAATAAATACTGTAACCGTATGGGTACAGTCACACCTAAATTAACACAAAATTACCTATTCGATACATTGAATGTCAGTATTTCATTTAATAGAGAAGAGTTAATATTCTTTGAATTTCACTTTTGTTTCGATTTCAATCAAATATTTAGTTCAATAAATATTTGATTAATTAGGGGTATCGTATTACCCAGTAAGTGGGTTGTGGAGGTCAGATATGAAGTCGTTCCATGTAAAATACTGGTACTCAGCTGCAACCGGTAAAACTGGAAGCCGACCCCAACATAGTTGGGAAAAGGCTAGGCAGATGATGATTTAGTTCAATAAATATTATTTAAAATACTGAAACGACTATTGTGATGGACAACGAGATCAGTATTATAAGGGGTACCGGGCAGTTATCTTGTATCTACTCCACTACTATAAGTTATCAAACAGCCAATAAAAATAAATACGTAAGTACCTATAGCCAGTGCAGAGAAAAGATGAATATTTTTGCCTGTATTGTTGTCTGCACATATACCAGAACTACACAGCCGTCTGCTACTACGTAGGTAGTAGCAGATAGCTGTGTAGTTCTGGCCACTATTGATTAATGTGTAAGGACATTGCTGATCCGACGAAAATTGGTTTTGTGACGTCAGCAGTGTGGTACCGTATCGGCTGTGCTATTTCCATAGTAGTAGATTATTTACAAAGGGCATAAAGCAGTGTCTTATGTCACGGGCGCTGTACAGCAGGATGGCAGGGACATTGATGCGCAAACTGTAACCATGAATTCAGCACATGATTCTAGCGCAGAAATTTATCAAAAAAATCTGCTGTTTCATAGAAAACTACAATACCTACGTGGTCAAAATGTAAAAATGTAAAATCATACGACGTAAAATCTAAAGGCGAGGGGGGGGGGGGGGCTCTAGAATCATGTCATCATTCTCCTGCCCTTATCCCAATTTATTTGGGGTCGGCGCAACATGTCTTTTTCTTCCATACTTCTCTATTAGTCGTCATCTCGGTAGTCACCCCCTTTCTAACCATATCATCATTCACACATTCCATCCATCGTTTCTTTGGTCTTCCCCTACTCTTATAGCCATCGACGTCCATACTCAAAACTCTCCTCACGACATTTTCCTCATTTCTACGTAACACATGCCCATACCATGACAACCGATTCCCACGCAACTTTTCAGTTACCGGTGCCACTTTCAAACTTCCTCTTATGTACTCATTTCTTATTCTATCCATTCGTGTAACACCACACATCCTTCTTAGCATTCTCATCTCTGCTGCATGCAATTGCCTTTCATTCATCCCTTTTGTGGCCCAAAATTCTGATCCATACAAGACATCATCAACTCATGGCTCATGGCTCTAGAATCATGTACTGAATCTATTGTAACAGGTTGCGTATCGATGTCCATGCCATCCTGTATTGAATTACGAACGTGACGAAGATTTCATTCCGCTAACTTTTTTTTAAGGTAAATGTAATGTGGGGCGTGTGTGTGGGGTGTGTGGTGTGTGTGTGTGTGGGGATGTAATGTGGGGTGTGGGGTGTCTGGTGTGTGTGCGGGGATGTGGTTGTAATGTGGGGTGTGGTGGTGGTGTGGTGTGTAATGTAACGTGATGTGTAATGTGTGTGTGTGTACCTATACGAATTTTTTGGTTGAGGGTCGAAGTTTAACTCAAATATAGACCAATAGAGATAAAATTCAGTACCAATATTATTGCCCAGCCCTTAGCTAAAAGCTTTAATGACAAGCTTTAGGTTAGGCTTGCATGACATATAATTTGACATTACCGAGTGTGGGAAAGTAATTTTCGAGCACACATCCACAGTGAAAACAGTGGTAGCACTAAACCTGACATCCGACAGACGGTGCGGATTTTAAATTGAGAACGATAACGAGAATTTACATAATTATCCCGCGTCAGCGTATAAATTAAAATAAAATGATATTAGCAGTATTGTTACATATATAAACTCAGGCGTTCTTTCCATGGGAGAAAATGGGGGTAGGCAGAAATCTTTTTTTTTTTTTTGTTTGGCATATCATCAAATGACCCCTCCCGCTCTGGGCGGAGCGGAAGGGAGTGTTCCTTCCTTAGCCATTTATGTTCCAGGCCAGCGGTAACCCTTTCGGACAATCCCGCTGACCCGGCAGGCTTCTCTAATGCTGCCATTTACCTGCTAAGATCCTTACATGATATTCCTATGTTCTCCTAGGGTGTACCCTCCCGGTGGCGTTTGCACAACATGACCAAACCATCTAAGCTTACTCTTTTCAATTTTTGTCACTACATCTTCTTTTAAACCACACCGGAGTCTTATCCTCAGCCACATATTGTACTTTGCAAGGAAAGCTTTTCCACAGTATTTGTTCTACTGTCGTGCTTCTTTCTTTTTGTATTACAGAAACTTTCAAATATTAATTAAAAATCTATGTAGTTAGCAAAAGTGTCACTTCAGAAACACTCAAAATTCATTTATTTTTTTTACAAGTAAATTATTATTTACATATATCTCTCAAACTGTTATGTAAATTAAAGCTAAATGCTAACGGATGTTTCGAAACAATAAATCATTTCAACTTCCAACATGATTCTAATGTGTAGCGACATAAAATCAAGTTAGTCGCGCTTCGCGTGTGGCGTGGCTTTGTTGATACCTACTCGTTTATACGATCCGTAGTGTTTCACACTTAGGTATTGCCTTTCAATATTCGCTTTGAGCTAACACTAAAACAACGTGCCTGTTAATGTAATTACACTCTGTAAGTGCAGAATATTATGTTATAATCATAATACATACACTGAATTTTTACTCTTCTTCTTCGTGTCCTTGGCACGACTGTATTTTAAATCTTGTTTTCCCAAAACTTTGCCACTTCCACGGCGTTGTCGGTGGCAGCGCAGATGTCACTTTGACTGCATGTTTTGGGACACAGAGGGCAGGATAGAAGGTGGAGCATAGTTTGTGACACAGCTCCACAATCACACCCTTCTGCCGTTCCGTCAAGGTAGCCCCACTTTTTTACTATTTTGCACAGAATTTTTACTATTTTGTATAAAAGATTGTTTATTTACTAAATTAGTTATACTGATTGTGGGAGAAGTGGTCACATTACAAATCTAGGCACGCACACAGTCGCACACGTATAAGGGTTTAGGTATTGCCTTTCTAATATTCGCTTTGAGCTAACACTAAAACAACGTGCCTGTTAATGTTATTATACGCTCTGTAAGTGCTTTGTTATCCCAACTGTCGGGTTAGTGGCCTTCCATTTACTTACCTGATTGTAATGGATTCTTGCCTATTTACACATAGGTACAGATTGTTTTGTATACAACATGTCCCGGAATTTACGCACACCACCAAACACTCCAATTAGAATATTATGTTATAATCATAATACTTACATACCTACACTGACTTTTTACTATTTTGTCTAAAACATTGTTTATTTATTAAATTAGTTATAGGACTGATTGTGGGAGAAATTTGTGGTTACATTATAAATCTACACACGCACACAATCGCACACGTATAAGGGTTTAGCGTAGTCGGTACTTCTTTCATTTTGGTTTCTTTTGACGTACGGCGGAAGTGTGACTGTAATTTATGTAGTTTTAATTGTTTTTGGGATATAAAATTACCTATACTAAAAATCACAAAAATCGATTC
Organism: Mesoligia furuncula; assembly: GCA_916614155.1. Taxonomy (NCBI): domain Eukaryota; kingdom Metazoa; phylum Arthropoda; class Insecta; order Lepidoptera; family Noctuidae; genus Mesoligia; species Mesoligia furuncula. The sequence continues at coordinate 12,339,393 of OU744803.1, read as the reverse complement.
AGTAAACGATTCTGAGCCGACTACTTTCATATTGTGCATTAATTCAGTTACACATTGTAGACATCCAATCATACAGAATCTGAATTCAGATTAAATACGAGTACGCCCTACGCCTAGAGACTGCCTAACTTGATTCGACAGAAACCAGAAAACCTGAAACCAATCTTATCTGAAATACCAACTTAAATGCTACCAACAGTAAACCCACGCAGAGAAAGTCCACGTGAAATACGCATAGCTTTGCGTAGCGTCACTTGCTGTTATAACGTGGGTGAGTTATGACATCAAAGGTACACAGATAATGCAGGCTTCGGTTGGCGCCCACGGTGTGACCACGTGTGTTTCGGCGACGTCATAAAACCTTGCACAACGGTTACCGAATTTTTGTGACTATGACTGCAGATGTAATCTTCGTTACAGGTATTTGTATCCAGAGTGACGGCTTAAAGTGCTCTTAAAGGCAAGGAGGGCGCAGATATGTAAATACCTGCTGGGGCTTCTTCTAGCACTTGACCTCGTTGGCTAGATCAAACGATCTGCGTGAGCTTCTCAATCAAATTATTCAAATTTAACAAGGTAGTTACTGGTTCACCTATGATACGAAGTTATAGAGAGCTTTATTTTGGTTGAAAACTTAGGAAAGCAGCGAACCGAAACTATTGTGTGCGGTTAAAGAATATTCGACCAAACATCAAGTAATTGTCAGATTATCGTTCGTAGCTTTCATAACAGCTTTGATTTATTGGGCCGTATTCAGAGGTACTTTATGAAAAACCGGAGCTTTTATTCGTTTTTGGTATAAAATAAAAGAATTGTGTGGACGTGTCCCTATTGAATATCATAAAAGCGTGCTTAGATATACAGTACAGGTTAGGTTAAAGTTTTGATTGCTCTCCGGTGAGCGCTCCCCCACACCCTCCCCCCACATTTAAGCGGCGAGTGGACGATGAGCGTTTAATCCCAGAACTTTGTTCATAGCATTTGACGTAAGTGTTTGCACCCATGAGATGCCGTCTACGTTTTTTATGAAGCTCTAGTGGTCGCGAGGGATTGGAATTTAAACGCAGGAAAAATGTTAAGGAAAAGTGGAGCTATTTCGTAGCTTTAGTGGACTTAAGCATTTTCCTCCTTATCGTAATAATTGACAATAAAATGACAATTCTACCGGTATCGTCTTGAAAAATAAAAAAAAATGGAAGCGAAAAATAAGTGAACATTTTTTATTTGAGTCGTCTAAAAATAGCCACAATGCTTGTCAACAATCTAATGAAAAACTAATCCAATTGAACATTAAAAAGTTACGGAAGAGCTCCTAAATCTAATCTCATAGATTAGTTTTAGGAGCTTTTAGGGAAAATAGTTGATATTCACGATTGGAATATTTGGGGTCGAAATTCCACAATTCGGGTTTACACATCCCTAGCTGAACCCGTAACAAACATATGACAGTATTAGTATTTAGAACATTCAACGGGTGATGTTGCGAACCAACCGGAAGGGAATTGTATTGGCTTTCCAGTCGCCTTAATATTCAAGCAATTTCCCCAACATAGACGCAATTGCATTCCCACAAGTTGCTCTAGCATGGTTGGCTAACTATCAGAGTTAGGTAGGAACGTGTGTACCTTCAAAATAAATAAAAATAACGATAGATTGTTAAACAAGGGCCGAAAAGAATTAATTCCCATACGAGGTATGTGGGAAAAATGTAAAAAATGTAAAATACTGGTATTCAGCTGCATCCGGTTAGACTGGAAGCCGACCCCAACATAGTTGGGAAAAGGCTAGGCAGATGATGACGAGGTATGTGGGAATTGATGACTTTCATCCGTGTTAAACACTCTGCTTTTCATTTCGAATCTAGGGAAAGTAAAAAATTGTAGTTTTTTTTATATATTTATTGATCAATAACATGAATAGTACCTATTTAATAGTTAAATTTGAAATATGTAATGTGTTCCATCGTCCACGTCACCGCCATATGAGTAGATTCTGTGTCACCGCCGCGGGCCGTCCCGCTTACTAAGGCCCGTACAGCCCAAGAGCTCGCACTTGATATCGATCTTGAGGTCATGATCGTATTAATAAACATAATAATTTACGTACTCAAGTTACGGTTTGGGCTTACGATATCAGCCGTGTCGCGGCCAAATGATGGACTGATACTGATTAATAAACGACACTTAAGTATACAATAGGTGCGTGTACTCAAGATGCTTAAACTTGAGTGTATTATCATTCTTTAGGTAAATTACATAAAAAACACAATAGATAATCTTGATAAAAATTACTAAAAATTGTGTTGCGATTGCGACGTGACACTTTTTAGTGCTGACCCACTCGGGGCTAGCTGGACCGAACCAACGCGAATGTATACGTACATCCGTGGTGGAGCGACTCAGACTGCCGGGCACTTCTTCTCTTGCAACCGAGCGGGTGGGCAGGTTGCGGATAGCCCAACTCCGGCTGCGGGACCGACTACATACGGTCGATCTCGCACCCGGAGCATCTTGAAAGAGATCCCGGACAAGAGAAATGCCTGAACACCAAGCCCCAGGTTTAGGGTAACCCATATACCCTATCCCATGCTCCAATTAATCCTAATCATTCCAACCCTTCCATATCCCTATAATTCCGTCAATCCCTAAATCCCTAAGCCAAATCCCAGGCCTAGGGTGACCCCCCCAATAACCTATACCCCAACACCAAACACCCTCCCTCCTATCCCTACATCCCGTCGGTCCCAGAGGACGGGTAATCTCGATTCCAAAAAAGCCCACCCCCTCCTAATGAAAAATGCAGCAGGTATAAGCAACTACCCAGGTGGTCCCGGCCAAGCCGGGGAATCCCACACCGCTACGGCGGTCAGCCCCCAACGTATTCTGGGAGGGGCAACCAACTGCACAACCTTGCCGTGCTCCTCAGCGCGGCCGGCTGCTGATTTAGCGCCCATAACACAGGCAGCGACTTACGCGCCCATTACTACAAGTCCGGCTGCGACTAATGCGCCATTAAACCCTACCACGGCTGCGACCCACGCGCCAATACCCTCCACGACGTGCATGCCTCCCTCGAGCCTCTGGCAACAGAGCATCGTGCGGAACAGCATCACCAACCCAGACATAGACGGAGACGGACAGAGAGTGATGGGGAAGGTTGACGAACCGGGCGACCCTACCACTCTCCCGGTTGATAGAGTACGCCTGCTGAAAAAGCGCGGAAAAATCACAAGCCGGGGGAGGAAAGTAGGTGACCGAAAGCGCAGCACCCACGAAGGCACTAGCCAGCGCGATGCACGATCGGACGCTGCAGAGGTAGTACGCGACCAGCCCCGAGTCCGCGACGGGGAAACCAGGCGCGAAAAGGGGCTGGACGCGGAAGAAAGAGAATGGCCGCAAGTCCGCGAAGGGGAAACCCAGCGCGAAAAACCCCTGCACACGACGGAGTCTGACGGAGGCGCCGACCGACCTCATCACACCAACACTGACACGGACAAATCCCGACTCAAACACCATAGGGGTAGGCGAGGTGGATCCTTGCGCCCAGACGCCACCACCCTGCCAGGCACGTCCATGCCGCAGCCTGGACCGAGCGGTACAGGGCCGGCTAAGAGGGAACGCCCTGACGACTCGGCTTCACCGAGTACACTCTAGGGGGACGCCAAACGCGTAAGGGTCCACTCTGCCCAGGGGGAGCTGAGGACCTACGCGCGGGCCACTAAGGATATTCCTGCGAGGCTCGCCGTCGCAATCTGCTTCCCTCCCCCCTCCAGAGGCCGAGCTGGTCAAAGTAGGCCTGGAAAATGCACTGATTGACTCGGACCCGACAGCACCACTCCCTGCCTTCCGCGGATACCCACGGGTAGCGGAGGGCACAGTACAGATATGGTGTGAGGAGGATTATGCCCTGACATGGTTGACCCGACACGTACCCCTCCTCAAACTCCCCGATACTGAGCTTACATTGACGGTACTTCGACAGTCCGATGTGCCCACCCGCGTCAGAGCCTCGCTTTTCGTCCCTCGCTATAGAGGTGACATACAGAGGCTCCACGGTATTCTGATTCGTCAGAATATGTGGTACGACATAGCCCGGTGGTCACTGTACAGGGCAACTACCGTCGGTGGCGACAACTATGGGACTTTTTTGACCCTAGGTGTGCCACGGGAGGAAGTGGAAAGGGTCATGGGGCGGGAGCGACGGATATCGTACCTACTCGGTTCGATATACGTGCGCTTCTGGCCCACGACCCAGCCCTCGAACTGCACAACTGACACGACGACGACACCGACACAGACGGACGACGCAGACATCGCCCAACTTGAGGAGGTCATGGCCCGCGCGGCGATGGCTGATGACGTAGCCAGCATACCACCAGCATCCCCCGGCTGGAACTAGCAACTTCTTGCATCGTCGCCGGGTGGACAACACGACGACCAGTACAGAGAGGAGGCGGAGGAGGTCTTGTCCGATGGAGCCACCACCGACTAACCTCCCCCCCTCGTCACCGTCACCACCACTCAACATCATCCAGACTAACCTCCAACATAGCCAAACTGCCACGGCTAGCTTACGGAGGGCACTGGAGGTTAACCCCCGAACAATTGACAAACCCAGAACCTGTGCCTATATACCCAAAGATATCCCTACCACGCTACTCACTCAATTCTGTTCCAGAGATCTGACAGCTGTCAGGCTCCAGACCGAAGGTGAATTCCCAGATTTTGTACTAGCCTCGGTATACATGCCGGGTGAGGATACAGACTGCCCGCCGAAAGAAATGACCGACCTGGTACAGCACTGCGAGCCCACCAATTTAGACCTGATCATCTGCACCGATTCGAACGCCCATCACCCGCTCTGGGGCAGCGACGCATCGAACTCCAGAGAGGTACTATCACCTATTTATTCTCTACTAACCTTAACATCGTTAACCGAGGCTCTGCACCCACTTGGGTCACAGTCCGAGGACAAACGATGATTGATTTAACACTTGCTACAGAAAACGCGACAAATTTTATAACAAATTGGCGCGTATCGGACGAACCTTCTTGATCAGACCATTGAAGAATCCGCTTCACATTAACTACCATTATAAGGAAACTCACATCGAGGCGTAATCCACGACGCACCGATGTGCCCGGGTACAAGTGTCTCCTAGCCGCCCTACTAGCTAGGCACCTATCACAAATAACTATAAGAGAACCTGCCCAACTTGAATACACTGTGACAAAGCTGTCAGAGTACCTAACCGAAGCGTACCATGCATGCTGCAAACTAAGGGCATCACGTACCAACAGTGAAAGAAACCCTTGGTGGAATGCTGAACTTAGTAAACTCAGAAGCACGCTCCGGAAGCAATTTAATAGAGCTAAAAACACCAGACTCCCGGAAGACTGGGAACCATACAAAGAAACCCAATACACATACAAAAAGCAAATCAGAATCGCCAGAAGGACAGCATGGCGGAAATTCTATGAATCCATCGAAACCAATAATGAAGCCGCAAGAGTAAGGAAGATCCTATTAACAGATCAGGACCGAACCCTTGGCGCGCTGAAGAAACCCGACAACTCATACACACTAACAGACCATGAAACCAGCAAGGTCCTTCTCGAGACTCACTTCCCAGACTGCAAACTCCTAGAGGACAGGACCTGGGAAGATGTGCCAGATTGGACCCCAACGGAACAAGACTGGTCCAGTGCCCACAACATAATAACAGAAGACCGAGTAAAGTGGGCCATTAACACCTTCCAGCCGTATAAGTCCGCAGGACTAGATGGCATTTTCCCAGCCCTACTACTATGGGGTGTTGACCATATCACACCACGCCTGGTACAAATCTATCGGGCCTGCATAGCACTTAGATACATACCCCTAGCGCGCGAAGTGAAAGTCTTCATACCAAAATCGGGCAAGGCCGACTACACACAACCCAAGACGTACAGACCCATAAGCCTCACATCCTTTCTACTAAAGACCCTAGAGAGGCTCTGTGATCGACACATCCGAGATGGAGCTCTTCGGGCAAAGCCACTCCACAAACAACAGCATGCGTACTCCACAGGCAGATCAACGGAATCTGCGCTACACAGCGTGGTATCCAAAATTGAATGCGCTGTGGACCACAAATGCTTAGCACTGGCAGCCTTCATTGACATCGAGGGCGCCTTTGACAAAACCACTTTCAACAGCATCAGCACGGCCCTAGACAGACACAAAATAGACCCGTCTCTGAGCGGCTGGATCACCAACATGCTCAAACGAAGGGCAGTACAAGTGACCGTAAACGTCACCACAAAAGCCATAGTGTCGAAGGGCTGCCCGCAAGGGGCCGCCTGTCGCCGCTTATATGGAACCTGGTCGTAGACAGTCTAATAAAAGAACTCAACGACAAAGGTTACTATACCGTAGGATACGCCGACGATAATAAATGGCACCCACGAAAACACCCTGTGCAATCTAATGCGCCAGGCCCTGCAAATAGTAGAAAACTGGTGTGGTAAACACCAACTATCAGTGAACCCCACAAAAACTGAACTGGCTCTCTTCACAAAAAAGAGGAAACTGACGACACTACAACTACCACGTTTCTTTGGTACAACCCTAAGCCTATCAACTGAAACCAAATACCTGGGCATCTTTTTGGACAAACAGCTGAACTGGGAAAAACACACGAGCTATATTACCATACCCCTGTGGCAATGCAAGCGAATGCATTCGCTAATGATGACACTCACTGGCTATACACTGTCATCCAACCAATCATTACATACGGCTCACTAGTCTGGTGGCCCAGAACAGACCTGAGCACAGCTCAAAAAGACCTTGAAAAGCTGCAGCGGTTCGCGTGTGTGGCAATCACTGGCTGCATGAGAACTACACCCACTGCTGCCCTGGGACCCTGAGCAAAGACTCTTGGGGTCAAACACACGTTTAAAAGAAGATGCGATCAAACGGCAGCCAATGATGGCATCACCCTGCGATAAAGCCCCGAAACAATACTGCTTACAAAAGAATTACAACATAGTGCTTGAAGAGGAGCGGTGCGACCACTCAGGCCCGAAAGAACTGGGAATTTACACTGATGGTTCAAAGACCGACTGTGGAACTGGAGTCGGAGTCTTCTCACACGACCTCAACATAAAAATATCCAAACCGCTGGGAATGCTCAACACGGTCTATCAAACAGAGTGTGTGGGCATAATGCAAGCGGCTTATGCCATAGCAACCAGAAGAGTCACGGACACCCATGTTCGCATACTCTCCGATAGCGCCTCAGTCCTCATCACCCTCATCCTTAGACAAAAAATGCATTACATCGAACCTAATACTAGAATGTCACAATGCGCTCGAGCGGGTAACTGTACCGAACCGCAATACAGTGACACTACAATGGATAAAAGGACACAGTGGATCGCTAGGCAACGATGCAGCTGACGAGCTGGCCAAAAGGGCTTCCAGTATGTCAGTCTGTGGACCGGAACCTATCATGCCCATCCCCTTCAACCAACTACGCAGGCTACAGGAGCACCAAGCAGAAAGCTGGTGGACGTCGTCACCACGCTGCAGGCAGTCTAAAGAAGCCATGCCGTTATTGGATGGCAGGCTGACCAGGCGCTTACTACGACTGGACAGGAAAGGCCTGCGCCTGGTGACGGGGACCATCACGGGACACTGCTCACTAAATAAACACTTTTACACATTAGGCATAACAGACAGTCCCCTGTGCAGGGCTTGCATGGAGGCTGATGAAACCATTGCGCATGTGCTCTTTGAGTGCACAGGCGTCACCCAGATAAGGTCAGAAACCCTCGGGACACCCAGATCGTACACAGATGTTCTTAACAGACCAGGAGATTTGATCAGCTTCTGGAGGGAGGTGGGCTGGTTGGAATAACCACCGACGGCCGCCATGGCCCACGCACAATGGTCCACTGAAGGACTAAGTGCGGAAACCAAACCCATAACATAGAACATAGTGCTGACCCAACTTTCTTAATACGATTAAAAAAAATTTAGAAACTGAATAAAAACTCTTTTAACTAACAAAATGTATTTAAATGTAAAGTGTTTGCAGAATACCCAATTTTTAGAATTAATTTATCATCATTCTTATCAAACTTTTGCTAAGCCTATCTAAAAAATGTTACTGGAAATTCTGTAGTAAACTAATAAAAAGTATCAAAAATAAAGTCCACAATAAATAATTGTCCAATAAATTAAAATAAACAGCGAGCGCATTCCGAATATAAATTAGGTACCTATGGCCTGTCTGTTATTGACATGATATTAGAAAAGCATGAATCATTATTATAAACAATGCTTATTGTATTTATTGCTTGAAATATTTTTTTTTTATTTCCAAATATCGATTAGGTACATTCGTCAATCGAAATTTAAAAAATAATCGTTTGGAATAATCGTTTTCACACATCCGCTGCAAATTTCTTAATTATTTTAAAAAAACGTAGCTGACTGCCGGACCAAATTCAGATCTATTTTAAAAATTGATTCCCGCCCTAGGGAGAGAAGCAATTACTATGAGTATTTCCCTCCCAAAGGTGGAAAGCAGCGTCTTCCAGCCGCTATTCGGATCAAACAAACGCTACTTTCCGAGTATGAGAAATAAAAAGTATTTTTCAATCATCACGTAGGTTTTCTCTAAAGGGTAAAGCAGCGTGGGCTGACCAGATTACCAGATACCTATAGGATTTTTTTCTGGCACCACTAAAATATTGAGGTGAAAAATATATGCAAAAAAGGTTCTGTTTCATCCTTAATACTTGCATATTCATCAAAATTCGTGGAAAAGTTTCTAGGTAACCGATCTCTGTGATGAAGCTCTAAAATCACTCAAACAATTTGAAAATCGCAAACTATTTCAAACGATAATTGAGAGGAAATCATATTGGATTCCATTTCTTCCAACGTAGAAGTGCATTCCTACAAAATTGGTCTGGGTGACAACTCTGCTGGCGCTTCCTTATCGCCCTCTCAACCCATAGATACACACACACAGGCATCTATATTTTATCTTTAGAAACTTTTCAAGTCACAAAGCTCACTCTAGCGTTAACGTGGGCAAAATATCGCGTGTATCTCGTGAATATACGAGACCCGCTGCCCCGCACTACGGAATTTATTTGCCGAATCCCGCCAGTCAAATATAACGCAGATCGATAAAGAATATTATATGCTTTACAGTTTATTTTCATAATAGTGCGTTGCGTTATTAAAGCTTGTTATGAATTGGACAGATGCGATAACTGCAGAAACGAGTGCGTGCGAGTGTTTTGTTTTTGGATTCCACCAAAAATAAAGACACTCGTTGTGTAGTTTGAATCTCTTTGGTGATTGAAGGGGACTTTAAATAACAAGTTTATTTTACCACAATTGGACAAATAAAAATAGTATTTTATATACCTACCTAGAAAATAGAAATTTTTAAAATTCAGAACCAATCACTCATTCTGTTAACAAACAGCCTAAATTGATCAAGACGAAAGTGTAGCAAAATTCATGAATAAATTATGTTAAAATAATACAGATTATAATCTAAAATAAATCTCTCCACTGCCGTAAAATACTTTAGGAATGTATAAACAATCTGATGTTAACGATCATTTTTGCCGGTAATTTTAAATTGAAAATTTTACGAGATAATCACCGAATTTTTAACCATCGTTGGACGGTTTTCGATTAAATATTTAGGTAAAAGCCAGCTTGTGGAGACGTTGCTGCGGCTACAACGTTTAACTCTCCACAAACAAAAACAAGTTTTTACCACTGAATAATTGTTTCTAGGGTCTAAAAACCCACGTCAAAGTCAATATTAACTCCCTTACAACAGTTCCTTTTAATTAAAATAACGAAAACATAAATTACTTGTTTAGTAATTAAGGTAGCTTATCTTTTAAAATCAACGAATATTGAAGCATTGCGTTTGTTATGTAAAGCTTAGAAGTCCCTTTAATGGGGCAAAGTTTTTAATGAACAGTTAAAAATTATTAAAGTTCGTTAATATTCTGTTACAGTGTGGGCAAATATTAACTGTTCATAGACGAGTGAGCGTCTGTCTACTTCAATATGAAAATGTGATGACTAAGTTATTGGCTGAGATTAAAAGAGTTTTTTTTAAAATAATATTATAGTAACAGCAAATATGTAGACAGACTTGAATACATTAGGGTGGGTAGAATATATATTAAATGCTCTCTTTATTGCTAGTGACCGACCGAAACACGATTTTCAGCCGAAATCGAAACCGTAACCGAACCTTCGGCTTCTCTTCTAGTTTCGACCGAAATGGAAACCGAAACCGACACTTATAGAGCAAAAAAAAGTTAGTTTATTAAGGACAGATTTTATCAAAGCCAAATAACTTTTATCCGTGGAGTAAGTATGAAAAACTGACAAAAATTCAAAACTTATTCTCAGTGTAATACTTATTCTATGTATAAAAGTTTGGTTGCGACCTAAATGACTTTATTTTCTGAGACCTGTCGTTTTTGTAGATTTGTTACAAATTATTTGATTAACGGGCTGATTTTGCAATTAACAGATTTCTATTATCCAAAGAAAAAATTAGATAGGTATTTTGCCAGTTAGAGTGTGAAAAACAGTCAAAATTTCAAAATGACGATTGATAAACTTATTTTTCAAACGTCATTTTGAAATGTTGTCTGTTACTGTGACTGTGTTTTGTTAAAGCTTACCCTAACAGAAATAAGTGCCTTAGCAGATATGCTACTGTTAGCTTTTGCGATTCAACTCTTAACACCGCAAAATTTTAAAATTAGCTATCATCGATTTACCCGCTGCAATGCATCTAAGATGCATCTGCATCGATGCATCCCTTAGAGCTTTCCAGAAAGCGAATAAATACCTACTCGCTGATACTAAAAGCAGCATGTCTGCTAAGAACCTAAATGATTTATAGTAGTAGGTAAACACAATTTTTTTTTAGATTTTGTACAAAACGGGTGGAAACGCTGTCTGTCTATCAGTCAGTCGTTCGTATTCTAGCAAAACTGACAGCTCACGAACGCCATAACACACCAGATTCGGCCACATTTTGGCCGAAACCGAAACTGCAGCCGAAACCAGAATTTTGGCCCGAAACCGAACCTTCGGCCGGGTTGGGTTACACGTTCTACGGTTTTATTCTCAACTAGGAGGCTAATAACGAGGAACATACTCGTAGTTATTTGCTCTTTTGTCGCCTTAGATAAAATATATTATTGAAATTATTTGACGTTAGTCCTGCCATTTCTACAAAACATTATACCTAAGGTATGATAATGATATTTTTTTTTTTTGGTTTCTGTAATACTTATCGTAAGGTACATTACACAACATTCACATTCATTACATCACATTCATTGGTTACATTCTGTGAAAATCGAAGAGACACGTATTTTGCCAACTTAAAGGACACCAAGCCAGAACTGCCAAATAAAATCAGGATATGGATCGATGTAAGTAGGCCAGTTGGTAGCTCATATTTTTTCTCAACTAAGGTTTTGTTTTAAAATCAGAGCAATTTGTTATTTATTTACTTCACTTTATTAAGTTTATTATACTTTCCTGTTTCCAAAAACAAGTTATTTCGAATCCCGCTGGGGTGAGCCGTTGTTTTAGTTATATTTCCCATCCGCAGCACACAAACACGGTCTGATAACGACTAGATATAAATCTTGTTAGGTATATGTATGGTGGACATCACCCCTGGTCCCTGAGGCAATGAGAATGTATTACACGCGTGACATCCTTCGCGACAAATTATATTGTTATATAAAAAAAAACATAGGCAGGTAGGTACCTACATTTATATCTGTAAGGTGAAAGTAAATGCTTGGGGCGATGTCATTTATAAACTTTTTGCTTTACTTTTGTGGGCCTGCCACGAGCGCGCGCAGAAAACACGCTGGGTTCAGACTTGTGTAATGTACCTAATGTATCGTGTAATAAAAAAAAGTATTCGATTGCGAGAGCCTTTGTGTACACGTTAATTCCGACAGCCCGAGTGCTACGTGTAATGCTCGTAGTGCCGCAGAATTCGCGTTAGATAACACGATACATGACATTACACCCGTCTGGACAAAATCCAACAATGTTAAAATAGAAAATAATTTTTTTGCACGTTATATTTATTTATTTCACAGTTTATGTGCACACAAAAACAGAAAAGAATCACTACTCGTACTCAGTTTTAACACTTTATTCATAACTAGGGTAATAAGAGAACAAAATACTACAGGATAGTTGTATTTTCGATTCAAAATCCGTTCTTTACGTCGTGCGCTCGTGTTGCTACTGGTCTATACGGGTGTTGTAAACAGTGTTCGTTGCTGGTGGCAATTTCTTAGCGGCGACGCAGACTAGACTCCCACACTCGCGATTCTATTCATTCCACATCACGCGGACGGCTAAAAATAGGACACACTTAGACCTTCTCTTTTCAGATTTTCAGAACACCATTTTGTTTGCCAACTGTGATATCGCGAAATAAGTATGTCAGTGTTTGTGCACTGATGTAATAATAAAAGACAAAATGATATTTTAAGGTTTTAAGTTTTGTTGTGTCTACTTATGGTACTTTAATGTATATTCCTGGAAACATTGTGGTTTATATATCCAAGGTAAATACCTAAACCACTTACCTACGATTTGCGGACGACTTGGTTTTACTATCAGGATCGAGCCTACAACTACAATATACATGTTAAACACTCTACATAAAGCAAGCAGACAATTGGGATTAGAAATTAACATCACAAAAAACAAATTCATAACCAACTTTAAAAAATCAAAAGTAATAATCGGAAATTACCCATTAGATTATCTGGATCAATACGTATACTTGGGAAAACAATAGAGATAGCAATGAACTAGAAATAGAGAGAAGAGTCAAACTAACTTGGAATAAGTATTGGAGTTACAAGGAGCTATTTAAAAGCGGAATGCATATCAAGTTAAATAAAAGAATCATGGACTCTTGTCTCATTCCTTGTCTGACGTATGGATGTCAAACATGGAAGTTTACCAACAAAATAAATAATAAAATAAACACATGTCAGCGAGGAACGGAACGCAGTATGTTAAATATCAAGACAACACACTAAAATAAGAACTAAAACAAAAGCGGATAGATACTCTCAGCTATAGTCAAAAGTCAAAGTGGAAATGGGCCGGTCATATAGCACGTCTTAAAGATCATAGATGGACGATAATAGTCACGTTATGGAAAGGTCCATTGGGTAAACGATATAGAGGAAGACCTTTAACCAGATGGGAAGATGATATTAAAAAAAATGCTGGTCCATAATGGCAACAAATAGCCTAAGACCGAGAGAAATGGTAAGCTTTGGAGGAGGCCTTTACCTGAGGGGGGGGGGGGTTCCAATGGAATAATGTACTAATGCCTACCTACTTAGAATGTTTTTTTAAATATTAATAATAATTAAAAAAATATATTATTATAATAATAATTTAGAGAATTTATGTTACATAGATATTAATTTCTCTATTTTTCTAATTCTTTTGTTTAGTATAAAGGTAGATTTTTTATGTTAATCTGTAAAAACTGGAAATAAAAGGCATTTTTTATTTTATTTTATTTCTGTTCAATGTTTATTCCGTATATCTTATTAAAATAAGTACCTATTAGTAGTATAGTATCTAATATTCATTAATTTGCATGCCCTAAACATGCAAAATATGAACTTTACATTAAATCATCGACTTTTACAACTGGTAATACCTATATTTTCTGCAAATGTTAATACGTACATATACTGTGCAAATAAATAATACATAGGTACACTGAATATTCAGGACATTATAAAATACTTATCAATCGCAAAATTCGCAAACATTGTAAGAGTTAGAATCTTCTTCAAATTGTCTATCAAGGACACGTAAACAGCCTTCAAAACGCTTTAATCCATTGATTACCAATAATGAAATCTATCTGCTAATTACAGAGAACGTTTCATAGACATAGATGGAATTGATAATAATCTGCTCTCCCTTTCTAATGAATTAATGGGATCAACGCAACAACACTAGGTACTTCATATTAAGACACCGTATGTGCGCCATTTGATGAAGGTTTAACAAGAGATTATATTTTCGTCTTGCATTGATTACAGTCGGATATTGTAGCCATTTTGGAGTGGATAAAAAGAAAAAAAAAATTTGCACACGCGCGTACAAACAGTAAAAAAGGAGCATTTAAAACTAAGAAAATTACAATTATAAATAAAAATAGACAAGAAAAAAGACTGCAACGACGAAGGCTTACTACCAAATGGTATCACCAAAGGATCGCGTCAATAAGGATTTTCTATTAAATAAGCTAAATATAGAGAACCCTTTTCCTGAAGGTGTTCGAGATATGAATGGACCTATGACACAAGTCATCAGGGAAGATGTGACCTCAACCGTTGAGGTCACACCTTCCCTGGTGAGGAGAGTGCTAGATTTTATCGCGTCCGTCACGTTGACGCTCAACGCGACGGACGCGATACATGAATCTCGCACTCTCCCGACAAATGTCGGGGATCTGTGTCGAACAAACGGTATCCAGTTACTTCCCTCCGGCGAGCGTTGTTTGATGTATCGATTGAGCCATTTGTCTCTTTGAAATATGAGCTTTTGATAAACATTTAGATTCAAATAACCCTTGCATATAAATCTCTATATCATTGACAAATGTTTATGTCACGTCGTAATGTTAAAGTGGTCGTACACCATTTACAACTAGAAATAACTTTATCGCGGTCATGACTGCAGTATAGTGCACGTTTGCGAATCTGTGGCTAATTTTACTGAATCGGTTCGGTCAATGCGCCGACGATTCAGGGAGCGGAACAGAAATAACAGGCAGTTAATTGAAACTGGCGCCAATCGAGCCGATATAATGTGCAATCAAACTACTTCAGTAAGACGATGTGCATCATATGCTTTACATGCTTATGTCCGTTATATTACGCATTAATACCTACGAGCAGGTACAATTATTCATTCGTAATCCGTACATGTGTAAACTGTTCGACAATCTGTTGATGTTGAATGAACACAATACATCACGAATGTTTATCCTGAATCAACAAATCGCTGTAATAACGAATCCTTACCTGAAATATATACTGTGTTCGATTTAAGCTCTATACTCTTTGCCGAAATTGCAAGTCCTGACCTTGTATGAAACAAATTGAGTTTGTTCAACTCCAGTAAAAATATTTTTACATTTTTTCTTGTAGGAACGCTTTGAGCGTGTCGTTTGGCGAAGTTAATTCCCTGCATTCATCAGAATTCTTATAAAGGCGCACAGGGAGTGAGATTATGGTTGGCCGTTGATAGCAGCTGATCCGCGGTCCTATTTCATGCCTCTTTTTACCTTTTTTCATAACTTTTTCTCTTTTAGCTCTAAGACTTTAAGGATTCGATCGTTTATTAAAACACAGTTTTTTCTTTATATTTATAAACTAAGAGCGTTCCTAATTATGGTCCATCAGTGCTTATGTATCAGTGAGTTTTCTAACCATATTAAACAAGGATCCTAAATCTCATTATCCTTACGTTAGAAGATTGTGGAGTTGGATATTAAATTGCATTATATTCGTGCAGTTTATCTCATCACTTTTATTTATATACTGAAATGAGAAAAACAGACTAGCGTTGTATTAAGGTGAGACTCATTAAATTAACTTAGACGATAGGTTAATAATAAAGTTATTTCAGTGGTTTTTAAAGTTAACAAGATGAGCGATTCTTTAGTAGATGAGAATGCTTAGTCATCATATTCCAAAGTAAGTCTCACTGTAACATAAGTAGGTACTTAATTCAAATTGTACGCAGCACTAGAAGGATTCTCTAAATAAAATGGGCTTGTCTTTTTAATCTCTCAATTTGCTCGTTTATCTCTAGTGTTGTTGTTTTTGTATTTACTTAGTTAATGTTTTTATACTACGTGGGAATCAATGAAGCTAATTACGAAGCCGGAGGATTGAAAAAATAACATAATTTATTTAACTTAAATTATTTTATAAAGATAACAATATTAATTAATAGCTAAAGTAGTCGACGGTTGATCGATGCTGTGTCAAAAGTGACGATTTCACGGAGGCCGCGATGTCCGGGCCGGTGTCAGGCCGCATCATGTTGTGCTGCGTCGCGTCGGTGCCTCGTGACCGCGGTTGATGCAATTCGCAGTAACTAGGTAAGCTTGTCAGCTGTTTAGGTGTGTTAGGTTTTGTTCCTTGTTAATAAATATAAACTTATGTTTTTAAAGATAATTGTTAAAATTAGTCAATTTTGTTAGGATTTTTGTAAATATAATGTTTTAAATATTATCAAAGGAATTTTGTGTAAACGGTTAATTACTATTGTTTGGGAATAACAACCCTTGATTTAATATTGATTGGTGCATGGCGGGAAAATAGGTCGCTCTACGATTGGATTACGACACTAGTATCGCCTGATGTCGTGGGCCAATTGGAGAGCAGGATTTGCCGCGGGGATTTTGGGGGTTCGTTGGCTAGGAGCGGGTGCGCGGACGGCATTCGCTACTGGACCGTCGATTGCGATATTCGATTAGAATCGGTTCCAAAGAAATGTAATAATAAGTATAAGTAACATAGTTGTTTTGTTGTAAGCCCAATTAAAACTAAGTGAACAGTTTGAGTTTGTATTCATCAGTCTTCCCAGCTAGAATAGTATCCCTTGGAGAGTGGTGACCGCTGAGGCTGGTATTATTTACAGGTGCTATGCGAATATGTAACAAGCTTATCCCAGAGCAAAATAATGTAAATATTTTGGATTACAATCTCCAGAGCATTTACATTATTTACATTACTTTTCTATATTAGAGTTCTGTACGTCTGAATGAAAAAACAGAACCTTTATACTCGTGTGTCTGTCTGTCCGACTGTCTCAGCCAATTTGCTCCGAATCTAATGGATCTTGTGTATGAAACACAGTTCGTTTGAAAAAACACATATTTAAAAATGCGGTCAGGTAAGAGACGTAACGAGGAAAATTTCTGAAAACAGGTTTTTTGGATTCAGAATAACCAAATGTATCAATTTCATATGTTTTTGACCGTAAAACGATAAGCTAAAAATGTTGTTCATCGGCAGCGTCCTACAAAAATAACATGGTAAATCCCTCAATACTGTGCGTACAAACTTACATTTGCAGTTGGAATGTATAGGAGAACATGTAGGTATGTCAATAACAATGTTATGTTTGTTGTTGCGATAAATTCATCCCAAATACGGAACCTTTCATTGTGTATAAATGTAAGTACATCATTATCATTAGGTATAAATGTAAGTACATTATTATTTACATCTCTTATTAGTGAAAAATCAAAATACGAATGCCATACTAATTAATTTCTGAATAGCTATTACAAACATAAGATTTTAATTAATAGGAACCACTGAAGTGAGGCTATATTTAGGTCAGGTTTGTTAGTACGTACCTAAATACTAATTAAAACAAAACGTTTCAAATATCATCGGTAAATAATTATTCCGAGCTGGATAGGTTCCGTCAAAACTGGAAGGAAGAAGGGGTGGAGGTAGGCCTTTGCCCAGTAGTGCCTTTTACAATATGATGTACTAGCTTTTGCCCGCGGCTTCGCTCGCGTTAATATTATTAAAAAAAAACTAATACATTTACATCCGCCATTATCCCTTATTTTATCCCCATGGGGGTTGAATTTATCAACATCCTTTCTTAGGGGATGGCTACGTCATAGCAGCTATAAGCATGCAAAGTCTCAGCCCGATCGGTTTAAAATTGACAAAGTTTCATACAAAGTTTCATCCCATATTTTATCCCCTTGGGGGTAGAATTTATCAAAATCCTTTCTTAGCGGATGCCTACGTCATAACATCTACCTGCATGCCAAATTTCAGCCCGATCCCTCCAGTGATTTGGGCTGTGCGTTGATAGATCACTATGTCAGTCAGTCACCTTTGCGTTTTATATATTTAGATTAATACCCCACTCTGCCAAGTAAAACACAATTTTTACTTGAGCGTAAATTCCAATCAAAAACGTACCGTACGAAAAATAAAATGTACATCTACTAAAAAAACATTGTACAAAAGTACCCATTCAATGTTTCGGTAACCATTACAATAAAGGCGACCCATTCATCCCTTTACGAAAGGACTTCTGTTTCCACCCCAAGTAACATGAAAATAAAATGTTCACTTTATTCATACGTAGTGAAAAAACCTCTTTGATTGTACATAATACATGTAATACAACACATGTCACATCTAATACATGTACAAGATATATATCATATAATATTTATATATTTATTAAGGTACAGCAACAGCTTCTATGTATCATATATTTTAAGTACTATAGATCACAATAGCCTCGGTCTTACACAGTCGCTAATTTATAGGTTTACCAGCAATCTCAGAAATAAGTTATCCTGATCATACATAAAAATAACTAAACTAAACTGTTCATTTCTAGGATACAGACGGATTTTGTCGTTTAATTAATCAACGACCCTAAGTATTTATACCGACTTCAAAAAAAAGGAGGTTATAATTCGACACGTAGGTATGTATGCAATATTATTGAAACTGCATTATATTCACATATGACAATCTATTAGGGCTTCCAAACAAATATACAGAATTTTATAGATGTATGTATGTATTTAAGTATGTATGTTTGTCCACGCATTTCACCGCAACTATTATTAGGATCGTGACCATTTTTTTTATTGGCTTACTTCAACTTAGGGAACAGTGCAATTTTCATCAAAATCGATTAAGTAATTTTCAAGATATGGACTAATACGTGTAAGTGTGACGTCCTGGTTTATTGATACGAGCTACGGGTGCAGTGACAAAGGGAAAACATCACAAAACCTAGGTCAAATTTTAGAGCAATATTTACAACAAAACTATTACCTACTTATTACAAACAAATATTCCAGTTTACTTATACTTAAAATAAAAAATACGAAATAAAAAAGTAATTAAAAAAAATTAAACCGACTTCAAATAGAAATTAACTCAAAATTATGAAATAACTTTAGGTTTAAGAACAACTTTATTTCTCATAAGAATTGCATACATAATTCACTTACTGAGAAACAATTTTTTTTTAAAATATAATTATTTTTATCAATATAATTCAGAATAATCATATCCCATTGTATTGTAACTAATGTTCAATGGTTCACTTTAACAGTAATGTTTTTTTTTTTAATGTAATTTCTTTCTTCGTTATTAGTACCTACTTAATTTAATTTAAATTTAATGTACAATGTCAATGTAGTTAAGTTATGTTTATATTTTTAATTCAACTTTTCCTTATGTTCTTTATTCTCGATAATTATTTCAATTGTAATTCAGATTCGTCCTTTTTTTTGTGAATGATGTGCATGCCTTTAAGTAACTTATTTACACAGAATCCCATCGTAAATGTCTGTACATATTTTATTTGTAAATAAGTTGTTGTTGTGCCTATATCAAATAAATAAATAAACAATATCTAAAACTAAGATTAATAATTAGAGCGCACAGATCTGATGAAATAACTTTAATTTCGGAAGTCGGTGGCAAAATACTAAAACTAACTAAAATACAGATCCCAAGACACCGACTTCCGAAATTAAAGTTATTTCATAATTTTGAGTTAATTTCTTTTTGTAGTCGGCTTAATTTTGTTAGTCGTGAAGGTTGAAAAATAATTGTGTTTTCAATTTTATTTCTGAGGTCTCTTGCGCTGCAAATAACGTTCCCGACGCTTTCGTCTGTAATAGAGCAACGACCTGAAGAAGTGAAAGAGTCTGAAGGAATAACGTCTTCATACTTTATCATCATTCATCCGTAAGTTTCTCATCCATTTGAATGGTCTTAATTTTCAAGCATCATTTATTTCACTCTGCTCAATTTCGATCCGAAAACATAATATGTTCGAGGCAATTAAATTGCAAAAAGCGAAAATGTTATTTAATTAAGGTGTTTTTTATGTTGAATAAAATGCACTATATAATGACTGATACTTCGAATGTTAATTTGATAATGTCATGACAATATGATTCAGATTTCAGACAATCACTGGTGTATTCTGTTCCTGACACTATCTATTCACGCCTGGATATCAAAGACATTACACTGATTTTCCGAATGCAAACAATCTATTATTCCACACTAACAGTTACTAACGAGATACTTGAGTAAATGGAGAACCACCTCAGTATACGAGTATTAGCTTATTTTGGCAGGTAGCTAATTTGCGGTAAGCGTTGAAATCTCAGACGGAGCAATTTCCCATCGCTTTCATCAGACGATGCCGCTTCATGCCAGACATTCCGATAATGTGTTCTGTTCTCTGCATACACAGGTAAAATCAATACCATTACACCTTACTGTATGTGTGTAGGTTACCTCTAAATAAACCTATCGCCTAGGAGTGCATTGTGGGGCAAACGTTTGGTTAGAGTGGCTACGTAATTCGAGACTGTTGAAACAGCAAGAGTTGCTCCTCAAACAGTATATTTACATATTATGTGGAGATCGATTGATTGGGATGTCTCAACTGCGTTGATGGTTGGATACTTTATTAGATCTATGTTTAATCGGTTGAAGGACAGAGCATGAGACACAATAGAAGGTTTATTATGTCTAAGTATCTTGGTGTCACAAATGCCTGTTAGTTTAGGTATTTGTTTCCATAATTATTTAGCACGTGTTTTGGCTTGCGCTCAAAATAATTTGATTGAAGATTTTATTATAGCTTTGCGATTTCACAATATTCGTCTATAAAGTTTTCTCCCAGAATTCAAATCCGGGATAAAAAATAAAAGTAAAAAATTGGCTTCTTTAAGATAATTTTTATTAAAACAACGCCAGAACAATTTATAAAGAGAGGAAATTATTTAAGGATAACTGAAACGGTTTGCTTTGTTTCGTTTTCTTGTGGTTGTCTTTTATCATCATTAGTTTAAAGTGTTTGAAGACCAATATCCGGGACTACCCTAAAAATATAAAATACTTCTTATTTTCGACAATAATAATTGCATATTAATGCAATCTACTCTCTCAAAGTGAACGTAGAATAAATAAGTAGAAAATGGCGCCGATTCTGTTGTTCACAAACGAAATAAACTAAATGTAAGTACATGCATCTTTTTCTTTCTATTTCATTAAGAGAAAAGGACAGGAGATAAATATTAGTTTAGTCCTGTCAAATTAAGATTCTCCATAGACAACTTTAGACGAAATAAAAAAATTGGCTATTAAAAATACGTCAATTTACACCAGGCGCTGACTAATTTGACAGGACTAAACTATATTTATCTTCTGTCCTTGTCTTAATGAAATAGAAAGAAAAAGATGGCTGAATTTAAATTTAGTTTAGTTTGTGAACAACAGAATCGGCGCCAATGTTGCATTAAACTTACGTGTTCTCGTATATTTTTGAAGGTATAAATTATATTTTATGTTCACACTACAGTTTTAATCAGAACTTAGAACTTTATGAACTTAAAGTGCGTCTGTCAGCCTGGAGCCATGTGCAGTAACTTGTTATATTAGAAGCTACATATTGGAGTAACTAATATAACTGTTGTTCGAAGTTAGAACTATAACATTGATTGTGTTCTGTGTGTTCAACTGAAAGTTACGACAAGTATGTTGAACTATTGTTTCAGCAGGTTACGCAAACGGTACTTTGTTTGTAGGTACTCATTTTCACGTACGATATAAAGCTGGCATGACGAAAACCATCAAACAAGGGTAGCCATCCACGAAGACGCGCCCCACTCTTCTTCCTAATCGTTAATGGTTATCGCTGGTCAATTGCGCTAGTGTTTTAGTTTTTTCTATAACTAATTACCCACTAATCATTATTAGTGTCATCATCATCATCATCATTTCAGCCGA
This sequence comes from Mesoligia furuncula, assembly GCA_916614155.1. NCBI lineage: Eukaryota > Metazoa > Arthropoda > Insecta > Lepidoptera > Noctuidae > Mesoligia > Mesoligia furuncula. The sequence continues at coordinate 12,317,452 of OU744803.1, read as the reverse complement.
AAGACGTCCACTGCTGGACATAGGCCTCCCCCAACCACTTCCACTTCGACCGGTTCTGTGCTTCTCGCATCCAACGGGATTCTGCGGCCTTCACAAGGTCGTCGGACCAACTTGTCGGAGGCCTTCCAACGCTACGTCTTCCGGTACGCGGTCACCACTCCAGAACCTTTCAACCCCATCGGCCATCTGTTCTGCGAGCAATGTGCCCTGCCCACTGCCACTTAAGTTTGGCAATTCTTCGGGCTATGTCGGTTACCTTGGTTCTCCTGCGGATCTCCGCAATATCTTCTCGTCCCACATACCGCAGTGTCTCAAAACGAAAGTCTTTGACCAGTGCGTGTTGCCAGTGATGAGTTAGGGCACTGACTCTTGGTCGCTCACAATGGACCTTAGTCACCCAAAGGGCAATGGAGAGGGCTATGCTTGGAGTTTCCCTGCGTGATCGAATCAGGAATAATTAGTGTGTATCGAAAAAACTAAAACACCAGCGGAATGTTGCACACTTATACTGTAAACAATAGGAAAAAGAGTGAGACGCGTCTTCGTGGATGGCATATCTTGTATCGAGACATTGTAAAGACTAGGCTGTTGACCGTGGACCGTGGTCCGTGCAAGAGCTAACTAAACTTGGGTTAGTTGTTTATTGTTCAATTTTGACCATTTATTTTGGTTTATAAAAAAATGCTTTGACATGCTATGCGAAACAAAATATATTTGCAATGCGAAATAATTCGGGTTTGATAAAAAATGTGATATATTATAATAACAATACCAGCCTGTTTGTTCTACGGCGAATCCACGATTCCATTTTTTTTTTTTTAAGTCGCAGCATCATGCTGAGATAGGAGCCTTTTGGCCTCTTATAGGTTATTATCAAGTTTAGTACTAAAGCACGGAGAAATTATTACATTTGCAGATGACACGGTTATTACTTTTACGGGCAGGGACTGGCACGAGGTAAACGATAACGCCGAAAAGGGGTTTAGTCTCGTTACTAAGTGGCTAGATAACAATCTATTGACACTCAATCAATCAAAAACAAAAATTATTACTTACTTTATAAACAGAAATTCTAAACCATCTTTTGATTTGATAGCCGTACGAGCCCACATATGTAACTTGCCCACCACTCAAACTTGCGATTGTTATCGTCTCAATATTGCTTCATCAGTCAGGTATTTGGGGATACAAATAGATGAACAACTAAATTGGAACAACCAAATCTCAATCCTATCGAAACGTGTAAGAAAACTATTGTATGTGTTCAGAAACCTACGATATGTTTGTGACCCAAAGCTGCTTACCACAACCTACTATGCGTTATGCCAATCAGTTATTACATATGGCATATCCATCTGGGGAGGAAGTGCTAAGACACAGCTTATCAAAGCAGAAAGAGCGCAACGCGCCATTTTAAAAACTATGCTGTTTAAAAAATATAGATTTCCAACCGATGAACTGTACAAGCTAAGTGCTGTTCTTAGCATTCGACAACTATACATTGAGAAGATCTTACGTACTCAACACAACAAACCACCGGATTTTCCAGACGCTATACGAAGAGCTTACAAAGTCTACAGACAACCAATATATAGGACAAAATTTGCACAGCGATTTCTTTTTTTTTCTAGCTCCGTACATTTATAATAAATTTAATGTAACTCTAGGTTTTCGGAAATATAATTCACACATATTTAAAAAGGTTGTGCGAAAACACTTACTCAGCTTAAATTATAAAAGTACTGAAGACACATTTAAGATTCTGAAATAGCCAACTCCATACATACTTACATACATACATACATAATATCAAATATACTCACACACTCACAATCACGAGAAGCCAAAATAGTGTTAAGTGTATCAATTTCCTTTCAAATTAGTTTAAGTTTTCATTTGTTTAATTTTTTTTTTTTTTCTCTATGGAGCCTTTATTATCTTATTACCTTATATTCTTAAGTTCTCACTCGTTTGTTACTCTACGGGTCACAGGAATGAGGAATAATACCCTACTGTAATACAGTATCAACTAGTACAGGGGGTATTGTGACTGATACTGGCGGCCTTATTTAGTGTAATGTCAAAAGTGTACTTATGGTAATAAATTGTGCAAATAAATAAATAAATAAAAAATAGGACTTTCTGTTTCATTTTTCTTTTTGTTACTTTTTTATATAACTTGTTTTTTTATTTTTTACTGTGTTTGGTTTAATTTGTGATCTTTCTGTACGAGTTGCAATAAATACTTTTTCTTTCTTTCTTTTTAATCCTCTTCCCATACAAAGAAAAAACGAATATTGATCACTATAAAATAATAGCGCTTGAGCTAAATCTGCTTCTTCAATTGAAAGTCTCCCTAGTTTTAAAACTAATAAAAAAGTAATTAAAAAAAATTAAATCGACTTCAAAAAGAAATTAACTCAAAATTATGAAATAACTTTTTTCGGAAGTTGGTGTCTTCGGATCTGTGTTTTAGTTTTAGTTTTTTGCTACCGACTTCCGAAATTAAAGTTATTTCATAATTTTGAGTTAATTTCTCTTTGAAGTCGATTAAATTCTTTTAAATTCCTTTTTTATTTTGTATGTTTTAGGTTTATTTGTTTGTAAAAAGTTGGTAATGTTTTGTTGTAAATATTGCACTAGACGAAGGTTTTGAGATGTTTTCCCTTTGACACTACACCCGTAGCTCGTATCAATAAGCCAGGTCGTCTCACTTACACGTGTTAGTCCATATCTGGTAAATGACTGAATCGATTTTGATGAAACTTGTACTGTTCCCTAAGTTGAAATGAATGTCAGCCAATAAAAAAAATGGTCACGATCCGATTAATAGTTGCGGAGAAATGCGTGCACAAACATACATACATCTATAAAATGTTGTATATTTGTTTGGAAACACTAATAGATTGTCATGTGTGAATATAATTTCAGTTCCATTTACCATGTTATAAATATGTGAGCACCATGTATCTATCAGATAATTAATATATGTCATGTTTTCATTTTTAATTCTTTTACCTATTGTGGTATAGTAATTTTATTTTAGGTGCATCGTCTTCACATATTATTATATAAGTAATTAATGTATACAAAATATTGTAAAACATTTTAAAAGAGTAACGATGGAGTTTCTTGCCCATTTTTCTCCATACGAAAACTACCTTTTGGAATGGGCGACTAAAATCAATTCTATTTTATAGTAATTTTTGACGTTCAAAAGTGCCTTTTATGTGCCTATTTGAAATAAATGTTTTGACTTTGACCTTGACTTTGTTCCAATAATATTTCATACCTACGTGTCCAATTGATAACCTCATTTTTTTTAAGTCGTCAATAACAGAATATAGAGCAACATTTTCGTACTTCCGTTAAAGACAGCCCTGATCTTTTACATAAAATATGTCTGATGCAGTGTTTATTAATTTATCGATTAATTTCCGGAGCTGCGGTAAACGTGGCCGCGTTTAAATTCGTTATGCTACATTAGTGTGGGTGGCGTCGAGAATGAAAATGTTAATTAGATTATTACGTAGTTTGCGCTCACGTCGGCTTCGTAAGATAACATAGATTTAGATGCAGGCAGCGTCTGCATGTTCTATAATAATTATGTATATTGTTGTTGCACTGTCGGCTGTCCGAGTTGAATTAGGGACGTAATACGTTTATATACGTCACGCCTCCATTCTCTAAGGGGTTAGCCAAAGTAAACTTACTATTATATTACAGTAAGTTTTCATTTAGTTCCGAACTTCTGCTTGCAACTTAATTAACCTAACAGAAAACCCATTAATACTTTACATTTAATGGGAATCAGGGGCTTATAAGTCGCACGGGTCGATCGATCAAGTTAAGCTACGCTTGCCGCTGTTGGTCCGTGGATGGGTGACCATCTTTACATATCAAGACCCCTCCAAGCCTCGGAAAGTACGTTAAGCCGTTGGTCCCGGCTGTCATGCGTGGATCTTTGACAGTCAAGGGTAGTGATTTTGAGATAATATTGAATCAAGAGAAACTAGAATTCGTCGATAAAACTGTTCCTAGGGATCACGCTCGACTCAAGGCTACAATGGGGTCCTCTTTTAACATCTCTTGCAGGACGGCTAAGTTCAGCAGCTTATGCTGTCAGAAAAATCCGTCAATTTACTGATGTAGATACCGCGAGACTAGTCTATTTTAGTTACTTTCATAGTATCATGTCTTACGGTATTTTACTTTGGGGACGGGCTGCAGACATCGATTCTATTTTTATTCCGCAGAAAAGAGCCATCAGAGCAGTCTCCGCAGGCGCAATTCTCTAAGGAAACTGTTTAAGGAAATTAACATCATGACGGTGCCTTGTCAATATATCTACGAAAACATCATTTATGTAAGGAAAAATTTACATCTTTTTAGTAAAAGAGGTGAAAGACATAATTATAGTACTAGAAATAGGGACCTATTAGTTCAACCAGGTTTCAGACTGGCTAAAGTAGATTCTTCTTTTATGGGGTACCTACTGTCAAAAATGTTATAAATAAAATACCTCCCCACATTCTTCAACTGAATGAGACAAAATTCAAGTCTTGTATAAAACGCACAATATGCAGTCAGGTATATTATAAGTTAGGGGATTACATCGCTGACAAAAATGCCTGGCTCAATGCTAGTCCTGCTCCACAACCACAACTAATTGATTAACACTTGAAAGTACTGTTGGAGCTGCTGAAGATTGTAAGACTGTCTATGCATTGTCTAAAGTCAATTTCCTTTGTATTGTATAATTGCATAGCACAGATGTGAGTTCTATGTACCCTATAGCTACCAATTACCGGGTAATAATATGTCTTTCATTGACTTGAATGTGCCCTTGCGGCTGACAGTATGTCATGCTCACTCAAATGTCTCGCTGACGGTGGCGTGTGTGTTGGATCATTTAGCTCCCTTCAAAATGGTTCAGCTGAATGGTGCTGATCTATGCGTCATGTTCGTGAACGGGTGCCGTCAGTTGGGGCTGGCCCTCAATTAGCTGCCTGGGCTTATTTTTAATTATTTTAATATTGGATTCTTGTTTTGTTACTAATTGTTGTATTCTGGACGCCTTTAACGCGTACGTCTTTTTTATTTTTTACATCGTTCTCACATTATATAATCATAAATTCAAAAGTAATGTAACCAATATTTTTGTAAAATGTAATTTAAAAAGAGTGTCCATGGAGTTTCTTGCCCGTTCTTCTCCATAGGTACCTACGCTTTGGTATGGGCAACTAGCTTTATATTTTCTGACTGACCGACTTCTTGACAATTCAAAAGTGCCTGTTACTGGTTTAGTTGAAACAAATGCTTTGAGTTTGGGTCGTCAGAAGCCCGAAAGTACACATCCAGTGTTACCAAGGGGTTTCGTATTACCTAGTAACTGGGTTGTGGAGGCAGTCGCTTCATGTAAAATACTGGTACTCAACTGCAGCCGGTTAGACTGGAAGCCGACCCCAACATACAAAGTTGGGAAAAGGCCATCACACTAATATTATAAAGGCGAAAGTTTGTGAGTGTGTCTGTGTTTATACGTTTGTTACCTCTTCACGCTCAAACGGCTGGACCAATTTTGATAAAGTTTTGTATGGAGGTAGCTGACACACTGGATTAAAATATAGGCTACTTTTTATCCCGATATTCCCACACACACACTTATGCGGGTGAAACCGCGGGGCGCACCTAGTATTCCATAAATTAATAAATTACTCGGTCTGTAGCTTAAGTCTGTTTTTCTACAGTACTTAAAAGCTAAAGTTACAAACAGAATGAAAAAAAAACTGGCCAAGTGCGAATCGGACTCGCACACGAAGCGTTCCTTACCACAAGCCAAAAACGCCGAAAAAAAACACGTTTGTTGTATGGGAGCCACCTTAAATATTTATTTTATTCTGTTTTTAGTATTTGTTGTTATAGCGGCAACAGAAATACATCATCTGTGGAAATTTCAACTGTCTAACTATCACGGTTCATGAGATACAGCCTGGTGACAGACGGACAGACGGACAGCGGAGTCTTAGTAATAGGGTCCCGTATTACCTTTTGGCTACGGAACCCTAAAAACACACAGTTACAGGAAATCTCCTCTCATAAAAAACTTTCAGTGAAAATTGGATAGAAGTGTAAGTGGTGTAACAAAATTACCAAGTTTCGAAGGAGAGGAGGAAAGTTTTGTGAAATCATAAAGGTGTTAGGCTATGAGGGATGGAAACATGCTAAAGTGTCGTATATGATTAATTTTCAGCGGTATTTTGTGTTTGAAACCGCTTGTTGGTTACGTGTTTCACGATCTGTTGCTAAATAAAGACTTTCTCTCTCTCTCCGGGTGGGTTGTTCTTTGCATCTCTAAAACTTGTTAACGTAGGGGGTAATCTCTGGAACTACCAGTCGGATTTGCAACATTATTTGATAGCCCAATTCTTAAGGAAGGCTATTCGGCTATTTAGCGTCACGCTATGACCCATAAGAGCCGAGCAAAAACGCTACCTATGCGAAAACGATGAAGTGTGACAAGATGGGTCGAGGGAATATGAACTTTCATGCGAACGAAGTCGCGGGCAGAGCTAGTCTTCTATGTACATAAAACAAAGTTGGGTTAGTTACCTACACCATTTATAACTCAAGAACGGCTGGACCGATTTTGATTATCTTTTTTGGATTTGTCTCCGTCCCGAATAGCAGAATAACTATTAAAACATGGGAAGAATTCACGAAAAAATAAAGATAATTATTGTCATTACCATAGTGCAGTTGTGGCGTAGCAGTGTCGTAGCAATGTCGTAGCAAAACCGTAGCAATGTCGTAGCAAGGACGTGGTAGTGGCGTAGCATAGGCATAACTAAGACAATAACCGCAGGTGTTGTAGCGGTATCTACAGTGCCACATGCGAACAACGCGTCATACTGACGTCACGCTAAATCTTGCATCTCGCAAACAGAGTTTACCGCGCAACTAGCATAGATACAACGGCCCGACATGAATCATCGGGCAGATGCCCGCTAGACACGACACCCGTCTGGTCGGAGGATCCTCCCTTTTCTATGGAGGATGAGTGAACTTTACACCCTGTTCCTCATACCTCTATAGTGTTATTGCACCAGTATGATGATATTGCTACCATCAAACCCCGGAAGTAAATTTTCTTTTAGCATGACTTATCGCCGCCGGTGCCGTGTTGAAAAGTTTGCTAGTGTTTAAATATTGTAAAGTATTTATTTTATTTGTAAACAAACAGATGCAATAACAAATATATGTATACAAATAGTTCAACACAATCCAGAAACAGTTTCCACAGATTACTATACAACTAAATTATATGTTTCTAAGTGTAACAACAACCAGAAGTTCACAACGTTAAAATTTTACAGAATTTAGAATTTAATATTATAAGTATAACATACAACAATTTCGATGCCAAAAAAATTCTTATACAAAATTTGAATTTGGGTAGAGAAAGGTGAAAAATATCTAAATCATGATTTGCTTTTATATGAAAATTATATTAGGATAAGTCATGTGTCTATGATTTTCCATCGGCTAAAATCACGAACTTCCAGACAAACAGGCAGGATTTTGTTGAAAATGTGAATACTCTAAAAGGTAGAGGATAAATTTTCAAAAAATCTCACTTAAAGAAACTTTTGTGCAAAATTTCATGTATAAGTATGGAGTCAGCCACAGTTGTTTAGGCAGTGCGTTATCTGGTTATCTGTCAGTGATTCAATGAATTTACGATTTTCATTCAGTAGATGCAGGTAGTACTAGGTAGTACTAGGTACTTACGCGTGCCATCGAAGCGAGTGGCGATGGTATCGAGGAAGGTGTTCTGGGGCGCGAGCAGCCCCTTGCGCACGGGCATCCCCCCGCGCCGCGCACCCCGCGCTCACCCCCCTCCACCTGAAACAACCAATACGTTACACATTAGTATAACTAAATATAAGTTTAGCTTTTCTTTGTATAATTTATTAATGAATAGCTGACCCGGCAAACGTTGTTTTGCCATATAAATTATTTCTAGCTGCCCGGCGCTACTTCGTTCGCGTGTTGTCCTACCCCTTACCCTATCTTACCCCTACCCTACTCCTACCCTACTCCTACACTACTTCTACCTTACTCCTACACTACTTCTACCCTACTCTTACCCCACTTCTACCCTACTCCTAACCTACTCCTACCCTACTCTTACCCTACTCCTAACCTACTCCTACATTACTCCTACCCTACTCCTATAAGTAAATAAACATATTAAAAACAAAAAAAAACGGATAAAAAGTAACCTATGTCCGTCTCCTGGGTCTAAGCTACCTCCCCACCAATTTTCAGCCAAATCGGTTCAGCCGTTCTTGAGTTATAAATAGTATAACTAACACGACTTTCTTTTATATATAGATATAGATTTTCTTTAAAACTTAGCATCATCATAATCAGCCTATAATGTTCCCACTGCTGGGACACAGGGCTCCTCTCTACGAGAGGGAATGGGCCATAATCCACGCAAACCCAGTGCGGGTTGGTGGATGTCACATGTCAATTTTTGGTTCTAACATGCTGGTTTCCTTACGATATTTTCCTTCACCGTTTTGAGAGCAGGGGTGATGAAATTAAATACACAAAGTAAAGTGCCTGCCTGGGTTCGAACTCGCGACCTAGGACTCGTAAGTCGGGGCCGATACCACTGGGACACCGCTGCTCTCAACTTTAAAACTTATACTTGAGCTGATTGTACTATAAATAAGACTCGTTTTAAAGAGTTGCGTAATGAAATAATACACCTTATTACATATTGACGATATAATCTGTTCCAGATATTTAAAATTAGAATTTCCGAAATGCCAGGACCCGGAAAAATCGAACTTCAAGTATGAAACATTTTTCGGCAGGAGGTTTAATAAACTTTTGATTGAAATTGTTTCAATTAACCAAACCAGGTACCTTCGACCAATGAATACGTTCAGAGTTATTAAAAGTTACACAAAATAACTTGGCAATTGCTCCTTGACTAATCAAACCAATTTTACATAAGTCCTTTTTTTTTCGGGTGGGTAATCATCAAATGACTCCTCCCGCTCTGGATGGAGTGGAAGGGAGTGTCAGACTGTTACTGACTAAAACCCACCCAAGTTCCTTCCTTAGCCCTTTTTGTTCCGGGGTAGCGGTAACCCTTTCGGACAATCCCGCTGCCCCGGCAGGCTAAGGCCCTATCGGACCCCTTCTCTGTTGCTGACAGCTCTTTGAGGCGCGCGTGAAACACGTACGCGCCGTCCGGGACGGGCCTGGTCCTGATCGGACGGTGAGCTACCCATTACTCACCGCCCGCAGGCCCGCGCCTGCGGTGGCCGGGAGTCGTCACGCGGCTCCCGACGCCCGGAGCGTCTCCCGCGGCGGCTGGGACGGGAGGCTCTCTCCCTGAGCCGTCCAGCCACCTCCTTCGCTAGCACGACTTCTTCGCAGAAGGAGGTGATTGCCTCCCACACCCTCTCGCACCGGACCATGGCTTGCACCAGGGCCGGATTACATAACATACATAAGTCCTGCGACATGAATTTTATTTCTTATTAAAAAAGAAGTTCTTGAATCCCACGGAACCCCACTAAATCTGTAGACAAACGCGTAGGTACTCCGCAGGTTTTTATAAGGCGCGCCATTATATAAAAGCTATTTGTATCCGGTCGACCAATAGCGAAGAGATTTTTCACGTCTCGTATTTTACTCGCGCCATTTTCCACATTTGCTGCTCAGTGGATTGATGATTCGGAGGTTTTTGGCCATTTGCTATTCACAAAGAGTGGTCCGTTAATGTTGTGGGCTTACATTAAAGGTATATTTATAAAAGGTATTTAGGCTTCGTTTTGATGTAGGTAGGGAAGTAATACAAAAACTGGGTTTATTTACCAAGGACTTTTGTAATTTTCTATTGTAAGCTCGAAGTTTGCCAGCGAGCCATGGGGCGCAGTATCCGAGAGGTTCGAACTTCGGACCGTATATGGAACACAGCACTGAGCGCCAAAACCCACGGACGTTACCCAGGAAGCCGCTAAACTTAAGTGGGACTGGGCCGGAAATGTCTCCGCATGTCAGATGACAAATTGGCTAAGAGAACCACCGATTGGGTCCAACTAACCGCACGACTTCCTCGCGGCAGGCCGAGACGAAGATGGCGGGACGAGCTTGACTCCTACCGAAAGGACTGGCCGGTACTCGCAAAAGATACAATTGTGTGGAAAAGGGAGAGGGTGGTCTTTGCTCTGCAATAGGACAACACAGGCTAGTTAGATAATTAGGTTTTGTATTTTTCGGTGATTGAAGGCAGGTTCAAATAAATCCTCGCGTAGTTACGAGGTACAAGTTACCTCGATCGACTGAATGACTGTAATTGCGAGAGTTGGCTTTTGTTAAAAATGCACAATTGTGCCTTTTTCATTCCTACTTAGCTCGATTCAAAGTGTTCATTAAAGGCGAATTTCAAAAAGCGGCAGAACAAAAGCTTAATGAGAACAATCACCCTCTCTCGGATTGAGACCCGGCGAAATTTACAAAGCGATTTTGTCATATCCCAGCGATCGTAGACGTGTATTATGTAAATTAGGGTCAAATTAACGTTGCCGTTTATACTCACTGGGAGGCATTAATTAACGCCTAATAGGAGCGTTAAAAATAATGGCCATGTGTATCTAGGATTGACTTACAGTCTTTCAAAAGTTAGTTGACATTTTTCCACTTCACACACCGTTTTATGATTTAAAATTCTAGTGATCCAAATGTTTGAACTACTACAACTTTTGTATTGACTGATTCAAATAAAAAAATACGCGCATTGACGTGGAGTTGCGGACACCAGCCCGTATTACCTATTACCTAATTCAACTACCTTTGACTTATCATAAAAAAATAACCAAGTAATCCCTTAGGAGTACCTGATTATTTATTATTTTAAATCATAATGTGGCATTACAGCTGAAGTGCAAAAATGTCATCTAACTTTTGGAGGCCACTGTATATGATACTTCGTCTTATCTGCGAATATCGAAGAAGGCAGTTTCGATCCACGTAGTTACTGTAACTGTAAATCAATAACACATCAATTCGCTACTAACGAGCAGCACGTCTTTCTTTACGAGAAAATTGCTATAATTGGAAAATTGGATGTTGAAAAGAAAAATAATATGTAACAAATCTACGAACGAATGCAATTCTGCGTACTGACGTAACGCGAGTCTGGCACATCTACAATATTCAATGTTTATTATGGTGGTGAAACTTTCTCGTTGTAGTGCTGCATCGTCTATTTGATTTCACCCTACAGTCCTCTCGCAGTTATTTTACCAGGGATTTTACATCACTGTCCAAATCACAGTGATCTTTATTTATTTATTTATTTCAGACATCAAGGCCCATATAAAACACATACAATACAATATGAATATAACTTAAAAATACTATAAATACATAGGTACACACATTATAATTACACTAACAAACTAAAGCACGCGAAGTGTCCACGTCGTGTTTCGCTGACTGGTGTCATGTAGCGATGAAACCGGCGGTACACAACACCCTTCGGCCAGAACTCTTCCTTGAGGAACTTCTCGAGATGATGTGTCGGAACACGTACCACGAACGACTTAAAGTTCGTGTTGTGACGCGACTCCAACTTCTCGACCCTCAAAGTCCAGCTGGTCTTCACACACATATACTCCACGATCTCCTCAACCTTCGTGGAGTGGTGCAGTCTGGACACGTACAGCTGCGTCGTCGGGACTGCTGGACGCAGCAGCATGTTGGGTCCCGCCAGCGCGGTGCCGCACTGGTTCCGACAAGGAGGCTTCTTCTTCTTCTTCACCTTGATGAAACCATCCTTGTCGCACGTGTCCTTCTCTGGATCCTGCCTTTTCAAAACCTTGTTGGGTTTCGACTTGTTGGTTGAATTGTTGGGTTTATTCTCATTCTAATAAGGTTGCTGTTAGATTGCTGTCAGAGGTAAGATAACTGTGAACGGACTGTAAATACTCTACGATCGCAAAATCACCATAGATAGGCCTAAACAACTGAAACCGTCACTGACCATAACGCGCTGTCACTTCCCGATATTACGTTGACATTTCGCCTAATTCGGCACAAACTTGTCACTCATATAATTGAGGGTTCCGCACTCAAGCATTCCCCAATCTTTGTTAGATGTGTCAATAAACGGCGCGTAATAACTAGTATCTATACGTAAATCAAATAAATTATGCCAATCTACATAGTCATGTAATAACGATCATGTAATGTCGATCGAACAGGTTAAGCTACGCTCCGCGGTTGGTCCGTAGATGGGTGACAATCTTTACATACCAAGACCTCTCCGTGCCTCGTAAAGTCGTTGGCCCCGGCTGTCATTCGTGGATCATTGACAGTTGTTAGGTACTGGTCGTCAGAAGCCCGAAAGTCTGACAACCAGTCTTACCAAGGGGTATCGTATTACCTAGTAACTGAGTTGTGGAAGTCAGATAGGCAGTCGCTCCATGTAAAATACTGATAATCAGTATGCAACCGGTTTGACTGGACGCCGACCCAAACATAGTTGGAGAAAGGCTAGGCAGATGATGAATCTTCATAATCATGTTTAGTCAGTGATGTACTGACTTTATAGCTGTGTTATTGGCAGGGGCTTGCGCGGTGACCCCTGAAGTGGTAATCGGTTAACATCCGACAGGCCCATAACTGAGTTTAAAACTGGCTTCGTTTATGGAGCGTGAATATTGCTATTTATTTTTGGAGAGATGTGTATTATCACCGAGAAAGGGTATAAAACTCGTAAGTATGATATTATGTGGGTAAATTTCTTTATGGGAAATAATAAAGCTTCCGAAAAACAAATTAACTTCCAACGATCTGTGGTTTTCACACTAACTAAGCTGTACCGAAAAATTAACACAACATTAACTGAAAGAAAATGTAGTATTTAACAAAAAAAAAACATGAGCTTATTCAAATTACAATTCTACGAAAAATGATCTGTAACTACTTTCAAATAATAAACTAAATTTCCAAAAAAATACGAAACTTCGGGAAAAAATACTATGTTTTATATTACGCGAAGGAGCCCTAAGCAAAGGATTAGTTCCTTCTCAAAGCTGAGTAAGCATAATATATCTGAATGGAGCTCAACTCAATAAAAAATAGTCATGTCCGCAAATATTACATAATAAAAATATGAGTTCTGAATGTTATATTTCTGTACCAATAATAATGAAGCTTTTAAAATTAAAATAAAGTAGCTGTTAGGCTTCATCGCCCGGTAACGAAGGCCTATTATTAGCAAATGGTGTACAGATTAGATTCCCGATAATGATGCCATTATTTACGAACACTTCTTCAACACTTCTCTTTGTCATGGATTGTCAATTTTAATCGCTGGTGTTTAACTAATAGCACTTTGTCTCAGCTGCATGTTCCGATTTTAGATAATTCCTGTTCATTATTTCCCTGTTTCTTAAGAGCTTCGTGATACGCGGATGTCGGGACAGATAAAGCAATATAGCCGGCTAAACATTCATCTTATATAAAACGAAGTAATTGCTCTGATTCAAGGATTTATACAGTCAAATTGATTTTCCTTGGCGCGGATATTTTATGAATATCTCCCTAATTGCTCGTGAAAATTCATAGCTTGATATTTTCTCTAATTCTATTGACGGAAAGTCTAATTGAAATCAGATAAGAATACTTTTATTTATAGACTCACTGGTTAAGATTGGGACATGGCTTTTCTTGAGCTTATTTCAGTTAAGTAAACATAAAATATTCACGACTTATGAAGGTTACTAGAATGCTTTAACGCTCCAAACTTCAGTTGAAAGTTGTTAAAACATAAATCCTTTTAAGACTGTTATTACTCCTTACTTTGAAACTCACAAGAGGGAAACACGGCATACATATAAGCTTACTTTAATAACATCTGTTAACGAACCTGTCAAACATGCAACGCGTGAAGAAAGCTAAATTTTCCTTAATGCCCAACTTAAACCCCATTTATGTTATAAGTTTATATTAGCTGCCCGCTTCGCAGTAAAGGGATCTGTTGCATGAGTTTTATTGAGAACGATAAGACATTAACCAGTTTCTCACACATTGAAAACAGAACTTTGTAATGGACTTGATTATCAGTAAGTTTTGATTTTGATTGATGAATTTCAGCATTTTCCTCCTTTGTTTAACGTAGGTGGTAAGTTTTACGTCCCGATTCTCATTAACCATCCGTAAATCTTATATGTCTAATTAAAGCACCATTTAAGGTGACCCATAAAACGAAGGGAGCGCGTTAGAATACTGCTGCAGCCTTCCTACTTCACCATAAACTTTTTATGTTTCATAAATACTGTGGCAGTAAATATGAATTAATGGTTTTCTGAGGCTGCCTTATGCCCTTTTGCTATCCATATTGTTTCGGTCCACGTAAACACGATACGTTGGTTTGCAGGTCGAAAGATATTAGTCGGGTCATAAATCTATTATGAAATTAATAATCGGGAACGCTGTTGGCCCAGTGATAAAAGCTCCGACTTACGAGTGTAGGTCATAGGGTCGATCCTGACCGAGACCCAGACAGGCGCTTTACTTTGTGTAAATAATTTCATCACCACTGCTCTCAAAACTGTGAAGGAAAACATCGTGAGGAAACCGGCATGACCTAGAATTAAAAATTTGAAGACATGATCATGATGATGATGATTTTGATGATGATCTACCAATCCGCACTGGGCCTGTGTGGTAGATTACGTCCCACTTCCTCTCACAGGCCCTCTGTCCCAGCAGTGGGAACATTATTAGTGGCAGATTATGCTATGCTTTGCATATAACCGTTGATTTTACAAGAATTAATTATATCAACGTAGGTATTTATCGTCTGCAGATACTCTTGACTCAATAATAATATCAGACGCCGTGTTGAGTTTTAAAACATGAGTCAGAGAATACTTCATAAACAACGTAAAGTAATTAAATTAAGTACCTACTTACGTTACCTATCGCAGATATTATTTACATTAATTACACGGCGAAAATTAACGTAAATGAAGAGCGATAATTATTATGGTTGCTGGAAACAAGCAGAGTTGTATTTTATTCTGCTTCATTAAAAGTATAAAATTGCGGGTTCTTCCGATAATTAACGGAACTGGACAGGTTTTCTTTCCGCTCTCGATGTTTGAGAATCCATGGATGAGGGCCGCGAGGTTATTAAAATATATGAATAACAAATCAAAGTCCCATTCAAACCGGAATGAATTTGTATTTCTGAAAGTTCGTAAAGAACCGCTTCTTTTACATAATTGCTAGCGGGTGGGGTTCAACGCTTGTGAACAAAAATCTTTCAGATCAATCAATCATTTCTTCTATGAAATATAAATTTGTTCGGTCTATTGAACGTTATTTAAAACAATTTAGGTACCGAATACTATAGAACATAGTCGACAAAAGTCAAACTAAGTATAGGCCCTTTTCTAGTGACTATGTGTCCTGGGCTGTGTAAACACAGTGCGACATTTTGGCACAAAAAAGCAAGCGGAAAAGGGGAAGTAATTCTGTCAGATCAACTGTCAACAAGTCGACGCGCTAAAAAGGGGTTTGGTGGATAATTGATTCCAACAATGAGAAAAGTTGTATAAAACATACCTATACATAATTTATAAATCCTATTTAAAAAGTTTATGCTCACGGTTTTGCAAGGCTATGCTATCTCACACGTATATTAGATACCTATTTTATAAAATCATCCAGTGAATTTCGGAATATACTTTTAAAATATATTGATTTTAAACTTCGCAGACTTAGTAAAGTCTGACCAGATTATTGTTATTAGGTATATTCAAACTGGTAGGTACTAGCAAAAGTTGTGGTGGACAGATTTGAAAATTGGTTCTTCAATAGCGAATCATATTAGTTGAAACAGTTTCTGTTATTTAATTAAAGTTTCGGAATCAAAAACCTATAATATAGGTTTCTGATTCCGATTCTCCGGTCCTTCTCCCAAACATTCTGTATATTATACAGAATGTTTGGGAGAAGGACCGACACAATTTTTTTAAGGATAGGTAGAGTCATATAATCCTAGTTTTCATATAACACCTGTCTTAAGTGTCACGATAGATAATTAAGATAATAATATGTTTCTTTTTAATCACCCGAAAAATCCGTTTAGTCGACATTTGACAGATTCTACTTTTGACATCTTATTCTACTTAAGACAGATTCTACATATGACAGATTCTATATTTGACAGATTCTACGTTTGACCGATTTTGAAAAAAGTGACAAGTAAGATACTGATAAAATAGTAATCACAATATTTATTGATAAGCATAATTTTTTTTATATCTAGTAAGTATTAACCCCTTGTATGTCGTAATTACAAACGCAATTAAAAAGCCATTGTGTCTCGCGTAGATCTACGTTGCGGCATACTAAGGGTTAAATGTTTGATTTAGGTATACTAACTAATATTTTTCGTTCAAGTTCAAGTTTCGTTAAAGCCGTTCCGTACAAAATGTATAAGAAAATAAACTGTCTTCTCATTATTTTTTTTTTCAATGTTTTAATAGCCATTCTGCTATTCAGGGCGGAAGCAAATCAAACAATTCAAATATAATTAAAAACGGAATTTGTGAAGATGCAAATTGAATTTAAAAAATATAATATTACTAGCTTCTGCCCGCGACTTCGTCCGCGTGAAATTCGTACTTTCCTCTAAAAATGTAATCAGATAAATAAGTATTCGATCCAGTTTTTAAGTTAATAGATCAAAGGGTTTTGTATTTTTCAAATAAACTGGCTTTTCAACCCCACAGGGAAATTTTGAAAAATCGTTTGGGATGTGTTCATAACTTGACTCAAAGACCCATACCCATTTTCGAGTTAATGGAAGCAAGCAGTAAAATCCAACCCTTAAACTTTACAACCCTTTTCCACCTCGGTAGGAGTCGATTTTTAAAAACCTTTAAACACACTTTTTTATTTTTAACCGACTTCAAAAAAACTCCGACTAATTGAGAACCTCCTCGGTTCTCAGTTCGTCGGAGTCTCTTTTTTTTAAATTATGTTCCCGATTACTCGAAGACGGCTAGACCGATTTGAAAAAATATTTTTTTGTTTGAAAGGGTATACTTTCCAGGTGATCCCATTGTCACCAGGTCAGGATCTGATGATGGGATCGTGGAGAAATCGAAGGAACTCTTCAAATATTATACACACTCACACCTATAGCGATTTGGGTATTTTTTTTTTCTAGTACTAACGGTCTCATAGCAAAACCTCGGACAGACAGATAGACAGACGGACATGACGAAACTATAAGGGTTCCTTGTAGGAACTACGGAACCTTAAAAATTCATACAGAAAGGTAACAACACGTAACAAACTTTAAGAATTGTCATAAAAACACCAAAATCCGTTTTTCTATATGTAGTGAATACTGACGGTCAATTATAATATTATATTTTTTAAATTCAATTATAATACCTATATCAAACATTTAACCCTTAGTATCGTAGAACGTAGATCTACGCGAGACACAATGGCTTTTTAATTGTATTTGTAATTACGACATACAAGGGGTTAATACTTACTAGATATAAAAAAAAAATATGCTTATCAATAAATATAGTGATTACTATTTTATCAGTATCTTGCTTGTCACTTTTTTCAAAATCGGTCAAACGTAGGATCTGTCAAATATAGAATCTGTCATATTTAGAATCTGTCATATGTAGAATCTGTCATATGTAGAATCTGTCATATGTAGAATCTGTCATATGTAGAATCTGTCTTAAGTAGAATAAGATGTCAAAAGTAGAATCTGTCAAATGTCGACTAAACGGAAAAATCGTCACAACTTTTTTTTGTGATTGAAAAAGTTGTGTTGTTGTGGTTGTGGTTGTGAAAGTTGTGGTTGTGTTATCTGCAATATACCTACATTTCAGTAGCGAACGGTCAATTTTTTAAGAGGTAAGCCTGAGTAGATATTTTTAATATGATTATATTATTTGTCTATAGAATACTGACTGTGCAGTTTTCAAAGGGAAGCCGGTATGAATCGAGTTGTATGGAACTTCGCCACTACTACATTTATGTACAATTGGTTCTAAAAAATTACTGGGAGGCTTCCAAAGTCGTACAATTGTGTCAAGGAACGAAACATTTTACAACAAAAAAAATTAAAAATAAAACAATTTTGTGTTAGCAAATGTCATCTCCAATCCCTCAAAAAATTGTATCGGTCCTTCTACCAAACACCCTGAATAAGGAGCATAATATGTATAACAATGTCAGCGGGATTGACCGAAAGGTTTACCGATGGCCCGGAACATAAAGGGCTAAGGAAGGAACATGGGTGGGTTTTAGTCAGTAAGAGTCTGACACTCCCTTCCGCCCCACCCAGAGCGGGAGGGGTCATTTGATAATTTCTCATCCTGAAAAAAAACCTCTAGCTATTATCTAGGATCAGCACAGATAGGGTAGGTACTTCTGAGGGAACGTGTGCAAATTTCTTGTGAGCAGACCGGTCGATTAATCTCCCGATCAGCCATGTCTAACAACGTTGCCACCCTCGAGTTTTCAATAAGCAATCATTCTTTCTGAAATATTGGGATCTTCATAAGGTTTAGGCTACTTTTCTAGGAAGCAGTTATTTTTCCTTGTCATTGGGTTTTTTCATAAAAAAAATACTCGGTTTAAAGTTGTGCTCGGTTGATGGCAGTTTGTCCGCCCACTGCATATACATGGGACTCAAACATAATTAGCGGAACGTTTGTTGTATTTAATTATATTTTTTTGTAAAAGATAGTCAGAGGTCTACTTTGTGTGGGATGCAGGTTTAGGTGGTACGGCCACGTAATGAGAAAAGATGATAGTGAAAGTAAAACAGTATTGAATATCCCTACGAAACGCCTGGAAAGGAGAAGCCCCCGCTATATGGAGGTCCACTATCGAGAGGGAGATGAAAGTGCAGAACTGCTATGACAACTCAGGACAGACTGGCCCCGCTGTACAAGAAGACCCAACCCCAGATAGAACTGGGATTAAGGGATGGAAGATTTACGCAGAGATGTTCCTCTGCCTGTTTTTTCAGAGAAAACAAGCGTGATGTTATGCAGTTTTCAATTTAAGGCAGCTTACGTCCATGTACTTAGTGTTAATAACGTGGAGCGGGCGATGTGGTGGACGTAATTATTGTTTCAACCCTAAGAGGTGTACTTAACTGTTAGTGGAGTAGGGTTTTATCATACAAGATGAGTTCGTTTTAATTAGGTCACTCGGCAGTGGAATGCTCGTTACGTTGTTATTAGAGCAGACGATTGTGACTCTAAAGTGGATGTGGATCCCAAAACAGACTCTTGTACATACACATAAGGAAGATGAAATAGGTATTTTCAAAGAATATCACTTAGCGTGATAAAGCTGAATGAAGCGACTAAGGGCTGATTTTATCAATGTTAGATTTAACTTTTATCCGTGGAATAAAATTTACGTCTGGCAGTTCTAGTATAGAAAAACTGCCAAAAAATCTAAATTTATTCATAGCTTATGACTTATTCTAAGTATTAAAGTTTGGTGAAATTCGCCCTTCATATCTATATTGATTTTGGTTCTGAGTAGCTTTTAACCGATGGAGGTCGAAAGTTTAGGTCATGGGGCCTGAGTGTAAGTACGTCTTCATTTCAAAGAAAAAATATTCGAAGTTTTGACAAAAAATTGCTAACTGAAAATTGCACTGAAAAATTGCTAATTGGAGACTTTTTATCAAAGAATTAGTATACCCATTTATCGTGGTAATGCTGCTAGTCTTCAGCAAAATTGTCCGAAAGGGTTACCGCTGGCCCAGTACATAAAGGGCTAAGGAAGGAACATGGGTGGGTTTTAATCAGTACCTTATGAGTCTGACACTCCCTTCCGCTCCACCCAGAGCGGGAAATCATCAAATGACCCCTGTCATTTGATGATTTCCCATCCGAAAAAAAAAATGATGCTGCTACTCTTCTGGGCATGTGTTCAGTTTACCATACATACATAAACTCACGCCTTCTACCCATGGGGGTAGGCAGAAACTACAGAACGCCACCTGCTACGATCCTTACAAACATACTCCTTTTGCCTCGTTCACGTTCATACATCTGCTCGTAATACACGCACGCCGGTTGCTAGTACTGCGCACCATACCTTTCTGAAGAACTGCACCAATCAGGTCAATATACACACTAAACAACGTTATTTTTAGTATATGCGAAACCTGAATATAGTTTGTTCAGAATAAGTAACTGAATCGAATCCAATAATATGCTATTGCAATTAGATCAACTCAGGATATTTCTAAAATTAAACCTATTACTCCTCTTACAAATGTTGGAAGTAAAAACGAAATTTAACCCTTTAAGGATTTGTTTTTGTGTACTATTTTCATATTATCATACGGATTATTTTTTTGTAATGTTGCTCGTTCATAAAGGTTGTGTAATTGAATTTATATTCTATTCAACAAGTTTTGCTATTAGCTGGTACACTATTGCATGTAATTACGTTAAAAGTATCACTCAGTCAGAGCTGCCTCTGCATCTTGTCATATTATATTTATGCCCAATATATAGCCTAGACTTCAGCCATATATCAATTATGTGGATAATGACGCTCTATAAAATTATTAATTTCAACTCTTTAAAGTCTCAACTCTTCAACTGTGGATAATTTAAATGTTTATTATCAGAATTGTAGGGGCGTACGCACTAAACTTAATATATTATATATGAATATTTTATCGAATTGCTATGATATTATAATTCTGACGGAAACATGGCTTACTCCACATATTTCGGACGGTGAGTTTATGGATAACCGCTACAACGTCTATCGATGCGACCGTAACCGCGCAGCCACCAACAAGAAGGAGGGTGGAGGGGTTTTGGTGGCAGTACTTAAAAGTTTTGCATCCACTCTCGTGTCCCTGGCACAACCAGTCAGCCCTTACATTGAGCACATTCTCATACAATTACCAGGCAACAAAACTGATGGAAACTGCGTTATTAGCGCAGTGTATATTCCCCCCAAATCTTCTGAGGACATTTACCAGGACCACTTTAATCTTATACAAAGTACTCTGTGCAACCTAAACACAAAAATATTTTATCTTTTTGGAGATTATAACTTACCAGATATTAGCTGGCTACCCAATAAACACGGTAGTGTCTCGGCTTTGCAATGCTCTTACAGCAACCCTTCAACAGTTAACGAACATATGAGCAACTTTATTTCTTTACTCAACGCGTCTCAATTCAATAATATGAGGAATAACAATGGTCGTATTCTAGATTTATTAATCAGCAGTACTGATTGTACTGAATACACCCCATCATGTACATTACTGCCAATTGATGGTCATCACCCTCCTTTTTGTGCTACTGTTCCATATAAGTCCACATTTAAGGCCCTCACGCAAGCAAAAACATACAAATATAATTTTTACAAAGCAAATTATGAACAAATAAATCTCGATCTATCTGAAATAGACTGGATGGCTAATTTTTGTAATTTATCTGCAAACGAATGTGTCAGTGCCCTTTATGATAATTTATATGGCTTGATTAAAAAACACACTCCTAAGACTTGTACCAAATCGACGAAATTCCCAATTTGGTTTTCTAGGTCGCTAATTCGCATTTTTCAATCAAAAAATAAAGCGTGGATTAAATGGAAGACGTATAACAACTTGTCAGACTACGAACAATTCTCCTTCTTAAGACGTAGATTTCAATCTGAATGTAACAATAATTACCGTAATTATATGGATAGTGTGGAGCAAAACATAAAAAAAAATGTTAAAAATTTGTGGAGCTACGTTTCTAACCGTCAATCAAATACTGGTATACCTGTTTCAGTGTTCTATAAAAGTCTACTATCATCTGATCCAACTATAATTTGTGACTTATTCTCAGATTATTTTCAGTCAGTCTATGAAACATCAACATTAAACGATAGTCAATGGATACCTCCTGAAAGTTACGCAGATGATTGTGTTGTTATTGATCGCGTTTCGTTTAGTCATGAACAAGTTTTAAAAGAGCTTAACTCATTAGATACAACTAAGGGACCTGGTCCCGATGGGTTACCGCCTTATTTTCTCAAAAAAGTCGCCGCGAATATTTCCACACCGTTACATTTCATATATAACAACTGTATTATTGAGGGAACATTTCCAGAAGTTTGGAAAATGGCTAATATAACACCCGTACATAAAACCGGCTCTAAACAAGATGTCGAAAATTATCGACCAATTTCCATCTTATCTGCCTTATCGAAGATTTTTGAGAGGCTTGTACATGGTGCAATTTACCCGACACTACACAAGATTATAATACCTCAACAACACGGTTTTGTTCAAAGGAGATCTACAGTTACAAATTTATTAACTTTCACAAATTATCTCTTCAATAATATGGATCAACAGGTACAAATTGACGCCGTATACACTGACTATCGGAAAGCTTTTGATAAGGTGGACCATGAGTTGCTTCTTGAAAAGCTCGCATATAACGGGATTCGCGGAGATTTACTTCGCTGGTTTATATCATACGTAACAAACAGAACTCAACGAGTAGTAATCAGGGGATATCAATCGAAATCAGTCACCGTGTCCTCTGGTGTACCCCAGGGCTCAATTTTAGGTCCTTTGCTTTTTATTATCTTCATAAATGACGTATGGAATTGTTTTTGCATTCGAAATTCTTACTCTACGCAGATGATCTCAAAATATACAGAACAATACGCACTCGTCTCGACTGTGAATTACTTCAAGACGACTTGAATAGATTTTATGCGTACTGTGTTAAGAATAAAATTCAATTGAGTACTTCTAAATGTGTATCTATCACATTCACAAAAAACAAAAATATTATAAAACGTGTGTATATTCTCGGTAATGCTCCCCTGAGCGAGGTTACGTCGGTGAAGGATCTGGGGGTAATATTGGATAATAAGCTTCATCTTGATCAACATATTCATAAAATTATTAACAACTCATACCGCATGTATGGTTTTGTGATGAGGACCACCTTGGACTTTAAGCGTCCTGATACCTACACTCATCTTTATAAGTCACTTATTAGATCACACACACACTACACACACACTACACTCATCTTTATAAGTCACTTATTAGATCACAACTTGAATACGCTGTAACAGTATGGAGTCCTTTATACAAAAAATACGTAGAAAGCTTAGAAAATGTACAGCGCAAATTTCTCAAAGCTGTACGTTACCGATGCCGGCATAGTTTGAGTTCTAATGGCCCCTGTAGGGATTTTAAGTTGATGGACTTGAAGTCTAGACACCTTCTCTTAGAGATGACGTTTCTATATGACATATGTAGCAGCAGATATGACTGTTCAGATTTGGTAAATAATTTAAGCTATGTTGTACCCAGAACTGTTGTAAGACGCGAGGTGCGCGCACGCCCTCTATTTGCCATTCCATCTTGCCGCACCAATGCTGGAGTTCGTGCACCTCTACGTCGCATGGCAAATAATTATAACACAATTTTTTCGGACATAGACCTATTTACATTAACACCTAACAAATTTCGAAACAATGTAATCAAAAAATTAACAAATTAATTTTATTTATTAACTGTAATGTAACTTAATTACATAAGGTAATGTAAAATCACTCGCATGCCTACTTAGTTCTTATAAAAAATATTCAATAGGTAACATGTGGATAACGTTGTGAGTTATACATAAACAACTAACATTAGATACTAAGGTTTTATTAATTAAGAAACTTTGTGTAACTGTTTGTTTTCCCAAAGAAATAAATAAATAAATAAATAAATAATTTCACCCCATGTCATATTTTGTCCCAAAAATATTTAAAAAAGGTTGAAAGTTGGACACCGAGCGACACTAAGTAGGTTATCCAATCTCCACGCCGAACAGTTAGGTACCTAGGTACTATTCTCTATGAGCGCAAGACGGCGTGGCGCGGGTGAGCATGGTTTTGTACGGACAAACAGGTAATTATAACTTTGTGATTTTTCGTGATACAGTTTTGAAATTTTGTACATAGATTCTATATACACACGTGTTTCGGGTTTCGCATATACTAAAAATAATGTGGTATATCCTCCTAGGGCGTCCCTCCCGGCGTTTCGACTTACGTCTGCCTTGTAAATACCTTTTGTTATAAATTTTATCCTCTCAACATGACCAAACCATCTCAGCTTACTCTTTTTAATTTTTGTCACTACATCTTCTTTTAAATCGCATCGTTGTCTTATCACATCAGTCCTTAGCCTATCGTACATAGTCACACCACACATGCTTCGCAAGGAACGCATTTCCACAGCATTTACTCCAATTTCATGCTTAAATATATTTACTAATTTTATACGTCATCGTCAATCTTGTGACTATTTGCGGCGCACAGTACACCGACACAACGGGTTCAGTACCTCAGCTATTTTTATACCGAAACCAGGAAAGTTAACGTAAATACGGCGTGTAATGTCTTGTAGACTAGTATTTTTGTCTTTATGATCTAATAATTTAAGCATTCGAATTCGAAGAATCTTGGTAAACCACAAGCTGTAAACACGTGCTTTACATCAGAAATAATTCATACAAATAAAGTAATTTATACCCGACATTGAGATGAAAGAATTGTACCTACTGATAAAATAATGGGGTTTACTCAGCCCATCGTAGTACCTACCTACCTATAACGTAGGTACTACACAGCAGTCCTAAACTTTATATTGCTATGAATTCTAGTTCACATTTTCAGATACCTAATCTATATCAGACTAATCTACCTAATCTATTTCAGATACCTAATCTATCTAATGTGTCTGGAATATGTAGATGCAAAACGGATTTTAAAAGTTTGAAACCATTTGGTTTTAAACCGTCTTTTTAGTTTAAAATCACACCTTAACGGTTTACTAATGGTTCAAAATGTTTTTTTTTTAAAAAGAATGCACGGAGGCTTCACACGAAGTGATCTAGAGTCTAGATCAGTTCGTGTTAAGTCGTTTTAAAACCACTTTGAAGCGGATTTTTGTTTAAAATGGTTTATTTACAACTATAGTCTGGAAGCGCCCTATTTGACTTTTGCCACATTTTTTCAATTCACTTACAAACTCATCCTCACAACATTTTCAATGGTCTTTTGACAAACATAGTTCACTGAGTCAGCGCTATTATGGTACCACTCCAGCTGGACAGTATATATACTTATGTGACTTCATATCTTTGTCGCGCAATTTTGTTCCGACTTTTATCGGGCCCACACACCTACCCGAGAAACTTCTACCGTAGCGAGATAATCCGCGAACGGCTTTGTGAACTGAATGTCACTTCCCACTTTATCGTAAGCCCACGACGATCCAGTACAGTTCGTTAATAATGTTTGACGTTCATATATTTTGATGCATCAGATTAAATGTATTCACCGTTTGACGTAATAAAACGGAGTAGGTACTTTCATCTAAAAATAACATCAAGATATCATAATATTATGCCATATTTATAATATGAGCAAAGACTTGTCAGTGTGAGTGTATTTATGTATGTCATTTTATTTGAATATCCAAAATGTAAGAGCGATCACGATAGGTAATATCGCGCGTCAGACTGACATGACTGTTTGTGCCTTTTTATTACGCGAACATGATAGCTCCAGGTTTAGAGAATGATAACGGATAGTGAAATTCTAACTAAGTACTTATGTTTATTTTTTCTCGATAGAAATAATATATGTAAGAAGTTATCGAATACATCCAAGGACTTTAGTAGTTCCTTACACTTTTTTTTTTTTGGGTGGGAAATCATCAAATGACCCCCCGCTCTGGGTGGAGCGGAAGGGAGTGTCAGACTCTTACTGACTAAAACCCACCCATGTTCCTTCCTTAACCCTTTATGTTCCGGGTCAGCGGTAACCCTTTCGGACAATCCCGCTCACCCGGCAGGCTTCGGCCCTAAGGCGCCCCTTCCTCGATGCTGACATGTCTTTGAGGCGCGCGTGGAACACGTACGCGCCGTCCGGCACGGGCCTGGTCCTGATCGGACGCTGAGCTACCCATTACTCTCCGTCTGCAGGCCCGCGCCTACGGTGGCCGGGAGTCGTCACGCGGCTCCCGACGCCCGGGGCGTCCCCCGCGGCGGCTGAGACGGGAGGATCTCTCCCTGAACCATCCCGCCACCTCCTTTGCTAGCATGACTGCTTCGCAGAAGGAGGTGACTGCCTCCCACTCCCTCTTGCTCCGGACCATGGCTTGCACCAGGGCCGGACGCGAGAGGTCGCCGCCGCTGCCGATGGCCTCTACGAGGACACAGCGGTGCTCCGCTTAAGCAGGGCAGACCTCCAACGTGTCCTTTGGGCGATCCTGGCAATGGTGACACCCAGGCGTTTCCTCCCGCCCCATTTAAGTTCCTAAGTTCCTAAAGTAGTTCCTTACATTTAAGACAACATTCATTACCTAAAGCAAAATATTCCAACTAATTTCATTTTGTTTGGTCTTTGAAAATATAAGCTAAAATATACTGGTAAAATAATCGTGGAGTTTCTTGCCGGCTCTTCTCCATAGGAAACGATCAATTGGAACCGTGCACTTAACTTCTGACGTTTCATAAGTGCCCATGTAGGTTTATGTGAAATAAAATATTTTGATTTTTTGATTGAATTGGTTACAAACTTTGTGGCCAATTAGGGCTTTCAGTCTCGATGCAATACTGAGTCCCGGAAAAAAAAAACGAGATTCGATGTGGTCTCGAAATTCCCGGGGTTAACGAGACTTTTGAGATCATGTCAAAACTAGGTTTCTTACTTAGGCTATGCAATTAGGCAGTCAATACAAGATATTTTAATCAAGTACTTTATTAAACAAACGCAAATTAAAAATTAAAAAATTATTTGTTGAAGTTTTTCCATTGTCGTAGTGGGCACGGAAGAAACAAAGGGCGTTTAATGTGGTTTCAGACGGAGAGGACCTAATTTTATTGCAAAAGTAAGCCGCGTCTGAAGTGTCAAAGGTCTCGTTCTTCCCGTGACCGAAAATGTTAGTCTCGAGTCTCGAAAATACCAAAAAATCGTCGAGATTCGAATTTCCGAGACGGACCGAGATTCCCGGGATGAAAGCCTTATGACCAATACAGATTTCGAAGAAAAATTCCGAAAACATGAATAAATCAGCGTAGCTTTTGTACGGAAGCCCTAAATCTGCGGGATATTGCCAAAGCTAAATATAGTTTTAATGGAACATCAATTTAATTAACGTTATCCGATATTATACTGAAAACAAACAAATTCACAACCGTTTCTAATCTAAATAATCGTTTAGAGGTAATAAATTTTAAGAGTCGTGTGTCACGAGTGCCAATTTGCATGTTATGATGACTACTGGATGGCTTGTGGAATGCGGCATTTTAATGCAGTTGTATCATCTCATCCGCACTTTATATAAAACGCTAGGCGAAACGCTTTATCTTTTCGTACCATTTATCTTAATTAATCTTCTTTACAAAAAAGGTGGGAGTCTCTACTTAATTCAGAAACTTCCAAATAATTTTTTACCTGAAATAAAATTGATAGTGCAAATGCAAACGTTATTTAGTTTCTCCATTGTGTACTAATTTGGTTGTATACTTAAGAAAATTAATTGTGGACGGTTAATTAGCCTTTTGTTACGGGAATTAGTATCATTATTTAACGGGCAAGCGAAGAAGAAGAAGTCTTGTTGTGTTGTTTGTACCAACTTTTTATTATCCATATTTTTGAGAAAAAATATTTTGTTTACCTATGTTTTTAAACTGCAAAAACGAAGCAAAACATATTGCAAAAGGTAGGTAAGTATTCTGCAGGTATAATTTCTTGAGGTTACCTATTCCTGTGTTTAACTTCTTAGGTACAAACTGTTATTAGCGGCAATTTCACGTACATATTACTTATTGGCAAGAAGCTCTTTGAGGATAAATTATTTTAATAATACGTGAGGTGAACTACTGTTTTTCCCACGATATTTTGGTGAGATAAATAAATTGTCTAAGCGAAGTTATTACACAAGTTTAATAAGCTTAACGTGAAATAATGTTTTTATGTTGACGTAGCAAATTGCATTAAGGGCCTTACATGACCTAAACGCAAAAAGGCAAGTTTTAGAAACAATAAAAGTATTAGATCGACTACAGTAAACAAAATCAGAAAAATATATGATATTCTTTAAGATATATGCTAGGTTGGTAATGTGTTGATAACTTAATACAACTAATTTGATACGATAGAAAAATGTAAACCATGTAAGCCCCTTAATTTAGTTATTTACCTTTCTCGGCTGTTGTTTAGTCAGTATTTACTAAGAATAAGTTGTGAAAAGAAATGTGGTATTTTCTTCGCAAACTTATCCGATTTGATTCAATATGGACGAAAGCAATATCGTTAGAGCAGTGCACTGCTTGGTGGAAAGTTCGGTGGAAAATCTATGATGACAGCTCAAATACAAATAGTATGTGTTACGGTTATTTCTGGACGTGTTTTATCGGATTTAGATTCGGAAAAGTTTAGCTTTTCGTAGCATTTATTTTTGGTTTGTCGAAGAACTTTTTATCATTGTTCAAAAATTTATAAATTTGAATACGAAAAGTACACCGCGGTACACATGTATTTGTAACATTCTCTAATTGTAATTGTAAATATTACGACATGAAATAAAGAGTAGGTATTATTATTCTATTTATCAGTCTATATTTATATAACCTTTTTTACCGACTTCAAAAAAAAGGAGGAGGACACGTATGTAGGTATGTAATATTATTGGAAATGCATTATATTCACATATGACAATCTATTAGGGCTTCCAAACAAATATACAAAATTTTATAGATGTATATATGTATAACATACATACATCATACATACATGTATGTATGTATGTCTGTATGTTTGTCCACTCATTTCTCCGCAACTGTTAATCGGATCGTGACCAATTTTTTTTATTGGCTTACATTTATTCAACTTAGGGAACTTAACAGTAACAACTTAGGGAACTTAACAGTAACAGTAATTTTCAATATATTGACTAATATGTGTAAGTGTGACGGCCTGGCTTAACGATACGAGCTACGGGTGTAGTGTCAAAGGGAAAACATCTCAAAACCTTGGTCAAATTCTAGTGCGATATTTAGAGCAAAACTATTACTTATTACAAACAAATATTCCAGTTTTTACTTAAAACCAAAAAATAATGAAATAATACAATAATTTTAAAAAATTAAATCGACTTCAAACTTGTCTGTGTGGTGTCGGACTTGTCTGTGTGGTGTCGGACTTAAAGAATAGCACCACCCCATACTTCCCGTGGGTGTCGTAAAAGGCGACTAAGGGTCGTACCGGAGAATGGGCAGCAGCATTCTCTATGCATTCCACCACCATACTATACTGCGATTGCCAACCCGCCTGCCAAGCGTGGCGATTATGGCAAACCCCCCCTTTTGGGGGAGGCCTATGTCCAGCAGTGGACGTCTTTCGGCTGAAATGATGATGATGATGATGAAAACGACTTCAAAAAGAAATTAGGTCATCAAAATTATAAAATAACTTTAATTTCGGAAGTCGGTTGCAAAAAACAAAAACTAAAATACAGATCCCAAGACACCGACTTCCTAAATTAAAGTTATTTTATAATTTTGAGTTACCTAATTTCTTTTTGAAGTCGATTTAAATTTCTTAAATTATTTTTAAATTGTTACTTCAATTGATACCTCCCCCTGATATCGTTAGACTGCTCAAGACCCATCCTTAACCAAAACGAATTTTGATAATGACCGACTTTAACTGATTTAAGATTTCATCAGAAATACCTAATTATGTATTTCCAGTGAGTTGTTATAATCATACCGATTATTAATTTAAAATGCGTAGGTATTTGTATGCACCTGACAATTTATAGCAGGCTTGGTATTTCTTTGATATATACCCTGCGAGGTGGCAGCATTATTTTGGGATTAGCCTTTGGAACCCGTTCGTAATGAAATTACAAACTCTGCCTACGAAATATTAAGCAGTATTTCAGAAACTAATTAACAATAATCTTTACTGTGCGCTAAATACTCGGCAAAGTCGGCACTAAGCGACTAGAATGCAGCATACCTACTACTTCCACAATTTATGTTGAAACGAAAATACACAAGTGAGTATGAAAACAACGCAAATTTTAGTTCTTACATCTTATATATTCCTATTTATATTTAAACGAACACGATATAATTTATAATGAGCGAAATTTAACTGGAACTAAGCGAGTGCCTCGAGAATTTTGTAATTTAGGAGAAAGTACTTCATTTTAAACACTTGGTTTCGCCCACAACGTTGGTTTATATTTCTGTCTTGTGTTATTTTGTTGTTTAGATTGTGGTGTCCCTATTGGGTAGGATAGCTTGAATCAGAAAACACAGCAATAAAATCTGTTTCAGATTTCTGAAAACATTACTATTCTGAGATACCAAAACTTAAGTTTCTGCGTACTCCCAAGGAAAGCTGGCATAAGTTTATATATGTAGGTAACTAGGTATGTAATCGTACCTACGAGCTACGTTATGAATTGGTATTATAAGAAAGATAACACGCATAAGAAATTTCGTGATTTCAAGGAATTCAAAAGCCACAAATAGGAGAAGCCTGATAAAGTATGATATTTTTTTAATGACTTATTCAAGGTAAATGAGATTAGAAATTAATAACCGAGTGCTAATTCATCATCATCATTTCAGCCAAAAGACGTTTACTGCTGGACATAGTAGACGTCTAACACAACCGACCGGTTGATCGGTCGACCGGTTGTGTTTCTCGCATCCAACGGGTTTCTGCGGCTTTCACAAGGTCGTCGGACCACCTTGTGGGAGGCCTTCCAACGCTACGTCTTCCGGTACGCGGTCGCCACTCCAGAACCTTTCGCTGCGGATCTCCTCATTTCTGATTCAATCACGCAGGGAAACTCCAAGCATGGCCCTCTCCATTGCCCTTTGGGTAACTTTTAGCCTTCTTATAAGGACCATTGTGAGCGACCACGTTTTAGTGCCATAAGTCATCACTGGCAACACGCACTGGTCAAAGACTTTCGTCTTGAGACACTGTGCGAGTGCTAATTGCTGCCCTGTAAAATCCGGTATGCTCAAAAGCCCCTCTAACGTATGTATGACAATGTTCACAGAGTGCGGAAAATAAACTAGTCATGAACATAACATGTTACCTACTGTATCTGTACCTTGTCTTCCGAGAAAACTGGGGATTTACAGAGCCTTAATTGCGGTCTAACGTCGTAAGTAGGTATGAACCACGAAGAATGTCAGTAGGTACAATTACTTCGTGGTAACACGGAAACCCTGCGGACTTATGTGGGTCATATAAAGTGCATGTTTTTATATTCTGTGTTCGGTATCGTATCAAAATCAAAATTAAAAGTTACTTATTCAAATTAGGTTAAGAATCAGCAGTTTTCGAACGGCAAAATTGCATAAGACAGTGCCCTCCCCAAAACGCCCGCCCTTTTTTTTTAATGTGGAGAAATGCTCATGCGTTCTGCACTACCACGGGGAGATAGTGCAGTTATGTGGGACTCTAACCCACTAAAACTCCACGGTGTCCTCCTCTGCCGCTTACGGCGGGAACACGGGCACGCGTTAGCACTCATCCGTGAACCCACCGCGGCCGTCCGTCACCGGACCCTCCTCTGGGGAGTGCTCCCCATCACCGACGCACCAGAACACATGGCCCGAAGTGACCACCCCAGGGATCAAACCCGCACATGGGCGCCAGACGACCCCGTGTCTGGACACCCTTGGTCCCCCTGTGACGGGTCAGGTCATTGACCCCGCCGCCTGCCAATTTTCGGCCGCAGAGGATAGGGAGAGCGGCCAATGTCATACCAACACTCCTCCTCCCCTGCGGCCCAAACACGTCCGCCATCAGACGGTGGCGACCCCGTCAAGGCCGCGGAAGGTAGGGAGAGCGGCACACCGCAATACCGGCACTCCTCTCCCGCCGTGGCCTCCAACCCTCAGCCGCGATCCGCCTCAGTTGCGATGTCGCCCAAGCGGCACCGCAACCTACTTGTTGGCCGCTACGTCGTCGGCTTACAGGCAAAAGCCCTGACGAGCGGCCCCTCCTCGGATTCTTCTTCGCTTCACCGTGGGTGACCAAGCCACGGCTACTGAGCCCTCCCCCTCCCCCGCCTCGACAATGCGGGAACCCACCGGGGGGAAAACGGCCGCCCTTCACCACGAAGAACGTGTTAAAGACCAAGAAATTCAACTTAACTGATTAGAACTGAGCCTTAGGGTAAGAGCAACGATGTTTATGGCAATAAATATTCGATATGAAGTTATTTCTGCTTTAACATAATATCAAGGTATGGATGTGTAGGTATCATAGCCGGATGTGAATCGCAAAAGCTAGATAAGGTTTTCGGTGTGAATTTATTTATTCCCGTTTGTCAAACATCCGCGTCCTTTGATAGACGTATACCTCTGGTTTACCGTCGCAGTCGCTAAAATCTAACAAATAAGACCTGAAAAATCCTGGCATACTTTCACTGAGATAGTTGTGCTTACTGGCATAAATTCTGAATATTGTTCAAATACATGGTATTAGGAGGAGCAGTGGTGGGATTTAATTTTAACTAGCAAAATATGGACGGGTACACACATCTAGCCAACCCTTTCGGGGATACAGGCGTGAATATGATTATCCAGTTGGTCAACTAACAAACAAGTTAAATAGAAAAAGATCAGTGGTGGCACAGAGGTAGCGGCCCCGACTTACGAGTTGTAGGTCGTGGGTTCATGCCCAGGCAGGCGCTTTACTTTGTGTAAATTATTTCATCACCACTGCTCTCAAAACGGTGAAGTAAAACATCGTGAGGAAACCGGCATGTCCTAGAACCAAAAATTCGAAGACATGTGACATCTACCAACCCGCACTGGGCCCGCATGGTGGATTACAGCCCGCTCCCTCTCGAACAGAGGAGGCCTGTGTCCCAGCAGTGGGAACATTAAAGGCTGATTATGTAGAGACAAGTAAACAGGATCGTCGGATATGGTTGAATTTTAGTTAGATAAGTCGGTTAAAAATGATGGATGTTTTCGAATAAAATTTTATTTTATTAATAGAAAACAAACGGCTCGACTTTATCAAATTACATGTCAGTCGACAACATCCATCGGTTTCTTATTAAACTTCAACTATATCGACGATATAGATGAAGTATATCTCTTTTGCTGACTGGACATGGTATTAGGAATAGGTAAAAGAATGTCTTTAGTAACGAGAACTCACATTTCTGACCGAAATTTACGTTACCAACTCGTTTTATGTTAATACCACAGAAACCCTTTTACTCAAAATATTCCTATAACACCATGAGTGCTACGTTAGGTAGAGTTATTCAAACCCATTAAAAATTGCAAGTTTTAGGGTTACAGACAATCCTAACAAATCTAGGTAACTCGCTTTCGGAAAAAACTGTAGCAATCAATTTGGAAAATTGAATCAAGTTTTTTGGACTGGCAAGGTCGTTAGTTCTTTGCAGGATTTGTTCGCATTTGGTCAGATTGCAGAAGAATTCAGCCGGGCTGGGCAGCGTTTGAAAAGTTTTATTGAATCTTCTCTTTGCTTATTCCACAGAGCCTAAAGATTTGCCTGATATGACTTACGGAGTCGAAACGTGTACGGTCTCACGGCACGGCTGGTCCATAAATTTAAGCAAAGAATCAAAGTTGTCGACATAGCTCTCAGAATACCTGTTAGCAGTGGAATCGATGACCGTTGGGTTAGACATGTCTTAAGAGGACACCGCGAATCGGCAAACGTATTATAAGGTAGGTCAAGCTAGGTCATAAACGATGTCCGCAAATTAGCTGGAAGCAGGTGGATGAGACTTGCAGAGAATTGAGCTGAATGGCGGGCGTGCACATTGGACCTATGTTACTTCTGTAAAAAAATACTGTCGCCAATAAGTTCCTGACAAATAATTTGACGTTATTCCCGAAATATTGTATAAAGATGCATATGAAACACGAGATAATATTATAGAATATGTATATGATTATTACAGATAAAGCAACGTTCATGTGCAGTAAGTTCAAGGACATTAATAACGTTGTTATTGGCCTGGGAGTTCTATTTCACAAGCCCACTCAACTCCGCCTTATCCTCATAGGTATATGCTTGATTACGTTCTTTTGTTGGAAATCCTCCTCGGATATCCTTCTCTGAAGGGATTTGCTGGACTCGTCAGAGGGTCTTATTTCATAGAAACTTTATTGGATATATAATAAGGCCAGTGATGACGTCTGTAATAGACGAACGAGGCCTTTTTTACTCGTATGTGATGAATGAGCCGATGACCTTGAAGAAAAATTTTATTAAAAAAAAAACTTCAAAGCTGTGAAAAAGAAATATAAGACAGAAGGCAGCTGTCAAAACCTCGGATATGACGATAAATCTGCTCAATTAACATTTGTAAACATGCTGAAACCCTACACTGGTCCGAAACATATTACATTCTGAATTATTTCACATAAAATTCAAATATTTTCCATAAAATGTGTTCTCCTGAACAACAGTAAAGCGCGTTCAAAGGCAGACCGATATTGAAAAATTCCACTCATACATTTGAATAGAGCTCGTGCACGAGAAAGAAAACAATTGAATAACTTGAGACGTATCTTTATTTGGTGGGAATCCTTTCTAGACTATATTGGAACGCGGTGTAGGTTGATAAGGCAGCAGCTAACAACAAGCTTCATCTTTCTGACTGACTGACCCCTTGACAATTCAAAAGTGCCTGTAATTGGTTTATTTGAAATAAATGGTTTAGTTTGAGTGTAGGCGCGAGCCACGGAAGTATATCAATAGGTCATGTTTACTAATAACCAAACGGAACCAAAGGCGATCGGCTTGCCATCACTCTCTATTAACTGGTTCTAAAGCACATGCCACCAAAACATGGTGTTGAAAATCATTTATTTCAGCACTAGCATAAACAATATGTTGTCAGTTACCATAAACTTGCTCTTTAGTAACTTGTTAAACTCTTTCATTAAAAAGTGTTTATTAATCAATTAAATTCGTATTTACATTTCCCCTTTGTCCGTCCATCAAAGAGTGTCCATTACATTGTCAATCACTACTGGAGGCAAATTATACTGAACCGCGATCAGCGGCGAGATTATTAGTAATCAATACATCAATTTATTTACAAGTAATATCTATTACAGTATCAAGTGTAAACTTCGTTAAATTTAATTAATTAGGCATTGATTAAAGGCGATGTTTTCGATTCAGCGAGCCGTGAATTTCAGCATACCGCAACCAATTAGAGTGGTTGGTGCAGCCTTACACATACACAGTCATTTGCAGGCATTTCTAACTAATGCTGGGAATTTCAGTCGTACTAACTCTGAGCTGCTACTGAAATGCTACACGAACAATTTAACACTGACATTGGTAAGTTTTCAGAGCCGGTCATAGTTTTGCTTCGCTTTTCATATGTCGGAAACAATTTGTAACTCTCAATTGGTTTCAATTTATTCGGATAACGAGTATGTATTCCGTAATTTCAGTTAAATTATTTAGATACAATTTTATCATTGATGTGTGATTTCAGAATTTTATATCAGGGGGCCTAAAAAGGCCACTTTGGCAGAATCGTAAAAGGATAACATAATGGACAGTTAACCTTTAAGTTAATCGTATCAAATCCCATCGGTGAAGCATTTTTCAATATTTTTTTTTTTGTCTGCTAAAATACCAATCAATCCGATCCAAATCCAATCCCAATCTCTTTGATTATACCTACGTAGTGCAGCGAAAAGAAGAAAAACACGGACTGTCTTCGCCATATTACGATTCATAATGTTATCCTTTTATGATTGTCCAAAGTGGCCTTTTTAGGCCCCCTGGAGTTTTCATTCGATATTTTTGTTAGATTAAAAATAGAACATGTCGGTCGGACATGGTCATGTCGTAGTGAAAAAATAGCTTGATTTATTTTTGCGGGAACCATCCATAAATCACTTTAGTCATTAATCAATCATCGATCGGAATCTCAGCGAGAGGAAGTACCTAAGATGAAAGGAAACAAATCGAAATGACTCTAGAAATGGATTCTTTAACAATTCCCAGCTGGATACTACGACTAATGTAATTTCTCTGTAAGTCCTTTCGAACTCGTACGCCGGCGGTAGATACGTAGATACGCGCTACGTCCCGAATCTCTCCTAATCCCTCCATGCAAGCTTTGTGAGTTTTCCATCACATAATGTTTGTAGATAACACGCAGTTACTTTTGTTATCTCCATGACTCGTTCTCGGAACAGGTATTTCGTGTCATAAAAACAGAGCATAACGGGTAATTCAGGTAAACGATCGACTTGTTTCAGATGCGAAAGCGAGTAAACATAACATAACAACGTTACAGCGAATACGCCTACATTCGCAAACTCAATGAGGCCGTATCATGTAAGAAAATTGTACCAAACTTCATAATACGTGTAATCAATATTGATCAAAGACTTCTTCTTAAGTTTACGCAGAATATTTTGATGAATATTGATTGAGGTCTATCCATTTTGAAGACAAGATTTTCCCATGTCAATAAAGACTTTAATATAATAACTGACAGCCTTTTTTATTTAATTAAGGGTCGCCTACCCAAAAAGAAAGTAAGAAAATAAGTTTATTAGAAAGAAAGTAACACAAGGAAAAACAATAAGTTTAAGGAATGTGGCTTAATCCTATAATATGTCAGTGGCTAAAAACCCGGGTCCCGTTAGTAAAACAAATATTGAGAGATTTGAAGGGTGACTGTGAGTATTTGAAACCAGCGTAATATCGATTGTACAAATGTTTACTAATTTTAGTCATGTTTATATAAGAAATTTAGTAACGATGCTTTTTAGTAACGATGCTTTTTAATAACGATGCTTTTTTTAACTGAAAATGATCCAATTATATAACGAACATAACACACATATACACATAATTAGCTTATATGTTTCCACTGTTGGGATACAGGGCTCCTCTCTGTGAGGGTGATTACGAACTTATATCTATAAATATGCCGTCAAAGTTAGCCGTCGTTACATTGTTTTTGTTACATATTTTCGAACATAAGTCTCAGTCCCGTCTAGTCTTCTGGCACATAAATATATCTTTAGGCAGATCATACGTACGATGTAGGAATTGGATAGTAAATTTACGAGCCATGTTTTATAACCACATAACATCCGTTATTTATGATCAGAATAGACAAGAAACGAAAATGTCAACGGTATTCATCTTCATGGCTTGGAAATATGTGATGTTTAGGAAATTGCTCCTACAGTATTTATTAAATTGCCTTTATGTTTCGCTCATATTAAAAGTGTACTTTGTAAACAAGGATATTACAAATTAGAGGATTACATCCAAGATAAGAATGCTTGGAAACAGGTTGGTCCTGCTCTATGGGACAATCTAGAGTGTAAACAAATCAAACTGGTTGTTAATTAATTTATATTTTTTTTTCATTTTTATGACATTGATTTTTACATTCTGTGACTGCTGTAACTCACACACTTGTTAAAATTCTAGAAAAATCATCTACTTTTACAATATTTGTAAATATGTGAACACCATGTATCTATAACATAATTGATTTACATACCTGTCATTGCTTTATTTTTAATTATTTTTACCTTTTGTGGTAGACGAATTTTATTCTAGGTGCATCGTCTTCACATATAATTATACTAGCTGTTCCCCGCGGTGTCACCCGCTGCTCAGCGCCTAAAGGTCATAGCGAATTGTTATATAGCCTATAGCCATCCTTGATAAATGGACTATTCAACACAAAAATAATTTTTAAATTCTAACCAGTAGTTCCTGAGATTACCGCGTTCAAACAAACAAACTCTTCAGCTTTATAATATTAGTGTAGGTTATAATATTAGTATAGATAATGCATGTAGGTATACAAAATCTTGTAAAACATTTTAACACATTGAAGGACACTGAACGAGATACAATAGTATTGTTATTACGTCGAGGAGCGTTAAGTGTCCCGCAAAGTGTTAAAATAGATACGGTGAAGTTTTTTGCTCCGTACGAAAACTACCTTTTGGAAGGGGCGACTAGAATCAATAGAATCAATTGTATTTTATTGTAATTTTTGACGTTCAAAGGTGCTTTTTATGTGTCTAATTGAAATAAATGATTTGACATCAATTTCTAGGTCATAATCAGCCTATAATGTTCCCACTGCTGGGACACAGGCCTCCTCTCACAGAGAGAGAGTGGGCCATAATCCACCACGCGGGCAAAGTGCGGGTTGGTAGATATCACATGTCTTCGAATTTTTGGCTCTAGGACATGCCGGGTTCCTCACGATGTTTTCCTTCAATGTTTTGAAGAGCAGTAGTGATGAAATTATTTACACAAAGTAAATCGCCTGCCTGGGTTCGAAGTGTCCATCCACTGCTCTAGGGCCACCACTGCTCATTCATTTCTAGGTGACAAGGTTTCCCCAACTAAAAAGGTACTGTACAAAGGTGGTCTTAATGCAGGCATTAAGACCACCTTTGTACAGTACCTTTTTAGTTAAAAAATAATAATAATAATATCCCTAACATCCCTGATGTCTCAGGAGACATCAGGGATATTACGGAAGCACAATCATCAAACAGTGCTCGTGCATTAACTCTAGACTGAAAAAAAATCTACGATGAAATATAATGCTCAGCGTTCAATGGTCATAACTATATTATACAGACATAGGTATTCCTAATCCTCGCATAGTAGAGCGCCTGCCAGCTTCGTGATGACCTATTTCTCCAAGTTTAAAACTTACAACTTATGCAGGATTACAAAAGTTAATAATTCCTAGTTTTCTTCTCATTTTACATTTACTGGCACATTATGAGTCATTGCAGAAGAGAATTACGTGTTCCAACTATGTACCCTGTATTTTAGTTTGTTTTGTTAAATAGAAATTATGTAGGTATGTATATTTCTCTATTAGTAGAATATAGGTCTGACAACCAGTCTTACCAAAGGGTTTCTTATTACCCAGTAACTGGGTTGTGGAATGTCAGATAGACCGTCGCTCCATGTAAAATACAGGTTAGATTAGAAACCGACCTTAACATAGTTGGAAAAAGGCTAGGTAGATGTTAAGATATAAATGTAGTTCTGTATATGAACGGGGAACAGTAAAACACAGATTAGTCTCCGTATTGTTTGTACCTACGTACATAATTTACCGTAAGCTTTGTACAGGAGCGTCCCGACCGACGCCGCGCCGCCGCCATAACTGCTATTATTTTCTTTGATCTCAATTCACCGCTACTAGCCGCACATAGAAACAATTTAAATCTTCATTCTCGATTGAATAGCGCTGAACGTTAAGCTGGAAATCCGCGCCCTTTATTAGGAATAACTTTTTATTGCAAACAATAAGCTGCTTTGTTCGTTGCGCGGATTCATTTCTTTTTTATTTTGTTGG
The DNA here is from genome assembly GCA_916614155.1 of Mesoligia furuncula. NCBI lineage: Eukaryota > Metazoa > Arthropoda > Insecta > Lepidoptera > Noctuidae > Mesoligia > Mesoligia furuncula. The sequence goes on along the minus strand of OU744803.1, from coordinate 12,277,887 downwards.
AGTATTTTGTTACTTATTTCAAGTGCCTTTTGTGCCGAGCTGGGCGGATATCGAACATATCTGTTGTCGTAAAGAGGTATTGAAGATTATATATTATTATATTATATTCTATTTGAAGTTTTTCCTATTCATTTGAATGTCTAGTTTTATTCTTGTGTCATTAATCGTCATTCTACTATCTACACATTTAGACCTTCAATATGAGTAACAATGAAACTTTATAATTTCAGGAACGTCAATAATATAAGACAAGGTCTTAAATACCTACCTGCTTGTTATTTTAAACATAGTCTGTAAATTATCACGTTCATTTCGTAATTAGAGTAGATTAGGAGCAAGTACTTAGCTGTAAGTAGCACGGTTGAAACTAATATAAACAGAAATAACAAGTGACGGCGCGCTATTTTTAATAAACTGCACAGAATGCATAAGCTCTCATTTGATATTCCTTCTACGTACGGTGGTGAATAATTATGAGATCTTTCTTTCTGATCTCGACCTACTGGATAATATATCATTTCGCACTTTGCAAATGATATATTACGCTGTTAAAATATGATTCCTTTTGGCATAGCTGTATTTTCTTCAAGTTTGTGAAAGTTTTCTGTTCGCAGTGGCGTCAGGAACTCATACGACTTTTTATGATTTACGAGCTCAAAGTTGTACACTTGCTTGTTTTCTTACTAGTCGCGGTTTTAGGAACTTATTTCTTTACCTTGGCTCGTGGCATTGCACCCAGTATTTTAATATTTCTTTGTGTAAACTTGCCGAAGAATCACTCAGTTATATTAAATTTGAGAAATGGAATACGGGAACATTTTCCTTATGAAAGGCTGTCATCAACAAGTAGTTGTTGACAGAACATCTGGTTGGAAGTAATAGATTGTTTGACTTGCGCCATGTGTACTTGAGCTGTATCTTAGATACAGAGAGTCGTACCTAATTAAGTGATTACGGCAACGCGCTCCCTGCGGCTTCAGATCTACTTCTGAATAACATTAGTTTAATTTTGATAGGTAGTAATAAGTCAATATTAATAACGTAGGTAGTACGTAGGTAGTAGTAGGTAAAGTTGGCTAGTGTACCTACTCGTAGGGTAAGTAAATATATGATATAATTATAAAACCTGTAATATTTACAAGATATTATAACAACTGAATCTATAATTTTATTTGATATAATGATCAGTAATAAAAGATTGATATAATTTTAAAATAACTAATTTCTATAAGCATAACAAACAATGAATATACAATTGTTTGATATACCACTCAAAAGACATGAAACCTATAAAGGGCTGATTTTTCCAACGCCCAGATAACTTTATCGGAGGAATAATTTTGAAATTTTGACAGTTCTTCCATAAAAAACTGTCTGACGTCAATTTTATTCCACGATTTTTTTTTGTAATTTCTATCATAGGTATACCTAGTGACTTATTACCAACTGCCAAGATAGCTCGATAGCTAAGGTGGGGGCTCCGCCCCGCTCCCGCCTTAGCATTCTAACCTAACCTATCCGAGTCGAATTGCTTTGAATCGGGGTGTTAACCTTAATGATGGTATTAATATATATTTTAAACGATAGACCTAATGATTTTCGATTAAATAAACGTTATATCCAATAACGTCATACGAAATAAGTTTTAGAGTATATAAATTTTATATGTAAAGAAATTATATCAACAGTTGGTATATCTCACGTTTATTACATCTTGTGAACGTTATTGAAATAAAAATATATCAAACTAGCTGTGCCCGCGACTTCGTCCGCGTGGAATAGTGACTTTTAGGGCAGCATATTTTGAATTACATATACCATCTACAGACCGGGCATTTGCTGTCCGAACCCTCTGAGAACTCAGGCGAATTTAATTGAAAGTCTCAGACTCACGCGATAGTGCTTGAGCTTCACGATCGGCAGTGAGAAGTATTTCTCGTTCTTCCTGTGTTTCCTGAGACCGAGCATTTGCTGTCCGAACCCTCTGAGAACTCAGACGAATTTCCCTATCAGTGAAAGTCTCAGACTCACACGATAGTGCATGAGCTTAACGATCGGCAGTGAGACGTATTTCCCGTTCGTCCTGTGTCTCCTGGGATCGAGCATTTGTTGTCCGTACTCTCTAGGAGCTCAGGCGGGTTTCCCTGACAGCAAAAGTCTCAGACTCACGCGATAGCGCGTGAGCTTCGCGATCGACAGATAAACGTGCCTTTCGTTGTTCCCCGTTTTCCCTATTTCGAGTTGTCATCATTCGAGAACGATTTGAACTCAGTCGAGATTCTCGCTGAGTCGAAGTTTCTGCAGCACGAAACCTAGCCTGATGCAGAGAGCCTTTTGCCTCACGACCTTCTTCAGATTCCTGTGATCGAACTAATCTCATCCTTTTAGCATTTCTGCTACATTGGGAGAGGTTGGATCTTCTTCGAGGCATTCTTACAAAAAAATAGTACTTACTACTTAACACACAGTTATTTAGTTAACATGTACTATCGTAAACAATTAAATTATAAATACTTACAGATTATTATACAGTCTAAAATTATCACAGTTTAAGTAATAAGTGTTAAGACGTGTAAACCAAACGTCATCATTTCAGCCGATAGACGTCCACTGCTGGACATAGGCCTCCCCAAATTTTGGAGGGGTTTGCCATAATCGCCACGCTTGGCAGGCGGGTTGGCGATCGCAGTATACTATGGTGGTGGAATGCATAGAGAATGCTGCTGCCCATTCTCCGGTGAGACCCTTAGTCGCCTTTTACGACACTCACGGGAAGTAAGGGGTGGTGCTATTCTTTAAGTCCGACACCACACAGACAAACGTACTAACTTTATAAAACAAAAGAATTGCTAGAAAAAATAATTACTAACCTAAGCTAATGAACTTATACTTAATAAAGAAAATCAAGAAAAGAAATGCCTAACCTATACCAAATACTTATAATATTTATATACAAACCCTAAATACAAATTAAGATAAGTATACCGAAAATCAGGGAAAGAAATGCCTAACCAATAATAAATACTTACAATATTTATTTACAAACCCTAAATAAAAATTAAGATTAGTAAATACCCAAAAATCAAGGAAAGAACCGCCTAACCTATACCAAATACTAACAATATTTATTTACAAAATTTTAAAGAAAATTAAGAAAAAGAACCTAACCTACAAACCCTAAAATATAAATAAATGAAATATGCAAACAGTCAGTATTCAAGTGAATCGCAATAATCGAATCCAACTATTCGCCTATACTCTCCAGGATACGTGCGTTCGCTACGAATAACTGAATCCTTATGGCAGCGGCGCGTTTTCTTTTGAAATGGTCATCTCGCAGTTCAACCTGAGGGGTTGTCGACTGCTTAACCTGGCTTTCCTGTGGATGCCTCAATAAATTAAGGCCTCCAGCCAGGGCATAATACACAACTTAACTACACAATATAGACTTAAAAACTAAGCGACTACACGCTAAGGGCACCCCCTGTGGGGTACGGACCTTGGCTTAGGGCGTCGCTAGGAGAGGGCAGCAAGGGACAGGCTGGATCGGAATTATGGCAGCGGCGCGGCTCTCAGCGCGCTTTATATATACAGCCACGGATGCGCAGGCGCGAAGCGTTTACGTACTCTGATAGAATACCTTAAGGCGAGGTTTTCCCGGACCGATAGGCATAGAAAACACTACCTCAGCCCCCGCCAGTTGAACGCGGCGTATTTAACTACGATGCGCTGAGCGGGACCGCGCCACGTGACACGTTGTGACCGCGACTAACCTTTGTGCAATGAATGCGCGCCACGAAACAGACAAATACAGTAGATCAACTTTGATGTTATATTTTATTTTTAATGAATAAAATTTGTATGTAGGAACTTATCATCTACGCTTGATAAATTCTCATGACAGTTTCCGGTTAGTAAAAATTAGGTTAGTTTGGCAAAGAAACGCACTATGTAAAAAATCTAAGGTAAGTTTGTACCTATATTTAAAATACACATACCATCAACAACATGTCAAAAAATCTCACAAATCAGACTTTTTTCAAAATAAAATTTAACGAGAGGTGTCGCGGGACACCCGGATGGAACGACGTTCCTTTCACTATACATATACTATGCGTTTCAGATGAGAAGATATGTTCTGGACAACTTCACTCACAACTTGTCAATAATGTAGTGTTAGCAACGAAAACAACAAAATCAATTAAGCAAACTTTATTTTTATGTTATAAACAGAAAAAATTAAGAAAATGAAAATAATATACAATAAAAAATATAACTATCCGAATTGAGAACCTCCTCCTTTTTTGAAGTCGGTTATAAAACGTATTTAATAATTATTAAAATTAACTGTTTGTGACACAGAAGCAGACGCCACATTCTCAAAATTCACTATTTGTGATACAGAAGTGGAAACAATAGCAGGTGTTGCAATATTTTCTTTGTTTTCTCGCATTTTTATTTTTCTTATATCCATTCCTCTAATATGTCGGGGATCTATGATTTCAGGCAATAGACACTGCATATAAAAATTAATAAGTTTTTTTTTCCCATTTTTTTTTCCCAAAATTTACTATCTTTCACTATCTTGATTACATGTACGGGTATTGTTTTACCTGACCATGTACCAAACAAGCAATATTGTCTCCCGGTAACATGGAGTTGGTCCTGAAATTATATTGCATTAATTTTTCAGAGATCAGACTGTAAACGTTCTTAAAATTACGAGAATTGCCCCTCTGGTGTGCAATCGACGTTTAAGAGATAGCTTACTATAATCACGTGTATTAATTATTTTCGATATTTTTTTTACTCTGATATCATTTTAGTTTTTGTACATCGTACTCGGTACTAGTACTGATCAACAAAGTTAACGTATGTATTTAGGCAATCGGTATAAAAACATTTAAGATTCATTTCTTCTCTACTTGTTAACATATAGTTTAGTAAGACTTACTTATTTGCTGTTTCAACTTCTGAATTATCTGCAGTTAAAAAGTTCTCTGAAATCTTGTCTCTATCTTGTACTAATTTCTGTTTGACTTACAGTACTTTGAGGTTCACTAATAGTGTTTAAGGTTGTTCTGTAACAGTGTTATAAACATTATGAGTCATGAATCGCAATCTATATTCAATTTATAACTTAACACTATTATCTCCATAATTAAGATGGTCATGATGATTATATTCATGACAATCATGAGTACAATCAATATTACTTTTATAATTGTTAGTACGTAATGACTAAAGTTTTATGTTTTGAAGAAAGTACTTACGTATGACTATGAAAAGTAGTATCAGGGTTATCTAGAGTCTGAACAACACCCCTGAGTATATTTTTTCTCATTGAAACGCTGCAAAATAAATGTTGACATTATAGTGGCATTTCAAATCGTTTAAATTATACATTTTACACGTATATTTTATAATTGTTATATAAGTTTAGCAATATTTCGAAGTTATTGAGCAAAGAAAATAATCATTTCAACGAATTTAATAACAAACCTACTGTACTTTTTTGTACAGTGTCGCGTCTAAACAATGGTCGTAACATTTTCGTGCTTTTCCGTCAAAGAAAATCATTTATTTACACTAATAATATGTTACCTATATAATATTATTATATATTTTTTTACAAGCTTTTATCTTTTATATTATAAAGAGATAATATTGTAAGTTTTGTATGTATAGGGTAATCTCTGAAACTACTGATCCGAGTTAGAAAATTCTTTCACAAAAAATTTTTCAATAGGTAGTTACATTATTAAGGAGTGCTACACGCTATTTTTATTCTGATAAAGATATATTTTCCATAGGAAATCATAATAAATGTAATTGAAGTCGAAAAAAACTCGTCGCTCGGCCGCTTATATTGCTAACGCTCGCTAAACCATACGAGGAACATCAAAATAATGTAGGTACTACAGAATTGTATATCTTGATAATGCCCTCAAAAAAGTTCGCGATGGTATATGTCTATATTATAAGGATAACTTACAGTAACCACTTTTATCTTTTTAAAATCAATAAAATATAATGAGTGACTTTCGAAGCAATTTTGACATACATTGTATTAATCCTTATCTCATTAAATAGGTATGTTAGTAAAATTAAGCATTCAATTTAGATCAAAACTGCAGTTTACAGCATGTCATTAGAATGAATACTTTAGAAGATATCACAGTATTAAAATTACGCGCACAACAAAACAAAAAAAAAACAAAAGAACGGAAAAGTCTTCCTCAACAACGTATTATTACTTATGCAAGTAATCTGATAAAATAAAACTACTAGGCAAAATTGTAGTGCTACTATAGTATTGATAATTTGATAATGAATTACTTACCATTTCTTGAGTTGATATTTTCGTAATGCCCGAGGTGTCAATTTCCTGTATGAACTTTTGTTCTTTGATAAATTCTTGCAAATATTCGTACAAATAATTATCATTTATCAATATCTTTTTCTCTCTGTCTTCGATATTTTCTGCCTTTGACATTTTATTTCTTAGTTTAGTTTTCAAGTTGTGTACTGCTGTTTTGTTAGACATAGATAAAAACTTATTCGCATACATACATGCATAACATGAAGCTAGGTATTTTAACTGGAGTTTTATCGTTTTAGACGAAATCTCCAGTAAATTATAATGAAAACTGTAGAAATTGGTACTTAAACAGAAAACAGGGATGTCTTGGTGAAAACAGTAAATCTACTGTTAAAACAGTAGGGTTGGCAACACTGTGCGTAATGTTTCTTATACATATAATGGAAAGCGCAAACGCGGAAAAAATTGGCGTGCGTCCGTCCTCGAAGACCTCTCGGCCGGCACTAAACGGCCCGCTCGAAATCGAATTGCTCAATATCGTATGATTTTTGTTCTTACAAAAATAAATAGCCACTTATATAAAAATCTACCTTACCCAGCGCTAGAAAAAATTAAAACCTATTTTTTGATACATTACTTAGATGGTTTCGTAATATAATTTTTTGTTAAGAAGTACATTTGAAAAATCGATTTAGTGTCATCTTTGCGATTTTTTTTTATCGAGTCAATTATTAGTAATTACGTTTCCGTCTTTATACAGCGCTTGACCATATGTTCAATTTTGTTAAAATGATTTTTATTTTGCGGAATATTTACATTATTTAGATATACATAGCTCCAAAAAACTTAAAAATGGTACAACCTCGCCTTAACAAATGTTCGCCGTGATACTTTAAATTGACATAACTTTTTTATTTATGAACCGATTGACATGAAATAAACACTAAATGTTAAGTGAAGCTTACTAAAATATATTAGTGAAAACCGCATCTAAATCGAATAAGCCGTTTCTGATATTAGCGTGCACAAACACAGCAGACAAACAGACAAACAGATAAACAGACAAACAGACAAAAAAAAATTTAATTACAATTTCGGGTTCGGCATCGATATAATAACAACCCCTGCTACTTTTTTTAAATATATTTCCATTGTACAGACACCACTTTTCTACAATTTTATTATATGTATAGATAGATAACGTTTTAGGATATGAGACGCATCCAATATTTCCGGAACATCGCCAAGCGGTTGGTTGACTCTCTACGTCACCAGAGAGAGGGCTGGCCTATTTTTAATCGACTTCAAAAAGGAGGTTTTGTATTCGACCCGTAATGTTCGTGTGTATGTTTGTATGTCCGCGATTTTCTCAAAAAGTAATGAATCGATTTTGATGTTTCTTTCACTAACGTGATCTACGTACTTTCAGGGAGGTTTTGGTATACAATACATTAGGTAATTATTCTCATATACGAAGTTATATGCATAAATGTACTGCATCTCCGGCGTTTCTATGCGAATTTTGATGATTCTTCTAGTCGGTATCTTCAATTCTTCAATGCAATTGTATATCTAAAGGTATGCGTCAGGGGTGGTCCCATATAAAGATTAACTTTGCTTGGGTAGTTTATGAGTTAACTTTAATAATACGATTTTTTTCCATTTAGTTTATATTAATCATGTTTTAATAACTTCCTGACACTGATATTTTCATAGCAAGTAGTGTTAATTGAATTAGTGTGGGGTAGGTACAACTAAAAGTGAAAAAAAACAACCGACTTCCAAAAAAACGAAACTTGTCCAAAAACGAAAATGCGGAACTCTATGTGCGGAACCAACGACACCGACTTCCGAAATTAAAGTTATATTTCACATTTTAGTGATTTTTTGGGAGACGGTTTTTTTTGTAAAAATGTTTATAGCCCAAAGAATCAGCATTGCTATCCAATGTGGTAATGCTGCCAGCCTTTTGGGCACTTATACCATTGACAGCGATGCGGACGAATTTTTTGATGCCCATTGAGCTCCACCCTTTTTATTTTCTAACTTTTAATTAGAAACTTGTAGGTATATAATTATAATAATTATAAATGCGAAAGTAAGTTTGTTTGTTTGTTTTTGTACCTTTTCACGCCTAAACCACTGAACCGATCATCCTGAAATTTTGCATATATAGGTACCTATACGTTGTCAGATGTACGTATGTAAAGTAAAAAGTGCTGTTCCCGAGGAAAACAACAATAGGTAACGTTAATATGATAATAGACAGCTGCATCCGGTTAGACTAGAAGCCGACCGCAACTTAGTCGGGAAAACGCTAGGCAGATGATGAGATGGCGCCACGTGTCTTTCGACTCATTTGATTGACAAATTCTAAATTAACGCGAGCGAAGCCGCGGACAAAAACTAGTAAATTTGTATTATAGTTTTAGCACGTTGTTGTCACAGTGTTGCCGCCGCTACAAACGTACTGGTGTGAGCGGGACAGCGAGCGCCGCACCAACGACTCGCCTGATTGCCAGAGACCATCAAGACCGCCGCGGAGTGCACACGTAGTACAAAATCACATAGTTATACGTCATACCATACGAACATTTTTCTTGAAAGTTAAAATTTTGTAAAAAGTAAATTACCTAGTAAATGTTAACAGTATACCAACAACGTCGTTTTACTGAAGAGGCCCCAAGAAGATACCCAACATAAAATTTGGCGACCGTGACAGGACGTCGCGCGGACGCGTGACGTGGAAGAACGAGCTGAGCAAGAGGATCCAGGGCGAGACAGCAGGTTGACTCCATCTACAAGGACGCAATTCCAGGGGAGTGCCCGATCCATCCATTATCTTTTCCACAGTCCTATTATATCCTTCACCTATTTAATTTGCCAAGGCTTGGGCTTAACAGTAAATAAACCATCTTATGTTCATGCTGCCTATCCAGTGATACTGCCTATCCAGTGCAAACTAGCTATCGCCCGTGCTATCGCTGTGGCTTTATTTGTGCTGACTCCATTTTCATAAGGTGTTGCGAGTTCTAATGATGACAAATTTAAGTGTGAATAAGTCCATGATTGAATAAGTTAATATTATTGCATTCCATTTACCTACCTACATACTAATTGTGAACAAAGGTAGGTCCCATAATAAAAAATTGTAGTGCAGTGTGAGTAATTAGCCGACCGAACTTTCCAGAGGTTTCGAGCGCCAGCGCGAGCGCGCAAACATCGAGCGAAGACAAAGGATCACGCGGTCGGTTATTGATAACGCGTGATCTACCTGTGGTTCACAACTACGAGTTAGCGAGTGGGAATCAGGTTTGCGGGACTAACGGTATTTATATTGTTTTCATTTATTTTGTCATCGAGAATGTCTGAAACAGAATTTAAGGATTTATCTAAGAAACGTAGCACGATTAAAGGAAGGATTACTCATTTTAAAAACTATTTGAATGAATTTCAGAATTTAAAAAATGTGACACAAAAACACATTAAGGAATTAGGTTTACGATTATCAAAGTTTGAGGTTTTATTTAACGAGTTTGATACAATTCAGAGTAGAATAGAAGTTTTATCGGATGATAGTGATGTGCAACTTGTTGAGCGTTCTGAAATGGAAAACCAGTTTTATTCTTTGATTACTTTAGCTCAAGAAACAGTGCAGCTGAATCAAGAACAGTTTAGTGACGCTGATGATAACTTTTCTAAAACTAAAGCAAATTCGTGTAGTCATGATAACATAAATGTTAAGTTACCTATGATTCAACTGCCTGTTTTCGATGGAGATTATAGCAAGTGGCTCGAGTTCCGAGACACTTTTAAATCATTGATACATGATAATACAAAAATAAGTGGTATCAATAAATTTCATTATTTACGTTCATCATTGCAGGGTAGTGCTTCGGTTGTTATCAAATCTTTAGAAATTTCTAATGATAATTATGATATTGCTTGGCAACTTATATGTGAAAGATTTGATAACAAAGGTCAACTTATTACTAATCATTTTCAGGATTTATTAAGTATTGAATCATTGCCTAACGAATCCGATGAATTACTTAGAAACTTAGTAGATCACATCACAAAGCATTTACGAGCTCTTAACACATTGGGGGAGCCCACTGATAATTGGGATTCATTAATTGTTCATATGTTCGCATACAAATTAGATTCAGTAACATTGCGTAAATGGGAAGAAATTAAGGACCGTCGACGTTCACCTACGTTACAGGAGTTTAAGGAGTTCTTGCGGAAAAGGGCTGACGTTTTAGAATCCTTACCCCGAACCAGTTCTGCGTCTAAAAAACCTGAAACAAACAAAAAATTAGATAAACACCAAAAATCATTTGTGGCTTCTGCTTCTGAGTCAGGTACTCAGAATGCATCAAAAATTAAATGTTTATTGTGTAGTGGTGAACATCGTATCTATGCATGCAATAAGTTTCTTGATATGTCTCCTGAATTACGTTATACTGAAGTTTTAAAGTTGAAGTTGTGTGCAAACTGTTTTCGTGGCGGTCATTTTGCAAGTCAATGTCGATTAGGCCCATGTCGAGAGTGCGGTCGTAGACATCATACATTGTTACATAAGTCTAAGCCAGTTACGGCAAATAATGTTGTTCAAATCAATGAAGTTAGTGAGGTAACAAACACTAACGATCCAAGCAATGATAGCAAGAATGCACATTCGGTTTCATTATCCTCCTGTGTAACAAGTCAGGTCTTGTTATCAACAGCAGTTGTTAAAATCGTGGATGAGAGAACGAATCAGTGCCATGATGTACGAGCCTTATTGGACTCAGGTAGTCAGTCATCTTTTATAATTAGTTCATTAAAAAATAGGTTAGGCCTTCTGAGTCAAAAGGTACCATCGGTTAATGTAACAGGCATCAATAACATGTGTTTCAATACAATGGAAAGGTGTACAATTACACTGAAGCTTAAACAGTTTACAAAGAAAGTAAACTGTTTAACAATTAATCAAATTTCTAAAAATTTACCTTCTGAGGAAGTGGATATCACAAACTTTGATATTCCACAAAACATACAATTGGCAGATCCGACATTTTATCGTCCCTCTCAAGTTGAATTATTACTAGGGGCAGACGTTTTTTGGGATCTGATTATAGCAGGTCAAATAAAGCTCGGACACAACAAACCAATGTTAAACAATTCGTTGTTAGGATGGTTAGTGGTTGGTCCGACGATGTGTGCCAGTTACGACAAAGGTAATAACATAAATTGTAATTTTAGTCAAGAAATAAGAAATCAGTTACGTAAATTTTGGGAACTTGAGGAATTACCCTCTAAGTTACCCTGGAATCAAGAAGAAACATTGTGCGAAGATCATTTTGTAAAAAATACTCATAGGTTAAATAACGGTAAATTTTGCGTGAGTTTGCCGTTGAAGGGCGATCCACTGGACTTAGGTGATTCATTTACAATGTCATTTAAACGGTTAATCCAGTTGGAGAAACGGTTCCGACGGCAACCTCATGTCAAACAACAATATTGTGAATTCATTCAAGAATATAAAGACTTGGGCCATTTGTCGGAGATTGAAAAACCTGAAGTGGCGAATTATTTACCTCACCACCCAGTTTTACGGGATAAAAGTGAAACAACAAAATGCCGTGTTGTTTTCGATGCTTCGGCAAAAACTACTTCAGGTCTTTCACTTAATGATATCTTAATGGTAGGGCCTACGATTCAGGAAGACATCTTTTCAATTCTCGTTCGCTTTCGTCAGCATAGGTTTGTATTAATAGGAGATATTGAAAAGATGTATCGCCAAATAGTACTCGAAGAAAAGCACAGACATTTACAGATGATCCTTTGGAGAAATAATGAAAACGAACCGTTGCAATACTTACAGTTAAATACAGTCACGTACGGAACATCTTCGGCACCATTTTTAAGTGTCAGATTTTTATTCGAAGTGGCTGATTCCTGTGATGATGAACTCATAACCAATATAATAAAACACGATTTTTACGTCGACGATCTGTGTACTGGTCATCAGGATCCTGAAAAGTTAAAATACATATTAGAATCAATAAAGAACACATTAAATACAGCTCAAATGAATCTACGTAAAATTAAATCTAATTGTACTTACCTTTTTAATGATGATAAAATGTTTCACGGACAAAGCAATGTTGAATTTACTAAAGAATGTAGCACACTAGGAATAAAGTGGAATCCGTCAACGGACAGATTGATGATAAATTTACCTGATTGTAAGCAACAGAATAATGATCCTAATAAGTGTACGAAACGTATCATTATATCAATCGTAGCAAGTATATTTGACCCACTTGGGGTTTTTAGTGTCTGCACAATATTATTGAAGAGTTTATTACAAGAACTTTGGTCATTAAAATTACACTGGGATGATGATGTACCTATCAATATAAGAAACTTATGGCAAAAAATGTTTAAGGGTTTTCGTACACTGTCCCTATTCGAAATTGAACGTTATGGTATGTGTGATAACCCAAACCACATAGAAATTCATGTATTTTGCGATGCATCTATAAAGGCGTATGCCGCCTGTATATACATTCGCAGTATCGACAATAACGGTGTAGTTTCGGTCAAGCTCCTATGCGCTAAAGCTAAAGTTTCACCTCTAAAAGCAATTACGATACCTAGATTAGAATTATGTGGTGCCCTACTCGGGAGTCGCCTCTGTGATAGGGTCACGAAAGCTTTACGTTGCAATGTTAGTAGGTATGTATATTGGACTGATTCACAAATAGTATTGTCATGGTTAAAAACAACTACACCTGCGAAATTAAAAACTTTTGTCTCGAATCGTATCTCAGAAATTACTGATTTGTCTCGTCGTGGAGTATGGAAATATGTTCCGTCTGCTCTGAACCCGGCAGACCTAGCATCACGAGGTATTTTACCAGAGGAATTGCCTGAAGCCAAGTTATGGTGGAATGGGCCGTCCTTCCTGCTGCACGATGAAACAGATTGGCCTTCTCAATCGTTCAAGTTAGGCTTGGATTTACCAGAGATTAAGGTAGCAACCGTAACATTAAAGCAATCTGACAAAGATATTATAGACATTGAAAGATTTTCAAAGTTCAACAAACTAAGAAGAACAGTTGCTTTCGTGTTACGATTTATACATAATTGTAAACATTCTAATAATAAGAGGCAAGGTTCATTAACAGTGATGGAATTGCAAACAGCTGACATCAAATTAATTTCCCTTGCACAATGCAGGTCATTTGAAAATGAAATAAATTCTTTAAAAAAGGGCACAACAATTAATATTAAGTCAAAAATTCTAAGTTTAAATCCATATCTTGATGCAGATGGTGTTATGCGCGTGGGAGGCAGGTTAGATAATTCTACATATGATAACAATAAAAAACATCCCGTGATTGTTGATTCAAAACACCACCTAACAAAACTTTTATTTGAACATTATCATTTACAGTTATTACATGCAGGCCCGCAGCTACTACTTTCAAGCGTACGCGAAATGTATTGGCCAGTAGGAGGAAGACATTTAGCACGGCAGACGTACCGAAAATGCGTAACATGTAGACGTGTGAAAGGAGAAGTTGCTGGCCAGATCATGGGAGGTTTACCATCTCAGCGTATAACACCAGGGTATCCATTCCAGATTGTAGGAACAGATTATGCTGGTCCCTTTTATATTATAAATAAAAGGGGCCGCGGTGCAAGGTTGCTTAAAGCTTATTTATGTTTATTCATATGTTTTAAAACAAAGGCAGTTCATTTAGAACTTGCGGGTGATTTAAGCACTCAAAGTTTCATTTTAGCCTTTAGACGATTTATTTCAAGAAGAGGAAAACCTCTCGAGATATTTTCCGATAATGGTAGAAACTTTGTAGGAGCTAGTAAAGAGTTAGGAAAGTTTCTTACCGAATTAAGTGATTCTGTATCAGACAATTTTTCTAGTGAAGGTATACAATTCAGATTCTCACCCGCTTACTCGCCAAACTACGGTGGGCTTTATGAGGCCGCTATAAAGTCGGCTAAGTTCCACATCAAACGCATAGTGGGAAATATACACTTAACTGCTGAAGAACTCACTACTGTGTTCGTCCAGGTCGAGGCAATATTAAATTCTCGACCTCTCTATCCACTGTCATCCGATCCTCACGACCTCTCCCCATTGTCCCCAGGGCACTTCCTCATCGGAAGACCACTGACGTCACTGCCGGCTCCAGACTTACGGGAAGTCAAGACTCACCTACTGCATCGCTACGCCAAAATCGAGCAAATGCGTCAGCACTTTTGGTCACGGTGGAGCCGTGAATACATTTGCGAACTTCAGCAGCGCACAAAATGGCTTACAAAAAGGCCTAATATGCAACCAGGACAACTTGTGCTGATTAAGGAAGAGCACAGTCCACCAATCAAATGGCCGCTTGGTAGGATCAAGCAATTCTATCCTGGGACAGATGGCTGCAGCAGGGTTGCGGACGTGGAAACCACAAGGGGAACCATTCGCCGCGCAATCACCAGACTATGTCCTCTTCTGGACGAGGACACAGAAGTGCTTGAAGCCCCCTAGGCCTTCAAGGGCCGGGAGATTGTTGCCGCCGCTACAAACGTACTGGTGTGAGCGGGACAGCGAGCGCCGCGCCAACGACTCGCCTGATTGCCAGAGACCATCAAGACCGCCGCGGAGTGCGCACGTAGTACAAAATCACATAGTTATACGTCATACCATACGAACATTTCTCTTGAAAGTTAAAATTTTGTAAAAAGTAAATTACCTAGTAAATGTTAACAGTATACCAACAACGTCGTTTTACTGAAGAGGCCCCAAGAAGATACCCAACACACAGTTATATTAAATGTTTATTAATAATAGCCTTAGTTGCGTAATATCTATTCATTATTTATTATTACGGCACGTAATCCGACTCGACTGGAGAGAGGTCACGAAGGACCAACGGCTTAACGTGCTTTCCGAGGTATCGGCCCGGGGTATCACACTGCCAACTTCCAAACTCCGGGCTGTTCCTAAGAAATCCTTAATGAAAAAACCTATTATCACTTTACCCGACGCTTGCGACCATGAGACCAACGGCACAAAATACAGAGAGTACAGAAGGCAATTTACATACAAAGTGCGCTCGAGCAACGCACACATAGACACCGCTCACGGACACGTTATCTCGGACTGGTTGGGACTAGTGCGAGCGCGAGTGCCATCCGCTTGAGACACGCGTCTGTGAAGTGCAAAAATGGAGCAACAAAAAAATGGCTATCTAAGCTCGATTTATATAATAGTTTCCTATTTTGAATCAGTATAAACGAAGTAACTTTTTTGTAAGGTAAATTCACGCCACCAACTATTCATCATTTCAGCCGAAAGACGTCCACTGCTGGACATAGGCCTCCCCCAAGCACCTTCACTTCGACCGGTCCTGTGCTTCCCGCATCCAACGGGTTCCTGCGGCCTTCACAAGGTCATCAGTCCACCTTGTGGGAGGCCTTCCAACGCTACGTCTTCCGGTACGCGGTCGCCACTCCAGAACCTTTCGGCCCCATCGGCCATCTGTTCTGCGAGCAATGTGCCCTGCCCACTGCCACTTAAGTTTGGCAATTCTTCGGGCTATGACGGTTACCTTGGTTCTCCTGCGGATCTCCTCATTATAATAGTCTCCTCATTATCATATAATAGTTGGAGTTTTCCTACGTGATCGAATCAGGTTCGATCACGCAGGAAAACTCCAACTATTATGTAAGTTGAATACAGCCACTACCACGATAGTTTTTTGTGCATAAGCCAAAGTTGACAACCATAGCGCGACCGCCGAGTGTAGGTATGAAAAGTGAAGTACCTACATACATGTGATTGCTTTCTGTACTCTCTGTATTTTGTGCCAACGGGGCAGTCAACATCATTATTATTAGTACTAGTATTGAAAGGAGAGGAGCAAAAATGTATATGAAAGCAGAAAAGTTCATAAAGCAAACACGGGGCCTCGAACAATAGCAATTAATTAAGCACACGTCGTTCTACTATTATACCTACACAAAGTCCAACAGCTACATGATAATTACAATGTGCTCCACTGCCGATCCTACTCGACCGCACTCACAAAAACAATACGCCGTGAAACAGAAATAAACCCAGAAATAAATAAAAGTGCCAATCACAGGCTATGAAATATCGGAACGTTGATCGCGGAGAAATTAATTTAAACAGTGTCAGACGAACAGAAATATTTATTTTCTTGTATAGCTATAATGTTTATATTAACGTAATTGCCCAGATTTATTTTCGGCGGTTGGAGCACAGTGTACAGACCACTTGTCTTAGTTGTTTCAGATTTTCACACAATTTCTGGCAGATTTTGCCATTTGTTTTAAATACTAAGAAAAGATGGCTATAAATTCTGTGTTTATTTTCGAATATCATAAATTAAATACCATTGGCACAGATATATCTTATTCCATTCAATCTTTTGGATTGGTCGACTCTTCACATGACCAGCCTGGCCTATTTTTTGACCAAAGAATCAGCATTGCCATAAGTACAACGTGGCAATGCTGCTAACCTTTTGGGCACTTTTCCCGTTGACAACGATGCAGACGAATTTTTTGATACCCTATGATTCGTTCTTCTCATATACTTGTACATATTAGCTTTTATTATTATTGTTAGCTTTTAAATTATGTAAATATTAAAATATAATAAACTAAATCTTAGTTGTAAGATGAATCGTACAATACTTTTATAGCATTTTTATTAGGAGATCATAACGTTCGTGTAGTGATACAGCGAAGGCATTAAATATGTAATAACAAATGTTTCTGAGACAGAACTTATGTTTACGTAAATATATAAAGAAAAACTACTAATGCGGGGCGGTCTTTGAGTTATCGACAGAATTTCTCCAGAAAAGCTTTCAATACTTACCTACTTCAAAATGGTCCTTCTGAGTTCTGAAAAGGTTTATTTCGCTATTGAGAAATCAATCCTAAGATTTGGCATATAATAAATAATCCAATTTATTCAAAGTTTTAATTGGCTCGAATTGTATTTTAATTTCAAAACATCGGTAAGCAAACCGTACACCTGTTCAGTTTCAAGGTAAACGCAAAGTTTGTAAATATTTTCTTATTTATAAGTGGAGTAGGCGTGGAACTATTGTAGACGTAATGCATATATTGGTGCTATTGTTTTAATAACAATTCATGAAATTAACGGTGCTCCCGCGTCCGAGCCTCGGAAATTCATGGATCTTTGACAGTCATTACGGGTAATCAGAAGCCCGAAAGTGGGACAACCAGTCTTACCAAAGTCTTACCCAGTAACTGGGTTGTGCAGGTCAGATAGGCAGTCGCTCCATGTAAAATATTGGTATTCAACTGCATCCGGTAAGACTGAAAGCGGACCCCAACATAGTTGGGAAAAGGCTAGGCAGATGATGATGAACCTTGCTACAGCACTTAACAGCTGACATAGTAGAGGGTGACATCACATCGATGCACAAACAGATTCTAGACCCCCATGTGTAGAATTTTTTTGCGGAAAACAAGAAAAAAATCAGCTGTTTCAGAGACAAATGCCTACCTACGAGTATGCGATCAAATTGTACGCCAGACCTATTTTTTTTAATAACCGACGAAAAATTTCAACGAAAGGGGATTCAGATCCATGTTCTGACTCCATGGTAACAGGTTGCGCTTCCATGTCCTTGCCACTCTGTATACTCACTGAAAATTACGTCTATGGTCACAAAGAGATAATCCAAGCTCTTACCATTGAGATAATCTTACCTTTTTCATGATTCGTAAGTTATTTACAAAAGAAACGACATAAAGGCTCGTGGCCTTGTCGATAAAGCCTATTGGCGGAATAATTAGTTACCTCCAAATAAGCATTATTCCGTTAGACTCAATCCCATTAACAAAGAGGATATTAGTGAGTAGCTTCGAGAGAGGAGTTCTTTGTCTCAAAGAAATACCTACACGTCATTCTGTTTGTAGTCTGTAGGTACATTTTAGAGACACTCATTGAAACCTAATTTTGATGGAGTAATGAATAGTGTTATACTTATTGTTCATACAAGAGTGGACGCGTCAACGACAAAGGCAACTGCAGTCGTTGACCACGTGCCGCTCGTGTAATTGAGTACGGTGATCAAATACACGCGCGACACGTTGTCGACTGCAGCCGGCGAAGCATCGACGCCGGCTGTCGATGCTGTTGCCTCTGCCGTCGACACGTATCAGTCGTGTGTGTGCACACATAGTTGTTTGCTCCCAAAGTAACCATCACCAACATTTAGTTTACATTTTGTATGTGGGACAGATAAATAATACTCGTACAAGTAAATATTTTGTACATTTTCTCTCAGGTGATATAGTACAGAGATAAATCACGAGGGCCTCAGAGAAACGTGTGAAGTTAGTAGTCGATAGTTTTACTGACACGAAGTTCCAAAAATAACAGATGAATAATTATCTAACCAAATGTTATTTTATCTCTGAACAAGTAGATCCATAGCTAACAGTTATCCTGCTATCAAATAACAATGCTCTTCAAATATCTAAAATATCAATTTCCTAGATTCGTTCATGCTGACATATGAGCCTGTCCCAATTTATTCAAGCCTCGTATATATACTGTCTGAGCTAACAAGGATTATCATATCATGTGATATTTTACCAATATTTGTGAAATTGCTTATCATGTGGGTCTTACTGATTTATATTCCTCTTATGGCTACGAAGTAGGTCTGTTTTTTATCACAAACTACACAAGTAAACATTTTGTTCAAAACTGGATTTTACCTGCGACTTCGTCCGCGTGGATTTCGAATAGTAGTTGGGGAAAAAGGGGTCCGTGCCTTAGGCTTGCCGCGGTTGGTCTGTGGATGGGTGACCATCTTTACATACCGAGACCCCTCCGTGCCTCGGAAAGCACGTTAATCTGGCGGCTGGCTGGCTGGATTGGCTGGCGGTTGGTCCCGGTTGTCATTTGTGGATCTTTGACAGTCGTTACGGGTAGTCCCGTAAAGAAGACGAGAAGCCCGAAAGTCAGACAACCAGTGTTATCAAGAGGTATCGTATTACCCAGTGACTGGGTTGTGGAGATCAGATAGGCAGTCGCTGGTTCCGGTTTGACTGGAAGCCGACCCCAACATAGTTGGGAAAAGGCTTAGCAGATGATGAGTTGGGAAAATTAAAAATTCCCCGTACCCGTGTTGGTTGAAAAAATAACACTTATAGGTGTTATTTTTTCAACCAAACGATATTCCACAAAAAAAAAACTCATATTTCAGGCCCATATTAAGGATTTAAAAACACTTTACATACAAAAAACGTGTTCAGTGGATTGGTTGATTGATTGGTTGGTTCCGCGTTGTGTAAGTATTTGTCTGTGAACCTAAGGGACTGTTTAAAACGTGTATGCGATACCTAGATTATTATTCATTGCGTGATTTCTGCTATAGGCTCTTTATTCGAAATTATATATCGGAAGGAAATGTTTGCCAACCAATTGTTGGATATTTATAATGAACAAAATTTTTCCATAACCGTCAGCTTTCTCGGTTACATATGTTTGAGTTGCTCCAAGTGGTCTTGACAACTTGTCCTCAAAATTGAAATAAGGAATTGAGGAAATTTCCTTTCGTGACTCCACTTTGGCAGTCAATCGTATTGAAATTGAAATGCTAAAGGCTACCACGAAATCTACAACAGGACATTGCGTAAATGGTGAAACAAATTAAACTCTAATAAATTAACCAAATTGAGTGAACACATTAATTTTGTGTTGCGCACTTCCTCTTCCTTTGCTCGTATTTACTTCAAAATGAAAAACAAGCAATAAATAATAAGGCAACTGACGCCATTTTTTTGCTGACAACTCATCAGGAGACGCTACCCCTGCGGCTGTGAACCTCAGTTGACCTCCCCCGGCTCCCGTTTCAATTTACTTGTGAAATATTTATGTCTATTTAGACGCACGCCACTTTTAGACCTTTCGTTAAGCAGTTTCTCATAAATCATTTAACGAAATGACAAATTTTGTGTCAATAAATAAGTTTACTTTTTTATCCAATAAAAAACCTACTAAAGTAGACCAGGACGAAAAGAATGATGAAATTTAGACTGATATGACAATAGATATATCTAGTTCATAGAATACGCTGTTACTGGCTTTAGACTTGCTAATAGGTAAAAGCTTTGCAGTTGCTAGTTAAACAAAGTTGAAAATCTATCACTTTGTCGGAATGAACTGAAATTTGATCTCGAAATGGGTGGAAAAGTACTCGAATTACAAGAGCTGAAAATTGGCAACTTTCATTTAAGCTGCCATTTAATTTTAATCACTTCTCTTGTTTACGTGGATTTTAAATAAGTATCTACCTACTAGATTCCTTTTAACCTAGGATAACAATTAGGAAATATTGTTAGCATGTAGGTGCCTAATCTTATTGCATGATATTTGACGTCGCTCCATATAATTAATTGGAGTAATTGCCACTATACCAAATAAAGTCATATTCGAGCACAACGATAAAATATAATTTTGACATCCATTAGGTTATTAGGTATCTGATATATGTTTGTTATTTTTTCTCCTAAAATATCACTCCACTCCGAACAAATTATCATTTTACTGACGAAAAAGAGGAAAAATCTCGATAAAAATATTTTCTAGAAGTTATTTCATCTTCAGAGACATCACAAACAACAGTTTCCATAAATTATCGGTTTGTTCCAGATACACAACTGATGGACGGGTTTTAATTGGGTTTCATTGAAAACTAATTTAACGCTCGGATAAAAATATAATCAGTCTGTCTGTGTCTTTCAGTAATTTAATTAATTATTGTCTCGGAGGATTGGACAGGCCGCTTAACTGTTTATTGAGCATGGCATGTATTTTGAAATTTCAACGATTCAAGGGGCAATTCTCGTAATTTTAAGAACGTTTACAGCTCAGTGTCAATCTGCCAAAAATACCTCTAATTTCCCTACATTTTAGACAAGTTTTTGATATAAATTTTTGCTGCATTGAGATTGCGACTAGATTTTGAACATTTCTTATTACGAGAATTGGTCTTCTGTTTATCGCCAGATTTCGTCGCTAAAAAGATCATCATCATCATCATTTCAGCCGAAAAACGTCCACTGCTGGACATAGGCCTCCCCAAGCACCTCCACTTCGACCGGTCCTGTGCTTCTCGCATCCAACGGAGGGGCAATCCAAGAGCAATGGAGAGGACTATGCTTGGAGTTTCCCTGCGTGATCGAATCAGGAATGACGAGATCCGCAGGAGTACCAAGGTAACCGACATAGGCCGAAGAATTGCCAAACTTAAGTGGCAGTGGGCAGGGCACATTGCTCGCAGAACAGATGGCCGATGGGGCCGAAAGGTTCTGGAGTGGCGATCGCGTACCGGAAGACGTAGCGTTGGAAGGCCTCCCACAAGGTGGTCCGACGACCTTGTGAAACCCGTTAAAAAGATCATCATCCAAAAATCAGAAAACTTTTCGATAATAGTTTGCAAACCAAATGCGTATGTTTTATGCACTGAAATAACTTAAGCTCAGGCGTTCATCATAACTTATCTCAACGCAAAACAATAGCAGTTGAAAGCTTTGCCGGTTCAAGACAATAGGATTGCAATCCAACCAATTATACACGACGGCTAATGGGTAACTTCCAATTGGATGAATGTTCTAAGCGGATAATACCGAAGATGGCCAATTTGATGAGTCAATTAACCACACAGTACCTAATTACCCCTTTGAAGTTCTAACAAACCTCCCTTAGTGAGTCAAATACTCGGGTACAATTCCTAATGCTGTGGGTAATGTGTTATACGTTCAGGGTTATCTCAAGTAGCCTTTGACCGAAGAAGGCACTTGATGGCCTTTACCTAACTTACCGAAAGATAATCTGTTACCCTCTTACGTATGAATATGGTTGAGGGAAAACCTAGACGTATAAAACAGAATTTTTATCTGGTTTTGTAAGTACTTAAATCAAAATTCATATACAAGTTTTGAATATCGATTTTGTATGTAAATAAATGATACAGAAAGTCAGTCG
Organism: Mesoligia furuncula; assembly: GCA_916614155.1. NCBI lineage: Eukaryota > Metazoa > Arthropoda > Insecta > Lepidoptera > Noctuidae > Mesoligia > Mesoligia furuncula. The sequence goes on along the minus strand of OU744803.1, from coordinate 12,255,496 downwards.
GTCTATTGAAATTATAATTGATAAAGTTTGTTTCTGTTCATCTTGTGTTTATTTGTTTTGAGATTGTATTAATAATTTATGGGTATTGCCGTAATTGAAATTGTTCTTTAAAAAATTTTTATCGAATATATTATTATTTTTCTTTTCGTGTCGATGGTCATCATCATAATCATTTCAGCCGAAAGACGTCCACTGCTGGACATAGGCCTCCCCAAGCACCCCCACTTCGACCGGTTCTGTGCTTCTCGCATCCAACGGGTTTCTGCGGCTTTCACAAGGTCGTCGGACCACCTTATGGGAGGCCTTCCAACGCTACCTCTCCCGGTACGCGGTCGCCACTCCAGAACCTTTGGGCCCCATCGGCCATCTGTTCTGCGAGCAATGTGCCCGGCCCACTGCCACTTAAGTTCGATGGCGATTCCTTGTTATTATTATTTTTTAAATAGTTTGAGCCCAGCAGGCTAGCCACTTTGCTAGCGGCATCAGTGGCATCGAATACCTATAATAAAACCAAAATACATTTATTAAAAAAAAAACTTAATCTGTTTCTATGTCATGTATTGTCCACATTCATATTGGATTACACCTCGAAATCAGGAAAACATAATCAATTTCAAAAGGGCTAAAGTTTGGCACAATTACAATTTTGTAGGTATATATAGGTACGTTTGAGATTCCTAAAATTACAGTCAACGGAAATGTTCACGGTTTTCCCAAAAGTCATCTTCTATAGCATTGGCGTATCTAGGGTTTTTTTCCAGGGGGAGGGGGCCTGGCCCCTAACCTTTTTTTTTTTTGGAAAATCCCCACGGAAACCCTGCGTCTGGGATGAACGGAGGTTTATGTCGGACTGCTACCGACTAAAACCCCACTGTTCCTTCTACTACCATAACTCGTCGGCTCGAGAGCCCCGATAGTTACTTGTACATTCGCCGCACCCTCAACTGATATCAGCCCGCCATGCCAAGCGGGCCCCATCCCCAAGTGCGGGCGATCCCACTACCGATCTTTTTTTAGCAAGTTTTTCATTATTAAACATTCTTCTCCAAAAAGATTTTCGTCAATTTGGAGAATACCCCACAAAATGCTTTCCACTTTCGAGATCTAAATTAAAAAATGCATCGATCGAAGTGGTAGCGCGCGGATCGGCGCGGTGCGCGGTGTTCCGACGTGCGCCTGCTTGTCACTTTGCATTGCGGGCTGTGGCACGAAATTTAAATGTACTATCCACGCCAAAAGTCCATAGGCAACTTCAAAACTAATTGCTTAACGTTTAGTTTGACTTACGACCTTCTTTTAATGAGTAATTTGACACACACACCCGCATATTACTCGAATAATCACGCTTTTGAATACAGTTCCGTGTCATGTTCGTCTTGTTCACATAATTCGTTAAACTTTTGAGTATACCCACAGAAATCTAAATAAATAAATTAGGTATGGTAGACAGATGCAGGTAACTTACGGCTCATTCACCGCGTCTAATAGAATGTTGTTCGTTCTTGGTTGGTTTTTGATATTGTGGGTTAGTGACGTGTGTTTAATCTATTATAATAGCTGTGTAATAGTTCATTTTGAAATATAAGCTTTGAGATGAAAGCGGATATTATCGCGCAGCGTAAAAGTGGACTTAATATTATATCACAAATAATTGATGAAACCGGACTGACTGTGAGTATTATGATTTAATTATTTTATCTATCATTTAGCTAATTAAAGTTTAACTGCTGATCCTTGTAGTTATTTTATTAAACGTTTTGTATTTACCATAGGGTCTAAATAGAAGAAAAAAATAATATTTCCAAGAGTTTATTTATTTACTTTTGGAATGATGAATATAGCATTATGTATAAATTATAATATAATTATTTTGTAACATTTGAACTATTTTCAAAATAATTTTGTTTAAAAAAGTAATAAGTAGGTATCTACTTAATATTTTATAATTTTGCTAGTAGCCTTACAATACTCCTTTTTTGTTTTAGAGAAATTACCTACTGTGAGTCAGAGGGTCAAAAGATATAAGGAAGAGTACAGTCAGTGAATAAGAAACAAGTGGTTTTAACCAACCAGTGACCTACCAGATGAAGTTGCATTGCAAGGAAATATGAAGATAGGTATATGTTTAAACATTGCAGGATCCATACGCCAGCGTTTACTTGATAGCATGGATAATAATGGGGGTTATACAACGTATTAAGTTATAAATTACAAATTGATTTTAGTAATATTAAATAAAATATTATTGTGTCATATCCGTAATAAGGATTATTTTGAGGTTTATAGTTTCAATCTTCTTTTCAAAATGAATTTTGAAAATGAATACTTAAGCTATATCCGCAATTAAAGCACAATATTATTTTATTACTAAGATAGTTACAATATTTTAAGTCTAATGGTCGTAGCTCACCGATTACCTGCTTTACTTCAATAAATTGTTCTTTATGTGAAAATAAACTGTTTTAAAAGTTTATTTATCAAATTATAACGAATAAAATTTTTGAAATCACTTAATTTTTTTTTATTTTTACCCCGCATATTTCAATAACAATATAATAATACAAATAAAACAAATATTACATTATTATTCTCGTGTATTAATTTATCGAATAATAAAAAAGATAAGATTATTGTTGAAAAGATAATTCAAAGTTCCATCTCGAGATTCGAACCCAGGCCTACGTGTTTACTAATCCTATACGCTACGTTATCCGCTAGCAGCACTTGTTATGAAGTTGTGAATTTTAGCAGTGGTATGAACCAACCAAGGTCATACGTAATTACTCCGCGCGTGTGAAAAAGCGATGACGATATGTTTTGTTTCGTTTGACGTTAGCAAGTGTACACACACAGATGTAAATACGGGCCTGCGGCGCGGGCGCGGGGACGGCGCGAAGCATGTTCACAGAAATTTCAACCATAGCGCGCCTAAGCACTATTGAGGCATACTGTACCTACTCTAGCTTATTACGTTGCGTATTAGTAGATTCAATTATTTTTGATGTTTCAAAAGTAATTAAATGGAATGTATTATGTAGGTATTAATAAGTTTGCGTAGGTCTTGGTGGACGGACGGACTTGTCTGTGTGGTCGGTGTCGGTGTCGGTGTGGACTTAAAGAATAGCACTACCACTCCATAGGTACTTCCCGTGGGTGTCGTAAAAGGCAACTTAGGGGCGTACCGGAGAATAGGCAGCAGCGTTCTCTATGCATTCCACCACCATACCATACTGCGATCGCCAACCCGCCTGCCAAGCGTGGCGATTATGGCAAACCAACCCCCTTTTGGGGGAGGCCTATGTCCAGCAGTGGACGTCTTTCGGCTGAAATGATGATGATGATGAGGTCTTGGTGGTAGTGTGTGAAGTTATATTATATAAGTATCCAGCTTAGAATTTCGAATAGGTCCCCAAACATCCTAGGGTGGGCTCCAGACCATTCTAGGGTGCAGGGCACGGCTCACCCCCCTCCCCCCTACGCCTATGTTCTATAGAATTATAAACACAATCGTAGTACTTAATGTGTTCCATTTCTTTTTGCGGCTATTTTCCCTTTTATCAGATTTTATGAAAAAACTGGGTTCGTTCGCGTGGATGTCCGACAGCAAAAATGTGTCTCTTTATTACTAATTATTTTTATTTTCTAAAATAATAACTAGCTATCTGCCAGTGCCGTCTCGTCAAAATCGGTCCAGTCTTTTCGGAGATTAGCCGGAACAAACAGACATACAAACATTTTAAAACGCGTTTTTTTGTTAATAAGTACCGTTTATACTTTCACAAACAGTAAAAAACTGTTATTTAGACATTACAAACAGGCACTATTTATTTGTATGTAGGTACAGATACTGCCTAAGTTGAATCAGGGTTCGCTAATAGCTGTTGTAACCTATTTACGTGTTACACACATGGTACACAGCTTGGGTTATGTTTATTAAATGTAACAAGGCTTTGCTCTCACAATATCGGTGTCTACAACCCTTTTTTTGTTTTGTTTGGGAAATTATCAAATAACTTCTCAGGCTCTGGGCGGAGCGGGAGGGCGTGTCAGACTTTTACTGACTAAAAACCACCCGTATTTCTTCAGTTGCCTGTGCCACGGGCCACGGCATCTCTGTCGAACAACCCGCGACCCTGTCATATGTCTATAACCCTTAATTGGCTTCTGCACTGAGCGTATTTTAATATTATCAAACCAGTCAGAAAATTTCCTCGTTCAATCAAAGAGGAAGGGAAGGAACATTAATAATCTGAAGCCTTACGTTACACTGAAGGTTGAACAAGGGGATAAAGGGATATGAATCATGTCTCAGATTACATTCTCTATAAAGTAATAACGGCCGCACGGGTCGATCGATCAGGTTAAGCTACGCTTGCCGCGGCTGGTCCTTGGATAGGTGACAATCTGGACTTAATAAGACCTCTTTGCCTTGGAAAGCAAGTAAAGTCGTAGGTCCCGACTTTATTCGTGGATCTTTGACAGTCGTTACGGGTTGTCAAAAGCCCGAAAGACTGACAACCAGTCTTACCAAGGTGGGGGTATTACCCAGCAGCTCGGTTGTGGAGGTTAGGTAGGCAGTCGTTCCATGTATAATACTGGTATTCAGCTGCATCCGGTTAGACTGGAAGCTGACCCCAACATAGTTGGGATATAAAAAGATATATAAAGATATACTTTCAGATAATACAAATACTGGTAGAAAGATATAGGAGAGCAAATTCATTTGTTTTTCTAAACAAACACATTCGGGAGACAAGAGCAAAGAAGAGATTGAATACGTCTGTCAATACTTGCAGTTATTTACTAGAACAAACAACAGAATATCGTTCATATCAACATCTAGTAGTTGCAAGTCTAGTGCTGGCATGATTGTGATGCTTGTTCAATATTCGAGAAGTTTGCTCCAAATAGTCTGCCATAATCCCGCACAATTCCAGATAGCGATAGGTCATATTCAGACGGTTACTCAGCCGTTCTCGAATGCTACATGTGTCAACACAGTCGTTCTATTGTCTGCTTATATGCTTAAATACACGCATCCAAAAATAAAGTACAGTTTACTGCTGAGACCCACATCTGTGTCTCACAATAGATTACAGATTTAAATAACGTGGACATTTCAAACTGCGTTGCATTTGTTTTACCCATTCATTTTATAGACATGACATATATTGCCATTGAGTGTGTAATGATCAAAGGTAGAGTTTAAACTCATTGCTCGCTATAAAATAGTCGTATATATTTGTGATATTACGGCCCAAGATAAAAATATAGTAAACTATATCTTGCGTAAGTAATGTAGCAAAATAGAGTACCTAGTTATCAAAATAATATCTTGGTCTTCTACATATCAAATATGAATACACGCTACTCTATTATAATTTCTAAACTATGATTTTACTTGAAATAATACATAGTTTCAAATTTGATTTGGGTCCGTTTATGTGGGAGATAGACAAGACATAGTTACCTACGATATACATATAACCTACTCGTACCTATTGATAGAAACTTGGAGCCATGGCCGTCAATAGCAAGTAAGTAGATCTATATTTGTGTAATTGAATTTCCCCTACATTCAGCGGGTATAATGTCAACACAGTCGTAATGTATAATACATTCTGAGGTAATTTCTTACTGCCAATATATCTCGACCGGAAAAAGGTCATAATAACTTGAGCCCAAAACTCGTTAAGGGTATATAGTCACTGTCATTCGAGAATCTAATAAGTTATAGAAAAAAAACCATTGAATACATTTTATGGGGTATTCCTCGAAACGCACCAAAAGTTTAACTCGACAAAAAAAAATTATCAAAATAAAAATATTATTATAATTTTATTTCTCGAAATGCATCAACGATGAAATATAGACATGAGCATGAAGGATTCGTAATAAATGATATTGATAGACGTTTTATTTGGTGCGTTTCGAGAAATACCCCAATGTATAGGTAAAATGGATCATTATTTATTCAACCGTATTTATTAGAGAATTCTTCAATGTACTAACAAGTAGGTACCTACCGAATGATATTAAATTAAAGGCTGCACTTTCTTTTCGAACCAATTCAAAAACAATGTATGTAGAGCTTTTGATAATTAACGCCCTAATAAGGAAGGATATAATATTAAATAACATGAACCTAAATAAATATTATTAGAAAGGATCTTCAAAAACCGTTTCATATCAAAAATGTAAAAGTATCAGTTCTACATATATGTATTTTGTTGCTCATTTTAAAGAGTTTAAATTACAAACGCTGACGGATACCCGCGGTTCTGATTAATTATAATTTCCTTCTCGTTTTGAGATGAGCTTATTAAATCCTCTTTATGACTGCTTTAGAAGTTCTACACAGTAACGTAGTTGAGAATTCTCACAGACCACTAATTTTAACGTTAATCGTGGATTTAAATTATCTTGTTATGAAGCAAAGGGGCACTTATGTAAGGCGGATCACACATCACAACGCGACACGCGACGAGGCGTACATAACTCGCGCGTGATTTTTTACATACAAATTCAATAAAAACGCAAAGAATTTGGCTGTTTCCTGCGCCCCGCCGCATGATGCGTTGTAGTATGTGATCCGCCTAAGGGTAAACACATGGTTCTCTGTATGTTCTACCCAGTCCCATGGGAAAAAATATGTTATATGTCTGGATGGCTGTGTCCCTCCTGCCTGCAAACTACGATTATCGCTCACCTAGCGTGATAAATGTGATGATTATCGCAATTTCCTCTTTGATAGTCTATTGTATGTACCAGTGCCCAGCGGTGCGGACATTTGGTGCTAAATTATGACTAAGATATGAATATTAATGACTTTATAGTTTCCATTTCACTGAGTTATTTTTCATCAGCATACGAGTATATCTTTCAAACATTATGTTATTGATTTTTACTTACTTGTGTAAGTTGTCAATGTCATTGTTTTCAATTTTAATTTGCGTAATAAGGTTTTCAAGCATCGTTCAAATGTCTTGCATAGTTTCCAAATGTCATTTTAGGTATCAACTTGTAACATATCCACGCTACAACAGCTAAACATCTTTTTATGTTATAGATGGTTTCAGTAAGCGGTCGAGTGGAAAAATGGCGAGGGGACGAATCTATCGGATATCTAATAAATTGTGTTTTCATGTAACACATGTGTGTTCGTATAAGTTGTCACTTGTTGCATTTCAACAAAATGGAAACAAATCTGTGAATGGCAGAACAAAGCGATACAAGAATACTTTATTCACATACAATTTTCAAAAACTGACGTAACTTGAAGATAAGTTTGGTTCAAAAGGTAAGTGCGAGCAGGTGCTACAACAGGTACCTAATGCTAAACAACGGTGGAGATTGAAGGGGAATGGAAAGTGGACGTACCTACCTACATACGTGCAGAGGCAAATTACCGATTCTTATGCTTGCTGGCACTAACGAGGGCATTTAGGAGCATTTACAATGTTTATGGTCACTGAAGATGTGACGTCAACGAAGGTCTATGTTCTCTATATGTATTCAATAAAATAAATAATGAAGAATGTGGATAGCTTTAAGAGTAGAGGAAGACCAAATACACGATGGATAGACTGTGTGAAAGATAATAATATGACTAGACAAATGGTGACTACTGAGATCACGACTAATACACTAAAAAAAATATATTCTTACTAGTTACAGCGATTTCAAGACTTACTGACTTTATACAGTAAGAAAAAATGTTTGTAGAAAAGTAAAAGACAAAACAGTAACTTTTAATGATTGAACATAAGTACCTACTATTTACTGAAATAAACAACAAAAAAAGGAAAAACCACCATTACTGTAATCTAAGTAAATTTCAATGGTTTGAACGATATCCCCAAATGAATAAAACAGTTAATTTTGTGACCTTTTAGCTACTTAAAACGTTAAAGTTTACTGTCATGACGGTAACATTTTGCCTCAAGCTTTAACTGTTTTCGGATCAGTAAAAAATACTGTTTTGAACGTTAGGCTCATATGGAACTGTTTAAAGCAGTTGAGATCAATGTTTTTTCATTTTTTTGACTGCTTATTTCTTTCAGTGTAGAGAAGTAAGGAACAAGAAGTGCGGACCTCGAATAAATTGGGATAACGGCAAGAGAATGGTGACTTAAATATTAAATGTTATTTTTAAGACTGTTTTCCAAAATCTGCTATCAAATAAAGCAGTCCCTGGACCAGTAATCCCGGGACCCTTCCACCAAAATTACGTGCCTGCGGTAGTTTCCCTAAAAAAGGTACAATGTGAATAATTTACCTAATATTATTAAACGGAAAGGTTTTGCTCTCTAAAAAGTTTGCAGTAACTCAGAGCTAAACTTATTTGGGGAATATTAGGTTCCCTGTTTCCAAGCTTATCGTAAAATTATTATTACAGCACCGCTGTTATGGAAAACAATGAAACTTTAATAGGTATAAAATGTATCTGAATCATTAATTAATTTGAATTTATTTTTCCATACAAGCGACGCCGTCTAAAAACGCTTTTCATATCTAAGTATTTCTTATGAAAATAAAAATAAAATGTCAGACCTTTTTAGTATATAATCATGTTTTTCGTTTGTTTTTTGTTGTCTACGTCTACGAATAACAAACTCATATCACTCTTATATTTTTAGATAAGTTAGCTACGATCCAACATTCAAATATCTATTGGTAGGTACCACCAATATACATTGGTAGATACTCTCAGACAATGAACAAACCAGCCGGTCGATTCCGTAAAAATCTCACCGTGAAAACTTAGGTGAAGTGAGTTTGTTTTTGCTAGGAATCGACACTATTGACAGCTCACTTCACCTAAGTTTTCACTGTGAGATTTTTACAGAATAGCACCGCTGAACAAAGGCCTACTAAGGGCGTGGCCCCATTAGTGCGTTGCGTCGTCGCAGCGTCGTCGCAGAGTCGACTCGGTACTGACTTATGATTAATTAATGTGTGACAATTTAATTATTATTTCAATTAAATTAGTCAATAATGTCTAATTTATTAGTCATTATTATATTCATAATGATTAAACGCAGGTGTGGCATACAATGCGTTGATTCGTTGCCGCGACGCAACGCAACGCACTAGAATAGGGCATCACCCTTATCTGTTATCTGGATCACGGAATAGGCATTATAGATATAATTTCAGCTCACAATCGACTCCGAAGAAGGATGGACGGCAATAGATCCCGGTCACTCACAACAACCCCAGCACTCAAGCTTGATCGAATGTTGTCGAATCGAATGTCGAATCTATGCTGGGGAGTTTGCTGCGCCACTTCTTCTTGCCAACGAGAGCACTAGGAAGTGGTGAATGGCGGACGTTTTGAGGGACGGTCTTATGTAAAGTGAAAATGCTGATTCCACTACTTAACAATTTTTTTTTTTCTTTGAATGTGATTCCTACCTAGCCTCTTACTACAAAAATATACGCGTCATATTTTTATCACGTCAAGTTTATTTAATATACCCTCATTAAGTTATGAGGCTATCTTGTTAGTCGTGTCTGGGTTATCAGTCGCTCTTGTTGCGTTAAGCCATTATTTAAACATTTGAATTTGTTTTAAAATGTCCTCAAGACAATGTAAATTTATTTTGCTATGTTTGCCAAATAACTTTTGCTATGTTTGTGGGTAAATTATTCTGTCAAAGAAAAAGGGACTAATCACTGAAGCCGTAAAACGAGCTTATTTTCAATATTTCAAATCTCGGTAACAAATCTTGATAAAAAATGGATTCCTGGAGTAGTATGTGATAATTGTAGTATATTAATAAACTGGGCTGCAGGAAAAAAAACACTTGCAATTTGGCGTCCCGATTTTATGGAGAGAACCAACAAATCATGCTACTGACTGTTACCTCTACCATACTTATGCTATACTGGAAGAAACTAGGAAACATTATATTAAACGGATTGGCCTGTACGTACTGAATATATACCCAACAAAATGACTGATAAAACAATCCTCTGGGCTCTGATTGATCCAAAAAATGTGATTTTAATTTGAAACAGGGGTTAAGTAATTAAAAATGTTGTCATAGCATTTGACAAAGATGGACCTGCTTTTAAATATTCTCTATTTTTTATTATTAGTATCTTTCTGATGCCAAAATCAAAGAAGGAATCTTAGAAAGATCGTTGGTCACCTATCCGGTGTTGAAAAAGATGCATGGTATTCATTGAGTTAATGAAACATTTCTTGAGCAACTACCAGAGTATTTTAAAGAAATTGTTTCCAATATATTGAGGAATTACCACAGAATGGTGGTGAACATGTCGTTAAAAAATCATTTCCTACATTCACAAGTGCGTAAGTGATGAACATGTTGAACGTTTCCATCAAGACTTGAAGACGCACGAAGAGGTACTGAGGTTTTTGGGATAAAAATAAATGTTTTTAGTCAGTAAGAGTCTGACACTCCCTTCCGCTCCACCCAGAGCGGGAGGAGTCATTTGATGATATCCCATCAAAAAAAAAAAAAAAAAAAGCCGATTGCTGCTAATCTGTGTTAAGAGAAACTGAGGCTAATCAGTATAAAAGAAGGAGGAATCTGTGTAATTTTTGATTTTTAGTAAGTCAGATATAAAAAATTTGTTGAAAATAAAAAAGTACATTAAAAAAAAAAACTTGACGTCCTATTTTTTTTCCACTGCAGTATCTAACATAGGGTTCATTATTCTACCGATTCACATTAGTTTCATCTATGGGTAAAAAACCTCGTAAAGTAGTGTTTTCAGCCTAATTTGAATATATGACTTTTGATTTGATTTTTGGATTTTGTTATTTGACTGTCAGACCGCACTATGGGACCAAACAGTATTTTCCATCTCGAAAATGGTTTTGATAAAAGTCCTAAATCTATACATTTATTTATGGTTTTATACTCTCAAAGGATGGAACTTACAAATGATTTACAAAAAAAATTAAATAACTTAGGTTTAAGTATATAAAATGGACCTGAAACATTGAGCATAAATATTTTCATGCCAATTAAATTACCGTTAAGGAAGTTCAACACAAAATTATTCGGAAGTTTTCCAAGGAAGTATATTAGTGTTATATATCATTAGATAGCTTAGAGTGTATACTTTGCAACTACGTCAATTTTTGTGAAAAAATATTTTTATTTTATTTTTTAATAATTTTTTTAGTGATGTAAAGAAAATTTAGTTTTTATTTATTTCAATTGGAGTTTTCATTGTTGCCGAAAGCTGCCGGTGTCAAGTTAATCACTCTATTAGATACCTTACCTATTCAGTAATATGAGGAATAAAAAAAAACTTGCGCGTTTTTTGCGCCAAAGGTGATTTCGAGGCAATATGTCAATCGGGGGAATATAAAAAAATACCCGAAAATTATGGTTCTTTTTTTTATTACGAAATATTATATTTAATCATTACATTTTGATGTCTGTATTGTTTTTTTTTTCATTTCTATGATAGAAGCATACATGACTACTACTAAATTTGAAAGAATCTTCCCATGACACTTTTATTTGCGGTGATCACCTTAACCACAAATATGATAAACTATATTGCTACGGAAGTTCTATTTATCTATTGTGGTAATTAATTACAATCAGTACCTACTGATTACACTATTTCGATGAGAACTGTCATACTCAATTGTCCCATGGTTTTTGCACGAGGCACTAAAATATTGGTCCTTTAAATACCCGTGTTTTCAGCATACTATTCATCAAAGTATTCAGATACTTCTTTTCAGTAACAATTACGAGTAATAGACAAAAACATATTTTTACTAAAAATTAGTGAATTCGTTTGTGTTCGACGCGATCTTTGTGATCAAATAATAAAAGGGAAAAGTACTTCAGACCTCAAACAATATTTGTTGGACAACTTTCAACTATCGGAAACTGACGTTAATACTGTATTAGACAGTATTCAAAAAAATCTAACATCAAGTTGCAACCAGAAATGGACCAAAGCTCAAAGAAAGCCAGACAGGTTTGAGAGCCTATACTCAAATTGGTTAAATGGTGAGTTTAAAGTACCATTGAATTCTTGCAGTACCTCAACATCTGAAAATTCTGGCTTGAATACTTCTGGTGATCGTGGTAGACCAACAAAACCATATGATGAGTGTTCAGAAAACACAAAAAAACGAAAAAATATGGAACTGGTCCAGGAGTACGGAATGGGACATGTCCGTAACGCTTATGTACAAGGTTTACGATCCATGGGTGAAAATGACGAAGCGTCGATTGTGACTATTATCAGAAATAAGGAAAAAGAAGAGAAAAAGCTAATTCTACAAAAAATACTCAATCCAGATAGTGCACTTTCCTTTACAAAAGAAGAGGCATTGAGTATGTATATTGAGACGGATCTAACTAAAGCCCAATATGCGTACCTAAGAAAAAGGCTCATTGATAAGAATTTAAGTTCTGTATTACCTTCTTATCAAATACTAAGTGAAGCAAAAAAGGCTTGCTATCCGCCTGCATCCAGCATAACGGTGACAAATATAAGCGCAAAAATAAATCTGCAAGATCTCTTAGACCATACAGTTTGCCGTATTATAAAGATAAAGTCAGAATCGATGAATAACAATCGTCTCAAGCTATTTACTAAATGGGGATGTGATGGATCTTCCGGGCAGAGTGAGTATAAACAAACTCTACCGGAAGAAAACGAACAAATATCAGATGCCAATTTGTTAATTGTGTCCCTTGTACCACTGCGACTAGTAGACGAAGAAACTTCTGCAGTTATATGGCAGAACCCGACTTGCTCGTCTGTTAGATATTGCAGACCAATTTCATTAGAATTCGCAAAAGAAACACCCGAAAAAACTACAGCGGTTGTCAGTGAAATTGAAGCCAAAATTAATCAGTTGATTCCAACTCTTATGTCAATAGACGACAAAGTCATCGAAGTTAAACATGAATTGTTTATGACGATGATTGATGGGAAAGTTGCTCAAGTGTTAACGAACACATCATCCAGTGCTACCTGTACTGTTTGTGGAGCAACTCCCAGACAAATGAATGATCTTTTAAAAGTTACAACGAGAGTTGAAAATGAAAATGCATTTAAATACGGATTGTCGACACTACACGCATGGATAAGGTTTATGGAAACGATCCTCCATATTTCTTACAATTTAGGTTTTGAGAAGTGGTCTGCAACAAGTCCAGAAAACAAGCAACTTAAAGAAGACAAGAAAAAATATGTCCAAAAACGTTTCCGAGAAGTGCTTGGTTTGCACATTGATAAACCACGTCAAGGTTCCGGTAATAGTAATGACGGAAATACGGCAAGGAGATTTTTCCAAAATTATCAATGTTCTGCAGAGATTACTGGAATTGATGAAGAATTAATCAAGAGATTATATATAATTCTTCAAACTATGTCATCTGGATTCCCTGTAAACGCAGAAAAATTCGACCAGTATACATTGGTAACCGCGCAATTATATGTAAGCAAATATAACTGGTACTACATGCCATCTTCGGTCCATAAAGTACTTATACATGGTGCTAAAATAATAGAGCATTATGCAGTTTTGCCAATAGGACAATTATCCGAAGATGCCCAGGAAGCCCGAAATAAAGATTACAAGAAATATAGGTTACATCACGCTAGGAAGTGTTCCAGATCAGCAACAAACGAAGACGTTCTGCATATTTTGTTATATACATCTGATCCTTATATATCTAGCTTAAATAAACCAAATTTTCTAATATCTAAAGAATTGTTTGACGAAGCTAAAGAATTGTTGGAAATAGAAAGTGATGAATAGGATAAGTGCTAATTTTTTTTATCTCGTAAATGTTTGTTTAATAATAATAATTTAGATTTAAACTTATTTTAACCAAAAGTGTAACTTTTATTGCTATTTTAATACAACAATATAATTTTTTGTATGAAATTTTATGAAACTTTATCTTTGTCATTTTTTTACGAAAAATATATAATTTTTAAAATTATGATGTTTTATTTCTTTTATTGCCTAAGTATTCATAAATACATGAAAAAAAATTCAAGAAGAAAAATCACAAAACAACAGAGTTATCGATTTTTGAGATGGAAAATACCGTTTGGTCCCATAGTGGACCGGTCCAAGTCCAACCAAGTCCTAACCAACCAACCAAGTCTCTCCAACTTTTTTTAAGAACTTTCGCATTCTTGTCTCAGCCTCAATCTGTCAAAAAAACCAACTTACCTATATATTTGTCATGCTTTCGACATTGATTGTCTCTGAAATGAGATTGTGACATGAATTTGAACGGTTTTGAAGTACGAGAATTGGCTTTTGCTCTCTTCTCACTAAGAAGATCTAAGCTTCTTAGCTACTCAAGCTGAAGCTAAACTTCCTTTAACATGAGGGGCAATTCCCGTATTTTAGGACCGTTTGCATTCTAATCTGTCTCAATATTATGTCAAAATTACCTCTACTTTCCCTACAAATTTGAAAAGTTTTAAAAAAAGAAAGGAAAAATTTTTTTTTTATTACAAACAAAACGTACATTACAAAAAAAAAAGACATAAAACACACACATTGACATTGATTTTTTTGACATTGACTGTCGCTGAGATGAGATTGCGACTTGTATTTTAAAGATTTTGAAGTAGGTACAGACGCCAGCACATAAAGCTACTACAATCTGTCAAATTTCTTTAATAGATTTTCAACTTTATCGCTAAAGCATAAGGTTAAAATTTGATTGGGAAAATTTTACAGTTTCGGGTAGCTTGATGTGCTGGCGTCTGTACCTACTTACTTCTCCTGGCTTTTGCTCTCTTCTCACTAACAAAGTAACAAGATCAGAAGGTCAATTCCCGTAATTGAAAACGTTCAAAATCTAATCGCAATCTCATCTCAGCGAGCATCAATGTCAAAAACTCGTTAAAAATGTAGGAAAATTAGCTGTATTAGGGTTCCGTACCAAAATGGTAAAACGGAACCCTTATGGTAAGACTCAGTCTGTCTGTCTGTCTGTCACAGCTGGATATCTCATCAAGAACTAGTAAAGCTATCAACTTGAAATTTGGAAAATTTTGCAAATAAGAAAGAAATAAAAATATATGTATATTTTTTGTAACTGCGACTAAAAGGGGGTCTGAAAAATTCGAAGGAGTATCTATGAAAGAGCGCAGTTTGCACATTCTCAAACATTTTTCTTTTTCTTTTAGGCAGCATAGTTTTCGACTTTTGATGAAAAATTAAACAAAATATACCCTTATCTCCGAAGTTTACAAAGAGAAAAATCTGAAATAATTCTATGTGATAGAAGTTTATGTAAAGATTACAGGAAAAATAAAACGAAGTCTCTAAATAGCACACTTTTTCAGAAGTCATCAACAAAAGTTATATTAGTTCCACTATCGGTCAAGAGATGGCGCTGACATAAAACTGCAATATTCTGCACCTCAGTGCACAGTGTTAAAATTCTCTGACGAATATAGGCCTCGCCGATGAAAATTAAAAAACAGATGATGGTACGGAACTCTCGGTGCGCGAGTCCGACTCGCTCTTGCCCGGTTTTTTTTTGGACAGATTGACACTGAGAACTGCTCTGAGCTTCGTAGCTGCCTAAGTTTGTTTTAACCCGAGGACGATTCCCGTATTTTTAGGAACATTTGTACTCTAATCTCAGTATCAATCTGTCAAAGTTACCTCTAATTTCCCTAAATATTTGACAAGTTTTAGACATTGATTGTCGCTGAGATGAGATTGAGACTAGATTTTGAATGCTTTAATTACGAGAATTGGCCTTCTGGGGGCCTAAAAAGGCCACTTTGTCAGAATCATAAAAGGATAACATAATGGACAATTAACCGTTAAGGTGAATGGATAGTTGAGACCGCGAAATTCAAATTTTCTTACGTTTTTTTGCTTATTTAGGGAATTAGAATCATTAACATATCTTTCTAAGTTAGATTTCTACCACCAACCACCAATCTCTCTAACTTAGAAAGATGTATTAATGATTCTAATGATTAAAATTCTCTAAATTTGTACCTGCTATTGTCGCGAATCATATTTTGATCAAGATACAACTAACCTGACACAAACCTGCAAATTGCAAAAAACGTAAGAAAATTTGAATTTCGCGGTCTCAACTACCCATTCACCTTAAGTTAATGGTATCGAATCCCATTGGTGAAGCATTTGTCAGTTATTTTTTTTTGTCTGTGCTAAAATATCAATCAATCCAATCCCAATCTCTTTGATTATATCTACTGGCTTCGCCATATTATGATTCATAATGTTATCCTTTTATGATTCTCCAAAGTGGCCTTTTTAGGCCCCCTGTTCTTTCCAGTTTTAAAGAGGAGTCGGTCGGATACAATTGTTGCCATCGCATTAACAACATCTATATTCAATGAACCGTCCGGTTCAGAGAATCCTAAACCTCTGAACCTAAATCTTAATTTATCTTAATTTATCTAAAGTTAGAAACTTTTCCACAGCTGCTCAGACAATACCACTGCTTAAAGTTTGCCCGACGAAACATTTCAAGTAAACGGACTAACTATAATAGATGGTAACTATAAAGAGGGTCAAAATTAAATAACCAGCAAACCCTGCAGACGAGATAGGGGGTAGGTCTCGATATCTAAAAACAATAAAATAAAAATAAAATATTTATGGTGTTTTTTTGGGGTTCAACGACCGCTGGTTGTGTGGATAGATAGATAGATAAAACGTTTATTCAGTGAAACAAAGACATTAAGATCAGGTGAAAGAAAAAAAAATACAAAGATTAAAAAGATAAATTGACCCATAGACACCTAGCTCATGTACATCTATAACGGTCGATCACTACTGGGCGGTGTGTGTCTCATGGTTGCACCAAATGGGAGTCCAGCTCAGCATATGCCAGGTACAATACCTGACGTTGGTATTCTGCTGCATCCCGTTAGTGACATACGGATGTCGAGAAGACACATCTGAGTTTCAACAAAATAGTACCTACATAGTGCGGCGCGTATATTATAAAGGTGGTCAGTACCCATAGTTGACTTGCTTTTATAACCGACAGAAAAAAAGATTTTGAAATTTGTTTACGAGAGAGATTTGTTTTTTGAGTACGAGACTGCCTTGAAGTAAGAGTGGAGAAAATCTGTTTACTTTTGTTTTTACCGACTTCACAAAAAGGAGGAGGTACTATGTTCGGCTGTTTGTATGTTTTTTTTTTTTTTTTTTTTTTTGTATGTTTGTTCATCGATTACTCCGCCAATTGTCGACGGATTTTCAAAATTCTTTTTTTGTTCGAAAGTAGATAATTCTGAGGTGGTCCCATTGTCACTAAGTTAGGATCTGATGATGGGATCTTAGAGAAATCGAGAGCAACCCTCAAATTTTATAGGCTTACTTATTGTTTTTCGCATATTTTATGAAGTATCTTGTGTATTTGCGTACAGTTGTCACCATCTCAGGTAGCTGGGCTGATGATGGAAGGTTCAACTCCTTAACAGTAAGAAGTTACTCGGGCAAGGACTGTTTTAGTAAATTGTTTTGATGTTTGATTGGGCATTTGCCACATTTGGTCTCATGATCATCAAGTTATGACCTGATGCTGCAGTCAGGATAGTCTGCAGAGTACCTAACTCCTCGACAACTAACAGCAGATATATCGTGTTTAGGCTCATTGAAAAGGGCTTGATGTGTGGATAAACGTACTGTTAATGAGGAACACCGAAGTACATAGAGACCAGGATGCTGAAGCCAGTCGAGCATCAGAAAAAGTACAAACCTTGAAATTACAGCACCGTAGTCGTGTTTGGGCTCATTTTAAACAGGACTAAATTTTAAGTTCAATGCAATGTTGACATAAGTTGGCCTGATGCTGCAGCCAGGATTATCAGCATCTAGTCTAAAAACTAATAAATACTTCTTAAAGTGAAATACTTTTGCGAGTTTTTCTTCTGTATAATTATCCTAACAAAGGTTGCCGGTAGTGGCTAGATGAGAGAAGCGGAGGATCGCGAACGTTGGCGCAAACTTCGGGAGGTCTACGTCCAGCAGTGAACTGCAATTGGCTGATGATGATTTATAAAAGCCTCAATCGTTGCATTTCACGCAATGCCTTTTCGTCATGTGGTCTATTTAGCAATTTGGTAGGTTCCAAGTCGCATAATACAATGTCGTACAACGTCTTTACACGACTAAGCGTAACATAAACTTGGCCCTTAGCAAAATTTTTCTTGCCTTGTTTTTATTATTAAAGTAACTTGAGCATTTGCTCTCGGAAATTATGATTTGGTAAAGTGGAACTGATGATGAAGCCCACAAATGGCACTACTCAATGACAAATATTTCACGGGTTGCGATTCGATTACTTTAATATGGCTGCTAAGCAATTTATGCTCATTACAATGCGTATGGTGAAGTGGAGCTGATGGTGACTTCTCAATCAGCTCCAGTTCTCCTGGTTCTTACTAGGAGAACTCCTCAACAATTAACGTCCATGCATCGGTAAAAGGTGATAAGCAGTTGACATTAGGCTATTATAACTTAGATAAATTACAAACTGACCCGCTAAAAAGTGAAAAATAAAAACTTTTTTACAAAAAAAACAACCGACTTCCAAAAACACTATAAATAAAGAGAAAAATAACTTTAATTTCGGAAGTCGGTGGCAAAAACTAAAATACAAATCCAAAGACACCGACTTCCGAAATTAAAGTTATTTTTCTCTTTATTTATAGTGTTTTTGGAAGTCGGTTGTTTTTTTTGTAAAAAAGTTTTTTATCGTTTTGAAATATCACGTTTGTGAAGTTTTGCACAATTAAAAGCAGATTTTTTTAAACTGACGTTTTAAGTGACTACCTACACTAACAGCGGTTGGTGACCGTACAAAAAAATCATCTAAATATTTTTTTTAAATATATTTATCATGTTTAGGTACCGATACTATAACTACCCATCACACCAGAGTGTTTCGCTAACTAATTTAATTTGACGCAGTAGATATCAGTAGAAATAGGTACTTCTGAACGAGAAACTATTATGATTTGGATTAATTTTCTTGTTGATTTATCTCCTTAAGGTGAAAGTGTTAATATCTGGCAGATTAGTTTCCAGTTCGACGCTGATCAACTTTAGTAGGCGATCAAACCGATTCGATAGTCTCTGTAAAGTCTGATTGAAACATCAAAGACAAGGTTTATTAATTCGTTATCTTGTTGTTTGTGAAAGTGTCAAAAAATGCACAGCTGTAATAATTAAAAGTAGGTTATGAGCCTATGATTACTTATAATTAAGGGCTGATTTTTCCAACGCCAGTTAATTTTATCGGTGGAATAATTTTGAATGTTTGACAGTTCTTCCATACAAAAACTGTCAGACGTCAATATTGTTCCACGAATAAAAATTATCGGTCGATTGAAAAATGAGCCCTAAATCAAAGGACCAGACGATACAAAGCGTGATATTGAGAAAAAAACCGGCCAAGTGTGAGTCGGACTCGCGCACATATAAGTACACCCATCACGAGACGACAATCGAGTCATAGTTATGGTATTTTTATTGCAAAATGAAATCCATAACATTACAATATAGAAAACTGGAGGAGCATAAATTAAAGACAAAGGTCTCTTTATCGTTTCAGTAAACCTTTATTTTATATTAACACATATCATTTATTTTATAATATAACTGAAATACCTACACTAGCCTTTCAGCAGCCTTGCAAAAGTCTTCTGATGAATGATGGCAAGTTTTTTTATCAAAGTTTTTTTAGTCACTATTTAGAAATCTGGTACAAAAATACTAATTAGTTAAGTAATTAAAGGGAATCACCAGTTTCGGCTAAGCGTGGACAAGATGCCCGGTAAAAATTATTTTTACTAAACAATATTATTTATTCTAAATGAAATATTTTTGCACATCACATAGTAGCCAGGTATACGAAAAAAAAGTCGAAATAAAGAGTATTTAAATTGTATCCTACAGTTAAAAAGCATAGCCATTTGTTTGACGCAGTGTTACCAGCGCGGAAATAAAACATCAATTTCAGTTTGTAATCGATTAGATAATCAATAATTATGGCAAAAAAAAGTGTTTGTCTGCAAAACGAGTACCGGTCAATATTGTATGAGAATATTATACTCATTTACATTGTTTTAAAATAAAACAATCGAAAACGTTATTAGTATTGTGAAATATTTTTTTAGATTAGAATAACGGTCTATATTTCTGCTTCGCAATGGCTCATTTTGATCCTAGTATCGATATAAAATCGCTTTTAATTAATATTTTTTAATATGTTCGCCTTTAATTCCATTCAATTTCTTACAAACAGACAGACAGACAAACAAAGCAGAGTCCCGATTTTGCGCGAACTATTTTGCCAATGTCAGTTGTGATTGAGAAGTGTTTTTGGAAAATAACGGCCCGCCTTAATAGTATTTTTCCTGAGATTTTCATTTTTTCTCATTTAACTTTCACACACAATAACCTTTATCAATTTACTGTAGTGGATCGTATCGTACTTGAATCGATGTGAAAATCAATCAAATTCTGTTTAGCCGACCCACTTGAGTATCGATTCATATCGAACATCTCTAACGTCAAGTTAAATGACATCTGACAACTGTAACAATGAAAAAACCATTCGCTTTGTTTTCGTCAAAGAGTACTATAAGATAGTTTTCGTGCACTGTGGATGTTGTTTTGTTTTCTCGCTGCTTCGAACGTTTGTTTTTCTTATCAGATTATATCAAAATACTACTGGCAAATAATATATTATAGAAAAAAATAAGCTTATTATAAAGATTTTACCCGGCAAGGTTCCAATTTTTCACATGCCAGTTGAAGCATATTCTTGCATCTTGCTACAACTTTATTATAATATTTACTTTCCTATAGATAAGTAATTTTTGAAATGCAAGTTATTTATTAATAAAGATCTTGTCCACGCTTAGCCAGATCACCCTAACAAAGTGAGCAATTCCCTTTGAACCAGATCTGCAAATGGTGACGGAAAAAGGTATAAATAATACCACATTGAACATTAAAGTTCGAAAAAACGTTATCTATAGTTGTACTACTTCGTGTAGTGCTAGTGTTTATTAACGGAAACATTTTTATGGATGAAAAATATGTAGAAAATCCATTTTGTAGATTTATTCTAAAATCGATATTGAAGTTTCCCACAACAATCAGACGAGAACGTGAAGTATACCTTTTGAGGTTGCTGCCGTATATTGTTGTATTTATGCATTCTATTGCAACATTAATTGGACATTGTGGTGACCTATATACAGTTATCACTCTGACATTAAACATTTCAAAATGCAAACATTCACAATGGCCGTTTGCAGGGCCTGGGTTAGATAAATAATATCTTTTACATGATCCATCTGTCACGGCATCCTTAAGATTGCGACGTACTTACGCGATAGATCCCCAACCTGGACTTGCATTAGATATAGCTGGACCATCTACTCTGTACACCTCATAAAACCCATCAAGTTCAAAAGTGTCTCTACGATACCCCCAGGTTTCAACAAACAATGCGCATGCGAGGAACGAATAATAGGATCTATGATGACTTCTGAAAAAGGTTTGCGCAATGATTGCATGTTATGAAATACAATTTGAACTGCATTATTTTCAGGTGTTTGCAAAAATTTTAAATATGGTACCAATTTGTTTTGCTCTAGTCTTTTCATTTCTATACTTACAGCACTCGATTCTAATATTTCAGAGGGAGGTTTAAAAATACCTGAATTCACGACTAAAAACAGTCCAGACGATGACGTTGCTCTAGAACAAGCTATATACAACATCGATCGTTTTACATTTTTAGAAATATGAACCACAACTTTTTCTAAGGTTGCACTTTGCGACTTGTGAATTGTAATACCTTCTGCTGGTACTATTGGAAACCGAGTACACTGCACTACAAGATTTGATGATTTCCACCTTTTTACAGTATAAGTGACAACATCTAATGGCGTCCAATACGAATTGAGATATTGACGATGTTTCCGAGAAGTTACTTGACATTTAAAGTTTTCGGAAATTTTCCTATAAATGTGCTATAAAACATTGCTACATGCCAAATTTCAAGATTCTAGGTCGACTGGAAGTACCCTTTAGGTTTTGATTCCCTCGCGAGTAGTTGCGAGTTTGAAAATATGTGACTTAAATTGCTGTTTCTTTTGATTGCGTTGACATAGAAGTTTGATTTTGTTACAGCTTAAAGATATTATAGACTTGAGTATTTGATATGAATTTCAATTTAATACCTTTACGCGTTCATGAGGAAAGGGGTGGTAAGTTTAAAATTATTAAAAATATTTTTATTATATGATGTAACTAAAAATTTACGGTTTTAGCAATTTTTTCTTTATCTGTGCTATAAGACGTTGCTTCGTACCAAATTTCAAGATTCTGAGTTCACGGGAAGTACCCTGTAGGTTTGGATTCCCTTGCGAATGTCGAAAATTTGCGGTATAAACGGCTGTATCTTTTGATTGCGTTGGCTTAGAGGTTTGATTATTTTACA
Organism: Mesoligia furuncula; assembly: GCA_916614155.1. Lineage (NCBI taxonomy): Eukaryota > Metazoa > Arthropoda > Insecta > Lepidoptera > Noctuidae > Mesoligia > Mesoligia furuncula. Next base: position 12,232,997 of record OU744803.1, on the reverse strand, counting down.
GCTCTAAGGGACAGTAGACTTGAGTATTTGATATAAATTCCAACTTGATACCTCCACGCGTTTCTGAGGAAAAGGGTCGTGACAGACAGACAGACGGACGGACGGACACCAAAGTGATCCTATAAGGGTTCCGTTTTTTCCTTTCGAGGTACGGAATCCTAAAAATAACCTTGTGCTTTAACCTCGGAACGTCATATATTCCAATAGTTTCCTACGACTTTTAATTAAAATATTATTTTGTGAAAAAGAATAAAACAATGCCCGATAACCGGGACGCCATGCTTCAAGAATCCACTATTTTGTAAATGAGAACAAAACAATTGCTGTTACCCGGGACGCTATTCTTCAAGAATTCACAGATTCCTGTAAGCCTACCACATTGTATGAGTTTAAGGAAAGGACTCAGCTGACCCTTATACCTACTTCTAACTTCGGAGAGTGACATTTATTCAAAGGGTTAATCAGTATGTAGGTATAGAATTTAGCACCAGTATAACCCTTTTATTCATAAATGATTAGCGACTGCATAACCATACATTTTCGACGTTTACACGTCACTTAACTTTAGTTATCGTTTATAAATAAACCCCTTAATTTCTTATTCGATAGTCGCAAAATTTAAAAAAATTGTGTTTTGTGATTGTCTGTGATTGTGTTCTCTATGGAAGTATGTACCTAAATACAAACTTACATAAACATTCGCTATAACTGAAATGTTTTGTGTAAAAATAACCGAATATAGGAGCATAAATCCTTTATCGTGTTCAGTGGCGTATAGGATGCTCGAGCGAATGCACCGCTTGATAACGGCTAGGCGCACACTGACTCACCTCATTATAAAATACGGTGAAGTTGCTACTACCCACATGCACTTAAAATAGGATATCGTATAACTGATAAAAGCTCTATTAACGCCAGACCTATTGAATTAAGTACAAGCATATAAATCTTGTAAATTTATCGGCTCGGATCGGCTATATTCACCCGCTGATAAAGTACTTTCACAAAACTCTCGCAAAAATACGAAATAAGTATGGAGTACTGTGCGGTCTGTCTACGTAACGGATTGAGTGGGTACATTGTTATACACAGCCCGACATCAAGTATCTCTATCCGGAGCCTTCCATGTAAATCTCTGTATTTAGACGGTAATTAAGCTAAATTTACCGAGCGGCCTACATCAGGTGTCCAGCGGCTACGACCGGCGACAAAGTGAAAAATTTAACGCTTCGGCACGTCAACGTTGACATCGGAAAGACAACGTGACTCACTAAAGTGACACTTGTGTATTCTCTGCACGAACTTTGATATTTTAATAGATAAATTGTTTTGTTTCTCACAAGGTCCTCGTACTGTCGTATACACAACACACCACTCGAATGAATTCGAAAGAGGGTATTTCTCGCGGGAGTGTCTAACAGGAGTGCAGGCTTATACAAATGTGTATTGTCCTGTTTGCTTTTATTTTTATTCCTCACACTATTCTGGTTTCAATTTATGCCAGCCGATGTTGACTTTACATTGGTTTGTTCGCCAACTAATCACTGGATATTCACCTACATGTTTTAATTATCAACTTTGCTGAATATTACCTATTTTTAAAGAATCTGGAGCGACGTTCATCTGTTTTAAAGCAAACGCAGTAGACTTGTAATGGTTTTCTAGGCTACACACACGCAAGAGCACTTTTATTAAGTACGTTCGGAAATCAATCAGGCTCGTTTCTAAACAGACAGCGATGCGCAAGCGGCTGTACTTAACGTTATGTATAACTAACATACGAAATATACTTACAAAAAATCGTTTTGTTTTTGGTCACATAGGCGTCGAAGTACTCGTCCGCACCGCTGTCATCCGGAACCGTCCCCAGGAGTCTGCCAGATTTGCTACGTTGAATGGCAATGCTAATTCTTTGGTCAAAGAACGAGCCAGACCTCTGGGGGCCTAAAAAGGCCACTTTCGCAGAATCATAAAAGGATAACATTATGAATTATAATATGGCGAAGACAGTCCGTGTTTTTCTTTATTTCGCTGCACTACGTAGGTATAATTAAAGAGATTGGGATTGGATTTGGATTGGATTGATTATGGTATTTTAGCACAGACAAGAAAAAATAACTGAAAAATCCTTCAAAAATGGGATTTCCAAATTAAAAAAAATCAAAAATAGTTTATTGTGACAAATAGATAATAACATTACATTTATACGTGGTTGAAACCTCCATTTAAGCAAACAATGCCTGTATTAGAAGGCTCCGCTCTTTCACATCATTGTCATACACTTATACTAACTAGAGTTAATATTAGTGTAATGTGACCTTAAGGGTAAATATGCAATGTAGTACATTTTTCTGTATTTAGCTTGTATTTACTAATCTTAAGAAAAATAAAAATCTAAGTAAAGTTGCGATTTAAATAATTATTAACAGCAAAATAAAACTCAAAAAACTTAAATTAATCCCAGTCTGTTAATGCATGTGATGTGGTGTATAGTGTGGTGTGGTAAGTAGTGCGGTGTTATGTGTGAAATGTGGTGAGACGCGCGATGTTGTGATGTAATGTGTGGCTTGGTAAGTGGTGTGGTGTGGTGTGATGTGGTGTGTGTGATGTGTGTGGTATGGTATGGTGTGTTGTGTGTAAAGTTATGGTATATAGTAATAATTATGTGATATATATTGGCTACTCAACGTGTTCCAGGAGTGCTTCAGTTTGCTCATAGGTAAGAGGTTTTATCCAGTCTCTACTCTTTTTACAGTCGTGGTAACTTTTATTATTTAAGTATACATGTTTGTTAATTTTGTTAGCAGAGCGTTTATTGTAATTCTTGCATGCAAATCTAGTTTTAGTTTTGGAACTTTGACAACTAAATCTTTTCTCCTTCTGGATTTTTCGTCATATGGTAAGGTTTTATGTTTTTTACAATGGTTTGTGTCACATACAGTTTTCTTACAGAGAGTAAATCACTTATTTGGTATAAGCTTGCAGTGGAGAATCTTTTTTTCTTAAAATACATAATTTTTATTAATGCCCGCTGCGCTCGTTCCATGACAATAAATTTAGTTTTTGATGCACCGCTTCAAATTGGGATACAATATAATAGTACAGACTGGGCCAGTGCAACATAAATTTCATTTAGGGGATTTCTGGGACGGTTCTTACAGCTCTCTATATTAGTTGGAACAATATTTCTGAGGGTTTTAAAGATCCAGCTGAGTTTCCTTATTCTCCCATAAATTTGCTTAAGTTGAGGGTACCAGGACAGTGCTTGATCTACCACGATTCCAAGATATTTAGTTACAGCGACCCTCTCAATGCATGGGCAGTTTATTTATTTATTTATTTAGATTCACCAACGTTTGTATACACCACAAAAATTACTGAAAACAACAGACAATACAGAACCAAATGTAACAAACAATTATAGGCAAATACAGCATTTTCTAATTATTACCTACCTACTAAGTGAACAACTTAAAAAAAAAAAGTAAGAGGAAAAAAAAAAAATTACAGTTACAGCTTATAGTAGGCATGTCTCCACATACATGTACTTTTAAATCTAACTCTTGAATAGGCTGCGTTCGGTTACTGATACTAAAGCATACGTAGTTAGTCTTAGTAGTATTCAGAGAAAGTAAGTTACTTTTAGCCATTCAGCTACCCGAGCTATTCCTGCCTCTGCACTCAGTTTTACTTCGTGCCAGGATAAACCAGAGAACACAATATATAATCTATAATATCGGCGTACGAAAATACTTTAGCATTTTTTATTTCCATATTACAGAGATCATTAATGTATAGGAGAAAGAGGGTAGGCCCCAAAATACTACCCTGTGGGACGCCGTATGATACTTCTACCTCGTCAGAAGAGAACTGTCCTATTTTTACTCTTTGTTTCCAGTTGGAGAGGTAGTCTTTGAGTAAATTGAGAGCAGTCTCTCTTATTCCGGCTTTCTCCAGCTTGTTCACAAGAATTGGGACAGAGACGGTGTCGAATGCTTTTTTGAGGTCTAAGAAAACAGCCAGGTATCTGTTTCCTTTGTCAAAGTGCTCAGCTACAAGAGAACTTAACTCAGTTACGTTCTCTTGTAGCTGAGCGTCTTCAGTACATCCTCCTTGCCTAAAGCCAAACTGTGAATTAGATAAAATATTGATTTTCTTAAAATAATTATTTAGTCTGATACTTATAATTTTTTCAAGCACTTTTGATATTAACATTGCGATTTTGCTTTTGCAATTTATTTCGATTTGATACGATTAACTTAACAGTTAACTGTCCATTATGATTCATAATGTTATCCTGTTATAATACTGCGAAAGTGGCCTTTTTAGGCCCCCTGGTCACGCGAAGTGTCGACCAGTCGACAAGAAATTACCGCGCATTCGGGCTTCATAACCCGAGCGTTTTGAACTAACATACTACAAGTATAGAAAGTTTACTATTTTATATTTCTATAGATGCATACCGCAATGTCTCTTTGAGGTAAGTTTGGAACACAGGTGAATAAACTAATAAAATTAAGAACGATGATAGATACGATAGACTATTAACAACAAAGTGTGGTCTCATTGTTGGCGCGGTGCCAAATGTTCTGTAGGTACAATGCAATAGTCCGGATCCAGATTGGAGCGGAAGGTACCTACACTTGTTCAGATCTGGAGTAAACTGACTTGATATAATATATTAGGATTTTTTTTTACCATCAATCAAATGTAACATACACAATATAATACAATACAATAGATAAAACATTCAGCTTTGTCTTATACAGGGTTTATTTTCAAAGGTCTGGTACAGACCATCAAACTGAACAATTTTCTCCATGGGACCAACATCGTAATCGCAAAATTTTTATCAACTGTCCCATAGAAAATTTTAATACCTAAGTACTCGACCTAAACGTAGGGGACGGCTGAATTTTCATTCGCGATTACGATGTTGGTCCCATGGAGAAAGTTGTTCAGTTTGATGGTCTGCACCACACCCTTAAATTTGGCTGGTCTTTGAAGACTAACCCTGTATAGACACAAAAATAAACTAAGTCGTTGATGGTGTTAAGGGGCTTACCTAAAACCCACTAGGGGGACCTAAAATTTGGTCTCTGACAGACTGCATAGAAAATAAAGAGAAGCGCGATGACACAACGCTAGTAATTTATTGCAAAATATGAAGCAATGATTTATTTCCAAAAAATCTATTGCTTGGACTAAAAAATTAAAACAGTAGTGTTTTAGTATGTTGCTTGTAGAATCATCTGACAAAAAATCAGAATGATTGTATGTATATTAGTATGGTGTTTATTGTAAAAAGAAAGTTTTTAGAGGTATCTTCATGATTTTTTCCTATCGTATCAAATTAGTTGTATTATGTTTTCAACACACTATCTACCTAGCACATATCCTGAAGAATATCATATATTTTTATGATTTTGTTTACTGTAGTCGATCATATACTTTTATTGTTTCTAAAACTTACCTTTTTGGCGTTTAGGTCCTGTAAGCTCCTTAAGGTAAAGAATATCTGTAGGTATATAAGTTCCTCCTACTTCCTCTTAGATCAAAACAAGAAAGTAGGGATACTTACATCTGATCAGCTTATTATAACTGAAACAGATCCAGACATACGAAGCCGTATCCGTTAGAGATCTTCTCTTAGACTGTTAATGTCAAAGCCAAAGTCAAGCCAAAGGGCGAGTGGATTAGGTACCTACAGAAAAATTGCAAAACTTAGCAGCTCCTAGGAAATCATAGAAATATTTTCCTGAAACAAAGCCACGCACATTTTATCATTTTATAGACGTGTTTACTGTGTATATACTAGTTTTATTGAGCTCATAAATATAGACAATGGGTTCAGAAGAATAGATAACTTTATCTATCTGTTTGATATTGATTAAACAGCAAGAGTTGTATAGGTTCCAGTTAATTGCCCGTCCAATGTTCAAGGTTAGATTCCGACATCGATTATTTTTGAATTATCAGGCATTACGCTAGTCTGATTAAAAAATAGCACATTCATTATCGTTGAGATCATTTCCGATTGGCTGATTCACTCGTGAAGCGTAATCTTTAGTGAAACACAGCTTCCTCGCTTTAACATGTTTCAATCGTTAATCAACAGATCAATGTTACCAGGTCAGTGAAATCTATTTCAGATATCATGAAATTCTGATAAGCATGCAGTGGTTTCTTTTGTGAATGCTTATTTTATTTTAATTTTTATAATTCATGTTAATTAATGTAATTGGACCTGTGCCGTTTTAATTAACTATAAATAAATAAATCTTTCTATTTCTGTCAGGAATTATAATTCTGAACTGTAAATTAATTTGATTTAAACGATGTTATCAAATTGTTATAAATTCATAAGTATTATAACTACTCAATTGAATCCAAATGCAACGCTGCCAAAGTAAAACTCCTCAACGAACATTGGAAAGTGCGCAAACAATTTTCCATTAGCACGTATAAAAAGTTCATTAGCAAGAAACATTCAACTTAGTAAAGTTAAGATCAAGAAAATAACTTCTCCTGAGACTACCGTGCAAGGCTTTTAAAGGAAATGCAGTGCATCTTATGTAGGTACTCCTATTAGGAAGTGTTTAACAAATTGACCTATATCTTGAGGAGATTCGAGATTTCTATTAATTATTATCGATGGTAGCGAGAGCTGGCACGATGCCAGGATCTGGAAAACATAGCAAGCCTTGACTCATTCGCTGTTAATTGGCTTACTTTTTGGGCGGCAATAAAAATTGGTTTAAATTTGTACAATAATGTTTATAAACTACTCGTATTCTGGAACAGCTGCTGAGGTAATCGTGTTCGAAAAATATGCGAAACGTTTCGTGTAAAGTAATCTGTTCTCGTGCGCTCGTTGCAGAATAGTTTTACCTGTGCTTGTGTGTAAATATAGAGTGTAAACTGCCTTCGCTTAACACTTTACGGGTTTTACACATTACCAAGTCCTCTAACGTAAACATAAGACGAGAAAGGTCAGTGTAATGGCGGCAAATCCTCGCACCTGGCCACTAAAGCATGTACTAGAACAGGACGCTTCTAGACAAGACCATAATAACTTCAGTGTTAAGCTTTCTAATTAGAAACAAGATATAAATTGTTCTGCGTAGGTTGAACCAAGATATTTTTCGTAGGTAGGAGATTTTTCTTACCACTTCATGTCAAGCATAATGTGCTATGACACAATGGGACTAGGCTATCGCCAATATATCGTAGACAATCTCGTATTTCGCTAATTGAATTTGTTATTAATGGAGAAACAAGAGCTCCTATTACTAACAATTACATAAGAGATTAGACAGAACAAAAGACATGTAGTTTGTGAGAATAAGTTGTATTGATACCAATTGATTCCGTAGAATGAAAGACAGTCCGGGCTAAATTGTTTACATAAATTGATTTCGATGTAGAAATTGCTATTCCAAAAGGAACGTTCATGTGACAGACTCAAAGCTATTCCTTTCTTTTAAATTGTAATTATTTGTTGTATTGCTATTCCAAGACTTGGTTTCTGTGCCATTAGATCTTTACACAATTCAAATTATTTTCAGAAACATTTTTACAGCATTTAGAGTAAGTAGACAGTTTTCATATTAAGTAGATATGAATTGGTGACCTCTATTGTCATAATTTTGTGTCGTTAACCAATAGTTAAATATATGTATGTAAAAATCTAAGCACCAGCATCTACTTACTATGCACAGTGATGACATCATACCTAAGTATTTAGATCTGCAGTTCGTATAATTAAGGGGCTTACATGACCACGGTCACTGTCGGACTGCATAGAAAAGAAGGAGAAGCGCGATGACACGAAACTGGTAATTTATTGTAAAATATGAAGAAAATATCTATTTACAAAAACTATTTAATAATAAATAATCCATCACTGAATGCAGTTTGGTATTAGAAATTTAATGGCATATTTTTAATTATAATTTAAAAAAAATACAAAAAAAACTAAACTGCTTTTAAAGACAATCAAGAGGTGTATTTGAAGATTTTTTTGATGCATGTTTAATTATGATTTGAGTTCCATCACTGTATACATGTAGACTTGAATTTTTTTTTGTCAAAATATTTACGGTAGAGATACACTGCTTTTAAAAACAACTTTTTGACCATTTTCAAGGAATCTCCGCTTTAACAAGGCAATGTGTCATATTTTATATTTTCGGGTTAATTTATTCCAACAGCCTTTGAGTTTTTCTGACTCACTGCCTAGCCAATGTCCATGAAAAAATATGCTTTCATACTGTAGAATGCTCGATAATACACTCACTGCTATCACTACGTATACACAACCGGCGTAAACGCGACCGCACGCTATGACAGTTGGGTGCAGAATGCCCCCCACTTTTCGCTGTATACTACACATAGTAATATTATTGTAATGTTCGATGGGTTAATAAAATACCCTTTGACAGATCACTGAGGTGACATTGTCTATACGAAACCCAGAGAACGTCTGCCGTCGCCTACGGCCGGTAAGCGACTGCCACCCAATGCCTGCGCATACACTACATCCCTCCTTTATTTTTATTGAATTGAAATGTTTGTTGTTGTCATGTTTATTGAAATATTGAATTGATTCTAGTCGCCCATTCCAAAAGGTAGTTTTCGTATGGAGAAGAACGGGCAAGAAACTCCACCGTCACCCTTTTAAAATGTTTTACAAGGTCTTGTTTATATATGTGAAGACGATGCACCTAGAATAAAATTAGTCTACCACAAAAGGTAAAAAGAATTAAAATGAAGCTATGGCAGGTAAATCAATTATGTGATAGATACAGGTGCTCACATATTTACAAATTATTTACAAATATTGTAAAAGTAGATGATTTTCCTAGAATTTTCGCTTTGATAAATCCAATTTAATGGAGTGTTACATATGGCACGATCCTCACGATGATGTCCTCACGATGTCCTCACGATGTTTTCCTTCACCATTTTGTAATGTCCAATTTAATGGATGTCCGAATGCGTCCAATCTAATGGATGCCCATTGCGTCCAATTTAATGAATCACATGTCTTCGAAGTATCGGTTCCCAGACACGCCGGCTTCCCCACGGTGCCCTCCCTCACCATTGATGAACAGTGGTGATGAGTGAAAACACACAAAATGCCTGCCTGGTTTCGAACCCACGAACTTAGTCGGGCTAGACCACCACCACTGTTGTGCTGAAATTAAATGCTATTATTATGTGTATGTGCCTACATATGACACGGTGCGGTATGACACCAGAAGGCCAATTCTACTAATTTAAAACGTTCAAAATCTAGTCTCAGTCTCATCTCGGCGATAAACAAATGTCAAAACTTGTCAAAATGTAGTGAGATTAAAGGTGATTTTGCAATTAGCATTATTTTAGGGCACGAACTATTATCACTTTTGCAGCCTGTGTCTGTAACACAGTTTATATTAGCACAGACACAGACGTTCACTCTGTCTCAAATAATGCATAGCGTTGTACTTGAGATGGACAAATTGTACTTGGCTTTTTGAAATAAAGATTATTATTTTGTGATTTTTACTAAGTTTACCGTTTTTCGTTTACCCTTTTTTGCAATTTGGATTAATTACAGGGCAAGGAATTATTATCTCATTTGTGATTTTTACTGAAGTTACATCTTTTACTTTTACCCAATTTATGCAATTTGCAATAATTACAGGGCAGGAAACTTTTACCCTTTTATGCAAATTGCATTCAGGAAATTTTATCTCTTTTGTGATTTCTACTGCCATACCTAGGTATTGGCAATCATCATCATCTGCCCAGCCCTTTTCCCAACCATGCTGGGGTCGGCCTCCAGTCCTAGCGGATGCCGCCGAACACCAGCACTTTACATGGAGCAACCGCCGATCCGACCTCCACCACCCAGTCACTGGGCAACACGATACCCCCTGGTAAGACTGGTTGTCAGACCTTCCGGGCTTCTGACTACCCGTAACGACTGTCAAAGATTCACGAATGACCGCCGGGACCAACGGCTTAACGTGCTTTCCGCACGGAGGGGACACGGTATGTAAAGATGGTCACCCATCCATAGACCAACCGTGGCAAGCGTAGCTTGACCTGATCGATCGACCTATGCGGCTGTTATTATTTAGCCACGTGCCCCTCATACCTAGGATTGGCAATAGAGATCAAAATATTTTTAATGTCTAACCATGATTTATTTTGTAAATTGCGTAAACTAGTCGATTCCAATGTATGAACTTGATGAGTTTTCACCCATTATTGCATACACTGGTTGGTTATACCAATGTATAAGTTATTGTTAACTTTTTGGTACCTACTATTCATTTGATTGTTTACCTCTTCATATTACTTCGTAATGTTTTGATACCGATTAACCACATAATCTATCAGTATCGTGACTTCCGCGATCTTATTAGCCTAATATTAGGCAATTGTGTTAACCAAACATTTAATGGCTTAGTTGGGTTGGCACCTATCAACAAATGAGTTTATACGAAATAAAAGTAAAACTATAAATTCACTGTACACATTAAGCATAAGAAAGCTAAAACGCTGTACAAATAACATAGTCTAATATATATATATATATTTTTTTTATTTTTTTTTGTCCATGTCGCGAATTTTGCGACAAGGGGTTTCTAAAAGGGGGCAAATTTTCCATTATTTTTTCGATAGGACGCACCGTTTTCGAGATATAAGCAAATTTAGAATTATTAGATTTTACGCTCGCATGTTCCCGAAAATAACACCAGTACGTCCCGTGTTTCCCAAATAGTCAATCAATAATGCTATATTTTGCCACTAACTATTTGGAGAAACAATTTTATTAACTAAATAAACCTCATTCGTTAACTTGCCAGTATTAATCGCAACCATTAGGTTGTTTTGTTGGAACTTGTTCCATTTGTGTTTTTCGCAACCGTTAGATTGTTTTGTTGGAACTTGTTCCATTTGTGTTTTTCGCAACCATTAGGTTGTTTTGTTGGAACTTGTTCCATTTGTGTCTTTCACACACACACGCACATATTTTAATGTATATCAAAATATGTCTTGTTGTACCATACCCAGTACAGTTGCACAATGTTTTTTGTCCTATAATTGTAATTAAAGTTTATTTTAAACTAAATCACCGCCGTTCATATTTGACTAGCCAGCAAGTCGTACAAAGGTCCTTTGACGACGTGTGCTATGTGCTTAAAGCAAATGTTCACTTGATATTACAACACTGTAATGAATTCTATGAATTCTTTTGTTGATTACAAATTACAATAGCCAGTGCAAAATGCATTTGATTTGACTAAGATTAGTTCAATCATTAACCATAACAGATTTTATGACACTAGTTAGTTTTAACAGTAGGTAAGATAATAATTTTATTTGTTACTTAACTTCGATTTTACCGAAGTGGAACTTTTGTTAAGCTACGATATTTTCGCTACTTAATACATTTTTTTTTAACACTAGTTTTAACAGTAATAATTTCTTACTTTACTTCGATTTCACTGAAGTGGAGCTTCTGTTAAAACTAGTACATTAACGATATTTTTGCAGGAACATTTTTTTATTTGATCGAATAATATTTTCTCGATATTATTTACATAAGGGGTCGACACGGGGGTAAGCCGTGACTGACTCCTACTGAAACTGGGTCACCTTCGCAATCGAAGTGCTCAAGACCTGGAAGCGCTGATGTTATCTGAGCCATAATGGGGCGATCTGTAACAATCGCATAACTGCTTACAACTTGTTTGGTTAGTTACATTAAGGCTCACATAACCCAACCATACAACCTTTCCGCTCAACCAGTACTGTCTATCTTATTGACCGTCTTAGTCTCTCATATTTGACTATATTAGCCATAACGATCTTTTAAAGATCCTCCAATAATACAATATCATCAGCCTTTCTTATTGACTATTTATTCACCACAATGTCTCTCATATTGACCTTTCACCAATCCTCCAATAATACAATATCATCAGCCTTTCTTATTGACTATTTATTCACCACAATGTCTCTCATATTGACGTTTCACCAATCCTCCAATAATACAATATCATCAGCCTTTCTTATTGACTATTTATTCACCACAATGTCTCTCATATTGACCTTTCACCAATAATCTTTCTACGGAGACTTCTTTTAACGCTTCGTTGCAAGTCTGTCTTATTGACTTTCTTTCACACAGGGCCTTTCTCATATTGACCTTACAATCACAGTCATTTATCGACTTTCATAACACTTATATTTGCTAGTGACCTGTCATATTGGTCTTTCAAAAAAACCATGTAGGTACCTATCTTTCCTTTTATTTTGATATTTCCTCATATACCTACGTGTTTACATTCGTGCCTAATGCATAATTGTGATAACGATATTTATTGCATCTAAATCGCTGCAAATATACTTATCAAATACACTAACACTTTTAATGTACATATATAATCGAAATAGATGTATTCAGTATGTACAAATTGGCACAAAACTTCCTGATAAGGTTAGATTTCATTATAATAAATCGTAACAATTCGTTTGTATAGGATAGATAAAATTGGATACATTATATTTTCTATCGAATACGTTCTTCAATTTACGCATTCATTCATTTATTCAAACTTGTCATTATAATATTAGTTAACCTCATTAGGAATGCACAATGCAATTTGGTAAACAACATGACTCAGCGCGGTCGACCAGTAGGTCACCGCACGTAATTACTAAAGAGATAAGAAAGATTGTCATCTTATTTACGTTAACAAGTAATATTGATAACAACTAATTTACCAATTAGATTTGTCATTTCATTTTTTTTTTTTTTTTTTTTTTTTGTTTACCCCCAACCACATTATGCCATTACTTTAACTGTCCTTATTCTCTTTCTTTTTAACAAAGTATTTGTGCATTAGGACTTACATTTTGCCTCGTCGCCACTTGTAGAATGCTCGATAATACACTCACTGCTATCACTACGTATACACAACCGGCGTAAACGCGACCGCACGCTATGACAGTTGGGTGCAGAATGCCCCCCACTTTTCGCTGTATACTACACATAGTAATATTATTGTAATGTTCGATGGGTTAATAAAATACCCTTTGACAGATCACTGAGGTGACATTGTCTATACGAAACCCAGAGAACGTCTGCCGTCGCCTACGGCCGGTAAGCGACTGCCACCCAATGCCTGCGCATACACTACACATACCATAATATTCTGCCTGCCTCAATGAAACAATGATATGACGGACTAACAACGTGCACAATGTTCTAAAACTAAGGTAAACTTTTGTTTATTTCGTTTTTCAAAGAGAAAATGTGAAATTAACTCAATAGGCTCCAAATAAACTGTAAATATAGCAAACATGTGAGTTCCAAAAAGGTACGTTACCTATGAACACCGTTGTGCCTGAACGGGGTTTCGCTTCCAACGGCCTAAATATCAATAACAAATGACTTCACATACACAACCCGGACACAAAAGCGAGGTGTCAAGTGCTCTGATGATACAAAGGGAGAATATTGTACAAAGCAAGATTAACTAGTGTGGACCCGGCTTTACATTACCAATTCAGGGTTGCCAAATCCCGGGCGGTGCATCTATTTGAGGTTAAGTATTTAATTTGGAAATTTTCACGTTGTTTCAGGAAAGTAACCAGGATTTGCAGTGGAAAATTCGTGTTACATTTTGGGATAACTATACAAATATTTGGACTAGCCGGATTATCCTAAACACTTCTAACATTGGCAAGAAGAATCGTCCTCTGCCGGCACCACGTGACCAACATAAAAAGTTTTAATTTTTTCGTGCTTCTCTCATGTTTCAATAACAGATTTTATTTACGGAAAACTTATACAATGTGCAAATGGCTCAATAAAAATGCTGCAAAATGTAAAATCAAGGGAATAATGAGACAATTCAACGGACAGTAGCTGCTCTGTTGACATGACATAATAAAAAGACCATGTAAAAATAAAAGCATTACAGAAAACCGGCCAAGTGCGTGTCGGGCCACGCACAGTGTAGGGTTCCGTAGTAGCCCGTTATCACAATGTAGTACGGTTCTGTTGTTCTATAGTCTGAATATAAAACTAATTATATAAAAAAATAAAAATTTTCATATTTTGTTTTTCAATGCAAGTCTGTACCCGTTATAAACAAGCAACTACTTCATCTTAGTCACTTTAAAGGATTAATGCTAAGGATTTTGTATTTGGTACAAAATTATCCAACAGCCAAGTTCAACGACTATTACCGCTAAACTAATAAAGTTTTCTTAACCGCTATACTTTTCCTTTAAGGCGAGGTTTTCCCGGACCGATAGGCATAGAAAACACTACCTCAGCCCCCGCCAGTTGAACGCGGCGTATTTAACTACGGCGCGCTGAGCGGGACCGCGCCACGTGACACGTTGTGACCGCGACTAACCTTTGTGCAATGAATGCGCGCCACGAAACAGACAAATACAGTAGATCAACTTTGATGTTATATTTTAATTTTAATGAATAAAATTTGTATGTAGGAACTTATCATCTACGCTTGATAAATTCTCATGACAGTTTCCGGTTAGTAAAAATTAGGTTAGTTTGGCAAAGAAACGCACTATGTAAAAAATCTAAGGTAAGTTTGTGCCTATATTTAAAATACACATACCATCAGTAACATGTCAAAAAATCTCACAAATCAGACTTTTTTATAAATAAAATTTATCGGGAGGTGTCGCGGGACACCCGGATGGAACGACGTTCCTTTCACTATACATATACTATGCGTTTCAGATGAGAAGATATGTTCTGGACAACTTCACTCACAACTTGTCAATAATGTAGTGTTAGGAACAAAAACAACAAAATCGATTAAGCAAACTTTATTTTTATGTTATAAACAGAAAAGATTAAGAAAATGAAAATAATACACAATAAAAAATATAACTATCCGAATTGAGAACCTCCTCCTTTTTGGAAGTCGGTTAGAAAACGTATTTAATAATTATTAAAATTAACTGTTTGTGACACAGAAGTAGACGTCACATTCTCAAAATTCACTATTTGTGATACAGAAGTGGAAACAATAGCAGGTGTTGCAATATTTTCTTTGTTTTCTCGCATTTTTATTTTTCTTATATCCATTCCTTTAATATGTCGGGGATCTATGATTTCAGGCAATAGACACTGCATATAAAAATTAATAAGTTTTTTTTCCCATTTTTTCTTCCCAAAAGAACAATGCCCACTTTCCATACATTTAAAAACCTGATAATGAAAGTTAATGTATAGTTATAAGGTATAAGTAGTAGAAAGAGTACCTGTAAGATTAGAAAATAATGTCATGTAGTCATTTTTACGATTTAAAGTCTACAAAGGCCAAAAAATATTAATGTTACTTTTTAGGTTAGGATTTGCCTTTACGATAGTTTGTTTACATATAAAAAGTCTAACTTTGCTATTGTATTGTCAAAAGTGATCACTTGCCTACCCATTTCGTTGACCGCAGTACATATATACCTACTACGTCATCCAGAAATTCTGCTGGAGCAGAGATATTGTCTTGAAACCTAGCCCATCTCAGTAGTTACATACACAAAATGGCACAATACACAACGAGACGCAAGCGCAACAACGAAGTCGCAGAACTGTCAAAATATCTAAAAAATCCGTTTCACTCGTGCGAACTCAATTATAATCTGCATAATTAATTTATTTAATTATCATGTTATTTTGAATTGATCTGTATTATGCACAGACTAATAAAAATAGTTATTGATTAAATAAAACTTAAAATAATATATAAAACTCAGAAAAAGAGTTGAATAAAGTCAACAAGCAGTGTGCAAAACGGAACGTTGTAAAGAATGAATAGTTGGATGCGTTCAGGGTAATTGAGATGCGTTCAAAATAAGGTAATAAGACATAGAGTTAGCATAAAGAAAAATTAATAAATATTCTTTTCCTGGCCTTCTTTTAAAATTGTGATTAGCGTAATGAAAGTACAATTAAATTAGCTGAATTTTAATATTTATTTCATTTCTATACATTGTCAGGTGAAAAATGGGCATCCTTCTTTACTATCTTTCACTATCTTGATTACATGTACGGGTATTGTTTCACCTGACCATATACCCAACAAGCAATATTGTCTCCCGGTAACATGGAGTTGGCCCTGAAATTATATTGCATTAATTTTTCAGAGATCAGACTGTAAACGTTCTTAAAATTACGAGAATTGCCCCTCTGGTGTGCAATCGACGTTTAAGAGATAGCTTACTATAATCACGTGTATTAATTTATTTTCGATTTTTTTTTACTCTGATATCATTTTAGTTTTTATACATCGTACTCGGTACTAGTACTGATCAACAAAGTTAACGTATGTATTTAGGCAATCGGTATAAAAACATTTAAGATTCATTTCTTCTCTACTTGTTAACATATAGTTTAGTAAGACTTACTTATTTGCTGTTTCAACTTCTGAATTATCGGCAGTTAAAAAGTTCTCTGAAATCTTGTCTCTATCTTGTACTAATTTCTGTTTGACTTACAGTACTTTGAGGTTCACTAATAGTGTTTAAGATTGTTCTGTAACAGTGTTATAAACATTATGAGTCATGAATCGCAATCTATATTCAATTTATAACTTAACACTATTATCTCCATGATTAAGATGGTGATGATGATTATATTCATGACGATTATAATCATGAGTACAATCAATATTACTTTTATAATTGTTAGTATGTAATGACTAAAGTTTTATGTTTTGAAGAAAGTAGGTACTTACGTATGACTATGTAAAGTAGTATCAGGGTTATCTAGAGTCTGAACAACACCCCTGAGTATATTTTTTCTCATTGAAACGCTGCAAAATAAATGTTGACATTATAGTGGCATTTCAAATCGTTTAAATTATACATTTTACAAGTATATTTTATAATTGTTATATAAGTTTAACAATATTTCGATCTTATTGAGCAAAGAAAATAATCATTTCAACGAATTTAATAACAAACCTACTGTACTTTTTTGTACAGTGTCGCGTCTAAACAATGGTCGTAACATTTTCGTACTTTTCCGTCAAAGAAAATCATTTATTTACACTAATAATATGTTATACAATATTATTGTTTTTTTTTTTTACAAGCTTTTATTTTTTATATTATAAAGAGATAAAATTGTAAGTTTTGTATGTATAGGGTAGGTAATCTCTGAAACTACTGATCCGAGTTAGAAAATTCTTTCACAAAAAATTTTTCAATAGGTAGTTACATTACTAAGGAGTGCTACACGCTATTTTTATTCTGATAAAGATGTATTTTCCTTAGGAAATCATAATAAATGTAATTGAAGTCGGAAAAAAACTCGTCGCTCGGCCGCTTATATTGCTAACGCTGGCTAAACCATACGAGGAACTTCAAAATAATGTACTACAGAATTGTATATCTTGAAAATGCCCTCAAAAAAGTTCGCGGCGGTATATGTCTATATTATAAGGATAACTTACAGTAACCAATTTTATCTTTTTACAATCAATAGAATATAATGAGTGACTTTCGAAGCATACATTGTATTAATCCTTATCTCATTAAATATGTTAGTAAAATTAAGCATTCAATTTAGATCAAAACTGCAGTTTACAGCATGTCATTAGAATGAATACTTTAGAAGATATCACAGTATTAAAATTACGCGCACAACAAAACAAAAAAAAAAAACAAAAGAACGGAAAAGTCTTCCTCAACAAAGTACCTATTATTACGTATGCAAGTAATCTGATAAAATAAAACTACTAGGCAAAATTGTAGTGCTATATAGTATTGACTAGTATTATATTATCTGTGGTATTGATAATGAGTTACTTACCATTTCTCGAGTTGATATTTTCGTAATGCCCGAGGTGTCAATTTCCTGTATGAACTTTTGTTCTTTGATAAATTCATGCAAATATTCTTACAAATAATTATCATTTATCAATTTCTTTTTCTCTCTGACTTCGATATTTTCTGCCTCGTTTTTTTTTTATTAAAATTATACATAGGTACTTTTAATGAATTTCTTCGTAGGTTTTTCAGTTGCATTAAATGTAGGTATGGCATTCCTTTATTTCTGTTTTACTACGTAATGTGCCTTTGATTTTCGTTGTGGACATTTTATTTCTTAGTTTAGTTTTCAAGTTGTTTACCTACTGCTGTTTTGTTAGACATAGATAAAAAATTATTCGCATACATACATGCATAACATGAAGCTAGGTATTTTAACTGGAGTTTTATCGTTTTAGACGAAATCTCCAGTAAATTACAATGAAAACTGTAGAAATTGGTACTTAAACAGAAAACAGGGATGTCATGGTGAAAACAGTAAATCTACTGTTAAAACAGTAGGGTTGGCAACACTGAGCGTAACGTTTCATATAATGGAAAGCGCAAACGCGGAAAAAAATTGGCGTGCGTCCGTCCTCGAAGACCTCTCGGCCGGCACTAAACGGCCCGCTCGAAATCGAATAGCTCAATATCGTATGATTTTTGTTCTTACAAAAATAAATAGCCACTAATATAAAAATCTACCTTACCCAGCGCTAGAAAATATTAAAACCTATTTTTTGATACATTACTTAAGTAGATGGTTTCGTAATATAATTTTTTGCTAAGAAGTACATTTGAAAAATCGATTTAGTGTCATCTTTGCGTTTTTTTTTTATCGAGTCAATTATTAGTAATTACGTTTCCGTCTTTATACAGCGCTTGACCATATGTTCAATTTTGTTAAAGTGATTTTTATTTTGCGGAATATTTACATTATTTAGATATACATAGCTCCAAAAAACTTAAAAATGGTACAACCTCGCCTTAAAGTTCATGATATGCACTATCGTCGTGAATTTTTCCAGATTTTTCAAGCCAGCAGTTTAGGTTTTAGAGGGGGAGGGACGCCCTACTGGAACAAAAAATTGCATTTAAAGTTTAATATTTCGTAAATGGAGCATTAAATCGAAAAATAATTTTAGCAGCCCCAAGTCATTTTAGAAGACCTATTCAACGATACCCCACACGATGGGGTACACGACGAAAAAAATATTCATCCCCACTTCACATGTAGGGGAGCTACCCTAAAAAAAAATATTTTTCAAAATTTTATTTTAGCACTTTGTCGGCGTGATATATGTACATATTGGTACCAAATTTCAGCTTTCTAGTGCTAACGGTCACAGAGATTAAGCGAGGACGGACAGACAGACATGGCGAAACTATAAGGGTTCCTAGTTGACTACGGAACCCTAAAAACGATAGTGGCGTTGGAAAAATGGCCAGTTGCTGAATCATCGTCCAGAGTCAGCAATACCCGGTAACAAAGTTGCAAGTTGAATTTAACGGCAATGGCTAGGTACGTAATTGATAAAATAAAATCAATTATTTTATCAATGATGTACCTAGCCATCTTCGTGCTTTTACAAAACCGTACTTTTTGTGTGTTTCATGAATCTTCATGATGCACACAACCACCACGTACGATTTTACCAGTTTGTTAGATATTTCTCACAACAAATTAATGTATGAGCAACATAAAAAGACTTATTTATTACCTTTATTTAATTCGCAAAATACGCGCATTGACGTGTAGTTGCGTTAGTACCTATTACCTACCTTTAAAAAAAAAACTGATGTAAATTTATTTATTTCAAAATCAAAAGTCATTTATTCAAATTAGGCTGAGAATCAGCAGTTTTTGAACGTCAAAATTACACATAAGACAGTCCCCAAAACACCCGCCCTTAACCACTAAGTACCTAGTGCATAAACTGGGAAGAAGTGCAACAAACCCCCCAGCAGCACAGCTGTCTATTAAGTTAGAAGAACTTGATTCTATACAAATTAATTAACATTACAAAACAGCCCTTGCGAGGTCCAATGTAATTCTACAAAGAAGTAGGCTCTATATTTTTATTTTCGCTACATACCTACGCAGCTGTGCATTGGTAAGTACTGCTCACAATGAAATGAGTTTTAAAAAGTAATAGAATGCCAGCATGATGCCGTCCGCTACATCTTAGGAACAATTCCTCTAACAGCGTCCCGTTTCTTTTATTGTAGCAAACGAGTGTGGAAACGAATGCTTGTCTTATCAAAAATACGTACCAATAATGTTTTTTTATGTTTAAAAACCAAGGCTATTTGAAGAAAAGCTTTTAAAAAGGAAAGTACCCATACTCTTAGATAAACTTACAAGCGGCCCATACTTTTATTTTACTTCTCCGGTTAGCTATTGGAATATTTCAGTATCAAACTATTCCACATCATAATTTAGATGTTTTTATTTACGTATCTTTAAACGTCTGCTAAAGCAAAATCATGCCATTTATTTAGACGCCATTTCTATGTATGTATGCCGCAATTTCCCTATCTCTGCGTGTATAAATTTTCCGGCCGATCGTGCCGTAAAATGACACGTATGTGGACGTTATGAAAATTCCTAGATCTCTTTATCTCACCTGATATTTATGTTACGCCTCTTCCATCTCTTTTCTAATTAGAATTTAATGGGAAATAGTAGGTACTTAGTAATGTACCGACCGTGTGTAATGTGTGTATGCAGAGTGTTGAATAAATTCACGTTCAATTATATCCCCACGTGTAAGGAAATAGACCAGTTAAAAGTTACTCATGTTAATTGAGGTTAATTTATTTCAAAATATAAATATTTCAGCGAAGTTAGCTTTAAAAGAAAAACAATAATTACCTATATCGTAATTTAATTTTGATTGTCAAAATAGGGCATTCTGTCATGGCGGCTCTTGTGACTTCAATTGTTTCATTCCGTCTAGCGTATTTTTTTACAGAACAATACTAAGTACCAATATAATTTGGAACTTTTTGTGAATAAAAAAGTAATTTAAAAAAATTAAATAGACTTCAAAAAGAAATGAACTCAAAATTATGAATAACTTTAATTTCGGAAGTCGGTGTCTTGGGATCTGTATTTTAGTTTTAGTTTTTTGCCACCGACTTTCGATATTAAAGTTATTTCATAATTTTGAGTTCAATTCTTTTTGAAGTCGGTTAAATTTTTTAAATTACTTTTTTATTTCGTAATTTTTGGTTTTAAGTAAAAACTGGAATATTATTTGAATTTTGTTTGTAATAAGTAAGTAATAGTTTTTTTGTAAAAATTGCACTAGAATTTGACCAAGGTTTTGGGTTTTTTTTTCTTTTGACACTACACTCGTAGCTCTTACTGTACCAATATAAGCCAGGCCGTCACACTTACACGTATTAGTCCATATCTTGAAAAATACTGAATCGATTTTTATGAAACTGCACTGTTCCCTGGGCTAAGTTGAAGAAAATGTAAGCCAATAAAAAAAAATGGTCACGATCCGATTAATAGTTGCGGAGAAATACGTGGACAAACATACAGACATACGTCTATAAAATTATGTATATTTGTTTGGAAGCCCTAATAGATTGTCATATGTGAATATAATGCAATTCCAATAATATTACATACATATTGAATTGATAACCTCCTTTTTTTTGAAGGCGGTAAAAATGGCCAATGTTTGAGTGCTGTATTTCGGTTTCAATTATACAGGGCTACGCTAATTGTAGCTTTCTCTGTATAATGAACCTTTTAGAAGTTATTAGTCAAAAACTTAAACAACCGAGGTTTTTCGAGGTTGTAAGCCAAAAATTTAAAAAATCAACTTAATTTCATAAAAGTTTTTTGTTTAATTAATATCCCGATTCTATTGTACCCACAGAGCTTCGGCTGCGCTTCTGTAGGATGCACCTGAAGTTAAAGTTAAAAACTGAAAGAAATCCGAATTTTTTTCGGGCACCACGCAGTTACTTAGCGTGTAGGTCTTTGAAAACTGCAAATTTGCTTTTTCACTATCCTAACAACATCATGTGCCTAGCCTTTTGCCAACCATGTTGGGGTCGGCTCCCAGTCTAACCAGATGCAGCTGAATACCAGTATTTTACATGGAGCGACTGCCTATCTGACTTCCACAACCCAATTACTGGGTAATACGATACCCTTGATAAGACTGGTTGTCAGACTTTCGGGCTTCTGACTACCCGTAACGACTGTCATAGATCCACAAATGACAGCCGGGACCAACGGCTTAACGTGCTTTATGTATGTACGTACGTATGTAAAGATGGTCACCCATCCACAGACCAACCGCGGCTCGGCAAGCGTAGCTTAACCTGATCGATCAACCTATGCGGCTGTTATTATTTAGCCACGGGCTCCTCTTTTCACTATCCTAACAACATCCCAAAAAAAAATCAGTACAGTGCATTTTATTGCGACCTGCGATGTTTTAAACTCAAAAGGTCTAAAGACAAAAAAAGAGCCCAAAGATATAAAGGCCTAAAGGCCTAAAGGTTTTTTTTTTTACTGTCTACTAGTCTGTTGTAAAAATTAGAATAACATTGCATTTACAGCAAAAATTGGTGAAATGCCTCGCCGAGGCGTGATTGAATGACAAACAGACAGATTCGATTCCGTTCAGTTTGCGTGATTTACTATGATATTCGATTCAGTTGGACGAATTCTGATAAGATAAATATTTCAGCGTTTACCTATTCTAAAATATTGGCTATTGGCTGACCTTAAATATTACTGAGCGCGTATTTTAGGTCGGCTTTTCAGCCAACTCGTGTAAGGTATCAAATTTAAGTATTTCCCAATACGTATTGTTTTCAATAACAGTTAGTAGGTACGTGTTGGATTGTTTTTTTTAATATGTAGGTAGGTACTCATCTGTAAAAATATACCCATATCACCCATGAAAGTTTTGAAGTTTCCTTTAAGTCGTTTTGTGGCGTTTGTTTATTTTGTGAATTTATATTACATAAAGACAAAACGTTATTTTAAGTTTTGCTATGTGTGTGTCGTATATTTACTGTTTAATTTAAAAAATGTATTAGAACATTGGTGTATTATTATTATTAAAATAAGTAGGTACCCATTAGGCAGTCATCTTAAATTTATTTGCATGCCCTAAACAGGCAAAATATTATTATGACCTAAACA
This sequence comes from Mesoligia furuncula, assembly GCA_916614155.1. NCBI lineage: Eukaryota > Metazoa > Arthropoda > Insecta > Lepidoptera > Noctuidae > Mesoligia > Mesoligia furuncula. The sequence goes on along the minus strand of OU744803.1, from coordinate 12,209,965 downwards.
TTCAGCCATCAACTTTTGCAACTAGTAACACCTATAGGTATTTTCTGCAAATAAATTATGATTATTCTTATTCATATTTATTGCCAAACTTGAAAGGTAGATGGATACGGAATAGAGAAAAAATCTTCAATGATACGCTTCCATTAATTAAATAGGTACCACGTACTTCACATACCTTATAAAAGAAGATGATACAAATAAGGATGTTGATATTAAATCCTATGACGCAAAGTCTTCAACCCGATTGCAACAAGAAACGTATAGGCGGACTGAAAAGGAACCGAGACCAATAAATGAAAGATGTACAATTCGTCTCTAAAATGAACACTAACCACCGGCAATAAGATCGTATTTTAATTTATATTACTTTCCTTCCACTAGATACGTACTTATGAGCCTTTTTCTGCCAGGCAGTCCGCAAAGATATTATCTTAATTAATATCGTCCACGTAGAGCAAAAAGTCAGTCCAAGAATGGCCAAAATAAGTTATCAATGTCACTAAAATCACCATTTTCTTCTCTACTATATTTATTATAATCTTATAATATCTATATCGCAGGTAATTTGTATGATTCTGCGTTTCACAAACGGCGTCGTTCATTTTAAAACGCTCGCTGTTTTAAAATATGCCGAACCCCGAGGTTAGGTTTGATTAGGTTACTATCCCCCCGGTGGGTTCCCGCATTGTCGAGGCGGGGGCGCAGGAGCCGTGGCTTGGTCACTCACAGTGAAGCGAAGAGGAACCCGAGGAGGGGCTGCTCGTCAGGGCTTTTGCCGGTAAGCCGACGACGCGGTAGCGGCCAACAAGTTGGTTGCGGTGCCGCTTCGGCGACATCGCAACTGAGGCGGGCCGCAATGTCGTATGGGAGGCATCGCGGCTGAGGGTTGAAGGCCGCGGCGGGAGAGGAGTGCCGGTATTGCGGTGCGCCGCTCTCCCTACCTTCCGCGGTCTTGACGTGGTCGCCACCGTCTGATGGCGGTCGCGGTGGGGCCGCAGGGGAGGAGGAGTGTTAGAAAGACGTCGGCCGCTCTCCCTAACCGCTGCGGCCGAAAATTGGCAGGCGGCGGGGCCAGTGACCTGACCCGTCGCAAGGGGACCAAAGAGGGCCCAGACACGGGGTCGTCTGGCGCCCATTTGCTGGTTTGGTCCCTGCGGTGGTGACGGCGTGCTATATGTTCTGGTGCGCCGGTGATGGGGAGTACTCCCCAGAAGGTCTGGTGACGGACTGCCGCGGCGGGTTCAAGAATGAGTGCTAACGCGTGCCCGTGTTCCCGCCGTAAGCGGCAGAGGACACCGTGGAGTTTTAGTGGGTTAGAGTCCCACATAACTGCACTATCTCCCCGTGGTAGACATAGGATGCAAGAGCGAGCGAAGGGCACCCTGAGGTTCGGTTTGGTTAGGTAAAACAGCGAGCGTTTGTAAACGGACGACGCCGTTTGTAAAATGCGGAATCATACAAATTGCCTGCGACATCTACACGATGTCAACTCCTTCCAAAAGATCCCTACAAATATTTTCGAACTTGTTCGAAAGCCCAACAATTTGTAACTAAACGCTCAGCGAAAATGTCTTTCGTATTAGTTATCTACAACTGTACGAAAGTTTTTTTTTCCTGAATTAATTATTTTATTTAACCATTCATGGTACACATAATATATAAGGTAAATCGTGTCAAATAGTATCACTTCCTTAAAGCTTTGCACGCAACTTCCAAACACCCTGTATAAAAAGACAAAAATAAAATAACAGAAAAATACGTAGAAAGGTGATGCTTATTTCTAAAGGAAGCTTCCAGCATTTCTGCGATAGGAAAATAGGTAAAAAGAGATGAAGATACGGTGTGTATGAGTAGAAGAGAAAGTTATGTGCAGGTACACTTATACTTGTACAGTTTTAGTCTTTGCTTCTGCAGCTGTGTTTTTCAACAAACCTGGCTTTTTACCAGCTGCATCTGCCAAAAGCGATATAGACGCAAAGTGAATTCACTCATATTATTGTAAAAGTATTAAAAGCAAATAAACAATGTACAAATACATTTCATCCGAAGCGATTTAACATAACATTAATATTAAGTATGCGCATTAATATTTAAATTAAATATTTGCGTGTAAAAACGTCGGGGTTTCCAGCCATGTTTACCTCAGTGTCGGTCAGTATAACCCTGTACATTACATTTTAATTATCTTATCTTAATTTATGTGATAATTTCCAGGCCGCGTGGATTATACGAACCGTGAATTTTTCCCCCGTCTGACGAACGGTGACACACATTTTACGCGGAACACTTGTGTCATGTGACGTATCTTTGCATAATTACTTCCTAGGGCTGTGTATTCGTGTTTTTAATTACTTTTCGCGCAGGCTGTAAACCTGACTTTATATTATTTTAATATCAAAGTCTTCCAGATATTTGAGGTGCAAAATCAACATAATATCTTCTTGCTAAAGCAAATCCTTCTGTTATTTAATCTCTCACTCTACTCTACCTTGTTTTCTTTGGGGATTTACCTTTCCTACTGGTCAGGTAGCCAGAAAGATACGACGCCAGATCGTAACCTTCCACAATTTATTGATCAACTTAATTATTTCTCTAAAACAGGTGAGGTTTTATCAGCTTTTGGGAAAGTAAAATAAATGTTTGAAGCAAAACATTATAGTCATTGTTAAATTCAACGGGAAGTAGGTACCTACCTATACCTACATAAGAAAACTAAATAATTAATTTTCCAAACTGAATTAGGGTAGAGTGGCAACTGACTGGCAAAAAGGGGCTAATTATCTATAACCTGAAGTAGGTAGATATCTATAATTAGTCTCAAACGTATTCAGGTGATAAATAGCTACCTACAGATATTATCGTCCCCTAATGAATATTTGTTAATGTACGAGAAATCGGTTATCTGCTGATTGTGCGGAACTAAGTATCTGGATTTGTCAGCGCTGCGATATCGTGATTCATATTTGAAATGATTGATTCCGCTACTTCCCGGCTAATATCAACATGAAATAATGGCCCTAAAATCAACAAAACAGGTATCAAAAGGGAAATACGGGAGCTTTCCCTAAAATATTGAAGTTGAAAATAAAAGCTGTCCAGAAAATAGACCTTTTCATTTATTTCTCATTATCATGCTATAATCTTTTATCCAATCCCATTTGAGTCGGATAAATCTGTTAAGGCTTTAATTTTCCGAAAATGTGTGGAAAGCCAACAAATTATTGTGTAAATAGGTTTGAATCCTTTTTATACCCTTGGGGTTGAGTTTAGTACGGTTCTAAAAGCTTTCTGCTTTATTATTTTTTTGAGTAACAGAAAGTAATTTTATAATGCATGTTTATACCTAAGTATGTTCTCGATAAGTTAAAACTGAAACGAATGGACTAGGTAGTTAGAAAATTATACTTTTTTTTGGTAGGTAGGAAAATATATTTTTGTAAATGGTTGATAAATTACGCTGAAGGCGTATAAAAATAAGGAAATCGATACTGTACCCACCATTCATATTTAATTCTGGCTTAAAATACGTATCTGCCGACGTAACTGCGGGACTCGTTACGTTTTCACAAAAAGGGTTTACCTAATTTAAGGATGTGTTATAAATACACACAACAATTATATCTTTTCAAACTGGAATCTAAAGTTACGAGAGTAATTCTCATTTCACTAGCTTCTCGTATTCTATCCGGAAATAAATATTTCCACGGAACGTGTAAGTATTGCTTAGAATAAATAAATCTCCGCTGCCCAGGCCAAGCCGGGTTTATGATTGCGATATTTCAGTGAAAGTATTTTTGTGGCGGTAACCATTGCTTTGTTCTAACGAACAAACACAGGTTTAATTTATAGATTTAAGCTTTTGATTAAAGAGAAACAGAAGACAAAAGTTTTGGCATCGTTCCACATTGTACCTGTGTGTCTACCTTACTCGCAATAGTATCTACTGATCATTGAACAGAACATTAGAAACAGCGTCGTATCAGCGGTAAAACAGAAGCAGCAATTCAATTGAACGTAAACTGTCCAAATTGGATTTCTCGAACTCAGTCGTACCTATTGTTCAATAGTTCAATATCCTTTCAATAAATGTTGTTTCCTGAACTGTGCTCTTTCTGCCGACGCACAACACGAGCAAAATTAGAACTTTCATAACTGCAAAGTTTGCGCACGTGCTTTGTGTAGCGTTACTCACGATATGATCGTATTTTTTATCGCGATTGTGTTGAAGTAGGCGTGTGTTGTGTTAGATCTGCAGCAGAGTGATTGCACATAGGGTATAAGTAGGTGGAATGCACTGACCGACGTGAGCCGCGCCGCTGTGGCGGGATCGATCTAGCGCGGCCGGGTCGAGCCGGCCATCGGGACCCGCGCACGATACTTCTCGAACGCACTACACTGCACTTTATTCTTCGATGCAATCTTCCAATTGTCAATCACTGAACTTTCACACATTCACAACTAACGTCCTCGTTTCTTGACTGGTCCTGTTAGGTAGCAAAGAGAAAGAAAAATTAATGAACTAAGTACACTGTGCTGCAAAATTATTTTTTAAGTTAACTCTTGATTTGTCAAACGACTGTATCTGAGTATGGTATTGAAACCCGAATTACAAATGTGTACATGTATCGATCTAGATATCAGGCAGAGATAACGGTTCTTATCTACGATAAGTTCAGGGCCTAATGACCGAGGATAGAGCAGATTACTGCTGCTAGGTACAGATTGGAACTAGTAATCCCAGGAGGTCTGGAGGGAGGGTAAGACCTTAAGTCTATTGTACTGAATTTAAGCTAATATATTTAAGGTATAAATTATTATCACTGCTACTAATTTCCAATGAGTGTCAATCAGTTGTATGTACATGGCACATACTTGGTTATCGCTGAAAAAATAATTTTCAAGTAGCTCGTATGCAAGATAGCGCTTGGAACAATAACGTTTGCGCTGTTATGTTATGCAACAGTTAGTGGTGAACTCTTAGTTGTGATGGATTGCAGGCTCGTCTTTAATAGAGTAATCTACAAGTAGGTATCAGTATGCATCAATAGACTCGTATCTGGCGATCCTACACGTGGAACAAAATGTAGCTCTTCAGCAACTATCGTCGGCAAATAAAGAAAATGCACAATGTAGTTTAATTTAATATCATATTACGAGTCCAGGCACTACTTTCTCACTGATAAGAGATTGGCGATAAAATATTATCACAAATAGTTACCAATTCATAAAAAAATACAATAAAATTCATGTTGCCACTTATTCAACGTGACATAGGTAAAACGGGACAGAACGCTCAAATCAAAAGACAATTCCTTGTGTTCCGACGGTAGGGTTCCATTGTGTAAATGTTGGTAAATAGTGAGTGGCAGGAGCCCCAAATCGGTGTCGGAACCCTCTGGGACATAATGATTTCCTTGCAAATTGAACCGAGAGCAACATATTCAAATGGCAACATCCCTAATGTTCCATTTTTGTTCAAAAGTTTTTAAGACAGACAAGGCAATAGCTACAAGGGTCTTTACTTAAGAGTTCTTATGCTTATTACAACTTTGAGAATGGAACTCTACGTGCGAAAGTGGAATTCGAAATACGGCGAACAATTCGAATAAAAGTTGAAACAATATTCAACTTCAATCAAGTATAAAAGTACATATGCCTATGGAAAAAAGGCCTGAGTTGGGTAACTATGGGTCAAATAAGTACATATTTAAACAAATGTATTAAAACCACAACAGGAAGCAAAATAAAAGTAAAAGATATCGGTAATAGGCAGAAGTAATCAGAGTTTTTTAATCATTTATGTACAGACGCAAGCACATCAAGCTACCGGAAACTGTAAAATTTTCCCAATCAACATTGAACCTTATATTTTAGCGATAAAGTTGAAAATCTATTAAAGAAATTTGACAGATTGTAGTAGCTTGAAGTGCTGGCGTCTGTACATTTACCTAGTAGCAAAGTGTTACCTTCAGTAAAAAAAGTAAATACGTACTTGGAATTTTCAATTAAAATAATGTGGATTCTGTGTAATTAATTAGATATGAACTTGATATGATAACATTAAAAATGATAGATAGATATAATTTTATTCAACCTTCTAGGAATACCAATTGAGAGCAACTGGTACCTACATGAAAGACTTTCAAGAAATAACATAAAATTGTACATAAAATACAGCTTTTCGAGCGCAAAAAAAACACGTAACATAATAAGTAGGCGTCTTTAATATAAACCTACATGAATATGAATGTAGATTTAACTTAGAAATAGTATGTAAAATAGAGATATCATACAAAAGGAAATAATTTCGTAACGTCGATATTTCGATTTGACACTCATTAAAATCAGTGCACATGCAAAAGAAAATTGTTTTGAAAAAAATGGAAAGTCTGTCTATAAAATATGGTTTGAATAAAGCAATATTTTGCCTTAGGATACATTTAAGATTTAAGTCATTACATTAAAGTTATTTTCAAACTTAACGTTAAACAAAACCATTTCTTTCACTAAGTTAACTTTTTAATAAATACTTACACTAACGGAGACCAGTTTAGAACATAATTATTTTTTCCAGCAATAAAAGATCCGATAATAACAACAACTTAAAAACACTTTAAAAAAAATTATGAGATCGGAAAAGAACTAAGAAGTGTAGAATTAAAATATTATATTGAAGTATTTTTTGCTAAAGTAACAGGAGATTTGTGTTGAATCAAATAGCGCGAAGATTTATCTAATGTATTGATATAATGCACGTGTTTTGAACCGGAAAAGTGTATTTGTTCGGGTGAGAGTCGCGCGGTCGGCGGCGGCGGCGGCGTCGGCGGCGCGGTGACACAGACTGCGTGCGGCCGGGCCGGAGCGGGCCGGGGCGCCGGGCGCGCGGTCGACGGCGCGCAACAGATACGCCACAGGTTGGGCGGCCCGGGCCACCCGCGCCCACTCCACCCTGTTCGCGCCACACGCCAATTTACATCCTCATTATCGTCTCCGGAGTCAGCACCTCACGCTGGCGTCCATCACCACATCAGTCACCGGCTTTTCCCAGTAAAAAAAACTCTCCTTGTACCTTATTCAGCAAAATCTAATAAAGCGTTTATTTGGAAGCTTACAATTTTTCTTTATGCCAGCTACTTTCTGAGAGTTTCATCGGATTTGTTTTGTTCCGCTGTTTCGAATTATTCAGATATAATTTAGTTTGTTTAGGAAATCCCTTTGAGGATAAAACAGCAGCTACCTGGGTGGAGTTCTTTATGGTCGTTAGTTGCGGAAACCTAGCCATTTATTGTAACTCCCTCTAGGGATACTCTCATCAGTTTGTAATAAATCCTTTCAGAAGTTACAGTTCAGGATGAATATCCGATAATTCTCTATTGGTGTGGGACATCAATACTAATAAATTGACCGTTGGATAATAATATTACGCCCTTAATACATTAACATAATTCATTCTGAAAGTTTTATGTGTCGTAAAACACGTTGAGTGTCGCAACTCTTACATTAAGTGTGTTTAACACTTTGGGAAAGAATTTTTGTAATAAAAATCCGAAAAAGAAATGGTAAGTGATGCCTGCAAGTACCTACCTACTTGTGCTAACGATTGCACAATTGTATAATGGACCGTGCGTTTTTAGGGTTCCGTAGTTCTGACAAGGAACCCTTATAGTTTCGTTATGTCCTTCTGTCTGTCTGTCTGTCCGTGGTTTTGCTAAGAGACCGTTAGTACTAGAAAGCTGTAATTTGTAGGAGTGTGTAAGTATAGCAATTACGCCGACAAAGTGGTAAAATAAAATTTTGGAAAATATATTTTTTAGGGTAGCTCTCTCCTACATATGAAGTGGGGATGATTATTTTTTTCGTCGTCTACCCCATCGTGTGGGGTATCGTTGAATAGGTCTTCTAAATTGACTTAGGGGATGCAAAAATAATTTTTCAATATAATGCTCCATTTACAAAATATTAAACTTTAAAGTGCAAATTTTTGTAGTTAAAAGCTAAACTGCTGGCTTGAAAAATCTATAAAAATTCACGATGATAGTGCATTTTATGAACTTCAAAGGAAAATTATAGCGGTTAAGATAACTTTATTAGTTTAGCAATAATAGTCGTTGAACTTGGGTGTTGGATAATTGTGTACGAAATACAAAATACTTAGCATTAATCCTTTTAAGTGACTAAGATGAAGTAGTTGCTTGTTTATAACGGGTAAAGACTTGCATTGAAAAACAAAATATGAAATAAAAAACAAAAAAAAAACATAATATTTATCATAAGTTTCTTTTTTACATCCATTTGCTTCCTCGCGAGGTGGTTCTTTTATAGATAACGTTTTTTCTAGCTGCCCATGTGAAGTCGGATTTTATAGCTCATTTTATAGCTACCATCGTCCTTTGTGGAGCCGTTTTTAAGCGTTTAAGACCATCACATTTCTGATCGATATCCTCGCACGTCTTCGAAACGATAATTCAAATTTAAAGTCGATTTTTGTTATTATTACCATTAACTCCTAATATTTTTACCATTACTTATATTCAGAATAAATAACAACAGAATCGTAGATACTATATCGTACTATTGTGATAACGGGATACTACGGAACCTTACACTGCGTGGCCCGACACGCACTTGGCCGTTTTTTTGTATTCAGGGAAGCGAGATTATTGACGCTGTAATAAAAACTTCTAATTAATTTGGTAGGCCGAGTAGTTAGCAATTTAATTTGAAGTTTTAAGTAAGTAATAAAGGAGGCGTGTGATTGTAATTGCCGACATTGTGTTGTCTTCCATTTCTCTGAAGAACAACTGAAACTTTAAACGCCAGTCAACTTTAACAGGATTACGGAAGATTGACAAGAGAAACAGGGCAATGAATGTTGGATTATCTTCAAAATGGTGACACCTTTACTGAATTGACTAAATTGACAGATAAAAGCGAGTCAAGGGCGATAGGGACTTTTGCGTTCACGAGCGAGATAATAACATTTCATATTTGATATTTCAATTAGGTAGGTACATTTTCGTGTTCACCGTTCTATTCAGAAAAGATTTAGAACAAAATTGATAAATAAAAGGAATGCGCCCAGTACGACATTTAAGTATTTATGAAGGCCAAAGACAACCTAATCGTCGCTAGAAGAGATCCATGGTGTTTTCTTTAGACCATATTAGTACATTATGATACATGTGTGCTATGTTGATCATTATACTCGAGGCGGTATTATTCGCGCGAGCCGCAGGCGAGTGCGATAAGGAAGCCGAGCGTATAATGATCAATGCACACGCGTTTCATACGACGTTTTTCAACACACTTGCGAGGAAAAAAACAGACTTGTATTGTTAAATATTAACTTGTATGGAAAATGGCGCGCTGGTTTTGTTTTTCCACATAGTCAGCACGAGCAATGCGCGCGCAAGTGTAAATAAAAGCACTGACCACTGAACATGTAGGCACTGACAACAGACCGCTAAAAAAAAAAATAAACAAAACAATCGTAGTTTAGTTAGTATGGAATTAGAAAGAGAAATATACATTAGTTCAGTGAGAATCCGCAATAATAGAACGCCAATCAGGGTCTTTTCCGTTTGGTTTCGGAAGGGACCACGGACAATTTAAGGTGAATGGATAGTGGTAGACCGCGAAATTCAAATTTTCTTACGATTTTTGCAATTTGCAGGTCAGTGTCAGATTGTATCTTGATCAAAATATGATTCGCGACAATAACAAGTACATATTTAGAAAATTATAATCATTAATATATCTTTCTAAGTTAGATTTCTACCACCAACCACCAATCTCTTATGGAAAAGTGTTAGTGTTTCCACCTTAAGGTGGATAATTAAAATTTTCTTACGTTTTTTTGTAATTTGCAGGTCAGTATCAGGTTGTATCTTGATCAAATATGATTCGCGACTATAGTATATATGTATTTACAGAATTATAGTCATTAGAATAGAATCTTTAAGTTAGATTTTTTCCCTAAAAACTTTTCCATAAGAAAGATGTATTAATGATTCGAATGATTATAATTCTGCAAAGACATACCTGATAGAGTCGCTAATAATATTATGATCAACCTGACACTGACCTGGAAATTGCAAAAAATCTAAGGAAATTTGAATTTCGCGGTCTACCACTGCGCATTCACCTTAAATTTCCGTGGTCCCTGCGCATTTACCTTAAGGTAAATAAATATTAGTTAATTTTGGGACCAAGGACAATACAAACTATTTAAAAAAAAAGTGAATTGATGAGATTAAAAAAGCGCGCATCTCCGACTACTCGACTTTATAAATAGTTATCTGTGGAAATAAAGCACATGTGGATTAAAGTAAAGAAAAAGCACGCGTTTTTAATACACTGCATTATGGACCTAAAAGCGGTTCAATAAGAGCCACTTTACGAGCAAGTGTGTTGAAAAAATATTTAAGGACCTTGTAAATATTTAACAAACAACAAAAATGTAAGTAATTTAGAGTGACATTCGAATACCTCAATCGGGACAGGATTTAAGGTATGTACATACCTAACTGTAAATTTGGTCTATATTAAATTAATCTGCCTTATTTGATATATTCAGGCTGAACACTATTTTCTAGCTATGTTTATGGTCTATATGACCATGAAACATCAATCAAACTGCTGAGTTCATATTTGATTTTAATAGGTAGGTACCCATTTATTTATGACGGAGGATATAATGAACTTTTGGCATAATACATCTGTTATCAACAAAATAATTTTATGATTATGAGCCATCAACGTATCCTCGAGGTCGAAAGTGTTAATGGCGTTATAAAGAAGAAACTTGAATTAAGTTTTCGTTTAAGACTTAAGGTGATAAGAAAATTATCTTATGTCGACACCTGGCTGTTTGCTCATCTGCCGAGACACAGCAAGTCCTCGCTTGTTGATTAATTTTCAGTACTTATCTAAGTACCTACTAGGATCAAGTTGTGTTAGGTCGCATTTGGAAACTTTGTCAAGGCTTCTCGTCGCCTATCCCGCAGTGTTTGAAGACAAAGGTCTTCAGCCACTGCGTCCTGCCCGTTATGACATACGATGCCGAAACGTGGACACCGACAGTCGGGCTGGTCCACAAATCCAACGTTGGTTAGCGGGCTATGATCAGGAATGAAATTATCCGGAAAAGAACCGGACTTACCGACATAGCTTGATGAGTAAGCAAACTAAAGTGGCAGTGGGCTGTACATGTCTGTCGAAGGACCGATGGTCATTGGAGCAGACAAGATCTGGAGTTGAGACCGCGTATCGGCAAACGTAGTTTTTTATTTTTTTATTTATCCATTTATTTCAGGCATCAAGGCCCATAAAAACACATTCAATACAATATTAATATAACTTAAAAATACTATAAATACATACAACATTATATTTACGCTAAAAAACTAACAACTAAAAACACGCACACGAAGTGCCTGCGTCGTGTTTCGCTGACTGGTGTCATGTAACCGGCCACGAAACCGGCGGTACACAACACCCTTCGGCCAGAACTCTTCTTTGAGGAACTTCTCGAGATGATGTGTCGGAACACGCACCACGAACGCCTTGAAGTTCGTGTTGTGACTCGACTCCAACTTCTCGACCCACAAAGTCCAGTTGGTCTTGACACGCAAGTACTCCACAATCTCCTCAACCTTCGTGGAGTGGTGCAGTCTGGACACGTACAGCTGCGTCGTCGGGATTGCTGGACGCAGCAGCAGGTTGGGTCCCGCCAGCGCGGTGCCGCACTGGTTTCGACAAGGGAGCTTCTTCTTCTTCTTCTCCACCTTGATGAACCCATCCTTGTCGCACGTGTCCTTCTCTGGACCCTGCCTTTTCAAAACCTTGTTTGGTTTCGACCGGCTCCGTTTAGTTTTCACCCAAAAGGCACCCAAAAATCTCACACTACAAAAGGGGTTGTAGTGTGAGATTTTTGGGTGCCTTTTGGGTGCCCTCAACTAGTAGGACAGGGTGTTGTGGCACAGCCTGGGAGAGGCCTATGTCCAGCAGTAGACTGCGATAGGTTGAGTTGATTGATTGTTACGAGGAGTTTACTTAATAATTTTTTACTTTTCTTTAGAAAGTTGTAACATTCCAAGAAGGCAATTAATGTCCGAATGTAAACCAACGGATCCTTAAATTCCTCATCAGATTAAAAATTATTAAAATCTCCGTAGCCGTATGTCTTCTAGAACCTAAGACTCCCAAAGGACCTCCATGTTTACGTCGTAGTTAAGTGTGCGATGTCAGAAAAACTGTTAGACTGGCTACATAAATTAAATTAATTCCATTTTACTAGTCCTCGTGAAATTCTTTACTTTTCTAACATAAAATCCGGCCCCAATTAAAAATAACTAGAATTTTATTTGGTCGTTTCATTCGTCTACGTAACTAAAAAATGTTCGTTAACTCTGAACGAGGCTGGCTGAGCTGTGCAGCCGTTTGTTACTTTCACTAGTTCACCACTTTGTTGTGTTTGGCTTCAGTATACTTAAAGACCTCATTACTTGGGATACCTTTTTGTCCTTAGGGCTGCGGCGGCTTAATGTACAAATTGACAACCATCCATATTATGGCAAAATGTTCACATGTTTGCACAGGTATCTCCACGTAGCAGTCGCTTACTAGCCGGAAAAGCTCTCGAGATATATATTATGAATTTTTATGAGCGAAAAGGGTAAAGGACCGGAATTATTCTTGCAGGATTTACAGTGCACAAGAAATAATTGCCGTTAGGGGCAGCTAAGCTTTACGTAATTTATAGTTCCTTTTACTACCGACCAAATGCTGTATCGATAAAAACTGTCCTAGAACGTACCTCTTGCGTAAACTATAGAGTTCACGCGGCATATGCGTCCTGTCAACTTGTGTATCTTTTCTTGGCGTTAGGCAGACAAAAATAGAGCTCAAAAAAAGCACGCGTGGCATGATTGATAGCATAACAAGCGCTGTTACAGTTTCTACGCTCACTGAAGCTTCCCTTTATGCAACGTAATAAATGTTTGTAAATATATATATTATGAGTGTGAGTCGTGTCTGTGTATACGAACGTATCCAAACGCGTTTGCGTTAAATTCTCGAAAGCTTTTATGATAGAAGAAATACATCGAATTACAATATTGCAAATATATTCAGAATACGCAGTATCTAAAGATATCGTTTTAACACTGTTACACTAATTCCTTCCCTGGCGTGTAGCTGAGTATCTAACCAAGTAAAATGAAAATTATGGTAACGATAATATCATTTCACCGCCCGCGGTATCAAATCCGAGTAAACCCGAGGTCACAACGTCACAAGTGCTTGCATTGAGCTCTCATGCCGATAAAACTCTCCTCAAGTTTGTAAGCGAATCGATTTCCATTATGAAAACACAGTAATGGACCCAATGCGCGGACGATAAGAGTATTATTACGCGATTTTTCACGTTTCAGCGGCACGAAGTCCCGTAAAATAGAACATGTCAAACTAGATGAACGCACCGTTTGAGCGGACTCACTCGATAAAATGAATTGTGAACGTCTAATGGAGGAACTACGTACGTACTTCTAGAGGAATGCTGATGTCAAGTGTATAACAATTAGGTATTTAGTTAATTTGTACATTCAACTTATGTACCTACATTTTATGGACCAAGTAATAAATAGGGACAAGTAATAAGCTACTTAGGGCGAAATAAATTATTATAATCTGAACTTCCTTATTTATCACATTGCCTCCACATTATAAATATTGCGTGTGGTCTTTGGGCAATCTGATAATACACAGGTACGTAATCGTAACTAAAGTTATTTGTATTCTCATTTGCACGCTTATGCATCCTAAATCGACGGAGCCCCGTTTCGCGGGGCTCCTATTTCAGTGCAAAGGGTTTAAAGTCACCTAACCAAACCTAACCTCGGGGTGCCCTCGCTCGCTCTTGCATCCTACATCGCCTATCGCCAGCAGTGTCTATGCATAGAAAGATGTTATTTGATTTTAAACATTGATTCTACGTACGTTTGTAATAAAAATTACAGTAATAAAACCTGGTTTTAATTGTACTGCCCCATAGGTTACTAGCATTATAAAAAATGCCCGGCGATTTGATTATTTCAATTGTTGTTATCACACTGCCCTTCATATTAGGCATACTTCAAACTGCCCGGGCATTTTTATAATGTCCTAATAATCACTTAGTCCTTGACATATATACCAATTTCACGAAAAATAAAAATCCAGCTTAGAAACTTATCACAAACTAAACTAAACACCTTATCTTGGAAGAATATAATCCAGACGTGAATCCAAATAACGTCCTGTCCAAGATAAAGTTTATGATGAAATACTTAACTGAAGCGACACACGTCATATTTACGTTTTTTATTGTTGAAACCATCGTAAACTTTACTCTGAAGGAATAAGACTGACAATAGCGTGTGTTTTGTTAAGGGACACACAATTCCGTGTGTACTGTGTATGACAGAAGCCTTCAGTGGTCTTTCATATCATTAATCACAGCATTGTTACAACGTCCACAATAGCATTCAGCTCCGGGATTACTTCCCCTACCATTCTTTCTGTATTTTATAGCGTCGTTCTGCCGTTAAAAATAACAGCCATCACACTTTATCTGACGTCAAGAACGGCGCGGCGGTCCTTTGTTCTCGGTCATCGGAAACAGCTGAACGAATTGGGTCAAAAGTATTCACGTACTTACCTGTAATGTATTGAACTTTCTGAAATGTATATCGTTTATCTTTAGTGCATCCATTTAGTAAGTACTGAGTGAGACTAAGATCTAAAGTTTAGTAAAGAAAGTAGCTATTTTCAGGCTTGTTTTAAATAACTATTTACTCCTTAGCTGTGTTAATCACACTACATAAGTAGATCTTACAATATACTGTATAAATACATCTAAGTAAAAACTATCAACGTGAGAAATATATTTTATACCTAAATAAAAGAAAGCATACCTAAAATATAAAATTCCGTCGTTTCGCTCTTGTTTCTTTAATTAATGAACATATATGTGTACGGTTTCATCAGCACGCGGTGCATTCGCTCGATTCATTAGTTTCACAACTCAACGTGAGCAGTTGCATAATTGCAAACGAAACTTGCTACTCTCCGAGCTTTTTACTTATAAAAGTTACCTTCGTTTTCCTTATTCCAAGGAAATGTTTTACTACCATTTTCTTTTTACTTTTTGCATTTTGACGTAATGAAAATGGAAAAAATTTTTACTTAAAAAGTTTAAAACCAATGTACAATACATAATATCGAACGCCTACACTAAACCAGCAAATGTTTACAATAATTATTGTTAAAACATTCTAAGATCTCCATTGCCCAACTTTGACGTTTACTTTTCAAAACATTTCAGTACTTCAAAAATATCCCATTGACTCCAAGAATTTGTTTTTGGTAAAATTAAATAAAAACATTTGCGAGGCTTTTTCGTCTTTCAGTAATTTCATTGCCTTAATTTACACAATGAAAAATAGGCTCTGTTATGGTGAGGACGATTTCCAAATTATTTTGGAAGTTTAAGAGTAGATTATTTTTAGTAATTATGCGAAACCTGAATATAGTTTGTTCAGAGTACCTAAGTAACTGAATCGATTCCACAAATTTTACCCCATGTTATATTAAGTATATCCCAATTTTTTTTTTAAAGGTTAAAAGTTGGACATCGAGCGACACTAAGTAGGTTATCCAATCTCCGCGCCGAACGGTTAGGTACCTAGGTAGGTACTATTACCAATGAGCTCAAGACGGCGCGGCGTGAGCGGCGGAGCATGTTTTTGTACGGACAAACAGGTAACTTAGCAAGCTTATGGGGTAGCTGCAGTTGCCTTGTTTTTGAAAATGTTAATAGCATCAAGTATCTTGGTATTGACATAGACCAACACCTGACATCATAATCATCATCATTTCAGCCGAAAGACGTCCACTGCTGGACATAGGCCTCCCCCGAGCACCGCCACTTCGACCGGTCCTGTGCTTCCCGCATCCAACGGGTTCCTGCGGCCTTCACAAGGTCATCGGTTCACCTTGTGGGAGGCCTTTCAACGCTACGTCTTCCGGTACGCGGTCGCCACTCCAGAACCTTTCGGCCCCATCGGCCATCTGTTCTGCGAGCAATGTGCCCTGCCCATTGCCACTTAAATTTGGCAATTCTTCGGGCTATGTCGGTTACCTTGGTTCTCCTGCGGATCTCCTCATTCCTGATTCGATCACGTAGGGAAACTCCAAGCATAGCCCTCTCCATTGCCCTTTGGGTGACTTTTAGCCTTCTTATAAGGCCCATTGTGAGCGACCACGTTTCCGTTCCATAAGTCATCACTGGCAACACACACTGGTCAAAGACTTTCGTCTTGAGACACTGCGGTATGTGGGACGAGAAGATATTGCGTAGCTTCCCGAACGCTGCCCAGCCGAGTCGGATTCGTCGATTGACCTCTTTCTCGAAGTTAGACCTACCTAACTGGACAGTTTGTCCTAGGTAAACGTACTCGTCCACGACTTCGAGTGTAGCGTCTCCGATTTTTATGAGAGTGGGTGTTACATGGACATTTGACATGACCTTCGTTTTGCCCATGTTCATTTTAAGACCCACTCTTTCGGAGGCTCTAATGAGGTCATCGAGCATTGTACTGAGGTCCTCCATAGTCTCAGCCATGACTACGATGTCGTCGGCAAACCGAAGGTGAGTTATGTACTCGCCATTGATGTTGATTCCAGCCCTTTTCCAGTCCAGAACCTTGAAGACATCCTCCAGTGCAGCGGTGAACAGTTTCGGAGAGATAACGTCTCCCTGTCTCACACCTCGCTCCAGAAGGATAGGTTTCGAGGCCTGATCCTGGAGTCTGACTGACATAGTGGCGTTTTCGTACAGACACTTCAGCACTTTGATGTACCGATAGTCGATTTGGCACCGTTGAAGAGACTGCAGCACAGCCCATGTCTCGATCGAATCAAAGGCTTTCTCGTAGTCCACAAACGCTAAGCAGAGAGGCAGGTTATACTCTTCGGTCTTCTGTATAACCTGTCGCAGCGTATGGATGTGGTCTACAGTGCTAAAGCCTTTACGGAATCCGGCTTGTTCGGGAGGCTGGAAGTCGTCAAACCTGCGCGCGAGACGGTTCGTGATGACTCTCGAAAACAGCTTGTAGACATGGCTCAGGAGTAAGATGGGCCTATAATTCTTAAGGAGGGCATTATCGCCCTTCTTAAAGAAAAGTATCACCACACCTCTGTTCCATGCCTGTGGTGTTTTGCCCTCGATTATGACGGAACCAAACAGCTTCTGAGGGGCCTTCAGAACGGGTTTTCCGCCCGCCTTCAGCAACTCGGCCGTAATTCCGTCATCACCCGGTGCCTTGTTGTTTTTGAGCTGCTTCAGAGCCATCCTAATCTCGTACAGGCTGACGTCCGGGATATCTTCGGTATAGTGCCGGGTCAATCTAGCTCTTGGGTCGTTTACCAGATTCATAGCGGGGTTATTTGTTGACGTGTATAACTGTCCATAGAACCTCTCGATCTCTCCCAACAGCTCAGGTTTGTCGGATACGATCCTGCCATCATCGGTCTTCAGTCTCGTAAGCTGGCTCTGCCCAATAGACAGATCTCTAGCAAAGACCTTGGAGCCTTTATTTCGCTCTATCGCGTCCTTAATACGATCTGTATTAAAGCGGCGAAGATCGCTTTTCAAGGCCTTAGAGATCCGTCTATTGAGTTGCCGGTAATTTAGCGCATCATCCGTAGACTGCAGGATCATATCGCGCCTCTCCTTCATGAGCCGCAAAGTAGGATCAGAGAGCTTCTTATTTGAATTCGTACGGCGGGTCTTGAAGATCTTAGACCCGACCGTATGGACAGTTTCCACGAACCCATCGTTATAATCGTCCACGGAGCTCCCTAGGCATTCGAAACGATTCTGGAGTTCGAGCTGAAAGCTCTCGGGGTTTTGGATCTGGATCGGTGCTGGACGGAGCGTAGACTTCATCAGTCGAGATCTTTCCAGCTTGATATTTAAGTTCAATGTGCCTCTTACCATACGGTGATCACTTCCGGTTTTCACCGCGTTGATCACAGAGACATCATTGAATACTTGCTTCTTCGTCGACATAATGAAGTCAATCTCATTTTTAGTTGCACCAGCCGGGCTCTGCCAGGTCCATTTTCTATGCTCACGTTTTCTGAAGAAGGAATTCATCATAAAGAGGCCTTCCTTCTCCATAAAACTGGCCAGTAGGTGGCCCCGGTGGTTCCGGCATCTAACTCCAAATTGCCCCACTCGCAGCTCATCATCGTTACGTTTACCCAGTTTCGCGTTAAAGTCACCCATGACAACGGTAAAGTGAGTTTTAGAGCCATGCATGGCTCTGGAAATATCCTCATACATGGTCTCTACCTCATCGTCGGGGTGTGACGAGGTCGGGGCGTAAACCTGTACGACCTTCAGCGAATACCTTTCGGATATTCTGAGTATAAGGTACGCCACCCTGGTCGACACACTCTCGATCTTCACCACGTTGCTCACAAGGGACTTATGGACGATAAACCCGACACCACCTTGGGACTGCTGGTTGCCCTCCCGGAAATAGAGCAAGTTTCCGGATTTGAGGATTATCGAGTCCTCCCCCTCTCTTCGGACTTCAGATAACCCCACTATACTCCATCGTATCTTGCTCAATTCTTCCTCGAGTTCGGTGATTTTCTCGTCGGTCCGGAGTGTACGCGTGTTGTATGTTGCCAGGTCCAGTTTTCGGTGATTGTGGTAGCCGGATCTCTTCCGGGGATTCTTGACACCTGACATGGGGAAAGCAAATCCAATCAGTTACTTCGCGCGTAAGGAAACTTTTATACATATTTAAAAGACTTCGATCTATAGCTGACAAGGATACTCTCAAGATGACTTATCTGGCTTTATGTCAGTCTGTGCTTGGTTACTGCATAATATCTTGGGGTTGCGCTGGCAAAAGTTATCTGATTACTGCTGAGCGTGCACAGAGGGCTATCCTTAAGGTCGCTCATAGATTAGGAATCCGATACCCCACTGATATGTTATATCGAGAGACGAGAGTGCTTACGGTGCGCCAACTGTACATTTTATCAGTTCTACTTAGATTTCACAAAACAGCGGCTGCCACAGAGGTAATGGACCAGCGCACACGTAGAAAACCTAAGTGGAACAGAGCTTTCTGCAAACTTAAATTTGGCAATAAGGCTTTCTCTCGTATTGGACCATACCTGTATGAAAAAGTCAACAAAAAGCTTGATATCTACCCCCTGACAAAGTTTGGGTGCAAAAAACAAGTCCAGGTTTGGCTGCTTGGGCTTAACTATGCTGAAACGGAAAATCTTTTATCATTCAACTAATAAAGTTTCCATCACCATATACACGCTAACACTCATCACGTGCATACTTACATTCTTACGTACACACTCACACTCATCACATACATACTTACACTCATCACACACACACATACATTTGGTTACCTTTTAGTTATATGTTTATATTAATTATACCTACCGAAACCGTTGCATTTGTTAACATATCTTAAATAATACATATTATCTGTCGAAAGAGACTGGATCCTGCGACACAGGGTATCCTAGTGCGGGATCCAGTGTCATACCTAAATATTGTAACTTGTTTATGAATCAATAAACTTATTATTATTATTAAAACTTATTATTATTATTATAACTTTGTGATTTTTCATGGTACAGTTTTCAAATTTTGTACATAAATTCATTACATAAAAATACTCGACACGTGTTTCGGGTTTCGCATAAACTAAAAATAATGTTGTATATAAAAAAAAAAACAGTAGTGTTTGCAAGACAATAAATAATAAAGCTAAAAAAAAAATATAGACATATATAGCTTTTACATAACATTTTGTGAGGCCGCAGGCAGGCTTTCCGCAATATTATGTTTGAGCAGCACTTATGTTTGACAGAACTCGAATTATACGAGAAAAGCAAATTCAAAGTAAGCACAGGTTTAAACCAAAATTTATTACAACCAGCCAGCGATGCCAGGTTAGTGTGTAGCTACCTTGCAGCGTAGCGATGGGAGGTTAAGCGCGTAGCAGCCTTGCGACGCAGCGATACGAGCAGTAGGAACTGTTGGCAACAACACATAGATAGCTACAACTCAAATTGTAGCCTTACTAAAAAGTGAGAGGAAACAAATAATTTGTTACTAAAAAGAGATGTGGAAGCGCATCGAACTTTCATTTGGAAAGGTAAGCAAGGTTTTATCTGCTCGTAGAAAAATAACAAGCGGCAAAAATACATAAATTCTTATCAGGGTCCCAATAAATGAAAAATAGGAGAATTTTAACGTGCATACGAGAAAATGAGAACGTAAAGTTAACTGCTTAACTCCATGAATAAAATCGTAAAACTTGACGGAGGAAAACGATTTTCAGTGCAGCGTCTAAAGGATTACTTTGTTGTTTATACAAGACTTAGCTTTTACCCTTTTGTTATTTATTGGAATATGATAAAGATGCACTCATAACTGGCTCTGCCCGCGACTTCACCCGAAATTATCGGCTTTAATATAATATATTGAATAATTTTCCGTGTCGAAATGGCTTTATCTATACTTATATCCTTGAAAACACGTACAAAATAGACACATATTTTGGATACCAACACTTTGTCAAATAACCTTATTGTACATTAGGGTCCGTAATAGTCCTCTGATAAGAATGATAAGTGACAAGCCCTGTTAATGGCGATAATCAAACATTTACTCATAGATTACGACTGAGAATATTTTTGGCGTTAAAAAAGATCACAAATATACGCATACCCTCATAGCTTTTACGCATAGGAGTAGGCAGAAACAACAGAACGCCACGTGCTACCATTCTTAAATACTACTAAAACGTAAAACTATACTTATGTAGGTAGGTACTGTAGAGATTATTTTATTTTATTTTATTATTTTTGGAAAACTTACAGCTAATCTGACACAATAGTTACTTAGCTTTAACATGATGAAGGCCAATTACAAGTTTTCACACATAGATTTTTTTTTATGGCATGAGTACTTAGTTTGTAACTCGTTGGATGCGAGAAGCACAAAACCGGTCGAAGTGGAGGTGCTTAGGGAGGCCTATTATTTATTATTTATTTATTCTTTAATTAAAACTGTTTAAAACCAATTACAGAAATAAAAGACACATCAAACATTAAATATGAAATCAAGTAAAAAATTAACAACACTTTCATACATCCCTCTCACAGTTCTTCTGACATGCCGAAAAAATCTTCGTCCATTCGTCCGCAAACAGATCGTTTGTTGGATTAGAGTCCAAGAGATCATTAAGTGCGGGCAGAGTACGTGGTACTGGGGACTTAGCACGCGCAACTGTGCGACATGGAGGCACAGCAAACAGTCTGTGCTTTCTGCCGCGGCAGTAGTTGTCTGGCACAAAGAAGCGAGCCAGCACGGCATATAGATCAGGCGCGTCAATAGTGCCACGGAGCGTCTTACAGGCTATGGTGAGCTGGTCTTTTGCTCGCCTTACCTCTAACGAGTTATATCCGAGGCATCCCAGTAGAAATTTAGTCGGATAGAGGTAAGGGTAATAGCCGTGTTTACGCTTATGTCCAGCAGTGGACGTCTTTCAGCTGAAATGATGATGATGATAGTTTATAGCATACAACCTTTTCTAGTAATTTTAGAATAGTTGTGCTATTCTAAAATTTATTATGAGATAAACGCTATTACGTATTTAGGAGGCTGAAAAAATAATTAGGAGTCAGTTTAGCTGACAAGCGGATGTCATGAGATAAAATAATTATATTATGTAAAATAGGTAATAGATAGGTCCTAATAATTACGCGTTAAACACGATTAATTTATAGAAATAGGCGCTTAATTAATTCTGGTACAGTTAGCAGCCCTCAGAAGCTAACAATACCTACCTACATACCTACATGTATAATTCAGTTATAGAAACAAAACATAGGTGGTACTTATCTATCTTCTATATATATAAAATGGTAAACTGACTGATTGTTGATATATCAACGCACAGCCCAAACCGCTGGTCCTAGAGATATGAAACTTGGACGGTGTATTCTTTGTGAAGAGTAAGTATCCACTGAGAAAGGATTTTAGGGAATTCTACCCCTAAAGGGGTGAAATAGGGGATCGAACTTTATATGAAAGTCCGTCAGTTTTGAAGTCAGGATTTTCAAATTTTGTATTTAGGCAGAGGATTGAAAATTAATTTACACATGTCTCAGCGTTTTTGACAATTCTACCCCCGAAGGGTTAAAAAGGGGGATGAAGTTGTGCAAGAAGTAAAAATCACTAAGTTTATTATCTAGGCTTATGGTTGGAAGCTAACGCAACGGTGTTGTTAGAATTTCAACCCTTGAGGGGGTAAAAAGGGGGATAACATTTTGTTTTTAATTGTATAATCTATGTTATATAAAATTCAATGACCTGACTGAAATATCAACCCATAGCTTATACCGCTGGTCCTAGAGATATGAATTTGTGAGGGTGTGTTCTGTGTTAAGAGTAGGTATCCACTAAGAAAGGGTTTTTGGATATTCAACCTTTAAGGAGGTGAAAAGGGGGATTTTGTTAGTATGAAAAATCTTATTCCTTGAGTTAATAACCTTGAAGCTTGGCACGAATACTTAGCCCAAACAATTATGAAGTTTGGCATTTTTTGTTTTTCTAAACTACCCTCTAAAGACGGATTGGGGTGTGTCAAAATTTGTAAGGAAGAATTTTAACGCGCTGTCCGATTAACTCGAAACTGAGTATGTATACTTATAACTAAAAATGATGATTAACATGTTGATACATGTTAATCATTATTTTTAGTTATAAGTTTTCCGAAAATCTACCCCTAACTGCGTGACAAAGGGTAGTTAATTTTACAGGGGAGGGTTTTACTGCGTGACTTGAATAGCTCGAAAATTGGTATAAAATAATAATTAACCTATTAGTCAAGTTATGAACACATCTTAAACGATTTTTTAAATTTCCACCCTTATAAGGGTGAAAACCAGGGATACAGATTAAATGAAAATAAACTGAAAACTTTGCAAGAATACTATCTAAGTAAATTATGAAGTTTGTCATTTTTTGTTTTTCTAAACTACCTCCTATAGAGGGGGGGGAGGGATCACAATTTCTAAGGAAGAATTTTAACGCGCAGTTCGATTAACTCGAAACTCAGTATTCATTCATTACGTATCAGGGTTTTTCGATAATCTACCCCTAACTGTCACCCAGTTAGGGGTAGATTATCGAAAAACCCTGATGTGTAGAGCCTGAGCGGTGTAGTCTGTTTCACAGGGGAGTGTTTTATTACTTGGCTTGATTAACTGGAAAATTTGTATAAATAATCCCTAAGTCAAGTCATAGAAACATCCCCGACGATTTTTCAAAATTCCATCCCTATGGGGATAAAAAGAGGGGATACAGTTTATATGAAAAATCTTATTTATTTGGTTTATTAACTTTATAGACTTCCAAAAAAAAACACTACAAAGTGAAAAATAACTTTAATTTCGGAAGTCGGTGTCTTTGGATCTGTATTTTAGTTTTTTGCCACCGACTTCCGAAATTAAAGTTATTTTTCACTTTGTGGTGTTTTTTCTTAAGTCGGTTTTTTATTTTGTTAATTTTTTTTATATCTTCATTTTGTAGTGGGTCGGTTTATAATTTATCTAAGTTACAATAGCCAACTTGCTCATCGCCTTTACCAAAATATTGCTTTTCCCGATGCAGGGACATTAATTGTTGAGGAGTTCTCCTGGTATTTCACCATCAGCAGCATTTTACCATTCGCATTGTGACGAGCATAAATTGCTTGGCAACCATATTAAAGTAATCGAATCGCAACCCGTGAAATGCTTATTATTCAGTAGTTCCGGTGGCCATCTGTGGTCTTCATCATCAGTTCCACTTCCTTAAATGGTGCTTTTCGAGAGCAAATGCACGAGTTATTATAAAAAATACCCAAATCGCTATAGGTGTGCCTATAATATTTGAAGAGTTCCTTCGATTTCTCCAGGATCCCATCATCAGATCCTGATCTGATGACAATGGACCACCTGGAAAGTATACCCTTTCAAACAAAAAAATATTTTTTCAAATCGGTCCAGCCGTCTTCGAGTAATCGGGAACATACATAAAAAAAGGTTCCGACGAACTGAGAACGTCCTCCTTTTTTTGAAGTCGGTTAAACATAAAAAAGTGTGCTTTAGGGTTTTTCAAAAATCGACTCCTACCAAGGTGGAAAAGGGTAATAAAGTTTAAGGGTTGGATTTTACTGCTTGCTTCCATTAACTCGAAAATGGGTATGGGTCTTTGAGTCAAGTTATGAACTCATCCCAAACGAAATTTCAAAATTCCACCCCTGTGGGGGTTAAAAGGATATCAGTTTATTGAAAAAATACAAAAACCCTTTGATCTATAAACTTAAAAATTGGCCCGAATACTTATTTATCTAAATAAATGATAAGATCATGAACATACATTTTCGAAATTTTTAGAGGAAAGTACGAATTTCACGCGGACGAAGTCGCGGGCAGAAGCTAGTCTACTTATACAGGGTTATTAGTAAAACATTAACAACCTCTTAAAAGGTCATTGTACTCATCATTATGAACAACTTTTGCTATGGGACCAAACCGGAAATCGCGAAAAAAAAATCAGCTGTTCCCTACATTTTGACGAGATACATAAATGTAGGGAACAGCTGATTTTTTTTACCAATAACCCTGTATAGTCGACGCGGCGACGCGACGTTAGCTAAAATAAAGTATGAACTCTTTATTTCGGTTAACAACGACTATTAGCGTCAATGTTCTCAAGATGTTATGAAGAATGGAATCATCATCATTATCATATCAGCCGAAAGACGTCCACTGCTGGACATAGGCCTCCCCCAAAAGGGGGGGGGGGGTTTGCCATAATCGCCACGCTTGGCAGGCGGGTTGGCGATCGCAGTATAGTATGGTGGTGGAATGCATAGAGAACGCTGCTGCCCATTCTCCGGTACGACCCTTAGTCGCCTTTTACGACACCCACGGGAAGTATGGGGAAGAATGGAATAAATTGTTGTTACAGCTTATCCACTCCGGAGATATGCAATATGCTCATGAATGTATGCCAAACATAAAAGCATATTATGGTATTAATACAAAGATGCACAACAATCGCTATTGAATTGCACGTTCATTATGGTTTCGTGGACACATTTGACGAAATATTGAAAGCTCACTGAAAACAGCTCCATATGTATTATTAAAAGGCAGCCATTTCCACCTGCCGTGATGGCGCTAACTGTCGCGTGTTGGACTGTTGGTTCCACGCCACAACTACATTTTTGTTCAAAAGCTCTGACTACAATACACTTTTGTGTCCACTGTCTTTTCACACGAAATAAACCAGCTGTTCATATTTGCTCCATTTCTGAATCAAAATGATTCGTTATTAAACTTGAAATGTAGTAATTTTCTGTCTTTTGTTTTCAATACAAAGAAATGACTAATTTAACGATTCCCCGTCTAGACAATCTTATTGCTTTTGACACGTTCGGGCCGTTATTGGCCGTTAATGAACATTTTCTACGATGACCAAATTCAACCGTCTAGAGGCAATGGACCAAACTTTATTAGAAAAGTCCCTTCATCCATTTTTCTATTTCAAAAGGCATTAACCCCAGACTGAGCTTTAAAGTTTGTATTAAATTAGGAATTGACTCTGAAAAGTTCAGACAGAAATAGGTATTGTGGAGGTACCTAACATCGAAAGTTCAACGAAGTCCTAAGTTCTAAAATTACAGTTTTGAGAGCGTTTCAACAACCTTTCGAGCGAGTTATGTAGACAGCAATATTTTTGAGTCGTCTCCTCGAACCTTTGATCTTCAAAGTTAGTTGAACATCTCTTATAAGTTGATTGGTACTTTTACTCACGAGACAGGTTTAATCAGTCAATAAATGGAAAATTGGCAAACTGTTTGAATACAGTTACGAGTACTTATGAAATAAACAGCTTTAATAGGAACTTTTGATTTACATTAACTTCAACTGGCTTTTTCTTGGATTTTTTTTATTTTTTTATTATTAAATGGCTCTTGACCCCGATCACGCCGATCACGATGGTAAGCGTTAGATGAGGTTTATGATGGAACGAGCGGCCCAGAAGATGCCTGTTCACTCTTGCTTGGAAGATGGAACGAGCGGCCCAGAAGATGCCTGTTCACTCTTGCTTGGAAGGCAGGTTAAATGTGGGAGGGAACACAGATGCCGGCAGAGAGTGTTCCACACTTTGGCTGTGCGCATAATAAAAATAGATCGCCAAGAGGCTATACAATTACAAGAGGGACAAATACAAGTGTGCGCTTCCAGTTATAGGAGACCACATAATAAACGTATTATCTAGGTAGGCAGTTTGACAAGGACGAAAACATTAAAATAAATCAAAATACAAGAAAATCGTCTTTTCGTCCCACATACCGCAGTGTCTCAAGACGAAAGTCTTTGACCAGTGATGACTTATGGAACTGAAACGTGGTCGCTCACAATGGGCCTTATAAGAAGGCTAAAAGTCACCCAAAGGGCAATGGAGAGGGCTATGCTTGGAGTTTCCCTGCGTGATCGAATCAGGAATGAGGAGATCCGCAGGAGAACCAAGGTAACCGACATAGCCCGAAGAATTGCAAACTTAAGTGGCAGTGGGCAGGACACATTGCTCGCAGAACAGATGGCCGATGGGGCCGAAAGGTTCTGGAGTGGCGACCGCGTACCGGAAGACGTAGCGTTGGAAGGCCTCCCACAAGGTGGACCGATGACCTTGTGAAGGCCGTAGGAACCCGTTGGATGCGGGAAGCACAGGACCGGTCGAAGTGGAGGTGCTTGGGGGAGGCCTATGTCCAGCAGTGGACGTCTTTCAGCTGAAATGATGATGATGTTAATGACACGAAAATCATGAAAAAATATAAAATTAATTTTAAACTAATTAAAAAAAACAATAATTAAAAATAACCATAGACAACAGAAAAATATGATTATGACTTTTATGTCTTTATTTTGCATGTATGTTTTATCCATAGATTCCATGGTTTTATCCAATTTATTATGCTTCGATACACTGCCTACAGAGTAAAAAAAAAAACAAAATGACAAAGTGTCCGAGGTTTCAGAGGTTTTTGGTTTGGTTTTACACATCGATATCTGTCCGCAGGTGTTTTTGCTTGTTTAGCACGAAAAACGTTTTTGAATAAAGCCTGATTTATTTGCATTCGTCGTCGTTTCAGCCGATAGACGTCCACTGCTGGACATAGGCCTCCCCTAATTTTGGGAGGGTTTATTTGCATTACCTGTTTGAAAATACATACCTACTTATATAAATATATAGTTTTGAATTTCATCTCGCTTGTTTTGACTGTTTAAGGATATGTAAAGGCTTTTAGTGAAACAGTTCACCCGGGAGAGTAAATCGTATTGGTGTTTCTATTTTAAGATATCAGGTGCGAGACCTTCGAGACTTAATTGTCTATTAACCTTTAAATTAGCTGGAATTTGAAATGATTGAAAGAATATATTGTCTCGCACGTTCTCGCTTTATGGCACATATCCTTGCGATAGCCATCTTTACATACCGAGACCCCTCCGTGCCTCGGAAAGCACGTTAAGCCGTTGGTCCCGGCTGTCATTCGTGGATCTTTGACAGTCGTTACGGGTAGTCAGAAGCCCGAAAGTCGGACAACCAGTCTTACCAAGGGGTATCATATTACCCAGTAGCTGGGTTGTGGAGGTCAGATAGGCAGTCGCTCCATGTAAAATACTGGTATTCAGCTGCATCCGGTTAGACTGGAAGCCGACCCCAACATAGTTGGGAAAAGGCTAGGCAGATGAT
Source organism: Mesoligia furuncula (assembly GCA_916614155.1). Classification (NCBI taxonomy): domain Eukaryota; kingdom Metazoa; phylum Arthropoda; class Insecta; order Lepidoptera; family Noctuidae; genus Mesoligia; species Mesoligia furuncula. The sequence goes on along the minus strand of OU744803.1, from coordinate 12,182,061 downwards.
GATGATCCTTGCGATAGCCATTTTGTATCAATAAAGCCTATAGTTTTCAGAAAACATAATGTTCTATAATAGGTAATTTCACAACTAAGTTAATAAGAGCAATCTACAGCGCTGTTCAAGGTAACACTAACGCACGAACCAATCTCGCGCTATAATGAACATTAGAAAAGTAATAAACTTCTATTTCTTCATCAAAGCGACTGCCTTGCTGGTAGGTATATTGTTCGCAAGATCCTGGATCCAATCGGAACTGGGTTAGGCAGTGTTACTGGGTTTTTCCTTTTGGAATTTCTCAGCCGCCAGATTTGTGCCTTTGTGATTTAATTTTAACTAGCAAAATTTGGATGTTTACACACATCTAGCCAACCCTTTCGGGAATACAGGCGTGAATATTATTATGCAGTTGGTTACCTACTAACAAGTTAAATAGAAAGAGATCAGTGGTGGCCCAGTGGTAATGGCCCCGACTTACGAGTTGTACGTCACGGGTTCGAAACCACTCAGGCGCTTTACTGTGTGTAATTTATTTCATTACCATTGCTCTTAAAAACAGTGAAGGAAAACATCGTGAGGAAATCAGCATGTTCTAGAACCAAAAATTCGAAGACATGTGACATCTACACATCTTGCGCCTGTCACCAATCACCAAGAACAACAAAGAAATCTCGCAGGCGGCAGGTTTCTCAAGGCAGAGTAACACAGAGTCCCGCCCGCGCTCCTAATTAGTCTCTCTTAATTGGTTTCACAGACAAATTACTCAATATTAAACGGTATATTTAGTTAATTAAATTTTTCACCATGACTTGACTGCATACAAATTGCCCGTAGATTAATTAACTGTTATATTACGTGTTTTATTTTATTAGATGTCTGCGATCTTTTTAAATTAAAACGTGTTTATGATGCATTAAAGTTAATTATTATTGCTGTGGGTATGTTCACGTATGGTGAATAATAAGTTATAATTTCATTTCTTCCGCTCTTTTTGTTTTTTTATATGTGCGTTCACACCACAAGTAATTTTACACTAGGTCGATTTTCACCGTTCGGCAGGTTGCTTACCAAATCACCTCACAAGCCGAATAGCCACCCCATTTACACAGGTCGATAAAAATCGTAGGCGACTTTGCATCGAAATGTCGACCATCATGCGGCAGGCGATGGCCAGCGACTGAGCATTTCCACGGTCGACAAAAGTCGAAACCTTCCTACTCTACTTTGGAACTTCCGATTTTAGTCACCAAGTCGAATTGCCATTTGGACAAATTTTTGCCGCACGACGAAAATCTACTGTCTAAACGGCAATTCATAAAAATTCGAATGCAAATGCTGCTATCACCGGCCGACCTACTTCGTTTGATCGGCGACAAGCTCAGATTGCTCGAAAATTAAAATGCCAGCGAAAAAATCTCGAGCTGAACAACCAGTGATCGTCACCGTCACCGCGAACGAATACTTAATAGGTTTCGAAAGAGAAGTCAGGGGTATTTTGTACCTACACCCATATTTCTTCAGCTATGAATTGCATATATGTGTTATACTGGTAGTGTAGGTAATGTTAAACTCTGTTAGGCAGCAGCTGATCAGAAAACCAATTGTTTATTTTCCCAATTGCACCCGTACACAATAAAATACATAGAATCTATGTGGACACAGTAATGTAGGTGCTACAAAGCGAATTCTCTGTGTTATAGTTTATATTAGATTTGATCCAAAGTAATTGGGTAGATCCATTTAATACGCTAATGTTGAAATTGAAATAAAAGAAAGAATATTCGGTAGCTAATGTTTATTAAAAGTTGAACAATTTCCTATCCATTTCATATTAAAATTAAAATAGTATCACATTCTGGAATGAATCAGCTTGTGACAAAAAACTTATCCGATTGTGTAGCGCGTAGCGGTCGTAGTGGGTTACAAATCGACCATTTGCTACGACCCCGTGGGTTCTTGTCTACATCAGCTACGCCGTAGGCCCCGTAGCAACCCTTTTTTACTTAAGCTTTAAAGGAGTAGTGATATACAGTGTGTTAGGTTAAACGAGGGACATACTTCAAGGGAGTGTAGTACTCATGAAAATGAACAACTTTTAATATGGGGCGGACATGAAATTTAAAAAAAAAACAACTGTTCCCTACATTTTGTCCAGTTACGCGAACAGAAATGTATAGAGCGGCTGGTTTTATTTTCTCGATTTCAGTGTTGGTCTCTTAGTAAAAGTTGTTCATATTCATGGGTACTACACTCCCTTAAAGTATGTCCCTCGTTTAACCTAGCACACTGTATATGTCCCTACTTATATTTAAAAAAACGTTGGCATCGTAATATTAGGTCCTTAGGTACAATCGCCAGCATACCAAGCTACTACAATCTGTCAAATTTCTTTGATAGATTTTCAACTTTATCGCTAAAGCATAAGGTTCAAAATTGATTGGAAAAATTTTACTGTTTCGGGTTGCTTGATGTGCTGGCGTCTGTACCTACCTGCTACTGCTAGTACTGTGACGAAAGCAAGTAGGTACCTAATTACCTATACAACTACAATATTGTTCTGTCCCGTCGACTTTTACAAATAGGTACCCAAGTAGCAAAATGTGGCCCTGTAATTATCCTAGGAGCACGTATTTTTTAATCCTATAGAAATCCTGTAAACGTTTATAGAGCCGTATTTGGGCGCAGTTTATAGGACTATTACGCCCTATAGTCGCTTTGTTATAATCCGGTAAAGTGCTATTTGATTTTATAATTACCTTATTAATTGCTTTAACAAAATATAGTTGTCCTATAAAAATCCGGTAAATGTATCTAAAAAGCGATTCGGTCCTCTTATGATCTGGCGCGTGCCGCTACTAGAGTAATTGATCCTACAGTGATCAGCGTAATACCATTAGTAGATTCATTCAGTCGATCATTCGTTCTTTTTTCGTTAATTCATTGCATACTGTGCTGGTGCGTGACATTGAATACTTTTTTATTTTCAAAAGGTAAGTAAAGTCACTTTATAATAATGTCTGTCATTATAATAAAGTAACTTAATTTGCCGTGTAACTGTTTTGTAAAGAGTGCCTACTCAACTTGGGAAAATCATTTTTCAACACACTTGCTCGTAAAGTGGCTCTTATTGAACCGCTTTTAGGTCCATAATGCAGTGTATTAAAAACGCGTGCTTTTTCTTTACTTTAATCCACATGTGCTTTATTTCCACAGATAACTATTTACTAGTCGGAGATGCGCGCTTTTTTAATCTCATCAATTCACTTTTTTTTAATAGTCTGTATTGTCCTTGGTCCCAAAATTAACTAATATTTATTTACCTTAAGGTATTGCTCAGTGGTCTACCACTGCGCATTCACCTTAAATTGTCCGAAAAAACCTAAGAAAATTTGAAATTTTCTTAGGTTTTTTGCAATTTTCAGGTCAGTGTCAGGTTTGTATCTTGATCAAAATATGATTTGCGACTCTAACAGGTGCCTACATCTTTACAGAATTATAATCATTCGAATCATTAATACATCTTTCTTATGGAAAATTTCTTAGGGAAAAAATCTAACTAGAAAGATTCTATTCTAATGACTATAATTCTGTAAATACATATACAGAGCGTTAGGTTAAACGAAGGACATACTTTGAGGGGAGTTAGTACTCATGAAAATGAGCAACTTTTACTATGGAGTAGAACCTGAAATCGCAAAAAAAAAAATCAGCTGTTCAGTACAATTTGACGAGCTATGCGAACATAAATGTAGGAAACGGCTGATTTTTTTTCGCGATTTCAGGGTTAATCCCATATTAAAAGTAGTTCATTTTCATGAGTACTAACTCCCCTCAAAGTATGTCCCTCGTTTAACCTAACGCTCTGTATATTATAGTCGTGAATCATATTTGATCAAGATGCAACCTGATACTGACCTGCAAATTACAAAAAACGTAAGAAAATTTTAATTATCCACCTAAAATTGTCCGTGGACCCTACCCGAAACCAAACGGAAAAGACCCTGACTGGCGTTCTATCATTGCGGATTCTCACTGAACTAATGTAGGTATATTTCTCTATGCCAATAGTACTTTCTAATTCCATACTAACTAAACTACAATTGTTTTTTTTTTTTTACAATTGTTTTTACATGCTCTGTGGTCAGTGCTTTTATTTACACTTGCGCGCGCATTGCGACAAAACCAGCGCGCCATTTTCCATACAAGTTAATATTTAACAATACACGTCTGTTTTTTTCCTCGCAAGTGTGTTGAAAAACGTCGTATGAAACGCGTGTGCATCGATCATTAGACTCTCGGCTTTCTTATCGCACTCGCCTGCGGCTCGCGCGATAAATACCGCCTCGAGCATAATGATCAACATAGCACACATGTATCATAATGTACTATTATTGATGAAGTGTTAGATGATAATAAACATATCTTCATGCGCCTTCAAAATTTAACATTTTCATTATTTGTTAATTCAGTAATAAATTAATAAATACCTATCCGACATAGGGTCGAAACACGTGCCATTACATTGCATTTATCAGAACCTTTAAATGACTTTTTAATCAAAGTTAAGACGCTTACATGGCATACCTACGCCACCATATTTAAGTTTTAGGGTTCTGTGGGTAATGTGAGTTAAACCATACGGTAATGAGCAAATCTTGTAAGTTGTTGCTTTGTAATTGTTTTAAGTACTGATTACTAAGAGATTAGATTGAATTGTTAAAAATAATAACTACGATTAATGGAAATGTATGTTAATTTTCTAGAAAGCCTAAGCATGTTCCTATTCATTGTTTTGTCATTTACGAGTTTAAATACGTTGATTCTTTTAATTAATGAAAAATTGTTTAAATACATTAATAATATTTTTTTCAACACACTTGCTCGTAAAGTGGCTCTTATTGAACCGCTTTTAGGTCCATAATGCAGTGTATTAAAAACGCGTGCTTTTTTTTTACTTTAATCCACAAGTGCTTTATTTCCACAGATAACTACTTATTTACTAGTCGGAGATGCGCGCTTTTTTAATCTCATCAATTCACTTTTTTTTTTAATAGTCTGTATTGTCCTTGGTCCCAAAATTAACTAATATTTGTTTACCCGGACAATATAACCGTATAGTTTCCGTTAGAATGGACCCGAACACACGAACCTCCGCCGGCTCGGTACTGGGTCCCATTGGACCCAGGAATTACGACATACGACACCCTACATTGATTTTGTAAATATTTGTTATGCTACCCATCCAATCTTATGAATGTGCGTTAACTAAGAGAGTTGGATAAAAAAACTCTTAAGTTAACGCCATTAAATATTTCATATTTAGCGCGCAAGCATATTAATTTACCTTTATTAAATTCAAGTCTTTAAATGCGATAATCGCCATTTTGTTGACAGTGGAGTCGAGGCTAAAAAACATAAAAATTGGGGATTTCTAACATCCAAACTCCACCACAAGGGCAGTGAATAATACATAATTTAATTATTTGACGAATTCATCCATTGTTCAAGTTAAATAAGTAGCGGTAATGAAGTTTTTTGATATTTAATGTCGAGTTTCGCGCCAATCTGTTATACATTTAACTTTTCACAAATATCACACACACACATGTAGGTAAGATTTAAAATGTGACAAAATATTATAGATAATATATTATAAACAACACGAAAATGCCCAAATGTTAACGTAATATTGAAGCACAGGTCCAATAACACGTATTAATCATTACCGCTACTCAATTTGTGTTCAAAATCGCCGTCCATTATTGTTTTTTTTTATAGTAATAATGTGCGAAAGCGATTATGCTAAACGATTTTTTTTAATTCTCTACTACTTTTAAATCGATACTCGGAAACTGAAATAAAATTATTTTAAGCATTAAATACGATAAGCATTGTTTATAATAATGATTTATGCTCTTGTAATGTTATTTTTAGTTTTTTGGACACTATATTGAAACTGAATCAATTGGTAACTGAGGACCTTTGACCATAGTCATTAATTATTGAATTTCGCGCCGAAGTGTTTCTATATTTGAATTTATCTTCGGAATGCGCTCGCCGTGCAAAATTATTTTTATTTATTGTACTTACTACATATTTATTTTTGATATTTTCTAATAGTTTGCTACAGAATGCCCGGTATATATTTTTTAGGTAGGCTTAGCAAAAGTGCGGGAATGATGGTCAGGTTTGTATCTTGATCAAAATATGATTTGCGACTCTAATAGGTACCTACATCTTTACAGAATTATAATCATTCGAATCATTAATACATCTTTCTTATGGAAAAGTTCTTAGGGAAAAAATCTAACTACAAAGATTCTATTCTAATGACTATAATTCTGTAAATACATATACAGAGCGTTAGGTTAAACGAGGGACATACTTTGAGGGGAGTTAGTACTCATGAAAATGAGCAACTTTTACTATGGGGCCGAACCTGAAATAGCAAAAAAAAAACGAGTGTGCTTATGACCACACGACTGAAGTGAAACTTAAAGAGAGAAAGAAAATGTGCGCGCGCACTGCTGTCTCTTGCTTATATCCCCCACTTAACTTCCGTTCGCCTTGCCCGATCACACTTTTCGTAACGCTTACGTCACGCGTTCGCCAGCTTACTCCCCAAGTCAAGCGTGCGTAAAGAAGTTTCACTTCAAAAATCAGCTGTTCAGTACATTTCGACGAGCTATGCGAACATAAATGTAGGAAACGGCTGATTTTTTTTCGCGATTTCAGGGTTCCATCCTATATTAAAAGTTGTTAATTTTCATGAGTACTAACTCCCCTCAAAGTATGTCCCTCGTTTAACCTAACGCTCTGTATATTATAGTCGCGAATCATATTTGATCAAGATGCAACCTGATACTGACCTGCAAATTACAAAAAACGTAAGAAAATTTTAATTATCCACCTAAAATTGTCTGTGGTCCCTACCCGAAACCAAACGGAAAAGACCCTGACTGGCGTTCTATCATTGCGGATTCTCACTGAACTAATGTAGGTATATTTCTCTATGCCAATAGTACTTTCTAATTCCATACTAACTAAACTACAATTGTTTTTTTTTTTACAATTGTTTTTACATGCTCTGTGGTCAGTGCTTTTATTTACACTTGCGCGCGCATTGCTAGTGCTGGCTATGCGGAAAGACAACCAGCGCGCCATTTTCCATACAAGTTAATATTTAACAATACAAGTCTGTTTTTTTCCTCGCAAGTGTGTTGAAAAACGTCGTATGAAACGCGTGTGCATCGATCATTAGACTCTCGGCTTTCTTATCGCACTCGCCTGCGGCTCGCGCGAATAATACCGCCTCGAGCATAATGATCAACATAGCACACTTGTATCATAATGTACTATTATGGAAGAATGATGAGAAATAAAAAGAAGTTAATTTTCGAATGTTGTTTATTTTCTTTGATGCTTTTCAAGATATAACATATGATGCCGCATTTGCACATTCGTGCGAATAGCGAGGCGAATGGCGAAGCGAATTCGTACGAATGTGTAAATGCGGTATTATAGTCTGCATCACAGAGTATGTAGTAAAGGTATGAAAAATAATTCAGAGTTAAACTCATACACACTAGCTTACATTTTACATTTTTTACTCCATACACAGCTTCAAAAAGTGTCCTTGATGAATGCTCTTGCCGGAGAGTCACAAATAAAAGCTCTGATTTGTACTGTGACTATAACATCATTTCCAGTTTTAGATTTGACTACCAGCCCATTTTCAAGTTGTTTTAGTTCGGTTACCATGGGATCAAGGTAAGCACTTAAATTTGATGGTTTACTGGTCCCCGCATAAATACCTTAAACATACAGCATACAGGTAATAAAGTTAGAAAAGTAAGTTGTGTGTTTCTGTGTATACAAGTCTACTTACCAATTATCAGAGGTGATAACTTTGGTATTTCGAAAATACTGCATAGTTTTGGCCAGAATTGTTGTTTCGAACTGTTGTATATCGGTAGACCGTCGATATTTATATTAAGCGAAATAACATTTGGAGTTTGATCTACAATTGCTAAAACCTTTCTTAACTGTTCTGTGCGGGCATCCCTAGGTAAAGCTTATTTTATCCTTTTATTTAAAATCGCAGAAAGTTTATTTAAAGCTGAATGTGATATATTATTCCTAATAGCCCACTGTTGTATATCAATCTGTAATTCATAATTTTTATCAAACTCAGTATGATCACCATCATTAAATTCACTATTAGTTAATGCTTCCGCTATCATTTTCCGTATCTTCTTGATCATTACAACTCTCTGTAAAATTATCCTCCCAGTTGTCTAAGTCTATTTCCATTTTACCATGTACGGAACCATCACAAACTTCGCCAACTTCACCAGGCTCTTTTTTATTTAAGAACATTTCTTTTGATCCGCTTGACCCGAACTCCGATACCGACTTCATTTCAAAGTACTTTTTCGAAACTCTTCTTCGATAACCGCCACTACGCTTAAATCGTCTCCATTTATTTAAATCCATATTTATATTGTTCCAGCTTTCTCTAACAAATCACAAGATGGCCAATTACTCTAATTATAGCAAATGTAGAACACATTTAAGTAGAATCTTACTTATAAGAATCAGAGGCTATGCTAGCTTGGTGCTAAAAATCCGTTAAGGGTCACGACTAAGATAAATTTGTTCTATAATATCTTTACCTCTAGCAGCTATATCTGTGGCATTTATAGGAAGTGCATGTCTTATAGAAGAATGAAACAAGACGTTAATAAGATAAAACGATCTTACTAAATGTGATTATCGGATCAAAAGTCACACTTTGCTAATTACTTTTATAACTTGCACTTATAAGACTGAACCTGACTGACCGCTCTAGTAAGAGTCGTGTAAAATAATCCTATTAACATTTATAAAACTAAATTATAGGGTCGAAAGTACTTGTAGTGCAAATCATCTTAGAAGATGCTTTGGCAGGATCAGTGGCCTGAGTTAATACGTCTACTAGATTTCTATAAGACGTGTAATCTTATAAGTCAATTGCTATAGGAGAATTTTGCTACTTGGGTAGTTATAAATACGTAGAAAAATAATAATCAAACTTACCTTATTTTTTTTTAAGTTTTCGCAATTCAATGCTGGACATTTTTTTCTTTCTTCTTTTTTTATTCCCCATAATTTAATCTTAATTATCACTATTTTATACAACATAAACTATAATATCTTGTTTAATTATTAATACTAGAACCTACAAAAATATTTACAGACTGATTTTTAAAACTTATACACAAACACGGAAAATAACAATAATACAGGGTGTTTGGTGCATCGTTTGCCAAATGGAATTGGCCGAAAGAAGAGGTCATTTGCTATCTCTTAAGGCCCAGGAACTCATTCCTTGTTTCACCGGTTTTTTTTAAATGACTTTTTAATTTTTATTTAGAAAAATACAAGAACTCTGCATTTAAGCCTAATTTTGTTTTAAGTTATGAGTAGAGCCTTCAAATTTTATTTTAATTCTTATGTTTACTCTTGTATGGTTCTATGAAAAATTACTTGCTAATAACATCTAGTTTCTTTTTAATAACTCCCAAAGTTTAAAAAAAACAGGAAAAATACACTTAACACTCAACTTTAAACTGCTGTAAAAAAAAAACTAAAAGCGATCGGGATCTTCGAATTCTTTTAAAAAGTTTTCTAGTTTATCTCCTTTCCAGCGGTGTGCAATATACCAAAAAGAAACTTTTAATAACTTCAGTAATTCGCTAAATGTGTAATCGAGACACATCAGGCTGATATTCGATATTACGGTAAGAACACTAGTTTTCACATAAATAACATACTTTAAGTAGGTGGATAGTGTTATCTCACTCTTACGCAGTCTTTTATCTCTTTCTAGGGTTCTAACTTTCTTCGAACTTGAAATAAAAAATAAACTTTTATTTAATAAGTACCTAATTATAAATTTTGTTCAAATTGTCCTCCACTATTGCGTACACACGCGCGACATCTTCGTCTTATCTTGACTGTAGTGGTGTGTAAACGTATTTCTGCTTTGATAGTGACGAAAGCCGCCTCAATGCGTTGGACTAAATCATCCCTAGTCTCAACTTCCGTGGAGCAAACAAGTTCTTTGGGCCAGCCCCAGATATAAAAATCTAACGGAGTCAGGTCTGGGGAACGGAGGCCAAGGAATAGGGCCATCCCTCCCAATCCATGATTCTGGGAATGCAACATCCAAGTACTCTCTGGCGGTTAATCTCCAGTGAGCGGGATAATCGTCTTGATGAAAAACAAAAGACAGGTCAGGAAATTCTTTTTAAAAAGTTCGGTTCATCCTCGTCCGAGTGTAATAAAAAACAACAAAACTGGACACTTTTTATTTCAAGTTCGAGGAAAGTTAGAACCCTAGAAAGAGATAAGAGACTGCATAAGAGTGAAATAACACTATCCACCTACTCAAAGAATGTTATTTATGTGAAAACTAGTGTTCTTACCGTAATATCGAATATCAGCCTGATGTGTCTCGATTACACATTTAGCGAATTACTGAAGTTATCAAAAGTTTTTTTTTGTATATTGCACACCGTTGGAAAGAGGACAAACTAGAGAACTTTTTAAAAGACTTCGAAGATCCCGATCGCTTTAAGTTTTTTTTTACAGCAATTTAAAGTTGAGTATTAAGTGTATATTTCCTTTTTTCAAAAACTTTGTGAGTTATTAAAAAGGAACTAGATGTTATTAGCAAGTAATTTTGAATTTCATAGAACTATACAAGAGTAAACATAAGAATTAAAATAAAATTTGAAGGCTATACTCATAAATTAAAAAAAAAAATTAAGCTTAAATGCAGAGTTCTTGTATTTTCCTAATTAAAAATTAAAAAGTCATAATAAAAAAACCGGTGTAGCAAGGAATGAGTTACTGGGCCTTAAGAGATAGCAAATGACCTCTCCTTTCGGCCAATTCCATTTGGCAAACGATGCACCAAACACCCTGTATAACGTATATTTCGATCGATCAGCGGGCGTCATTGATTTGCTGGCGTCTGTACCTACCTACTCGTATGAAATGTTTTACATAGAAACAAAAATATTTTTTTTAAAGAAAATTATATACCTATTTAATTAATCGAAGTATTGGACGTTAGTGAAGATGCACTTTTGCCATTATAGTGGAAGTTCGTTCATGGCTTTGCTATAAAAATCCTGGGGACGGGAAATCTATGAACTCTAAAGCGCCCCCGAGACGGTCAAACAGTTTGATTCAAACACGTAGATTTTTGTTTGACTCAAACCATTTTGATCGTTTACACAGCTAGTTTGAAAGGTTTGTCAAACATTTACGGTTTGAAGCTTGTTTGATGAAATTTCATATTTTTTTGTGTTTGACGCGTCGTTTGATCGCCTTCCGACGCGTTTGAACAAACACGACTCAGACTTCGACGCGATTTTATTGTTGTTGTTCAGTGAGTTCATACGGTAGGTTTCCGAGCTTCTTTATCTTTCCAATTTGAAGTAAATGAACTACTAACCAACGTGGTTCCAACGTGGTTTGAGATGAATCTGCTCCCACTATAATGGCTTTCAATTCATCGTTATCGACTTTCGTCTCCGGTCGGCTAAGGGGCTCAATTTCGAGACGAAAATGTCCAGAACGGAAGCGATCAAACCAAAAACGGAACGTGCGTTCACATGCGGTACCATGTCCATACAAGTCTTTAACATTGCGTGCTGTCTGTGCTGCGTTGGTGCCACGACGGAACCTTATTCGAAAATATCGCGCAATTTCGATTTTTCCATGGTTACAGAAACAGCGGTACCTATTGAAAAATAGAAAAAGGCGGAAAAACAAATGAACAACTGATTTCGAAAAACAAAATTTATGCTAAACCTAGTTAGTTGATTTTAATGATCGAAGTAAACCTATTATAAAATTCATTTAAATTTGGAACTCTAAATTGAATGAAAGATAATGACCTTCACAATAGCAAGTACTAAAAATCAGCAATTTCATAAGGACCTAAGTAACTCTAGTATTGTTTCATCATTTTAATACATACCTACCTCCAGACGGCTGCTTTTTTTTTTAGCCCTCTTTTTAAGGTATTCGTATAATACTCCCTTATTTACTTTAGAGATAGGTACCCAATTAATGCGTAGGTACCATACAAGATTGCCCTTGTAATATCGTTGAGTGTGCACTATAAAATTATAAAATGAAGGCAAAATCCTTTAGATAGATATACCAACTTCAAAATTAGCACATATCTAAAGTAGTACCTACTTTCATGAAATACTAGAGCTTCGATAAAATACTGCTAAAGGCTAAGTTAAGATGAAGTTCATAAAAGCCCGTCGTCGTTATATCTGAAAGTTTGCAGTCGTATCGTCATGAGATCTGTATTTAGTTAATCGACTTTATGTTTGAAGTGCTTAAAGTCTATTTACGTTAAATTTATGAAGGCAAGATAGACCTGCTATTTTGAGAATCTGATATTATGCGAATAAAGGATCTGAATTGAATTTAGACATATTTTATGATCATTTAATATAGAGTTTTTCGTAATAATTATCTAGTATTAATAGGTTAAAGAGATTTTTGTACCTACATCGGCTTTTCGTAGAACTAGCTTCCAGTGCGACCTATAAGTAAGTAGGTACCTATTTCTGCCTCCATGCAGCGTTGCAGTAGACCGGTTTGATGGGTATGTCATATAGATGATAATTTTTATAGATGACTATCTTCTGCCCGCGGCTTCGCCCGCGAGGTATGTCGATAAAAACTATCCTATGTCCTTCCCCGGGATGCAATCTCTCTGCCAAATTTTATCGAAATCCGTTCAGTGGTTTAGGCGTGAAAAGGTAACATACAGACAGACAGACAGAGTTACTTTCGAATTTATAATATTAGTATGGATAATTGAGTATGTTTATTAAAATTCTAGCTTCTGCCCGCGACTTCATCCGCGTGAAATTGAACCCTCCCAAAGATATTGTAAGTAAACTTATAATATCATTGCTCCCCCCATTCACCCTCTTAGGGGTGGAATTTCGAAAAACCATTTCTTATTGGATACCTACTCTTCATAAAGAACACACCCTCCAAATTTAATGTCTTTAGGACCAGCGGTTTAGGCTGTGCGTTGATATATTTATTAGTCAGTCAGGACTTTGAATGTTATATATAGATAGAACTAGCACTTTTGCCCGCGACTTCGTCCGCGTGTATTTCGTACTTTCCTCTAAAAATTTCCAAAATGTATGTTTATGATCTTTCTCATTTATTTAGATAAATAAGTATTCGGGCCAATTTTTAAGTGTGTAGATTAAAGGAATCAGATTTTTCAAATAAACTGTATCCCCGCTTTTCACCCCCACAGGGATCGATTTTTGAAAAATCGGTTGGGATGTGTTCGTAACTTGACTTAAAGACCGTTATCCATTTTCGAGTTAATGGAAGCAAGCAGTAAAATACACCCCTTCTTCTTGTTCTTAGCGTGTCGATAGCAATAAAAACTGGCCAAGTGCGAGTCGGACTCGCACACGAAGGGTTCCGTACCACAAGGCAAAAACGCAAAAAAAAAAAAATATGTTTGTTGTATGGGAGCCCCCCTTAAATATTTATTTTATTTAAATTTTATTATTAAAGTTAAAATACAACTGAGTATTTTGTGAATATTTCAAGTGCCTACCTGTTGCCATTTTTGATATTGAGCAAAAAAGGGCAAAAAAATCACGTTTGTTGTATGGGAGCCCCCCTTGAATATTCAATTTATTTTGTTTTTAGTATTTCTTGTTATAGTGGCAAACATAATTTGTGAAATTTTCATCTGTCTAGCTATCGCGGTTCTTGAGATACAGCCTGGTGACAGACAGACGGACAGACGGACAGACGGACAGACGGCCAGACAGACAGACGGACAGACAGCGAAGTCTTAGTAATAGGGTTCCGTTTTTACCCTTTGGGTACGGAACCCTAAAAATGGACTCGGCCCAGAGTTCGGCTACTTGTTTGGCGCCATCACCAGCGTCCACCACTTCCTGTAACGTGCAGTGGACAGGATATGCAGGACACGATATTAAGTGTCCCATCGTTTGTGGAACAGCACCAAATTTACACTCTAAGGCGGAGTCGTCTGTGATTCTGTACCTGAAAAGGTTTTCCTTGCTTTGGCCAACCTGGGTCGGAAGTCTCTTTAAAGACTTCCAGGTTACCCAAGGTAACTCATGTCCAGGTGTGAGGTCATCAGCGGGCGAAACGAACGGTTTGGGTAAGGAAGCACTGTCTCGCCACAGCTTTAGTCTTTCTTGTGATGGTTCACCAGTGATTGGGACGACACACTTTAAAAATTGTTTTAGCTTTTCAGCCTTTGTGGCACAAGGATGATGTAGTGCAAGGGTGTCGTGTTGGAGACCATTTTGGCTCTTTCGCTGGAGCTTGCCAGCGCTCTGCGAACCACTGGTGGCGCTATTCCTGCAAGTGGATACAGTTTTCCCAACAATCCACTCCTTAAACTTTATTACCCTATTCCACCTTGGTAGTCGATTTTTGAAAAACCCTAAAACCTACCTACTTTTTTATTTCAGTAGTACCGAGTTTCGAGTTAATCCGACAGCGGGTTACATATTTTTCTAACCTATTAACTTTGTCACCCCCTAAATCCTATGTGAGGGGTTTTTGTTTAACTAAAAGTGATATTCTGTATTATTTACTGAGCCAAATATTGTCAAGTTTCAATTTAATTAATTATTTACTGAGCTAAATATTGCCAAGTTTCAAGTTTATAAACCAAATGAATAAGATTTTTCATATAAACTGTATCCCCTCTTTTGATCCCCATACGGTGGAGTCTTGAAAAATTGTCTGGGATGTTACTATAGCTAGCTTGATCTAAAGATTATTTATACCAATTTTCCAATCAAGACACGTAATAAAACACTCTCCTATGAAATTGACTATCGCTCTTCACCCCATCAGGGATAGATTTTCTAAATACCCTGATATACTTTATTATTTATTTTGGTCTTACGTATTGAGTTTCGAGTTAATTGGACCGCGCGTTAAAATTCTTCCATACAAAATTTTACACCCCCAATCTCCTTTAGTTTCAAGTTTATTAACCAAATGAATAAGATTTTTCATATAAACTGTATCCTCGCTTTTCCCCCCAAACAGGGGTGGAATTTCGAAAAATCGTTTGGGATGTGTTTATTACTTGACTCGAAGATTTATTGATAGCAATTTTCGACTTAATCAAGCCACGCAGTAAAATCCTCCCCTGTATAATTAACTACCTCTTTTCACCCCGTTAAGGGTAGATTTTCGAAAAACCCTGATACACATCATTCCTTATTTTTGGTCTTAAGTATAAATACTGAGTTTCGAGTTAATCGGACCGCGCCTTAAAACTCTTCCATACAAATTTTGGCACCCCGTAATTCCGCTTTAGAGGGTAGTTTAGAAAAACAAAAATACCAAACTTCATAATTTACTTAGATAAGTATTCGTGCCAAGTTTCAAGTTTATTAACCAAATGAATATGATTTTTCATATAAACTGTATTCCCGCTTTTTAGCCCCTCAGGGGTGGAATTTCGAAAAATCGTTTGGGATATGTTCATTACTTGACTCAAATATTATTTATACCAATTATCGAGTAATAAAAATAATAATAACGCCGTATTGGTGGGGCCAGGACGCTCAACGGCAAACTAATCTGCTTCAGGGAGGGCAATACTCGCCCTAAAGTGATGCGCTTTGTGAGGCGGGCGTTCTCGGGGACTGATATCAGTCCTCAAGACTATATGTCTTGTGTCACAGAGCGCATCGACTTCCTGAAGCAGAAAGTGTATGCATGGGCAAACCGTATTCGTCGGTATAGGCGGCGAGTAGAGCGATACACTCAGAATCGCACCTTCCAGAGCGATGAAAGGTGGGTTTATAGGGGTTGGGAACGACCGGACCAAGGTGTGGCTGAGACGTGCCTACCAGATAATGATGCCATGTGTTCCTCTGGCGCAGTATCTGGTCGGTGCCTGTCAGCCACACCGAAGGTGATTGGGCTCGGGAAGTCGAGCGAGCCTGCGACCCAATACCAGAAATGGGGACTATCACCATCTGCCCCCAAGATGTAGCTCGTGCAGTCCGTCCGTTGCCTAACTGGAAGTCTCCAGGGCCGGACGGGCTGCATAACTTTTGGATCAAATGGTTTCCAAGGTCGCGCGCTCGCTTGGCATCTCAGTTCCAGACTGCTTTGGAGTCTGGTTCGCTACCCCAATTCATAACGACAGGAATTACCCACCTGCTCCATAAATCAGGTAGCACCACGGAACCCAAAAATTATGGGCCGATCACGTGTTTACCGACGGTCTATAAAGTTCTTATATCCATTTTGAGAACTAAAATTAACAAACATATAGACACCAACTCCATCATGTCTGCCTCTCAAAATGGATGTAAGAATGGGTCCCGCGGTACTAACCCAAGTAGCAAATAAGTTGTATAATATTAGAATTATACAACTAATAGACATGTAAGGGCTAAATAACAGTTTTGCAGCAACTAAACAGTTGTAAAGTAGTATTCAGTTCGACGCATTCGTTATGTATAAGTACTTTAAGTCATTTTAATGTGTCTGGTAAACGTCATTTCAATAATTTTATATGACGGTTATTTATCGATAAGTTGATTAAACGTTTTAGTCAGAAAATAGTGTTGAGTCGCCATGTTTTGTAAATTTAGAACCTTTTATTCAACACTTAAATAACAAACTGTGATGTAACGATTTTATAGTTAACTATTATAAAACCGTCATACTAGGTCGTATACTTTCACCTTTAAGTAACTTTTAGGTTGAAACGTTATTCTAATATAACTTATATAAGCCAATTGATTATTTAAACAATAATGAGCAACTTTTATATAACTCAGTCGCCATTTTTCAGTAAGTATAATATTAATTATAGATTTCAAAAAGTGGAAAAGACTTAAACGAAGTGGTGGTTTTAGAAGAAAAGTAACTAAAAATTATCAGTTATTATTGCTAAATACAGCAACAATACCTACATTTAATCTGGAAGAAACTGTGCCCAGCCAAGAAGAAAGTGGTAAAAATGAAAGTGGTTCCTTACATTTTTCCACATTTAATGTGGTAAATGCTGGATCCAGTTAGGACAGGTGTTCTACAAATCAAATTTGTTCCCCTTATCTTTTACCAGAAGGCACTCCAGGTCCTCTATCAGCATCATTCGTAAGTTTATATTACTAAAATCTTTTTTTTTGTAGACGAGTTAAATAATTCCAATTTCTCTGAAGAAGACAACTCCATGGAAATGAGTGACGAAAGTTCTGAAGAACTTGATAAAGATCATCAATTCCGGCAAGATTATAAAAAATGGGCAATCACTTCTCTGATAACTAAAAATGCGTGTTATCCCATGGCCATTTTAAATGTTTGAGCAATTTAAAGTCCTTTTTTGTTAAAAACTTATCAACACCAAAATAAATCACCATGATGTCCCTGTAAAAAATACAGAAGTATAATTCCCATGACTATGCCCACAGGTTTTCCATTTTCCAACAGAATCCTAATTGCAACCGTCATGGTGGACGCCATAAGTTGTATTAAAACCTGTATAAGACCAACAGTTATATACATGTCTAAATGCAGTCACCCAATGTCTAGTGGCAATATGGCGGAAACTATTGACGACAATTAATGTAGGTATTTTATTTTTATAAACAATGTTGAAACACCAATATTATGAAGGCCCATTAAAATATTAATAAAGATAAACATACATATCATCGAGAATTTTAAATTCCCGAGTATTTATAGTCAACGCTCTTAATCGTCCACCACAATAAGCTTTCTTTACAATAAATAATAATGATTATTAAAACGTTTGACTTACCTTTTTATAAGTTTTATCACAACACAATAAATTGTTCCACAAATTGTCTATATAACCACTGACCGACCACCAGCATAAAAATGTCTATACGATGATATAGTTATGTAAGAGTATTATTAGAAACTATTACAAACCTTACTAAGTAGTTAAACTTACAACGTCTACGTGATTTTTACTCAATGTTATTGTCGCTGACGCGACTGCAAAACGACCCTTACACGATTTAAATGTTATATAATCTGCGCCCAAACCCGCGTTATATTTACGTATAAAAAACTATTATAAAACCATTTTCAAAAGGCTGAAAGTTAAATAATAAACGTTATTGTACAATTTATATGACATTATTTTGCTACTTGGGAAGGGGCTGCTCCTCATTGATACGGCCATTAGCCAACAGGTTCGTCGTTTCCGAAAGGATCTGTCGACATGTTGGATAGATTATAAGAAGGCCTATGACTCGGTGCCACATACATGGCTCATGAGGGTGTTAGAGTTGTATAAAGTAGATACAACTCTACGCACCTTCCTGATGTCGTGTATGGGGCAATGGAGGACGGTCCTTCGCTATCCAGGATGTCGAAATATTCAGAGGAATAGCGAACCGATAAGGATTGAGCGAGGCATATTTCAGGGCGACAGTTTGAGTCCGCTTTGGTTCTGCTTAGCCTTGAATCCTCTAAGCACACTGCTGGAGGATTCAAGTCTAGGCTATCGGCTGAGGAGAGGTGGTCAGGTTATATCTCACCTCCTTTACATGGATGACCTAAAACTTTTTGCCCCCAAGAATTTACAACTGATGGAGCTACTGAAAATTACTGAAACTTTCAGTAGCGCCATCAGGATGGAATTTGGTGTGGACAAATGTGCGGTCATGCATGTTTACATGCAACCTCCCCTCGCTTTAGCGAGGGGAGGTTGTGGAATCCGTGGAGACCCAACTCTCGGATTCCACAAACCTTAGAGCCCTCTCCGCATCTGAAACCTATAAGTATTTGGGTATGTCGGAAGCGTTAGGGGTCAATGTGACTGACATGAAGCAATCGGTGAAGGAGCGCTTCTTTGGCCGCCTGAAAAAAGTACTTAATAGACTTCTATCAGGCGGAAACAAGGTGCGCGCCTTCAACGGTTGGGTCATGCTAGTTTTGATGTACTCTTTCGGCATACTCAAATGGACTCAGACAGAACTCGACGCCCTGGATAGGAGGGTCCGTACATTGCTGACTGCAAATCGGATGCATCACCCACGGTCATCGGTAATGAGGCTGTATATCCCGCAAAAATGTGGAGGTCGAAGGTTTTTAAACGCTAAGACGCTCCACAATCGCGAGATATGCAGTCTTAAGGAATATTTCCTAGAAGCCGACGTGGGGATGCATCGAGATGTAGTCGTAGTGGACAAGGGCCTCACTCCTCTCTCCTTGGCTAAAGAGAACTGGCGCAAACCAGTAGTGCTTGACACTAATGATCGCATGGAGGTATGGCAGAGTAAGGAGCTTCACGGACTCTTTTTCCGGGCCCTACATGGACCTGATGTAGATTTACTAGCATCCGTAGCCTGGCTGCGTTTCGGTGACCTCTTTGGAGAAACCGAAGGTTTTGTCTGTGCAATTATGGATGAAGTTATGATGACGAACAATTACCGGAGATTTATTGTGAAAGACGGCACGGTTGACATCTGTCGGGCATGCCACCGGCCGGGGGAATCAATCAGGCATATTATCTCCGGGTGTTCTCGTCTAGCTAACGGAGAGTACTTGCATAGACACAACCTCGTAGCCAGGATAATCCACCAGCAATTTGCTCTGAAATACAGCCTTGTTGAATCGGAGGTACCGTACTACAGGTATGTGCCCGACCCAGTTCTCGAAAATGGAAGTATCACATTGTACTGGGATCGATCCATCATCACTGACAGGACTATTGTTGCCAATAAGCCTGATATAGTAGGTGGTGGATCCATCAGAGCGGCGCGCAATAATTGTTGACATAACCATCCCGCATGATGAGGACCTCGTGAAAGCCGAGAAAGATAAACAAATCAAGTATCTTGACTTGGCTCGCGAGGTTGTCGACATGTGGGATGTGGACTCAGCGATCTTTGTGCCGATAGTCGTGACAGCCAATGGACTAATAGCCAAGAGCCTCGACCAACACCTGAGGAGGCTCGCGTTGGGCAGCTGGATCAAGGGCTTGATCCAGAAAGCAGTACTTCTGGACACGGCCCGCATTGTTAGGAGGTTCCTCTCTCTGGAGCCCTGACCGTAGCTTGGACCCCGTTCCCGATACCGGTGGGCTACTACTTTTTATATTTTTAAATGTTTTTATATATTTTTTATACTAATATTTAAAAATATAATTTATATGTGTAATTCCTAGTGTGAGGCAACGTTTTTTTATAAAAAGAAAGAAAAGATGTATTTAGCTTAATAAAGGAAATAATAATAATATATTTATTCAAAATTATAAGGCATGAAAATTAGTACAATTTTATTTTGCTTAAATAAAAATTATATTGCTAAGACTTACGTGCCTGAACTAGGTAGTCCTGTGTTTCAGGCGAGAAGAGCTAAAATAGTCTTTTAAAATTAATAAATAATCGAAAGTTGACAATAGACAAATAATTATATGTTGAGTAGCTTAACATCGTGACGTACGTGCGCCAAAGGTTGAAGTACGCGCCGAGGGTGCAGCTGCTGGAGTCGCAACGCAACGTCAACTTTAAGGCGTTTGTGGTGCGCATACCAACATGCTACCTGCACCTGGTGATGGAAGAAAGCTTTTGGCCGCAGGGTGTGGTATTCCGCCGCTTTCGCGGACAAGTGCCACCGGATCGCACAAAGACTTAGTGCAACTAAGCGATACTAACATAGTTATTAAGTTTTATTTACTAACACAATTGTTACTATATTATTATGTATACTTAGGTTAAGGTATGTATCTATGGGTCTTTGTTACCTGAAAATAAATGGTTTATTATTATTATTTGTTTTTTCTTTTTTCTCGGAACCATTGGGTCCCGGTCCTTTGGAAGGCGTACGAGGGGCCGAAGCCAACTCATTATTAACACTTAGTTTCTAAACTTGATAAATATGTATTTAACATAAGTGAAATTTGTATACCTATATTTACTTAATACAGTTAGTTAATTTTCTGTTTCTTCATAAGACATACTTTGGAGAGCATCCTTGAGGATTTTCTTACAATTTGTATACCTAGTTCACAGAATAAATCCAAGGTTGCCTGGAAGAGATCGCAGAAAGCGATAAGGCCGCCCATTGTATGTTTTGTATTAAAAATCTTATTTTTTTTGTTTGTTTTTTTCTGGTGTACAATAAAGTATATATAAATAAATAAATGTTTGCTTTCGAGTTTAGTCTATTATATAGGAGAGGTCCAAAGTACAGGTAAAATTTGGATATAAAAGCATGCTTTGTTGAAATTTGTGGACAAACTATATCTTTACGTCTTTTATTAGTATATCTAGCGCTGTAGGGTAGAGCTTTGTGTTGTTTTAATACAATGCCCATAATAAATAGCTGTCGAACTGTTAATACTTCACAAGATTTGTACAGGAGGTTAGTAGGGAAAAGGAAAGGGCGGAAAGTAGAAGGCATTCCTCAGCGGATGCGCCAGCACTTTCTCGAAGAATATGATATTAATATCTCCAATTAGAATTGTATTTTTGAAAGATGATAGGTTCTGCAAGGTGTCGTTTAGAGAGTCGGTGAAATTGTTTATATTTCTAAAAGAGGGAGGTCAATATAAGGCAAGTATCGAGTTAATCAAGCCACGCAATAAAATCCTCGCCTGTATAATTAACTACCCCTTTTCACCCCGTCAAGGGTAGATTTTCGAAAACCCTGATACACATCATTCTTTATTTTTGTCTTAAGTATAAAATTAAATACTGAGTTTCGAGTTATTCGGACCGCGCGTTAAAATTCTTCCATACATATTTTGACACCCCCCAATCCCCATTTAGGAGGTAGTTTAGAAAAACAAAAAATGCCAAACTTCATAATTTACTTAGATAAGTACCAAGTGCCAAGTTTCAAGTTTATTAACTCAAGGAATAAGATTTTTCATACAAACCAAATCCCCACTTTTCACCCCCTTAAAGGTTGAATTTCCAAAAAACCCCTTCTTAGTGCTCCCCTACATTATAAAAGGAAGCCGTGTGCAAAATTCCACATTCCTAGACCCACAGTAGTTTCGGCTGTGCGTTGATATGTCAGTCAGTCAGTCAGTTTCTCCTTTTATATTATAGACTAGCTTCTGCCCGCGACTTCGTCCGCGTGAAATTCGTACTTTCCTCTTATAATTTCGAAAATGTATGTTTATGATTTTTATCATTTATTTAGATATAAATAAGTATTTGGGCCATTTTTTTAGTTTATAGCTCAAAGGGATCAGATTTTTCAAATAAACTGTATCCCAGCTTTTTACCCCCCCAGCAGGGCTAGCATGGCCGGAGACATTTTATCCACGGGGAGAGGAGAAAATACTATTCCCCTCTGTCAATTTTGTCCACCCTCCGAGCACGGCGACATGGGTGGATAAACTATTCACGGTGGACAAACCAGCAGGGCTAGCATGGCCGGAGACATTTTATCCACGGGGAGAGGAAAAAATACTATTCCCCTCTGTCAATTTTGTCCACCCTCCGAGCATGGCGACATGGGTGGATAAACTATTCACGGTGGCAGTAAGCACGAGACGTTTTTATAGTGCAATTAATTATATTTTCTCCAAGAGATATACTTAAACCCACCATCTAAAGACGAGGACAAATTTCTCCCTTTGTTATGTCAAAATATCTGTAATTTTTCTCTTCCACTAGTCGCCATGCTATAGACGGGGGGTGAGTATCCACGTCTAATGTCAAAGAGTGATATAATTCTCTTTCCCCCTGTTGCCGTGCTTTGGCAGGTGGATAAAATAATTTTATCCCTTGTCAGTGGAAATAACCGGTGGAGAAAAGTTTTATCCCCAGCCCATGCTAGCCCTGCTGGAGAGTAATTTTGTAAAATCGTTTGGGATGGGTTCATAACTTGACTCAAAGACCCATACCAATTTTCGAGTTAATGGAAGCAAGCAGTAGAATTTTCCACTAGGAGTAAATTTTTGAAAAACCCTAAATCACTTTTTTTAAGTATTTTTTGTTTTAGTAGTACCGAGTTTCGAGTTAATCCGACAGCGGGTTAAATATTTTTCTAATCCATCAACTTTGTCACCCCCCAAATCCTCTGTGAGGGATTTTTTAAACTAAAAGTGACAATCTTTATTATTTACTGACCCAAATATTGCCAAGTTTCTAATTTATTAACCAAATGAATAAGATTTTTCATATAAACAGGATCGTCTCTTTCTATCCCCATAGGGGTGGAATTTCGAAACATAATCTAGATTATTTATACCAATTTTCCAGTTAATCAAGCCACGTAATAAAATTCTGCCCTGTGAAATTGACTACCCCTCCTCTTCACCCCATTAGCGGTAGATTTTCGAAAAACCCCGAACCACTTTATTGTTTATTTTGGTCTTAGATAGGTACTGAGTTTCGAGTTAATTGGACCGCGCATTAAAACTTTTCCATACTAAATTTGACACCCCCAATCTCCCCTTTGGGCTAGTTTAGAATTCCAAAAAAATTCGAACTTTATAATTATTTGTGCCAAGTTTCAAGTCCAAATTTATTTGTACCATTTTTTTGAGTTTATCAAGGCATTCATTAAAATCCCCTTATAAATCGAATTACCACTTTTTGTCCCGTCAGGGGTCAATAATTTTCGAAAACCCCATACACTTACTATTGATTCTTCATCTGCCTAGCCTTTTCCCAACTATGTTGGGGTCGGCTTCCAGTCCAACGGGATGCAGCTGAGTACCAGTATTTTACATGGAGGGACTGCCTATCTGACCTCCACAACCCAAATACGATACCCTTTGATAAGACTGGTTGTGAAACTTTCGGGCTTCTGACCACCCCTAGCGACTGTCAAAGGTCCACGAATCACAGCCGGGACCAACGGCTTAGCGTGCTTTCCGAGGCACGGAGAGGTAACGGTATGTAAAGATGCACACCTATCCACAGACCAACCGCGGCAAGCGTAGCCTGCGTAACCTGATCGATCGATCTGTGCGGCTGTTATTATTGATTATTTTCTGTCAAAAGTATTAATACTTACTGACTTTCGAGTAAATCAGACCGCGCGTTTAAGATTTTTCTTATAAATTGTATCCCCGTTTTTCACCCCCACAGGGGTGGATTTTCATAAAATTGTTTGGGATGTGTTCATTACTCGACTCAAAGATTGTTTATACCAATTTTCTAGTTAATCAAGCCACGCAGTAAAGTCTTCCCCTATAAAATTAACTTTTCACCCCGTTAGGGGTAAATTTTCGAAAAACGATGATTCACGTTATTCTTTATTTTCGTCTTAAGTATAAATACTGAGTTTCGAGTTAATCGGACCACGCGTTAAAATTCTTCCATACAAACTTTGACACCTCCCAATCCTTCAGGGGGTAGTTTAGAAAAAAAAAGCCAAATTTCATAATTTATTTAGATAAGTATTCGTGCCAAGTTTCATGGTTATTAACTCAAGGAATAAGATTTTTCATACAAACAAAATCCCCTCTTTTCACCCCTTAAAGGTTAAATTTCCAAAAACCCCTTCTTAGTGGATAGGTATCTACTCTTCACAAAGAACACACCCTCCAAAATTAATTTCTCTACCCAGCGGTACCGACCAGCGTTTTAGGCTGTGCGTTGATATATCAGTCAGTCAGGACAAAATTTCATCCCCCTTTTCACCCCCTTAATGGATGAAATTCTAACAACACCGCTGTGTTAGCTTCCAATCATAAGCCTAGATAATAAATTTAGTGATTTTTACGTCGAAAATTAATGACTTTCTATACTTACACAACTTCATCCCCCTTTTTTAACCCTTCGGGGGTGGAACTATCAAAAACGCTGAGACACGTATAAATTAATTTTCAATTGTCAGCCTAAATACAAAGTTAGAAGATCCTAACTTCAAAACTGTCGGACTTTCATATAAACTCCATCCCCTATTTTAACCCTTTAGGGGTTGAATTCCCTTCTTCGAAAAAATCCTTTCTTAGTGGATACTTACTCTTCACAAAGAACACACCTTCTAAGTTTCAAGTCTCTAGGTCCCAGCGGTTTGGGCTGTGCGTTGATATATCAGTCAGTCAGTCAGTCAGTCAGTCAGGACTTTGAATTTTATATATATAGATAACAGTATAAGTACTAAACCGCCGTATAGGTATGTACCTATACTTAGCAATTCCTTGACATTCCGAAACCAATGAAGAGGGATCAAAAGTAATGGCAAGCATCCACGACATTATCGTCACATTAGAAAAGCGCACATTAGATAACGAAAATAATTAATCCATTACCTACTTCGGGAACCTTAAGTGGTCCACGTCGATTCTTATACTCATTACGCGCCTGTATGCGGGAGCCTTTATGAATTGTTACCTACCTACTAGTTTTAGTTTACTTTCTCAGCAGAAGGGAAAGTTACAGTTTAATGGCTATTGTATCTTCAAACAGATGTCCCTAATTAGACCTTTAAGCCCTAACTCACTTCAAATACGGGAAGGTTAAGAATAAGCTCTTTGATCTTTGAGTTACGTCAGAGTTAGGGTTCGGGCTCGCTCGTAGCATCTACCCACCCACACACTGACACACACACTAGAAAATAGGTAAGAATTGAAAAAGGTTTGAGCGCTAACTTCTTTCCAAGAGTTCCGCTCCACATCACCACGTGCGATATAATTTACTCGATGAGTCTATTTGCGAATAGGTACCTACATACTTACTTATCTAAGGCACAAAATACAGATAGTACATAAGTCAATCTACATACAAAGTGCGCTCGAGCAACGCACACATAGACAACGCTCACGGACACGTTATCTCAGACGGGTTGGGAGCAATGCGAGAGCGCGTGTCATCCGCTTGAGACACGCGTCTATGAAGTGCAAAAATGAAACAAAAAAATGCCTATCTAAGCTCGATTTATACTGAGAAACTTCGAGTAGGTAGGTAGTAGGGAGTGCAGTCACAAAATACAGATAGTACAGAAGTCAATCACATTTTGAATCAGTATAAACAAAGTAACTTTTTTGTAAGGTCAATTCATGCCACCAACTATGTATTACGTAAGTTGAAAACATGATTTTTTGTTTGTGTAGATATTGTGTTGTTTTTAGTGTCATTTGATAGGTTTAGGTCTAAAACGGATAGGGCAAAATAAATTGTGTAAATAGGGTAATCCGTTTTGAAGTTATTACGGATTTTCGATAGTGAAAATTGACAAATTAAAATTTTATATGTTTTTGTTCTGTAAACTTTTTGTATTGTAATACTATGTTTATTGTTTTGTTTTAATATTTTAGAATAAGCTCAACAATAAATCAAACAATTAGATACGAGTGCCACTACCACGATAGTTTTTTGTGCATAAGCCAAAGTTGACAACCATAGCGCGACCGCCGAGCGTAGGTATAAAAAGTGAAGTACATACACGTGATTGACTTCTGTACTAGTACTATCTGTATTTTGTGTCTAAGGTATCTATCTCTGTGTAGGTATGCGATTCTGAGAAACTTCGAGTAGGTACCTAGGTAGGTAGTAGGGAGTGCAGTCACAAAATACAGATAGTACAGAAGTCAATCACATGCACAAAAAACTGTCGTGGTAGTGGCAATCGTATCTAGTTGTTTGAGTAATTGTTGTGCTTATTCTTTAATATTAAAACAAAACAATAAACATAGTATTACAATACAAAAAGTTTACAGAACAAAAACATATTAAATTTTACATTTGTCACTTTTCACTATCGATAATCCCTAATAACTTCAAAACGGATTACCCTATTTACAAAATTTATTTTGCCCTATCCGTTTTAGACCTACACCTAACAAATGATACTAAAAACAACACAATATCTACACAAACAAAAATCATGTTTTCAACTTACGTAATAGTTGGTGGCGTGAATTTACCTTACAAAATAGTTACTTCGTTTATACTGATTCAAAATAGGAAAGTATTATATAAATCGAGCTTAGATAGGCATTTCTTTGTTGCTCCATTTCTGCACTTCACAGACGCGTGTCTCAAGCGGATGCCACGCACGCTCGCATTGCTCCCAACCCGTCTGAGATAACGTGTCCGTGAGCGGTGTCTATGTGTGTGTTGCTCGAGCGCACTTTGTATGTAGATTGACTTCTGTACTATCTGTATTTTGTGGTGCAGTGGTGGCCCAATGGTAACGGCTGCGACTTACGAGTTGTAGATCGTAGGTTCGAATCCCAGTCAGGCGCTTTAATTTGTGTAAATTATTTCATCACCACTGCTCTCAAAACGCTCAAGGAAAACATCGTAAGGAAACCGGCATGTCGAAGAACCAAAAAAGACATGTGACATCCACCAACCCGCACTGGGCCCGCGTGGTGGATTACGGCCCACTCCCTCTCACCGAGAGGAGGAATGTGTCGCAGCAGTGGGGACACTAGGCTGATTATGTATGCAGTATTGTGTAGGTAGGTAAAGTTATGCTAAAATAGACTAGAGTTTAGATAGGTTGGTACCTACTGCACGCTTCCAGGTGACAGTAGGCACCTACCGACCTGCCGGTGGTAGGTACCGTGACGATACCTAAAATCGAGTGAATTTAAAATTGAAAATAGTCTGTATAGCCAATAGTGCTTTAGCACATAATATTTACTTACCCCGATTCAAAATGCAACTGTGGCGCGGCCAGAAAATACCACCCAGTTTTAAGACTATACGAGGAGTGATCAAAAAGTAGTGAGAAAGACACAGAAAATAAAGACTTTATGAATTTGCAAAAATTTATTTTTCAACATAGTCCCCTAGTCTCTCTACACACCGAGTCCAGCGTTTCTCCAAAATCTCTAACCCTTTAAAAAAAAAACAAGTCTTGCCCTGCCAAAAACCCTTCCACGGCGTCCATCACTTCTTTGTCATCGGTATATCTATTTCCACGTAAGTGTTCTTTTAATTTTAGAAATAGATAAAAGTCACTGAGGGCCAGTTCTGGAGAATATGGTGGGTGATCAACCAATTCGAACCCAGCTTCTCGAATGGCAGCCCGTGAAACTGCCGCAGTGTGAGCGTGTGCGTTGTCTTGATGAAACAGGACACCTCGCCTGAGTATAATAGGTTCCAATGTGTGGATGTTAATGGTGTGAAATCTTCCGGGCTACCAGTTCAGTTAGGTGTACCGCAAGGCTCAATACTAGGTCCTTTCTTGTTCTTAGTATATATCAATGATTTACCATTCCATTTAAAGGGCATCTGTGACGTTGTACTGTTTGCAGATGATACCTCTCTTATTTTTAAAGTAGATAGGAATAGACAAGATTTTGACGACGTACACACTGCGCTCTCAATAGTTACGAATTGGTTTACGTCAAATAACCTAGTTCTCAATGCCAAGAAGACGAAATGTGTAAAGTTCGCCTTACCGAATGTTAGAAATCTAGGGCCCAACATCGTCTTAGATAAAGAGGTGCTTGAAACTGTGGACTCGGCAGTTTTTCTGGGAATAACAGTAGATGCCAAACTTCAGTGGAGACCACATATATCAAGTCTAGCAGGAAGGCTCAGTTCGGCTGCCTACGCCGTCAGGAAAGTAAGACAATACACTGACGTTGATACAGCTCGTTTAGTCTATTTTAGTTATTTTCACAGCGTTATGTCCTACGGTATTCTGCTGTGGGGCAAAGCCGCTGATATACAAAATATATTTGTCCTACAAAAACGAGCTGTTCGAGCAATATACCAGTTAGGTGCCAGAGTTTCTCTAAGAGATTTTTTTAAAGATATTTGAATTCTTACGGTTGCATCACAGTTCATCTTTGCCAACATTTTATATATTAGGCAAAATATACACTTGTATACTAAAAACAGTGATATTCACAATGTTAACACTAGAAATAAGGACAAACTACGTGCTCCCTTTCACCGGCTTCATAAGGTTCATAACTCATTTGTTGGGCTTGGTATAACCTTTTATAACAAGCTACCTTCTTCATTACTAGATTTGCCTTTTAATACATTTAAAGCTCAAATAAAATCCAACCTTTGTTCATCAACGATTACTTAAACGATAAGAATAGTTGGCCGCCCTGATTAACTCAAGACAATGTTTATGTTCTTTCTCCAGAATTAGTTTACAGACAAGTTATATGAGTTCATATAATTGTTTTTTATTATTTTTTTAAATTCTATTAACCTCTTAAATAAATTGCAAACTATAGTTTTGTATAATTCAGAAGCATTTTTTAATTTTGTAAATGTAAGAACCATGTTTCCGTTTATTATGATTTTTTTTTGATGTTGACTTGAAAGAGCATGGCAGTTGAGAACTTGTCATGCTCACTTACATGTCTCACCGATGTTGGCGCGTGTGTTGGATCATTCAGTTCCCTACAAACTGGTTGAGCTGGATGGTGCTGATCCACGCGTCATGTTCGTGAACGGGCGCCGTCGGTTGAGACTGGTCATCTCTTAACTGCCAATGCTTATTTTTAATCTTATATTTTGAATTGTTTCTTCTTTGTCTTTTTTTTTACATTGTTCTCACATATAGAAGCAACAAGAATAATGTACCCAGGATTTTGTAATATCGATACTGGAAATATGAAATAACGTAAGGGACAAAACTAAGGTTTTCAGGAGAGCAAAAATAAGATATTTTTCTTACAAAACTGGCTATAATTTTTTAACTATATGATTTATGTAAAAAGTGTCTAGGACAAAGTTTCTTAGATTTCTTCATTCTTTGCAGCTAAACTAGTTAAAAATCAATAAAGCCTACAGTTTCAAAGATAGCATGTCCCTTACGTTAAATAATAATGAATACGAGTGATATACGTTTACAAAATTTTAGATGTAAATAAACGGCATTGATGTATGGGACACTTAAGGAAATAAACATTTAGAGTTTTTCAAAGTAAAGGTCTCTTAATGGTACACTCCATATTGTCAATGCTGTTAACAAATATAAAAAATAGAATTTTATACATTTGTGACCTACTGTGCCTATGTAATACAGTTTAAAACTACTTGCTGACTCATAGGGATACAAAATAAACGAATAAAATAGATCATAACTTTTATTTGTGCTCACTAATCCTCTTTTATAAACGCAATTTAGGTACTCTCAAAAATTATGTTAAGTATAACATTATTAAATTCTGTTTAAAATCACAATAAAAAAATTGCTATTTTGGCAGCTTACTAAAATTAGACTCATTGTCCCAAAAGAAAAATAAATGTTACTTAAAAATTAAACAAAATCAACAAATCAGTCTTCTTATGTAAATAGTAATCATTAAACATAAAAAAAAAAAAAAAAAACTTCTTCCTTAATAGAAAGCCTACAGTTAAATTGAAAAAGTCTCAAAAATTAGTCATTATCTTTATCAGTCTCATCATCGACGGTGTCATTGAGCCTATCTTTAATTATACTCTTATTAGGAAGATTCAAATATTCATTGTGAAACCTATTTGGAATTATACAATTGTTACATATTTTTTTGAGATCATCAGGATTTCTTTGATTTCAACGATTTTGCTGAATCAGTTTTTACTCCTGCTACTCTCAAAAACAAAGACCTGCATTTCAAGAAAATTCGAATATGTACATTTCAAAAATCGAACTTAAAGATAGTGGAAGTAAAATATACGATGTTAGAGGATGGCACTACTCACAAAATAGAACTCTGCAAAGAAATGCAAACTGGAAGGACAGTGAAGGGTAAAGGAAAGGGCAAGGGCCTTGCAAAGAATGATCAATCTGAATTAGAAAGTACCAGAAATCTAGCTGTGCCCAGTAGCATAGACAGCTTACCATTTCTGTATAAGGAAAGACTGCCAATTTCAGTTCCAAAGTTTAAAGATCTTAAAAAAATATGTGACAATGGTATAATTCCAAATAGGTTTCACAATGAATATTTGAATCTTCCTAATAAGAGTATAATTAAAGATAGGCTCAATGACACCGACGATGATGAGACTGATAAAGATAATTTACTAATTTTTGAGACTTTTTCAATTTAACTGTAGGCTTTCTATTAAGGAAGAAGTTAATTTGTTTGTTTTTTTATGTTTAATGATTACTATTTACATAAGTCAAATTTATTTTTCTTTTGAGACAAAGAGTCTAATTTTAGTAAGCTGCCAAAATAGCAATTTTTTTATTGTAATTTAAAACAGAATTTAATAATGTTATACTTAACATAATTTTTGAGAGTACCTAAATTGCGTCTATAAAAGAGGATTAGTGAGCACAAATAAAAGTTTTGATCTATTTTATTCGTTTATTTTGTATCCCTATGAGTCAGCAAGTAGTTTTAAACTGTATTACATAGGCATAAGTAGGTCACGAATGTATAAAATTCTATTTTTTATATTTATTAACAGCATTAACAATATAGAGTGTACCATTAAGAGACCTTTACTTTGAAAAACTCTAAATGTTTATTTCTTTAAGTGTCCCATACATCAATGCCGTTTATTTACATCTAAAATTTTGTAAACGTATATCACTCGTATTCATTATTATTTAACGTAAGGGACATGCTATCTTTGAAACAGTAGGCTTTATTGATTTTTAACTAGTTTAGCTGCAAAGAATGAAGAAATCTAAGAAACTTTGTCCTAGACACTTTTTACATAAAACATATAGTTAAAAAATTATAGCCAGTTTTGTAAGAAAAATGTCTTATTTTTGCTCTCCTGAAAACCTTAGTTTTGTCCCTTATGTTATTTCATATTTCCAGTATCGATATGTTAAAATAGCTGTTTTAACACATCGATAAAAGACATGTGCGTTCAAACCTTCTCTGGGAACACTAATGTATAAGACAATAATAAAAAATCTCAAATTATGGAATAACTTATGTGACCTGTTGTAAAATGTAGTCGATTTTGATTTAATGTAAATACCAAATACTGTGAGTAAAGAGACTTACATTAGTTTTTATAAAAATATTAATTTAAGTGTCATATACAGCCAGTTTCTAGAAAAAAAATGGTCTAGGCCTACGGAAAATATGTGATGTAAAGGACATTTTTTTTAAGATATCGAGATTTTAAATATACCAATCGATAGAGCAAAAAATTCCGAATCCAACGATATATATAACTCATTTTCGACAAAATGTCCCTTACGTTATTTCATATTTCCAGTATCGATATCTTGATTATAAAGAGTGTCCATGGAGTTTCTTGCCCGTTCTTCTCCATAGAGATCTACGTTTTGGAATGGGCAACTAGCTTCAACTTTCGGACTAACTGACAGACTATTTAATTTTGACAATTCAAAAGTGCCTGTACAAGGTCTAATTGAAATAAATGCTTTGAATTTGAATTTGATTTTGCTCCGGCTTTTCTCTTTAATAGCTTCCCTCAATTTGACTATTAAAGCTGCGTAGTTGACCTGTTATTGTGAGGCCCGCTCATAATAATCAATTAATAATATTTCTTCCGATTCCCAAAAAAATTAAGTGATGACTTTGCCTGCCCACTGTGTGACGCGAATTTTCTTTGGAGTTGGAGATGACGGTCTTTTCCATTGTTAAGATTGTTGTTTTGTTTCCGGATCAAAGTGGTGAACCCATGTTTCATTCACTGTGACAAACTATGCTAAAAAGTCGTCAGGATCTGCGTAAAATCAAACCAACCACCGCTTTGAAATGTCCAGTCTGTTTTTCATTTGAGATTCCGTTAACATTCTCGGTACCCACCGCGCGGACACTTTTCCCATATGAAAGCGCCTGCTCGAGGCTGATTATCTGACCAAACAGCCATATAACCTTTTAAGAATAGGTACTAATTTGTAAAATCATACCACCATTTTATCTAAAGTATATCTGAGATTAGTAGCTGAAGTTTGAAGTTAGTTTTTATTGTCTTGGTTTGTAGTCTTGGTTTCTTCTCTGCGGTAAAGGTATTTAAATGATCTTCTAATATCGATTGAACACTGCCATATGAAATGCCGGTCTTCTGGGCTAAATAACGCACCGTAACTCGTTAATCACCGAGAACAATTTTTTAAACTTTTTCAATGTTGTCTTGTGTGACTGACGTGGATGGCCGACCTGAGCGGTGCTCATCTTTTGTTGATGTTCTACCGGTCCGGAATTGAGCTGACCCCCTAGCCACAGTGGAATACGGAGGAGCAGTCTGCCCTAATGTCTCCCCCGAATCGCAATGAATATCCTGGGTTGTTAACTTTTTCAAACAAAGGTATTTAATCACTGCAGGCACTTCGTTCTTCTCCATATTGATGATTTACGTCGGAATGCGTCAAACAACTGACCGCTGCCTGTTTCTATGTTTCGTAATATTATGACTTAATTTTTTCTGTGTACTATCATAATTAAATGTAAGTACCTACTTTGATTATTAGTAAGAAGAAATGAAATACCGGATAGGGAGATGAGTCATTCTCACTACTTTTTGATCACCCCTCGTATATAGGTAATGGGTAGTATTTAAACGCAAATCAAAAAATATCCTTTTTTTATGCAATAAGATTCCGAATTCCCATCAAAATTACTGATTGCACAGCAAAATATTCAACTCAAAATATCACTAAACACACTACAATTTATTTGCGATTTTTCCTAAAGCAAAAGCTTTTTCATCAATGCACAGCTAATAATCTTAATACACATTATACATGTTAACTCTTTTTCTTTTAAATATAGCTTCTATTTTTATATTATTTACAGCAGTTTTTCTAAATAAAACAGCATTTTATTAGTCACAGTCGTCTTATTGTTTATTAATTACCACATAAAGAGATCAGCAAAAAAAATATAAAATTAGATACAAAATTGTAATTTATTGAATTATTAAAGCGGGTCTAGCTTTCGCTTCGCTTTTTTGATTTGCGTTTAAATACTACCCTTTTTTTTCTATATAATCTAGTCGTTTCTGGCACTCGCCGGCCGCTGCCGCGGCACCGCTCGCTTCGCTCGCTCGGCTCGTGCGTAGGAGGTCACAGTTTTAACCTAACCTAACCTAAGCATTTTTTTTTTAATAATTAACCTCGTCTAACTAATTTGGTTCTTGATAGCCTGCTAAAAATAATCTCTTTTTCCATGTTTTTTTTTCTATATAATCTGGTCGTTTCACGCCCGCCGGAAAAAAAAATGGATAAAGACGACAGAATTAATCGAATTCTGCAACACAATTCTGAATTCTCCGAAACAAAATTGCTAATGTCCATTGCAAAAAATTTTAAATTGTGAGTTACAAATATGTTGTATTAAATAAATGATTATTTTAAAATAAAATTGCATTTTTTTATTTTTTTTCAGTTAAAGTGTTCTGCTTTTAGAAATAATGCAATGTAAAAGGATTTTTTTGTTAGAATAATCATTAAATTTGCCGAGAATGGCTTCTTGAAAATTAAGACAAATATGATGAACAGGTTTTGTTGTACTTACTGGTTAATATGCGACTGGGATAGTTATTGTGCTATAAAATATGGAAAATTTGCTGTGCAGTCAGTATTTATGCTATGTCTATGTAGTATTTTTGTACAAAAATAAATTTAACTGTATTGCATTATGAGGAAAAAAGTAATGTCATATTGATGTATAATTTCGAATTATCTGCAGTTTGACTTTTGTTAAACATTTAGTTTATTTGTAGTGAAGTAAGTTATTTGATGTAAAAAAGAATATAAATGATGAGTATGTATTGATAGGCGATTATTTATTTGATATGCAATTTATAATATCCCGTATATAATTTAGGGGTGAAACCAATTGTGCTTATGGTGAATGGATAGTGGTAGACCGCGAAATTCAAATTTTCTTACGTTTTTTGCAATTTGCAGGTCAGTGTCAGATTGTATCTTGATCAAAATATGATTCGCGACGATAACAGGTACATACTTATTTAGAGAATTATAATCATTAGAATCTATACATATAATAAATCTGTAGAAGGGTCAATTCTGTACATTGAAAATATTGAAAAAATAAATAGCGGGGGGTGTTGCTGGATCGATACCAAACCCAAATATGTGATTAAAAAAATTTTTGTCTGTCTGTCTGTCTGTCTGTCTGTCTGTCTGTATATGCAGGCATCACGTGAAAACTAACGGTTCGATTTCGATGAAACTTGGTATAATTATACCTTATTATCCTGGGCATAAAATAGGATACTTTTTATCCTGGAAAAATACGTAGAAAAAAAAATCTTATTTTTCGGTTTTATTCATAGACGTTGTTCTGTAGAACCGCGTTGCATTACCCGTAGTGGATAATTTTCCATTTTAATTTAAGAGAATACGGTTTCCTGTAGCTTTGTGTTACGCCATGACAATAAATAAGGTCAAGGTCAGACCCTAGGAGTTGCTGGCGTAGATCTTACCGCGAGTTGTTTTTCACACGGGCAACTTTACGTAGCTCTTTCCCGTGTGGGCAGTCCAAGAAATCTTCATGTTCATATTCCGGACGAGCTCACTAACAATGTTGTGTATGCTGAAGCTCTCAATTAACTTTCTGTCGCATTGTCACGATCACTTTTTTATTATTGCAAACTTTTCGTCACTGTCAGTAATTTACTGCTACATGCTACTTATCAAGGTCGGAATTACTATGAAAAAAATACTTACTACAGAACGCGAGCTCAACAGCAGTAGCTCAATAGAGGGATCTCCTTAATTATTATAGGCTTAGCCGTATTTGGGTCCAATAGATATTTATAAGATGTCATTGTCAGAGTTACTCAAAATGGAGAAATAAACCATCCACGCGAAGACCGACATCCGCGCGGACGGAGTCGCGGGCGGAAGCTAGTCATTAATATATCTTTCTAAGTTAGATTTCTACCACCAACCACCAATCTCTTATGGAAAAGTGTTAATGGTAGAAATCTAACTTAGAAAGATGTATTAATGATTCTAATGATTATAATTATCTAAATATGTACATGTTATTTCTGTGGCAACACGTCCCTTCCAACTGTGACACTGGTCCTATGCACATGTAAATTGATTTTGTTCGCAGTTTTATTTATTCTTACGTGGCACCACGCTACCAGCACCTCATCAGCACCCAACACCATTTACACCGCTTTTTTTTTTTTTTTTGCAGATTGGAAATCATCAAATGACTCCTCCCGCTCTCTGGGTGGAGCGGAAGGGAGTGTCAGACTCTTACTGACTAAAACCCACCCGTGTTCCTTCCTTAGCCCTTTATGTTCCGGGCCAGCGGTAACCCTTTCGGACAATCCCGCTGACCCGGCAGACTTCGGCCCTAAGGGGCCCCTCCCCGATGCTGACATCTCTTTGAGGCGCGCGTGGAACACGTACGCGCCGTCCGGCACGGGCCTGGTCCTGATCGGGCGGTGAGCTACCCATTACTCTCCGCCCGCAGGCCCTCGCCTACGGTGGCCGGGAGTCGTCACGCGGCTCCCGACGCCCGGAGCGTCTCCCGCGGCGGCTGGGACGGGAGGGACTGCTTCGCAGAAGGAGGTGACTGCCTCCCACTCCCTCTCGCCCCGGACCATGGCTTGCACCAGGGCCGGACGCGAGAGGTCGCCGTCGCTGCCAATCGCCTCTACGAGGACACGGCGGTGCTCCGCCCAAGCGGGGCAGACCTCCACCGTGTCCTCTGGGCGATCCTGACAATGGTGACACCCGGGCGTTTCCTCCCGCCTGATGATGTGCAGGAACCTCCCGAAACTTCCGTGTCCGGTGAGGACCTGCGTCAGGCGGTAGGTGAGGGCGCCGTGGCGCCTCTCTAACCACTCCTCAAAGAGGGGTCTTATCGCCGCTATCGCGGCGTGCCCTGCGCTGGGTTGCGACAGTCGCTCTTTCCATGCCGCCATGAGATCGCGCCGGAGATCCGTCCGCTCCGCAGCGATTTGCCGCGGAAGCGGATCGTCCCCCCGGCGTAGTGCCTCCGCGCGCCACTCATACAGGCGCGCGAGGACTATCGCCTCCAGATCCCATGGCGGCAGTCGAGCAAGGAGGCTTGCCGCCTCGCCAGAGATCGTGCGGTAGCCCCGGATAGCCCTTATGGCTACCACCTTCTGGGGCGCGTTCAGGTAGTGGGCGGCTCGCCGCCGCAGTGAACGCGCCCACACCGGGGCCCCGTATATGGCCATGGACCGCACGACCCCCGCCATTTACACCGCTGCACACCTAACTATAATTCTTTATCAATAAGGGGAAGTGTTTTTAAGAAAAAATTCGGCCAGTAATTCGTCCATTGATCGTAGGCTAACTTTCAGTTTCCTATCTGCAAATACCTAGCAAATGTTGAATAAAAGCACACAGCTGCTTACGCTACAGCTGTGCATAGGCCTCTCCAAAGATGAAAAACTGGTCGTGTCTTTGGCCTCGTCAGCCTCAGCCGCGTTTTTAATGTCGTCGGACCATCCTGAGTCTCCTCCCACGCTGCGATGCTTGCAAATTCGAGTTGTGCACCCATTCGAATCGATTGAATTAATTTTTTTCGTCCGTCGCTGGTGGAGTGAAACGCTCCGTGCGGAAGTGCCACATTGTTTTTGGTGAAGAATGGGTCATAAAAAAAAAAAAACAATTCTTAACCACAAGGTGGCTTTGACAGCGAATCAGTGACCGTAGCAAGCGCCTATTGACAGTTGTTGCGTGTTGATGATACATTTTTCAGGTAGATGGCGTGTCGTGGACTCGTGGCGCGGACTCGTGGCGCTTCGTGACAGGAGGGTTCTTGTATATACTTTATGAGCGCATGTCAATCATTGTAATTAAAACTTTTTGTCAGTTTACATAGAAGTCAAATGACGCGTGCTCATGATTTGCAAAGACTATTATAACCTTAGTAGTAGGTAAGTAAAGCATAGCCGACTTTCACGCGGTCGGAGTCGCGGCAACAGTTTAACATAAGATCAAGAGAATCTAGATAGGTACATAATGCAAATATTAAAGCAAACATCGATTTCGAATTCATTCGTGTATTAAATAAGTCACCAAATCACAATTCATTCATCATTAAATAATTTGTAAACTTTACATCAAACATAATGTTCGTTCAATACATACAAGGCATTAATTCGTTCATACGGCAGAAGGGTGTGATTGTGGAGCTAAGTCACAAACTATGATCCACCTTCTATCCTGCCCACTGTGTCCCAAAACATGCAGTCAAAACGACATCTGCGCTGCCACCGACAACGCCGTGGAGTGGCAAAGTTTTGGGAAAACAAGATTTAAATAAAATACATTCGTGCCAGCGACACGAAGAAGAAGAAGATTACATACAAGATTCTTAGTGAATAAGTAAAACAAAATGCATGGTTTATGACAACAGTCGACGAAAATATTTTCACTGGTGGCTTCGTTTATTAACAGACGAAAGGCACTGGTTTGTGTTAAGCGTCAAGTATAACTATGTTATGAATTGACTAAACCAATTGTATAATTTCCGTGGACACTTATTCAGTACATTTTTAAACTCAAGCATATTAAGTGTTAAGAATATTTTGCAATGTGTAAACCTAGCCAACTACTTTTATATTCGCTGTGCAATAAAGTGTTATTATCTAACGTAGGTTAGAGGTAGGCCTTATTCTCAATATAAAATCAATTCCTATCTCTTAACCAATACAGTGACGTAAATCTAATTTGTACCATCAAATGCAGGTTGACTACTAAATATATTGTCTAAAATGAGCAGTTACAATGACCAAATATGTCCGTATTTTGAGACAATGCTACACAGTAATTTCATATTTTCTAAATTTACTAAGTTCTGCATAATAAGTTTTAAAATGTTGGTAAGTATACCAATTATAATTTTGAACTTAACAACATAGTATACTTGGACGTAGTTACACAAAAAGGATCCAATCCACGTGAAGGTAGTTGAATTTATATTCGGAATGCGCTCGCTGTTTAAAATAATTATTTTAATTTATTGGACAATTATTTATTATGGATTTTATTTTTGATATTTTCTAATAGTTTACTACAGAATTCCCAGTAAACATTTTTTCTGTTTTGAGTTATAGGCCAATGAAGTAATATAACTCAATTTCGGGGAAAGTGTGGATTGGATCCTTTTTGCGTAACTACGTCCACTTTATCTAAATTGAGTGTTTAAAACTTCGAACACTACATATAAGTTAAAATAGAAAATAAACTATTGTCATAAACTTAGCAAATTTGAAAATACACCATGGAAGGAACATTATTAATAATCTAAGTCATAATCATAAGGAATATGTAATACTAAACTAAGTGTTTCTACACAAACAAAATCACTGGATTTCTAATAAATTACATCTATAAGTGTAAGGTTAAAACATTCCAAACAAGCCCTTGTCTACAGGAGCTCTAATAGAGATGGTCAATCTCACATGTCTAAATCAAATATGAGATCATTTTTGAACATTACTTCTAAGTATTGGCCTTTGTTCAACTTATCGGGATCGTAGAGGTTAGTATTATGCTGGATATTGTCGCACGTAACAGATTCTCGCTTTCCTTGTGAACGTTTTGATGGTTCCGATTCCCATAAGTCGGCCTCAGATTTATCGTCATCATTCTCCTCATTACCAACTATGTTAAAGACTGACTTATCGAATGATGCTTTCTCATTGTTATCGTTTTCGCTGAAGCCATCTTCGTTCGCAGAATTGCAGGATCCTTCATCCGCAGTGTTCTTACACTCTGATTCCGCGTCGGATGTATCCGCCAGACCACTGTCACGTCGAGGCTTCAGGACGGATTTCAACCTTGGCTTCAGGCTCTGTAATAAGAAAAGAGATATTATATTACAGTTATCATTTTATTATACATAAGTATGTAAAATTGCTCAGAGAGTTGTGATAGGATCCTTAATATTATTTGATGAAGTGAAACTTTTGCAGTGATTCGATAATAAAATTGGAATTGAGTGTGTAATTTCAAGGACAGGTCACGTTTAGGCACATTTCGTTGCATGAGAGATAGCAAAAGTTATAACTCTCTCTGTTTCACCCTAAATCTCTCTTATTCTCTATTTTAGAAGTGTCACTTCTATTTCGTGTATGGAGCTGCATGTGCAATTTTTTAAACTTATGGACATTTTAAGATTGTGATCGCAGAACTGTTCACCCGCGAGGTTATTTTACTCACAAACCCCTCAATAGCGATCGAATGTAGTCTAATACCGGCTGAAACGATATCTGATGCCGGTATTGTATGACGTATACGGCATACTTAATAATCATACACTTTTATCGTCACATCCGCCGCCTGTCATAGTCAGTCATAGCGTTGCCATGCGCATGCAGCCATATCAATAAAATTTGTTAAAACATCTAAAGAACAACAATAATAGCAGTCTTTCCAATGATGAAAATGTTGGTTTACGTAAGCCATTATAAACACTGGAACATTCTTTGAAATTTTATCAGGCTCAAGTAAATTTTCCACACATTAGCATCAGCTAATATGTAATTACCTACCGATAAAGTGATAATTGTAATAATTTTGCGTAATCAAATGGTATGACGTAATTAAATAACCATTGTTTATCATTCTTTGATTGTTATTGTTTACACTTTTTTCAACATTTTTGCAAACAAACATTGTACCTATGTGTAGTCGCAACCTTATGTAGGCATGTAAAATTTATCACACTAATATTATAAAGGCGAAAGTTTGTGAGTTTGTGGGGGTGTGTGTGTGTGTGTGTGTTTATATGTTTGTTACTTCTTCACGTTCAAACGGCTGGACCAAATTTAATAAAATTTTATATGGAGGTAGCCGACACCCTGGATTAACATACAGACTGCTTTTTATCCCGATATTCCCACGGGATCTACACTTACGCGGGTGAAGCCGCGCGACGCAGCTAGTTGTAGTCATAAAATGACATTGTTTGCTGTAATTATTATGAAAAACCTACCTAATAACCTACCACCTCTAAAAACAAGGGCTTGTGGTTAAAATGCCTCTGCCACATCGGCAGCGCAACGCGGTTTATAGAGGCAGCTTTTTGGCTCTGATTAGAATAGTAGGAATTGTTGAATGGATATTTCAGATTGATTGTTAAGTACCTGAGAGCTGCTATTAAAATCATCTTCAGCTTCACTTTCGCTCTTTCGCCGATCCTGAGTCCGCTTTTTACTCTTTTTGCGTTGATTTTTCTTTTTCTGGCCTTCTATAGACGAATTGTACCTGGAATACACATAAAAATAGCTTCAGGCTTCAGCTATTATGGAAAATTATGAGTTGTTTTTTTTAATATTATTTGTAATATCTTATCTTAATTCTAAGGACATACAAAACATGATATTGCTTAGAAGATATCAAGATAAGGCTTTACCATTCAGTACAAGATAAGCCAAGCGCATAACAGGATAGGATACCCATTGGAAAAACTATAGTCAAGTAAAATCATATATAAAGTTCCTAGTAGGTAGTTATGATATTATTATAATAACAAATTAATATAAATAAATGTTATCAGTGACTTTCTGTTATCCACATTCAAACAGACACAACTTTAGCCTGATAACCTACATTGATAAATGAATAAGCCATGATAGACAGTCCATTTTTAAGTAGGTATCTACTGCTACCTCATAGATGTTTCCATTTCTCAACTTACCTGTAAAACTGTTTGGCTATGACATCACTAAACCTAACAGTCTTTTTCAAACTTGATTCTTCTGGGATATAATCAGAACTGATATAGTCCATAGAAGAGGCAATATCGCCAGCACTGGACTCTGAGTAACTGCGCATTATATTTGGCTTGCGGAGTATGCTTTTGGCACCATTCTCACAACTGCCAGAGTCTATGAACACTATGTCTCTGTCCATAGATGTTGGGGACTCGAAATCATCGTCTTCATCATACTCCATATGATTAGATGACACTACTATGTTTGTCTCAGTTCCCAAGTTGGTTACCTCGACAACAGGTGTAACATCTTCAGTCTCAGGTCCTGCAGGCTTTTCTTCAAGCTTTGTTTTCTTAACCTGAGATACATTAAAGCATTCACAAGTCATAGAATCCTTGTTTAAACCAATGTGGAATTTCTGGGGCAGAGCTCCAGCCAGTTCCAACTGCAAAATGACATTATTGTCCCATGCTTCTCCTGTTACATTGTCAAACTTAACTTCTGCATCAAATGTTATGATAGCCGCATAGTGCACAGGCACAAAGCCAGCACCAACTGATGTGAACTTGATGTAAATTTCATTGCCATTGTTTTTCACCTTGACAGAGTCTGGCTCTGTATTTTTTACATGGAATGTTAAAGCTACAATGTCATCCAAAACATTGTGTGTGTAGGGAGGCAGTATGTAACCAAATAAGGGGTCCAAAAATACTTCAGCATTACTGGTAGCAATGTTAGATGGCTCAGGTGGTGCTAGAGTGTCAGCAGAGGAAGTTGACAACTCCTCAATCAACTTAGGGTTATAATTATTATCATCATCACTTTGTGAACCTGAATTTTCTTCACTTTCCACTCCACTATCTACCTTTAAAGAGTTTTCAATATTATTGTTTAAGTTCTTTTTGATCACTGGTAAAGTCACTATTAACATGTGTTTGCTTTTATCAAATTTGGCAGTACCACATTCATCATTAACTAAATAAGGCAGTGTAATATCCAGTTTATATTTGGCTGGTTTCTCAGATGCCAACTTGAGATATTTCTCTTGAACATCCAGAGTGCAGTCTTTTGTAGATGACAGAAGTGGAAGGTATACTTCAACCACAATGTGGCTTGGTATAGCACTGTACTGTTTACAATCTTTATGATAAGTAAAGTCTTGAAGGTCTACATTTTTTTGTTGTTTGATGACATACTTTGGTATGGTGTACCCATTTTCAGATGAATGAGCAAACTCAGCATGATTTCTTCTAATGTTTCTTGCTGGCTTAGATTTTTCTTTAGGAGTCTCTGGCTCAGGTTTATTTTCTGAATAATTGTGTTGGGGATAAAGCTTCTCAATCATTTCAGGAGTCAAACTATCCATTTC
Organism: Mesoligia furuncula; assembly: GCA_916614155.1. Lineage (NCBI taxonomy): Eukaryota > Metazoa > Arthropoda > Insecta > Lepidoptera > Noctuidae > Mesoligia > Mesoligia furuncula. Next base: position 12,139,113 of record OU744803.1, on the reverse strand, counting down.
TTCCTCTCCTGGAGGTTGATAGTCGGGGTCTTCTGTTCTGATAACAGCAGGTGTACACATTCCTTTATACTGAGATTTGGGGAACCGAAAGTTGTTACTGTCTAGGTGAATCTTATAGGTATTTTTCAATGCATCAAAGGCGGTTTTGTTTACTAGTTCCCGAAAGTCTTTATTAACCTCCGCCATGCGGAGAGTGTATGAATGGAAAATTACGTCGTAAATGACGCAACGCTTTCGGTTGTGGTCATAGTCCTCTCGTGGTGGTATTATTGAGTAAGGTACTTGCCAGTTCATGCCTCTCTTTCCATCAACCTCGTCTACCTTATACGTCGGTTTGCCGACGTTATCGTTGCTACAGATGTTAATGAATGCTTTTCTGTCGCCGGCGACACTTGTTTTGATAACATAACCTCCCTTCGGATTAAGGAATGTTACGTCGTAGCCTCGTTCTTTCTCGAGTTGGGTCATTTCTTTCTGATAAAGTTGTTGGTTTGCCGGGTCACGTATCTCCTCACAGTAGTCGGCTAAAAGATCTCGAAATTTCTTCGTCTTCATAGCGTCTTGTATTGTCTCTAGGTCTTCTCTAGTGAGACGACTTGCATCATCACGAGGTTTTACTCCCGTTGCCATTTTGTTTAGCGAAACTTGACTGATTTATAAATAAACACAAAATACATCCAATCCACAATTTATTTTCAGCTGACGATTGACGAGTGATCTGCAAAGAGTAAAGTAACTATAGAGGCAAAGAGTAGCAACTCTGTGGTAAAATTTGCTTCTATGGAAAGTGCTGCCACCTCGAGTTTGGAAGGTGAACTAAAACTATACACCTACCTATAGATACAAATATACACCTATCTATAGATATACAATGCATAATATCTCGTATATTCTCTCGTATATTGACTCGCTACTCATAGTAATGTGCATACTTACTTACTATGAGTAGCAACAAAATTTAACAAAACAAATAACAGTAACAAGTGACAACTAAAACAGAAATAACTGAGATAAACTCGGAATTACGGGAAGCGCATCAAAGTCGGGAAAGCCGGAATTGACAATGGCGGATGCCTGCAGTGTTGCCAACAGATAAACTAGCTCTCCACCAGATTCAACTTCGAAAACCACCAGAAAACCACTAATAAAAATCGGCCCTACTACAAAATTCGCTAAAATTTCCATTAAATAAATTTTTGGTTTTTGTGAAAGGAAACAGTAATTAAAGTAGTTATATTAGTAAAAAAAATTCTTTATTATCACGTAATGAAATATTTAAAATCAATAAATCACCATAAAATATTATTAGTAAATCAACAAGTCAAGGTGAGGAACATAAACATTATTCAATAAGAAGAACACCTAGGATAAAAAAATGATATTCTAAAATTCGTCTTCCGATGAATTTTTGTCTGCACCATCATCGGTTTCACATTTATATGATTCTTGGGTACTGATTTGTTATACAACGTGCCGCTACAATGGCGACATTAATTTAACACACGGGTAGGGCTAGTGCCCATTAACCATATATATAAGTATAGGTTAAAATAATTCGTAAATTGAAAAAAACATTTTTTCAAACAAACTAAATAATATAATAGTAACTAAAATTGGGATCACCCTTGCAAAAATTCATTCATGAAATTACTTACCTACGCTTCGCGCGATCGTACTCGTGGTGATTGGTCCGATTCTTTGTCGGCATTTATCAAAGAGCTGCGCGGCGCGGCGCAAGTGGTAGGTACTAGAGCGGAGGTACTACAGCGGAGGTGCTTAGTCTTATAACTATCATCACTCATCACAGTCATCACTAATCACTGCTTTTATTTTGTCTGTTTTGAGTTAGTCTTCGTAATATTGTAGCACATTTTGTCGTGTAGGCGGTCGGTCTGGGCGTAAAGACCTAGGATCCACTGGCCTGTTTTCGTGGATGCGCTGAAGAGGTCAGCTACAATAATGCGATTAGTAGGGCATTGTTTTGAATCGCCATATCTCTCGCGATATGTCCTTATCGCAAGGGCGGCACTTTGATGACATTCTCCATAAATTAGGATCATGTCCGCATATTCAGCTGCTGTGTAGTTCGGATGTGTATTTGCCATCACGATCACAAGTTTACAGAAGTCGGTTAACAAGCACATAACACAAATAAAACCGTCTCGCGTCCTCCGTACCGTATCACAAGAGATGGAAACGTACCTACTAGATTAGAAAACAAAGCAAAGCGTCTTTATCTAAGTACCATAATCTAATTACTATTCTAATTACACAAAAATAAATAAATAAAACAATAGGTAAGCGTCTTTTTCGCGGAAACATTCACTACAAATCAACAATATTCACGACGTAACTATGCGCACTAGTTTGACGAAGTGTGTCAAGGACACGGGTTCGGCTGAGACTAGATTACTAGAAAAGCAAAAAAATAATTCGAGTGCAGTGCGGGGCCGCGGCGGGCGGGAGGGGGCGCGAGCCACCTGGGGCGGCGACTTTTGGCGGCGAGCGACAAAGGCCTAGAAGCGGCGAAAGGAAAGAAATATCCCTTTACGGCGCGCCGACAAAGGGAATGTCTTTCCTTCAATTCGCCTACTCTTTGCATTTGTTTTATACTAATAGTATTGCTTATTCGTTTTATTTCATTGATGCGATGTTATGATCCGTGACCCCGGCAAATGACCGCTGCGCGACAGTTCTTTAAGTACAGGTTGCTCTAAAATACTATTTTCTAAAATTTAGAATAAATCTGTAAATAATAACGTCTAATGGAAATATAATTGCTTCATGAAACGAAAATGTGAAAACGTATATGTGTGTTAAATTAATGTCACCATTGAAGCGCCACGTTGTAGAACTTTTATTAGAATTTACTTACACAGTAAAAGTAAATATTTCTGAAAATTAAATGAAGTAAAAATAATATATTTCGTAATGTTTTAGTGGCTTAGTGGTTGAGTGATAGCATTTTCAGTAATTGAAACTGAATTCTACTAAACCACTAGAAAAACCACCAGCTACTAAAAGCAATATTTCGCCACTAAAAGGGGGGTCGAAACAATCAGTGTTAGTGGAAAATTCAATAAGTTGGTAACACTGGATGGCCGGCGACAATGACGTTTGTTTGATAAACAAGACAAGATGGCTGCCAAGTTTTTTTAACCCGTCAAACTCCAGATGTCGCTGTCGTCTGTGGAAATGATGACAGTGTTAAGTGTGCCCCCCCTGGTGATCTGATAAGAAAATGCAATGTTGTTCGGGCAAAAAAACTATAGAAGGCTATAGACAGACCACAGACTACGCAAAAAAATTGTATTTTACACGTATGCCGGCCGGTTTATTTTAACTGAGTGATAATTTTATAAAATTATAAACTAAAAATTACCCATTTAAAATTATATAGTGTACAATGTTTTGTGAATTCCGTCAGAAAAGTTTTAATATTAGCACGTCACGGTCTGCTGCTACAGAATGAAAATGAAATATGTTTATTTTTGCTGAAGACTGAGTTTCAAGGAGGTTCTAGAAACAGCGTTACTAAGAACTGTACAAGTAAAGAACCACAAACTAAGGAAATATAAATATTACCAATAATGTGGTATTCATTTGAAGGTGGCAACATAAAATCTTTTAGAACGTTTAAAACCCCATAAAACGGATTTTAACAAAATATTGCCCGTGTTTTAGTTATTTGTCAGTATAAGAAGTGAAAATTCTTTATTACAATAGCAGAGGACACAACAATGTTGTTCTCATTAAATCTATACTTATACCTAATATCAAAAATATTTCTTCTTCCCAATCAAAAATATATATTCGTTCTTTTTCAAAGTGAAATATAAACTTTAGTCTCGTAATAAATATAATTTAAACATCGTTAGAACAAAATATATTATAACACTACAAACTTTACAATCATGTTAAAATATCACGACGACGACGTAGCTGGACCAACTGTGCTACCAATCGAATAAAATATTGAATTTGTCAGTACCATGTTAGTATTTGGCTAGACTGGGGAGCGGGTGCGTGGCGGGCGCGACGCGGTGAAGTCAAACATTATGAACTTCCTTTGAAGAGTCCTTAGTGGGCACGAGGGCGCGGTGAGCGGTGAGGCCGCTCGGCGCGGGGAGCGTGCGGGCAACTCACGCCATAGCTCATTGTCATTTATACAAGTGGCCGCAGTGGGTACGCAAGGCGGGCGCGGGCGCCCCGCGCTGGGACCGGGGTTCTCAAACTAGTTTGAGGTTTTTTCTAGTAAAAATAACTCTTCTTCGTCCATATTATATTTTGACAAACACTGGACACGACACGACAACACGCAGAACGCAGTCCATTACTCTTTGACGCAGTCCCGCGCTCCAGTTCGGACTGGCAGCCCGCGAGGGTTCCCGCACCCGCGCCATACTGTATAATCTATGCCCGCGCCCGCCCCGACCCGCGTCCGCGCCGCGCCCCTGTCCGAATGGACATTTAGGCCGCTTTCCGAATTAGCTATAATCGCTCACAGCGCTCGCACCACCTCACATGCGTTCCGATTTAGATTATTAAGTACGATTATGACAGTTGAGAGTTGTCAACATTTCGGAACGCTCGTAAACGCGCTCACAGTGCTTACTCAACGTCAAAACGATATTATTACAGTATTTTTTTGTATAGACAACACATTTCTTCTTCTTTGGTTAGGTGGCGACTGTCAGCCAGAAGCACAATGTCGAAAATGCCACGTTAGTTTAATTTTAAGATAAGATGCAACTCAAAACAAAACACACACTGACACATCCTCACACACACTGTCATTTTTGATAGCGCTCACGGTGATATTATTCTAGGAGATGCTCGGCGTTATCGCAAGATGGCGCATGCCATGACGTCATCTATAACGATTCACGGGACAAAGTTACCGCTCACGTTAATTCGGTACGGGTTTAAGCACGCTCACATCCACAGAGTACATTATTATTATCTCACATCAATTATTTCACAACTCGGAACACAGGGTTAGTGCCGTGTTCAAGTGACACTGACAATGACAACTTTCTGCTGTGACTTTCTGATTTGTCAGTGTCATACATCTGACCTGACACTGACAGTGACATCAAAGTATTGTAAAAAGTGGTAAAAAAACCACAACCGGTGTAAAAAGTAATACAAATAAAAAAGCGTTTACTGCACACTACTTGTTAGTATTATTTTCTAAAAAAGAAAAGAAGTGCTAAGAGTTTAAACTACAGTTATGGCAAGAAGTATCAATAGATTGGTGTCACAAATCTTAACTCGTCCACCACCTGGGCTGATATATGGTTCAGTGAGGTTATATGGGAGGTGGACACACAGGTCTCCTGCTAGGGTGTTATTACCTTTCGAAGAAAAATCTAATCTCAAAAAAGAAAAGGTCATAAATCTAGATCCTTCCATTCTTAACAAAACACAAGCTAAAGAAGTAAATTTAGCTGAAAAAAATGAAATTCAAGAAGAAAACACAGGATCATCTCTGCCGCCAGAAAAATCAAAGCAGATCAAACAAAAAAGGGATGAAAAGTTGAAAAAGCGTAATTTTTATCTCAGCCAACAGAAAGTTTTTGATGACACAGGTGATATTCTTTTTGAAAAATTGAATGAAAATGATGGGCGTTTAAGGTATGTTTATCTAACCCAACCTGCTATTCTGATTCCTAATTACATTTTATTTACAATTTATTTTCAATTTATTAATTACAATAAATTCTTAATTACAATATTCTTAATTACAATTTATTTTCAAAATGTGACTATTGATTCTATAATTTGTCAATTTCAGTTCTTTATTAGTGAAATTGAAATCAAAAAAAGAAAGATTGCGATCAGGTCACACACTGGTAGAAGGTTGGAGGTTGATAATTGATGGGTTAGAAGCTAAATGCCAGCTGAAGTATGTGATCTATAGCAGATCTGAAGAACTAAACAATTTAAGACCTTTCTTGCCTAGAACTGGGGTAAAATTCTACAAAATATCTTACAAAGAGATGCAACTGTGGTCTGATGTTGAAACTAGTCCTGGTATTTTTGGTGAGTTGGTTTTTATGTTTAAGAGCTGATTTGACCAAAGTCAGATAAATTTTAAAATTGACGTCTGACAGTTCTAGTATGAAAAAACGGTCAAAAATTCAAAATTTATTCTCAAGATAAGACTTATTTGGGGTGTAAAAGTTTGGTGGAATGCGCCCTTAGTGAAATACTTCATTCAATTAACATACTTTCCGTATTCTGTATATGTAAAGGCAGTTGGCCATATAGATGTTTTTTTTTATAAGCTTGTGTTGTCCCACGACAGGGCAAAGGCCTCCCTGCCCTCTTTCACTTTTCCCGGTCTACTGCGATTGTGGGCCAATCCTTTAACCACTTGACCGCTCATGTCATATTTTTGTGACAGAGAACATGCATGATTTTTTCGTTCTTTTCAACGATTGCACCTCCTTATTTATTGTAGGTATTATTTTATCGATTTCTAGCCGCGCGCTATAGGCATGGCAATTGATATTTAGCCAAGCGCTTAAAAGGTTAAAGAGTTGTTATGTTTTATGTATTTTAAATGCTGTATGACTTTCAGACACTTTTTAAAATTTGTAATTTTTGGACTATGGATGTAAACTACCACAAAGCTATACATATACAGTACTAGAGAATTACAGACTGAGTAAAGGCCAATTCTATCACATATTCTATTAATCCTACATTTATTTATTTCAGGTGTATTTGAAACTCCTAATGCAGACAATGTGAAGAGCTTGTCAAGACCTCTGCCCCTTCAGTTTATATGTGATAACATCAGAATGCCTGGCAACTTGGGGGCCATACTGCGTGTAGCTGTTGGAGCTGGCTGCGAGAAAGTACTATTGACAAAAGGTACTTTTACAAAGCATTCATTATTGCTTTTTGGCAGCGAACATTACAAACTTTAGCATTGAAATGTTCAAATAAGTAATGGTCAGCCAGTTATGTTTAACCACAAGCAAGTGCCACTGCTGAGCATGAGGTCCTAGGTTTGATTCCAGGGTGGGGCAAAGTGTTATTGGGTTTTTCCATGTGGAATTTCTTAGTAGCATAGCAGCCCATAGTCTGGTTATGTGCCCATTTCATAGCAATAAGCTCGCCACCTTTTACATGGGATCTATACTTATAGTTACATTATTTCAGGATGTGTAGATGTTTGGGACCCCAAGGTGATTAGAAGTGCAGCAGGAGCCCATTTCAGGCTCCCTGTTTACCACTCAATAGACTGGACTGAAATGCCAACCCACCTGGAACCGAGCACATCAATATTTATTGCTGATAGCAACACCACAACTTCAGATGATACAGATGAAACAAAGGCTAATGATGAGAGAAATCATATGCCAGTGTTGCCATACTATGGTGTTGAATTTTCATCTTTAAAACACACAACTTTAATAATAGGTGGAGAAACTGAAGGGATAAGTCATGATAGCTACAAGTAAGTCAATGCAAAGTTGTACTTTACTAATAAAAAGCGTAAGGATACAGTACCTATTGATATTTCGAGGGGCCCATGGCTAAAATAAAACAGCCACACAGGTCGATAGATCAGGTTAAGCTACGCTTGCCGCGGTTGGTCTGTGGATGGGTTGGTCACCCATCCACAGACCAACCGCGGCAAGCTTCTTTACATACTGAGACCCCTCCGTGCCTCGGAAAGCACGTTAAGCTGCTGGTCTCGGCTGTCATTCGTGGATCTTTGACAGACATTACAGGTAGCCACAAGCCCGAAAGTCTGATAACCAGTCGTACCAAGGGGTATCGTATTACCCAGTAACTGGGTTCTGGAGGTCAGATAGGCAGGTGCTCCATGTAAAATACTGGTATTCAGCTGCATACGGTTAGAGTGGAAGCTGACACCAACATAGTTGGGAAAAGGCTAGGCAGATGATATTTTTTTCAATCTACAATTAGCCCTTGAGCTTTAATCAGATTGGTTGTTTTTTCACCTGTCAGTTCGAGATTGTTGACATCCAGTCATGCGTCAAATCGTTATTGAAAAAAAAAAACGTTAAATGCGTTTTTATCAATTTAAAACTCAAACAAACTTCGTGCAAACGCATTTTTCGCTCGTTACAAACTGTAGTGCATCACATAAACCGTCTGAGCTGTAATTACTAACTGCTAATAGTTTCTCAGTAACACTTATTAAAATTGCTTTTCCTTTAATGTAACAGTTATAATTATAACTGATCCTAAATTATTTTCAGGCTAGCATCAAATATGAACGGCGTAAGATTAAATATTCCGTTACAAAGAGGAGTAGACAGTTTAAACACAGGAATGGCAACAGCTGTAATTGCATTTGAAATCAGAAAACAGCTCATCAAAATGTGGACCCAGGAAAAACTTGCAAGGCAAACATTACAAATTACTTAGTTGTGTAGCATATTTAGATAATAATTTGTAGCATAGTTTGAATCAATTGTTTATAATTATAACAATTTATAAAAGAATACCTTTTTTTGAATATAATATAGTTTTAGGTAATGATAGTGTGTAGTAATATTTTATGTACAGTTAGGTAGATGGGAAAAGACTAACCTAACCTAACCGTTGGTCAGTGGCCTTAGTGTGAGTTTTTTCGACTCACGTTCGATTGCGAGCGCGTTAGAATTTTGTATGGGAAATTAGGTTTCTCATAGTGACCACCAGGTGGCGCTATAACTTTCCCTACAAAATTCTAACGCGCTCGCAATCGAACGTGAGTGAAAAACTCACACTAAGGCCACTGAGAAAGTAATCGCCCTCACTGGACTGTTACGACCGCCCTGAGAAAAGCCGAGAACCGAACGAAGTGCAAGAACATAAAGCCACGAAGGTCTTTCAGGGATACGACCTTCAGTAATGAAATACGCGACCAAGAAGAAGACAGTCAGATGACTAACTTGCTTGATAAGCAAATTGACTCTCAACTTCAATAAGTACCTATTCATAAATTCAAATCATAACTTTACTATCATTCTTTGTCAGTTCTATGAAATGTCTCAAATCAACTCAATCTGCTCAACAATCAAATTCTCTGGCCGTACAATGGGGTCAAAAAATAAGCAGGCTGACTGCAATCTATTTTAACGACATTTGCATTTCCTTCGAGGATTTCACCCAAGGACTCGTCACATAGTTACCAGCTGTCGTCAGACTGTGCCAAGACAAATAATACAGGCTGTTTTCTTCGGTAAAAACGTAAAACGATCGGGATTCGGCGTCAAAGCACGGCTTATCAAATATCAAGGATCCTTCTCTAAAAAACTATATTCGGACTGAAGTCCCATTTAAACCATTGAACATGTGTATGACATGGACACGCTCTTATTTTCCCAATACATTTTGCTTACCTACTTTAAGTTTGGTACAATGCAATTTACCTATCCATGGGTTTACTGTGAGGTACGTTTGTATTTGGAAAGTAACTTACACCAGCGTCATCTACCGACTCCGTCCGACACTATTTAATGACTTGGTTGGCGAGAAGCCTTCAGTCTGAAAACTCCTAACCCGCTCGAAGATAGGGGGAACTATTTGGAGACGTTAGGAAATATCAAAGAAAACATTCTTAAAGGTTCTAAAAAATTATACCAAATCTAGAGTTTATTTTCAACCATTTTTTAATCTAAGTTTTCAACATAGTAAAATTTAAATTAAAAGTCGTACCGTCTAGTCTTCTTCTAAAATCTTAGACAAAGAAAAGTATAGACGGCGGGTATCTCCATTTCATTTCCACAAGAAAAGGATAAAGTATGGAGTTATTATAAGTAACAGAAAAGGATAAAGCTATACTATTTCCGTCTCTCAGTGCGTGCCAGTTTTTTTCGAGGCAGCTACTCATGTAGCCTATGTTAGTTAAGTTAGTTTTTTGTCTCATGTGCGGCCACGCTACCCGATGCTCTATAGCTTTCTTACTCTAAGTCTAAAATTAAACGTTGTTTGTATCAGTCGTTTTTCATTTCACGCAAATTGCAAAGACTCAACGTAAATAAGTAAATATGGTTACTGTTATTGCTTTGTTTTGTCCAAAGGGGATGAAATCGCAAATACAGCATTTTGCACAGTTTGCAATATTGTAAACCCTACTTCAATAAAACTTTAACCTATCTAGATTTCTTCTCAATTTTCGGGCCATAGTTGGATTTATGTAAGTAGGTACTTAAGTAGTTTCAGCGTGAAAAAAATCTTCTGTTTCGGAACCTTTAAATTCTAGAGACGATGATAGTTCATAAAAAATCAGCTTGCAGTAACTTAGGAAGCCTTGAAGCGATTTAAAATAAGTAAATTTTCCGTCTTCAGTAGGTAGGTAGGTACCTACACGGAACTTTTCCTGATCGGAATAAAATCCTTGGAACGAGGTCGTGCGTAGTTTCCAATACTCCTTTTGAAGTTTTCGTTATATATTGGCAGTGTTTAAGGATGACATCGTTCTAAAAGACGACGGTAAAGAATCAGGTTAATCTTCTAGAAAATAAATATGAAATCATAATTTAGTGGACAGTCTAATACCGCTGTCTGAATACTTACTTAATAAACAGTGAAGCAGTTAGCACGATAGACTTGGTCCTCTTTATAGGACATAGCTTATGTCATCCTTGAGTGCCACTACATCCCAAGTTAATTCGCTTTGCGGGCGTCTGCTCGTTGCCAACTTACTTTGACGTCATCAACTGCGTATATAGGCTGCTGGCCAACTAGGCTGTCGCCTAGACTAGATCAATCACGACTTCACGACCTTTTTATTATGCATTCGTGAGGAGTGGAGACTGAAGGTTATCTGTGCTTACTTACAATTTTTTTTTTATTAAGACGTCCTTTTTCTGGATTTTACTTTGTGTATTGGAGAGGGATGGTTTTGGATAAATGTTTTACAGCCGGATTTGTAAAAAAAGAATCAATTTTCCCAATGTCCATAAATATTTAATACTTGCATGATTTCATTGTAAGCGTACCTACCTACATATGCAACAACGAGCCCATAGGCACATCCCATTATTTTCAAACGCATCCTATTCCTAAGAATTAAAGGTTGAATTGTTTGCCCTCGCGCTAACTTTGCAATATGGTTTATAACTTTCATCACTCTTCAAAACGCCTGGGATTTCAATCCTCTCCGACTAGGCAGAATTACTGTAGCAAGTAATCTAGTTTTAGTATTTCAAAACTTTATTGCTTGTAAATATCAGGTGAGCTTATTTCATGGGCCATAGACGTGGCCTATCTCAATCGGAGGGATGGAATTAGGGGATTTTTCAAAGGAGAATTCGTAGTACCTAGTTAAGGATGTGAAATGTAGGAAGGAGGCGTCGTCGGTCAATACTGGAGGTGGTGCGGTGCGGGCGCGATGCGCAGGCGTGGACGACCCCCTCCCCCTCCCCCCGCCCCCGCCCCTCGGCCGCTGCCGGCCCACTCACGCAACTCGCGACTCAGCCGCCGTGCGCTGCGATCGCGCGCGAGAGAGCTTTCGTCGCCGCTCTAGCCATGTGTGATGTTTTCATCACAGAAGGGACTGTCGTCTAGTTTCCGCACTTGGTATTTCGCAAGATGAATGAGTAAGTCACTGGAAGATAGCGGCAAACGTGGGACAGTTCCGGTTGCTTCCCAGAAGGACAGCTTTCGCCAAGTGTCTAGTTTTTCTCGTAAGCTCGTGGCCGTTGACACTGCAGCGTGCGGATCCCGCAGTGCGCGAGTGTGTGGTTAATTGGCGAACATAATAGACGAAGACGTCAGCTGAGTCGCGTAAACATTGCCTACATAGTTGACTGACGGGACTGTTGACGATGGCTCCGGTAAACACACGCGCGTAAACGTTCCACGCTGCTCCTGAAAGCATTCCGTCATGCGGCGTTTAATTCTGCTGTTCCTACTAACAGGTAAGGTTGCATGCTTCTTGTTTGATTCTACGTATATTTTGGTTCGCATTGTAGTTAAATTGGCGCTTAACGTAGGTAGTAAAGTGTCCAAATACCTATTTTGTAGATTTTGATGAAGATTGATTTCTGTATAATTACATTCCACCAATTAGAGCAACCGTCCAGTAATTTTTTAGCTGGTGCTTAGTTTTCTTATATATCCTTCTTTTCAGATTGCATTATGCCAATGTGAATGGGCTTATCTAAGTAGGTACCTACTTAGGTATACTACGATCTGCACTAGGTACTGTATTTTTAAGAATACAATTATTAAAGAAACTGAGCTTCACAATACGACTATACCTACTCACTGTAGCTATCATATGGCTTGAAAAATAAGTTGTAATTCAGCCGGGGGACCCTCATTCCGGGCAATTCAGGGAACAAATGGGGCCGTTTGAGAAAGAGCACTTTTTGCGGGGCGCCAATCTCATTTCTAAGAACAATAATTTTATGGTTGTTTTATTCCAATAGACTCTTGTTAACAATCTTCATTCTTATTTCAATTGAATTATATAATTATCTCAAAAATGTTAAAGTAAGTACACTAGAAATCTATCCTTCCTATTTTAATAAAAGAATACCATGTCATCACGATTCGATGAGATCGTATTATTATTGAAAGCGCACCTATTGTTAAATGGACATCTGCCGGTACCATCAATGAGAATTGCCTTTTTATGCGTCATATTAATCATGATGCAGCATAATAAGTATCTTATTATCAAATACCATTGCCATTTTACAATGTAGGTACACTTATTAAAGTCAGTAGGTACCTTCCTTAGCCCTTGTTGAGAAGCATAAAAGGTACTTTACCTAGTTACAATAAGTACAATAGGTACCTATCTACATGAGCAAGAAGAGAATCCGGACTGGACGAAAATTTGCATTCCTAAGTAATTTTTAATGTTAACCTAAACAGCTGGGATTTCAGTTTTAATACAAGTTATAGGCAACAGCCTGCGACAGGTGTTCAACGCAGGTAGACGTCGGAGTTAGCCGACCGACGGGTTTGCTTTTGTTAAAATAAAATCGCTCAATCAATGGACCAAAGTATCAGCAAGAATATTAAAAAAAAATGAAATAGCACGACACTGATCTTCCATTCGTTCACTAACTTGGATTTCATCTACAGCCATAAAAAGGTGGGACTGATATGGGTTTGTAACAGAATGCTTACAATAAGAGCAGCTTAGTTTGTTCAAAACATAGAGTATATTCCTAAACGAAAATTAGCGAATCTAAACCGGAATTAATGGAGTTAATAAATGAGGACCTTGAAAATTGCAATGCAATTAAGACCAAAGAGAGACGGAGGAAGAAACACAGAACTAGACCGAAGAAGACAATAAAATGCCTAATAAACCACCATGATCATTCTTCGCTGTTGAAAATTGATAGGTTTTTTAAACCCATTGTTGTCTACATCTCCTTGAAGGAAGCTATCATTGAAAACTTTTGCTCACGAATAATTTGTTCCGAACCCCATTTCAAATAGAATATGATAAATCGAAAAGTTTCTTGCGAGAAAAAACAAGAAAAGTTGGAAAAAGTGGGGTCTTTCCCTCATCAATCTACTGTTAGGTGTATTGAATCCACTATGGGTTGACTTGGCCGCATTGTCACTGACAACCTACAAAGTGCGTTGGGAAACTTTTTCATCAGATTTGACTTTTTTATTGTGAAGACATTAAACTTGCTTACTTTGGCACAAGTTTTGCTAATCACAAGAGCGCGTTAAGTTCTTAGACATTTTTCGAAGATTATTCGTGTTAACGTTAGAGCGAAATCAATGTTATTTTAATTAAGACAAGTGGGAGCATACTATTACGACACCTTTAAAAGTATCGAAAGACCAAAATAGACCATGGGAATCCATAGAATCTCCCTACATCGGATCCTCTAGTCTAGTCTCGGTAATTGATGAACTCTGTATAGAAAAACTAGCCAAACTAAACCTATAACTCTTCAGATACTCACTTTAGCCATATAATGTCTGTCTAGCACAAAAAAAAACGAATTTAATGCTAGTACTCTACCTCTCAAAGAGCACCCATTTTTTTTTTCATTCTGTTCGAGCGGATATGGACTGCACCTGGCCTCCGCTCATTTTTTCAACGCATTTTAAGTTAAGAATTTATTTTAGTACACCGCTCTACATAAAATGTTTTAAGATTAAGTTTAGATCCTTTTTATAAGGCCAGTACTGTAATACGTTAAGTGCTTGTTTAGGATTTATCCGGACTCAGTTATCAATTTGATAGATACTAATCGATCATTATTAGGATTCTAATTTGCGTAACACACTATCAATCTGAATCATTTGGAATTATATTGTTAATCTAATGCTTCCATATGTTCCAAAAATTTGCCCGCTCAACAGCGTAAATAACGCAATGAAATTTGGTGAACTGTCAAAATAAAAGCTATTGCTACCGATAGTGTGTTACGCAACCCCGCCGATCACCTATAGATTAGCTGAAAAGGTTGAGAGCACCTTATGACGAACGATAAATTTATACAATTTGACGTTAAAATATAAACCATATTTATATTTTTTCTCAATTCGGTGTATAAATGCGGCGCTCTGTTAGTATCTATTTTGGGGTGTTGACAGAGCAGGCATAATCAAAACGGGTGCAGGAGTCGATAAGTGGCCAGCGCCGGCTTCCAACGTTTCATCTCAGTGGTGTGTGTGTTTACACTTACACTCGACGGGTTGCGCCGTCTGTGGCCTGCGCCCGCGCACGTTAGCCGAGGTTCGGTCGTGCACTCGTGTGAATTTTATTTATGTGCACGTTAAATGTTCATTTTCATTTTCTTATTATGAACATTCATTCAAGAGTTCAAGAATAGTCTAAGTTGTTCAATGATCCAAAGGACGTATACCTATTAATATGATTCAGTCCCTGGGCCAAAGCTATGTTAGGTAATTGTCCCTGAGATTCAAAACGCTTAGAGTAAGAATACTCTACTAATACCTATTTTATTTTTTTATTTAACCCATGTTGTTACATTGCTGGGCCAAGGACTTATAAGGAAATAATTTCCCAGTTTTCTTTATATTGGGCCTTCTGCGGGCCAATCGGTCAGGAACGAGTCCAAATCAGACACGCCAGCGCTTCTTAGGGCTCGGTCTCGGTGGCGACGATCCCTGTGTGACGATCCTGGCACATCTGTGTTGATGCATCCTATAGGTCCACCCAGTCCCATTTTAGTTTAGCCTGGTAGACTTATCGCCAACGTCGGCGATGCCTATCTTGCCGCGTATTATGATGTTGCGAATTTGGTCAGTGAGTTTGATTTTTTAAATGCTACACTCTTTGGCAAACCTCGAGTTTGGACTTCTGAGCTTCGGTCAAAGACCAAGTCTGAGCGCCATAGGTTAGGTTAGGATAGGTTACTTCCCCCCGGTGAGTTCCCGCATCGTCGAGGCGGGGGCGCTCAGTAGCCGTGGCTCGGTCACCCACGGTGAAGCGAAGAGGAACCCGAGGAGGGGCCGCTCGTCAGTGCTTTTGCCGATAAGCCGATGACGTAGCGGCCAACAAGTAGGTTGCCCAGAAATTGACCAGAAAACCTAGAAAATGATTTTTTTCTCGAAAGAGACTATTATAGACAGAAGGAGACTCGAAGTGCGAAGAGAAAATGATAAACTACTATTACATTCATCCACTAGTTTTATCATTCCAAGCGCAGTTACTATTCTAGTCCAGGACCCTTTTTTATTTCTTAAGAACATGTTAGTGAGAATGTGATTTCCCAGGTGCAATTTGGGCAGCTTTAAATTTCCCCGTAGAGTCCGCAGCGATCCGCAATGCCTAATCTCTAGTATAAATAAACTTATTACAAAAGTTTCCTCATTTCCCGCTTATGTAAGACGGAGTACAACGGAATGTTTGTATAAACTTAGAATGAATTTGCTTTTCCTAAAACTCAAAATATGTGGGATAACGAGCCTTGCGGTAGTTTGCCATAATTCTTAATCCGCTCATAAAGCGGTTATAACATTTGGAATTTGTATTAATGCTTTATGGCTTAGTTATTCTCACTAGGAAACACTGGTGCCGTATTAACTCTGAGATTCTTTTGCTTTCAACGAAATAGCAGGCAGTCCGCGAGTTATTTCCCCAGCGGCATGACGATGGGTCCCCAAACTGCTTTGAGTTATAACGTCTAACTGTTTGCAACAGAGTTTGCAATTAATCTATTATCAATCGAATCAACCGCTCTATCGGGATTTGAATCTTGTTACAATAATATTGTTTTGTCTTACAGAAGACTACAAAAACATCGAAAAAGAACAGTATGAGGGTCAAGTCCAATTTTTGGCAAGCTTGACAAGTTTTTTCCGTCGTCTGTACCGCAAAGCCGCAGTTCATGCATGACAGGCATGCAGTGTGGTTCAGCGAGATTTGCTTGTTGGATTAGTACGTTTTCCAAGTAGCTGAATGTGCAATGGAACGAACCGCAGGATGGTCCGCTCGTCTCTAATTATCTGAAGAAGAGCAGAGCTATGTCGTTAAAAAAAGCAGCCGTTTTGATGTGACATCCATAAGACAGGTGAATTAAGAATGCATCTGGGGAAGCTACGAAACTTTGAATACGAAGCTGTGTGAGAAATTGGGTACTTAAGTGTGATACAGTGAACAGTGGTCAACCAGTCAGAGGTTGATTGAAAATCAATAATAGATTTTCAATCTACCTCTGATTTTGGCTGCCTTGACGCCGTGGAATCAGCCGCCCACGTCATCCTGGAATGCGCTTGTCAACGTGCAGAAATCCTCGGAACAATGAGGTCGCTCAGCGAAGCCGGTGAAGCTCCCAGGAAGCTTCTGTGCTTTTGGGCGGCGCTAGGCTGGCTCGGTTAGCCAGAATCCCCACGCACAACGGACTGAATGAGAGTCTAAGTGCGGAAAAGAGAGTCCCATCATCATCTTCGTCATCATCACCATCAATCAATCATAGACATGAAAAAAAACACCCAATCGTTTTCATTAATACCCAAGGGATTTAATTCAGACAGCATTTACGGTAACCACAATATATACAGATAACCAATGACTTCTGTACAGAACTTTTGAAAGTACCTACTTAAGTTACATACGAAGACAAAATAATATTTATTCTTAAAGGGAGGGTAGCGAGCGTGGAACAAAAGGCTGTGCATGCTATAATTATCGACCTTGAAGAGCACAAGGGTGCCTGCGCAAGTCGGCACGTGCGTGAAGTAAAACGATAATGATAGAGTGGCCAGAGGGGAGGCATAATCAACTGAATAACTAATTCAAGTCATTGCGCTTTACTGTATATAATAGACCTTTTTGTTGCACCCTCTGCACTCATTACTCAAGTTGAAAGTCATTTCAAACTTGTTTTTGTAAAAATATTTTGAAAGGTTATAAAGAGTATTGTCCATTTTAAAATATAAATACATATATTCGTCACAATTTCCTACTCTTAACAATAGTAAAGTTCTATTAAAAACCCATTATATTCCGAAGCGGAGAGACGCTAGCAAAGAAATTTTAATTTCAGCTCCTTAGAATAGTTGCAAAAAACGAGCGGAGATTGCCTTCCGCTGAAGAAAACGTAAATTGAATGGACAATGAATGGAAAGTGGAGACATAACAATAATGCTCTTGATGACCTCTCAACCAATAATATGAACTTATAATCAGGCAATCCTAGAACTGGGTCACAATATCAGCTTATTTGATAAAGAATGAGTGAGGCGCTGTTTCGTTTCACGTTTATTGATAAAATTATATCTTTGTTATTTAACTACAATGGAATTTGAACGTTGCTTACTATTATGATACAATTATATGCTGAACTTCAAAACACTCGTGTTATACTGGTGGGTGACAAAGCGGTTTCGTTTGTGCATACAAAACGTGATGTGGGGGGTTAACCCTTCTTGAATTTCGCAGTATTCAAGTTCATGGTCATTTTATTATGTCATTATTAGCCATTTACGAGTGGAGAGGTGTAACTGGTGTAGGTAAGGGCTAAAAAATGTAATATGTTCCGCATAATTGGGTCAGAGAGGTGAAGGACGGGATCATGGTGGTAGGGGGAAGTGCGTTATTCCACGTTGCGTACGAATGGCCGCTATATTACAAAACCACATTCCATGCTGGAAACTTTATGGTAATGTAACTCACAACCCCTTTGGCTAAGAAAACTTGGCTACGTTTTGATTTTTAATCTGCTTCGGCCTTATTACAAAACAAGATTTATCTTTAGACCCAGGTTTAAACCATCCAGCCATTTTTAAATTTCGAACTATAATCCAACGAAGCTAAAGTTCTTATTACAAAAACTGACGTTAAACCCGAGTCTAAGTTGTCAATTTTGCATTAAGAACTTTACGTTTGTCTGGCTCGAAGGTTTAGGCTAGGTCTAAAATTAGATCTCGTTTTGTAATAAGACGGCTTGTGTTTAGGCTATAATATTGGAGCAATTTGAAGTTTTATAGTCGCTGTTCAAATTATCTGGTCTAAAAGGCAAAATAATCTAGAATCAATCTAGATGTTTTTAGATTTAATTTAGCGACGTACGGCAGCCGCTCTTAAAGATGACATAGTGAACTACAAATCGATAATGAAAACGCAGTACGCAAGGATAATAACGAGAAGGGTCGTAGATGGTAATAAAATTTGATTAGAGTTTGATCATAAATCTTCTTTTTTCATTATCTCGGCTGGCGTCGCGCGACGCGCGGCGTTTGGTCGTCCGCGCAGGGAGAGTGCGCCCAAATCCCCCATGTTTTGACATACATATCCGCTGTATTTATGACATAAAACGCGCTTCTACCGATCTCACATGAGATTTATGAAGTCCGCATGTGTGCTTAGGAGATTGAATTGCTTTTACGCAATGGGAATCCATGTTTTGCGTTTTGAAATCCAGCTTTCATTAGTGTAATCCTATTGTGGTGACATGGATATCTTTGCAAAACAAACTGTTATTTACGATTTTCAAAAATTAACGGTGTTCCAATTTCATAGTATTTCATTGGAATCTCTCTCTCTCTCTCTCTCGTGGTAGCGTGGTATTTTCTTGCACATCGTGATTGATACTGCTTCTGTTCTGAAAAGCAGAACAAATTAATCAATCAGAACAGGCATGTTATTTGCAGTCACTTCATAAGCAGACGGACATTCATCTCATTGTTTAATTCAGATCAATTAGTATTTCTGAGTATAATGTCAGCTGGCGTCATTGCTTCGTTTTAAAGATCGTCGTTCAAGTAATTTTATCTACATTTAAGTAGCCGTAACTGTACCCCAAATGTAGAAGTCACGTATATGTAACCTACTTTGTTAGTGAATTCGTAAGGGTAAGTTTTTGTATGCATACAGAAACTGGCCCCATTCCCCATCGTTCCAAAAATAACGGACCCCGACCCGCGTCTCTATAAAATCAGTCTGTGACTTACTTAGAGTGACATGTGGGACTCATGAGTCATCTTCTGGGAGATCCATTAGTTACAATTTGCCGACTCACGCTCGCTTTTTGAGGGCGCCTCTTATGCCAAATGCTGAATGACATAACAGTA
This sequence comes from Mesoligia furuncula, assembly GCA_916614155.1. Lineage (NCBI taxonomy): Eukaryota > Metazoa > Arthropoda > Insecta > Lepidoptera > Noctuidae > Mesoligia > Mesoligia furuncula. The sequence continues at coordinate 12,119,616 of OU744803.1, read as the reverse complement.
TTTTTTGCTAGAGATGTTTTTATTACAATCGATTAATCTATACATTCATATTTAACTTTAAATAGAGACGGCTGGGGTCATTAGGAACATTTATTTATGCAGTTATTAATATAAAGAAACTCGACAACAAAGAAGCGTCATACGTTGACGTGCGTGACCTATAAGCACTGTGTTTAGACTTTAGCACAGCTATTATCGGTTCTTACCGAGGCTATTAAAAACTTTTATGAGTGCTTATGAATTCAAACTACGATAGCCTTATCGTTAAACAATCTGGCGCTTTCGCGACGCAAGTCACAACTAACATCCTGGTTACAATTGAAATTAATGACTTTCTGACATGGCGATTATTTATTTTCATGAAAGTTGAAATATTTGGAGACTGATAAGATCGAGCAAGTGATTAGATTCCCATGTCTTACTTCCGGGCCGACACGCGAGTGCTGGCACTGCGAGCGGTCACCGCCGGATGACTCCGAACATGGAAAGCATTTTAAGCGGTTGTCCTATAATGCGGCGCGGGCCATTGTTACATTTTATTTTAGGCATGTGGTATTGATTCTTTGTTACCGGTGAGTAGCTTGGTGTGATATTCGGTGCTTTAACTTTGACTTTTTTGTTTCTCTTTTTGTTGCCATAAATTGGACGTAGTTTAGCAGAAAGGACTCAACCCACAAAAAGTTATTTTTGAGTTATCGAGGTTTTAAGTTTAGGTGTGTATTGCTGCAATGATGTTGTATCTGGAATTATTTGAAATATTGTCACCTATGGGATAATATACTAACATTTTCATAAGTAAAGTTGTATTACACAGACTAACGCTTTTTTCTGTTTGTCATTTTTTTTGTTGAGTCCTTTCTGCTAAACTACGTCCAATTATAGACATGAGAAATGCAACTGGAGTTTACAATTTAATGTGTAAACCCATAAGAAATCGATACTAGCAGCTGTATTACATTTATCCTTGAATATTCCAAGACTAGCGTGTTTCCTGAGTGAGGTGTACAGTGAGCGGTTTGCGGCTCACGAAGCCACATAATACGGCACCTACGTAACGGACCGGCTATACGATACACCTCAAATCAAATGAAACTTGAAGCTCGCTAACGTCCAGTCCCCTTACAAATGGATTTTCAATACCTAGGTAATACCTATGTAGGTGGGTGCGGTATTTGCGGTAGATCCGATGTTGCTTGACTGAATGAATATATCAGTGTAGAGGAAAATATTTTCCTCTGCGTGTTCAAAGAGTTCAAAGTAACCTATATTCCTAGTCGATATATTTGTCTTTTATAACTTTGTTATTGAAAAACAAATTTTTTCAAGATTCTGCCGTACAAGTATCGTCAAAGGTTTTAATTTCATTTTACTGTCGAAATTAAACGGGAAGCGAACTGTGCAAGTCTCGCAAAGTGTCAGGGACTTGGGGAGTCATTTGCTCCTCATTGTCACAGAATGTCACAGGCGGTGGCGCCATTCAGGGGATTAGACGTGTGGCTCCCCCTCTCCCAGTGTGTTTTGGGATTATTTTTTTGGGAATCAGATTCCTAATGTGTCTGGGGTTCTTATCGCAGACATGAGATCCATTAGCTTTAACTCATAAAGCTTGACATACGAGCATGGGCAACTAGAAATATTTAAAAATTTCTGCATTTTTTGGTTTAGAATAGGTAAAACACGCTAACAAAAAGTTTCATTTTCGGGGTTACAAAGCTTTTACAGAGTTATGCGTGTGATTAAGTAAACGCATATCAGGAATTTTGTGATTGTACTACCGGCTACCGCATTGTTCAGATTGTTTAGTAGCGAAACGCCTTTGGTTACATCGATACCTTCATTTATTAATTCGGCATGTGTATCTTTAGTATTATTATGTGCTTCTAAAGCACACATAGGCAGTTAATCTTCTGTTTATCGCTTCGGATTCTATCCATTAAAAACTAAACTCCGTTAGCACTTCTGAGAATAGTTGTAGTGCCACTTAATAAGGGACACACACAACATGCCTACCCACATTTAAGTTCAATATTATATGTAGTAGATACGAATAAGGGTCGAAAGCCCGCAGCTCCCAAATAGGACAAGCTTATTCCCCTCAGTTGAATTACAATTTGTGCGGAATCAGCAAACTAGTAAAATCATTGCAAAGAATGTCCCACAAGTGTGTCTATATGAGTCCACCCCAGTTTGCCGAGACCAGATGAAACCGTCTTAACTATCGTAATGTTGCCGTCCCATGTATGGGCATCTGCGTCCTCAAGAGTACAGGGGTCGCTGCCCCACCCTAACTTGTTTATCTGGTTATCGATCCACCCGACGTCATCACGAATTGGTTTAATTTGCGAATCGAGTAACTTTACTGCCAATTTGTTATTGGTTCGCCCGAGAATGTTTGTCCCATTTCTTAGTTTACTACTACATACATCATTTCACCCAATGTAGTGTAAGCTGTAGTATTCTACAATGATTAAGATGCAAGAATAGATAAAAGGATGCAGTTCGCTTCCTTAGAACTGTATAACTGAGATGGTTTTATGGATTATCGCGTTATCTACATTTGGAGCGACCGCACGACCTCTGAATTCTGATCCTGTTTTGTTTAGTCGATACTGTGAACTCCCCACAGAGCTCCCTCTTCCTGCGTAGCTTTCCCCAAGGATTATTCTTACATACTTTGGAATGGTGACTTTCGTTTATTTAGTAGTTTAGTTTCCATTTCTATTTTTGTAGTCTATCTAAATATGTTCGTAGATGTAATAACATCTAATTGTGGGTGAGTCTGTTTTCTTTTTTAGCTTAACATTTAACTTGTAGGTCACACTGTGGCCTATGAGATTTAATTCTGGTAAGGTGCTGTAATTTATTCTCTGTAGGATATGTCCTCAGAATTTAATCAGTTTTACCTACAAAGCTTAAGAGCTTTGTAGGTAAAACTGGCTGTTAGCTCAAATAAAACAAGAAGAAATGTTTAAGCTCTACATGTTCGAAGAGCGTAGATCATACTTAGATAGGTAGTTTGAGCGCTTACATTCTTACGCGCTGACGTCAGTCGTGTCATGTGGCGCATACATAACCAAGTGCATGCAGTCCCGATACTCCGATGTAAGTTAATTGATGTCACTTAGCAACATCCATTCATACTGAATAAATTAACTGATTGCTTATACTGAGTGACAAAATAAATGACTAGTAAAATTGTACAAGTGAATTTGTAAGGACCCTCGATAGTACCTATAATTAGTTGTTTGTTTCAATTGTTTCGATAAGAACTGAGTGATGTATGTGGGTGACTGAATGATGTTTATTCCTTGTAATTACACAGGCGCCTAGGTTTATCAAAACTTTATTACATAGGTACTTCATGTCAACCTACTTCTCTTGTGTATGATAGCTAGACAATCTTTTGTGCTCTACCTTATTAACACAATTTACTTGTTTCTTGAGACTCCACATACTTATTAAGAAACAAAAGCCCACGTCAATCTTTCTTCCCATGGAACACATTTTGTTCTTATATTGTTTGATCTCAAGAATTTCTCGTGGTCCTGTATACTTTCCTGTCCCGCAAGTTATTTGCCCTCCACAACAAAGGAAAACTCCGTGGTGGACTCCTTCGTTTCTGAAACTTTATTTAGCTGGGAAAATTAATGGCCTGCGACATTACTATCCCATGTTTTGTTACGAAGAATAAAAATGTTAACCTTTAAGGCTGTAATAATAAGGTTCCTCCGTAAAAAAAACTCGATGTTCTCTGAAATAATAGTATCTTCAAAATAGACTCCATGTTTCGTATGTCAAAGGAACCTTTCGTTTTTTTGTTGCTACTAGTAATCTTCTAGCAACTTGCTAATAGATTACTAATTTCTCTCTTGAATCGTTTTCAATATGTTTCTCGTTTAGTGCTTCTCTATTCATTTGGGTCTAGTGTTTATAACTGTCGAGGTGTGAGGTGTCCGCAATTGTTCCTATTGTGCGGCGTGTCCTCCTACGTATTTAGAACGTTCTTCAGACGAGACCGGTCAAACGCAATTTGCTTTTTGCTCCAGAGCGCCGCGAAAGTATCAACTATCAACGTTCGGAGTGTCCTGATTTATAATTCATTGGTCAGTAAGATTTATTCGATATCAATTTTGAATAAACTTTATTAATGCCTTTTATTAACTAGACGTTAAATAAAATGGTTTATGTGCGTTCTTAGTTGTGTCTATGTTTCATTCACCCACCTGTCGGTAACGACGACGTAATGGCACATGAGTAAAAAAATTATTTACTATGTGATAATAGGTATCTACGTCAAAACTATCCTTTCGGCAAAATGTTCCCCTACACGCAATAATATGGCTTAGGGCTAATTCCACCAAACTTTTATAATTACCTAGAATGATTCAAAATTTAGTCTGGGAATAAATTTTGAATTTTTGACAGTTTTTCCATAAGTAGGTACAGGAACTGTCAGACGTCAATTTTACTCCACGGATAAAATATATCTGATTTTGATGAAATCAGCCCTTAGTTACATTATTACCTGTGAATATGTGACATTATTAACTTTGGAATCACATACTATCTCTGCACGCAAGAATTTAACTCATTTCATTAAACACAAGTAATCTGAGAGCAATGAGTCAGTTAAGTGCTAAATAACGTTTGCCTGAACTTTACTCTGATAAAGCTCAGCACGATAATAGGACGTAGAAATACCATTAAAAATAATAGAGTCGGGAGAGAGCTCCATTAATTTTAAATCGCAGTAATTCTTCATAATATTATTTAGCTTTTAAATGAATACGGCTTTATCTCTACTCGGATGGTTAAATAATATGTCTGAAAAAGGGGTCAACGCTGCGATCTTTAAAATTCATATCGTTTTAATTCCAGTGAAATAGTCGGGATACGCTCACACGTCGTAAGTGATATACACTGCATTTCGGTGCCTGCCGCTGATTCCACCGGCTTGCTTTTATTGCACAGCTGCGATGCAATTTTAAGCCCATTAATCTTTTCCAAGCTGTTTAGGTGCTGCTCCACCTACGTTAGAGCTGCCATGCCACCCTGCAATTTCGTTATTTAAGCAATTTTAGGCGGCGACATTACGTAAAGTTTCACCTCTTCATTTTCAATTTGGTGCTGCTGCAACTGAAAATAGCCGTTGTATTAACTGTATTAAGCTTTATTGTATTAAAATGACGACAAAGTGTTATTTATTATATTCCCAGCTACATTACATTAATTACAAAACTTATTCCCTTATTGTCTATACTGACAAAAGTTTATTTTGAGTTTGTTTACTGGCTTACTGGAAATGTTTTGACATTTCCTGTATCTGTTCAGAGATGCCGCGGCGCCAGCGAGTGATAAAAATGTTGTTACTTGTTAGCAGTAAAACTTTAGGTTCGGTATAACATTTTAATTATTTAGGGAACGGGTAATTAGCCTTTAGTTTGTAATTATCATCATCATCATAGGGATTATCTGCAGATTGTTATTAGAGTAATAATGTCGGGTAAGTGTCGGTCGGTTGGCAATTAAAATCCCTTTGATATTGCTTTGATGAGTCAGTTTGTGGGAGTCTAAAGGACGCCGATAAAGATGGCCATTCACGAGATTTATAACCACGCCAAAGTTAACGACTCACCCGCCATTCAAGACACGCACTCTTGCTAACTTGTTTTTAGACGAAAAATGAAGTTTTAAAGCTTCCGAGAACAGCTGCCATGACTGAAGTGCTTTCAAAAACGTGATGCCCTCTAGTGTTGTTTTGAAAAATGGCTATTTTGTGCTCGTTGTAGAGAAATAAAATGATAACATAATAAACTAGGAAAATTTTCATTCATATTCCGTACCCTCTTTCGACTTTTAATTCATAGCCGCCATTATGTTGTCAAAATGCAGGTCGTATCTCTATGAGCTCACATTTAAACTTCGCGTATAATGTTACCAACACTAGATCATAATAAATACGCAACATTACCGTGCAAATGATTCATTATCTTTTATGTTTCATATACGGTAAATGCTGAAAGTTTCGCTGTGGACTACTACTACTTACGCTTTGTGTTCCCAACTTCTAACTTTGAAGTTACGGCTCTCTATTAGCTAAGTAACTGCAGTAACGACTGTTCCTTATGAACAGGTGACAATTTATGTTTCCATGCAACGAAAATTACTTTAAAGCTCGGAAAAAATATACTGTGTGCAGTTCCGTGGGTACCTACCCATATACATGGTGGCAGGGACATTGACGCACAACCTGTTACCATGGATTCAGGACATGATTCTGCGCTGAAATTATTCGTAGGCTATTAAAAAAAAAATTGCTGTTCATTACAATGCTGTTCATTTTGACAGCGCGGCGTAGGTATTTCACCTTTGTATGAAAAGGCAGTTTTATTTTGCGAAATTTGAACACACTGACGCGCAAACTGTAACCATGAATTCAGCTCATGATTCTAGACCCCCAAGGGTAGACATGTTTTGCCAAAAAAACTGCCTTTTCATAGAAAGGTGCAATACCAACAGCATTGTAATGAACAGCAATTTTTTTTTTAATAGCCTACGATTAATTTCAACGCAGAATCATGTAAGTACTGAATCCATGGTAACAAACAGGGCCTCAAGTCTGCTATTACAATAGTGTCAGAATGGTCTATCATTGATTTCATAATTGTTGATTTTGACAAGTTTGGTAATCTACTACTAAAATGGCGTCATTATTTATGAATTTCCAATGGACAACCACTGACACTCCATTGAAAGGAATGGCATAAAATGGTAACCTCGTACATAATGAAAAATGAATTACTGACTTAGGCGGTAATTTGCTAAAATTTTGACAGTTTCTTTGATCAGTGACTTAAGCTACCATTAGAACATCATTGTGCAGTCATTGCTTTTAATTCGTTACGAGTATCGTATAATTTCTGTACCATTGACCGATCAATGATCAACCATTATGAATTTAGCAGATTACGAACTTTTAGCAAAATGACAATGGGATGGTGGTGGGATCGTGTTGGAATGACGAATTTATAAAAATAGCAGACTAGGTCCCCTGGTTGTGCGTCGATGTCTCTGCCACCCTGTATATGGGTACCCACTGCAGTATAGTTTTTCCGAGCTATAAAGTAATTTTCGTTGCATGCAAACATAAATTGTTACCCGTTCATAAGGAACAGTCGTTACTGCAGTTACTTAGCTAAAAGAGAGCCGTAACTAGATACCCACTATTATATATTTTAGAGCTCAATCGGATGAAGTATTTACCAATATTTAGTCATGGAAAAAATTCGCGTTACAAATTTTTAATAGATATGTGCTCTTAAATGTCTGAATAAAAGCACGTTAAATTAAATTAATCGCTCAATCGTTTAAGCAAACCGGCTCAACAATTTGTAGTATAGTTCGATTAAGCGAAACCTGTCCGGAATTCTGCGGCATTCGTAGATTCGTACTACGTGTGTTGATTACTTCATACATTTCCTCGCTGCTCAATACTTACTTCCTTTGAAATAAAAGTTATTCGCTTGATAGAGGTACTACGGTACTGGTTAAGTTTCCTCAATAGTTCGTATATACAGGTATTTCTGGAATATGATCTAGTGACAGTCTCTTGGGAGGTCCGAGAATCGCCGACAGGATGTTGTGAAAACCGAGAGATTTCATCAGTATGTGCAATACTGAGAAGTGGATGGGTTTCGTTAGCATTTTTCTAGTACCTACCTACTAGGGCTATTTTGTCATTGTATCATTTCAACATTGAAAAGGAATGAAGAGTTGGGTTTCTGCATCTACAAAATCATAACCTAAAATTCAAAATGTTCGTCTCACATGCTCAATATAATACTAATATTCAAAAGTTGAATACTAACATCTCAGAATAAAGATACACTTAATAATTCTAAGGCTAACACCTAATAGGATAATGACGAGCCCATCAATATTCAGCATTGAGCCATCAAAGGCTTCGATTACCACGAACTGTTGTAAACCCATTGATTGATTTATTTTAAGATTTATTTCTTTTTTATTCGTAAGATTTATTCTGTGTGTCCAAAACATTAATCTCGACGTCATTCCAGATTGTTGGACTACAGATTTATATAATCGAATTACACGCTTTTCAATGACACGTACCTATGCGCGACGCTAATACCGAGGATTTAACTATGGCCGTGAAATAAAGCCACTATTAAACCGTATCGAATGCCAGCAGTGCGTGCCGTAACATTAAACAGTTCCTTTTGTTGGTAAAGCGTTTAGCAATCAAGTTGAACGCCACGACCATTGTGGTCGCAACTTTATGTACTTTTATATGTTCCTGCGAACCCGGGAATGGCCGAAGTCTCCCGCTGTGTGCACGGACCCTAATATAAAATCTGTCTTTTCTTAAATTAATTTCGAACTCGCTCCTTTTATTCTTCGTATGTGCTTTATATGCTTCATATGTATCCTTGGTCCTTACACCTTGGGCCACTTTCCTAGAAAAGAAATGGAGATAGTACTTTCTGTAACTTGGTCACACGTTAAATAATGTAGTGTTTGTATCTCCCACGCCACGCCTAAGAAGTTGATAGTTTTCTAATTTCTATTAAAACCTTTAAATTCATGATTAGATATATGAAATTACTTTAATACTATTTGAACTACAGTTATAAATTTGAAAAGAAGGCTTTTTACAGCTCCTTTGATGAGTGAATAAAAACGTTTCCGAAAAAAAACCTAAACACTTAGTAGCTTTTACTTTGCTAATAACCGATTCGTTTGTTCCACAAAGTAATGTACATAATTCCAGGGGCCCAAGTCTGCTATTTTTATAAATTCGTCATTCCAACACGATCTCACCACCATCCCATTGTCATTTTGCTAAAAGTTCGTAATCTGCTAAATTCATAATGGTTGATCATTGGTCGGTCAATGGCACAGAAATTATACGATACTCGTAACGAATTAAAAGCAATGACTGCACAATGACGTTCTAATGGTAGGTCACTGATCAAAGGAACGGTCAAAATTTTAGCAGATTACCGCATAAGTCAGTAATTCATTTTTCATTATGTACGAGATTACCATTATAGGCCATTTCTTTCAATGGAGTGTCAGTGGTTGACCATTGGAAAGTCATAATGACGCTATTATATTAGTAGATTACCAAACTTGTCAAAATCAACAATTATGAAATCAATGATAGACCATTCTGACACTATTGTAATAGCAGACTTGAGGCCCAGTTTCAATGAATAAAGAATGAAATAACTCTTTGCCCGAATAAAGTGCTGTAACTTTGAAATTCAAGCTTGATTCCCTTTAATGAGGGTTGTTTTCGCCACACCCTGATTAAATGTGTATTCTTGTGAATATTGCCTATCCTGAGAATTCAAAGCGACTACTTAGAGAATGCCTTACACTGTACAATTGCTTTTAACAACGGAGCCTCGAAATAACATTGAAGTAGGTACAACAAGCCGGTTACCTACGATACCAACGAGTAGAAAATTGAAACTTTGAAAAGCATTTAGACTTTAAAACACATAATACATATAGAAAAAGTCGAAATAGCTTTAGTAAAGAAACTGTTGATACGTGTCGCGTTAGGCTGTTGGCGCCTTTTAAAATATCGAACATGAGGTGTCAATTCACGAAGACATATCTTTTTATTTGAAGAATTAGGTATATGATTCAACATTCACACAAAAATGTTTTAGTTACCTTAGAACGCAAGAAGGACTTAGAAACAGTGTGCCAGCTGGTGAATGTCTTATGCAAGTTTTAAAAGTCAATTGAGTGAAGCCGGCATGTTTTGATCTTCATCGGGAAAGCTACCAACCTGCGTGCAGCCAACTAACTTTACCAAAACTGTACTTATTAAACTTCACCGCTGCTGCCTGTTCTTTGCCCTGCAAAATGTAAACAGCCTGAAATTCTTAACACTTTGAAAGGAAAAATAAACGTGAATTTCACACAAAACTTTTCTCGGGAAACATTTAAAGTTATAGTGAAAAGCACAAAATTTAAACATTCATTTTCAAGATTAGCTCAACAACTGACAAATGCGGGCGTGAGCTTTATTTTCAAATGTGTATTTAGCACTTTGGCTTTGAACTATTCTAACGCGTTTCTAGCCTTAACAACGCAAGAGCTACAACCGCTTTGCAGCAAATTACACGCAAGTAATAATATGTGTATTCCCTAGACGCAAGTTAATGCGGTTTCATTGTGTTTGCGGCGCGCTCTGGAACATAGATAATGGTTGCAACGTGTCAGCCGCTGCACAAAACGTTCGTTGCTGACCCTGCAATTTGCATTTTGTAGCGCTCACTGACAGCAAAAACACTGATTGTGGTTTGAGAATTGTTTGCATTGCCAGTAATCACACAGGCACGCGAAATCGTAATGGGAACATGAAGAGGATTATTAGAGACACTGAAGTTTGCAAACTATAGGGCTGACTGCTCATTGCTCGTTTGTGTGTCACCAAGCGTGCTAACATAACGTATGAGAACTGGCAAATAGCCACCTGATTTCAAAATATCAAAATGTCCACAAAGGCTCACTCAAAGAAATATAAAAATTATCTTTCTACGAATTCGTCTAAATTAAAAATAAATATTGCGCAGTGTTTCTCCGTATTTAGTGACTGCGTCCTAGTCCAAAATTAGTGTCATACCTACACTACCTACTCAAAAAAGTCTAGAGAACGAGGGGTATTATTAGTAATTATTTTAATTTTAACATTTTATATGTAATATATTTTATATCAAAAGAAGCGTAATTTAATACAGATTCTAATTATTTAATTAAATAAATAATATAATAGTATAATTATATAAAATAATTAACCTTTTGAATGTCTTAACTTACACAGTTCGACATAAGGAATTGTCTTTCTATTGTGTCCCTAATTACGGCATTCGATGAGTTAAATTAAAAAAAATATATAAGTATACTAGCTGACCCGGCAAACGTTGTTTTGCCATATAAATTATTTCTAGCTGCCCGGCGCTACTTCGTTTGCGTGGTGTCCTACCCCTTACCCTACCCTACTCCTACCCTACTCCTACACTACTCCTACCCTACTCCTACCCTACTCCTACTCTACTCCTAACCTACTCCTACCCTACTCCTACCCTACTCCTACCCTACTCCTACCCTACTCCTAACTTACTCCTACCCTACTCCTACCCTACTCCTAACCTACTGCTACCCTACTCCTACCCAACTCCTACTACTCCTACACTACTCCTACCCTACTCCTACCCTACTCCTACACTACTCCTACCCTACTCCTACCCTACTCCTAACCTACTGCTACCCTACTCCTACACTACTCCTACCCTACTTCTACCCTACTCCCATAGATATATTAAATTTTTCTCTGCGTAAGAACCATCCTCGTACTTCAAGGAATATTCTAAAAAAAGAATTACCGAAATTGGTTCAGCTGTTCTCGAGATTTGCGCTTAGCAACACATTCAGCGATTCATTTTTATATTATAGATAATATTTGGTTGCTAGATAAGAATAACAAAATATTATGAAAATCTAAAACGAAAAAACACTTTTTGGTAGATCAAAAAAAAAAAACTAACGCCCAGATAACATAGGTATGATAAAAAAAAAAATCTTAGCAAATTTTTGATATCTGTTGAACCTTCTAAGGCATTCGCGGCGGCTCTACATCGGCGTGGTATGCGCGTATCAGGTTGTATATTGTCACCTATGGAATATTGCTCCATACTCTGCAAAGGTACGCAAAAAGGTATTCTTCAAATTTTGGGGAAGGTCACTGAACGCTCTTCCCGAGCAAATTCCACGCATACTCTATGGGATTGTGATCAGCGGACCGAACAGGCCACTCTAATAGTGTGATATTGTTCTCGCAGAGCACATTGATCACCAGCCTGGCTGTGTGTATACGTGCTGCTATAGGTAAGGGATGACCATCATAGGTTGCACAATCTCGTCACAGTACTGTTCCGTATTTAAATTGCATCGTATCAAAACGAGGTTCGTTCTTCCACCCAGGCGAATTCCAGCCCACACCATAATTGTTTCGTCGTGGTACTGATGAATTTCCTGAGGATTCTGGCCTCCACTCAGGCGACCAGGATATCACCAAACACACACTCTTCTTGAATAGGGATGAACTCCAAAGCGCGACTCATAACAAAAAAAACACAAACCTACTAAGTATCGGTCCAGTGCAAACGTAGGTAAGACCACAATAATCGACGCCCTCGATTTCCGCGTGGAAGAGCTAGAGCTCTAAACGGTCTGCGAGCGTGAAGATTAATCACAAGAAAAAAAACGGTTATGGATAGTAATCTCTAAAGTTATTGCGTTTCAAAACGCCGCGCCGTACGCTCCAACCAAGTGAGATCTTCCCTCCTTACTCCAAAATGCTTTTGTTTTTAGGGTTTAATTTTTTAAATTTCGAACAATTATTTAATGCAGGTTGAAACAACATTTCAAAATTTTTGTGACTAGTCTAGTACTTCTTCTAAAGAGTTTTCTTAAATAAGTTGATATAGTCAGCTTGTTCCCTAGACTTTGCTGAGTAGTGTATGATTGTATGAATGATGGTCGCACTTGCATCATTTCAGGTGGAATCGCCACATGAACCAAAATGTTGTCGTGAAAAAGCGTCCATCGAAGACTGATATTGGTTTATGGATAATAAATATTGATAGTCATATAATTATTAAATAAGTAACCGATCGTTAAATGCTCTATACCACACAGCTGTCATTTACCAATTCCAAAACTTACATTTCATATCTTAGTAGCTTAGCTTAGGGCATCCCTTGAATCCTTTTTGGTAGAATTGCCACCAAAATCTTGATAAAGGCCTAAGTTTCCAATAACCAAAAGCGTTGATACAAAACGATCCTAAGGCAATTGCCTGCAGACGGAGAGTAATGGGTAGCTCACTGTCCGATCAGAACCAGGCCCGTGCCGGATGGCGCGTACGTGTTCCACGCGCGCCTCAAAGAGATGTCAGCATTAAGATAGGGACGAAGCCTGCCGGGTCAGCGGGATTGTCCGAAAGGGTTACCGCTGGCCCGGAACATAAAGGGCTAAGGAAGGAACACGGGTGGGTTTTAGTCAGTAAGAGTCTGACACTCCCTTCCGCTCCACCCAGAGCGGGAGGGGTCATTTGATGATTTCCCACAAACAAAAAAAAAACGGGCAACTTCATGAACATTTATTTAGTCGTAATGAATGTTAATGGAGATCAAGAAACCTTAACCTACCTAAGTATCTAAGGCCAAAGTTTTCCAAAAGGGCAAAGGTGTTCTGACTTACACCTACAGTTCGGTGAGGTTTTAGACTGTGTTTAAGCCGATCAACATTCATTGACACAATTCTAAACCAGAGTAAGCTTGTAAATTTGTAACTGGTTTTGGGGTAAATTAAAAAACTAAATATGGTAGTGGTTTTTTGCCATTACCATATTTAGTTTTTAGGCTATTATTTATAAGCTTTTGTATTCAGGTGGATTTTATTCTTACCACGACTCGCTGGAATAATTAGGTATCCAACTTACACCGGATGAAGAAGAAGTTCAGCTTACAGAATGTAGTCTTTAAGCAGTCTATAGAATAAGTGCATGGTCGTCAAAAGTAGCCTTATCACTTAATAATTCTCAATAATTCTTTCTTATGAAACAAAATTATGCCCAAGAATTACTTTGCCAAAGTTTTGACTCGGAGCTGTGCCTTGTTTCATGCCAATTGGGTCATATTTTACGTAGCTTACACTTTTACGATTAACTGAACTCCGACAGCATCAATACTGCTTGGAAGTCACGCAAGGCATGAATTATTGTTTATATTTCCTTGTAAATGAAAACTACCAAGTTGAATATACACCCACTACTTAGATGTTTTTATTCAGAATCGTGGAGTACGAAAGCGTTCTGTAGCTAAAAATAACCTGCACAATAAGTTTATTTTTAGATTCATCGGAAAAGCTCGTAACTTGAATGTGGGAATGTGGGATGTATTGATTTTATCATTTGCTGCTATGACGTAGATTCGTAGACGATATCATTAAGTCGTGAGGAGCATCCAAATTACGTTTGAGTACAAGTTACGATTTCTATTTTCATCACAAAGCAGACCCCTCATTCGTTTTCAAGAGTTTCTTTTGAAACGAATCCTTTTTGGAATGGAATGTTTTTCAAGGATATCGGTATCTTTTAGGTGCGGAAGAAAGCTCCGCTGTTCGATAAGTTTAGTTACTCTGTAGCCTCTATACCTTATACCTCCAGTGGTTACGTCATCTGTCATGTTTGGTATGATGGCGCAACGTGGACACATCAAACGCCAACGTTCATCACTGTGATTGACACTTGATAGTCTTGGTTTATGGCAGTACGCGTCGTATTTTATGGCTGTTTCCTCATCCACGTAGATTACCGCGTCTCTTCCTCACCTGTAAAACAAAAGAACATCATGGAGACTACCTATAGTAGTGTATGTGAGCTCGTTTGCTTAACGAGGTTGCATTGTGGCAATATGGAGACGCGCCGTCTAGCCATTCGCCGACGGCGACGCCGGCGCGGCTAGGACGAGGACAGGGGTGGTCGTAACATCTACGCAATCCTTGTTTCACTACACGAATTTTGTTAGAATATTTGCCTCCGAATTTTCGCCTACGTTTTCAGACGTCATCAATCAGGGGAACACAAACTGTGTATTTACACAAAATGGAAAGCCCCGATTATATTTACTTAGGTAACGCACAATTTCTCAGGAGCCAAGTAGGACTTAGAGACTTAAGTTAGTACCTAGGCTATAGCGCTGGGTATATGCTTTAAACTAAAAAAACTTCATGAGATTCTTAATGTGCTGAGCATCTTAAGGCAGGTATGGGCTCTATTTGAATACCTACCCACGTTTTTATTGTAGCTGCTAAATATAATTTCTAGATACGGATGTAAAATTTTAACAGTTCGTTTTATATCGTCACATTGTCGATAAAATTCGTAAAGTGCTGGCCGATGTGGGTGTTTTATTGATGTTCTATAATAAAACGTCGGATTCACTTAGCCGCCGTTTAATTACGTCTCCGTTTTTAAGTGTTATATGCGAGTCGTTTGTTTCTGAGATAAAAAATGGGTCAATTACTTATACTTAACATCGTTGTCTATTCAGAGTTTACAAAAACCGCCCACATCTGTCGAACTGAAAATGCAAGACAACTCAAAAGGACCTAAATACCTCATAAAGCGTTTTAATAAGAAAGATATTGCCAATTTTTTTATGGATAATTTAGGCGTATGGCTGTGTGCCTTAAGTTTACTAAGGCATTCATCTATAAACTAGAACTCGTAACTTAAGAACACCGGATTTCCTTATGATGCTTGAATTTCTCTTCCTGAGTATTAAAACTAGTCTTGTGCAGTTAAGAATTACTTAGCTCGAGACGTCTCCCGGGAACGTTTCGCTGCAGAGGCGGGCGTCAAGTTCGAACCAGCTCTGGTGTTGTAGTCAAACTTTTGACGCTATTTTCTGCAAACTTCTCGTTTGATTAGGTAGGAAAGTTGAGACAAGTTTCTACAAGTCTAGTCAAAAGTAAGATAAATAGATACACCAACTTACAAAATGTAAATACATTTGAAGCAGAATAGTTTATTTTGTATTTCTTTCTTTATTTTCTTATAACTTTGTAGCTGCTATGGACGGGGATTTCTAGACAACAATATAAAGTAAGAGTACATTCACTTACAATAAGAAACTACAAGTACTAGCTGCATTTGATTGCCTATTCGACCCTTAAAAACACGTTTCTCAAAGTTGGGACTTAGGGCTCAACTTTACTGCCTTCGTTTTGCCTAGCATCAGCTTTGTTTTATTTTTAAATATCTTTGAAACAATAAAGAAAATGCTAGACTTATAGCATTTTCTTTATTGTTGAAGCTTTGAAATTGAGAAGTCTATTTCTGATATTGAAACTTTCATATATATTTACATTCCTTACAAAATTATACTGATGTCTTGATTTCGGGTCCGATTGAAATCCGAATGTATTGCTTCATTGAATAGACTAATACAAAAGTTCCCTTCTCAAGTAATAGGTGTAAAAGGTTAGAGTCAGTGTTGCAGCAACACATTTCTGTAATGAGGCAACACACCGTGTAACCGTGATTAAGCGGCTCAGTTCAGTGGGTGTTCAATCAAACGGAACCGATACTCGCAGGAGTTAACAGAAGCCGGCTACACGAATCACAGCTTCCATTAATACTTGTTAATTGACATTAATGCTCAAGTAAAGCTCATGTGGTTTACTTTGGATTCATTAAACAGCTTCTTAGTTCTTAATTAAATAACTATCTGAGTACATTTACCGTTTACTCATTTGGCACGAAAAAACGGCTCGTGAGTCGTGACCAAAAAACAAACGAAATTGCGCAGAAACGTGTTTAACATGGAATTTCTTAAGAAAATCTTGTAGAAACTTAGGAACTTGTTCGAACTAATATTTAAACTTGCTAGGGAAATGCATTGCCCGCGAACAGGACCGTAAGATCCGGGGAAGTTGTAACGTTAGACTCATTTAAAAGATTAAATTCATCTTACATTTGTAGTTACGTAACTACTTAAGTTAATTACAACTCTTTTTGTTGCTAGAGCTGAAACTCATTCGGTTTTCCTGTTACCTAACTTCAAATGAAAGTTATTCGATTTTGTTTGGGCTTTGCTGGGCTCAGGCCACTAAAAACGTGACATTTATATTTTGGCATGTTTTAGATGAAACATTAGCGCTTTATATACTGGAGCGATTGATGGTGACCATCGATGATTGAGACAACGCAGAGCTTTTAAATAGTCTGTAACTAAAAAGCTTAGAAAATCCATAAGACGCATGACTTGAAAGTTTAAAATTACTATCTAATTACTTACTGTTTATAGTTCTTGTTTGCGCTTTCTTTCAAACTACTTTGTTTGTTAAGATTTATTCACTGCAAGTTACCTACTGAGTGCACCCCTGACGGCTCTGACCCAAGCCTCTGCTCTGAAAAGTTTGAAACTTGTTAGGCGAGGATTATTATTTTCAAGATTTCTGTGCTCCAACTTAGCTCGGACTTTGAATATTCTTGTGCCTCTACAATTCTACATGCTTCAAAACGGGTTCTTAAAAACCTACTTATCAATGTCTTGGATATAAAGTTAAAAATAGCAACAAGCCCCGTCTTTTTATTTTCTTTCTAAGTGGAATCCTGACTCAAGGATCCACAAGAGGTTAGGTCGGTTGGAATGTTTATTAGCGGTCTGCGGGAATCCAGCTCTGTGATTGCGGCAGAAAAATGTACAAAATGAACGTTGTAGAAAATACTAAATCTACTTACCGTGGAAAATTAAGAATATCAACCATATAAACGAGTAATGTGTAAATTAATTAAGAGTCCTAACAGTATTAAAGCCTGACACCATTAGTCCGGGAAGCGGGTCGTAACATAAGGTGATTCCATTATGAGACCTGTCCGTAATGGGCGCCGCGACCTAATGACTTCGAGAGCTCTTCAGGTAAAGCGCTCTCTAACTCGATATTAATAATGGAACCCCTTCATTGTAATTGCCCACATGAAGCCATTTAAAACTCTGTTCTGTTTTAAAACGGCCGTATGCCACATTTTTAAAACGGTATGCTTGTTTTTTTTTACATCCATTAAAGTACTATAGAGCGTGTATGTAAAACAAATAAAAAGCTTTTATACATATTTGTAGATGCTATCAGCTAGGTGCCGATACCAATTTTATACACTTTGTTACAAAACGAATTCCGGGAATACTGGCACAGTGTCGCATGTTGAATCGATCGTCGGTATGTGCTGCCGTTTAGAGAAATATGAATTCCAATGTCAAAGCCGAAGTGTACTTCGTGAGTGTAGTCGACTTTGACTTTGCATGTAATAGACTGCGCTCTTATGCCTTCAATAAAATGGAATAAGACTTGATCCCATCGACTGCATGTGTATATTCTGGATGAGCGGTTGCCTGAGTGAATACTGATATTAATCCCTGCATTCGACGCTTTCGGTGCATTGGCCGCGTTGACATTTAAGTAATTAAATTGACTCGTGTCTGCGCGAACCAGTGACCCGTCTCGTTCGTTAACTAACTACATAATATTAAAACATATTTCAGTTTCCATCATGTTATTACATTAGCTCAAGGGATGCAAAAGCCACACCACGTTGATATTTTATTTTTGGGTGGCACTAATCAACTAATTGCATAACATACAGCGTTGCAGCAGGTACATCTTGCTGCTTGAATATACTGAAGATTAATTTCTAGCAATTTGCTATGAAGTTGACTTATGACTTCCGAGTTTCAGCACATAATTTAGGTTAACGTTGGGGTTATCCAAACAGGACGCACACGAGTAATTACAGTCGAGTTGACATGCAATGCCAGTGCTCTATAATACCAAAAGTCAAATGTCTGACTGCGTAAGTCACTGGCAGGTTTGGTCATTAATTTTGCGGCGTATTTCTTGCATGTTTCATCGTAGCTTTCGGTGTCGCCTTCACATTTTGACGTGATTCTACCCACTTTCCATTAATTTCATAAAAACGACATACAAACCTGTTATTAAATACAATTAACCTTTTCATTAAGTTAATTACTTACCTACTTGTGCTTTGCAAGTATTATGGTTTAACGTCCCATGCTTAATTTATAGAGATATAAAACATTTTCGTATTTGACGACTTGGCAAATGTATTAAAATCAATGTAATTGAGGCTTAATGAACGGCATTTACCAGATCTGTTCGGTACGGTATTTTTTCGTTCGGCTCAAGTAATTGGTTTTATCGACTTATTACTTCGGCTGTTTATATAATAATAATACATTTATTTGACATAAAAAGGTACACAGATACAGAGTGACACTTAATTTAAGCGTGCGAATAGCCTGGTTCTAAACAAATGATTAATGACCCCAGTGCTAGACAAAACCTCATCCATCCTTCCATTCTGAACATTACAATAATTACTCACAAATTGGTAATGTGCACTTTTGTAAAAATAAACTAGACTAATACAATTAATTATGTTATCGTTGAATACATATTTCTTCGATAACATGGGGTAATATTCTTTCGGTAACACACACTTTCAGTTTCCGTTCTATATGGGTTAACATGATTATTCAGAGAAAACAAAATGTTTTGTAGACACTATATCTCATTCCGTGCAATAAATGTTCAGCTGGGTATTGTGTGTTATTAAATGTTTATGTAGTACGGTAGATGGCTTCCTCTGGTGCCGTAAGTGAGAGCCAAACGGTCGGTTGCGTAACAGCTGACAGATCGATATTGTTATTGTTAGGGAATTAGGTGTTATAGACATTTGGAGCGTACCTACTCCAGTGACTCCGACAGTTCGGCGTTCCAAATTGTATAGCCATTGTATGATGAGACAAATACATTCTACTGGGAATTAATTGTCCTATTCATTGATTAAATGGGCCAATTTTACAATTCAACTACTTAGTTCGATGTTGAAAGCTCTTCCGCATGTTGACCATTCTTCGAAGAAGTCTAAATGCGCAAATAGACAAATACGCATATGTATGTCTATGTCGTGGTTCGGTGTTTGTGTCGTCACGTCATATTCACGTTGCAGTATCGAGAACTTGTAGTTGTTTGTCATGTCCCGATCCGGGTGCTCAGGCGCAGCGTACAGAAAGCAGACGCATTCTCGGCGAACGGGCGCGCGGGCGCAGGGTCAACGGTCGGCCAGCGCATGCGCCTGGGAACCGACGATAAATATTTGAATTTCAACACTTGATACATATGCTTAGCCAATTGATAATGGCATGCCCCGAACCAAGTGGCGGCAGTTGTTTATGGTGGAGATTCTGGGTCGAGCGGTAGCACCAGCACCCTATGATCAGTTCTCTACTGGAAATATTACGGTAGCTTATAAGGTTATTATAAAAAAATGAACTACAAAAGCAATAGCGTATTGCCATATTAGGATACACCCGACAAAAAAAATCATAGACCCAAATAAAATCTGACCCTTTCGGTCTGCTGAAACTAAAGGCTCTTTGATAAATAAAAGCTCAACTGGGATATCACAAATGCACCCCAGCTCGTATTATCAAAAATAATATCTTGGACAACGTGTAAATGTTAGCAATATTTTACTTTCCCGCATTAAATCTGCGCTGAGTTATTAATGGTTAGCGGTCAACTAAAAGCAATTTAATAGCAGCCACTAACTACGAGACATTAAAAGAAAGTAGAAATGGGCAGCAAACTTATAATAAATGTAGAATCTATTAATCTTCACACTTGTTTTGCGTTGCAAGCTAAGTAGCTTAAGACTAGACATTCGAAAGATAGTTAATACCATCAATATCTTTATATACAATATCCGTTAAGCCTACATTTAGCTACAACATCATCCTTTTCCGCCTCTAGTCGGTACTATAGAAACTGAATTAAAGAGCTTTGACTTGAATAAAATATATTAACGACTTTACAGTTTCATGTTATTTCTAGCACTGCTTCTACTAAACAAAAAAAAAACATATTAGAATATTTGACAATTATTTGAACGTTCGAATAGAACACGCCGGCAATTATAACCAGCCTGTACTGCTAAAGGTAGGGCTACACAGCCTCTACAGTACTCAGCCAGGATTTTCCACAGTAAGTCCAAGATCTTTTATATGGTAGAAAAATGGGTGTTTGAGATTGAGATTTTTCTATGTAAGCCACTAATATGATATAACCGTAGTCTCCCACCTTACCGATTGAAGATTCAGCGGGGTAATTGCTAAAACGCTATCAGTAGCAATGGGTTTCATTTTGACAGTTCAACAACATTCATTGCGTTATATATTGTTGTTACGATGTTGAGCACACAATTTTTTGGAACATATGAAGCAATGGATGCAGCAATGCAATATCCTTCAAAGTGATTCAGATTGAGTTTGATAATGTGTTACGCAATTAAGGTGCTGATTATTAACAATTTGGTCTTAATTTTTCTTCGGCCACCGTTTCAGTTTTTTCCGCTAAATACGCAGAATACGGCACCGTAGATTAAAGCAACTCACTATCCTCTAGGCTTATAACAGTTTATTTGGTATTGGTTTAAGACATATTTTTTCTTCTGTACGTCTCTATTAGCTGTCATCTTAGAATTGAATTTCTTGATACATAATAATATTATCTTTCTCACAATCTGTCCATCCTTTCTTTATTCTGACTCTTATAGATAAAATTAAATCTAAACTCGTCGTAGTAAGTACTAGCACGACTAAATTATTCCTTCAATTCTAATCAGTATCAGACAGTAAGTCAAGGAAACGTCAGGAGATAGAAGATATCTATGTACCTATGTGCCCTATATGCATAATACATTACCAGTGACACGCTTGCTAGCCCGTTATCTACCAGCACTGCATTAACCTATTTCTCTAAACCGATTCGTAAACTTGCACACGACAGGCAATTAAATGTTGAATTGCCTTTCTTAATAGGTACCCAGAAAATAAAAAATAATTAAGACCCTGTTTCTAGATGACAAAACATATATTTTATATTCCGATTTCGAAATTATAAACTCTAATAAGCGTAGCGGTTGTAAAAGGATATTGAATGGGGCGTATCGGTGATACCCGGCCAGTCAAAATATATTTTTAATGATAATGTTCCAGTCATAAATATTAATGAAACATGCCTCGAAGACCGACTCGATTTACGGGACAACATGTCGGGTCAACATCACAGGGCCTTGTAAGGCGTTGAAGCGTATTTTATAAATAAAAAAAGTATACATTTTTGAGGATAAAAGGGAATTTATCAAATTGCGTGCAACGTTAGGGTTGAGCAGCGAGCTCGCGTGTTTCCAGAAACGACTCGAGAGTTCACATTAATCAAAGAAACAATTTATCAAGATTAACTGTTTATATTGACAGAAATAGGTATCGTGGGCTGCTGCTTTTTGACATTTTCATAATAAATAAAAATAGTAAATTACCGTTATTGTAAGTACAGTTAAATACGGCTTTGTTGTGACTTTGAAGTTGACAGTGGCGAAGGTTCCGTACAACTCGATTCCTACCGGCTTCCCTTTGAAAAATGGCACAGTCAGTATTCTATAGACAAATAATATAATCATAAATATTAAAGATATGTACTCCGGCTTACCTCTTACAAAAATTGACCCTTCGCTAGTGGGAGGTGATGTGTATACAAGAGTATAAATTTGCTGCTTAGTTTATGTAAGCTTGCTGTACCAGTACCTATCTGTTAGCAACGATTCAATTTCCGCTATGATATAATCTGATATAGTCTACGCCAAGCTAATGAAATAGAGCCAAGAGCATGGATCCGCCGCGCGTCGGCGAACGGGAACGGGAGCGGGACTGAGTCAAACACCAAGTTTAAGTATTTAGCGCCAACATGGTCTGACAATTGTCTAACTTCAAAGACAATGTTTCAGTAAGTTTAATATCGTACAATGTAGAACTGGTGGTTTTCCTTAATTGAGTCAAAATGTGTCATCTTTTCTTCGGGTGAATGCTTTATATTTTGTTCATGTTCGTGCATGCGTATCAAGGACGTATTTCCTTCAGTTCGGTTCCCATTTTGATAAAACATTGAATAGTGCTGCTTGTAAGTGCAGACGTGAAGGGAATTTGAAGAAAACTGAGTGTATTTTCTTCACTTACTGTAAGTTGCGGTGACTTAGGAACACCTTGGATTGTCTGTTCCTTTAGACTTGTTGGGGGATGAATTTAATACCTACTTATGTATAGGTAACATTAGGTAGGTACAGAAAATAATTTAAATTTTTTTTAAATTCAGTTGCTTCTTCATTTTCCAAAGATTTTCGTATTGTTGTTTCATCTCATAAAGCAAAACTTTCATGGCAAAAAAAAATACTAGGAACGTAACAATTCCGATTTATCGAAACATTATCAAGTAGGTAATCTCAAGTAATAAATGTTCACAAAAGGCACTTCCGAGCAATAATGCACTACTTTGTCATTTAATATCTAGTCGGAAGCGCAAAGAGAGGCAACGTTGACATCAATAACAAAGGCTTATGTCGGAATCGAGGTCCTCTCGGAAATATTGATGAGGACGGGAAGATGAAAACCGCGTTTTTCTTTTGTATTTCTACTTTTTCACTAGAAATAAAAAGCAAGCCTTGCATTGCAAAGAACGTGAACGTGACAATAGCCGATAATGAGAGTTCTCAAGCCCCAAGCGTATATTGGAATGAGCCACCCGAAATTATATCTCTACTCCAACATGGAGTATACATTCGAGACGAGCGTCTTTAACTGGGTAATATTAGAAATCGTCGTGTACATTGTAACATTGTATCTTTAATAGGGCATTGTCATGAATGAACAAGGGAGGTAATTTTGACCGCGCACGTACGCCGTAATGTCTTGCCGTGTGTTAGGAATGTAATAAAACATAGGCATCCTTGTGGAACGGATGTGACTCGCCTTTACCTATGCCTAAGTAGTGTTCAACAGCTATTTTTGGATATAGGGTAGAATACTGTGGACTTATGTCTGCATACCTAGTAGCTATTTGCACTGGTTATGATAGTAATTGTTCATGGCGTAATTCAAACAACTGTTAACTATATCTAAGCAGAGAAATACTTATTTTAGTAAATATTAAATCTTGGTAATATACGAGGTATTAAATCGAACACAGACCAATGAAATACTTAATGAAGCGATTTCAAAAATCGAAATAAAAACGGGAAAAGATAAATACACCTGCAAGTGCGAGCTTACGAGATAGGTACAGGTGGACGGATTGATGGATGAAGAAATTATAATGATTCGTGGCTACGTTAAAGTTTATTTCCCCAAACAAAAGGGAGGGAAAATGATTGCCATTAAAATCCGTGTCTTTATGTTTTACGTAAGTAAGGATGAAGATAAAATATAGAGTGTATCTGTTTAAAGATTAATGATAGACGGTGAAGTAAGTCTTGTGGAAAGAAACATACTAGCTTAAAGTAAGAACATTATGTATGCAAAACCGACAATACCCGAAAGGGCGATGAGTTGTCCTCGCCTCATAAGGGATAAAAGCGTAATCTTCACGCGTACACGGATTTTTGTAAAGAAGCTCGTAAAAGGGTGTACATTCTGTACGATTTTCATAGTCAATGTTTGTAAAGTGTCGCTATCGGAGTATCGCCAGGAAGCTGTTAGAATAAGCTTTTGTTGAGGAATATGTTTGTTCAATGCAATGTTCAAATATTGTCAGGAGTAGTAAGCGCCTCTGGCACCGCCGTGCTCGCTGCGCTTAGCACTGAGACTATAAAAATTGAAGCTGTATCAACACTGTACCGTTTAAATTCAAGTTGTTTGAATTTTTCCCCAGAAAGAAGGACACTGGAACAAGTTAAGGAAAAGTTCGCTTTGTTAAAACTTGAATAATCTTCTTCACAATCTTAATCTAAGAGAAAATATTATGATTCGGTCGGTAGTCGGGCTTCTAAACTTTTAAAAGTAGGCGTAATATCTTTTTCAAAAATGGAATATTTTTGATAGCAATCAAGTATGAATAAAAGAACTCCACAACTTGCTAACTATATAAACTTCATGGAATCGTATTAAGAATGTTATGATTATGACGATACCAGGAAGGAAGACTGCTATAAAAATACTAGATTTATTTTTAAAGCTAAGCTTTGAAGACACTTATCGTTTACGGATACTGGACGTGGAACTGATGTTAATTTCATCATCAATTAAATACATTATTTATTAAAGCTAAACGCAATATTTTGACTTTTGTGAGTTCTCGTGCTATTAGTTTGCAATTTAACGTTTATGACACTAAACGGAATTTGTATAGGAAGGATTTGAATATAAATAGTGAATAATTAAACTTGCTTTGTACCTACCGTTTTGATTTGTACAAACTTAAATGGGTATGACATATTGCTAATAACTATTAGAACGAGCCGTCCAGTTGAATGGTCAAGTTTGGATTGGTTGTTGACTACTTGCGCTTCGGGGTAAGTGCAGGCGCCATACCAGACCACACAATATGAGTCACATAAGCACATAAGATCATGCACAGCTCCTGAAATAGCCCAATTTACTTTGACTGTCCTATTACTTAATCTATTAGTCGAGAGTGGATTTCCTTGTGTTAATTATTCTTCAACAGTTTATTTGTTTACGATTTTTGCGATCAAACATAATAAAGTTTAGGTAGGTACTTGAGCAAAAGGAAAGGTCACCTTCCGAGTGGCATACCAATGTAATAAAAGAAAAACCGGTCAAGAGCGAGTCGGACTCACGCACCGAGGGTTCCGTCCCATCATTATGTTTTTAAATTTTCATCGTCGAGGCTTATATTCGTCAGAGAATTTTAACACTTCGCGCTGAGGTGTAGAATATTGCAGTTTTAGGTCAGCGCTAACTCTTGGTCGATAGTGGAACTAGTGAGAGACTTCGGTTCATTTTTCCTGTAATCTTTACATAAACTTCTATCACACAGAATTATTTCAGATTTTTCTCTTTGCAAACTTCGGAGATAAGAGTGGGGGAACGGTATATTTTTTTACATTTTTCATCAAAAGTCGAAAACTATGCGGGCTAAAAAAAAAGAAAAAATATTTTAGAATGTGCAAACTGCGCTCTTTCGCATGATACCCCACATGCCCTAGTAGCCCCTATTCGAATTTTTCAGACCCCCCCCTTTTAGTCCCTTTTGCAATAAATATACATATATTTTTATTTCTTTCTTATTTGCAATATAGTTGGGCAAACGTCATCTAAAACTATTCCAAATTTCAAGTTGATAGCATTAGTAATTCATTGTAATATCCAGCTGTGACAGACAGACAGACAGACTGAGTCTCACCATAAGGGTTCCGTTTTACCATTTTGGTACGGAACCCTAAAAAGGACGATAGATACCACATGTAGCAATCAAACAAAATGAAATTTAAATTACGTCATCTAAATTATTTGATTAGTGTACCAGTGAAGTGTAGAGCTAATATTGACAGAAGCTGGATCTTCGCCGTCGAGCCCGGGACCTGCCGAAGCCACTTAGGTTCTATAGCTCTGTCTCCCTCTAGCTTTAGTTTAAATAACTTGACGTACAATATGCATAAGTTTCATCAAGCGAGGAATGCTAATGCGTTTTGAAGCACCACTCCTCTACGCCGTTGCACTTGGTCGCCCAGCCGATGGAGCGTGTTTCAATAACTTACTATAATGTATGTGTGGTTCGGAACTTACTATCATATTATTAAACATAAAAAATATAGTTGCGGCTTTTTTCTTTTTATGAGCATCAAAAGTTTCTTGTCAAATGCATGAATATTGAATGCCTCTATACTACTATATTTGAATGCTTAAAAATATTGAATGTCTTTGTAGTATTTTTAATATCGTTTCTATTCAGAAGCTACTTTTATATCGACGATCATCCGTCTATTGAAGCCTGAAAAAGTCCTATTCGAAACCGGCTTCGAAAATTGAGAACATAAAAAGTTTGTAATTGTAATAGCTGAAGCGTAGGAAAAAACGTGACTATAGGTAGGTACCTACAATACGTTTTGAACTTAACCTTTTTCTACATAAAAATCATGATTTACACGAACCTACACGTCATGCAAACGTTGTTCATATAATTCGTTTTGTTTAAACATAGTATTCGCTCAAATTTGAATTACTGAACGCGGAGATCGAGGAAATGGAATCCGCAGTCGTTCTCAAATTCCCGGAGCAAATTGGCTAAACTTCTTAAAGCGCTACCTATCAATTTCAGAAGACATTTCCAATTAAACTTCGTTGTGCTCTTTACTCCGCATCTTTGACTCTTTTACCAATTTAATATTAATGATGTATCCAAAAGTATCTACCTACCTATTTACATAATTATTGGTTATTGGATATACTCTGTAATAAATAATCACCAGCGCTGTTTATTTTTCAAAATTGAATATTGCTGTGAAATTCCGTGATGTAATGAGAATTTGAGCCTTGGTCCAGCCCGCAATCCCTCGGGTCCACGTGGCTCGGGCTTTGAATAAATTGTACGTTCGTGCCAGTCTTTATACACCTCATATTTTTATGTAGACCTACATACAAGAATTACAGCAAAAATAAATTGTAATGTATGCCATATTTTAAGCACAAAAGTAGCCGCATACATATTTAACCACGCGAAATATGTATTTATTTGAGCGTTGTTTATCTTTAAACGGCTGCTTCGATCAACTAATAGAGGGATACAACGGGAAATAGTCAATCGACGATCGATTACGAACCGCAGGACAGCAATTATCTGCCTACAATGTACGATTATTCGATTTTGCACACTTAAGCAAACTTACAATAACGTTATATTCCGGTTCAAATGGATAATCTTAATCGCTTTAGAATAAAGATCGGTTGTTAAATTCGCGTGGAATTAGTCATATACAGTGCCTAGAAATAGATATTAATTGATATGTTCGGCATTGTAGATAGAGCACGCTCTTGTTGTTAGTGTTCGTTAACTCAACAATGTGCCTACTATAAGCTTTGTGGTGCGGCCGCTCTCAACAGCGAGGGATCGAGACGTCTTTGCCTACTAATCCACTAATTGAAGTTGATGACAAGTACCTACAAGTTGTAGGTACCCAAGTTTATTGATTAAATGTTAATTTGCTACACTTTAATTAGTATCGAAAGTAGGAGTCGGTATCAAAGACGATTTGAAATTTGGGGAGAAGGAGGTAAGGTAGAAGTTGCGAAGTTGTGTAGGTAAGTAGCTCTTTCGTATAAATAAACGCTTCATACTAGTTCGATCAAAAGGATGAGACTGAAAACTCAATGTTTTCGTATTCTCTCTACGTAACACGACTGTATCTTTCATATTACTTTTATTTTTACATCAATTGACTTTTACCATTCGAACTGAAGTCTGAAAGTAACGGCGGATTGTTCGGTGCTGATAAATACCATATCCGACAAAATGTAGAGAGAAAGGTAAAAAATTCTCCTTATTTTCCGCGTTTCGCCTGGTAATTTGATTTGGGTACCGGGAGTGCAATAGTGACAAGCCCATTATTGAGTTTGTGCCAAACTTTGTAAACAGTGTGCGTGCAAACGGAAAAAAGATTCGAAACAGCGTTTTGATTAGTTTACTGTTTTATTTTCTTTTAAATTAGCCTTAATGTGACAGAGACGTATATATCGATAGCTATTTTTACATAACATGAATATAAAGTTCAGAGACTATATAACGGTGAAAAATTCTAATGTAATACACAACTTATTGGAATAATCTTGCCATTATTATGTCTAGAAATCTTATGCAAAGAAAATCTTTTCATTATGTGATAAAAATACAAATTAGATGAGAAAAGAACGACGCGGCGGCGCGCGAAAAACTTCATTAGCGCCGCGAGCGAGCGTGTGAATACTTTACATGCGAGAACATGCAGATGCGTATGAATGGCCTCACATGAATACCCACGTTTTTAGTTTTCACAACTTTTTGTTGCTCATATCATGTTGACAGCGTTAATTAGTAGCTGAGGGAAATATACCTACTATGGTCGCGTAGCGGTGCTACGAGCCACGCGCTCTGGAATCAAATTATTTCTACTTAAAGAGGTTGTAAACCTAATTTCTAAGTCAGAAACTTCTTTACAGCTTGTATAATAAAATAAAATAATTTCTTACTATTCCATTAAGCATTCCTTAGAAACATTCAAATTAAAACTTTCTGCTTCCGGTTCCTAATAAAATTATAAACATGACAGTAATGTGGTTGTGACGGTACGCGGTGGCACCGTCAATACGAAGTTCCCAACTCTAACTTGGAGCTGCTTCATTATGTATACGTTGCAAAGCCACAATTTTTTCCACGGTTTTCTAATTAGGCAGGTTGGTTCGTGTTGGCAGCTTATCCGACCAATTAGCATAGCAAACGAAGGAGCTTACACCGTGTGGTAAGGCGCGGCCTCATTATAAGGGGGTTGAATGATGCGAGCCGCACAGCTGCTTCCCGCCGAGCGCTCGCTGCTGTTATAATATGCAGCATCTATCTCATCAGCTAGAACTAGAATACAATCGGCTGCAAGCTGCAACATGACAGCCGATTTATGTCCCTCATTGTTAAAATTGTTTATCGTAGTTTTGGAATATCTATTGTTATGCGAGAACATAAAAGCACCTAGTTCTGTTTTGTGTGTAGGTAAACTTGATAAAACGTGCCCAAAATGTAATAAGTAGGAGTAACTTTTATTATAATCCGCAGTTACCAAGAAATTCAATTCAATTGTAAACGAAACTTTATTACATGGCCACACAAGACTGATAGGCGAAGTTAATTGAATTTATTTCGAATTGCTCTTTTCCAGTCCCGAGCTAATATTTATAGTGGACGATATTGCTTTTCGCATAATCGGTGGCTCATGTAGGTATCATTCGTAGCGTCTGACAATATAGCTCTATTATTAAGTCCCAATCGATAGCAGTCACGTTTGGGCGGTGGGCGGTTAAATACTCGCTCGAATTCCTATCTAGATTTTATTTTTCGATTGGGGGACACAATGTCTGGATGCCTACATTGTGTGACGCTTGATTGCGAAGTATGATTGCAAAATATGATTTGAATATTGATGTGAATGTTTATTTTTATGAATGTTCGTGTGATCAGCGATAAACGTCCATAGCATCTGTTACTAATAGGATGTTCTAAGATATCGTACGTAAGAGATGGCCAGGGATCTTATCAGAAATGTGCAGCGGCAGTATCATTTCACTTGCATACTAATAGCATAATTCTCAGATCACGAATTTGCAGTTGGTCGGTAGACGTGACAATTTTAGCAATATCCACCCAAAATAGTTTCGTTTACCAATCTACTTAGAGGAACTAATACGGCACGTACATTTATGGTGCCTACTTAGGTATAGCAAAACCTAATTAAAACAAAATCTAATACATACAGCAAGAAAGATCTAATCTAAGCTTAAAGTAACATCGAATCGTTGAATAATCAATAGTTTTAGGTGCACAGCTAATAGCTGATAGCGTTGAAAACACCTATTCTGAACAAACTAGGAGTATTTTCCAATTAAAGTTTTCCCATGAAGTTTGTTCATAGTAGGTACGTGACGCAGAACGAATTGGTGTCGCAGATGTCGATAGACAGTGTGCCGATTAGGCGTTTCGTGACACAGTTCTAAACTTAACGAATTGTTCAAATGACTATTTTATGTGAAGGGTTGCTTTTTTCATTTTTTTTGCTTTTTTATCCCGAAAGTAAACGAAGGTCTAAACATCTTCATTATTCAATAGTTTTTTTCAGCGTTGCGTGCTGAAACAAAATACACCAAACAAAAGCTCGATGTTTCACTTTTTGCCTTATGGTTGATATTTTCGGGGCTTTACACGTCGAGGTCTGTTAATTAACTTGCTGGACGCGAAGGCATTTTTCCTTTTCTGTTTTAAAATTGGCTCTTTCTCATTTCCTCGATCAATAGAGCTGTTACGTCACAACGTTGGCAATATTAGTGCGGTCGGTGCAATATCTTTAAATGAAACCTTCAGCTAGAGGCGGTTGTTCCGTGCTACTACCGCAACAACAAATTACTAGCGCCGAGTATCCGGAACCCAATAACATATTTTAACAGAATTTATTAAAATGAAACTTGAGTTTATATGTAAGCGGATTCAGAATGTAGTGAGTTTATTAATTTTAATGAAGTAGAGCGAGTATTTTTGAAAGCGTTAAAACGAGTTGGATTTGATGGCTTCTCTTTCGTAACTGCCTACTTACGTTGTCTATTAGGTGACTTTCATCAGTGTTCTAGTGAGCAATATCCAGTATACTCAAAATGTAAGAACAGCATATGACATACATACATATATGTCATGTGCTGTTCGTACATTTTCAGTGACGCAACAGTTACACAAACTAAGTTGTCGTGAAGGCACTCCCCTAGTGCTAGTCTCACGTATGCAAACATAATTTAATCTATCGTCATTCTAAATACACAGGACTCCCCCTGCCACATAAACTTATAATTTATTATATTGTTTATCGCTACGTTTTCAGTTTCAGTAAAAGTATTACAGAACCGAATTTCAGTCAAATAAATTTAACAAGGGTGTGGTATCCTATGGGAGAAACCCTTGTAAGCTATTTTATTTAGTTTTCGCCGAACTGGAACTATGAAGGAAAGTGGGGGAAATATTTGCTGGCCTCTACTTACGTAACCACTGCATATTTTTCGTACATAAATGGGTTTGAAAAAGCTCTTGAGTAGCCTTTACTTCGACATCGGGTAAGTATCTACGAAGCTACTTTATAACGTAAGCCAGTACACGTGTCCCCTTTGTAAACATCCGTGGAAGGGTAATGTATCATGTCGTGGGAAACAGTTTCTGGACATTACGAGATTAGTGAAGAGATTATACTAATTAAGCTAATACCCATTCGGTTTCTATTACCGACATGGGTACCTACGAAGGAAAGGATGTGAGCTGGTTATTAAATTATTATCTGTGTGGCTCCCACGCTGTTGTTGATAGGTCTTCCAGGCTCCAACCGTCTGCAAGAAAAAGGGAAAATAATGTCCATTATAAACTTGAAATCTATTTGTAGTAACATTAGCCAGCTTTTAACGACGTTGTAAAGAAAAAACTTTGTTGACTAAGGAAATATCTACTTTTACATTAACCGCATGTGGCAGTCAACGGCCTCATGAAACTGTTCGATACCACATTATATGGAGTGATAAAAATTCCGCTTTCGTGTGTCGGTATCGATTATAGCAGAACACATTAGCGCGATAGTATCAAAACACTTGTCGGCTCGTGTCGCCACTCTCCGGAATGGAGCAGCGACGGCCGCACCCCGGGGACCAACACACATGATACACCCTGATGATGATTATACAACCATTACTTGTATCAACATTTTGTGCAAACAACGGCACATGAGCTTTTTATAACTAAGTATATTTAGTGCGATTACATAAAAAATACCAACACCCGCAGAAAATGAGAAAATATAAAGTCGGCAATGAAACACAAAATGTTTTTAATTCCAAAATACAATAGTAGTTAAGTGAAAAATACAAAGCGATAAACACAACACAAATACCTGCCGCTGAATTCCAGACGTTATTTGAATAAAGGCTGTATTTTAACAAAAACTTTAGCCGCGCTTGTAATTCAAACGAGAAAAAAGTGTTTTTGTATTGTTTGCGTTTCAGCATTAGCGTGGAAACTAGCCGGCATTTATTCTATTTACGAGCTACCCGTTGCCACGATCCAAGTTGTATAGTTGAATCCTGTCGCCTGTCGGGCAGGCTCTGTGAATAGATCGGCTTAATACGGCTCGCGGAGCCTCCATTTGCATAATGGACGCAGACAACGCCCTTCGAACGAAACTTGCAAAGCAACCGCCAAATCGAACAGTTTCGTGTGAAACAGAGCGGCTTTGTGAAACTATTCCACGTTTTACAAACACAACATGAAAATGTTACTTTTATACAGAGGGCAACTGAAAGACACGAAAGCTGGTCGACCGTTTGCCGAGTCACGCAACGGATTGAGCGATTTTGAATTAACCCACTTTCAAAAGTTCATAACGCCCTGTGTAGGTACCTCAACACCATGCTAGTGTACACACTACTTATTTATTTATAATATCGGCTAAACCATAAAGTAGTTCAGCATGTGCGTGAAATATTTCGAAACGCATTGTTTAATTTAGCTAAGTGTTGACATAAACTGGATTAGTGAAATAACAAACAAGGGCCCCCGGCCAACTGAATACTATGTAGGTGGTTTAAAATAAAAACTTACGTATATTGGTAGGTATATCGCTAACTTAGCGCTGTTTTTCTTATAGCCGGAAGCTATGACCGGAAGCCATTTTCATAGACATACCTAATTGGAATTTCTTTGACCGAAGAATTTCTTAACGAAACAATAAATTCCGTTGCTGATCAAAGTATCTAATGTTGCTCAGAGAAAGATTTATAGAATCCAATTATTTATCTCAGAACAAGTTTGAATGAAATTAGTATTTGTAGCTACTAAGCAGGGTCTGGTTTACCTAATCTTAATTACATTAGGTCGTCGAATTGTTATTCATTAATTCATAGTTAATTTAGCCTTTGTCTAATAAACATAGATAACAAGTTGTTTGGTTGGTAGCAATTTTACTTATTGCGTAACTTAAGATATTATTCAGTTTATTTAATAAAAATTTTGTTTGTTTCAGGTAATGAACCCTTCGTTATCAAGGACGTTTCTCTTCGCCAGCTTGTCACACACGAGGTTTGCGCACACCTACGCGACGATCTCTTTGCCCAATGTTTTCTTTGTAGATGCCAATCAAATTTCACGCTTGTCGAGCTCTCAGGCCAACATAGCATTTCTTTGTCGTTCGACGGTACGTAGTCGGTCGTCCTCAGTTTTTATCGCGTTTCCACGTGCTCCTCCCGTCATTTGCGAACCCTTAAGCGGCCCGGTGTCGACAATGGACTTTTTATCGACGTACCGCCTTTACTGTCGTGCACATACGCATCGTTTGCCGGTCATAAAGTTCCAAGCGACGCGGCTTGTCTACCGAGCCGTGGAATTTTGCTGCTCTCATGATGTTCCTACGGTCGTTTGCTCACAGCATATCTATGACTCTTGAATTTTAACCAATTTTTACATAAAATGATATCGCATGAGGTGCGAAATGGAGTAGCGGTTTCTTTAAAATTGAAAAGAAAGCTTTCACCTCTCGAGGAAAGGATTAACTCAATTTGTAAGTCTCACACTTTTGTAAATGGTATCTTTCGACTTGATTCCACTTAACGATTCTTTCGACTTTCAAAACGCTTTCTGTAACTTCAGCTAAGTGCGAAGACTTGTGCAAGAATTGAAGATAAAAAATAATTTAGTAGCCTCGTCCTGGAGGACGTTATCTGTGTTGGGTGCGCGTGGCGCGGCGGCGCGGGCGGCGGGGCGCGGCGGCGGCGCGGCGGCGGGTTGCGTGTGTTTACCCGCTCGCCCTCACAAAGCAACCCAATATATCAAGTTGTCGGCTCGACTTTACCGTGAGCCGCAAGATGTTGCTACTCGAGCCGCTGTTTGTCAAGTTGCGCTACGCGACGCCCGCGCCCTTACTATACACAGTATTGTTCGCCTGAAAACCGTATAATACTAGCAAACATTAATCATAGTTCCACTATACCTTCTTCATATTTTATCCGATACGTATTGAACGGATAAAACTGTGACAAATTTTACTTTTATTCTAAGTTTGTAGTTCGTAGCTTAGGTGTTCCTATAAGAATAGCTTAATACAGCCGCCTACTCTACCGCCAATTCAGTTGGAGTGGAAATGAAATAAAAGTGTACAAATCACGCGTGAAATTGAGTTCGACCCGATGCTGAAGTCATTGTTCGCTTGGGAAGCTGGCTGCCACTCCGACGACCGACATATCGGCACAGGAACCCCGGCGGCCCCCGCTTCGAACAACTTTTTTTTAACCGTAACATGTTTTCGAAACTCATTTAGATTTTAAACGGCGCGGCCTCTAATAGATGCTCTTCAAATCATTCACATATATTCTGAAAGAAAATGGTGTCAACATATTTAAAAATCTTCGAAAGGTTTGGGAAGTATCGTGTTGCCATGACATTCGGGATGTGTAAAAAAGCTTGGAAGGATACATAATTCAAAAGTCAGGATTCTGGAGCAGTCGGTGGGCGGGCTAGAAGTGTACAAAGTTTCATGTTTTCAGCCCGGACGGCGCCCTCGGGACTCATTTATCTGCCAACACAAGGGAAAGAGATAATTAATTGAAATTATGCTGTCAGGTTCACGTAATTTGCACACGTCTGCAAGTCTAAATTATTTTCAAGATTCAATATAGGTAGTTTTAAAGTTTCAAAGTTCGCGCACACAGACTCCGCGTAGCTGTTTGTGCTACGGCTACGAGTAATGAGGGAGATCGTTTGAAATGCAGAATGTGTTAGTTGCATGCACTAAATCTTTTGTGACAAAAGGAGCGGTGTATGAGCGCTGGGAGGCGCGGACGTCACGCTTCAATGTACGCACATACATTACCCACATTAGCATCAACGAGATTGCATTCCCGTTGTAAATGGAGGCAATATCGGAGTGACGGCAGGTCGTAGTGCAGGCGCGCTTCCTCGCAGGGCGCCGGGTCATTTCCATATTATTCGTGACACGTCCGGTTATGTAAATGGTTCCCGTGCCGAGTGCCGACGCCGATGCCCGCTTGCCAGTTCGCACGCTGCGCTATCCGCACCCGAACCTGAACACGTTCGATCCACCTATCACTTCATTTACCCTGTCACGTCTTGTAAATATTTCTTTTCGTCAGCACAGTTTATTAATGAAACAATACCCGGCCCCGCATTTATATTCAGCACAGATGCTTGGAAAATAGAAGGACATAAGCTCCATTTAGCTAATGTCATTTTATGGTAGTCGTCAATTTATACATTTGTCTGGCTTTCGTCCATGCTCTTTGAAATATCCGTCTAATAGTACTCTCTCTAATTTAAGATTCAAATATTGTTTGCTAATACAGTTTGAACTGAAACTGAGAACAGTTTCATCACTACTATTCCAATTATGTAGCTATTCCAATAATGTAGCCGTCTGCGGTTTTGCTCTCTGTCCATAAAACCTCAAATTAAAGCTATTACAGCGTTAAATTAAAACCCAACCACAGCTGCATATCAATCTGGGAGTTCATCCATATAAAGATTATAATAATAATACAAGTCCCGTATCGTCATCTGCCTAGCCTTTTCCCAACTATGTTGGGGTCGGCTTCCAGTCTAACCGGATGCAGCTGAATACCAGTATTTTAAATGGAGCGACTGCCTATCTGACCTCCACAACCCAGTTACTGGGTAATACGATATCCCTTGGTAAGACTGGTTGTCAGACTTTCGGGCTTCTGACTACCCGTAACGACTGTCAAAGATCCACGAATGACAGCCGGGACCAACGGCTTGCTTTACGAGGCACGGAGGGGTCACGGTATGTAAAGATGGTCACCCATCCACAGACCAACCGCGGCAAGCGTAACTTAACCTGATCGATCGACCTTTGCGGCTGTAATTATTTAGCCACGGGCCCCTCTAGTCCCGTATAAATACCTACGTATTAATAATAGTCTCATCAATGAAGTTTTAATAATGTAGTTAGTCGGAGCATGGTTACGTCGCCACTGAGCAGGGGGCACACCCGCGTCGTGTCCATTCATCGTGTCTTTTATTATTTAGATAATGCTATGTCGTGGACACGCACTTCTCATTACTACACTAAGTAAGACACTAAGTACCTACGCTAGTAAGTAATACTCATGTATTGAATTTTAAATACATAATAAGCCACTTACCTACTTAACTTGACATAAGAAAACATAACATACATGAGCTTTATTTTACAACTAGCTGTGCCAGTGACTTTGTTCGCGTGAATTTCGGAAAACAATAATGTGTCTTTTTACTAAATCTTTTTCTTAAATAAAAGTAGCCTAAGTTTTCCTTATAAGTAGGTACTCTAGGTACAAACGCCAGCATATCAAGCTACCCGAAACTGTCAAATTTTCCCAATCAACTTTGAACGTTATGCTTTAGCGATAAAGTTGAAAATCTATTAAGGCGAAGGCGCCAGGGTAGCCCCCGAAATTATTTTTTTTTACTTTTTTGCAATTTGCCGGTCAGTATTAATTTGTACGTTGATTAAAATATGATTCGCGGCCGTGACAAATTATGTATTTACAGAAATTATGATCATGAAAGTCATCAACACAACACTCTAAGACCAAGTAATCCCCAAGAATGACTATTTCATAAAATCTTGACGTTTGGTTGGTAAGTATTACTGATTGTAATGATTATAATTTTGTAAATACATATTTGTTACGACCGCGAATCATATTTTAATCACATCACACATTTTGACGGGTTATACGAACATAAATCTAGGGAACAGCTGATTTTTTTTTCGCAATTTTAGGTTTGGTCCCATAGTAAAAGTTGTTCATAATCATGAGTACAATGACGTCTTAAGAGGTTGTTAATGTTTTACCAATAACCCTGTATACTCGTATATGCATTTAGTAAAAAGCTGTTATTTTGACATTACAAACAGACAATTCAATTTTATTTATTTGTATGTATAGATCGATTAGATAGAAGGCAACAAAAACCTTTCCATAAAGTTTTATGGTCATACAGTCAATAAGCCCTAAAGAAACATTTTGCTGCTACTCGGTATCTGCTACTGCAAGCCTGCACATCTTCCGAGCCATAAAGCACCCTAACGTTTTATTGCAGCAGGGAAAGTCTGTTATGTTTGCAGAGATTTAAGGCAGACAATAGGGTTTAGGACGATTTGGTATCTACAAAAGCATTTTGCAGAGCATTAGGCACCTATTGTACTAATACTAAACTAATGTAGGTACACTATACTTACTTGCTTTTATTCATTAGTGGAACACGAACGAGTACCCGAACGTTAATTAACTCAAAGCTCACCATTCAGTGGTCACAAAACCATGCGATAATACCCTTTACTCGCAGGTACGTTCACCAGATAATACCTTTATCCTGATTCCACGTCCGTCTAATCAACTCGAATTGCTATTACAAAAGAAATGGAAGAAAAATGCTGCCTTTTGAAGCGAAACCCTGTAATTCTAGCTACTTTAGTATTGCTTTCACGTTTACATTTTTTATTATTATGGGTTTATTTATAAACAGCTTTGTTTTTCGAGTTCGTGTTCTACGTAATGGTTATTTAACCGTCACCATCCGATTAACTTTTATAATAATATTATGAAATCCGTTGTTAATATTTTACAATAAACGAATTAAGTGGGGTTAAAATGTTTAGCATTTAAACACTAATTGACATTTATGGGAAATTATGCCCCAGTGTTTTGATTGTGCGTATAATCATAACAGTATATAACTGGCCTAGCACGTTATGTAAAATAAGTGGACGTAGGAGAAAACGTTTAATCGACCGGTTAACGTTCCAGAGATTTTAGTCCTTTGAGCCATGATAGCACGCTTCTTTTAACAATTAGAGCATCGTGCATCGTCTCAAATATGTACAAGAGAAGATGCCTGAAATTTGCCGTAGTTCAAATAAAACGTATTCCCAGTAGACGCCGCCGTGCCCAGCAAAGCGAACTTCCCGTTTACCTCTCGGCATCTCTAATGCGCACTCACTTTAATTAAATTACTGATCGAGCAATCGAGAAGTGCACCGGAACCCTCAAAGAGCTGCTGCGGCACTGGAGCCGTGATCACGAATATCGATTTACACGAGTTCTTTAAAAAATCATGCTTTACGTTCAAACGGAGCTCAGAGCTTTATCGGATTGATTGAAAGGCCTTTACTCCGATGTAGTTTTAAAACAGGCAATTTGCGTTTTGCGCTGTTATGTCAACTCAGCAAACGAAGTCGGTACTAAGGGCTCTGCTTAAGTGACATGAAAGAGGGTTTGTTTGATATGGAATGGTGATAACAAATCCCTGACATTATCGCGTCTAAGTCGTGTGAGAATCGCCGAATATCTGGGTTCAAATAAATCGCTCACAATCGCAGAGCTTACTCTTCGTCCCAACGAGCGAACAAATTAATTGAATGTAATCGTGTGTGTTACTCGTGAACACTGCGTGCTTTAAAACGTAAATGATCTTCTAAAGCGTTTTGAATGCTTTCATTGAGTGTTCTTGCTCGTTTACAGCTCGGTTTACTCATTAATTTTCTTGTTATACACGGATAACAGATTCTGTGTTGAATATCCCTCATTTAGGAGTAGTGTGATTTTGATACCCATGAGTTTAGGCTGCAAAGAAAGTAGACGCACAAAAAGACTTATGTTTAATGCTTGGAATTGCATGTGTGACGAATGGTTTTAATTAAATTAAAAGCTTTCATAGTTTGCAATATCAGATATGATATTAAAGTAGTAAAGGGGAGCCTTGTAGGCTGTCTGAAAACATTCGTTTGTACTTACAGCGATAGGATCACGTTACGTGACATTACACGGTATTGGAATCATGGGATTCCCAGCCACGGGGTGCAGTCAGCCGTGTTCCTGTGGCACCCAGACACACCTCACCCTTGTTACAATGAACTCAGGAGCATTTAATTATGCAAACAATTATACACCAAAATGTATCACCATAGAATGATTACTCAACTTTTAATAATAACAAGCTCTTATCGTAACAAATGGCACCCGTCACAATTTCTAAACAATTGGTTGATTGTAATGCGTCCACATTTAAATTGAGATTCAATGGATCGTCGAACAAAATGGTCATTACTTCCAATTGAGCCAATAACTGTGGTGTAATCAATCAAATACGATGTCTTTCTATATGTTTCACAATTCATAGCAAGCCATCATGGCTGTTCCACATACCTATAGGCGAATAAAGCGAGTCGTCTGTCTAGCCTTTTCCCAACTATGTTGGGGTCGGCTTCCAGTCTAACTGGATGCAGCTGAATACTAGTATTTTACATAGAGCGACTGCCTATCTGACCTCCACAACCCAGTTACTGCAATGGGTAATACTATACTTACGCCTTGGTAAGACTGGTTATCAGATTTTCGGGCTTCTGACTAGCCTTAACGATTGTCAAAGATCCACGAATGACAGCCGGGACCAACGGCTTAGCGTGCTTTCCGAGGGGTCTCGGTATGTAAAGACAGTCACCCATCCATAGGCTAACCCCGGCAAGATCAATCGACCTGTACGGCTGCTACTATTCAACCACGGGCTGTTCGGCGAATAAAGCGTGTAACAAGATCATATTAAATTAGCTAGCGAAACTCGGCAAACGTGATGTATCAATATCTAAACCTGTTAAAATTAATATAAAGAACTAGCTGCGCCCCGCGGTTTCACCCGCGTAAACGTCGATCCCGTGGGAATATCGGGATAAAAATTAGCCAATATGTTAATCCAGGGTGTCAGCTACCTCCATACAAAATTTTATCAAATTTGGTCCAGCCGTTTGAGCGTGAAGAAGTAACAAACATATAAACACACACAAACTTTCGCCTTTATAATATTAGTGTGATTTTATTGATGTTTTTTTTTGGGGTTAAAAACCGCTGGTAGTGTTGTTACTTGAAGAAATCTGTTTTCTTTTGTTTCATCGTATTTAGATACCTACCCATCACATCTGTGAAAATTACACAAAAAACTGATATTTTCTGGTGTCTGTGATACAATGATTTTCTTTCATTGGTCCAGGCACCAACGATTCACTTTTTCTCTGTAATATTCATTTTCAGTTGGAAAATGGTTTTAGTGAACCTTAAATGTGTTTTTTCTGAAATATATTTTTCTATTTTTATTATTTTAAGTGACTACAATAACCGAAGTTAGTGTTTGTTTTGATATCGATACTCATCACGTGTATGGAGTTTCACTAGCTAATTTAATCTGACCCTTTATTTCCGTCACGTGAAATACTATATGACGTGAAACATAAAACCTTTTATGGGTAAAGGTAGTAGGTACACATTTCGGCTCGCGAGATTCAACAAAAATTGGGAACGTAAGGAACAAGTTTTCCGCGGTGAAAATACGGCCGTCTAACAAAGAAGTTACCTCAGGAAACAAAACACAGGGAGTATGAAGGGACTCATACAGTGACAATAACTGTGAGAGCAAAGAGAGTGCATCATCATCTTGCTTTGTGTCGCACAACCTCATGCACTTAGCTCTGCTGCTAATGTATCAATCTTGCTGATGGACAACTTTCAGCATATATCTCTCGCGAGTCGCAATCTCAAAATTATCCCACCTAAGCCTTCTGAAAAGTAACTTTGAGTCCCGTTGCTTCAATTTTAAACAACTTTATTGTTCGGAACAGTTTGTCTGAAAATAAAAGGTTAACTTGTCTGTTAACAAAGTTTTGCGAAATCATATTGCTTTTATTTGATACAACAAAGCCGCGATTGTTGCTTACAATCACAATCGAATCTATCAGAGAATTTATTCTGGGTGTTTTTAGGTTTTCTGCGGCATTCTCTTTACACAAATATTT
The DNA here is from genome assembly GCA_916614155.1 of Mesoligia furuncula. Classification (NCBI taxonomy): domain Eukaryota; kingdom Metazoa; phylum Arthropoda; class Insecta; order Lepidoptera; family Noctuidae; genus Mesoligia; species Mesoligia furuncula. Next base: position 12,078,518 of record OU744803.1, on the reverse strand, counting down.
CAAATGAATGGAGTCTCGTAACGAGGCGAAACGGATTCTCTAAGGATTTCCTCACTGTTGTTAAATCCGGAGAGTTTACACAAATCTCACGTTTGGTGTAGGCGCGGCTGCTAGCGCTTGTTAAAATATTTCGCTTTATTTCCATAATCCTATTTCTATTCCTTTATTCGTGTCATGCATTCATTTTATAGAACGTGAATTTATTTTATGAACAATAAATTTCAGAAGTAAGGGTCAATAAGTTAAATTACACAACTGTTCCCAAGCTTTCAAAAATGCAAATCACTGTCGATAGTCAATAGATATGTAATAAAATAATCATGAATAATCGGGTTCTTCATAAGCCACTTGTCTCATTGTGGTACCTATGGGCATGCATATAGTGAGTGACGCTTCCCTGCTGCGTCGGCGGCGCACGCGCAGCGGGAGGGCGCGTTACTTACAGCAATTGGTCACGATTACAATTTCACTGACCGTATAAACCCTTATTTAAAATAATATAGATGATTTTTTTATGTAACGCGCGAGTCGTTTCTGTCAAATGAAACGACAGTAAAACCCCTGTTCATTTCATCTACTCACTGAACAACGATGTTTCTCAACAATAATATCAAAAGAATGCGTCCCATAAATTTATCGGTTCTGAACGGAACAGTTATTCCATGGATCGGCGTAGTTTATCACAGTTCATGGTAATTTTGTAAGCTGATATCATAAGTATCTGGCAACAAAATTGTCGCTACTTATGCTGAACACGGCTATGACCCCATTCCTGATACATAGAGTTGCTGTAGGTACCTACTCTATATAGGTTACCTGTTGTTGGCGCTACCATGTTTTTCAAATGTTTACAGCAAAATTTCTGGTAAAGAAATTTTAGAGCTTTGTGGATACTCGTAAATTTTGTGTTTAACACAAAAGGTCAACTATTATATTTTGTCTTTTCTTTTCTCTTTATAAGATTTTCTTCTTTGGTGATACAATGATAATCAAAAACAAATTGTAGATAATGGCGAGTTTTCGCATTTCAAAAAGTATTTAGGTATGTATTTTACCATTTATGCACACACATATAAAAAGGCAAGAAAAGACACAATAGAAAAGTAGGTAAGTACAGACGCCAGCACATCTAGTTACTACAATCTGTTTTTCTTTAATAGATTCTCAATTTTATCGCTAAAGCATAAGGTTCAAAGTTGATTGGGAAAATTTTACAGTTTCGGGTAGCTTGATGTGCTGGCGTCTGTACCTAGAGTACTTATAAGGAAAAAAAAATAAAAAAAAATAGCCCGTCTGTCTGTTTGTTCCGGCTAATATACGAAACGGTTGGACCGATATTGACGGGACTTTATAAGGAGTGTGCTTATTTAAAAAGAAATCCCTTCCAGCATACTTACCTGCGATAGGACAATAGATAGTGAGAAGTATTTGTAGGAGAACTACTAGCATAATATAAGACTACTCCTATCCTATTAACCTTTTGAATGTCTTAAGTTACACAGTTCGACATCAGCAATTGTCTTTATATTGTGTCTCATCGAATGCCGTAATTGCATTCGATGAGTTAAGTAGGTTATACTTAGAATTTAATTTCATTATTACACATTTAAATAATTTATACACTTAAATATTTAAAATTTAAACATTTAAATATTAACTTTGAATATGTAAAAAAACCTACACGAGCTTACGCCGCGGTATCAACAGCGTAATACCATTAATACCAATAGGTTTCGTTGCCATTCCTTATATTCGTATTTTACAACAAACTATTAATTGGTGCCTAAAACAAAAGCCGGAGTTAAACGATTGCCATACTGTCGGAATACCTTGGTCAGCGATGGCCGAAGTTAAATTGGTTTGCCAGGACACAGAATTAAGTTATATACCTGTGCCTGTGCGGTGCCCAACCTGGCACACAGTGCACGCCAGCTTGTTGGCAAATTGGCAATTTTAAGCCATTGCATGTTCCTTTATAGGATTAATTTTCTCCTCTGAAAGCAGCTTTTGGGCTTAATCACTTAAACTTCGTTAAAATACACTGAGTCTTGTAGTTAGATAATGTTCATTAGTTGTCCTAAGTTATGCGTGCCAATTATATTAAAAAAAGTCTTTATTAACAACGACAAACCTCCTTTGAACCGTCATCCTCGTCATCGTCGTCTTTGAGTGGCCATTTGTAATTCCAACCAGCGATAAATATTCAAATATTTTTAATATCACCTTTTTCGACAAAATGTTGACAAATGAGGGATGCGCATACAAAGATCAAGGGTAGGTACCCTCCCTTTATTTGCATTTAGATGGGTGCGACAAGTTATTGTGGAGTGCGGGGAGGCGGTCTTGGCGACCTCGGCGAGTGAGCCGACTGAGCCCAGTCACCGCCTGCTTTACCCCACGACTAATTACCGACACTAACAGTAAACCTATGTAATTGCCAATTAAAGCCAAAGGCGTAAACCACGTAATGCAGATAGGTAACGAGTAACGACATAACATCGACCTGTGTAAGAGTATTTGCGCAATCAGTCTAATCCCTTCAGAATGTTTTATGAGACTAATCTTATCGATAATTGAATAAATAAACATGTAAATATCTTGTAGAATGCGACTTTGCAGCCAACTTTACAAGCCATTAAGCCCATTTGCCTAATGCCTGTTCAATATATTCGGTTGAATAAATAGTAATGCGGCGATAATGTCGTAACGGCACGCAATGAAGAGAAAACTTTCCCGAGTGTTTATCAAACAAAACAGCTGATGTAGCACATCATATCCAAACAGGTGGCCAGTAGTAAATCTCTGTCATCAAACATCGGATAAGGGTCTACCGTTAGGCGGCAGTGACAAGAAGTGTCTTCACAGGCACCGCTCAGCCCGTACGTCGGCCAAACGATCGCTCGGAAAATATGGAAATTTCTTAGTGCTTAGGTACATACTATGTTTAGCTTATTCCTTCACGCTCTGCTACAAAGTATGCTATATTATGGTTATGACTAAACTGTCACTAACAAGTTTCTACGCGTTAAATCATCCACAATGAATCGGAAACCTTATACGACGAAGTTTGCCGGACTCTACAGTTACTCATATAAATCATTCTTAATTTGAGTGTACAAAAGTACGTCCATTCTACGCAGGCCTACGCAAGTTGTTCACAATGATTAGGAAAAGCGCATACAGCCGTCCGGTCCCACGGCACGACACTACAAGACGGATTGTAAACAAGACAAGAATGTGCGGGGGCGATCCATCTCCGGCCAGGGATTCACGACGATTAGTTGTTCCTTAAAGCAATAACCTGTGAAATGGTTCCTGTTACTAATTTTACTTAATCCATTCTCCGGCAAGTACCCAACTACCCGCGAGGGATAATCCTGTCTTAGGTGTGGGTTGCTTGATGAATACATTTGGTTAGATTGAATTATGAACGGCAATATCTATGAATAAATCTGGAAGGTAATTTGACTATATTGGCTGTTTGAATACATAACATAAATATCTCGGAAATGTAACTTAAAAGAGCAAGATACTTTAACGAGCCCTAATTTGAACAATTTAGTACGAAAATCAGTGTGTAATTTGGGTATAAAAATTTCTGTTCCACAGAAACGACGTCTGGCTGTTTTCAACCCCTAACTAAGCCCTAAAGTGTTATGTCTCCTTTCTTTTACACCATTTATTTACAATAATCTCGAGTTAACGAGTTTTTTACAAAATATGCTAGGGGTGAGAATCTAATGCGTTTCAAAAACAAATAGGGTACGAAATGTTTATCAAACTTAATTTCCCTAGGTGCTTAGATGTTGCACAACAAACGTAAGTTTTTATACCTGCTACAGCCGCTGTTGAATTATGTAGTGAGGCGTAAATTATTTCGAAGGAACATATTGCGCGTATAGGAGCTTTTCATAGAAGCACACTTGAGGTCGAGTGCTCAAGAGGTTGACGTCCCTAGAACGTCTCGTCGAGTAGCATGACGTGTATCGCGGTTACAGTTATACTTACATGCGGAAGGGGTTATTAAGAATAAATAACAATACCACAAACAATCGAGAGTGGTTCAGCTCGACAAGGACCAAGGCTCGAGTGTATGATGTCATTGAGGACGGAAGAGTTGACAGCCTAAATAATATAATGTTTTGCTATCGATATTGAAGGATGGATGAACCACAATTATTGGTTTGCTCATACAACATTCGCGCAAACTGTTTAGATATGCCAAACAAGAGTTTTCGTATTACTTAGGTGGTAGGTATAATTTAGGATAAGTTATGATTTTTTTTTTTGGTGGGAAATCATCAAGTGACCCCCCGCTCGGGGTGGAGCGGAAGGCGGTGTCAGACTCTTACTGACTAAAACCCACCCGTGTGGTGGTTTTTCCTTAGCCCTTTATGTTCCGGGCCAGCGGTAACCCTTTCGGAAGTAATGATAATGTCGTAATAGAATGTTCCCAGCACAACCAATGTTTAAAATAATTATAACAGACTAGCTTCTGTCCGCGACTTCGTCCGCGTAAAATTTCACCCACCGACTATTCACCCTCTTAGGGATGGAATTTCGAAAAACCCTTTCTTAGTGGATACCTAGGTGAAGAGTACAAAGAATACACCCTCCGAATTTCATGTCTCTTGGACCAGCAGTTTAGACTGTGCGTTGATATATCAGTCAGTCAGGACTTTGAAATTTATATACATATATGTATATGTATAGGTTTTTGGTCCAAGTATAAATACCGAGTTTCGAGTTAATCGGACCGCGTGTTAAAATTCTTCCATACACATTTTGACACTCCCAATCCTCCTTTAGGACCCAGTTTAGAAAAACAAATGCCAAACTTCATAATTTACCTAGATCAGTATTCGTGCCTAGTTTCAAGTTTATTGACCAAATGAATAAGATTTTTCATATAAAATGTATTTCCGCTTTTCACCCCCACAGGGGTGGAATTTTGAAAAATTGTTTGGAATATATTCATTACTTGACTCAAAGATTATTTATACGAACTTTTGAGTTAATCAAGCCATGCAGTAAAATCCTCCCCTGTATAATTAGCTACCCCTTTTCACCCCGTTAGGGGTACATTTTCAAAAAACCCGGATACACGTTATTTTTTATTTTATACCGAGTTTCGAGTTAAATTTTGACACCTCCCCATCCCCCTTTAGCGGGTAGTTTAGAAAAACGAAAAATGCTAAACTTCGTAATTTACTTAGATAAGTATTCCTGCCAAGTTTCAAGTTTATTAACTCAAGGAATAAGATTGTTCATACAATCTTCCATCCCCTATTTAACTCCCTTAAGGGTTGAATTTCGAAAAATCGTTCCTTATTCCTTGTCTACATTATAAAGGGAACCTCTGCAAAATTTCAGCTTTCTAGGTCCAAGCGTTTGGGCTGGGCGTTGATGAGTCAGTCAGTCAGGACTTTTCTTTTTATTTATATAGATAGATAGATATAGATTTCACCTTTTACCAAGATGTATACTTCACGAGCAGTTCCATTATAACTTTTTAATCGTATAATTAATCTGGATAAAATAATGTAACATGAAAATCCACAACTGAAACTGTCGGCTCACCACAGCTAATAAGACATCCATTCGAGTTGAGCAATCTTCAAATTCGAATCCGTATCCGAGAAAGGTCTCGAACAAGAATAATGTCGTGCGTAACTGTTCAGCTATTCGTTGATCACAGATATTAGTATTATGGCTGTAGTTGATGTAGTCGCATTCCACAAGGAAGTCTATTTTAGACATTGTTAAATCACCATTCGTCCCGTTTCGTGAGTCAGGCGTAACATGTTCTGAGAAACTGTCGCCAGTAATACGTTATGTACGGTGTCGTCGACGAGGCGCGCATTCTTGTTAACATTGCACGTCTCTGATGCACATTTTTCCTTTATGTGACAGTACGTCATGAAATGTAGTAGGGTCCTTAGCAATATTCCTTTCTGAATATTGCAAATACAAATGGAAAGTTGTATTTGAAAACTTCTGCTTGTAACACAATCGATCACTTATGTTTAAATATTCTTTAATAGTTTGTTGTAACAAAAACTTAGAAATAATGTACAGTGTCTCTGATCTCAACACCGACTTAATTTGATAAAAACTTTCCCCGCTCCGAGACTGCCAACAAAAGTTTCGTTTCAAAGTGGTGTGTGCGAAAAAAGTTGCTCTCCTTCCATATTGCTACAGTGTCAATCCATCAAAGTCACGTCCGCGAATCAATACTCCCTCGTACGAGTATGTTACATAAAAAGGAATACAATGTATACGGTGTGACAAGTCTGTTGTCATAAAACCACTGACATAAGGGCCCGCGCTCATGAATACTCACCGTTGCATTGTCGCAAGCCGAATCCGATGTCGAGTTATTGATGGCACGTAATGATGCTCGTTTCGAATACATCCGTTGCTCATATTGAACGAGAGAAAATGTCTTTGTTTTCAATATCTATCAAGTTCACTTCCTTGTGGTTATGGGGTAAAGGATCCGAGGTATCGCTTTCAGGCTGTTTTTTCTTCGCTTTGTGCTAATGTTTGGTGATTCTTTCTTCCTGTACTTACTTGTATTATGTAGGTACATTTTATTATATTTTTTTTACCTAGTGTTTTTATTGTAACATCGGAATATACAACCAGTATTATAATATATCAACAGCATCACATGACTCCTACATGTTGTATGCTTCGTCAATAAGGACTTGAAATATAGAAGAAAATATACATATAGGCATAACAAGAAACCGCTACAAGTCTCCAACCACAACATGTTGTTGAGTTGATTGTATTTGATACCCGAACAACAGATTGAATTCAGTGCCATACATATGCGCTGAGGCTGTAACAGTGATACGTACTGCGGATTCGCTGTGAAATTGAAAAAGGCAAACAATTTATTTAGCAGGCCACCCTTGCCCGTCCGCTGAGGGTACGCCATTATTTTTTACGCCGCCTCCTTCACCTCAATTTTTCCCAGTTTATTGTCGTTTTATACAAATTTTAGGAGCTATTCGATTCGGTTTTGCTTAACGAATATTTATTTTATGATGAGATCTAACCAAAATATTTCCGCGGATCGCGGTTAACTTTTTATGTCTTGCTGAAAACAAACATTAGGCCCATGTTTTCAAACGACATCGTGCGTCATTGCACGCCTTCCCATATTTTGAAATGCTTTTGAAATGAGTTTTCCTTAAATAAAAACATATTTTTCCCTTTCAATGTTTATATTCCTTATACATATTTTTGTCCTTAACTGAGGAGAAAAGTGAACGAGTAAGTAAATCAACAGTAACGATCCCTCGGAGCCATGAGCGTCGTATCCAATAATGTATAGGATCGGAAGATTGCAGTGGTGACAAGGTGGTAATCCATCGCCGAGCACCATTAACTAACCCATTTCGTTCGGTTCACTTTTACGACTCTAACTGAAGATAAGCAGTTGATACGTTTTACGTACTTACGTCTCTCCTTTATTTCTCAGTCAACATGGAACCCTAATGACAATTGAACTTGGCATACTCAAATAGTTCTTTTTAGGGTTCCGTACCTCAAAAAGAAAAAACGGAACCCTTATAGGATCACTTTGTTGTCCGTCTGTCTGTTTGTCAGTCAAGCAAGACCCTTTATCTCGGGAACGCGTGGAGGTATCAAGTTGAAATTAAAACTATATACAGTCCCTTGAAGCTGTAAAAAAATGTAACTTCTAAGTTAACGTAAAAAAAAGATACGGCGGTTTATGCCGCAAAAAACGTATATTTCGACACTCTCAAAGGAATCAAAATTTATAGGGTACTTCCCGTTGACCTAGAATCATAAAATGTTACAAGAAGCAATGTCATGTCGCACAAGTAAAGGAAAAATTCGAAAACCGTAAATTTGTAGTTACATACTCTACAAATTTGTACTCGGTCCGACTCGCACTTGGCCGTTTTTTTTTAATAAACTCTAGGACTGTTCTTGTTCAAATAGCTAAACGAGAGTTATATTGTACTTATTGTTAGATTAATCGGCACGCAAACCGTACAAAATTTCAATAGAATCAATAAAAACAAACGTTAGTAAACACGAAGCGTGCTCGCTAATCAGCTTCCAATATATGCGTCAACAAACAATGTTTGAACATACCTACACACAAATGTACGCCCCTGTATCGGATCTATCTAATGTTTTTGGATCCGTGTATCTCTAAATAAAAACTCGTATAAAATTCATATCAAAAAGCGTTCACATCTCCATTACTGACATGGATCATGTCAATATGGAGGTACATGGATTCTATAACACACTCGTGTAGGGAGGATAATTCAAAGACATTTTCTCTAGCAAAAATAATTTGTTATGCATAAAGAGTCACGTTAGCTATTGTGTTCATCGAAGCAACGGATAGGAAAATATGCTACGAGTATCATCAACTACTGGTCTGATAAATAACATTCTGATAAATAGCATTATGTGTCAATGTAGGAGTACATTGATACGTAAAGCTGTTTCACAGACCATCAGACATGCTCTTATTAGGGTTCCATTGCCAAATGGCAAAAAACGGAACCCTTATAGATTCGCCATGTCTGTCTGTCTGTCTGTCTGTCTGTCTGTCTGTCTGTCCGTCTGTCTGTCCGTCCGTATGTCACAGCCACTTTTCTCCGAAACTATAAGAACTATACTGTTGAAACTTGGTAAGTAGATGTATTCTGTGAACCGCATTAAGATTTTCACACAAAAATGGAAAAAAAATAATAAATTTTGGGGTTCCCCATACTTAGAACTGAAACTAAAAAAAATTTTTTTCGACAAACCCATACGTGTGAGGTATCTATGGATAGGTCTTCAAAAATGATATTGAGGTTTCTTATATCATTTTTTTCTAAACTGAATAGTTTGCGCGAGAGACACTTCCAAAGTGGTAAAATGTGTGTCCCCCCCCCTGTAACTTCTAAAATAAGAGAATGATAAAACAAAAAAATATATATGATGTACAATACCATGTAAACTTCCACCGAAAATTGGTTTGAACGAGATCTAGTAAGTAGATTTTTTTTAATACGTCATAAATCGTAAACCGCAATTTACTTTTTATTTAACCAACTCAAAAATAAAAAAAAAACATTTAATTTCATAAACACAAACCTTATGCATAAACCCGGATGTTACGGAACCCTCGGTGAGCGAGTCCGACTCGCTCTTGCCCGGTTTTTTTTTACATGGACACTCTGGATTGATTGATTACTAGCTTCTGTTCGCGACATTGTGCGCGTGAAATTTCTTGTTCCTCTGACCCACCCCCCCCCCCCCCCCCCCACCCCCCGTCGCATCGCATCGCCTGCCCGCGCCATTACTTCGTTTTCACCTAGCGTTCTTTCTGACTGAAAGGAAAAACGGAACCCTTATAAGATCACTTCGTTGTCCGTCTGTCTATCCTTCAGTCAAGACCCTTTTACTTAGGAACGCGTGGAGTTATCAAGTTGAAATTAGTATCAAATGCTCAGGGCTGCAATCCCTTGGAGCAGTGAAAAAATCAAACTTCTAAGTCAACGCAATCAAAATATAAGGGCGTTTATGTTCCGAAATCAAAACCTAATAGGGGAAATTTGGCAAGAAGCTAGGTATGTTATGTAACACAAGCAAAGGAAAAATCCGAAAACCGTAAATTTATAATAACATTAGAAATAAATATTTAAAACTAATATATAGGTAGGTACAAAGTACGGAGCCCTCGGTGCGCGATTCCGAATCGCACTTGACCGGTTTTTTTTCTTTTGGCTCGGTTTCTAAGGGTCATAGCGCGATGAACCTTCCCTAAGAATTGGGCTATCGAAAGCAAAAAAAATATTCAAATCTGACTAATAGTTCCAGAGGTACTCCCTTCATACAAACTTACAAACAAACAAACGAATACCTCTTTATAATATTATATTAGTACTAGCAGCGTCCCGCGGTTTCACCCGCATAAGTGTCGATCCCGTGGAAATATCGGGATAAAATCTATCCTATGTCCTTCCCCGGGATGCAACCTATCTCTCTGCCAAATATCGAAATCCGTTCACTGGTTTAGGCGTGAAAAGGTAACATACTGACTTTATAATAGTATAATTTATAATATTAGTGTGGCTAAATAATAACAGCCGCATAGGTCGATCGATCAGGTTAAGCTACGCTTGCCGCGGTTGGTCTATGGATGGGTGCATCTTTACATATCAAAACCCCTCCGTGCCTCTGAAAGCAGGTTAAGCCGTTGGTCCCGGCTGTCATTCGTGGATCTTTGACAGTCGTTACGGGTAGTCAGAAGCCCGAAAGTCTGACAAACAGTCTTTCTAAGGGGTATCGTACTACCCAGTAACTGAGTTGTGGAGGTCAGATAGTCAGTCGCTCCATTTAAAGTACAGGTATTCAGCTGCATCCGGTTAGACTGGAAGCTGACCCCAAAATAGTTGGGATAAGACTAAGCAGATGAGTATGGATAGAGTAAATTATCAGCCGTTTGTGTACCACTGCACGCTAAAAGCTTATCTTCTCTCCTCCACTTAGGTCTATGTATAGCCAATCTTATTTCCCTTTTCACTTTGGTGCAGTAAAATAGTTCTGCAATTGCATAATGAATGATCCACGAATTGCACCTAATTGTTCTTAAATAATTAATCCTGCTTGGCTACTCGTATACACATGGATCGATGGTCATCGATTTGTGGCTAATGCGCTCTATTGTGCGTAGACTGCAGTGGTAGCTATGCTAAGTAATTACATATTATTATCTTCAACGTAATGAGAGAGATGTAGAGGACTCGTAGCCCAGTAGCGACTGCCCCGACTTACGACTTACGTCGTGGGTTCGAACCTAGATAGGCGCTTGACTTTGTGTGAATAATTTCATCACCACTGCTCTAAAAACGGTGAAGGAAAACATTGTGAGGAAACCGGCATGACCTAGAACCAAAAATACGATGACACTCGACATCTGTCAGCCCGCACTGGTCCCGCATGGTGGATTACGGCCCACTCCCTCTCGCAGAGAGGAGGCTTGTGTCCCAGCAGTGAGAACATTATTATGCAGTATTAGGCTGATTATACTTATGCTACAACGTAATAATGCTCACTTAAATGTCTCACCGATGGTGGCGCGTGTGTTGGATCATTCGGTTCCCTACAAACTGGTTGAGCTGGATGGTGCTGATCCACGCGTCATGTTCGTGGACGGGCGCCGTCGGTTGAGACTGGTCATCTCTTAACTGCCAATGCTTATTTTTAATCTTATATTTTGAATTGTTTCTTCATTTGTGTCTTTTTTTTTACATTGTTCTCACATATAGAAGCAACAAGAATAATGTACCCAGGATTTTGTAATATCTTGATTTAAAAGAGTGTCCATGGAGTTTCTTGCCCGTTCTTCTCCATAGAGATCTACGTTTTGGAATGGGCAACTAGCTTCAACTTTCGGACTAACTGACAGACTATTTAATTTTGACAATTCAAAAGTGCCTGTACAAGGTTTAATTGAAATAAATGCTTTGAGTTTGAGCTTTTGATTTTAATGATACTTAATGAACAGGACAGTCAAAAAAGCCCACGGGTAATGTAGATTTCATGGAATGAGTATGATGTCGAGAACCATTTATTTATTATTTTTATTTATTTCAGGCGACGCAGGCACATACATAAACATACATATTTTTACTATAAAACTGTACTTCACTAGCTAACTCTTGTGCAGTTCTGTGGTACTTGTCCGCGGAAGCGACGGAACACAACGTCCTGCGGCCAGAAGTCAGCACTTTAGCATGGATGACATGAATGGATACTGCTTTCATTACCTAAAGTTCTGGTGACTTTTGGCATTCAAAGTCAAAGCATTTATTTCAAATAGGCACATAAAAGGCACTTTTGAACGTCAAAAATTACTAAAATAGAATTGATTCTAGTCGTTTCATCACCGTATTTCAGTCGTACAATTGATTCTATTCATTGTTAAGGCATCAATGCCACTACATAGATAATACCCTACGGTGTAGTCGAGCATTACGACTAGTTTAGGGAAACATGACGCTATTGTTATCTTACGAAAATAGGACGTGATGCAAATGTCTATGTGATTTAGACGCACCCAGAAAACGTAAAGCACCTATCTGAGTGACTGGTAGGGAGCTTACTTTAATATTGTTCATTGATTAAACATTATTTCATAACATGCCTACCTATTATTATGCATTTCAGCAAAAAGCTTAATTTAATTTAAAAAGTTATCGACGTATTTTTAAGAGAGACCTTTAATTGTTGGTTTAGGATTCGTGTTTGAGTTACGAAAGCAATTAAATATTTGGGTTATTAGCTATTCGTTTATAATACCTTTTTTTTGCGTATTGGAAATCATCAAATGACCCCTCCCGCTCTGGGTGGAGCGGGAGGGAGTGTCAGACTCTAACTAAAACCCACCCGTGTTCCTTCCTTCCTTCTCCCTTTATGTTCCGGGCCAGCGGTAACCCTTTCGGACAATTCCGCTGACCCGGCAGGCTTTGGCCCTAACCTTGGGGCCCCTACCTTGATGCTGACATCTCTTTGAGGCGCGCGTGGAAAACGTACGCGCCGTTCGGCACGGGCCTGGTCCTGATCGGACGGTGAGCTGTTTATTATACCTTGCTTACAATTTTTTCAATTTAATTGAGAAATTCAAAAAAGCGTTAGGTACCTATCGTCGCAAAAATGTTAATGTCATAATTGCTTAGATATTGCACGTTATAACCAAGCACGTATTTTTAACATTCATAATGTTATTTTCCCCTATTCAATGGGCTATAAGTAGGTTCCTACATTACAGCGTGAAGCCCGAACACAATCGATGTTTTTGCAACGATCCCCGCTCGGTCGCGCTAAGCTAAGCAGCTCGCTTAAAATATTCCGGAACCACGCAAAACCTATGACGTCAAGTACCCTTTATCCCAAAGGCTTAGCAGGATGAGAGCTACAAGGGTACAACCCAGTTGACTTTTTAACGCGACAAACGTGTGTTTCATAAATCATTTAACTGAAAATGGAGATATGCGGCGTTTATGTAAAAGCAGCGGTTTGCGTTCACGTCAGAGAGCTGTCCATTGGCAACACAGCGTGACAAATGAACAAATATTTACCGTTAGTGGAGTCCGACACATAGTCGCGTCCGAGTCCGCTTTATTACCCTTCAATAAGGCTTTATCTAGCATACGTTCACACGGCTAACGTAACGTATCAGGCAGCGCGGTTGTTGTGTTAATTTTGAAAATGTACGGGGTAATGAATTCACGGAACGTTATATTAATAACACAACACAAAGGTGCTTTTGGAGGGCTATAGTGTTTCATTAACAGGATGTCCGGATTTTCCAACGCAATATTATATTATTGATATAATGAGGTTGCTGTGGGATACACATTTAGCGTGGATTTCGCGGTGCTTTTCGTGAATTCCTACGTGGAAAAACATGTTGTGAGGATAATAATTTACAATGTAATATTGTACATAATATCTGAAGGGGGTTTGGCGTGCATATGCTGTGCTATCAGTAATAAGTTAATAACATATAATAATCAACAATGTAGAAGGTACTTTACAATCAACATAGTCCAAAATTGTTGGTTGGCCTTTTGAAACGAGAAATTTATCATATCTCACCGGAAATAAAGCGCAAAGTAGAGGTAGGTCTAGCCAGGGAAAGTTCGAAAAAGCTCTTAAATAAATAAGAAAACTATACGAAAGTATCACATAGAGACTGAATTATCTTATCGTCTTGAAAGCTCTATAGAAACCTTCACCAAATAATACCGAGTTCGGGGAATGATAAGGAGACAGCACCTATTGTCATGATACCCAAAAAGCTAGACGAAATGTGTCTGAAAGCCTGCCGTACCTCTTTTTTGGCAACTTTATCAAACCGCAGTCTACATTTACTCGATTGAATGTGGTATAGAAAATGATAAAAAGAAATATTAAGGTATTCGTGCTCAGTCGAGTATTTTTACACTATCTACATCTACGCTCCGGGTAGTAACAATAAAAATAAGAGCTGGAGATTTTGTGGAAATTATGTATATTGCATGAATATGTATATAAAATAAAGAGTTATTGGAAGGTCAGTGTGATAAAGACGGCTGGGAGGGGGTTGTGGGCACGCGTGGGCCATATCTAAGGATTTAGTTCTGTGGCAGTTATTACACCCGCTACGTGTCCCCTTGTCCCCCGTGCCCCCATGTGTCCCTTGTCCCCCAGTCTCCCGCCAACGCTGCCCACAATCGAGGGTGCGATCGGAAAACGCGATATCAATTCGCGAAACTTCTCTTTTTGATGCGACTGCGTCGGGGGAAAATTAAAATGTATGGAAACGCGTACATACATACGAACAATAACGTTTATTAAAAATATTAATTGCCATTGTTAAGCAAATGGGTTGTCAGCAATCTTATTGTTACGGTAGGGACTGATTGAGTTAATCGTGTACCTACCATAACGAAATTATAGACAATCGGTGAGAATTTTGCAGAAAATTAGTTGTCACTGTTGCCAGCTGGGGGCCAGAAAAGGCCACTTTGGAGAATCATAAAAGGATAACATTATGAATCGTAATATGGCGAAGAAAGTCCGTGTTTTTCTTTTTTCGCTGCACTACGTAGGTATAATCAAAGAGATTGGGATTGGATTTGGATCGGATTGATTAATTGGTATTTAAGCACAGACAAAAAAAAAACTGAAAATGGGAAAAAAAATAACTTCACCAATGGGATTTCATACGATTAACTTAACGGTTAACTGTTCATTATGTAATCCTTTTATGATTCTGCCAAAATGCCCTTTTTGGGCCCCTGGAGTTAAAAAATAGTTGCCACTGTTGTCAGCTGGAGTTAAAAACACACCATAAAAAATGTTTCTCTAGACACTTAACTGATGATGTGTTTGAAGAAGATTAGCATTTCAGCTTTTTAAAGGCCTTAGCTTATTGAATATTCATTAGGTAGGTACCCAGGGATCAATAATATCTGCTCAGGAATGTAAAAATCAATATGGCTTTGCATAATTGCCGCTCATTACGTTCCTAGCACCCAGCCTTGGGTAATTAGCACTTATTTTGAATTCACAAACAGACATTAAAGTTAATAAAAAATTACGTTGCATGCGACCTATAGTGGTAGGGTCAGCAACGAACGGAACCACTAACATTTAAGTAAGTATCAACTAAATAAATTGACCGCTTTTCAGCATTTTCGTGTTATTTTTTTATTGTTCTCAACAATAATGATTTTAAAAAACTGAAGAGTTAATCGGCTATCGTTGCTGACGGTACCTAAAGTAACATTTCCCAACGAGGTTGAAACTTGAAAGCTGTGCGAATTTTTCTTTGTCCTGAGAGCGTCACGTGCTAAAGCTTTTTATTATCCTTACTCCCCCTGCTGGTGGGATATGGCGTATTCGTGGAATTGCCTGCCGTTTCCTTGCAAATGAAGCAATAGCTTCCGTTCACAGGAAATTTCATGACAACCAATTAATATCTACCTACGTCTGCTTTTGTAACTAACTGTTTTGTGATCAGCGCAAGTACTGGTTTCGGCGAAGATAGTTTCAATTTTCATTCTTCGTTTTAATTGAGTATTGAATTAATAATTGAAACTAAGCTCTTATTTCACACATAATTGGGAAACAGAATGTGAAGCATTCGTTTCTTATTTCTACACGTATAAGTATGTAAATTACAAATGAAGGGTCATCTGCAATAGTGATAAATGTCCTTCGTTTATCGTTCTGAGATAATCGGGTTTTAAGGTTATAAACGATGAAAAAAACACAGTGTTAGAGATAGGTTTTGCTATCTCTAACACTGTGGTTTTTTTTTAGTTTTTATTTATGATATAGGGCATGTATTATAGTAAGTAATAGTTCTTTGGAAAATAGTAATTTTTAAGTAATTATAAATAATTAATAAAAAAAAACATTATTACCGTGAACACCTGTGACGTTGAGCGCTCTTACCGTCGTGTAGCCAATTATTAAAAACTCAATTATCTCGAAACTGGAAGCGATATTGCCAAGTTTGTAAACGTGATCATAAACTGCATATATCAAGTAACCAAATGACGGTATTAGTTTAACATTTAACATTTATGGAGTGGACTCTTGCAGTGGACCCTTCAAATGTAAATCACAGTCCAAAATAAACCTTACTAATATTCTATTGTAAAAAAAGTGTCTCAAAGAAACATATGAACTTTGAAACACAATCTAATTCAAATAAGAACTCAATTATAAACGTACTTAACAAAATATTTTTTATAAGAGACCAACCACTGAGAATCATAAATAGGGCGCGTAATGAATTCCGTGAAAAGCTCCGTAAGAGGAACGTGACACAAATCCTGGCTCAATAAATGAGACGAGTGACGAGGCCGTGTCGCAGCCTGCGAGACGCGTGACGCGAGCCCCGAGCGAAGCCATCCCTCATAGAAACAAGACCAACCACTCTCGCGTCCTTATACCTAATCTCCTTTATATTCCTCGCTTACATATAAAATGTTTCTGTTATTACCGCCATATAACATTTTACGTATCCTCGCATAACCATCTCGCAGGTACGGAGTGTGTTACCTTAAAATTAAGCAGACATAAACCATGACCTGCTTCACTACCAAAGATCTCTTTAAAATACGATTACAGAAACAGTGCGATTAGGACATCGTTACGTTAATACTAAATTCGACATAAGAACATCGATGTGTTTGTAAACATAAAACTAACGCAAATGACGTCTCGCTGCAGGACAGAATGCGGTTGGCATGGCGCCAATGTTGTGCTTCAACGCCCTTTTATCTCTCGTCAAAATACATACCAAAAATAAAACACTTATTTAACATTTTACACGTGTTACACATTCCTAAATCGATGACAAATGTTTTATTACGTGTTAAAAATAGTTTTCTTTCTTTTCAGGGACGGTGCTCGGAGTCGAAGTGCATTTCGAAAATAAGGATAGTGGGTTTTTTCTAAAACACACGGCGAGATGGAGCGGTTCGGGTCCACCGCCGGAACCCATGGGCACGGCTCTGCCCGGCGCTCTGTTATCACTAGATCGGTTCACAGTATTACAAGGCTCTGCGCCAGCATCAGTGCGGGCTACGTACGGACCCTTCTCTACTAAACAGACAGTGCCAGCGCGATATGCAGTTCCAGATCCTTTGGAACCACCAAGGAGAAATGCGTCTTTGATGGAATTGCAAGACGCTACTGCGCATAGACTAGATGTGTCTGCGCACCTAGTGTTCCGGGAGCTGCCTCGCGATGCTCCCGTGCTACGTGTGCTGTTCCATACCGGTGGTGAGGGTGGTGCAAGACGTGCCGCGACACGGCCCCGTCGGGTGTGTATTACGTTACATGCGAGTTACGGAGCGCGAACATTAACTGCGACATGTGGTCCTGAAGGCGAGGAAGGTGCTTGCCTCGCTGAGTTAACGGTACCAGCTGCGTGGTGGCCAGCGGATGGAAAGGGCAAGAGACCACCACGGACAGTGCGATTAGCTTACAGTGCAGCTGAAGCCGGCAGTGGAGAAACAGCTGAAGGCGCGTGTGGGCGAGTGTCTGTGCAGCCTGCATGGCCCCTGGGTTCCGTCACGTTGGCTGGAGCTCGTGCTGGGTATAGAGAAGCTCGAGCCGGCGATGCTGCTCTCCTCCTACCCCGAGCACCACTGTATCCTCACTCTCGACTGCATCTGCCCTTCGTAGTGCGGCGTGACACCAGCCATACAATTTCCCATGTTGTGATCAGGTGAGCTCATGTTTACTTTGTTCGTAATTATGTACATGTAAAGCCTTGTAATTTATCCTTCGAAATTACTCGTATGTTAGCAAAAACTTGACAATGGTGATTAAAATTGTGATTAAACGGCAGTGCTTAACTGTAGCCTCGATGCCACCCAGGTAGTGTCAGACTTTCTGTAAGCCTGACATAGCGGTTTGTAAACCCACACCGAGAGAAAATCTGTCAACGCATGAGCCACTTCAAGTTAACGACGAACAACTTGCGCATCTCTGTGTTATGTCACGCTGACTAATATTTATTGGTACTCCGCCCAACTGGGACTGGTTTATTGCTTGTCAACCGCGATCTTCTATTTTGCGTGGGAAGTAAGGGACATGAAATAATTCATTAGATTTTGACAGTTATGTTTTTATTCTCATCAGAATGTAAACAAAAATTTGAAGTTGCTACTAACTAAACCTATTGTTCTGTCGTAACTTTTGGCAAGTTGTGAGTGGCTCACCGCAGTGGTTGGAGGACGAACGAGGTGCCAACTGCTAACAAAACAAGTTCACATGTACGTAGGTACGCTGAAGTACCGCACGGCTTAACAGCAAACTGTCGACCTCAAAGCGTCAATTAAAACTTTTTCAGTTATTCTAGTTTTTAACTGAATAACTACTGCTACCAAATCACCTCGTTTATTTGACACTATTTATTGCACTTTGGGATCAAGTTTATACTTCAAATAATTCTTGGTCGCGTTCTTGACGACCGCAAAAGATACGAGTACCTAAGTACATAGTTAGAAGTTAGAACAAAAGATGACATTTTTATCGAGAAACTACATTATGTGTAATATTTAAGACGCTTTTCTGAACTTTATTTGATTTATTTTATAATTGTATGATTATTTTGTTTTATGTCTATAATAAATTGCGTCTTACTTCGTTTACTTAGATTAATACAAGCTCTTTGTGAAAATTGTGAAATCCTTACGAAAAGAAATTTAATATTAACATCGTCGTACCTACATAGTACGAGTAATAGTCACTTCTTTGTTACATTTGAAAAGACCTTCTCAGATTGAGGTTTTATATTATATTGGTTTAGTAGGAACCTGTGCATTTAATATTTTACGGACTATGTAGATACTGCCTAGAAGGAACTAAGCTTTTCTCTGACTACCAAACGATCATAATTCTTCTTTTAAGTAGAAAAGATCTTCGTACAATTTTCCAAGCTCTGCTCTAATATTGAGTTACGGCTTTCTCCTAGCTGCTTTTCTATTGCTCCTAACTGTAATATACCACCACTGCACTAAACCATTGGAGAACGAGAATTCGAAGAACACTGCGCAAATATTGATATATGATCAGATAGTTACCTATAACAAATGCTGCTATTGCTGCTAAAGTCAGCCATGAATATTACAGTCCTTTTCAACGTCACTAATACAATTATATGTAGTTAGAATTATGATAGTTTGAAATCCACGATTATATTGCACGGAATAGTAGAAGAATTGTATTGTTGTTGAACTCAAAATAGAGAAATCCCGTAATTCTAATCTGTAACAAAACAGATCCTACTAAGCTACCTTCATAGGCATTTAATTAGCTACACTTGAATTTATCGATAAATAATCAATCGGTCATAATTAAAGCTTACTGAGTCTGTTATAAACTCATCAATATTAAACACGTAGGTATATTCAGATTACCCAGCACTTCACTTATAACGAATGTCCTTATCTCAGTGCTCACACATTACATACTCGTACGAACAATAAAAACATAAATGAAAAATACAGCGTATACAATTTTCTAGCTGTTCGCGTAAAAAGGCCGTGATTGCGCGATTGTGGAGCTCGCAGTGATTGTGTCCCGGCGTGCACTATTGCAATCTTTACACCCGACGCTTCAAGTGCTACACGAGAATCTAATGGAATCAATATCCTGTCGATATCGCTAAAAGGCGTCAGTCTATTTCAAAAGAAATGAGTGGATATGTTCGTAGGACATGCAGCTGGAATAAGTTTTATTTTTACACTTTAGAGTGTAGGTAATAGTTATATTGGGTACTTACTGACAATCGTTCGTATATTATACGCCACCTGCTCCAAAACTTCATCGCGGATACGAGTATCTGTTTCTCGTTTTGAGTTACGCTTCTGGTCGCTCCCGCACGGGAATACTCAACTGCAACCGACTAAATGGAAATTTATGTCTCCTTCGGCTTAGCTATTAAAATAAATTTTACTATTCCAACAATAACGTGAGACAGTTTAGCTGACTGCGGATTTACGTGAGCCTGATCCTCCGTTACCCATTGTATAGATCCGTACCTACCTATAGGTAGTGTAAGTTTGTACGTAAATCTAACTTTTGGTTAAATGCAAAAGCGAAAACTAGCCAACAAGTTCAAAGCATGAAATAAATTATACTCAATGCAGGGAAACCTGCATTCAGTTAAACATAGCTTTGATCTCTTCTCTTTTACGATTGGTATTCTAAGAGGCGCATTTGTGTCAGTGTACTTTAGGACCGGAAGAAGTGCACAGCGCACATTATGCCGTCGAACACAAGTGAGGGAATGGGGACAAAAGATAATACGCAAACAATGTTTGTTTAGTTATTAATTAATGCAGATTATTGCTATTTTTATGATGGATTGTCACATTGCCAACAATCAACAATGGACTATCTATATTCAGTACCTCATTTTATAATCGCGAATGATTGTAATGAATTATTATGTTTCAATAGATCCATTTAGAGAGTCGTTATCATTCATTGCACTGCTGCATTGATAATTTTCCGACAGAACATAGAAGTAGGAAGAACTCAGTGAATTGACTAAATAAGTAGTAATATTGATATTGAAAACTGTATATTGTTCTGTAGAATGAAGGTGAAGTCAGGTCTACGGCTGGTGAGCGTGACTGCCGCGAACTCTCGCTGGGCGGTGACTGCCGAAGTGAAGCCACGCGCCGCCACCGTCACGGCGACAAGACTCGAACAACCACTACGAGAAGACGAAGCTCCTGACACGTATGTACCCCGCCCAATGTGACGTAGTTACTGTTAGTTGATGGTTTGATTGAACGCTTTATTTGCTGATCAAACGGGTTATTGGGGTGAATCTAATCACTTAATCAGTTATCTCATAGTAATGAGCATAATCTGTGATCCAAAAGCTTTTTTAAAATTGGCTTCACACAAGTGCGTCGAGGTATTTTTCAATGTGATTACCTAGTAGTTGCTGGATTCTACCTTTGTTCTAAGGGTAAATTTGGCCGCAAGTTGAACTAGCAAATGCTAAAATTACCTACTTCCAAATTAGTCCAAGTGTGGCATAATATTCGAAATGAACAAAGAACCCCTTTCTTAGCTTGTTAGTGGAAATTACATTAAACTAGGTGAAGTTAATTAACTAAATTAGAAGCATGAGGACAAAGCTCCTTTTCACATCCACTTTCAGAGCACTTTATTGCAGTTTCCTGAGCGACAAGATTAACTCTAACTACTATTTTCCGTTATAAAAGTATCAGGATGCGACGTAGATAATAGTCCCGTCAAATGTATTGTAAAAATAAACAATAAGATCGTTGAACATGAGCAATTTCATCTTCAAGCTGAAATAGCAACAGAAATTGCAATAAAATTGAAAAGAGACATTCATTTTCAAAAATAAATCCGATATAATAAAAATGCCATCTGCAATTCTACGTTTTCCCACTTTAGCGATAAAATGCTCTTGCAATCGGAGTGGTCGGTCGTAGTTAAAGTGGGTGCCTTCTAGCTAGCCGCCTAGGTCATCTGAGCGAGAAACTTTCTAGAATGAATTCTATTACTAAGTATTTCTTAAGTTCGTCATTGAGATGTTTACTCCTATTGTGTAAAGGTCCTAATAAGGCTATCTAAACAACGGATGTCCACACTATGCCCTTTCAATGTTCTACAATAATATTTTGTTGTATTAGTTTAAATTTGATGCACACTTTTATGTAATTTATGCAACAGTCGTGTATGGTTCATAAACGCCCATGGTATTCATTTGTTGTATGTACGCGTACATAAATATACATCTAGTTAAACGAGTTTCGCACCAAAATGAAAATTTATTTTTATCCTTCACGTTTTATAACAGAATGTTTCCATTTCTCATTTCTTTGGCGGGATTTGTTCACAATTTCGCCCACGACTACTTTGCATTTGCACAGCCATAAATTTTGTCAGCGCTTTTCCGCTTAATGAAACTCGATGTCACGACAAACTTTTTATTGTTTAGATAATTTCGTGTTTCCACCGCGCAACGTAAAGCGACAACACCCAAATAGAACGTGATCTTTGAAAATAAAGACTAGATAATACGACTATTGATTTATTGTGACCCGGGTTATATTCACCTTCAAGATATTCGACCTCAATAAACAACCTTTTGTAATAAAAGCTTTTAGGCTCAGTAAGCTTATGGACTGAATATTGTAACTTCATTTAATGATATAGGGACTCTGAGGAAAGCAGCGGCGTCGGTGAG
This sequence comes from Mesoligia furuncula, assembly GCA_916614155.1. Taxonomy (NCBI): domain Eukaryota; kingdom Metazoa; phylum Arthropoda; class Insecta; order Lepidoptera; family Noctuidae; genus Mesoligia; species Mesoligia furuncula. The sequence goes on along the minus strand of OU744803.1, from coordinate 12,056,224 downwards.
CCTGGCTGGGAGGAGATCCTCACGTGGCTCGTGGAGGTCGGCGCTGAGGGGGAGGGCGACGGGGAGGGGTCGGAGGGAGAGTCAGGACGAGGAACTGCCCGCATCAGCTGGTCAGCCAAAGTATCTTCAGCGCCCACCATGACCTCTACCACGGAAGAACCACCTCACGAACACCGAGTCAACACCAGACTTGACATTGAAAAGGATGACATACAGGCTGTGCTGCCAATTTCTAAGGTAATTTAACGAGTTGATAACTGTAGTCACATCATCTTCCGTACTTGTTACATAAAATTTATTCAAACAGGATTTATAGCATGTTGAAAGCATTTATAGGGATATTCACGGCCTGCTCTTGATTAAAACTGAGATACTTTCAGTGAAAGCATAACACTTTAAAAGATGTATGTTCTTATGAACGGCGTACTACCTAGCAATTTACTGCGATTAACGGGTGTTAATACCTATACGTTTTTATCTTACTTTCCATTTAAAACGTATCTTTGTAATAAATGCGAATAGTGATTACAATCACGGACACCCACTCGATTATTCGTCTATTATCGAGACAGGTGCTCGAAATCAACAATTTATTAAGACATCGATTGTAAGCGATAAATTACACGAAAGTTATTTTCTTTGTAATTAATGGAACGAAGGGAGCCTTTTATTACTATAACGATATCTTTATTGGGTTCCAAAGGTTTTTATTAGAGTCACTCGGTGCGAACGATTCTGTGTGAGTTAAACAGTTATAGGGGGTCAAATCAAATTAGTTAGCGAAACTCTGCAAACGTGATGGGTAACGATACCTAAACACGATAAAATAAAATCGGCCACGAAGGGTTCCGTACCACAAGGCATAAAACGCCGAAAAAAAAAACTTTTCTTTTATACCCCTTTAAATTTTAACTTTATTTAATTTTTTGTTGATACAGCCTGGTGACGGACAGTCAGACAGACAGACGGACAGTGGAGTCTTAGCAATACGGTCCCGTTTTTACCCTTTGGGTACGAAAAACATTTTTTTTTTTGTTTTCGCCGTCCGCTGTTTGTGTTCTTACTTAAAGAATAAGTCTGTGAAGATTAAAACAAAAAAAAAACAGATTTTGCAAATTGATATAAGCGGTCGATGACCCCACAAAAAAAATCGTCAAATTAATTTCCTTTTTGTTTTATTGTCTATGTTTAGATATCGATACCTTGGTAGGTATCAGCCATCACATCTGTGGAGTTTGGCTAGCTAATTAAATTTGACATAAATGGCACATCGTGCTTTCATGATATTATTTTCATCAGAATTTTATTTAATTTCGGAAGTATTTTTTGTCTGCTACGAGCGTGACTGCACGAAATAGCTGAGATTAACATTTAATGATACACTCGTAGTATGAATGAAGTGGTGTAATGGGAGCTTTATCGCGAGCTAATGGAGGCTATGGTGGGTCGCAGCCGCCCACCGCGCCCACCGCGCCCACCGCGTGGCTGCAGTGTGGCTGCTCGCGCGCGGCTTGTTCGCCTCCGTCACATTGTGAATAACTGCTTTACTGGTCATAATTATACATTGATGTCGATGAATGTCTGCTATCAAAATCAATATTCATAACTTACTTTTGCGGTATCACAAAAATACCATCTTTATTATAAACATAGTTCGGAAAAATAAACTCTCTCTATTTTAAAAGAGGTACTTACCTAACTTATTTTAATATTTGACGCTAATAGGCCCAATTCGTTGCGCAATAATTTTACAGCCATTAGTCTGTCACAATAACGAATTAGGGATCAGAAAATCTCCTAACATTTAAATTACATCAAACTTTAATAACACGAACCACGTTTATGATCTTTTCAAGCAATTTGGCTTTTTTCCATTTCTTTTAACACGTATTCGTCGTTAATTTAATTTGAACGTTCTATTATTTCATACGTCAGCAACAACGTGTGCGGTCCCGACGGTGTGGCTTTAAATGAAGTTACAGAGTAATATTTATAAAGCAATTAGTTTATCTCAATATTAGCGTGGAGTCATTAAGTCGGGCCGCGGGCGCTCCGGCTGGAGTGGGTAGAGTGGGCTCTTCATATCTGCTCACTGACGGATGAACGCTCGCTCCTTGTCTACCGCCCAACTAGATGATTAAAGCAATTAAATTACGACGTGAGTGATGGAGTGTTTGTATGTACGACTTCACTATTGTAGCCGTAGATTAATAGACAGTGGCCATTATTAGGATTGAATTGCTTGTTTGTGTCCAGTGTCACCTTTAACCTTTTTACCGCTTGTGTCGCATTTATACGACACATATTTCCGTGCCCCTACCGCGCGTGTCGTATTTCTGCGACAAAGAAAATGCATGATTTTTCGTTCTATTCAACGATTACTCCTCCTTATTTGTTGTAGGTGTTATTTTATCGATTTAGGTATTCAGCTGCATCCGGTTTGACTGGAAGCCGACCCCAACATGGTTGGGAAAAAGCTAGGCAGATGATGATGATAATTTTTTCCATTTGTAGCCGCGCGCTAGGGGCACGGCAATTGATATTTAGCCAAGCGCTTAAAGGGTTAAAACCTGCCGTTGCTGCTTAAGCCGTTATTGGTCAGGGACAAGGACAGTTAGGAATTAGAACAGTAACTTTACTAGGTACCACTAACTATAGTCCGCGCGGAACTAGTTGGCCGCGCCTTAGGTATGTGAGCGGTGGGACGGAGGGGCGGGGGCGCTCACACTGGGCCCGCGAGGTGGATTACGGCCCACTCCCTGTCACAGAAAGGAGGCCTGTGTCCCAGCAGTGGGAACACTATAGGCAGCTAGCAGCGCCCCGCGTTTTCACCCGCATAAGTGTCGATCCCGTGGGAATATCGGGATAAAAACTATCCTATGTCCTTTCCCGGGATGCAATCTATCTCACTGCCAAATCTCATGTGCGGTTGCGAACACTTGGCAACCCGCCGCCTCACCCCGTCCTCACGGCGCGGCCAACTAGTTCCGCGCGGACTTATAGCACTAGCACTAGGTAACATTAACTTGACTGCTTCGTTGGTCTAGTGGTCACAAGCGGTACTGCTGAGCATGAGGTCCTGGGGTCGACCCCCAGGTCGGGCAGTGTTATTGGGATTTCTCAGTGACGGGCCCGCGGCTAAATAATAACAGCCGCACAGGTCGATCGACCAGGTTAAGCTACGCTTGCCGCGGTTGGTCGGTGGATGGGTGACCATCTTTACATACCGAGACCCCTCCGTGTCTGGGAAAGCACGTTAAGCTGTTGGTCCCGGCTGTCATTCGTGGATCTTTGACAGTCGTTACGGGTACTCAGAAGCCCGAAAGTCTGACAACCAGTCTTACCAAGGGATATCGTATTATCCAGTAACTGGGTTGTGGAGGTCAGATAGGCAGTCGCTCCATGTAAAATACTGGTATTCAGCTGCATCCGGTTAGACTGGAAGCCGACCCCAACATAGTTGGGAAAATGCTAGGCAGATGATGATCTGGAATTTCTCATTGGCAGTCCGGAGTCTGGATTTGCGCCCGGTTGATGGCAATAGGTTTGCCCCCTATTACGTAAGACTGAAACATAACTGGCTAAATGTGGGTGTGCTATAGGTAGGTATAGTCAACAAAAGAGATAAGTATGCAGGATCGTCGAATATAGTTGAATTTTAGTAAGAAACCGACGCATGTTCCCGAATAAAATTTCATTTTATTAATAGAAAACATGTCTGTTTGGTGCCGGACTGTCTGTGTGGTTCCGGACTTAAAGAATAGCATCACCCCATACTTCCCGTGGCTACGGGAATGGGTGTCGTAAAAGGCGACTATTTACGACAATGAATGGGCAGCAGTATTCTCTATGCATTCCACCACCATACTATACTGCGATCGCCAACCCGCCTGCCAAGCGTGGCGATTATGGCAAACCCCCCCCTTTTGGGGGAGGCTTATGGCCAGCAGTGGACGTCTTTCGGCTAAAATGATGAATGATGATGAATAGAAAACAAACAGCTAATTTATCAAACTGAATTTCAGTAGACAACTTCCATCGGTTTCTTACTAAACTTCAACTATATCCGACGATCCTGCATACTTATCTCTTTTGTTGACTGTCCATACATCTCTGCCCAACCCTAAGGGGAAACAAGGCGTGGTGATGATAACTTTACTAGGTACCAGGGTATCTCTCTAGGTCACGACAATTTATTACCTAAAGCTATTTAAGAGAAAGTAATCAAACGAATACCTTCTAAGATCGACGGGCATCGAATCGTTCTTTTTAACGATCTCCGGGGTTACATTTACAAGTGTTAATCAACTGATTACTTCTGACTAATGGATTTTTTTATTACCCACTATCAACTATAGAGGCTTTTTCTCACCTGTCTTTACGACCATGAATAGCCCGTCTCGTTCAATTTCGTTGGTGAATTTAGTCTGTAAGTACCTTTTTCACACCTAAACCAGTGATCGGATTCCGATAAAATTTGACAAGGAGATATATGGCACCTTGGGGAAGGACATAGGTAGTAGTAGACGCAGGTTCCCGAGGGATAATTTTCGACAACCAGGCGGGCAAAGCCGTGGACAAAAGCTAGTCATTGGTAATCATAAACTGTCTATAAATATGCTTTCACTGTGTATCGTAGAAGAAGAGAATAGAGATAAGACACACTATGCCAAGGCATCGTTACCAGCTTGGTGATAATGTACCTACACCAGCTTGGTGACAAATACCTACTCAAGAAATCTACCACTCATAGAGTGGTCAGTAGATTCTCTGAAAAATGTCGTGGGTTATACATTTAGGTACTCTGTAGCCCAAATTTTGTGTAATGGGTACTGTAATGTATAACTGTTTATTTTCAAAAATAATATCAGTAATCAACCTATAATGGCAGCAATATATCTGGAAGTTTGAATAATTTATGTGGCCTACCCAAATGTCCTTTCTTTTGTATTGTTTAGTCTTTTTTAGGGTTCCGTTGCCAAATGGCAAATAACGGAACCCTTATAGATTCGTCATGTCTGTCTGTCTGTCTGTCTGTCTGTCCGTCTGTCTGTCTGTCCGTCCGTATGTCACAGCCACTTTTCTCCGAAACTATAAGAACTACACTGTTGAAACTTGGTAAGTAGATGTATTCTGTGAACCGCATTAAGATTTTCACACAAAAATAGAAAAAAAACAATAAATTTTGGGGTTCCCCATACTTAGAACTGAAACTAAAAAAAAATTTTTTCGTCAAACCCATACGTGTGAGGTATCTATGGATAGGTCTTCAAAAATGATATTGAGGTTTCTTATATCATTTTTTTCTAAACTGAATAGTTTGCGCGAGAGACACTTCCAAAGTGGTAAAATGTGTGTCCCCCCCCCCGTAACTTCTAAAATAAGAGAATGATAAAACTAAAAAAAATATATGATGTACAATACCATGTAAACTTCCACCGAAAATTGGTTTGAAAGAGATCTAGTAAGTAGTTTTTTTTTAATACGTCATAAATCGTAAACCGCAATTTACCTTTTATTCAACCAACTCAAATATTAAAAAAATTAAAAAAAAGCATTTAATTTCATAAACATAAACCTTATGCATAAACCCGGATGTTACGGAACCCTCGGTGAGCGAGTCCGACTCGCTCTTGCCCGGTTTTTTTTTCTCAAGTCTTGAGTTGACCTGCACGATTTCTGACAAATACGTGCACTGACTGGACAGGTCCTCTCAATCTGTGTGGTTCTTTTCTCAAAACACCATTTCAGACATCGATCTACATGATCTTCATTTAACCTGTCCGAGATTATGTCTGGACTTTAAAAGAGACTGTGACCTCTGAGTTTGTTTCGGCCTTTTTTCTCAGAGTAGTCAGTTAGGAAACGCCGACTTAATCTAGTTTAAACAAAAATATGATTGACATGTAAAAGTGTTTGTACAAACCTATTTAGGGCCGATTTTTCAATGGACAGATAATTTTTATTCGTGGAATAAAAGTGACGTCTGACAGATTTTTTATGGAAGAACTGTCAAAAATTTAAACTTATTCCTCCGATAAAAATAACTGGCGTTGGAAAAATCAGCCCTTACAAAAATAAAATCATTTACCATTTAATTTTTCCACTGCTAGGACCATACCTCCTCGGTTAGAGGGAGTGGGCCGTACCGTAATCCACCACGCGGGCCAAATGCGGGATGTGGATTAAGTTTGTGTAAATTATTTTCCCAAATAAATAAAAATAAAATGTACAATTACAAGCAGATTTGTTCATGTGATATTTTTCCACCAGAACTGGGAGGTCCTCAACACAGCGGTGCTGACGGGTCGTCAGGTGTCTCAGGCTATGAAGGTGCTGATCGTGTCACAGGCTGGCCAGGTTGCTGACGTCACACTGCAGAGCTCCTGCCATTCTGAGGATGAGAGCGTGCTAAAGGTAAGGGTGAAAGTAAGGTGATCTTTAGGTAGAAGATTAAGTTATTTTCTCTGTATAATGTATTTTAGATTACTTCAGAAGGTTTCAGGTATAAGATCGCTTTATTATACATGAAGCGAGAAGGTAGGTATCTACCTACAAATAAGAAATTATAGTTCAAAGTACTACAGGGAAATAATTTGTTAAGCAAATTTGAATTTATTGAACCAATGTTACATGTATTACCTTACAATTCATCATCATCTTCATCCTTATAATTAACTTAACGTCGGTCTGTAGCTGTTAGCGACCATCATTTAGATCTTTACGGCGGTCCCCAAACTAGGCGGCGTCTGTATCTTGGGGACCAGAGTTGTGACATAATAATATAGTGCTATTTACCACTGCAATTTATATAAGAGTAGGTGAGTAAGCAAGGGATTATAATTATAACCCCACAAGCGATTATATGACACTCTACGTCAATTTGCCGTGTTGTAGCCATTTCATACAACTGTCAAAGAACGACAGTTGTGATTTGAATATAGCTACGCACAATTTAAGATGAATTTGCATAACAATTAATTTCTCCGACTTTACCTTAGAGTTGCTGTCAGACTTTACATAGAGTTATTTTTAGAATGTCTAACTTATCTATTGATCTTTCATCCGATACCTTTGCTATTATGTTACAAAGGTAAGATTGTGAGATAATAGGTACCTCTACAGACCTATTGAAATGGTCGAAAATAATAAAGAAAAATCTTTTTTTAGAACAGAGCTTATAATTTTAACCGTCAAATGTCGGCTCTTGACTATGCAGCTAACACCACCACGTCTTTACCTACCAGTGACACCTACCACATCTAATAAATTGTAGGGCAAGTCATCAGTTTTACTGTAGGTAACCTTGAGTCCTAAACGAAAGCGACTGCCGCGCGAATACACGATTACGCGTTCGTTTACCTGAATTTGAAAACATTGTGAAAGAAAATTATTTTTAAAAGGATTGATCACGCCAGTACGTCATATTCAAATAAACGAGCGCTACGACGAGTAATAAGGGGCTTAAACACAAAAAAAAAAACGCAAGTTTTAGAAACAATAAAACTATATGATCGACTACAGTAAACAAAATCAGAAAATTATATGATATTCTTCAGCATATATGCTATGTAGATTATTGTAGATAGTGTGTTGAAAACATAATAAGACAACTAATTTGGTACGATAGAAAAAAATCATGAAGATACTTGTAAAAACTTTCCTTTTACAATGAAAACCATATACTAATGTAAATACAATCATTCTAATTTTTTGTCAGATTATTCTACAAGCAACATACTAAATAAAATACTAGTCCATACAATAGATTTTTAAAAATTAAATAATTGCTTCATATTTTGCAATAAATTACCAGCGTTGCATCATCGCGCTTCTCTTTCTTTTCTATGCAGTCCGACAGTGACCGCGCTTTAGGTCATGTAAGCCCCTTAATAAGTGTGTTTGTCATCGCCCAGGTATCATCATCATGCAGTTCGGTATACGTTGACGGCTCAGAGATCCGTGGCTCTTCGAACGCGTCAGTGATCGTCAAATACGGCACTTACACCGGATTGGCGCGGTTCACAGTATGGATGCCCGAATACCCGCTGGAGATTGATGTCGATGACAATAGGCTGTCGCAAATCAAAGGTAAACATCGTTTGTGATCGGTTCAAAGTGTCAGTTTGTGTTGTTGCTCATTATTTCGCACTTGTCAAGGTCGTTGGCACTCGTAGTGTCTTGAATGATTGAACGTTTAAATTGAGTGCAAGTTGAATAAATTGACTGAAGTTTTTGGAATACCTACTAAGATGCCTCTAACTTTTAACTTTATTTAAATTCTTTGGAATCAACTTCGAATTTTAAATAAGGTCTTAGGTATTTAATTAAGTAAGTTGGCGATCACCATTTAGAGTACATGTAGGTACTTGATTTACGATAAACTAAGAATCAATTAATTAGCTTTTGACAACTTAAATTCTTAGGTAATTACTTTACAGTACGAAAATAGATTTAAAGACTTAAAAATTAATATAGTTTGCACTACTTTTTTTTAAGGGGGATTGAAGATTTTTAAATGGAGCCTGGCATACTAAAGTATGCCAAAAATAAACAAAATGACAAAAAAAAGCCACGCATGAATCCATACTAATATTATAAATGCGAACGTGTGTCTGTCTATCTGTCACCTCTTCACGCTTAAACCGCTGAACCGATTCAGATGAAATTTGGTATAGAGATAGTTTGAGTCCCGGGAAAGGACGTAGGATAGTTTTTATCCCGATATTCCCACGGGATCGAAACTTATGCGGGTGAAACCGCGGGGCGCTACTAGTTCTATATAAATCGGTAGCTGACATCAATGCAAACAGAAAATGTAATAGAACCAAACCCAGTAAAGCGTCACGTTTCCGAGTTATTCAAAGTCAAAGTCAAAACATTTATTTCAAGTAGGCACTTAAAAGGCACTTTTGAACGTCAAAAATTTACGTTCAAATTAACGTTCAAAGTTGATCACGTGACGTCCATATTTTTTAGGGTTCCGTACCCAAAGGGTAAAAACGGGACCCTATTACTAAGACTTCGCTGTCTGTCCGTCAGTCTGTCTGTCACCAGGATGTATCTCAAGAACCGCGATAGCTAGACAGTTGAAATTTTCACAAACTATGTATTTCTATTGCCGCTTGCGGGGGCTCCCATACAACAACTGTGTTTTTTTTCGGCGTTTTGCCTTGTGGTACGGAACCCTTCGTGTGCGAGTCCGACTCGCACTTGGCCAGTTTTTTTTTTACATTCACCTTGTTGCTTTTAGATGTTTGAAATAATCATTCTAAAAGTTTAGAGTAATCAAAGATAGGTATGCCAAGGACCTTCAAAGCCCTTTAGGTAGAACATTTTTAATTTCGCGAAATCTAACTGAATAATGTATGACGTAGGTTGGAAAGTCCCCGATGACGCGAACACGAAGGAAAGGGCGAAGCGCTCGCTGTCTGCGCGGGGTTGGGGCGGCGCCCGACCAGACAACACCAACTCGCTGTCCGAACAGCGCTCGTGCCGCCTGCGGTACCAGCAGAGCAATGTTGAGGTAAGGGTGTCATTTAATTACAGATACATAACATCACGCATGTAATCCTTGAAGGTCATACCTACCTTAAGGAAGGAACACGGGTGGGTTTTAGTCAGTAAGAGTCTGACACTCCCTTCCGTTCCACCCAGAGCGGGAGGAGTCATTTGATGATATCCCATCCGCAAAAAAAAAAGGGTGCCATTTAATTACAGATACATAACATCACGCATGTAATCCCCGAAGGTCATACCTCCCTTCACCAACACTACGCCAGTTATTAAGTGGCATGTAATAGGGGCTGAGCCTATTGCCATCAAACAGGCTCAAGGCCAGGCTCCGGACTCGGCTACTGAGAAATGCATGATGGAAAAACCACATACTACTTTGCCAGACCAGGGCGCCTAAAAAGGCCACTTTGGCAGAATCATAACAGGATAACAGAATGGACAGTTAACTGTTAAGTTAATTGTATCAAATCCCATTAGGTAGTGAAGAATTTTTCAGTTATTTTTTTTTTGTCTGTGCTAAAATACCAATCAATCTAATCCTATCCAATCCCAATCTCCTTGATTGTACCTACGTAGTGCAGCGAAAAAAAGAAAAACACGGACTGTCTTCGCCATTTTGTAATTCATAATGTTATCCTTTTATGATTCTCAAAAATGGCCTTTTTAGGCTCCCTGGGAGTCGAACCCTGGACCTCATGCTCGGCAGAAGCGTTTGTCTTATTTAATTATACGGGTTAATTACTTGCTGTCCGCAAACTTATTTGCGTATAAGCTTAGGGTATTGCGTCCTGTTAGACGGTGCAATTAGATTTTCTTTATTGTGAATTTGATAAGATCATTCGTATGCTGTGACTTCATAGCGGCACGGGTTAGTATTGAACACCTTGTAAAAATATTTTCTTTTTGCCCATTTGGTAACGTTTACCTGGCTTGGACGGTTGGACCTCGTATTGTGAATTAATTGTTGAAGAAAAGAGGGTAATAAACCCTCTTTTCTTCAACAATTAAGTAATTTCAACAGAGTGGTTGCTTGGCGATTTGAGTACTTAATAGCCAGGTGCTTAACAACGCCAACGCTTGAGCGAAGTGTAGGAGCATAATTAGCTCCTTGTGTAAGAAAAAACCTCAAAAGTGCCTGCGATAAATGGCAGTGGGCTTTCCCCCCAATCAACGCTAATTGGCGTAACTGTGGGTGTACCTTTGTGTTGCAAAGGTCAAACACGCAAAGTTTGCGTGACATTTTCAAAAGTTTAATTTAAACGTGTTTCCTTGTTCTGTAGGTGTACGCACGTTTCCTGGCGAAGGACCACGACTCGGGGCGCGTGTCGTACTTCGTGTCACGTCGGACGTGGCTGAAGGTCACGGAACTCGTGTTGACACGAGTGTCGGACCCTCGGATTGCGTCACTGCGAGGTCGCGTGCTGCAAGGGCGCAGCACTGGACGGACTGAAGTGCAAGTGCTGTCGCCTATTACAGGTAATTTATGGTGTCATGTATATCCGTGTGTGGACTGATTTATTACCGCTTTATTTATAAACGTTGCACTAAGTTAAGAGACGTTTAAACGTCATTTTTAGGATTCCGTAGTTCCTACTAAGAACCCTTATAGTTTCGTCATGTCCGTCCGTCTGTCTGTCTGTCTGTCCGAGGTTTTGCTAAGAGACCGTTAGTACTAGAAAGCTGTAATTTTGTAGGAGTGTGTATATCAATTACGCCGACAAAGTGGTAAAATGAAATTTTTGAAAATAGTTTTTTTTAGGGTAGCTCCCCTACATGTGAAGTGGGGATGAATATTTTTTTCGTCGTCTACCCCATCGTGTGGGGTATCGTTGAATAGGTCTTCTAAAATGACTTGGCGCTTGCTAAAATTATTTTTCGATTTAATGCTCCATTTACGAAATATTAAACTTTAAAGTGCAAATTTTTGTTCCAGTAGGGAGTCTCCTCTCTCTAAAAGCTAAACAGCTGGCTTGAAAAATCTGGAAAAAATTCACGATGATAGTGCATGTCATGAACTTTAAAGAAAAATTATAGCGGTTAAGATAACTTTATTAGTTTAGCTGTAATAGTCGTTGAACTTGAGTGTTGGATAATTTTGTACCAACTACAAAATCATTAGCTTTAATCCTTTAAAGTGACTAAGATGAAGTAGTTGTTTGTTTATAACGGGTAAAGACTTGCATTGAAAAACAAAACATGTATTTTTTTTTTCTTTTTATATTCAGAATAAAGAACAACAGAATCGTACTATATTGTGATAACGGGCTACCACGGAACCCTACACTGTGCGTGGTCCGACACGCACTTGGCCGGTTTTTTCATACTCTTAACATTGCTCAACGTTTATAAATAAAGGTGTTAATGTTGATAATCAGCAGCATTTGATGACGTAGACAGATTGGAACCTATGTAATTATTACGGCAAAAGTCTAAACAGTCAGCCAGACAGGAACATCCTTCGTATTATGCGGTAATTACAACTTAATGCGCAGACTAATCCGTTCGCCCAGAGGTGATCCTGAGGGAATGTAAGCTTGGTGACGCCTAATAGAAATATTATTTCGTAACCTTATTAGAAGTTGCCACCATTTTGTACTTAAATAGGTCAATATTTTGAAGGAAAATATCGTGAGGAAACCAGCATGTCCTAGAACCAAAACCTCGAAGACATTAATGACATCTATCAACGCGCGCTGGGCCCGCGTGGGGGACTTCGGCCCACCCCCTCTTACAGATAGGAGACCTTTGCCAACATTAGGTATAGGCTGATTATTAATATGATTATTAACATGGCCCGAACAAGTACCTAACTGTGCCACATGGACCTCTCGCAACATTTGGTAGCCTTGTAGAAGTTGTGCACTAGGCTTAAGTTTTGTCACTAGGCTAAACGCCTTCCAGTTCCTACCTACAAGTAACTTGGGGAGATTCGAAACTTCATCTTATCGTGACTATCACCAATTGGGCTTCCAAATGCTTCGTGACTCGACTGAATCCTAGAAGTTAGTGGACAGACGATAATTCGCCCGTAACTATCAGACTTTAAAACTTATGTGTCTGGGAAAGATAACAATCCGTTGAGTTACAAGTTGATCCTGACTAGTCTAATCTCAGCGATTTTACTTATATAGCTAGAGATAGGTTTTAGATAGTCTGAGCCCGGATTAAAGTTATTTATGTAGGACTTAGGAAGATACCTAACCTAGATATCAATAATTTGGGATTAATCGCTGGGAAAGCCTCTGCAAAAGCGACCGCAACATTTACTGTGATTGGGTATTACCACATGGTGGTATTACTTAGTAGTTAGGTGGGTGTTACATTAGGTACTATAAATACCTACCTGTCTATGTAGATACAACTACTCCTGAACCTACCTACTTAACTCTAAGCTAGACATAAACTTTGCGTAGGTTTGTAAAATAGATTAGACATTTATTTTGCAAATATGCAGCACCCCGCGGTTTCACCCGCAAACGTTTCGATCCCGTGGGAATACCGGGATAAAAATTATCCTATGTGTTTATCCTGGTTATAAACTGTCTGTGAACCAAATTTCATCCAAATCCGTCCAGTTTTTACGTGAAAGAGTAACAAACATCCATCCATCCTCACAAACTTTCGCGTTTATAATATTAGTGGGATATACAGGGTTATTGGTAAAACATTAACAACCTCTTAAGAGGTAATTGTACTCATCATTATGAATAACTTTTACTATGGGCCCAAACCTGAAATCGCGAAAAAAAATCAGCAGTCCGCTACATTTATAATAATAATAATAATTTATTTATTCATCTTGACAACATAGGTCCAATGGTTAGTACAAAAATAAATAAAACAAATAATAAACAATAAAAAATAATAATAATAAAATAAATACTTAATAAAAAAAATATATAATAATAAATAATTAAAAAAATAAAATAAAAAACAATAATAAAATAATAAAAATAATAATTAATTAAATAATTAATAATATATACCTAATTTATGTTATAACTCGTCAAAATGTAGGGAACAGCAGATTTCAGGTTTGGTCCCATAGTAAAAGTTGTTCATAATGATGAGTAGGTACAAATACCTCTGAGGTTGTTAATGTTTTACCAATAACCCTGTATAATAGGTGTTAAAATACTTTAAAGCTCTGCCATAATTCACCATTCGGCATGCAACATTATTATTAACATGATTCACTAAAGTTTAACCAAAAGCCAGTAGGGCCAGATCCATCAATCCAGAGCAATTCGGGCAAGTCTTTGCTCTGATATAAACTCAGTCTTGTATGTCTTATTAGGTAAAGTCCACAGTAGTTTTGTCAAAATTGATAAGTATTTTTTTTATTTTTTTTTTCCTAACACCATACTTAAACTACGGTTTTAAGTATTGACCACGTGATTAATGCTCTCATGTCGCCCGTAGATAAGTAGTAAGTATTTACCTCATAGTTTTTTTTTTGTTTCATTCCTTTTAGATACTGATAAGTACCCATCACGTCTGAAAAGTTCCACCATAGTTAATATAACAAAAACACCTTGTAAATGTATAAAATTCTTTCTCTAGGACGTGTGATTGGTCTGCGCGAAGTCCGCGTGGGTAACGACAAGGTGTCGATCTCGCGTCTCCTGGTGCGCGTCATATCCGGCCTGCAGCTGAACATATCGCCGGACACCGCCATCGAGAATGGATACGTATCCGAAACTACAGTCACCAGGCGACTTACAGCGCAATATCAGGTTTGTTAATAACATAAATTCGTTTGACCCGACAGACGTTGTCATGTTTTTGATTCGAAAGACACGTGGCGCCATCTGTTATGATAATAACGTAATTGTTGTATTCCTCGGGAACAGCACTTTTTTTCTGGATGAAAGGTACCCTATGTCCGTTTCTGTACACCTGACAACGTACCTACATATTGCAACATTTCAGGATGATCGGTTCAGTGGTTTAGACGTGAAAAACAAACTTAATTTCGAATCTATGATATTAGTTACTTCTTTAACTTGACGAATGATTTTATAGGAAAAGACGCCCAAACAATATCAATCTCGAATCCAGATTATTCCAGACATGAGAATAGGGTCATGAGACAACTATTGAGGACCGCAATGAACGAACGTCGGTATTACCTAATCGAAAACCCTTCGTTTGATGTGACATTATCTACCGTCTACTTAGGTATACGAAGCGGGTAATTACTTACCAAATTAGTGAAGGAATCTATATATTTGGAATGGTCTTAAAGGTAATTAAATTATCTATGCCATTAATTTCGATTTGAAAGCTCAACAGTAGGTATAGGTACTAATGTGTTTGCCAATTACCAATATCACAGCTCTAACTTATTAGATAGCTACGCAAATCCCCAGTAGAAAATCATGGTAACCTTCATGTTTGAACCTTAAGGTGCCACTAGTGACTAGTCGATAATTTTTCCATACAAATTTCGGGAGAGTATTACTCCACTGTTTGACATTGTGCATCCAAAGTTAAACATGATGTCGTTTTGACTTATTATTTATTTTGTCTGTACGGAAACAGAATAGTAAAATAAACAGCCATTAAAAAGTTATGAGCCAACAAAAATTCGTTTTTCTTGCTATTGGCCAACTTTGGTAATAAAAGAACTGTAAAATCTTCAAAACCAAGTCCGTAGGTACCGACAAAGCTCAGTTATCGAAGAATTCAATAAACTTTATTTGTAATTGATTTATGCAGTGGTTTTTTCATAAAACTCGATTTTCCGGATCACTTTTCGAATTTTTTTACGCGCCTATCATTTCGGAACGGTGTTTCTGTGCGTGAGAATTAGACGTTGTTGGTGTAGACTAGCGTCTAACTCTCATCACTGATACTAGCTCTGTCGGACACGAAGCCAGTTGAGACAGCGTGCTTTTTGGCCATGACCACCAGTGAGTTCGAGTTAGGGACTAGTTTACTCTTAAAGGCAATATTTCCAATTTGTTTGCCTTTTATAGGTACAGCTGAAACTAACTCCAAAAACATCTGATATTCCAGGAAGGCCTACTGGACATAGACTTGGAGTTCTCGGACGGCAGTCACACAGCGCTGCGTGACGTGGCGGTGTCGGACTACTTTCTCGTTGTGGAGAGCCTCGACCCTGAGGTGGTCGCCTTCGCGCCCATGTATGCGTCCCGACATCCCAGAGTTATCGCTGTTGGAGAAGGTATGTTGATTATGCCTTTCAACTTAAGCTTACATAGCCCAATGAAGATTTTTATGACATTTTGCCTAAATGAAAAAAAAACCGGTCAAGTGCGAGTTGAACTCGCGTGGAGAGGGTTCCGTACAAAGAACATTTTATCTACCATGTTTTTTTTAAATCTGACCCAAATTTTTTCGTGGTAATAAAAAAAAAACTTATCATTGTAATTGAAAAACATGTTCTCCCATACATTCCAACTGAAAATGTAAGTTTGTACGCACAATATTGAGAGATTTACCGTGTTGCTTTAAGACCACAGACTTCTTATAGGTTTTCCTATAATCTAAGTATAGGTATAGAACTACTTTCTGTATTTTTTTCAAAATTTTAGGCTCAGTAGTTTCGGAGATAAGGGGGGAATGGTCAATTTTCGTCTATTTTCTTAAATAACTTTAATACAATTAACTTTGAAATTGAAATTATGAAAAACTAGCTGCGCCTAGCGGTATCACACGCGTGATACCGCTAGCGCGTAAATGTCGATCCCGTGGGAATATCGGGACAAAAAGCCTAATCCAGGGTGTCAGCTACCTCCAGAGAAAATTTAATCAAAATTGGTCCAGCCGTTTGAGCGTAAAGAAGTAACAAACATATAAACACACACACACACACTCACAAACTTACGCCTTTATAATATTAGTGTGATATATTTGAAATTCTCAAAGTAAACCCTTTCATTTGATATGTCACACTGTATAGATTGCGAAACGTTTTTTTTTAATTTTCTATTTGCCCCTCAAAAATGAACCCCATGTTCAAAATTAATTTATTTACGTTCCACGTCTGTGTTTGGGTCTCAGAGATTCATTTGAAGTTAATCGGTCCATTAGATTCGGAGCAAATTGCCACAGCCAATTTGCCAGGATAAAACGGAACTCTTATAGGATCACTCGTGTGTCTAGAGACAGACACACGAGTGATCCTCTAAGGGTTCCGTTGGGTTGAGGTATGGAACGCTAAAAATGTTAATTAGCTCCGAATCTTTCATAGCAAAGCACTTTATCTTGAGGATGTAGGTAGCAGGTAACAAAGCGATGAACAGAATTTATAGGTGAAGTAAGTGTGGAGTGAGCTGTCAATAGTGTCAATTCCTAGCAAAAACAAACTCACGTCACCTAGGTTTTCACGGTGAGATTTTTACAGAATCGACCGGTTGATAGTTTCAAAACGAATACCTATGTCACTTACTGCACCACACCTGAAGGCCAATTCTCAAATTTTAGTCGCAGTCTCTTCTTGGCGACACACCAATGTCAAAAACTTGTCAAAATGTAAGGAAATTAAAGGTATATTTGACAGATTGAGACAGATCAGACTGTGAACGTTCTTAAAATTATGAGAATTGCCCCTCTAAAATTTAACCGGACATTCCAGGTAGCGGCGAACTCCTCCGAGTAACTCTTCTAACTCCCGAACAATGCCGAACGGGTCCGTTACGCCGCGTGGCTCTCCCGGGCAAGGGCGACACGAAGACGCCGGCGAACATCAAGAACATTCCCGGCGCGATCGCAACCGCTGCCGCTAGTGTGGATGTCGACTTCAGCGGAGGGGACGCACCGCAAAGGCCTGATACGCCGCAGAACGATGATATTATGGCCAGGGGCGGCATGAGGAGCGGGATGGCTGAGCTTGGAGATATTCTTAAAGGTAGGATACTTTCATTTAAAAAAATCGGGTTATTGTATGCTGAATATCTTTGGAAGATTGAATTGCTTTGAATATCCTCGTGGTTACCGCTTTGTGGAGTTTGGTTGCTCTCCTGATATTGGTTACCAGCTTAATGACTTGCCTTATTTCCACTAGTCTTATTGTTGTTATAAACGCGATGTGATCATAATATTCAAGTGTACCCATACCTTAACCTCTTGTATGCCGTAATTACAGACACAATTAAAAAGCCATTGTGTCTCGCGTAGATCTACGTTCCGGCATTCTAATGGTTAAATAATAGCGCCGAGTATCATGTTATCAGCAGATCTTCACCCTGTTCACATGAAAGGCATGTGAGGCTGAGCACAAAATCTTTATGTTCTAGGCTACCCATCATTCAAGGACGAGAACAACCACGAGCCGACGATAGCGCAGGCGCAGCAGTACAACTCCATCTACCGGAACAACCCCGCGCCACATTCACAGCACCAGACTGCTCAAACTTCTGTTGTCATTGGTTAGTATTGCCATATCATTAGACTTGAAGGACTTAAACTGACAGCATAATGTAGGGTGAATGATTGTAAAGTTTGTTTTATTTTACAGGAATATACGTGGTGCTCGGTGCATTCTGCTTTGCAATCGTGGTGAGTAACTAATTATCCACTCATCATTTCAGCCGAAAGTCGTCCACTACTTGTTATAGGCCTCCCCCAAGCACCTCCACGTCGACCGGTTCTGTGCTTCTCTCATCCAACTGGTTC
Source organism: Mesoligia furuncula (assembly GCA_916614155.1). Lineage (NCBI taxonomy): Eukaryota > Metazoa > Arthropoda > Insecta > Lepidoptera > Noctuidae > Mesoligia > Mesoligia furuncula. The sequence continues at coordinate 12,038,065 of OU744803.1, read as the reverse complement.
CTGCGGCCTAATAATAATAATTATCCACTATTTTCCTCATAAAAATGTCCCCTACTAATTTGCTAGCACCTAGCACTAGAAATGTCTAGTGTTAGCAAATTAATAGACGAGGTATTGTCACATATGCGACTTGACAGTACAATGTTAATTAGTAGGTACTCATGCTAATGCTAACTCTCTAACCACCTACCGTTAATCACTGCTAACGAGACTATGGACACAACGCCACTGACCTCTGATCTCTGGAAGCGTGGGTAGTATGTTGTCAGCTTTTTTCAATGAAATTAATGTCGTCAATAACAAAGCAAGGTTAAATTGAATAAGCGTTTAGGCCCACTTTCACCAAAAACAAATTTAAACATAATAATTCTGTCTCTATCATTTTGTATCCTCAAGCGAGTCTTGATTAGAGATGGGCGGTGGGTAAATACCCATCGGGTATTTACCGGGCAAATACCCAATTTGGGTATAAACAGGGTTTTTACCCGGTAAATACCCAAAAGCATGGGTATAAACTATAAACACTTTATGGAACGTTTTATTTAATAAAGTTTAGGTGAATTTTAGCCCGTTTTTTTTTTAACACATCCATGTTATAAGTTCGGCTACTTTATTAACTGATAATAACTGTAATTTTAGCATAAATGTAAAATTTCTTTAACTGATTTGATGAAGTTTCTATATAGTAAATGACATATATAGGGTAACTGGTAATTAGTGAACGACACTTAAACACGTGATTGTAGTCATGAAAACAAACAACTTTTACTATGGGACCAAACCTGAAATCGCGAAAAAAAAATGTGCTGGTCAGTACATTTGTGTTCGCCTAACTGGTCAAAATGTACTGAACTTGGCTGATTTTCCTCTTTATATAATGTCCTTTCATTATATATTCATATATATTCAGGGATATAAAAAAGGAAATAAGGCATCTTTAATCTATAAATAAGTACGGTACCCGAAGGATGTAAATATACATAAACATGAGCAAAACTGCGGGAAAAAGCTAGTTAGTCAAAAACTCATGAAAGTATAGAAATAAATGAACGCTGAAGTTGAAATATTTTTAACAGATAATAATGGCACGCAGTTTTTACTGCCAGAGATGTTAAATTTAGACAGACTAGAAAATGATTTATATAAAATGTTTTAGGTTTAACTTACACAATGCATGCGGGACCACATCTGTATAGGGTTCTTGCTCTTCTTTTTAATTTATGTCTCAGTCACCGTTACTTGCCACAGGACCTTATGCGTACAGTGGTGGTTCCGATTATTAAAGACAGGACGGGGGACGCCTCTGACGTGTCCAATTATAGGCCTATTTCATTGGCCACGATAGTCGCCAAGGTCTTGGACAGTTTGCTTGATCAACAGTTGGCTAAACACGTCGAACTCCATGACGCGCAATTTGGCTTTAAATCTGGTTTATCCACGGAAAGCGCCATTCTGTGCCTCAAGCAAACTGTTCAATATTATACTTCCCGAAAAACACCTGTTTTTGCTTGTTTTTTGGACCTGTCAAAGGCGTTCGACCTGGTGTCGTACGAGGTACTATGGGATAAGTTGCGGAGTGATACAACACTACCAAATGAAGTTACATCCTTGTTTCGTTATTGGTACTACCACCAGAGGAATAGTGTCAGATGGGCGGAGGCTCAATCGGATGTGTACGAGCTGGAGTGCGGGGTGAGGCAGGGGGGGTTAAGCTCACCACGCCTCTTCAACTTGTACATAAACCGGCTAGTCGGTGAGCTTAGCAGCACCAGAGTTGGATGTCACATTGATGACGTTTGTTTGAACAATATTAGTTATGCGGATGACATGGTGCTGCTAAGCCCATCGATCGGCGCTTTGAGGAAACTGGTGGCTATTTGTGAGTCCTATGCAGTGTCCCATGGGCTCAAGTACAATGTAAAAAAAACCGAACTTATTATGTTTAAGGCGAGTGCCATAAACTATTCTGATATTCCCGGTGTTTCGCTCTGTGGCACTCCTTTAGCATGGGTGACTAAATTCAAGTACTTGGGTCATTGGGTCACTGATGATCTTAAGGACAATATGGATATAGAGAGGGAGCGCAGGTCGTTGGCTGTTCGATGTAACATGCTGGTTCGAAGATTTGCACGTTGTACAAATCAAGTTAAAGTCACTCTTTTCAAAGCTTTCTGCCAATCATTCTACACGTGCAGTCTTTGGACCCGCTTTACGCAGCGGACATACAGCGATCTGCGTGTCCAATATAATAACGCGTTTAGAATACTGTTGGGGCTGTCGTGGCGTTGTAGTGCGTCCACTATGTTTGCGGAGGCGCGCACAGACGATTTCTACGCCATTATAAGAAAAAGGACCGCCTCCATAGCCGGCCGGCTACGCACCGCCACCAATAGTCTCCTGAGCGTGTTCTCAGATAGGTGGGACTCCCCTCTGCTGCGCCACTGGGTGAGGATCCATACCAATTGAGAGCTATTCTCCTCCTTATTACTAACACTAGTCATTAAGTTATTTTGTTGCTACTAACACTATGGACTTACGTCTGAAATAAAGAATTTGAATTTGAATTTGAATGCCATTTAAACAATTTAGTAATTAAAAAAATATCGATCTGTTAAATAGTAATTAATAACAGATTTTATTATTTTGGTATTGGTATCAAAACAATATTATCCATTTAGGTGATTTTTAGCCACCAAAACATATCTCGAGAATACTTAAATTCGATTTACAATAAAGAAAGTTTGTTAAAATACCAGTAGATAAGCGTTTCATATGAACTTTTTAAAAATTAAATAACTTTCTTTGGTATATCTACTGTAGTTTAGTATATTTTATTTATTTATTTATTTATATATACTTTATTGTACACCAGAAAATACATAACAAAAAAAATACAATTATTAATACAAAACATACAATGGGCGGCCTATTTTCTAAGGTTTAACGTAAATTGTATTGCATTCAATTAAATATACATATATGAATACAATATAAATTATACTATGGTAAAAATCTTACATTTGATTTTAGAAATATTCCCAAAACCAGTTTTAGTCGTTAGCACCAGCAAAATGTTGTATCCTGATCCAAAATGAAACAGTATGAGATATCACTTCTACGTGCGCACTCTTTAGTAATTCAAAAACAAGTGGAAGTAGTAAGCATCAGGGGCGGGCATTCCATAGAGTGATAAAGACAGTGTCTACCTCGGAGAACTGATATAATATTACATAAGTAAGTCAATAAACAAAACTTAACAAATTATAAAAATTCTTAAATCATAAATCAGCTCCACCTACCGAGCGTCGGTAGTATCATTAAGATTTCTTGATTCGCGCTGCACTGGCGCCTCACAATCTCAACGGCGAAGACACAAACTATTCGTCACTAAATGTTTAGATGTGTGCTCTCGCGATCAGTCGTGCTCATACGATTTTATGAGTGTGTGCGCGCCTATAACTACGTGGCACACAATGAAAAAAATAACGCACACAACTGCGATAATAGACAGTGTCTTTACTGTAGTTTCTCATAGAGCAGGAACACGAAAACTGCCGAGGAGCAGGCGAACGCGCACCGAACTTGCCCGAACGGAAGTTGGCTATGCAATGCAAGTACCTATTTTAGAAAGTAGCATTACTTCATTTCAATAAACCTAATTAGACGACCATTATTTTTAACCGACTTCAAAAAAGGAGGAGGTTCTCTTTTTTTTTTTTTTGTTTGTTTGTTACGCAATTACTCCGCCAATTGTGGACCGATTTTCAAAATTCTTTCTTTGTTTGTAAAGGTATACTTTCAAGGTGGTCCCATTATCATCAAGTTGGAATCTGATGAGAGGATCCCATGGAAATCGAGGGAAACCCTCAAATTTTATAGGCAAAGCTATAACGATTTAGGTATTTTTTAAAATAACTTGAGCATTTGCTCTCGGTAATCATCATTTGGTAAAGTGGAGCTGATGAAGAAGACCACAGATGGCCATTGGAACTACTCAATGACAAATATTTCACGGGTTGCGATTCGATTACTTTATTAAGGTTGCTAAGCAATTTATGCTCGCCACAAAGCGTATAAGGAGTGGTTGTTGAGGAGTTCTCCTGGTTCTTACCAGGAGAACTCCTCAACAATTAACGTCCCAACATCGGGAAAAGCAATATTTTGTAACAAGTGATGAGCAGTTGACATTAGGCTATTGTAACTTAGATAAATTACAAACGGACCCACTAAAAAGTGAAAAATAAAAACTTTTTACGAAAAAAAACAACCGACTTCCAAAAAAAAACACTACAAATTGAAAAATAACTTTAATTTCGGAAGTCGGTATCTTTGGTTCCGCATTTTCGTTTATTGACACCGACTTCCGAAATTAAAGTTATTTTTTGTGAAAAGTTTTTATTTGTCGTATAATATCCTTTTTAACCGACTTCAAAAAAAGAGGAGGTTTTTGTTCGCGTCAACTCGGAACTACGAGCGACAGAGACGCCAATAAGCGTCAATCTATGAATATTTAAGCTGGCATTTGGCAATTACTTACATCATCGATCGACAAGACGACGAACCGAAACCAAAGTGCAGTATTTTTGGAGAGATTTTTTTTTTGCCTACCTTCTTTGAAAAATCTGTGCACGCCCCTGGTAAGCATACTACGTATACGCGGAGAGAGGGCGAAGAAGCGGGAAGGGTTGATGTGCATATTTGTAAGGATTGAGGGACCGCTGGCCAGCTAAATGCGCCTACTGACGGACTTATTTTATCAATTAAAAGTCAACTTTAGAAACTTTAACGTAAGGTTGAAACGCCGCGAGCTGCACCACGCCAGTATTTTTTTTAATATTAATTTCAATCTTATACGCTAATGTAGTAGATTTTTAGTTAATAACAAAGTATCTTCATCGTCACTAGTTCTGAGCATATACGCGAGTTTGCCAGATTTTAGTTCTTCATCATACTCAAGAGTTTGATGATTCAAGTTTATTTAATGTATTTTATCAATAAATATTTGTTACGACATGCTGTGATATTCAAATAATCTTTAATTTAAAACTACTATAATCAAATGTAATATAAACCACCTAATATAATATGTAAAAAATACAGACGTACAATTTTTATATGATTTGTTAGTAGAAAACTATTCTTTGCTGACACCATTTACATTTCATGCATAAAACACATTTGATAAACATTTTTTATTGCTTAAAGTGTATAAAAGACTTAAAACAATAATGAAAAAGTAAATACCCACCATTTGGGTATTTACCCGGGTAAAAACCCTGCATTTGGGTATTTTGGGTATTTACCCGGTATTTACCGGGTAGAAACCCATCTCTAGTCTTGATACGCTAAATGGACGATGTTACTGGAAGAAACATAATATTCCGACTTACAAATTAATGTTCCCTCTCCAGGTATTCGTAGTATCCTGCGTAGTATACGCGACGCGCGTAAAACCCTCCAGCGCAGAGCGTATAGGCGGCGGCGCCCGCGGCCCGGCCGGCGTGGCCGAGGGCGGGCGCCTGCAGGTGGCAGGGCTGGTCGGGACCACGCTCGGCCTGGCGCGGGACAAGCAGAACCGGGAGTCCACTACTAACGCACATGACTGGGTGTGGCTGGGTAAGATTTTGTCTTAATAATTTTTTTTAGGACTAAGTAATATTTATAGAGATGGAAAAACTGCCGTTGGTTAGAACATAAGGGTTAATTAGTCTGTCATGAAAATATGAAACTGATACATACTAAATTATGATATATCAAATTCATATTTAGTGTACCTTGGTATAGTCAATCGTACCTATGTCACTTCAATTACGAAAACCGCCCTTATTGCTACGACATAAAGATGTGAGTGTTAAACTGTAACCAATGACATGCGTTTGACTGTACCTATACCTATATTAAGTCATCATCATTCTCCTGCCCTCATCCCAATTTATTTGGGGTCGGCGCAACATGTCTTTTTCTTCCATACTTCTCTATTAGTCGTCATCTCGGTAGTCACCCCCTTTCTAACCATATCATCATTCACACATTCCATCCATCGTTTCTTTGGTCTTCCCCTACTCTTATAGCCATCGACGTCCATACTCAAAACTCTCCTCACGACATTTTCCTCATTTCTACGTACCACATGCCCATACCATGACAACCGATTCCCACGCAACTTTTCAGTTACCGGTGCCACTTTCAAACTTCCTCTTATGTACTCATTTCTTATTCTATCCATTCGTGTAACACCACACATCCCTCTTAGCATTCTCATCTCTGCTGCATGCAATTGCCTTTCATTCATCCCTTTTGTGGCCCAACATTCTGATCCATACAAGACAGCAGGTCTAATAATGGTTTTATATATCTTCCCCTTAAGTTTAAGGGGAATGCGGGAGTCGCAAATTGTTCCCATGACCTGCCGCCATTTCATCCATCCAGTGTTAATTCTGTGCTTAACCGTCCGATCTACTTCGCCATCGCTTTGCACGAGTGAACCGAGATACCGAAAGTCGGAACAGACTGGGAGACGTGCACCATCAAGTGCTATAGCTCCAGAACTGGAGAGACCGCCGAAATCGCAGAACATATATTCGGTTTTGGTTCTGCTGATTTTCAAGCCAACATTCTCCAGCTTCTGTTGCCATTTCTCCAATCTGCTCTGGATCTCAAGTCCATCTTCACCGACAAGGACAATGTCATCGGCAAACAACATGCACCAGGGTGCCTCCTCCTGGATTTCCGACGTAAGAGCGTCCATAATCAACAGGAAGAGGTAAGGACTTAAAGCCGATCCCTGGTGCAAGCCTACAGCCACACTGAACTCGTCGGTAATGCCGGCAGCCGACCGCACGTAGGTACGAGATTGACTGTACATAGCACGAATTAACTCTGCATACTTCCCGGGCAAACCTTTCTCTTTCAAGGCCCACCACAGCACATTCCGAGGTACCCTGTCATACGCTTTCTCCAGATCAATGAACACCATGTGCAAGTTCTTGTGTGCACGCCTGTACTTCTCGCACAATTGGCGGAGTGCAAAAGTGGCGTCCATTGTTCCTCGACCTGGCATAAACCCAAACTGGTTTGGGGTAATCTCACTCTCCTCTCGCAATCTTTTCTCTATTACTTTCTCCCATACCTTCATACTATGTGACATGAGCTTTATCCCTCGATAGTTGTTGCAGTCCTGTACATCACCTTTATTCTTGAAGATGGGCACTAGCGAACTATTGCACCATTCTTGTGGGATCCCTCCTTCATGCAACAACTTATTGAAGAATAAAGTCAGCCACATACATCCATCTTCTTTTAAACACTTCCATACTTCTACTGGTATATCATCTGGGCCCATAGCCTTTCCATTTTTCATACCTTGGACGGCCTTTCTTACTTCATCCATACTAATTTCTCTCACCAAACCCATATTTACTTGTACCTCTTTGAGCATACCATTCCATTTATTCTCTTCGTTCATCAGTTTTTCAAAATAAACCTTCCATCGTTCTTTTATTTCGTCATCCTTGGACAGAACCTTACCAGCGTCGTCTTTCATACATTTAATGTGAATTATATCTCTAGTTCTCCTTTCTCTTGCTTTTGTAATCCGATAGAGCTCCTTCTGGCCTCTAGGGCTGTCCAGTGAGTCATACAACTTCTCCTGCGCCTTAGCTCTCGAAACTGCTACCGCCTTTTTTGCCTTTCTATTCCATTCTTTATAAATCATCTTCTTATCTTCTTTCAAACTATCATTCCCGTTTTCTACACCCTGCCATTCTTTAAACGCAATTTTCTTTTCTTTAAGCATCTTTTGCACGTCTTCATTCCACCACCATGTATCCTTTTCTATCATACCTTTCCCTTTCGATTCTCCAAACACATCTTTTGCTACTCTCCTTATACAATCTGCCATCTCTTTCCAGCATTCATTCACAGATTTTCCTTCCATATCCTTCATCTCAATCATTATATCTACCACTTGACTCTTAAACATACTGGCACATTCCTCTTTTTCTATCATACGCCATCTAGTTTTGGGCGGGGGCCGTTCCTTGTTCCTACTGGACGAGACACTGACTTTTACCTCCATTATCATCAGTCTATGTTGTGAGACTAGGTCTTCACCTGGGAGCACTTTACAATTTTTGACACTTTTAAGGCTGTTTCGTCTTACTAGGAAGTAGTCGATTTGTGTCGCGTGGCGGCCACTTTTATAACTTATTAGGTGCTCGTTTCGTTTTTCGAACCACGTGTTTGTTATTGCCAGGTCGAAGGCCGTGGCAGCTTGCAGCAGTGCCTCGCCATCAGTGTTACGGTCTCCGTATCCCCAACCGCCATGCACTCTTTCATACCCATCCTTCTGTCTTCCTACATGCCCATTAAAATCACCCCCCACATACACTTCTTCACTATCTTGCACATCCATCATCAAACAATCGAAGTCCTTCCAGAACTTCTCTTTTACACTATCCTCAATTCCTCACACCCTGATTAAGTATTAGTAGGTATACAGTATTTTTAACTAATATTCTTTCAATACCTATAACTTACGACTTATATTCAATATATTTCTATAATTATAATGCTCATAATCCTAAAGACACATAATAATTGAGTCAAAAATGAAGCTTTCAACTTTCCAGGACGCGCGACTATCGAGCGGAACGGCAACCGTCTCCCTGCAAACAGAAACTCGGCACAACAGACCGACAATGGCAACACCGAGATGAGGATCACCGCCAACCCTTTGAACTACAACTATGTGGACCCTGAGGACGCGATACGAGAGAATGGAAACGTGATGGTGACGAGCTTCGACAACCCGAACTCCATCGAACTGCCGTCACAGAACGATAAGAAGGTCATTGACACCACCACGTATTGTAAGAAACCGGCGCGACACACACGGCATCACTCCGGAGATGGACACTGGCAGTAAGTGATTTTTGCAAGTATTTAAGCTTTGGCACTCTTTCAAAGCAATGTGATGTGTGTTCTGTGTTTTTATTAAAATCACTTCTGGTTTGGTGTTTTAACATTCTTTTTGCATAAACTTTCTACGATTGTCCTTACTATAATAGCACAATTTAATGGGTATGTAATGTCTATGGATAGCACGCTCCGTCTTGCCTTTATCTTTGTCATAACTTGTGTCTGTAATTTAAGCTTTGCGCTTAGTAGTTTTTTCTGTGCATTATTGTAATAATTATGGTATAATTTACTCCATTTGGTCTACAGGACGGACGCCAACAACCCAGACGACTACCGACCTCCTGTCCCGCCCCACAGGAACTCGTCCACACCACAACCACAACTGCCAGTGCCACCACGAAACCCCAGCAAAGTAAGGATAAAAGAAAATCTAGTCCGAAAGTTCTCTGCGAAATGGACGAGATATCTTTATTAAAATGTCATTATGTTTATTCCAGATTTTGCCCGACGCAGTCATGCCACCCTCAAGACGAAACCATTCCCGAAATCATCAAAAGAAACACGACCGCGATTACGACTCCCGACGATCTCCAGAAAATGGCCGCCGCTCAGACCGGTAAGTTTATCTACTTTTTTTGAGAACACATGGGCGTAATCCCTAAGCAAAGTCTGTTTGTCACTAACCAAATATATATCTTCTTTACAGAATTATTGATTTAAACAAACTGGACTCCCCCTACCTATTGAACCGAGACATGAAAGATTACAAACGCGATTCGAACCCGGCCCCCCTTAGAAATGACCTAGAAGACAACCCAGTGGAAAAGCTAACTGACAAAGACGACTGCGCACGATTATTTGAATTCGACAACGACGCTCCTCTCGTGATGGAGAACAAGGATTACAGAGAGATCATCGGCCTCAACAGAGGCACTGACGACTCACGACGGACATTCGCCAAACCTGAAAGCCCCGACTATATGCACGACTCTGGAATCGGTAATTATCTCTTCGAATTAAGTATTATCATTCGATTGAAGTATTGGGTACTAACGAGCTAAATGTTTACAGGCCTACCTGAAGTACAAATGAGGCACAAGAATAGATCCAAAGAGTCAAAAGGAGATTTCGTGGAGGCCGCCAACAAGAACAAAGGTGAGTTTTACGCAAAACCCGATGTTTCTTGTTTTGATGTTTTTGTTTTTGATGTTTGTTTCTAAGATAGGTACACAAGTCACAACTACAAGAATCTTTTGACGCTCGAATGACGATGACAGCTGAAGGGCGCTGTTGGTAAACACTTAAAAAAAATGTTTTATTGGCAAAAAGAAAAGGTGACGGATGACAGACAGTAATCTTTTCTAAACACAATTAAGTTCATAATTTTTTGGTTTGACCTTTGGCCCCAAACTAAGCAAGGCTTGTATCTTGGGGCCCGGAGTGAAATTTATGCAATTGTTTCGGTGAATGGAATGTCTTACCAATGGGTATCGTATTACCCAATAACTGGGTTGTGGAGGTCAGATAGGAAGTCGCTCCCTGTAAAATACTGGTATTCGGCTGCATCCGGTTAGACTGGAAGCCGACCCCAACATAGTTGGGAAAAGGCTAGGCAGATGATAATGATGTTTCGGTCTTCTTCTTCTTCTTCGTGTCGCTGGCACGACTGTATTTTAGATCTTCTTTTCCCAAACTTCTTTTGGATGTTTCGGTAAATGGAATGTATTGAAAAAACAACATGGCGGCGTTTGTTCCGATTTGGGGTACGCGCCAAAAGATCCTTGAACAGCTATACTTAGGTAGACATACTGTGGAAGTAGTCAACAATGATGATAATGTGGCGTTTTGGTGCAGGGAACAACTCTCCGGAGGTGAAGCGCGCCACGATAGTGGGCAACCCGATGTACTCGCGCGGCGCGGACACGCGCGAGCCCGCGGCCGAGGTGCTCGGCCTGGACGAGCTTCACATGGACTACGATCAGATCATGCATTATTTCCACAACCTCAAGGTATAAACCGCCACACACCGTCCCACCTGCTTCTAGTGTAGTGTTGCTGTGTGCTTGCATCGATACCGCTCGCCACGCCACGCGCCGGCACGACGCGGTTCTATCATGTATTGTCTCGATGTTCGATGTACCTTCTTATGAATGATAGAGCCTCAATTTTGATGCATTTAATATGAAATTTAGGATAATATTTTATATGAGTACTTACATTTTATATGACTATACATACGAATGCCGTGCAGTATTATAACACTTAATTATACCTGTTAAGATTCATTTTAAGTACCTATTCATTACTTCACCTGCAGCAAATTCGATATTTCGGGTGATCGCCTAGGCACAACATTCCACTTCTCACCTCTCTTGAACCATTATTTATTTCGTCATCAATGTAGAATGCTAGAAAGCAGCTAACTCTTACCACTAGCATAGAAAGTAGTCTCTAACGATTCACGATTCTATTTAGAAATTCTATACCCTATAGATTTTGCTGCAGAATTCTGACTTATGTATTTTTAAAATTTTTCGCAGGAATCAAACGCCTGAGTAGAGCAGATCATTGCAAAGATCCGGCAGATATTGTCTACGTTTAAATATCAGCATATCATCAAAGCTCCGCCAATCGACGTATACAATGCACCCACTGATACGTCCGGGGCAGCCGGGCTGGAGGCTAGTACCATTGACTCGCACAACAACAACGCGTTCCCAGACGCGCACATTTACGAGAACGTTAGCAACGGTAACGCAGTCGCGCCCACGCAAGTGCTGTGCGACTCCATCGCTCACAAAAATAATTTCATGAAAACTCAATTGAAATTCTTGTTAGAGCACCTGAGCGAAGCTTACGAGTAAAGTTGTTGACAGTCAATGTACTATCCTCGATACAATATGTGTCTCAAAGTGGATCCTTGCAGTGATCGAAATCGAAACTATACAAATTGTAACTTTTATATACATAATAATACTATCGTTAAACGTATTTACTCTAGTCATCTACAAAGCTGCACATATTTAAAGTACCTAATAATGATTTGTGTGCATGTAGTTAATACTCATAATATGTCAATGAATATAATAAATTATAAATATTACTCACGCGAGGTTTGTCTGTATATTGATATTACTATCTCCTTATGGTAACGGGCTAATTTATTGCTGTACACTAAGCGCCGTGTATCCTTGCCTACGATTCGCGAACCTTAGGGTATGTAGCTATTGTAATATTCCCATACCAAAAAAACGTTGCATTCGTTCTAGATCTGTATATATTTTTCCACTAGAAGGTAAAAACGCTACCTCACTTTTGTCTTAACATATAGCTTAGCTAATGTACGCAAGTTAAACGTAAAAATGCATTTATTTTATAAATCTCTCGATGCAAAATCTCTTTCATTTTCCCGCCTAACGTGTATTGGATAATGAAACACAATAGTTATTATAATTAAGACTGCAAATCGCCAGTTTCTAGGGAATATAGTATTTAAGTATAGTTTAAGAGATACAGAACTAGTCAAATATATTATTCTTATAATTAATCTGAGCTAATTTATTTGCTCAATTCTCTACTGTTCCACTCTCTCAGAAACGCCTACTGTAATCTTTTGAAATATTTGATGTAAACTTGTTCTATTTATTTATTGCTACGTAAAGACAGCCTAACTAAAATTAAATACGGAAATTAGTGTCGTTTCGTCAGAAAGCACTGAATTATTCATCTATAGACTTATTTAAATTAAATATTTATAATTATGATTATAGAAACAAAAGCTGTTTATTATAAGATATAAATGGAATAGGTATTCACAATGTACCAATAACTTTTCACAAGTCAGTACTAACAACGGTTTAAAGTTGTGATAAAATGACTGCTAGGGATTGATTTTATATGCAGTCTATTTTATAAATAAAAAGCCATATCATATATAAATGTAACGCTTGTATGATATTGTAAACACATTATTAATTTATTGAAAATGTAAATTGCATTTACTTGTAAGTTAGTATCTTAGGCTTTGTAAATATTGTTATGACGTTATATAATTTATAGGTACTTATGGTGGAGATGACAATGCAGAATAGAAAATATATGTGGTAGAAGTCGCTTAACATAATATGGACAGAGTAGAGTTGCACACAATATGAGATGTTTCATGTCTGTTACAATTGTACACTAAATAGTAAATGTTTTATCTGTATTATGAATTGTATTGTGTATTAATGTGACCCTAAAATAATGTAATAATAGGAGCTGTGGACTACAAACTTGTACTGTTTACTTTTAGCAACAGAGGGCAGCCTAGTGTTCTGTGGAACACGTATCAGCTTGCACTATCTTTATTCGTGAACCATGATACTCTCTAAAATACTAATAGCGTGTTGTTTGGCTTTTGTCGTTAGGTTAGGGACGAGTCATAAGATACTAAGTACTCTATGCTGTAGTATTTGTTACTGTAATACATTTGTTTTTGTTGAGTTTTTGCCATAATTGTAAGAAAGGAGTTTATAAAGTAATTATTGCTACAAGGTTTAAAATACATGTATGCAAACTGAGGCTTGTCACGAAAATCCTTTCATGAAAATATCAAATTTAATAAACCATTATTAATTACATGTTGTTTCATTTATTGTAGTGTGAATCCTAAATGCCTAGCACGGACATCTGTAGCTTACGAAAATTGATTGAGAAGAGGTTCCCAATTTGAATTTATAATCTTGGAAAAAAACGTTAAAGTTAAAAAAAAGTTTATTTGCATAAAATGTAGTAGGTACAAAAGATGTTACTTAGATAAAATTTCAGTGCAAAGACATTCCGCCATGTAATGATGGCATGCAAATATATAAATATTTATTTATTAAGGTACATCTACGGCTTCTATGTATAATACTACCTCAACTTCGTACCGCCCCGCCACCCCCCAGAATCCATAAATACAAATTGTATGAGAAAATTAATTTTCTTTATTTTTTGGTTAATTTTTCCCATGTTTTAGTAGTTATTCTGATATTCGGGGCAGAGACAAATCAAAGACCATAAAAATCAGTCCAGTCGTTCTTGAGTTATAAATGGCGTAACTAATCCGACTTTGTTTTTTTTAAAGAAGATATCTTAACTACTGTAGATCACAATTGCCTCGGTCTTAAACAGTCGCCAATTATAGATTTACCAGCAATCATATATGAAGTAGATATGTTGTAACATAGTTATAAATAAATTAATTAAAAATAATTGGTATCAGCGTTTAGAAATCTATGAACGAAAAGAACAATTGAAGACAGTTCACAATTTGACGGTCTGACATGGATAGATTATAAACTATCGAAAATGATTACGTTATATTATAACCAGTATGGTACAGTTCACAATTATCGACAGTTTACAGTTTCGCGAGATAAATTTATAAACAAAGTTTATAATAAACTAACAGTGTTCAAAATCTTACGGTCAATCACGATGACCTATATAAGAGGCGACATATACACGCAACTGCGCCTGAATAGTTCTATCCTAGGTACAGGCATTTTCAGTAAATACTGTGTGACTTTTCATTTGTTAAAATTAGTTTTAACTAAGAGTTTAGAATTAGGTTTAACTTGCGATTTCGTAAATGTAAAATACAAGAAAGGGTAAGACGTTTGTGTGATTTGACACTGGTCTAAATGATTCAGACCAGTCCATGTAAAAGATTGCACAAATGCATTTTTTTTGTTCAGCTATTGGTACCTATTCTAAATATTTCCGTGGAATTTCTCCAAACAATGATACCATACCGAATAATGGAACATATAGATATAGGCGTGATACACCATCATCGCAGTTGGTTTAGATATCTCATCTTTAGCTTTTTTTAAAGCATAAACAAATTTATTTTATTAATTTTCATACATATTTCGTAAGGTATCCTGTCTTTTCACCGAAAATTGTTTGGCAGATTATCACTTGCCAACCAACGTTTCGCCGATGTTTCACTTTGACAACTAACGATTAGCAAATTTTTGTATGACGTTTCATTTGGTAGAATTAGAATTATTGTTAAGCTGATTATTATAATGACACAAAACGTTTGGGACATTTATCATTTGTCAAACATTTCACACCCTGATTCCGTTACCTACACAGAAATAGGAGCCCCGCGAAGCGAGGCTACGTCGACATAGGATGCAAGAGCGTTCGAAGGGCACCCCGAGGTTCGGTTTGGTTAGTTTACTTTAAGCCCTTTACCCAGAAATAGGAGCCCCGCGAAGCGGGGCTACGTCGACATTGGATGCAAGAGCGAGCGAAGGGCTCCCCGAAGTTCGGTTTGGGTAGGGTACTTTAAACCCTTTACACGGTTCTCTACCCATAATATTACATAATTATTAAACGAAACCCTACTAGATTTGGTAAACAATAAACAACTAAATGAATATTACGCAAACTAAAACATTCTGCTACCTGAAAGTGCTACATTCTGCTAAATGAACGTACGTGAGGTACGTACGTTTGGTCTGCTTTTCATAATGACACTTTTTAAAATGTTACCAACTGGGTAACTGAGGTTCGGAAACAAAACAAAATTGTATGATAAGTTGGCAAATGATTATTCGGCGAAATAAAATTCTGCGAAACGTTTGTTAGCAAGTGAAAATCTGGCAAATAATGTTCGGCGAAAGGGCGGAGAAACATTTCGACAATATTATGTTCTTTCCAGGTAAAGTATTCATCGAGTGTTATCCCCAGAAATTTTGGTTTGTGTACTTGTTCGATTAATAAATTGGTTTCTATGAGATATTTTAAGTTGCAGGCATTTACTCTTTTGTGTTTCGAAATGTAATATTTTAGTTTTTTCTACATTAACTTTTAAAACATTGCTAACTAACCATGTGATGATGTTATTAATGTGTTATTTATATCAGACTCGTATCTACGTTTTAATGATCTTACAATCTATAATTACTAGCGTGTTATCGGCAAAAAGGACACAATCTAACAAGATTGTGTAGCAACAGAACACTATTGTTTGAGGAAGATCATTAATATACACGGGGAATAACAGTGGCCCTAGAATGCTTCCCTGTGGTACACCAAAGTAATTATGCCGAGGTTGGGAATCAAAATTGATGGTATTGTTACATTTTTCCTCGAATTTAGTAATCCTCGAGATTTGACTTCTATTCAACAGATATGATTTGAACCATTCTAAGGAAGTTGATATATTCTTCCTAAACCCGTTCAGCTCTTTAGCAAGAACATTATACTTATCAAAGAAAGAGAGAAGTCTTTTGTGCATAACTCTTTCAAAGACTTTTGATAGGATTGGTATCAGCGCAACAGGTCTGTAGTTATTATCATCTGATTTCGAGCCTTTATGTCATTCAAGTCGTAAACAATAATAAACATGAAGTACTTGTATGTTCATGAATGTTTTTATGTTCAGGCCTGTTAAATCCAAGGTAGTAAAATAAAATCTACAAGTATTAATTTAATTTTTATATTTTCACTACTTACACTAATTAAATAAGATTATTTACAAATATTTTCCATACCAGCGGTGGTCAAACGGCGACAACATTCTGTGACATCCTCCCATATTGTTTTGTATGATGTACTTCATCGTATAATAATTCTGGTTGTTCTCTTCCAACCATTTCTCTTCGTCGGCCTTCTTTTTCAAGATTTCCATGGAAACGGCCTCAGCTTTGAATGGTAACCGCTCAGCCACTATTTTCAGCATAGGGTAAACCTGAAATGCAGATAATGGGTTTATGCAAATATGTTTGAAAGTCTGAAAAAGCATGTTACAAAAACTGGCCAAGTGCGAGTCAGACTCGCACACGAAGGGTTCTATACCACAAGGCGAAAACGCCGAAAAAAATACGTTTGTTGTATGGGAGCCCCCCTTAAATATTCATTCTATTTTGTTTTTAGTATTTGCTGTTATAGCGGCAACAGAAATACATAATTTGTGAAAATTTCAACTGTCTAGCTATCACGGTTCTTGAGATACAGCCTGGTGACAGACAGACGGACAGACAGCGAAGTCTTAGTAATAGGGTCCGGTTTTTACCCTTTGGGTAACGAACCCTAAAAAACCATGCAGACTTAAAGAAAAAGTGAAAAATTATTTTATGGCTTTGGTTTTGTTTAATTGAAGATTTATTTTTTTGTATACTGCCAAATTGCTACCAAGATGAAATGAAATTGTTTATTCTATAAATTCTGTAAATAAGATATCAGAATCACTTTTACATGCCATAATATTTAAGTCTCCTTGTTTTTTTTGAAGTTTCAATAAAAAAATATTTCAATATAGACAATCTAAATAAAAATATAGGTTTAGCCAGGAATTGAACCCAATCTTTTCAGTCAAAAATAGCACCCTGTAGCACAGCCCATAGTGATACTGTTATACACTATAGTGCAGCCAACAAGAGAATGGGTTCTTGACACCTGTCAGTTTCATACAAACGAATACGTGTTTTACCAAATTGATCTTTATTAGCTACTTGTATTGTTGCACTGACAGGTGTGAGGAACGCAATCTCATGCAGACTGCAACAAAATGTTACAAAAGGTATAAACTACTAACACGACACAACAGCACACACTCAGTTGCTCACCCGCATCATGGATAACCTGGCTAACTCTAATTATTGTTGTAGTTTATAGGTGAACTTCTCTGGCAGCTCTGAACAGCAGAATGAGCACCATAGACTAAAAAACATACACATACCTCAGCATAATCGCACTTGCCGCCAACTTCAAGGATAATTCTGCCAGATTTGATGGGTGTCACGTAGTGGTCGATGGCTCCTTTACCTCCGCCCATACGTTGACCTTGACCTTTCTTGGTAACCGGCTGCCATGGCGGGTCTACTCTCCAGATGGCAAACATTCTCTTCTGATCTAACTTCCTTGCAACCACTAAACGGGCCATTTCGAAATGTTCAGAACGCATTCTGCCACCACCAGTAGCCTGAAAAGTTTAAGTATTCAATTACTTGATGCTCTGTTGTTCAAAGATAAAGATTCTGCTTTTAGTACTTATAATTATGCAAATGCGAAAGTACAATGCATAATTTGATGTGAAAGAACACAATAACACAATTAACAGAGAAAGTTTGATGATATTTAAATGACAATAATCTTTGCACATGAAAAAAGAATAATGATTACAACTTACAACAACACCATACTGCTGCAACTGTAGGTTTGTGTGTATTGGCTCTGGACCCCGCATGTAGCGAAGACGCTTTTGCATCTTAGGTGGCTTCAAGTTTGAGGGATATATGGGCACCTTGTCATAAATACGAAGCCTCTGACGCTCAGGTATATCAATATCTGTATGGATGAATTTGTTCATATTATTTATAATATCCATATTATACAAGGTGTCCCAGAAATCAACGTCAAGCCGAAACAGTTATCAGAAATATATACAAAAAATCTTGGTCGTGTACTTTTTAAATTTTAAGTATCAACAGATAAATCGGAAAAGCTGACATCTGATGATGATCTTTCAAGTCCAGTGAGTATAAATAATAACTTTTCTTAGATTTTTTTCTGTAATGTGAACATGATTAACCATTCTGTAAATTACAGTTTAAAATTAAAGCATAACTGCTTCAAATTTAAATAAAATGTTAGATTTTTACCCAACATTGAATTCAAAATAATTACATCATTGCTTGAACCAACTGTATTGTAAAAAAAAGTATGCTATAAAAAATTGAAGAAAAGTTAATGTTTGTAGTCACAGGACTAGAAAGATAATCACAAGGTGCAAGCTTTTCTGATTTATTCTTTGATTTGATACTTATAACTAAGATTTTTTTTCTAATTACTGTCACGACTTGGCGTATCACCCAGTTCCAGCTTGACGTTGATTTCTGGGACACCCTGTATTTGCCCAGCAATGAGACAGTAATAAGCTAAAAAAAAGTATTACTTAGATTATTTTCGGAAGGTTGATTAAATTGATTTAATCCAGAAAAACAAGTAATATCTCCATGCTTGAATATTGCCTCTCTCAGACATATTTAAAAATAGAAAAACACTAAGTAATATCTCAATAGGGGCTCGAATATTGTCTCTCTCAGAAATATAGGTCAGTGGGTCGTCTGGACATCCGAATTGATAACCTCCTCCTTTTAAGAAGTCGGTTAAAAATAACAAACAGCAAAATATAGAATGTTTATTCCTGAGATATTTAATGTTCCTTGAACATTTTTTATTAGTACATATAGGTAATAACTTAAATTAGTACAATTTTACATGTAAAACTGAGCAGTTACATCAAACTTTGATAAATAAAAGAACTTACGGTCATAATTTTTTGGTGGTGGAAAATATTTTATGCCAGCTACAAGCACCAGTTGAGAGCTTTCCGGCCGCAAAAGACCTAAAACAAGTTGAAAAAGCCTCATTATTTATGTATCTTTAATCATTAAAATCCTAGTGTTTTTATATGTTCTAAAAACAACTTACCAAGGGTCACACGAAGCGACTGGGATAACATGATCATAGGCTTAATCACAATATGTGTGGTGTGATTAATATTGCATGCATTTATAATTTGTAATAAATTGCCCTTACAATTTGACTATTTCAAGTTTTCATCAAATCAACATTTGGGAAAGATCTTTTAGGTTATGCTTATGCTTATGTACTTCCAGTTCACAGAGTACATCATAGAGTACTATGGAGTCACTGACCTCTATAATACAAGTACGCTGGACTGCAGACTATGGATGACAGATTGAAGCCATTTGATTTTCGCCATTTTGGCGCTGATAGCAATGTGAAGGGACCATAGAACTAATATTAGAGATGGGATATATCCTACGATAAAAAATACTTTTATGAATTTTATCGACCGTTATAACCACTGAGAGTAATTTGAATAATATCGGATCACTCCCAGTTATTTGTATGCTTCATTTTTAAGTAATAGTGTAATTGCTCTGCAAAAGTTAAGGGGCCGGCGGAGCATGCGTAGTTCATACAAACGTAATACCAAAATAATTTGTAAATCAAACATATTTTTAATGTAGTGTGCATTTATTCCGATTGGATTACAGAATATCTAGGTTCCCAAATATATATTTTGAATGGACACTGATTTAAAGACGAGTTATGAGAAAAATAAGTTTTCTATAGAAATTTGAAATTCACTCTCGTCTTTATATCAGAGTCCTTTCAAAATATATATTTGGGAACCTAGATATTCTGTAATCTAATCGGAATAAATACACACTACCTTAAGAATATGTTTGAATTACAAATGATTTCGGTATTACGTTTGTATGAACTACGCATTAGCATGCGTAGTTCGCCGGCCCCCTATCTGAAAATTCATTAGGGCGCGGTCAGATCGCACGCTATAAACTAGTGGATAGTGTCCTAGTAAGGTTATAGCGCATGACGGTCAGATCAGTGAGCTTTAAATATGAGGATAGGCTTAGAATTTAGCCTAAAAACTATGGTTGAGCTAATATCTCCTGGCTCAACTACACTAGTTTTACAATCTGAACTGTGGTCACATTAGTTCGCAATATGAACTAAAAACTATGTTGCCATTTCGCTCTAACCTAGTAAATCAAATGGCAGCTGTATTCTTCGTGACTTTGTGTTGTCACTTTTGGTGTTCAATTTGGAAGAATTGAACCATGTAGGAAACAAAAAGCAACAAACAGCGTCCACACAAATTCAATCAAATTCACTCAAATTGAATGCCTAAAGTGAACCTTGTAACATTACCATGTAGTCATTACTAGCGGAAAGGAGAGGGATTCCATTTTCATTATTGCGTGCGTACTAATGGAAAAAAACACTAGAAATAACAAAGTCTAAGTCAAACAATTTATTTCAAATGAAATAGACACTTTTGAACGTCATTATTTTATTTCAAATAGGTACATAGGCACTTTTGAACGTCAAACATACAATAAAATAGAATTGATTCTAGTCTTCCAAAAGGCCGTGTTCGTATGGAGAAGAGCGTAAGTGTGTTTAACGAAACAGTCCGCAGTGAAATTGCTACAATGATGATAATTCGATTTAGGACTCCAATTTTCCATTTTCATGTTATTGAGCCCTGCTTAGTTGATTTGGTGGGAAATCTGAAATTAAGTATTTAATTAAAGTAAAACGGACTAAAGTATACCGTACATTGTAGATGACAAGTTTTATTTTGATGTTAGGTCTTTCCTTCGGAAACAAGTACACATTACATATAATACTATGCTTCCGCTCGCATGAAAACTCCTCAACTCCAATGAGATATGTCGATAAAAACTATACTCTGCCAAATATTGAAATCCGTTCAGTGGTTTAGGCGTGAAAATGTAACATACAGACAGACAGACAGACAGAGTTACTTTCGAATTTACCTATAATATTAGTATGGATTTATCTGTTGAAATTAGAAACTAGTATTTGCTAATTTGTTTTAGGTAGGTAATCAAATTGCAGAAATTTCTGGCGACAGTAAATTTCTATTTGAAAGACGTAAATTTAAAATTATTAACTGTCTGAAGAAAACTATCGACACATTATCGACATGGAACATTTACAACCCTATTCAAATTATTGTATTCACTAAATGTGAAAACTGAGCCCTAATTACACTTAAATATGATGGGATATTAAGGAAAACATTTATTCTAAATATAAGATAGTAATAAAAATGCTCACATAAGCAATCGAAACATTTATAGTCGTAAAATTCACTCACTTGTGAAAGGTTAATCCGGTCTCTTTTTGGCAGCGAGTTTTACAAAACCCGCATGCTTTCATAATAAAAATGTTCCAAATATCACGTAGTAAACACAAAATACACAAATAAACTAGTTTTTCACGATTTAGACCTAAATCATCAGAGACGAAGTAAACAAATCAACGTCCATTTGAAAGAACGTGTCAATTTTAGTTCCTTTGGGCTTCGTGCGGGGCGCTTTGAATCGGCACAAAAAACAACTGTCATTTCGTAGAGTATCGTTAGTCCAGCGTACTTGTATTATAGAGGTCAGTGTATGGAGTACATTATACCAGTTTCAGTCTATCAAAAACTGTCAAACAAAAAGTACTCTGTGATATTATGTAGGTACCTTAGAGTAAGAAAGCTATAGAGCATCGGGTAGCGTGGCCACACATGAGACAAAAAACTAACTTAAATAACATAGGCTACATAAGTAGCTGCCTTGAAAAAACTGGCACGCACTGAGAGACGGAAATAGTATAGCTTTATCCTTTTCTGTTACTTATAATAACTCAATACTTTATCCCTTTCTTGTGGAAATGAAATGGAGCTTCCCGCCGTCTATACTTTTCTTTGTCTAAGGTAGGTACGTTGTTGGTACGTTACGTCGCGTCGGTTCAGTCATTGTCAAAAAAAAAAGACAGTGACAGAACCGATTTGACCCTGACAGTTTTTGTCTCTTTTTAACTGTCAAAATGAAAGTGCTACATTTTGATTTACACTTTAATACCACATTTTTTTTTTTGGTGGGAAATCATCTACTTTCGAGATCGCGCTATTTACATCGTCAGTAACCAACTGCTGACGTTTAAGTTTAAACAAAAGAGAAGTGTCATCAAAGCCACAAAACACGCTGTTCGCCAGAAATCCATGATGGTACTGAAATAAAATTAAGCAAAACGCCAGCCACAGCGCGTGTTTGTACGCGATTTGGCGATTTTAGCTATTCCTAAGCCGCTCGCGTATAATCGCAGTGCGTGCTATGCCTATAACATACATACACAATCAGCCTATAATGTTCCGACTGCTGGGACATAAGCCTCCTCTCGGTTCAGCGGGATTGTCCGAAAGGGTTACCGCTGGCCCGGAACATAAAGGGCTAAGGAAGGAACACGGGTGGGTTTTAGTCAGTAAGAGTCTGACACTCCCTTCCGCTCCACCCAGAGCGGGAGGAGTCATTTGATGATTTCCCATCAGCAAAAAAAAAAAGCCTCCTCTTGGTGAGAGGAAGTGGGCAGTAATCTACCACGCGGGCCCAGTGCGGGTTGGCAGATGTGTGATGTGTTTTGGTTCTAGGACGTGCCGGTATCCTCACCATGTTTTCCTTCACCGTTTTGAGAGCAGTGGTGATGAAAATAATTTACACAAAGTAAAGCGCCTGTCTTTTTTTTTTCGGATGGGAAATCATCAAAATTGACTCCTCCCGCTCTGGGTGGAGCGGAAGGGAGTGTCAGACTCTTACTGACTAAAACCCACCCGTGTTCCTTCCTTCGCCCTTTATGTTCCGGGCCAGCGGTAACCCTTTCGGACAATCCCGCTGGAAAGCGCCTGTCTGGGTTCGAACCTACGACCTACAACTCGTAAGTCGCGGCCGTTACCACTTGGTCACCGTTGCTCCATATATCATCTATATTATCTGTATTTATAATAGTCTGTACTCTGTGGTTTGACAGTCAGACAACAAGATAGGGCCGCATTATATTGTAGTCTTTGAGATAGGCGTAGACAGAGAAACTAATAGACGCAGTGACAATTCCTTTCTCGCTTACACAAGAAAGAGAGCGAAAATTACACTACGAATGTTTTAGACAGAGATACAATTATCCATTTTTTTGTCCCTTACGGTGTAACCGGTTTATTCAAGGTCAGCAACTCAAATTGCGAAACTAACTTTGACACTTCATGCCCTCATTGTGTTTGATGTTCAAGTTTTGCTTATTTTTATGTTATATGACGATTATAATCCAGTGAGAAGACAAAGAAATTATCCGTATATCACATCGACGATTCTACAATGGTGCGTTGTCGTGTTTTGTTTCATGTAAAAGCGATAGTGAGAAGAAAATTGCCGGTGTGTCTTTTCACGCGTAAGTACGACTGTTTTGTCCCTAAATGTAGTTTCTTAGTGATCATTATTTATTCCATAGCATGACGGAACGACATGTTTCATTAAAACTCTAAACTTAATAGGATTTTGTCGAGTTTTTATCATTCATAACCTATAATTAATATCATGTAAGTGTTGCCAGCGTCTGCTAAAAAATGCCCCGAGTCTCGATAAAAAGTATTGACTCGACAATTTAATGTAAACAAAAAAATATGAAATCCAATAATAGCATAGTATCTTTTAGGGGAAGCTTCTTAATCTATAAATATATTATATTATTTTAATTTATTCTTTCTCCTATTTGTGATCGAATAAGAATGACACATAATTATGTCGTTACAGAATAACTGAACTACCTGTGAGTATTAATAATATAGCTAAGTTTATCGTTAGTTTTCCAGACGATCCAGACCTTCGTATAAAATGGATTAATGGATCCAAGCAACTGGAAGAAAAGATTGGACTCCCACAAAATATTGCAAAATATGTAGCAATCATTTCCCAGAAAATTTACTAAAAAAAAAGAAAACAGTTCTGCATTCTGACGCAGTAAGTACCAAATGCGGTAAGAATTTATTATAATTTTACTTTTTTCAGAAGATATTTCATAACTTTATGATTTACGTTGCAGATACAAGTTGTTGAAAGCGATAACTCAACAATATCAAAGTCAGCGTCAGTGTCAATAATACAAGAGCCAGAAAAGTCCCTCAAGGTATTCTATTGACAACATTATTTGACATTCTTCTTAAATTCATAATATGTGTTCAACAGCGAGTCCACAGGTTAAACATAATCATTAATAATTTGATTGAATGTTTTTTTTAGATTTCAACACCTGAGGCGAGTGCTGTTCCAGTACAAGTTAACAAAACAGCTATCAGATCCCTAAGAAAAAGTAAGAAATATGTTCACAAAATTAAAATTGTTTCGCAATCATTAATGTGTTTTTTTTTGTTTGGAGTGTTTAGTACCTATCTAAGTTGTATAAAAAGTCAAAATTAATAAATCTCGTGTTTTAATTAAATCCTTAAAATAATTTACCCTATTCCATCTAGCATTCCAAAAACAGGGGAATCTAGTTTTTATGGCAACATTATACGCACACATTGAAAAACTATCTCTGTCTCGACCGCGGTTACAGAGTCCCTTCGTCTATTAGTTTCTCTGTCTACGGAGATAGGGTATTTTGTTGATAAAACTGATAAAGGTTTTACTTATCTGGAGTTAGTAAGGAAATAATGTTCTCAGAGTTCATCATATCAAATTATATTCATCGTATTAGTATCAAGTCGTGTTGACTGATCCAATTTTAAAAGCGCTTACGTACGTACCTACAAAGATATATGATAATATGATAACAATATGATGATGAACAATATTATCTGCCTAGGGGCTAGGCTGAGCTCAACTGACAAAGAACACAGGATAATGAAACATAAGTATCTAATCCTAGCATAGCAGCACAACTAATCCTAGCGTAACAGAACAAATCTGCACCTACATCGTTAAATTGGTGACTCAAAATGGAATACAGGACGATGCTACATTTACAAAAATGTCTCTATTTCAACTATTACTTGTACATAACTTGGGTTTTTGTCATTGGCTTTTTTCTATATTCAAAGGTAAATTATCGATACCTACTTTGCAGATATTACCCATTTCAAGTATCCTAGTATTTCTTATTACGTAACCAATGCTAATCAAGTATCTATTTATTTCAGTTGAATATTCTTGGACACCTAACAAAGTACCTTTCACTGACTGTGTTTACTTTACTGGTTGTCATTGAGTCTGCAAGGATATATCTTGGTCACTATGGAAATCTGTCTCGCAGGGTCAGTACCCACCTACTTCATTTAATCATAGGATTTTAAATTACTTACAAACAGGAACTGTAAAAACACAAATGATTAATTGAAATTGAATGTCTTTCAGGTCCCAGAACTAGCAGGATTCCTCATGTTGACTATACTTATGCAAATGCCTCTGGTCAGCTTTTTCCTATTCAACCCATACTTGATGAGTACTCCCATGGAGACAACACTACACACAATGTTGTGGTTGCTCACACTTGCTGAAGTTGTCTTTAGTTTTTTGGCACTGAAACAAGCATCCAACTTCGCCAAAAGTATTTATTTGTCACAACCAAAGGACAGGTGACAAGTTCTGTTATATATTCATCGCTAGCATTATATTATCTGTGTCTCTAGTAATAAAGTCAATGGTGGAATCTGAATAATTTTGTATTTATTATAATAATGGATAGGTACTTTGCCAGGCCCAGTCATGATTGGAGCATAGCAATAATTATAATTATTGTTATGATTGTAATGGGGGAAATAATTACTCACTCAATTTACACGAAAGGGATTTATTTTGTTGTTACACAACATTAAATGCTCATTTTATTAATTAAGGACTTGAATATAAGAGTGAAAGTGTATGAAAGCAAAGCTTTGGTATTTTATTTAAAATAGTATAACACATTTATAATAATTAAACATTAATAGATACACATTTTTGTAAACACAAGTTTAACCTAAATTAAGAACAAGAGTCCCAAGTTTAAATATTGTACACTCATAATGATTTTTAAATTAACTTATCAGTAAGGGATATCACACGAAATGCTATCTGTAAACCATAGAATGAGCACCTCTATTAGACCATATCTTGGTTATTATACAATACAATTGAACTATGATCTATACTTCTTAATTGTATCAAATATAACCTCTTGGTAAAATGTTTGGATAGTCTTTTATAAAATTATTTACTTTGCCTTCAAATATTTCACAAGGCACTGGACATTCAATATTATCTTTTTTTCTAATAATAAATAAAATTAAAAATAAAGGTATAAACAAAATGTCATTCAACTACCATACATCAAAATGCATTGTTTAGGTGCCATTTTATTATGGAATATAAAATAAACAATATCCTCATTCCTTCAACCAAGAACCAGCCTCTGGCGCATACTCTAAACTTACTAACACAGCACTATGGTACACTCTTAGGCATTATCATAAAATACATTATTTGGTATTTAATACTATTTACAATTGCACATTCAAAACATTCATTATATTTACTACTACTAAATATAATTGTCATATCTAAACCTCTTACTGGTCAGCCAACCAAGTAAACTAAATTATGCTTACAATAAAAAAAAACAGATTTAAGTAAGTAATACTTTCATACTTCCTTCCAATGGTTTTAAGTTAATGGATCAATGGGCTCATTGAATAGTTTGTTATCTTTGAAGAAGTCATCAAGTGTACATCTCACTAAATGTAAAGGTCCCTGGAAATTTTCTATTTTCATACCAAATTCTTTTAAGTTGCCTTCCATTTCAAAAGATTTTATTACTTCAGGAAGATTTGGAGACATTTTACAGATAAACTGGAAATGAAAAGTAAATAATATTAATAAACATACAAAAATCCGCAATATCTAGATTAATCAGAAGAATTCTTAGATAACATAAAACATGATAGATAAAATGAGTAGTAATAGTAGGTTTAATTAGATATAGGTTTACTGAATATCAGTACAAATTGTACTCACAGAAAATATTTGCTGTGTGACCCAGTTGTGATACTTTTTGACAGACCCTTCATATGCCACCGTAAATATCTTTTTCATATTCACTTCAATATCATTGGCTTGAACATGGCATAGGAGTTGCGTAAAAATAATCTCGAAAAACAACAGGGCCCTGTAAATATAAACAAGGAGCAATTAATATCATAGTAACAAGTTTTAAAATACTGTATGTGGTTGCAAAACTGTTTTTTATGATCTTGACGCACCTGCTAAGCCACAGCACACTCTCGGCGCCAGGTTTGCCAGTAGCAGTCTCAGCAAGCATTAACTCAAGTAAGCAAGAGTTTTTGTCATAGATGAAAAGCTTTTTTATTTTCTGAAACAAAGTTTTAACCACAAAAACAATTAAGTATTAATTTGGTTAAGCCCAGTGGTTTAAGCCCGGTTAAACAACAAAGCAGTAGGTAGTCAATATTATGATCACACCTATTGAGATGACTAAGTAATTATTATTCATGAGAAGAAACATGATTCATATCACTTACATCAATATTTCCTTGCATGTCATACTTTACGGGAGCAAATAATGTGCCAAGGCGTTCTGAAATAACGATACACAAAATGTGGTAAGTAAATGAATATTATTTGGATATTATAACATAATGTAGATAGAAGCGTTCATAAATACCTACTACTGCCACCAAGTCTGTAGATGCATCTATAAACTCAATTATATTAATCCTTCCATTTATGACTGGTGGAAAGTGTTTTAAAGCAAGAAAAAAACATTGTTCACTAGTATCACTACTTTTAGAGGTGCTAGCCATTTTCAGTACAAAAATATTAGCGTAAATTATTTTGAACAAATTTACAGATTATCACACACATTCACCAAACTGTTAAATAATGACTCGTTCAATTAATGAATTATCAAAATTATGAAACAAACAATGCTATTTTCACTGACTGACTGAAACAAACACACAATCGACCAATGTCATATTATTTATTTTCCAGTTGCCCACTGTCGTTTGGGGTTACCACTTAATAAACTTTGCACACACTAGGAATAATTAATTGATTTTGCTTCACTTTTTAGTTATAGTACACGTCGTGTTAACTAAAAGTATTTCTAGTCTAGGAGACATAAACTTTTCTTTTTTATGTAATTATAATACTTCCTTCTTCTTGTTTTCTTCATTTTGTTCACTTTATTGTCAACTTTCCTAATACTGTTACTCCAACTATTTAATATGAAAACGTCTGTTTCAGCACGTTTCCCAAATCATCTTCTACAACTATTGTTAACACTTTGGTTTTTGGTGAAAAAGTAAATGGAACCAAGAATCTTTTTTCTGGCACAAGATTTGTAAATTCATACGAATCTAACACCATTCCATTTGATTCATCTCTTACTTCAACTATTCTAATGCCGGCAGTAGAGATGATCATCATTTTGTTTTTATCAAATTTCAGATACCTCGTAATCGCTTGTCTTTCTCTTCCATATTCATTGTTAAACCACCGGTGGTAAGACAATAACACAGCACAGTTTCTGGTCCAATAAATTGAATCGTTTCCGTTTGTCCGATTAACGTTTTTCTTTGAATCTGTAAGTCTATTTGTTATATTCGAATAAACACTTGATGGCCTGGTTATAGGTGTTACGTTTGGACTTCTTCTTATTATGTCAGATTTCGACATAGCAGCAAAATTCCCAAGTGTGGTTTTACTTCTTGGTCCTAAAACTCGTAATGGCTCCGCCACGTTCATTGTAACACTTATATTGCGTTGTAGTGAAACGGTAGAATGTTGTACTGGTTTTCCACTGAAGTTATTCATGTTATCTTTAGCTAAAGCTGATCGTTTTTCTCCAATAACAAAAACTCTGTCTAAATTGTCAAAACCTCTTCCCATTATACCATCTTTCGTGTGTCCGAGATCAAACGTGTGACCAAGTTCGTGAAAAACTGATCCCAATGTAGTTGCAAAACATCCTCCCAATGTGCCACGGTATCCACTGTCATCCATAAATCGTCTTACGTTTACTGGTGTTGCATCTAAGAATTTTGGAACGATTTCTTCTACAGTCGTTGGCCAGGTGTAAAGGCAAGCTGTCCCGAAAAGCGCCAAACCGCCTCCCCCTAATGCAGCATATGCTTCAGTAAGGGATATAATTTCTTCGTGTGTCATAGGCTTATCGATGTCAGTACCTTTATATCGAGTGCAGGATATGAAGCCCAGGAATTTTCTTTCATTACTACCTAAGTCGGAAAGCATCAATTCTCTTCCAAAATGTGACCATAATTCCGTTTGTTTCATTTTTCTTGCCTTGTTGACGTTCAGATTACTTCTAAGTATAATGCATTCTGGTTTTTTGGGATTTACTTCATGCTCAAGTTGAAATGTTTTTCTTCCAATTCCACTTTCGAAAAGTTTTTCGGCTGTTAAACTTTGAATTAACTTTGAACCAAGAGCTATTCGGGAACAGGCACTTTCTATAGAGTTTTCAATATCTAGCGGACTTTGAAAACACCCATCGTGGCCTTGACATATGATGTAAACTGGAGTGACCCGAAGATTTGTTTTTCTTGGGGTATAGTCCAGGAGCAATATTTTCCGCTGCTGTTCTGTATATTCCAAATCAATAACATTTTCACCTCTTTTCAGTTCTATTATCACTTTGAATTCTCCATTATAAACGTCCCATTGCGATTTATTTTGAAAGTTTTCACTTTTTAATGTACATAATAGTTTTTCATGGTTGTTAGAATTGCCTCTTGTTATAATTCCCTTGATTAAAACAAGTGAATAGTTCACGACGTCTCCATTTTGAAAATTAGTTATAAAAATTGAAGAGTTGTGTTCTGTTTCGTTATCTTCGTTCACACGGTTGTCCATTACCTGAAATTATGTTTACATTATGTTAGTTCGTCAGTAGTCTATGGTTCGTGAGAATAAGTGGTTTTAACGGTTGACCTTCATTAGGATCGGTACGCTGTTTCCGCGATTTCTTTAAGTGTGATCAAACACGACATAATTAGGTTAATGCCATTTTGTGACGGGGATTACTCGAATACGCTACTTCAAGAGGATTTTTTGCACTAGCATTTGGTTAGGTATATTAAGTGGAGCGTATCGTTTTATTTTTGTCTGTATCTAAACTTTAAAGGTCGTCGTAAATGAATAGATTGGCACTGTAGCAATGACTCACCATGATGCGGTTGGCGTGGAGCGCGCAGAGCCGGCGCGGCGGGAGGACTGCGGGTGCGGGCGGCGCGGCGCGGCGGCGACTCGACCACTCGCAGCCAGCGTGCAGTGCCGTTCCTCCTCACTTCTCACTAAACTTGGTCGAACGCTCGCGCGGTTGGTGTGCGCATGCCCGCCGATGCAGACCGACGCGCCTCGGTAACGATTGCGCCCACCAGACAGGTACGCGACTAGCTGTCTCCACTGGCAAGAGGGAAATTTGAACAATGCAGTAAACATATATGAGAATGCGCCACTATCATCAATCAAGTCCTTGTTGTTTGTTTTGCGAATGATTGTTTTCATTACAGCAATCGCTCACGATGAGGCGATGACACTATCGGATACTACATCCTGTCTACTAGCAAATTATACTTTAGGTCATGATATTGCTATAGTAGGGCGCTAACTAGGTAAACTGGACTGAATTCTAATGGACGTCACGGAGTAATAGGCAGATACCTTTCTGATGTTTTATTAGGAAATAATAAACCTATGGGTGTATAAGTTAGCTAAGCTTAGTTTAGGTAGGTAGATATCTAAATACGGAAATGAAAAAAAAAGGAAGAACTATTGAAATATGAACGACATTGTAGTGGCAAAACGAAATCAAGGCCACGGAGAATTTGGGAAAGTCACTTACGTCTTTCATCTAGGGCCTACTATTTCCATTAGGTAGTAGAGTCCAAAAGTACCTAACTTTTTAGAACCAGCAAAAAGCTAGGTGTTCTAGTCCGAATATGTTTTGAACTGTTTATTTTGGGTGGATACACTTACGCCCTCTATTGTAATTCATAACAATGTTCTAGCAAGCAAGGGCGCTGCTGTACAGTCACTCGTAAAATGTAAGTTAATTACAATGCCGAGAGGCGTATAGCGTATAGCCTTTGTTATTATGATTCATGTGGCGATACCAATCTTTGATTCTTCGAAAATATTAGTTAGTAACGTAGGAAAGGCAAGGTAAAATAAATAGGTACCTATAGATTTTTAAATCTAAGTAGTAGGTACCTAACTTAATTGAATACATAATATATTTTGTGTCTCTATTTTCCTGCCAGTGCTAGAATATGAAAACTTGGTATTGTAGACGATAACAGGCTATATTTTGAAACATTAAACGAGATTGGATCGATGCAATCGTTGGGGTTCGAGCCAAACAACAAAGCGCCTGGTGAAGTTAAATAGCTTCATGTCGCGCTGGCTACATTTTGTTATTCTGGCAGGCGGTGTCGTCTACAAAATGAATAGTTGACCCTAATCACTTTGTTTCCTCTATTTATTCAGAATTGTGACAAGTACAATTCGTTTATGTAGCAAGCCTTTGTTTTCGCTTACACTTACACTTAGTTGGAGCATTAAAGAGGATTATTTGTAATGTGAAACGTGCAACCCACTGTGCAACGTTTACCTACTAAAAATGTGTAAAAAAAACATTAGAGTTATACAAAGTCTTCCCTATCTACACAGTGGTGACTTAAAGGTCACCATCATGTAGTGTATCACTTGTAGGTGGTTGAATGGCAATTGCAAGATCCAAAGCTACCTAAGGTTTGTACCTTGTGTAGTATCTGTGTAGATAAGACCCGGTAGCTATTGTGAAAAGTTAGACCGTAGGCAATGTCCTATGAAACAAGAATCGAACTTGTTTTCAGAGTGGAAAAAGGCATGAATGTCAAAAACCATTTCCGTCGTGAGCTCGTTAACGATATTACTTGAAACTCGTTGTTTTCACAATTCTACTGGGCGGCGGCGCCGGCGCTTTGAGCCAGAGGTATTTATACAACTTTAATATACCGTTAATTTTTCAGCACTTGTCAGAGCATATTCTTCCTACATATGTGTGTATATTGAAGCAATTTGTAATGTACATGCATATAAACGAGCTACTCTCGGCACACATTGCCAAACTTTGCTTTTTACAAAATTCATAGCTCGTAATCCATGTTAATTTAACGGGGGCTAATGGACGTCTCACGACTTGAATATTTATGGGAATGAAGCGTCGTGTTATGAGATGACGAGGAATGAAATATTCACGCGTCGAGGGACGGGCAGAATGACTGTAATATTACTTGTACGGACAACGCACTGGGTGACCAGACAGCTACTGTCAGTATTGACCAGCTGCTGAATAGTTGCGTGGTGCGTAGGTATTTGCCTTGTATGATAAAGTTATCAGAAAAAGCCTTGCAGCAATGCCAAGTGGCTGATGTTCTGACAGTGTGATATTTTACAACAGAACAATGTATAGGTTACCCTACCTATTAATCTGGTACCGTCGACCTGTCTATTTATATGTGCCTACCTAGACTCTATCACTAGTAGGTAAAACAAAGTCCGGGGCGCCGCGTCTGTCTGTCTGATTGAACGCGATAAACTCAAAAACGATCGAACGTATTTTCATAAGGTTTTCACAAATGGACGGAGTGATTCATGAGGAAGGTTCAGGTGTATATTCCATTATAGTTTTGTGTAAATTGGCTGAAATATGACGATATCGGAAAAAATCATGCCAACTGAGAGCTTTATTGATGTGCGCTGCGTCAATCAATAGAGTTCTATGAAAAGCCCGGTAAAAATCCCAGTAAACCCGGTAACATTCCCGTGAAATCCCGTGGGCTATTTTTCCGACATCCACGCGGGCGAAGCCGCGGGCAAAAGCGAGTAGGTACTTTCTTCTATTTAGTCTTTACACAACCGAAACCCATTGAAATTTACTCTACTTGGCGACTGCTGAACAGATTTGACCATAAAAAGAATGGAAAAGTGAGAAGGAACAGAAGTAGTCCAAAATCGAATATAGGGGAAGCTATATACTTATATGTATAATATATTTTAGGTACCTAAAGCAATCAAGCTCTGGATAACATAATGTTCATGCACAGTTCATTGAACTCACATAAAACATGTTTCCATTTTCATTGGATATTAATAAATATCAGATATAGTTGCTTATACTCGTACAGCTACCTACATCTATATAAATCACTTTACAAGGCCATGAATTCTAAAAAAACGAATCGCTTTTTTTGTTAGAACTACTTTTCCGTACATTTGAGCATAGCAAATAATGCGATGTCTCGAAATTGCTATGCGGATTTTGTAGTCACGAGGGAAATATACGTTTGTACATCACAAAATTGCGTACTTCTAAGTCAAACTTTATATAAAATATAAATCTTATAAGGAGCTTGAACTGAAACATATAATAAGCCTATGGCCTCCCGCAGACAGGCGCGACTCTAGTAGAACAATTTCCATGAATACTTCATGGAAATTGTTCTACCAGAATCGCGTCGCACCTCGTGTTGCGCGTCTGTGTGTGGGACCTTATAACATGATCTTATCTAGTCATCAAAATAAAACATAGCTACTAACTAGCAAAACAAATGACAGTTGAAAACTGTTCCTATGAGCGCGGCGACTCTGTTGACTAACAAGAGGTCGGTGACGCAGACACCAATGTTTGATGATGATGACCTGGATGCAGGAAACCGACAGGGCTGTCCGCAGGAGCCGGTCGTTGTCCCAGTGAACGCAGCACTTTCGCTTTTATCGGCGAACGAACCCGGTCCATTACTACCTCACTCACGCGGTTACACCATCACAGGCCGTTCGATTTTGGCTGCGTTTGTCGCTCCGGTATGCATACTAATAGCAATTTATTTAGGGTTGTGATGTTTAGATTTCTCCACGCTACGACCAACGTACCGTTCATTGTTTTTAAACTGTATTATTTATAAACTCGATGCACAGGTAACATATTAATCATGTTGCGTGTACGCTGACTGGGTGGTTGGCATGGCAACACAGATTTTGGTGGTTACGTTTGATGTAGCTACGCGTCATAGGTCAAGCTAGGCACGAGTTCATAGAGAAATGGATAAAGAACTGCCATGAAAAGCCAATTTTCAGATTGATCATTCCCTTTGGTCGCATTATGTCCAATTCGCAAAATGTCCAACTGTCCAATTCTCAATTGGTCCAGTTCGCAATTGGTCCAGTTCGCAATTGGTCCAGTTCGCAATTTGTCGTCAATTTGAAAATTTTTGCTTCATTAAAAATAATTCCAAAAAGTTTTTGTGTAAATATCAGGCAATAATTAACTACTGTGTGATACTAATACCTAATTGCTTAACAAGGTACCTACTTGATGTAAAAAACATGTAAGCATTGTCATATTTTGGAAACGGATAGCTTTTAGTAGAATTTCGACCATTTCAGCTAAAAAGTTTGAAAACAGGACTTCGACGACAATAAGTTGAACAAAACCGGCTAAAATTATAAATAGATTATTACAACCAATCTTTTCCATGTTGCTGTGAATAAAAATAATTGAAAGCCGTTTCGGAAATATCGATACAACCTGTTTGGAGCTTAATCGTCGGAACTTTACTGTGACACGTGTTTCTTAGTACTCGATGCACACGACTTAAAAAATAGGTAGGAACATAAGTATATGTATTTGTAAATGGCAAAATGATTCATAGTTTGGGCCAGTTGGTATTAATTTTTTATCGCGTGGAAACATCGCGTGCATATCTTTATTATGTTAGGAAGCCTAAATAAACGTCGTAGGTAGGTAATTACAGCATGGTGTTTGTAGCATAAAGTTTAATTTATGTCGGCATTAGTACCTAACCGAGCGGAAAAATATGTCGAAATATTTCAATGTTTGAAATTCGACGTAAGGACAAAACGTAGGTAAGGACATAACTACTTCGTAGAAGATCTGAAATATCGAGATGTATCACACGACTGCATGACTCCTATTCAATTATAGTCATAAGTCGAAGGACCGTAAAAAACGCGGGTGATGAAAAACATGAAGGGCAACGCACGAGTCTACTTACAAAAAACGTGTTTTCTCAATTAATTAATTTTTAACTTTATTTTATCTTTATTATAAACTAGCTGCGCCTCGCGGTTTCACCCGCGTAAATGTCGATCCCGTGGGAATATCGGGATAAAAACTAGCCTTTACGTTAATCCAGGGTGTCAGCTATATAGGTACCTCCATGCATACAAAATGTTATCAAAATTGGTCCAGCCATTTGAGCGTGAAGAAGTAACAAACATATAAACACACACACACACACCCCCTCACAAACTTTCGCCCATATAATATTAGTGTGATTGCTGCTTTAGCGGCAACAGAAATTTTCACAAACTGTGTACAGTTTGTGAAAATTTCAACTGTCTACCTATTAGGGCTAATGAGATACAGTCCGCTGACAGATAGATGGACGGATGGGCGGATGGACGGACGGACGGAGTCTTAGTAACAGGGTCCCGTTGGCACCCTTTGGGTACGGAACCCTAAAAATGACACTAGTAAAGACTTTTCACATAAAACATTCCTAAAATCAGTAGGTGAGGACACATTTTCCAGTTTCGCATTCATTCTCCATTAAGTTCTAATCATAATATAAAATCTATTTTCAAAACAGTAGCTTTTATAAAAAGTTCTGACGGGTTTTGCCGTCGGGATGTCGGTACCAGAAGCCCCTGGACCAATAAAAGCATCCGCAGACAGGAGCGACGCGACAGCGCGACGCGATTCCAGTAGAACAATTTCTATGAAAATTTCATGGAAATTGTTTTACCTGAATCGCGTCGCACCGTCGTCGCGGCTCCTGCCAGGTCCAATAAGGAGACTGGGTCCGAGGAAGCTAACGGGTTCGATTCCCGTCTCCATGAATTAGGTTTCCATGTTAGGATTCCTAAACGTGTCTCTAGAATGACGTAGGCGGGTAAGGTGGGGGACACCTCTACTCTATTGATACTTGTGACTTTACAGAAAACTAAATATTCCGATATTTAGGTGGATCTCTAACACGTTCACGTAAATATTTTCAACACATTTAAATTTTTATTAAATTAAGTTGAAAACTGTTTAAAACCTTTTCCGGAAGATCCCTCGCATTGTTGCAAAAAAAAGGGTTGTTCATTTATTTTTTTAATTCAAAAAGCTTTTATTTATGTTGAGTCTGAAGCGAGTTAAAGAATTTAAAGTAAGTAGGTAGATACAACGGTAGGTAGTTAATTACCGCTAAAAATCAGCTGAAAGGACCTATCTCAAACGCTACGTCGATCTCTACATCCGTAGCTTTGTATCGATCAATACTTAGGATTCACGCATTGGGTTTATTTTTCCTATTTTACATCAACCAGAAAAATCTACCTTTTTAGCCTCAACAGAAAATCATATTAAATGTCCAAGTAATCGACGCATGATATGTCTAAATATGTAGACTAAAGAAAAAAAAAACTTAGCGCAAAACAGTTTTTAAATCATAAAATTATGAAAGATATGTGTAAATTACCTCAATACCTACGTAACACCCAACACCCAATATAAAATATTCTTAATAAAGAAGTTTAAAAGTTAACAGATTCAGTATTAAACTTAATTTATTAGCCAAATTGAGAAATCTTCGCGCGTTTATAGTAGCTATAATACTAAGTTGATGAAGTCATTTTATTGAAAGGAGCCATTTAATATGCATCTCCTGTTACAGATGGCACAACCAGAGGCTGTTAAACGGGTATATTAACTATTAAAAGTTATATACGAGCCGCCCGTAGAATTAGCTGCGTTCGATTTTCTTTCAGCGCAAGGTTTTATTTAATATTTTAGTCACGTAGTATTTATATCTTTATTTTAAAATGAAGATGCATTTTCCAATGTATACAAATAAAGATAAATCTGTCGTAAATAAATGCTTCGTTATCTGTTTCTATTCCTTTAGTCCGCATTAGAGCTGTTTCAAGATTGCTGTAAGTAGTTGGCAAGTTCAGCGTTCAGCTTTGGTTTCTAAAGGCTATACAGATGCGAAAGTTAAATAAACTTTGGTAGATATCGTTTCATGGAAAAACGGTAAACGTAGAACTTGCATGCAGTATTTTTCATAATTACGTAAACTTATTATCTTCTGCACGTAGTCATTACAGCCTTGAAATTTCGTGTTTTACAGTTAACAAAATATTCGCTATAAATGGTCGTTTATTAGTAATTTAATGACATAGCATGCGAATAACTTGCTTTTGTTTCCGTTAGCCTGTATTGTCCCACTGCTGGGCAAAGACCTACCCCATATTCTTCCACATTTCCTTGTGCTGTGCCTTCTCCTTCCAATCGGTTAGAAACGAGTCCAAATTGTCACGCCAGCGTTACTTAGGCCTGCCGCGATGAGGACGCCCGTCTTCAGGCATCCACTGTGTGACGACTTTGGTCCATCTGTCTGGATGTATCCTATAAGTGTCACCCACCCAGTCCCACTTCAGTCTCGTAGACTTGCCGCTAACATCGGCGATATCTGTCTTGGAGCGTATTGTGGTGTTTCGAATTTGGTCGGTGAGTTTAATATGCTCCATCGCTCTTTGGCACACCTTGAGTTTGGACTTGCCGTAATTTACTAAAATATATTACAGCAGCATGAAAGCAGCTTATGACTAAATCATGTTACGTATTCAGAAAACAGTTTGCGTAGGTCCGTTGCGTCTGTCGGCGTGTCATATTTCGGGTTTGCTTTAGTGGCCCTCTAGAGACGTGCCCTACGACATTGTACGTGCTACAATATTTCGAAACGCTGTTCTTTGTTAGTAATAATGAAGATTTGCGTAGTTTCATCACAGTGCGCTCGTTGAATAATAACGTCCGGTTGAATGAACCATTGCAATGTGTCCTTGTTTTCTGTGTTTTTCCATGGCACGTGCGCGCTTGTTCTTGTGAGACCACTCTCCACGTAAAGACGGATATCTCATTGCTCATGCAAGCTAATACAATAAATTAACAGTTGATTGCACACGGACAGATGGACAACTGCGCAGATGTACGTACCGAGCTGATCGAGCTGTGTTATGTGATGCAGGCAATGCGGCCTGTCCGGAGTGGTCACACGTGACCTGTTCATTATAATAATGCTAATTTATTTAGATGCACGTCATAATTGATGTATACTTATTTATATACTGAGGTCTGGTGTAATAGTAGTTATGTATGTACTTACCTATTTAAAATAAATATTTTTTGTTCTGATCTAGTAATTTTTTTCCGATAAATTGTTGACGAATTTGCACTCCAAAAATATTCAAGACACCATAACCTGCTGTATTTGCATAAACGAATACGACGATAAGTTTTCAGCTAAAACATCAAGCGTCAAGCCATAAATTCCAGTCTATAAATAACAGTCTCACACTTTACTTAATTGAGTTATACTGAAGAGGAAAACCGGAAATCGATGGAGGAATTGTGTCCGAAGAGCGTAAGCATCTTCATTAAAAATTTACGAAGATTTATAGTTGGACCACAAAAACTCCGTTACAATACCTGACCTACAGCATTTTATTTCATTTGGAGCACAAGATGAATCGTTTTAGAAAGCCATTATAATTCTAATTAGCGTTATTCTCTGCATGTATAACAGCAATAATAGATAAAATGTTATGTTTCAATTCAGTTATGTTACCGAATCGCCGCAGCCTCGAGACGCGTACCTACGCGTTGTCAAGCGCTCAGTGGAGCAGTGGAACACTATTCTGTTATATTTTTAATACGGTTACTTTTTCTGATGACCCTGATCACGCCCAGATTTAGGCCGTGCCCTTCGTTATCTGATCGGATATGTACTTACTACGATGACAGCTCGTGAGTTTCTACCAAGCAAGATACATCTTTGTAACATAATGTACCCACTTTTATTTGGTTGTAAAAGATACGTATCTTCACAGTTAACTTTTCCTTTATATAGCCCATTATTTCGGGAGACTTTTTATTATGTACCAAAGGTTGATGGTTTTTGCTTAATAGCAGCTATCAAGATTTTGAATACGGTAGCTGTTACTTGGAATTAATTGAACGAGGAGTAGAGTGCCGGGTACGTAGTGGCGCGGCGCTGCCTACGTGGCTGCCCACGATGCGCGCTGCACAATATAGGCCACTTCACCAGCCTGACCTAATCGCATCGATCATTCAACATTCGTGCAAGAAACTGACCACACATACTGCATATGAAATGCTCACTGTTAATGTGTCACTTTTGTCAGAAGTAAGCATTTTCGAGTACGGTCATTGACCCTAGCATTGCGTAGGCTAGCTACTTTCTCTCAGAGGAGGTGTGCGGCAGGCGCGGTGAGAAGGGGGTGCTGCCAAATTAAGTGCGTGAAAGGCTGCGGACAGCCGTTCCGGTACCACCGCACCGGCACCGGCGCTTACGCACCCTTCCTGCCACAATATATTCGGTACGAATAATCTTTCAGTTGACCGTTTACGGTTACTCGGCTCCGTGTTAATACACAGAAGATCGCGTCACTGTGTTTATTGTCGTGAAACGTTGGCGCCGGTGTGCAAAATTGTGAGCATCTTCGTAGAACGGGCCAACGAGGTCGGTGAACTCAGGCCAAAGTGGCAATCGCGAATGAGACTTGGAAAATCGTACCCTGGTGTTGTCGCTCACGTGCGCTGTTAAAAGGTTGTATAAGCATTGCGACGCTTTCTACGCCTTCTTATAATCATAATGAAGAAGTGAGCGGAGAAATTGGCAACTTAACGGTTCACTTGAAAAAGGAAACAATGAGACGAGAACCACCTGGGCGAACTCGCCTACATTTTTGAGTGTCGCGTAATGATTGATGATTAACAATTAAACGCAGACTTGATGTAAACGTAGCGGCTTACCTACTTATTACTTTCTTTGCGACAGAATGTCAGTCGTTGGCTTTATTTATCATTAGTTGAGCAGGCGATCTGTTGAGAGATGAGCAACATGCGTGACATTTGAATTATGCACGTATAATTATGAATATTCGTGAAATATGTGTATGTAGAGGCTTTCTGCAAATAGATGTTACAGAATCCAGTCCAGCATCTAGTTCCTATCCAAAACTGGATTTGAATATAGGTATATCTAGCCACTAAAGGCTGCTTTTAATTGATTATTCAACCCAGTGTCACTGAGTTGGAAAAAAAAGAGGCTGTTCCAATCCAGCGCTGGATAGAGAATGCTGGACTGGATTGAGAAGTTATTCTCATTGAATCCAGTATCGATCCAGAATCACTGGATATCAGCGCTAGATCGAAATACTAGATCTCACAATCAATAAGCAATTCCATAGTTTATGGGTGCGTAGGTCTCGCATTTTAATGTAACTTCCAGAGCTACGTTAATTACGAGTACTTATGTTGCAGTTGGTAATGCGAATATTTATAATACATTTGTATAATGAATGAGTATTTTAGGAGCAGTTTGTACTCGATGTGTGTGGTTGGTGCTAATGTTATGACGATCACGTTGCGCCCGCGCGTTGCTGAACCACAAGTTACGAAAAGCACACGACGCCGCCCGCCGCAGGAATACCAATCGGGCTAAATTGGGCGGCTTACAAAGGTCGAAGGCAAAATTATTTATAAAAAAAAATTACGAAACAACTAGGTAGGTATATAAAAAAGAGTTGGCACATTGGACGTGCTTACGACGCCACGTTCTCTCTTTTGAAGGTTACCCCCGAAGCTGTGCGTGTACTGTTAAAACAAAACTGTCATCGTTTAGAAGAACTACTATTAGCCGGAATGACCGTGCTTAATGGACGCGGCGGGCCCTCCTCTCCAGGAGAATAATAACATAAGACGATAACTGATAACTGAGACATAACTGAGACGACTAAGCCTGATGAAGACTTAATCTGTGTCAAATAAATTTAAAAGGATTAAAAGTCAGCTTAACTGGCATCATGACAGAGTTATCAGATAATTATCGTAACAGTAAATTTCATTTACTTTTTAAATTTTTTATTGATTATTTAGTGAGTTGCATGTTGGTGCGGCGCAGTATACGCGCGGAGCGGGCGGCGCGCACGCAGGTTTGGTCCGCAGCATGCGGTTGCCCGGGGTCGGGTGTCGTATTTCTAGAGCATTGAACCTCGGCAACCTTGTGCGTTGAGCCCGACCGCTCTCCGCACGCTGCGCTGACGCAACCGCTCCAGCCCCTTCTCTACTTCGACCGCAACCATATCGCATAATTACTCCTTTAGGGCACACCTGTTCTTAACAACGGTTACAATGGACGATTTGATGTTAGCGCTAATCGATTCATGAAAGGTTGAACTTAATTGGAGGTTGTTTAGCATTACACAATATACCGACCAAGCTTGCCACCTTTCAAATAAATATATACCTACTTGAATCACCCATTGTAATTGAGCTATGTTCAATTTCTTAATGATAATGTTTAGTATGATGAGCACGGCTGCAGCCTGCAGCGCAGAGCCGCGCCACCCGGCGGCACTAATGAAGTTAGCACGTCGCGGAGGGTGCAGAGGAACAATGCGGAGAGTCGGTCAAGAGGTGCGAGTGCGGAGCGCTAACGAACCGTAGCCGTCCGCAAATAGTCCGCGAGAAGTGCGAAACGATCGCGGGGCTACAATTGGCGCTTGCCCTGAGAGCGTTGCGAGGTAACGCTTACGTAAACCGCTGACATAACCGAGTCGACGACCGCCGCTTGCGCAACCACCGCCGAACCCGCAACCCCACGCACCGCACCTCCCCCTCGCCACCGCCACTCCCCACTATCCGCCAAAATTACCTAATTGTACCCAAAATGCATCAAAAGGACACTGGTCCAACGCCCGGGTTACGACACCGGCAATCATTAGTGCAACAACCTTCTGTTGCCTAGGCAGGTGACGGACGTAGCTTGAACGTTCGCTACGGTATGCGATCGTTTAACATTTTAATAACTTGATCTGATATGTACTTGATACTATTTTAAGGCTTTATTGCGTTTGATTGTAACCAGGCGACCACTGGCCAGTCACGAGTCACTGTTATAAAAACCTAGGTCAATGTAAAACTCAACTGACGATTATTTTTTTAATAGTTGGTCAAATTGGGTGCGAACTGCGAGTTAAAAATACACAATTCTTGATCACAATTATTGCATTCCGAAAAGATTCGAAGATAAGCACCGAGGTTCATTGGTGTAGGATGTCCGACTAAAAGTTAATTGCTTTAGTTTATCGAATCCTTTAAAGTTTAAAGACCCGAGTTTCACGATTGCACATCTGGGGTGTTCTCGGTCTTTTAGCGAGATGCGAGCATACTGCACAAAATGTGTGACAGCGAAATTGTGTATTCCCCGCAGGTGTAAGGAACCGAATGGTCCATCAACGGAATTGTGGGCATGTACGT
This sequence comes from Mesoligia furuncula, assembly GCA_916614155.1. NCBI lineage: Eukaryota > Metazoa > Arthropoda > Insecta > Lepidoptera > Noctuidae > Mesoligia > Mesoligia furuncula. The sequence continues at coordinate 11,995,291 of OU744803.1, read as the reverse complement.
GACGTATATGGTACAGTTATCCTTAGTGAACGAAAGTGAAAACTAAATGCGGGCCCAGTCAACGACCCCGGCGGGTCGTCGACCGCACCGAACTGCAAAGGCCGTTTGTGAGTGCTGAGGCCGCGCGCGCGACATTTAGCCGTGCACTGGACGCGCCTGCGCACCTATTGCACATCCTAACTATAATAACGTCATCATCTTTTGATAATCAAGAAAGTATTTGAAAAAGTAAAAGTTATAGACGTCATGAAATCTCGAGCGAGCTTAGAGATATTTTGACAAGTGCTCACACAGCGACGATCATTGTTATTGTATGATTTATAAGTTTTATTTCTTATATTTTTTGACAAAGATTCGAATATTTTTAAGTGCTTCGAATCATATAATATGTATAAGATTTTGCTTTTCTTGGGAGACGGTACCTATACTATGTCTTAAGACATACCTACTTATAGCACTTATCAAAGAGTATTTGCTGATACCAATTACGTACATCATCTAAACAGACCATCAAAATGCTATTTACATTTTTGTAGTGTTCTCAAGTAAAAGTTTTTTGGGATAGAAATGATGTGAATGTCACGAATGAAAATGCGGAACCGTAGCATCACCGAGATTACAACTACACTATTTACTTACGTCTTTTCCGTACTACGACATTATTACATATGTATTTATTCAGTACCTAACATGTAGGGGAATAACATTTTAAAACAACTATTCGTATGCTCACTAAATGAATATTCAAGATGGAATTGCGAAGTTAACTTCGTCGTTCTGCCACCGAGCTACGAATGTTATGTCATCGGGACATAACCTTCGAGTTTTTACCAGAGTACATATCGGGGAGTAACATTTTGGACACATTTCGTATGTAAAAATTAACATAAGTCGAAAGCGAAGTTAAATTTTTCTAAAATTAGCGTTAACAGTTCGGCTACGGCTACGAGACTACGGCCTACGAACATTTCGTAGCATGCGCAAACAGTTTTTTTTCCTGTTTATTGATTTATTTCTCTAATTTTGCGAAAAGTATATCTTTATGAGCTAGAAAAATCTTAATTATTTTGTAAACCTACCATAGTAATGTGAACAGCGGCGCTACAATATTGTAGTCACATGGCGTAGCGGAGCAAAATGTTCGGTGTGTATAATTTTGTAAAATACAACAGTTTACCGCTATTGTAGATTTTTTAAAGTTCGACTTCCGCATGGTTATATTGTTGGCATAAAATGGAATGAGTGCATAGAAACAGCATTTTTGCAATCGGTGTCAACATTCTTGATGATTACCTACTCGTAGTTAGGTAGGTAGATGTATGTAAACTGCCTAGTAACCGATAGATGTTTTCGAATACAATTTAATTTAATTAATAGAAAACAAACAGTTCAAATTAAATAAAAATACAAATTGCATTTTATTCGAAAACATCAATCAGTTTCTTACTAAACTTCTACCTTCTGCCTATATAATTATAAACATATTTTTGGTGTTTACTGCTTTGCGTGGGGTTATTTCTACCAAAGAATGATCAAGTCCTTTATAACATAATCCTGATAAAAAGATTTAAACGCATTGATAAAAAAATTATTGTCAACATTTGACATTTTTTTTTTGACTGCCCCGTTGGTCTCGTGGTTGCAAGCGCGCCTGCTGAGCGTGGGGTCCTGGGTTCGATTCCCGGGTCGGACAAAGTGTTATTGGGCTTTCCATTAGGAATTTCTTAGTAACAGTCCGGAGTTTGGAAGTTGGCGGTTTAATACCCCCGTGCCTCGGAAAGCACGTAAAGCGTTGGTCCTGCGCCTGAACTCTCCCCGGTCGTGTCGGATTGTCGTCCCACCGGACTATGAGAGTAAAGGAACAGACAGTGCATCTGTGTTTGCGCACACACTTGTGCACTATAATATCTCCTGCGAACCTGGCTAATCTCCATTGGGATTGGCCACCGTGACCGAAAACGGTCGGGGAGGCTATTATTGTTAACATTAAAATTAAAACAAGTCAGCGGTAAGAGTTAAAGATCGCTATTTATTTTCCACATTAAAGTTGTATAGTTATGACAGAACAAAAGCTATAATGTTACAGACAATACGATTGTCAAGATCTAGTTAAGATATTGTAACTGTGCCTAAAGGCCAGTCTCGGACACAACAAAGGACTGACATTTTTTAAACGCGTAGGTACTTACATTTGCTGTTGCGCATTGCTCATGTCCATATGTCATTGTTGACACGTATGGACAGAGATACAGAACCTTTGCACGTGACTTTGGCTTTATCGAACGGCGCTCTAGCTGGATTTAGTTATTTAGATTAGTTACAATATCTGTTTGTTGTTTATAATTAATAAACTAAAGGCTTTGAGTTTGAATTAAAATGAATCATCTTTGATTGTAATTTGCTGAAATTTAAATTTAAGGCAAATAGAAAAAAAGTTGGTTAGAAGGTAGTTTAGATATACCAGCCCTGATTTCATGGTTTTTAGTTTGCCATTATTAAACAAATCCATCAAACACAAAAGTTCAGATACAAATGCACCATCAATGGATAGGCTAATAAATAACAAAGTACAGTTCAGAATGAAGGTAAGTAAAACAGTCAAGTGAACGTTGACTGATGATATTTAGCAGTGCACAGTGAATAGCTTGTCTAAGTTGTTGTTGTCTTCACCACATCTGATACCTACTACTCCATTTTAAGTGTCCCGTCAAGTTTAATTAGCGCTTGGGCCGGGGCGAAAGTAGTCGCTTTTGGGTTTGTTGTAGAGCGGGCGGCGCTATGTGACCAAGTGGTCGTCACAACTAGGCCGCGTTTCCACCGAACGGGTCTTGACTTTTTGTTCGTGATGATGCGGAACAGAAGAGAGAAATTCGGTGAGATAAAGCAGCACTCGCTAAGGAGGACACGGTCACGAGGAGTCATCGGCTCCAAACTCGACGAATGTAGAGCAAGCGATGTTTCTCCTTGGGCCACGCAACCTGTCCGCGGGCCGCCGAGCGCCATCAGCGCCCCGGGCGCACTATTCCTCGTTACCACTTACATTTCGCGCGCAACTATTCCTAAAAAGCCTACATTACAACATCGCAACTAATTTTTTAAGCCTTCTGAAGAAATATTTTTTAGACCTTGAATCTTTTTACATGTTTCAAGGTGTACTCAGTTAACTCTTGTATTAACAAAAAACTTTCTATAATAAGTATTCCTCAGAATGTAAAAAATACAGTTACACGGCAACGACAATTAAGACGTTTCGTATCTTTTTTTTTTTATAGGAGTGTTTCCAAAGAGAGGTCCGTTCGTTAAATTGGTTATTTTATGTAAGCATTAAGATTTAGATAGGCCTAAATGGTCTCAATTATGTGCGCAACGAGCTTTTGCAACGCGCATGTATATGCGTGACAAAGCCATTGTTCGCTAAAAAGGCAAAAAAATCCAATAATATTTTGGAAAGCACGGCGAGTCCTTATGTAAGAGTTCAACGTGACACTTCTTGTGGAGGCAGTGTGCTGTGTGCGTCCGTTCAGCGCGCCACTTTCCTTCACAACAATATTTGGATAGCTACAGAACTATGCCTTGTGAGTAGCCGTTCTCATCTAGTGCGAGTTTCACATCTTTACAGACGCCGTTTTGCTGCGATGACTGTGGGAGATTGGAAGTTTATTTTTTGCAATAAAATGTTATTGAAGTATAGATAATTCCTTATAGATATCATATTCGATAGAGAGAAATAACATTTTATCAAATGTTATCAAAAATCTTTATATTACCTAAGTGCCATTAAGTTTTTACCTAGGTAATTTTTCACTCCCGTATTTTATTTTCGTGTTTATCAGTATGTAGTTATCACTGTATCGGTCATCATTACGGTGTATAATTTGTTAGTATTTTACAACAGTTTATTTTATAGTAGAGTGGCCACTCGGCCAAGTGCTAATAAATTGATATAACAAATTCAGTTCGCCGTTTTGGATAGTGTGCTAAACAGTGCCACACAAACCAGAGTAACAAATGCTAACCCGTTATTACTACTCAAATGTCACACTCAGAGGTAAAATCTTTTAAAGCTCTTCAAGCGATGGACCCAGCAAGTTGTTTAGATTTTACTAAAGTTATTGAGTAATCAATAACTTTAGTAAAATCTAAACAACTTGTTGGATTTATACTTTAAGTATATTTAGTATGGATATACTTCCTGACTATTTAATGGCTATCGAATAGCACATAACATAAACAATGTCAGCACTTCAAAATCGGAACTTATTTCAATAGACAGTACGCAAACATAGCGCACAACAAAGTTTCGTAAAGTGAATGCTTTTAAAAACTTATCAAACTTTCTAATTATTTTGTTTACGTCCTAAATACTATAAACTTCAACGAACAGTTTAAAAATAAATTTAAGATACCTATCATAATGACAGCATGCGGAATGGCTACCACATTGTTTATTTTGCTAGTAGATACACGATGAGGCTTGATATGTATAATTTATAGCGGATGGACAGAGGATGTTTGCGTTTGCGCTGATGTCGGCGTGTCGAGTGTCGTTCGAAGAAGACTCGCTGCTGACGGCTGACAGCAGCCTCACCAACGCGGGGTCGACGACCTCCAACAACGCTATACATTTGGCGAACAATGATTTGGAGAGCCGAGGTGAATGGCCGCGCTCGGAGGGGCTGAGCGTGGGCAGTTATTGACCCATATTGGAGGTGAAATGTAGATCAGTGGGCGAGAGCGGCTTAATTCGCCGCGGAGTCTGCGCGCGCGCCGCGGCTTCAGAGCTGCGCCCGCGCCCATCGCGGTACTAGTCGAGTAGGTACTATACGCACACAGCTGTGCTCTCAATGAAATCTTTAATTTTGAATAGAAAAGTGTTGCTTACGTGTTTCATATTAAAATTAAAATTGCGGATTTTAGTTAAACACAATTTTATACAATCCATATATATATAACATTATATCTAGTATTATAAATTCGAAAGTAACTCTGTCTGACTGTCGGTCCGTCTGTCTGTCTGTCTATCTGTATGTTACCTTTTCACGCCTAAACCACTGAATGGATTACGATAAAATTTGGCAGAGAGATAGATTGTATCCCGGGGAAGGACATAGGATAGTTTTAATCGACATACCTCGCGGGCGAAGCCGCGGGCGGAAGCTAATATTATAATTTTTTTTTTTGAAATTTGATTATTCCATAATATCACTCTCTATCTAATCCTATTTTAAGTACTGTTTAGTGGTCATTTACCTTCTTTAATAAAGAATAATTACGTCTACATCATCCTAAATAGATGAAAGTGCTCCGGCATAAAATAGTCGTTATTTAGGGTCAAGTTGAATAGCCGGGCTGTGTCGGAGGGGTATTACGAGAAGGGTCAACATCGCAAAACAAATTGGTAGATCAACTTGACCTAACGGCCAATACTGGGCGGAATAGTCAATAGGTGACCGCTGAGTAAGCAGATTCTAGTTGTAGTACTGAAATAAGCCGACTACGGACCCGCTAAGTACATGCCAGTTGTAGCTATCCAATGTATCGTAGGTACTTACTTAAAAAGTGCGATGACACTATCATGATCCTGATCGATGGCGCTCTGACATAAATTAATTAGTGTTTGCGTCGTCCTAGTTGACATTTCTGCGCTGGCAACGACTTTTAGGGGTAAAATAATGAGTACTGTCCAGTAGAGCGAATTAATGAATAAAACTCATGTTTCATGAAACTTATTTACGTGAATACCGTTCATTAAAGTCAAATAAACCAGTCGAATGTAAGTCGAATTTTACGAGTTCCGAACTAATTTACACGACGGGAGATGCAGCGGTGTGGTGATAACGTTGCTGTTCGAAATTGTTCGTTACTTTGAGCAATTTGTTGATTGCAAAGTTCTTCAATTTCAATTCCGTCAAATAAAAAAAAAAGATTTTAGTACTACCTTTAGTTGTACAAAAACACTTATCTAAACACTATGCAGCGTTAGAACTAAAGGAGAGAGTGTTTTCGATAACACACCCAATGTAAGATTTAACTTGTGTTTAGGGGTCCAGCGTCCTCGGCTATAATTTGAACATATTATCAGTAGTTGTAGGACGAGCACAGTACTTATATTATTATTAAGATAACTACTTTATTAATACTAGTAAATGCATATATTTTATGATGTGGCCTATTAAAGTACCTATGTGGGAGTATGTGTATGTATTAAGAGAGAAATATAATTTTAAATATATGACTTTATTAACAACATTAGGTTAAGCGATTGATACATGTAGTCAATCTTCAGTATTATCGTAGTCAATAGCCACTTTGTGACCTTGGTCTTACATCCATTTAGGCACATGGGAGCAATGGTGCTTAGTTTATTTATTTAAAGGATCGTTTGCTAATTACTCACGCTTATAAATAAAACTTGACATTTAAAAATATGGCTATGATAACCAGACATTTTCCGGTTCTGTACCGTACTTACTTGCTTTAGTATCGCATCAAAGATTGAAGACAAAAATCATGACAGAAAACACGAGTAGGTATACTCAACGTGAGGTCAAATCTACTGCTTGGTCCCGATTCTGTAAGTAAGTGTTAATTAAGTGTAAGCAACTTTCGTCCATCAAGTGTTCGTGATACTTAAAGCGCACATTCCGCCGAACAGTGTGGCCTTCTACCGCGGCTATTGTGGCTACCACCTCAATATGACCTAATCACCGAATAACAGAAAAAGTGGCACGCGAGCTACTCTTAATGAGACTTCAATTTAGTAGCTACTATGTTGCTATGTTTGTGTTATCTACCTACCTACATTCACTACATTGTCGAGCGAAGTAGAAGTTTATTTATTTATTTATTAAACTTACACACACTATCTTTACAGGATGACCCCAATACAATAGTGGTTTGCAAACACATAGGTACCTACCAAATAAAAGTGTTTGAATGTTCGTTGCCGAATTTGGAATATTATGAAAAAGGTATAAATTATGAAAGGGTTATTTGACAACTACGTCATTTATTTTGTGTCACTTGAAACTGGGACTTTATAACAAACTTTATAAATATTTTAGAACTCTACTTCCAGCTGAAATGCCTACGCTGACAACACAAACGTGCTCGTAGGAAGGCTTATTAGTTAAAGTGTGGAAAGCTTCCAGTCCAGTCCTGACTACGAACAATACCCGAATGTAACGCCACAGTAAAGCAGAAACAAATATACTTATTCAAAAGGAACGGAAGTATGCACTTGTAATCGTAATAAAAATGAAAAGCTCGAGGTTGTAATTTTGGAATGCTGTAACCCAAATTACGTTTTCAGAGAATAACTGCGCTATAAAGCTCGATGTGTTCTGAATCTAAAGCTTGAGATTAATGAGACCATAAAATGTTGAAATGGTGGTAGGTAGGTATAGGTAAAAAATGTAGGTATAGTCGGAAAATGTAGCAGATAATGTATTTCTGCCGAACCGGGACACGTGTGGGTAATCTGGAAGTGGTATATATTCAATGTTGGCTGAGTTTTGGCTATCTAACACAATAACTTAAACGGATGTTCGGATGAAGGAAATAGGTTGGAAAGGGGAAGCAGCTGCAACCCGCGTTGAACTAATTTCGAGCAAATGTTAGTACTTAACTGTCATTAAAACGAAACGAGTCTTAAGATTTAAGAGCTATCCGAAAACGAGTAATGAAAACTGTAAACAACTGCTATTTTATTTTAAACTATAATAGGTTCTGCCGGCGACTTCATCCGCGTGAAATTTCGCCCTCCCCCATTCACCTACTTAGGGGTGGAATTTTGAAAAATCCTTTCTTAGTGGATACCTACTCTTCACAAAGAACACAAACACACCCTCCAAATTTCATGTCTATAGGACCAGCGGGTTAAGCTGTGCGTTGATACATCAGTCAGTCAGGACTTTGAGTTTATATATATACCTATAGAAGATTCAAGAATTTCGCACTAGGCACAATCAGATATCTACATGTTTTTGAGTTCGTGTTGACGTAGCATGAATTATACCAGTCAAGGTAATTTAAGTTAGGTAATCAGTTTCTCCTTCGAATAAAATCAATATTCGTGTAAGATTGATGTATGGTTGTAACAGCAACGGTTTTCCACACATTTTTTTTTATTTATTGTAAATGAAGTTACACAATAAGTGAACGTATCATTGAGCTAGTCAAGGAAAACACAAACCGCATACTGCATACCATAAGCAGAAAAGCAGAAAGCCTAAAATAATTTTAGGGTAAAAGATGGTTTTTCGAAACTAAAAATTTACAGACCATGGGAGCAAATATTTGTTCGAGGTCAGGATCATACCGGACATGTAGTGTAGAATAGAAAGCCTACCAAAACCCCACACTTATCAGGTCGTCAAAAAAATAAAGGTACCTATTATTTGAAACCATACGAATGTGTTGGTCTTATCTTTTTATCGTTCTTGTGGTAAAATAACCTTATTTTACCAGATTATTACTCGGCGAATGTTCGAAGGATTTAAAATAAAGGTGAGCCTACTTCCCCGTATCTTTATATAAATAATGTAGCAAAATTGCTTCCAATAGACTTGCTATTTTACTGTTATTAAACTACAGCTGAAGCAAAGGGTCTTGCATACGAGTACCTATAAAACAATATTCCTAGGACCGTATAATATATCTTCTTGTGGCATGGTAGTTCGACGGTGAATAATGGATCCTTGTACTCAAAATCTCTAATAATTACGGGTTAGTGAATTTCCGTAAAGTAATTAAAAACCGTTTACGTTTCATGACTCACCAGGCAGAATGGTCGAAAATACGACGACGACTCCCGGCCAAAATAGGCGCGGGCCTGCGGGCGGAGAGTAATGGGTAGCTCACCGGCCGATCAGGACCAGGCCCGTGCCGGACGGCGCGTACGTGTTCCACGCGCGCCTCAAAGAAATGTCAGCATCGAGGAGGGGCCCCTTAGGGCCGAAGCCTGCCGGGTCAGCGGGATTGTCCGAAAGGGTTACCGCTGGCCCGGAACATAAAGGGCTAAGGAAGGAACACGGGTGGGTTTTAGTTAGTAAGAGTCTGACACTCCCTTCCGCTCCACCCAGAGCGGGAGGAGTCATTTGATGATTTCCCATCCGCAAAAAAAAAAAGCAAAGAGTCTTGCATACGAGTATCTATATAACAATATTCCTAGGATCGTATAATATATCTTCTTGTGGCATGGTGGTTCGAGGGTGAATAATGGAACCTTGTAGGTACTCAAAATTTCTAATAATTGCGGGTTAATGAATTTCCGCAAAGTAATTAAAAACCGTTTACGTTTCATGACTCACCAGGCAGAATGGTAGAAAATATTATTATATTGAATTATACTTGTACTTATGTTATTGGACAAGCCACCAGAGACGCAGCGAAGCTAATTGACAGTTAATTTTGCGTTCAAAATTTGTTATGTTCCGTTGGATGAGAAATAGAAAATAGCTAGCTTTCTTCAGCATCAAGAAGTAGGTTCAATATTAGTTCAACGTTTTACTATTATTTCTGTGTTTAAGGGGTTGATTCAAGGAGTTGGTCAACAAACAATCTTATTAGCTGACTGGCGCGGTGCCTCAGGAACGAATCTCGCTGACCTGATTCAACACGTGCGCGACGAAGAATCCCATTTTGCTCTCGGAAATAAAGAAAACTGCTTTACTGCCTTGGAAACAGTTAACGGCTCTTTGTCCAAGTCCAGACACATAAAAAGTCCCGAATATCCGAAGGAACGCTTTATGGCATTTCGGATAACGGTTCTCTTAATAAATGTTTTGGGAAAGAGATCTATAGTTTGCAGACCTATGTATTAGCACCATAAAGTTGTACTTCCTCGACAGATAAGATCGTATCAATTGTTGTACGATCTCACGTCAGTAAAATAATCCGCAGCCATTTATAACGCTAATTGCCATCTGCAATAAAAGATAACAATATTTTATTGTTCCTTTTATAAGTATGGCGGTGGCTATAACGGAAGTGACAATAATGAAAATATCGATTTCATTTCGATGTGCACTTACAAAAATTTAACTGAATTCGGGTTATTGGACTAAAAGCAAAGAAAGTAGGCCTTCTGATTGGTTTTATACCAATTTGCAGAGCGGAGTTAATCCAGCACAACTTACGGTTTTGTCACCAAATTATATTGCAGTAATTACTTTTATACAAATAATTTGGAGGCTCTGATCAGCTTTAAATTGAAGTAATAATCATCAGTAACTGAATTTTATGTGTGTCTTTAATTCACTGGTCAATTTAATATTGCAGGTGGTTCACCATCACATGTCTTGCTCATCATAATCAGCCTATATTCTTCCCACTCTGCTGGGACTCAGGCCTCCTTTCCTTGAGAAGAAGTGGGCTATAATCTACCACGCGGGCCCAGCGCGGGTTGGTAGATGTCACATGTCTTCAAATTTTTGGTTCTAGAACATTCACATTCACGGTTTCCGCACGATGTTTTCCTTCACCGTTTTGAAAGCAGTGGTGATGAAATAATTTACACAAAGTAAAGTGCCTGTCTGGGTTCGAACCTACGACCTACAGCTCGTAAGTCGCAGCCGTTACCTCTGGGCCATCGCTGCTCAAGTGTCCGTTAATATACATAGTTTACCTAATGGTTTAACATCAGTTTCATAAATACATTCTAACGTTTTTCTCTTAGAAACAGCAGAAATTATGACGAAAAATTGCCGAGAAGAATTGATGAAGCTAAATTAAGACATTATGATGATCTCACTGAGAAAACTAGTTCACATGAGTGAAAATTTGCTGCGCTATCATAAACTATGCGTTTAGATTGTGCTGCCTCCCCAGCAATGGCTGAACATTAGTGTAGTTTGCATAGCCAATCTCTCGACTCAGCGAGAAGAATAAATACTGACTTAGGAATTTTAATAGCCGCTAGCCGTAAGGAATTGCATTGTCTAACAAAATACTGTTATCTGTTCGATATAAGATTTTTTTTTTACATTTTATTTCTGTCTCATTTGCATTTTTGCAAAGAGCAATTTATTACGGCATTAAAGGGTGAATTCCCGGTGGCTTCATTGGCTTGCAGTGTTGTAGGGAAAGGCAATTTATTAAATGGCATTCCGTGGGGTCCCACAGAGCATGCTGATGAAGCGACAACGTTCGATATTCTGATTATTCCGATAGATTTTGCCCCAAAGGACTTTGTTAGGTACGAAAAAATGGCATGGAAATGCAATTTTAATTTGTCGATGTTCTTTCTTTGTAGGTTTAGATACGAGATAATGTTACCATAAATTACTTTGTGAGAATACTGTCTTCGTCTTTCATTTGCACTTGCCTAGTCTTTTTTCAACTATGTTGGGGTCGGCTTCCAGTCTAACCGGATGCAGCTGAATTCCAGTATTTTATATGGAGCGACTGTCTATCTATCTGACCTCCACAACCCAGCTACTGGGTAATACGATACCCCTTGGTAAGACTGGTAGTCAGATTTTCAGGCTTCTGACGACCCGGTATGTAAAGCTATACATTGATGACTTTACTTGGTGCTTAGAGGAGTTAGATACTTTCTACAAGTAGGTAGATACTTATTATAAAATGGTCCGGTACCTAAAAGCACTCAAGTCAAATATTGTAGTTAATCAAGAATTCGTTTATCAAAAAATTAATTGCGAGGATCTCCTTTCATCAGGCGCACTCAAAAAGATTCTGTTTATTTATTTGCCTAAACGCTAGCTTATCAATTGCTATCATTACCAGGTAATATTATTTTATCGTTTGATATCATTCGCACCTGAAATTACTTTATGTGCTTGTGCTTGTGCTCATTGTTTTTATGATGTCTTTCGATAGTGCGTTTAGGAAAATTAAGTTTCCTAAAAGTATTTAAGAAGACTTTTTATTCGATTAGTCACAGATTACTTTTGTGACCGAAATTGGACTGCTCGAAGGCTTAATAGAAGACTTGTGTTATACACAACAAAAGTACTGTCATACTATGAATTAGTATACAGGCAGTTCGTGCAGCAGCTATTATCGTACGGCTTCATACAGTCTGCAGTTATCTGGCAGGCCTCCGCCACAGGCCGTTGGCACAACCTCAACGCCACGTGCAGCAAGCACGTGTCTCCACCGCTGCCAACAACATGCCGTGATAAAGATCACAACAGTGCATGCACCAGAATAACCTATTTCCTTCAATAGGACAGTGAACCTTCTCGATAGATCGTATGCTCGTTGCATACGATCTATCGAGTCTCTCTTTCGAGTCACTCTTTGTCTATTCTTAGGTAGTTCTAATTTGTTATGGTACCTTGAGCCAACCGTTTTGGATGAGACTCACAGAGGAGCAATGCCAGTCGAGCGAAGTTTACTGAGAGCCGCGGAGTCAGCTAAGGATTCAGTTTCTTTTGAAAACTTGTCCAGACGAAATCATGACGTGCCGAAACGGATATTCTGATTCCAAATCTTAACATTAAGCTTTGCTTAGGATTACCTAAGAAAAGCGTGATGTAATGTGATTTGGGATCAAAAAGTCCGTATAGAAGAGTGAGCGATTGTGAAAAACTTCGGTGTTTTTAGGGTTCCGTACCCAAAGGGTAAAAACGGAACCCTATTACTAAGACTTCGCTGTCTGTCCGTCTCTCCGTCTGTCCGTCTGTCTGTCACCAGGCTGTATCTCAAGAACTGCGATAGCTAGACAGTTGAAATTTTCACAAATTATGTATTTCTGTTGGCGCTATAACAAAAAATACTAAAAACAAAATAAATTAAATATTTAAGGGGGGCTCCCATACAACAAAAGCGACTTTTTTGCCCTTTTTCGCTCGATATAAAAAATGGCAACAGGTAGGCACTTGAAATATTCACAAAATACTCAGTTGTAAAATACAACTGAGTATTTTGTGAAACTTTAATAATAAATAATAAAATAAATATTTAAGGGGGGCTCCCATACAACAAACATGTTTTTTTTTTTGGCGTTTTTGCCTTGTGGTACGGAACCCTTCGTGTGCGAGTCCGACTCGCACTTGGCCAGTATTTTCATGCAATAAGAAAAGCAACTGGTCAGAACCGAAAGACTTCATTCACAATTGACTGATTATTGGAGTCGGAATCGCTATAAGAAAATGTGATCCCTCAGATATAGGTATGCCCATGAAACCAGCATCGCAGTAAATCTTATGCTGTCTAGGTTTGCCTTAGGGATATTACTTCTAGTATATCGATACAATACCACGTCGGTACTGATGTACGTCCGGTGGAACGTGCCTGTATACACGAGGACGTTCGTGACATGTTTTGATTTCCGGTTAATACCTATAGTAAGTCAACCGTGGCGGCAATCGCTCTCCTTTGATTAAACAGAGAATCGATACCTATTTTTATCGCAATCAGAATCTTACGTACTTGTAGTTCGTGTGTACATATGTAGAAAGTAGAAAGAAAGATGTGAGAAAGAGCTTATTGGTTTATTCGCACGAATTTACTTGCCCGAAACGGGCGAATAAATAATAATTAAAAAAAAAAAAATATTAAAATATAATGTTTAATGTTGTGTAATGTTTTAGGTATTTATTTTTATCATTATTATTTATAAATAATATAATTTTTATTGATTAAGAAAAAGAACACTGCAAATTGACGCAATAAAGTGCATAAAATTCAAAATGTGCCAATTGCCTAATAATATGTATTTTTAAAGTAGTCAATTCGCCCACAAATAAATGAATCGCCTACAGGAAAAAGTTAACAGTATCGATTCGCCCGTTTTGGGCGAGTAAATTCGTGTGAGTCAACCAATAAGCCCATTCAAGTGGTAAGGAAAAGGCATTGCTTTATTCACAAGTATGATTAGTAATAAGTAGTATGTAAACAATGTGCGTAAAACAATAACAAACATGATGATGAGCAAGAACTGATATCTACCTTCATCTGTAGTTAAAATTGATTGATACTGGTGAAGAACACACACTAGTGGACGGAAGCGTCATTAATCACAATCTAAAAAAGGCACCCATCTTAACACAGGCCAGATGAAAAAATGGTCGACATAAATGGAAACAAAGGAAAAGGAACGTTTCTTCATTTGTTTCTATTAACTCTTCAATGAATATCCATCAGAAAACGTATGCATGATGGTGATGAACGAAGGGTGTCCTTGTGTCTGGATTTGGTTGACGCCGCGTAGACGCTGTGCTGGCTTCGCGGAGACGTGATTGTATAGAACATATTATCGTGGCGTTGACGCCGTGGGTGGCGTAACGTTAGAACATCCTACACACAAAGAATGCTTAAGCGAGTTGCTAAGCGTTAAAACGTTTAAAATATTAATATATTTTCTGCGAATATTTTAAGTAGGTATAACTTTTTCTTAATCAATTCTTAAGAAAATAAATTACGTTTCTAAACAAATAGGGAATAAAAGTCTCCATAATTAAACCTAAGTAGATAAGTTATATACAAGCTTATAAAGACAAAGTCCAGATATTACTTCAGTAAGATCAAGACTAATAACAGACACTTCGGAGTGCCTTGCACTTCAGAGCAGAAATAAAATTGCCATGTCATAATAAAACTTTTATGACGTGACATTCAGGCACAAGAGGTTTCCTTTCAGGCTTGTCAGTAGCACCCCATTTACTTCCTTTTACTTAGGAAAAACTTCCTTTTACTTGTCTGTGTGGTGCCGGACTTAAAGAATAGCACCACCCCTTACTTCCCGTGGGTGTCGTAAAAGGCGACTCCCTTAGTCGCCTCTTACCGGAGAATGGGCAGCAGCGTTCTCTATTTATTCCACCATCATACCATAATGCGATCGCCACCCCGCCTGCCAAGCGTGGCGATTATGGCAAACCCCCCCAAAATTGGGGGAGGCCTATGTCCAGCAGTGGACGTCTATCGGCTGAAACGACGACTTAGGAAAAAAGTACCTACGCAAACAAATTTCTCTTCGTAAATCAGAAAATGTATTAATATCAACTTGATTTACACTCCTATTTATAATGTATTCTACGTACCCACAAGGGCATATAAAGCTTTCATTAAATTAAAGGTCAAAAAGATTATGTTGGATTTAAATAAACGAGGCCATCAGTTTCAATACAAATAAATCAAATGCAGGCTGAAGGATAGATTCTGGCTGCCGTTCTGCCGTTCAAGCCGACTAATAAAATTATGTTTATACCTATCATAATGTAGGAATATTTTATTAAATGCGCATACTGAATCATCGTAACATCCCATTGTTTCGCGGTTCAAGCAGCACAGCTTAATGTTACGGCGGCGGCAATATTTCTCACGATCGCAGGCAGGCGGGGCACGGTTCGGTATCGATTGCGGGTTCTCGGTACGCTATAAACGACCGACGGTTCTAATTATAGCGCACGCGCAGGCGAACGCCTTATGTCACATAGTACAAGGTTACTATAGCGAGGAAATTTGTTCTAGACGAGTTTCCGAAAGCGGCTTGAAGAAAGTACTTTTACTGAGAGAAGGCGCGACGTGGCACAGTTTCCACGCGAAACGTGGCGGGAGAGTACATGCGAGCACGTCGGCGCCCGCGCAGGCTTTCCAACTCACACCACAAATTTAACGAGTCGAGAGGGGAAATATACGGGATTTAATGTAATATACGAGTAGAAGCCACCGGATGGACACGATGTTTCTCGAGCCTCAAGTAGTCTGGTGGGTACTTTTCCGAGTTTTCCAATGCGTGGGTGAACGTACCGGTACCGACTGGTCCTCGTTCAGTAGTTTTCATAACGCGGGCTTTTGGTTTCCTGCCGCTTATTCTACGATTATCTATTTGTTTATAATGTATCTGATTGGTTTTAGTCATAAGTAATGAAACAATAAAGTTGATGTTGGCAAGTCTAAATGATAATTTTTTTTAAACCTACGATACGCTAACCATTGAACTGTGGGTGTGTGTTATTAAACATTCCATACGAAGAAATTACTTATATGTATTTTTAAAATTGACATTACTGATTCAGATTCGCAAGAGCTAGTTCTGCTCATTGAGCTTTTCAATTACCGAAGCGTATTTATCGCGATTATGATTGAAATGCGTTGAAAAGCCATAGCCATTTGCAATAGTTTTATTTTTTAATATATAATTTATATTTTTTTTTACAAAAGTTTGTTCTTGAGTGGACGTTTGTGAGAGCAGGATAAAGAAAGTATGGTTAGTTAATTTAGCAACGATCGACCCCAGTTTCATATTACAGTCAGTTCATATTACTGTATGATTGTCGTTAGATTTGGCATGAGCAAATCACATCCTGCATCCTGCACGAACTGTGTCGTTTGTTCACCTAGGGGTGAACAAACGACACAATTCGTGCAGGATGACAGGGTGAGGAATAACCTAAATAGGCCAATAATATACCTATCTATTAGGTTATTTTGAAGCAATGGGAAAAGGTAAATATGAAAATGTTTTTTAAAAGCCATGAAAGCTAGCTTTTGCTACGAAAACAGAGATACACATCGATGGTGGTAATGATTAGTGAAATCCCTGCAGGCAACAGAGGTGAGTCTTATTTGCTTAAAAGGGTCTTCACGGCAGTCGAATAACCTTAAATACTAAAGGTTTTTTGCAATCTGACACCACCATTATTCATTTGCCCTTTTCCCAATTGATTGGGGTCGGCGGAACGTGTTTTTTTTTCTTCCATACTACTTTGTTAGTTGTCATCTCGGTAGTCAATCCCTTTCTATCCATATCATCTTTTACACATCTATCGACACAATGTAACAACGAAATGTCTCGTTTTATTGCAACTATTCATTACATATTAAGTTACTAGAGCTTTGCTATCATGCAGACTTTCCCGATCTTAGGGGAGCTAGCGAGTTATTATGGCAATGAAAGAAATTATTTCCCATTCTGGGTAAATAGCAAGAGTCGATTGAGCGAAAGCGATTCTTGTGATGCTCGAAAGCGATAGCCTGACATTGTTGAGTACTATTGTCTAGTTAGTATAGAATTACGACTGGTTTTATTGAGACTACCTAAAGGCTTACTCTCTTCTAAGTATCGCAGGAGAAGCCGCAAGCCTGGACCTTAGTTTCACTAGAAACTTGAATTTGGGTCAAAGGAAATTGAGGTAAGGGCTGCACTGGCATATATAAATAACCGAACAGAGAAATAAACTTGAGCAAAGATCATATTACCTTTTTGTATCCTGCCAAAGAAAAATGTACCTTATCACAGAAGGGGAAGTGGTGGGCATGCGTTTCACTGAATATCCCAGAGACCTACACAAATGCTAAGAGCAGTCATAGTTTACTTTTAGATTCGTGGCTCCGTGGAGGGGCCCGTGGCTTAATAATAACAGCCGCACAGGTCGATCGATCAGGTTAAGCTACGCTTGCCGTGGTTAGTCTGTGGATGGGTGACCATCTTTACATATCGTGACCCCTGCGTATCTCGGAAAGCACTTTGATAGTCATTACGGGTAGTCAGCAGCCCAAAAGTCTGACAACATATAGGTCATATAGGCAGTCGCTCCATATAAAATACTGGTATTCAGCTGCATCCGGTTAGACTGGAAGCCGACCCCAACATAGTTGGGAAAAGGCTAGGCAGATGATGATGATGATGAGTTTACTTTTAGATGTTTGAGGTCTTACAAACTCCATGCTCACCTAAGTCCTTACATACTCCATGTATGTAAGACGTCAGACGTAGGGTAGGCACCTTACCTGGTCCGAGTATATTCATGATTCACCTAGATTTTATAATAGGTAAGTAACCCAAGAATTTGTCAATTGTCTACGTAGCTTGTTGCAATTTCACATCGAAGAGATTTACCACCCAAGTTTCAAACATTACAGGTTCCACATCCAGAGGTGCATACGTTTTATTTGATCGTGATAGGTCGGCGTTGCTTCCGACCTTTCGTTCCTCTACTTTCGTATTGCATATTGTTTCGACATTCTCCTTATTCCATTCTTTTGACATGTCCTAACCAGCGGATGATGGCCTATTCAATTTCTTGGCGAGATGGGGTGAATGAATATACATTTTCTCTAGGGTTCTTCCAATATAGATAGATGTAGGGTATAAAGGTCATCATTAAACCATCAACTAACTTTTATCTTATACATGACGGGGTTTATTTATAAACGATGATCAAAGTTAAGTGACGTTCAGACGTAAAAAAAGTCGCTAATCACTAGGTACCTACTTAACTTTAAGGTACGTTTATGAATGAAGAGGTATATCCCATAGTTAGATCCTAAATATTTAAGACTTTTCTAAGAAGATGTCTATATATGTATACGTTGGTCTAGTATTTCAAAGATAAGTTATTTTTGAGTAATATTTATCGAAGGTCAAAATGCAAAAGTTTATCGATTGTCGTTCGGATATCTATGATTGTCGTAGTCTGTTTCGTGATTCTTACCCATTACTTAATGCGCTTTATTGGTTTTTTGCTAAACGCTATCGCATCGGGGTATACGTGAGGTTATAAGGTTGAAGTAGACTAAAACGTCATTATTTAATTTGTAAAGTAGCTTATTACATTTGTTCATGGAAGGGGCTCCTAAAAATTTATTGGTAGCATTTGCGACAGTTGATAAAAGTTAATTCCTAATTGTGGTAATCTGATAACACATCGATATACGTTTTTATGGCTTTAAATTTGTATAAAAACTGAGTGGTTTTCACAAACAATAATAGTTTTTATTGATATTTGTGAAAGCAAGGTGAGTTATAACAAAATAATACAATTTTACCTTTAATTTAGAACAAATTCAAGCTACTAAGTACTTTAAAAATTTAAAATTCTTTTACAGTTTTTTTAACAATTCAATACCATGTTTTGTGCTAGTCTTGAATCTAGCTATACTTTTTTGCACTTTCGTATGCATACGTGACTTTACACGGGTGGATACCTACCCGTAAAAAATCGATTATGTGTGCCATATCTGTCGGATGGTATTTTAATCTAAAATTCTTTGCTCAATTTCATTTATTTCGCATCTGAAAATAAGTTTGCCACTGTGTGCTTTCAACAATACACGAAGATTTTTAAATAAAAATCTTAATGTTATTTACTTGACTGAATAAGATTAATTCGGGATTTGTTGTTATTTTATATTAACAAGTTAAAATGTGTTGTTTCAGTTAAAAACTTTAAAAACAATGAAGACCTTCGTTGCTCTGTTCGCTCTGCTGGCCGTGGCAGCCGCCAACCCTCTACCCCTCGTGCAGATCATCGTGAACGTCGATGCCCCCGTCGATGTCTCCCCTGTCGTCGTCCCCACTAAGCCCGAGATCACCCCTACCCCCGTCCAAATCGTTGATGAGGCTGAGAACATCATCCCCGAACCCGTCGTATTGCCCGAGCCTTCTCTTCCCGAGGTTGTCATCCCCGAACCCGTCGTGTTGCCCGAGCCTTCTCTTCCCGAGGTCGTCATCCCCGAACCCGTCGTGTTGCCCGAGCCTTCTCTTCCCGAGGTCGTCATCCCCGAACCCGTCGTATTGCCCGAGCCTTCTCTTCCCGAGGTCGTCATCCCCGCACCCGTCGTGTTGCCCGAGCCTTCTCTTCCCGAGGTCGTCATCCCCGCACCCGTCGTGTTGCCCGAGCCTTCTCTTCCCGAGGTCGTCATCCCCGCACCCGTCGTGTTGCCCGAGCCTTCTCTTCCCGAGGTCGTCATCCCCGCACCCGTCGTGTTGCCCGAGCCTTCTCTTCCCGAGGTCGTCATCCCCGAACCCGTCGTGTTGCCCGAGCCTTCTCTTCCCGAGGTCGTCATCCCCGCACCCGTCGTGTTGCCCGAGCCTTCTCTTCCCGAGGTCGTCATCCCCGCACCCGTCGTGTTGCCCGAGCCTTCTCTTCCCGAGGTCGTCATCCCCGCACCCGTCGTGTTGCCCGAGCCTTCTCTTCCCGAGGTTGTCATCCCCGAACCCGTCGTGTTGCCCGAGCCTTCTCTTCCCGAGGTCGTCATCCCCGAACCCGTCGTGTTGCCCGAGCCTTCTCTTCCCGAGGTCGTCATCCCCGAACCCGTCGTATTGCCCGAGCCTTCTCTTCCCGAGGTCGTCATCCCCGCACCCGTCGTGTTGCCCGAGCCTTCTCTTCCCGAGGTCGTCATCCCCGCACCCGTCGTGTTGCCCGAGCCTTCTCTTCCCGAGGTCGTCATCCCCGCACCCGTCGTGTTGCCCGAGCCTTCTCTTCCCGAGGTTGTCATCCCACAGCCCGTCGTCATGCCCTCCCCAGCCCTCCCCGAGGTTGTCGACCCCGTCGTCGCCCTTCCCGAGGAACTCAACTAAACAGCAATTGAAGAACTTCGCGTCTCCTGAGCTCTAACAATCACGACTCATACTGAAGTGACGATAATTGAGGAGCTTGTGACCAGTGATATCTTGGGAAGAGACTAAGTGATATCTATAGCAATTTACGGCAGATGTAGATCGATGACTTTTATTATTTACGAAGGATGTCACCAAAATCTGCCCAAAAGAAGTACCGAGGTACACTTAGTGCCATAAAATACACTAGATTACACTGAATAATGTTGCATTTATATATTTTTGTTATGGTTACCTGGGGACGAGAATAAAATAATTTTTAACTTAATAAAAAGCTCGCCATTTTGGGCACAATCATACTTCCTTGATCCATTACCTTACCTATTAAAAAAAAAACTGTGAAGTTGGCAGTTCGACAGCTGACAACTGTCAACTTTCAGCTGTTGTTGTTTTTGTTTCATTTCAAATATTTTTATATTATAATTCAATCTAAATTCAATAATACCTCTTATTGTCTATTCGGTTATCGTAAGGCAACGATATGTACTTACCTACCTAACATAAGAAAGGATGCTTATACCCAAAAGTAGCTGAATACAAGCTGTGAATGTTGATGAACAGTACATAATATTAGAAGCAGTGTTAGAAGTCTACCAGAGCGTTTAACAAACTCGATAAATAAATGAGTTCCTTAGCGTCGACATCCAAGGGTTTCAACTTGATGGGACTCTGATCTCCGTCATATCCCAGCTTAACCTAAATCAAGCCAGATCATCCAGGTTTCAGTGAATAGAAGTCGCATGTCAGTGGGTCGTCTTAGGGTTAGGTCAAGAAACATCGAATACTTACATAAAACACCCTTTTTTATGCTTACTCTGCCTCTATGTGATGTGCATAAGGGGTGGAAGTTGAATTTGAGATTCGATACTGAGTAGCCCCCTTCATGGAATTCAATTAACCTTTCAAGCATTTCCTAATGTTATCGGGCCCTGGAGCCCGAGCGGCACTCAATCAAAGCCTGGAAGTCATCTTTCCAGTAATATCTACCAATAACAATGGAATAAATAGATTTATCGAGTTAGTTGTATGGAATAAAACAATAAATATTTTCGTTTTTTTATTAGTGTTTTTCATTTTCAATTTCATCTCTCACTAAACTATTATCAAGGAAAATGGCAGGCGCTGTTATATTTTCTTGATGCCGAGCCCAACCCATATACCAAAAATAATTGTCATAATGTGAGCACAGCAATCTAGTGTTTATTTGCCAACAATACAACTACAGTAGTAGCTGTGGTTTCTGTGCTCCCAATTGGTATTAGCCATATTTAATAAAATGTAGGTATAATATATTTTAGACCCCAACGGCCTTATTACAAAACAAGATTTATCTTTAGACCAAGGTTTAAACCATCCAGCTATTTTTAAATTTCGAACTATAATCCGACGAAGCTAAAGTTCTTATTACAAAAACTGACGTTAAACCCGAGTCTAAGTTGTCAATTTTGCATTAAGAACGTTACAGTTGTCAGAATAAAGTTCAAAATTTAAAAATGGCTCGATGGTTTAAACCAGGGTCTAAAGATAAACCTTGTTTTATAATAAGGCCGTATATGTCTAGATTTTATTCGTTCTCTTATCAGTTTTATCCTGTGCACTTATATTTGGTATATGAATTTGCTCGGCATCACAGATTTCAATTAAAAAAGATCCATTTTCTCTAATATGTTCCCCATAATGTGACTGGGCCTGCTTAATTTGATAAGTTCCCAGTGCAAACAAAATTAAGTCTGACATTGTCATCATTGGGAAGTCTTCCAAAAGTGTTACACCTGCATCAATGCTATGAAAATGTGCTCTTCGTCTATTCATATTAATAGGTAATATTAGAAATGCAATTTCATCACTTTCAGGTCCTTGAGGCAAAGAATGATTATGGATACCAGCAAGGGATCTTTGACACCGTATACAATTTGATGTTTCATTTGATGTAGATGGTTGGCTTTCAATCACAGCAATATGTTGGCTATCACTATCTTGTGCGACTGGTGATAGTGATGTGCCTTGCCGGTATAGGTACAACACAAACCAACCACAGACGAGTACCCCGAAACGCAGAAACATTTTATTTATTTATTATGTATTCTATGCAGAAACGAACGGAATGACATTAAAATAATGTGATGTCCACAAAACACTTACGCCTAATGTCAACCCGTACATGCAAAGTTGCCACATTATTTAATTGTGTTACAGGTTATTAAAACTTTAAATAATTTATTATGTAGTTTTAAATTATTTATAAATAAAAACACTATTATTATCAAATTCCTCTATTTTTTCTCTACGATTTGGTGCACGTGTACCTCGAGGTACATGTTTGGGCAAAGTTGTATGGGCTTTTGCTGACATCCTTTATTTTTCTAATTTTTGTGGTTTCTACATTTGTCACCCTAACCGCGTGATAGACTTACTGTTCTCCAGTTAGCACCATTATATTGCCTTTGTTTTTGGTATTAACAAATGATAGACTAAAAGCCGCCTGTTGTCTCTGTGGTAAAAGAATTGCACCACCCCTTACTTCCCGTGGGTGTCGTAAAAGGCGACTAACGGTCTTACCGGAGAACGGGCAGCAGCGTTCTCTATTTATTCCACCATCATACCATACTGCGATCGCCAACCCGCCTGCCAAGCGTGGCGATTATGGCAAACCCCCCCAAAATTGGGGGAGGCCTATGTCCAGCAGTGGACGTCTATCGGCTGAAACGACGACGACGAGACTAAAAGCACGCTTACAAATTTTAAAGTTCTAAATTATTTTAACTACCTAAGTACCTACTTTTCATGTCAAAAAGGTTACAAAATCATACTGATCAGAGAGCTCATGACGCAACTTAAAAAGATCTAACATAATTATCTCTGTATATAAAAATACCCTTGACTCATAATTCCTGACGTCTAGTTGATGACGTAGCGGCCATTCCAAGGGTTAAATGAAAAGCAGGCGCCGCCAACTTTTTGTTTTAATTTCAATTGGATGACGCAGACTCCAACTTGGTTGCGATTCAAATCAGCTTCGCAAGTTGACGAGGTGACGTCACTTTGCTTACATTAAAGGGCTTTACCATTATTATAATAAAGTTACTGAGTACTGGCAATGTCCGTCTAAATGTCGCGAGTCATAACGGCTAGATTAATTTTGATAGATACGGTTTATTAAATAGCAAGGAACAAAACAATATCTGTCGCAGATTTTGGAAAAGGGCGAGTAATCTCCAGATTACTCGGCCTTTTAGTTTCAAATGGTTTTGCATTCAAGAAGTTAGTCCTGTTTTCTTTAATATAAGAACGAATCCAATTTCTGTTTCAGTTTACCCATTATAATTTCATACGTATTAAACCAATTACTTATGCATCCAAGAAACATGCATCTGATCCATATCATGAAATTAAACATTAATTATGGTGATAAAATTGAAACTAAAGCCGGCGAAGACGATCACATCGCTTGTTAATTTTGAATTAAACATACATGTCTCACACCACACGATGTACGTAGAATTGACACTGAATGCCAACTGTTACGAGCCCCGCACACTTCACCTGCATCCTTGCTAAACCTTTTTATTTTAGTTGTTTTATTGATATTATTATTCTGCCATCTGATGTCTGGTATATTTTTTTGAAGTAAGTAAAATGCATGTTAACCATTAGATAACCGAACACAAGAAATACACAGTGTTTCAGCGTTTAACAACTTCAAAAAGCTCATAGCAAAGTCATCTGTGCTTTTAAACAGACACATAAAACGCGATTTCTTCGTCGGAAACTTTCAACACTTTTCTAAAATATTCGATAGCGAGTCTCCAGACATGCACACGAGACTATGACTAACGTTCATTGGCCGGGAAAAGCACTCGTATCACCTTGTGGGAGCGACTTTTTATTTTATTTTCTGAACAACTTTACATTTCGAATATCCTGGATGACATCATTCGACTATGTGCAAAATGCATTTAGTCGTCTCAAGTCGTGCAGGTACGGACACAACAGGTTCTCCGAACGCTCTCTCGCTTTCAGAACTTTGTTTTTTGTACACCTGCTCCATTTGAACCACCATTAAATTGTGACAGTGTAGCGAAGGCTGCTATCAATTACCATGACAGCCTACTTTTTGTTTCAACTTTACTTATTGGTGTGATTAATGGAGACCATGATGTGCCATCGAAAGGTTTTAGACAGTACTGACTACTTTTTCAATTGCTCGAAATAGACAGCAATTATAAGAATGCTCTTTATGTGTTTTTAGTCATAATTATGCCATATATAGACAAATGTAGGTTGCAAGTAATGCAGTCATGTTTAATAACGAAATATTGTAACGGGATACTTGAAAAAGTCGAAGAACGAAATTAATAAAATTTACTATAAGCTTAACGAAAAGCTAATTGCAATAATATTAATTTCGTTTCATATTGCAACGTCAGCTGCGATTGATATTAAATTCACAATCTTAATAAACTTTATTGTTTTGTTTCTCTCTTGAAAGTCGCGGTCGCAAGTCGCAGAAAAACATGCTTACAAAAATTATATTCTGATAAAGTAAATTACGCTTATCGAACTCGATTCACAACGCCCTAGTATGCGTACCACACATATAATTAAATAAATATTCTTTTTCCATGTCAGCGCTCGTCCGGTAGAAATGTATGAGTGCAGCTGCCGCACGTTTGTGAGTCGATAATGAATGCAGAGGTCGCGCTATCACTCGAAGACTTCGTCCACATTGACCTTGCTCCACATCAGACGACCTTGTTCTCTCCAATAGCTAACGAGCCACAAACGCCTATCGTGTAAACTATTATTCATTACTCGCATTAGTCGCCCCACTGCGCTTAATTGAGCTGCATTCCCATAAGGATCAATGTCAGTCGCATTGTTGTAGGTTGTTTATTATTATTATCAATGTTGCATGCATATGAATTGTACCTTCTTTGTAATGAAAGAAAATAAACGTTCATATGTATATTTAGATGAACTGCAAACGAAGGCGATGTGGCCTGCCGTGTGTGACAGTGTACAGTATGATAATATAAGAGAGTTGAGTTGTAATTTCCAAGGCCGCTGTACATTTGTGCAAATAGCAATTTTAGCTGACATTGGTTATTGGTAGCCGAATATTTGTATGTTATTGAAAAAGACAATGTCTCTCCTTGGTTAATTAAAGCTCCTTAGAATGTTTCGCTGCAAAAACACACATATTTGTTAAATGAACGTTGAAAATTAGAAATATTTACAGATTTTGCCATTCAGCGTTTGATAAGGTGTATTTATTAACCTTGTATTATTATATTAAAAATTTAAAACTAATCCCTTCTCATGATATTCGGCAGCTGGTGTATAATAAGTATTATTCGTAGCAATATTATATGCATAAGTTAATAAGATTCAGTTTTAATATGTTTTTAAAGATTCTGCGAATGATGGGTATGCATGGATATCAGCCACCATTCAAATCTAATATTGTAAATAAACTCATTAATTTCACTTAGTGACGTTCCTAAATAAACAAATATGCACAACGCTTTTCTATAGAACAGAACATTCGCAGGTATACATACAGTGAACAAAGTGTTACCCGCCCATGTGGTAAGTTTTCTCAGCTTTCCGTGAAGTGCCCCCACCCCGCGCGTGGGGCGTGAAAGCACCGCGGTCGTGCGCCCGCGCCGCTAAGTGTGTCACGCGGGTCGACGAACGCCGGCCTAGACCCACTTACTGCAATTGGGGCACAATCAGCGACAGTATAGCGAGCGCGTTGACCCCGCGCGGTGAAATGCCCATCTCTCTCCTTCACACTCTTTCTCTCGACTTTGCGTGGCGACCGGCGGCTTTCCCGGCTCGTCGCCGCACCGCCACACCACACGTTACACGTGACAAATAATGACACATGCCACATTATCGTACACAAACATATAACACCACATTTAAACTAATCGAGATAATGCATGCAAAAACATAAAAATTATACAACACGTGACTGTCACGGATCACGAACTGTTTGCGGCGTCCTAAGTACTGAATTTCAGATAGTTATTGTGCATACAAACTCGACAATTGAATATGAAGTGCACGTATGTCGTGTTGGATCGACAATGTTTGTATATTTTCTCTCGGACTTATCGCTCGCATGTGACCATCCGAACGATTCATTGGAACTGACACAAGAAACTGTCATTAAAATATCAAGTAATAACAGAATATTCGATCTTCGTTCTCTTCTAATAGATACCTATATTCTTAACGGAGACAGGATCACGTAATAAAAAACAGACAAATGCCTGTTAAATCCGCTTCGGCATGTACGGCTCGTGCGGTGCGTGATCTACGTCTGTGCACGTACTAATAATGGATGTGTGTACAATGTTCGATTTTCACTTTCAGGTAAACACTGTTCAGGAAAATACTCTTGTTTCTATCTCGTAATTTCATCACATTACTAACTTTTGTTGTGAAAACCTCTGATCATATGGTGCTGGACAGAGCTTTTCACAACAAAAGTCAGTCTCAAAAAGTATGAAAGTTAGATAGAGCTTTTGAACTGTAAATAATTAATTGATAACGACTGTAATTTATTAAATTCGAACTACACTAAAATAAAACCTATCATATTAATTGAGAAAGTCTGTAAATGTTCTCGAATTTTCGAGAGACAATAAGTGTTATTGTTCTAACGTTCCATGGAATACGAAAGCACCTGTTTTTATTTTCATTGAGAGTCGATCAATGCACCTAGATAGCTATGATAGTATAGAAGCGCGCGAAGAAACAAACGAACAAGAGCGAACGGAAAAGAAAGTAAAAATGAGTGCATTGATACAAGAACTAGGCAAACGTGTGGAGCGTCGAGAAATGTGTGCAAGCGAGTGCAGTGGTTTCATCTAGGGAGAAAAAGTGATGGCGATCGAACTGGAAACTACGAGATTCGGAGCGAGTGCGTATTGTCTGTGCCGCTCCACGTTCCCGCGCCTCCGTGCACTTGTATTGCACATTTTTTCCCCTACTTCTTCACTTTCTTCTTATGTACACTTTCTAGGCTTTATGGTGAAATGTCTACGCTTTCTAACGTAACACTAGTGCAAGTTTTTCTTGCCACCAGCCGTTTGTAATGAAAACGAGTTGATGCTGTCATTGATTCTGTATGTACTATCAATTTTATTTTTAACCACCGTTCATGCCGTTTGCACTCTCTCAGCCTGACCTGAGAGCGGACGACCGATATGATCACGCGGAGGAAGAAACGCGTTGTCAGTGTGTAAAATAAACAACCTCTCTCCACGTGTTATACGCTTTGTAACGTTCGTATTTAGGTCACAGTCTCTGTGAAGGCTTGCTCTGGAAATCTGCATAGACGGATGTCGGTGCTATTAGATATTGTGAGTTTCTCTATCGGAGAAACTTTCGGAGTGAGCGAAGTGTGTCGATCCGCGAGCCAGGCGGTGGTCGTGGTCGTGCACCCACGGAAATGGGTCCGCGACAATAAACTATAAGACATGTCTATGTGGGCCATCGCAGAGCCTTGCGAGAGCGGGATCGCCTGCGCTTGTGGCTCGCCGCGCGCTATGCAAATCGCTAGGAACTTTCTTCCGGCGCTTGTGAGAGGCCATTGTAACGATTTCTCCTGCGGAAGCGTACGATTGTTGCCCTCCAGAAACTTTGGCCTGATTTGATTGTGTATCTTGATGTTTATTTTAATACAGCGGTTTATTTTTAGTCATATCTATAAATAAACAATCTAAATTACTATCACAACTCGGTGTGTCAAAACAAATTATTTATTTCGAATAATAAATCGAACAACACAAAACCTGCGAGCCAGCGGCAAGGGTATCTTTAGTCTTGTTTGGGCCGAATGATATTCAAATTAATAGCGATTAACGATGTTTATGTGATGGTAGTGCGTCCGTTCCGTTTGAGAGGCGGTCGGTGTGCGGAGACCACGACCCGCGCAATACGGGCCGGCTCGCGCGGCCGCATACGGCGCGGTGCTGCGGTAACCTACTTGGCGTGCATTGATCTCTTTGTTTGTAAACATGGCGTCGCCGTCGCCGTCGCCGCTCTGTGCATTGAGTTAAGAATAAGAAATCGGTTTGTGGTTCTGTATACGCCAACAATTTGTTTCAGTTCAACGTTCACTCGTTACTGTGACCGCTGCTTCAAACAAAAGTGTAAAAAATCTTTGACCAAAAACACCCTGGGGATTTTTTACCATTTACAAATCAATTGGATAATGATTTTGTGAGATTAGGATTTTGAACAAAACATGACTTTAATGCTGCTTGTCCGACAATGGGCCAATGTGGATGACAAGCCAAAACTGGACGCAGTGGAATCTCACTGCAATATCGTAGAGGCTGAACATTGTTCTGAATCAGGTACACATAATTGAGCTCTTGGTTTGTAACCGTAGGTTCCTATGAAGCAGTGACGAAGGTACCATACAACTCGGTTCCCACCGGCTTCTCTTCGAAAATTCAGAACACAACCACTCTATAGTCAATTCATCATTCAAATATACCTAATCAGATCATACTGTAGGTATTTAATCTATCTATATACTTATAATATATAAAAGGAGGAACTGACTGACTGACATATCAACGCACAGCCGAAACTACTGGGCTAAGAGTGTGAAATTTTGCACACGGCTTCCTTTTATAATGTAGGGGAGCAAAAGAAGGGGTTTTGGAAATTCAACCTTTAAAGGGGTATGTTATTCATTTGGTTAATAAACTTGAAACTTGGCACGAATGCTTATCTAAGTAAATTATGAAGTTTGGCAGTTTTTGTTTTTCTAAACTACCCCCTAAAGTGGGATTGCGGGGTGTCAAAATTTGTATGGAAGAATTTAACGCACGGTCCGATTAACTCGAAACTCAATAAGTATTTATTTATACTTAAGACCAATAAAAACTTTTTAACAAAAAAATTAAACCGCCGAAAAAACTGAAAAGCAATAAATAATAAACCTTTTCATTTAACTTTATTAACTAAGGGCTGATTTTTCAATCATCTGATAACTTTATTCGAGGAATAATTTTGACAGTTATTTCATACAAAAACTGTCAAACGTCAATTTTATTTCTCGAATAAAAGTTATCTGGTGATGGAAAAATCAGCCCTTAGTTCATAAACTAATATAACCTACCTAAGTAATTTTGAGTCGGTGCCAAACAATTGGCCCGAATACTTATTTATCTAAGGGCTGATTTTTCCATCGGCAGATAACTTTTATTGGATGAATAAATAATTTATTCGATATAAGAATGAATAATTTATTCCTCCAATAAAAGTTATCTGGCGATGGAGAAATCAGCCCTTAATCACACTAATATTATAAAGGCGAAAGTTTGTGAGTGTGTGTTTATATGTTTGTTACTTCTTCACGCTCAAACGGCTGGACCAATTTTGATAAAATTTTGTATGGAGGTAGCTGACACCCTGGATTAACATATAGGCTACTTTTTATCCCGATATTCCCACGGGATCGACAATTACGCGGGTGAAACCGCGGGGCACAGCTAGTAAATGATAAAGATCATAAACATACATTTACGCAATTTTTATGAAAAAAGTACGAATTATACGCGGACGAAGCCGCGGGCAAAGTGCTAGTACGCCATAAAATTAAATAATTGAAAAACGCCTACATTAAATTTTGTCTTTCTTTCCCAACAACAAAAGATTTTGCTCTAATATAATTCGTAGGCGCGCGCGGCTTGCAGAGAGTTCAAAGGACATGTTAGGTTTTGGTACGGAGGCTGGGCTTTTATTCGAAGCCGCTGTGTGAACAGGGAAGAGATTATATTTTATGAAAGTACATAAATTAAAGAGACTTTGTATATTTTTTTTATTTTTCGTAAACGCACCCTTCATTAATTATTATACAGGGTGTTTGGTGCATCGTTTGCCAAATGGAATTGGCTGGAAGAAGAGGTCATTTGCTATCTCTTAAGGCCCAGTAACTCATTCCTTGTTTCACTGCTTTTTTTTAAATGACTTTTTAATTTTTATTTGGAGAAATACAAGAACTCTGCATTTAAGCTTAATTTTTTTTAAAGTTATGAGTATAGCCTTCAAATTTTATTTTAATTCTTATGTTTACTCTTGTATGGTTCTATGAAATTAAAAATTTACTTGCTAATAACATCTAGTTCCTTTTTATAAATTCCCAAAGTTTTTGAAAAAAGGAAAAATACACTTAACACTCAACTTTAAATTGCTGTAAAATAAACTAAAAGCGATCGGGATCTTCGAATTATTTTAAAAAGTTGTTTAGTTTGTCCCCTTTCCAACGGTGTGCAATATACCAAAAAAAAAACCTTTAATAACTTCGGTAATTCGCTAAATTTGTAATCGAGACACATCAGGCTGATATTCGATATTACGGTAAGAACACTAGTTTTCACATAAATAACATACTTTAAGTAGGTGGATAGTGTTATCTCACTCTTACGCAGTCTTTTATCTCTTTCTAGGGTTCTAACTTTCCTCGAACTTGAAATAAAAAATAAACTTTTACTTAATAAGTACCTAATTATAAATTTTGTTCAAATTGTCCTCCTCTATTGCTTACACACGCGCGACATCTTCGTCTTATCTCGACTCTAGTGGTGTGTAAACGTATTTCTGCTTTGATAGTGACGAAAGCCGCCTGAATGCGTTGTTTTAAATCATCCCTAGTCTCAACTTCCGTGGAGTAAACAAGTTCTTTGGGCCATCCCCAGATGTAACAATCTAACGAAGTCAGGTCTGGGGAACAGAGGCCAAGGAATAGGGCCATCCCTCCCAATCCATGATTCTGGGAATGCAACATTTGGATGTTGTACTCCCTGGCGGTTAATCTCCAGTGAGCGGGATAATCGTTTTGATGAAAAACAAAAGACAGGTCTTCACTGAAAATTGGTAGCTGACCTAATAATTAGGGTAAGTCTGTTTGTAGAAATTCTTTTTAAAAAGTTCGGATTATCCACGTCCGAGTGTAATAAGAAGATTTCGCGCGTGTGTATGCAATAGTGGAGGACAATTTGAACAAAATTTATAATTAAATAAAAGTTTATTTTTTATTTCAAGTTCGAAGAAAGTTAGAACCCTAGAAATAGATAAGAGACTGCATAAGAGTGAGATAACACTATCCACTTACTCAAAGAATGTTATTTATGTGAAAACTAGTGTTCTTACCGTAATATCGAATATCAGCCTGATGTGTCTCGATTACAAATTTAGCGAATTACTGAAGTTATTAAACGTTTTTTTTGTATATTGCACACCGTTGGAAAGGGGACAAACTAGAGAACCTTTTAAAATTATTCGAAGATCCCGATCGCTTTTAGTTTTTTTTTAGAGCAATTTAAAGTTGAGTGTTAAGTGTATTTTTCCTTTTTTCAATAACTTTGGGTGTTATTAAAAAGGAACTGGATGTTATTAGCAAGTAAATTTTTAATTTCATAGAACCATACAAGAGTAAACATAAGAATTAAAATAAAATTTGAAGGCTACACTCATAACTTAAAAAAAAAATTAAGCTTAAATGCAGAGTTCTTGTATTTCTCCAAATAAAAATTAAAAAGTCATTTAAAAAAAAGCAGTGAAACAAGGAATGAGTTACTGGGCCTTAAGAGATAGCGAATGACCTCTCCTTCCAGCCAATTCCATTTGGCAAACGATGCACCAAACACCCTGTATATTATAATAATTATTATTTTTTAAAAAATAAGTTGCAGAGTAATTATTGATTTTGGCAACACTTTTCGGCTGGATGTCATTTATGGCATTGTGAATTGAATTTGGTTGACGTTCACACGAACGTCAATCAAATTCAATTCAATTTTCAACTGAGTACTGACAACTGACAAAGTGTGACAACCTTACTGGCACAGGTAATGTTTTCATAGATGCCATTAGGGGGCAAAGAAATCAATGCCATACATACATACAAATCATGGAGATAATTCGTTGGTTTTATTTTAAGCCATTTAATATTGTTTCAGAATATTTTAAATAGCAATAAGGTGTATAATTTGCTTTAAAGAGTGATATTTAACCATTTTTTCTTTGTTTCAATGTGCAAAAATAATATTACGACACCAAAAATATTTATGATATGTATTTAAAATATTTATTTATTCAATAATAGTGCTCTTAATATATTTTTTTTGTTTTTGTAAGGCCATCCTGAATAAGTTTTCCTATCAGAAAAACCACACTTGACAGTTGTTAAAAAAAAATTAAACCCATTTCATAACATGCCCTTTCTCTCTAGAAAATTCCTTATACGTCACTTTAGGTCACGTGGCTTGCTATATTATATATTTTAGGAATTTATTAATTTAATGTTGACATTGATATTGACATGACATTGTTGACATTGGTATTTTTGAATTTAAATTTTTGAATTTTCATTAGTTTGACTAACATAGTTTTTAAGTTCCATAATACTAACCTCATAAGGACATGCAAAATAGTCTGAATTAAATGATTTTTTTTTTTTTTTTATATTTTGAGCGGGCGATAAGCCGAAGAAGATCGGCTTAATATGAGAGAAAATGCGTGCCCGTGAACGAGATGGAGCAATATCGCCATTCGGTCGGTTTCGGGAAATTTCGTAATACAATCGGGACGAAGTTCGGACATCGGCCATCATTACAATAATTGACAATTCATGTGTAGAACATTATTTTACGTAATAATTTGTTTACACTTGTAGCTAATTTGCATTTGTTCGTTGTATTCATTGAAACTAAATTGATACTAAATAGTAAATACTACACACTAATCACCAATATTAAATTGGTGATTAGTGTGTAATATTTACTATTTAGTTTTAGAATTATAGATGAACATAGAACTATTATTACTTAGCATAGTTGAAGTTTGTTTTGTGTGTGATTTGAAAAGTAATCACTAGGATATCATTATTGGCAGTAGATTGTTGTTTGACAGATTATTTGCTCCAAGAGGAAACATGCTTTTCAAGGTTAAGTTTTGAAAATAAAAACACGTAATTGAGTTAGACCGTGCTCGTAATATAATAAAAATAATTATAATATAATAAAAATAATTTATAGTTAGGATTATAAATTATTTTTTAATGTCTCTCTTTACGATAAATACCAATGGCTGACTGGCAGTGTAAATTAAATAAAGTGTGTGTGTTAGTACTTACTTATAGGGAATAAAAGGTTTACAGATATTAATAATCTGACAAATTC
Organism: Mesoligia furuncula; assembly: GCA_916614155.1. Lineage (NCBI taxonomy): Eukaryota > Metazoa > Arthropoda > Insecta > Lepidoptera > Noctuidae > Mesoligia > Mesoligia furuncula. Next base: position 11,961,772 of record OU744803.1, on the reverse strand, counting down.
ATATTAGGTATTATAGGGAGTTGTTTAGTAATAAGACATGAATTCGGTACTGTCATTTTTCGCTAATTCGCATGAAGCTCATAATAGAAAAGTAGATCGAAATAGGAATATAATGAAACGGTTTATTTACATTATTTTTTTGGTATATAGTTTTGCTCCGGCTCTGGCTTACCTCTGTCATACATTCACCCTTCGCCACTGCTATGAAGTATCTTTCACAGAGCACAAATTCAGAAACTATTATAAAGTTGCCGGTTGCGCGGACTGCACAACGATGTGACAATCCTAGGGGAAGGCCTATGCCCAGCTGTGGACCTCTTTCGGTTGAAATCGTGATACTTAATGATTAAAAATACAAACAATATTATCTGATTTGATGATAGGCAAAATTGATTTAAGGACACGATACGGTAGGTACGATAGGTACCTACGGTTTTAAAATAAATAAAGTAAAATATCTTAAATCCTGACATAAGTAAGTCCCACAAGTTGTTAGTGGTTAGTGTTTAGAGATTTTAGAAATTCTTAATTATATTTGTAATTTATTAGAGTTCGTTAACTCCCAATTAGAATTTATTTTGATAACAAAAGTTGTTTGATGTTAATTGCTTTTAGGGCCGGTTGTTTCAAACGGATAGTTAACGTAGCATACGTACGTCAAACAATAACGATTACGTAGTCGTTATTATTTGACGCAAGTCAAGGTCAATTTTGTAATTGTAATTTGGAAAAACGCTTTTCTTGGTTTGACGATAGTTAGCGCCAGTTTTGACGTATAGGCACGCGTGCGTCAAGTCGCAAAATACAGAGAGTACAGAAGGCAATCACATGTATTTACTTCACTTTTCATACCTACGCTCGGCGGTCGCGCTAGGGTTGTCAAGTTTGGCTTATGCACAAAAAACTATCGTGGTAGTGGCACTCGTATCTAGTTGTTTGATTTATTGTTGAGCTTATTCTACATTATTAAAACAAAACAATAAACATAGTATTACAATACAAAAAGTTTACAGAACAAAAACATAAAATTTTACATTTGTCAATTTTCACTATCGAAAATCCCTAATAACTTCAAAACGGATTATCCTATTTACACAATTTATTTTGCCGTATCCGTTTTATACCTAAACCTATCAAATGATACTAAAAACAACACAATATCTACACAAACAAAAATCATGTTTTCAACTTACGTAGTAGTTGGTGGCGTGAATTTACCTTACAAAAAGTCACTTCGTTTATACTGAAAACTATTATATAAATCGAGCTTATATAGCTATTTTTTGTTGGTCCATTTTTTCAATTCACAGACGCGTGTCTCAAGCGAATGGCACTCGCGCTCGCTCTACTCCCAACCCGTCCGAGAAAACGTGTTCGTGAGCGGTGTGTGCGTTGCTCGAGCGCACTTTGTATGTAGATTGCCTTCTGTACTCTCTGTATTTTGTGGTCAAGTGGACGTGATGCACCCGCCCTTAATCATATAATTAAAGTTCCCACGCTAAGTACCTACGCGAAACTTCACAGAACTTAGTGGATGTGAGCTCTATTAAACGTTTCAATCTCGTGAGCGTGTCGAGACGAGGCTTTCATCTCACTAAGTAGTTTTCAGTGGAAAACTTGTAAGATGAGTTGAGTAGAAACCAAGTCTTGCGTATCCCCAACACTTTACGACTGTTTGCCTGTCACGTAAGCATCGTATTTTGAGATGAAATATTGACAAAAATGATTGCCTGTAAAATTTGCTTAAGTACAATATGCTGCCCAAATATTACACCTCATCCTCTTAACATCACAACACATCGTGCGCACATATACAGCGCATGAGATCTGACCCCAATACTTGAATATTTATTCTCATCGCGATGCTGATACTCTTTAAACTTGTTGATTGAATTATGTTGAATACTTTTACACGAAGTACCTGCTTTTCGTGGACGGTTTGAAAGGAAAGTATTTCTTCTAAATGTTTAAAGGGCAGCTAGTACCTCATGACCGCCAAATGCTTTCGACCCTCACGCCTGCTTCATTACGTAAGCTGCCGCGCCTCTTAGTCTAAGAGCTGATCCCTTCACATTGTCAAGGGTTATTGAACCGGTACCATTTTGCTCTACCTCCAAAGAATGCAAGGACATCGATGGCCCGTTGGGCGCGCGTAAGTAACTTGATTCGGAGCGAGCTTCACTTGTCTGCTGCACTGCCCATTTGTGTATTTCTCCTTAAAGTAGGCAGAAAATGAGAACTTGATCAGCATTCCTTTCTTTGTTGGGCTCTACAATCTCAGTTTGCCACCAAAAACAAGCATTGCGAAATACCCTTTTAAGCGCAACCCATAAAAATGTATTGTAGTAAACTGTAAAATGTACAAACATATTTAAACGCACACAACGTTATTTTCGCAGTTGCACAGGTTCAACAAAATACAGTCACATCCAGTAACGGACTGCTTAATGGAAGAGACAGTATGATTAAAATTATAATAGTTGTTTACTGGCAATCGAGACTTAATTAAGAGAAGTCAAAGTCCTAGGAATGATAGTGTCCTGATCATTGACACTAGTTTGGACATTACTCCGAGGACCGTAGGGACGCCGCATCATTATAGAAAGTACAGTGAAATGACGGTTGCAAAATGTTGAATTGACCCGAGAAAGTTAATCAATAACAGTTATTTTCTGATGTTGATATGTGACTTTGGTATTTAATGATAAAATGAGTTGGTGTTTTTAATATTAGGGTAAATGCCTTCCAATGTACCAATTAGCTGATAAATAAAAGGTAGTATTCACTTTGAGTATAATATGTATACTAAATGCATGTTCTAGTCTATACAAAAGACTTCCTTGTAGCATAGTTAATCTACAATGAAACATGACATGACTAAGCCTATCAATATTCAATGAATACGGGATGGTTTAATTGATTCGCAGGTATTTTTAGCCTTTGCAATGCATTTTCCTGTCTCAGGCCGATATAAATAGCTCGATCACCCATGTAGAAGATTCCAGGAATTTTTCTATTATTGTGCAACAGCTGCATCAGGCAGAGGTAAAAAGCCTCGAATACGTTGACCCCGCCGCTAGGACTGGTCGACTACCTTTTTCGCACTAACTAAAAATAAAAGAAGGAAGACGTATACATGGGATGCAGGCATTCTAGACTGTTCTCGGGAGTAAAGGAGAAAAAGGAATACAGTCTGTTGAGAGGCGCGCGCCGAGTGGACGACCGAAGCCCGCGGGCTGCGCCCCACTGGATGCGTTCGAAAGTAAAAGAGAATAGAGACATGGCGCGATTGAGATCTGGCTCGCTGCGCTCATTGACAAGAGTGCCTCATTAGAGATGCCATTGAGCCGATGCTGAATGTGCGCCGCACTCGCGATGAAGTTATTGACTTTAATCAACGATGAGCATAATGAGACGAACATTCCAGTGACGCTGAGGGCCGACACGTCCGACTAGTTCTGATATCTGCACTTTTTATCGATTAACGCTCCACTTACATGCAGACGTGAAATTTATTTACTCGTTCGAATAGATTATCTTGTACTTGAACAGAACCAAAAATCGAGATAGATATTAATTGATATACAGCAAGTGTATAGTTGCAAGGTATAAGGAAAAATACAGCTTTTATACAAGGCTACGGGTGGGTAAACTACTCAAATGCATTTCAATAATTATCTAGGAAATAACATTCTGCAGTAGGCATACAAAAAAAAAATTAAAAAAATATTTCGAGTATCAGCAAGTTACCTACTTGGAAACGGATTTCGGCTTTTGGCTTGTCCTGTTTGATCAGAACAGCTCGATAAAACGTAAATGTCCTTTTAAGTGCTATGCGGGCAGTTTGCGGGCGTCCACCTCATGTTAACCTTGCATTGTGTCAGTAACACTGGCCGCGGGATAACTGTACGGTGGCTGAATGAGAATGGCGACAAGGGCCTCGAATGCTCCGCTCAGCTCTGGATCCGTCGCGGCTATTGTCTCGTGCGGCCCCCACTCGCGATAATGTAGTGATAAATAATTGTCTTGTATTTTTTTAATTAACATACTTATTAAACAAATCGGAGTGGGCGTCTAATAATACTGGCATTCATTATAAAATTAGGGACATTATTAATGGGATGTCCTCAAAAACCGAACCTTCACTTGACGCTCACCTCACGATGGCCTGCAGTTTTTCGTACCACACCAGTGTGGTACGAAAAACTGCAGGCCATCGTGAGGTGTTTGCCCAGGCAAACAACTTAATAAGTTAAATAAATTACTGGGTAAAAGTGTTCGTTGTCTTACCCCCGTTGTACCGTATGCACCATTGACCTGCACCATCAATGGTGCAGATGAGACTAATTAGTTTCATTTGCACCATTAAACCTACCTATAAAATTGTTAATTGGTATAAAAACCGTCGAAGGATTTAAAACAACGGCTTCTGAGCATATCTTGAACTAAAATATACCTTATTAAATGGAAAATTACATACCTATGAATATTAACTATGGGGTTTTCTGAATCATCGTGCCATTTAATTATGACACTTTAGAAATAGGTAAACAAGTGTCTGTGGTTTTAATGAAATAAAACAATCTTGTCGACTCATTTCTTTGGGAAAAATCTTATAAGTAAGACAACTTTTACGTGTGACCTAGACTGCAAAGTAGCTTTTAATTTGTAGAATGTCAGCAATCGTTCAATTAATTGTTCAGTTCACATTCCCAAGTGCACGGTACTACTTGACCACAGGCTATAACACTACACCGGTGCGCAATGTAATACGTGTGGGTGTGCGAGAATATCATTCCTTATTCAATCAAAGCTGGCGCGCGTAATTGCGTCTCGTAATAATTAATAAAATCAGTGGCACGTGGCGGAGCTAATGCTTTACATTAGTAGATACTATGTAAGTGAGGTGATCGTTATGATTGGTCCGATAACACAGCTCGGCCGCTGACCGGCCTTCACTCCGCGCCGCCTGCGCCTGCGACTGCGCGCGGCCTCGCCCGTTCGTCTCGCGCGGGGAGCGCCAGCCTAACTCAAAAAGTATAAATCAGAGATCTTGATATCGCATTTTTTTTGTTGATATCGCATAATTTAATTAATAAATAATAAGGCATAATTTAAAAACTGTTTAATAAAATATGTGCGTTAGATAACGCGCGTCATTTACAAGCAAATAAATCGATGTGCCGCCTGCTTCGCGAACATCTAGACTTCTTTTAGACATCTTAAAAGCAAGAAAATAAAATAAGGTCCATTTAAAGCCAATTAAACTATGCAGTTGTATGTACTTACATACAACTGCATAGTTTAATACAATTACATAATAATGTTTTCATTGAGTTACTCGAAGATTAGAGATTTATCTAGATATTTACTCTCGATCTTAATAATATTATGATTAGATATGCAAATCCTGCTGGCACATTGCGTAGATGTTCAACAGGTCATAATAATATTTATCCGACCTCAACAAGTCATCACGAGGATATACGGGTAATTATTAGAAGATGCACGGCTTTGTAAAACTTATTTCCTTTGCTCTTACCGAAAACCCTGTAAACGTTGGTATTGTCATATTGTAACAGACGGACGACTACAACAGTTTTCAATACTAAACTAACTGTTTTACATTGACGCAGCCAAGTAGAAACTTACCGTGTAATGTTAAGAATTTAAATAGAGGTGAGTGGACTTCTTTGAAAAAAAAACGTGTTTTACATGCTTTTTAGGGTTCTGTACCCAAAGGGTAAAAACAGGACCCTATTACTAAGACTTCGCTGTCTGTCCTCTGTCCGTCAGTCCGTCCTTCCGTCTGTCTGTCACCAGGCTGTATCTCAAGAACCGCGATAGCTAGACAGTTGAAATTTTCACAAATTATGTATTTCTGTTGCCGCTTTAACAATAAATACTAAAAACAGAATAAAATAAATATTTAAGGGGGCGGGAGCCCCCTTAAATATTAACAAAAACGTCCAAAAAAACACGTTTGTTGTATGGGAATACAACAAACGTGTTTTTTTCGACGTTTTTGTCTTGTGGTACGGAACCCTTCGTGTGCGAGTCCGACTCGCACTTGACCAGTTTTATTAATGAAAAATCACATCTGTCGTTAGTCCCATATTTCCGTAGGCATTCAGCGTCACGTTGTCGACACGAGACGCAACAATGTGGCCTCTACGCGACTGCTACGCCGCTGCTACACCACTGCTACGTGCCTCTACGCACCGCTACGCGTTGCTACGCAGCGTCTACGGAGCGTCTTAGCCACGTCTATGGCTACGCTTGGGCCAAAGTCTAGTGTGTTCACACTCCTAATTGTTATATATAATAAGCTTGGAACTATGTAAACATTTTATTTGAAAGCATGTTTATTTAGTAGTACTAAATAATATTTAGAGGCAATGATTGACTACACCGATGCAATGATCAGAAATATCATTCTTCGCTCATATTTAATTTAATTTATTTCTTATTCCTTTGTACTTAGCGATCACGTGGTTTGGTGAACTAACCCAGAATCATTCGTTGGAGCTGGGTATTGTAGGCCACGAATTATCCGTTTCTATTTTGAAGGTTGAATGATTTAAATTGTGCTTTAATCACTTAACACTTTGCACTATATGACCAGGTTACGGTTAATGCGTGATTGCGTGAATCATAACATGTACCAGTTAAACTAAATAAAAAAACCGGCCAAGTGCGTGTCGGGCCACGCACAGTGTAGGGTTCCGTAGTAGCCCGTTATCACAATGTAGTACGATTCTGTTGCTCTTTATTCCTAATAGGTAAAAAAAAAATATTTTGCTTTTCAATACAAGTCTTTACCCGTTATAAACAAGCAACTACTTTATCTTAGTCAGTTTAAAGCATTAATGCTAAGGATTTTTTATTTGGTACAAAATTATCCAACACCGAAGTTCAACGACTATTACTGCTAAACTAATAAAGTTATCTTAACCGCTATACTTTTCCTTTAAAGTTCATGAAATGCACTATCATCGTGAATTTTTCCAGATTTTTCAAGCCCGCAGTTTAGGTTTTAGAGGAGGGGGGGGGGGGGTGACCCTACTAGAACAAAAATTTGCACTTTAAAGTTTAATATTTCGTAAATGGAGCATTAAATCGAAAAATAATCATAGCAACCCTGAAGTCATTTTAGAAGACCTATTCAACGATACCCCACACGATGGGGTAGACGACGAAAAAAATATTCATCCCCACTTCACATGTAGGGAGCTACGCTAAAAAAAATATTTAAAAAAAAATTCTTTTACCACTTTGTCGGCGTAATTGAAAAATTACAGCTTTCTAGTACTAACGGTCTCTTAGAAAAACCTCGGACAGACAGACAGACAGACGGACATGACGAAACTATAAGGGTTCCTTGTAGGAACTACGGAACCCTAAAAACGAGTTACGTTCTTAATAGCAAAAGCTAATCTTTGGCTATAATATTTAAGATGAGATAATGTTTATTTACCAAAAACAGTGTTTACGTTTCCTTATATTCCAAATAAAAAAATTGCATCTAATGACTTTTAAGCGAGATCTCCAAATCAAAAGTAATCCGGAATTCATTGAACATTGGATTTTCTGCCGGAGTCCATGTTTCCTGATAGCTACTACCTGGGTCTTTGAGTCATTCTTCTTCTTAGCGTGTCGATAGCAATCTAAATGTACTCGGCCCAGAATTCGGCTTCTTGTTTGGCGCCTTCACCACCGTCCATCAGTTCCTGTAACGTGCAGCTGACAGGACATGCAGGACACGATATTAAGTGTCCCATCGTTTGTGGGACAGCACCACATTTACACTCCAAGGCGGAGTCGTCTATGAATCTTCACCTGAACAGGTTTTCCTTGCATCGGCCAACCTGGGTCCGGGGTCTGTTTAAAGACTTCCAGATTACCCAAGGTAACTCATGTCCAGGTGGGAGGTCTTCAGCGGGTGGGACGAACGGTTTGGGTAAGGTAGCACTGTCTCGCCACAGCTTCAGTCTCTCTTGTGATGGTTCGCCAGTGAGTGGAACGACACACTTTAAAAAACTGTTTCGGCTTTTCAGCCCTTGTGGCACAAGGATGTTGTCGTGCAAAGGGTGTCGTGTGTCGGAGATCATTTTGGCTTTTTCGCTGGAGCTTGCCACCGTTTTACGAACTACTGGGTGAGTAGGTGTATATATTTGAGTCATGAGTGAATAGATCACTTCTAGGCCACCGTGCTCCATCGTTGACCACATCATCACTTACCAACCACACCCAAATTTCGTAACATACTATCAATCACAATCTGAACTATTTTGAAGGATATTGCTAATCCATTGCTTCATAAGTTCGAAAAATTTGTCTGCTCAACAAAGTAAATAACGCAATGAATGCTGTTGAACTGTCAAAATAAAAGCCATTGCTACTGTCAGTGTGTAACGCGATGTGCTGGTGAGACAGTGATCAAACGTGAACCTATCAATAATAAAAAAAAACTTTGCCTTACTAATCTGTTCATAATTAATACAACTATTACTAAATGCACTACGATTTATTAGAACAAAAAATGCTAAACTGCGTAATTAGAATAAACTATGTGTATTTAATGCGCCTGTTTAAATTATGACACTACACTGACATGCGATAATGTACGCCCACGGTACTTAGTTTGTGATTTTCTAAGTAACGTTATCCGAGTAAATATTGGTAAGTAGCTAGTTATTTATACAAACGGCTTATGCTTATGCAAATATTATAATTAGCTGGTTTGTCATCGTTGTCCTTAATTTTTATAAGGGTTCAATTTCATACCAGATGTAATAATCCCATTAGGTATGTCTAATTCTAAATAAGTCTAAATAAAGTATTGGATTTAAGACTTAAAACATTATAGGTATTAAGAAATGGGTTTCGTATAAGGGAACCATAAAAATTATAACTGTTCTATTCGCATTTAAATGTAAAATTCATCTGTAGTCGTATATTCCTGTGTATAAATAATCAGGCTTACCTGGACACGGCCCGCTGGGTGGGACTGAGAATGATCGCCTTTTAAAACGAAGTTTATTCAAATTATTATCCATTGAAATATACGACACGAACAATAAGCAAAAAGATACTGAGTACCGGCCAATGTATGACGAATTTGTCACTACAATCGACACTGATCGAATCTTTGACAGATCGGTGAATCGGAGTTCATATACCAAGAAAGCCCCAACATAAATATTAAGTACGATTTGAAAAACAAATGTCTTCTTGGAATATTGTAATATGTAATAGGGATTGGTGATGACGGCGAGCTTGTAGGTGTCTGGCCACGTGACGAGATACCTCCGCCTGTGTTGTTCTGACAGCGCGCAGCGGTCGGACGCCCGCACCTCTCTTCTGTGATATTAATCAAAACTTTCTGAGTGACTTTTCCAGTACCAACCTTTCTAACAAGTAAGTGAGATATATTTACAAATCAATTCCATGCAGTACTTACTGTTTTATTACTATTATTATGATGTAAGGAGTGTTTGCATAGGTACATTGTTAACAAAATACTAGGCGACGCATCACCACACGAATCACGATGTTTTATTTTTTTCGGCGGTTATGTTGGTAGCATTGGTTGTCATGCTTACATGTCACAGACTCGCTAGAGATTGAACGAATGATATTTTCTGGCGGCGTCTGTTTTTTTGGCGGCGCGCGGCTACTCGGATGAATGATTGTTATTTAGGTTTGCGTCTTATTTCTTTTTCGTGTAACTTGTTTATCTTATAGATAGTACTCATTATTTTATTTATTCGATAAGATAATTGCAAAATAAAGAAGATAGTCATTATTAAGACAAAACCAATTGTGACTATTTGTGTATTCGCCCGTGGTGAGGAAATAATTTATATTGTACAAAAATATAGGTATGTATGTTGGGACATGAAGAGTTTTTCATAACTGAGATATTCCCGTATCTAAAATTTAAAATTTTTCTCAACTGAACTAAAAAAAAATTAAATTAAAAAAAATCATTTTCGCTTTTGCGTTTTGTAGCAATTACCAACGAATTATTCTAAAGTTGCGTAGTTGTTGGTTTACAATGAATGTTAAGCTTCCCTGAGAAAGATAGCTGAGAGGGTAAAATTGTTGTAAAATATAACTCCAATTTGAATGACAAGTAGGTACGTACCGCGTCTATGGTCGACGCGTATGTGCGTCAGTAGAATTATTGGGCTGATAATATTATCATGTTTATGACAATATTCATGATAATAATATTAGGTTATGTGACCTTCGATCATTACCGAAAGACTTCATGTGAATGTATGATTCGCTCTAGTGGTGGCTGAAATCAAACAATAACCAACAACAATATTGTTTTGTTTTCGATATTTTTTTGAAATGCTGCTTTGTGGTTTGTAGTTGGTGCTGTTAAAGCCTAACGAGGCGGATCACACGCTACAACGCGCCACGCGGCGGGGCGCGCGTTACGGAGCCAAATTCCCCGTGGAAGCGCGTTTTTATTGAATTTGTATGCAAAAATCACGCACCATATCTTCACCACAACACAATAAATTGTGCACTATTATTATCATCCATTTGTAGAGTCATAACCCCATGTGTAATTAATAACAATAACGTTTCTAGAATCTTAACTTGTCTTAGATATCTCGAACAGAACAAAGATTCTGCTGCCTTAACACCCAGATATTTTTTTACAAGCATTTTATTGAAAGTGCCTCAACGTTTCTCGGACGTTTTCTTGCAAAGGTCCTCGTCTACTGTAATAATAATATGCACAAAATATCTTCTTTGTTTTAGCTCGGAATGGATTTTTTCTATTTGTGGCTAGTCACATTCGTCGTGGGATTTTGGATCTTTAAAAAAATAAAACAATGGCAGAACCTGCCTCCGGGGCCCTGGGGCCTGCCGGTCGTTGGCTACTTGCCGTTCCTCGACCGCCATCACCCTCACGTCACACTAACTAAGCTCTCTAAGCAGTATGGACCAATTTATGGTATTGGTATGGGAAGCGTGTACGCCGTCGTGTTGTCAGATTGCAAGTTAGTGAGAGAAGCTTTCGCTAAAGAAAACTTTTCTGGAAGAGCTCCTTTGTTCTTGACGCACGGCATCATGAAAGGAAATGGTGAGTAAACAAATATCGGGCTTGCACAAAAATTTTGACTGTGGTGTTAATGTAAAATATTGTTAAAGGTATTATTTGCGCGGAGGGTGGGCTGTGGAAGGATCAGAGAAAGTTGATAACTACGTGGCTTAAAAGCTTCGGCATGAGTAAGCACAGCGTGTCGCGAGAAAAGTTGGAAAAACGGATAGCGTCGGGCGTCTACGAACTTTTGGAAGTATGATTAGTATTCTGTACCTAATTCGTAGTTTCTATAAACTTATCCGTCATTTTACAGCAAATATAAATGATCAACGCCGAAGTTAGAGAATACATGTAACCTAATTTATAAGACTCATTCGTTCCTAAATTTTTTTGCTTCGGCGGATACGATGACTGCACTGTTTTTTTACGAGACGTTTTATTAATGATTGCTGACGTTATTTTAACTTTAAGATAAATCAAATAAATGTAACCTTAAAACGACAATGACAAATGCTCTGAGGCCACCACAATTATAAATTAACCTTCAACTTTTGTTTTGAAACAAAACAATGATTCATGAAATGTTAATTAGTGTAGTATGATAATGGTCTAATTCATAATAGCTGTTATTTTCGTGAAAACAAGCAGTGTTGCAATAATAAAGGTCATCACATCATTAATACTCTTCCAGAATGTAGAAAAGGCGGCAGGCTCTCCAATGGATCTGTCCCAAATGTTGACGAATTCTCTAGGAAATGTCGTCAACGAAATTATATTTGGGTTTAAGTTTCCTCCTGAAGATAAAACATGGCACTGGTTCAGACAAATTCAAGAGGAGGGCTGTCACGAAATGGGAGTCGCAGGTGTTGTAAACTTTTTGCCTTTCGTCAGGTAAGGATTAAGTACCTAGATATAATGATATGATAACAAATGAATTACGAAATGCCTTCTACGTAACTGTACAAAACGTTATTATCTACTTAATTTGTTTCAGATTCTTCTCATCATCAACCCAAAGAACAATGGAAGTTTTGACACGTGGCCAGGCTCAAACACATAGATTATACGCGAGCATCATTGATCGACGACGAAAAATTATAGGGTTGCCACCAATAAAGGAAGCAGCTTATGCTCCGCATGACAACCTCTTCAGCGAGCATCCTGAGGGCCATATGAGATGTATCAAGTACAGCAAACACGCTTCGAAAACTGAGGAACATTTCTTTGATCCGAATATCTTGATTCCTACCGATGGAGAGTGCATCCTTGACAACTTCCTTCTAGAACAAAAGAGAAGGTTTGAGAGTGGTGATGAGGGTGCTAAATACGTGACTGATGAACAGATGTTATATCTTTTAGCTGATATGTTTGGAGCCGGTCTTGATACCACGTCTGTTACGCTGGCTTGGTTCTTGTTGTATATGGCTCTTTATCCTGAAGAACAGGTATACATCTACAGTATATATTTAACAGCTTTCGTTAGTGAGTATTCAAGCTTTAGCAAACATTCGTCTTGTGTCGAATCGTTTGATGAACTCGTGGCGTCTGAAGCAGGGTTAGCATAGAATTCTTAATCGAGTGTCAATCATCGCTGTCAGTTCTCAACGATGTATTCAAGTGGAGGCACTACTGAAAGGCGCTTCATATGTTCCTAAGCTTTTAACCCAATTTTTTTTGCATATGTAACCCGAAGGGGCACACTAAATACCTTATTATAATAACAACCTGACTTTGTATAGCGTGGAGATTAGCACAAACTAAGAGAGGAGTATAGTGGGTGAAGATGGGCAGTGGGTGATGATGACGTTTCTAGCAGTACTTTTGCTTAATTTACTAAACATAAAGATTGTTTTAAGTGCCCCCTGCGCCTTTAAATAATGCTAGTTCTAAAGATACGCCCAGTAGTTCCTAAAATAATCAAAATCTTTTCAGGAATTAGTGCGTAAAGAAATTCTGTCATACCCTGAGGATGGAGAAGTGGACGGTTCCAGACTTCCTCACCTAATGGCGGCTATCTGCGAGGTTCAGCGCGTTCGATCGATAGTGCCGGTCGGGATTCCCCACGGATGCGTCGAAGTATGCATATTTTATATATATTTCATAGACCAGATTGCTTCGAGGAATGTTTTGTCGGTTTCTGAAATTATAAAATTGATGCGAAAATGTCCTAAAGTTAGATTAGTGGGTTAGAATTTGGGACAATAATGAAAAAACCAGGGTTGCTTAATTCTGTTAGAAGTTTGCACATCATAAATATTGCAACTCTTTTAGAATCATAGTTTTTAACCGACTTCAAAAAGGAGGAGGTTCACAATTCGACGGTATGTTTTTTTTTTTTTTTTTTTGTGTGTTTGTTACGCGATTACTCCGCCAATAGTGGACCGATTTTCAAAATTATTTTTTTGTTTGAAAGGGTATACTCTCGAGGTGGTCCCATTATCATCAAATTGAAATCTGATGAGAGGATCCCATGGAAATCGAGGGAAACCCTCAAATTTTATAGGCAAAGCTATAACGATTTGGGTATTTTTTAAAATAACTTCAGCATTTGCTCTCGGAAATCATCATTTGGTAAAATGGAGCTGATGAAGAAGACCACAGATGGCCCACTAAAAAGTGAAAAATAAAAACTTTTTACAAAAAAAAAAACAACCGACTTCCAGAAAAAACACTACAAATTGAAAAATAACTTTAATTTCGGAAGTCGGTGTCAATAAACGAAAATGCGGAACCACAGACACCGACTTCCGAAATTAAAGTTATTTTTCAATTTGTAGTGTTTTTTTTGGAAGTCGGTTGTTTTTTTTTTGTAAAAAGTTTTTTATTTGAACAGTATATTATCGTACATGTCTTTCATCCACAGGACACTTATCTAGGAAACTATAAGATTCCTAAAGGAGCAATGGTCATACCACTTCAATGGGCTATGCACATGGACCCAGACGTTTGGGAGAATCCTGAAGAATTTAAACCGAGCAGATTTCTAGGTCCCGATGGTAGTCTGCTGAAACCTCAAGAATTCATACCATTTCAGACAGGTAACAATTTTTTTTATTTTTAACTTCTCGCACACATTAAGGTACAAAGGGTGACTTAATGCCTAAGGCATCCTCTACCAGTCAACCAAGTGTGGTGTAGAGATAAGATGGCAGGTGCTCTGTTTATCAGGAGTTAATGATAATAAAAAAAATATTAAAAAGATAAAATAATTATTTTTACGATGTGAGATATGTGCAAAATGGTGACTTGAAGAAAAAAGGTAAGGTACTTGAAACATTCGTCACATAACACAACATCACGCCTACATTCCTTGAGCGGTCAGGCAGACCTACCTATAGTAAACCACATTTCGCCAGTTATGTTTAAGTCCCTTATAATAGGGGGCAAACCTACTGCCATCAACCGGACACATTTCAAGATTTCGGGCAGATAGGTACAGACAAAGTCCTAATGGAAAACCCCATTAACACTGCCTAACCTTTAAGTGAACTATGTATGTTCTTTTTGAGAAATAAACTTCTTTAAGCCGAACCTGGGAATCAATGCTTGTGTCCTAGTTAAGGTCATAGCACACATATCAACCCGGAAAGGGATCGTCACCGTATCGCCTTTCGCCTCGCCGTCAAACAGGCGTCAACCTAACGTAAGCACGTAACCAACCGCCGGGGCAGCGGGATCTGCCGAGGCAGCGGGTACTGCCGGGGCAGCGGGTACTGCCGGGGCAGCGGGATTGTCCGAAAGGGTTACCGCTACCCCGGAACATAAACGGCTAAGGAAGGAACACGGGTGGGTTTTAGTCAGTACGAGTCTGACACTCCCTTCCGCTCCAACCAGAGCGGGAGGGGTCATTAGATGATTTCCCACCAAAAAAAAAACACGTAACCAAAGCGGATCAGCAGCTCCGTTACGTCGTCGACTCGGCTACGGCTAGGCTACGCTGCGCTTACGGCTCGCCGACCGCTGGTTGATGGTGCTATACTATAGGCAGGCCGCGGGAGGGGTGCGAGGGGAAAGGGTGGGTGAAGAGACGTAAGCTCGGGTACGAAGAGACGTAAGCGCGGGGATGACGAGCCGTAAGCGCGGGAGCTGCAAGTTGACCACGTACGGCACCACGGTTCGTGAGCTTGTCCCGAGGCGAGGCGATTACGTTACGATTCCGATTAGTATGCGTTGCAGTAGAGAGTTTCATACAAAGAATACTAATTGGCTCGAGTTGATACGGTGACGATCCCTTTCCGAGTTGATATGTGTGCTATGACCTCTAACCGTACGTCCGGGTAGTCATTTACATATTGCCAACTCGGTGACTGAAACCACCAACACTTCATCCACCACTTCCTTCCTTCTTCAACCATTCACCACTTCGGTGAATGTTCTCCAAATGAATAATCTATATACCTTGCAGTAACCTCTTGACGGGCTGGCACAATATTAAAAGAACGGGTTTCTCTACTGACCTCTTCAACTTTACTGAATAACCAACATGGTTTTGTTATTATAACAGTAGGTTCGTTACAATGGTTCAATGGCGTTTGGCTTGTGACTTACGACCTTTCGAACCTCGACCGTTAGGCTTTTGTCGCTTCAACTAATGTGAGTAATGTTTTGAATTGTTTTTTTTTATGATTAGTCAGCACATGTTTTAGATAATTGGATAATCCTATTAATATTATAAATGTGAAAGTTTATGAAGATGTTTGAATGTTTGTTAGTAAATCACGCGTAAGCCGTTGAACATAACTCAAAAAAACTCAAGATGTTGTAGCATTGCTAAGGGAGCTTGCCCACTTTGAATTTGTTTAAAGTTAATTGAAGAGGTTTAAGAGGAAATGCGGGGTGGTTGTTTCTCCATAGAAACGTTCTCGCCTGTTTTCTTTCTGGTTAATGACCAGAAAGCAATGATTTTTTTACAGAATAATTAATATTAACTACTTGTATGTCCCTATGTTTTCCTTTTTAATGATACATTATTTTTATAAGCACTAGAACCCTCAAAAAATGCCGATTTGGACCGCTGTCAACAGAGGCCTAGTGTACAAATTTGACAACTATTAATGATAAAAGAAAAACATAAGGACACAGTATATATCCTTGATATTCAGTTTATGAAATATCTTTTAAATTGGTCCAATATTGGAGGAGGAAATAGGCGAGAGACAAATCTTGAATTATGACTTTTTACTTAGGCCGCGAATTCGGAGCTGCGTTTCTTGCAGCGTGCAGCTGGGCGTTTAATCGAACTGTCCATGTAACGCCCCGCTCCACGCTGCTAAAAACGCCCCTCCGAATGTGCGGCCTTAGGATTTTTCAAAAGTCTCTCCGACCGCATTCAATTCACGATCCTTCATTAGTAGCTCATTAGCGAGAGAATTTGTAAGGCAGATTTGACAGTGTATTAATAAAAGGTAGTCAAAATAAAATCAGTTTCCAAATATCGCTGAATCGAAATAACACATAATGAGAGCTTCCACATACCTAAGTGAGCGTTAATTTAAAATGACAACCTCGGATATCGCACATATTTCGCATTCTCAGACTGAAAACATATTAAAAATATGTAGGTAGCTTTAAGAAACGTTTTCACGCTGATCAAAAGACCTACTTTGATTTCAGTTTGCTTATTATAGACTTTCAGTACCTACGTATAACTATAATTTTGGACTCAGATAAGCGCGATATGTTATCGTCAGACATTTAATAAGTACATATAATTATATCGAGAGCAGAAAAATTGAGAAGTATGTAATAATGTTTAGTCGAAATATTCAGATTACCGTTGTCAAGAGTTCAGTAGAGAATTGTACCTATCTTTTGTGGATGTGCTTTTTTAGGGTCCCATGCTCATTGGGTGTGACCAGGACCCTAAATTACTAAATCTACACCGACTGAATACGCGGCATTGTGTATAATAAAAAAATAAAATAATAATAAAAAAGTCAAAACCGAAAGGAATCCTTTTGGTTTTAACCAGAAACCTTGTGTAAATAGGTACTGAGTTTATTCGCAGAAATTCTTCTTGTTTCTGCACTAAGTCCGTTTCGCTTTCGGCCAGTTTTCCCCCCTGACTATAAGAATAGAAATGATCAGCATCTTCCCTGTTAAATGTGGTCAGAGTTCAACCACAAATAATATTTATTACATACTTAGTATGTAATTCGTTATGATCCACAATTTACCTAGTGATGCAATATTGAATGAGACTGTGATTTGTCATTGCAAACAATAATGCATTGACATTTAATAAGTAAGTACTTATTCAATACTGATTAATTAAATATTTATATAATTATTCCTACATCATTAATTATGTTTAAACAAAACTGCCCGGCTGCAACTGGAACAGGACTCAATGTACCTAAATTAAATCATATCTGTTACATGAACAATTTAGCTTACATAGCCGCGTAGTCGACAAAGATCTTACGGAATTAGTATTTGTTTTCTAAAAATCCTAATCTACGTTCTGTCTCGTAAATACGAAGAAAGCTCTCGTTTGAGGGAAATTGAGGATTTGTGAGTTCAGTTAGCCTTTGATAGGGGAATTTTATCTGGTTTTCCGTATCGTTACTTTGTTCGTAGTACTAGTACAATGTAAAGAACTATTAACTCGTATATTTTTTCTTGAAAGTGATAAAGCAACTTTTGATTTTATTTTTATTACAAGCTTTTAGTAAAGTTTAATTAGTTCGTTGTGGCTTTTTTCTCTTAATTAAACAAGATTATAATACCCACAAATTGGTTTAACCAATTACATGAAGAAACTATTTTTAAACCCAAATGTACTATATGCGGACATAATAATATTATTAAAAATATATTAAAGCCTGCGTTTAATCCATAGGTAAACGCATGTGTCCCGGCGACGAGCTATCGCGGATGTTGGCATGCGGCTTAGTCGCGCGACTGTTTCGTCGCCGGCGAGTGCGACTGGCGTCCGACCGACCCTCCGAGGAAGAGATGAGAGGAACCATCGGACTAACACTCACCCCTCCACGGGTCTCCTTCTATTGTGACCCTGTGTGATTGAAGTTCATACTGATGCATTTAGTAGGTAGATGTTAGTCTATACTTAAATTTGAACAAAAAATAGCTGTAAAGTAAAATGATTTTTATTTCATGTCCTAAAACCAAAAATTCGAAGGCATGTGGCATCTATCAACCCGCACTGGGCCCACGTGGTAGATTACAGCCCATTACTCCCTCTCGAAAAGCGGAGGCCTGTGTCCCAGCAGTGAGAACATTATAGGCTGATTATAGTCACACTAAAATGATTTTTCTATTATCAACATTAGCGTAAAATAAAAGAGCTCCTTTTATTTTGCTGCTCCAAACCGTACCACGCAATGAACAACTTGATCACCAGGAAAATCTTAGTATGGAAATCTGTCTGGGGGCCTAAAAGGCCATTTTGGCAGAAGCATATACATTTCAGCTGATAGACGTCCACTGCTGGACATAGGCCTCCCCCAATTTGGGGGGGGGGGGGTTTGCCATAATCGCCACGCTTGGCAGGCGGGTTGGCGATCGCAGTATGGTATGATGGTGGAATTCATAGAGAACGCTGCTGCCCATCCGGTAAGACCCTTAGTCGCCTTTTACGACACCCACAGGAAGTAAGGGGTGGTGCTATTCTTTAAGTCAGGCACCACACAGACCATATAACCAGGATAACATAATGGACAGTTAACCGTAAGTTAATCGTATCAAATCCCAGTGGTGAAGCACTTTTCAGTTATTTTTTTTTTGTCTGTGCTAAAATACTAATCAATCCGATCCAAATCCAATCCCAATCTCTTTGATTATACCTACGTATTGCAGCAAAAAAAAGAAAAACACGGACTGTCTACGCCACATTACGATTCAGAATGTAATCCTTTTATGATTCTCCAAAGTGGCCTTTTTAGGCCCCCTGAAACTGCTTTTAAAATACGAAGACAACGTAATACATGTTCAGAGTTGAAACTTGACTTTTTATGTATAAAATTATAGATACATTTCTCAGGGAAGTAATGAAAGTTGCTGAAAAAGTTGTTTTAAGCTTTCCGCAAAAGTGACGTATGAGGTGTGTACAAGTATTTCCCTGGTTGTAAAAGACCACGTGATTACATATTTAATTTTATCAATATTACCTACCTACATTAAATTCGCAAAGCTTTCGCTAATTACATGCAGAAACGTGTGTATTTAATTACTACAACAAAATAAGTAGGTATGTAGTATACGATAGGTACCATATGAGTAATGGGAAAGACCGTGAGTAATGTCAGCTTGTCGATACCCACGTTAGTACAAATTGTACGGGTCTACGTGCCTGATCTGTGACGTAGGCTGTCAACGGGTCATTCACCTCCAACATTACTTAATAGTGTTTATGTTCACGCAACTGCACCTTTACAAACTAACATACCAGTTTAATTCAGTTTAAATTATTTAAATGTTGCAGTTACGAAACACCAAAAGTTCAATAAACTTTATTTTGTAATCTGAATAGATTATGTATCTTGTGAGAAAAACGATTGATTAATTATGCCAAGAGGTTCCTTTGGTATTTCGTGCAAAAATATTTAATCATGTAACCAAGTAATTATTCAGGCCTGTATTCAACTCAGCGTTTAGTGGTATACTTACTTAATTACTTTTTGCTTTATCGTGGAACTCTTGGTAGGTAGGTATTAATAAAACAGGGTGTTCAAATCAATGTTTTCACAATTTTAATTTATTACTTAGGCGTATAATCTTATAATAAAATAGAGCATTATATACAAAGCATATAATAGTCAACAGACAATGGTGAGCTGCGAGCTAACAGACTTATTCGACTGAAGTTCAGTACAGGGCAACTTGGTTGCAACACAATGAATTTAGTACAACAATACAAGAACATTAAAGTAAGGCGTTATTCTATTATATAGCGACGATATCGCTCTAGACTAGTTTCTGGTTGTTACACTACCATGGAATGTTATTTCATACCTGATAGGTACTTACATGTTACACTAAACAAATAAATGAACACTTACAAACTTATATATCTAAAGTCTACTGTAACGCAACAAACATGAGATCACACACAACAGACCATACATACATTCTCGCAAGTGACACTAATAAATAATGACCTAGAATTCTATATTTTATTTTGGTATAGGTACTAGAACTTAGAACGTAAACCTTAAATACAATGTGTAATGGTGTGATTTGCTGAAGTTCCTATCATTCTAGTCTACCAACACGCTAATACTGCAAACTCACACAAACGTCATTTTATAATCTCAACGATGGGAATATCAATATATCTAACGTTCGGTCTACTATTTAATTGAACACTTTATGCACAGCCTCGAGCATCGCGACGGCGACGTCTTCACTTATATAATAATAATAAAGACTTAAATAAATGGTTGTCGATTCGCTCTAAAACGAGTGATCATTGAATACTGGTGGGTATGTTCGCGCTGTGAGGCGCGATGTGGCGCGACGCGGCGCGGCTTGGCGCGATGTGGCGCGGCCTGGCGCGGCTAGTGCGCGCCGACGTGGCGCAGGTGCGGGTGGTCGGGCGCGGGCGCGGCCGCCGCGGGCGCCGAGCGCGGGATGAACTTGACGCGGAACGCTTTGGGCGCGACCGTGGCGCCCACCGTGCCCTCCAGCGACGGCGGCGCGGCGCCCGCCTCCATCTGCACGTCGAACTGGTGCATTATGGACGCGAAGAACATGAACATCTCCATGCGCGCCAACACGTCGCCCAAACACATCCTCCTACCGACGCCGAACGGCATGAAGAACTCGGGGCGCTTGATCTTGCCTGTCTCGTCGATGAACCGGCTGGGATTAAACTTGTTGGGCTCGTCCCAAAGCTTGGGGTCCATGTGTACGCAGTTGATGAGTGGTACAACTTGAGACCCAGCAGGTATTCTGTAGCCGTTTAGGTGGACATCCCTATGAAAAAAAGTAGCGGTAAGTATTTTTGCTATTAGAGTTTTTAAACCACTTCCGAATTTAATGTTTTAAATACTTACTTTGTAGGAGAGTGTGTTGTTGCCAGGGGCACAGTATTGGACATGCGTAGTGTCTCCAGAATCGTAGTTTCGGTGTAAGGAAGGTTTGGCATGTCTTCGATTGTTGGTAAGCGGTCGCGACCGATGACGGCATCGAGTTCTTCCTGTACGCGCCTTTTCGCCTCGGGGTTCCTCAGCATGAATACAATCATCCATAAGAGGGATGACTTGATAGTTTCCATACCAGCCGAAAATAGATCCCCAAGAATTTGTTTTAATTGAAGTTCTGTGAAAAAAGATTCTGTATTTAGAGACCTTCAATATAAAACTATAATTTACAAGATATCATTTTTTGTATTACAATAAAAACTAAGTAGTTGATTGTTGTATGAAACTTACCGTGATCTCTGCCCTCGAACAGTTCCCCGGCGCGGCCCTCAGTCTTGGCCTTCTCGATCTCGATCAGATAGACGTCGATAAGATCTCTCGCGTTATCGACATCGAGAGTTTCGCGATGCTCGTCGATCAGTGTTTGGTAGAAAGCGAACATCTCTTCGCGATTCTTCACTACTTTCTCCTGTGCTTGAGCTTTGCCCGGGAGGTACTATATGTAAAAAACAGGATGTGTTAGTTTTTTAAACGAACTCTAAAAAAATGGCATGGAATGTAAACTGTCATTAACATAAGCTGAATTATTGTTACTACTTACGTTGTAGAGAGGGATATATTCGCCGTAGTGCACTTCGCCAAACAGCCTCATGCCTTCTTCAATGAGATTGTTGAGCCTTTCAAAGCGAGCGTCTCCGTTACTGAAGCGCACGGACATAGTGATGCCGCAGATGACGTTGGACACGCCCAGGGCGAGGAGAGGGTTCGCGTCAATGGGCGCTCCCTCCGACCGGTGCAGGTTAGCGATCAGCTCGTAAACTTCGCACTAAAATACAAATAACCCCCATTAATACTGTTTATGACCAAAATTTCGCAAATAAAAATTATTTTAACGGATATGGATATGAGGATAAAATTAATATTACGAACCTTAATTCTTCCTTCCATGACTTTCTTGCCGTTTCCCATGTAAGTCATGCCAAATTCGCGCAGTTTGTCATGCAGGAAGCGGCGCTGACTCTTCCACAGACGGCCTTCGCTGTTGATGATGCCTGCACAGAGGGAGGCGTTATAGTTAGGGCTCACGAGGTGGGCGGCGCACACGCACCGCCGCGGGAGGGACGGGCTAGTGACGCCCACATGCACATGTGCACTTTTCTTGCCGGTATATTATGGGTTACACTAACATTTACTAACATAGCAGTTACTATTTATTTTTCGGAAAATTTACAGGAAATATAAAACTAATGAGTAGAACAAATTGAAATGCACGATGAACTTTGAAAAACCTTGATATTGCAAATAAAAACACTAATTTAAACCAGAAAAAATACATTTTAAAACCGAAAAATGCGAACTTTGCAAAAGACTCATAAAAATGATTGTATTGTGGACTTACCGAGACCATCCAAAGTGTGCATTAGCGGGGTGCTGGGGCGTCCGGTAAATTCTTCTCTACGGAAAGCTTCTCTGATAAGTTTGTAGTCGCTAAGAACGATCGTCAGCTGGTTTCCGAGTCGCGCGGAGAACAGACTACCGTAGTTGCGAGCAAGCTCCAGGTACGTCTTGTGGCGAACTCCGAGGAAGGGCAGGTATCCCACGACGGGCGGGCCCCAGGGCCCCGGCGGCAGCTTGCGCACCTCGCGCACCAGTGCCGCTACCCGCAGGAACACCAGCGCCAAGCCTGCCGCTACCAGCAGTGGCAGTGAAGTACGCGAAGCACAGTAGTTCACCACTTGCCATAGTCCCCACAAAAGTTTAGAATTTGACAGCATTGTTATCATTTTATCTGTTTATATTGTTCTTTGAAAATAAATAAAAAAAACTGTTGTATTTTTTTTTAGTTAGTAAACGATACGTAATATTAGTGCGCGGATCGTAAATCGCAATAGTGCGATGCCGAGAACTCAATGATTGTATATCGCGTGCGACCGACGTCTGCGCACTGGCGCGCCACTGGTGTGGCCTTGCGAATAAATACGCGCGGGGTGGACCGCGCGCAGGCTCGTCCCACCGTCGCGGGCGCTCCTCTCTCCGCCGCTTTTCCGGCGGCCTGGCGCGCTACGAAACCCGTAGCACTTCACCCGTAGACCATTTTTATTATTTTAATGTAGACTGTGTTTCATTTTGGATTTCGTGAACAAATTTTTATTTAAATCACATATAAAACAAATTACTTAACCGTAGTTGTCTTCGTTTATAAAAATACTGACACTACGCAAGTTTTACAAACTGAAATGTAGTCGTGGACTCGGGAATGTACTACCCATTATCTGACTTTGGGGATGACCTCACTTACTTTACCTATTGATGTTAATGTAGGCATCGAAATTCGGCGGGGGTGAGAGGGGAGATCGAGGTCGTGCGGGTGCGCATGCAGATGATAAGATTAACAAATTGCGTAAGTTGGCGCGAAGCAAGGTGACGGCGGGTCGACGACTCGCGATTGAGAGCCTTGGGCGAACTTCTACGCTGCTCGACCTCTAAGCGACACTTAAATATCACTCTTAAAATTATACAATGAGATCGCATACCCCATTCATTAAAATGTGCTTTTAATAATAATAATCATGTCTACGTTTTCTTTCTGTAGGTAGGTATAAATTATGAAGTGTTAAGTATAGTGATCCAAAACCTTTGCTTAGACATTTACATTTAAACGTTCACCAATGTTACAGAATGTTAACCACTTAAACTAAAGATCAGAGGAATACAAAATACGTTTTAAAAAAGGTAAGTACTACACACCTACTTATATTTTATTTCATAACAGTTAAGTTGATATTAGAACCTCATAGTGAATCGCCTATTTTTAATGTTTACGAGGCGCCTCACTGTACTGGGCATAAAAGGCAATAAGCACATTAATAATCGATGTCCATGATTAGTTCTACGCTCATACCTTTGTTTCTATTTTTAGTACTTAACTACTTATGGGTGATTCAGAAGACCGATTAACAAGATGAAAACTGCATTGCTATGCAATTGTAATAACAGGAAAACGTATAGATGTACCTACGTATAAGGTAGGCCGCACCGATTAGAGATGTGGGATAAAGATTGTGAAGAACATAAGATTGTGTTATGAGAAAAACATTTAGAGCCCTAAGTTTTTATTGCACAAATTCCAATACGTATAATAATGATTTCACAGCTTATCTCTAAACATTATTGTTTTATTCCTGATACTTGACTGCACATCGAATTTCGTGCTACAATCTGAGGACATGGCATAGTGCGTATGCACATACCTAGTCGAAAAAGTCAGTACCCAAGTTGCTATCTCTGAAATTTAAGATTACTGTCATTTGATAAGAAATTCATGCGTTTTCCTCGATACATAACATACAAAAATGGATTATATAAGTCTATTACATAATAACTAATTAGACAACCTACCTACTTAAATAATAAAAAAACAGAATAGCATCCTTGCTCCAAGATATTGTTTACTAAAATACTATGTATGTACAATGAAGACTATAATATTTCATTTCATTCACTTCGATTCATGATAACAGCGAATATCTACCACAGCTACAATTGTATTGTTTTTGTGGCCTTATGAACTATTAAACGCTATGAAATATAAAACTATTAATAATAGGTACGCTCACTATTGTAGCGTTATCGATTTTAAATAAATCAAAGTGATAGTGTTTGCTACTATTAGGACAAATAAGTACTTTTTAGTATGCTTCTAAAATAAAATATGTCAGCCAATGATATTTTATTATATTACGAGTATTATAAGTAAAATAATTATCATTGCATTGACATACAATAGTACCTATTCAATTAAGGACATTACATTCATATCACGAAAATCGATTTTCCAATGATCTTACAATTATCTCTACAAAGCATTATGGAAGGCCGGTATAGCCCAGTACTGAACATGGACATTATTTACTTAGGGCGATGTCACACGGGCGTTGAAAATGCGTTGCGTTGTCGCAGCGCAGGGATTTCGACGCAGTGAGTGCCACACGAAAGCTGCGATGTCGCAACGGAACGCAGCTTATCCCCACGTCGTAACGTCGGTCATAAATTATTTTAATTATTTTTAGCGCACAACTGCCACCTTCGATATTATAAAAAAATTATGTAACCCCTCCCCGCTTCATCTCCCTGGCCCATTGTCCAATGCACACGCATTCTGTTGCCGCGTGCCGCACGTCGTTTTATGAGCGATGCCACATGGGCGCTGCCAATGCGTTGCGTCGTCGCAGCGCAGTGATTACCGCAGAGATTCCGCAGCTGCTTGTGTGCCCGCCGATACGGCGAAATCTTTACGGTGCGGCGCCGCAACGGATGGTGTGCTCCGGTACTGAGCACTTCACGAGTGCTGCGATGTCGTCACAACTCAGGCTTTGCAGCGCTGAGGCAACGCATTAACAACGCCGGTGTTGTGTCGCCTTAAGAGCGTTTACACATGGCGCCGCAACGGCAGCGTTTTTCGCCGCCGCGGTATCAAAACTTATTAAAAGTTCAAAACTCGCCGCCGTAGCCGCGGCGACATGTGTAAGGGTTCATACATATCCAAGGGTAACTAATATTGCGGCACCGCGGAGGCGGTGCCGCTGCGTAATGTGTAAACAGCCTGACGCACCGTGTGGTATGACGCTCAGATTTTACATCAGACAGGCGGCGCAGTGCCGACGCAACGCATTGGCAACGCCCGTGTGGCATCGCGGTTTGAGAACATTTAGAGATCATGCCTTAACAATCTACTAGAGTTTAATATGGTCATAATGTCTGAACATTGTAAGGATGGACAAATTACAGTTTTCAAACGTGGAATTAGTTAATTCATTTTGTGAGATAGGTAATACACATTTATTCAGAAAAACTATAGCCCTTTCCTAGATAGAGTGAAGATTAATTTGTAGAAATAGGAACTCCGAAACTATTCGTAGCAGATTTCGAAAAATATGATTACATACATACGTACAGGTAGGGGATAGGCAGAAACTTCAGAACTGCCACATCATTACATAACATTATTATTATTACGTTTTCTAATTTAAATTATTCATTTTGCGGTTCTCTAATTAAATATTCGACACGGTTGTCCTCCTGCGGTTGGAAGTTAGTTGAAGAAATATTTGTAGACGGAAAATTTTCAATTCAGTCCGTTTTTTTCCGATATTTTCGTATGTGTTTCATAATTAACATCTATGTGTAACTTTTGGTTGAAATGCACTTTGGCGTAGCAATCGGTATGTCCTCTAAAGCTGTTTGTCCATCATATCTCATATTTCTATAATATTGTGATGTTACTGCAAATTTTTCTATTTCCAAATAGAACTCAATTCATCAACATTATAATTTCAGGAATATATAATTATTAAATTAATAATTTGCTGACGGAAGGCCTCCCCTTGCTTATGCCATACTTCCCGGTTCCATGCGTCTCTTATCCAGGTGTTTCCCGCGACTGACGATATAGTCAACCCAGAATGCCTGACGGACGGACGGACGGCCCTGAGAGAACTAAATTAACATTGAATATGGTCTAGTTCAGTTAAGTTATGTAATTCTCTCATAAAGTACTTGGTTATGTTAATCAAGTTAAAACTTAATTTAAAAAAGGTTTTCCTGTGTGTATTAATTCAAGCATCATGTAGCAACGGGTTCATTTGGTTGTATTCAATTAAAAGTTAAGTATGTAGCGTTAAGTTACGTAAATCTAAGTTATTTCTGTCTTATATCTAGGTATTCCAGACACCTCATCGGGAATACCGTATAAATGTCGTATCCATCTTATTAAACTAAGTAACATATACTATTTTACAGTACATAAAAGACAAATCCTCTTCAAGTTTTAAGCTTCTTAGCTAGAATATACCAACTAGTGTTATCTTTACAATGCAGATGCAGCATTCATAGCATAACGACTTAATACGAACTAGGTATACCTACGCCTTTCTTTGTTTGGGAATCACATATTATCAAACATTATAAAGCAAAATAGACTATGACATGATCAAAGATCAAATGAGTAATAACGTAATTAAAATTATTCTTAGGTTAAAAGTTGTTATGTTGTGTAATGAGTAATCTTAGTCAAAGTGAAAAATAATGTTCTTTACAATGTAAACAAAGATATATGTTATTTAATATTTTATCAGCTATAACAACAATTTGTTAAATAACATTATCTAACACGAAATTAAAAATAACCTTAGGTATATAAAAAAGTAAAACTCTTGATAAGTTCTACTGAAAGAAATAAAAAAGACAGAATTAACCGCTACCTAATCAAAATTTTTACTCCATCGCATTGATTACAGCTGTTTCCGGAAATTCATTAAAAAAAAACCAATTATGGTCGATCTATTCTGTTTTCAATGGCCTTTGAAAACCTTTAAGTAATTATTGCGAGCGGTACCTACCTACATTAGTACCTACTATGAAATGAATACCTACCTGTATTATTGGTACAGGGACGCGTCATTGTACCAAAACCCATTGTGTCCAACTGTTGCCGGAAAAGCTACGAAAATGAAGGGCATTTCCCAAAAAAATAACAGCCTCGTTTGTAAGTAGCTGCTTTATTTTGTACACAGAACCTTTTTGTGTTCTCGACTACGATTAGAACACTTCCTAGAAGATTAGAATTGAAATAAAGTAGTTTTCAAGGGACTTTCGGGGGGCTTCTATTTTCAGAGTCGTTTTAAACAAATCTACTTACATACCGAAAAGCTTCTAAAGCTTTAAAATTTCTATTGAAGTTTAGAAATTTGTAGCCACAGTAATCTAATATTACCGTGCCGAACTCCTGAAAAAGCTCCTTTCAGATAACCGTATGACTATTTTATTTATTTACATATGTTATGTTAGTTCGTTCTCATTGTCTAATAACTGAGAAAATATCGATATATCAAGGTACATAATGATATTCTACAATGGATTTTTCCGTTGATAGCTACCGTCAGCTATCAGTAAACGATGAAATAACTTGCTCACTAATTAAAACACCATACCGGATCGAGATCTACTTATTTTTAAAGTGAGAGTTATGTATTTTTCCGTCATATAATATGGGAACAAACTAACATAGTAGTGACAATGTAAAAACAACAGGTTCATTACATGATTACAATGATGTCCTATGTTCAAGAACTATTAGAGCCTGTACTCTAACAGCTTCGCATAAGACACTGTTCCGTTATTTTTTCAGGGCCAGCTAGTAATTTTTTAGTTACAGCACTGTAATTTTATTTATGTAATCCTTTATTTAGAAACCGGATTCGTAAAAAATTGTGGAAGAACAACCGAGCAGCGTGGCATGAAAGGGTTGCACTGTGTGGCATGTCATCGAGTCAGCTGATATGTCAAAATCTAGTCGAGCAGAGTGACTGTGGTTAAGTGTTTCGTGCTAAGCATTCGAAACCGCGACTGATATCGATTAAGTTTGCTTACCACCGTACGATACAAACGTAACGATATCTTTCGATGCAATATCAGTTTTCAGCTTCGTATAGATAAATTAACTAGTCACGTTTTGTTCCTAGGCCGAGAGATCAATGACCGTCCCTTTTATCGGTGAAGCGAATTTATCGGCCGATGTTGTTAGATTTGGTTCTGCAGCATATTAGAGTCGCGTGATCGAGTTATATAAACAGTTCCATCATTAATGGGAATGTCTGTGTGGTGCCGGACTTGTCTTTGTGGTGCCGGACTTAAAGAATAGCACCGCCCCTTACTTCCCGTGGGTGTCGTAAAAGGCGACTAAGGATCGTACCGGAGAATGGGCAGCAGCGTTCTCTATGTATTCCACCGTCATATCATACTGCGATCGCCAACCCGCCTGCCAAGCGTGGCGTTTATGGCAAACCCTCCCAAAATTGGGGGAGGCCTATGTCCAGCAGTGGACGTCTATCGGCTGAAACGAAGATTAATGGGACTGATAGGCCCAGGCAAGAGTAGGTTAAATAAAGGCAATAGGTAAGTAATTAAGTACAGAAATATATTTTAAAATTTGTTTTAAGTAAAGTCGTTGCACACTTGCGGTCATAACACGCTACGTTTGAGCGATCGCACTGTCTCAGGAGACAAAATGGTACGCGTCTGTGTGCATTGATCGCTACGCTGCGACGCGCTGTGACCGAGGTTCACGGTTGGGGTGTGAAATGTTTCATTAAGTCGGAGGTTTCTTGAAAACGGTCAAAAAGTTCGTTTTTTAAAGCAGTGTATCTCTTAACCGTGAATAATTTTGGCAAAAAAAAAAATCAAGTCTTATTCTATTACAGTGATGGAACTCAAATCATAATTAATACAATAATGCATCAAAAAAAAAAATTCAAATACACCTCTTAATTGTCTTTAAAAGCAGTTTATCTCTTCATTAACAATTTTAATTATAATTAAAAATATACCATTAAATTTATAATGTCAAACTGCATTCAGGGATGGATTATTTATTATTAAATAGTTTTTGTATAGATAATTGCTTCATAAATTACCAGCGTTGTGTCATCGCGCTTCTCTTTCTTTTATATGCAGTCCGACAGTGACCGCGCTTTAGATCATGTATCATCCCTTAAAACTGTGGAGACTGTCAAGACTATGTATGTATATAGCAGACAGTCGTCTGTACTTACCATTATCCACATTATGTTCTTATTTGCTTAAATGTATGTACATAGTTGGCACGGCATTTAGTTTTGTTCTTACAAAACACAAGCAAAGCATAACTTACGTTTTTTGTTCGTTATACCACATTCGTAGCTCTAAGCTCAGAAAACATGTCTTGGCAAGCTTTCCGCGTTTAGAGTACAAGAATTACCTACTTCTGAAAATTATTTAATATACCTACTAGATATGATGATTTCTGTGTTTTATAGATAAGCGTTGTAATTTCCGTGGAATTACAAATTAGTTATTTAAATAAACTATGATATGATGATACCTGATGAAAAACTTTTTAGTTCTCTCCGGGGAAAATATATTGTACCCTGTAACATATAAATTACAAAAATAATCAATAATTATATTATTATCTTATTTAAAATAATGATGAACGTTAAAAACAACGACATTTCTTATATTCAAAGGTTAATATATAAATAAGGAAGTTTTTTGTTGACTTAATTTAGTAGACGCGTTTATCAAACATAGAATTATATTTTTATTTATATTATAACGATTAAAGATGAACATACGATAATAATAAGCATATTGTAAACGCTTTTTCATTGACCTCAATTCCATAATGACATATAACAAACATTATCTTACTTCCTATTACAATCGTAAGAGATATTTATAACATTGAAGGCTCTTTATTATCTGCTTAGTGTAGTGCTTAGAGTAAGGAATTTTATTGTATGTTGTTTGTGAGCTTGACAGGTAGGCAGCATTGAATAATCTTATCCACAATTGATCATGAGTAGGTACCTATGACCCTACAAAAACTCATAATGGCAATATGCGTATCACATTCCGCCTTCTCGTAGCTTAGTATAATTTATTTAATAACTATTATTTTGAGAAATACCTACGAGCGTATAGTAAAATAATTTTCAAAGATTTTCGCATTTTCTCAAAAGAAAATGGATCGTAGCAAGTATCGTAGCACTTTATTAAATTTAGTAGTTGGCGTGAAGACAAGTTTCTATGTTTCAATAAAAAGTCTTGATTCTCTAGTGAAAGCATAGTTTTGGCACTAACACAACTGTACTTGTGGCTACCATCTTCTTCTCAACCAATTTTCAGCGTTTATTGCTAGGTACCTATAACAAAACGAATCGTTTTGCTTACCAATGGTAGCATTAGTGATTGCCAAACTGAGCATATACTTAAGTAGATTTATAAACAATTTTTTCCTGTGATAGCTACTCCTATATGGAAGGGTCTTATAAGAATAGCTATGAGGTCTTTGCTTCATTATTGCTAAAGATACAAGAGTCTTAATTTTAACCAATAGCGGTCTGTAAATTAAAAGAATCAGCCATTAAAAGAAAAGCTACACTAATACTGAAATTACGTCGTAAAATATGAACTGTCAGAATTATGATAAAAGTATATATATATATATTAAATCATTGTTGTACGAAAGTTTGAACTCAACATAATGATGAAATAAATATATAATTATTATTGTCCAGGTATAAAACACCACTAGGACTCTAAATTAATGTGTTCTAAACACGCACGTAGCAGGTAGCTGTATGGGAGTGTCTATATGACAATAACTTTAGTTAATTGTAAGTATTGCGAAGTCTAGCTTAGTCTGGTGACTATGGGCGTTATCTCCAATTATATTTTATGACATGAATATTTACTTTGTAAAGTATTATTTTACTTTAATTATTGTGAATGTGAGGACTATGTGGGTAATTTTAAGGATTCCGTACCTCTAAAGGAAAAAACGGAACCCTTATAGGATCACTTTGTTGTCCGTTTGTGTCTGTTAAGACCCTTTATCTCGGGAACACGTAAAGGTATCGAGTTGAAATTAAAACCATATACTTAAGTCTACAGTCCCTTGAAAAAGCGATACGGAATCATTTATAGGGTACTTCTCGTTGACCTAGAATCATAAAATTTAGCAAAAAGCAAGGTCATGTAGCACAAGTAAAGGAAGTTGTAGTTACGTAACAAAAAAAAAAAAATGCCGTGATATATGTACTATTTACATACCTACAAATTTGTACTTTATTTGACTCGCACTTGACCGGTTTTTCTTTTCTTTTTCTGTTGGTTTTGATGTTGATCTGGCAGTTTGAGTTATTTATGCGGCCAACCCAAATATTTTTTTTTTTTTGGTATTGTTCATCGAATCGTTGAGCTCCTCAAGGTCTGAATTGAGCTACACAATTACCGTCAAATGCTTGCACTGATTGGACTTGACCATTCAATTTTATGTGGTTATTTCCTCAAAATACAATTTCAGGCACAAATCTACATTGTCCTCACATGATCTGACCAAGACTATTACTTTAAAAGAAAATTTGATCCTTGAGTTTATTTCGCCATTTCTTCTCAGGGTTGCCAGATAGGAAATGTCGAATCATCTAGTTTATTTTTTTTTTATTATTATGACGTGTAAAAGTGATTCCGATATCATATTTACAGAATAAACCATTTCATTTCATTTCCATTGTGAAAAGAGAACCATATCCAACGGTTTATTTAAGTACTTTGAGCATAGCAATAGTATACATAGAGGTGGACTTTAATACCTGAGCGTACAAGTTAGCGTTGAGAAAATTAAAAATAGACTTAGATGCACTAAACCACTCGACTAATTCTTAATCAACCCTCAACATCCTCTCAAAATATAAATCAAGGCTAATATCTGTTTCCAGAATAATTGTGAACAGGGCGAATTATGGGCAATTATAAATATTGCAGCAGTATCATTTTGTGTAACGCTACTTCCCGATCGTTGCCAAAGCCGACTGGCGTCTTTGCTGATATTTATTTCAAGTGCAATGTTCCGTGATAATTTATTTCATATTATTTTTGGGAAAGCTCTTGTTTCTAAGCAAAAATAATTCTCAGAATTGGTTAAATATTCTTTTCTTTCAACTACGTAGTAATGTTATCATTTATCTCTACAAAACCGATCACAAAGGCGGTTTTTTTTTGCTTAGAACCAAAACAGTGCCAACCAACGTTATATGAAATCTTATGGTTGCACAGTTTTTCATTAATGCACTAAGCTGTTTTTTATTTAGATATAAATTTACCACAGAGGTTTAATGTCTCCCATTAAGTTTAATATTAGGTCTTTACCTATGAAATCGCCGATTTGTATGAAAAAATTTAAACGAATTGTTTTCATGTATTTTTTATTTGTATTAATCGAAGTAATCACCCATGCAATCAATGCATCTTTGCCAACGCAGTGGCAGTTTATTGTTTCTTAAAGAAATCAGCTGGACGAGAGGCAACAAATTCTTCAAAGGCAACGCGCGACCTCATCGCGCGTTGTCGTGCAGGAGCAGCGGAGACGAGCGATTGATCAATGCTGGTTGGAGATGTGCCAGCTTCTCCATCATTGTGTTCAGTTCTTCACAGTACACATCTGCAGTAATGCTCACCCCATTTGGTAAGAAGGTGTGATGAATCACACCGGCGCTAGACCACCAACCAGTGACCATCACTTTTCTAGGGGTAAGTTTTCGTTTAGGGCATTGTTTAGGTGCTGAACCAGGATCCAACCAACTTGCTGAGCGCTTGCGGTTATCAAACGAATCCATTTTTCATCGCAGGTAGATAACAATGCGGTTCAAAATTCCTTCATTTGTGTGTCTGTTGAGCAGTGCAAGGCACGTCTCGACGCGTACTTCGCGCTGGCGATCATTGAGCTCGTGGGGCACCCATTTGTCAAGCTTTTTTACCTTGCCAATTTGACGCAAATGGACCAATATTGTTTTGACGCTAACGTCGAAAGCTGCTGCTAATTCAGCCGTAGATTGTGTATCATCAGCTTCCACAATCGCCTTTAATTCGTCATTGTCGACCAAAGTCTTCGGACGACCGCGAGGTTCATTTTTCAGGTCGAAATTTCCAGAACAGAAGCGAGCAAACCAATCACAGGTGGTGCGTTGGTTTGTAGTGTTAGCTCCGGTCGTTGATGTTGCGTGCCGCTTGTGCCGCGTTGCTGCCACGACGGTACTCATATTCCATAATTACTCGAATTTTTAACGTATCCATGATGACGAAAAAGATTGAAATGCGATGAAAATGTAACACTAATCAATAAACAAATGACTACTTTTGGAAAAAAATTCCATGTTTTTAAAATAAAATTAATTTGAAATTAGAATTCTTAGCCAAACAAAAATTATTTTGATTTGAAATGGCCAGTACTGCAGAGCGGCAATTTCATAGGTAAAGACCTATTATAAAATGTAAGTATGCATTTGATCAAAAAGATACTGGCTGAAAATAAACATCGGCTGAATAAAACTGACATGGTGAAAAAAAAACAAATGGCGCACATTTTGTACCATTGTAAAACTTTGATACTTCATTATTTAGCGACAAAAGTTTAAAAAAAGCTAAATAGACAGCGATAGCGATATGAATTCAACTCCAGAAAGTATAAAAACAGCTGCAAATGAAATTGTTAATAACCTTTTGCGCAAAAGTCGCGGGATAAATATTTAAACGCTTATGATAACTTTGTTTTCATTAACTTGAGTTTTTATTTTGGGTAGGTATATTTTATCACGATAGATAGATTGGTAGTTGAAAGAAAAGTAGATTACTCACCTTGCTAAAGTGAGTAATTAATGCAATCACTTTGCGCTCAATGCAACAATCTACTATTGTAGGATCACTAGGCTGAGTTTTTGCCTAATTTTTATTACAAACAACTTAGCCAAAACACATCATCATTATCATCATCATTTCAGCCGAAAGACGTCCACTGCTGGACACAGGCCTCCCCCAAAAGGGGGGGGGGGGGGTTTGCCATAATCGCCACGCTTGGCAGGCGGGTTGGCGCTCGCAGTATGGTATGGTGGTGGAATGCATAGAGAACGCTGCTGCCCATTCTCCGGTACGCTCCTTAGTCGCCTTTTACGACACCCACGGGAAGTATGGGGTGGTGCTATTCTTTAAGTCCGGCACCACACAGACCAAAGGCCAAAACACATAACAAAGTTAAATCCACAGTGAGCAGGTCAGTAGTTAAATTATCAACCGAGTAGCTACTAGGTACTCTATCTTTCTACTAATTTAATTTATCTAAATCAAAATTTTCTCTCAAACCTCATAAGTTAAGCACATTACGACATTGGTGATTTTGAGACAATTTAATAATGGTGATCAACTTCTCAGAATTTAATAGATAACAATGACATAATGATTCATTAATGCGATATAAAATTTAATTAATTGATTATACACGTAAAACCAGTTATAAACACTAGTGGGCGTTGGTATCTACTTCGTGACAAACAGATGACGTTACAATCGTTTGAAGCTTTCAGCATCACGACCACTTCAACGTTTAGGTATAAGTACACCAAAACGAGTTGCGAAATTTTACTTCATTTAGAGTTTTCTTAATATTTAAATATTTTCATGAAAACTACAACGCGAAAATCACATTTTCCAACCTAATATTTTATTCATTTTTAAGACTAATCAACGTTGCATAACCACAAATCTATTGACAGATTTAGATAATTAACAAGAGGCTCCATTAAACGCTTTTGTCATTAATGGAAATTAATTAGGTCGTCGCTCTCAACGCTACATATGTCTTACGTAGGTACTTACAATAGGTACATTGACGTCAGTGAACACATGCGCACACGCAGTGTTTGTTTATCCTCGATTATTTACTCCTTGACATAAATGTACGTGCGAATTTTCGTAGCAGCCTTCATAGCGTTTTCGTCAGTAGTTTATTCAATTTTCAGTGCTAATTCTGATTTATTTCAGTAGCTAGAAATGTAGAATTATGGACCTTGTTCTAAATGGTACATAATATACTTTTCACACCACCTGCTCGAAAATGTCAAATTATATGTCAAGCAACCTTAACCTAAAGTGAGTCATTAGTGGCCGGGGGCACAGCCGGTCAATAATGTTGTACTGGATTTCATTATGACCCGCTGGTCAATAATGTGATTTGAATTTGGAATCTCACATGCTCAGCTAAATTGGCAGTATAGTACTAACAAACAGCCTTTGGTGCCAGAAAGAGGAAAGCTATTCTCAAAACCCTTACTAAGCGTGGATGATATTCTCGATTTCCTACAAAATCATAACGACTGCTTCTTCATATCGTTGCCATGTTTTCGAAGACATAATATTGTAAGAATAATTAGATATCTACGAACCATTTTTTAAAAGGAATGGAATAACATTAAAACTGGCATTAATAATAACAAATACCGTACCGCGCCGTAATACCGTAATAGTAATTGGCTGTAACATTAGTTAATTTATTTTAAGTAAACTGCGCTAAAATTGCTGTGGATTTTGTGAATAAATAAATAAATAATAAAACCTATCTATACTCATCATCTTCCTGCCCTTATCCCATGTTACTTGGGGTCGGCGCAACACGTTTTCCAAAACCTATCTATACTACAGTCCATTTATCACATTTTATCAAAAATACTCTATTTTCACGAGCGTCTCCAATGACGTTCTAAATTCAAAATGCATACAGCCAATCATCCAAAACCATTCTACCAGCCCTGTATAAAGCTTAGTTTACACAAACGCCACTTCCATGAGAGTGATATCAATAGACACACACGACAAAACCGTAGAAGAGACTTTTTTTTTTGAAAATCGAATTGATCGTGTCTTGGCTACTTATTGGTAGACGCAATAAAGGCGCAATTTTCGTACAATGGCTATTATTTTCTCACAGTAGGTGTAAAAAGTAGAGTATCCTCCTCTGGGCTAAAGGTGTCTTTGCCTTGGGCTAACTTGAATCTCTCGCTGCATTCAGGATTCTTGTATTAACTCCCTCGCTTCGCTCGTGAGTTAAACTCTTAACTCCCTCGCTGCGCTCGGGAGTTAGATCCCGAATCCTTCATTGCGCTCGAGATTCAATATGACGCCCGTGACATAAGACACAACTTTAGCCCCTCGGTGCATAATCTACTATTACATTGTTTCCATAAGTTGTTACGAAATAAACTCTATGGATTATGCGTGTACGGACATGCTTTTTAAGATACACAATTTGAGCAGATTAACTGTTTAGGCACCTAATTACTAACTGTTTTATTAGGCAATGAAAACAAGAAAAAAGTGAAATTAGGCAAAAAGCGTTATGTTCTAGTTATTGAGAATGTCTACTCGATCTCGATTGCGATAAATGATTCATCATCATTTCCTTGTAGGCGCCGCAGCGACGTGCTCGAGAAGTCAAAACAAAATTACTATAGGGTAGAAAGGGCATAGAAGCATAATAAATATTAATCATATTCCCATAAAATAGATGCCTTCGTAAAATATCAAGAGTAGGTAATACCTGCTGTTCCTACCGTCATTGTAATAAATAATTTAGGTTAAATATTTGCGGCGTGTTCGCGAAAAACTTTTTCCATATTAGGTCCTATATGACAAATAAACTATTTTATTTCTTAGTAAATTTAACAGTTTTTTACGTCACCTACACTGAATGAGATCACGTGGAATAAAAACTTGAGCTACACACACATACACATAATATACAAAAAGCCCCACAATTTATCGTACAACCTCTGACACTGGCTGAATAAATTTGGAGCGTACAGTGATTTCTGGTCATGGTCCTTACAAGGAAAAAGTCTACCAAAAAGAAGGAAAGCATTTCAATGCGTTATTTTTTTATATAGGCCCGTATAATTCTTGTGATATGGTAATTTTATAGAGGGTTAAGCTCTAAAGATGCGGATCATGGAGTTCTTTGTTCCCTATTTAGATTTGATCTTCTTTTAGTAACTAATTCGAGGAATAATAAATATAGGTATGTTTCTTCTTTGAACGAATGCGTCTCGCCCTAATTTAACAAAATTTGTTCGAGTTGAAAATTTAACACGTCATGAATTTTTGAAAATTGTAACAAAATGTGCTTTGAAACTCTATATTAAGAACAATAAAATAAAAAAAAACATATTTTAAATACCTGAATAATTATTTTGTGTACCTATGTCTTTTTTTTATATTTCCCCTTGCTACTCAGAGTTTTCTAAATATTAGATACAACGTTGCATAGTAAAGTAACCGCTTTGAACTATGTATGTTGTCAATTAATCAATTTTAACACTGAGCAAGTACATACACTTGTCGTTAAGCCAATTATTTTTAACTTTAGGTATAGTTTATAACAAAACTATACGAGAAAAATATCGATTGTGCACTTATGTTTAACGCGAATAGAGGTATCTATTAAGAGATTTAAAATGACGTAAAACATGAGAAATGCATTCCGAGTAAAATTAAATGGATTGTAGATTTATACCGTAGGTAGATGAGCGTTCAGTTATTTTAGTAGTGTTTTACTCAAAACGAGTGTGCAACCTACAGAAATAAGTTTATTTTAGTGCTTTACATGCAACCTCCGCGAGTTTGTTAACAGTGATTGGTATAAACTACGAGACAAATATAAAGATTTAGAATAAGAAGAGATTAGGCGTCAGATTAGGCTGACAAGCAAAAGAATCAAGATGTAAAATATGTAGTATATTTTATAGGAATAATTTATTGAACATACAAAATAAACCGTAGTTTAATTTTTATTCCAGCCCTGAAGAGGATTTTCCATCTTTCACAAGCGGTGGAGGCGCCGAACTTGCGCCTAAGATTTTATTTTGGAATTAGGGCGCGTGTGTGTGTATACAACTTGTGTAGTACACTTGTGGGCAACACAAGTGTACTACACAAGTTTAGGACCAGATTCTCGACAGGCATCGGTCGACCGATGGGGTAAAAATGTTTGATGTTAAGATCATTTATTTTTTAAGCCCCTTCTAGGCTGATGTGAACTGTCATGTCAATTTATTTGCAACTAGATTGTCACGTCGCCTCTTTTACGCCAGTTTTAACACGACGAGGTTTGAGCATGAATAAGTTAGTTTATGTTGGTGCACATTAGCACATGTAAATTTTAACTTACCTGACACTTTGGACCTTACAATGTAAACATAATGTCTGGCTTTAGGTAACTATTCTCATACGTCTAGGTAGGATAACTTAATGTTTGTCTTGGATGGATAAAATTGGACACTATATTTTATCCAGTAGGGGCGTAGCTGATGTAGCGACTATAGCCTATATGGTGTTTTATACGCAATCTCCGCGAGTTTGTTAAAAGCGATTGGGGTACGAGACAAACATCAAGATTTAGAATTAGAAGAGATTAGGCGTCAGGTCAGGTCAGTGTCTGTGTGGTGCCGGACTTAAAGAATTGCACCACCCCTTACTTCCCGTGGGTGTCGTAAAAGGCGACTAAGGGTCTTACCGGAGAATGGGCAGCAGCGTTCTCTATTTATTCCACCATCATACCATACTGCGATCGCCAACCCGCCTGCCAAGCGTGGCGATTATGGCAAACCCCCCCCAAAATTGGGGGAGGCCTATGTCCAGCAGTGGACGTCTATCGGCTGAAACGACGAGGCGTCAGGTTAGGTTGACAAGCAAAATAATTAATATATGTAGTATATTTTATAGGAATAATTATTGAACTAGATTATATATAGGATTTTTATTCCACCCGGCTCCCTGAAGAGGATATTCCACCTTTCACAGTACCTACTTATATGTATAACATACTCAGAGCCATATACAGGGTGTTTGTCGTAAATAGTGGTCCAGGGTAAAGGAGTCGATACTCTATATTCTTATGTGTCACATACCGAAACTTAACCATTTTCAGTAAAGGGTCTCCAAAAAAAAAAAGCTGTGTTTTAAAATTTCTGTACCTTGCTTCACGAATTTGTTTGGAATTTCTTTTTATACATTAAATTAAAAAAAAAAAAACAGAATTAAAAAGTATTGATATTTGTTGAAATTCCAGCCAAATTCGTGAAGGTAAAGTAACCTGATAATCTTATTTATCGTTTATAAAGAGCAGACTCACCCTTTACGGCGTTCTGCTCCATAATTTATATAAAATTACCATGTGCGTCGAAAAAGTTTACTCTGAATTTCATCCAAGTAGGCACAATTCTGGTTGTCCGTGACACGAAGATCCAAAGATTTGATGATTACACGATTTTTATAATAAAAATGTATTATCAGCGACCTTCAATATGCAAAAAGTAGGTGACACCATTTTTGCACTACCTATACGTCAGGGTGATAAGACTGGTGATAACCGGGAGCCCTACAGGCTACGACCCGCTCACGTCACGTGACCGGCGCGACACCAGCCGCCATCACTTTTTAATGTACTTGTATCAAGCTTTTACACATAAAATTTAATTTCTTTTGATTGCATAATCAGTGTTTTGCGTTCGTAATGGAAAATATAATTATTTTGTTTTGATAGCGGCGCGCTGTGTACTGTTTCGAAACATATTATAATAATATGACCACCCACACCAGTCACACGATATAATATTCCATTTGTTGTGTCACGCTTATCGATACACAGTGATAAATTTTCCGTAAAATCCAAACAATTGTACTATTTTACTTGTCAATTTGTAAGGACGAATTATAGTTTTTTTTTTTTATTGCATGAACCTACCGTTAATAAAGTCGGGTTAGTTATACCATTTAAACCCAAGAACGGCTGGACCGATTTTTATGATTTGTTGGATTTGTCCCCGTCCCGAATAGCAGAACAACTATACCTAAATCCTGGGAACACGAAAGAAAAATATTATAGGTAAATAATTTATTTTCTCATACATTCGTTCTTATTGATTCTGAGGCGGTACGAAGATCGCCGCACCGATCGAAGAAGAGAGAGAGAGAGCAGAATATATTATATTATGTAGTACAATTGTTAGTATTTATACGATTAGGTATATGTGTGTTTACAATTTTACGCATGAAACAGGAATAAGGTTCCTAAGGGATTACGCGAATTAAGCATGGAAACATGTTTTGTTAATTTTTCCCTTAAGTTGGTAAACTTAAGGGAAATCGTTTAGGAAAGTACCTAGACATTACTAATTATCATGTTTTAAAATGAAAGTCATTAGCAATCGAGTCAAATGGAAATCCATAATATTGTGGTTAGAGGTTATTATAATTTAGTAACTAACATGACAATTAGTAATGTCTAGGTACTTTCCTAAACGATTGTGATAAGTTGGTACCAATGATAATGAGAGATTTTCTTCCATAGAAAATTTTTATTGATAGTAGATAAGATACTGTAAAGAAAATTAAAGTCCTGAACATGCTTACTATTAAAGGTAACGCAGGTAAGTACGTACACGTAAATTGAGTAAAGAAGCTAGGTATGTACTTAGTTGTTGTACGTATGTACGTGTTTATATGTAATTTTATGTAGGGGTCGTTAAACCGAACCTAGTTCGATGCACATTTGGCGAAATGTAAGACATATGTAACGAACACCTTGTTGATAATATAATCGTACGATCGAGTTCTGTTCAGCGAATACGAAACGACTCGATGTATCGATGTTTCGTATTTCGGACATAAAGCTGTCGTCGATACCCGCCGCAGCTGTTGAAACGCTTTCAACTTTTATATCCATATGCGAAAGAAACAGCTGCGTTTTTTGCATTGGAAATGTGTAGTTAGCTCTCTGACATTTCGTTAATGTTCTCCTTTTTAATATTTGTTAAATAGCATACGCGTGTAAAAGATGTTTCGAGTTATTATAAAGTTTAAAACAATAACAACTGGGATCTGAATGTATTGTAAATGAATATATGTATAGCTTGAAAACAGTTGGATTTTCGATTACATGTAAAGTTTAGTGAATGAGTAATCCTCACGTTCATAACAAGTGACTCTACTGCGCATGGTGGGCAGAATTGCAAGCAATGTCACCCCCATGCGCTGAGTAATATGTTGCACATCATTACACCGGATACAATGTCAGATATTTTAGCAGTCAGTCATCGCAGTATTGAAAATAGTGTTCATGTGTCATCGTTGTTTATTTATTTATTTTTGTGTGAAAAGTGAAGTTCAGCAAAGGTTACGTGCAAATGGAGCGTTTTTTCCGCCACTTTTCTGGGTAGACAGTCTCACGGGGTTCGCGTATCTTTACGTGGAAGTGTCGCACACTGGCCAGTTCAGACCGTGTCGAAACCGTAATGTCTTCCCGGGATTGCAACGCGACGTAACCCGAAACGCTCCTCACGTTACGTGTTAAGCGTAATTCGCACTACTTGTAGTGTATTATGTAAGTTACAGTAAACAGAATGTGTTGTGATGACATGCCGTTTTCCTTTATCACATAAATGCAAAAACGTGAAATTCTGGCTGCATAAGGAATTAACCCCTAAACAAGAAATGTGTGACACAAGTAAGGTACTAAAGTAAGTACCTACACATTTTAAATAAGAGAGTTAGACTAAATTGTCTACGGAAGAATGCAATGTTTATACCAATTATGCAATCATCAAGGTTTTAAAAATGTTGTTTTTTTTTTTTATTCGATCGTGTTATT
Source organism: Mesoligia furuncula (assembly GCA_916614155.1). NCBI lineage: Eukaryota > Metazoa > Arthropoda > Insecta > Lepidoptera > Noctuidae > Mesoligia > Mesoligia furuncula. Next base: position 11,919,531 of record OU744803.1, on the reverse strand, counting down.
GACCGCACTCCTTAGCTTAAACCGTATAGTACATAGTACCAAATTATTTGTATCGTTGAAATAAAATAATTACAAACAATTAGGAGGAACAAGAAAAGACCAGAGAAATAAAGGCAAACGGGCAGCAAATAAATACGAACAGAAGATTGTGATCGCTTGAGTTTATTTGTCGATGACCTCGGCCAGGAACTTCAATTAGTGCTCATAATGCTCTTTAATTACAACTTTGTTCCTTGAAAGATCTTATAAGATTATAAAATTGAAATAACTTGAAAAATTACTACACACTATTTTATCTATAAAAATACCTAAAAGTAAATAAAAAATATTTCGCAGTGACAACATTGTAGGCTGTTTATTGCGATAAAGAAAGGAGTAGGAAGCGAGTATGAAAGTGCAACAACTCAGCTGGTCCACGAGGTTTCCAAATCTACGTATTTGCGTGAATGGCTGGGGTGAACGACCTGTTTAGAGCGGAGTGAGCGCAACGCAAGCGCGACCAATCGATAAAGGCTTGCGTAAGCGCCTCGCACGCCCTCCTAAGGGATTTACTATAAGGAGCAATTGCCAAAAGGTGTTTACGACGTTTTTGAATGGAAACAACCGCGCTAATGTTATGAGTAAATCTTGATTGTCTAACTTCCCTGAAGGGTCGGTTACGACAGCCCTTATCACTGCCCGGAATACGGACTAGAACTACTGGTCAGTACTCTAGGAACTAGTATTGCATACAGCCTTTAATTACTTTCTTAGGTATCCGGCATTAGGTATATTGTAGTTAGATTAGGTATTCAAGGAGTTAGGTAAACTGTCTTCCGTAGACAAAGTTGTATTTGTAGTGAAAATAGTGACGTCATCAAACCTTTTTACGAGTCCTGAACGTTGCCAATTTTTTTGGTAAAGTGCACTTATTTGTTTCTGAAAGTTTTGTTGAGTACCCTACGTTGGAACATGTTCATTGTGAATGAGCCCTTAGACGCGACCTGTGACGTCATTAGCCAAATCTATCAACGACGCACTTCTCAGGTCAACTGATAACCTACTTAATGCTTACTGGACAGTTACTGCGTTGCAAAAACTATCTGTATTTATTATTAATTTGAGTTATTACTATAACTAGATGGATGTTTGATAGAAAAAAGGGACGTTATACGTTTTTTCCTGTAATTTCTTAACTTTCCTATTTCAGGATCTGCGTAAGTAGGTAGTTCAGTTAGAAAATACATGATATTCAAAGGTTAACTTTAAAGATACTTCATAATAGCTGCTGTGCTGTTTTTTTATTAAACTTAAAAAGCTTTGATCAAAAACATTTTCACACATTTTTGCATTTTCAAATAAAGAATAAAGATGGCACACGTTTCCTTTATATTGTTACAAAGTAGAGGCATTCGAGAAATTAATATGTGACTATCCTTTGTAATATCATTTTATTTTCGTGTTATCACTGAAAAATACAAACAAAAAACAAAACACCTATATTTTAACAAAAAATTAAAAATAAACTTATTGTGTGTTTTATTAACTTGCACGAGTATGCGTGAAGTATTCGGAGGAATAACTTTGGAAAACAGCAAAAAACACGATCCCGCCAATTTTAATGATCTGTCAAAATCACATTGTATTCTTTTTAATAAAATTATATTAGATGCATGGCATTAGTATGTACTAGGTATATGTATTGAACATGTTAAAAAAACAACAACAACTTGAAGTAACATAATTATTAGGTATTTATTACAATAGTAATAGGTACTTAAATTACTTTGTTCTTTTTTAATCATTTTAATTATTAAATTTGCAAAAAATATATTTTTTACTAGTATATTTTTTAACAGTAACTGGACATTTATCTTAAAATAAATACTTATGAGATAGCATTAATGTTTTCTTTTTATATTTTATTTTGTCGTACGATAATGGCTTTCTCCATTGCTAATACTGACCAGCACCCTAATTGCGTAACACGCTATTGCTCTCAATTTGAATCGTTATCAAGCATATTGCTAATCCATTGCTCCATAAGTTTGAAAAATGTGTCTGCTCAACAACGTAAATCACGCAATGAATGTTGTTGAACTGTCAAATTGAAACCCATTGCTACTGATAGTGTGTTACGCAATTACCCTGCAGGGGGCCTAAAAAGGCCATTTTGGCAGAATCGTAAAAAGAAAACATTACAAATTATAATAATTATGGCGAAGACAGTCCGTGTTTTTCTTTTTTTTAGGTATAATCAAAGAGATTGGGATTGGATTTGGATTGGATTGACTGGCATTTAAGCACAGACAAAAAATACAGAAAAATCCTTCACCAATGGAATTTGATACGATTAGCTTAACAGTTAACTGTCCATTATGATTCATAATGTTATCCTTTTATGATTCTGCCAAAGTAGCTTTTTTAGGCCCCCTGTATTATACAGCGTACTTGTATAATACAGGTCAGTGGTGCAGCAGCGGCCCTACAATGTTTTTTAAGTGGTGCAAAATCTTAACGTGGCGCCTCTCTATGTACCATGTTCCTATGACATAATATGCATAATGCAGTTGCTTGCTTTCTTTTGCTTGCTTGTTGACGATCGGCTTTATAGCAAGTTACTATCATCAATGATTGCTGCCTGGTCGACTGTCCACCGAAAATCAACCGACATGCTACCACCACTGGTAATCGCATTTCGGTTGATTTAAGCGCCTCTCCCATGACGGTGGCCGGTGCCGTCGCACCGCTCGCACCATCCTAGGGCCGCTACTGCAGTGGTGATTGCTAATAAAGTTGGCCAGTACTTATTAATACACTGACAAGTAATATACAAGTACGCCAGTTGATTAATACCATATACAACCTTTTTTGTAAAGTTACAGTCTCATTTCCTTATTGGTTTCCATCTCTTTCGGTTTTCGTGAAAATTGTTTACAGTGATTGATGATTGTGGTTGATGTTTGCATTGACCCTTACCTATCTATAATATTTCGGAAAGTTTCAGTAATTGTCTGGAAAATCCGCGCGATTCGCAGGTTATTGCCCTCTTAAGTGCATACTAAGTAGATAAGGCTAATGCATTCTATATAGCGTACGGAGCGTGAATCACGTTTTTGCCGATAACTACTTAATTACTCAATAATAGAGGCCATTTGGCCAGCCTGGGAGAGCTGAGTTGATTGAGAGACCATTTAAAGCTAATTTGGGTGTTTTACTTCTGGTCACCTGGAAATGATATAGATAAATCAATTGAAGCCCACGCATCAGTACAGTGGTAGTAATTAGTAGGAAACTGTAGGCCAATAGCACAATCCCACACACAATTCGTGTCCATTATTGTGTGCCCTTGGATACCATTCTGTTCTGATACAATAAATATTGATTTTCTTAACCTCACCCTCACTTACAATGTAACGAGTAATACGTAGTACGAGTATTATGGGAATGCCAGAATCATTTAAATCTGTAAGTACGACATGAATGAAATAATGAGTAGGAAAAATTGAATGAGCATAGTACAGGATTATCCAGAAATACGCGTCTCAGTTACGTTTTTCCCTCTCGCCTTGCAGAAGATAAGGGGAAGATATTAATATTCTAATTATTTTATTCTCACTGAATAATACGAAGTAAGTACTCACCTGAAATTAGCGCAATTTGACAAAATTAAAAAAACACAATTTTTTTTTTTATTTTATTTTATAATTAAAACCTAATATTGGCGTAAATGTCAAGCATAACTTAATAATCAAGAGTTCTTTAACATCTGACATATCATACTTAATGGAAACTGGTATTGTAAGGTTGATATCGAAGACATTTTCTTACGTAATGACTTTGCGCATTATGAAAAACAGAGTGCGGGTTTTTTTTTTTTTTTTTGTAGAACGGTGTTTGACCAAGTCTTGCAGAGTTTTCTATATCTTTATTTTACTTGGGCATGAATGTGGCTGAATTTCAACAGTGTGCTGATACAATTTATATGGTTTAGCTGTGCTGACCTTTTGGGTCCAACTCTCCTAAGGGTTCTGAGTGAAACATTTGACATTCATTTTCCGTGATATTTGCAATCGCATAATAACAAACGAGCAGTTTTGTATATATAACTTTTTGTTATGAAGTTAAAATTACGTTACTTATCACTATCTCGACTTTATTTTTATTTCCACTTCTCGTTATTGTTGTGATGAATTTTACCAACGTCAGCGCAGAGAACATTATTTTCATAAATAAAATACGTAATTGCGATGTTCTCGATATGAAGTAGCTTGCGGTTTTGATAACATAGTAGTAGGCATTAACGACAACCTTGTGAAAGTCGTAGATAAGTTATACAACACAAGGTGACCCAAAAATTCGGCAATGCAATGCCCTCTTCGTTATTATTGAAAACGTAAAAGGTTGCAACTTAATCTTGGATCGCATGACTGAGGTGTATACTCTCCTTTAGACTATAATAATTACATGTAAACATGTAAAGGTCGCTTCTTCTGGGTGACGTCTCATATTTTCAGTTTATTTTCCTGACACAAGATCATGCAAAAATAATATGATATGGTAAAATTTAATCCATGTTACTGTCCAATGCGAAACTGGGATTACTCACGTTGTTTACGTCACCCCTCTTCTTCATGTGCAACATTTCATTGTTTAGTAAATGAAACGGATTGAATCGTACCGCATTACATCACGCGAATGAACGAATAAGTACATTAGGTAGGTACCAAATAAATAAATGAATGGTCACAGGATATGAATCAACTGTAGTGGGTTTATTTTACGCCACCGTAGGGATTTCGTAGCAGCTAACTCATGATTCACGTCATTCACAATATTATTCAGGGTTTATTGGCATTATGTAAGTAATTTAATATTCTTGTTTATTACTTACATTCCTTCTAAATCCTATTTCGAACTGCAATAGGGCAATAACCTTTACAGTTTATACCATAAACGTACAGTAAGTAAGTGTTTATAATAATAGGTACCTACCTAAGTAACTGGTTCTAAACATCGTGATCGTTGCAAGGAGTTTTGTTATCAAATTCTACTTAAGTTGTAACAATATCTCAGACACACAGAAGCTAAAATGATTTGAATAGAATAGGTACCTAGGTACCTACTAATCATAATTAATTAATTAGGTATGGTATTTCCCAAAAAGACAAACAAGTTTTGTCCTATTTTTGCAAGGCCCTGCAGGTTTGCATATCACTTAATATAATATATTTGTTATCGTTAAATAATTAATAAATTCATAGTAATTACCTATTTGTTTAGCACGGTATCATTCCGTGATTGACCGACAAACTTATAAATTGCGACTCTAGGATTAGGTAGCTAATACGGGCTGGTGTCCGCAACTCCACGTCAATGCGCGTATTTTGCGTAGGTACGGTACAAGACTTACCTATGGATTATGTCATTTAATATGAGTATCAGTGACTGCGTTTGTATAACCATAGATATCCAACAGTATACCAGCTACTACGATAACCAAACCGTTGGTCAAGAAACAATATGGTGGTTTTATCAACAATCTTGTTTTATTAACATAGAGCATCCGCACCCACTGATCACCCACTAAAACAAACACCCACTGCCACCACAACAAAGCCTCGCACTCAAGCTTAAAAAATGTTGACAATTTTGTCCATTGCTTGATGTCATGGCCAGGGACCAAAGGCAACACATATTAATTGACATTGACAATTTGAGATTGACAATACAAATCAGTCCGCGATGTGCAAGGATGTGATGCGCCCGCGACAATGGCATAATAATATGACAACGAGCGGCACACTGGGGATACTCGAATTATCATGCCAAGACAAGACCCGATTTTTACAAATAACGATGAAAAGACAATTAACCTACCATTACAGCTAAGCAATTGGTTTTGAAGTTAGAGTTGGAGCACCAGGTGCTGGTGAGTGGTGACACTAAGGAGAAGACTACACGAAGTCAATCTTCATGCCGTAGATCGCTTCGGATTCCAGCATTACGACGAGGCAATCGCGGACAACGATTACAATGGACAAATTAACATTTGGCTTGTAACGATCGCTAATGGACCAGAGAGCTACTCTCTGATGAATCCCGGTTCGGCTTTCACCCAGGTTCACGAAGAGTAGGTACGTGTTTGGCGAACACCCGGACGTAAGAGCCGCTTGAGAAATCCCCAGAAAATATATGGATACCCATACCAAAATGGAACTGGTATGGGCGGGAATACGCCTAGGCGGGAGAACCGCCCTCGGTAAGTTGCCATGAACCTGGCAACTTAACTACTGCAAAATACCGTGACGAGGTACTGGAACCTGTAGTTTGACCACACCCGTTGCAAATGGGTCAAGATTGTATGCTTATGCATGATAATGCCCACATACATACGGCCCGAGTGATAACTCAGTGGCTGCAGCAACATAATGTGGCTACCCTGGAACTTTTCATGCATCTTCGCCAAACCTGGGACCTTATTCCACAAGGAGATATCGATAACCTCATTTTGAGTAAATAATCGTTGCAGATGCGTTATTAACATCCGAGGTGCTTTTTCATTTTATTACTTATTAAAGTTTATTTTTTAATAAATATATGTTGATTTCTTTATTTAAAATCACCAAAAACAGAAGTACCTACGTTTTTTGTACACTTTTTTATTTCTACTTTATTAAAAGCCATTTTTTAAAGTCACCTACGACTTTTATTTAATTTCCTAATAGAGTATTAAATACTGCGCATTTTGATAATTAAGTATGTTATAAGATTTTCTAAGTGGTTTCTTTTCATTATGTCAGGAATAACTAAAATATCGATTTTGTTGATATGTGTATTTCACCCACATAAGTGTCGATCCCGTGGGAACATCGGGGTAAAAAGTATCCTATGTCCTTTCCCGGGATTCAAACTATCTCTATACCAAATTTCATCTAAATTGGTTCAGCGGTTTAAGCGTGAAGAGGTAACAGACAGACAGACACAATTTCGCATTTATAATATTTGTAAGGATTTCTGATGTTGTTGGTAAAAAATTTATTGCCTGGGCGATTTGCATTCTATCAAAGTCGCGCGTCGTTTCGTTTACCTTTTTTGATTTTCGATGTTATGATGAGCATTTCATTTTAAAATAGCTATATAAGAAACTCGTTTCTGTTTTCATGAACAACACAAACATAAATTACAAAATAAACTTATGTTATACTTAGCTAACGTCTTCATTTCTGATGACGGTGACGGAGATGACGATGACGGAGGTCTATGAACAATCTGATTTATTTATTTATTAAAGTCTCCGGACCTCACAGCCATCATCATAACGGTGTATGTACTCAATGCGACATTGCGAACATTTGACAAATATATACTAACTTATTATAATTTAAATATGATATAAAGAACTAAAACTATTACTCAATGAATATTTTGGAAAAACTTGGAAACTTAAGAAGGTAGCCACGGTTGGTCTGTGGATGGGTGACCACCATCTTTACAAACCGAGACCCCTCCGTGCCTCGGAAAGCACGATAAGCCATTGGCCCCGGCTGTCATTCGTGGATCTTTGACAGTCGTTACGGGTAGTCAGAAGCCCGAAAATCTGACAACCAGTCTTACCAAGGGGTATCGTATTACCCAGTAACTGGGTTGTGGAGGTCAGATAGGCAGTCGCTCCATGTTAAATACTGATAATTAAGAAGGTAGGTACAATATTCATCAATATTGTAATTGAATCAATATTGATTCTTAGACATATAATTATCCCAATGATAGATTTTGATTAGGTAGATAGTAAAGCTTAGACTAGCTGATTACTATTAAGCTCCAGTGAACTTGAAATTAATTCGAATTCAACATCTTTAATACGAGCGAAGACTCATATAGGGTTAAGTAGTAACATTGTCCTGAAAACTAAGTCTTATAACAACACGATACGATGACAAAATGTAACTGACAGCAGTGAATTACACACGGACAGTCCACTCTGTCAGCACTCATTTTCTGTTAGGGCTGGTCTGACTCAAGCCACCATCTAGACGCCCCGCCGCAAACCTTAACTACAAAATGCTTTATAGAGCGTCACTTTTACGTCTGCAGAACAACGTGCAATCCTGCGTTCTATTTTAATTATCCACACCGAAAGATCCCTCTGTTCTCTTTCAATGTCAGCATTGTCTTTAAGGTCAGTGGTGACCAATTGACATAAGTATTTAAATTGATCCACTCGCTCAAGAAGAACACTGTTTAGCTGTATGGGAGCCACGTCGAGATGGTATTTTTTCCCGCCTCAAAAACAATGTAGGTACTGACTTTTGCGAACGTTATACAATAACCTATGTTCAGTTGCGTAACGTTCGCGTTCGTATGTGTCCCATAGTGTCCTAATACCGCCGACTGACGCGTTCAGCAGCACCATGACGTCCGCGTAACTTAAATTATTAATCACAGACACCGTCATTATAACAACCGACATGATGACTGCTAGACGCCTCAACCAAGGATTTTATATATTAATTGAAAAGGACATGGAAGGTCAACCTCCCTGTCTCACTCCACACTCCAATTGATATGGCACCAACTGCACACCTGCCCACCGAACACTGTTGACCTAGTTTCCATACCAATGCTTGAAGATACGGTATAAGCTTGATAGGCTTATCAGCAGCAAGTTTCTTCCATATCGTAGAAAACCAGATCAAAAGTCCTACACAGATCGAAGAAACAAGCGATAACATGTGCTCTTCTTTTTGTGTTACACCTGGCGGCCTGCTTGAGACATAGAAGTGCACTTTCTGTAGAAAGTCCTGGCCGAAACCCGAACTGATTGTCGTGCAGCACAAAACATTCTTTTTGTTTTGTATCAAGCAGACCATTAAACACCTTAGTGACTGTGGTCGCTACAGAAATAAGTCTATAGTTCCCCTTATCCGAAAAATCACACCTGTTTTACTTTTAACAATAGGAACCACGATCGTCCTCATCAGGTTGGAAGGCAAGTATGAATACAGTACATATTGCACCGCAGTGCCAAAACCCCTCGGTAACTGAGGACCGGCGGCATATTGTAAATGCTTGAAACTGAGCCCGTCATGACCAGGGGACTTACCTCTAGTCGTAGATCTGATGACCTTCGCCACATCTTTGGCACTGCAACATGTTCCCACCTCGCCACAATGGGGCTCAGCATCCAGCATCACACAAGAGCTTCCTAGCGAGGATTACGACAAAATGATTTTTAATCAGATAACATAAAATAATGTGAATGACGCAGCATGTGTTATGCTGAAGTATTTTTGTTGTCATACTTTTGCATCATAAAATAACTTGTTAACACACTTGCTCGTAAAGTGGCTCTTATTGAACCGCTTTTAGGTCCATAATGCAGTGTATTAAAAACGCGTGCTTTTTCTTTATTTTAATCCACAAGTGCTTTATTTCTACAGATAACTATTTACTAGTCGGAGATGCGCGCTTTTTTAATCTCAACAATTCGCTTTTTTTAAATAATCTGTATTGTCCTTGGTCCCAAAATTAACTAATATTTATTTTCAACACACTTGCTCCTAAAGTGGCTCTTATTGAACCGCTTTTAGGTCCATAATGCAGTTTATTAAAAACGCGTGCTTTTTCTTTACTTTAATCCACTAGAGCTTTATTTCCACAGATAACTATTTACTACTCGGAAATTCGCGCTTTTTAATCTCATCAATTCACTTTTTTTTCTTAAATAGTCTGTATTGTCCTTGGTCCCAAAATGAACTAATATTTATTTACCTTAAGGTGAATGCACAGGGACTACGGACAATTCAAGGTGAATGCGCAGTGGTAGACCGCGAAATTCAATTTTTTTCTTGTAATGTTCAGATCAGTGTCAGGTTGTATCTTGATCAAAATAGGATTTGCGACTATAACAGGTACGTCTTTACAGAATGAGGGATTTTCTTTTTCTTTTAACGCTTCCCTAGTCGCTGGATAGATGGCGCTAAACTTTGTAAGTTACTGCAAGGAACCGAAGGTCACATAATTTTTTTATTAATTCACTTGGATCTAATTTTGAGATCTTAAAACGAAAGCAAACGAAACTATCACGCAACGAGCGTATATGACGTGACGCAATGTCCTTTTTTCCAAGCGTTTTGACTTTGGCACCTAGTAACGTAGTCAGTTCAACGCCATCTTCAGGGTTCTTGGAAACTATGTTTTTTTTTTAATACTCAAAAGAAAAACCTCTCATTATAATCATTCGAAACATTAATACATCTTTCTTATGGAAAAGTTCTTAGGGAAAAAATCTAACTTAAAGACTCTATTCTCATGACTATAATTCTGTAAATACATATACATATATTATAGTCGCGAATCATATTTGATACAATCTGACACTGACCTACAAATTACAAAAAACGTAAGAAAATTTTAATTACTTATCCACCTTAAATTAAAAATATTGTCCGTGGTCCCTTCCGAAACCAAACGGAAAAGACCCTGACTGGCGTTCTATTATTGCGGATTTTCACTGAACTAATGTATATTTCTCTATGCCAATAGTACTTTCTAATTCCATACTAACTAAACTACAATTGTTTTGTGTTTATTTTTTTTACATAGCGGTCTGTTGTCAGTGCCTACATGCTCTGTGGTCAGTGCTTTTATATACACTTGCGCGCGCATTGCTAGTGCTGGCTATGCGGAAAGACAAAACCATCAGCACGCCATTTTCCATACAAGTTAATATTTAACAATACAAGTCTGTTTTTTCCTCGCAAGTGTGTTGAAAAACGTCGTATGAAACGCGTGTGCATTGATCATTATACGCTCGGCTTCCTTATCGCACTCGCCTGCAGCTCGCGCGAATAATACCGCCTCGAGTATAATGATCAACATAGCACACATGTATCATAATGTACTATTACCTTAAGGTGAATGCGCAGGGACCACGGACAATTTAAGGTGAATGCGCAGTGGTAGACCGCGAAATTCAAATTTTCTCAGGTTTTTTTGCAAATATCACGTCCGTTTCGGGTTGTATCTTGATCAAAATATGATTTACGACTATTAGGTACGTCTTTACAGAATGATAATCATTCGAATCATTAATACATATTTCTTATGATAAAGTTCTTAGGGAAAAAATCTAACTTGAAAGATTCTATTCTAATGACTATAATTATGTAAATACATATATATTATAGTCGCGAATCATATTTGATCAAGATACAACCTGATACTGACCTGCAAATTACAAAAAAACGTAAGAAAATTTTAATTATCCACCTTAAATTGTCCGTGGTCCCTTCCGAAACCAAACGGAAAAGACCCTGACTGGCGTTCTATTATTGCGGACTGAACTAATGTATATTTCTCTATGCCAATAGTACTTTCTAATTCCATACTAACTAAACTACCATTTGACATACGATAACACGACGACAACGACGACGATCAGTCTAAACATTATTTTGTGTTTATTATATTTTTTCTATAGGCTGTTTAGAGGTTTTGCCAGTGCCATAGACTAATATATTTAAAATGAGAGTCAGCGCTTTATAGCACGGCGCGCGGAAAACCAAAACTACCGCGCCATTTTCCAAACAAGTTAATATTTAACAATACAAGTCTGTTTTTTTCCTCGCAAGTGTGTTGAAAAACGTCGTAAGAAACGCGTGTGCATTGATCATTATGCTCGAGGCGGTATTATTAGCGCGAGCCGCAGGCGAGCGCGATAAAAAAGCCTAGAGTCTAGTAACATAGCACACATGTATCATAATGTACTATTATCAGTGTAGAATTTCTTCTGGAGGCATAATGATTCATCTCAATCTAGTAATACAGTCTCAGCTACAATAACAAAACACAATGTACTGATATAAAGCACTGTTCCTGTTCAACATTCTGCAACAATGTTGAATGTTACAGAACAGTAAGTGCGCAGTTTTGCGACGGGGAAGTGTAATCAAGTCATTCAGGTAGTTCAGTTAATTTTGATCATTCTATTTTGAGGAACCGTAGACAAGCAACGGTAGCAATTGATTGTAATAGCCGGCAGTAAGGAGGTCACAGAGTTCAGGGCCAGCACTTGATCACTGGAACACGTTTCGTATTTATCTACACAAGATATTTAAGCAATTTGTACGAACACGTGCGTCACAAAATACGATTAGCTCTCGTAGCATATTATGCTAATTAGTATCGTAGTAGGAACAGAGTACTCACGGCCGTTCTATACATAGGTACGTACTATGGACGATTAAAAAAAATATATATTTATAGAAATGACACACAACTTGGAACATTGGATAGTGTCGTAGCTGAAACAGGTTACGAACTTAAAGTACCTGCGAACACTGATTGCATACGTTTACTAGCACTATTGTTATGTCACAAACCTAACTAAGTACCTAACTATATTATAAATTGCAAATACTCCTACGTACCTACTAATGATTGAGTGGCATCGAACGAAGTGCTTGATTGATGGAATATTGATGGAATATTGACAGCTAATTTTCTAGATAAGACGTGAGACTGAGAATGTGGCGAGTCTGGGAATCTCTTGTTATTCATTTGTAATATGATTCATTTTGTTTATCTCAAAGTCAAGGATATAATGGGCATATTTATAGCATAGTACCTAATAGGGGCGCGGGGAAGTATTTAGTGTGTGTGCCTTTAGGATTTGCCGGTCGATTCTGTAAAAATCTCACGGTGAAAACTTAGGTGAAGTGAGTTTGTTTTTGCTAGGAATTGACACTATTGACAGCTCACTCCACGCTCACTTTACCTAAGTTTTTACGGTGAGATTTTTACAGAATAGCACCGCTGGAGCGATGCCGATACGTTAATCGTGAGAGGTACCTAAAGGTGTTCAGCGTTTATTAACTTCGATTTTTTGAGGTTTTCATATTGTAGGTGGCTAGTATTTATAACAAAACATAGGTGCAAAGCATTTTGCAGACTTTTCAGGGACTATTAAGCATTAAGAAGTTAAAAGAAGGCACCTATAACAAGAGCTCTATTAAATGGATTTCATACATGTAATTTTTCGTTTCAGATTACGAAAAAAAATCTTCTAAACAGCGGTGCTATTCTGTAAAAATCTCACCGTGAAAACTTAGGTGAAGTGAGCGTGGAGTGAGCTGTCAATAGTGTCATTTCCTAGCAAAAACAAACTCACTTCACCTAAGTTTTCACGGTGAGACTTTTACAGAATCGACCGACAGATGTATGCAGGTAGGTATTTGCCAGTTTCATTTGTCTTCAAATCTAGGTTAATCGTTCATCAAGGTGAGAACTAATTTTTAATTTTCAGTGAGTTATCTCAAAACTTTATCTGCCTGTCTGTTACATGGCAGTTATAGCCAGTTATTCAGTCACAGACTGTAAATATTGTTGTGGCATGAATCTTAGCTAATAATAAAATGATACAGAGCTCTGACCCGCGGTTGGCAAGCATTTGAATAAAAGCTATGTCATATTTTTAGGGTTCCGTACCCAAAGGGTAAAAACAGGACCCTATTACTAAGACTCCACTGTCCGTCTGTCTGTCTGTCACTAGGCTGTATCTCATGAACCGTGATAGCTAGACAGTTGAAAATTTCGCAGATGATGTATTTCTGTTTCCGCTTTACCAACAAATATTAAAATTAAAATAAAGGTAAAATTTAAATTTAAAGGGGTATAAAAGAAATCTTTTTTTTTTTCGGCTTTTTATGCCTTGTGGTACGGAATCCTTTGTGTGTGCGAGACTGACTCGCACTTGACCGGTTTTTTATTAAATTCTTTGCTATCTAATGCCGAGAGGCAGCTGATAAAAATAAGAAGGTAGATACGCTAATGTTAATAGGCCACAGGAAAGTTTCCGTTGACAGTTTTTTTTCCGTTTGGTTACATTCCCAGCTTATCCAATCACTATCAGTAAAATTGGCCAAAGTGTTTTTGTTGTTTAGTAGTTTTAGTGATTCCGGCAAAGTTTAGTAATAATGATAGTGGTCCAGACCGAATTTTGGCCATGCGAGCCAATTATTGAATTTCAGTGGACTCTAGCCATCGACGCGGGAGTTGTTATAGTGCACAAGTGTGTGCGCAGACACAGCTGCATTCACTCTTACATCACTCTCACTGTGCAATGGTACGGCAACCTGACACGACCGGAGAGAGACCAGGGGCCCAAGTCTGCTATTTTTATAAATTCCAACACGATCCCACCACCATCCCATTGTCATTTTGCTAAAAGTTCGTAATCTGCTAAATTCATAATGGTTGATCATTGGTCGGTCAATGGCACAGAACATATACGATACTCGTAACGAATTAAAAGCAATGACTGCACAATGACGTTCTAATGGTAGGTCACTGATCAAAGGAACTGTCAAAATTTTAGTAGATTACCGCTTATGACAGCAATTCATTTTTCATTAACACATTGAAGGACACTGAACGAGACACAATAGAAGTTTTATTGTTATTACGTCTATAGGCGTTCAGTGTCCTTCAATGTGTTAAGTACGAGATTACCATTCTATTCTGTGACTGTCAGTAGTTGACCATTGGAAAGTCATAATGACGCCATTATATTAGTAGATTACCAAACATGTCAAAATCAACAATTATGAAATCAATGATAGACCATTCTGGCACTATTGTAATAGCAGACTTGAGGCCCAGGCGCAGGAACAAAGGCTCAGTAACAGTGTTGTATTTATATGAGCTACCGACTGGCTTATCAACATCGTTACTCTAAGCTACGGGACGGGACACAAACATTGCGATCAATTCGAACAACTTGAGCTTCAAAATAATTTGCCATCATTAAAAGTACCTAGGTACTTTAATGCCCTCACCTGTGGGCAGGGTCAAAATAACGAGTTTCAACTTAGGTCAAAAGAATCAGAAAAACTATTTTTCGAACTGTGTCAAAACTTAATACAAGAGTAACTCGTAGTTACAGTATACTATTTTATTAATAACTGACACCAATTTATATGCAACTAGCTTCCGCCTGCGGCTTTGCCCGCGAGGTGTATCGATAAAAACTATCCTATTTTCTGCCCCGTGATGCAATCTATGTCTCTGCCAAATTTTATCGAAATCTGTTCAGTGGTTTAGGCGTGAAAAGGTAACATACAGACAGACAGACGGAGTTAATTTCGAATTTATAATATTAGTATGGACTAGTATGGATTTAGAAGCAGCTGTTTAATCATAGTCGTTTATAGAATCTACCTTCATCAAAGCTTTTCAGGAATAGAATGTCCTAATGGCTATGCTTCGTAGCCTGGAATGAGTAGGTACCTAATCACATCTTCTTATTAGCCAAAACGTGAACATATATACAACATTATTTTTAGTATATGCGAAACCCGAAACACGTGTCTAGTATTTTTATGTAAAGAATCTATATACAAAATTTCAAAACTGTATCATGAAAAATCACGAAGTTATGTTACCTGTTTGCTCGTACAAAAACATGCTCACCTACGCCGCTCGCGCCGCGCCGTCTTGCGCTCATTGATAATAGTACCTAGGTAACCGTTAGTGTCGCTCGGTGTCCAACTTTTAACCTTTTAACCTTTGAACAAACTATAATATAGTTTGTTCAGAACAACAACTTTTGAATATTACTCAGGTTTCAAAACCTGAATATTATTCAGGTTTTGCATATACTAAAAATAGCGTTGTATATACTTATCTACTATTTATTTTTATAGGGAAAACAAACAGTAGTACCGATACTAAAAATATATTACCAAATAAATTACCCACTACATTTTCCACAGATTACTTACAATCAACTGGTTAGTAAACGTTAATTGTAGTCAGGGTATGTAGAAACATTATCAGAAGTTAGTGTTGATCCTTCAAAATTTTGATTATGTCAGTTCTAAAGGTACATCTGCTTACAAAAATAATACATCAATTGCACAAAATAGCTTATTGTATGTGTCGACTAAATGGCGTAGCGGTGAGCGCACACTAGCATTGGATTTGCAAGAGCTAGTACTTAGCGACTAGTTGTCTACTATGTAGATAAGATACAGCTTTATGTAAGTAAGCTCCACAATGTTTCAGCGTTAGTTGTTAAAAATCCTACTTACATGCATGATCACTAACTTGATCATACAGACGGTACTTACGTCGCTTACACATAACCTCACGCCTATAATCCCCGAAGGGTTAGGCAGACGTTTACCTATAGTACACCTATATTTCACCAGTTATATTTAGGTCCCATGTAATAGGATATTAACCGGGCACAAATCCAGACTCCGGGCTGCTACAACATCCCTGACGGGAAAACCCAATAACACTTTGCTCGACCTGAGGTTCGAACCCAGGACCTTATGCTCAGCAGTAGTGCTCGCAGCCACTAGACTATCATTATGAAATTATTTGGGTAGACTCTTCTCACTACAGTAGTACATAAGACTCATAAGAGTAAGTCACTGTTAATTTATTTTACTAAGCCCAGGGGGCCTAAAAAGGCCACTTTGGAGAATCATAAAAGGATAACATTATGAATTATAGTATGGCGAAGACAGTCCGTGTTTTTCTTTTTTTCGCTGCACTACGAGGTACAATCAAAGAGATTGGGATTGGATTGGATTGATTGGTATTTTAGCACAGACAAAAAAAATAACTGAAAATGCTTCACCAATGGGATTTGATACGATTAACTTAAAAGTTAGTTGTCCATTATGTTATCATTTTATGATTCTGCCAAAGTGGCCTTTTTAGGGCCCCTGATTAGTGGTTTCGCCAAAGACAGATATCTTTTATCCGTGGAATAAAATTGACGCCTGACAATTCTAGTATGGAATAACTGTCAAAAATTCAAAATTTATTCTTAGGGTAAGACTTATTCTAGCTATAGAAGTTGTGGAATTCGACCTAAGTAGGTAATAGTTAGGTACCTACATCGGTGCTCAACCTACGATATTGTCAAAAAAGTTCCGGATTTTCAAGCAACTTTATGTAGGTATAATTTTAGCTTTTCATTAATTTAAAAATAATTATGTCAAAATATTTCGCAATCCGGTTCGGAAACAACAAGGAGAGCTATTCATTAATTTTGTCGAGACAAGACACATCTGCGTAGGATCTTCGCATTCGTTTGAGGAAATTACTTACATAAACTCGTTTAGTAAATTATTTGCGTTGTTCGTAATAAGAGCTTGTTGGCTTACTCTTACGACGCTGTAGGGTTAATGATGTGTAGGTACTCCTCAACAAACTTACGCGTAATATTATAAGGTCCAAAGTCTCTGTTATACATACTTGTTTCTGATGTATATTTTTTCAGCTGGGGAGCTTTTTGGTATCGTCTTGTAAGTTATTTATTTATTTAATACCACAGAATGTATACAGGCGGACTTTATGCTATAAACATTTTCTGCCAGTCAACCTTTGGGTGATGCAGAGACAAATAGTGGTACTTAGGTGCAATCATAAAAATTGAGGAATAAATATTTCTAAATATAAAGATACGCAAAAACCTATTAAAATTACCTACACCTAACTTACCTATTATTTCTGTCATATATCGTAAAAAAATTGCTTTTTATTAAACAAAATAATTTTGTCTACCTACATTATTCTGTAAAATGATAATTCAAACGCTGCAATAGGATTGGCCAACTTTTTTCATTATTTTTAACATCGCAGATCCCTGTGGCGCTGCAACACAGGCCGTCAGCAATGCGTACATTTCTAAAAATATGCTGCAGATTATATCAGGAATTCGATATTTTTCGTAAAAATGAATTCATTCCGTGGCCTTGAGATCATCTCCAATAATAATTTCTTAGCCGGTTTTAATGAGAGAACACAAATCGCTTTGATTTTTCACAGGTGGGCTCTCCTTCTACGATCATTAATGTCACATATTTAGATGTTATCTTATCTCTGTATACCTAATAAGCTTAAAGGCTATAACGAATCTTATTACATAGCTTTTGCACTTTCCCTAACGAAGTATGAAAATTAAATTAATGATAAATCTCAAATTAAGAGCTTCGTGAAATTGTATAAGTTTACAAATCTAACATAGTGACAGTATTTTTGCGAATACCCTTGAAATTATCCTGTATTCCTTGACACAGTTACATAAAAAATGCTTAATTGAGGTGGGCTTAGAAAATGTATGCGTAATATAACAGTTTAGGCTTGAAATAATGCATCATTAATACAATTTTAGCCAAAGTTTTGAAATGTAAAAATAGGCATACTAGATACCTAGGTACAGTCAACAGCAAAAGTAGATGATCAATATCAGAAATTAAATACTAATGAACGGAGTTCGCGTCAGAACTGTGTGGCGTCGAAGTGATTCAAACCACTCAACGCCACATCAACGCCACACAGAAATCACTTCGACGCCACATAGTTAATGCGAACTCCGTTCATTAGTATTGAATTTCTGATTTTGTTCATCTACTTTTGCTGTTGACTGTACTAATTCAATAGCAATTTGCAACCGATCAATACATCGATACATGAAGAGGGGAAATACTTGAAGGCAAACGATGGTTATTACGAAAATTGCTGAGGGTGGTTTATCGATCCTTTGCCAGGAAATACCAGCATACATCTATAATGCGGAATTACCGTCCGACGGGCTTTGTTCCATGCGTCGTCGCCAACGAGTCGCGTCGAACGAACTTGTAATTTATTAAACACTTAGATACGTTCGTACAAAAAGTGATGATAAACAAAATATGTACATTGTACATTAGGTGACGATAGATCATGGCCGTTCTTCGAACCCGGCAGAGCAACGTAAACAATAGTACCTACATTGTAAACAAGATGAACCAGAAGTGATTACGCAACATTCGTAGATTTTGTCCAAGGTCTTCAAATCATACAATAAATTATCTTTTAAGTAGCGGTGCTTCTGGTGTGACAGTGATAAAGTGGTATGTCAATGTGTGAAGGATTTACTGAAGTCAATTAAATTTTGAAAGAAACTCGTGGAGCAAATTGAAACTGAAACGACACGAAGATAATTAAAAGAATCATGAAATTCAAAGGATATATTTCTTAGAATATGAAGAGGTGGGTGTACTAAAAGGTGCATTTTCATGGTTCTGGATAAGAAAGAACGCGTGTAAGAGAGTGTTAAAGTCGGGGGTTGCTGATATTGAACTTATAAATCTCTAATAGTACCGCACTCCGCATACAGACCGTAATAACGCGGTACCACCGGAACGTTGGTACGACTTCAAAGTGTTGCAGCTTAACTTACGTAAGTGTCACTAATGGGTGTTCATTTTAATGTAGCTATGTTTATATCTGCCTAAACTCTGAAAACGTGCACATTGTGTCACGTTGTTAGATAGACCCACACCCACTGACTGACATATACTTGTAGCCTATTTACGTCAATTGGCTTTCATGAATTACAGTAAGTAAGTGTAGAGGTACTTATAATAAGCCAGTATCGTTTAACAGTATGACTTTACAAATATACAGTTTATCTTTTCTTTAATTATATCGGCCCTAATTATTCAATAATAACCCAATCAAATTAAATAAATAAATAAGTAATTAAGCATAAATTGGATTGACCTGGTGCTGGTGGTGATATAAATAATTCTATGAACAAAAACGATAAAACATAATCGTTTTTATTTATAGAATTGTTTATATCATCTTTATTAATAATGATTGATTAAGGAACTGAAATGTATTTTTCTTTCGTTAATTAAATTTAATTTTTTAACCGACTTCAAAAAAGGAGGAGGTTTTAAAATTTAAACTTAACTCATGTTATTGTGTACTTATTATGTAGTACTTGTTTGATACACTGTGCACAGTACATAATTGTTATAAGTATTTCAATTTTCACTTTCTGAACAGTAATGTTTAATCATAATAAATTAAAGGTAAATAGTACATTATGATACATGTGTGCTATGTTGATCATTATGCTCGAGGCGGTATTATTCGCGCGAGCCGCAGGCGAGTGCGATAAGAAAGCCGAGAGTCTAATGATCAATGCACACGCGTTTCATACGACGTTTTCAACACACTTGCGAGGAAAAAAACAGACTTTTATTGGTAAATATTAACTTGTATGGAAAATGGCGCGCTAGTTTTGTCTTTCCGCATAGCCAGCACTAGCAATGCGCGCGCAAGTGTAAATAAAAGCACTGACCACAGAGCATGTAAAAAAATTGTAAAAAAAACAATTGTAGTTTAGTTAGTATGGAATTAGAAAGTACTACTGGCATAGAGAAATATACCTACATTAGTTCAGTGAGAATCCGCAATGATAGAACGCCAATCAGGGCAAAGAAATACGGAAGAGTCAGGGTCTTTTCCGTTTGGTTTCGGGTAGGGACCACGGATAATTAAAATTTTCTTACGTTTTTTGTAATTTGCAGGTCAGTATCAGGGTATCAGGTTGCATCTTGATCAAATATGATTCGCGACTATAATATACAGAGCGTTAGGTTAAACGAGGAACATACTTTGAGGGGAGTTAGTACTCATGAAAATGAACAACTTTTAATATGGGATTAACCCTGAAATCGCGAAAAAAAATCAGCCGTTTCCTACATTTATGTTCGCATAGCTCGTCAAAATGTACTGAACAGCTGATTTTTTTTTGCGATTTCAGGTTCGGCCCCATAGTAAAATTTGCTCATTTTCATGAGTACTAACTCCCCTCAAAGTATGTCCCTCGTTTAACCTAACGCTCTGTATATGTATTTAAAGAATTATAGTCATTAGAATAGAATATTTCTAGTTAGATTTTTTCCCTAAGAACTTTTCCATAAGACAGATGTATTAATGATTCGAATGATTATAATTCTGTAAAGATATAGGCACCTGTTAGAGTAGCAAATCATATTTTGATCAAGATACAAACCTGACACTGACCTGAAAATTGCAAAAAACCTAAGAAAATTTGAATTTCTCGGTAGACCGCGAAATTCAAATTTTCTTAGGTTTTTTCGGACAATTTAAGGTGAATGCGCAGTGGTAGACCACTGCGCATTCTCCTTAAGGTAAATAAATATTAGTTAATTTTGGGACCAAGGACAATACAGACTATTAAAAAAAATTGAATTGATGAGATTAAAAAAGCGCGCATCTCCGACTAGTAAATAGTTATCTGTGGAAATAAAGCACATGTGGATTAAAGTAAAGAAAAAGCACGCGTTTTTAATACACTGCATTATGGACCTAAAAGCGGTTCAATAAGAGCCACTTTACGAGCAAGTGTGTTGAAAAAAACTTTATTTTAAACAAGCTTTTATTTAATAACTAGCTTCTGCCCGCGACTTCGTCCGCGTGAGATTTCTTGTTCCACCCCATCGCATCTCATCGCCTGCCCGCGTTATTACTTCGTTTTTGCTTAGCGTTCTTTCTGACTTTTTTTCTTTTTGCTCGGCTCCTAAGGGTCATAGTGTGATGTTAAATAGCCTATAGCCTTCCTCAAGAATTGGGCTATCAAATACAATAAGATTTTTTCAAATCCGACTGGTAGTTCCAGAGATTACACCCTACATACAAACTTACAAACTTTATCTCTTTATAATATTAGTATAGAAAATGCGCTAAAGAGAATAAAATAAACTTTTCCTTTATAACTTTTACTATCAACTTATAACGTCATTACACAATTTATATGGTATAAAATCTTATCGCAAGATTTAAGTAGGTACCTATTATAATTAAAATCAATCAGATCATATATTTCATTTACTTGTTTAGGTATCTACACAGGTAAATCTCGCGACAAGCTTTTATATCATATAAATTGTATAATGACGTTATAAGTTGATAGTAAAAGTTTTAAAGGAAAAGTTTATTTTATTCTTTTTAGCGCATGTGAATAAAAGCTTGTTTTTAAAAAGTTTTTTTTTTTTGTTATTGCTGGACAGGTTTCTTAGTCATAATCAGCCTATAATGTTCCCACTGCTGGGACACAGGCCTCCTCTCGGTGAGAGGGAGGGGTTCCTCAGTCTGTTCATCTAATTCATGACAGCATGTTACACCCTGATGCCACTCACTCAGTCCTCGGTACCTAGGGCCTCACCTTGACTTGGGTGTTTGGAGGAATGCGCCACTTGCTCAGCTTGAAGCTTACGAAACACAGTTCCGGGTTTAATTTTGGAGTTATCCTTCTTCTAGACAGGTTGCAAATCAATGCTGTTGACGCCTATCTCACCAAATTACACAAGTCAAAGTTAACCAACCGATGCTACAGACTCAGACAATTCGACCTCAGTATCATAATCGAGGACACCAAAAACCCCAGTAGGTACACCAAAATTTTAGACGGATTGGAGCAACGGAGTTTGATACCCTTAATCTAGGAACGCAAAAAAAACTTAGACCGCCATCTTTAGAAGTCATAATGTATAAAGTAGATATTGGATTTAGAGTAACGTCACTTTATTTTTCGAGTTGTTCTCAGCAAGCCCTTTCATTTGATGCCCATTATTGCCCATATTGTAGGAGTGCATTAAAAATAACTAGTCCGCCATCTTGGGTGTTCCGCCATCTTGGATTTAGAGTGACGTCACTTTATTTTTCGAGTTATTCTCAGCAAGTCCTTTTATTTGATACCCATATTGTAGGAGTGCATTAAAAAATAACTAGTCCGCCATTTTGGGTATTCCGCCATGTTGGATTTGACGTCACACAGTAAACCATGCATTGTCATCCAAACTAAACGTGTATGAAAAATTTTAGCTCAATCGGTTGAAGATATCTGCTTCAAAATTGAGTTGCAAGAGTCCACCCGAACAAACATAGTTACATTGCAACTTGTAATAAAAAGCTTGTAAAAAATTACCTACTTCGAAACTTACTTCGTAACTTCGTTCATCGATGTAAAACTTAATTCCGGTTTACCGACTCTATACGCGTAATTTTCCAACACAACATAATTACGTAGGAAAATCACTATCGAACTAATTTGCTGGGACCTGACCCTGCACAATCTATGAGCAGCCAAACAAACAAATAAATCAAAGAGTAAGTTCACTTTGGCAAGGAAAAATATACCAATTCATTCTGGCGACCTTGCGAAGTCGGCACACCTTCGGGGTTGCGCAACCACCCATCAGGTCAAGGGTGAGAAGGCGCCGGTCTCATTTTTGGCTGCCTTACCTACGCATGCTCAATGCTAATTTTATCCTTCTGAAATAACCAGAATTGCTGCTGCTTCATTTATCTGTTTTTTTAAAGGTACATAAAGATATCGGAATGCTTGTTTCTAACGAAATGTTATAATACCTACATATATAGCTTATTTGTCAACACATATGCTTTTTTTGCTGTTTCATCACTCATCAGCATATTTCATAATAATTATTATACCTATATTTTCAGGTCCTCGAACCCATGTGGACACGTTGATACATGTAGAAAATATGAATTTATACAGGGTGTTGGTAGAAGGACCGACACAATTTTCTTAGGAATAGGGCCTGACACATTATCCTAGTTTTCACCCAAAACCCCTGTCGTAAGTGTCACGGTAGGTAATTGAGATAATAATAATGTTTCTTTTTAATCACTCGAAATATCGTCACAGCATTTTTGTTCGTGGTTGTAATAGAGCGCAATATTTTTGGTGTTATCTGCAATGTACATTTATGTACAATTGGTTCTAAAAATAACTTGAGTGCTTCCAAAGTCGTACAATCGTGTTAAGGAAAGAAAAACTTCAATTAAAAAATTCATAATAAATAATAATAGTAAATGACATCCCCAATCCCCCAAAAAATTGTGTCGGTCCTTCTACCAAACACCCTGTATACGACAACCCATTCCAAAGTCTACGAGAGCGAAATACCTATAAGTTCGCTTAATTTTTTTTTACAAAACATGATGTGACAAAATTATCTATTCAACGTTAATTCGATTACAACATAAAGATTATAAATTTGGATTGACGTAATAAATAGACAGCAGACATGGAGTCAATTGCCTCTTATTACAAGTCGACATTTCATTCTGCGATCTCCTAGACATACGAGTCTTTGGTCAACTGGACCCACTCGAACTGGACCCACGGGATCACTCAACTTAATCACATTTTGAATAGGCAGTCTCTGTCTATCATATTCATGTTCGAGTGGGTGTGTAACTCGTAAAAATTAAGATGTATTTTTAAATAATTCAACAATAAAGTCGTACAAGGAATGTCGCATAATGGATTTTTCCAGACGAGATTATTGGTTCCGTCCGAATTTAAGAATGTGCTCACGGCGCCAAACTGCTTTTTGTGAGGCCCGACCTTGACCCGTCTGTTTACAGCCAAACCTGTTGTAGCGCTAAAAGTAAAAGCTTTCGCCAATCCAATAACTATATGTTTATGCTTAATATAATTTACTTTCCATCATACTCACCTATCAATATTTTAGTCTGCGTAAAACAATGATTCATTATCACACCTACAGGTACCTATAGTTCATGTCATGCTTACAATTTAGTTTCATTTATACTTATTATAATAAAATAAAAAACTTTCACCCCCTTCCATATCGTGAAACTGGAATAACACTAAAGCAGTGGCTACTAGGTTTAGACTATGACCAAACTGAAAAATTGCTACCCTGAACTCACTCCACTTTAGGAATGTAATGTATAATAAAATTAATGTACACCATACTCATATAAATCACCATAAAACACAATACAAATTCCTACATCAACTCTTCACACTAACACTCCACTTACGGGCTTACAGGACCTAAACACTCAAAATTCTCAGACCCCCTTTCAGTCCCTGTTGCAAAAAATATGCATATATATTTATTACTTTCTTATTTGCAAAATAGTTGGGCAATCGTCATCTAAAACTATTCTAAATTTCAAGTTGATAGCATTAGTAGTTCTTGAGATATCCAGCTGCGACAAACAGACAGACAGACTTACTACTTAGTCTCACTTAGTCTTACTTAGTCTCACCATAAGGGTTCCGTTTTTACCATTTTGGTACGGAACCCTAAAAACGCAAGTTTTAGTAACAATAAAAGTATATGATCGACTACAGTAAACAAAATCAGAAAAATATATGATATTCTTCAGGATGTATGCTAGATAGATAGTGTGTTGAAAACATATTACAACTAATTTGATACGATAAAAAAAATCATGAATATACCTCTAAAACTTTCTTTTTACAATAAAAATCATACTATACATACAATCATTCTAATTTTTGTCAGATTATTCTACAAGCAACATACTAAAACCCTAGTGTTTTAATTTTTTTGTCCAAACAATAGATTTTTTGTAATTATATAATAATAATAATTGCTTCGTATTTTGCAATAAATTACCAGCGTTGTGTCATCGCGCTTCTCTTTCTTTTCTATGCAGTCCGACAGTGACCGCGCTTTAGCTCATGTAAGCCCCTTAACAATTTGCATCTTTTCTTTTGCTTTTGTGATAACTAATGGTAGAAGACGACTACCTCCTGTAACACAGGTCTTTGAACCTAGCTCAGGCGTCACGGTCGTCATAGGTCTTGTGTATTTTTTTATGTGAATAAATTATTATAGGTTTTTTTCAGACGAGAGCTGTTTTTTCACAGAAGTACCTACCTATTGCTACGAACAGTATCGAGAATTTCATTTTCAGTAGGTACTATTTTTAAGTGGTAGGTACTTATCCAAAATATTCTATTGTGCTTGAATTGCGGGACAACCAGGGGTTTCAAAAATGTAACAAAACAATAGTTCAGGGAATAGGTCTTATTCCGTTTCGCAACAGTCATGTATGAATGAAACACCCATTTATGGGTATGTGTGTATCTGTATTGTGGACATAGGTATCGATTGATTATAATAATTAATTTTTGAATAACTTGGTACAGATGTAGAAGCATGATGTCATCGCGAACGAAAGCTCGTGTTTGCGCAACATTAAGATTATCTGTAGACACGTTCAGTCGTAGGTACTAATTATAATTGATTTATGTCTTAAAAACACATTTCAAAGAATGATGGGCGTTTTGGCCGGTATGTCCAATAAAAACGACTTAAACATTAAATGAAAGTTTATATCATAAGCATCAATTTTCATTATGAGCAAACGGCTGTGAAATACCGGGTTAAAGAGATATCAGACCTGCCAGTAAAGATTTTTTTTTTTTTTTTTTTCTTATAAACGTAATCGTATTAGTTTATGATGATAATGTTCACTGCAGTTCTCCATAATTATAATATTAGTTATTGACTCATAACATTGAGAGGGCTTATGGCTAAGTAATAACCGCACGGGTCGATCGATCAGGTTAAGCTGCGCTTGCCACGGTTGGTCCCTGGATGGGTGACCATTTTTACATACCAAGACCCCTCTGTGCCTCAGAAAGCACGTTAAGCCATTAGCCCCGGCTGTCATTCGTGGATCTTTGACAGTCGTTACTCTAGAGAGTTAGAACTCTATTGGTCATCAAGCCAGGCTCTATACAAAAATGACCATCATTCATTATAAATTTACAATAATATTATATTTCATGGAATTGTGAAAAACATAAAAGTTATTAGCACCTGTTTGATCAAAATATAGCTATTAAATCCTATTTTAAAGTTTAACGTGTGTATCTGTGTATCTGTCTGTCTGGTCTGTGCCATCGTAACTCTTTCGTAAATGCTTTAGTGATGATGTGAGGCTAAATATCTTCAGCGGGATTGTCCGAAAGGGTTACTGCTGGCCCGGAACATAAAGGGCTAAGGAAGGAACACGGGTGGATTTTAGTCAGTAAGAGTCTGACACTCCCTTCCGCTCCACCCAGAGCGGGAGGAGTCAATTGATGATTTCCCATCCAAAAAAAAAAAAAGGCTAAATATCTCATCATTTAGCCTTTCCACTGGCACCCTAGATTCAGTGCTTATAGTTAGTAGGTACTTAGGCCATGCTAATGAGACATTCAACAGTGCAATAGTGTTTAACCTATTATAATACTTACCTTAAAAGGCTGAACAAATTGTTATTTGTTATCTGTGTTTATTTGAAGCTGTTATAGATAGGTACTCTTGGCGGCCTAAAATGGTTCATGCAAACCTATAACTGACGCATGCGTTCGCCAGTAAAATCTGAAGAGGAATTGGCTACGAATTGTAGGTACTCAGAAATAGGAGAACGTCTGAAGATCCTTTACGAGGCAAGGCATTTCATACAAACCATTTCTTAAGAACATTTTAGAAATATCTTATTTAAAAAAATCTGGCCAATTGCGAGTCGGACTCGCACACGAAGGGTTCCGTACCACAAGGCGAAAAAGTCGAAAAAAACACGTTCGTTGCATGGGGCTCCCATGCAACGAACGTGTTTTTTTCGACTTTACCTAAATATTTATTATATTCTGTTTTTAGTATTTGTTATAGCGGCAACAGAAATACATCATCTGTGAAATTTTCAACTGTCTTGATACCGTGATCGGTATCATGAGATACAGCCTGGTGGCAGACAAACGGACAGTGGAGTTTTAATAATGGGGTCCCGTTTTTATCCTTTGGGTACGGAACTAACACTATTTTTCGAAAATGCTCTTAAGTAACTTTTTATGCCTTTATATCCTACTTATGCTTGTGAAACTTAAACAAATAGTTAACGTTAATGTTTTCCTTGCTGGGACACAGGCCTCTTCTCTGTGAGAGGGAGCGGACCATAATCCACCATGCAGGCCCAGTGCGGGTTGGTAGATGTCACATGTCTTCGAATTTTTTGGTTCTTGGACAAACCGTTTTCCTCACGACGTTTTCCTTCACCGTTTTGAGAGCAGTGGTGATGAAATATTATTACACAAAATAAAGCGCCTGCCTGGGTTCGAACCCACGACCTGCAACTCGAAAGTCAGGGTGTATTTGTTTGTTCTAAGGAATTCTGAAAACAACAAGTAAATAAAACGCGGGACAAAAACACACATTTCTGACGTATCTTAGGATAAAGACCTCAGTTTCTCTGTGGGGATAAACAACTACTTTATGATGAATGCTGTGTTCGAAGAATCTAGACAAACATCGCCATTAATATTCCTAAATGTATAAAAACAATAACAAATGTGTTTACTACAGACAAAACCCAACTAATATTATAAATGCGAAAGGAAGTTTGTTTTCATCTCTCATACTCGGAAAGTAGTGTTTGTTTGATCCGAATAGCGGGTGGAAAACGCTGCTTCCCACCCTTGGGCGGGAAATACTCATAGTAATTGCTTCCCTCCCTAGGGCGGGAATGAAATTTAAAAATAGAACTAAATTTAGTTAGGTAGTCTCAGTCAGACATACGACACCCTTAATTGATTATGTAAATATTTATTATGCTACCCAACAAATCTTATGAATGTGCGTTAATTAGGAGAGTTGGATAAAAAGCTCATATGTTAACGCCAATAAATCTTTCATATTTAGCACACAAGTTAATAGTTTACCTTGAATAAATTCAACATACATTGGTACGATAATCGCCATTTTGATGTCAGTTGTGGTCGAGGCTAAAAAACATAAAAATTGGGGATTTCGAACATCCTGACTTTACCACACGGGGCTGTGAATATACATCATTTAATTATTTGACGAATTTATCCATAGTTTAAGGTAAATAAGTAGTGGTAATGAAGTTTTTTTTGATATCTAATGTCGAAGTTTCGCGCCAATCGTGTGTGTTTACATTTTTACTTTTCACAAATTTCACACACATGGATGTGCATGATTTAAAATGTGACAAATGTTATTGATAATATTATAAACAACACGAAAATGCCCAGGTTTTAACGTAATATTCAAACACAGGTTCAATAATACGTATTAATCATTACCACTACTCAATTTGTGTTCAAAATCGCCGACCATTATTGTTTTTTTTTATTGCAATAATGTGTGAAAGCGATTATTCCAAACAATTTTTTTTTAAATTTCGATTGACTCGAGTAATTAATATGACGAATGTAATCGATATTTGAAAATAAAATAAAATTATTTTAAGCAATAAATACAATAAGCATTGTTTATAATAATGATTTATGCTTTTCTAATATCATTTCAATCTCTTCTAATATCATGTCAATAACAGACAGGCCATAGCATAGGTAGGTACCCCATTTACTGAATTTCGCGCCGAAATGCTTCTATAATTGAATTTATATTCGGAATGCGCTCGCTGTTTAAAATTATTTTAATTTATTGGACAATTATTTATTGTGGATTTTATTTTTGATACTTTCTAATAGTTTACTACAGAATTCCCAGTAAACATTTTTTAGGTAGGCTTACCAGAAGTTTTTTTGAGAATGATGATAAAATTACCTAATTAATTCTATAGATTGGATATTTTGCAAACACTTTTACATTTCAATACATTTTGTTAGTTTAAAGACTTTTTATTCAGTTTCTACAATTTTTTTTATTGCGAGTATCGATTAGGCTGTATGCAAGTTTTGAATCGAAATAAGAAAGTTGGGTGAACGGTCAGCACTAAAAAGTGTCACGTCGCAACACAATTTTTAGTAATTTTTATCTAGATTATCGTGTTTTCTAAGTAATTTATGAAAAATGGTAAAAGTAAGAATGCAGACAGAATGATAATAATACGGGCCTCTATTACTAGAGCACCACCGCTTACGCGCGACGGCCCGCGGTGGTGACACAGAATCCACTCATGTGGTTGACGTGGTGTGTTCCATACTTCAAAAAAGACTAATATATAGGTACCTATTATTCATGTATCTAATTATTATCAAAAAATATTTTAGAAAAACTACTATTTTTTACTTTCCTTAAATTCGAAATGAAAAGTAGAGTGTTTAACGCGGGTGAAAGTCATCAATTCCCACTCGGACTATAGCCGCCCTCGCTGCGCTCGGGCGTCTAAATGCCTCGTATGGGAATTGATTCCTTCCGACCCTTGTATAACAATCTACTATTATTTGTTTGTTACCTTTTCACGCCTAAACCACTGAGCAGATCATTCTGAAATTTTGCATATACGTTGTCAGGTGTACAGAAACGGACATAGGGTATCTTTCATCCCGCAAAAAAAGTGCTGTTCCCGAGGTAAACAACAATAACGTTATTATGATAATAGATGGCGCCATGTGTCTTCCGAATCAAAAACAGGACAACGTCTGTCAGGTCAGCTAGTTAAATATATATAGTAAATTTTATTAAAAGACTTTTATGAGAAGATTATTTTGTGTACATGTACACACGTGGTGCGCCATGCTTTTGCATATCCAATTTATAAGAAACAAATAATTACAAGATTATTTTATTTATATTAATTTCTTGTCAATTTCGGGCTAGCTGTTCCCCTAGGACATCTACCAGGCTTGAGCAAGGGTTTGGTAGGTGACCTAGGTAGGAGTCCTAGGTGTAGGTGTATGTAGGTCCAATGCGATTCAAATAAGAATAGGAACGTCAGTGACCTCTATCTGTGAAATGTTGATTGAAAAGTACGGTTTGCAAAGAAAACTTATTTGCGTATCAATAACTTTTTTTTTTGTTTAACCGAGTCTTAGATAAATCGAAGTGAAAAAATTAAAAAATTCAATCAAAAAATTAGTCATAATTATTATTTTTTTAATTATGCTACTTTCTTTCTTATTTTCATTGTTGACAACAATTCACCAGAAAGTAAAGAATATGCCAGCCGCCATCTTTTCGTTGTTGGGTGTGACATGCTCTGTGGTTGTTGGTGTGCTTCTTCGTGAGACTGAGTGCTTGTGGAGTGTTACTGTTTCTTTCGTTAATTCTGTATGTTACGTGGTTGTTTCCTGTTAAATTTGTTATTGTTGGTATTTGTTGACGATGACCACTCAAACAGTGATGCAGACATGAGCGGAATTGAATAACTAAATTCAGATTAAAAATTCTTCATTCATGATTCGTAAATATATAATGTTATTAAAAAATATCTTGTTTTGCTCACCCTACCCAATTTATTCGATTTGACAGCTATGACGTCACAACATGGCGTTAAGTCGATTATTCTTATTTGAAACGCATTGTAATAAAACAATTTAAACAGATTTTATGTCTATTACTAACGTACAGTCAACAAAGGAGATAAGTATGCAGGATCGTCAGATATAGTTGAAGTTCAGTAAGAAACCGATGGATGTTCTCGAATAAAATTAAATTTTATTAATACTCGTAAAAGACAAACAGCTCATTTTACAAATTAAATTTCAGTCGACAAAATCCATCGGTTTCTTACTAAACTTCAACTATATCCGACGATCCTGCATACTTATCTCTTTTGTTGACTGTACCTAAATAAAAGATCAGTTTCATGATCACAAGTGCGACTTGCACAACTGTATCCGATCGCTACAGCCATCGTTCAGCAACAGTTGCAAATTCATAAACGTGATATATTGCCAAAACAAACATTCATTTATTTAGATCAAGGACATGATTTTTCTGCAATCTGTATTTCCGTACAGCCGTCAGCTAAATTCTGTTCTGTTTAAAAATCTTATTTGTAGTCGCCTTGATGTCAGGAGTTTTATAGTGGCGTGCTCGATTTTTACTTTAGTTGATTGTTACGAAAGCGTGCAAAATTAGATGATGTTAGTGACCTTACGCACCGCAATCGTTACGCAAGGGTCTACAACATTAGGTACTCAATGATTGACTGCCCGTCTGACTGTCAATAAAATTGTGATCATGTAATTTGTGGGTTTTTGGGGATACCTAGGTACTGGGTTTCTCTGTTAATATTCTGCGTGGAGAAAGTTACTTAAGTACGAACTTTAATTTTTATTATTAATACCTACTCAGGTTCTGTTTATAAGATATCACACCACTGGTTAAGAAGAATGTTTTCTAAAGTCTTTGGACTTATGGGATTACAGGACGTAAACGCAAAAAAACGCAAGTTATAGAAACAATAGGTAAAAGTATACCTATGATCGACTAGGTACAGTAAACAAAATCAGAAAAATATATGATATTCTTCAGAATATATGCTATAATATATTTCAGAATATATTTAGTTGTATTATGTGTTCAACACACTAGTGTTGAACACATTATACAACTAATTTGATACGATAGAAAAAAGTCACGAAGATACCCCTAAAAACTAGTGTTTTATTTTTTTTTGCCCAAAAAATATTATGTCTTATTCATAAAAAAGCTTATAGAAGGTTTAAAACACTCATTAGTTATAATGCTCAATAAGCCTTTAAAGCGTTCGATAAAATTTTGTATTCATAAACCCTTCATAAAAGTTCTATAGCTAAAAATTAAATGTCTTTTAACTTAAATATTATTATTTTTTGTCTTAAAATATATTATAACTTTAATAGAAATCTAAATGTTGCCATTTTAATGAAGTCATCCAACAAATTGGCCAACACATTAAAACGTCAAACGAGAATGTCTGTTACGCACCGAATAATTGTGACCATAGACATTATGACGTACATAAAACTAATTTATTGTCTATAGTTTCGACAGTTTTGCCGCGTTAACGTCATAACATGGTTTTTTAAGTCAATGAATTTGATATTGTAATTTTATTGTCAGGCGAGCGAAAACCTTTGAATATTTTTTTGTATTTAAAAGAAATGGAATTAATGAATTAATACTTTTTTTAAGAAAGGGCAAAAAAGTGAATATTGTTTGGAGGACGATAAGGTGTGTACTGTTAGGTACAGCTAAAATGTGTTCAAAGTATGTTTTGTTTTGTAAACATTCTTAATTTCATAGACTTATGCTTGCTTTTGCTTTTCCTTTGATCTTTTTGAAAGAATTGATCAGGGAGAGGGTTTCCATAATACCTATAATGCCTATCCAATATAAGTTACAAAGTTTGAGGAAGCAAAGTTCCTGAGTAAGCATGTCAAGAACTTCGTATGCCTGTACAAAACTCTGTTTTATAACAAAAAATCGCTGCTATTTCTAAGCCGCTACTGATTTAATTATTTTAGTATTTAGAAGATAATGAAGAGAAAGAATTATAACATTGTAAGAAGTATAACATGTTTGAATTTAATTTTTGTATGGTACCTACGTTACTTGAATGCTTATTTTATTTTAAGTTTTATAATTCTATGTTAATTAATGTAATTGGACCTGTGCGGTTTTACTTAACTATAAATAAAAAAATAAATAAAATAAACATTTTTTTTGTCTTTCAGGTTAGTAGGACTAGTAAGGATGGTGCTTCACTACAAATAGCAGAAACTGAAACTGCCTACAGAAGAGATGGCAAATGAAATGAAGCATTTTAAAAATGTTGTTCTGCTAGCACAAGTTCTAGAAGCTGAATTAAAGTTTACAGTACTTAATTATAAAAATTAATTAATTAAACTAATATTTGTATTTACGCTTTTTATTAATGAACTACTCGATAAAATGTCTCCTCTTTATCTTCTTCGTGTCGCTGGGACGACTGTATTTCAGATTTTATTGGCCCAAAACTTTGCCAATACCACAACGTCGTTAGTGGCAGCGCAGAGGTCACTTTGACTGCATGTTTTGGGACACATAGGAGGTGGAGCATGGTTTACGACATAGCTTCACTCCTACTCCCTACTGCCGCATCTTGCTGGAGCATCTCCCTGCAGGGTGTAAACCTACGTGATTCAAACGGAAGTCTCTGAAACCTACCTACCGTACCGTACCTCCAACCTGGTAAAGTGGGCTACCTCGGCGGCATGTTTCCTGAAAAGTTTGTAAAATAGCATTTGCATTTCCCCTTGCAACTTCTTTGGGTGATTTTGTATGATATTAATTGATATTGCTACCCTCTAACTGCATCTCTCCATGGTCAAAGTAATCTCCATTGTAAAGTAGTGCTCTAACCACTATGGTTATTTTCACATTTCCTTGTTTGCATGTATACCATGTAAAAGACATTGAAAGTGTTGTTTCCACAGTCCGAAGCAGCAGCGTCCCACAGTAATTCTAGTTGCTATATGTGCTTCGTTATATTTTGCATTGTAGGTATATAATAATAAACTAAATTGGTTAAACAGAAGTGCAAATTAAATTAAATACAACTGCACATGTTACTTTTGTAGGTCAAACGTCATTTTCTATCAGCTGATGTAGAGTCGGCCATTTTTTTTTCCTTTTAGTACTGTTAGAGGTGGGTTCTGGGTTTCATAACTTTATAGTAGGTATATGTATAGTGCTAAAATGCGTTTATGAATAACAATTTTTGACAACGAGACTTTAGCAAGCCTTTAGATGTTCCCTAACTTATTATGAATAAGACAATTTTTTTTTGTAATTAAATAATTGCTTCATATTTTGCAATAAATTTTACCAGGGTTGTGTCATCGCGGTTATCTTTCTTTTCTATGCAGTCCGACAGTGACCGCGCTTTAGGTAATGTAAGCCCCTTAATCATCATACAATTTCAAAATCCCCGAATTGACAAAGACCTTGGGAACAGCGATTCGCCTCAACTTCAGTCAACACAAGAATCACTTGGGCAATACCAATATCTGCTCGTCATGAATACGCGTTTGTCATTACTTACGCAAATTATTTTCATCCGATATTGCATCTACTTCTTCATTAAAAATGTATAAAATATAGTGTCCATAGTAAACACTCCTTTTCCAGTAGAAACATTTCTATATTTATATTCTTGCACACATACAAACTTGGTAAGTATATAGCAATATTTAACAAACTATTTAACTAGGACCTACTCAATATAATATCAATATACCGACTACAGACTTCTTGAAGATAACCTTTTGGCTTAAAAGCTCGAAGAGAACTAACTTAGAAATTAAGCGATGCTCCGAATATCATGTTTCCATTCTAATCCGTTAAAAACCAGTATGTACTTTTACGGTAAATGTCAAATGAGATAATTATATATTATTCTACACTGATTCTTTAAATTTTATATTCAGTCTTTAAAATTACTACAAATCTTATTAATATTTGGAAACCATGCCGGTCCCTGTTAAAATGTTAATTCTTTTGACTTTTTGTAACAACCTTAAAATAAACCTTCCAAACTTGTGTGTGATCTCCGGTCACGTTAATGCCCCTTATTTTAACTTATAAAAAAACAACTTGTGCGATCGTAGCATTAAGTTATTATGCTTGACTGGTCGCTTACGCGATTGCAATTGCCTTGACTGTAAGCGTCTTCTATACCTACAAACTTTAAAATCATGCGGTGAAAATACGAAAGCCTTTAGTCAAGGTTAAAATAATAAGTAACTTATTGTTGAAATTAAATTAAGGATAACTACTTTCTCAAAGTTGTTTTGAAGACTTTAATAAGGCAGCACCCCCAAAACCCACAGGAAGAGCTGGCAGGTACCTACAAGGAAGCGGTGATACTCAATCATCCCAGAAACTCAGCTGGCCACAACAAATCATCCTTACCGACTGCCTAGAATATACCTCTCTTTTCATGTGCCAATTCCACGCTTCAGTCCCCTCTTCCAGGTTCTACCCGTGATGGTAACAATGTCGTCCGCCCATCTCGCCCCTGGTGACAAGAGAAACTCCATGAAACAAATCGTACTAATCAATACCTATACTGCACCACTTTTCCTATTATAGTAATTTCGCACGCAGGTAGTAAAACAATTATATATCTTGTAATAAAACTATCAGCAGGACGCAAGGCGACCCCGGCATTGATATACTAATAAGGAAAACGATGTATTTGTAACTAAGTACTACCATTTTGTTTATGTTCTTTATTGTTTAGTGATGGGAAATGTCTAAAAACGGTATCGATTTATTCGACTGATAAGAAGCTATCCGAAATGAATCAATGAATGAACATGAGAACCGCTGACAGAATCAAGTAGGCAAACCAAACTAAATACAAAACAAAATTCCATTTTTCTTTCATGGTTGTAACAGTTTAAAGAAAATAACTCTTTTTTATATTCCATTTAAATAATAAAATGAAATACAATCGGTGTACAACCCATTGCATTTACAAAATTACGTACTTACCTTATACAAGTCATCATCTGCCTAGCCTTTTCCCAACTGTGTTGGGGTCGGCTTCTAGTCTTACCGGATTACCGGTAGAGGGGGTCGTGGCTAAATAATAACAGCCGCACGGGCCAATCGAAAATTAAGCTACGCTTACTGCGGTTGATGGGTTACCATCCATTACATATAGGAAATCACGTTAAGCAGTTTGTTCCGGCTCTCATTCGTAGATCTTTGACAGTCGTTATGGGTAGTCAGAAGCCCAAAAGTCTGACAACAAGTCTTACCCAAGGGGTGTCGTAGTACCTACCCAGTAGCTGGGTTGTGGAGGGCAGATAGGCAGTCGCTCCGTATAAAATACCTACTGGTAGTCGGCTGTATTCGGTTAGACTGGAAGCCGACCCGACCACAACATAGTTAGGAAATGGCTCGGCAGGTTAATTTTTAAAAAAACCTTAGGTAAGTAGATACTTTTCTACAAAAGCATACTTAGGAAAGATGAATAAACATCGATTCGATCGATCGATTATACATTCAATATCGTCCAAACTCTACATTCAGTATGATAACAACAGTGTATTAATTATTAATATTGGTAGTGCTAATACTAAGCACATAAATAATAGAAGCAATAAATGTTCACTGAATCATTTAGATTAGATAGATTTTGCTCCATATTTTCCTTATGCAATAACACTTTGTTATGGAAATTTATCGTTTTAGGAAAGGTATAGATATATATATACAGGCTTTTTTTTTGCGGATGGGAAATCATCAAATTACCCCTCCAGCTCTGGGTGTAGAAGGGAGTGTCAGAATGTTACTGACTAAAACCCACCCGTGTTCCTTCCTTAGCCCTTTATGTTCCGTGCTAGCGGTAACCCTTTCGGACAATCCCGCTGACCCCGGCAGTCTTCGGCCCTAACGGGCCCCTTCAAATGATGCTGACATCTCTTTGAGGCGCGTGTGGAACACGTACCTACGCGCCGTCCGGCACGGGCCTGGTCCTGATCGGACATCTGGCAGGCACATCGATGCACAACCTGTTTCCATGGATTCAGAACTGGACCTGGATTCTGGACCGTCCTGCGTTGACATTTTTCGTCGGTTTTTTTTTTTTTTTTTTTTCATCAACTGCCTAGCCTTTTCCCAACTATGTTGGGGTCGGTTTTCAATCTAACCGGATGCAGCTGAGTACCAGTGTTTTACATGAAGCGACTTCTTATCTGACCTCCACAACCCACTTACTGCGTAATACCCTTGGTAAGACTGGTTGTCAGAATTTCGGGCTTCTGACGACCCGTAACGACTGTCAAAGAACCACGAATGACAGCCGGGACCAACAGCTTAACGTGCTTTCCGAGGCACGGGGGGTTTTGGTATGTAAAGATGGTCACCCATCCACGGACCAACCGCGGCAAGCGCAGCTTAACCTGATCGATCGACCTGTGTGGCTGTTATTACTTAGACACAAGCCCCTTAATTATTATTAAACACTATATCTATTCCCATCCTCAAAAAAAAAAAAAAAAAAAAAAGCCCCTTTATTTTTTATTTATTAATTGCTTAAAAAAGTTATTGAACTTTTTTAGTGCTGTTCCATACATTTTGGTTCGGTCAAAATGTATGGAACAGCACTAGGAAGTGGGGGATGGTCGAAAAGAACTGATTCTCAGCCTAGTTTGATTAAATGACTTTGATTGAATTACTAGCAGCGCCCCGCGGTTTCACCCGCGTAAGTTTCGATCCCGTGGGAATATCGAAATAAAAAGTATCCTATGTGTTAATAAAGGAAATGGTCTATCTATGTGCCAATTTTCATTCAAATTTGTTCAAAAGTTCACGCGTGATTGAGTAACAAACATCCAAATATCTTTACAAACTTTCGCATTTATAATATTAGTAGGATAACAAATTAATAAAAAGGGTACACGTTTTTAGTGTTAGGTTGTAAATTGTAATTGTTGTGTCTTTGTGAATAAATAATAACCCCCCTCGGTTTTTGTCGGGGGTTAAAAACACAATACCTGAAAAAAAAGGTAAAGGCAAAAATACGTAAAATAACAATTATTTTATTCTATACCTACGTCTATTGTTAGTTCAGGGTTATCCTCGTATCTGTCCTATATCATTTTCCTGAACTTTCTTCGTGAAATAACTACACATTTTTTATGAGGGGTTTCGCGAATATTTTGAAAAAAGTCTTTTGTTCCACGTACGTAGGTACGTGGTAATTTTCAGTAGCTAAACTATGATTTTATAATACTAAAATGCTTTTTTTTTAAATTGGGTTTCAATAAAAAAAATAAACAGATTTTTTTGCTGCTTAAATTGTATTTTTTTGGACGCTAGATATTATTGGGCATTTATCAATCTCGTCAAAAATAACGTTTAATTTTTAATTTAACGTTTAATTTCCTGACAAGCCTATATAAAGAAGGATGCCCATTTTTCACCTGACAATGTATAGAAATGAAATAAATATTAAAATTCAGCTAATTTAATTGTACATTCATTACGCTAATCACAATTTTAAAAGAAGGCCAGGAAAAAAATATTTATTAATTATTCTTTAAGCTAACTCTACGTCTTATTACCTTATTTTGAGCGCATCTCAATTACCCTGAACCACAGATATAGATATACCTAGATAACGCAAGTATCACGAACTGTATAAAAACCAAGCGTGCCATATTTTTGACTACCTACTATGACGTCACAAGCTCGCGCTCTCGCTCACACTTACCCAGCCAGCAGTACAAAGGACTGAGCGCGAAAGGGGCGGCTTACGATTTGTAATCATAAGTTGGTGCAATTTTTTGGCACGCGAAGTAGTTACTCTTGCGTTATCTAGGTATATCTATATCTGTGCCCTGAACGCATCCAACGACTCATTTTTTACAATGTTCCGTTTTGCACACTGCTTCTTGACTTTATTCAACTCTTTTTCTGAGTTTTATATATTATCTTGAGTTTTATTTAATCAATAACTATTTTTTATTAGTCTATGCATAGTACAGATCAATTCAAAATAACATGATAATTAAATAAATTAATTATGCAGATTATAATTGAGTTCGCACCTTTTTTAGATATTTTGACAGCTCTGCGACTTCGTTGTTGCGCTTCCGTCTCGTTGTGTATTGTGCCATTTTGTGTGTGTAACTACTGAGATGGGCTAGGTTTCAAGACAATATCTCTGCTCCAGCAGAATTTCTGGATGACGTAGTAGGTAGGTATATATGTACTGCAGTCAACGAAATGGGTAGGCAAGTGATCACTTTTGACAATACAATAGCAAAGTTAGCAAAGGCAAATCCTAACCTAAAAAGTAACATTAATATTTTTTGGCTTTTATAGACTTTAAATCGTAAAAATGACTATATGACATTATTTTCTAATCTTACAGGTACTCTTTCTGCTATACCTTATAACTATACATTAACTTTCATTATCAGGTTTTTAAATGTATGGAAAGTGGGCATTGTTCTTTATATTATTACCACTAATTAATAACAGTATCTTCTTCAAACACTTGTAGCGCCTGCGCGGGTTGTCACCCGTTCACGTGCAGTCACATGTAGGTACATGTGAGTAGCTCTCAATAGATGCACTACGACTAGATAACAGACCGCCATAGCCATTGTTTATGTATACGAGTCACAAGAGGGTCAATGTCTCGTGTTTATCATCGTAAATATTAATTTCATTTTATTCTTCTATTTATAAGACTGGAATGAGAAAAAAACGTATGCGATCGGGGGACAACCCGTCAGAAACGAAGATTCTAACGTGATACCTACTCGCACACAGTCTCGTAAGTACCTAATACTAAAAAAAAAAAGACAGAGGGGAGAGAGAAAGTGAATTATACGCGATTTTAATACACAGCCATCTAGTATAAGTTTTAGAAGCTTTCATTAAGTTTTCGGCATCTTGGATTTACGTTTGACCCCACTATCGGCCTCCTTACCCTCGAAAACCTTGAAAACGATACCCATGACGAAAAATTTCAAAGCTTTCGCAGCCGCTATTTTGCATTTAAATTTTGACCTCACTATTGGCTTCAGCACCTTCGTAAACCATGAGCCATTTGCAAATTTTCGCAGCCGATATGTTGGGTTTTCACTTTGACCTCACTATCGGCTTTAGCACTTTCGATAACCATACCAAAACTATCTCTCTCTATCTTTGTCTCAAAGACAGAGAGAGAAAGTCGCATGGAGTCGCAAAACGCTTTTTCGTTACGTGACGATTTCTACCAGTTTACTCCTAACACAAGCCGCGATATAGAACTTCTTTCCAAAAACGCTATTATGCTGCAGCAGGGTCGTTATGGTCACCAAACTGCTCATCGATACTCGAAGGGATCCCTAACATTAGTAGAAAAAGGATTACGAAGGGTTTAGCAGGTAGAAGCCCTACGAAACCTTCCGTCTACTCTAGGGCGAGATAGATTACCCCATAAAACAAATGGTGTGTAGATACCTACAACGATTATGTCGAAATGAGTGATATCGTCAGCGATTATGCATTCAAGGAAATTCGCATAAATAAATCTGATTATTTCTCTCTGATTACATAATAAAAAAACCAAACTTTTGGGATCCCCCGTGAGAAAGTCTTATTAATAATTTTGTTATGTGCCCGTTTCCGGCAGGCCCGTAGCCACTATAATATTGCCTGCCTTGATAAATTTTCTCGATATAAGTTCGTTTGTGCGCGGAGAAGTTAATATCTGTGATATTATTTCAGCAGTTACTTAAACTTACGCCTTTTTCCTATGCAGAAACTACAAAACCCCGAATGCACGATCCTAACATTCACCCCTTGTTTCGTTGGTTAATAGTACATTATGATACATGTGTGCTATGTTGATCATTATGCTCGAGGCGGTATTATTCGCGCGAGCCGCAGGCGAGTGCGATAAGAAAGCCGAGAGTCTAATGATCAATGCACACGCGTTTCATACGACGTTTTTCAACACACTTGCGAGGAAAAAAACAGACTTGTATCGTTAAATATTAACTTGTTTGGAAAATGGCGCGCTAGTTTTGTTTTTCCGCGCGCCGTGCTAGCCAGCAGCAGCACTAGCGATGCGCGCGCAGGTGTAAATAAAAGCACCACAGACTTCTTAGACATACTACGTAAAAAGCACTGAATTTTAAATATATTAGTCTGAGGCACTGACAAAACCTCTATACAGCCTATAGAAAAAATATAATAAACACAAAATAATGTGTAGACTGATCGTAGTGTTGTCATATGTCAAATTGTAGTTTAGTTAGTATGGAATTAGAAAATACTATTGGCATAGAAAAATATTACATTAGTTCATTGAGAATCCACAATAATAGAACGCCATTCAGGGTCTTTTCCGTTTGGTTTCGGAAGGGACCACGGACAATTTAAGGTGGATAATTATTAAAATCGTAAGTCTGTACACGGGTAGTCTATGGGTCGATTATACTAAGAGATCGCTGGATGTCCTGCGTGTTCAATATAACAATTCGTTCAGGATGTTGTCGGGGTTGCCTCGTTACTGTAGCGCGTCGCACATGTTTGCGCAAGCCCGTACCGACGGCTTCTATTCAGTTATTCGTAAGAAAACTGAGTCGCTACTGAGGAGAGTGAGGGGCAGTCATAACAGCATCCTGAGGACTGTAGCGGAGAGCTTTGGCTCTCCGATTTTCAACATTTTGTGCGGATTTTGATTTATACTAACACTAGGCAATATGTTATTTTTATTTTGTTACTAACACTAAGTATATGGATTGTGTAAGTATTTGTAATTTTTATCTGTCGTTGTTTTATATGGGTCTCGGACCAGAAATAAATGAATATATTATTATTATTATAATTAAAATTTTCTTACATTTTTTTGTAATTTGCAGGTCAGTATCAGGTTGTATCTTGATCAAATATGATTCGCGACTATAATGTATATGTATTTACATAATTATAATCATTAGAATAGAATCTTTCAGGTTAGATTTTTTCCCTAAGAACTTTTCCATAAGAAAGATGTATTAATGATTCGAATGATTATCATTCTGTAAAGACGTACCTGTTATAGTCGCAAATGATATTTTGATCAAGACACAACCTGACACTGACCTGCAAAAAACCTAAGAAAATTTGAATTTCGTGAACTACCACTGCGCATTCACCTTAAATTGTCTGTGGTCCCTGCGCATTCACCTTAAGGTAAATAAATTAATTTTGGGACCAAGGACAATACAGACTATTTAAAAAAAAAGTGAATTGATGAGATTAAAAAAGCGCGCATCTCCGACTAGTAAATAGTTATCTGTGGAAATAAAGCACTTGTGGATTAAAGTAAAGAAAAAGCACGCGTTTTTAATACACTGCATTATGGACCCAAAAGCGGTTCAATAAGAGCCACTTTACGAGCAAGTGTGTTGAAAATAATATTAATAGTATCCGAAGTCGTGCCTCGTCCGTAATAATATTATAACATATGAAAATTAGTGTCATATGTAGTAGGTAATGTAAAAGCATAAATCACTTTCCTCGTTAAATAAAATTTCAGAAAGTGAAATCTTTCATTCTTTTTATTGGTTGTGGGTGTCGTAACCTAGATATTCAAATCTAGGCAATCATTTATATAAGACAATGAGTGCATTCACATCTGGCGTCATTGAAAGCGTCAATTTAGTCGTTTAGGCAATGCTGAAGCTGAAATTATCAGACACTTGCTGCGAATTGGAAGAGGTATCATTATGCACTGCCTGTTATTTTTAGATCATTGGGAACGGCTTTCGGACTCAAAATCTTTCGAACTGTTTGATCCACAATCCACATAAAAATGGGAACAAAAGTACTTGAAAATCCTACTGGACACACTAGTGGAACAAAACAATTGAACCAACAGACCAAAATCATCAAAATTCGTATTTTTTTTTTTTCGGTCGTTACCGATTTCAACATTTCGGTGTGCACAGCTCTAAGCGAATAGTAAACATCGAGCAAATGTCAGTACAATTGATGTGCATTCAGTTGCGCCATTCGATGACGTCACATCACAAGGATAATAGTGTTCACCTTGACCTTAGGCTAATGTCAGCTCGGCGCCTGCGCGTCCGCGCGTGCCCGCACTTATGTAACTATTTGTGATAAGCTCTTGCACAGGAAATGCGGCTTGCATACAGCTTGCATTACGTCATCTGCGCTTATTTTCATTAACATAACGCGAATGTAATTCCCAAACATAGCTCGCAAAATATGAGTGTACTAGGTACACACCTAGTACACTCACATTTTGCGAGCTATGTTTAAGTCCCATATAACTCCGGGCTGCTACTGAAAAATTCTGGCTGGAAA
Organism: Mesoligia furuncula; assembly: GCA_916614155.1. NCBI lineage: Eukaryota > Metazoa > Arthropoda > Insecta > Lepidoptera > Noctuidae > Mesoligia > Mesoligia furuncula. Next base: position 11,876,311 of record OU744803.1, on the reverse strand, counting down.
AATCCAAAAACTTTGGGAATCAAATCCATGGCCACATGGTCAGCAGTAGCGAGCACTAGGCCAACAGAATCCTTTATCTATGTTTATGAGGGATAATTTATGGCAATCTTTCAGAAACTCATTGAAGCGGACTTTTCAAGGTTTTTGTTCAGCAGTGAACGTTTACGGGCTTATAATCATGATGCACTTCTCAATGTCAGCTTACGTTTTACTAGTAGTTTCAAGATCTATTATTATTTTACGGAGTTCCTATTCGTACAACTAGACATCAGAGGGGCAATTCCGGTAATTTTAAGAATTGTAATTTTAAGGTAAAATGTGAATGTACAGTCAACAAAAGAGATAAGTACGCAGGACCGTCGGATATAGTTGAAGTTTAGTAAGAAACCGATGGATTATTACTACTTTTTTTTTGTCATGGCTTTTACTAAACTTCAACTATATCCGACGATCCTGCATACGTATCTCTTTTGTTGACTGTACATTCACATTTTAATCTCACTCAGTCACAATCTGTCAAAAACTGTATAGCGTTTAAGTAAGTACCTGTTTTTTTGACATTTGATTTTCGCCGAGATGAGACTGAGACTAGATTCTGACCGTTTTTAATTAGGGGTAATAATATGCTATATAATTATTAGCTATGTTAGACAAGTTCCTACTCTTACGATATGATAAAATTATTGTAGATGCTGATAAAAGCTCCGGCTGGTAGCTTTTTCCAAGGCAAAAGGAGGCTCTTATTTTTTGGCATTCGTTTTTTTTTCGCATTGCGGAAAAGTATAACTCACTCGATGCCCGTAACTATTTTCTTCTGTTTCCGAGTTCCAATACCTATTCGAGTGAAGTAGGTGAAAAAAGAGGCAAAGTGCAAGCATGGTCAGTTTTTATTCTTACATTCTGCTAATGTGTGTCGGTATGTGAAAATCCGTAACGGCAGAATTAATTTATCTGTCCTTGCATAATTTGTAGCTAACTAAGTATATTGATTTTATTCTACGTTCATCGTTTTCACATTTAAGTAATTGTATACAAAATATTGTAAAACATTTTAAAAGAGTAACACTATGGGATTTCTTGCTCATTCTCCTCGCTCCATACAAAACTACCTTTTGGACGCACCAATTCAAAAGTAGCCTACATGAAATAAATAAATAATTTAACTTTGGTAAAAGGGCGTTTTTAGTAAACGTTTCACTATACCTACTCTTAGTGGTATAGTTTAAGACCCACCATACCACCAGTGGTATGGTTGGTCCCATGTGGTTGGTCCGCAATGAGAAACAATTTTGACTTCTAAACTACTTAATGCAGTATTTTTCCAGTATGTTTTCTTGCATGCAATGACCTTATTGCATAATAGGAGTAGGCTATTGAATTATTGATTCACCGAAATTAAAATATAACAAAACATATTTATTTTACATATTTTCATGAACTCTGTTAATCTCGGGTTAAGGTTATAATAAACATTATGTTTGTCGAATCATATAATTGAACACAAAGCATATCCACTCGAATCATAATTAAGTGGATATGAGGGAGATGCTTAATGTGTTTGTACTAACGAATAAATAAGCGTTTTAGTTTTACTAAGAAAATTAAAGGCAACCATAGCACTAGCACTATGGTCTGTGTGGTGCCGGACTTAAAGAATAGCACCACCCCATACTTCCCGTGGGTGTCGTAAAAGGCGACTAAGGGGCGTACCGGACAATGGGCAGCAGCGTTCTCTATGCATTCCACTACCATACCATACTGCGATCGTCAACCCGCCTGCCAAGCGTGGCGATTATGGCAAACCCCCCGCCCCCTTTTGGGAGAGGCCTGTATCCAGCAGTGGACGTCTTTCGGCTGAAATGATGATGATGATGATGATAGCACTATACCTTAGAAATCGGATGGTATGTAGGTAATACCCAAGGTTTCTCCTCCGGCAAGGTTCTACATTAAGCGAGTGTTACGACGATGAAAGTCAAAGTGATGTAGGTACTTAAGTAATTTTCAAAAATACCATAGTTATGACAGTCAGAAAATATCGCAATGTAACTTAGTTTTATTGGTCCATGCAAATACTGAGCAAGTTCAAAAAAGGACTTTGACCTTTTTTTGAAAATACTTATTAACTGAAGGATAGCAGGCAGTGTTGGGTGTAATCACCATTTTTTTAATAAACATAATACTACCTGTTATTTGCCTACAATGCATGATTAATAACAGAACAAACCAAATTAAATAAATATTCAATTTAATAATCCTCTTTTTGCATTTTCCTTGTCATCACTATTTCAATCAAAATTAAAAACTAAAACTAATTCAGTCGATTATTTAAATTTTTTAACCGACTAAAATTAATTTAATCTACAATCAAACTAAATTTACACTGATAGTAGGTACTTATTATATAATTACGAATCATCAGAATATCTAACTGAAGCATACCATGCATACTATAAACTAAGGGCGCCACAAATCAAGAACGAAAGGTACCCTGGTTCAACGCTGAACTTAGTAAACTACACCAGATTCCCTTCTGGAGCTTTAAAAAGAGACCCATTGATACTTATATACGGACAAAAAGCAAATCAGAACTGACAGGAGAACAGCATGGCATAACTCATACACAGAACCGAACTGATTATCTTAAAAAAAAAGTGGAAATTGACGACACTACAATTACCACGATTCTTTGGAACTACCCTAACCCTATCAACTGAAACCAATACCTGAGCATCTTTTTGGACAAACAAAATTAGGCAAAACGTACAACTACATCACTACAAAAGCCAGCATAGCCTTCTTTCTTTCAGTCGCTTGCTCTGGCACAGGACAGAGCAAGCGACTGAAAGAACTGGGGAATTAACCCCAAAGTCAAATGGTCAAATCCCCCAATTCCTGCTTGACAAGAATTGGGGGATTAACCCCAAGGTCACTTACTGGCTATAGAGGAAACTGTTGCGCATGTGCTGTTTGAATGCGCAGGCGTCACCAGATTAGAACAGAAACTTTCGGGTCACCCAGATATATTACAGATGTTCTTAACAGATCAGGAGTACGTATCTTGGTCTGTTCTGGGGCCGTCGGTGGTTTGGACTAACCTGCGCTTGTTGGAACAACGACCGACGGCCGCCTTGGCCCACGCATAATGATCCACCTGAAGTACTAAGTGTGGACACCAAACCCTCTAACATAAAACATAGAGTAGGTACGGACACTTACGGAATATTTTATTGAGTCGGATAAGAAAGAAAATATTTTTGTTCTACCAGCAGTCGAAGAATATGTTTTGCTTATTTTGAGCACGTTCAGTAATTTCACAATTTTATAACAACCTTGCGCGTGTAATGTGTTATTATCACTATCAGAAGTTTCAACCATTCATAAATATTAGTGATACTTCAAGATCAAAGTGGCGGCAAATTGTAAACATAAATAAGATAATAATTTTAAATTTGTGTAGTTTACTTACTCCAATGTTACCCACAAAATTGTAGGTACCTACGTACTTCTGTATTTTTCTCGATTCTTGATAAAAAAACTATCAATTTCTCATTTATTTAAAGTTATCGTGCAATAAGTGCTGTAGCCATTCAGCCACATATAATAAAGTAAATGTTTTATTGTGGTGATCATTTTCACATGACATAATAAAAAGCTTATCACTGAAGCACAATATAAAACTTTCCATCAGGAAGGTACCAGAATACACACAAGTAACTGGCACGCAAATAGCGTCACAAGGTCTCTATCAGCTTAGGCTGAATTTCAAGCTCATAATTTTTAATTACACACGTATCTACTTGCTACTGAAGTCTTGAGGAGAAGGAGATGGAACGTGCACCTGCAAAAGGTTTCTAAGAAAATGATGACATCATTTTCTTGTTTCAGTATCTACAAAAGTCTTCATTTTTTCATCATTTTTCTTTGGACATCGTCATCATCATCATCCACAGCCCGGCTTCACCCCTCTTCTCTTGTGCCAATCCCCAAGATCCTGTGCCAGCCTCACTCAAGTTTTGCCCGTGATATCCCATCTCGCCGCAGAACAACAGACATCTCGTCTTCCATTCCTTGAACGCTACTCTGTCACAGTCTTACTCCACCGGTCATCACTGCGCCTTGCCAGGTGTCCTGCTCAACTCCATTTGAGTTTCATAATACGTTTTCCGATATCGAAGACCTTCGTATATCTTTGTATCTCAACGTTTTGAACTCGGTCTATTATCTCATAAGCATGAAATGCTCCATGGCTCTCTGTGCAACTCTTAGTATGTACACAGCCTTCTGCGTGATTGTCCACGTCTCAGCGCCGGACGTCATGGTGGGCAAAACAAACTGGTCATAGAGGGGGGATTTCAGACATTGTGGAATTTTAGCTGATCTCAGGACATCAGCAAGTTTGTATCTATTGCAGTTTCAATTGCAATGGGAAACAATACGGGGGCATCCGGATACTCATTATTTGAATGAAGAACAATTGAATTGTTAAGTCCGAGTTATATTTTCTATCCGTTTTCCTCTGATAGAGACAGATTGCGTGTCAACGAGAACCAAACGTGTAACCTAATGACTTTTATTGTTTTCGATATCTGAATGCAAATCTTGATACTGTTCAGGATTGTCTCTATAGAGCTCTTATTTTGCTCTGCATTTTTTTTTGCACTAAGTAGACCTTGCTGTGAGAAATCTCAATTGAAAAACAACATTACAGTATATATCATGAACTTAGCGATGGAAAGTTCAAAACCCTCATCAAACGTGTCCTTATTAAAAAAGCATATTATAAGATTAAATACTACGTTGAAGACAAGGTAGTTTGGCAATAATTCCTTCTGCACATGTGGCTTCCCTGGCACCTCATTAACGGCATAACTATGTAAATGTCTATTAACTGCTCTCAAATTACGATGTTTATTTTTTACATACTTCTTTGACATAATCTTTTTATTATTTGACATTATATACAGACTATTCTAACTTTTCACCTCTTTATTAGTGGTTCTAATGGCAATCATATCACTTGGTTTTAGTAGGTTTTTATATTTTATTTATTCATCTGATAGATTCTTACTTTGTAAATGTGAGGACCTTGTAGGCCTTGTAGACTTTAGATCTGTAGATATTTTTTTTATTATAACAAGTAACTGGTACTTGTTAACAGGCCTACGCTGACCTCCCATACCTATTGTAATTTGAAAACATTGTATAAGCCAATTATTTTGAACAAGAGTAACCGTGGAGTTTCTTGCCGGTTCTTCTCCATAGGAAACGACCAATTGGAACCGTGCATCTAGCTTCCGACGTTTCATAAGTGCCCATGTAGGCTTATGTGAAATAAAATATTTTGATTTTGTTTTTGATTTTTTTACCAAACTGCACAACAACACCTCGTCGTCCACCATCTTGTCATCGCTACCTGTTTAAGGTGATCGGTCTATCTAGTTGGGGGCCATCCCACACTACTCTTGCCGATATCAGTCTTCACGAGTAAATTACACTAGTGCGAAAAATATTAAAATGGTGAGCAATTTGCAGTGTTTATTTTCTTGCTCTTACATTTTTTACTACCCAATGCATGTTTTATACAAATGGTTATTTTGTTGATAATAACAGGCTCCAACTGCCTAATATCAAGGCCAGTATGAATGGCTGTCAGTTAGCACCGCTGCGCAGGCGCAAGTCCCACGTTACATGATCGTTCATCCCCTTCAACCTTGATAATTAGTTTCGGATGACAGGTTTACACGTGGCAAGCTTAAAGGGACGTTCCACAAAAAGTATGCTATAGAAAGGATATTATAAATACTGCCAGGATATTTTTTTCTAAAGATTATTAAATTAATTATATTACACGAGCGGACAAGATGTTACTATTTATACTACATAAGCGTAAGTAGGTACTGTTAAAAAGTACATAAGTACTTTCTTATCCATTTCAGGTTCGAGGGTTTCATTGGGAGACGGTCACCTAGTTAACGATTATTTAATTTAATTAGATTGATGTTTAAACTTCAAAGAAAATTGCGTAATCATTCACTAATGAATTGATGTCTAACAATCTGTGGGTCGGCCACACTATCTGAAGCTTGCTGGCTTTTCCAATTTAAGCAAAACAAAAAAAGATGGAATAGATACCACCAACCTACTTTATAATGTAAGAAAACAAACAATTGTCGGTATCACAACACTGAAACAAAACATGAGCTAAATAAGTATGACTGAATGAAGACGTAATACAAATATTATCAGTTAGAGTAATGAAACTCCACCTTAAAACCTTGAACTTGTGTAGTAAGGTCAAGCGCCACGTGATTATGAAACACAGTCAATAGGGGCTCCCTTCCGACCTTTGAATTCATTTCAAATTACGAGGTCATCATCATAAAAGGGACAACCAGTTTTATCAAAATAGGTATTATATAATCTATAGAATGTTTTATGAGCACATAAAAAGGCGAAGGGACACCCCTATTGGTTCCTAAAGCGTGTACCATAAACACGAGAATTGAATGTTGAAGCCTACAATGGTCCTCAGTTATGCAAATCGCAGAGTTATACAATCCATTCAGTGCGAATTTGAATAGGGAACGATAAATACTTTTTATTATTTTTTTAGTTATGGGCCTTTTGAATTTGCAGGGTTGTCACTAAATAATGCGAATTGTAGGGACTGTAGTCTGAAAAGACGATCATTGAACACATTGAAAGGCAAGTCCGGACTGAGGTATTTCCTATACCTCGGCAGATTCATAAAATTAAGAATGAGTAAGTAGGTACTAACGTAGGTAGTTAGTTAGGTTAGTATTTCTGCTTTCACAAATTCAAACAAACAAACAAATTAATTGCACCCATTTATTAAAATAAAGACAATAAAACAGCAGTTAACAAAAAAAAACTTAGTAGTAAAACTAATTTAAAATTATATAACGATGTCTGCACAGGGTCATGAACACTATTGTGTATCTATCTAGCATAAGTGCTAAATAGATAGATTATCTATAAAGTAACTGGAAGACAATTCTTTAAACATTATCTACTAGTGTAGCAAATACCTTCTCGATTTATCATGGTCGATTATATACGTGCTTCTCGTTTCTGACCGTAAGAAGATAATTCAAAGAAAATAATAGCAAATAGTAAAGTACAATAGTTTTTCATATGCACTAGATGACCCCATGCAGCCGGCGGAAACCGACTTCTATAAATAATGTTTTTATCGAAACGAATTAAATGACTTAATGAGTAATTAATGATTTAAAAACTTCAGTGTAGTTTTTATGATGTTCTGTTCGACAAGAATCAAAGTCATTTTCGAGGTCGATCTCATTCGTCTCATACGTTCCGAAACTTCTCTTTGAGGAGTTAATTAAAGTAATAATTTCACTTAGATACAGCAACAATGTTTGCACAACAATGTTGTTTGTTTGTAGCTAATTATTAGGCATATGTACAATAGTACCTATATATACAACCCTTGTATACTGTGTTTGAGATTAAACAATAGTTTTGCTAAAGATATTACAATACGGTTTCTAGGAAGTATAGCGGTGAAAGTTTCTAAGCCTTTGAATAACGATCAAATCCAAGATATGTGTTGAGAACCAACCTATTTGGCGGATACAAATGGCTTCCTAAAGCTAATATTGCTGCAAAAATCTTAATCAAAAGGCGGATGTGACTTTTATAAATTTTGATAACAATTGTAAAACTAGACTAAAGTAAAAGTATGAGGTAATAATAGTATGCTAGTATTAGCCACAAAATAAAAACAAAATGTACCTTTAAATAACCTATTCCCAAAAAGTAAAAATAAAACCTACCAATGGGTATTAAAAGTAAAGCTAATAAAGTTGTGGTACCGAAGCAGCACAAGATAGGACAGAAATTTATCACTTCAAATTACATACTAATAAAATTATTGTCGACGCGACGTTAGAACACAAGTGTGACGTTGATTTTATACCTCATTGCCCGTTTTCTCAAACAAAAATTTAAAATAAAAAACGAAAATGCAAAAGTTTAGTAGTATGCTAGTAGGACCCACAAAATAAAAATAAAATGTACCTTTAAATAACCTATTCCCAAAAAATAAAAAGAAAACCTACCAATGGGTTTTAGAAGTAAAGCTAATAAAGTAGAGGTACCGAAGCAGCACGAGATAGGACTGAATTTTATCACTTCAAATTACATACTAATAAAATTATTGTCGACGCGACGTCAGAACACAAGTGTGACGTTGATTTTATATCCTAACGCCCGTTTTCACGAACAAAAATTTAAAATAACAAAAGAAAATGTAAAGATATAATAGGTAGTATGCTAGTAGTACCCACAAAATAAAAATAAAATGTACCTTTAAATAATAAAAAAATAAAACCTACCAATGGGTTTTAGAAGTAAAGCTAATAAAGTTGAGGTACCAAAGCAGCACAAGATAGGACTGAAATGTATCACTTCAAATTACATACCAAGAAAATTATTGCGCGACGTTCTAACGTCGCGCAATAATTTTCTTAGTCTAACACAAGAGTGACGTTGATTTTAAACCCTAATGCCCGTTTTCTCGAACGAAAATTAGTGAGAAGATTGGTTGTTGCTTTATTTTTTTCTCCTTTGTCTCTAATTTTCATATGTCAATGTAATGAATACATTTGCATGGTTACTCAAATGCCAATTTTTAGATGTTAATTAATTTGCATTGTAAGTGACAGTGCTGTTGGGGTGCTTATTCTAAATAAATAATTCAGTCAACCAATCCCAGCAGGTTAGTAGCGCTTGACACTTGGTTAGCTAATTTTTGTGTTGATTTTCGCTTCAGAAACCGGGCCCAAGTCATGGCCCGTTTCAACTCCTCCGGATGGATGAGTTGGAAAACGAGTCATGCAGATAATTTCAAACAAATTCTATTATTTTTCCAACTTATCAATAAATAATCCTATCCGAAAACTGAAACAAGCCCTTGCACTTGCCCCCGCGCGTGATTGTTTACATACAAATTCAATAAAAGCGTGCTTCCTCACGGGTCTGCCTCAATTTCTCACGCCCCGCCTTACACTTATTGTTGAATTACATTTTCAAATTGGTAAAGCACAGTTTGTAAGGAATAGGAGCATGAGTTGCTCCCAGTACTCCTTCTAACGGAGGAATATGTTCTCCTTCTGGCATACTAAATTCGAAGTTGTTCATGATATTGGAGAAGAAGAGGAAGAGTTCCATTCTTGCTAGGATGTTCCCGATACACATACGTTGGCCTGTTCCGAATTGCATGAAACCATCGGTAACAGTAAACTTGCCTTCTCTGATGAATCTTTCAGGCTTGAAAAGTTCTGGCTCCGGGTAGATGTCTGGGTCCATGTTCATTTTGTGGATCAGTGGTATGATGTGAGTACCAGCTGGGACGGTGTACTTTCCAATTTGCCAATCCCTGTAGAAAGAAGAAAAAAAAAACTATCTTATTCTGACTTAAATGAGGGCCCTGGGCTCCGAGTGCCCACTTAGTTTTTCGAGACATCGCCAAGCGGTTGGTCGACTCTTCACGCGGCCAGAGGACTGGCCTATTTTTTGGCCAAAGAATCATCATTGCCATACAACGTCGCAATATATATGCCCTTTGATATTTCTCCTCCTTTTCATATACTTACACAATTACACATATAATTAATGTTTGAAAATTTTAAGACTGTTAGCTTTTTAAATTATATAAATATTATCTTGGAAATTAAAACTATTGATTATTTAATAAATATTTATGCAGGTACCTATTTAATTAATCGTTGTTATTTCTGTAGGTACTCATTATTGTCTATGAGATCTAGGCATGGTAATGACTAAATAGGTTTATTTAAAAAATCATAATATTTTAATGGCGGATTAATAGACAACTAATAAATACGACTTAATGTTCTTGTAATAGGCAGCACGTTTTGATAATATTATTCTAAACCATTTATTACAATCGATTATTATAGTTATGACAGGTGGCAATAACTACTTATTAAAATTATTGCCAATAAACTGGTTACGGTTAGTCAATAAATATTTGGTATGCATTCTGTTCACACTTTATCTTAAATTATCATCTTAATGTTTCCTGGCAAAAAAATATTTTGATCTGGTAACTAAATCTAATCTCGCTTAATTTAAGTTCTAAATGAAACTGAGATGCATTCAATGTAGTATGACGTATGTAATTGAAAAACTTGACTTGGTAAGTTTGTAAAATTTGTGAGTTTTCATGTAAGGGGCCATCGGACTAGGTTCAGACGCCAGTAGGTACATCAAGCTACCCGAAACTGTAAAATTTTCCCAATCAACTTTGAACCTTATGCTTAGCGATAAAGTTGAAATTCTATTAAAGAAATTTGACAGATTGTAGTAGCTTGATGTGCTGGCGTCTGTACTAATCCGATTCCGAAAAGTGTTTCACTAATTATAATGGGAGGCTACATTATCCCTGAATGTCATGATATGTTTTAAGTTAAATCGAGAAACTTCACGCGAACGAAATCGCGGGCAAAAGCCAAGCTTGTACAAGAATAAATTGGCCTTTTTCGGACAGTGATTAAACTTTGAGCTTTATAGCTCAACGCTAAAGACCATGAAATAACCATAAGTTAAATAAGATGATCATCTTCTCACATAAAAAATATACGCGTCGACTTGAGAACCTGCTCCGTTTTTTCGTTGGTTAAAAATAAGATATTAACTTACGCTGTATTAACATGCGTAGTGCCCAAAGGCACGGTGGACGCCATCCTCAAAGTCTCCAACAGCACAGCCTCAATATACGGCAGTTGCAGGCGATGGGCCATGGTCACCAGTTCACCAGGAGCTACCACCTTCCTCAACTCAGTCCGCACTTTATTAGCAGCTTCTGGGTTCTTCAGCAGCATGACAAAAGTCCAGAGCAGTGACGACAGCGAAGTGTCCATTCCCGCAGAAAATAGATCGTTCATGACTTGCACTATTTGTTTTTCTGAAAATGTTGGTTGTAAGTATTAGAATTTGTTTAAAGTTTTTCTTTATAGAAATAGAAATATCTGTAGGTAGCTAATATAAAAATAAGAGCAGACTCTCTGTTGTCGTATAGTTAAAGAATGTTGGTTTAAATTCATAGAAGGGGGTAAAAAAAAGTACTGGGGATTTACGACCGACAAGGCACGAAGTCCGTCGTTTCGGTCGAAGTTACGGGCGTATCCTACACCGCATCTTCTACGGACATACGATTAGTTAAGGGCCCGAAACAAGAATGAATGACAACACGATTTGTCAGTTATTCCTACTCCAGATATGAAATTGCCCGCCCGAAAAATTGAACTTGGCACGTTTTGACAGATCAACTACTTTCAGACGGGTCCGTATCTTCGTTGACGGACTTAGAGAGTAGAACCCAGGACCGGTCGATTTTGCGACCCTTAACGGGAGGCCTATCTCCAGCCGTGGACATATTTGAGCGGAAATAATGATAATTAATTATGAATGGGTAATTTACCTGGTTCAACGTCAGGGAATATATTCTTCTTATCATTCTTGTCCATGGACTTTTCCTCTTCAATTTTGTCTAGATAGTGGTCCAACAGATCCGCGGGTTCTTTGCGGTCCGTTGAATTAGCGCGTTGTTTAACACGCTCGATTACATGGTCGAGGTGAAACTTGCTAACATCCACCAAATTTCTTTTAATTTCGTTGATTACTACATTTTTGCCCGGAAGTTTCTGAAAAAGATATTCAGTTTATCTCTGCCTGCGACTTCGTCCGCGTGTTTCACCCTCCCCCCATTCACCCTCTTAGGGGTGGAATTTTCGAAAAACCTTTCTTAATGGCTACCTACTCTTCACAAAGAGCACACCCTCTAAATTACATGTCTCTAGGACCAGCGGTTTAGGCTGTGCTTTGATATATCAGTCAGTCAGGACTTCGAATTTTATTTACATAGATCAATTGTTTTATTTAAGAAAATCCTTTCGTAAACTAGAACGGTCTAACGGTTTCAAAGTGCATCGAATGCTTTAGTAAGATTAACGATTTTATATAGGTAGCTGAGTATTAATTGAAAAAGTTTCGTATAAAAGTTGTAAGAGCTATTCAAGGTCCTAATTAAGATCCTGCTTCATTTCTCGTATGCAGTTACTTTTTCCTCAACGGGTTAGCAGAATTTAAGGTGCCTACCTACGCCTATAATTATCCTCAGAGACAAGAGAAATTAGTTGGAATTAAAATCGAGATAAAACATGGATATTGGACACAGAACAGTCACAGGTATGAGTACATTTTTCCTTAAGTTTAATAGACAAAAGGGTAGTAAGAATCGAGATATTTTATTTTATCATCGCCATTTAAGGACGGGAATATTAAAATCGCATAGTAGGTACCTTTGGTGAGACAGAGACATCATAATTATTAAGTAAAATGGTAGGTATCACAAATAAAAACAGCTACTATTTGGACTCAGTATCCGCGGAACATTTTACGTCATCTAGCTTAGACTAAACTTAGAATTGCATATGACATTGAAGAAGTCATTGGTACAGGCGTTGAACCCGCAGCCTTGACCGTTAGCAGTGAGTCTGTGAACCTCCGGGCAACACGACCATTGAGCTCAACGTAGCGTGATGACCGTGTACTAGCGAAAATATAATTATTTTTAATCACATCAGAATCAGTTTCGTCACTGTGAATAGCCATCTGTATTTTAGAATAAATATTCCATAAAGAGGTTTCCAAAATCCAATAAGTGAGGGATTGTTTTCCGATTTCTTCGAAATCACAGAGACCTTTCGGGGCCCATCAGCTACATAGTTAGGCATTAAATTACCTATTAATTAGCGCAACTTACCAGGTAGCCTTTCACGTGTTCACCAATAAGCACCAGCCCAAACAGCTTCATGCCTCTGATCACCCTCTCGTTGAACATGGTGAAGGCTTTGTCATTAGCTTCAAAGCGGAAGCTCATCATCAGCTGGCAAATGACGTTGTGAATGTGTCTTGCGAACAAAGGTGCCGGGTTTATAGCTTGCCCTTTAGCGTCGTTCAATTGTGTGATCAATTCTTCGATTTCCGTCTGAAAAAATGTAACCTTTAGTAATTACCAAAAACACTGTTTCTAAATACCTACTAAAATGTTGGTCTTTAATAATTTCATTGCAAAACTTACAATGATGTCTTTTTCCAAGCGGGTGTTGGGCCAGAGCTTGACTCCGAGAGCCCGGAATTTTTCATGAAGGAACTGACGCTGCCTTTTCCAGAGGACTCCTTCACTTGTGATTATTCCTAAAAATCAATGATAATAAATGTAAAATGTCTGACCGAAACGAATTTTTAGATGTTGTGAAAAGCGTAACGAGTTTTATGATGCAAAGAAGGACAGCATAATGCTACATAAAGAAATACATCAAATAATAAATTATTCTATATTATTAAGTAAGTATATTGTGTTTCTTACCCAATCCTTCCAAAAGATTCATCAACGGAGTATGAGGTCGGCCAGTAGAGTCATTCCTGCTGAAGAACTCCTTCATCAACTTCGTGGAGCCGAGACAGACAGTGAGGTTGCTGCCCATTTGGACGGAGAACACGTCGCCATATTGTTTGGACATGTTCAGATAGACCAGGTGGGGAGGTCTGCGGTTCATGAACGGCAGGATGCCCAGCAATGGGATACCCCATGGTCCTGAAAGTAAAAGAATTTGTTAGTAGGTAAAATGAATACATTTCGTTATTTAAATCGGTACTGGCCTAAATGAAGTATAACATCCTGGGATATAATCCTGCAGGTCATCAGCACACTCTTAACTATGCAAGAATTCTTAGAGACGCTCCAAAATTTAAAAAATTAAATCTTAAGCTGAGTTCGATAACCCCCAAACCCCTCAAACCCCCCAAAGTTCCCCCCAAAGTAACCCCTCAAAGTTTTAAGCTATACTTAGTAACTAGAATTAAATTTCTTGAAGGGCCGAATGCCCTAAAACATGGAGACGAGACGTCGCGAAAATGTTGGCTAAAGATTGCACAAGAAACTACATTGAAATTTAATCTACAACCGATTTGAACCCAGTTGGATCTGTGACGTAAAGCTGAAAGCTTTAAAACATGATGGTACGGAACCCTCGGTGCGCGAGTCCGGTCGCTCTTGACCGGTTTTTTATTTATTTATTGTTTAAATAGATGAATAGATCAAGATACATTGCTACTAAATATAATAATAATCTGCATGATGTATGTCTTTAATAAATGGATTATAAAATAAAATATGGGCACTTACCAGGCGGAAGACTTTTATAATATTTAATATTTTTAAATATTATCCAAAATATTAACGTTGAATACATAAAAATACGTATTTTAACACTCGATAAATAGTTAATTGCTAGTGTTATAAGACAATAATAAAGGAAGCTGGGAAACATCTTTGCTAAGCTTACAAAAGCTTAAAAAACAAATGTAATATTGAAAGATAATAAGTAATTTGTCCTGATTTCAGGATCAGCTGTTTTTTTAGTTACTAGCCAGCCGCACTTCAATGAATTTACAAAACAAATATTTAGCAAGCAAAATATTGTTTGCGTTATTATTGCTCAAATTAAAATTACCAAAAAGGTCTGAAACCTTTTTTGATTTAAATAAAGCACTCAAACCAACTGAATTTTAAATGCAATTTTTATTTGATATTTTTCGTATTAAGTCACTGCGGTGCGAAAACTTGACCCAGTGTGCAGAACACTATCCGGTTTTGAGTAATGATCCAAGGTGCTCTGAGTCGTTTTATATATAGTAGTACTACGCGCCCGCTGCCATTTTTATCTATTACGTGTTGAATTGATTTGCTGATAAATATTCAAGTGAACATCAATGAATACTCGAATATCGTATTATCATTTGCGACACATGTATGGTTATCAAATATGGGTTCGTTGACCTGATTTGTCACCTTTTTGATCGGACGAAGAACTAACACAGTTTATGTAATTTGAATAATCTTTCTAATCGTACGTTACTTTGCGTAAAAATTGCATATCATAACTTTCTTCACTACTGACCTAGTGACCTGAAAAACTTTTGCTGTTGAATAGGGCTGTTTAGCCGTCGAGATTTATTGTTAGCTCAGACACATTTAGGCCATCTAGGGCATTAATGCTGAGAGTCTATATTGGTGCATTTTAGATGTTATTATTTTTAGAAGACTTTAAAAATGCTGTGATAGTCAGTTGTAGCGAAAATCTAAAGTTATTTTTATAGTAAGTTCATTAAACTTGGATTAGGAATGTACCTGCTACATTTTTTTACGATTTTCATTTGAATGTGTTTGTAATTTTCTTTTATTATGTGGCTGTCCTGATTTTACCTTTTTTATCAGTAGGTTAATTTCAAGGTTACCTATTTGAAGAAAAAAATCTGTATTAAACATTTGCGAGCTCATTTATGGACAAGGAATAGTAAGTGGGTCTAACTGGTGCATAGGGTTACATACAAATAAGTAAGTGGTTGTTATTACATAAAAGAATGAATGAGAGAAAATCTGGGTTTTCTTCGTGGAGGATAGGAGTTCTTAGAACTGACTAATCATTGCATTTCAATATGATAAGTACCCGAAGCTGCTGCCAATGATCGAAAGGTATACATGACATATTATTATGATAGAGTACCTACTCAAAGTGCATTGACCTCATTTCAGTACGATCTTCAATGATAAACACTTTACATCATCAACGTCGTAACATATTTGCCCTTGTCATTTGACATTTTGCCTTGATAACTCGTTCTGTGTATTTCTGTTTCCGTATTTATATTTGGCAAATAGATCTAATCTATTTAATTACAAAAACTTGGAAGGCTATCATCATCATTATGATAGTGCCGGGTGCAAGGCTTTTCTTCTTTTTGATATTTTGCCTTTTTATGAGTAATGTCTTTTGTTTATGCTTTCGCTACCTTTTGGTTTTTACTTTTGATTGTCGTTTCAGCCGATAGACGTCCACTGCTGGACATAGGCCTCCCCCAATTTTGGGGGGGGTTTGCCATAATCGCCACGCTTGGCAGGCGGGTTGGCGATCGCAGTATGGTATGATGGTGGAATAAATAGAGAACGCTGCTGCCCATTCTCCGGTAAGATCCTTAGTCGCCTTTTACGACACCCACGGGAAGTAAGGGGTGGTGCAATTCTTTAAGTCCGGCACCACACAGACAACTTCTGATTACAACTACTTTTGATTGATATATAATTATATATACATATATATACTTTGCGTTACTACCAAGAACCAGAGCATTTTCATTTCGGTATTTAATAATGATGTTGGGTAAACTGCGTTCCTAGTGATGACTCGTGATTTTAAACTTCCCCTGATATCCTGTAATAGATATCTTTAGTGCATATATGGTGCAACTAATATTGTCACATTTAATTGACTGGCCAATTAAGAACGAAAACATTAAGAACGCATATTATTATTATTCACTAAGTAGTGTGTGACGTAGGCACTTTACGGGGGAAACCATTAAATGGGGTTAAACAACCTGTGATAATACAGTTGAACTCCTATTGCGGTCAAATACTTTATAACCTATATAAAAACCATAGGTATTCGTACCGACAAACACAAGATAATGTTCCCACGTATTTACCTAAAAAACTGTTGCGCATATATGTCAACAACCTCTATTGTAGGGGAATAAACTATGAAGGTCATCACATAATAACATGTGAAGGACTTACATAAGCAGCTATAGAGATTGGATAAGAGTTTATTGACCTTTATCGTTACGGTTGTATTCCGGGTTGAACGCTCTGACAAGGACGTTCAATCGCACGTTATGCTCAGCAAATTATACACGTGGTCATGCTGTTAATTTATTTTATACCTACCTCACAGTACAATTAAAGTCCATTTTACCTTATCTATTTACACGTCCTAATGACGATGATTAATATAAATTTTGCTACTACTAAAGTAATTAAGGTATCGGTTGATGAACTTTATACAGAATGCAATGTCGTTGGTGGGTCGACCTTGAGAAGTTTTTGTGTAGGTATATTTAGCGATGACCCTGCATGACCAACTCAGGAAGTTCTTTGCACTATTAGATCTGAAGTCAACGTACCTACCTACTGCAAATCTAATCTAACCCCAAATCTTAAAGATAAAAAACAACAATGATCTCCCTGAGTTTTTCTTGGTTTTGCTACTGTATCTAAAAAAGGGAAATCTAATCGAGAATTTCTCGAAATATATAATTAAACAGCTACCTAGATAAGTAGCTGTTTAATTATATATTTCGAGAAATTCTCGTTGATAGCAAACATTTGCAAATATCTTATTAGTTTTGATGAAAAAATATAATTTGATATCGTGTCAAATTAATAAAGCAAATGAAATAAAAACAAGTATGAACACTTCCGTAGTTACTCATTGAGGTCTCGAATGTGCACTATTTTATCTACTTTGCCAATCGATAATCGGATCTAATATCAAAGAAGACCAAATTGAACTCAATTGAATGATTACTTTGATGAAAATTGACGAGATAAAACTACCAGCTGAACAAAAATTGGAGCAATAAATCGATTTCCGAATTCGATACTTGTCACTAGCTGCAATGAACAATTTGAAAAGGATTATAACCTTTAAAGTGTTATAAAATATCTAAGGGCTGATTTTTCAATAATTGGAGGGGCAATTCTCGTAATTTTAAGAACATTCACTGTCTGATTCTTTCCTTTATTTGAAGTTAACATATTTTACTTGGTACTTAGTTTTTAGTGAGCATTTAAATTGTACCCATATCTATCTACTAAACTTCGTAAACAACTTTTTTTTAATGCCTTGAATTGTCATACTGCGATGCGGTTCAGCACAATAATAAATAAATAAATAAATTCATTTATTTCAGCAAGTTTTTACACATACACCCATAGTATTATAAAATTAAATATGAAAAAGATATTAAATTAAATTAAACTAAGTAGAATTACATTAAATTAAACAAAATTGAATTAAATTAAACTAACTACTACTACTATTACTTACTATAATATCTGTGTATGAAAGAGATTTAATAGAATTAAAATACCTTAAAAGGATATCTATACCTAATTAACGACTGTGATTTGAATTGGTCAATTTGCGAACTGGACCATTTGCTAATTGGACAATTTGCGATTTGGACAATTTGCGAATTGGACAATTTGCGAATTGGACAAATTGCGAATTGGACGCTGTGAGAATTGGACATTTCGAGCCCACTGGACATTTTGCGAATTGGACATAATGCGCCCAAAGGATTTTGACAAGTTCTTGACATTAGTTTGTCGCTGAGATGAGATTACGACTAGATTTTAAACTTTTTAAATTACGGGAATTGGTCTTCAGATAACATTACCACCTACCACCACCACCACCACCACCATTGTCACCTACTCATTTAATTTGAGAGCCTAAAGAAAAGTGATATTTATTGACGAATCGTGGCAAATTTGCAAAAATACATGTAAATTGTCTAATTCCATGAATTTTCGCATAGGCTTTATGTTTAATTGTTGCGAATAGGTAACAATATCACGTCCTCGAAGGAATACGTCAACTTACAAGTCACCTGTATACAAAGGCCGTTCAACCCGCAATATTTGCGGGTTGAACGTCTTTGTATAAATTTTATACCTCAGAAAAAAATTATCTGACTGTTGAAAAATCAAGCCTTAATGGGTTTAGCAATTAGATAAAAAATATCGTTAATGAGTTATGGATTCCCAGCGCCCGAACCTATGACGAGGTACCTACTACGTAAACATACCTACATAATTATGAGTAATGTGTTTATTACAAACGTTGTATAGAGCAGTGGCTTTTATGACGTACACTAGAATTTATAACAGCTGATTATGTAGGTCAATAGATGCAAGGTATTAAGTTACAATTTTCACTGACGGTAATAAAAATATGTTTTCACTTCTCATGCTCTAAAAGTTCGTCTTTATGTTGTGCGCAGGCGTAGGCGACGCTTTTTATGCACTAGAGCATAAAAAGCGTATTATTATTTCTTCTAATACTTACTGAGATGATCAGGCCCAACCGCCAAATGCACAATAAAACTTCGCAGATTAAAGTCGTTAGGTATTTTATTTAATTTGCTGTAATTTATATCACATCTGAGTTTTCTATCGTGAATTTTAAAAAATATTTGTCATTTATTATTTAAAAACGCAAAGAAAATTTTTTTATGACTTGGCAGTATGAAGTAAGTACCCAAATCGAATGACACCATGTTGAAAATAAAAAAAAAACTTTTAAAAGTTTCGTGTCGGGAATTAGCTATTCTCTTCTTCAATTTTGCAACATTTTTGAACAATGAACATACTGATAAGTAAATACTATATACCTGTTTCATTTTCTCGCAATCGAAGTGAAAAGCAGAGAGTATTACTAGTGATAAAAGAAGCAATTGACTATCCACCCCATCTGCGGCTCGGGTGGATATAAAAGTCTCGGGGTAAAATGGCTTTTTTTATGCACTAGTTGTACAATCTACTATTATATGTTCGACAAGGTAGGTACGACGACTATATTTTAAAATTCTCTTTTATCAAATAATACAATTTTTCAATGTACAATTCATTCTTTTTTTACGCGTGAATATCTTCACGGATGTTCTCCCTAGGGATCTTCAATTTTGCAACATTTTTGAACAATGAACATACTGATAAGTAAATACTATATACCTGTTTCATTTTCTCGCAATCGAAGTGAAAAGCAGAGAGTATTACTAGTGATAAAAGAAGCAATTGACTATCCACCCCATCTGCGGCTCGGGTGGATATAAAAGTCTCGGGGTAAAATGGCTTTTTTTATGCACTAGTTGTACAATCTACTATTATATGTTCGACAAGGTAGGTACGACGACTATACAGGGTGTTTGGTGCATCGTTTGCCAAATGGAATTGGCCGAAAGGAGAGGTCATTTGCTATCTCTAAAGGCCCAGTAACTCATTCCTTGTTACACCGGTTTTTTTGTTATGGCTTTTTAATTTTTATTTAGAAAAATACAAGAACTCTTTATTTAAGCTTAATTTTTTTTTTTAAGTTGTAAGTATAGCCTTCAAATTTCATTTTAATTCTTATGTTTACTCTTGTATGGTTCTATGAAATTCAAAATTACTTGCTAATAACATCTAGTTCCTTTTTAATAACTCACAAAGTTTTTGAAAAAAGGAAAAATACACTTAACACTCAACTTTAAATTGCTGTAAAAAAAAAAACTAATAGCGATCGGGTTCTTCGAATTCTTTTAAAAAGTTCTCTAGTTTGTCCCCTTTCCAATGGTGTGCAATTTACAAAAAAAAACTTTTAATAACATCAGTAATTCGCTAAATGTGTAATCGAGACACATCAGGCTGATATTCGATATTACGGTAAGAACACTAGTTTTCAAATAGATAACATTCTTTACGTAGGTGGATAGTGTTATCTCCCTCTTACGCAGTCTCTTATCTCTTTCTACGGTTCTGACTTTCCTCGAACTTGAAATAAAAAATAAACTTTTATTTAATAAGTACCTAATTATAAATTTTGTTCAAATTGTCCTCCACTATTGCGTACACACGCGCGACATCTTCGTCTTAATATCTCGACTGTAGTGGTGTGTATAAACATATTTCTGCTTTGGTTTTTTTTAAATTAGGTACTTATTGAATAAAAGTTAATTTTTTATTTCAAGTTCGAGGACAGTTAGATCCCTAGAAAAAGATAAGAGACTGCGCAAGAGGGAGATAACACTATCCACTTACATAAATAATGTTATTTATGTGAAAACTAGTGTTCTTACCGTAATATCGAATATCAGCCTGATGTGTCCCGATTACACATTTAGCGAATTACTGAAGTTATTAAAAGGTTTTTTTTGGTATATTGCACACCGTTGGAAAGGGGACAAACTAGAGAACTTTTTAAAAGAATTCGAAGATCCCGATCGCTATTAGTTTTTTTTTACAGCAATTTAAAGTTGAGTGTTAAGTGTATTTTTCCTTTTTTCAAAAACTTTGTGAGTTATTAAAAAGGAACTAGATGTTATTAGCAAGTAATTTTGAATTTCATAGAACCATACAAGAGTAAACATAAGAATTAAAATGAAATTTGAAGGCTATACTTACAACTTAAAAAAAAAATTAAGCTTAAATAAAGAGTTCTTGTATTTTTCTAAATAAAAATTAAAAAGCCATAACAAAAAAACCGGTGTAACAAGGAATGAGTTACTGGGCCTTTAGAGATAGCAAATGACCTCTCCTTTCGGCCAATTCCATTTGGCAAACGATGCACCAAACACCCTGTATTTTAAAATTCTCTTTTATCAAATAATACAATTTTTCAATGTACAATTCATTCTTTTTTTACGCGTGAATATCTTCACGGATGTTCTCCCTAGATCCCTGCATCGGATCTCTAAAGACTGAAAATAGGTGATCAATAAGCATTTCCATTTACCCCATTCATTCATTGCAGCCGAAAGACGTCCAGTGCTGGACAAGGGCCTACCCCAAGCATCGCCGCTTTGACCGGTTCTGTGCTTCCCGCATTCAGGGGATTCCTATAAGCGATCGTCGCTCCAAAACCTTTCGGCCCTATCGGCCATCTGGGGGCCTAAAAAGGCTACTTTGGACAAATCATAAAAGGATAACTTTAAGAATCGTCCGTGTTTCACTACGTAGGTATAATCAAAGAGATTGGGATTGGATTTGGATCGGATTGATTGGTATTTTAGCACAGACAAAAAAAAATAACTGAAAAATGCTTCACCAATGGGATTTGATACGATTAACTTAACGGTTAACTGTCCATTATGTTATCCTTTTATGATTCTGCCAAAGTGGCCTTTTTAGGCCCCCTGTTCTGCAAGCAATGTGCCCAGCACACTGCCACTTAAGTTCCTCGGGGTATGTCGTCGGATACCTAGGTTCTCCTGCGTATCCTGACCATTTACCTAGCATATACTTAATTTTAGTGTAGCGTCTTTTGCTTAGATGGGGTTCATTATCGGCTTTGCATAGCTCATTTATTTTTCTGGCTTTCAATTGTTTTGTTATGTATCATTTTTTTTCTTCCTATAACAGTTACCACTTGTAATTAAAAATAAATAACTATTTATGTATATTCAGTACCTATTTTTGTTACAGTGACTCCAACAGTAATTTAACAAACTCAAACTCAAAGCATTTATTTCAATTAAACCTTGTACAGGCACTTTTGAATTGTCAAAATTAAATAGTCTGTCAGTTAGTCCGAAAGTTGAAGCTAGTTGCCCATTCCAAAACGTAGATCTCGGTGGAGAAGAACGGGCAAGAAACTCCATGGACACTCTTTTAAATCAAGATATTACAAAATCCTGGGTACATTATTCTTGTTGCTTCTACATGTGAGAACAATGTAAAAAAACACAAATGAGGAAACAATTCAAAATATAAGATTAAAAATAAGCATTGGCAGTTAAGAGATGACCAGTCTCTTCCGACGGCGCCCGTTCACGAACATGACGCGTGGATCAGCACCATCCAGCTCAACCAGTTTGTAGGGAACCGAATGATCCAACACACGCGCCACCATCGTGCATCGGTGAGACATTTAAGTGAGCATGACACGTTCTCAACTGCCATGCTCTTTCAAGTCAACATCAAAAAAAAAAAAAAAACGGAAACATGGTTCTTACATTTACACAATTTAAAAAATGCTTCTAAATTATACAAAACTATAGTTTACAATTTATTTAAGAGGTTAATATAATTTTACTACCAAACAGGAAGAGAAATTTAATATTGACGTACCTATTCAACAATTCAAAGTTGATTGAATAAAAAAAATAAAAAAGTTAGGTACGTTCGTAATGTCAGAAACACTAAAAAAGAAAAACGGAAGCACCTCTTCCAAATATTGAAAGTTTAACTAGTGAGCCCAAGTGCCTGTGGAGCAGGACCAGAATTAAGCCAAGCATTTTTGTTTAAAATATAATCATCCAACTTGTAATAATGCTTGTCTACATAGTGTGCGTTTAATGCATGTTTTAAATTTCTTCTCATTTAACTGAAGAATATCGAGTGGTATTTTATTATAACATTCTACACAGTAACCCATAAAAGAAGTTTTTACTTTAGAAAATCTGAAACGCGGTTGATCTAATTTATCCCTAGAAACACAAGCAGGATGCTCACTGAAACATGTGCGTTACCTACCCAATCTACTGCATATTTTATTACCAATACATGAGTAAACACGGTATCTCATCTGCCTAGCCTTTTCCCAACTATGTTAGGGTCGGCTTGCAGTCTAACCAGATGTAGCTGAATACCAGTATTTTACATGGACCGACTGCCTATCTGACCTCCACAACCCAGTTACTGGGTAATACGATACCCCTTGGTAAGACTTGTTGTCAGACTTTCGGGCTTCTGACTACCCGTAACGACTGTCAAAGATCCACGAATGACAGCCAGGACCAACGGCTTAACGTGCTTTCCGAGGCACGGAGGGGTCTCGGTATGTAAAGATGGTCACCCATCCACAGACCAACCGCGGCACGCATAGCTTAACCTGAGCTATCGACCTGTGCGGCTGTTATTATTTAGCCACGGGCCCCTCGAGTAAACACGGTGTCTACGGATGATAGTATAATAATAGGGTGTGTTTCAGTGACATTTAGTAGACTGAAACACACCACATTATGATTCAAAATTCTAGTGATCCAAATGTTTGAACTGCTATAATGTTTTTATTAACTATTTCAACTACCTGCAACTTATCATAAAACAATTAACAAGTAATCAATAAGTGATAATTCTTTTTATTTTAAATTGTAATGTGGCATCATAGCTGAAATGGAAAAATGTCAATTAACTTTTCGAGGGCATCACTGTACTAACAATGCAATCATACAAGTTACCTATTTATTTTTCTAACACCTAGTTGCTTATTGTTGAAACTTCCCGATTTAGTATAATATGGCTTTGTTTGTAACGAAGAATCACCGACTCCTAAGACACAGGCACCTACACCTAGCTTAAGAGTCAGAGTATTATAATTATTGTCTGTAATTAATATGGTGTACATAATAAAGAGTGACCCAGTTATAAGCCTTAGGTATATGCTGTGCGTCTTTGGATATTGTAATTTGATGGCTTTTGGTGAAATAAAGAATTCATTTATTATTAGACGAGATATTTTGCCACCTTGGTGGGTGGTTCGAAGGCTACGATTAATAAATGTACAATGAAAAATTAGTAACCAATTATAAAAAAAAGTCTAGTCAGTAAATTGTGTGTAAAATAGGAAATATTAAAGGAATACCTAGTGTAAATCGTTCTTAAAAAAGGAAAGGTCAACTTTTAAAAGGCACAATTCATTGAAAAATATCGAAGGAAAACATCGGCAATGATTCTTTCATAAATAAAGATCAACAGATATTTGACTTCAATAGAAACTAAATCTATACATATAATAAATCTGTAGAAGGGTCAATTCTGTACATTGAAAATATTGAAAAAATAAATAGCGGGGGGTGTTGCTGGATCGATACCAAACCCAAATATGTGATTAAAAAAAATTTTGTCTGTCTGTCTGTCTGTCTGTCTGTCTGTCTGTATATGCAGGCATCACGTGAAAACTAACGGTTCGATTTCGATGAAACTTGGTATAATTATACCTTATTATCCTGGGCATAAAATAGGATAATTTTTATCCTGGAAAAATACGTAGAAAAAAAAATCTTATTTTTCGGTTTTATTCATAGACGTTGTTCTGTAGAACCGCGAACACACGTTGCATTACCCGTAGTGGATAATTTTCCATTTCAATTTAAGAGAATACAGTTTCCTGTAGCTTTGTGTTACGCCATGACAATAAATAAGGCTCAAGGTCAGACCCTAGGAGTTGCTGGCGTAGATCTTACCGCGAGTTGTTTTTCACACGGGCAACTTTACGTAGCTCTTTCCCATGTGAGCAGTCCAAGAAATCTTCATGCTCATATTCCGGACGAGCTCACTAACAATGTTGTGTATGCTGAAGCTCTCAATTAACTTTGTGTCGCATTGTCACGATCACTTTTTTATTATTGCAAACTTTTCGTCATTGTCAGTAATTTACTGCTACATGCTACTTATCAAGGTCGGAATTACTATGAAAAAAATACTTACTACAGAACGCGAGCTCAACAGCAGTAGCTCAATAGAGGGATCTCCTTAATTATTATAGGCTTAGCCGTATTTGGGTCCAATAGATATTTATAAGATGTCATTGTCAGAGTTACTCAAAATGGAGAAATAAACCATCCACGCGAAGACCGACATCCGCGCGGACGGAGTCGCGGGCGGAAGCTAGTATTGAATAATTGGACTACCAACACATACTTGGATCATTAAAAATACTATACCTATAGTATTTTAAAAATACTATAATTTTATATTATATTATTAATATTATAATATATTAATATTATATTATTTAATATATACCTATAGTATTTTTACCTATATCGATAAATTATTTCAAGTATGCATTGGAAGTTGTGCAATTCAACAAAATATTCAAACAAAACCTATGGCTTCGATAAAATACTTTAAATCATAGTCAGCCTACAATGTTCCAAATGCTGGAACACAGACACACAGTCCTCCTGTCTATGAGAGGGAGCGGGCTGTAATCCACAACGAAGGCCCAGTGCGAGTTGGCCGATGACACATCTTTACGAATTTTTGGTTCTATAACGATGTTTTTCTTCACTGGTTTGAGACCAGTGGTGATGAAATAATTTACAAAAGTAAACTGCCTGATTGGGTGCGAACCCCCGACCTACAACTCGTAAGTCGCGGTCGTTACCACTGGGCCACTACTGCTCATCTTGAATATACAGGGTTACCTACTTTACAAAGACCATCCAAATTTTTTACATGGTGTTCTACCCACAAATATAAACAACTTTCACTATGGGACCAACTCTGAAATCACGAAAAAAAATCTGCTGTTTCATACAATACTTCAATAGGTACCTACTTGACCAAAATGTATGAAACAGCTGATTTTTTTTTGTGATTTCAGTGTTGGTCCCATAGTGAAAGTTGTTTATATTCATGGGTAGAACACCATGTAAAAATTTGGATGCTCTTTGAAAAGTCCTTTAAACAACACAACAATTTCTACAGTAATTTATTTGTATATCAGTATTTTAATTAGTGCAGTACCTATTTAAATAATACTCATATAATTAATTAGCTTTTGCCCGCGACTTCGCCCGCGTGAAATTTCTTGTTCACCCGATCCACCACGTCGAATCGCATCACCTGCCAGAGCTATTACTTCGTTTTCGCTTAGCGTTCTTTCTGACTTTCTTTCTTTATGCTCGGCTCTAGCCTAAAGCCTTTCCTAAGAAATGGGCTAGGTACCAAATACAAAAATATTTTTTTCAAATTCGTCTAGTAGTTCCTGAGATTAACGCGTTCAAACAAACTAACAAACTCTACAGTTTTATTATTAGTATAGATAAGTATAGATTTAGATACATTAGTATTCGGGCCAATTTTGCCTTTTTAAGGAAGACAAGATAAAGAAATCACAAGGCGAATAGAAAACACCTGGAACAGCTACGTCCATGAAGGAACTATTTAAGGGTGAGTTGACTATGGCACTATAACGCAGTCTCGGACATGGTTTTGTTCCCGTCCTAACCTATGATGCACAGACTTGGTCTTTGACTAACATCCAGAAGTCCAAACTCAAGGTCTGCCAACGAGCAATGGGGCGCAGTTAAATTAACGGAACCTTGTGGGAGGCCTTCCGCCACGTCTTCCGGTACGCGGTCGCCACTCCAAAATCTTTCGGCCCCGCCAATTTTTCTGCGAGCAATGTGCCCTGCCCACTGCCACTTAAGTTTAGCAATTCTTCGGGCTTTGTTACCTTGGTTCTCCTGCGGATCTCCTCATTCCCCGTAGCCAAGGATAGGCGGGCCGCCCATAATCGCCACACTTAGCAGGCGGGTTGGCGATCACAGTATGGTATGGTGGTGGAATGCATAGAGAACGCTGCCCATTCTCCGGTACGACCCTCAGTCGCCTTTTACGATACCCACGGGAAGTACGGGGTGGTGCTATTCTTTAAGTCCGGCACCACATTACGGCGCTCCAAAACAAAGATAGCTAACGTGGCTCAAAAGGCTGCTCAACTTAAATGGGACTGGGCAGGACATGTCTGCCGCATGCCGGACGAACTGTGGGCCCAATAACACAGAACTGGTGCACTGAGACAGTGAGACGGGTCGCGGCAGACCACGTTGGAAATGGCGGGACGAGCTGGATAGGTTCCGTCAAACCTGGAAGGAGGACGCCTTTGCCCAGGAGTGGGACAGCGTAGGAAAGAAAAAAAAAAGGAAGGTTATAGTGGAATAAGATTTTTAAAGAAACAGTGTCCTCATTTTCACCACGATATAGGGCTTGTTTTAAAAACGGCGTTTGGTACGTTTCCGATCGCGTTTGCGACCACTATTTATACACATTTTAGTGATAAACTGTGCCGAGTTTCGAGTTAATCCAACAGCGCATTAACTATTTTCCTTAGCTATTAACTTAATCGCCCTATAAACCCTCTGTGAGGGGTTTTAAAAAACTAAAAGTGACAATCTTTAATATTTTCTGAGGCAAATATTGCCAAGTTTCAGACCAAAGGAATAAGATTTTTCATATAAACTGCATCCACTCTTTTCAGTCCACAGAGGTGGAATTTTGAGGGGTATCGTATTACCCAGTAATTGAGTTGCGGAGGTTAGACTGGAAGCCGACCCCAACATGGTTCAACATGGTTGGGAAAAGGCTAGCTAGGCATCTGCCTAGCTAGCCTTTAGATGAGAGGTGGAATTTTGAAAAATCATTTAGGTTGTTTCCATAACTTGAGTCAAAGATTAATTTTATACTAATTTTCGAGCCTCTCAATCCCCTCTCTAACCCAATCCCCTCCAATTCCCTCTCTACTACCCAATTGGTGAATTGGGGGTAGTATATGTTAGAGAGGGGATTTTCGAAAATCTACACTTATAGCGGTGGCTTCAGGTGTAGATTTTCGAAAGACCCTGATAAACGTTATTCTTTATTTTTGGTTGTAAGCATAATTACCGAGTTTGTTGAAATTCTTCTGTACAAACTTAAACATGGGGACCTTTGTGGGGCTTTAGGGGGTAATAAAAAAAAAACAAAATAACTTACTCTATTATTTACTTATAAGTATTTGTGCCAAGTTTCAAGTTTATTAACTCAAGGAATAAAATTTTACATACACGACTTCATCCCTCTTTTCACATATATAAATTAATTTACAATCGACAGCCTAATTTGTAGATCCTCACTGCGTAACTGGCTGATTTTTATACAAACTTTCATCCCCTATTTTACACCCTTAGGGGTGGAATTTCCAAAAATCCTTCCTTAGTTTGCAAAATTTCATGTCTCTAGGTCCAGCGGTTTGGGCTGTGCGTTTACCTATATCACATTTTATCATACATTAGAAGATAAATATAAAACCGGCTAAGTGCGAGTCGCACTCGCACACGAAGGGTTCCGTACCGCAAGGCATAAAACGCCGAAAAAAACGTTTCTTTTATACCCCTTTAAATTTTAACGTTATTTTATTTTTATTATTTCTTGTTAGAGCGGCAACAGAAATACATCATCTGTGAAAATTTCAACTGTCTAGCTATCACGGTTCATGAGATACAGCCTGGTGACAGAAAGACAGACAGTCCTTCACATGTTACAATGTGATGACCTTCATTCATAGTTTATTCCCCTACAATAGCGGTTGTTGACATTGTATAATACCTACTCATATTCTTAATACTTATTTGCGCAACAGTTTTTTAGGTAATTACGTGGGAAAATCATCTTGTGTTTGTCGGTATGATTCACCTATGGTTTTTATATAGGTGATAAGTGTTTGACCGCAATAGGAGTTCAACTGTTTTATTAAAGGTTGTTTAACCAAATTTAATGGTTTCCCCCGTAAAGTGCCTACGTCACACACCTGTTACTATTAATATGTGTTCTTAATGTTTTTGTTCTTAATTGGCCAGTCAATTAAATGTGACAATATTAGTTGCACCAAATATGCACTAAATATACCTATTACCGGATATCAGGGGAAGTTCAAAGTCACGAGTCATCACTAGGAACGTAGTTTACCTAACATCATTATTAAATACCGAAATGAAAATGCGCTGGTTCTTGGTAGTAATACAAAGTATATATATGTAAGGGCACGCCACGATAAGACCCCTCTTTGAGGAGTGGCTAGAGAGGCGTCACGGCGCCGTCATCTACCGCCTGACGCAGGTCCTCACCGGACACGGATGTTTCGGGAGGTTCCTGCGCATGTTCAGGCGGGAGAAAACGCCCGGGTGTCACCATTGCCAGGATCGCCAGAGGACACGGTGGAGCACACGGTGGAGGTCTGCACCGCTTGGGCGGGGCACCGCCGTGTCCTCGTAGAGGCGATCGGCAGCGGCGGCGACCTCTCGCGTCCGGCCCTGGTGCAAGCGGGAACGAGAGGGAGCGGGAGGCAGTCACCTCCTTCTGCGAAGCAGTCATGCTAGCGAAGGAGGTGGCGGGATGGATGAGGGAGAGAGCTTCCCGTCCCAGCCGCCGTGGGAGACGCTCCGGGCGTCGCACAGTGTGGGAATTTCGCAATCTAGGGGGATTTCATTCCAAATTGAATTAAATAAAAGATACAAGTTAAAAAATAATATTGATTGGTATTCAAATAAATAAAAATACTTAAATAGTGATAGAAAATAAAGCTGTATTAAAAAAAATTCGTTAAGAATAAATTTTGTTATTTTAGTCACTAATTCCACTTTCGGCTTCATTTACGGTGGGTACATAAAAGCAAAAATAGCATAAATTCGCTCCTTTTTGGCATTTGAGGTCCAAATATCAAAAAAATGTTTTTTTTGTAATTTTGACGGTCATTCTGAAAACCGAAAAAAAATGTACGACGGTCGCACAAAATCGCAAGTTTTGTCAATTGTTCTCAAAAGTTAAGACTCTAAGCTATAAATTAAAACAATAAAAACACCGGGATATTGAGGACATTTTTTTAAACACCTTTTGTTTTGCAAATCATCTCTTAAAAATGCTTAATTGAACTGTGCTTTAAAATGATGTTATTAAATCAATGTTTAACTATTACTTAAATAAAATACACTCTAACTTACATTGGAAGATATACAAAATACAATAATAAACCAATAAACAAGATTATATGTTAATTTGACCAGTAATCTCAAGTAAAGATGACACTCTAATGTTGTTGTTCGTATTGTAAGGGTACAACGATATTATCTACCCATTTCAACATTTTTTATTTATTTTTTGAACCTATCTACAAGAATTTCTTATATGTAGCTGTGATAAATAGGGTCTTAGGTATAAATAGGTTATAACTGTATTATCAATTATTAAAATTTATATTTTGATTTAAATCCCCCTAGATTGCGAGATTCCCACACTGTGCGTCGGGAGCCACGGGACGACTCCCGGCCATCGTAGGCGCGGGCCTGCGGACGGAGAGTAATGGGTAGGTCACCGTCCGATCAGGACCAGGCCCGTGCCGGACGGCGCGTATGTGTTCCACGCGCGCCTCAAAGAGATGTCAGCATCATCTGAAGGGGCCCGTTAGGGCCGAAGCCTGCCGGGTCAGCGAGATTGTCCGAAAGGGTTACCGCTGGCCCGGAATATAAAGGGCTAAGGAAGGAACACGGGTGGGTTTTAGTCAGTAAGAGTCTGACACTCCCTTCCGCTCCGCCGAGAGCGGGAGGGGTCATTTGATGATTTCCCACAAAAAAAAGGGGTACAATTTCCAAAATCCTTCCTTAGAGTGCAAAATTTTAAGTCTCTAGGTCGAGCGGTTTGGGCTGTGCGTTGACCTATATCACATTTTATACATACAGAAGAAGATAAATAAAAACCGGCCAAATGCGAGTCGGACTCGCACACGAAAGGTTCCGTACCGCAAGGCATAAATCGCTGAAAAAAAACGTTGTTTTTTACCCCTTTAAATTTTAACTTTATTTTATTTGATTATTTGTTGTTAGAGCGGCAACAGAAATTCATAATCTGTGAAAATTTCAACTGTCTATCTATCACGGTTCATGAGATACAGCCTGGTGACAGACAGACGGACAGTGGAGTATTAGTAATAGGGTCCCGTTTTTACCCTTTGGGTACGGAACCCTAAAAAGCACGGATCAAAATTAAAACATGTACAAAAAAAATTTTTTGTTTAAATAATGTATTCAAGAAATAACACCTACATATGGGACATCCAGCACTGGTCAGACACTGCCAGATGGTATCGGTGAATACAGAATATTTTTTCAACTTCGATACAAAATACAGCAGAAAAGAAAATGGGCAATATTGAATTGAACCTCTAAAAACTTATTGATCTTCTAATTCAAAAAGTTTTTTTTTTTTTTTAAGAACTGTCATTATTGTATTTTTTCCTGTTATTTAAATATTTAAATTATTTAAATCTAAATAAAACAGTAGGTTTCGTCTAATGGTCGTAGATGTGCTAAAATTCGTTAAGATATTACTTCAGGTAGAGTCGCGAAGCACCTAGCTGCTAGTACACACATTTAAATTCTAGTACAGCATTAATGTGGGTCATCAATTCTCACGATTCTATTATGTTATGCCTACAAATCTGTCGAGCAAGTATTGAAGTGTCATCGACCCCTAGCGTACTAAACTATATTACTTGTATTTTTCTTTAGGCCTTTTTGCACATGATTCAGTTGTTTTTTATTTACTCTTTATTTATTTTTTCTTTTTCTTTGTTTTTTTTACCTAAATTTTTTATACCATACCTATAAACCTTCGTTGTTGTAGATATTAGGTGCAAATAATCGCTTCGCGAAACTTATATTTTGGAGATCGTTACGGACCTGCAAAATTACAAGCATGAGAATTATTGTTCAGGGCAAGCTTGAATAATTAGAAACGAATTTATAATTAATTATCTCAACGCTACAGCTTAGCTTTACAGCAAAAACTACCGTTTAGCTATATCACCTTCCATTTGCTACGAAACTGCTACGAAATTCGTAGCGGTATTCTTCTCATATTATACAGTGATGCGAAATAAAACTGAAATCAGAATAATATGCATTTTTTAATACCGTTTCGTAACCATTTAGTAAAATATGGATATGAAGTAAGAGTCCAGAAAACAATACCATATTTGGAAGTTGGCGTGCAGCTGTACCGACCACCCACCAGTCAATAAATAAATTCGGCCATCCTAATTGTCTGTATCGGTACTTCACATTTCACTTTCGTCGAGGCGGTTCGAGTCCGCGGCGAGCAGCCCGGAGTCGATGACCCCGCGTCCTCGCGGCCGCGTGCCGATTAGATAATTTCCGCGGTGCGTTGTCAAAATACTCATGACCCAATGGTACAGTGAATACGCGGCCGTTGAACCCGCAGCGCTCGCGCAAATACAGATACGTGATTCGAATTTATAGCGTGTTGTTTCGATAACAAATCGCTATCGGTTAAAAATTCTTTTTAGTGTGACACTATCTCGGATTTGTATGTTGTTATCTTACAAGATTAGGTAGTTACTTACATATTTATATCTTTAACCTAATTTTAAGGTGTTGCGTAGATAAGATAATTGATAAAACAAAAGGTTTATAGATTTTTGTTTTCCCTTTTTAAATTTTTGTTCATTATTGATCCTTGCTCTGCAATTATCCTAATCTTCTGTTTACACTTT
The DNA here is from genome assembly GCA_916614155.1 of Mesoligia furuncula. Taxonomy (NCBI): domain Eukaryota; kingdom Metazoa; phylum Arthropoda; class Insecta; order Lepidoptera; family Noctuidae; genus Mesoligia; species Mesoligia furuncula. The sequence continues at coordinate 11,843,522 of OU744803.1, read as the reverse complement.
CACTGATTCAAAACTTCCAAATTCGTACCTCCAACAAATAGATTTTTCTGAATTTCAGTAAGGTTTCAGCGCAAGAAAAAATCCGTAGGTATCCCTATAAAATATATGTTCTATGGCGCCACAAAACTTCTGAGGAGATTCGAATTCGAGTTATCGAAACCGAATCCCATTTTTTTCTCTATATCTTATAGTAACAAGATCCGAGAATTTTCGCAACTTTGTCTTTCAAATGTTAGCGAATCACATGATATCGACACGCGCGTCACTGCCCGATAACTTTCATGTAACCCTTCAGAATTTGGCAGTTATCTTCAGATAACTCAATAATGCTACGCAATAATACGGATTACAGAAGCTGGCATAAACTAGATATAGAGAGGCCAGGAATTGTGGTGTCACTTGCGAGAAACCTATTTCCATAAGTGGACTGCATTGGGTTAAGTTCTCATCATCCTAAAATACTACCAATTTATATGAGGGTCGCCGGTGACGTAGAAGGACCTACCTATATCTTATTCTTTCGCACATAGGCTTACTGAGAGAGTTAGTAAGCCTATGACGACTGAGAGTCGTCATCTCGATGGTCACTACCGTCCTTCGTATTCGTAGCCTTATCACCATGTTTCACACAATCCATCCTTTTCTTTGGCTTACTTCTTTTCCTGTTTTTGACACTACCATCGCAAGATCTTCGTCCTCCCGAGTCCTGCGTCATTCCAGGCTGAATTTTGATCGATTGAATAGAAGTTGTTTTCAACAAGAGGTTTCTTTTTGGCTTATGCTCTTGTATCTAATGAATGGACCGTGTATAGGCAATTACCTATAGCTACTAGGAACGTCGTAATGACGTTTGGCTAATGCGCAGGTAATTGTGGTGATGTAGGTGATGTATGTATGTATGATGGTAAAGTATGTACAGGAATATAGGCAACAATACAATACAATATGTATGAAACTATGTGTGGTTTTCCCCAAACCTAGATCAGGGACGGAAATTTCCTTATGTATGTCGAGCATACAATGATAAATGCGGTAGTAAATTCTGCAGGGAAGTTTTCCATCTAGGATGCCCGGTAAGCTGCAGACTATACGGGTGATTATTATTTGTTGACGTCAATGAAGCAATGGAATTGGACTACAGTAAAGTTCATCAACACACAATACATTGTCGGGTAGTACCAATGAGGCTAATCTCCTGAAAGTAGGTACCTACATACCTACACTCGGTACCTACTTGCAATGTTTGTTACAAATAACTTATTGTTTCGACAACAATTCAGCAATTGTGTAGGTATTTTAATTAACAATGAATGGCTCAGGGTTTTTCGGAAATTAGTCAGAGAAGGTATCGAAGGTAGACCGTGTATCGGCAAGCGTAGTGTGGGACGCCCCCCAGCTAGATGGACCGACGACCTAAAGAAGGTGGCTGGGGTAGACTGGGAGGACAGGGTGCTGTGGCGCAGTCTGGGAGAGGTCTATGTCTAGGCAGTGGACTGCGATAGGCTGAGTTGATTGATTGAGTCAGAGAAGGTTAGGTCGCCCACCTCAGCCAGGTTAAAAAGTAAAATTTTCAGCGTGTCAGTTTATACTTCTTCTAAATTAAAACTACTTCGACTTACAATTTAAGAGTCGTTTTTATTTAAGTATTTCCTGAAATACCGACCCTGTAAAATTTTCTAATGAAAATTTTCAATCACCTTTGCGAATCAATTCAGTTCAGATAGTTTTCTATTGTTGCATACTTAACTATATTTTTTAAAGCTGATTAAAGTTGTGTGTGCCCAGTCCTTCTGGATACAACCGGTCGATTCTGTAAAAATCTCACTGTGAAAACTTAGGTGATGTGAGTTTGTTTTTGCTAGGAATTAACACTATTGACAGCTCACTCCACGCTCACTTCACCTAAGTCTTCGAGTTATTCCGGTCTGATCCCCTGAACCCCCCTCCACCCCCACCCCCCCACCTCGATCCCCTCCTGGATCGTCTTCTCACGGTGAGATGGTTACAGAATCGCACTGCAGGACTGGATACCGACACCTTATGAAGCCTATGTTGCTGCTGTTGTCACTGATCGATCTGCTAAGCAGCGCTTTGGCTGTCTCGCATAATGATGCGAGCATTATGCTGAGCGATGGCCGTTTTACGTGGATGTGACGCAAACTTTCCCCCAATCGCAAATAAACGATTTTCTTTCTTTCTAAGGGTTTCGCTACGACCGACGGGTCTACGACTGCTACGCAAATTGGTTGGGAAGATCCATTTTCATGCGATGAAACTTACAATTAATATTAGGTGTATAAGCTAAGGTAGCTTTGACTTTTGCAACTAGCTTTCCTGTTAAGAGCGTTTACGCCGAACGGCATTTCATACAAACTTTCAAGCCCTTTTTTTCGAAGTGAATGAACCGATTTTAATGAAACTTCGTACGTATAAGCAAAATACAAAGGTCTAAAAAGTTAGTAGAGAACATTTTCTATCTGCAGGAAAACATTATCTAAGTACCTACCTCCTTTAAAAATCTTTAGACGATCCGAAATTCTGAAGCAGAGCTTGACCTAAGGCAGTTCTTGATGCTGATGACCTAGTCAGTTTTTACGTAGCTCTTGTTTACCAGCTTTTGTTTATTGCCCCTAGATTAAATATGCAAGAAGTGCGGTATCGACATGAGAAAAAAAAACGAAGTAGGTAGGAATCCGCCTTCATAAACTCTCTACTACGTGTTCGGTGATGAAGACATTTAGATTGTAGGTGTCTACAATCAAATATGTAGGTGTGGTAGGTACCTATGCGGAATATTTGTCAACTCCACGATTTACGAATGTCGCCAATGCGTCGGGTGCCTACCGTACCAACCATTCGAAATGCATTTAGCAAGTTCAACGAACTCTTAGTCATAGTGATGTGTAGAAACCTATGACGCCAAATAGATAAATAAGCAGACATTACAAATGCTGAGCACAGAGCTGGCATTATTCTTGATTAGGTATGCAATTTATCCGGTACTATGCACTCAAGTACAATACGGAAACATCTACTTACTAAGATTCGATAATTGCTGACTCGCTTAATTAGTCGTACTTTGGTCTTTAGTAAGTTTGTCGCAGGTCACATCTCGGCGGTTGCGTGGCAGCAGATTTGAACGTGCATGATCGGTGAATGCACGCGCGCACGCCGGGCGCGAGGCCGGCCGATCACCTCCTTATGTAACCCGCCATAAAGTGCAGCACGCTCCAAAGAAACCACGTAAAGCACGACCAAGAACACTGGTCTTTGATCTTGATGCGAATGCAGTAAGCCAATAGCCGATTATATTTGTTTGCATTAAGCTGTTTATAAATAATTGCATTCGTTGGCAGGTCACTAACACTCCCGGTGTGAATATCTAATTACGATAGGATGTAAACATCGCCCGGTTCTTATTATAATTTATTTTTGTAAGTAGATACTTTAAGATAATGATGTTAATAAACACAAATAAAACTGGAAGTTCGTATATGGAAAGATTTTATTTAAAAATACAGAATGCGAAACTTTAACATGACACTATGTTAACAGCTTATAATAAGTTTATTAATTTAATGTGAGCAAGTGTCTCAAGTGTGTCTTGTCTGTGTGGTGCCGGACTTAAAGAATTGCGCCACCCCTTGCTTCCCGTGGGTGTCGTAAAAGGCGACTAAGGGTCTTACTGGGGAATGGGCAGCAGCGTTCTCTATTTATTCCACCATCATACCATACTGCGATCGCCAACACGCCTGCCAAGCGTGGCGATTATGGGAAACCCCCCCCCAAAATTGGGGGAGGCCTATGTCCAGCAGTGGCGTCTATCGGCTGAAACGATGAGCAAGTTATTAATGTATGTGGACGAATTACGTAATGCTGCAAATGCGATATCAATAAAATGACATTAAAATTTTGACTTTAAGCCCCATGTACACGGTGTAAGTTTATTGCCTGGCTGTGGTATACCATAAAATGAAAAACAATTGACTGGCACCGTTTACACAATACGTACAATAGGCGTGACGACAGTATCAAATAATCAAAAATTTAATGATGTTAGGGGAAAATACATATTAAAAGGATTTAAAACAGTGATTTAGTTTAATTTAAAAACTTGAGATTATTCGGATTTTCACTAAAATAAAAGATTAAAATACTGCAGTCGGCCATTTTGACTGAAACAGCAATCACAGCGCATGACGTCACGCCTATGTAAACATCACTGTGGTTCACAGAGTACACTATAGATAGTACCTATACTGACAACATTTGATGTTTACCTAGGCGTGACGTCAGATCCGACGCCATGACACTGTGAGCTGTTTTCGCGCCCTATTGAAAAAATATTAGAAAAATGGCTTCAAACTTCGTTAAACTTTAGTTTATTACCGAAATATAGGTGTTTTCGTAAATAGTAAATGTGTACGTATATTACGGAATAGGATTTGAAAATCATTCGTCATGCCTATTGTTGCACGATACGGGCAAGTTAGTTGTCGTTCAAAACTGGCGTAGTTATAAACAGCACGTACAATAAAATCGCACGTGCAATAAAATCGCATTCAATTCTGGCATGAAAATTCATTTCTATCATTCAAACATGATGATGACCCTGGATGCAAAACTGCGCTGGAAAGAGCATGTCAAAAAGAAAAGAGCCGAATTAGATATTCGATACAAAAAAATGCATTGGCTACTTGGTGGACAGTCGCCATTGTCAATACCTAATAAAATGTTGTTATATAAACAAGTTTTAAAACCTGTATGGACCTACGGTATTCAGCTGTGGGGCTGCACCAGCCAAAGCAACCGTCAAATCATACAAAGATTCCAAAATAAAGTACTCAGGGATATAGTCAACGCGCCTTGGTACATTAGAAACAGCGACCTTCACCGGGACCTCAAGATGGATGTCGTAAACACAGTAATACAAAAATATGCAGAAGCTCATGAACACAGACTTCATCATCACGTAAATGTCGAGGCGATCCAACTCCTTGACAACACTGAATTAGTGCGAAGACTAAAAAGGGTAAAACCTTTTGAGTTAGTTTAGTGAAGTGTAAGAGAACAAGTGCAAGAGCTGTATCTTATAAAGAACACGTGAATCAAGTGTCTTCCCCTTAACTTATAGTGAATAAGAAAGATGTTATTGGACGATTTCTTAATGTTATAGTTACTTAGCAGTTTAAGTTATATTTAAATTACTTATTAGCTAATAGGCTAGATTGTAATGTAAATAAAGTATCACCTACTGTGGTACTTTATAAAGGAAAAAAAAAAAAAAAAAAAAAAAAAATTCAAACATGAGCGAACGAAACGAAAAAATCTTAAAACCATCTTAAGATTTTTTTAAAACATTTTTCCGCAAATTTAGACAAAACTTTCATGCAATAATTGCCTTAGGTGTAAACAGAAGTCACATGCAATTCTTGAATAGCAATAAATGAACGTGATATGGCATGCAATTATTGCTCTTGAACGTTTCAGAAACTTGCACCGTGTAAATGGGGCTGAAGGCTGCAATTAAAATACAAAAAAATAAGGCGCGTAATAGGTCTACGAGAATCTCATGGCAAAAAAAAAACAAAAAAACTTTGTGGTTTTCATACATTTGACATTGCCAATGTTGTCAATTGTATGAAAACCACAAAGTTTTTTTTGTTTTTTTTAGACCCCTAACATACAAACTACAACTTTTAATTTTCTCTCAATTTTCTCACACTGATTTACATTGTTTTACTAACTTACCTATACTCCGACTAGCATAATTTACATAAATGAAGGCCATGTAGCCATAGAGATCATCGCCTCTGAAATTAACATATTAGACATTATTTCAACAGAATAATAGTTCTAGGACAAGTTGTATTGTCATCTGGACTTCTATTATTACATGTTAACGTGACGCACGCTGCTGAATAAATGCGATCAGTTCCAATATAAATAAATCAAAATGCGCCTTAGGAAATTAGCCTAGCAAAACACTGGAGGGAAACGCTGCCAATATGAAACGACATAAAGTGAAAAATTTTGCATTATCAATACTAAGCCTTCTGCTTCTTTTAGTAATCTTCGGGATAAAGTTTGATGTAGCCTATTTATTAATATACAATTACAACAACAACAACAACAACCGGACAACCAACAACCGGCCGCGTTTCGAGATAATGTGGAATAAGCTTTGCAATAACACTAAAGTGCAAGATAATAAATTCAATTTTATTTACTTTTAAGTATTTATATTAAATAAGTAAGTAATAAAACCAGTTACGTAGCTTCACAAGTAATTACAAAGTAATCCCAGTCTTTTTGTTAATGTTTTAAATCACAGAAAACAGTCCCCGAAGTTGGATGTTTTAATCAAAATCTCAAATTTGTTTTCGAATTTTATTTTAAAATCTCAATTGGGTTTTCAGATATTGGTAATTGGTAATATATAATGGTAATTTTTTATAAGTCCCTAATATGTTTAAAGCAGCCATATATTTATCATACTGAAAGATAGCGTGAGGCGTTTTTGTTACATCCCAAAAAGGCCAAAAAACCAAGACCATTCTAAGAATTGTATTTTAGCAAATAGCCTTCGTGCGCGGAACTTGAATAGTGACATCATTTCACAAAAAACTATCCGAATATGAACTCTGCATTTAAAATAACCTTATACTGTGCAATGACAGAGAGGTCAAAATAGACCTCTGGTCACCGACCGATCGAGACAATACAATTAGATTTAGATTCAGGGTTATACTTAATATTTAAAATCATTTTGTCGTTTTGTTTCGCTCCTTAAGCAGATATCAGACGCTTCACTTTTGTTCATTTTTACGGTTCCGTACCTCAATAGGAAAAAACGGAACCCATATAGGATCACTTTGTTGTCCGTCAAGACCAGGGCCGGATTAACCATTAGGCAGAATAGGCAACTGCCTAGGGGCCCGCGTAACATGTAGATTTAAAATGTTTTTTATGTAAAGACAAAATTGTATCTCATTCTGATCAGTTGACTGTAGTGCTGAGATACGTTACGTCAAATGGAGAAGTAGCAGAACGTTTCTCACATTTATTCGTATAGTAAGTCACAAAGGGGAAGAACTGGCAGCCATAATTTTATTTTTATTTTTTAATGCGAGAGGCCAGACTTACGATAATGCGTCAAATACATCTGGTTGTTATAATGGTCTACAGGCCCATATTAAGAAAATAAATAATCTCGCACACTACGTTTCATGTTCAGCGCACTCACTGAATTTTGGTTGGAGTACGTGCTGCGGAGAGCTGCGTTCGTTGGAGCAATTTATTCTTCGGATTTGTACAGGCACTATGCAGAAACATCTCGAAAAAGGCTATATTTTATTGCATTTTTAAACAAGAATAAAGTTAAAATTAAAACGCTTCGTATTTTTCTTTCCTGGTCCATCATGAGAAGAGAGAGATGAGATGAGACCGTCTCACAGTGAGACGGTCTCATCTCATCTCTCTCTTCACTACGTATCTGTAACCTATTCGTTAAGACCATTTTGATGAGCCCAAATACAAATATTTTACTGTAAGCTCCTGCTAAGGAGTTAAAAATCAGTCCGGTGATGCTGCTGATGCCATTACTTATCACCCTTTCATCAACTTTAGAAGAGCTGATGATGTTCAAACGGCTGAAAAGGGGCCCCAAGAATTGCATTGCCTAAGGGCCCCGACGTGATTAATCCGGCCCTGGTCAAAACCCTTTATCTCGGGAACGCGTGGAGGTATATGTATATAGATTTACTTCAACGCGAGTTGAAGTTAATCTATATACATATAGGTACTACACTCCCTTGAAGCTGTGAAAAAATCAAACACCTAAGTTAACGTAAAAACGTACGGCCATTTATGCTGCAAAAACGTATATTTCGACCCTCCCAAGGGAATCAAAATTTATAGGGTACTTCCCGTTGACCTAGAATCATGAAATTTGGCAAGAAGCAAGATCATGTAACACAAGGAAAAAATCCGAAAACCGTAAATTAGTAGGTAGGTACATAAAAAAAAAAACCCGTGATAAACTATTTACATACCTACCTACAAAGTCCGGAACCCTCAGTGCGCGAGTCCTATCGCACTTGACCGGTTTTTTTTTCTTTCATTCGGCATTATTCACTCGAACACAAAATGAATCATCAATGAAATTAAATGAGCAGATGAACGTTCATTCCTATGTAACTTTGTGGATGTCGTGTGAACGTGGAATAGAAAAATATGTAAGTAGGTAGGTAAGTACTTACATTCACTCGACTGAAGCGTCTGATATCAGTTTTAAGAAGCCTCGTCTAGTGTCCTGAATTAAGGTTTATCCTCTAGCAGCCTTGAACAGCTTCAATAATCTTCAAATGTAATAATGTACAGACGCCAGCATATCAAGCTACCCGAAACTGTCAAATTTTCCCAATCAAATTTGAACCTTATGTGTTAACAATAAAGTTGAAAATAAATTAAAGAAATTTGACAGATTGTAGTAGCTTGATGTGCTGGCGTCTGTACAACAATTTCGTAAAAAACTTTCAGTTGTTTTGAGGGACGCTAAACTACTAAAAAAAAAAAATTATACTGGCGTCAGTCATCGCCAAAGTATTTCATGAATTAAACAGAGATTTCACATATTTTATGAATTAAACAGACCTTATACCTACTTTTAAATTACACTTATTTAAACTTTAAGTGTGCTCCTGTTTTTATTCGTTAAGTTAAGAGTCTGAACGACTATGTATCTATGGTTTAAGGCTGAAGCATTATTTTTCATGAACCTGTTGTTTATGAAAAAAGTGTAATAACTATTAAATAATAATAAATATTATAGAGGATGTAAATATCCAGATTGTTGCACTGTTGCAGTAAGATTAACTTTATCTAACCTTTGTGTGTCCCCCTGTTTTCATTCGTTCAGATGTGAACGATTAAGCGTGGTTCAAGGCTAAATGATCGTGTGCACTTTTTTTTTATTACCCGACTGCGGCGAAGCCCAAAAGGAGGGTTATGTGTTTGACCTGTATGTATGTATGTATGTCCGTTTCTTTGTTCCCTCGTAACTTCTAAACGAATGAACGGATTTTGATAAATTATACGTCTTTAGATTTGTCTTGGTAGCGCGAGTGTCACTGGGTATATCAAAATTGAAAAAATATAAAATGGCCGATTTTTGGCGCAATATTATGTCTTCAAAAAAAAATATTTTTCTCGAAACCTATCTAGTGGGGTATCAAAATAAAGGGTTTTTAAAGGTGATTACAAAAATATATACAACTTATATGGTTAAAAGTAATTCGAAGTGACAAATCGTAAAAAACACGTACCAAGAGCTAAATCGTCTGCGAAATCTTTCAAATTTGTAAACTAAAAAGCTTTCAAATTTGTAATAAAAGTTGGAAGCAGGCGGGACCCATACCATTTTCTTATTACATTTTCAAACTTAAATGGGTCCCGCCTGCTTCCAACTTTTATTTAATTTAAAATGGCCTTGTTTTTAGCTTTTCAGACAACACAAAGTGAGAAGGAACGGTCCTTCTCATACAATACCTCTGCGTTTACACCAGGATATAAAACATGTAGCTATTCTACACGTTGAGTGTACTGTTTTTAGTTTACAAAACTTGTGGAAAAAAGATAAAATGGGCATCAAGACATTCTGAAACAACGTCAATACACCTAGGCCAAAATTCGCATGCCCAGAATAGCTGAATCGATTTTGGAGACTCCGGAGACTCCCTCTGAGACACTTTTGATGTCATAACTGGCAACTCTCCCTTAGAGCAACCAGCAAAGCAACTGAACCATTCAAACTACACCTACGCACAGTTTTTTTCCGCTATACTGTCGGACTACCTACAATAGGAGCTCCTATTCGAATCGTGCGACTGTAATATCATTTGCAGCCACATGGTTAAGTCGTCGACACACTCGTGACTATTTTTTTTTTCTCTGGCGTAGGTAAACAACGTTTTGGTTCATTCAATTGAGTTGAGACTCCATGATTGTTTCGATGTTCACGCGGGCGTAATCACGGGCAAAGGAAGTAATCACACTAATATTATAAAGGCTAAAGATTGTGAGTGTGTGTGTGTATGTGTTTATATGTTTGTTACTTCTTCACGCTCAAACGGCTGGACCAATTTTGATAAAATTTGGTATGGAGGTAGCCGACACCCTGGATTAACATACAGGGTACGTTTTATCCCGATATTCCCACGGGATCAAAACCTATGCGGGGGAAAACGGCGGGGCGCAGCTAGTAAATAATATTCAAGGGATGTGAGTAAATAGCTGGACAATGTATATTCATTATCATCGTTCATCATATCAGCCGAAAGACGTCCAATGCTCCTCCCCAAGCACCGCCACTTCGAGCGGTCCTGTGCTGCCCGCATCCAAGTTTTCTGCAACCTTCACCAGGTCATCGGTCAACCTTTCAGCGCCAGGTCTTTCGGCCCCATCTGCCATCTATTCTGCGAGCAATGTGCCCTGACCGCTACTACTTAGGTTTGGCAGTTCTTCGGGCTTTATCGGTCACATTAATTATCTTACGGATCTCTTCACTTCTGATTCGATCACGTAGGGAAACCCCAAGCCCCCTCCCTCAAGCCAGCTCCCTCTTCATTGCCCTTCGGGTGACTTTCAGCCTTCTAATGATGCCCATTATGAGAACCACGTTGCAGTGCCACAAAAGTCTTTGACTAGTGATTGTTGCCAGTGACGACTGGCAACAAACCCTGGTCAAAGACTTTGGTCTTGAGACACTGGTATAAGAGACGAGTAGATATTACGTAGCTTGCCGAACGCTGCCCAGCCGAGTCGGTTTCGAAGATTGACCTCTTTCTTCAAGTTGGACAAGTAAACATAATCGTCCACTACTTCGAGTGTAGTCTCCGATTTTCATGGGTGTTACATGGGCATTTGACATGACCTGTTACGGTTATTCGTCAGCTGAGCCCGGGAAGCCCTTATCTACACATAACGCACCGTCGATAATACAAGCAACGCCATCTACCGGCATTGAAAGCAACTAGTATAACAACAGTAATCAGGATCTAGTGATGCAATCTATTTAACATACATACTAACGCCATCTGTCGCCTCATAGAGAAACTAATATGTTAATAGTCATTACAAATATTATCAACTTGTCTGTAATTCATTGAGCATTAATTTCATTGTCTTGGAAATAGTCATGTAAATCATATTCAATTATAAAATTGTAGTTTACATATCTGTAGCTTCCATTATTATAAGTTTTGTTATAAACTTTATAAGTATGTCAATTATGTAAGTGCTTCGGACATTTTACAATAATAAAAAATAGGGGATGGTAGTTGACTTCCCGCCAGGACGGTACCTTTTCCGGATTGGGGAACGGGCGAGAGGGACAGGGGGGCTTCCTTCTTGCTTTTGGCTGCGCTGAGGGTTGACGCTATCTGTTTGTCGTGTGTTTGCTAATTGCTAAGCGGATTTTAATAAAAAAAGATAGTGAGTGTTTATATCTCGTTTTCATTTTCCACTTCTGGACAACCTATTACAGTTCAGAAGTGGGATGGAAGAATTCCACGGCCCATACATTCGTGGCTTGGGAAGACGGTCGCCAAGCGTCGAGTCTCACAACTCGCAAGAAAATGGCGGACGCCACGAGGGAAAAAGTCCCGATTTTTTTTCTTCGGGGTCCTACTTTAGTCAGCCACCGGGCAATAAACGACCAAGAATAACATACCTGGACACGGAGATCATCCCCAAATTCGATCCTGCCAAGACAAATATAAATGTGAAAGGTTGGCTTCACAAGATAGACCAGCTAGGTGAAATCTATAACTGGGAGGAGAAGGACAGGGTTTTCGTGATGCAAACCCGGCTACGCGGCGCAGCGCGTGACTGGTACGACGACCTAGAAGATTATAGCGCCACGTGGAGCACTTGGAAAGATTGGTTAACGAAGGCGTTTCCACGCACCACCGATTTCGTCGACCGCCTCGAAGAAATGCTGGCACGCCAAAAGGGAAACGAAACTATGACCCGATACTACCACGACAAGATCTCTTTAATGAAAAAGTGTGGACTAGACGGGGAAAACGCCATGTCATGCCTCATCCGAGGGTTGCCGGTCGAGCTGCGTGCGAACGCGAAGGCATGCGGCTACAAGACACCTGAAGAATTATACTATGGATTCCTTTCTTCACTTGAAAATTACGGGGATGCGAGGGCTGAAAAAACCAGACGGCCCCCTGGGCCCTCCGACCAGAAGCCAAGCAAGTCAACTTGGCAACGGGGCTCTGCGGCGGGGAACCCTGCTCCGAAGGTGTGCTACAACTGTCGGCGCCCAGGGCACGAGGCACGGGATTGCCGAGCTGCACCCGCCACACGCTGCCAGGTCTGCCAGCGCGTGGGACACACTGCTAGCACCTGCTGGTACGCGGCCGGGGGAAGCCCGCGGGACACGCCGGCGCTTCCGCAAAGAAATCAACAGGTACGACATGTTTATCATGTCAGCACAGAAATTCTTTCAGATTTATACCGTAAAAATATGTATATTAATGGCTTTAAAGCAATTGGCTATATTGATACTGGCAGTAAAGTAAATATAATCACAATAAAAGCGATCAAAAAATCGCGAATATGTATGGTACCATCAGATGTAGTAATGAGAGGCTTTGGAGGTTTACTGGTAAACTCTCTAGGAAAAGCGGTCATAAACCTAGTTATAGACAATATAAGTTTACAAACGTGTGCCGAGGTAACAAACACAAACCTCAACGATATAGACTTAATTGTGGGGCAACCTATTATTAATCAGCCGAACGTGAACTTAATTATAACCTCTAAATCTGTGACATTAATAGCAAATAGTGAATATGTTTGTCCCTTATCAAGTATACGTTTGTCTAGCCAGGACTTTATATCAAAAGCCACCTTATTCCTGTTCGATGATGTCGAGGTTCTGCCGGGTACGAACACAGAGGTACGCGTCTACACGTCATGTGATTTAACGTCAAGTCAAATACTCGTTACCCACCCACGATTGTATTCTATGGGTAATGAATCCTATTATATACCACAGTTAGTCTTAGAAAATACACCAATTTTACAATTACGCGTAATTAATTTAGGTGATTCTTGTTTACAATGGTCCGCGGGTCGACTAATTACGCGCGCAAACATATTGACGCAAAGCGACGTAGCTATCGTTACATCTAGTGCCGCTAATAGCACACAATGTGATTATACTCAGTCGAACAAGACACTTGACTTGTCTGACATAAATATTGGCGACTTAGAAGAAAAACATTCAAAATTATTATTAGACCTACTAAATAAATATCCCGGTTGTTTTGCTGAATGTAGCAGTGAACTTGGTTGCACAGATTTAATTGAAATGCATATTTCTACCACATCAGAAACGCCTGTGTTTTGTAAACCATACCGATTATCCTACAAAGAAAATGAAATTGTACAGGAAAAGGTGAATGACCTTTTATCCGCGGGAATAGTGCGAGAATCGAACTCAGAATACGCGAGTCCTGTAATTTTAGTTAAGAAAAAGGAAGGCGACTATCGGTTATGTATCGACTACCGCGCTCTCAACACACGTACTGTAAAAGATCGATTCCCTCTTCCACACATTGATGATCAGATCAATCGACTATCGGGAAAAGTATTCTTTACGGTTCTAGATATGGCACAAAGTTACTACCAAGTTAAAATGGCGGAAAATTCAATTCATAGAACCGCCTTCATAACGTCGACTGGTCAGTATGAATTTTTAAAAATGCCGTTCGGTCTGGCAAACGCTCCGGCGGTCTTCTCACGGCTAATTCGAAAAGCTTTAGGGTCCCTTGATAATAAAATAGCTACATATCTTGATGACGTCACATTACCCACTGTAACAATAGAAGAAGGTATAGAGCTATTGGAAGATGTTTTGAAACTACTCTCTCGTGCTAATTTAAAACTAAATTTAAAAAAGTGCTCTTTTTTGAAAACCAGTGTAAATTACCTGGGTCATGAAGTTACCGAAGGGTCTGTACGCCCGGGGCAAGCCAAGATTATTAGTGTTACGAATTTTAGACAACCGCGGAACGTCCATGAACTGCGTCAATTCATCGGTTTAGCATCGTATTTCCGTAAATTTGTAAGAGGGTTCGCTGAAATCGCCCGACCTTTAACCAGCTTAACAAAAAAAGACGTACCTTGGATATGGGGTTCAGAACAAGAATATTCTTTTAATCTTTTAAAAAGTACGTTGACTGAGCGACCTGTGTTAGCAATTTACGACCCGCATGCTAAAACAGAAATCCATACTGATGCTAGTAGTTTAGGGTTAGGCGGTATTTTACTTCAATATCAAAATAATGGTGATTTAAAACCTGTTGCTTACTTTAGTCGCGTTACTAGTAGGGAAGAAATGCACTATCATAGTTATGAACTAGAAACCCTCGCCGTGGTTGAATCTCTAAAACGCTTCCGTATTTACGTAACAGGTACCCCGGTTAAGGTAATTACCGATTGTGCGGCATTAAGAACCACACTGACTAAAAAAGATTTAATTCCGCGCATAGCCCGATGGTGGTTAACGATCCAGGATTTCGATATTGAAATCGAATATCGCCCTGGCAACCGTATGAAACATGTTGACGCACTCAGTCGCAATCCGGTTGAAAGCGTTCCTATTCTTCGCATTGACGAAGCTGACTGGCGCCTCACGCTGCAGTTGCAAGACGATACGGTACAAAGCATTATTCGACAGATTAATGCGGGTACGGATAATCCAGATATCAACAAAAATTATACCATTATTGACGGATGTCTGTTTCGCAAAACTTTACACGGAGATCGATTCGTAATACCTAAACTATCAAAGTGGTCATTGTTACAGAAATATCATGATCAAGTTGGGCACATAGGTTTCGAAAAATGTGAAAAAACAATAAAATCAAAGTTTTGGTTCTCTGGTATGACTCGGTTTATACGAAAATATGTAAATTCCTGCTTACACTGTGCTTATGCTAAAGGAAACTATGGGAAAGTAGAGGGCGAGCTGCATCCCATTGAGAAAGTAGCAATACCAATGCATACTTTACATGTAGATCATTTGGGCCCATTTTTGAAAACACGCCGTGGTTACTCCTACATACTCGTTATTATTGATTCTTTTACTAAATTTGTATTCGCTCGAGCCGTTAAGGGCACCGGTTCTATAGAAACTATTCAAAACTTGAAAGAAATAACATCTACGTTTGGCAATCCTCATAGAATAATTACGGATAGAGGTGTCGCTTTCACTAGTCGCTATTTTAAAGAGTTTTCCATACATAAACAATTCAAACATGTATTAAACGCCATTGCTTGTCCACGCTCGAACGGTCAGGTTGAACGAATAAACAGAACCATTGTAAACGGCCTAAATACTACCGCCGAAAGCGAATGCACATGGGATGAAAAACTTTCGGATGTAGTCTGGGGTATAAATAACAGTCCTCATACTGTTACAGGATTCTCTCCGTTTAGCCTTATGTTCTCGCATGACAATTCCTTATTACCTGCTTACCCTGCAAACGTCGCTAAGAACAGTGACCCTCAAGAGCAGTTACTTGAACGTAGACGCAGTGCGAAATTGCGCATTGATAATAATATGGCAATTATGAAAGGTCGGTACGATAAGAGGCATAAGAAATGTAGAAAATACTATGTAGGAGAATTGGTTTTGTGGAAAGGGGGTTTATCTCGTGATAATACAGTCGGAGTCACTAAAAAGCTAGGGAGTGTGTTTACTGGACCATACAAGGTCACTAAAATAGACCATACTATTGACCGATATACAATAAATAGTATTCAAGGGGTCAAAGGATATAAAAAGTTTAGCGCAGTAGTTCCTGGTGATTCACTTCGCCCTTATAAGTCATCAGTGCCAGACAGCTCTACAGATTCTGATCACGAAATAGATAGGGATGATTTAATAGATTTATTAGAGAGTTAAATTTGTCATATCAATTGTTTACATTTGATAATAACTTTTATTCATAATACCGTTTGTTGCTATACCCTTACTTTGCTAATTATTGTTATCACAACTTGTTCAAATCTCTGATAGTTTCAAAGTAAATACCTATTTAATATTATAAATAATTGTATCATTTTCCGCCTTTAACATTCAACCCACCATTAAGTATTCAAGAATTCATTAAGTAGCTAGGTATTAAAAATGATGCACAAACAACAGAACACAACAAATTAAAAACTTGATACTGATTACTGTATGCATTATAGAACAGAATTTAATTGATACCTAAACAGAATAATTGCTAATCTGTGTGATACAGGCAGATCTGTGTGCATATCTGTCCTGCTATACTGTGTGATACGGCGGATAGTATATCTGTGTGAATAACCCGCTATACTGTGTGATATGGCCAATCGATCTATGTAAACACCTATCCTGCTATACTGTGTGATACACTGTGTGATGACAGATAGGACTGTGTGAATATCTACTCTGTTCTACTGAATGATACTGCAGAAAAATCTGTGTGATTATCTATCCAGCTATGCTGCTGTTAGATCTCAGGAATGTCATTCCAGTTATGATTTGTGAAAGTCCGGACAGATCTGAGTGCACTAAATAAATCTGTGTGAAGGCTAATGACTAATAAGGTATAGAAACTATCATAGAGAATATCGCTATAATTACATAGAATTCAGTTGGTTCTTGAGAAAATAAAAACCTAAGTGATGAATAAAAATGTAACTTTTATTAAAAAAAATTAACTCAAAAAAAAAGAAGACAAAAAATAGAGTACCTACCTACACATTTCCTATTTAGGTAGGTATTTATCAAATATACTGTGGGCTTGTTCTGTTCCCAGGTGCTGCCAAAAATGGATTCTGGTGTGACTGCCACTGCTGAAGGAGCTGGAGCCCAACGCCGTGGGGGACCACGACAATAGCAGGATGGCCGAGTGTTACGGTTATTCGTCAGCTGAGCCCGGGAAGCCCTTATCTACACATAACGCACCGTCGATAATACAAGCAACGCCATCTACCGGCATTGAAAGCAACTAGTATAACAACAGTAATCAGGATCTAGTGATGCAATCTATTTAACATACATACTAACGCCATCTGTCGCCTCATAGAGAAACTAATATGTTAATAGTCATTACAAATATTATCAACTTGTCTGTAATTCATTGAGCATTAATTTCATTGTCTTGGAAATAGTCATGTAAATCATATTCAATTATAAAATTGTAGTTTACATATCTGTAGCTTCCATTATTATAAGTTTTGTTATAAACTTTATAAGTATGTCAATTATGTAAGTGCTTCGGACATTTTACAATAATAAAAAATAGGGGATGGTAGTTGACTTCCCGCCAGGACGGTACCTTTTCCGGATTGGGGAACGGGCGAGAGGGACAGGGGGGCTTCCTTCTTGCTTTTGGCTGCGCTGAGGGTTGACGCTATCTGTTTGTCGTGTGTTTGCTAATTGCTAAGCGGATTTTAATAAAAAAAGATAGTGAGTGTTTATATCTCGTTTTCATTTTCCACTTCTGGACAACCTATTACAGACCTTCGTTTAGTCCATGTTCCTTTTAAGACCCCATCTTTTGGAAACCCTACTGTGGCTATCGAGCATTGTACTGATGGGCCTCCATATTATACTCTAAGCCATGAAATTATCGTCGGAAAACCAAAGGTGAAGGCAAGACTCGCCATTGATGTTTCCAGTCTTCTTTCCAGTCCAGAACCTTGAAAACATCCTCCACTGCAGCTGTGCACAGTTTCGGAGAGATTACTCCTCCCTCATCCCTTGCTGCAAAAGGATAGGTTCCGAGGTCCTGTCCTGAAAACGGGCGATAGCAGCGTCTTCATACAAGTACTTTAGGACTTCGATGTACATGGCACCGTTGGAGAGACAGCCCAAGTCTCCGTCCAATAGAAGGCTTTCTTGTAGTCCACAAACTTTTACTTTTCGGCCTTGTGTATAACCTACTGCAGTGTATGAAAGTGGTCTAAGGAGCCCTTACGGAATTTGGCTTGTTTAGCTGGAAGTCGTCAAACTTGCGCGCGTGACTACTCTTAAAAACAGCTTGTAGACATGGCTCAGAAGTGAGATGGGCCTAAAATTCTTAAGCGGGGCATTGAGGCCCTTCTTAAAGAAGAGTACCATCACACCTGTTCCTTGCCTGTGGCGCCCCTCGTGTACCTACTTATGACGGAATCGAACTGCTTCTGGAGGGGCCTTACGAACGGGTTTTCCACCGGCCGTCATCACGCGGCGCCTTGTTGTTTTTAAGTTAAGTAGATTAGCTTTATCTAACCTTGGAGTGATCCCTGTGTTTTTACGTAGGTACTACATACTACATTTAGATTTTGGACGATTGCATTCGGTTCAAGGCTGAATTTAAGTCCTACTGCTTGTCATTATGATATAAATGAAGTGTTCACATAAAGCGTAATTTGATAAAACTGCGGGATTTTATCTTCATCAAAATCGATCGTTCTAGCTGTTAACAGTTCTGCGTCATTCCTTATTTATAGTGTTTATTTTAATCAGTATGGGTAAAGATAATAATATTGAGAATGTTACATCTAGATTACAGTCATTTCATAACTATGAGTCAATATTTCATAATAAAATATGAGTAAAATCATGAACATAATTTTTATTGAACTATTTTAATGTACAGTCCACAGTTATAGGTATTCATTTTTTGCGAATATTTAGTTCAAACAAGATAATTTGAACTACAATATCATAAATTATACTTATTTATTTTTATAATCACAACACACGATGCTCTATCCACAAGGACATAACGTGAACACGGACTTTTGATAACAATAATTGGCAGTGATCTAATAATATTATTTTTAATTATGTTTAATCGCCTACTAAATGCAAGAACTCGATTGCGTTCGCAACTTTTATAGTAATAGTTGAAGTTCAGTAAGAAACCGATGGATGTTCTCGAATAAAATTAAATTTTATTAATAGAAGACAAACCGCTCATTTAACAAATTAAATTTCAGTCGACAACATCCATCGGTTTCTTACCAAACTTCAACTGTATCCGTCGATCATGCATACTTATCCCCTATGTTGACTGTACAGTCAGCGTCAAAAAATACAGGGACGAACACACAGTTCAAAACAATAAAGCTATAGTTTTTTTTAAATACTTTCTACATCAGTAAGATTCAAAAGCAATTTTCTCGTAAAGTACTATTAAGTACATATTTTTTGGTATTACAGTATTTAATGTCATAATGTTTCTGGTATATTAAGTAGAAAAACGCAACTCGTACCTGTACACGACAACTGACAAGTAATGTATTGTATCCTATTTTGGAATAAAGTTATTTTTCTGTTGTTGTTCTGTTCATCTTGAACGGTCTGTTCGTCCCATATTTTTAGCTCTGCCTGTCTCTACTTATAACAAGCCTCTTGCCGTCAGTCTTGGAGTTAATGTCTCATTCAATTTAATATTCCTTTGTAGTTCTTATATAATTTAAAGTGTCTCAATTCCTTATTTCATTTTCGTTGTTTTATATTTGAGAGATTCATAATCTTTGATCTGAAGTATTTCTTAATTAAAAAAGGATATAAAAATGCAACTTACTGCTATAACAACTACTTATCTAAGCCAAATATAATTATTATATTAAAATATAATTTTAAAAGTTATAAAAAGGATAATGGATTACTATCCGAATGTGTGCAGTATCTTAAATTCTTACTAGCTAATGTAAAAAGGCATATTACTGAGCTCCTTAGTGGCCAGTCTAGCTGCCCTATTTAGTGCCACATTACAATGAGTATGCAACGCTTCTATAGAATCAGTCTCTTTCTTACTCCACCTCGACTCCATGGCTACTGAAAACGCAGTACAGGAGAATGTACAAAGCAAACTTATCAGTATACAAACTCTCATTCTCAACGCATCGCTCGGTTGTTCTACAAGTCTTAGGAAGTTGAAACTTGCTTCGTCAAACAGTATTTTTTCCACCACGTCAGCATGTTCCGGTAAATCTTGTAGCACAGTGATAAGGAGTCCCACAATGTTCAGTACTATTCGCGGCGACTTCGAATCTGTAAATAAAAATGTTTCTCAAACAACAGGAAGTCAAAATTAATTGGAGATCCGACTTTAGCTTGACATAATTCGGTTTAAATAATCTCAGCATTATGTCAAGATGTCGTGCGGCGATTTTGAAATGTCACTTATCATGAGATATGAGTATCATCCGTCAGGGCGGCTAACTAGGAGAATGTGAACTATAATTTGTCTGTAACATGACCTTTTTACATCGATACAGCAATGCCGTCGTTTTATGAATATGTTACCGGCCAAACCCGATTTTAGGATGAACTAGTTTCGCCTAGGCCAAACCAGTTCACCGGCGACGTAGGATGCAAGAGCGAGCGAAGGGCACCCCGAGATTAGGTTTGTTTAGGTTACTTTCAACCCTTTACATAGAAATAGGAGCCCCGCGAAGCGGGGCTCCGTCGACATAGGATGCAAGAGCGAGCTAATGAACTGGTTTGGCTTAGGCGAAACTAGTTCATCCTAAAATCGGGTTTGGCCGGTAACAAATATATAAGATCAGCAATTCCCGTATTTCTAAGAAGTTCGCATTCTAATCTCAGTCTCAATCTTTACCTCTAACTTACCAAATTTTTGATATTTATTGTCGAATTTGAACGTTCTTTAAGTACGAACTTTTGGCTTCTGTTGTCTTGACCTGTAGACGAATAAAATAACATAATCTTACAGTGCATCAAGAGCCTAGTGAAGACTGGATGCGCGTTGTATGCGCTGAGCGCGGTGGCGAACTGTCGCACGCCGCGACACGAGCGCACGCACAGCCACGCGCACACCTCCAGCATGCGAGCCACGCCCTGCAGTCTGTGAAAAATTAATAGAAGAGAAGGTCACCAAGCCGATCTTGCTATCGGGCTCATCTTATCTATAAAGCAGAATTTGTACTTGATAGAAAAAGCGGGACAAAAATTAGGACGGTTTACAGACGCCACGTGCTGGTTGCAAGTTCGGAGGAAACTATAAATTGTAGTGCAATCCGTACCTGTCATGAGCTTCATCATCATTGTCTTTGCTGTCTTTCATGAGTGTATTAATGGCCGCTACGAAATTATACACCACTTTAGCTTCGAGGTACACCTGGAAATGGAGAATGTCACTTTATCAGTGAGGCAATAATATTTTTTGCTGTCCTTACATTTTTACATTGAGGACAATATTTCTACGGACTGGGAATCAGAAAGTCAAGGCCTGTTTGAAAAGAATGATGTTTATCTTCAAAAATGTCGCACTATCCATACAATAACATTATAAATGCGAAAGTGTGTCTGTCTGTCTGTTACCTATTCACGCTTTAACCGCTGAACCGATTTTAATGAAATTTGGTATAGAGATAGTTTGAGCCCCGGGAAAGGACATAGGATAGTTTTAATCCCGATATTCCCACGGGATCGACACTTATGCGGGTGAAACCGCGGAGCGCTGCTAGTAGTAAAATAAACTCACATCTTGTATATTCAGCAGGGTGTGCCTCGGCAGTGTATGCGCAAGCGCCGGCAGTGCTAGAAGCGCAGCCACAGCGCCACAAACTCGTCCACCGCCGCTCGCCCGCGCTGCACTGCCCACTACGCCTATTACCATGCTTACCTGTAATTATTATTAACAATGTAAGCTTCAGCTTTCCATACAGTAATAAATAAAAAATATAATATATAACATAATAAATCTAAGATTCATCATATCATACCAACTAGAAATCCTCCAGAAATGTATGAAAGTATGATCAACAGAATCCATTTGTTAAGCATCTTAAAGCTACATATTCATAATCCCACTCTTGTGTACCTCCCATGATCGAGATGCTGATTTAAACATACCACAATTAATGTGATTAGCTGACGCGGCGAACTTCGTGCCGCCTCAGAATCAATAAGAACGAATGGCATGAGAAAATTAATTAACTTCATTATTGTTTTTTTGTGAATTGTTTCCATGTTTTAATAGTTATTCTGCTATTCGGAGCGGAGGCAAATCCAAAAAATCAAAGATCACAAAAATCGGTCCATCCGTTCGTGAGTTAGAAATGGTGTAACTAACCCAACTTTGTTTATATAGGTATAGATGTGATGATCATTGCATGATTTTATAAGATGAATAATGGAAGATGTTTGCCCGCTGGTTATTAATCAGTCTGAAACAATGGAGCAATAAAATACCCCTCTCTTACTATTAATATTCTTGCTACTGTGTGACAAAATTGGCATTGCGTATCATTATTACATACCATATTCAGTTGAGTAAGAGATTCCACATCGCCATCCATAACTTCACTAATGTTGGAGTTGAGGAATGCTTCCCATTCCTCCAGTTCAATAGAAGATGGCTCTTTAACTGGAAACACAAAGAACGAAACATATTATGATGGAAACAGATAATTTAATATGGACTTTTACTGTAATGGATTTTTAAATAGCAATATTACCATCACTTTTGTCCTCAGTCTTAAGCATCCTATCATTATCAGCAACATCTTTATCATCAGAAGTCTCCTCAATAACTTCAGATTTCTCCACATCCTGATCTTTTTCCTCTTTGGAACACTTTTCCTTATCATCTACAAAGCTTGAGACCTCTATAGCAGGTTCACTTGTTCGTCGCTGAGTTTCATTTTTGTTTTTGTCCCAACTTCTACTAAAATGGAAGGACCTCTTGATACTTCTCGTTAATTTGTTTCCTCCACTACCAAACCGGAGTTTATCGCGTGAAAATTGCAATATTTTCTGCGTATATGAAGGTGGAACACTCTTACTAAGCCCAGAACTAACATCACTGCTACATTTCGTTGAACTTTTCGGATGCTCCAAGCTTTGAGATGCAGTGTCTATAGACTTCGCTTTTTGTTTTGTCTCCAATATTTCTTTTTGGTTATCACTGGCACTTAACAGCTTTTGTGTTTTCTTTTCTTCAACATGTTTCTCTGTATTGGGCTTTTCTTCATCTATCTTATCCATTTTGTTTAGATCTGATTGTTTTTTGTTAGCTGCCATTAGTTGAGCCATGTTATTCTCTAGGTTGCATATAACAAGGTTTGAGTTGTTGAGGACATTATATTCATGTCTAAGTAGTTTCGCGTTGGCGGCTGTGATGGGATGTGATTGATCTTCATCATCTGTCTTCAGACTGTCTCGTACACTAAACGCGCTGGTTGCTCTAACACTGTCGTCATCTGACATGGGAACACACTCCATCGCTTGTATTACTCTCGCGTTTCGCAAGTCATGTTCTTTCGGTTCTGGTTTAGGTTCAGGTATTGTTCTGAAAAAAGAAATGTAGTATCCATTAGAACGAACTTTTAATCTATTCATTGACATTGTTTCTATCACTGCTGGATATACTAAATCTAAAACAAGCTTTTGGAAGCTGTAAGGACTGTGTTTTTCCATACTCCATGTTTTTCTAGCAATAGGTAGGTAAGTACATCAGTTTCCTTACCTTGTATTACTGCTAACCTTTTCCCTCTGAAGCTGCTTTGCCTCTTGCTGGCTGTGGGTCAATGGTTTTGTGAATGGTGATTCACTCTGGACATCTTCCGGCAGTATAGTCACATGGCCAGAGACAAACGCATGCTCCAGAATTTCTGGCCATGTCATCCTTTTCATTGGATCTTTGTGAAGCAGGCCCTGAAACATTCAGTTAATTAAATATTATGTTGATTATGCAGTAGCACTATGGCTTTTTTTGGTTTTGCTCTCAAACATCCTGTGCTCATTCTTGTATAAACCCTCTATAACTTTTTATTGAAAGAATAATCTATTTTCCTGAAATACGAGTGGAGTTAACAGAATAATCATTGAGAATCATGAATGGTCCAAAGTGGGACCGAATTTTGGAGGCAGTGATTCGATTCATTTTGATCGACTGACTTAGTTACATTTAACAATACATACCTGCAAGAAAGATCTAGCGTCACTGCTAATGAAGCTGGGCCACTGCACTGGCTTGTGTTTGATCATCCGCACCAGTTGCAATATTGACATGGTACAGAAAGGTGGCTGGCCCGCTATCAACTCATACACTATGCATCCAAGAGACCATAGATCAGCCTGAAATATAAGATTGGTACATTTCATAAGATTTTATTTTATTATGCATAGCATAGCCTAGAATGTTCCCATTGCTGGGCCAAAAGCTTAGCAAACTTTAAAAACTGTTCAAGATGGATCTGTTGTTCAAAATGGGTATTTTTAAACTTACCTGATGATCATAAGGTTTCTCCTCAATCAATTCTGGCGCCATATATAATGGAGTACCTTTTATGGAAGTCAGAATATGTGTTGCATTTGTCATGATTCTCGCAAGGCCGAAGTCACATAGTTTGGCACGGCCGGTGCTGTCCAGTAACACATTTTGTGGCTTTAAATCTCTGAAAAATTAATGAGCTGTTAATGTTCATAGCATAATCAGCCTATAATGCTCCCACTGCTGGGACACTGGCCTTCTCTCTATGAGGAGTAAACCATAATCCACCATACGTGTCCAGTGTGGGTTGGTGGATGTATTTTTTGTTTTAAGACATGCCGGTTTCCTCATGATGTTATCCTTCACCATTTTGAGAGCAGTGGTGATGAAATTAAATACACAAAGTAAATTTCTTGCCTGGGTTCGTAATCACAACTTATAATTCTTAAGTAGAGGCCGATACGACTGGATACATTGATGTTAGTATTTCATGTTAATTTCAAGTATTATTCTGAATTAGATCGCTAAAATATATTTTGAGAGAACTTAGAATGTTATAGGTCCTTTTTGGATCCTTGTAGGTCCAGACCTACAAAGATACAACATGCCATGGAAGCTAACACAAATTAACTTATGTGATAGAACTAGCAACAGCAAATCAAATAAATAAACTCAGTTACTAATTACTATGGAACAAACCTGTGAAGCACCCTATGGGAATGCAAGTAGTACAATGCTGAAACCAAATCCCAAGTGATTTTCTTAACTTGATCTTCATTCAAACATCCTTCTTTAGCGAGGATGCTATGTAACTCCTTTTCCGCATACTCTGTGACTACAACCAACTCAGATTCAGTGTCAAAGCTGTCTATCATCCGGATAATGTTTGGATGTGTTAGCTGCCTCTGAATATCACATTCTTGTCTCAAGTTTTTCAAGTCTTTGATTGAACGCCCTTTCTGTAATTGTGGTTAAAAAATTATTAGTTCTCATTGATATGTCGAAACTGACTGTTGGAATGCAAAAAACTGCAAAACGACCCCTTATCCTCTGTACTAATATTTCACTATATTACAGTGCACATTATAATCGCTTTTTACCCGACTGCGTCAGAAGGAGGGTTATGTTTTTCGAGTGTATGTATGTATGTATGTATGTATGTATGTATGTATGTATATTTCTTTGGCACGCTCTGTAGCCTAAACGGCTTGATCGATTTCAGCTTGAGAGGTGCCGTTAGATTCGTCTTAATTGTGAGAGTGCTACTGGGTATATTAAAATTGAAAAAAAAATAAAATGGCCGATTTATGGCGCAATATGTTTTCAAAAAAAAAAAAAATATTCTCGAAACCTATCGAGTGGGGTATCAAAATAAAGGGTTTTAAAAGGTGATTACAAAAATATATATAACTTATATGGTTAAAAGTAATTCGAAGTGACAAAACGTAAAAAACAAGTACCAAGAACTAAATCGTTTGCGAAATCTTTCACATTTGTAAACTAAAAAACTGGAAATAAAAATATTAATTTAAAAAATAAAAAAACCCGACTGCGAAACTGAAAAGCTACAAACAAGCCCATTTTAAATTAAATAAAAGTTGGAAGCAGGCGGGACCCATACCATTTTTATCATATCTTCAAATTCAAATGGGTCCCGCCTGCTTCCAACTTTTATTTAATTTAAAATGGGCTTGTTTGTAGCTTTTCAGTTTCGCAGTCGGGTTTTTTTATTTTTTAAATTAATTTTTTTTGCTTGTTTCATATGTCGTAAACTCGTGACATACTATGTAGTATTACATAAAGATAAATTACAGGGAAGTTGGTGAACTCTGGCCCTACAAACATTCAATTTAACACGAAACTGGCACCCAAAGGCAACAATTTACACAAATGAAGATAGAACATACCTTTCTTATAACTTTTAAAGCTACAACTGCATCAGTTTCTTTATGTTTAGCTTTAAAAACACGACCAAACGATCCTTCACCAATAAAAGATATAACTACGTAACTTTCCATTTTAGTTCAAGAAATTAAATATATCTCTTAATCTAAATGATTTTATTTGCATTGTTTCCCAATTGAAAGTAGATGATTACAACTCATGGAGCATTTAAAAGTTCCTAGCTAATGAAAATAAACAAATCGATTTTTTTTTGAAGCAAGCATCAACTGTCATGTCATTTTTGACATTAATTCTTTGTCAGTTTGAAACGGATGCGTTCTGCTGAAAAATGATATAACTTTGTAAAGTATAGTTACCGGCACGGATCTTGCTTGAGCACTCGGCAGTAGAGTGGGGATCGCTTTGTGCATCGTATACTTCTGGCAAAATAAAACATAATATTTTTTTTTTTTTTTTATGAATTTATTTATCTCGGAACCTTAGGGGGCCCGGTCCTTTGGAAGGCGTACGAGGGACCGAAGCCAACTCGCAAATGCCCCTTAGGAAATTTCAATGAAATGCGGCACCAACCGACGATTATCCCTGTATGCGCTATGCAAGTGCACCCAAGGATAACCCCTGGTTGGTGTAGGACTATTGCAGGTTATGGAAATATAAAAAGTTGGACTATGGGTTTGGGTGGCTAAAGTGGACTCGTTACCAAGAACTATGAAATAACTATGACCCCTGCCTGATCAATGTTTTATATATACACGGATAAAATGGCAGGGGGTGACTTGCACATTTAATAATGGGCCCCCGGAAACGGTCGCTGGCACATAGTGACGTAGCAATAAGGGGCAACATGTCCTGAGGTGCTTATGAGGAGTGGAGAGGTATTCCACGGCTATCAGGACAATCCCGGAAGTACGGTCATGATCCCTACCAGCATCTTACTGGAATACTTCCTTCCTCCGAGCACGTTTGCTCTTGCGAATCTCCACTCAAGCCGGCCAATAAAGGCAAGAATGAGGTGGGAGCTCTGTTCCTCGTCATTGTTCACTCCAGCCGGCCAATAAAGGCAAGCCAGAGGTGAGGAACAAGACTTCTCCCTGAAGATAGGGTCCGTGGGGTCGCTACTGCCCAACAGCTCGCCACATGCTGCCCTGCGGATTTCTGTATCTCTCTTGGTCTGGCTCCTCACCATAGACCTGTTCCAGCAAAGTAAACTCTTCCGGCATAGGCCTAGAGTTCGGAGCGCGCAAGCCCCACCACGGCGTCAACGTAGAGATACGGCGGCGGGGATATTATTATTATTATGAATTTATATATCTCGGAACCATGGGGTCCCGGTTCTTTGGAAGGCGTACGAGGGGCCGAAGCCAACTCGTAGAGGCCCCTTAGGAAATTTTAATGAAATGCGGCACCAACCGACGATTATCCCTGTATGCGCTATGCAAGTGTACCCAAGGATAACCCCCGGTTGGTGTAGGACTATTGCAGGATATGGAAAAATAAAAAGTTGGACTATTGGTTTGGGTGGCTAAAGTGGACTGGTTACCAAGAACTATGGAATAACTATGACCCCTGCCTGATCAATGTTTTATATATACACGGATAAAATGGCAGGGGGTGACTTGCACACTCAATAATGGGCCCCCGGAAACGGTCGCTAGCACATAGTGACGTAGCAACAAGGGGGCAACATGTCCTGAGGTGCTTATGAGGAGTGGAGAGGTATTCTACGGCTATCAGGACAATCCCGGAAGTACGGACAAGATCCCTACCAGCATCTTACTGGAATACTTCCTTCCTCCGAGCACGTTTGCTCTTGCGAATCTCCACTCAAGCCGGCCAATAAAGGCAAGAATGAGGTGGGAGCTCTGTTCCTCGTCATTGTTCACTCCAGCCGGCCAATAAAGGCAAGCCAGAGGTGAGGAACAAGACTTCTCCCTGAAGATAGGGTCCGTGGGGTCGCTACTGCCCAACAGCTCGCCACATGCTGCCCTGCGGATTTCTGTATCTCTCTTGGTCTGGCTCCTGACCTTAGACCTGTTCCAGCAAAGTAAACTCTTCCGGCATAGGCCTAGAGTTCGGAGCGCGCAAGCCCCACCACGGCGTCAACATAGAGATATGGTGGCGGGGTTATTATTATTATTATTATTATCATAGTCACTGTACGACAATATATATACCCCGCTCCCATGCCTCACTTCATACCACCAAAGCCTGTAACCACTTGATTCCCAAGTGGCTACAGGAAACATTACAAGCCAAAACGAATCAAACTCCTTAGGTTTATCCAGGCAGCGGTGGCAGCAGCGGCATCATAACTCTACCACGCTAGTACCTTCCTAAAGGCGTAGGCAGCGGGCTAGCAATAGTAGGTACTCTCACTTTACCAGTTACCTTTAGATGATAGGAATAATAATCTCCCTGAGACTATTCTTTTTTTTTCACAAAAAGCTTCATGAACAATGAATTGTGTTTGGAGCCTCCTTTTAGGCAAACAATGCCTGCCAGACTCCGCTCTTCCATATCTTAGATGTAGTGTTACAATTAAATATCATAGTAATTCTCATCATCATTAAACTATCATCTTGAGTATGTATCATGTGTTAAGAAGCGTGGTGCGAGAAGTTGGGTGTGGTGTGTGTGGGGTGCGTGTAAGATATAATGTGGTTTGATGAGATCTGATGTGATGTGGTGCGATGTGTGGTGTGGTATGATGTAGTGTGGTGTGGTGTTGTGTAGCAAGTTGTGGTGTACAGTATAGTGTAGTGTGTGGAGTAGAGTGAGGTGTGAAACGTTATGGTGTGTGATTATATTACTCATGATATAATATACCAGAAGAACTTCCGTATCATCATAAGTAAAAGACTTAATCCAGTTTGTTATCATTTTTTTACAGTCGTAATAGTTTCTATTGTAAAGGACATGGCTAAACTGAAGTATGGACGACTGATCCCGCAATGAAAATGCATGTATAGACATGGTTCCTAGCAATATATAATGCTGAATAGCTGCAAATTAGTATTTTGTAATTAAAAAGGTTCAGGAACTTTTCATATCTGCACATTCCTGAAAATAAAATCGCATAACTCATACGATAAAGGTACAAAAACTTCAAACGATGACATTGCTATGCACTTTTATCTAGGCGTTTTAACGTGTCTGCGACGATTTTTATTGATTAGTGTTTTTCATTGGCGATTTTGGACTAAGGTACTTGAAGTAAATATCTACAAAGGAGTAATTGCACCAAAAAAACTTGATAAAACGGACTTACGATAGATAATCTCCACTAAAATCATAATAATATAAGTATTCTGTCGTAAAACCTAAACTAAGTACATATCCAAATTAGTTAAAATAAAGACAGTATTCACAGACAATGTAAATAACATTATGGTTGAAATTATGAACGTATTTGAAAAAGATCTTAAAGATTAACCGAGCCAAATATTTGTAATTTCTGTATTGAGGTGGGTAGGTTAACAATTCTGCCTAAAGAAGATAATTAACGCACTGACTAACCAAGGGCATAAAAGATATTGAAATAAAACAACAAAAATGCGATTTACCTATTTATTTATTCGTTTAGTCTTAAAAAAACGACGTCTGACATCTGACGTTAGTTTTTTTCATAGAGATGAGATTGAACGTCGGGTGGAACAGAATCGATAAAATAATCGAAAGGGTTGAAAGATACAAATAGAATTAGTTTTTGTCGACCACTACTCAGTTAATATTTTTCGACACAAAATAGGTAGTAAGATTAAACAAAGAAGCATAAATTCCGAAGCTTTCAGATATTTTTATTTGATTTTGATTAAGTAGAAAAAAGTGGAATTGAGTATAGTCGATTGTCACTTAAAAAAAACCCCAATTTCCGAATCAAAACTCTGTGACAAGCAACTAAACAGGCATTGCCATTTCTTAGTTTCAGAAAATAAATCGTTTTGATACCTGTTATCAAAAACCGAGTTTCGATTTGACATTCTGGAACAGCGATATGACTCCTCCCTAGCTTGCAGTACTGTATTATTTCCCCTTGAACTTGTCATGTCAATCAAAAAAAGCAACTGAGATACTTTTTTATGTTTAATAATTCACGAAAGTTCTTGGAAATTCGTCGTCGTCGTCGTCGTATCAGCCGATAGACGTCCACTGCTGGACATAGGCCTCCCCCAATTTCGGGGGGGGTTTGCCATAATCGCCACGCTTGGCAGGCGGGTTGGCTTGGAAATTATTAAACACTAAATAATTCATGAATGAATATTTAAATATTACTAGTTAATGTGAGATTACTATACATGCTTGGGGCAGTCATTTAGCCATCTCCAAGTTTTAATAGTTTCTATGTACATTTAGGTTTTTATTAATTCTATTGTATAATTGAGCTGAGAGATAGTAAAATTGTCTGCTTGTGAATTTGGTTTTACATTGGGGAACTTCTGCAATTAAATCCTTTCTCCTTTTATGTTTCTTATTCAATTGATTCGGGAGGGTTTTATGTTTTTTTAGAACCGTTTGGGATGTACAGTTTTCTGACCGAGAGTAAATTACTAATTTCGTATAAGTTTTTAGTAGAGTATCTTTTGTTTTTAAAATACTTAACCTTTATAAGTTCTCGTTGTGCATGTTCCACGTCCATAAATCTAGTCTTAGCTGCACCACCCCAAATGGGGATACAGTACAGAAGGACTGTGCTAGAGCAATATAAATTTCGTTAAGGAGGTTTTGATGTCGCTTAACATTTTAGTAGGGGCAACATGTCTCAGTGATTTGAAAATCCAAGTGAGCTTTCCAACCCTGCCAATCACCTGTTCAAGGTGAGGGTACCAGGATAGAAACTGGTCAACCATCACGCCTAAGTATTTCGTCTTAGAGACTCTGTTTAGGCACGGAGAGTTACAGCATTATTATGCTGTTTATATCTCCACATGTGTGTACTTTCAGTTGCAGGTCTTCAATGGGCTGTGTCGTGTTACTACCACTAAAACATATGTAGTTAGTCCTGGTGGTGTTTCGTGTTAGTAGGTTGTTTTTCAGCCATATGGCTATCTGGGTGATCCCTACCTCTGTGCCCAGCTTAACATCTTACCAAGAGTTCCCAGCAAATACAACAGCAGTGTCATCGGCGTATGCAAATATCTTAGCATTTGGTAACTTAATGTTGCACAAATGATTGATATATTATTAAAAAAGAGGGTAGGACCCAAAACACTACCCTGTGGTACGCCGTATGTTATCTCTGCTTCCTTGCTAGTGTATTGTCCTATTTTTACTTTTTGCTTTCTGCTAGAGAGGTAATCCTTGAGTAAACTGAGCGCAGTACCTACCTCTTATTCCGACTTTTTGTAATTTGTCCACAAGGATGGGGACAGCGACGGCGTCAAATGCTTTTTTGAGGTCTAAGAAATGGACAGGCATTTATTTCCCTTATCAAGTCGCTCGAATATAAGAGAGGTTAATGTAGTTATACTATCTTCAGTACTTACTGCCTGTCTGAAGCCAAATTGTGAAGGAGGTAGTAACTGTGTACTGGGGTTATAATAGACTGCTTTAGGGGAGCCGGAAGGACACCTTGCTGGAGGCAGAGATTTGCGGGGTGGGTTATCACAGGAACGACTTCCTTTCTTACAAACTTTAGAAGTTTTGTTGAAATGTTGTCCCAACCCGGGGCACTATCAGATTTTAAATTCGTCAATATACCGCTCACTTCAGTTTCGTCAGTGTCCATTAGAGCGAAAGTCTTTAGCGGGGATGTATCTGGATGAACAGGGATATGGACTGGTTTTAAACTTGGGTGATTTTGACAGGCTAGATGTTTTCCGATGTTGGCAAAGTAAACATTAATATAATTTATCGAGTCATGAGAGATAGTTCCGTACAGTTCCGTGTTTAGCTTCCATCGAGAACGGACGTGTGCAATTCGCGAGCGCGTGCTCTACTTTAGAGTAATTCGCTGGCGTAGCGAAAACGCCGTCATCACGGAAGAGCGAATCGGTTTGTCAAGGCCTCCGCGATGACCTTGTTACTAATTATAGTGTAAACAAGTGCAATTAAGTAATTATATTATAGATAAAGTTTTAACTTACCTTACAATGTGTGCAACAACGGTTAAAATTAAGACTGATTTGGAGAGGCAGTTATATGACTGTTATCTCCGAGAAAAATCAGCGAGAGAAAAGCTGGAAGTCCTTGTTAATGACCTAAAGGTTCAGGTACAAAGCCTCCAGCAACAACTTGAAAACTGCGACCAAGAAAATCAATGCTCCAAGGGTCAAGAACGTTGTGAGTCCAAGAACTTGGCTAAGAGCAACATTAAATTTGCTCAACCCGAAAATGATAACGTTGAGTATTGTACTGACGAGGACGAACTCGCCAAAGAAACTGAGTGGATCAGGGCCAAAAGCAGGAAAAAAAGGAAGCTTAACATCTCTCTTTCTCCTCAACAACAACCTGGAACAAGCGCCCAGCAACAAAAACATGCGAAAGAGCCGCCAGTCAAAAAAGTGCCTCCACCGCCGCCAATCATTATAGAGGGAGTCAAGAATTATCAAACGTTCTACGACTTGCTAACTGAAACTCAACCAGCTGAATCATTCACCGCCAAAATGATGAATGGGGATTGCGTGAAAGTCAACGCAAAAACAGAAAACTCTTATAGAGCAATTGCCAAGATTTTGTCTGAAAAAAGCTACCACTGGCACTCATATGAGAATAAACAGGCTAGACCAATAAGAGTTGTGGTGAAAAAATTACATTCTTCTTGTCAGCCAGATCGCATTAAAGATGATCTTACAACGCAAGGGCTAAAAATAGAAAAGGTTGACAACAAGTTGAGCTGGAAGAGTAAAGAACCACTCAATATGTTCGTTTTATCTTTCCATAACGATGAAGATGTCAACAAAATCTATGGCATTAAATACATATTAGGGTGCAAAATTGAAATACACCCACTAAAAAATCCAAAACTTATTCCTCAATGTAAGAGGTGCCAGGCATATGGGCATACCCATAAATACTGTAAAAGGGAGCCAAGGTGTGTGAAATGTACTGGGAAGCATCTCACAGCCGACTGTACCAAATCCCCGCAAGATAAGCCAAAATGCGTCCACTGTGGTCTACCCCACCCTGCAAACTACAGAGGGTGTGAAGTAATGCAACGAGATGCAACTCATAAAAAACAAAAATATTAAGAAGAAACTTGATGTGACAACGTCGCAACAGTTTCCTACGATTAGACATGAGAAACAAGCACAGAAAGCAAAGATACAAGCAACTCCAAAACCCACACAAGGAACTAATATTTGTTCTTATGCGCAAGCAGCAAAGCGAGGATCTTCGAACCTGGAGGATAAAATCGACCAGATACTAAAGTGCCTCACTACATTTGATAAGAGATTAGAAAAGCTAGAATCCAGCAGCAAAACAGCAGTTTCAAATAATCAAAAATGAATAACACTCTTAAAATAATGGCGTGGAACTCCAATGGGCTCCTCAAACATCAGAATGAGTTACAGGCGGTCCTAGATACAGAAAATATAGACGTGTGTTTGATATCCGAAACGCACTTCACTAAACAATCTTTTATCAAATTTAGAGGATATATGGTGTACAACTCGCTCCACCCTGACAACTCCGCTAGAGGAGGTAGCGCTATCATAATCAAAGAAAATATTAGTCATTACGAGCAGTGCAAGTATGAAGAGCTAGATATCCAAGCTGTGGTAATATCTGTTAAAACCAAATTTTGTCATGTGTCTATAGCTGCTGTATACTGTCCTCCAAGGCACATGATAAGAAAAGAGCGGTATTTACATTTCTTTGAAATGTTAGGTCAAAGATTCATCCTAGGCGGTGATTTTAATGCCAAGCACACGCAATGGGGATCGAGACTTACAACAACAAAAGGAAGGCAGCTTTTAAGTGCAGTTAAAGAAACACATTGTGAAGTTATGAGCACAGGGAAGCCAACATACTGGCCCTCTGACCTCCAGAAAATACCAGATCTTATAGACTTTTTCATATGCAAAAACATATCCGCTAATTACGTTGCTGTGGAGGAAGGTTTTCATATGAACTCTGACCACTCCTCGATAGTACTAAGACTTAGTCAAAAAATTTTACTAAAAGAAAGCCAGATATCCCTGGTTAATAAGTCAACAGACTGGGTAAGTTTTAAACTTGATCTAGATAATATTATCGACCTAAGAACTCCGATAAAAACGCAAGATCAGCTTAACTCAGAAGTAAACAAATATGTTGTTGATATCCAACAATGTGCGTGGAACAATACACCACAAATAAAACGCAAATATAAGGGTTATATCTATCCTAAGGAAATTGTGGATTTACTATCTGAGAAAAGAAAACAAAGAAAGCAGTGGCAGCAAACAAGGTGTCCACGGGAAAAAACACTATTAAATAATCTGACTAAGCGATTAAAGAGAAAAATTATACAATTCGAGGATGAATCCCTAAACACCAACCTTCTGCAGTTAACCAATGACAAATCAACGGATTACTCTCTTTGGAAAGCGACAAGGAACCTAAAAAGGCCAACTAAACAAATACCGCCTATTAGAGATACTGACGGAAAATGGGCTATAAGTAATGACCAAAAAGCGTTAAGGTTTGCTCAACACTTACAAAATACTTTTCAACCCAATGATAACTGTACAGATATACTTGAGTGTGAAAAGTTAGTGCAAAATCAAGAAATTAAGCTTGTGACTCCTAAAGAAGTTATGAGAGAAATTCAAAATAATATTAGTTCAAAAAAATCGCCGGGCTATGACCTCATAACAGGTGAAATTCTTAAACACCTCCCGCGCAAAGCCATAGTAAAGCTGACCAAAATTATCAATGCTGCGTTTATTCTGAAATATGTACCTGAGCTGTGGAAGGTAGCTGAAGTAATTATGATTGCGAAGCCTGGGAAACCGCCCCATGAAGCGTCATCATATAGACCTATTTCCTTGTTGCCAGTGTTATCAAAACTATTTGAAAAACTATTGCTAAAACGATTAAAACCAATAATAGAAGAAAAAGATCTTATCCCAAATCATCAATTTGGTTTCAGAGAAAAACACTCTACAGTAGACCAGGTACACAGAATAACAAACGTCATTGAAAAAACGCTCGAAAACAAGGAAGTCTGCGCCACCGTATTCTTAGATGTCGCGCAAGCTTTTGACAAAGTTTGGCATGATGGCCTAATATTCAAACTTAGATGTATGTTGCCTCCAGAATTTGCAGATATTCTGGAGTCGTATTTAACTAATAGAATGTTTAGAATAAGACAAGAAGATGCATATTCCGAGCTAAAAGCGATAAAAGCTGGGGTACCTCAAGGAAGTGTGCTAGGCCCAATCTTATACTTGTTGTACACATGTGACATCCCAGAGCTAGATAACAACACCATTGCGACCTTTGCTGATGATACTGCTATTATGGCTACTGGATCGAATCACAAAGAAGCAGTAGAAAAAGTTCAACTTGCTGTGAACAAAGTTTATGACTGGACACAAAAATGGAAGATCAAACTGAATGAGTCAAAATCAATTCACGTTGACTTCACAAACAAACAGTGCGACTACCACCCAATCTACATAAACGGTACGCAAGTGCCTTATGCTAATACAGCCAAATATCTTGGCATAACCCTCGACGCTAAGTTGCGATGGAAAGCTCATGTCAAAACGAAAAGACAGGAACTCGACATACGCTATAAAAGTATGTATTGGTTACTCGGAAGGAAATCCTGTTTATCAATACATAATAAGATTATACTCTATAAGCATATTCTGATGCCAATTTGGACGTATGGTATCCAACTCTGGGGCTGTACTAAACGGAGCAACCTCAAAATAATACAACAATTCCAGAATAAAGTACTCAGGGATGCTGTAAAAGCACCTTGGTACATCAGAAATGACGACCTCCACCGTGACCTTAAAATAGAACTCGTCACCACCATCATTCAAAAATTTGCTGAAGCCCACGAACACAGACTTCACCGACATGTGAATGTTGAGGCAATCCAGCTGTTAGACAACACGGACCTAGTGCGTAGACTAAAGAGAACAAAACCTTTTGAGTTAGTGTAGTGTTTAAAGTTAGTGTATAATAGTGATCATTGCTGTGCTATGCATATAACACATGAACAAAGTGTTTTTATCAATACCAGACTCTAAGAAAGTGCTATGGACTTGTATAAAAGTGCTAAAGGACGCTATTCTTAGTTTTAACAAAATCTTTACCGTATAATAATAAGTTAGAGTTAAATTGCTTATTAGTCTTTTAGGCTAGATTGTAATCATTTATTAAGAAATCTGTTCTTAATAATAAGGAAAAAAAAAAAAAAAAAAAAAAAATGAGAGATAGGTTTTATATTTAAAAATTCTAAGTTATTCTTAAAATAGATTAATTTATTCAAGATATTCCGTTACATGGGGGCTGGAGATACCCAGTAACGCACTTTTATCCTCCAGCAAGTTTTGAAAATCGACATTTTTTTATAAATGACAAAACTGGCATCAGTCAACGCCGTTTTACAAAAAAAAAAAGAGAAAAACATTTAAAAATAGAAAATTAATGGCTTTGCTAAAAAAAAAAATTATCGGCAAACGGCCAGTTTTCTGCAAATAGATAATTTGGAGAGGAATTAATAAAAAGGCTGTACAACAATATTAATAGTACAGGCAACTTATGTAAAAAACTGAGAAGATGCCGCGATTAAGCCCAACAAAGTAAGAATTCCATATTTATATGGAATTCTTACTTTGTTGTATATCCTTGTAAAACGTTTTAAAAATAAACAAAATCAAAAGGTATTTTGCTTATCGTAAGATTATGATATCAAATTAGCGTAAAATCAATAATCAAAGAAATGCAATTACCTACCTACTTACCTGTCAGTGAGTGCGTTACCATAAGTTTCTTCTGATTTGATGCGGTTGTTGCAGCAGTTGCAAATGTTCTAGCAGGCAAGTTATTATCATTTACCGACCATTGCTTTATTTTCCACAAAATAATCCACACAGACTAAACGGATTGTCGATATTGTGTGAAACACAAATTGCAATTGCAATTTTCAAAGTTTACATGATGATACTTAATGATGCGCAAAATGATCGTCTACAAAATGCAATTGAAACTATTGATAATATTAGGTAGGTACCTACTACGAGTTATACCTACAACAAATAACAAAAATTTTAATTGATGGCAATTGACGCATTTGACGCACTGTGTATTAATGTTCAATGACAGCAAATGATAACTAATCGTTATTTTAAAATTTACCGCGCGATACTTGACGGATTCATTGTCCCATTGTATATGTTACGGCTAATGGCCGAAGTGCGGCTAAACCTAGTTTTAACCGAACCTAACCTCGGGGTGCCCTTCGCTCGCTCTTGCATCCTACGTCGACGGAGCCCCGCTTCGCGTGGCCCCTATTTCTGTGAAAAGGGTTTAAAGTAACCTAACAAAACCGAACCTCGGGGTGCCCTTCGCTCGCTCTTGCATCCTACGTCGCCTCCCGAAGTATACCTACACGAACCGCATGTGGCCGGCTGCACTTAGTTGTACCCGGCTAAAACTAGGTGTAGCCGCACTTCGGATATTAGCCGTGACATATATATTACTAGGATTCTCCCATTTGCGTTTGTAATTATATTGTACTTATAGGTACTAGCTTCTGCCCGTGACCTCTTTCGCGAGAAGTTTCTCGTTTTAACATAAAACATAGCCTATGACACTCAGGGATAATGTAGCTTCTCATTAGTGAAAGAATTTTCGGGATCGAATCAGTAGTTCCGAAGATTACCCCCTACAACCTCACAAACTTTACCTCTTTATAATATTAGTTTAAAAGTTCTTTGTAAGACACAAAATTAAGGTATGTGAGGGTAAGATCGTTGCTGGAGTAAGACCGTAGGAATCCAATTATTTGCCTGCAAAATTAAATTTTGCTCTGATCTTCGTCGGAGCAGAATAAAAATAATGATCGAGAAAACCAATGTTTATTACTGCATTAAAAACATTGCCACGTTAGGTGGGAATTTGATTTATACGGTCTTATACCATTAAAGTATTAAACATTAAAGTATGTGGGGGTAAGATCAGCAATCTTACCCCCACATACTTTAATTAAAATTAATTAAATGACAAAATACCAGATTTTCAATAATAGTTATTTACTCGTACTCACATTTAGAGCTCTGTACCTAGCTCCTAACGTACCAACAATCAAGAGAAATCGTCATAATAAGAAATACTCTCCTTGGTGAGATCTTTCCAATGATGGAAAGATCTGATAGAATGGAAGCAGAATTGGGCTTTAGGCAGATTCTCCTTTGACAGACAGCTATCCTGGGATCTGGCATACGCTACTTTTCATAATGGATCGGAGACGAAGTCGGGGATAACAGTTAGTTTTAAACACATACCTTATACCTATTATAGGTATAGACGTACCTCACACAGCTCTCAGAAACGGAATTAAGTACCAAACAAGTCACCCTGTCAATTTCACAAAAAGTGAACTTAACTTTAATTGGCGATCTGCAAGTTAGGTATGTATAAGTTATCTAGGTACATAACTTATAAACCCTTCCCCTTACTTAATAATACTTTTAGGAAGGCAGGAGCGGCCTATGCAAAGAAAGAATAGAATAGAATAATCTTAATATGTCACCACACACAGATACCTAGAATTATGTAGACATTTTAGGAAGCTCCGGAAAAAGCGAGAAATTTGTTATAATATCAAGGTAGATTTAAGTAGGTACCTATCTATGTAGCTGTTTAATGTTTATATGACCCATATACACACGTAAGTATATAATAGAGTTATATCTCTACTCTCCCTCTATACGTACCTCTACCTCTACCTCTCTTCCTCTTTATGTAGTTATATCTCTATCTTCTCAGAATTTTATAGAATTTTATTTTCATATTGAGCTTTCTATGAGGGAACAAGGCGTGCTATCCTCCATACAAATGTATTCCCATTTTTTCTTCCTGAATAATGCCTCTAGATCAAAATTTTTTTTTCATAAAATCAAGGTCTCCTGTAAACATGTCCCTGTCATTTTCTTTTTTACAGCAACTGATTAGTAAAGAAAGTACGACCATTCACCCTCTAAAAATTACAAAAAAAATGCCCTATTTTTACCGCCGTGATTAGAGGACTACCAGACAAATTAGAAAAGTTTTTAACATAAAATAGGTAAAATGATAGGAACCTAAACATACTCTTTCTTAAAATAATTGAATCGGCTCAGTTTTCGAGGAGAAAAAAGGGGAATACTTACGAAACGTCGACGACGTCGATCCAGTCAAAATTTTTGTGATAATTTCGGTCTGAGCTGCAGCTGTCCCTAACACACACTACGGGGACAGACTTGAGATAAGGCGACGGCAATGGTGTCTTCAAATACCTATTTTTCAAATTCCTCGCAGACCCCGTCCTGTCTTAATGAGACCTACCTGATTATACTGACGATAATATAATCACGGCATTCTGGTTTCACTAGTTTAAAACATCGGCCCATCTGATAACAATTTACGTCTGAATAATATCATGAATATAGACGAAACGAGTCTGGAAATAGAACAATTTTAATAATTTAGAACGGCCTTATGGTAGGCGAGTCGGCCCGCTAAACTCGACATTCGACAGCCAACAGCAGCGGTACCCGATACGAGTTGGATTTGTTGATGCTTTGTAGTCTATACGCTATTTATACTCGGATTATCCAGCAAACAGCTGTACGAGATAAAACTCCGAATCGCGTACACACAATAAAACACCAAGTGGGCTAAAGTTCGGACGGGAACGTTATTTCACGTTGAAACACATCATTCCACAATCCACAGCCGTGCACAATTCTGTAAACAAATGAGACACGGCGCGTGGGCCGATGTGTACATTAGGGATTTTTTAGTAACTCACAGTTTTGTCTAATCAATCTTTATTATTCATTTCGTAAGATTGAGAACTAAAACACAACCTGTCTGTAAGAAATCAAAATAATTGTCTATTAACGGTTTCGTCACCGAAAACAGAAATAGCTTCAACAACAAAATTAAAATGTTCTACGGGAAAAGCTTGTCTACTTACCTACGCCAGAAGCTTTTGTTGGTTTCAGAATTTTGATGATTTGACAAGATTGGCTCAATGGCTTATTCAATAACACAGAGCATGTAACCTTTTATTCAATAACAAGAAGAGTGAACGTTAGTATGGCTGGTCAGCACTCACATTAAGTATTAAGTACCTACTGAACTACTGACAACCAATCAGTCTGAAACAGAAACTCTCAGTTTCAGATAGGTATTATCTAAGTTGTGCCGCGATCTTTATTACCGAAGTTCCTATTTGCGTTCGGGGCCGGCGAACTACGCATGCTAATGCGTAGTTCACTATACTAACGTAATAACAAAATAATTTGTAAATCAAACATATTCATAAGGTAGTGTGTATTTATTCCGATTGGATTACAGTACTTATATCTAGGTGCCAAATATACACCTATTTTGAAAGGACTCTGATTTAAAGACGAGTTATGAGAAAAATAAGTTTTCTATAGAAATTTGAAATTCCTCATGCCTCGTCTTTATATCAGAGCCTTTTCAAAATATATATACATTTGGGAACCCAGATATTCTGTAATCCAATCGGATTATATACACACTACATTAGGAATATGTTTGATTTACAAATTATTTTGGTATTACGTTTGTATGAACTACGGATGCTCCGCCGGCCCCTTAATTTCCCATCTGTAACTGATAAATCATAATGTCTGTAAAAATAAGAAAAACCAACGTAGGCGTGAACTGAATAACTATTAATAAAAATAATTTAGAAACGAAGCTAAGTTTAAAATAAAAGGTGTGTATGTACAGACACCAGCACATCAAGCTACCCGGACCTGTATTTGTTGAGTTGATTTTCCCAATCAACTTTGAACCTTATAATTTAGCGATAAAGTTGAAAATCTATTGGAGAAATTTGACAGATTGTAGTATCTTGATGTGCTGGCGTCTGTACACAATTATATCAGAGTAAAGGACTGATCTAAAGGGTTGCTGTTGCCAATAAATCATTTCTGTTATTACTAATCGTAAATGGGTAGCCATAAATTAGATTTGAACGGGTAAGTACTGTAATAATTTCAATGACCCGTATAATGAGTCAAGGCTTCCAAACATGTTGTTGTCTGTCTACCAACCACTTTTATAAAAGACATACTTATAACACTATTTTAGAATCACGAAACAGTTTCAGTTTTCGATATTTTCCAACACGTTTTTGTTTTCACTCACTATTATATACCGCTGTGAAAAGAGCTTGTAATGGCAACACGTACCTAACTAGATATTGTTTCAGAGGTTCTAGGTGCTTATCTTATATTTATGTACAAAATACGAGTTATTCCGGTCTGGTCCCCTGAACCCCCCCCCCCCTCCCCCTGTAATGTGTACAAAAGAAAATTGGCCGTTTCCAATTTTCCTTTGTACACATTTTAACAGTGTAGTAAATAATTTATATCATTGTTAGTGCTGCTTTGTGTACTTTACTGAGAACATTAATTCACATGAAATAACCAGTTCATACTTACGTACGTCTGTGTGGTGCCGGACTTAAAGAATAGCACCACCCCATACTTCCCGTGGGTGTCGTAAAAGGCGACTAAGGGGCGTACCGGAGAATGGGCAGCAGCGTTCTCTATGCATTCCACCACCATACCATACTGCGATCGCCAACCCCCTGCCAAGCGTGGCGATTATGGCAAACCCGCCTTCTTTTGGGGGAGGCCTATGTCCAGCAGTGGATGTCTTTCGGCTGAAATGATGAATGATGACTTACGTACGTCTAGAGTATTATATTATCTGTGGTTACGTGTACCTACTACCTACTGTAAAATGTTCTTTAGCTAGCCAGATACTCCGCGAAATAGTTTGAAATAATAACATCTGCAACTCTTCCCTCACTCGTATTATTGTAGTTACGATCATTGCGTGTGTTTATTTAACTAGAGCAAAATTTCACATATTTTCTTTTCTCGTCATTTCAATTTGTAGCTACTTGTCTGCGAACAAAACTGAAAGCTAATAATAAAGGTAGAACGGGATTGTTTGCATGAAATCATGATGTTTTTTATGATGCGAATACCTCTCTATAATAATTTGGCAATCTTATTTACTGTAATCCAGGGCCGTCATTAACCTATTAGAGGCCCTAGGCCTATAAGGATCATGGGGCCCGTGTGTAGATAAGAGACAATAAGAGAAGCATACTAATATTTGATAACTGGGGGGCTAGAAAGTTATTGTAAATCGCACTGCAAATCACTTATTTTGTCATTGAATCGGGTAGATACTAATAACGCGTATAATGGAACGGCGTCCGCAAATCATGTTTTTTTATGAGAGCAGGCCGGGGCCCCCGAAGATCGCGGGGCCCTGGGCACTTGCCCAGAGTGCCAAATGGAAAAGAGGGGCTTTTATCGCTCAACGAGCTTCGTAAAAGCTAATCAATAAGAATTGTCAGCAACCCAGCAGATTCTAAATTACACGGATTTTAACATTGATTTTTTTTTCCTTTTCCAAGGGTTCAACAATAGGACGGACCCTAATCTTATTACAATCTAGCCTTTTAAATAGACTAATAAGTAATTTAATTATAACCTAAACTATTAAAAATTGTCTTTAATAAGAATGTGTCCAATAGCACTTTTCTTATTGTCTCTATTAAGGTATTGTTCTTGTGTTTGTTTGTCACTTTTGTACTTTACACTAGTCACTAACATTAAACACTAGCTCGAATGGTTTTGTTCTTTTTAGTCTTCTATGTTTGTGTGGTCGAGAAGCTGGATTTCCTTGACGTTCACATGCTGATGAAGTCCCTTTTCGTGAGCTTCTGCAAGTTTCTGGATCACTTTTCCGATGAACTCAACTTTTAGGTCGCGGTGGAGGTCATCATTTCGTATGTACCAAGGTGCATTTACAATTTCTCTTAGCACTTTGTTCTGGAATCGTTGTATAATTAATATATTGGTCTGTTTGGTGTAGCCCCATAGCTGAATACCATAAGTCCAAACTGGCATCAGGACTTGTCTGTATAGCAACAATTTATTTTGCACGGACAGTATGGAGTTTCTTCCAAGTAGCCAATGCATTCTTTTGAATCGGAGGTCGAGTTCACCTTTTTCTTCTTGACGTGGGCTTTCCAGCATAGCTTTG
The DNA here is from genome assembly GCA_916614155.1 of Mesoligia furuncula. Taxonomy (NCBI): domain Eukaryota; kingdom Metazoa; phylum Arthropoda; class Insecta; order Lepidoptera; family Noctuidae; genus Mesoligia; species Mesoligia furuncula. The sequence goes on along the minus strand of OU744803.1, from coordinate 11,800,074 downwards.
CGTCAAGGGTCATACCGAGATACTTGGCTGTATTCTCGTATGGAACTTCTTAACTATTAATGTAATCTGGAGAATACTGTTGTTTTTTGTTAGTAAAATCTATGTGAACAAATTTCGATTCATTAAGTTTAATCGTCCATTTTTTGGTCCAGTCATAAACTTGATTTACAGCCATTTCTACCTTTTCTACTGCTTCTTCGTGGCTGTTTCCTACAGCCATTATGGCTGTTTTATCAGCAAAGGTCCCAATCGTGTTTTTCTCTAATTCAGGAATATCGCAAGTTTATAGTAGGTACAGGACCGGACCTAACACACTTCCTTGCGGTACGCCATTGATTTTGACTGATATGATTTCATTTCAGAATGGCTGCATTAGATATTACAGTATATCTGGGTAACAAGATACAGGATTTATAAATGGGCTCGCGTAGTGGATGACTAAACATTGCAGGCTGGTGCATCGTGTTTTTTGTAAAAATAAAATGTATGTTTAGATTCGTTCTAGAAACAAGAGTTTAAAAATATTTCTATACTAGCTACGCCCCGCGGTTTCACCCGCATAAATCTCGATCCCGTGATTTCTAATATAATTCAATCATGATTCGAAAGACACCTGATGGCACCATCTATTATCATAAAAACGTTATTGTTGTTTTCCTCGGGAACAGCACTTTTTTCGGGATGAAAGGTACCCTATGTCCGTTTTTGTACACCTGACAACGTAGGTATATGCAAAATTTCAGGATGATCGGTTCAGTGGTTTATGCATAAAAAGGTAACAAACAAACTTACTTTCGCATTTATAATATTCGTTAGGATAAGATAGTTTAGGATTAGGATTTACATACCACCCATACATTGTGTGCGTCATAAAATGTAGGTACATTTTGCTACATTTTGTTATAAAGTAGCTACGTTGGCAACGTTGCATAATATGCTATATATATATTTTGAATAATGCAACTTCATAATATTATTTTAATAATAATAATATTATTATGAAGTTACGTCATTCAATATCTATATATGCCGTAGACCCGATGACCGTTGGGGTAGACGTGTGGGGTATATATATATTTTGAATAATGTAACTTCATAATATTATTATGAAGTTACGTTATTCAAAATCTATATAAGCCGTAGAACCGACAACCGTTGGGGTAGACGTGTTCTTGAGTGGAGACCGTGAATCGGCAAACGTCAGGACGATCTTCGCAAGGTGGCTGCATGGTAGCAGCTGGATGAGAGTTGCCGAGAATCGAGCTTAATGGCGTGCAATTGGAGTCTTATGTTCAGCAGTGTACTGCTGTAGGCTAATAATGATGATTATTCAAAAAATAAATGTATTGATACACGTCGATTTATTCCGGTCTGGGGGCCTAAAAAGGCCACTTTAGAGAATCATAATCACTTTGGCAGAATCATAAAAGGATAACATAATGGACAGTTAACCGTTAAGTTAATCGTATCAAATCCCATTGGTGAAGCATTTTTCAGTTATTTTTTTTGTCTGTACTAAAATACCAATCAATCCGATCCAAATCCAATTCCAATCTCTTTAATTTTACCTACGTAGTGCAGCGAAAAAAAGAAAAACACGGACTGTCTTTGCCATATTACGATTCATAATGTTATTCTTTTATGATTCTCTAAAGTGGCCTTTTTAGGCCCCCAGACCGGAATAAATCGACGTGTATTTTTTGAATAATTTATTTATACATTTATTTTTTGAATAATCATCATTATTAACCTACAGCAGTACACTGCTGAACATAAAACTCCCCCCCATCCCCCTCATCCCCTGAGCACCGAACAAAAATGTTGGAAGCCGTTTAATATAGTGACAGAACGATTCACAGTAGATTACATTTGATTCAATTGTAAATTAAAGTCATTGTACTGTTTAGTTGGTAAGTGTTTTCTCGAATGAAAAAACAAGTTAATTCTGTCTCGATCTTATTAATATAGAATACAATTTCGACTGATACTTGTTTACTCTACTCGTTTTATCACTGAACTCGGAAGGTACCTACGGTTGTCCTGGATTCGAATTGTTTTACGAACTGCCCAGTCCATAACTGTTGCTCAAAATAACCTGTCTCAAGATTTCCAGTGCTCATAAAAATGCGATTGATTTATAGTCAGTACATTTGTATTGGCACCTGGCACCCACCCATTACATTACACTACCTACTGAATAACGCTTCTCTTGCACACGCACACAATAAATTCATATTTAATATTATTTAATTTCTACATTATTATGAATAAATTTCAACATAATCTGGATTTGTACTTGGAGTTTTACAAAATCCATACTAATATTATAAATGCGATAGTAATTCTGACTGTTACCTCTTCACGCATAAACCGCTGAACCGATTTAGATGAAAGGTATACATAGAGATAGTTTGAGTCCCTGGAAAGGACATAGGATAGTTTTTATCCCGATATTCCCACGGGATCGAAACTTACGAGGGTGAAACCGCGGGGCGCTGCCAGTTATTTATAAGTATAAAATGTAAAGTAGAATTCATATTATATTAGCACAGTATTTACAGAGTTTGCCTTCTGAAAATATTCACATGGATCACTCATAAAATGTTCTCTGTAGTCTGGCTGGGTCTATATATACTTCGATAGTTTATTTCGATCTGGTGATGAAAAAATAAATAAAATATACGTTTGAGTTAAGTAAAACAATCGATCGACGTTGGATTGGCAGAGTAATGTCTTGCAAAATAGATTCTGGAAATTTCGTAACACTACATGTTTTAATTTTATTCCAATGTTTAACTACAATTATATTGCACCCCAAAAGATGTGGCACCTGTAGAGCAGTTAGTCCACGTTAGTCATTCACCCTACTGGCAAATTTTTAAAATGGATTCAACCGTTTGAACTTCGTAGGTAGAGACCTAAGCAATCAACAGTCCAGCGCAAATCAACAGTCCAGTCTGCAAGCATTTCTTCCTTGACCTCTTGACTCCACCATGACGAAAAGCGAACGATATTACAACTCCCTTTAAACAGAAAGTAAGAAAATAATTAAGAAAGCCAAAACATTTTCATCTGAGCTACACAATCGTCACAAGCTTCACAAAATAGAGCAACAAAATAAACATGAAATGAAGCAACAACCGCACGAAAATAAAAATACATAACTGTGCATTACGTGTGACTAGGATTTATTCACAAAATAGAACAAAAATACCATGTCATGTTCTCAGATACTACGTTCTCAAGTGCCTGTCAGTAGGAGCAATGCACCAGGGACGAAAGGACGTTATTGTTGACAACTCAAACTGTGCCAAATCTCTATTCAAGCTTCAAGCGCGCATTTTTGAAAGAGTAACACACTTACAATAACAAAAGGACATGTTTTTAAAACAATGTCTATTTTCATAAAATCAATCTTCGTCTTGTAATGTTTTGAAAAGCTGCGCTCACAGTGAGTGAAGCTTTTATCTTCATTAAGGAATATTCAGTTTTCGAAGTTTTTTAGGTCTTCTGATAAGAAATGGATAGGTTTACAATTGCACAAATGTTGCTTAAGAATACAGGCTTATGGGTTCTAAATGTGATTGAATTTATCCCTTAAGGCTTTGACTGCCACCGCGGTCACCTGTGACCGCGAACAATAGATTTTCTATTGTGTCTGTTGTCTGGCAGTCAACGTGTTAATATGTGCGTAAAAACAATCAACTTAAACACCTACACTAAACGCAATATTCAGCTCTACATTATTTGTCAAACTTGTTGTTTCACGAAATTCTTTCGAGCAATCTCAACTCTCAAGAGACTTAGACAGAAATTTCACTTTTGCTTCAGTAATAAGACCTACACTATGATACTATGTATGTAACCTACCTGCTACCTAAATATTAGGTACGTCTGGCAAATCGCAAATGATGCAGAAGTACAAAACTTTGTTTAAAAACAAAAATTTTTGATTATTTTAACAGTTTATGATCAGTAAAATATCTGCAACATAAAATAATTGTTAAATGGACACTTTTGCCAAACTTCAGATGGTAATTTACAACGCAGGAACTATACGCGTAAATCATGTTATCATGATGAACAATGACTTTTGACTATGCTAATGTGTTGGCAACATGGCTTACGACGTTTTCTAATGAACTGAAGGACATATTATATTGGATTTCTCTGAAGATAATCGCTATCTCGTTGGTATACTGGTCTGGGCAAGCGGTCCTAGGTTCAATCTCCGTATCGGGCAAAGTGTTATTGGGTTTATTCCGTTACGAATTTCTCTGTATTTGGGCCCAGTTAATGACAATAGTCTGCCTCACGTTGCATGGGATTTCAACATAACTGTCGAAACGTGGGTATACTATACGATTTTTCCTATCCCTTTGGGAATATAACTACGTGATGTTCCATAATTTAGTTTTCCTCTTAAGGTGATAATTATGTTGAAAAAAAATTGTATTTTCTATTTCGTGAACTTGAATAGGGATTTAACATTTTGATATATGTTTTTTGACTCTTTGGTCTAGTATCATGTGATAGGAATACACGATTCAATTAATTTTTCTCCATAAAAAACATTTCAAAGGTATATCTTTTTTTTTACTTTTGACATCACGGCGTAACGCTTAAGAGTTAATTCAATGGAATTTACTTCAAAACATATCAAAGTTTACTCAAAGAAGTTTTAAAATAAATTCATTTATTTTGTTAAAAAAGGAGTAAGTAAATTCCTTTTTCGCACATACGTCGTTTTATTCCGAGCTCACGCACGTTATAGCCATCACTCTTATTTTGCGTTTCAAAAGTAATTGCATCACTTTCGCTCGCTTAGTAGGTTTTCGAGGATTTTAGATTTTCGAGGTAGCGCCTTAATTTTATTCGAGTAAATCGCCTCAATGGGCGTGTAATTCAGGGCACAGTTTCAACCATTCATTTTGTTCATTTGACGACTTACGGAATTTATATTTGTATAAATTACTGTAATACTGTACAAAATGTCCGGTCTCTGGGTAAATTTATCGTAACGGGTCATATGCGCAATACAAATTAATTACTCTACACTAGAATTTAGTTTCTTAGATGCTATAACTGGACTCTTAGTAGATTTTGATATAATGAATGGGAGTTTTACTTTTGGTAGAGCTCTTTAAAATGTTGCTTGTCCAGGGATAGTAGTACTACCACCACCATTATTGCCACCAAGTAGCGTAACTGTGCCGCAGTTTGAAGGATTTTGTTGCCGGCGCAGTGTAGTAACAGACATAAAACTACAGTTTTTTAACCGGTCAACTTCCGCGCGTACCCTTTAAGTAAGTAGTACGATACAATAGAAAATCAATTGTGTCTCATTCGCGGAGCTTGAGAGGTCATTAATACCAGTGATGCTTCTAGTGTTCTACATAGAGTAAGAATACACCTGTGTCTGCGCACACACTTATGCACTATAGTGCACATGGCTAGTCTCCGCTGAGGTTGGCCGCCATGGCCGTTTGGTCGTATAGGTGTAAGTTTCGAAAGTTACATCTGCCCAATTTGAAAACAAAATCCCGTGTACACAATGACCACATCTGTTAGCAATCGTTACTATAGCGGCCGAGCGCTGCAAGCAAGAATAGCCCTTACGGTGTATAGATGTAATTTTCCTCGATGATACATTATCCCTTATTCAGTTCCACAAGAAAAGCTAAATGTGCAACAAACAAACACTAGTCAAAAGCTCTATTCTTACTAAGTTCCCAAGTTTAATATCCCACTATTCATTAGTTCGGTATTGCTGTTTGCTAAACCATCACATCCTCTGTACACATTTAGCTCGTTCCGACTCTTATAAATGTTTTTCTTTCGTTTACCACGTTAAACTTTCCATAATCTTAACAAAGTATCAGCCCACATATAAAATAAAATGTCGGCTTATGATATTCAAGAAGAATATTTACATTTGTCGTAAATCAAACAAAATCTGAGCTAATCCAATAGCAGGTAGGTATATGGATGCCGGAAGAAGTGACGGTGACGGGGGTGGAGGTGACGTGACGTCACTTCCATTCTCTCCTAAGTCTCGCGTCTCAAGTTTTAATGGCGCGAAAGTTAATGGCGTGTGATACCCTAATGATTGACGCCACCTAGTAAAATAAGCCGTAGTTAACGCGCGTGGGCGATTGGATCATACACATAATTACTCACTTGCTCAATTAGCGGCGCATCCAACCGTGGCTTATTCGCACTTGTTAAATAAATCACATTCACAAGTTTTCTACGATGATCCGACCCTCAAATGGATTCATCGGGTAATCTCCAGATGAAGATCGAGCAGTAAAATGTATTAATAATAAAGCTCAAAATTTTCCTCAGATCTAAGAATCACGTCGGTAGCCAGATATTAAGCAGACACCAATAAAAATGATTTCGATAATCATTAATAACGACTGCGTCGATAAAAGAAAAACTGCAATTTCCTAACTCTATAATCATAAACTGCCTACACACGACAAACGACTTTAAAATTATACCTAATTATTCGCATTTATGACACGGCAGTAGCGGGGTCGTTTGGGCGGGCGGCGAGGTTACGGGGGGCGGGCGGCACATTACACGCTTCAGCATCGCACGCACCGCTTGTTTACGTTTTTCATAACCACGTTTCTACTAAAAATACTTTAGCATCCTGCCGTTTGAGGCTCACGCCATTGGTCGGCGCAAGCGCAGGAAGCCGGGGAGGACTCGGGGGCCAAGGGGCCGCCGGGCGCCCCTCGCCCCCCGGCCCCCGGCCCCCGCCGCCGCCGCACACGTCGGCCGGCTTATATGAAAGTATCAGAAAGGCCAGCCTAACTCGTGGGGCAGCAGAAATAACCCTGAACGCTGGAAACATCAGACTAGCGGGCAGTCGTGTTGTGCGTCTCATAGTGCTAACTAGTGACATCAAACATGGTTCTGGATACATCAGACTGGGTAGGTGTCCAGAAAATTAAAATTAATCGATACACTTTAACATAATTAAAAAATAAATTAAAAAATATGCAGCTGAGGCATGTTACTAATTATTCAAAATGAAATATGAAGGGATATTTGAGAAGAAAACAAATGGTGATAGCTGTTGAGTGGACGCTAACAGGTGCTGTCACTGTGTTCGTCTAGAGCCGAACGATTTTGTGGTTGAGTGACAGCTGTCGCGGAAGTGACAACTAACTTAGCGTATATTTTGTTATTTCTAACAGCTAAATCTATAAGTGACAATAACATGACACTTAACAAAACAAAATTTTACTATGCTTGAATAAAATAATGTTGACAATGCATAGTGAATTTTTAGTTATAATTTTTGTAATATATTTTTTTTAGTTAGCGAGTTCTATTAGTGAAACGAAAATAAGTTAAATAAAGCAAAGTTTTTTAATAGACAGACTTAGCAATTTAACAATTAAATTATTTTACGAAAGCTTTTTACGAAGGAATTTCATGTTCGCAAGTTCCTATCGTCGCATGTTTGTAATTAATTACAGTTTCACATGTTTCTCGAGATTTTAATTCTGTTCGGAATTTTGTTAAATGATACTTGTTCTTCTTGTAGAATTCACATACTCAAACTTTGTTTTGACGGAATTAAATAGTATAACAGTAGTTGGAGGATGTGTGATATTCGGTAATAATTTCTCGGTAATTTTAAAATATTCTAACGACTAACATCAATATTTTACTGAAGATTCTATGTATAAAGAGAATAGTCTAGATATTTTTAATAAGTACTTAACGAAAATAGTTAAAAAACTATGTTTTTCATCTTGACGCCATTCAAATTGTTTTATGTAATTCATAATATACCTACCCATATTGTTGTAGAAAAATTTCAGAATACCTATTACAAAATACTAAGGTAATTTGAATTAAAAACATGAAGATACATCAAAGTTCACGAATAGTTGCAATCAATAGTCTAATAAGTAACTTACATTCAAATGAATAACACCTATGCTCGTAAAAATAATGTAAAGCATCATAAAGTTTTAAGTATTTAAAGTCAGCTTGAAATAAATTTACTAGCATGTACGCAACTGTCCAACAGGTCTATTTCAGTTTCAATTGCACATAAAATAAATTTATTATGCTTTGGTAACTCAATCCCACGGAAAAGTCGCTTCTATCATCTATTTATCTGCATAGAAACTTACGTATTTTAATAAATATTTTCGTGCACATTACTTTCCACAGAAATATTTTTATTTACGTCTGCCAACACAAATAAAGCCGACGAAACATTCTTGAAAACATTCTGATACAATGCAATAACTTTGATAAATAATAAGACAGGCTTTATTATTAATACCTCTCTTTTATTGCTACCTATTCGTTTACAATGATTAATAACAATTAATTAATAACACGCTTGTTTTTTACACTTTTGTTTTAATAATAAAATCATGTTTTATTTAACTTTCAGGCCGATGAGCTCCCCCCAGAACAGATTGCCGGTAAGTTCACTGACCCTAACAAACCTATTGCGAACATTTATTTTTAATCCAAACGCTCGAATAAATAACGTTTTAAAATAAAACGTGAAAATGTAAATGTTATAATGTTTACATAAATGATGGAAAAACGAAAGCTTTGTATTGGCGATACGCCAACTATACAATGGAGGGTGAAGTTAATAAAAGGGGACTCGTGCGAGGCGAAAGACATTAATGATTTTAATTTTGCATGTGGGCCTAATTATGAAGACGAAAATAGAAGAAGACTTTCTTATAGTGTGGTCCTATAAAAACGTCCTATTATTAGCGTTAAAAAGGTACAAAAACGTACATCACATAAAACCAAATATATTTTATACTCCTCAGACTCCACTGTTAATTTTATATCTAAAATCCATGAGATGTCATACGATTTGTCAAAAGTTAATGAAGATATTAACCAACATGTGTTGTTGTGGGTCTGCCAGCTATTTGAAACAGTGCATTACCTTTAATTTAACACTGCACTGCACATTGTTGCTATGAATAATGTACCTACTTAGTTAAATATTAATGTAATGATTATTCCTTTTTAAAACAGATTTCGTAACATCTTTATGCAGCGCTTTGTAGACTGAGCTTTGGAAGCTTATCTGGCTCAGATCGAATGTACAGAACAAAAAAGAAAAAGTACAACCCCAAACCAATCTTTATTGGCAAATATGCCTACTTGATGATACCTACTTTCATCCTGAAAATGTAAAAACTGTAAAGAGTGAAAATGGGAATCCTGAAAGAAAACTTTACAATAATACCTAGTAGGTATTCCTTGAAATGTGCATGAGGAAAACATGTTGTTTTCAGGAAAATCCATTTTACATCTAAACATCGAAATGATGTGACTTTTGGCTGTCATAATTCAAACCATTGATGAATAGGTACAGGTTCAAACCATTCAAACCATTGCTGAATAGGTACAGGTTCAAACCATTCAAACCATTGCAGAGCAAATAGGTATAGGTTCTGTTACTGTTGCAACGTGATTCTAGCTTGTTATAAAATAAAATATAGCTCCAATTAATTAGTTTTTCAGTACAAGTGTGAACGTGTTCCGTCAGACGTACACACACTAATAATCGAAAGTATCAGTGCCAACTATTAGTAAGCGTCGTTCAGAAAATCAAGAAAAATAAACAGCACGTTTGAAATTCTGATACATTGATAATAACTTGTCTGCAGCAATGAAAACGTTTTCTTATACAACACACAAACTAGAGGATGTTCTGTTTATGTTAGTTTATAAGAAAGTTGTTATCTTTCTCGAGTGTAGAAAAAACAGTGATGTTAGATTGTGCAATCCGTTTCTCGAAAACGAAAGGAATGTTCTTTAGATTGCTATAAAACAAATTAAGAGATAATAATATTATATATAATAATCCCCAACTAAATATTATCTCGATCATTCTTGAAACTTGTTAATTGTTTTGTTTGTCTCTAGAATTCGATTCTTGTTTTTATTTAGCTGATAGGATTTATGACTTGTTCTTAGCCAAAGATCTAAAGAACATTTATGTATTTGAAGAAGAACTTTTTCTATGAAATAGAATAAGTTTCTTCTTAGTAACTAAACTAAATTATATATTATAAACTTATTATGATAAACTGGTACTGATACTCAGGTAATTTCATAGAAAATCCCGAAAGGTATCATGTTACGTGCCTTTAGGTTAATTTTATACCAACTCATACAAACTTTTGTAACAAAATGATGACGTGGATTTCTGCAATGGGCAAAGTTGCATCAACTATTTACACGGATAACGGAGTGCAAGATTTTTTTGTTTATGGGCGTATCATAAAATCAGCTTGGGTGTTTGGTCGGCTGGCGGGCGCGGCGGGTGCGGCGGCCGGCGTGGCAACACGGCTGGAAGCCTGCCAACGGAGCGTGGAAATCAGATAGACCATGCTATCGTCATTGTTTAACCAATAACGTGGAACCAATTTTGCCAGAACTTCGTAATAAATGTGTAGGTACTTACCGTTATTATTATCGATATTTCGGTTCTAAATATGATGACTAATTATTGAAAGCTTACACTATGTGTGCCACTGGTTTAAAGTTTATTACTAAAATTATTTCTGTATTCAAACGGTTACAGCTATTTCCAATGTTTACAATAGTTTGCGATTCCTACAAAATTACATTGTTTACATACAATGACATGGCAGCTTATACAACATGAAAGCGGCGCGAATTCACTTACTCACGTACAACATGTTTGAATTGAGGTGAGGACAGCGTGCTTTCATTACTTAATTGATGTAAACGCGTAAACAAATTTTCGTGGAAACTCACGTATTTCATGTCGTTTACCTATCTATTTCTGAAATCATTATGAGCTTTGAAGTCGGGATTAACGTAAGGGACCTTTTTTATGAAATATATTTGAAAGTATAAAGTTTGACAGGCTTACACGCATTTAGGTTAATATAAATGTTCTTATTTTTCACAACAGTATTAAAATTGTGTAATATAAATGTTTTTCCTGCTTACCTATTGCCATGGTTATAAATAACCCCTTCAAAGAATAAATTTAATTTTCATAACATGTCGTTAATATTTTGAGTTATTTTAGAGCACACTTGCTGGATGTCAACGCCTACTCGAGTTTGTTTAAAGTTTGGATGTCCACAATAAACTACACGTAAATCGTTTATGTTCCACGATATCTGCCAACGAACCTAAATCATGCGAGTCCAGCACTGGACATAAAGATTGCAAGCCAAATGCGCGAAATACTGTTAATGCAATTTGTAATAGTGAATCATTGCTGTCCTTACACTCATTCATGATAGCGGACATACACTATTTTCAGTACAAACTACCGCAGTTTATCATAATAATATTGGCGTAGGGCAAGTTTAACTGTGTCATAAAAGAGCTAGGTACCTATAGTAGGTATGTTTGGAAAAGATTGTGATGAAACCCGATATGAAATGTTCCTAATTGATGAGCCGTAAAGCTCGCCTTACCCGTGCCCTGAATTAAAAAAAGAAAATTTGCAGAAGATTGCAGTAGCAGTGCTTTGCTGAGTTTGTAGCGCTTTCGTAAGCGAATCTCACCGCCTGTGGGTGGGTAATTAATAAACAACCAAAATCTAGAAAAAACGTAATAAAACACATGGGACTTTGAGACAACTGCCAAGAAGTCTTGACGATTAAAATTAACACTCGGGCAGAAATAAAAATCATGTTTTCAAAACTATTTTGTTGCCAAAATAAAATGGAACAGCTGCACAATGTTGAATAGAGGTGCGTTATCGCGATTCGCGCTCTACTGATAATAACATTGAAAAAAGTTGTAAATAGCGTTTTTTAAGATGCATGGATAATTAGAAGATTATAAAAAGTTTTATCGTCGGCTTCATCCTTGATCTTAATTTCGCCTGACACAAACGACCCGCGTCATCCTGAATAATTGAGGAAACTAGACCCGGTGAAATATGCCACAGTCCACAGATTTAGATTTATTATCACGCTGTAGCGGATATTACGTCTTATTAAAACATTGAAAAGAATATAATAAGTTACCCTACTGGCATTTTTTGACACGTTGCGACGAAACGGTTCAAAATGAGTAGTGAAACAAGCGCGTCTCGAACTCAAAACTCAAAGCATTTAATTCAATTGAACCACATTAAACATTTACAGGCACTTTTGAATTGTCAAAATTAGATAGTCGGTCAGTTAGTCAGAAAGTTGAAGCTAGTTGCCCATTCCAAAACGTAGATCTCTATGGAGAAGAAGGGCAAGAAACTCCAAAGACACTCTTTTAAATCAAGATATTACAAAATCCTGTATACTTTATTCTTGTTGCTTCTATTCGTGAGAATAATGTAAAAAAAAACAAATGGAGAAACAATAAAAATATAAGATTAAAAATAAGCGCAGTCTCAACCGACCACGGCGCCCGTTCACGAACATGATGCGTTGATCAGCACCATTCTGTAGGGAACCGAATGATCCAACACACGCGCCACCATCAATGAGACATTTAAGTGAGCATGACATAGTCTCAACTGCCATGCTCTTTCAAGTCAACGTCAAAATATCATAATAAACGGATCCATAGTTCTTAAATTTACAAAATTTATACAAAACTGTAGTTTGCAATTTATTTAAGAGATGAACAAAATGTTACTACCAAACAGCGGGATAGTTAGGTTTCATTTTGACAGTTCAACAACATTCATTGCGTTCTTCACGTGTTGAGCAGATAAATTTTTCGAATTTATGAAGCAATGGTTTAGCAATTTGCTTCAAAATGATTCAGATTCCGATTGCAGGAAGAGATATTTAATATTGAAATATTCAATAATTAAAACTTGATTGAATAAATAAAAATTAAGTTTATTTAGTTTTATTAAGTTTCACACCTTCAGTTGCCGTTACCTTCGTAAAACATTCCACGCTTAAGTTACCAGAAAAAGACCAATACAATTAAGGAACTGCATGTACAGAACCACTGAGGCGTAAAAGCAGTTATATGGCAACAAAGTTGCGCTGCGCTGGGTTCAGTGTGTCATGTCTAAAAACGGTTGCAAATAAAATCGACTGCACGCAGTAGCCGTGCGGTTCCTGTGTCGAACCACAGCGCTTTTAGAATGTGTAGCTCCACGCCACTTCATCAAAAGTTTACGCAGGTATCCAGTATCAGTCGTAAAAATGGATTAAAAGGGTATTATAAGATAATGAAACGTCTTTGTTTGATTTGAAGAGATGGCTACATCCTTTAACATCAAAATATATAAATCTCTGAATGAAAAATCTCCTCCACTATTTATCACTCAAGCAAGTCATTAAAACACTGGAAGAGTTTATTTCGGTGAGCTACATAGGAATTTTATATACTTATTTTAAATTTGATGACGCACACTCGTTATTACGGCTATCAAACTAAAAGTCAAGAAAGTTATGATGAAAAATTATATGACAGTCATCGGATATGATTATTAATTTATTCCAACGAGTACAGATTATCTCGAGAGGATTCCACAACTGAATTAAATATAGTTTAGGGTCATACTCGTAAACCTTGTGCCAATACGTGCGTGCGTAAAGAGCGATAAGTAGTTTGTGCATCTGGACAGCTATAGTAAATAAACATGAATGAGTGAAAGATTCATTACGAAGTGACTGCTCCTAGTTTACGCAGGTTCATTAAATAATACGATAATATATTATGAATTAAAAACTAATTAGATCGTAACGAATTAGACGCGCCTAAGTTTCTTGGTCTAATACGAAAAATATGACCAGCCATGCCACTGACCAATACTGAACTTTAATAGGGTCAGCCCAGACACGCTAAGAAGAAGACATACATAACTTAAAAATAATAGACTATTTAAAGTATTGAATCAAGGTATTTGGAACAGCATGATGTAGAATAAACCAAAAAGAAACCAAAATGTTGCCTCTCTTACTTACTTATCTCTGGTAGCTGAATTCGATCATAACGGTTTGACTATTTTTGAAGAGCCCTACCCAGAGCTTTCAAGAATTTGACGTTTAAGAATGTTGTGAAAAAGGAACTACTCTGTCCTTTTGTCTGGGTTTGATAAGGCTGCTATGAGAGACATGCATGTTGGGGTTGTTTTTGTTATTTACTGTCGCCCTACATTCCCACGATGCGCCACGCGCGCCGCATCGCCGGAGCGCACCGCTGCACCACGCTGATGCACCGAAATAGCTGCATTGCACAACTTATTCGCACCACATCTCAGTGCATTGAACCGATGTCCTAATCTCAACCGCTAACCGCCCAGTCGAACGATCAGTTTAACTAGTTTTATTGCCAGTGCAACACAGCATTTCTCTGGGCATCAAAACGAATTTTGAACAAAAAAAGTCACTTCGAGCCTAGACTAAATCAAACGTGCAATTGACATCATGTCACATACGCTAAATATTGACGGTAGGAGATGGCGAGCGTTAGATTTGTAGTTGAGTTACGTAATGTTCTGGTGGATTGGTTAACGCAAGATATTTGTTGCAGTCCTCCGCAAGGCATTCGATGGCTTCGACCACAACCGCTCGGGCAGCATCCCCTGCGACTTCGTTGCGGACATCCTCCGGATGATGGGGCAGCCCTTCAATAAGAAAATCCTTGAAGAGCTCATCGAGGAAGTCGATGCTGACAGTGAGTTTTTATTTTGTGTTCCTTCTTCGATTATTGTGTCCATTATGAGGCACCATCAACTACTTTTTCTACATCACTAGCCCTTAAAGGATCTTATTATATACATATATGTAACTTTACAGATTATTTTTATACTATTGCTCATACTCACCCATTTATGAGTCATCAAACTATATTTGTATAGCGTAGTTGTGCTATATACGTTACTGATGCTACTAAGCAGTTTGAATTACATTTTATTTAACGTGTACTGCTATAATTTTGTAAAGATAAAGCTAAACTAGACTAGAAAAACCTACGCCTTGCTTGCCTACCTGTTGGTTGATATGCATTAGATAGGTAAAAAAAATGTAATATTACCATTGTTAATTTTGGTACGAAGCACAATTTATCAAGAGAAAGAGCTACCCAAGCTCTTTAGCGTTCATTGTCCTACATGAGAGTACCTATAAATAAGGTGAATTCTTTGAATTCCAGAGTCGGGCCGTCTTGAGTTCGGAGAGTTCGTGACGCTGGCAGCCAAGTTCATCGTTGAGGAGGACGCGGAAGCTATGCAGAAGGAGCTCCGGGAAGCGTTCAGATTATACGACAAGGAAGGTGAGAATCACTTGCATTCTTCAAAACAATTCATATGATGTTGGTATACATCCATCTAAAACTGAAGTGCAATTTCCATCCCACTCCATCCTATGCTTATTCACTAGTGCTATCTTGTCTGGTATTGAAATTTTATCGCTATACGATAGATCTATACAATTTAAAGCTCATGAATTATTGTCATGCCTTTGCCCATTCAATATCTTTTGCACCAGCAGTTTCTTTCGAGTCTTCGTAAACTTGGTAATATTAATATGGTTCTTCTTAAAATCAACGATGCACTTAAGTACATATAATGAAATGGTTGTTGACAGGCAACGGTTACATTCCCACGTCAAGCTTGCGCGAGATCCTTCGCGAGTTGGACGAGCAGCTGACAGAAGTTGAACTGGACGGCATCATCCAGGAGATCGATACCGACGGCAGCGGCACCGTGGACTTCGATGGTGAGACATTATCACTAAACCACTAATAAGTAGATATAGCTTTGGTAGAGGAGGAAGGAGTTATATGGAAGCACGCCTATGCATATTGTGCAGTTTTGGGTACTTTGTTCAAGCAAATGCTTTCAACTGGTCGAGTTAAATTTTGAATCATTAAAGTGTAAGTGTTATTGGTCTGGGTCGTTGAGTTCATCGTCAGCCTCCCCCGATACCCGACCATGGCATCCTAAATATGAGAAATCTATATGTGACTCAGCAGTGGGTGGACATGAGCCAAATCGAGACGTTATTTAGAGTAAAACACAATGCATATTAATTAGTCCCGATACCAATACAGAATGCATAAAGTTTATAGTTGATCCTATTTGTACATGAGCAGACTACTTTAGCAAATTAATATATTGTTTCAGAGTTCATGGAGATGATGACAGGAGAATAAACTTGTATATCTACACACTTTTATATATTTATATAAACTAATGTAAGGAATCTCTAATATATTTCGGTACTTCAACCTTTCAAGTCTTGGGAACATTGGACGAGATCACTTCATGCGATGGAATGAAAACATCACTATCTGTTTCATTGGTCAATATCATTAAAGTATTATGTATGTATTGTACAAAATAATATTTTGTTCTTGTTTAATTGATGTGTGTGATTGCGTATAATGTTTATATCTACTTTATTAATAAATCTTTTATTCTATTACCTATGTTTAAATGTGGTCCACGGCCGACGGATTTAGATCGCAACGCGGTGTAAGAACGACTAATTCTTAAAATAATATTCGTGTCGAGAATGTTGAGATATAATTTCATTTCTTAAGATTTCTATTCAAGATAAATATAATGACTCCGCTGTTTTTAAAGCGGACGCCAAATTGTCCTAGATAATTTTGATGACATAAAACTTTAAGATATTTGGCGGTCAGCCAGACACAAGTAATGGGACCATTGGGGATAACATTCCACTTTCAAGAGTTATAATTATTGTGAAACTAAACATCGCAGGGTGAATAAATAAAAACACATTTCAATAATAATAATTATTTATTACGTAATTCTTTGTTCATCGTTTTCATTATAATCAGGATCGCCAAATAAGTAAATAACATTCAAAATATTATTGTACCTTGGGTCAGTATGTATAAAATATACCTGCGCACATAACGAGGATTATTAACGATTTTATGACACTTAAAAATACGACATTCTCACAATCTTTGACATAGACATCAATTTTAATTTCGTATGGCGTTTGTATACCTACCATTTAGTAAAAAGAAGTTAAAATTCATATTTTAATTAAATGCATTTCTTTTATAATATTCAATTAAAACAAATCAATAACATTCACTCAAATTATTCACATGGTAGGTACGTTAAATAACATTGGACACATTTGCTGAACATAAATTTACTTACCAAATTAATTATATAAAATAAATCTCTTAAATAACTTAAAAGCCTACATAAAACGTAGACCCTGCTTAATAATACGAAATAAGTAGTACGTAATAGTTATTTTGTAAAGGAGTCTTGATGAAATAAAATCAGATATTAAAAAAGAGAGTTTAGCGGCTTTTTACAATCGGTTGATATCTACTAAATAAATAAAAATAACATTACAAAATATATAGCAGAATGTATCTTTTTTGGCTCATTACCAAATCCGAATATCAGGACAGGAACGAGACACAAGTTAATGTTCTGCAGACGACAATAAAGCACCCTATATACATAATATTCTGGAATATATTTAAACACTATATTATAATTGTTACGCGCATAATTTGAGGGACATTTACGTACATACAATAATATAAGTAAATAGTGTATATGTAAGCTATGATCGTAGAACAATGAGGCATTGACAGATATCATTATCACAATTTAGAAGATTTTAGCCGCCTTCTGATGGCACTTAGCACATTCACAAAAGACATAAAAATTCGATGTCACACATTCGCCTGTACGAACTGTGATAAATACCTTATAACCACACAGTAAACATTTCTTCAGCTAAATAATTATTTTTACATATATCAAAGTCAAATATTAAAATTCATTGGTAACGTATTTAACAACTAAGCTTTACAAAGAGTCTTCGATTAAAACATTACAGCTAATCATCCTTAGTGTAACAGTGTTTAATGCATAATGTGTATGTATGTACATCTATACATATCTCTCACAATCTCTTTAGCATCTTGGCTTCGGATAGCTAGATTTATCTAAGATTTCGTAAAGAACTACCTACAGATGAGATCTTAATTTGAACTATGTTTTACCAAACGTCCCTCTCTTGCCTGAATATTCAAAGCTAATTATCACATTTTACAGAAACGTTTAGTATTACAATGCAATAAATTACTAAATTTATTTTCATATATGAAAACATAGTGCTTGCCTATCACATGTAACCACCAGCAAACAAACAGAATGCACTACATTACAAACACATCTAGCGTTCCTGCGGTTCTATTGTTTCATACAGAGCAGCAAGCATGCTGTATTCCGATCCAAATGATTAATATACTTCTAGGGAATGAGCGACAGGATGCTGGTTGGAACTGGCGAGGCAATAGTGAGCTATACAGGTGGTCTTAGTTATAATATTCTTGTTTACTTAACTAGAAATAGTTTTATGAATACTGTTTAAGTAGATAGATCTTCATTCCTTTTAAAGCTGGCTGTGTCTTTAAGACGCAACCCACGAACAGTCCAGTTGCGAAATATTCATAATACTCTGAAACAAGGTGAAATACATTTTAGTGCAAATCCTTACAAATTAACTTCTTCTATTTATTATCTTATTTATATAAAACCTTGGCAACAGCTGCAACAATGCAGGTCATTCCAAAAGATGTTCTATTTTAATAATAAACAAACGGATTCAGACAAAATGTTACAAATGAATTGTGGAATCCAGTGTTATGTAAACATACTCATTAATTAACTGAAACTTGAGTCTAAATATTAGTTGGGTGTTTAAGTGCTATTTAAATCTCAATGTTACGAAACTACTCATAGAACCTAATTAAGATAATTACCTCACGTCGCCACACTGACTTTTGACTAGTAGAATCATCGCCACAAATACATTAGTGCAGTATAGGAGGCGGCGGCCGGGAGCGGCTGTTGTTGGGCTTGGGCACCGCGCTGGGGTCCAGCAGGCTGGAGTCTTTCTGCGCAGGCGCGCGGCCTCCGGGCCCCTTGCGGCGCCGGCTCAGCCACGGTGGCGCCGGGCCCTCGCACCAGGCCGTGCGCGCCCACTCGCGCGGCTCCGCACCCAGCCGCGAGCACTCGCGCGCATAGGCGCGGTAAGCTGCGCAGTGGCACTTCGTGCCTGAACAACTACGAGCGTCCACCTCACAAGCTTCTTGATAATTGTGGGGATTCACCTTAGTCGTACAATCTGTGAACGCCTCGTAGCGTACGAATCCGCGACACAATCGTCGAGCCTTCATCACCTTTGATTGACGATAAATATTCGGGCCCGGCCGCTTCTGACGCCGGGTGCACGCCCGCGTCCCTCCTACTCGCCATGAAGATCCGAATCTCCAAGTATCAGTCAGTAGCCTACCATCACGAGTTTTCATATCGTCTCTAGCTACCGAATTAAAATTGCCACAGAGACCGCACAATTTTCCTTTATACACACTAGACACTGTCACTTCGAGAAATCCATCACCGTCCCATAGCATCTGTATACCGATATCAGCCTTTAGTAGAACAGATCCATTACTGCGAGTTATGTCTGCAACTCCGTTTACTTTATGTGGCAGAGGCACTCTAAGTCCATTAACTTTAATTCGCATCTTCTTTCCCATGTTAATCTTAGTGGGCCCTATCCGAAGTGTTGCCGTTCGAGTCCACGACGAGTGAGATGTATTTCTAGCGTCGTTTGATATTCGGATCGAGAACGAGCCATTAGCACAATCTGAAGCCAATTGATACTTGCAAGATCCTTGGAAACTGTAAAACTTTCCGTCGAAAGTCTTATAGTGAGGGTCTCCGAACACCGTACAGATGCCGTCGATGTCGACGCATTTCTGACAGCACTGTCCGGATAGTTGGCGGAGCGTCTGGTCGGGAGGGCAGGTCAGAACTGGACATCGTTCCATGGCACATCTTGGCTCACCTCCATGACATTCACACGACTTGCAGGCATCCAGTTGCCATGTTTCTCCGTCCTGTAATCACAAAACGACAGTAAGTTGTAAAATCTCGTAAGATAGGACTTTGAGTATTTTCTCATTGTTACAGTCACTTCTTTATCTCAAGTCGTTACTTGAGATAAATGCAATACACATCCGTCAATTTCAAAGAATCAGCTTTGAGGCTGTTTTAACCGACTTCAAAAAAAGGAGGAGGTTATTAATTCGGTTGAATATTTTTTTTTAATGTTTGTTACCTCAGAACTCCTGTTATTTATAAGCCGATTTGCTAAATTTTTATGTGATAGTATATACTTTCAGATTGGTCCCATAGAAATTTTATCAAAATTTATAAAAACAACAATTTTTTCAAAACAATTTTGATAAAATTTCTTAACCAAAGTTACGGGTGAAAATTCAAGAAAACGAAATTGTTTATGTATGTACCTATGTTACGCGATATCTCAGGCAATTGTAAATCGAATTCGAATATTTATTTTTTTAATGGATTGGGTACGCCTCACGGGTGGTCCCAGATAATTTTTTATTAAGTTAGCTTGGGTAATTTTGAGTTCGCTTCAATAATACGTATTTTTGCCACTTAGTTTATATTGATGATGTTATAATAACTTCCTGTCACTGATATTTACATAGCAAGTAGTACTGTTATACGAATTTGTGTGAGATAAGTACAACTTAAAAGTGAAACAAAAACCTTTTTCACAAAAAATAACAACCGACTTCTAAAAAAGTCACTAAAAAGTGAAAAGTAACTTTAATTTTGGAAGTCGGTGGCAAACAACGAGAAAGAGAGCCCAACGACATTGACTTCCGAAATTAAAGTTATTTTTCACTTTGCAGTGACTTTTTTAGAAGTCGGTTGTTATTTTTTTTTTATAAAAAAAAATCTGAATTCCACAACGCAAATAGCTAATCAATTTGGGCAGGAGAAACAAACTCAGTCGTTTCTTAATAAAAATATCGTCTTAAACCAGTCAGTCAACTACTCGTAAAAACATCAAACAATAAAACGAACCTGGTAAGTCTTCCTGCCTATGACACAAGCGGCATTCGCTTCCTCGACCTGGGGGCACTCGGGGCAGCACTTGCCGGGTGGAGGCGGCAGCGCACGCGCCCCGCACGTGAGCACGGGGCACGTGTGACGCGTGCACACTGCCGTGCCGTTCAGACACGTGCAGTCCGTGCACGGATCCACCCGGAAAGGACTCAGGTGTGCGTGGTACTCCTTCCCAATTATACAAGGCTTCAACAGCATGGTGCCTGAAACTGATAGTGAAAATTATGTTAGTAGGTATTTAAAACATTGGAATATATTATAATTATATTCCGTGCCTCGGAGAGCACGTGTTCCCGGCTGTCATTCGTGGATCTTTGACAGTCGTTACGGGTACTCAAAAGCCCGAACGTCTGACAATCAGTCTTACCAAGGGTATCGTATTATACAATAATTGGGTTGTGGAGGTCATATAGGCAGTCGCTCCATGTAAAATACTGGTATTCAGCTGCATCCGGTTAGACTGGATGCCGACCACAACATAGTTGGGAAAATGCTAGGCAGATGATGAAGGTATTTAAAACATTAAATAAAGAAAGAGACAAATCGATAGTTGCGCATAACAACTTTCGACTCCGTTAGAGCTCATCAGAAGATCAACAACAACAACAACTAAGCCTGAATATGTGCCTACACGGAATGACAGAAACGGTCTGATGTATTAAGCACTAGGCAGGCATAGGGTCTTCTTTGCATCGTACTTTTTGCTAGCGCATTCTGTTTCAGTCATCTGTAGTTTCATCCTTACTATATGATAATGGCGTCGATTCTGTTGTTCACAAACTAAACTAAATTTAAGTTCATGCATCTTATTCTTTCTATTTCATTATGAAAAGGACAGAATATAAATATTAGTTTAGTTCTGTCAAATTATGATACTCCATAGACAACTTTAGACGAGATTAAAAAATTGGCTATTAAAAATACGTCAATTTACGTCAGGCGCTGACTAATTTGACAGGACTAAACTAATATTTATCTTCTGTCCTTTTCTTAATGAAATAGAAAGAAAAAGATGCTTCAACTTAAATTTAGTTTAGTTTGTGAACAACAGAATCGGCGCCAGATGATAAAGCACTGTCGATTCAGCAGTTCGCAATTTACTCATGATATAAAGCTATAAAATAAAAGGAGTAATTGGCCTGCCTTCTAAGACCTGCGGCATTTTTACCAAAAATAGGAGCTCCTTATTTTGGTGAAAATGCCGCCGAAACTCATCCGAGAAACTAGTGGCTTAGTCGTTTATCAGGGTGCCACTATGGCTGTCAAGGAAGAACTGAAAAAAAATAACTTTAAAACTTACTTGGTAGTATTTTATCGGAGGTCGGATGCGTGCACCTAGGACAGCACTCGCCAGGTGGCGTGAACTGCTGCGCGCGCGTGCACGGCAGCACGGCACACGCACGCTTGGCGCAGGACAGCGCGCCCCGCACGCAGCGGCACGACAGGCACGGCTCCTCAGGGATGCGCACGTCACGGCCTTCCCAAACACGCTGCCCGTTTATCACGCACTCTGAAATATTACAATCATACATTAAAATATCGTAAAATAAATGACTGACCTTTTCAAGGCTAAGGCAGTCCATTAATCAAGCATAAACTCTTTGAAGATTTTAAACACGAACTCATTACCATCGATTTATAGCAGCGCTAAAAGTCAAACGCTCTTTCGATCCCTCAGCAAATAAATGAATACAAAAGAGATTCCATTTAGGGGAAACAAACTCTTTAGATTAGCAGTAAAAGCTTAAAACAAAAATCCCAGCCATTGTTCGCTAAATGGGAATGAGGCGTCTGGCGGCGCAGTGACTACGACAAAGCGCAAACTCCATAAATTAGTACGGGTAGACGATGAATCAATCAGGGGCTAATGAATGACGTAGCGCGGACGGCCGCACACGGCGCGCCCGCCGCTGCGCCTGCGCTGCCTACTGCCCACCTGCACACCACCGTGCAACGGGCACCACGCCCGGACTTGCACGCATCACACCACTGACGCAAACGGTTCGAATACATTCTTAACTAGAACTGTATCCGACAGTATTCATCCCTGAGTTTTATGTTTGATCATTTCGCTGTGATGTTTATTATAGTACGAGTACCTGATGCCATATTTACTATAGATTTATTTCTGACTAGAATACAATTTTAATGGTGGAATATACGAACAGAATATAAACTATTGGGCCTGGGATTCCAATGGGAAAAGGATAATAATATATAGTCACTGTTGAGCGCGGTTTATTTCGTGCATATAAAACTACGTAGACCCTGCATTGACAAACTGTGTGGTTCGTGTGGTTCTCGGCGAGTCACTTAAAATGATAAACCGTTTAGAGCTTCAGCGTACAATATTTACATTTATTTTGTCCGCATGTTAGAATGCGTTTCATTCAACAGTCACGGACATTGGATTCAAGGCGCGGAGCCCGGACCGCCGCCTCGCCGCATATAATTGTGACAATGAAAACGGTCAAGTGTCTGTCGTAAAACTAGAGACGACTACACAAAGTGGGCTGTCCTTTTGTAGGCATACAATTAAGTATTCATCGCTGGTGCGCGTCGTTTATATGAGCGATGTGCTTTGTCACACAATGTGCCCCCCAACACATGCGCTATTCGATAATACGTTGGTTGTGTAATGAAGGTTTTGTGCAGACGTTACTTTTTATTATACGCTATAAATATTTATCTAGTCTTTGTCGATTTCGAAACAAATTACTTATAAATTTATATATTATTAATATCTTGACAATAGAGTAAATTAGATTCTGATTGTCTGTGTGGTGCCGGACTTGTCTGTTTGGTGCCGGACTTAAAGAATAGCACCACCCCATACTTCCCGTAGGTGTCGTAAAAGGCGACTAAGGGAGACCGGCGAATGGGCAGCTGCGTTCTCTATGCATTACCTACACCATCATACCATACTGCGATCGCCAACCCGCCTGCCAAGCGGGGCGATTATGCCAAACCCCCCCTCCAAAATTGGGGGAGGCGTATGTCCAGCAGTGTACGTCTTTCGGCTGAAATGATGATGATGAGATTCTGATTTATTCTAGTTCATTAATGAAAACAAACCAGCCATAACTTCAATTATATGGATCCTAGTTGTCCCCAATACATAAATATTATTAGATATATTAAATTTATTGTCATCTGTTGTTGTTGTTGTTGTTGTTTGTTGGTTAACAAGGTTTAAAAACCATCATACTAAATGTTTTCCATACTATGGAGACGAGTGCTTACAACTCAAAGCAAGAATGTTAAGCGGACACGCCCAAACACTTAGCGGAGATATATTCCTCTGAATTTCGGTTTAAAACATGATGTGGTCATAAACTATGTATTACAAAGTCAAATCACGTCACGGTTGTACATCACAAGCTAATTATTTCAATTTCTCAGGTTTCTGTCGCAGGCATACCTAATAATACGTGGATTACGAAACATCATTTGAATTTATATTAAGTAGTTTTAAGTTCTTTCGCGTAAAAACTTTTCTTCCTCAAGGGTATTTTTTGTTTTTTTTACTTATACTTATTATAAATTATTTTATAACTGCTAAATTTACTAGTATTAAAACTTCGAATTTGCCGAACCACCTTCTTTTTGGTCGACCTCAACTTAGTCACTTTTCACTTAAAACACCATAAAAACATTTCCCATGTTGATAAGAAAAGAATCGTGAAGAATTAATAAGTAAAGAAAAAATCTAATGCAGTGTTGGGATCGTAAAACAAACAAACAGAGGGCACACGTCGAGGTCCCCGCAGCACGGCATCGTCGGCCGCTTTGACCACCGCACAAAAACCCACCCGCCCCAACCTTTTAAGTAGGTTGTTAACTTTTTGATTTATGGACAATAATAGAGACGCAACGCCGTGGGAGACTCGCAGACCACCACAAATATAATTTTAACGAACCCCCGTCGACTATAATAAGACCTTATTTCGTTGTCAATTTCTTTGTCTCTAGTTATAGAGTAAGCATCCGATAGAGGAAACGACTTCGCGAAACGCGCGTCTCGGGTGGTCCGCGCGCAGAAAACAATTTCGAAATAATTCCAGACCCCTTCATTACAAAAGTACGTTTTAAGAATTGGTTTCTGTTTTCATTACCACTAAAGTTTCAACAATTAATTCTTTGTAATACAACTTCGCGCTTCATCTGGGATTTTATTGCAGACTTTAAATGCTTTTGTTGTTTATTCTGCATCCACGTACGGAGTAATTACTCTTTGGCGCCACCTCTGTGTACATACCGCATTGCAAGCCTTTTATAGGCGGGTTGTTGAATCTATACATATAATAAATCTGTAGAAGGGTCAATTCTGTACATTGAAAATATTGAAAAAATAAATAGCGGGGGGTGTTGCTGGATCGATACCAAACCCAAATATGTGATTTAAAAAATTTTTGTCTGTCTGTCTGTCTGTCTGTCTGTCTGTCTGTCTGTCTGTATATGCAGGCATCACGTGAAAACTAACGGTTCGATTTCGATGAAACTTGGTATAATTATACCTTATTATCCTGGGCATAAAATAGGATACTTTTTATCCTGGAAAAATACGTAGAAAAAAAAATCTTATTTTTCGGTTTTATTCATAGACGTTGTTCTGTAGAACCGCGAACACACGTTGCATTACCCGTAGTGGATAATTTTCCATTTCAATTTAAGAGAATACAGTTTCCTGTAGCTTTGTTACGCCATGACAATAAATAAGGCTCAAGGTCAGACCCTATGAGTTGCTGGCGTAGATCTTACCGCGAGTTGTTTTTCACACGGGCAACTTTACGTAGCTCTTTCCCATGTGAGCAGTCCAAGAAATCTTCATGTTCATATTCCGGACGAGCTCACTAACAATGTTGTGTATGCTGAAGCTCTCAATTAACCTTCTGTCGCATTGTCACGATCACTTTTTTATTATTGCAAACTTTTCGTCATTGTCAGTAATTTACTGCTACATGCTACTTATCAAGGTCGGAATTACTATGAAAAAAATACTTACTACAGAACGCGAGCTCAACAGCAGTAGCTCAATAGAGGGATCTCCTTAATTATTATAGGCTTAGCCGTATTTGGGTCCAATAGATATTTATAAGATGTCATTGTCAGAGTTACTCAAAATGGAGAAATAAACCATCCACGCGAAGACCGACATCCGCGCGGACGGAGTCGCGGGCGGAAGCTAGTAGCAAATAATTGTGTAACAAGTTTTTTTTTTCTTGTATTGTATCATGTAACCTTCTATATGTGATATATTAAATTACATTCAGTAGATGACTAAATTATTCTGTTGTTGTAATAGTCATCTCTGACTCGGTATGGGGCAAGAAACGGGATTGGAATTATGGCAGAGTGGTCCATTGTCTATCACGTTGCTATGTCACGTTACATGTGTTATGTGTTCCGTCGTCGGATAACAGTGTGCCGTGTGTGGGCGAATTGTCGCGACAAAGTACCTACAAATATACATGAAAAATCACTAGGCAGCCGCAGGTGGAACGTTAGCCACCTTATTAATTCCTCTATTTCCGAAGCGTGGTGCAACGTCCGATGATCCCTTGATCTCCCCGCTTAGCGACTGGCGGGTAATTAATAAAATATAAACACAGGCAATAAAACGATAGTTAGGAATGTGTCGGCTATATTCAAAAGCGATATCGAGTCGTCATCTTGTAAATTACTATTATTTGTTATGGAATTTAATAAACTTGTTAAGGTTTGGAAGCACAGGTAAATTGCTTGCCGTTATGGTTTTATTAAGTTCGCGTGGCGGCGTGTGTTTGTTTTTGTGTGGGATCATGGTGGTTGTTTTTGCGGCGCGCGCGTCTGGGTGGGCGCAGGCGCAGCGCTCGCGAGACACGGCTGCGCCAGAGCAGGCCCGCACCCCCGCCCCGCTCTCACATTATGTGAGATGAATAACGTAGAGATACTCGGCAATTGTGGTGGGAACTGTTGGCGTGAAATGGCTAGTAAATTGTTTCACTCGTGTTTCTGTTGTTCTTTAGATAGTTTTATTACATGACTTTCATAAATTCTGTTAATCTTACTGAGTGCCATAGCAAACTGACTTTACTTCCAAACAAAATTACGAATCTTTTCAAAGTTGTAATGGAAATTGAGTTATAACTTCACTTCAGCTGGTTCTTGTTTCAACCTTCAAAGCAGACTAAAAATAATAATAAAGCGTTAACTGAAACTCACCATCACAAACAGGACAGTTATAATGCGTATGCCGCTGATGTTTGGGCCTCTCGCAGGGCACGTAGCATTCGGGCTTGGTGATGGTGACCACTCCGGCCTCGCACCGCAGCACCCTGTTATCTTCATTCCACTCGGTGTGGGAGGCGTGCTCTGTGCCATTGTACCAACAACCCTTGCACTTCGCGCAGCATCCCTCTCGAGGCATCACGACCGCACAGTCGTCCATCTGCCCGCACTCCTCCACGCCACTCCGACACTCCACGAAGCCGTTCTAAAAATAAATAGGAGGGAATTGTTAGACTTGTGAGTTATATAACTTTGTCCCATTACAGGGAGTTAGGGGCATAGAGAAGGAAACTAGCATTGCTCACTATGTTTGCTCACTGCGTAATGGCAATTTCAGACAGTAAGTATTTCCCTTCATTACAGTTGTCCATAATGAACTTAGAAAGACCACGAAACATGGAAAATGCTCTTTGGAAATTGCCAGATCTCGAACCGACTCTCTATTTATAGCCTTAAAGAAGTAACTACAGCGACATTTTCGAGATACCTAGGCAAAACGTTATTTGTACCTACAGTTTTCTGAAAGTACACTGAAAGAAATAAGCAGTAAATAAAAATGAAAAAACATTAATCTGAACTGCTTCAAACAGTTCCATATGAGCCTAACGTTCAAAACAGTATTTTTTACTGATCCGTAAATAGTTAAAGCTTGAGGCAAAATGTTACCGTCATGTCATGACAGTAAACTTTAACATTTAAAGTAGCTAAAAGGTCACAAAATTAACTGTTTTATTCATTTGCTGATATCGTTCAAACATTACAGTAATGGTAGTTTTCCTTTTTTTTTGTTGTTTTCTTCAGTAAATAGTATTTTCAATCATTACTGTTTTACAAACATTTCTTCTTGCTGTATAAAGTCACTTTATTGTGCTATAAGAAATTATTTTTTCAGTACAGAAGCCCCATTGCAAGATATTGAAATTCGTTGTAACCTTTTTACCACACCTAGTTTCTTATTCTGATCGAACTTATTTTTATAAAAAAGTAACAGAAATGAACCCTGCCCGGCCTAGATATTAATTTCAAGGGCCCTTTTGATTTATAGGCGCAGTTGATTACTTTATTAATGTAATCAATATTGATACGTTTGATTCAATTCAAATTCATTAGTAGGTAGGTAGTACCTGATTCTCCTTATTTGTACCGTTAAAATGCTAAAGTATTCGCTACGTACAACGAGAAATAATGTAATAATAAAGTAGCAACTAATTGTGTCTCAGCATTCACATTTGTGTCAGCATCCATCACGGATGTACAATTGAATAAGCATTCCTTAACAATTTACCGAGGGCTGGTACATAAATTACATAAGTCTTAGGATTGTCGCCAGTCACTTTGACAATAGCAAATAAATTGTCCTTACATTACACATGTACGATATTTTATAAGGAAACAACAAAGTGGCATAAAGCTTACCTAATGATAAACAAATTTTATCGCGTTATTCTACCAATTACACGCTAGCTTTAATTAAAATTGGTTAGTTAATGAGCGGATGGTGGTATCAGGTAAAGTCAAGTACTTTATTGCTCACAAAGTATAGTACAAATGGGAGCGAGTGAAGCTGCGGCTGATTGTGTCCGTGTTTTGATACGGAAGAGGTTTCTCTGAAATTTTTCCTTGTTCTCTCCTTGTTTGTCAATTTTTTACAGTTTTAATATGCAGCGAATGTATTTGGAATTTTATTGGCACTTCGTTTTATTTATTTTTGCTATTATCTTTTATGTGGTTGTGGTTGCTATGCTGATATGGAAATGTAGAAATACATTAAAGTGTGTCAGCTATTGTATGTACTGGCGAGTGCCGAGCAACGACCATCTGAGAGATTGGTTTTACTTTATGTTGTTTTTAATGTTCGTGGACGACGCGCTACCGTAATAATACGACCCTCGTACTGTTGCCTTTATTAACGTTAACGTTTAGATGTATTTGCGTCTGGTTCTTAGGTAATGGTGAGTTGGGTTACGAAAGATCTAGCTACATCTGGAAGTACACAGTTTGAGTGGACAATTGGAAAGTAAAGAACAACGAAAGAGTTCATTGCATATTTTAGAAAAACAACACTAAGGTATATCCTTTTACCCGACTGCGCCAGAAGGAGGGTAGTGATTTTCGAGTGTACGTATGTACATATATTTCTTTAGCACGCTCTGTAGCCTAAACGGCTTGATCGATTTCAGCTTGAGAGGTGCCGTTGGATTCGTCTTAGTAGTGACACTGGCTATACCAAATTCTAAAAAATGGCCGATTTTAGGCGTGTCTTCAAAAAAATTTCTTTGTCTTAAAACCTATCGAGTGGGGGTATCAAAATAAAGGGTTGTGTAAGGTGATTACAAAAATATATACCTACAACTTAAATGGTTAAAAGTAATTCGAAGTTAAAAATGCGAAATCTTTCACATTTGTATACTAAAAAGCTGGAAATAAAAAAAATAAAAAACCCGACTGCGGTAAAAAACTTAAGTTAAAAAAAAACTGAAAAGCTAAAAACAAGCCCATTTTAAATTAAATAAAAGTTGGAAGCAGGCGGGACCCATTTAATTTTGAAAATATAATAAAAATGGTATGGGTCCCGTCTGCTTCCAAGTAACTTAAGTGTTTTACCGCAGTCGGATTTTTTTTTTTTTATCCTGTGGAAACCGGCATGTTTTAGAACCAAAAAATTCAAAGACACGTGACATCTACCATCCCGCACTGGGCCTGCGTAGTGGATTAGGGCCCACGCCCTCTCACCGTGAGGAGTGTCCCAGCAGTGGGAATATTATAATCTTACTATGCTAAGGTATTCTTTAACAAAGAATCATAACAATAATTCATTAAACTAAATACAAAAATAGCTTCATCCAAACACAAATACATTATGTAAGTAGTCATACACAAAATATTTAGACTCACTTTCACAGAACATGACAATACGTTTATGCAATATTTTTGTAAGCAAGCCACTAAATGCAGACACGTTCGCGGTCATATTGTCTAACCGAGGAGGCAAAGGAATGCAATGATTCATCCAACATTACACGGACAATAAAAACCAAGAGCATAAAGACTAATTAAGAAAACAAAACGGAACTCATGAACAAATGTACATTTCAGAACACCAATTAAAATTATCTAATACTTGACGGTATGATTAAACACTAACTGTGTATGAAGTATGGACATCCATAATAAGATCAAAAAGCATTGTCGTAATTATTGTATGCGTTTATTTTACGGCTCTTTGTTCTGAAACGCATTTGCATGGGCACGTGGCGCAGACGCAGTCAATGTTAATTGCTTTTCTACATAATAACCACTCGGTACTCGTAGCTCATAGGTATCACTGTGTATGTATATATTGTACATTATATAATATTACATATTAAACATTGTACATTAAGGATCATTCCGGTTTTATTAAATTCGTTATAATTGTTAATTATTGCTAAGCAGCTTTAATTGAGATTTTTACAACAGGGTGGCATACATTTACGCGCAAATTGTAACCATGAATTTTGCACATGATTGTATCGTGGAAATTTTTCGTCGGTTATCGAAAAAAAACCGGTCTAGTGCGAGTCGGACTCGCGCACCGAGGGTTCCGTACCATCGTCAGAGAATTTTAACACTGTGCACTGCGGTGTAGAATATTGCTGTTTTATGTCAGCGTCATCTCTTGACCGATAGTGGAACTAATGTAACTTTTGTTGATGATTTCTGAAAAAGTGCGCTATTTAGAGACTTCGTTTTATTTTTCTTGTAATCTTAACATAAACTTCTATCACATAGAATAATTTCAGATTTTTCTCTTTTTAAACTTCGGAGATAAGGAGTTTTGAGAATGTGCAAACTGCGCACTGGCTACTAGGGCATGTGGGTGGTATCATAAGTACCCCACATGCCCTAGTAGCCCCACTTCGAATTTTTCAGACGCCCTTTCAGTCCCTGTTGCAAAAAATATACATATATTTTTATTTCTTTCTTATTTGCAAAATAGTTGGGCAAACGTCATCTAAAAGTATTCCAAATTTCAAGTTGATAGCATTAGTAGTTCTTGAGATATCCAGCTGTGACAGACAGACAGACAGATTGAGTCTCACCATAACGGTTCCGTTTTATCATTTGCACTATAATAGGCATAACGGACAGTCCCCTGTGCAGGGCTTGCATGGAGCCTGATGAAACCGTGTGCTCTTTGAGTGCAAGATTAGGTCAGAAAGAAACCCTTGGGACACCCAGATCGTACACAAATGTTCTCAACAGACCAGGAGACCTAATCAGCTTCTGGAGGGAGGTGGGCTGGTTGGAATAACCACCGACGGTCGCCATGGCCCAAGCACAATGGTCCATTTGAAGGTCTAAGTGCGGAAACCAAACCCATAACATAGAACATAGAACGCTTATCTGCAGCAATGTATGCGGAAGTACCAGACCCATGTTCAGCAGTTAGGTTTTATCCTCTATTGCGATAACTATTAGGTGCAGCAGAGAGCACTGATAGAACTTTGTCTTTTTCGTGATAATATCTACTTTTTTTTTGTTTGCTAATACAGTCTTAGAAGCCTAAGACTGAATTAACAAAAAAATATAAGTTCTCGGCAAAGGTGCTCGGTAAGTGGTAAATGTTATTTTACATCAGCTTAAAAATCCTTCATCTGTGACTCGTCAAAGTTATTCCAGGAAATGGTTTGTTAATTAAAAAATATTTATCCATCCAAGAAGTCAAGTAACTTATTAGCATGTAAGCTCGCAGACATGATCAATATTCGAGGCCAATATTTGCACAAATCTGTAAACCTATCAAACGTTTTAACACCAAACATTATGGCGTCCTATTTGTATAGCCCGTGGGTGCGAAGGAAACTCAGGCGCAGCGTCGCCATTGCTGAGAACTAAGCAACGGAGATGTACGAGTGGCCCTCGGGTCAATTAACCAATATACAACCTTATTTCACAAGCTTTGAAGTTCGTAATCCACCGTTCGGTTCAGAGGGCTCTGTTCGTGACTGTATGCCGTGTTACCAACTCCTAGCACTATTGTGACGGACTATCAGTCCCACAGATTATACAATTAGACTTTTTGTCATCACATCTATCAAGTACTTAAATTAATGATTTGTTTTATGAATGGAACCTGCTGTGACATAAACCGTCTCTTAAGATACATTAAAATAATACGAGAAGTTGTTCTCAGTCAATAATATTTATTAGAGCTATTTTGCCGAGTTATACAACTGACTAAATATGTTATTGTCAAAAACTATAGTAATTTATTAACCTAACACAAATTGCCAGTTATTTCGTACACTTATACTTACTTACTCTTACACACTGGAAGAAATAAAAGAGCCTCTCGCTTCTTTGTATTCAGCAGAAAGTTAATGGCAATGAATGTCCGACTCCAGCATGTAATATGGCAATGAATACCGTGAATTACAATTTCCTTTAAAACGAAATGTCACTATGGCATAAATTTACCTATATTTTTAAAGAAAAAAAAAAGATTTAATACAAATAAACCACGACCTACGTAGTACGTAGACATACTAATAGAAACCAAATATCACGCGTAGATTCACGGAAATTCGTAATAAAGTAAACGTGTATAATAGCAACAGGAACAAAGACGGTGCCTTCCTATTTTTTTAGTTCAATATATAACGAACCAGTGCCGAGGTCGCTGGAACACTTATGTTTATTCCTTTTCAATACTTCGGCCGAATTTTACGTGCGGCTCTCTTTGAAATCACCCTCAAATAGCGTAATATTTACGTTACGCGTTGTATAATAACTGTAAATCTGTCGACTGGCCATTACTTGTTATAAATAATGTGTAGGCACTGAACAAAATAGAACAGATTATGAACACAGATTTGGTTAGACAAATCGGGGTACGTAGCTGAGGTGAAAATTGCACCCGGATTCATTGGAAAACTTTAGCACCTTCAATTTCGTTGAACTAATGGCACAAACCATCTGTTCACGTAAGGTATTTAGTCATTTGAATAGGGCACAGGTGCTTTCAAATAGGTTGCTAAGCTATGCCATTACTGGTTAGCCGCTACATTAACAAGTTGTCGTGTGGTCTCAATTGCAAATATACTTGATGCATGCATAATGTATTCAATTCATTCATATAATTCGAAAGAGGAAACCTGTGGCTTAATGATATCAGGAAGACTGTATTGCACTGCGATCATGATTGGAGATTAGCGTCCAAGAATACCCACTTTATTAATGATAAGCCTTCGCTCTTGAAATACTACAAACAATTAGCGTCCTGATAGTATGATCATGATGATTAATAGCCAAGTTTTGATAAAAGATAAGCAATTTTTAATGCATTTAAAATGCTAACTATACAAAACATAAAGTGCATGAAGTTGTTCTTAATACCAAAAGCGATAATACGATATTATTCTTAACCAACGCTCTAATGCGATCCGGAAATAAGAGATACTTAATTGATGTAGAATTCAACAGCTGATTATCTTTCCGTACTAGACTTGTTGAAAGACTCCACTGAAAAATGGCCTAGTGAGGTACGTGTAGGCGTATTTCAGTATCTGAAATTCTGGAAAAATTCTAACACTATTTCTATTTTATTGAAAATTTGTTTATTTTTGGTTGTTAGTGCAAGCCAAAACAACGTTTGTTAACACGTCGTAGTAGATATAGATTATCCAAGATACCTACTACGGCACTCAGCAAATACTGGTATTCAGCTGCATCCGGTTAGACTGGAAGCCGACCCCAACATAGTTGGGAAAAGGTGGCTGATGATGAACTACTACGTCAGCAAAACGTTTCATTGCTGTCTTGTTCTTAGTCAATGCATTATTTTGTTTGGGGCTGATTTTTCAATCGACAGATAATGCTTATTCGTGGAATAAAATTGACGCCTGGCAGATTTTGTATAGAAGAACTGTCAAAAATTCAAAATTATTCCTCGGATAAAATTATCTGGCGTTGGAAAAATCAGCCCTTCAATAAATTATTATCTTAAGCAAGCTGTACTCCGCGGTTTAACTCGCATAAGTCTCGATATCGAGGGAATATTGGGATAAAAAGTATCATAAATGTCCTAATCCAGGTAATGGTCTATACCCATGTGTCAAATTTCATCCAAAACTGTTCAACCGTTTTAGCGTGAAAGCGTAACAAACAAAAATACAAAAAATCTATATTTTCTCTTTATAATATTAGTTAAGATAATTCAAATTCTAAATAAAATTGCGTTAATATTTAAAACAAAGGCGCCTGAGACGTACGTAACGAGTGACATCACTAGCAGTAAATACTAGAAATTCCAGTCATGTTGCACGTAGTATGATAATCATTATATTGATCTGATAACTAACACTGTAATATTTTAAGAGATTTAATATCATCATGGCTATTCTAGAACTTCATAACATAAATAAAAAAATTATCGATAATTAATTTAAAATAAATCTATATAAATATTTATGAAATGGAACTACTAAAAAAAAATATGCATCAAACTTGACATTTTAATTATTATTTACGCTCAATAACAAAGGAACTAATAAATACAACAGGTATGTGTAACTGTGTCTCATAAACAAAATCAGAGTCGGTAGCCAAGATAAGATCTACGAGAGTGCTACGAGGGTCTACGAGGTAGCATCCGATTGTAGCAGAACAATCACGTGACGTCACATAACCTCATTTACTAAGGAAAACTACCGGGACCAATAGTTTAACGTGCTTTCCGAGGCACGGAGGGGTCTCGGTATGTAAAGATGGTCGCCCATCCACGGACCAACCGCGGCAAGCGTAGTTTAACCTGATCAATCAACTTGTGCGGCTTTTATTATTTGGCCACGGACCCCTCCTTATAATGTGACTTAATATCTGTAAAAATTAAGAATCAAAAACAAAAAAAAATTGTATGACAAAACAAATTAAGTAAAACAGTCAATTTCGTAAAAAGTGCAGTTGACTGTTTCTACTTTGCTGCCGTCGTACTGTCTACACGGAACGTCATCTTTGTCTACTCTTCTGTCGATAAACCGGTGCTCATGCTACGCGTGCTGAAGGCCAATTCCCCTAATTAAAAACGGTCAAAATCTAGTCTGAACTACAATCAATCTCATCTGAACTACAATCAATCTCATCTGAACTACAATCAATATCAAAAACTTGTCAAATATGTACGAGTATGTAAATTGATTGTATTTTTGACAGCACTGCGACTAAGACTAGAATGCGAACGTTCTTAAATATACGAGAGTTGTGTGTCTTTTGTGTAAACTATGTATACATATCTAGGTATATACTTAAGTGTACATAATCTAGGTATTTCTCCAAATGTCAGTGCTTTCGTGGTAGAATTCGAATGCGTTGGTAGATCGTTTAATGCAACAGAGTTAACGTAATGTACCTGTTTAATAGCCTGGCTTTTTCTCCTATTTATGCAATTACTTTGCTCCCACTCCTATTGCCAGACGTTTATACAAAGAACCATATTATATTGAGTATACTTAAATGTCTGTGTGGTGCCGGACTTAAAGAATAGCACCACCGCTTACTTCCCGTGGGTGTCGTAAAAGGCGACTAAGGGTCGTACCGGAGAATGGGCAGCAGCGTTCTCTACGCATTCCACCATCATACCTTACTGCGATCGCCAACCCGCCTGCCAAGCGTGGCGATTATGGCAAACCCCCTCCCCCCCCAAAATTGGGGGAGGCCTATGTCCAGCAGTGGACGTCTGTCGGCTGAAATGATGATGATGATACTTAAATGCTTGTATGAGAAATTTCATTTAGTTCAAAAAATGTGCTACGGATTTCGTGTCAAAAGGTCTCAACTATAAGGAAATCAAAACTTTTATATCAGCGTATAATGTACTAATACTTATCAGAATATCGCAAAAAAGCAACCGAATAGGTGCTTAATATACATTTAAACGAGAATCATCGTGCGGACCGTCCCCGAGCAGTCTGTGTAGTTCGCGACTCCATTATGTAAATTAAGAGATAAACATTTTAAATGAATGTTAACATCCACATTTTATACAACACAGCCAGTATTTCTTGTAATATAACTACTAAGAAACTGCTGATTGAAATTATCAAGCATTTCAATGATATTGCGCTTTAGTTTTATCACGTACGCACTCGGTGGTAGCCTGGCAGGTGTAGTGAACCATCGGAGTATCTTAAAGATATAGCCAATATGTAGTAACGTTAAAAAGTTAAATCCATATTAAGCTAGTAACTGTATATCATTAAATAACAATTTTTTGTTTATGGCTTTCGCAGATATGCCTACAGCCTTTAAATAATATGTAATACAGTTCGTCTTATCTCTGGTCGTGACGGTTCATTAGAAGCATTACACAAATTAAGTTTTTTTTTTTTCTTTTAATTGACGTGCGAGGGTGATAGCGACAGGCTGACCCGATCATACATTTCATACGAAACATCCTACAACGTGTTTGGTGATTCAAACTGTGATTTTAGCTTTTATGAATCTATGATATAGGTAGATTCATACAAGTGTCGCTTGCTTGTTATCTAGTTTGCTTAGAAATCAGCGGGTTGATTACGTAACACACTATCAGTAGCAACAGCTTTCATTTTGACAGTTCTACTACATCCATTGCGTTATTTACGTTGTTGAGCAGACAAATTTTTCGAACACATGAAGCAATGGATTAGCAATATCCTTCAAAATGATTAAGATTGAGATTGATATTGTGTTACGCAATTATGGTACTTACTGTTTAAATTTCTGAAAAGCTTTAAATGGATTTTTGAGAAAACTAACTAACAGGCAAGCGAAGCTATTATATATATGAATCTATAGAGTTCATAATTGCTCGAATCACCAAACACCTCGTAGGATATTCATAGCAGCCCATTAGAAACTGAGAAACGAATTGTGTCTCGTAAGTTGAAGATTTCGGTTCCTGATAGGCTTTTGTTTCATACTGAGGAGGTCTATGATTAATTTAGTGGACATTATTTAGAGATCACGAAACACGTGTCCCACACCACTTTACTTACATTGTAAAACTGGGTTCCTCGTCTATTACCCAAGGCAACTCGTGTCTCGTGTGGCACAAACGGTATAGGTAAACAAACACTGTATCATAAAAGGACAACATAATGGACAGCTAACCGTTAAGTTAATCGTATCAAATCCCATTGGTGAAGCTTTTTCAGCTATTTTTTTTGTCTGTGCGAAAATACCAATCAATCAAATCCAAATCCAATCCCAATCTTTTTGATTATAAATAAATAAAAAAAAAAATATTAACAGACTACACAGGCCCACGTGTGTTAGTGACTAAAATTATCTTATAAACTATGTTAGTATAATATTTAGAAACAAAAAAAAGATGAAAAATAATAAAAGAACACAGATAGTTTCATCAAGCCCCATGCAATACATGAAGCTTGACAAACCTACCCATGGTAGGCCCATCCAGCCTTTCAGCAAACACCCTCAAGATACTGTTGGTGCTTCCTCCCACTCTGCATTATACCTACGTAGTGCAGCGAAAAAAAGTCTTCGCCATACTTCGATTCATATTATTATCCTTTTATGATTCCCCAAAGTGAACTTTTTAGGTCCCCAGTAGAAGAAATACATAAACAGTCAAGGTCTGTCCTTCTACCAAAACTACAAACTCAACAATTCCCTATATATTTATTAGGCATATTTCGGTATATTCTCGGAATTATGTAATTCATGATTATTCGAGGTTGTCATTTGTAAAAAAATTACGCGAATTCCCAGGAAGCGGTGAGGATATTCAACGCTTCCACTATCTGATACGGGAAGTGACGTACATATCTACTACCGAAATTTATCGACATTGTACCACAAATTAACCGATAAAATGTAATAACAACGATTGAGTAGTTAATTAATAAATATTTAGGTATGGGTAAATATGAAATCATGGTTTGTAATTCGATTAATAATATAATAACTTTATTTCAGAGTAGGTATACATAGAACATCCATTAATAATTCACGAAAATAAATAAAGGTTAGGTTGCTTCTACACCTAGATATTGCTAACAAACATGATGAAATAAAACTATTTCATATTTTTTTTTTACTTCCTGAAAATAGTTTCGTAGCACATAGCACAAATAAATGATTTATGAGGCTTACAGGACCTAAACACAAAAAATGCAAGTTTTAGAAACAATAAAAGTATATGATCGAATACAGTAAACAAAATCAGAAAAATTATATGACATTCTTCAGGATATATACTAGGTAGATAGTGTGTTGAAAATATAATACAACTAATTTTGTAACCACTGTAACGTCTCACAATAAAGATCTTTGACTGAATTTGATACGATAGAAAAAAATCATGAAGATACCTCTAAAAACTTTCTTTTTACAATAAAACCATACTAATATACGTACAATTATTCTGATTTTTTGTCAGATTATTCTACAAGCAACGAACTAAAATACTAGTGTTTTAATTTTTTAGTCCAAACAATAGATTTTTTGTAATTAAATAATTGCTTCATATTTTGCAATAAATTGAGGAGCCCGTGGCTAAATAATAACAGCCGCACAGGTCAATCGATCAGGTTAAGCTACGCTTGCCGCGGTTGGTCTGTGGATGGGTGACCATCTTTAAATACCGTGACCCCTCCGTGCCTCGGAAAGCACGTTAAGCCGTTGGTCCCGGCTGTCATTCGTGGATCTTTGACAGTCGTTACGGGTAGTCAGAAGCCCGAATGTCTGACAACCAGTCTTACCAAGGGGTATCGTATTACCCAGTCACTGGGTTGTGCAGGTCAGATAGGCAGTCGCTCCATGTAAAATACTGGTATTCAGCTGCATCCGGTTAGATTGGAAGCCGACCCCAACATAGTTGGGAAAAGGCTAGGCAGATGGATGGATGGATTTTGCAATAAATTACCAGCGTTGTGTCATCGCGCTTCTCTTTCTTTTCTATGCAGTCCGACAGTGACCGCGCTTTAGGTCATGTAAGCCCCTTAAGGTAACGCAAAATTGTCAGAACATAAATAGGTAAACAAGTTTCTATTTCAGTATTTGCTAGACTCACATAACATAGATAAGTATTTCTAATTGACAAAGCAGGAAAACCAAACTTATCCAGTTTTCAGCCCACTCGGTTTCCAAAGCAGTGGCGAGTAAATAGTAAGTTGGTAGGTATCGATTTAAATGATAATATGCAAAAGACACTGGACGAATTCCTATCTTAAAAAGACGTTAGCAAATAAGTTATAGCTATGAGTGCTACCTGCCGCACAAGTAGGTGACAATTAAGAGCCAGTACAATCTGAACAAAATCCTTGATATAATTATTTTTATGTAGATTTATCGAGTTTAGAATGGAGTGCTAATTATACACATTTAAAGGCAGGTACTTATAAGCTGTAATTGTATCTAGTCTAGTAAATGATCCCGGGGCGGCGCGGCGGCGGGGCGGCACACAAGGCCGCGTGTGGGTGCGCGCGCGCCGCTGTCGCGCTGGCGCCTTCACAACAACCATTTTTTGCGCGCGACACGCGCCTCGTCTCCGCTTTGAT
Organism: Mesoligia furuncula; assembly: GCA_916614155.1. Classification (NCBI taxonomy): domain Eukaryota; kingdom Metazoa; phylum Arthropoda; class Insecta; order Lepidoptera; family Noctuidae; genus Mesoligia; species Mesoligia furuncula. The sequence continues at coordinate 11,760,339 of OU744803.1, read as the reverse complement.
ATACTCATTTGATGCGGACAATGTTATCTATTCCAACGATAACTGAATAAACATAAACTTTTAAACATAACTACTGTTACATGATTTGTTGATGTTCTGAAGCTGCGTACGAGCAACAATATAGGCTTAATGACGGACGTAAAACTGGCCTTTTACTATGAACTCATTTGTAGAAAAACTTCGCGATTATGGCGATGGCGTAGTAAAAGAAATTCTCAAAAGCGATCTAATCTGACTCATGCAACAACTATGCACTAAAAGCTTGGCTCATATTAATTACGGAGTTTTGACTAAGCAACTAACTGTAAATATTAATTATTAAAATAGATGCGGATATGGAACGAAAGCTCTTCTTGGTTCTTGGTATAACGGCTCAAAGTCCGTGTAAATACCTGCAACTGAATTAAACTTGATTTTTTTTTTGCATCATAGCAAAACATAACAACAATGTCGATGATGTGTGGCGTGTAAAAAATACGCGTTGCTAGAAGAACCGGTGCGACCGCATACCGCGCGCTCGCGGCAAGGCCTCGCGCCAGCTGCGCCCGCGCCCGCCTCAGCGACCGCGCCCGCCACCGGCACAGCCGCCAACAACACCCACTTTCACATTTAAATACAACGTGCACCTAACTACCACAGGTTACAAGCCTAATTTTCCCTTTAGATGTTCAGCAACGCTGCACAGATATATCCGATTCTATCGCTTCTCGTTACCTTCAACCACTCATAAAATAACTCCTACTAATCATTATTGTAGTAAATAAGTTATGAATTAGATAGGTACGAGATAACACAGGGGTTTTGAAATTATGAGCAATAATCTTAAAATATCTCTCGTTATTGAATACATTCTCGGGTGCCGCCGCTGCTGGCTCGAGTTGAACGCCGTGCGATCATTACAGGTACTTGAGTTAGCAATTTACTTGTAACTATAAAATACAATTTATGAGATATTAATAGATTGCAGGGCCAGGACAAAAATAGCCTCTCGTGTAACATTACTTAATTATCAAGCAACAGTCCGACGGACACGTTGCCAGCCAGACTTAGGAATTACTGCGCATGATTCAATTATATTGTCATGAAGGAACTCGGGAGCTATTATTACGGTACAGTGGTATTTAACTGTTTATTTAGGATCCGTTCTGGTCTTAAAGCAATGCGTTTGTGTCCAGGGGCCCTAGTCTGCTATTTTTATAAATTCGTCATTCCAACACGATCCCACCACCATCCCATTGTCATTTTGCTAAAAGTTCGTAATCTGCTAAATTCATAATGGTTGATCATTGGTCGGTAAATGGCACAGAAATTATTACGATATACTCGTAACGAATTAAAAGCAATGACTGAACAATGACGTTCTAATGGTAGGTTACTGATCAAAGGAACTGTCAACATTTTTGCAGATTACCGCGTAAGTCAGTAATCATTTTTCATTATTACCAGATTACCATTCTATGCCATTTCTTTCAATGGAGCGTCAGTGGTTGACCATTATAAAGTCATAATGACGCCATTATATTAGTAGATTACCAAACTTTTCAAAATCAACAATTATGAAATCAATGATAGACCATTCTGACACTATTGTAATAGCAGACTTGAGGCCCAGTTATGAAGTCGTGCTATGCAGTGGAGGAGTCGCGAAAATACCGACTTAAATTCATATCAGCTTGGTCACTCGCTAGTCTATACCGATTACTTTTTAAAGCAGATAAACTTGGAGATATTTGGGGCGCTGAATAGTTTATGTGACACATGCTGACCACTGACAGCTACAACCTGGTAAACCTATTACGATTGCCGGCTAACTCAGTAATTGAATAAGTTCGTATCTAGTTAATGTTTTATTGCCAGTTAGCGGACTGAAAGCTTTTAAAATTGTACATAATTCCAATTATAGGCAGGCAACTTTTTTGAAAAACCTTGCTTTCAAAATAACAAATTAATATTCGTGTTTGTGCAAACATTGAAACTATTCGCTTAACAATGATATGCAAGTTCTTAAGGTACCTATCTGAAATCTCGTATGCTAATTGTAACACTAGATCACAAGTTTGGTATGTCGCTAATTTATTGATTTTTCGATCGTAGTAGATGCAGAGATAAAATTTACACACACTTTATGGTGATCCCATTTTGTATTACGTAAGACTTGTGAGCGAAGTGGATCGGTGGCCAGACTTCCTAAACCGTAATGATGTGAAGTTCATTGGTACGTCGCAGGCGCATATAATCCGCGCGTCGATAAATGGCATGGCTCATTAAAGTAAGCGGTGCGCGGGAGCTGCGCGATGCTATCAACCGGCTACTGGTTTGTATAAAAAAGCAAGACTAATGGCACCCTCGGGTCAACATGACGCTCACCGCTATACTCGTGCCCTCTTAAATCTCAACTCTACCGAATATTATTTACTTTTTTAATATCGATACAAGAAAAAGCAATTAACCTTCACTGCCTACATTCCATCAGACGTCCAAAACATAGATAAATCATAAAAAATACCATCCGCCACATTTTTGTGCCGTAGTCGCTACGTGCCACTTGACAAAAAATGCCCATTAAGTAAGCAAATGTATATTTTAATTCAGAATAAGCGATAAATCTCGCGATGGGCTTTCGAATTCCGCGCAAGTCATCCGACGAGGTGAGATCGGCTGGGAAATACCATTATATATCTACGTACGCCGTGCTGCCGAGCTCCTACATACATACTGATGTCGTGTGATCGTGTCCACGCCAACAGCTGTGCAGCGATCACGTATTTATTAAGTCTTTTTATTCTTTTATGAAATACCAAACACTTTGAACTTATGTTGTGAACTTGAGAGAGGCACTTAACCCTTAAACCCTACCCGGGGGTCCAGCAAACCCCAGAGGATGAATATTTCTAAATATTTTTGCAATAATTGAACGCACTTTTATGTCACTCGAGTCTAATCTCTAGTGACGTCGGCGGCCATCTTGTAATTAGTCGAGCGTCAGCGCTTTCACTGTTTTGACGGATTTATTGCAATTTATGGGTTTGTCAGACCCCAGGGTAGTAATAACGCAATATATTGTCATTTCATTTCGTCGATATATTGGTGAATGCTGTTATTTTTTATATAATATTATAAAGGGTAAGTTTGATATTTTGATGTAGTTATTACAATAACAGTGGTATTTCATTCTTTAGAAACAATTATATAGACAAATCAAGAAATTGATGGATCAGCTATGCCACAAGTACAGCGTGTCTAGGAGATCAAAAAGGTGGCCAATGGCAATTTTTTATGGCCTTTTGAATATAGTAGCTGTTAATTCATATGTCTTGCTAAAAATGACCACGAAAAGAGCTACAAAAAGACGTCATTTCTTGAAAAAACTTGCCTTAGATCTGATCACCCCTCAAATGGAAGAACGCTTTACATGGCCCTCTTTGCCCATGAATCTTCAAGTTCTCTTAGGTGGAATCTTGCAAAAGAAGCGGCCATTGCAAGAACCAAGTTCTGCTCCCACTGCTAAGAAAAGATGTGCCATGTGCCCAAGGGGTAAGGACCGGAAAACCAAGGTCACCTGTGGCATGTGTCGAAAACCTCTTTGCGGTGAACATACTGAGGCTATGTGCCAAGAATGTGTTACCAAAAACAATTAATTTTTTTTTTGTATTGTTAAATAAGCGTTCATAATATTAAACAGTAATTGTAATTGAATTGTAGTTTTATTTTGTGAGCATAAATTTTTATGTATTGGGGTCCTTAAAACCCCTGGGTAGTAATAGTGTTTCTCCAGGAATGGGTAGGGTTTAAGGGTTAATTAAGCTGAAGGCGGATTCTGTGGGTAATTACCTATTACAAATAAAAATCTAAGTTGAAGAATGCGGTCGGGGATAAATAATAATGGAATGTTAGGAACAGTTGCGTCGGATTCCTGTGCTCGCAGTGCTTGTCAAGAGGTTCCGCATTGTCAGTTTTTGCAACGCGCAGACAGGCGGCGCGCGCCGGGAGCAGCGGCGCACGCGCGCCGCGCCTAGCCACGCCAGCACATCACACGTTACACGCAATTATCACCAAATTACTTACATCTCCTCATATAAATCAATTTAATTCAACAACAACCTACACATCTAGTTCAATTACCAATTAGGTCGTGAAAATTCTAACGATCAAAATGGATATGGACATAACCTTATACCTAAAGAGCCTCGCAAACTATTCAAAATTGTACCTAACATGTGCGGCATTGACAAGTTCACTAAGTAAATAAGTGCGACATGAAGTTGACATAACTGGTTATTTCTCATGTCCTTCGATGACATGTGAAACGTCACAGAGTTGCAGTAACAATTAACACTACTCTAGATACACAGATACTACTTTATTCCAGCTCTACACAACACATGTCATATAAGGCAGTAGACTAACTTGTCTAAGTGAGAGAATTGGAGAGGACTCCTAATTTGACATTATATTCTATTTGTTAATGTCATTATAATTACAACACACACAGTTTCTCTAGGCTACGTCAAAATGTCGAATGCCCAAATAGACGTTTGAAAATTGAAAACCACATGACGTCGCATACTCCTAGCTAAGCGTAAAAATAGAGAAATATCTACAACATAGAACATTAAAATCTAACATCTATGGACTTCAAGGACCAGCAAATTTAAACAGGATTAGCTAAGAAGTACTACATTTTTAAACTTATGTGAATTCAATCTATGTTCACCGACATCGCCACTGTGGTTATTATTCACTTCTGTTATATCTCAAAACACTCCAATTTGGGTCACTGTCAAGCCTAAAAGACAGTTTCCCCTTAAGAGCGCGTATTCGATTTAGCGCAAGACAAAATATACACGATTGCTAGAACGACTTAACTTAAACTTACTTACTACTACGACGTAACTTAAACTAAAAACTTAAAACAAAAAGTGATACGTCCTGTCGCTGGGATGCACTGATCGGTAAAGGGTTGCGCGATGATTTATCCCTAGTGTTTTTTAAATAATCGTCTAAAATAAATGAGTTTAAATAATGGTCTAAAAAAAATCAGAATATTTAGCATTACCTTTGTTTTCATAAAATAAATATATTAGTTATGTTTCTATTCAACTACTGGTGAAAAAAAATTGTTAAAGTGAATCGATTTTGTAATTTTTAAATATTGTTTTTTAATATCTAATAGCAATATTTTCGTAATTTTAGCTCTGCGTTGCACTTTCATACTATAATTATGTCCTGTTGGAAAAACGCATAAAATAAAATATTTTGGCACATTATATTATTCTATTCGTCCTGAAAGATAACTCTGACGTCTATTTTCGTAAAACAACATGCAGGGATTGTCTTAGCTTTCAAAAACCGTCATTAAAAAATTACACTTTTACTCTGTAGTGCACTAAATCAAGACTTAGTCTTTCTAAAACCGTAGCGATGTTTTCATCGCGAATCGAATACACGCTCTTAAACTTTTCTAACACAAAAAGAGCATCCCATCACTAAACATTCAGAAATTCCAAGAAAAACGCTAATCAAATTACTAGTTATTGTCTAGGTGTGAGTTAGTCGCACGCGCGGCTTTGAATTATTATTCTGTACTTGGTCCGTGATAAATTGATTTGGTGACAGTGGCCACCGTATAGGCATACAAACGTTCCATAAGTAAACCCCGAGAGACAATTACGATACTTGTGTGCTGTATTTCACACCTCACATTTATTTATACATTTAGGTATCGATAAGTGCGTAACTTGTTAGATGATAGTGCTATTACCAAGAGCTTCGATGTTTGTCGATGATTTCTTAAGTGATTTGTGACATGGCTTTCGCAATATATATGAAGGCTACATATTTTAATTTTGTTAATGATATTCCAAGCCTTGTTTTTAAAATGAAGTCACAAGTTGCTAACGTTAATTGATAACCTTCATTAATTTTATCTATCACATAATTTAATTAGACTATACAAAAATGGGCATATTTTGAATAGCTTTGTAGGTTCAACTTACTTTATCTACTAGTCAACCATATAATCATGTAAATTCAATGGTAATCAGTTTCATCTAACTTTTTCTCAACGTTTCAAATGTCAAATGATACCGATTCCAATTACCATCCAACTCTAAGATGATTAGTCTGTTGAAATAGGAATATATGAATGTAAAATTGACGTAAATTATTCTAAACTTAGAATAACTTATTTGAACCCAAGTACACTTTAACCGCAGAATAACTTATAAATAGTACTACGTAATGAGTAATTGGTTGTAACTAAAACAGAACATATTCGTTATGTCAAATGGCTCATACTTACTGATTTATCAAGCGTTAATCTGCCCAGATTTGATTGGTAATCTATCTATTTATAAGATCAAGAGCCTAATTGCTTATGCATAAGCTAACTTGCTTAGGCTAATAATAATCCGTGCATTTAAATAGGACAGTCTGTACACAATAACAAGACTAAACAAATTCATAATCGATTAGCTGTAAGTAGAACTGTGACAAGTAACTTTTACAATAATGGCGGTAATCCTGGTTGTAGGGTACTTCATATTTTACATTTAAATAAATATAGCAGTTACTACGCCTCCCTACGACGGTCAATTAGATTGTCTAGCACGTGTGCACACCGATTAATATCATCGTATTTGTAAGCTAAACACGGCTCCAATCACGTTGGAATTTAAATAAATCTTAGGTGGCAAATTGCAAATAGGTTAACCTTCGTATTAATGGCCGTTGGTTTTTCGGACCCTTTGATAACGTGATGAGAATATGTACAAAAAGTGGGTGCCTATTCATAAATGGCTATAGTAAGTACAGTCAGACTCAAAAAGATGTTCACATTGATAGAAATTCATTTGATTGTCCACCAAGTCAAATTCAAATCATTTATTTCAAATAGGCAAATAAAAAGCATCTTAAACGTCAAAATTAGCAAAGAAATGGAATTGATTCTAGTCGCCCCTTCCAAAAGATAGTTTTGTATGGAGAAGAATGGGGAAAAAATTCCATCGTTATTTTTTTTTAAACTGTATAAGTAAGTTAAATAAATAAGTAAGTTATACTTTGTGTACATTAATTATATTTGAAATTAGATGTGAAGACGATGCACCTAGAATTATATACTCTACCACAAAAGGTAAAAATAATTAAAAATAAAGCAATGACAGTTAAATTAATTATGTGATAGATAATAGATAATTTTGCTCACATATATACAAATATTGTAAAAGTAGATGAAATTTTAACAAGTTAAAGCAAGCCATAATCATTGGTGCAAAATATTTTATCAGTGTGACATGAGAATGCTAAGAGGGATGTGTGGTGTTACGCGAATGGTTAGAATAAGAAATGAGTATATAAGCGGTAGTCTGAAAGGCCACCGGTGGCTAAAAAGTTGTGTGGAAGTCGGTTGTCATGGTATGGGCATGTGATGCGGAGGAATAAGGAAAATGTCGTCGGGAAAGTTTTGAGTATGAGTGTGAATGGCTATACGAGCAAGGGAAGGCCAAAGATACGATGTATTGGCGGAGTGAAAGATAATATACCTAGAAAGGGCTAATACAGAAGTATAGAAAAAGACGTTACGCCGACCCCAAACAAATTAGAATAAATACGAGAGAATGTGTAGCTACAAATCATATTTCACGTTGGGTAGTTAATTGTCGCCACATCCGATATAGGAACACAGATTGTAGACAATCAAATGAATTATTAACGATGTTTACATTCTTTTGAGGCCGAGTGTACGTTTTTACCCCATATGATTGAAGAAGCAATCACGATGGGGCACGACGACCACGTGTTGACATGTATACACAGCTAGCTGTGTCTCATACAAATGTTGTTTAGAAAGGTTGCTAACCTATTACGATATTTGTAGGTCCAAAGGTGCGCTATTAACTCCTTGAGGTTATATTTTCCCAGTAGACTACATGGAAACTAACTTAAGATAGATACATTAACGGTTATTCATGATGATCATGTACCTACTCTATAAATTCTAAGATGAAATTTAATCTAAGCCCATATCAGACACTTAACTTTTTGTTAATTTGTGCCTTTCATTCGGCTTACGTGTGAACACAATATGAATCAAAAGTGGAAAATGAATTCATTAGTGAACCGTTCCAATGATGTTGTATTTCATTTTTCCTTTCATCAATCCGAATGATCGAAAAATTACATTAAAAGAGCAGATGAACGTTAATTCCTATATCATTTTGTCAGCTTCACGTCAACATGGAATAATACAAAAATGAACCTTCACTCGAGTGAGTGGTTTAATCGAGTGAAGAGTGCATCTCATATCGTTGCAACCGCGATGGCTCACTTATTTTAGATGGTTTAAATGATGTTCAAAATTCTTACCTTACAGATACAGCGGAAGCAGCTACTCCAGTCCTGCTCCAGTCTGGCGTCTTGCAGCTTGACAGGCTCGCCTTCGTTGGAGCACGGCGCACGCTGGCCCTCTGCAATTACAACAGAGCGTTAATTGTTTATTTAGCACCGGTAATTGAACCTGAGTTAGTATCCAGTTGCTGGTCTACAGGCCAAAAGTGAAGTAATTTAGTATCGAATGCATAATATTGAATTCAGTTGCGACATGGCGGGGCCGTGTCGTTTCGAAATCAGTGAAATTGTGAATTCAAAATTTAAAACAGAATTCAAAAATTTAACTGCTGAATTTGAAATCTCAGTGGTAAAAAAGGTATGAGTGAAGTTGAAATCAAACGTCCTGGATCACACGAAGCAGAAAATCTTGACAGCGATTAACATTATGAAGCAGTACTTGCATAACATGTCGTATCTCCTAGTAAAGTTGCTGACAGGCACAAAATATAATGAGAAGTCTGAGAAGCTATACAAGCTTGCGATTCCGATGCACGCACGATACCTGCCGAGTGTCGTACGAATGACCACGAACTGCGGAGGAGGCTGCGGTTTGAGCAACATGCGTGGGAAACGACTGTCCTATATAGCAGTGCACCGAGCACTGCACTACTGTTCACAAGTGAATTTATTTACTTAATAAAGAAAATCAGTTCATACTTTGAGCTTCAAGAATTTCACTGACCAGAAAGAAGTTCCCGAGGAAGAAATAGGATAAATATTGGTAAGTCTTTCTTCAATAGTAATATTACATAAATCAGGACAGAGAAAGTACATTATCTGTAAGATAAGTAATCAAGTTAGTAAGGATATGTAGATTCATTATCACTATGTTTACGTCACCCAAATTGATTATAATTGTAAATAATATTAATGGCAAAAGAGAGATATATCGATAGAGCAGCTAAATCAAATACTGTCATCCTTCGAGATGCCAAATTCCAATGTAATTTGAGAGCTATTATAGAAAAATCGGTTTAAAAATACTGTCTACAGAATCAGAACATACACAACAGTTCTATAAAAAATATAAGATACACCCATCAACTAAGGATCGTACCGGAGAATGGACAGCAGTGTTCTCTATGCATTATACCACCATACTGCGATCGCCAACCCGCCTGCCAAGCGTGGCGATGATGGCAAACCCCCCCAAGAATGACAAGCACAAAAAACACTTGGCCCCTAGTACCGGGCGGCCCGCCTACCCTTGGCTACGGTAGCGGCCAAGGCCACGGTGAGGCAAGGGGTGCTAAGAATCCCCGGAAGAGATCCGGCTACCACAATAACCGAAAACAGGACCTGGCAATATACAACACGCGTACACTCCGGACCGATGAGAAGATCACCGAAATCGAGGAAGAATTGAGCAGGTTACGATGGAGTATAGTAGCGTACCTTATACTCAGAATATCCGCAAGGTATTCATTGAAGGTCGTACAGGTTCACGCCCCGACCTCGTCACGCCCCGACGATGAGGTGGAGACCATGTATCAGGATATTTCCAAAGCTTGGCATGGCTCTAAAACTCACTTAACCGTTGCCATGGGGGACTTTAACGCGAAACTGGGCAAACGAAACGATGATGAGCTGCGAGTGGGGCAATTTGGAGTTGGACGCCGGAAGCACCGAGGCCACCTACTGGCCAGTTTTATGGAGAACAAAGGCCATTTTATAACGGATTCCTTCTTCAGAAAACGTGAGCACAGAAAATGGAACTGGCAGAGCCCTGTTGGTGCAACTAAGAATGAGATTGACTTCATTATGTCGACGAAGAAGTAAGTAATCAATAATGTCTCTGTGATAAATGCGGTGAAAACCAGAAGTGATCACCGCATGGTAAGAGGCACATTAACCTTAAATATCAAGCTGGAAAGATCTCGACTGATGAAGTCTATGTTCCGCCCAGCACTGATCCAAGCCCAAACCCCTAGAGCTTTCAGCTCGAACTTCAGAATCGTTTATAGTACCTAAGGAGCTCCGTAGACGATTATAACGATTGGTTTGTGGAAACTGTCCGTACGGTCGGGTCTAAGATCTTCAAGACCCGTCGTAAGAATACAAAAAGAGGCTCTCTGATCCACGGCTCATGAAGGAGAGGCGCAAGATGAGTCTTCAAAAGATGCGCTCAATCACCAGCAGCTCAATTGACGGATCTATAAGTCCTTGAAAAGCGATATTTTGGTCGCTTTAATACAGACCGTATTAAGGACGCAATAGAGCGGAATAAAAGCTCCAAGGTCTTTGCTAGAGATCTGTCCATTGGGCAAAGCCAGATTACGAAACAGAACTTACAATGGACCTTATTAGAAGGCAAAAAATCACCCAAAGGGCAATGGAGAGGGCTAAGCTTTGAGTTTCCCTGAGTGATCGAATCAGAAATAAAGAGATCCGCAGGAGAACCAAGGTAACCGACATAGCCCGAAGAATTGCCAAACTTAAGTGACAGTGGGCAGGGCACATTTCTCACAGAACAGATGGCCGATGGGGCCGAAAGGTTCTGGAGCGGCGACCGCGTACTTGAAGACGTAGCGTTGGAAGGCATCCTACAAGGTGGACCGAGGACCTAGTGAAGGCCGCAGGAACCCGTTGGATGAGAAGCACAGAACTGGTTGAAGTGGAGGTGCTTGGGGGAGGCCTTTGTCCAGCAGTGGACGTCTTTCGGCTGAAATGATGATGATGATGACATCATCATTCTTGAATATATTATAGTGCTTCGAATGTCATAGCAACATAACATAATAAAGAACCTAAACAAGTCGTTGTTATCATATAATAGGTATAAACTAGTTTAACAGAATGAAATAGAAACAAAGTTATATCATAAAAATATTCCCAATGAGGTTATCACAAATACATTTATCTGTAAAAACATGTCGTTAAACAGCCTAGATTCTGACAAATTGTATTTTAAACTGAACAAAGTCCTTACGTGAGTCCTCTATTGATGAGCTCGTGGTAGAAGTTCGGCGCGTCGAGTTTCGTACAGATGACATCGACATTGCGCCTCAGTGTCGATGTCGCGGTCGCCTGATCACACGTTACCTTGATTTAGATCCACGGATCCGCATTCTTATTACGTAGCCATCGGGCGCCACCGGCACCGGTCGGACTGTCCTGCGGCCGCGTCAATATTTTTGTAGGTAATTAATATGTGCTCGGCTACGAATGAGAATTCCTCTCCAAATGTTTACTCGTGGCAAATATTTTAATGCGCTGTTTTCACAGACAGAATAAATTCCTTTAATCCGCGAGCACATTACTGCATTGTTGCTTCAATTAAATACCAACTTCATTTAGAAACAATGAATCACTCATTCAATTCAATTGTATATGGACGACAGACGACTTTGCCTTATAGATTTTTGTGAGCACGCAGTATATTTACATTTCATAATATCTCATAGCAACGAGCTGTTTTCAAGGTAAACGGTTTATAATGATTCGCTGAATTGTAAATCAACAAATGAAATAGGTAATTCATATTGTTAAAGAATTATACTTAAACTTTGTTAAAAATAATTATTCACAATTTAAATAGTGTTAAAATAAGTAGTAGCTTCGCGTGACTGGTGTCAATAACAGGGATAGTCACAGAAGACAGTCCTAAACTAAACCTATAGATATCTAACTAAATAAAACAGCATACAAACATTGCCGACGGAAATAAAAAGTTGTGAAAGAAGTATGAAATACTTGTGACGCATCATAATACGAAGATGAGCCCTTGAATCGGTTTAACCTACATTCCCGTCACGACTGTCCTTAGCGCTCGTATTAGATGAGTGTTGATAACAACGTATAGATAAGCGCCTTAATCGTGAATCTATGTCGTTATGTCACAGTTCGACACTGAACTTGTCCTCTACTGGATGAATTTGTTCCGTCGGGATAACTCGATAACTCGATTAATACATATCATCGAGGGGCTTAATAGAGATGATACGTAATATGTACTCGGATTATCTTCGGCCTAACAAGAATCGATACACCATATTATTCAAGGTCAAACGATAAATCCTTTTAACAAATAATATTAGTGGTTCAAGTAATAAAATATCAAGCGGTTTTGATTGACTTTGCGAATATTTTCGGGTGCGTAGTACTTTCGTAGACCTTTTTCGTAACCTCGTAGAGGGTCTACGAAACTTTCTTTTGGTCATTTATTTACGCGTTTTATTTCTTTTCATTAGATTTGTTGTTGTTTTTCATTACGTTCGGCTACACGAGTTCTCCGTGTGTGATACATTTAATTAAAACACGTGTTAGCAATTCAAGGTTTTGCCTGACAATACTTTGTAAATTGTAACCTGATCTTTCGAGTTATTAAACATCCCAAAACACCAAATACAAATATACCATTAACTTTAAGAACGTGATAATAATTACAATGTATTTTGTAATAAAATATGATTAAATTATCGAGTCCATAAAATTGGTTAAGTGTGATATTATTTTTTAATTTATTCCTTACGACGGAACCATTACAAACTTGACATATTTTGGTTGCGCTCATGATTCTTGAAATTAATGTTTTATACGAGCTTAAAGTACTAAAGTAATATTCCATTACCGCTAAATGATATTATTATTCCGGTTAAGTGACAAGAAATTATGCAAATATCGAAAATATACGGTAGTTAAACACTTTACACGCGAATTAATTGCAGCGTTTCAGGCATTTAAGGCATTCGCGAAATACCCATGAAGCGATTACAAGATATGCACTTAACGGCGATTTCAATACGTAATGGCGATGGCGGTTAGATGAGAATAATTTTTAGAAAGTTGCTCCTGCAGCGACCAACGATAGTAATTCTAAGCCTAGGGATAATATTATCTTAAGCACCTATTCATGTAAGCCACTGAAACCGACTATGATTATCAATTTGATCTCAATGGCTTCTGAATACAACCTAATGAAGTTGTGGAGGCCTATTACGCAAATAATAAACTATTCATGATAAATAACCCGCAATCTTCTAACGTATCTATATCATTATTTTTAACCGACTTCAAAAAGGAGGAGGTTCTCAATTCGACGGTATGTTTTTTTTTTTTTTTTTTTTTTGTGTGTTTGTTACGCGATTACTCCGCCAATTGTGGACCGATTTTCAAAATTCTTTTTTTGTTTGAAAGGGTATACTCTCGAGGTGGTCCCATTATCATCAAATTGGAATCTGATGAGAGGATGCCATGGAAATCGAGGGAAACCCTCAAATTTTATAGGCAAAGCTATAACGATTTGGGTATTTTTTAAAATAACTTCAGCATTTGCTCTCGGAAATCATCATTTGGTAAAGTGGAGCTGATGAAGAAGACCACAGATGGCCCACTAAAAAGTGAAAAATAAAAACTTTTTAAAAAAAAAAACAACCGACTTCCAAAAAAAACACTACAAATTGAAAAATAACTTTAATTTCGGAAGTCGGTGTCAATAAACGAAAATGCGGAACCAAAGACACCGACTTCCGAAATTAAAGTTATTTTTCAATTTGTAGTGTTTTTTTTGGAAGTCGGTTGTTTTTTTTTTTCTATTTCGCTACGACTCCTTTCATTTTGTTTCTCAATTTATTTATTGTTTTGTCTATAAATCATATATTTCATGTTTGTACCATCTTTTTGTAATGTATATTTATTTTATTTCTTATTTTGATTGTTGTTTTTATTTATATATAATCGTATGCGGCACTGGTTGACGTCATCCCGTCAACGCCGGCTGTCACTGAAAACCAGCGCTGGGGTCTCGTATAGGGTCTTAGCATTATGTTAAGCGATGGCAGTAATGCGTTGACGTGACGCATGTTTTCCCCCAACTTGTTATTTCTTTTGTGTTTGTGTTCTTTTTATGCGTCGTGTTAACCGCAAATGAACGCATTTTCTTTCTTACTTTGCGATATATCAAATTCGGTTACACTAAATACTCTTGTTTCCATATGTTTTTATCCACCTAATACACATACTATTTAAAATCAATATTGTGTGTTTTAGTTAGGAAATAAGCTGCCTGGAAGAGATCGCAGAAAGTGATAAGGCCCGCCCATTTTGTTTTGTAGTGACAATTGTATTTTTTGTTATGTATTTTCTGGTATACAATAAAGTATATACAAATAAATAAATAAGCTAAGTAGGTAGGTATAGGTAAATATTGACTCACTAGCAACAAGCGATGGAGAGGAAGGAAAATGACAAAAAATTTAACAATGGGTGGTACCCTTACCACTGTAACAGTACCTACCCAAAATGACTACTTATAGGTACTTATGCGAATTATTTCAACACCCACAACATCGTGTTCGTGTCTCAGTTCACTTTGAAACATAAAACTATTCCCTGTCGAACAATCCTAGGTTTCAGAGCTATAAACAAAGTGCGCTTGCGCTCACTATGCACGTCATGATCGAGAGGCGAACGAATGTGTGATCTATGTGGGAACGGTCCGGACGCGGTTTCGCAACGGACCAATTGTCGTGCCTTGTGCAACCGACCTGTCGAACCTTATTGTTAAGCTATATTGTTGCAAACAACGCTTTCTTTGATAGTTGTAAACATTGTGTTGCAAATAAGCGATAGATATAGCTCTGTAGAAGTTTAGCTTAGTTCGTTTGTACACCATAACATCTATTCTATTCCGGTCAATCCATCCATATCAACACTTATCTATGAAGACCGTGTACACATGCTTAAAGCTCATACAAGGCTAGTAATGTCTTTGAAAAAGCTTTAAAAATTAAGACAAAGGGAGAATGAGTCTGTCAGCTAGCTGAAATAGACCTGTAGACTATTAAGACTGCAGCTGTCAGTGTGGCTTGGCCTTGTATGATTGGGGCTACTCGCTGATTTCTATCAACAATAAAAAGCCTCCTTCTTCTAGATTTAGTACTTACTGATAACAGCGGAGGACGCGTATGTCGTGCTAAGTAGCGAGCAGACGATCAGGGCGGCAGCGAGTGCGGATCGGCCCCGCATGGTCGCGGCTACTCGCGGCGCCGGCGACCAGCGCTCCGCCCGCCGCGCATCACACTCGCGCGCCACGCCACACACGCGGAACACCTGAAGCAAAGGAAAATAAACTTAATATTGAAGTAGAGCTTTTTGAATACCTCAGTGCAGCTTAGAATTCCTATAAAAAAATAAGTAGTAAGTACCTAAACCTAAATAAAAAGATATGTATAAAAGAAAAAAACCGGTCAAGTGCGAGTCGGACTCGCGCACCGCGGGTTCCGTACTTTGTAAGTACTTAAATAGTTTGTCACGGGATTTTTTTTCTGCAACTTTACGGTTTTCGGATTTTTTCCTATAGGTACTTGTGCTACATGACATTGCTTCTTGCCAAATTTCGTGATTCTAGGTCAACGGGAAGTACGTAATAGGTTTTGATTCCGGATTTTCAACGCCCTTATCTTTTGATTGTGTTGACTTAGCAATTTGATTTTTTCACTGCTTCAAGGGATTATAGCCCTGAGTATTTGATATTATATAATTTCATCTTGATAACTCCACGCGTTCCTGAGAAAAAGCCCGACGGACAGACAGACGGACAACGAAGTGATCTTATGAGGGTTCCGTTTTTCCTTTTGAGATTCGGAACCCAAAAAATAACACAACACGTCACAATTTCGTATAAAATGCTAGTAATGGTGAGTCTGTTAAAAAATATGAGTTACGTCAAAAACGACTGTCCCGCTACGACGACGGCTGGCGTAGCACTCGTAGGCGCAGCGTAGTCTTAATTTTTTTTCCTAATTATTATTTCAACTAAGGATTTATCTGTGCTTGACATAATTCAGAATGTATCCTGCTTTCCCTTGGTGCGACCAGTAACCTTTACTTTGTAAATAAGTAAATAATACACAATAAACGGCAAAAAAAACTCAAATTCTGTATCAAAACCATTATTAAAAGATATTCTACTTTAGTTTTAAAATACTACCTACTTTTAAAAAATATGCAAAAATAAACTGAGACAGTCCACAGTTCCACATACAACGAAGTCGTTGAAGTTTTTTTTTTTTTTAGTTTATCCTTTTTGTCTTTCGGACAAGTTTTTCCAAACGTAAATAATTTTTATTAATACATTACTGTCAAAAACCCGATTACGTGTGTCAGATTCTGATACATGACTTAGTTAAATTAAAAATAAGTTATGAATTCATAATTTTCCTTATATTCTACAATATGATTGAATGTTTATTTATTTTTCCTCGTCACACCTCATCGTTTGTATTCGTGATACTTGTTTACGTACGCCTCGCCTGAAGCTAATCCATATTTCCTTACTAATATTATAAATGCGAAAGTGTGTCTGTCTGTCTGTCTGAATGTTACCTCTTCACGCTTAAACCGCTGAACCGATTTAGATGAACTTTGGTAGGTATAGAGATACTTTTTATCCCGATATTCCCACGGGATCGACACTTGAGTGGGTGAAACCGCAGGGCGCTGCTAGTGTTCTAATAAAGATGTAATCGGTATCATCATACAAGTATTTCACTAAATCCCTCAATATTTATTAGTCTATATTTTATTGATATTAACTAATGGTAGTTATTGCGGTAGTAAATAATGCGAAAACATTATCGTTTAGTTTGTTACTTAATCTCTAAATTGATGTTAATAATTTTAAGCAATTTTTAGTTAGAATAAGATAAACTACATGAAATAAGAAATAAACATTATACAGGCTGTGTCGTAAATAGTGGTCCAGAGTAAAAAAGTCGATACACTGTATTCTTATGTATCACATACCGAAATTTTAACCATTTTCAGTAACACATTTTTTTTACACAATATGCTCCTAAAGTCATATGATTTACTGGAGATGAGTATTGAAATTGGAAACAAATTAATTTCTTTAAGTGCCTTTGACTTTACAATATAAAAAAGGGTTTGGATATGATAGTACACATATTCAAGAGTAATAATAAAAAAGCATAATTAAAAAATATTGATATTTGTTGAAATTACAGCCAAATTCGTGAAGCAAGGTAACTGAAAATGGTTAAAATTTCGGTATGTGATATACACATATAAGAATACAGTGTATCGACTCCTTTACTCTGGACTCATTTACGACACACCCTGTATACTGTCTAACTTCTTACTAGAACTATTCAAAACAGCAAACTACGTCAAATAATATTAAATTATATCATAACCAGCTTAACGCGCAATCCATAGTCTAATTAAAAATTCAAAGCTAATGAATTTAACGATCCCGCGTAGTGGACCATTGGTTCTACTTGATAGAATGCCGGGCTGATGTCCTTAACGCATTTTTTTTTACAACATTCCGCACGTACGTTGACCTCGAGTACTCGGACATATAGCATTTATTCATTAATAATAAAAGAGTGAAGCAAAAAGTGGTTCATATTAAGTGCGTTTACACGGCGATCGAGTGGTCACCGCCGCGGCCCGCCCGCCGGCCCAACCCGGTCACATTCAGAACCTCATCTCAAATATATTGTCAATTACTCTAGTTCCGGTTTCAGATCCTCCTCAGTAATGCGTTTTAGGCACGCTTCATAAAAAAACTCATAAAAACGTAATCGAATCGCTTAACACAGTACACTTTTTGTAGAATGTAAATAAAACATACTTACTTCGCTTTATTAACACGGAATGAGTGAACGAATCCTTGTTAAAATGATAAAGAAAACGCACCGTTGGAATTCATTTGATTTAAATTATAATTATAGGAGCTTGATATTTTATACTTCAGCTAATTATAAAAGTTTCATACCTAACGCTACATCCGGCGCAGACGGCAGAAAAACTTGCATCGAAGAAAAACTTCTAGGTGCAAAAGCATTTTATACAATTGAAACTCAAGTGAAGTCAGTTTTCTTAGAAACTAGAATTAGCAGTGATAATATTAATCAGTAATTTCCGAGAACAGTCGAGGAGATCAGGGAACAAAACATCAATGAAGAGCTCGAAGTCTCCGAGAATGTCAGATAAAAGCCAGTAGCGACCGCATGCGCATAGTATTGTTTTATTTTTTGTCCAACATGTCAATCATCCCGTTGTTAATCGAGAAAATACCGATCGGACAATAGAAGCGATAAAAAGTTTAAGTTGATATAAGAATAAAAAACACATTATTAGCATACTACGCATATAATGTTATCGTATTCTTTGTTACTTAATGACTGCTTACAATTTAACTTACATTAATCATAGATGGTACATACTATAAATTATTTATGCCTCCTGAGTGGAGTCTTGGGATTTTTGTAGAAAACGTGTACTGGGCACAAGTATATTGATATTATGTTATGATAGAGGTACTAACTTTCAAATTTGTAGACATGACACGTAGTGGTGAGTTGGAGATCCTCACAGTGACGGTCGACCAATCGCACAAGACATGTGAAGGCAACTGACTGAAAGGCTGAGAGGCAACAGGTTCCCCGAAGAGCTGCCGAGTGGGCAAGCGCGAGCAATCCTGGAAGCCCGTGCTAAGCATTTGATTGAATTCGTTGAGTTCTACGTGGACATTATTCACAATGGAATGCTTCTTCGAATAAGTTGTGCAAGCCGCTTACTGATAAAGTGTTGCAAAAAGAAAGTCCCACACGATTCGTATAACTGATTTATAATAAAATACAATATTTATTTAACCGTCTTCAGACTGTTGATTCAGTAAATAATTTTATCCATTGTGTGGTTGGACAAATTGTTATCAGTTCTGGATATCAAAACGATCCGAAAGAGATCTTTATCATTATAGCGGCTGGTGTATTAATTATTTACTGTTTATTCAAAGAAATCACATTAATAAATTATTATTTTAATTGGACATCACTACACGAATGCCTAAGTAGCCTGCAATCACAGGGTTTACAGTTAATTGCATGTGTAATTCATGAGGCATGTTTTAACGAATAAAATATAACTAATTAAAACGTTATTTTTCCACGACATTGTGCCCCTTTAAGGTAAAAACTGCGACTGTGACATTAACAAGACTTGATCTCGATAACGTAGCACTGATGATGTTTGATTAGGTATTCAATAGGAGCAATCAAGCCTCAATCACCTACCTAATGACTAGGTAAACACACACAACCCTCACAGCATTCTAACCAGACGAGGTAATTTTAGTAATTTAGCAAAATTATCTGTCTATATTAAAACCGATTTAGAGGTTTCAAATATTTTTCCTCAAGAATGTTCAGGTATGACGTTAATCTAGATGTTTTTTGCAATGTGCAAAAGTATTAAGCCCGGAGACTTCATTAGTTTGCCAACATATTTATGTGAAAGACGATGTAGCCGTGTAACTTTATCAACTGCCTTCTATGACAGCTGCAGACGGACCATATACTTAAGCGCAGTCACATACGAGAACATTTAGAAAGCCGCTTTTAAAATCGGGCGTAGGGCCCGCAAGTGGCAAGCGAGTGTGAAGACGGGTGCCACCGCAGCGGGCGTCGCGCCGTCACCTACTTTCACGGAGGCAGCAACGGAGGAGCGCCCGGCAGGCCGGCGCAGGCGCTGCGGGCACGCCAGGGGAGAGGGGGGAGGCTGCGTGTGCGCGACAAGGTCGCCGTGAGGCAAACCACTCGTCGACAGAATTTCTTCGGCGCAGAGACACGCGCATACCAGTCCGGGAGCGGAACGCGGTCGCAATAAAAACGCTCGGATATATTTCACGCGTGCGCAACATTATCTCGTCGCTCTCGGCTCCGATTACTTAATGCTCCGCAGCTAACTGTACAAGCGGAGAGAAACAAGATCAGGTTTTTTCTTAGCAGGTTCGATGATCGCAGGGCGACACCTCCAGGGTGCACTTCTCAGCGAAATTTATTATTTGACAAGCACACACTCACTGCTTAGCTGGAAAGCTTCGGCTTCACAACCAGCTGAACTAAGGTAAGCTTGTTACAGGTATTTGCAGTTGGTTTATATACCTAGGTACGCTTTTCCGGAGTTCACTTTAGGTTCCAGTTTCAGCCAATCAATTATTGATCTACACATATTCAGGTCCCTACAAAGGGGTAACAACCGATTATGCGAACCGATTACACAATTTAGAGACAACAGTCTCACATAACTACTTAGTGTGTGTATTTCTAAAGAAACGACTACAGTATAAATACCATGTGTGCGATTGTAAGCCCTCTAATCTGGCTTATCTGCAACAGACATTATTTTTTAAAGTCTTAAAATCCTCGTAGAATAAGCAGCAGTCTCTGCGTTGCTCCCCGTGAAACCTAATTTAAAACAAGTTGTGAATGTTCTCTTTCGGAGCACCCACACATGTGCAAGAAGCAAGTTATTTATATCATTATTACTGCGATTATCATTATGCCACTGTGCTGCGATTTATCTTCAGCAAATATTGGAGGTGAATCCGTAATTACCTCTTGTTTGTAGATCTAAGATAAATTCGGTTCGTACCTATGTGCGAATGGGTATTTCCTGAGAAGCTGTGCATATCATTGTTATAATTTTACGTGGTGTTTGACCAAACTGAATGAACAAAGTCTACGAAGGTTGTAATTATGAAATAGAACTCGTAGTTTCAGTGTTGGATGTTAAAGATTTCCTTGTGGTGTAAAAACAATGAGTACCGTTGATTGACGAGGCAGCGTCTGGCAGCTAATTGAGTTAACAGCCCAAACACAACATGTCCATTAAGTGGCCTCTACAAACAGTGCTGGTGCGAGTGCGGGGACCGCGGGGCTCGAGACCGCATCACTGGCAGGTCATCATCCCGCCGACATTAATCTGATACAATGACAATTAAGCAGCAGATGCTCTGTGGACGGACACAATTGAATCCGCTCTATTTAGTGAGTTCATTTGCGTACAGCTTGTGAGTTGTGACGTCATTGTGTTTGTCGAATCTTCAGTTTAATATGCTTTTAGTGTTGTGAAAACAATAAATAACGTTAACGTTTACCGTTTCATTGTCCATATTATGGTGATTATGAGCAAGTTACCTGTGAGGCCTGCGACTATGCCAAATCTATGCATTAGCCGTACCGTGGCTAGTAATACAAGTAGATAGATACCCGCATAGGTTACGTACGAATACAAACGGGTTATCCTCCTTACTTGCATAGAATCCAAATACCTCGTAAACTTCATGTTTTGTTTTTCATACCTTCGCATTATTCGACGGTAACTTACACTTTGTATTTTCCTATCGGATTATAGTTTTTATGTTCTTTCTATTAATGGTAGGATGCCCAGCAGCTTTTCAGGCGAAGTATAATCGGTTTTTTTATGGTAATAGGATAGAGAGAGGTAGGTAAGTGGCTCATGCTTTATACCAGGAAGTACAACAGCTCCTAAGTAGTTCCTCGCATTGTTGAGGTTTACATAAAATTTACTGAAAACTGCTTAGTGCAAATGGCAGAAATTCCGACATTTGCAAAGTGTCACTATTGTTTGTGCTGTGAAACAATAAAATTGAGGAATTTAGGAATCCATTAAGGCTATTAGGATTGTGAGATTAGGTGACGATGAGTAATGGTACGGAGTAGTTAACAATTTTATTACTGTCAAGTCGGAATTGATTTATGTCGGGTTTTCACCATACTTCGCCTCGGCTATGAGAAAAATTTACGAACAGCTCGAATTAGAGATATTTTTATCTTTCAACAAATGACGTCTTCGTTAGTAATTTAAATAATAAGGTAAACAGAGATCCTCCGGTTTTACGCGGTAGCTCGGTTTTAATGTGATTTCACAGAGTTGTTTAAAACATTATTTTGTCTTACCTATCATATTAAAATTAGGTAGGTAGGTACTTTGGTAGCCCGCGAGTTAAAAGCAATGAAAATAATTAAAATCCATAAACCAAAGGTCAAGTTATCCATTAATTTTATAGTTAAAAGAGTTAATTTTTATTTTAAACACAAAAGTTGAATGACGAATCGGTAATTTTTCACTGTCAACGTTAAATCCAGCATTTAGTTGTACTATGCGGAAATTAGAATAATCAACATATTTAGTTATAACAAGTCCGTCGGTAATGAGATAAAGCAGTTTTATCTGTGCTATCCATACGCTTTATTTTGAGTATTATCATTAAATTAATTACATTTATTGCTACTAATTTCAATTGCATATGTAGGAGAAGCTATTAAATTATATTAGCTGTAATCGTTGTAATAAATTATTTATACCTACATGGATATTTTATTATTTTAATTAGCATTGCATTTTCGCAAAATACGCAGCAAATTAATTTCAAAATGAACTATTTGGCAAGACATAAATACGCAGTCTCTCAGGTAAAATCGACAATGACATGATAAAAACTTTAAAAGGCTTTCGTCAAAAATGTTGGTCGTTCCAAGGGTCCTCTCAGTTTTAAACAGTAGTGGGAGTGGCGGGTTGGGGAGGGTTGCTTTAGTGCCACGCCCTCTCACCTGGTCACGCCTACCTAGCCTATCACCTGACATTTACAACGTCACGTCTGATATACCTAAAGTTGCTAATCAGATCATGTGACCTACTGTTTCTTTCGGACCTAAACCATCATGATCTCTTCTATCTTTATACATATTAACTTATACTTAATAGTCATCCCATACCAGATGATATTGAAGTAAAAGGAGATAATGTTCTATAAGGACCACGCAAAAATTTCCATTACACATGGCAAGAAAAGCCACAAGGTAACTCCCGTAAAATGCAACATATTACTTAAACGTTAAACGCTAACGAAGAAATGGCCATGAACCGCACATTGCCTTATAAAGAACAACACTGAAGTTTACAAAGAGCCAATCTTCAAGAGCAACAAAATGTCACATCGCAGAGATAATTAACTCATATAGGCGCGTATAGTTAACGAATGGAAAATAATCTGGCAGAACAATAGGGTTGAGATACGAGTTGAATTATTAATAGAGCTAATGAGGCGTTTGTCGATAGCGGGGTGAGCGGAGCGACCTCGCCCGCACGATAGGCCCACGCAGCCTGATTGTCGCCGGCTACCCGAAACCAGGGCTGGCAACAACAGCCGCGGTCCACTGCGCGCACGCACCGAGCTGCAATCTCATGGGCTTCCCCCAGACTACAGCTGACGAAACTAAGCTGGTCATTTTGTAAATAGTTTTAGAAGGAACTATGTAGTGGGACACCAATGACATTAATTCGGGGGGCCTAAAAAGGCCACTTTGGCAGAATCATAAAAGGATAACTTAATGGACAATAAATTAACTGTTAAGTTAATCGTATCAAATCCCATTGGTGAAGCATTTTTCAGTTATTTTTTTTGTCTGTGCTAAAATACCAATCAATCCAATCCCAATCTGATTCTCCAAAGTGGCCTTTTAAGGCCCCCTGGTCAACATGCAAAGAGATTATATTTTTTAATTTAGGTAATCTTGTTTCTAGAACAACGAGGGCAGGATACTTCGTGTTATAACGTACTACTACATTGAATAACATTTATAAATCCGTCTACATACATGTTTATTTATTCGCCAAAACATAATATTACTATACTTCTCACATAAAATATTACGTACTAGCAGCGCACCGCGGTTTTACCCGGATAAGTGTCGATCCCGTGGGAATATCGGGATAAAAAGTATCGTATGTGTTATTCTGATGTATAAGCTCTGTAAAGTTTCATTAAAATCCGTTTAGTAGTTTTTGCGTGAAAGAGTAACAAACATCCATCAACCCATCCATCCTCACAAACTTTCGCGTTTAAAATCATATTATAATTAGTAGGATAGGATTTTTAGCACATAATCCTAGTCTGTCAATTCCAGAATCTGGATTTAGCAACCCTATCCTAATAACTACTTTTAATATGTGTTTGGAAGTAGCACTAATCTGTTCAGTGTTTAAGCTCAGATTCATCCAACAGATAAATTATAAACTGTGAGTTTACACGTTATACTTTATCTAATTGTTTAACTCGCTAAAAAAGTAAAACACGTGCTACTAACGCTGCAAAGTTGTATCAGTAAATCCGCTTTAATAGCACATTCAGATTAAAAGATTAGGAGATAGGAACTTAGGAACTGATTTCATGAGATACTTGTGTAGATAGAAGTAAAACACCGTTTCCTGTCTTAATTTCATATTATCGTAGAATTTAGGACCCAAGTTTACAAACAAACAGGATGTTCAGAAAACAGGATGCAATGATTCTCTTTTTCTTCTCTCGAATGCTTAAATTTTAATAACAACTCGGAAATACCGAAAATAAACGCCCAAATAGGTATTTCTTAAATCACGCGCTCAGTGACAAACAACGGAAACTCCGATTGAGCAAGTTATTGTTAAAAACTAAACAATTATACATGATTTTTATCTTTTAACAAGTGTGTCGGTTAAGTCCTACTTCCCTTACAACATTTATATCACAGCACTACTGGAATTATCCGTGCCTGGAATCCATCAGAACATCAATGAAAAAAATGTTCAATGAAATATTCCATTATTATTAAATTTATTATCAATACATATACATATGCGTTACAGTTGCACAACTTTATAAACTCGGATTGAGCCCAGCACTCGCCACTCGACTTTTGATAAGGGGGTCGCCGACTATTCATTCAAGTTGTAATTAAAATAAAATGAATGAAGACTGTTCCAAATTCCTCATCACTAAAGAACGTAGCACTCTTAAGATAAGTACTATCATCATCTGCCTAGCCTTTTCCCAACTATGTTGGGGTCGGCTTCCAGTCTAACCGGATGCAGTCAAATACCAGTATTTTACATGGAGCGATTGCCTATCCGACCTCCACAACCCAGTTACTGGGTAATACGATACTCAAGCGGTATCATATCGTAAGACTGATTGTCAGACTTTCGGGTTTCTGACTAACCGTAACGACTGTCAAAGATCCACGAATGACAGCCGGGACCAAAGGCTTAACGTGCTTTCCGAGGCACGGAAGGGTCTCGATATGTAAAGATGGTCACCCATCCACAGACCAACCAGAGCGGCAGCGGCAAGCGTAGCTTAACCTGATCGATCGACCTGTGCGGATGTTATTATTTAGCCACGGGCCCCTCCTAAGATAAGTAGGTACTATATTAGTCATAATCCACTTGAATATTGGGTTTTTCATGAAACATTCGTCCATCATGATAAACTAGTTGCCAACTGTATGGACTTGTCTTACTTGTCTGTACGTGTATGTACGTGCCTGAGTTTTATCATGCTGAAATAGAGCGTGTGACGAATGTGACGATGTAAGATAAACAATACAGAGGAACAATAAAAAAGTATTGATTCATGACCAGTGTACCTACACAATGATTGGACATTCGCTTTGTAATACAAAGTAATTAAGATCAGTCTAATTGACATTAATATAATGTTTTGGTGAAATTGAACAATTAATTAATACCTGCTTACCTAATGAAATTTTTATTTGTAAGTAGATCTTTTAAGTCACGTCAATATTTTGTTGGTCAATATTCTAAAACTAGATGGCACCGGTATTTCCTAGCTGCTTGATTGATACAACTTTGCCTAGCAAATGATTTCAAAGCATTATTAAATTAATAACTAGCAGCGCCCCGCGGTTTCTCCTGCATAAGTGTCGATCCCGTGGTAATATCGGGATAAAAACTATCCTATCTCCTTTTCCGGGACTTAAACTATCTCTATACCAAATTCCATCTAAATCGGTTCAGCGGTTTAAGCATGAACAGACAAGCAGACGGGCAGACACACTTTTGCATTTATAATATTAGTATGGATGTGCATAGGTACATACTGTATTGAATAGGTAAACATAGTTACCAAAACTGTCAGAAAGAGATCAACAGTCTTATTTACGACTTATTTAAGCTGCCTTTCCACCTGAGATGAGCGAGGATGCATAGCGAGGCGAGTGATGTGTGTAAAACTAACCAATACCAACGCTAACTTAGTTGAAATTATAAAAATGAAGGGATGTTATTGGTTCCTTTCAGAGGAAAGACAATGGCATGTAACTGACCATGGTTAAGAAAATCGGCCAAAACCATTGTTGGGCCCAAAGTAGGTCAATTTAGAAGAAAAGAAAACTCAACGATGGCTAAACTACAGATTTCCCGTCTGGATCGTATTTCTATCGCCTCCACCACATAAGTAAACACAGTATCTAGCGAATAAGTGTTTTCTTTTAACATAAAACGAGCGTTTCTTTCTTGGAAAAAGACCAAGCTTTCAATGGTTTGTGCTTCTAATCGTAATCTTTAGCCTAAATAATAATTCGATGGGCAGACAATACAACCATCGTTATTCACCTGTTTTCATGGAGTGTTATCAGCAGAGTTACATCACTAGCAGACTCAGTTGTTTGTATCGGTATGCAATAATCGATAAGCAATTAAGATATCGATGAAACAATCGTACTCTTCATCGATTCCTCGTCTGTACAACACGATAAACATTGTTCAAATATTTACTGATTACGATCACATGTGACGTCACAACAGATTGAATTCCTCGGTGACGTCCTTATCGATAGGAGGCCGCTTGTTCGTTCGATTGCAGTACAATTTCATCAGTGTAGGTAATCTCTTTGTTTACATAAAATGAGCCTTCATTAAGCTGATATCGGGACTGATGAAAGTAGAGTTAATGGCGAAATGTCTGGCTTATGTTTGATATTAAATCATTATAATTATTCTAATAACATCTGCGTTCATTATAATTGCGTCTGTGTAACACGTAAATGGATTTTACACGGCTATTTGACCTCATATTAACTCAGTAAATGTAAATATATCTCAGTTACATAAGATGGATGGCTAGTAAAGTGACAGAGTAGGTGGTCGGAATCAATTAGTTCATATTCATTATACCTATAACAATATCCGGGTTTACAAAGTATTTGGAAGCTAACAATTCACGACTAAGTCTTATTTCTACGAAGTAAGAAATCCACCTAGCCTACCAATGGTAGTTTTTTTCCGTTCCTTAACTTTTGTACAAAACTAGTGCAGTTTAATTTACGGATAATACCTACGTATGGGGAAAATGTTGGCCCTCTACGCTACACAGCTTGGACAGCTACGAATCGTTATAATTAATAAAAAATACGAATCAAATTATGGTTGGTAAACTATAGGAACCAGGTGGAAGTAAATGTATGGGCTTAGTTTCACGTTAGTAACCGATTAAATCCTTTAAGCAACTCATGATTAGACTTTTAATGCCATTTTAATAAATATCTACAAAATGCCTACAGGCTGCTACGGCGTAGCAGGTGTAGTCCTTCTATGGTTACGAAAATTTAACAAAAATGTGTTATTATTTTTTCTTTCCAATGAACTCAGTGTTTTATTTTTAATAAATTACATTTAATACATTCATACTATTAAAGACTGTAAAAGACTAAAATCCAACATAAATTACGGAAAAAAACTCTTTCCTTAACAACTCTATTGAAACTTTTTATGTGTAACACATAAACAATATTGTAACACTGACAGCATTTAGTTACAAACTCGTACATTTACTATCGAGACACATAATTAGGATAAGACGAAAGGCGGTCAGTTAAGCAAACGGATGGCTTGAAACCCAATAATTATGGGCGGCGAGCTCCGTCTGAGAACGAAAACTAACTTGTAGCAATGTTTTGAAAAGGTTCGCTTAACAAGAAAGTAGTAAACATGTCTTCTAGTATTAACTGCGTCCGTAGACCTGAAGTGTCCTAACTTATACGACGTCGAGTTAACTTTAATTAGCGGAGTGCTCGTGAGAACGCTCAGTGAAATTGCTCGCGTTATCTTTTAGTTTAAAAGGTTATCTGCGCTAAACTTTGTATTAATTAAACATCTTTCTATTGTTAGGAAAACATACACAATTTGAATTTGATTTCGCGTCGTCTAGACAACGACATCAAAAAATGTCCTCGAATTATTTTTGGTACCCGATGTGATAAAATGCTTGCTTGCCATACCTATTATACAAACAGACAATGGTCAGTGAATTCTTTATGATATAAATAGTGTATCATAAATGTGTCGGGAAATCCAAGTCTTTGTGAGCACAAGACAATGCCCTTACATTAAGTTTTTTTACTAAGACTATTTTACCATAAATTACTGTGCAGAATGTGGTAAGCTCGTAATAAAATGTAATCATGAAAAAAAACTCGTAGAAGTTCAAACAGATACACTAATGATTTCATAAAGCAACTGTTTTCGACTGCACTCCGTTCTCCTTAAGTTTATTATGTCCCCAATGACATCACTAATATCCTAATTAGTTGCGCCGTATCTTCAGAAGGTAATAAAACAATACAAGTAGTCAGAGTACCTACTATGGAAAGTTGAACAGGTATTGCACACGGCTTCAAGCCGTGTTTATTGACCCACCTGACTACAGTCTGACAGTTTTAGTTTATATTTCTTACAGCAGCTATAATGTGGATGGGTATTTGAAAACATATGTTGATAATTCTGCAAAATGGCCGTCATCCAAACTTATCTATGAATTGGTCGATTAATTTCAAATGTTTACCGAACTACTTGTCTACGTCACTAGTGTAAACTAGGAAAAGTTCTCCAAAGAACTATTAGAAATCATCATCTGCCTAGCCTTTTCCCAACTATGTTGGGGTCGACTTCCAGTCTAACCGGATGCAGCTGAATACCAGTATTTTACATGGAGCGACTGCCTATCTGACCTCCACAACCCAGTTAATTAAATTAAGATTAATTTCAAATGTTTACCGAACTACTTGTCTACGTCACTAGTGTAAACTAGGAAAAGTGCTCCAAAGAATTATTAGAAATATCTAATAATTTTTTTGGAGATCTTTTCGAAAAAGAAATCGAATAATAATTCGATTTCTGACACCATTTATCAATCTGCCTAGCCTTTCCCCAACTATGTGGGGGTCGGCTTCCAATCTAACCGGATGCAGCTAAATACTAGTATTTTACATGAAACGACTGCCTATGTGACCTACCCAACCCTGTGTCTGGGTAGTACGATACTCCTTGGTAAGACTGGTTGTCAGACTTTCGGGCTTCTGACAACCTATAACTGTCAAAGATCTACGAATAACAGCCGGGACCAATGGCTTAACGTGTTTTCCGAGGCACGGAGGGGTCTCGGTATATAAAGATGGTCAATCCATCTACGGACTAACTTCGGCAAGCGTAGCTTAACCTGATCGATCGACCCGTTCGGCTGTAATAACTTATACTTAGCCACGAGCCTCTCCGAGATTTCTGAGACCTTTTATAATCCCTTTTTACTATGTTCAGAAGAGCACGAGGGACTGCGGTTTTTCGGAAAAAATTAAAAACTCTTAAGAGTTTTACCAACTGACATCTCAATGATTGATCTGCAGGTTTATGGCGCCAACAAACAATGGATGATGTTTAAAATTAAAAATATTAGGTACCTACCTACCTAAGTACTATTTTGATGAACCTTTTGTGTGAAAGATTGCGGATATAAAGTTTGAATGTTTGCCAAAACGATAATATAAACCACAAAGACTTTGTTTTCCTTTTCCATATAAATCAGGAATTCAAGACATGCGACATCTATTATGTAATGTTTACTTTGAAGAACAATATTTATTTACTACAACGCCGTCCAGTTAACAATAAACCTACACAATTTAAGTTAAACTACTTTAGATAGGTATACAATCGTTACAAATGATTGCATGCTAGAAGCGACTGTATGAATGATTGCTTAGTCATACAATCTTTCGCTGAAACGATGAAACATAGTGTCGTCATAGGGAGCGCTTCTAGTCGGGGTTAATGTATCCATGGTAAATTGCCTCCTGTCTGGGTCGTGAATCATATTTGAATAAAAAAGAATTGAGAACAAAGGAGTTCAATGTATGGTTATTGTTGGTAATAGTAATAATCTTCTTATTCATATGGATTATGGGATTATTGAGGATGTAACAAAAACGTAACGCATGGTACATGACATAACTTGTGCATTGAGTAAAAGGGTGAACTCCACCAAAATTTTATACCTAATAAGTCTTACCTTGAGAATAAATTTTTAGTTTTTGACAGTTTTTCCATATTATAACTCTCAATCATATTATAAAACTCAATTTTAATCCACGGATAAAAGATATCTGACTTTTGTGAAATCAGCCCTAAGACATTCATTTTCGTAACATCAGAAACATGAAATAATTGATTTTAGAGATTCAGAATTATCGCTATGATGTAAAAAGGGAAACTTGTTTTTTTATAGAATTTTTATAGAAAAGATGTTGTTAGAATCTACTTTCAAAAGGACCAGAATAAGTTTTATATTTATTTATTTATACATACTTTAATGTACACCAAAAATTACATACCAAAAATACAATGCACTCTACAAAACATACAGACTCATTAGGCTTCATTAGGTTTATAACAACACATCTTTACTAGGTCAACTTAAGGATGATTTCCACCAAACGGCTCGCATCACATCGGATCCTGAACGGATTTTACAATCTTTAAACTATATTAAATCATGTACACAGTATTTAAAGACTACATTACCAAGCCGCACACAGCAGCTTGATCGCGGACGTCTTCCACGACACGCGATCGTAGCCGGGAGTATGCTGAGACGCGCTTACGGCTCCGTTCGCCGGTCGTCGTATCCGATTGAATCCTTTCGGTTGTCGTCCAAATTTTTCTTTTCCTCTTCTGTGTTTTATGATTATTTACTTCTTCTTCTAATGCAATAGCCAACAATACTACGTCAACTTCAATCATTTTCAAAAATTAGAACATGCCAACACAGTAGGAATGAAGCTATTTGACTAGGCGCAGAAACGGATATGTACGCAAGCGACGGTACGGAGTCGATCGTATGCGTCGACATGCTGCCGGACGCGATCGGCTATCGCCGCATCCGTTCGTATCCTTTCCGATCCGATGCGATGCGATCCGTTTGGTGGAAATCATCCTTAAAAGATCGCCAGGGCATATTTGCGTAGTCACCAGGCTTGGGAGACTGTGATAATTAAAAGGATCCTGATCCCGGTCTACTAAACATGTCATATGCCTAACAGTCTGTCACTAATCTCTGTAAAGGCCTGGTAGTGATACAATGGTGGTGATATGTAATATGCTTTAGGTAAGATGAGCATACTGGAGGACCTACTTAGACAATTGGCTACTAATTGGCGCCCATTCATACTATGACGTCGAGGCTTCAGATATGAGACTTGAAATTTGGACAGTGCTGATTTTATGGTGATGGATTTTTTAAAAATCTTGGAGGTCAGGTAGGCAGTCGCTCCATGTAAAATACTGGTATTCAGCTGCATCCGGTTAGACTGGAAGCCGACCCCAACATAGTTGGGAAAAGGCTAGGCAGATGATGATGATGATGATGGATTTTAAAAAAATCATCCCTAATGGACACCAAAACCGTACTATGTTGTCTCGAGTTGAAATAAAGGCGTAAAGCTCTGATAGAGAGCTTATAAAGTTTCTGTTTTCCTATTTCCCTTTTTTAGGATTCCGTACTTCAAATGGAAAAACGGAACCCTTTAAGATCACTTCGTTGTCCGTCTGTCTATCCGTCGGTTATGTCCCTTTTTCTCAGGAACGCGTAGAGTTATCAAGTTGAAATTAATATCAAATACTGGGGGGTGTCCGACTCGGACTTGACCGGTTTTTTTACATTTAATACAAATGTTGACATTCAGATTTCATCTGTATTTTGTTAAAAAGTTCGTTACAAAAGTGAACTAATTAGTTATGACTTTATATTACTAATACATGATGATGACATGAATACTCTGATACTATGTATTAGATAGAAACGAATCCTACAAAAACTTAAGCAGTCCTTTTTCTCGAATCTGACAGAGTTGCCACACACAGTGACCCATTTTTGGCATTTGTTGGGTATATTTTTGTGAATGATAATATTATATTATTGTAATGACGGTCCTATCTATATGGACCTTTCGCAACTTGTTTACAAAAGAAAATTGTTTTTTATTGAATCATACGACCTTTGTTTCATAATGTGATGCAACTTTCTTGACAATTAAGTTTCAGGACGTTCAACTTGTGGTCACTTACAAATCAGCCATTTGTATTCTTGCATGAGGTATTATGACTTAGCGTTATCATATAAATAAACAAAGAAACCATGTATTTGTAAACAAATAGCTGTCGACTGTAAATGAGTACATTTCTATGATAATAATATTTCCTTTAGACATGTTTTCCTTGCGTACGATACTCTGAACTTGGAATAAAAAAACAACAACGTGGTTTGATGGCCTTAAATTCCGAGGTATAAGGAATGTAATTTATGAGAATAATGAATTAATATCCAAATACTTTTGAATTACAAATATAATAAGCCAATTAAAAATAAATTTAATCAATTAAAGTCGGGCTAAATTACGACTGTATCCGCGACAACTGATTTTTTATTTGTTATTGCCTATATTTTAATTTCTGTTGATAGCTTTCTAAATTTATTCGACTTGTATGATAAGTGGCATTCGAATAACTTCGTGGCAATATGCGCGTGTCGTATACCTCGCGGTCGTAGTGGATGAATATCATATTAGAGTTACCACATCATTAACTGGTTTATAGTCGTGTTACCTTAGTAATAGTCGAACAGCACTTACTAGTATCGCGCTTTAACGTCATTATATAACTTTAACTTAATTTTACAAGTCCTACAAGCAAAGTTCGCTAACCGTTGTTATTATCTTTGCGAGTACCTACGGCGTTTGATTCTTTATGTTGAAGGCTGGTTAAAGGAAAAAAATTAGCCACTATCAATAAGGAAAACGGTCATTGATTCAAATATATTTGAGATTTCGAACTTGCCAAATGTGTTTGAAGAATCGGACATTATTTAACTTGCCCCAACATAACGAGGTTACATCAACTCGAGTACCTACTTGCTTACTTATAGTACGTTAACTTGTTTCGTTGCTGTGCAAGTGACTTTCTAATATAACATTAAATATTTTCATAATGAACATAGCTCAAAAACATACCCCAGGGAACGATGCAACATTTCTGTAATTTTGTAAATTAAATTATTCTTACCTTAAAATATAATATCTTGATTCCTCAAGCACCTTCAAAAATAATAACTTCACTCGCGATGCACTTTGAAGGAACTTGGTAAAACAAAAATTAGCACCTTCGGAAAATGTAAACAGAAACAGTGGTGGCGAAACTCACGTGTTACAAATATATGCAATGTTTTCGAGGGTCCTTATTTTTTCAGTAATAACGAGGGGAGATTTATCGTGAGTAGTAGGTCGCGTGTGACGTGAGTGTGCGTCGGGTCTGTCGGGAGCTGCTAGGAGCGTGGTGGACGGTCGGCCACGCAGGCTGGCGGCGGCGAGGCAGCGCGTGCACTGAGTGGCGAGGTGGCCGGTGGCGCGTCGCTGCCGGCCGCCGCGAGACTCTGCCCCGCGCGTGCGCCGGCCGCCGGACCAGTTCCGACCAGCCTCCCGCGCCGCCGCGCCACCACCGCGACCTGAACGCCTGCACGCCTGCACGCTGCACGCTGCACCACGCACCACGCACCCCGCACCACCATGCACTTGCCAAACTATCTCCCGCCCGCGCACACTGCCGCAACATACACTTCAGGCCAAATAAACAACCGCCACAAACTGGCAGCACGAAATATCACTTGTCAATTTATGTTACTAGGATGTCGTCAGATAGGTCTGTATCTAGGCAATAAATACCCGCTAATGGACCCTGTGTTGCCCTTATCTCTCAACTGGAGCAAGGGACAAATATCACAATGGAACGTCGGTAATTAATTCTGTTTTCCCATTACGTAAATGAGTTTTCTTGAGAGGTTTCCTAAATGTCATATGCGCGCATTCATGTTCCGCGGTAGGTAGGTATTCAGTGGTAACTTGACTAATGAATCTAAGAGGTAGGTAGACAACCAGTCTTAGTACAAGAAAATAAATTATAATGTTCAGTTTGTGTAATGTATCTGAAGACAAATGATGTTGACCATTAATTTATGTTAATCTGCATCCGTGTAATACCCGGCTCGTAATTTTGACGTCAATATCTATTCAAATCCTTTATATTACGCAGTGTACAATTGACTACACTATGGATTTATTGAATGAAACATCGTAACATGCAAATACTGCGGATAATAAGAGGAAACACCTGACAATAGTATTGTCGCATTTAAATTAATGGGACAAAGTGCGCAATAAATTAATAACGTTGCCATTTAATTAAGCATGTACCTATTTATTTCTACTTAAATCTTAAACACGTATTGTTAGCTTTGCAGTTTTCTTGGAAACTGTATATTTATATTAAGATTTTCTACGTACGAGTAATACATACTATAGTCGCTTTTATGACGAACTGAAAGTTTGTCTTTCTCACCCTTTTCAGTATCAGCACGTTTGATGTGGAGCAGTTCTGATTTTGGCATATTAACAGTTAGTTTGTGAGCTGTGTATGATGTCTAAATTTAAACATGCTAATGCTGATATTTACTTATTAATAACAAAGAGAAAGTTCGAGACAGTTGTAGTTATTTTGAAAGAGCAAAGTTAAATGAACTAGGTATATTAGATGAACTATTCCTATTCCTAGTACTGTTTTTAGTATCTTATTACCTACGCCTTTTATTTACGGTTTCTGATAGAAACTATAAAAATAGGGTTGGCCTTTACACTTTCAGAAGAGCAATTCTCGTAATTTTTAAGAATGTTCAGCAGTCGTATCTCAGTTTCAATCTGTTAAAAAATATCTCTAATTTCCCTACATTTTCGACATTGATTGTCGTTGAGATGAAATTTGTTGCTAGGTTTAGAACGTTTTTAAGAGGGCGTGTGATTCTCCATACAAATGTAGGTATTCCCCTTTTTACCGACTTCACAAAAAGGAGGAGGTACTATGTTCGGATGTTTGTATGATTTTTTATTTTTTTTGTATTTTCTTCCTGAATAATGCCTCTAGAATTTTTTTTTATAAAATCAAGGGCTGCTGTAAACACGTCCCTGTTATTTTCTTTTTTTCAGCAACTAATGAGTAAAGAAAATATGACCCTCTAAAAATTACAAAAAATGCTCTATTTTTACTGCCGTGATTAGAGAGCTACCAGACAAATTAGAAAAGTTTCTAACATAAAAAAAAACAATAGGAACCTAAACATACTATTTCTTAAAATGTTAATGTAAAAAATAATTGAATCGGCTCAGTTTTCGAAGAGAAAAAAGGGAATACGAAACGTCGATCTCGTCAAAATTTTTGTGATAATTTCGGTCTAATCTGTTGGCCCTAACACACACTACGGACTAGACTTGAGGTAAAGCGACGGCAATAGTTTCTTCAAATACCTATTTTTCAAATTCCTCGCAGGCCCCGTCCCCTCTTAATTACGAGAATTGTCCTTCTTAAAGTTTACTTATCTATGATTTATCTATATTTGATGGGCACATATTTATTGACGATCCATCGACGAACTCGCATATAAAAAAATTACCGGCCAAGTGCGAGTCGGACTCACACACGAAGGGTTCCGTACCAAAAAGACAAAACACGCCGAAAAAAACACGTTTCTTGTATGGAGAACCTCTTTAACTTTTATTAACTTTGTTTATTTGTTGATTCAACGGCAATAGACATACTCACTCTGTGAAAATTTCAACTGTCTACCTATTATGGTTCATGAGTTACAGCCCGCTGACAGTCGGTCGGACGGACCGACAGTGAAGGGTCTACACAGACGGACTGCATTTGAACTGCGTGCCAGCT
The DNA here is from genome assembly GCA_916614155.1 of Mesoligia furuncula. NCBI lineage: Eukaryota > Metazoa > Arthropoda > Insecta > Lepidoptera > Noctuidae > Mesoligia > Mesoligia furuncula. The sequence continues at coordinate 11,724,243 of OU744803.1, read as the reverse complement.
GCAACTTCTCAGTTTGGATGCAGTTGTCATAACAAGGTTTCGAAGCAGTGAAGATCAACTGCATCCAAACTGCGAAGTTGCAGCTGAAATGCAGTCCATCTGTTTTGCGCCTTAGTAGATAATAGGGTTCCGTTGGCACCCTTTGGGTACGGAACCCTAATAAAAAGATCCTTTTTTTAGCAATTCCTCAACATGTGAGTGACATAAATGTTTGGCTACTTGCTGTACTTACGGCTAGATACTAGTCCGCTGCTGATAAACTATGAATACTTAGCGTGACCTTTGCTCCGTATTGGCCATAGCAGACTGTTGCTATTTGCTTATTCGGAAATTTCATTATCATTCCTACGCTAATTTAATGGCTAATTGGCTCTTATTATCGCTCGAATATTTGGGTCGATCACCACATCTAAAGTTTTCTACTTTTTGCCTGGTGTGGATGTGGAGCACCTTGCTACGGTACGGTACGGTACGTATATTCATCGCTGTTTTAAGTTATTTTTGTAGAATACGAACGACTATAACCTGCTATTTTTGTTACCCCTGCTAAAGCTGTCCCTCTTGGAAGTAGGAGAGGATTGATATCATGACAGTTTTCCAATCAACATCCGGAAACAAGTATGACTGAAAAATGGAAGTGGCACTTGAAATGAGTGGCGTAGTCTTACATAAAAGCAGTACGTAATCCCATCCATGCAGAAAGTATCCGGGTTCGGATCACTCATATAACTTATCTGTGAGCGCGCCTCTTATGAACAACACGGTAAGAATTCAACAAAGCATAATATTTAATGAAATGGCACTTGCAATAATACCTTGATACAATTTTTCCTGTTTTAAGTGTTTAAGATAACGACTTCATAGGTGCTGATTCAATTCCAATCAATGTTTCAACTAGATCTGACGTCAGTGAACGTCACTGCGCAGGCGACGCGGACAGACGACTAACAACGACACTTTCGAACAACATCGATACGTAATCAGTCTTGTCGTGTATTCAGTTTTTCCGACGTCTTTTGTATCGTGGTCTCGAAATTTCTCGTCTTTGATCGACATGGAACACCATAAACTGCATAATGTGTTAAAATTGAACATCGAGCGGAAAATTTAATGGCTTTAAGAACATGAACCTTGCAAGTTTTGCCATTTGGTTCTGAATAGCATTGTAATTAATTTAGAGTAGATTAAAAGTTAGAATACAGTATCTTAATTCCCATAAAATCTTATTTTCAAAAACAAAGCACGTGTGCTACGCGACAATAGTCGGCAGTCGATTATAAATAAATTTATGTGTAGGTATCTATCACAGATAATAACTGCACCACGTTAAACCTTTGTTGCATAATTAGAAGTAACGGGACTAAACGTGTTATGACACTCGTCTAGACATTAGAATAGCAATAAATTAGCTTTATTATAATCTTGAAGCCCAAACGCAATAGGCCCCACACGTGTTTCTATATTTATTATAGATTGCCTAAAGTTAGCAGTATCGTGAAAGGACATATGTTACAGATTTTGTCGTAACCCGGATTAATTGACTGATAAGAGCGCCTCGTAAGAGCGGTTCTGCACTACATCCGATTCGAATCCGAGAAATGCCGGTTAGAAGTGAATATAGTCCTATTTGTATGTAGGGTTGCGCACTAGATCCGAACTCTATCCGTCCGAATTTAGAACATTCTCAATTCGGATTGAAGTAGGATCTTTAATTCGGATTCGGATCGGATGTAATGCTGAACCGTTCTAAAATAGGTCCCTGTGGTCGAAGAGCAGTGGCGGCCGGTAACGGCCGCGGCTCACGATTTCTAGATCGTGGGTTCAAACCCAGGCAGGCACTTTACTTAGTGTAAATTATTTCATAACCACTGCTCTCAAAACGGTGAAGGAAAACATCGTGAGGAAACCTGCAGGTCTTAGAACCAAAAATTCTAAGACATCCACTAATTTTCACTGAACCGCGCGTGTATTATGGCCCACTCCCTCTCACAGAGTGGAGACCGGTGTCCCAGCAATAGCAACCTTATAGGTTGATTATGCTATGTATGTATGGACGAAAAGATTTCTTTAAAAAAAAAACAAGCTATGTCTTTATGTTCTTTATTCCGAAATAACATTAATTAAATAACTAACGCAGTAATTCAGAATATCTTATCATTGTCTTCGATTGCATAAATTCACAAAATATAGGTACCTAAGTTCATATAAATGTAAATACTTCCGCTACCTATCTATCGGCTCCAGTACAAAAGGTATGAAAGGTATGTCAAAGATATATTTTCCTGACACTGTGACTGACGGGATGAGTCACTCGCGTGTTCAGGGGATTCATAGTATTTACGCGGCTGTAATCAGTCCATCGGTTTGTCATACGGAGCGTGCCACTTCTGTATTCCAACCCAATAGGAATGGGTGACAGAAATGACTCATTCACTAGTTTATTTTTATTCACTTTTATAAGGTGAGTAAACTAGCGTTCGCTGCATCATTGTCGTAAGTTTGATATCTCTTTGTTATGTAGGTACTTGATACGTAAGTATATTAAATTGATTAATATTGTAAACATTAGCGCCATTTCTGGCAAATAAGGTTAGGTACCTACATTATATATCTCAGGGATCGTGACCCCTGCATACGTAGTTATACCTCTAGTCAAAAGACGACCAACATTTTACACAGATTTCGACATGCATGAACATGTGTATCTGTTCAAAACATTCGAAATCGCAATACTTAATGATAATTTCGATGGACAATAAAATAAAGAGACGCTTTATACCTACATATAGGTTTGCGCAGGCGCAGGCGCCACGAACAATCGGCGCGGCCGTGCGTCGGCGCCGGGCCGCCTTACCTTAGCAGTAAGGTATTAGGTTTAAAGGTCAGATAGCTCATAAGAGTGAATAACTAGTGACAGTTTACTGTTTACTAGCAGACCGCAGTATGCTTATTGTTACCAATACCGATATTACCAACTATATTCTGAAAACTTTGTAGCCGATTTAAAGAATCAATTGTTAAATAAATGTGGACTCATTCACAAGACAAATGCGTTTATTTTAAGGGATTGGTTTTGCGGTGGATGACAAATACATTCTAAACATAGGGTTTGGTCTGACAATTTAGTCAGTATAATTTGTCATTTTCACCCTTGAAAATTATTTTTTTGGCAGTGAGCCTATTCAGGGAGTGAATACTGCGCGGTTTGATTTTTAGGGCCACTCAACACAGTTTTCCTTTGATGTATTTTTGTTTGACGTTGACTCAAATATGAAAACAAATAGGATGTAACATTTCTGATAACGACATATTTTTCTTGACGCGCTTGCTTCCTGTTCATATCTTATTGATTAATCGAATAAAAAGATTTCTCGGTAGCGCTTAATCGATTGTGCGAACCATCAGATAATATTTCGGATATGTCATTAAAGTCCGATACTCATCCGAGTAAATGTGTACAATTATCTGTTTATTGAGGATTAAGATTACTTTTTACAGGATTATCCCGTGCTTGGTACAGGTTTTGACGTCACAGGGGTCACACACAAGTCAATTTCAGTGCATGCTTGAGGTAATTTAGGCTACAGACTGATGAGATAAACAAATTGTTGTTTAAGTACCTTTTTTCTCTGAAATTGTAAAAACGGGCTTTACATAGGTGACTCTAGCCGCACGACGAAAATCGACTGTCTAAATGGCAATACGGCAAGGCCGCAGGTGTCTAAAATCGCAAGTTCCAAAGTAGAGTAGGTTTCGACTTTTGTCGGGTGGCGACAGGTCGCATCGGCGGGTGACTGAAATCGACCGTGAAAATGCTCAGTCAATCAATTAACCAAAAAAAAAAGACAATCGTCAAAGGTCGTCGTAAAGGTAAACGAAAGCTGCATATTTGTATCAACTTGTGTAAATGGGTTGGCGATTTGGTTTTGTTTTTTGTGGATGGGAAATCATCAAATGACTCCTCCCGCTCTGGGTGGAGCGGAAGGGAGTGTCAGACTCTTACTGACTAAAACTCACCCGTGTTCCTTCCTTAGCCCTTTATGTTCCGGGCCAGCGGTAACCCTTTCAGACAATCCCGCTGACCCGGCAGGCTTCGGCCCTAAGGGGGCCCCACCTCGATGCTGACATCTCTTTGAGGCGCGCGTGGAACACGTACGCGCCGTCCGGCACGGGCCTGGTCCTGATCGGACGGTGAGCTACCCATTACTCTCCGCCCGCAGGCCCGCGCCTACGGTAGCCGGGAATCGTCACGCGGCTCCCGACGCCCGGAGCGTCTCCCGCGGCGGCTGGAAAGGGAGGCTCTCTCCCTGAGCCGTCCCGCCACCTCCTTCGCTAGCATGACTGCTTCGCAGAAGAAGGTGACTGCCTCCCACTCCCTCTCGCCCCGGACCATGGCTTGCACCAGGGCCGGACGCGAGAGGTCGCTGCCGCTGCCGATCGTCTCTACGAGGACACGGGGTGCTCCGCCCAAGCGGGGCAGACCTCCACTCCTCCGAGGCGATTTGGTAAGCGACCAGCCTCACGGCGACGATTGACCTAGTGTAAACCCCCCATTACGAGTAGATAAATCAATGCATATCAAATGAATGCAACATAAGATCCACAATTTTTTTTTTTTTTATTACTTCAACATTCTTAGCGTCACAGCTGACCCTAGTCCTGTAATAAATATAAAGGTACAAAATATAATAAACTATATCTGATTTAATCACATTACCGATAAGAATCTAAAAATACCAGTCCCTTTAAACAACATTACGGATGGCAGCTAAATCAATGTTGCTACCAATTAGTGTCAATATCTACGATATATAAAACCATAAGTACATATATTATTATGTTAGTTCTATCAGCAACGAATACTGATTGGGGCTGATACATAATGCATGGAGACCGCGTACATTTTTAAAGTTGATTATTACCAGTGTTGTAAGTATGTAGGTTAGCAGAAATAGCAGATACTAATGACAAACGTAAAGTATAGTAGAGCAGTATTAGTGTTGTAATAATAGAGGTGACCAGTTGACGTATATTGACATGGCAGGTAGATATTTTACCGTCACGCAAGCTGTACCTATTTATTTAAAATCTTAAATTACCAATGCATCAAAGTTGTACTAGGTTGGCAAACAAAGATTAAACTACAAGTTAAAACATAAGTATATATCATATTAACAGGGTGACAATGACATCGACGTGCAAATTGTAACCAAAAATTCAGAATATGGTTCTAGATTGCCTAGCATAGAAGTATTTCGTCGGCTAGGCAATCCAGGCATAGATATTTTTTATAACAAAATCTACTGTTTCAATGTAAAGTGCAACGCGCCTACGTGGTCAAAATGTATGGAACGGCAAATTTTTTGATAAAAAACCGACTAAAAATTTTAACGCAGAGGGGTTCAGAACTTCAGATTCATATTATGTCATGTACTGAACCCAGGGTAACAGGATGCGCGTCAATGTCCCTGCCATCCTGTAATGTTCATAGCACTATTGATATTCATGCGCAACTCCCCAACATAATTGAGAAAAGGCCTGAGCAAGCGTATGTATAACAATCTCTTGTAGCAATCCATTTAGGGTAACGTCATGATCTCGAAAATAGATGCCTACGTAATATTTGCCTTCGTAGCCGATTCCAACACAGTTGAGAAATGGCTAGGCGCATGACGATTACGTGTACCTACGTAGCAATCCATATAGGGTAACGCCATGAACTCGAAAACAACCCTACGTAAAGAAACATTACTACATAACACCCACGTCCGAAGCCAATCTCAACATCGTCATGAAAAGGCACTATGGGCACATGATGAAACCACGTAGCAATCCGTATAGGGTAACGTCATGATCTTGAAAACAGCATACCTTCGTCTGTGACCAATCCTAACAGTGTTAAGACAAAGAAAGGCACATGAAAATCACTCGTAGCAATCCTTACAAGGTAACGTCATGCATTTGAAAACGTAAACATACCTACATTCCTACGTAATACCTACATCCGTAGCCAATCAAAACAATCAATCAATCTGCCTAGCCTTTTCCCAACTATGTTGGGGTCGGCTTCCAGTCTAACCGGATGCAGCTGAATACCTGTATTTTACATGGAGCGACAGCCTATCTGATCTCCACAACCCAGTTACTAGGTAATACGTTACCCCTTGGTAAGACTGGTTGCCAGACTTTCGGGCTTCTGACGACCCGTAACGACTGTCAAAGATCTACGAATGACAGCTGAGACCTACGGCTTAACGTACTTTCCGAGGTACGGAGGGGTCTCGGTATGTAAAGATGGTCACCCATCCAAAGACCGACCGCGGCAAGGGTAGCTTAATAGCCGTAGCCAATCAAAACAAGGTTGATAAAAGGCTAGGCGCATGACCACTCCTAGCAATCTAATTACTCCTTGGGTAACGTTATAATCTCGAAAATGTAGTTACCTACGATCACTCGTAGCAATTCATAAAGGGGAACGTCGTGAACATGCAAACATCCCTAGGTAATGTATAAAAAATCTTAGCCAAACTCAACATGTTTGTTAGAGAAAAGGCTAGGCACAATACGATCACTCGTAGCAATCCATATAGGGTAACGTCATGAACTTGAAAACGTAAACAAACATCCCTGCGTAATACCTACGTCCGTAGCCAAACATAACACGGTTCAGAACGGTTAGGGGAATGGCTAGGCGCATGACCACTCCTAGAAATCTAATTATTCCTTGGGTAACGTCACAATCTCGAAAATGTAGTTACCTACGATCACTCGTAGCAATCCATAAAGGGAAAGTCATGAACATGCAAACAGCCCTAGGAAATGTATAAACATTCGTAGCCAATCTCAACATGTTTGTTAGAGAAAAGGCTAGGCACAATAGGATCACTCCTAACAATCCATATAGGGTAACATCATAAACTTGAAAACGTAAACAAACATCCCTGAATAATACCTACGTCCATAGCCAAACATAACACAGAACGGTTAGGGGCATGACCGCTCCTAGCGCTCTAATTACTCCTAGGATAACGTCATAATCTCGAAAATATAGATACCTTCGATCACTCGTAACAATCCTTAAAGGGTAACGTCATGAAATTGCAAACATCCCTACGTGCCTAGGTAATGTATACATTCATATATAGCCAATCTCAACATGTTTGTTAGAGAAATGGCTAGGCACATGACGATCACTCGTAGCAATCCACAATTCCATATAGGGTAACGTCATGAACTTGAAAACGTAAACATCCCTACGTCATACCTTCATCCGTAGCCAATCAAAACACGGTTGAGAAAAGTGTAGGTGCACTGGTAATTTTATTCCTATCTATAGGGTAGGTAAGGGTAAGATCTCGAAAACATCCCTACGTTCCTACATAATATCTTTAATCGTAGCCAATATTAACATAATTATTGAAGAAAAGGCAAGCCACATGACGATCACTTGAGGGTAACGTCATGAACTTGTAAACGTAAACAAACATCCCTACGTAATACCTACGTCCGTAGCCAATCAAAACAAGGTTGAGAAAAGGCTAGGCGCATGACCACTCCTAGCAATCTATTATAGGGTAGCGTGATCATCTATTATAGAGTAGCGTTATCGTTGTCTGTGTGGTGCCGGACTTAAAGAATAGCACCACCCCATACTTCCCGTAGGTGTCGTAAAAGGCGACTAAGGGTCTAACCGGAGAATGGGCAGCAGCGTTCTCTATGCATTCCACCACCATACCATACTGCGATCGCCAACCCGCCTGCCAAGCGTGGCGATTATGGCAAACCCTCCCCCTTTTAGGAGAGGCCTATGTCCAGCAGTGGACCTCTTTCGGCTGAAATGATGATGATGATGATGTTATCATTGACATCATCAGTCTACAGCAGTCAATTGCTGCTAGGCGTAGGCCAATCCAATTGCACGCCATTCAGCTATATTTTCGGCAACTGTCATCGAGCTGCTACCAGCCACCCTACGATGATCGTCGCTCCCTCTGCCTGAGGGCGTCCTTCCTTACGTTTGCCGATTCACGGTCTCCACTCAAGAACAGGGGGCCTAAAAAGGCTACTTTGGAGATTCATAAAAGGATAACATTATGAATCATAATATGGCGAAGACAGTCCGTGTTTTTACCCGACTGCGGCGAAGCCCAAAAGGAGGGTTATGTGTTTGACCTGTATGTATGTATGTATGTATGTATGTATGTATGTCCGTTTCTTTGTTCCCTCGTAACTTCTAAACGAATGAACGGATTTTGATAAATTATACGTCTTTAGATTTGTCTTGGTGGCGCGAGTGTCACTGGGTATATCAAAATTGAAAAAATATAAAATGGCCGATTTTTGGTGCAATATTATGTCTTCAAAAAAAAATTATTTTTCTCGAAACCTATCGAGTTGGGTATCAAAATAAAGGGTTTTTAAAGGTGATTACAAAAATATATACAACTTATATGGTTTAAAGTAATTCGAAGTGACAAATCGTAAAAAAACACGTACCAAGAGCTAAATCGTCTGCGAAATCTTTTACATTTATTTTGTAAACTAAAAAGCTGGAAATAAAAAAAGTTAATCAAAAAAATAAAAAAACCCGACTGCGGTAAAAAACTGAAAAGTTAAAAACAAGCCCATTTTAAATTAAATAAAAGTTGGAAGCAGGCGGGACCCATTTAAATTTGAAAATATAATAAAAATGATTATATGGGTCCCGCCTGCTTCCAACTTTTATTTAATTTAAAATGGGCTTGTTTTTAACTTTTTAGTTTTTTACCGCAGTCGGGTTTTTTTATTTTTTTGATTAACTTTTTTTTTCTTTATTTCGCTGCACTACGTAGGTATAATCAAAGAGATTGGGATTGGATTTGGTTTGGATTGATTGGTATTTTAGCACAGACAAAAAAAAAACTGAAATATGCTTCACCATTGATAACCACAGATAACTGTCCATTAGGTTATAATTAAAGTGGTCTTTTTAGGCCCCCAGGTCTACCCCAACACTCATCGGTTCTACGGCTAATATGGCCGGCCCATTGCCACTGCATTTTGATTACTCCTGTTTAACGTCATAATGATCACTCATAGCAATCCATAAAAGGCAACGTCATGAATTCGAAAACAACCCTACGTAATACCTACGTCCGTAGCCTATCGGCTGTTTACGTTTCTTGGCTACGCGACGTAGAGACGGAAGGCAAACATTTGATTAATTTACTAATCCGCTACGAAAGGAAATACGTATCTACTCGTGCTTGTGGTCACACAACTAATCTCGTGTGCGAATGTAAGCGAGACTAGTTTCGCGAGAGTTTGGCGAGAGATTTTACATCATGTCCTTAAAATATACCTACTGCAAAAGAAAAAGCCGCAGCGTACAAAGCGATGGATAAATTACTTGAAAGGGTGAGCAATGCAACAGTGAGCAGGCATCTTCTTGGCACGCTCGTCCCATCATATATCTCTCCCATCGCTTTCCATCAGGCATGATTAAGGTCAAGAGCAGGCGAATTCAGCAATAAAAAAAGAAGAAAAACAAGGCACTACGAACGATTTCACGGCACCCACCATTTGTAGCAATGTTCAATCTATGACGAAGATATGATAACCTACAGACATAAATGAAGTATGTATGTACTAGAGGCAGTACGTACATATACAAACGTCAACAGACTACACATGCACGCTACGCGAAGCTTGCGGTTTCTCAATTCACACTCGATCCTTGTACGACGCAGATCATTATCCGACATTATCGATCTATGTGATTTACTACAGTAAACTAATAATGGCGCCACTAATAACCCACCGGCCAACACATGCCTCGTTCAGTAAATTACCATTGTTCATACCTAACGAATCCCGATTAAATTGTGTAAATCGATCAATAATAACACCTAACAAGCAAAGCACACTACAATGATTTAAACAAAGTAACGAATTACCACTTATACAATACAAGCAATTACCTTTGAAAATATACACCTTGAGAGCAATCATGTCCTAGCTGTTTATTAATAATATTCACGCGATGCAAAATAAACATATATAATAATAGGTAGCGAATAAAAATATGCTCTGTTGAAATTGCTCGAATAGGTAAACGAGCACAATTATCGGGCAAATAGTTGTTTATGCACGGTATCTGAACTAGCTGTGTAATTTCCCGTGTTCTATCTAATATGATCGGCGCGACGCGGCGCCAGCGCAGTCGGCTTCTTATAAAGAACATTTATGCTAATACATCAACCTCTAACAACTGTCCGGTACACGAGACATTTCTCGTCCAATACAACAGCTTATAATTAATTATTGAATAAATTCTAATTGTGACTATCGTATGAATCAATCTGTAGGTAGTAGGTACCTACGCGGTTTTTGTGCGACGCGTGAAGGAATGTAAACTTAGTTTGTTTCTTAATAAAGCTTCGATATGATAGCTTACCTGTGTCTGTGTGGTGCCGGACTTAAAGAATAGCACCACCCCATACTTCCCGTGGGTGTCGTAAAAGGCGACTAAGGGGCCTACCGAAGAATGGGCAGCAGCGTTCTCTATGCATTCCACCACCATACCATACTGCGATCGCCAACCCGCCTGCCAAGCGTGGCGATTATGGCAAACCCCCCCTTTTGGGGGAGGCCTATGGCCAGCAGTGGACGTCTTTCGGCTGAAATGATGATGATAGCTTACCTGGAAGACTTTTTAAATAGCAATCCATCACTGGAGCCAAACAGCCATATTTGCATAAACATGCAAATAGTTATTTGATGTTCGGTATTGAACAATGGTTTAAACGTTTAGACATTTGATGCGTTGGACCACGTAGAATTTTGGACTTTCCCGCAACGCCACACACGACTAGGTCGGGAAACTAGGGTGACATGTAGGCTACTACACACTCAATAATTTCGGGGCCAGCCGTCACTCCAATTAAATGTAGGTACTGAACAGCATTAAAGACGCAGAATGCAGTACGCTTTACTGTATAATATTATCAGAGAAATGTTAGTTGTATTTTTCCTAGCATTTGCAACCTACTTAGTCATTCGCAAATTTTTAAAAGGGAAGAAAATTCCGCTATCTCATTGAAGAAAAAGTAGGTTACTGCATTATATGGTGCTGAATAAGAACAAGACCTAGAAACACGCAGAGAATGTTCGTAGACGTCGGTTTAGACATAATGCTCAGAAGGAACCTAGCTCAGATATACATAGGTACAAGAAGTGTACAGACTAAACAAAGCGCTCGCAGGTGCGTCCAGAGGTGCTCACGGTTAGATTGTCTGATACATGTACTTATACATGACCTGCTGGGTGTACAGACAACAAAAGTGTTAGGTGTGCTTACAAGAAATGGTGCTAGTACGCTTCTAATTTTCATTATTACTGCGTCCGGAATAGATAACTTTTTTAACGAAGGAAACACTCAGAGAAACAAAGTGATTTAACTTCGCAGCCTAAGCACATCATGCATGAGTCAAAAGGTAGTTGAGCTCCCAGCATACTTGTTTCTTTTGTGGACAGTACTCCTACATGGCTATACCACGGCAATTTAGCGTGTGTCTCACATACAAAATGCCTAATAACAGCAGGTAACCCATGTGTTGCTACCCGGTGCGCAATTACATCACCTGTTGACTTCCACACGTGAGAGCCAGACTGGCTTTGTTTGAAATTAGGACTTCGTTTGCGCTTTACCCATGGTCATAACTAATAATGATTTGTCGGTGAACACTGATGAGGGAGCCAGTAAGTGAAGTATTTGCTGATTCTAAACAATTAGGAAGATATTCAGTATTACACCCCCTCAACCGGGCGTGCTGTTTTTTTTTTTCACAGATCGAACGTGCTTAAAAAAGCGGTAGCAACCAACTTATGGTTGGAACCACCTCTTATCATTGGATTTTTGTTGGAGCTTTCATCGTAAGCCTTATGGTTTATATTATTTCTCATATTATTAAACCATATTATTATGGTTTAATTATGGAAAAATGCCTCTAGAACCTAGTATACTTAACTAGTTAGTAGGTACATCAATCACAGCCAATCGCATTTTCATGGCTACCAGGATTTTAGTGTTGCTTGCTAGATATCATTAAAACATAGGACGAGCTCTATGGTGACGAGGCATTAGAAAATACTAGAAAAATCGCAGCTTCCTATATTATTATAAAACTTGTCAAGTTGAACAGTTATTAAGTTCCATGCGACAGCATGAATTTGTTTTTCTTTGCATAATGCAGTAGGTATCTAAAAGAAAATCTTGTAAGTAAATATTTACATAGGTCATTCACAAAGACGAATACATTGTCTCTGAATCAACATTAGTTATGAGTAGTTATTTGATCATTGATATAGGTACCTTGTCACATTTTCCGTATTACCTTTGCCCTAGATTTCCAACCAACCAACGGCTTTCCGAGCCACAGTGGGATCTCGATTTGTACCTAATGGACGGTCACCCATCCACGAAGCGACCGCGACAAACGTATCCTAGCCTTCTATCGTGCGGCTGTTATTATTTAGCCACAAGCCCCTAAGTTTTCCTTGATAATTGTTCATAATATGAACCTATCGCCATGAATCAAAGGGTATTTAGTCTGAACGGCCCAAAGCGAAAAACCTTGTAGGTATTCCATTTTGCAGAGGAAAAAAATGAATAGTCACTAATTAAAAATAGTTCACAAGTAAAACAGTAGCATGACTCAGCGCCACGTCGCGACGTCTGGATTCAGGAAACAGAAAAATATCCACTTTAGAGCGGAAACCACAGTATTCTGTGATGAACAAAAGTGGAGTGTTTCGTGAATCATTTTCCATCTGCGCACAATAAAAACTTACAATGTATCATGCAAATAGACAGTGGTTAGTAATCCGCAGTTAATGGATGATGACTTGCCATCCTGAGTCGATACCTCATATTGCGTGTTAACAAAATGTTTTCGAATGTCATATATATAAGATAGCACGTGGCAGCAGTGACCAAGTGGCGTCCATGGCCTGGAAGATGAAGACGTGTCGGTTGTCCGGCGGCGAGATGGGCGGACGAAATTGTTGCCATGGCGGGTAGAACCTTGATGAGGCTAGCGTGGGGATTTAGACGAGAAAAGAGAGGATATATTAGGTAGGTATACCTAAACTGACCATACGTCCCGTTTTGAACGGGACTGTCCCTTTTCTCAGTCACCTGTCCCTTTGTCCCCAAACAAAACTTCGGGACGCAAAATAGTCCCGTTTTAAAAACATATATGTCAGAGGAAATTTGATTTAATAAGAATGGTGAACCGATGATTGATTTTTATTTTTCACAATTGAAACTTTAACTATTTATTTTCAATTTTCACGCTGAATGGCTATTTGTTAGAATAAAAATAATTATAATTAATCGGAATTATAGTATAGTGAAGAACACTAAGTAATTGTATTAACTTACACTTTTTCTAAATAAAGAAAATTGAAAAGTTGTGTTTATTTTCATTTAACATGCTAACTGTCGTTTATAAACCCATGTTCCGTTTTGAGATAAAAATAAATGGTCAGCAGTGGGTAAAGTCGGACTATGGATAACGATGTCATAAGAAAAGTCCCCTTTTTAGGGTTCCGTAGTCAACTAGGAACCCTTATAGTTTCGCCATGTCTGTCTTTCCGTCTGTCCGTCCTCGCTGAAATTTGAAATTTGGTACCAATATGTATATTAATCACGCCGACAAAGTGGTAAAATAAAATTTTGGAAAATATATTTTTTTAGGGTAGGTCCCCTACATGTGAAGTGGGGATGAATATTATTTTCGTCGTCTACCCCATCGTGTGGGGTATCGTTGAATAGATCTTCTAAAATGACTTGGGGATTGCTCAAAATATTTTTCGATTTAATGGTCCATTTACGAAATATTAAACTTTAAAGTGCAAATTTTTGTTCCAGTAGAGCGTCCCCCCCCCCCTCTAAAACCTAAACTGCTGGCTTGAAAAATTTGGAAAAATTCACGATGATAGTGCATTTCATGAACTTTAAAGGAAAATTATAGCGATTAAGATAACTTTATTAATTTAGCAGTAATAGTCGTTGAACTTGGGTGTTGGATAATTTTGTACCAAATACAAAATCCTTAGCATTAATCCTTTAAAGTGACTAAGATGAAGTAGTTGCTTGTTTATAACGCGGAAAGACTTGCATTGAAAAGCAAAATATGTTTTTTTTTACCTATTCAGAATAAAGAGAGACAGAATCGTACTACATTGTGATAACGGGCTACTACGGAACCCTACACTGTGCGTGGCCCGACACGCACTTGGCCGGTTTTTTCATTAGGTGTCGCAGGTATGTAATACCAAATGGGCATTTATACAGAGCTATTTACCTATCATCATACCGCAAGCACCGTTCAGCATACAAATTACCAATAGTGCTATACCAAGTATGAGAGACTATATTTTCGGTCACCGTAGTAAATAACTTTGTGTAGGTACGCACTAATCTTCCACTCTACTCTAATTAAATTGAAACAATTCAAACAAAAAACTATAACTAATTATTACATAACAAAACGGCTCTAATCTAACGGAAAATTACATTGGGAGCAAATAACAAAATTATAATAGGATAATAATGAGGTTATCATTACCTACAGTACACTAGACCACAGAACATAGTGCAGACAGTCTGCGGACTTGTTCCACTTACTCAATGAATCTCAATTATTATTTAGGGACGGTGTTCTCGCGGCGCATGCGTTATCTATCCGATATGACACTATTAGGTTAGTTAGTGCTTATGTTCACGTTTATTGCCTAAACGTAACCTAATTTTGTTTATTGCTTAAACGTAACCTAAACGTTTTATGATAGAAGGTGCAGTACGAGTAAGCTGGCATGTTGGTGTTGTAACGCCGTTTGGATTGCCTGACGATTGGTTCGGATGTTGTAAGGTCCACCTTTTTCATGTCGTTTCATATTATGATCATTGGTTAACCCGTAGTTTACATTATTGCACCAATTTTAGGTTGTATTTTTATAATCCAAATGCTTTTAAGATCAGAAGACCTAAAAAGGCCACTTTGGCAGAATCATAAAAGGATAACAGAATGGACAGTTATCTGTTAAGTTAATCGTATCAAATCACATTGGTGAAGCATTTTTCAGTTTTTTTTTTGTCTGTGCTAAAATACCGATCAATCCAATCCAAATCCAACCCCAATCTCTTTGATTGTACCTACGTAGTGCGGCGATAAAAAAGAAAATCACGGACTGTCTTCGCCATTTTATAATTCCTTTTATGATTCTCCGAAGTGGCCTTTTTAGGCCCCCAGATTACGTGAAAAAAATATTCCTTTACATACTTAGGTACATAAAGATTCATAAAAATTATAAGTTCTCAAGACGTGCCAAGCGGTGTCCGGAAGAAGAAAACTCCTACGTTTTATTACAGCTTTCACCACGATAAGTTTCCAGTGTCTTGTGCAAAACTTAAACTCAATACATTAAACCATCTCTAAACTTGTTTGCGTCTTTGACAATAACCTTTGGCAATGTATCAGCGGTTATCCCGCAATGAACTTGAAGAAACAAGAAACATAATGTGTCCTTCTTTGTTCCGTAATTAAGTACTAGGTAATCATCACAGAGACTGGACTATGTAGGTATCAAGATTATCATTGATATCACACACTGAGCTTCTGACTTCAATTTATTCATGCGATAAATTGTTTATGCGAAATATGACACAGATAAACCAAGTACCTAATGTGACACAAGTTTAAGAGTTAACCTAACCCACATAGCAGTTGATTAGTGCCTTATACTCACGCAAAAACTCGTGTCATGAATCTCATGAATCGTGTGTGAAGGGCATCTAATAAAATCTCATTTAATCTCATATGATTAACTTGTACAGCATCATAAAAGTATAATATATCGCTCTGATTGGGCGAACTCAATTTTTGCTTGGCAGCAATCCAATAGATTATTCTGCATGACTTTTAGATAACTCATTACAGTGGATATTCATATGGGTATTATTCAAACAATTTCTTTTATTTATGAAGCGACTTTTACTGAAGTAAGTTGGGGAATGTTTTCGCTGGTTTGGGAAAATATATTGTCTGTTAGCTGGTTAGTTAGTATCACATTGTGTGATGTGTTATGAGGGCAAATTAAGTAAAAAACATTTCATCAGATTATTCTGGTCTTGCATAGAATAGAATCTAATAGAACACCTACTCTTTATTATGTACACCATATTAATTTCAGACATAATTAGGTATAGAAACTGTACCACAACACACACAACACACACACAACACACAACACAACACACAACACAACACACATGCACTATGCACTATGTTGTGTGTGCATAACACACTATCAATCACAATCTGAATAATTTTGAAAGGTTATAGCTGATCCATTGCTTCATATGTTCGGCAAATTTGTCAGCTCAACAGTGTAGGTAAATAACGCAATGAATGTAGTTGAACTGTCAGAATGAAAGCCATTCCAACTGTTAGTGTGATGATATGCAATTACTCTGCAGGATTAGTTGGAATTTAAGGCCATGGAAAGGATCTAGCAAGATGCTACTTTGCAGTAGGAGCATCTGTTAAAGTGAGCACCTACTGCTTAAGGATTTATCCCGAATTCCCGATTACTTGTCTGAGCATTGATGATAACCTGAACTTAAGTGCTAAAAGAAAGTGATAGCCCGCGGGGATTTTTAATTACATCTTATCATTACCTAAATTAAATTAGTCCACTTTGTCATTGATGCATAACTTAAGATATAGTAAGTAAGACGTTTATCTTGAGATTTATTGTTATATTATTCTCATCTAGGTCGATCCATCAGGCTCAAGTCATCGTCACGATAACCGCTTGCAGATAATCTGCAATTTAAAATTGAGAGGTGATCGTACTTAAGTTGGCGCAGAAGATAAAGAAATTTCTAATGCTTATATCCTTACCTTACTCATTTTGAGTTATGTGACAACGGTTTTTCACCATGTTTTCTCCCAAAGATAATGCCAAAATTAGAACTCGCGACATCACATCTCAACTTGATAGCTCACGAAGTCAACCACTTACATTAAACGTGGTAATAAAAAGAGTATTTTTATGTTATTTTCATTAAGTTATTCAGTTCGCATGTGGGGGACGTGCGCGCGCGCCGCTCGCGGGTTCCGTACGTGTCAGCGCCCGACACCCGCGCCCGCGCTACACGGGAACGCTAACTGCCCCCTAATTGCATCAATTAAAACGACCACTTCGAAGATATTAAATCCTACAGCCTCTGAATATCTAATAACCCATTCGCGGTAAAGTTCAATTAGATATAATACCGCCTTTATTATTATTTCATTTAAATCATAAGCGGTGGCCAACTTTGTCCGGTTTCATTCTGATTTTATGCTGTATCCTGTTTTGGTTAGTAGTGGATTTTTTAAGATAAAGACGGACTGTCATTTATAGGTGCATCACAGACACCACAAAATAGTGCCTCGCGGAAAAAAAAAAGCTTGACCTACTTGAATCTTTCCCGCCCTAAGAGAATTATAAAAAGTAAAACTTACAAAGTTCAAAGTATGTAGACATAGTTTTGCCTGCTAGTCCAAGAATACACAATAATAGGCACCTTCCCTTATGTAAGCAATGACATATTAGGTACATTACACACTCATTGTAGGTTTGTAGGTATGCTTTAAAGCCACAGAGGCGTATCATCCTTAAGCAGGCTAAAAACCTTTAAATGGGTCAACGTCTACTGTAGACTTTACCTTTTATCATGTGGTTTGCCTGTACCTAACTATAGTGATCTCAAAATTATATTTCAAACTCCAATGTCTTCGAAAGTCGTCCCCTATTTTACCGAAGAAATCGTAAAAAAATATCGAAGAGAAAATACAGCTAAAATATTTCTAAGTATGTGCTCTTACCATGCTGAAACCACTTTTTATAAACTAGTGATTCTCCGGCGACCAGCTAGGGCAGCAGCTAGGGGAATCTCGAAATTTTCAGGCGCAATAATAACTTCCTGAAACCAAACAAATTGCCACTAAGCTTGTAATAAACATAGCACTATTTATACCTAAAGTCATAATTAATTGCGAGTTAAATCCACTCGAAGTGTTCATATAAGCAAACACGGAACAATGCCATAAGTACCTATACAGACGCCATTTAAGAGCTTTTGTCTCATTGTGCAGCCGCTGCGTGGGCGCCCCCTCAGCTCATTCAGATCATGTGGTCTGTTTTCTTAATGACGAAGCCTTCGAGGCGCCGGAGGGTTTTTGTGCAAACTATGTCTGTCGCCTGGCTATTAAAACATATCCAAGGTCCCAATATGATAGGGTGGCGATTCTTTGGCTAGCTTAGAGAATTAGTGGCTTTCGAAGAACTGAATTTGAAGCTTTTGGACTTACGGCCCGCTTACTGCAGTTACGTTTTCAGGAATTACGACTTCATTCTGTAACTCGGCCGAAGCTATGTTTTGACTTATTAGTTAGTGTCTAAACTAAACACACTATGCCGAAGGTACGCGACCGAAGTTCGGCATGACTGCACCTGCATTGCTATTTGAATTACTGACTACTATAGCTTATAGCCGAACTTCGGTCGGGCGTAAGTTCAGCGGCAATTCGGCTGCAATGTATTCTGTAGAGCACACATTATACGCGACCGAAGTTCGGTTTGATTGCCGAAGAAGATCCGGGGCGGGGAGCAGCGGGAGGTAGGAATGCCCACGCCCCGCGTATGCGCAACTGAATTTCTGCCGCGTAATTTCGGCACTTATGGTATGTCATATCAGCCGAATACGTCGGAACGTAAAACCAGCCGCGCAACTTCAGTCGCGTACCTTCGGCATAGTGTGTTTAGATACTTAGAGTGGACTAACACCTACTGCACCAGTTACAGGAGTAAATAGGTACCTACTCCTGCAACTGGTGTAGTAGGTGTTAGTCCACTCTAAGTATCTAAACACACGATCTTCGCTTTCTTAGGGAGGTCCCCAAGAAAGCGAGCTGAGTCATTGCAAACTGAAAACTGTAAGCACTTCCACGAAACTGGCTAAATTAATACCAATCGCTTTAAAAGCACATGGAGTCCCAGAATAAAGGAGAAATAATTTATGCAACAAAAGCTACATAACGTAGTTACGCACCATAATCTTGCACAATATTTTATTTAAGCCATTGTGCGTATAATATTTGGCAACTAGAACTTCTCGCCCACTGGCTCTGAACAAAACTTATTTAAGTTCCAGTCAAGTATTTTTCAAGCAATAAGAATGACACAAAAGAAACGGGGTCGCACATTCTGTTCGCAAACAAAGCTAGGGGTAGCCTTAACAAAAGTGGGTTATGTGATTTTTAAAGAGGCTGTATAGCAAAATTTATACAAAAAGTTTTCAACGTTTTTCATTAGGACCGTTTGGGTCAGTAGCTTGGCAACCCTAGAGCGGAGGCGGCGAGTCGAGACGGAAAGATCTGCAGCATCAGAAATTATTTTTTTATAACTAAATACGAATGTTGAATGCCAATGAGTTTCTTGAGTCTTGAGATGTATCTCGTATTATATGACTTTTACTACAAAAGATATAAAAAGTACGGGTAGGCGGGTACCTAATGATAGCGTGTACACCGAAGACGCCAAACTATGCAAGACTCAGTAGTAGGTAAGTACTGAAGTTCATACGTGCTTATATTTCTATTTTAAACTTATAAGATATGCGTATTATTTTCCTTAAAATTAAATTTTCATGGATTTTTCAGGAAATCAAAAGGCACTTCGTATTCATAAATAATAACTAACAAACGCCATTAGTTGCAAAAAAAACTTGGAATTCAGTTACTTAAGAGTAGCGACAAAGGAAGAAATAAAAGTTTCTCAATTGATAATAATTTAGCTAAAAGTATGACAGAGTATGATATGTCGCTAAAATACACAATGGGGCTCAGAAAGTTCAGTAGTAAGCTGAACGTAATGTATTCACGAGGGGAAATAAATTAAAAAGCAAAAAGTACGAAACTGGCTGGATGCCCGCACAGTCACGGAAATTGTTCCCGAGCATTCGAAGCCTCTTTTTCTACTCGAAAGCACAACAAAAGAATGTTTTTAGTAACATATCGACGTTCATTTTAGATTTTCTGTTTACTCACGTTATTATTGAAAGGGCATTTTCACATAACGGTCTGCTTATTTCCAATTTTCTTTATGGACTTCGTCCCAAGATTTATGTTTGCTCAATCCGTTAAAAGAACTTAAAATTGGGGAAAAGCCTATTGGCAGATGAAACCTTTTGGGCTGTACTAAATAATTCACTACTGCCGGTCGATTCTGTAAAAATCTCACAGTGAAAACTTAGGTGAAGTGAGTTATTTGTTTTTGCTAGGAATTGACACTATTGACAGCTCACTCACTTCACCTACGTTTTCACGGTGAGATTTTTACAGAATAGCACCGCTGCAACACATTTTCACACCACCGCACGAGTCCTTCAGAACTGCGTTCAATCAACAGCAATCTTGATTTTTCCGGAAAAACACAACAAAGCGTCCACTCCATAGAATCCTGCTGCGCCATTAGGCAACCTGCTCATTGTCTCTGACGTCAGCATTACTTGGTTGCATCAGGCGAGTGGAAAGTATTTGCCACTCATTTAATCAACGCACCGATGTGAAGGGCTCATTGGCTGTTAACCTACGCCCTCTGTCAGTCAACACGTAATTGAAGAGAAGCCTTGATACGTTTCAATTGTCTGAGATCGTATTACTTGCCTTTATAAATAGGCGGTTAGGACGATAATGTTCTTCTGAGGTTGAAGAAATAGCGTGTCATCGACATCGATTGATTCGACAGTGTTGTGATATTTGTGCAATTAATTCAGTGATGAGACGGGTTCAAAGTCAATAAGATATTGCCGACGCCAATTAATATGTCTGGACGCGAAAGAGTAGTGCTGTCTGTTGGAATAGTTTTGCATCACGCGACTTTCCATAGCAGTTGACATGCAGACGCCTGCATATTGCAAGGGACCTAGAGCCCTATACTTACAAGCATTACCAAAGACCGTACTAAAAATCTGTTTATAGGCCGACCGCTTAACTGAGACGTTGTCTGAGGTAACTGCGCGGTGCGGGAGGGGTGATAGCTGTCACAAGTTGACGAATCACTGAGCCCTCGCATAACGTCACCACACCCTACCACGCCACGCCTATAATAAAACATTTATTTCAGGCTACAATGGCGCATATACAAAAATCTTACAAACTTACATTATAATTATGTATAAACTATAAAACAAAACGTGTGTTAATTAACACATTAGCTCAAAACTATGTTATTAGCACTTTACTAGCTTGTCCTTGTGCTGTTCTGTGGTACTTGTCCGTGCAAGTGACGCAACGCCACGTCCTGTGGCCATAAGTCTCCTTCCATGACGACGGGCAGATAACAATTCGAAACGCGCACGTATGCGCACCACGAACGTCTTGTCGTTGCGGTGCGACCCCAGTAACTGCAACCCTCGGCGTGTACCCCGTCTTCTGGCACACGTACTCACGATGTTTTCCTTCACCGTTTTGAGAGCAGTGATGATGAAATAATTTACACAAAGTAAAGCGCCTGTCTGGGTTCGAACCTACGACCAACAACTCGTAAGTATTGGCCGTTACTACTGGGCCACCACTGCAATCACAATATGAATCATTTTGAAAGATATTGCTAATCCATTGCTTCATATGTTCGAAAAATTTGTCTGCTCAAAAACTGAAATAACGCAATGAATGTTGTTGAACTGTCAAAATGGAAGCCATTCCTACTGTGAGTGTGATTTTTCAATCAACAGATAATTTTTATTCGTGGAATAAAATTGACGTCTGACAGTTTTTGTATGGAAATAAAAAAAAATTTAAAAAAAAAATCTTTATTACTAGAAGAATGGGTACAGTAAATCTCCTTAAAAACAAACAAATTAGATCTTATGTAATGTGCACTTTGGTGTCAAAGGAGTGCTTTGGCACTCGTACTAGGATTACCCTGTATCACGAATGCCATCACCTTCCTCCGAACCAACTAGGATAGTTCTTAAACGATTGAAATGGAAGAACTGTCAAAAATTCAAAATTATTCCTCCGATAAAGTTATCGGGCGTTGGAAAAATCAGCCCTTAGTGGAATAAAGAATGAGTCACCTCCTCCTTAAAAGTGATCGAAAATAGAAGACTATGAGAAAAATGAATCATGCTTCCTTCATTGTTAGGAAATAGATACAAGTACACAGAACTTCAAAATAATTCGTAAACAGTGTATTTATGACACATTAGAAGGTAAATCAACTCAATATCCTTATTCTAAAATGTAAAACACCTACTAAAATTGACATTCCGCAAGTTTATGCGATCGTGAGATAAATCAGACATAATTACTGAGCTAAAAGCAGTAGGAACGATGTTGACAGGAGTGCCACAGTTTGATGTATTTAGCATATAAATGGCGGGTTTTGATATCATGTGCCTATCATAATGTCATCATAAACAAACAATATTAAAATTTAAACACACAATATCATGGATATCAGTTCTGTTGGGAAAACCGTCCACCATTTGGAAAATAAAGAAACTGACAATAATCAAACGAGAACCTGTACGAATGATTTTTTGCGAGAATTTTTATGTAGAGTTAAAAATTAAAGTCTATTGGTTTCAGCTTTTGCCCAGATTTATCTGTATTTATTCATAGCCAATTTCTGGGTTAAACTCATTGCAAAATACGTACCTGCGCATAATTAATTATAAATGTTACTTCGGTACCTACTTAATTATTAATTTTATAATAATTTGATACCTACTTAGAATTACCAGCTTATCCTGCTTTTGGGTCACAATTTGCCATTAAACCATATGATTTGAAATTAAATCATTTGCAGTAAATTGATCTAATCTTATCTAAATCGAATATAATTATGCTTAAATCAGCTAACTAGCTACTTTAGAACAAGAACTGCGACACGCAAACTAGGCGTCAACTTGATATTATGGACATAAGATTTATAATATTCATAGTGATTTAATTTTACTTTTTTTGCTGAGCAAAGACTTCCCCTTTTTCCTTCCAAACCATCATGCAATCTCTGTTCAACGCAGGCCCCGCAAAAAATCAAAAAAATGTTCCATTAAACAACATTAAAAAATACATATATGTTTCATTTTGTTTTTTTTTCTACAGATTAGACAGTCAATCACGACAATTAAGGTTTTTAAGTAGGTAGCCATGAAATAACAGAACAAAACAAAAGTTATGATTGTTTGAAAATCTAACCCTTTTATCCAAAACCAAGACCAGCCGGTCGATTCCATCGAGGAGGGGCCCCTTAGGGCCGAAGCCTGCCGGGTCAGCGGGATTGTCCGAAAGGGTTATCGCTCGCCCGGAACATAAAGGGCTAAGGAAGGAACACGGGTGGGTTTTAGTCAGTAAGAGTCTGACACTCCCTTCCGCTCCACCCAGAGTGGGAGGAGTCATTTGATGATTTCCCATCCGCAAAAAAAAAAAAAAAAGCCGGTCGATTCTGTGAAAATCTCACCATGAAAACTTAGGTGAAGTAAGTTTGTTTTTGCTAGGAACTGACACTATTGACAGCTGACTCCACGCTCACCTAAGTTTTCACGGTGAGATTTTTACAGAATAGCACCGCAGCATCCTAATTGCGTAACACAATCAGAATCCTAAAGATTTTGAAGAAAATCAGTATTATTTTTGATAAATTCGTCTGCTCGACAACGGAAATAATTTACTTTATGTATGTAAATGGTACACCACAGACTACCTACAGTATTTGTCTGTCCTTTCCCGTTTTAATTCATCCAAAATCCAAAGGTTGTCTTTAAAAGATCGCTTTTAGCGATAAGACCGCCCATTGTGTCACCCTTTGTACAGTTTCTAGATTTATATGTCTGTAATTTATATGGTGTACATAATAAAGAGTATTCTATTCTATTCTAATAAAGCAATGAATGTTGTTGAATTGTCTAAATGAAAGTGTGTTAAACAAAACATGTACACCTTCAACCTCCTTAGTGTGCTAAAAACCATAATGCTCTATGTTTAATGAACTCAATATTAGCACTAAGCACGCTCATTTGAATATTAATCGATCATTGAATAAATAATAACTACATAATTGATGTAAAATCACCGTTTTATCCTTCATGTGTAATGTCACTCGTTTTATTATTTCTAATATTTTTACATCCCGTCGTTAACACGATATGAGACCTCAGTTTATGTTTAAATAGGAAAGATGGAGGGATATAAGAAAATGGCGGACCTAAAGTACATTTTGATTGCAATGATAACAATAAGGAACTGATCTATATAACTGCACACCTCAATAAAATACAGGAAGTAGTGGGAAATAAAACATTTGATTGCGTTTATTTTATTGTGTTTGTTTATATAAACATGAAATCACCAATTTCATGTTTTGATCTAAGACGATGAATTTTTTTTTTACTATTGATCTCAGTAATTATGAATAAATCCTATATTAATTTTGTAATCACCTAATCTTAAAAACTTTTTATGTTCAATTCCTTATTTTACTAAACCCAATTTAAATAAGTAGGTACCTACTTACCTACCTTATGTACCTTTATGTAGTTTTAATGTTGAATTTTGTAATAAAAAATACTATTTGCTGTGCCCTTACAGGGTCCATATTTTTGTACCCAGCTTTAAACCTTTTGTTACATCTTCATTTCAATATGGAATGCAATTAATAAGTAATGTTTTGAAATGAATTGAAAAAATACTAGGCCAGTGCAAATAATGTGTTAGTTCTTCGGGTTAGTGCTGAATCCCCCAGTATTATATTATCTTCATACAAACGGTCGGAACGCAAGCCATACCAACGCGCCTCAAGTTCGGTTTACACTCGGTAAACAAACAGTCTCGAATGCTCCGCAATGACGTACGGACGCCCGGACGGTGTGATGGTTTTGTAAGCAGTAAGCTTGCGATTTGTGACAAATATATGAATATAATAAATATACACTTACTTAATACGTCAAAGACTAAAAAGAGATACTGAAGAATTTTAACGGGCATGTAGGAAGACAGAAGGATGGGTATGAACGAGTGCATGGCGGTTGGGGATACGGAGACCGTAACACTGAAGGCGAGGCACTGTTGCAAGCTGCCATGGCCTTCGACCTGGCAATAACAAATACGTGGTTCGAAAAACGAAATGAGCATCTGATAACTTATAAAAGTGGCCGCCACGCGACACACATTGACTACTTTCTAGTAAGACGAAACAGCCTTAAAAGCATCTTAAAAGTGTCAAAAATTGTAAAGTGCTCCCAGGTGAAGACCTAGTCTCACAACATAGACTCATGATAATGGAGGTAAAAGTCAGTGTCTCGTCCAGTAGGAACAAGGAACGGCCCCCGCCACATGGCGTATGATAGAAAAAGAGGAATGTGCCAGTATGTTCGAGTCAAGTGGTAGATATAATGATTGAAATGAAGGATATGGAAGGAAAATCTGTGAATGAATGTTGGAAAGAGATGGCGGATTGTATAAGGAGAGTAGCAAAAGATGTGTTTGGAGAATCGAAAGGGAAAGGTATGATAGAAAAGGATACATGGTGGTGGAATGAAGACGTGCAAAAGATGCTTAAAGAAAAGAAAATTGCGTTTAAAGAATGGCAGGGTGTAGAAAACGGGAATATTAGTTCGAAAGAAGATATATGAATATAATAAATATACACTTACTTAATACGTCAAAGACTAAAAAGAGATACTGAAGAATTTTAACGGGCATGTAGGAAGACAGAAGGATGGGTATGAACGAGTGCATGGCGGTTGGGGATACGGAGACCGTAACACTGAAGGCGAGGCACTGTTGCAAGCTGCCATGGCCTTCGACCTGGCAATAACAAATACGTGGTTCGAAAAACGAAATGAGCATCTGATAACTTATAAAAGTGGCCGCCACGCGACACACATTGACTACTTTCTAGTAAGACGAAACAGCCTTAAAAGCATCTTAAAAGTGTCAAAAATTGTAAAGTGCTCCCAGGTGAAGACCTAGTCTCACAACATAGACTCATGATAATGGAGGTAAAAGTCAGTGTCTCGTCCAGTAGGAACAAGGAACGGCCCCCGCCACATGGCGTATGATAGAAAAAGAGGAATGTGCCAGTATGTTCGAGTCAAGTGGTAGATATAATGATTGAAATGAAGGATATGGAAGGAAAATCTGTGAATGAATGTTGGAAAGAGATGGCGGATTGTATAAGGAGAGTAGCAAAAGATGTGTTTGGAGAATCGAAAGGGAAAGGTATGATAGAAAAGGATACATGGTGGTGGAATGAAGACGTGCAAAAGATGCTTAAAGAAAAGAAAATTGCGTTTAAAGAATGGCAGGGTGTAGAAAACGGGAATATTAGTTCGAAAGAAGATAAGAAGAAGATCTATTAAGAATGGAAGTGAAAGGCAAAAAAGGCGGTAGCAATTTCGAGGGTTAAGGCGCAGGAGAAGTTGTATGACTTACTGGACAGCCCTAGAGGCCAGAAGGAGCTCTACCGGATTACAAAAGCAAGAGAAAGGAGAACGAGAGAAGTAATTCACATTAAATGTATGAGAGACGACACTAGTAAGGTTCTGTCCAAAGATGACGAAATAAAAGAACGATGGAAGGTTTATTTTGAAAAACTAATGAACGAAGAGAATAAATGAAATGGTGTGGTCAAAGAGGGGCAAGTAAATATGGGTTTGGTGAGGGAAATTAGCCTGGATGAAGTAAGAAAGGCAGTCCAAGGTATGAAAAATGGAAAGGTTATTGGCCCAGATGATATACTAGTAGAAATACGGAAGTATTTAAAAGAAGATGGATGTATGTGGCTGACTTTATTCTTCAATAAGTTGTTGCACAAGAATGGTGCAATAGTTCGCTAGTGCCCATCTTCAAGAATAAAGGTGATGTACAGGACTGCAACAACTATCGTGGGATAAAGCTCTTGTCACATAGTATGAAGGTACGGGAGAAAGTAATAGAGAAAATGAGTGAGATTACCCCAAACCAGTTTGGGTTTATGCCAGGTGGAGGAACAATGGACGCCACTTTTGCACTCCGCCAATTGTGCAAGAAGTGCAGGCGTGCACACAAGAACTTGCATATGGTACCTCGTGATGTGCTGTGGTGGGCCTTGAAAGAGAAAGGCTTTCCCGGAAAGTATGTAGAGTTAATTCGTGCTATGTACAGTCAATCTCGTACCTACGTCCGGTCGGTTGCTGTCAGCGCCGATGAATTCAGTGTGGCTGTAGGCTTGCACTAGGGATCGGCTTTAAGTCCTTACCTCTTCCTGTTGATTATGGACGCTCTTACGTCGGACATCCAGAAGGAAGAACCCTGGCGCATGTTGTTTGCCAATGACAATGTCCTTGTCGGTGAAGATGGACCTGAGATCACACACACGACATTGGCTATATTTAATTATTTGTAGCATTATTATTCCAGTTATTTATTGACTTTGAATTATTGACATTTCTTTATTATTATTACTCTTCCTCATAGTAATTAGGTGGCATGTATTTTATCGTTGTTTTATTTTTTTTGTATTTTTTAAGTTATAAAATAATTTGTAATATTCGACACAATGTAAAATTTGTTATAAATAAATAAATAAATAAAGATCCAGAGCAGAATGGAGAAATGGCAACAGAAGCTGGAGAATGTTGGCTTGAAAATCAGCAGAACCAAAACCGAATAAATATGTTCTGCGATTTCGGCGATCTCTCCAGTTCTGGAGCCATAGCGCTTGATGGCGCACTTCTCCCAGTCTGCTCCGACTTTCGGTATCTCAGTTCACCCGTGCAAAGCGATGGCGAAGTAGATCGGACGGTTAAGTACAGAACTAAAACTGGATGGATGAAATGGCGGCAGGTCACGGGAACAATCTGCGACTCCCGCATTCCCCTTAAAATTAAGGGGAAGATATATAAGACCATGATTAGAACTGATGTCTTGTATGGATCGCAATGTTGAGCCAGAAAAGGGATGAATGAATGGCAATTGCATGCAGCTGAGATGAGAATGCTAAGTGGGATATGTGGACACGAATGGATAGAATAAGAAATGAGTATAAGAGGAAGTTTTAAAGTGGCACCGGCAACTGAAAAGTTGTGTGGAAATCGGTTGTCATGGTATGGGCATGTGTTACGGAGAAATGAGGAAAATGTCGTGAGGAGAGTTTTGAGTATGGATGTCGATGGCTATAAGAGTAGGGGAAGACCAAAGAAACGATGGATGGAATGTGTGAATGATGATATGGTTAGAAAGGGGGTGACTACCGAGATGACAACTAATAGAGAAGTATGGAAGTAAAAGACATGTTGCGCCGACCCCAAATAAATTGGGATAAGGGCAGAAGAATAATGACCTTTACAATCACAAAACTAGAAAGAAACTCAAGTAGATTGATGAAATGCATGAAATGGTTGGTTGTAGGCGGGCAGCCCTATCGGGTGTTAACGTACAGTGCTGCTGTAGGAAATTATTTCTATAACAGGGCCGAGTCACAATGCTGTACTTATAGTTATAAGAGAGATAATATTACCGTGCCACCAACCATTCTTATTTTCCACGAAAAGTTGTAATAAAAATATAGTTTAAATATTGCTGTATTCACGATTCCCTCCAAAAGTCAATTTTGATCAAAAAACGAATGATCTCTGGAAGAAATCAGCTCAATGATAACTATGCTCACAAAAATATAATTTAGTTATTTTTACTAAAAGTTGATGATTTTTATTATTTATTGATTTGTGTTTAAAATTTCTGTATTAATATTATATTGTAATTGTAACTTACTAGCAACGCCCCGCGGTTTCACCCGCGTAAGTTTCGATCCCGTGCGAAAATATCCTTATCGGGATAAAAAGTATCCTTGTGTTAATCCAGGAAATGGTCTATCTACGTGCCAATTTTCATCCAAATCTGTTCAACGGTTTACGCGTGATTGAGTATAACAAACATCCAAACCCTTTCACAAACTTTCACATTTATAATATTAGTAGGATTAATATAATCGCTTAATACTTTTTTCTTTGACTGTGTACCACCTCAATATCGTCTGATAAAACGGGATTATAAAGTATATAACTTTTCGGGTGGAAACAAGAACTGGGGGGATCAGTACTAACCTGTTCCACCTTTATAAGTATAAAACCGGCCAAGTGCGTGTCGGGCCACGCACAGTGTAGGGTTCCGTAGTAGTCCGCTATCACAATGTAGCACGATTCTGTTGTCCTTTATTCTAAATACAAAAAAAAACATATTTTGTTTTTCAATGCAAGTCTTTACCCGTTATAAACAAGCAACTACTTCATCTTAGTCACTTTAAAGGATTAATGCTAAGGATTTTGTATTTGGTACAAAATTATCCAACACCCAAGTTCAACGAATATTACTGCTAAACTAATAAAGTTATCTTAACCGCTGTAGTTTTCCTTTAAAGTTCATGAAATGCACTACTATCGTGAATTTTTCCAAATATTTCATGCCAGCAGTTTAGGTTTTAGAGGGGGGGACGCCCTTCTGGAACAAAAATTTGCACTTTAAAGTTTAATATTTCGTAAATGGAGCATTAAATCGAAAAATAATTTTAGCAACCCCCAAATCATTTTAGAAGATCTATTCAACGATACCCCACATGATGGGGTAGACGACGAAAAAAATATTCATCCCCACTTCACATGTAGGGCTACCTTAAAAAAAAATATTTTCCATAATTTTATTTTACCACTTTGTCGGTGTAATTGATATAAAGAAAGAAAGAAAGAAAAATGCGTTTATTGGCATTACAGCAAAATAAATACACCTTAAAACTATAAAAACAGAAAACAAAGATTATAATGCCAAAAGGGCCTCAGCTCAGCATAATGTCAGATGACAACACAAGGTGTACCACTGACGCTGATTTTCAGCTGCAACCCACGAGTGCCATACGCTGGAATAACAAACACATAGAGACGTGTGTGTCCGTTAAAATAAATTAACAAAATCAAATAAAATGTTGCTACATACATGTATGTGTGTTGTATTTCAAATAAATGGGTTATTTATTTTAGTTTATATGTACGTACTACCTACACTAAAAACAAATAAATAAATAGAAACTATAAGTAACACAAAATCGTGTGACTACATTGTACTTCTACTACGAAACGGATTTTCATTTAGAGTAAGGACAATAATATATGCAAAAATGTAAACTGATTGAAATTAAAAGTAAAAATAATAAAATCTTTAAAATTAAAAAAAAATTAAAAATAAAAGTAACGGCATAATTATTTAACCATATTCTCAATTTATTGTTGATGTAAATGATTGAATGAATGAAAGGCAATTGCATGCAGCTGAGATGAGAATGCTAAGTGGGATGTGTGGTATTACACGAATGGATAGAATAAGAAATGAGTACATAAGACGAAGTTTTAAAGTGGCACCGGCAACTGAAAAGTTGTGTGGAAATCGGCTGTCATGGTATGGGCATGTGTTACGGAGAAATGAGGAAAATGTCGTGAGGAGAGATTTGAGTATGGATGTCGATGGCTATAAGAGTAGGGGAAGACCAAAGAAACGATGGATGGAAAGTGTGAATGATGATATGGTTAGAAAGGGGGTGACTACCGAGATGACGACTAATAGAGAAGTATGGAAGAAAAAGACATGTTGCGCCGACCCCAAATATATTGGGATAAGGGCAGAAGAATAATGACCTTTACAATCACAAAACTAGAAAGAAACTCAAGTAGGTTGATGAAATGCATGAAATGGTTGGTTGTAGGCGGGCAGCCCTATCGCGTGTTTACGTACAGTGCTGCTGTAGGAAATTATTTCTATAACAGGGCCGAGTCACAATGCTGTACTTATAGTTATAAGAGAGATAATATTACCGTGCCACCAACCATTCTTATTTTCCACGAAAAGTTGTAATAAAAATATAGTTTAAATATAGCTGTATTCACGATTCCCTCCAAAAGTCAATTTTGATCAAAAAACGAATGATCTCTGGAAGAAATCAGCTCAATGATAACTATGCTCACAAAAATATAATTTAGTTATTTTTACTCAAAGTTGATGATTTTTATTATTCATTGATTTGTGTTTAAAATTTCTGTATTAATATTATATTGTAATTGTAACTTACTAGCAACGCCCCGCGGTTTCACCCGCGTAAGTTTCGATCCCGTGCGAAAATATCCTTATCGGGATAAAAAGTGTCCCTGTGTTAATCCAGGAAATGGTCTATCTACGTGCCAATTTTCATCTAAATCTGTTCAACGGTTTACGCGTGATTGAGTATAACAAACATCCAAACCCTTTCACAAACTTTCACATTTATAATATTAGTAGGATTAATATAATCGCTTAATACTTTTTTCTTTGACTGTGTACCACCTCAATATCGTCTGATAAAACGGGATTATAAAGTATATAACTTTTCAGGTGGAAACAAGAACTGAGGGGATCAGTACTAACCTGTTCCACCTTTATAAGTATAAAACCGGCCAAGTGCGTGTCGGGCCACGCACAGTGTAGGGTTCCGTAGTAGTCCGCTATCACAATGTAGGTAGTACGATTCTGTTGTCGTTTATTCTAAATACAAAAAAAAACATATTTTGTTTTTCAATGCAAGTCTTTACCCGTTATAAACAAGCAACTACTTCATCTAAGATGAACTGTCACTTTAAAGGATTAATGCTAAGGATTTTGTATTTGGTACAAAATTATCCAACACCCAAGTTCAACGAATTTACTGCTAAACTAATAAAGTTATCTTAACCGCTGTAGTTTTCCTTTAAAGTTCATGAAATGCACTACTATCGTGAATTTTTCCAAATTTTTCATGCCAGCAGTTAAGGTTTTAGAGGGAGGGACGCCCTTCTGGAACAAAAATTTGCACTTTAAAGTTTCGTCGTCGTCGTCGTCAACGACGAAAACGAAATTTAATATTTAATATTTCGTAAATGGAGCATTAAATCGAAAAATAATTTTAGCAACCCCCAAATCATTTTAGAAGATCTATTCAACGATATCCCACATGATGGGGTAGACGACGAAAAAAATATTCATCCCCACTTCACATGTAGGGGAGCTACCTTAAAAAAAAATATTTTCCAAAAATTTTTTTTAAGGTAGCTTTCTAAGGTAGCACTTTGTCGGTGTAATTGATATAAAGAAAGAAAGAAAGAAAAATGCGTTTATTTATATGTACGTACTACCTACACTAAAAACAAATAAATAAATAGAAACTTTAACACAAAATCGTGTGACTACATTGTACTTCTACTACGAAACGGATTTTCATTTAGAGTAAGGACAATAATATATGCAAAAATGTAAACTGATTGAAATTAAAAGTAAAAATAATAAAATCGTTAAAATTGGTAAAGTTCATAAAATTCATAAAAATAAATTTGACAAAATTGATTGTTTTATATGGCAGATTTATGTCGACTCGAATGTTTTCAAAATCTTTTTGATGACTTAAAAGAAATTCTTTTAATTTCAATTTGAAAGTCGAGGAACTTTTACTGAACTTTATTGGAGGAGGGATATTGTTCCAGCATTTAGTAGCTGCGTAGCGAAAACTGCCTCTAAAAGCCACCGACTTGTGCTGTGGGATGGAAAGCTGTTGAGAACATTTTCTTCCCTCACCGATTCTGTGTCTTCTTGTACACGATAGTTTGTTATATAAGTAAGAAGGGGAGTGAGACTTAATAACACCAAAGAGTAAGTTCGCCATGTGGAGTTTACGTCTAGCTTTCATTTTTAAAATGTTGTGCTCATTGAGGAAAGGCGTAACATGTCCCCGAAAGGGAACATTAAAACAGATACGCACTCCTACAAAATTACAGCTTTCTAGTACTAACGGTCTCTTAGCAAAACCTCGGACAGACAGACAGACGGACTTGACGAAACTATAAGGGTTCCTTGTAGGAACTACGGAACCCTAAAAAGCTCGATCATAGGATTTATTCCGGTCTGATTCCCTGAACCCCCCCTCCACCCCCCGTCCTCGATCCCCTGCAAGTTCGTCTTCTCTGTCTTATCCAGCATATTTTCGCTTTACTGACATTAGTCAAAGTACCACAAAATCACCTGCAACAACCACAAAAACCATTGTCCTTGACTGACTCTTAAAAATGATCCCTACCACAAAGTCACCACCTCATAGGTGGGCCTACACAAGTCTAAACTAACGACAACAGCTTCTTGTAAAACATATCGTTATAGTAGAAACCCGAGCTAAACTGATTAAATAACACCAAATCCGTTTTCGCCTAAACGTAGACAAAACAAAATAAACACTGCCATTGTTTATTAGCTAGTGCAGACGCAGTTAATTAGTAAAACAAATCAAAACAAATATTTGCTTGGTGTGAATATAGTGACGTCATGACGCCTGCTACAAAGGGTGTAGTGACGACAACGAGCGATTAAGTTAAACAAATTGACGCACGCCCGTGAATAGACTGACTAAACCCTCTAATGATATCGCCCACGCCTTCATTATGTAGCTGTATGTAACACTATCGTTTAATCGAGTCTACATCAGACAGAACATCGATGTCGTCAATCGGTTTTTATTCGAGAACCTACCTCATTTATACCGAAATAGATAAGAAGTTTTGCGAAAATAAGTTAAACTGTTGTGTCGTGAGTGACAAAGTATGGCATTTATTACAGTCTTACACCCTACGTGTTTGTTTGCTAATGTATCAGTTCCTGTTATTCCTGTTAAAACTTGTCAAGTTCCAGTGACAATACATTGAGGAAAATACTTGAATAACATAAGGCACATTGTTGAACTATCTACGTAATCTTTATTCTGCAGCTAATATGTAGAGCTAAGGAGGTTTACGCAAAAAACTTTTTTACAAAAAAAAAAAACAACCGACTTTCAAAAAAAACACTACAAAGTGAAAAACAACTTTAATTTCAAAAGTAGGCGTCTTGGTTCCTCATTTTCGACACCCAATTTGTCAGTAAGTGGAAAAAATACAAAGATATTATTGAAGCTAACACAAACACTACCTAAGCAAAGTTCGAAATCGATCTACAATTGCCGGAGATATCGTGTAAAATATTTTTTTTTTAAATACAGGCGTTTTGAGAACCTCCTCCTTTTTGAAGTCGGTTAAAAAACCGATTAATTCATAGTCATCGATTCAAAATAGGTTAATGTTCAGGACACATTTGCCCTAATTCTAAAGACACAGTAGTAGAGTCGTTTCAGCCGATAGACATCCACTGCTGCACATAAGCCTCCCCCAATTTTGGGGGGGGTTTGCCATAATCGCCACGCTTGGCAGGCGGGTTGGCGATCGCAGTATGGTATGATGGTGGAATAAATAGAGAACGCTGCTGCGCATTCTGCGGCTTACCGCAGAATGCGCAGCAGCGTTCTCTATTTAAAAAAAAAAAAAAAAAAAACGCGACGCAAAAGCGCGCGCGCGCGCGTTCGTAAAAGGCGACTAAGGGTCTTAACCCTTAGTCGCCTTTTACGACACCCACGGGAAGTAAGGGGTGGTGCAATTCTTTAAGTCCGGCACCATACAGACACAGTAGTAGAGTAATCATGTTTAATCAGAAAGTGTGTAGAGCCCTCCACTTCACACGCGTGTATTTGCTTACCCATTTCCCAATATTGCTCTGCAGTCGTAAATTATTATTCATACCGGAGACAATTTCTATTTTACGATACAATTTCGTTGTTCGGCAAACAATGGAATATATGTGTTTTATTATCTTTTAGGGACTGACGTAATCCTAACATTTACTGAGCATAATCCGCAGTACCGGCCCACATGAGATTGCAGTTACAGTTTGTAGAGTCAGCCGCGACTCGAGTCGTGACGCTACCATTCACGATAAAGATATAGAGGCCAAAGTTTAGCAGACGTATCACTTTGACTTTTTCTGACAACACTCATTCAGCTGATAAGACGCCATTCAAGAATATCTCGTTTTATGTGATCTAGATCCGTTTCGCAAAAGGGCAACGTCCAATTCTCAAACATCTTACACATCACTTTACAATCACGCATTGTGGGTGTCCCATCATTAATGCAAATTATAACCATTATCTAGATACATCCGGCAAATTGCCAAAGACTATCGGACAAACTACTGCTTATCGAGACCTTTGCCATTACTCCGGTCCATACTTCAAAACACGAGGGCGAAAGTAGGGCCAATATTATTATGTTATTTATGACATCGCATAAATACATAATACAATATATCAAACTCAGATACAGTAGCTGGTTGTGATCAATTTATGATGTTGTAAATAAGCCTGTCAAATATGAACGGAGCTGTTCTATGAGTACTCACTCAGCTTAATGTTTAGAAATCTTAATTAGCTAGCTTTTAATTATCTGGAACGTTTATGCAAATAATATCTTGTGAAACCGTTCAAGTTTGTTTTGACCACCTAAACTAAATTAAAGAAGCTGGCTACCGGTGGTTATAAATCTTACTGTACTTAAAACAAAGTTCAAGTGCGTAAAGACTATAACTTTGTTTGACTTTTGTGATAGTGAACAGTTTTGATGGCCTTCTTAAGTGTTCACGTTGAGAAACGACGTGACAAGCAGTAAGGTCAAAAACCTTCATAAAATATCCTAAGTATTGTATGAATTTATTACTAAAACTGATAATGCACAAGAAGACAAACGATACATTTTAAAGAGAACCACGAATCGATTTACCGTCATATAGTGCATTGCCCTCACTGCAAGTCGATGCTCCAGATGTGATGCAGATAATAATTTATTACTGCATTTCATTGTCATCCGACGATAAAGTCATCTTGTTGCAGATAAAAGTTCCAAAAGTTTATAACACAGGTGACTTTGAGATACCTCACCTAAGTAGGTATGTACCTACCGAATATTTATTGCTACATTTTATTCAAATGTGGCATTGTGAAGATTACGTTATTGAAACCGACCGGTGATTTCAACTTTAATATGCCCACGGCTCTCGCATTAAAACTGCCTGTTTAAAGTCACCAAATAAAACGGAGTGATAAATCTCACTTGCATTCCTACATAAACATCTTCACAAAAATGAAACTGTATAAATATTTAATTCTTCAACAAGTAATATGCTGTCAAAGATTAATGACTCAAATATTCAGTTTTTCTTTGGCAATGCCGTAACCGTTATGCACACAAAACGACCCAGATAAGCGTTATTGATTTTGAGTAACAAAAGTTTCTTTCTGTTCCCTTTGCGGCACGGCGCTAAGTGGCAACCCATCGAGCACTGCCAGGGATGGCACATTCCCCAGATAAGATAGCGCGCCTTCCCGAAGCTCCCCCGCGCCGCATTGCAATCCGCTCAGTCATCTAGTCGTGAGCACTGTTTGCCACGCCGGTGGTGCATCCGGCCTTATTGCTTAAACGACTAATTTACACCAGAACATGATCAGTTTTCGTCGATTCAGTAACATTGACGTCTCTTTAGTAACCGGATGCATTATTTGAAATTCATAGGTATCTGGCAACGTGTGAGAATTTTCAGAATCATTATTCCGGCGAACAAGGGCTTTCTTATTAAAGGACTAGTCCCAAAGATCAGCCTTGAGATCAATAATTATATTATGAATAGTGGATCCTTCCTTGCGCGCTCTGAAACACCGAGGTTCAGTGCAGGTCTATAAAGATAACCGATGCAGCTGGTTGAACTCGTAAAACGACACAAACGAAGCGTTTGTGCGACCAAGTTTTATTACTCCATAATAATGAACGAGTTTATTCAATTATCGATACCGAGAACGAATGTCGCGGGATGAGTGATTTACGTCGCGTTTGTTGGTCACTACTGTGCGATGATCTCAATATCGCCGTCTGTATGAGAATGAGCGCTTGATGATCAGTCGTCACTTCATCGGTGTGTATATTAATTACAATTACACAGACCAAAACTGAAGCAGCAACATAGCAACGGGAACAAAAGCCAGACGCAACAGGGGGCCTAAAAAGGCCACTTCGGCAGAATCAGAAAAAGATAACAGAATAGCACCACCCCATACTTCCCGTGGGTGTCGTAAAAGGCGACTAAGGGTCGTACCGGCGAATGGGCAGCAGCGTTCTCTATGCATTCCACCACCATACTATACTGCGATCGCCAACCCGCCTGCCAAGCGTGGCGATTATGGCAAACTCCCCTCTTGGGGGTGGCCTATGTCCAGCAGTGGACGTCTTTCGGCTGAAATAATGATGATGTTAAAAAGATAACATAATGGACAGTTAACCGTTAAGTTATTCGTATCAAATCCCATTGGTGAAGCATTTTTCAGTTATTTTTTTATCTGTGCTAAAATACCAATCAATCCGATCCAAATCCAATCCCAATCTCTTTGCTTATATCTACGTAGTGCAGCGAAAAAAAGAAAAACACGGACTGTCTTCGCCATATTACGATTCATAATGTTATCCTTTTATGATTCTCCAAAGTGGCCTTTTTAGGCCCCCAGATCTAAGCCCAAGTACGCACGGGTGCGTGTTTTTCCCGCAGCGATTTTATTTTCGCGCACTGGATATTCAACTCACTGCTTAGCGCAGAGGGTAGAAAATCCTACAGTGTGTTTTTTTTGACGCGCTGGGATGCGCTCTGTTGGATTCTCAATGCTCGGCTCAACACCGAGAGTCGCTAATCCAGTGCGCGAAAAAGTCCCGCCGCGATATTTTTACATCCGTGCGAACGTGGGCTTAGAATCGAATTAACTAATTGGAAAGGTTTCGTCGCCAGTCAATTGCTGCTGTCGAGCTTATTCGTATTTATCACTGAGTATATACGGGCATGAAATTGAGCGTTCTATAGTAAGAAAGAAAGAAAGAAAGAAAAAAATAAAGTTAAAGTTTATAGCTCACATTTACTGTAGATAGATAATCAGGGAAAGAAAACAAGGTCCCATTTATTGAGGCTTCCTGACGGATTGGTTACGAAAATACAATTCTATGGCGTATATGAAAGTAAATAAAATAAAAATAATT
The DNA here is from genome assembly GCA_916614155.1 of Mesoligia furuncula. Classification (NCBI taxonomy): domain Eukaryota; kingdom Metazoa; phylum Arthropoda; class Insecta; order Lepidoptera; family Noctuidae; genus Mesoligia; species Mesoligia furuncula. Next base: position 11,686,187 of record OU744803.1, on the reverse strand, counting down.
TTTTTTCAATACTTATACCTAACAAAAATACTTTTTTTTAATTTCCTATCGGTTAATCTCCTAAACGGCTGGACCGATTCTGACGGGTCTTTCACTGGCAGATTGCTGATGTTATAATGAGTAACGTAGTTAAGAACTTTTATTGCAGAAAAAGAAAGAAAATCAAAAGGTGTTAATGTCACGCGAACAAAGTCGTGGGCAGCAACTAGTATTCAATAAAATTAAATATAGAGAATACAAACTTTGTGAATATGAATCTAACTGTTAAGCCTCCTCTAACTGTTAACAACGAAATGTGAATTCTATCTAACTTCATAATTTTTGTTCGACGATATATTTCTACGTACCTATAGGCAGCGAGTGCCCGCGAATAGTCGTGTGAACCTCATCCAATTCCCATGGGTCGCCGCTGAAACTCTAGCCATAGACTACTTCATTAAGAGTTAGACTTGCGCCGTCACTGGTTGCATAGTGCCCGAATTAACGTTTGGTACCCGACTACGGCAGAGCATAAAGGAGGTTATGATTTTGACCGGTATGTATATGTATGTTTGTAGGTATGTTCATCTGTTCCCTCATAACTTCTAAACTGCTTGTCATAATTTGACAAATGAGGTAGAGTTGGAAGCGACTTGATCGTCCGCTGGTTATAGGCTATGTGACGTCACGTTAAATTAAATATGGCGTCATGACCTAAAAAAAAATATTTTTCTGCATGCCGTGTTGTATGTGACGTCACGTTAAATTGAATATGGCGGACATAAAGTCATGACCTAAAAAAAAAATGTTTTTAATCTTGCCGTGTTGTCAGCTGTTGCTGACGGCTTTGCTTGCATACACCCAATAATTAGAAATAATTTCTATAAAATCACGCCTCAGCCAAACATATTTATGTATACCTAAGTTTGGTAAATTACCTAGGTAAGTACATGTAAAAAAATAAAACCTATACAAAAAAATTTAAAGCGACTCTGCAAATACTATAGGTACTTATCACGAAATTATATAACCTTAAAATAATTCAAATAAAAAATAAGTTCAAAAACTAAACCCCGACCACTGAAAAATCACGCTCTAAAAAGTAGGAAAAATATTAAGTTTAAAACTAAAACCCGACTACTGAAAAGGATGAAACAAGAAAGTACCTTCCCGTGGTCGCATGCCGCTGTGCCTACTAACATATTTATAAGCTAATGGTAGCATGCGACAGAGATTAAAACAGAAGATGAACACTAGCGGGGGATCCAGGGCGGGGTGGAGAGGATGTTCAGGCGATCAGACCGACATAAATCGAACACGGGAAGGTTCTTTCGAAAAAAAATCAGCTGCTCTGTTCCCTAGATTTATGTTCGTTATATAACTCGTCAAAATGTAGGTTTTTTTTTCGCGAATTCAGGTTTGGTCCCATAGCAAAAGTTGTTCATAGTGATCAGTACAATAATGACCTCTTAAGAGGTTGTTGGTGTTTTTCCAATAACCCTGTATTATGTAGATTATCGATCATGAATTTATTACGATAAAATCAAAAGGTAGTTTGTTATGAATCGACAATAGCCATCTTGTCTCTCAATCTTACCCCCTTCCTAATAAACGGATTACCTATATCAGGGGGCCTAAAAAGGCCACTTTGGCAGAATCAAAAAAGGATGTCATTAATACGGCGAAGACAGTCCGTGTTTTTCTTTTTTTCGCTGCACTACGTAGGTATAAGCAAAGAGATTAGGATTGGATTGATTGATATTTTAACAAAGACAAAAAAAATAACTGAAAAATCATTCACCAATGGGATTTGATGCGATTAACTTAACAGTTAACTGTCGATTATAATTCACAATGTTATCCTTTTATGATTCTCCAAAGGGCCTTATTAGGCCCTCAGATGAATAGTTACACACCGATTTCTCTCTTTCAGTCGTCAGTAATTTGACTTTCGAAAGAAGACAAAGCGTTGTGTAACTCTATAAAGACGCTATACAATGTTTATTAGTAAGGAGTAAGTGTTTTCAGAAATCATGAAACCTAACGGAATCAAGAAAATCTTAAGATCGGTAAAATACTTTTATTTTGTTAGCCTTCAGTGTCCCACTGCTGGACAATTAAAGGCCTTCCCGAAATCCTTTCCGGAACTTTTTCCCGCGCCACTTCGAGCCAGCCCTCGCTGTACGCGTCCAGGTCATCTCGCCATTTTTTTCTGGGCCAGCCTCGGCGGCGCCGTCCATCATCAGGCACTCGGATATCTATGTCAGGCACCCATTGTGTGGAAACATTCGCCCAGTGGTCATCGTGCATGCGGTTGACGTGAAATAACTTAGATTAGGTCAATCGTGAACATGATTTGGTTTTACTGTGCAGTTTAATTAAGAAAACATTTTCTTTAGATATAGTGTTTAATAATAATTAAGGGGCTTGTAGCTAAGTAATAACAGCTACACGGGTCGATCAATCAGGTTAAGCTACGCTTGCCGCGGTTGTTCCGTGGATGGGTGACCATACCAAGACCCCCTCCGTGCCTCGAAAAGCACGTGAAGCTGTTCGTCCCGGCTGGCATTCGTCGATCTTTGACAGTCGTTACGGGTCGTGAGAAGCCCGAAATTCTGACAACCAGTCTTACCAAGGGGTATCGTATTACCCAGTAACTAGGTTGTGAAGGTCAGTTAGGCAGTCGCTCCATCTAAAATACTGGTAATCAGCTGCATCTGGTTAGACTGGAAGTCGACCCCAACATAGTAGGGAAAAGGCTAGGCAGATGATGATTTCCTTTAGATATAAATCGTCCGTTCAATAAGTACTTAATCGACCCACTAAAAGTAATCCTTTGTGTTATCTTGATTCGATTCCATTTGATTGTTCAATGTCTCTTTTAACAGCATTCTTTCCCATAGTAAAAACATGATGGTATATAGCACATGCACGATTTAACTACGCAGTTAAAGTAAACCCGTAGTACCTATACCCTCGCAAAATAATTATAAGTACAACAGGCCCGTTTTATTGTCCGCAGTAAAATTGTTTGTTTTATGCTAACATCAATCAAAATCGTAGAGGAGCGGAGAAACGCGTAAACGGGCTTATAACATGAACCTATAATGAATACCTACTGATACATACCTACCATATCCTCTTATGGTTGTACAGAGCAAATTAAATTTTCTAATTACATGAAACCCGTAAATATAATATTGCGTGTTGTATTTTATGTTGTTTATGCAAGTTAATTAATATAAGCAATTAGTAATGGTAATAGCATGTTTATGGACTGATATTTCCTGCAGGTTCGCTAGATAAGTAGGCATGTCGTTTTAGTAAACAATTACCATATATTTATTTAAAGTCGTATTATTTCGACATTGTGTTCACTATCTAATCTTGCAAGAGCTTGAAGTTTCTTGGATATAAATAAATATAAAAGCTAAAAACAAGATCCAGAGACACCATTCCTTATACCAAGATTCAATGATTCTGTGTGGATGTTTGTTCAATCGAAAGTTTCAGTTTTTAATTCCATAAAAATAATGACGTTTCAGATCATAGAGACAATCGTGTAGGTACCTACCTAGTATCCTGTTTACCTTTATGTCACCTATTTGTTTGTCTGTGGTGTCTGTTTGTTTACATTTTTAATTATTACCAACAAAGGCTAGTATTCATTTTATACTGAAGAAGAACCAATATCCTTAAAACTGAACACGAGCAATTAATTTTGTTCAAATCCCTAAAAGCAAAAAAAATCTAATCTGTTTAGTTTCAGTTGAACCGTGAATGAATCGCGGCGATAATGTATTTGTCACGTCTGGGGTATTAATAGAGCGAACACTCATCATCCTAATGGAAACTCATTGAGTGGAGTCGGCCAGCCGTCGCCGCCGTATCGCGCTCCTTCCCAGAACGACGCTGACGTGAGCTTACCAGAGCTTCTGGGCGTCCCGAGAACAGAGATAACTGTGGAGTCGTTGTTATCTGAATATTGTCCGGTAGGACGTTAATTTACATAGTATTTATTTTTTCGGGTACATTTTTAGTAGACTTAAATTGAGGGCAGTGGTGGCCCATTGGTAATGGCCCCGACTTACGAATTGAAGGTCGTGGGTTCGAACCTAGGTAGGTGGTTTACTTTGTGTAAATAATTTCATCACCACTGCTCTCAAAACGGTAAAGGAAAACATCGTGAGGAAACCGGCAAGTTCTAGAACCAAAAAATCAAAAACATGTGACATCTACCAACCCGCACTGGGCTCGCGTGGTACATTATATCAGCCCACTCCCTCTCGAAGAAAGGAGTCCTGTGTCCCAGCAGCGGGATTTATATAGGCTCATTAGTTATTAAATAGAAATATAGCTGTAGGTACAGTAAAAGCTTAGGTGAAAAGCCAATTTCTTTCGAACTTTGTGCTAACATAGTGCGGCGCATTAGGTCGAAAAATCAAAATTATATACAATCATTTGCTTGTACTATGTATAGTAATAGAAATATCATGGTGGTTTCGCCGGGAAGGATACTCCGCAGCGCAACCACTTTCATTAAAAGTTTACTAACTAGAGATATAGACTTTTTTTTAATAGGACTAGAATTTTATAGACATTCCTTAGAATTCTTCATGTAACTTATACTTGTTACAGCAAAGGTGGTTCCGCCAGGGAGCATGACGTAAGTAAACGATAAACATGCTTTTTAATAACATTGAATTTACCAAGCCTTTGATTACCTAGCAAAAATAAAGAAACAATAAAATTAACAAAAAGCTCTACACATCACAATCTCCATTAATTTTCTTTTATCTTTATGAGCTTAAACAATTTGTTCGGTGATCCATCCTTGAGTAATACCCTTGGAGCTATTACAGCTCATTAAGTTACATTATTAACTATTACCTATCTTACATAACTACTCAGTACCTACAAACTACGCATAAGTAGGTAGCTAGCTAAGAAATAATGTGAAATGTCGGGTAGTTCGTGCGGACTGAAAACACAAGACGGAGTATTATTCTAGCGACTATTAATAGACTGCACAAAGCCTTCAAGCGTATAAGTGCTTATTCGATTGATTAATTAATTAATTGATTGATTAAGTTTTTAATTAATGTGTTATTTTAATGTGAATATCATAACCAACAGCTGGAAAGCTTCCACTACCGACGATCGCGATAATAACGCTGAACTATGATTGATACTGCAATGTGATATGATGTGACTAGCACTTAGACGTCATATCATGGAAGGATGTAGTCTACTGCGTAGAGTCACAAAATACAGATACTACAGAAGGCAATCTACATACAAAGTGCGCTCGAGCAACGCACACACAGACACCGCTCACGGACTCGTTATCTCAGACGGGTTGGGAGTAGTGCGAGCGCGGGTGCCATCCGCTTGAGACACGCGTCTGTGAAGTGCAAAAATGGAGCTTAGGCTCGATTTATATAATAGTTTCCTATTTTGAATCAGTATAAACGAAGTAACTTTTTTGTAAGGTAAATTCACGCCACCAACTATTACGTACCTAAGTTGAAAACATGATTTTTTGTTTGTGTAGATATTGTGTTGTTTTTAGTGTCAACTGGGTAATCCGTTTTGAAGTTATTAGGGATTTTCGATAGTAAAAATTGACAAATGTAAAATTTTATATGTTTTTGTTCTGTAAACTTTTTGTATTAATACTATGTTTATTGTTTTGTTTTAATATTGTAGAATAAGCTTAAAAATAAATCAAACAGCTATTTAGATACGAGTGCCACTACCACGATAGTTTTTTGTGCATAAGCCAAAGTTGACAACCCTAGCGCGACCACCGAGCGAAGGCATGAAAAGTGAAGTACATACATGAGATTGACTTCTGTACTATCTGTATTGTGTGGTAGAGTCCTGCGTCAGAAGGAGATCGTATTAGGACGAAATGTGGATGACACATATGACTGACTATAGGTCGCGAACACTGGCGGTGGAACACTTTTCAACCTTATAACTATGGTTATAAAGGTGAAAAGTGGTCAAACGCCATTGTCCGGTGTTGTATAACCTATATGCCATCAAAAACAAAACTTGTAAAAAAAACCAAGTCTCGCAAATCAGTTCTTCTACCATAAAAAGTTGTGAGATCCATGTTATACCAAGTCGGTTAATTTATTCAGTCCCTACTTAAGCGACCTTCTGTCTTAAGTTATTACGTAATTAGCTAACCTAACAACATCTTGTAGTGACCATATCAATATTAAAAATCTTTTATGTTTAAAATACATAGATTGACTTGGCCATCGCATGAAAACACAATGTATCTCACAGTGCGATTGCCAAGTCAATCTATGTATTTTGAACTGAGTTGCGAGACTTGGTTTTTTTTACAAGTTTGTTTTGATGGCATCTCACTTCTTTTTGTAGATTGTCCTAGTTTTTTTCCTTTCCGGTACCCTTTTAACTTTTTTTTTTAACCTAATCCGTTGACCATTTTACAAGTTACCTTTGAACATCTAGGTACATTCAATTATACACTAGCTTCCGCTCGCTGCTTCGCCCGCGAGGTATGTCGATAAAAACTATCCCAAGTCCTTTCCCGGGATGCAATCTATCTCTCTGCCAAATTTTATCGAAATCCGTTCAATGGTTTAGGCGTGAAAAGGTAACATACAGACAGTCGGACAGAGTTACTTTCGAATTTATAATATTAGTATGGATAATTGTTATTTTCCTCGCTAGAGAGCTCCGATAAACGCGTGCGATCGCTGCTAATCATAAAGTGCTATAGACATTTACACTCCAAGGCGGAGTCGTCTATGAATTTCCACTTGAACATGTTTTCCTTGCTTCGGCCAACCTGGGTGCGGAGTCTGTTTAAAGACTTCCAGGTAACCCAAAGGAAACTCATGTCCAGGTGGGAGGTCAGCGGGAGAGACGAACGGTTTGGGTAAGAAAGGACTGTCTCGCCACAACTTCAGTCTCTCTTGTGATGGTTCGCCAGTGATTGGAACGACACACTTTAAAAAACTGTTTCGACTTTTCAGCCTTTGTGGCACAAGGATGTTGTCGTGCAAAGGGTTTTGTGTGTCGGAGACCATTTTGGCTCTTTCGCTGGAGCTGCCACCGCTCTGCGAGGCACTGGTGGCGCTATTCCTGCTAGTGGATACAGCATTTGTACCGGGGTTGGTTTTAGCCAGCCAGTGATGATCCGGCACGTTTCATTCAAAGCTGTATCCACCAGCTTTGCATGAGCAGAACGGCTCCACATGGGGCACGCGAATTCACCCGCAGAAAAAGATAGCGCCAGTCCAGTAGTCTGCTTGATATTCTTGCAGTTTTTGCTAATTATGTTAAAGACCTGTCCAGGGTAACACCAAGATATTTAGGGGAGTTGCTGTTCTCGATGGACACCCCACCCCAAACGATGAGAGGTCGTGACTACTTAACCGGACTATCCTGTGGTTGCCTTAAGTAAACTCACCAGCGCTACCGCTATGTCCCTACATTTTAAATCTGTAATATCTTCGAAAATATTCATTTAAATTACATGCTGTAAGAGCCAAATTGATCTATATTAAATGCACAATATGTTTAAGGTACTTGTATGGATAAGGATTAATGCTGTATTGCTTAAAATCGCTTCGTAAATAAGCCATTATTTCTCGTAAAAAGTAAAGGATAAAAAATGGTTATTGTGGGTTATCCCTAAGAGATAGACATATACCATCTTGGACTTTTTTGTAGACCTTTTTAAGGTGTACAATACTGTAGTACATTATTTTGATCTATCTCGTAGGGTTCACCTAGCTTTTGCAATATAAGCGCAAAAAATGTGTTTATGTACGACATCACATTAGAAACCTCTAAAATTATTATCTGTGTTTCTCTACTATATTATGCATGTATTATACATATAAAATCGTATCAAAATCCGTTGCGCAGTTTTAAAGATCTAAGCATACATGCGGACAGACAGACAGCGGGAAGCTACTTTGTTTTATACCATGCAGTGATAAACAGGTACACTGGTTCATTAACTGCAAATGTAACTTTGTAATACTATATATTTATATGGGATTACAAAGTTATTTATGCAGTTGGTGTATCTAGAAAACTGGAACGAAATTTCAAAATATTTTAGTTTTTCCTTGCTATATACACTAAACACTAATTGTATTCTAAATTTGAAGCTTCTATGTCTGCTAGAAGTGCCTTAGAGTTTTGATGATCGGTCAGTCAGTCAGTCAGTCAGTCAGTCAGTGAGTGACAAAATTAAGAAACGTTGACTAGTTATAATTCTTAAACTACTGGTTCAAATTGAATGAAATTTGAAATATACCATGTTTATACAATGCCTGCTTGATTACTGAAAATTCAGGTTTCCAGTTTTATCCACAACGAAGTTATAGGGTGTCGAAAATGGCCTGAACTGCTTCGAGAAAAGGATGGTACGGCCGTGCCTTTTGCTTTTTGCTCGAATTGGTGGGGGCACTTCCGTGCCCCCAGACAAGTAGATATTTACTTGCAAGCCATCGGCGCACTGGATATTCCTTATGCTAAATTCGGTGATATAGTCATCTACTAATAGACCTGGTACAGAAAATGATTTACCTACAATCAGCAAATAAAGGAGAACATCGTGAGGTACCATATCCTAGAACAGAAAATTCGAAGACATGTGACATCTACTAACCAGCACTGGGCCGGTGCCCAAGGTGCCCCCGGTGCTGGGTGCGTTGAGGATGACTGCCCACTCCCTCACACTGAGAGAGCTGTCCCAGCAGTGGGAAAATTATAGGCTGGATATGCAAGCAGCAAAAAAAGTAGGATTACACACTTTCGAAGAGAGGTATTAAACCTATATAATGTGTGTTGTATTTTAGTCAAGAGTCTAAGGTTTTTGTCTCCCATCATCATCTTCTGCCTAGCCTTTTCCGAAGCGTCTGATACTTCTCAATATTTTCGATAGACCGCCTAACTAAGTATTGTACCGATACATTCCTTCTCTGAGATTGTACCCATTGTACCTTATCATTGTCTGTTAGCTCTCAAAGTCAACAGAGGGGACTGGAATCTTAACGGTATTCGTAAGCTGTAAATAAGCTGCCTTATACTTGCGCATCTTTACAATCGCAATCGGTACCTACAGGTGAGCAACGCCACACACCACAGTCTTAAATAAAAGGTAGGTTGGTAGTGGTACCTATATTAGACAATGATACATGATAAGCAAAGGCCCGCATAGGCCTCTGCTCCTTCGGCTCATGGCTGCGCCACAACACCACTGTCGGTCCCAGACACCTTTAATAGACTGCTGATTGCAGCAGTCTATTCAGCCTATTGAGGCTGAATTAAATGATTGATTTGATAAGCAATATAAGCTAGAAGCTAACCCTTATAGCCACATGCTGCACAGTTGCAAGCTTTCTTTCAGCATCAACTGCAATTGATAAGGTGCCTATAGGTAGGTATTGGTAAGGTAGGTAGGTATAGGTAAGGTGCTGCTACCAGCATGAAGCTGCGGACTTCCCTCTGTCTTGAATTGAACCAGAAGGCCAAATCTCGTACTTACCGTTCTTAATAATACGGGAATGGTCCCTGGGTTCCATTGGGCTTGTCTATGGACAAGTAAAGAAGTTTTCATTCTAATGTCCTAAAGTCACACCCGCACTGATAAATTTGAACTGCATTATTAGCCGTGTAAACAAAAGTGGAGATTACCATTCATGGCAATTCAGATTTCGTTATGGTGAATCACCCTGAGCCAGTCAGGCGCCTACTACAGACTCCGGCGAACCGAGGCTTAACTATTACGCATTGGCCATAAATTTAGACACTTTTGGACTATGAATAGCCATTATCAAACGGTTGCCTACATGCACATAAAAGGCTAATATTTATAGAATTCTAACTACTTACAATAATAACCGCGGATGCTTCATATTTCAACGGTACCTATGTATTTGTTTCTTTTTCCTCGTATTAGAAGCGGAATATAATTAGCAGGAATTTTGGTTCGTTATAAATAATTCCATTAATAAATATATGTAGGTGGTAGGTTTGTATAATTATTAATAACATTTAAACGGATAATTTTAGACTTTGACTTGCAAACAATCACTTCAGCGAATTATTGTTTGATTGTATCCAAGTAGGTACCACCAATACATAATTACATTTGCATATCCTTAGGTAGGTACAAAATACCTAATTGAATAATATTACTAGATATATTTTAAGTCATAGAAATAAAACTAAAAGATTCGACTTTACTCCGTGACTGTACTAATGATGAAATTGGGCAGTGGGTCCAGTCGACCTATTCAAAATGTGATTAAGTTGAGTGATCCCGTGGGTCCAGTTCGAGTGGTTCCAGTTGACCAAAGACTCATACCTCGTTAGTTCCGTTATAATTGTAAGTAGGAGGTACTTGCTGGCGATGGGGTGGCTTATTTATGATTTACTAGCAGTGTCCCGCGGTTTTACCCGCATAAGTCTCAATCCCGTGGGAATATCGGAATTAAAAGTATCCTTTGTGTTAACCCAAGGTATCAGCTACCGCCATACCAAATTTTATCAACATTAGTCGAGCCGTTTGTGCGTGAAGAAATAACAAACATACAAACACACCCAGAAACTTTCGCCTTTATAATATTAGTGTGACTAGCTGCGCCCCGCGGTTTCACCCGCATAAGTCTCGATCCCGTGGTCACATCGGGATAAAAAGTAGCCTATGTATTAATCCAGGGTGTCAGCTACCTCCATACCAAATTTTATCAAAATTGGTCCAGCCGTTTGTGCGTGAAGAAGTAACAAACATACAAACACACTCAGAAACTTTCGTCATAATGTGAAGTAAGTAGGTAAGAAAGAAAGAAAACGGAAAAAGGAAGATACGGAAGAGAAAGACTTGCTGCGCCCATATATCTATACTAATATTATAAAGAGGTATTTGTTTGTTTTATTGTGTGTTAGTGTATACACACTAACACTAAAGGAATTCTTCAAATCCGGCTGGTTGTTCCAGAGATTACCCCCTACATATACATGTACATCTCTGGAACAACCAGCCGGATTTGAAAAATTCCTTTTCATTTGATAGCCAAATTCTTGTAGGCTATATTAACATCACGCTATGACACTTAGGAGCCGTGCAAAAAGAAAAGTCAGAACGAACGCTAAGCGAAAACGAAGTAATAGTGCGGACAGGCGATGCGACTCGACGGGGTGAGTCGGGGGAATAAGAAATTTCACACGGACGAAGTCGCGGGGAGAAGTTAGTCCCAAATAAATTAGGATTGCGGCAGGCGAATCATAGGTAGGTACGGTCAGAAGTAAATTGGCACTGGTACCTAACTTTACGTTTGTTATCGAAAATATGCGATAAATTACTTTTCAGCTTTTATGTTATGAAAGTTTCCATTATCTGAATTTTACATCTGGGGGCCTGAAAAGGCCACTTTGGCAGAATCATAAAAGGATAACATAATGGACAGGTTAATCGTATCAAGTCCCATTGGTGAAGCATTTTTAGTTATTTTTTTTTGTCTGTGCTAAAATACCAATCAATCCGATCCAAATTCAATCCCAATCTGTTGATTATACCTACGTAGTGTAGCGAAAAAAAAAACACGGACTGTCTTAGCCATATTACGATTCATAATGTTATCCTTTTGTGATTCTCCAAAGTGGGCTTTTTAGGCCCCCTGTTCCAATGTTTTTTAAATATTTTGCACAGGACTAGGTACCCATGCATCTGATCGGAAATCCGGTATTCTATCCTAGAGATACCCGTAGGTAGTACCTACCTATCACCAACAAAAATATACAGGACCAGGACAGGAGGAAATTGTGGTTCTCAAATTAAAGATCTTTTTCACTGTGTAGTGTTTTTAGAGTTCCGTGTACACACGGCTACACATCAAAGCTATACAAATCCAGTATAAGCTGTGTTCTGATTGTACGAAAAACCTATACAATACGAGCTCAGCTAAAACTGGAAATGTCGTCGTATGTACCTCAAAAGGAAAAAACCCTAATAGGTATCTACGTAAAAGAAAGAACCCTTATACTCGTAGGATCACTTCGTTGTTCGTCCGGCCGTCCGTCTGTCTGTCTTTCAAGATCGTTTACCTCAGGAACGTGTGAATTTGAAAGAAAAAACTTGTGAACTTGAAATTAATTTCAAGTTGAAATTAATATCAAATACGTAGGTCTACGGTCCAAATTAATCTTCTATGTCAACGCATTAAAAAATACGCCCATTTATGCGACATATTTTTATAGGTAGCTAAGTATGTCTTTCAAGATTGTTTTTCTCAGGAACGTGTGCCGGTGTCAAGTTGAAATTAATATCAAATACGTAGGTCTACGGTCCAAATTAAGCTTCTAAGTCAACGCAATAAAAAATACGGCCATTTATGCGACATATTTTCTTAGGTACCTCACACTCCCCGCCTCCCCGAAGGTCGAGTGCCTTTTGAAGGTTTCCCCCGACGACAAATAAATCAAAACCTACAGTGTAGGGGAGACCGAGGGGATTTGAAACAAAGGTGATTTGAAACAGTACCGATTTCTTCGAACTTAAAATCGTTAGCGAGTTGGCAACGTCGCTTTTCAATCCCTTCCCTCCGCCCGCTGACATGTCAGTTCGCGTCGAGAACGTAAGTCGCGCGGTTGTGGAGTTCTGTGCCCCATGTGAGAAAAATCGTGAAAAGTAAGTTTTTAACGTTTTTTTACGATGTCTATATTTTGATAAAGTTCTTGTATTATGGCTTAAATTATATATATTTCGAAAGATCATTAACTAAATTTTTATTATACATATTTGGTACAGTTGATTTCTGTGTATTTGTTTCTTTATGGTGCATTTAATGAATATTGGGAGGTTTTTTCGTACTGAGGAGATTTGAAACAGGTTGTTTCAACTCTCCTTGTTTTCATTTTTATATCAGATAATAACGGACACATTTTTTTTGTTGGTTTAATTTGTTTAATTGGTTTCAGTATGCCTACTGATTATAAGAGAAAAACGGACAGAGGTATGGCGAGTCGCGAAATGTGATATCTGAGGTAATTAATACTATCACGATTCCTTCAACCTCTGAATCCGCTGTTCCCTCAACAGTCCTTATACCCCATATAATTCCTGTAGCATCTACATCACGAGACACATCAGTTAGTGTGATAGCTATTCCATTCTCACCTGAAACTCTTATACCCTTGCCAAAGGCTCCACCAAGGCAAGGAAATCAAACAAATAGACGCAAAGTGAAATCCGCTATCTTAACCGACACTCCCGTAAAGAATGAACTAGCTGCAATCGAAGCAGCTAGAACGGCTAAGAAAAAGGTAAAAAATCTAACTTTGAAGAAACAAAAACAAAAAAAAAGATCAAAACCAGGCACAAAAACTAAAAAGACCAAGGTGGTCAAGAAACAAAGAGGAAATGAAGACAGTGAAGATGAAGAAGAAGAATCCTTTTGCCTTTGTTGTTTTGAGCCATTTTCAAATAGCAGAGCCAAAGAAAAATGGGTGCAAAGTCTGGAATGTAAAAACTGGGCTCATGAGGCTTGCACTGGTGGAGAACTTTCTTATGTTTGCCACAATTGCTTGTCAGACTGAAGTTTTTTATATTCATTTTTTTTATGTTTTTGACATTTGTGATATTATTGTTACTTAAATATTTGAAGACATATTGATTAAGACTGATTGTAATTTTTAAGAAACGACTGAGAGTTAATAATTATTTTATGTTAAAGATTTAGAATTTATACTTATAATTTAAACTTATAATTTTTTCGTTAAACAAAATGTAAAACATTTTGAAAACAAGTACTTTTAATTACTTTGGAGTTGATTATTTTAACAAAATACTAATTAAAAAAGTTTTATTCCACTTGAACAGTTTTATTTTATTAAATACTTTTAAATTATATCATTATTTTTAATTTACAGCCCTTGATACTACTCAAAAATCATATGGTTTAACTCTCCTCGACCCCTGTTTCATCTTACCTCGGTATGAGGGGAATTGAAACAAGTTCACTTGTAACGGTTAAGTCGATTTTTCACCACATTATTTAACGTTTACAATTTATTTAAGTTAGTCATTCGCAAGTGTAAAGAATGACCTATCGATTGGTACTAATATCATACGGTTTCTGTCAATAGTATTTGGTGTATGAAACATAATGTCAAAATTGTTTCAACTCCCCTCGGTCTCCCCTACTTCCCGTTGACCTAGAATCATGGAATTTGGCAAAAAGCAAGGCCTCACAACACAAGTAAAACAAAAAGTTCGAAAATCGTTAAATTGTAGTTTTATCACATAATTCACATAACTTTTTTTTGCAAATACACACTTACATTTGCAGTTGGAAAATTGACCGTGACGTTTGGAGAGCACTTTATCTAGGGGCATGGTAGTACCCCCGCCAAGACGAGACAAGCGAAGCGCAAGGGCACTGCCTACCTTTTCTCGAAGCACTTCGTCATTTTTTGAACCCTCATCTTGGGTTTGGATAATACCAGATAAACAAAATTCGCGGGATTATGTCACTATTGACTTATTAAATATATAAAGTTTCAATTGCTAAACTGTTATATTTACTTTAGATTTTATTGATATCTAAAAAAAACCGATTTGGTCACTGACTCACTGATGATCATCAAAATTCTTAGGGTACTTCCTGAAGTCCTAGAGAGCTATTTGGTATGTAAGGTAGTATTAGTACACAAAAACAAAAAAACCGGGCAAGAGCGAGTGGACTCGCGCACCGAGGGTTCCGTAACATCCGGGTTTATGCACACTACCCTTGGAATACCAGGAGAACTCCGCAACAATTAACATCCCTGCATCGGGAAAAGCAATATTTTGTAAAAGGCGATGGGGAAGTTGACATTAGGCTATTGTAACTTAGATACCTACATTATAAACAGACCCACTAAAAAGCGAGAAATAAAAACTTTTTAACAAAAAAAAACCTACTTCCAAAAAATAACTTTAATTTCGGAAGTCGATGGCAAAAACTAAAATACAGATCCAAAGACACCGACTTCCGAAATTAAAGTTATTTTTCACTTTGTAGTGCTTTTTTGGAAGTCGGTTTTTTTTTTGTTAAAAAGTTTTTTTTTTAAACATACTTTGCTATCACTCTTTCTTTTGAGGTATTGTTTACACAGATGTCTCAACAACTCTTGGAATTAGAATAAATTAAAAAAGTCATAGGTAAGTAGGTACCTACTCAATTTGCTTTGTACATACTTTTGTACACCAAAGCAAATTGAGTATGAAAATTTTTATTTTAAATATACCAACAAAACAAATGGGTATTGGTAGACCGCGAAATTCAAATTTTCTTACGTTTTTTGCAATTTTCAGGTCTGTGTCAGGTTGTATCTTGATCAAAATATGATTCGCGACAATAACAGGTACATATTTAGAAAAGAAAAAAGAAAATTTGAATTTCGCGGCCTACCACACACCGCATTATATTGTAGTCTTTGCACTACCCATTCACCTGCAACCATTCAACATGCACAGTACATTATTTTATAATGAATTGTGCATGTTCAAAATGTTGACCGCGGTTTCTAAAGTAAGCGCGGGCCCATCTTTACAAAAACATTACATTAAACAAACATTAATTTAAGTGAGTAAATTAATGTTTTTGTTTTCTCTACGCCCAATTTGCTAAATTTGTAAAACATAATCTTTTATACCTAACAGATCTAACATTTCTGATGCGCCACAAAAAACTTAAAACTTGTGATGCTACTAGGTATAGATGCACATGCACATTCGTAAGGCTCAGGCTCACCCTGTCTAAGAACCATTGATGCAATTTGAATAACAGTATCGTAGTTGCGCTCTAGAAAGACTAGTCCTTTCCGTCCAGCACATTCAATGTCAAAACTCAATATTTTGAAAGGAACTTTGGACCATTCCCCTTCTGGCTGATCCATACTAATATTATAAATGCACTAATAGGTATTATAAGCGCTTTTCCATAGGAGATTTGTTGTGTCCCTATGAAATTAACTTATAAAGATGTATTAATGATTCTAATGTTAATTATTCTGTAAATATGTACCTGTTATAGTCGCGAATCATTTTGATCAAGATAAAACCTGACACTGACCTGAAAATTGCAAAAAACGCAACAAAAATTGAATTTAGCGGGATACAACTGGTGGAAACGGACACGGAGAAATAAAGTTCAGTCCAAAGACTACATTCAGTCTATCAAAAAGTACTCTGTGATAAAGATTATTCTATTCTTAGAGTAAGAAAGCTATAGAGCATCGGGTAGCGTGGCCACACATGAGACAAAAAACTAACTTAATTAACATTGGCTACATAAGTAGCTGCCTTGAAAAAACTGGCACGCAGTGAGAGACGGAAATAGTATAGCTTTATCCTTTTCTGTTACTTATAATAACTCAATACTTTATCCCTTTCTTGTGGAAATGAAATGGAGCTACCCGCTGTCTATACTTTTCTTTGTCTAAGATTCTATTTTATTTTTAACCCCCGACGCAAAAACGACGGGGTGTTATTATTTATGGCAAGTTTAGCCGATGTTGACCACAGAGCATGTATCATGTCGACTATCCTGCCAATGTCAAAAGCATAGATAAAATACTAGTAAATGAATATATACAAAAATAAAATACTAAATGGTCAAAAGTCCTCTATCATAAAAACCTTTATCCGAATAAACTCTATCATACAAGAGAGGTCAGTGTCTAAAGCAAGTGTACGAAATAAAGTGATCTGAAAACACTGGCTTTTACAGAAGACACAGATGACATCCACGGGCGAAGATTCATCGTTGTGCGGTTGAGACTTATGCAAAATGGAGAAAGTAGTGGCGTTGCACTAAACTTAAATGTCGGTAAATTACTAAGTACCTACGAGTATCAGTTAATATGATGACAAAATAATATGATGAAATTGTGTTTTTTTGTACACTCCATGCGCGCCAGTTTACCGACAGTGCACCGATAGAACATCGTCTGCGCCCGAATATTACACGTTGCATCGATCAACCCGGCCACACTCATCGCGGTAGCCCGCTAATGTAGCCCCAGCTTACTACTTAGACTATTTTCATGGAAGGACAATGATGTCGTTCCATGAAAATAACAGATCATGACAGTTCATTCATCATTCATCATTCATCAGTTCCTGACAGTCGAACTCTGCATGCGTTCCAAATTGCGTTGTAATCTATTTGAGCGTGCTTATACCCCGTTCTGTTATTACCGTGAGCGTGATAACGATGTCCCGTAAATCGTCACAGATGACGTCATGATATGCGCCATCTTGCAATAAAGCCGACCATGTCCTAACTTATTATCACCGTGACCGCTGTCAAAAATGACAGTAATGCTGTTTTATGTAAAGTTGTCAAAATATAAAAGGCCCGTTTTGACATTTATCATCGCGACGTAACTAGTGAAGTAACCATACGACTCGGTACTCGATACTCACGATAAATCGATTATATATATCGATATCGATTGTATGAGTATTTGATCGATTTGATTCTGTATTGTAAAGTGATATTAATCTTTTTTCGAGTCCAAATCACTATCTTTAAATCAATGTTCAAAATAGAAGAGCCAATGCTAACGTGATAGTGAACAGAAATAGCCCAAAAGCAAAGCCGTGCCGCTTGGTCTGAGACAAGCCATTCTACAGATACCAGTCTCGCCAATTCAAAATTTTGCTATTAAAACGAATGAAGCTGGTGAAATTCAGTAATTAATTGGTTACAACACTAGTATTTTAAAAAAAACAAGACTAAGAACGTAACTGTTTTTGAGGCGTTTTGTAATAATTAGAAATTGCATGCTACTCTAAAGTAAGCGCAAAAAGAATACTCGCAATATATTACATCATATTATTTAACGCGTCAAAACAATTTATGTATTTTTTTATAACACTTTATGTAATTAATTATTATTTTATTGTTTCTTTCAGTTTCGTTCCAAGTTGTTAGGGTCTTTCTCAAAGATCAAAACGGACCTCTTATTTTTTGACAACTTTAGTTTTGTTTTAAGTCGCATCATATCTTTAAACTAACTTGGCAATTTCTAAATTGTGCTTCTGGCTATAGTCGCCACCTAATCAAAGAAGAACAAAGTGGTGTATACTCAAAGAATACTTTAATCCAACCATGAATAATAAAGTAAATGAACATAGTTTTGACGTTGAGCGAGCACTGTGAGCGCGTTCACGAGCGTTCCGAATTGTTGACAGCTCTCAGATGTCATACGTAATCGTGATAACGAAATCTGAATAAATATTGATGTGAGCGCTGTGAGCGATTATGACATAATTCGGAATGTAGGCTCAGTCTCCGAATGTAGCTCAGATGTCATTTGTCATAGATGACAAATGACAGCTGAATCTGACACTATAGTTACTTTACTCTTTGCTGACATGCTGACAGCCTGACAGTGACACTACACCTAGGACTATGTACAATATTGTACAGTGTAAAAAGTCGGTTACTGGAAATAGTGAATTGATTTTAATTTATCTTAGAAATTGAATACCACAATAACAAATAGCGCAAAGGTAAGTTTAAAACATCTTTCACCACATCTACTATCCATTTGATCTTGTATTTGCAGCCATCTAATCTAAACACTGTTAATTTTTCTAGATTTTGGCGGGAACCGTTATCTACTAAGTTTTATCAATATTATTGTCTATTGAAAACTGCATTCTGCATTTTGCATAGTAATTCTGCAACACAAAGCATAAATAATGGACAAAAAGAAACAATTCAGTAAACCGCCGCCACCAAAGAGATTTAAATCGGGTGACGATGACGAAGATAATGAAGTGCCATGTAGTTTTGAAGAGCAACTCGCTTGTATGGACACTGAGTTCGAATCGCAAGAAGTGCTTGGTGACGGCCCAGAAAATCAGTCTACTAACATTAAATGGTCACGACCTGCACCACCTTCAATGGATCCAAAGAAAGACAAATTAGTTTTTCAACAAATAGACATTGATAACTATAATGGTCAGCCCATGCCGGGCATGCCTGGATCACAGCTGGCTCCTGTACCGATTATGCGAATGTATGGCATCACTATGGAAGGAAATTCGGTTTGCTGTCATGTTCATGGATTCACACCTTATTTCTATGTAACTGTTCCTGCTAATTTTACCAATTCCTCCTGTAATGAACTTAAGAGTAACTTGAATAAGGCAATATTGGAGGACTTGCGCTCAAACAAAGATAATATTAGAGAAACTGCATTAGAAGTGCGCTTGGTGGAAGCTAGATCTCTTATGTACTATCAAGGGGATAAAAACATAACTCTTGCAAGAGTATCTGTGGCACTTCCTAGACTTATTGCTGCAGCCAAAAGACTAATTGAAAGACAACCAACCTCTTTTGGATTAATGGATCCTTTATTCTATGAAAGCAATATCGATTTTGATATCAGATTCATGGTAGACACTTCAGTTGTTGGATGTAGTTGGATAGAATTGCCAATAAACAAATGGTCTTTGAGATCTAAAGATTCACAAGCTAAACCTGAATCCAGATGTCAAATTGAAGTAGATGTAGCCTGGAATGAATTTACAGCTCATCAGCCAGAAGGGGAATGGTCCAAAGTTGCACCTTTCAAAATATTAAGTTTTGACATTGAATGCGCTGGACGTAAAGGAGTCTTTCCAGAGCCCAACCACGATCCTGTTATTCAAATTGCATCAATGGTTATTAGACAGGGTGAGCCTGAGCCTTATATAAGAAATGTGTTCACATTAGAGACATGTGCACCTATAGTAGGATCACAAGTTTTGAGTTTTCAAAAAGAATCTGAAATGCTTGCAAAGTGGTCTGACTTCTTCCGTGAACTTGATCCTGACATAATTACTGGTTATAACATTAATAACTTTGATTGGCCATATCTCATAAACAGAGCAAAGCATTTAAAAGTGAGTAATTTTGACTTTTTGGGGCGCATAAGAAATGTTAGATCTGTGATTAAAGATTCTGTTTTACAATCAAAGCAAATGGGGCGTAGGGAAAACAAGAACATTAACTTTGAAGGCAGGGTTCCATTTGACTTATTACTTGTATTAGTAAGAGATTATAAACTAAGATCATACACTCTAAACGCTGTCAGTTACCATTTCCTTCAAGAGCAAAAAGAGGATGTTCACCACAGTATAATTGGAGACCTTCAAAATGAAAGTGAACAAACAAGAAGGCGACTGGCAATGTACTGCTTAAAAGATGCCTATTTGCCACTAAAACTTCTGAATAAGTTAATGTGTATTATTAATTATATGGAAATGGCAAGAGTGACAGGTGTCCCCTTGCTGTGTCTGCTCACAAGAGGCCAGCAAATAAAAGTAGTGAGTCAATTACTAAGAAAAGCTAAGGATGCAGGATATTTAATGCCTGCTTATCATGGCCAGGGCTCAGATGAACAATTTGAAGGAGCAACTGTGATTGAACCTAAAAAAGGATATTATGCAGACCCTATATCTACTTTAGATTTTGCCTCTTTGTATCCAAGTATTATGATGGCTCATAATTTGTGTTATACTACATTAGTCCAACCAAATATGCAAAATAAAACTAATTTGAAAGATGATGATGTAACTATTACACCTTCAAAAAACATGTTTGTGAAGGCACATGTTAGAAAAGGTCTGTTACCAGAAATATTGGAATCATTGCTTGCTGCAAGAAAGAAGGCCAAAACAGACTTAAAGCATGAAAAAGATCCATTTAAAAGGTCTGTGCTTGATGGCAGACAATTAGCTTTAAAAATCAGTGCCAACTCTGTGTATGGATTTACAGGAGCTCAAGTTGGCAAACTTCCTTGTCTAGAAATATCAGGCAGTGTAACAGCTTATGGTCGAACAATGATAGAATTTACTAAGACAGAAGTAGAAAAAAAATATACAAAGGCAAATGGCTATAAAGAAGATGCAGTAGTCATTTATGGTGATACTGATTCTGTTATGGTAAAGTTTGGTGTAAAAACTCTTGAGGAAAGCATGGAATTAGGAAGAGAGGCTGCTGACTTTGTAACAACAAAATTTGTCAAACCAATCAAATTAGAATTTGAAAAAGTATATTATCCATACTTACTTATTAATAAGAAGAGATATGCAGGCCTCTATTTCACTAAACCAGATAAATATGATAAAATGGATTGCAAAGGAATTGAAACTGTGAGAAGAGATAACTGCCCTCTTGTATCAAACATGATGAGCACATGCCTTCAAAAGTTGCTTATAGATAGAGATCCAGATGGTGCTGTTAATTATGCAAAACAAATAATTTCGGACCTATTGTGCAATCGCATAGATATATCTCAGCTTGTAATAACAAAAGAGCTTACAAAACATGACTATGCTGCAAAACAGGCTCATGTTGAATTAGCCAATAAAATGAAAAAACGAGATGCTGGTACTGCGCCTAAACTAGGTGATAGAGTCCCATATGTTATATGCTGCGCAACTAAAAATACACCTGCTTATATGAAAGCTGAGGATCCTATATATGTATTAGAAAACAGTGTACCCATTGATTTCAATTATTATTTAGAAAATCAGCTGTCTAAGCCACTGTTAAGAATATTTGAACCAATATTAGGTGAGAAAGCTGAATCTCTCCTTTTGAAGGGAGAACATACTAGAACCAAGGCAATGGTAACTTCCAAAGTAGGTGCTTTGGCTGCTTTTACAAAGAAAAAAGAGAAATGTATAGGTTGTAAAACTGTTATGCCTAATGATACTGTAAAAGCTCTGTGCAATCATTGCCTAGATAAAGAGAGACAGATATATATTTCAGAAATATTTAAATTAAGGGAGCTCCAAGGCAAGTTTTCCAGGCTTTGGACCGAGTGCCAAAGATGCCAAGGCAGCCTTCATGAAGAAGTTCTTTGTACTAATAGAGATTGCACTATTTTCTATATGAGAAAAAAGACAGGTATTGAATTAGATGCCCAAGAAAAAACAGTTCTAAGGTTTGGAGAACCCACATGGTAATCAAAGTATTTTTGCTCTGTATTTTTTTTATTGAAATAAAGACAATGATCGTTTTAGCATTTTTTTATTATTATACATTACTATTATCTAATTATGTGAAAAAGGTACAATTTTATAGTTGAGTTTATGACAATTACAATCATCACCGTTTGATAATTAGATAAGACAAATACCATTTTCAGTTACAATCATGCCTGGAAAAGCAAATTTGACACTTGGAATGTAGATCATCAGTTCTTAATTATTCTTAGTTTCATACAAGTTGTATCACTAATGTAAACATACAAACACGATAACAGAACTTTTCATCCAGTCACTTAAAATACTAATTCATACTACAGACTAATAATTTTTATGAATTTTTAAGTAAAAATAATAATAGATATAAAATACATTTGACTCCATAAAATTAACTTATTTTAATTTACAGGCATTATGATAGCCTAATTTTATATGTGACAAACAGCTGCTTTACTTATTTATATCACAGGAATATAATATTATGCAAGCATGATAAATATACTTAATAAGTACAAGAAACAAAATAGCTCTGGTGTTAACCAAATATACCATTTCAAATTGGAGTAGGAAATGTAACAGTTAAGTACAACATTAATATTTTATAGATATGTGTTTAATCCTGAATAATTTGTATAATATGATCTTGATAGTTCAGGGATCATGTATAGTGATGTCTATTCCGTAAAGGAAATTATAAATAAGTGCTAACACATTACTAAAATAAAAAATTACAATTAGACACATGACCCATAATTTTCTATGGATGTTTATATCTGCCGAAAATTTCGAATTTGTTACCTTTTTTGGTATAATTATTTTGAAAGCAAAACCTTTATCACCTGTTGTACAAACATTATATTATGATTTTTATATTATAGTTAGGTTTATAATTTAAATAGTAAGTATGATTATTTCATCTATTCTCTTGGGATAGAGTTCGACTTATACTTTGTCTAGGAGTCTTGATGGAAATGTTATTCTTTGTAATATTTGGTATTGGCATCTCGAAAGGTACAGGATTCATTCCTGCATGGGAGGTTAATCTCATGATGTCTTCTAATGTTCTTATGAAGGTATCACATGTTGCAGTAAGTAAACTCGAGGCATCTTCAATAGCCTGGAATAAATTCTTTTTTTTTCAAATACCTTTATAAATAAAAATACCTTACTACTACTAAATTATCATATTTCCTCAGTCAATAGTACGTAATATTCTGAGTTACATATTTGGGCTCTCTGTGGTAAGAGTAAGCACTAACATTACGAAAATTCTTAACAGTTCTGCTTCAAATTATTTAACCGACTTAAAAATACCAGGATATTATAGCAGAACTAGAAGAATAGGTTTTTTTATTTCGGAATGGGCCTGCTCTTGACTCGATTATGCCTGATAGAAAGCAATGGATGAGGTCTACAATGGAACGAGTGTGCACAGAAGATGCCTGTTCACTCTTTCTTTGAAGGCAGACAGGTTGAATGTCACCCACTATGCCAATCAGCTTTATGTATTTTTAAGTAATAATATTGTATTTTCTCTGTAAGTAATTGTGTTAATCTTTTGAGAAAATAAATGTCTAAACCTGTAAATGTGGAAGGTAACTAAAATATTCTGATGATATTCACCTGGGTATCAGGACCAGCTTCAGTGTTAGCTGCACTCTTTACTGCATGGACTTGCTGCATCATCAGATCACAGTATAAACGTAATTCAGATTTCTTATGGCCCAAAGAATTGGTGTCTTCCAATGCTGCAGCTGAAAAGTTATCAAAACAAACTCAAAAAATTCTCAGTGTGAAAGGAAAATATTATTTGATCATATAAGGGTGAACAATAGCAAAGAGTATTGTTGCTATGTTGATAAGGATATAAAGAGGAAATTTTATGGAAGGTATCTTAACTTTCAACTACAATACATTAACTTGTTATTTTTATCACTCCAAGGACTATTGATTGTTATAACTTGCTGATAATATAATTTCAAACAAAGTACCTACTAAAATAAATGTAGCATACCTTTCAATTCTTTTGAGTCCACACAAGCTTTGGCACTGCCTAAAGCCACCAGCCACTTCTGTCTGTCTTGAGGTGAAGGTGCTCTCAAGTACATGTGTTGCTGTCCAGGTATGACTAGGTCAAGCCTTGTGCTGTCTATTGCATTCACTGAAAAATTAACAAAGGTAAAACTAGTGCATTCCCTATTGACATTGGTTATCAGCATAATCAGGAAGGAGGCTTGGCCTATCCCCTCAGCCGACACACCAACTGATTCAGTTTGGTGGTCATTATTTTACCGTCTTTTATATTGTGACAGTAAATAATCTATAGAACAATGGGAGGGAGAAGGTTACCAGTGATTGTGATGATAAACAGCATACCTAAGCCTCCCCACATTAAGGTGTGTAATGTGACATTTTGTCAGATCTACTGCCAGCAATAGGAAAATTGTTTGAGTATTACAGTATCTACCATGTTATGTCATAATTACTTCCAACTAACACATGTTAAATGAAGTTATTACCTAACCAAAACAACTTTCACTACACAGTTATTACTTGGTGCCTCAACAGCCTTGAGACATGAATTAGAAGTATTGTCAGGAACATATGGTTCAAGGCCCCAGTATGATCTATACTCATAAGCAACCCTATCAACAATTAACAATACTTACCATTGATTTGGCAAACCGATACTTTGACAGATCCTTTGCAGCCTTGGCTGACTTCCTCTTGCGATTTGTAATAAGAAATAATACCATTCTCCAGTACAAACCACCTGGTTTGCCAGCCTGAAGTGAAAACAATGTTAAATATAATAAAAGGGAGCCTGAAACAAGGAATGTATTAACTACAACACTCGGATGATAGAATACCGTTCCAATAATTGGTCCACTTCCACAGAACTCCCTCCATTCTTAATTTACCGTTTCCACGATCTAATTTTCTTTTATTTATATTTACTTTTCGTCTGAAACAAATTAGAATTTTCGTCTTGTTGGATTACAAGTGTCAAAATAAAATATTGTGTGTTACTGCTGCCAGTAGTGTCAGTGTGACAAATAATACAAAAAAAAAACTTCAATAGAGGTGCACGATGTGCAGCTATTTAGTCAACTTTAAATAGTTCATAATCAAGCACTGACCTCTATAATACAGCGTACTTGTATAAAGAGCTTATTACACCTTCCTAAATATCGGATCCGATATTTAGGCTCCGATTTAGGACAAGAAATTCAGTCGCCGGAGCTCCTGATTACACGTTCACTAATTTAGGACACTGTATCAGTCGGTAAGGACGAGCGACGAGTGACGGACGTGTCGAGAGCATTATATTGTAGTCTTTGGTGTCGAGTTAAAAAGAAGTATGTCGAAATGGCCCCAATACTTACGAAAAACCAAAAAATTGGTATTATCGTAGCCCTAACGGTTGGCTCCATAGACACTAAAAAGCAGTGTTGCCAGTAGTGATTGAAGATTTAGAACGCTGGGATGTCTGAAATGGAACGAAATTAGCCGTGAAGGAACGCAAACGAAAAATATATATTAAAAAAAAACTATTTATTAATGAATAAATAGATTTTTTTTTGTTATTGATTCGTAAAGAAGAATCAATTTTTGTAGTATGTTATGTTAGTTAGGTATGTTAGTTTGTCAGTATCATGCAGGCGGCAAACGTCACATATTATTATTTTTGCAGATCATTAGAAGAAGAAGAAATACGTTTATTTGCGGCAAACATGACGCACAAAAATAAAGACACAAACACAAATTTATTTGTCTCTAAGTTGGATTCTGTACTCTGTGTTGAGATCTTAATTAAGCTTAGAAGATTTTATTTCTTTATTTTGTTTTGTCTGGTGTAATTTTGGAAGCTTAGAGCAACCCGGACGGTTTTGATCGTCAGCACGAGTATTTGAGCCATCAGAATCACGTTTTCGTTTTATTAAATACTTATCCATATTAATATCTGCAAGCCAACACACCAAAGATGTCATGCATTTATTACCCATTACCATTAAGTATCACATAAAATGGACATATTATTTAGAGTATTAATATCTGCATTCCTTCTTTTAAGTGAAGAATAAATTCAATTCAGTTTTTTTTCAATTGAGTTTTTCTGTGCATAATGTATCAAATTATTCAAACATTTTTAAGTGTTTACTAACTTTTTGTGCTGATTTAGAAGCTAAGACTTCATTTATAACTTCTAAACTATGATTTAAATCTTTTATGTAATTAAATTAAACATCTCATAAGCAAATTGTGCTATTACAAAAACTAGCCAATATTTTAAATAAACCTTGAAATTTCCCCACTATTGGAAAAATCTTTTTAATCTGGTATCCCAGAGTAGACTATGGTCACTGTGGCCGCGTTCCGAATCGCGTTCACAATTAATGCTAAAAATGTTGTTTACGCTCTCCGATCGCGGCGCGGTCTTTAGTTTTGAGTACTCGGGCCAATGATATTAAACCACTGACCTCTAAGGTCAGTGTATTATACCGACCAAACGCCGACTGCGCAGTGGCGCCCTCATCGTTTGTTTGGTTATTTTTAATAATAGTGGCCACTATTTTCCGTTTTAGTGATTATAATAAAACTAAACTATGTAAAACTACCGTTTATGATAATATAAAGTAATATAAACGTAGGTATAATCTTGTGGAGCACAACTTAACGTGCTTATTTTCTGCATTTTTATTCTAAAATAAAAGAAATAACCACATAAACGATGAGGGCGCCACTAGGCGGTCGGCGTATTCTTAAAGAAATCATTGACTCGGACCAAGTTTGAGTACGAGCACTTTTTTTACGTTTAATACTGGCTCTAGGTTAGCTCGCTTATGTCAATCAATGCCGTCAATTCTGGCGGTAACCAATGAATATCACCAAATTTTGTAATGCATCATTATCTATGTTTTATAGATTTTGTTAGAAAATATTAACCAAGAACAAAATAAGAACGAATTATTTTTTTCTGAATGTTAGACGTTTACAAATTTGAATTTGGTTTATTCATCAAAATTGAAAGGCAAGAGTGAACCGTGTGATTCGGTTATTTCAACATAAGTCCAACCAAACGACGAGCATATGTCATAACATTGTCATAACATAAATGAAGTCTCAACTTGTTTTTTAAGCATAATAGGCACGTAGGCTAGCTAGGTACCTAGTTAGTAGGCTATTGAGATAGAAAAGTTATATTTTGCCCCGCGCGCCATCCAGTAGTTTGGGAAATGAAAACAGCAGCTTCTAACTTTACTTAGGTTACCATTCAGCACAGTAGAATTTAATGAAAACAAAGCAAATACCTTACCATTCAAGGGCGAAAACTGAACAAAAAAACACGAAACGATTCAATTCAGAAATAAAGCTGGCTTCCACAGACTACTTAGAGATATGCTGGCTTCCCCGCCAGCCAAAGCACAGACGTAAAAATTGTAAAGTAATCAATCTTTGGGTTTTAAGTTTTCTTTGATCCACCCTTTCTGGTTAGGCAAAGGATTGTAAATACTTACAGCCTAGTCTTCAGTACACGAACTTAAGGAGAATGGGTAGTTGAAACCGCGAAATTCAAATTTTCTTACGTTTTTTGCAATTTGCAGGTCTGTGTCAGGTTGTATCACCATACCAAAAAGGAACGAAGAGAACGCACAAAAGATGGGAACGCAAAGGGAACGCATGACCGTAAAATAGAACGCAAAATGTTCCAAAAGGAACGATCTGGCAACGCTGCTAAAAAGAGAAAAACCGGCCAAGTGCGTGTCGGACTACGCACAGTATAGGGATCCGTAGTAGCCCGTTATCACAATATAGTACGATTCTGTTGTTCATTATTCTGAATATAAAAAAAAACTTATTTTGTTTTTCAATGCAAGTCTTTACCCGTTATAAACAAGCAACTACATCATCTTAGTACGATTCTGTTGTTCATTATTCTGAATATAAAAAAAAACTTATTTTGTTTTTCAATGCAAGTCTTTACCCGTTATAAACAAGCAACTACTTCATCTTAGTCACTTTAAAGGATTAATGCTAAGGATTTTGTATTTGGTACAAAATAATCCAACACTCAAGTTCTACGACTATTACTGCTAAACTAATAAAGTTATCTTAACCGCTATAGTTTTCCTTCAAAGTTCATGAAATGCACTATCATCTTGATTTTTTCCAGATTTTTCAAGCCCGCAGTTTAGCTTTTAGAGGGGGGGAGGGCCTACTGGAACAAAAATTTGCACTTTAAAGTTTAATATTTTGTAAATGGAGCATTAAATCGAAAAATAATTTTACCCCAAGTCATATTAGAAGACCTATTCATCGATACCCCACACGATGGGGTAGACGACGAAAAAAATATTAATCCCCACTTCACATGTAGGGGAGCTACCCTAAAAAAAAATATTTTCAAATATTTTATTTTACCACTTTGTCGGCGTAATTGATATACACACTCCTACAAAATTACAGCTTTATAGTACTAACGGCCTCTTAGCAAAACCTCGGACAGACAGACAGACAGACGGACATGACGAAACTATAATGGTTCCTTGTAGGAACTACGGAACCCTAAAAAGAACGAGATGGATGAAAAATTATATATTATTACGTCAAAATCTAGCAAGCATGAACATTATGAGGGCTTTAGGCTTTCCTTAAATAATTCCAATGTTTTGAATCGCCTCTTTTTCTGTAGTCATTTTGTTTTTATGCATACAGTCAACGAAAAACATGCGCTCGCGACGGCAGGCGAGCGGCGACTGAGCGTCCTAAATGTGATTACACCTTTCCGATTTAGGATCCGGTATAGATTTAGGACGTCGGAACCAATTCTTGTCCTAAATCGCATCCTAAATCGGATCCTTCCTTCCTAAATGCGATTACACTATCCTGAATTTAGGAACGACTAAATATCGGATCCGATATTTAGGAAGGTGTAATAAGCTCTTTATAGAGGTCAGTGTAATCAAGCCATTCAGAAATGAGGGATTTTCTTTTTCTTTTTTTTTAACGCTTCCCTAGTCGCTGGATAGATGGCGCTGAACTTGGTAAGTTACTGCAAGAAACGGAACGTAATTTTTTTATTAATTCACTTGGATGTAATTTTGAGATCGTAAAACGAAAGCAAACGAAACTGTCACTCAACGAGCGTATATGACGTGACGCAATGTTTTTTTTTTCCAAGCGTTTTGACTTTGGCACCTAGTAACGTAGTCAGTTCAACGCAACGCCATCTTCAGGGTTCTTGGAAACTATGTTTTTTTTTTAATACTCAAAAGAAAAACCTCTCATTGAATCATGAAACGTACAACGTTTGGTATTTTTACATGATTTTATTTAGTTCGGTTTCGTTACTTACGTTATGTTAACGGACCATTAACATAGCACTTTTCCATAAGAGATTGGTTCTTATGATAGAAATCTAACTCAGAAAGATATGTATATTAATGATTTTAATTATTATAGTTCTCTAAATATGTACTTGTTATTGTCGCGAATCAAATTTTGATCAAGATACAACCTGATACGGCTGACACTGACTTGCAAATTGCAAAAAACATAAGACAATTTGAATTTCGCGGCTACCACTACCCATTCTCCTTAACGCGTCAGTCAGTTAGCTCATAACGAAAAAGCGTTAGACTTGTTAGACCCCTCCATGCGCTTGTCTTTTTTTTTTAATGGCCTCTCTCATTACAATCTAGGATGTTGTCGCTTTTCGTCTGCTTTACCAGACTTCCCTGTGGACGCCTCAATAAATTAAGGCCTCCAGCCAGGGCTTAAAAAACTTAAAAACTAAGCGACTACACGCTAAGGGCACTCCCTGTGGGGTACGGACTTCGGCTGAGAGCGTCGCTGGGAGAGGGCAGCAAGGGACAGGCTGGAACGGAATTGTTTAGGGACGAATTTAAAACTACAGGCTCAGCGGCGCGGGCTGGCTCGAGCAAGGGTCGGGCGGACTTGGTCTCTCTATGTCTCTATCTATTATATAGGAGTGAGTGTGCACGTGCGGAAGTTCGTCCCTGACGGGGGTGGGAGGTTGGCTGACCGCACACGTTTTTTTTAACAAACTTCATATTCAGTTCCATGAAGTTTTCATAGAAATTATTCTATTAGTTTCGTAGCGCCTGTCTGCAGGAGCCTTATTTTTAGCTCATGTTTAGTAAATACATTGTCATTATTGTCACGCATAAAATTTTGATCAACATACAATGTAAAACAGCGCTGCAATATTTGCAAAAAACGGAAGACGAATAAAATTTCGTGGGCTACATTCACTGACCTCTATACTCAGACCAACAAAAAAGATAGACAGCGCGCCACGAACATTAAAACTGAAGCCACCTTTTTATCTATGTGTGTATCGAAGGCTTGCCATTTGTTAAATGTTTTCCCTATAATTTGGGGATATTTGTGCGAGTAGGAACTAGTATAATATTGTACGAGTAAGATATTGTTGAGTATGGTATTGGTATTAATTGGAAACCCAAAATATTCAATACATAAAAAAGAAAATAGGAATATAACTCGAAGTAACAAATCATATTTATATGTATGTATTAATCGAATGCGGAAAATTTAAATCGTATTATGGCAACCCCCACACCTTATGTCACTACTTTCGTTCGTTGAGGTTTTTTGTTCCAAGTAATCTAAAATTTAATATTATAGAAACGATATTATTTCAAGTACTTACAAGTGAAAAGTGATTCCGTGCGACTTTTTATGTGATTTGCTGTTGTTTCTGCAACTTTTCACTGCACAGGAAGGCATAATTATATTTTTTTAATCTATGTTAACTTGACGACGACTCGTGACGTACTAAGAGCGATGAGCATGGTTTCAGTGTAGGTGTGTGCGTGAGCGTGTATGTTTACTTGCAGGAGCACGGTTTTATGGCTTCACTTTTGATGTTCGCGGCGCGCCGTCTTTCTTTTTTTGTTGGTCTGAGCCTCTATAATACAAGTACGCTGGACTAACGATACTCTACGAAATGACAGTTGTTTTTTGTGCCGATTCAAAGCGCCCCTCTCGTAGCCTCCAGGAACTACAATTGACACGTTCTTTCAAATGGACGTTGATTTGCTTACTTCGTCTGTGATGATTTAGGTCTAAATCGTGAAAAACTATTTTATTTGTGTATTTTGTGTTTACTACGTGATATTTGGAACATTTTTATTATGAAAGCATGCGCATTTTGTAAAACTCGCTGTCAAAAAGACAGCGGATTAACCTTTCTCAAGTAAGTGAATTTTACGATTATAAATGTTTCGATTGCTAGTGTGAGCATTCTTATTACTATCTTATATTTAGAATAAATGTTTTCATTAATATCCCATCATATTTAAGTGTAATGAGGGATTTTCTTTTTCTTTTTTTTTTAACGCTTCCCTAGCCGCTGGATAGATGGCGCTGAACTTGGTAAGTTACTGCAAGGAACGGAAGTTACATAATTTTTTTATTAATTCACTTGGATGTAATTTTAAGATCGTAAAACGAAAGCAAACGAAACTGTCACTCAACGAGCGTATATGACGTGACGCAATGTTTTTTTTTCCAAGCATTTTGACTTTGGCATCTAGTAACATAGTCAGTTCAACGCCATCTTCAGGGTTCTTGGGAACTATTTTTTTTTTTAAATACTGAAACGAAAAACCTCTCATTAGGGCTCAGTTTTCACATTTAGTGAATACAATAATTTGAATAGGGTTGTAAATGTTCCATGTCGATAATGTGTCGATAGTTTTCTTCAGACAGTTAATAATTTTAAATTTACGTCTTTCAAATAGAAATTTACTGTCGCAAGAAATTTCTGCAATTTGATTACCTACCTAAAACAAATTAGCAAAATCTGGGGGCACGGGAGTGCCCCCGCCAAGACCAGCCAAGCGAAGCGCAAGGGCACTACCTACCTTTTCTCGAAGCACTTCGTCGTATTTTTGAACCCTCTTAACTTGGGTTTGGATTATACCAGATAAACAAAATTTTCGGAATATGATGCCAGTGGTTGACTTATTAAACCTATAAAGTTTCAATTGCATAGCTCTTATACTTTAGATTTTATTGATATCTAAAATACCCCGATTTCGTCACTGACTCACTGACTGATGATCATCAAAATTCTTAAGGTACTTCCTGAAGTCCTAGAAAGCTGAAATTTGGTATGTAAGCTAGTAATAGTACACAAACAACAAAAAAATATTAAAACTTGAAACTTTTACCGCCCCAAAAAAAAAAAAATCGTAAATTTTGATGCTAGAGGTCTGAAAATTTATATAGGGGGTCCTTGTTATAAATAAACCCCAAAAAAAGAAAGAAAAAATTAACAACAGCAAAAATACTCGTATTTAAAATATCATAAGCAACTTACAAAAAGAAATGAAATCCCACAAAAACATTTCATGTTAAATGTTGCCAAGACGAGACCATGTAGCTCGCACTGTCAAAAAGTAATCAGATCTCATGTAGAGCCAAGCTTCTAACTCTACACGCCCTAACTCTACAAGGCCTGACTTCGCAAACTCTACACCTTAGTCAAAATAATATGGCTTGGCCATTTCGCTACATTCACATGAGCGTAAGGTGAAAAACTCTCATACTGTTAATGGTTCTTGTAGTAACGAAACGGCCAAACCAGATATTTTGACTAAGGTGTAGAGTTTGCGAAGTCAGGCCTTGTAGAGTTAGGGCGTGTAGAGTTAGAAGCTTGGCTCTACATGAGATCTGATTACTTTTTGACAGTGCGAGCTACATGGTCTCGTCTTGGCAACATTTAACATGAAATGTTTTTGTGGGATACTAGTTTCTAATTTCAACAGATAAATCCATACTAATATTATAGGTAAATTCGAAAGTAAGTCTGTCTGTCTGTATGTTACATTTTCACGCCTAAACCACTGAACGGATTTCAATATTTGGCAGAGTATAGTTTTATCGACATATCTCGCGGGCGAAGCCGCGAGCGGAAGCATAGTATTATATGTAATGTGTACTTGTTTCCGAAGTAAAGACCTAACATCAAAATAAAACTTGTCATCTACAATGTACTGTATACTTTAGTCAGTTTTACTTTAATTAAATACCTACTTAATTTCAGATTTCCCACCAACTCAACTAAGCAGGGCTCAAAAACATGAAAATGGAAAATTGGAGTCCTAAATCTAATTATCATCTTTGTAGTAATTTCACTGCGGACTCTTTCGTTAAACACTCTACACTTACGCTCTTCTCCATACGAACACGACCTTTTGGAAGACTAGAATCAATTCTATTTTATTGTATTTTTGTCGTTCATAAGTGCCTATGTACCTCTTTGAAATAAAATAATGACGTTCAAACAATGATATTCTAGTAAAAATATAATTGCGTTCAAAAGTGTCTATTTCATTTGAAATAAATTATTTGACTTAGACTTTGTTATTTCTTGTGTTTTTTTCCATTAGTACGCACGTGTTAGGAATTAACCATATAAACTATCTATAAGTGTGTATGTATATTACCCAAAAATAAAGCTTTGAATATCAGAATGGTTACTAAAGTGTATTTCAAATAAACTTGCGATAAATGTCATTCAACCACCCTGTACCAAAAAGTCCAAATAACTTACGATAGATATCGTTCGTCATACAAAACTGTCGCTAACATTGCATCGGTTGAGTTTCATAATACCAAACACGGAGTAAGTCAATGTTTTGATCGTGTTACCGACACTGCCCACACATTTTTTTCGTATGGTTTGGAAATATTGGGATACATTAGTAGAAGGAGGTGAACAAACTTTATCGCAAGTTTATTTGAAATGAACTTTAGTTATTTAATGTGTGTAAAAGTACCCATGAATATGGTGTGTATGTAGGGAAAGGATTTTATGAAATAAATTACAGAAAGACAAGGCTACACATTTAATTCAATTTACGCTTGTCAGTAATTAATCAGAAAGCTTGTCGTCCGTTCCAAATCTAGGTCATCAAGGAGAAGAAGGACAAGAAACTCCTTGGAATCAGTATTAAAGTATTCTATCAACAAACTTATTACATTCTCATAAATTATCGTTATTTTAAAAACAATTAATTCTATCTCCTGCACAATGGTCCAAGGAACTCAGAATAATAGCAACATAATAACAATAGCTAGGAATATTCCATTATACATATACTTTAAAACATTAGCCATATTCGCCATATTTTAACAAATACAGAACAACATAGTTATCAGCAATAATAATCAAGATAATAATATCAATTAACTTACATGACACCTGGTAGACATATTCCACATAATAACGGCACTAGTACTTATCAACTGAACATCTATCGAACAACAACTGACTTGGTAGTCATTACAATCCTTTTTATATCCCATAAAGCTGCGTTTCCATTATGCAAATGACTTGCATACAAGTTGCATGCAATTTGCATAGTGGAAACCACAGCTTGCGAACAAGTTGCAAGTTGAACACATTTCTGTTTTCAATTCAAATCACTTGCACGCAAGTGTGACGTCATACTTGCATGCAAGACTTGCCTAATGGAAACGCGGCTTAAACCAACGTCTTTTAGGTCAAACATCTACCGCCATTTTGAACCAATCACAGATCATCATAATCATCATATATTTTGGCTTAATATCTTCTAACACAGGTAATAATAAATAAATCTTATTTGGTGAAACCGTTTTAAAACATTATAAGGTAATTAAGCAATTTAATAAGAGTTAATTCGTATTTCTTAGACATCATTAAAAAGAATATCAACATCAACTGACAGTATTGTGCCAATCGTTTGAAACAGCCTATTATATTAAATTAGCAATATAAAATCTAAGATATACTACAAGTATAATCAAATATTACATAATCATTTATAGTAATAACATTTAAGTGATTTTGACAAGTTAAGACTATTGTTTCTTTGTAAACACAGTATCTAGTCAAATTATGTACTTCTATGTCGGTCTCAAGCTTCGTAAATGTGATAGATACCATTATCCAACAAACAATATTCTAATATTATAATTATATCAAATGTTAAATCTAACACACGCAATAATGAAAATGGAATCCCTCTCCTTTCCGCTAGTAATGACTACATGGTATTGTTACAAGGTTCACTTTTGGCATTCAATTTGAGTGAATTTGAATGGACGCTGTTTGTTGCTTTTTTGTTTCCTACATGGTTCATTTCTTCCAAATTGAACACCAAAAGTGACTGTCACGAAGAATACAGCTGCCATTTGATTTACTAGGTTAGAGCGATATGGCAACATAGTTTTTAGTTCACATTGCGAACTAATGTGACCCCAGCTCAGATTGTAAAACAAGTGTAGTTGAGCCAGGAGATATTAGCTCAACCATAGTTTGTAGGCTAAGTTCTAAGCCTATCCTCATATTTAAAGCTCACTGATCTGACCGTCATGCGCTATAACCTTACTAGGACACTATCCACTAGTTTACCTATAGCGTGCGATCTGACCGCGCCCTAGTGAATTTTCAGATACGGGGCCGGCAAACTACGCATGCTAATGCGTAGTTCATACAAACGTAATACCAAAATCATTTGTAATTCAAACATATTCTTATGGTAGTGTGTATTTATTCCGATTAGATTACAGAATATCTAGGTTCCCAAATATATATTTTGAAAGGACTCTGATATTAAGACGAGAGTGAATTTCAAATTTCTATAGAAAACTTATTTTTCTCATAACTCGTCTTTAAATCAGTGTCTATTCAAAATATATATTTGGGAACCTAGATATTCTGTAATCTAATCGGAATAAATGCACACTACATTAAGAATATGTTTGATTTACAAATTATTTTGGTATTACGTTTGTATGAAGTACGCATGCTCCGCCGGCCCCTTAACCTTTGCAGAGCAATTATACTATTACTTAAAAATGAAGCATAAAAATAACTGGGAGTGATCCGATATTTTTCTCTTAAGTAATAAATTACTCTCAGTGGTTATAACGGTCGATAAAATTCATAATACTACATTATGATACATGTGTGCTATGTTGATCATTATGCTCGAGGCGATATTATTCGCGCGAGCCGCAGGCGAGTGCGATAAGAAAGCCGAGAGTCTAATGATCGATGCACACGCGTTTCATACGACGTTTTTCAACACACTTGCGAGGAAAAAAACAGACTTGTATTGCTTTTATGGAAAATGGCGCGCTGGTTTTAGCAATGCGCGCGCAAGTGTAAATAACAGCACTGACCACAGAGCATGTAAAAAAAAAGTAAAAAAAAAAACAATTGTAGTTTAGTTAGTATGGAATTAGAAAGTACTATTGGCATAGAGAAATATACCTACATTAGTTCAGTGAGAATCCGCAATGATAGAACGCCAGTCAGAGTCTTTTCCGTTTGGTTTCGGGTAGGGACCACGGACAATTTTAGGTTTTTTCAAATTTTCTTACGTTTTTTGTAATTTGCAGGTCAGTATCAGGTTGCATCTTGATCAAATATGATTCGCGACTATAATATACAGAGCGTTAGGTTAAACGAGGGACATACTATGAGGGGAGTTAGTACTCATGAAAATGAACAACTTTTAATATGGGATTAACGCTGAAATCGCGAAAAAAAATCAGCCGTTTCCTACATTTATGTTCGCATAGCTCGTCAGAAATGTACTGAACAGCAGATTTTTTTATTGGCGATTTCAGGTTCGGCCCCATAGTAAAAGTTGCTCATTTTCATGAGTACTAACTCCCCTCAAAGTATGTCCCTCGTTTAACCTAACGCTCTGTATATGTATTTACAGAATTATAGTCATTAGAATAGAATCTTTCTAGTTAGATTTTTTCCCTAAGAACTTTTCCATAAGAAAGATGTATTAATGATTCGAATGATTATAATTCTGTAAAGATGTAGGTACCTGTTAGAGTCGCAAATCATATTTTGATCAAGATACAAACCTGACACTGAACTGAAAATTGCAAAAAACCTAAGAAAATTTGAATTTCGCGGTAGGCCGCGAAATTCAAATTTTCTTAGGTTTTTTCGGACAATTTAAGGTGAATGCGCAGTGGTAGACCAATGCGCATTCACCTTAAATTGTCCGAGGTCCCTGCGCATTCACCTAAATAAATATTAGTTAATTTTGGGACCAAGGACAATACAGACTATTAAAAAAAAAGGGAATTGATGAGATTAAAAAAGCGCGCATCTCCGACTAGTAAATAGTTATCTGTGGAAATAAAGCACATGTGGATTAAAGTAAAGAAAAAGCACGCGTTTTTAATACACTGCATTATGGACCTAAAAGCGGTTCAATAAGAGCCACTTTACGAGCAAGTGTGTTGAAAAAGTATTTTTTCATCGTAGGATATATCCCATCTCTAATATTAGTTTTACGGTCCCTTCACATTGCTATCAGCGCCAAAATGGCGAAAATCAAATGGCTTCAATCTGTCATCCATAGTCTGCAGTCCAGCGTACTTGTATTATAGAGGTCAGTGGCTACATTGAATGTCCAATTCAGTGTTGCCAACCCTACTGTTTTAACAGTAGATTTACTGTTTTCACCATGACTTCCCTGTTTTCTGTTTAAGTACCAATTTCTACTGTTTTTATTTAGGTATTTATAATATTTACTAGAGATTTCGTCTAAAACGATATAACCTCTAGTTAAAATACAGCTTGATGATATGCATGTATGTGTCCGAATTAATTTTTATCTGTCTAACAAAACAGCAGTAAACATTTTGAAAACGAAACTAAGAAATAAAATGTTCACGACGACAATCAAAGGCACATTACATAGTAAAACAGAAATAAAGGAATGCTATACTTACATTTAATGCAACTGAAAAGCCTACGAAGTAGTTCAATAAAAGTATGTATAATTTTAATAATAAAAAACGAGGCAGAAAATATTGAAGACAGAGAAATTGAAAATGATAAATAATTATTTGTAAGAATATTTCTAAGAATTTTTCAATTAGGTAAGTATTTATATTTTTAACATAATAAATAAATAATAATAATTATGTATTTACTTGCGTTTTCAATACTATTAAGGGTTTCATTTTCAATTCTAATAAGTAGTAGACGTTTTAAAGTTTTACTGTTTTCTGCTGTTTTTTTAAGTCTGATCTGCTGCTTTATGCTTCGGTTAGGTTGGCAGCACTGGTCCAATTGTCCAGTTTAGTAAAAGCAATGGCAAGTGGCAACACTTAGCTGTCAGTACGGGTGTGGCAAATGTTCGTTGTTTGGTCGTTTACAAAATAAATCAAGCATTAAAATTATTAACAAAAAGTTTACTAAGTGCGTTGTTTTGGAACAGAAAAATACCAGAATAACAACATGTACAAGCATTGCCTTTTTAGTTGTGTTTTTTTTCTGGTTTCAGTCATAAATGGTAAATAACCAACTGTTTCGGTTGATGCAACACAGTTTCTTGAAATTTCGGTGTATACCTACTAAAATTTACTTAATAGTTCTAGGTCTGGAATGTTACGTTTGTGAAAATCAAGAGGACAACAATGAGAAATGTGTGAAAACAATAAAAAACTGTGAATATAATCAGGATGTTTGCTTGACTGAAATCAAATGGGGCAGTACCCCGTATTGGTCACAAGGCGCAAAGAAACAGTATTATGTATCGAAGCGGTGTTCAAACAAGACGGAATGTGCGACTACCAGGCAGCGTTATATGCCACTGTGTACCCACATCTGGTACCAAGATTGGGTGTGTTCAGATTGTTGCCTCGGTGATAGATGC
Source organism: Mesoligia furuncula (assembly GCA_916614155.1). Lineage (NCBI taxonomy): Eukaryota > Metazoa > Arthropoda > Insecta > Lepidoptera > Noctuidae > Mesoligia > Mesoligia furuncula. Next base: position 11,647,442 of record OU744803.1, on the reverse strand, counting down.
AACTACTATATTATAGTAAGTATCTTAGTGAACCTCTAACTAGTTGCAGTTTGTTAATCTCTATACTTCATATCAAGTAATTGGATGTAGTTTAGCAGAAAGGACAGCCCACAAAAAGTTATTTTTGAGTTATCGAGGTTTTATGTTTAGGTGTGTATTGCTGCAATAATGTTGTATCTGGAATTATTTGAAATATTGTCTCCTATGGGCTAATATACTAATATTTTCATAAGTCAAGTTGTATTACACAGACTAACTTTCTTAACGCAAAGAAACAGCATTCTTTGTTTGTCATTTTTTTTGTTGAGTCCTTTCTGCTAAACTACGTCCAATTGTCATGACAGCCAGTAACCTAATTGCGTATCAATCTCAATAATTTTGAAGGATATTGCTAATCCATTGCTTCATTTGTTCGAAAAATGTAAATGTCAACAACATAAATAATGCAATGAGCGTAGTTGAACTGTCAAAATGAAAGCCATTGCTACCGACTGTGTTTTTACACAATTACCCTGCTGATTTGGTACATCTTATGGTGGTATATCTGAGTTCTGCTTATTCCTTTGACTTCTACTAACTGGGTGTTTATTTTCATTTCAGAGTGGAAGTGATGCTGTTAAACCAGTGTTTATTTTATTATCAGGACTACTTTTATTGAAGACTATCATTTTATAGAGACCCAACAACTAAACTTTCTAACAAGACTAATATTTTTATCAAATAATTTAACACTAATGAAATTCTATCATTTATTTTGGACTACTTTTTGTAGTTCTACAAAAGAAAAGTGAGAAAATGCAGCAGACTGATTAAGATTTGAAATATGAATGAAATCATTTTCCGACTAGATATAAGAATTTGTATTGTGAATGTTAAACTTATGCTAAGAGCACAGACATAAATGAACTTAAATTATCATTTCCTTGGTCAAAATAATTGTTATTCAGTTTAGACATATTATCTTATTTTATTGATAATAATTATATTATAGGCAGATAAAAATGTTTGACATCTTTTTTTGTCTTGTAGAGAATTAACTCATTGAATGCTGTAATTAGAGACACAATAGAAAGACAATTGCTTATGTCGAACTGTGTAACTTAAGACATTCAAAAGGTTAAATAAGCAAAATGAAGACTTGTTCTATACCTAATTATAGCTTGTTATAATCTGGCTAAAATTCTGCCACTGCTGGGACAGGCCTCCTCTCAGTGAGAGGGAGTGAGCCGTAATCTTGTTGTGTAGTTGGTAGATGTCACATGTCTCTGCATTTTTGGTTCTATTACATGTCAGTTTTCTAACAATGTTTTCCTTCACGTTTTTGAGAGCAGTGGTGATTAAATAATTTACACAGTGTAAAGTGCCTATCTGGGTTTCGAACCTATGACTTACAATTTGTAAGTCAAGGCCGTTATTACTGGACCGCCACTGCTCTCAGCTCATCATGTATAACTAATAGATTTTACTCTTTGTCAAGTAAAATCTTATTAGTCATTTATTAAACTCACCTTAGTGGCCTCATATTTAAGTTGTAATTAGAATGTAATTTCTATTAAGAATCTCTATTTGCTGTACATCAGGTTAAGATATTATTATGTTTGTATGTTTACAATACCGTCCAATTATGTGCTTTACTTTCAATGTATTTTATATGTAATGAGCTCCCGTATTGGGATGACACTGCGATTTTTAAATAAATATGAAATTTCTAGATTAAACTACTTTTATTGACAGTTAAAAATGCAAATGTCCTTGCACTTGGTGTGAAATTTTGGAACTAATAGGACTTTGACAATGTTGGGACTCGGGGTAAACACTATCAATCTCAACAAATCTGATAGAAAAGTTTTGAGATATTACACACAACCAATCAAGATGACTTACAAGCTGCCTAGAAATAAAACCAGTTGCTTGATATGCGGTGGCGAAGCGCAAGAAGTATGAAAGCTTATAAATACTGGACGGAATTGAATAGGTGCGCCAAAGTAATGTAACCATCTAATCCAACGGGTTATACTTAAAGAATCTATATCATTCAGGAAAGGGATACACATCAAGCCATTTGAATTTGCCACCGTCGTCACGCGCCCTTTTTTCCGCGAATAGTCCGAGTCGCCCCCACATGGATTGCCACCAGGTGGCAATTGGAAAAAAAAACCGGGCAAGAGCGAGTCGGACTCGCGCACTGAGGGTTCCGTATCATCATGTTTTTAAATTTTCATCGGCGAGGCCTATATTTGTCAGAGAATTTTAAATTTTAACAATAACTGCGGTGTAGCTGTAGAATATTGAAGTTTTAAGTCAGCGCCATCTCTTGACCGATAGTGGAACTAATGTAACTTTTGTTGATGATTTCTGAAAAAGGGTGCTATCCACGGAATTCCGTGGTAGGTACTATCTATACTTCTACTTCGTTTTATTTTTCGTGTAATCTTTACATAAACTTCTATCACATAGAATATTTTCAGATTTTTCTCTTTGCAAACTTCGGAGATATGGGGGGAACGGTATTTTTTTTTACATTTTTCATCAAAAGTCGAAAATTATGCGGCCTAAAAAAAAAGAAAAAATGTTTGAGAATACTGCGCTAAAAACTGCGCTCTTTCATATGATGCCCTAGTAGCCCCACTTCGATTTTTCAGACCCCCTTTCAGTCCCTGTTGCAAAAAATATACATATATTTTTATTTCTTTCTTATTTGCAAAATAGTTGGGCAAACGTCATCTAAATCTATTCCAAATTACAAGTTGATAGCATTAGTAGTTCTTGAGATATCCAGCTGTGACAGACAGACAGACAGACTTAGTCTCACCATAAGGGTTCCGTTTTTACCATTTTGGTACGGAACCCTAAAAATTCCCAGTTGCCACCGGGTGGCATCTCGTTATTCCTCTCGCTGGAGAGAGGACCGGGATACGTGGCCGCCGTGGTTGACAGGGCGGCGCCGCGTCAGGTCTCCGTATTGGGAGACCTGAATGCCAAGTCGGTGACCTGTGGCAACCCGGCCACCGACCCTCGCGGGCGGGCAGTGGAGATGTGGGCAGCTTCCTCTGGGCTCTCCCTCCTTAACAGAGGAAACGTCCAGACATGCGTGCGGCGGCTGGGTGGCTCGATAGTGGACGTCACTTTTGCCACCCCTGCGTTGGCCGCGCGCGCGCTGAACTGGCGGGTGGATCTGGTGGAGACCATGTCGGACCACCGCTACGTGCGGTTCGACATCTCCACCGGTGGCCCCGGAGAGACGCGGCCCCTCTCGGGGCGGTCAGCGTTCCCACGGTGAGCTCTCACCCACCTGGACAGGGAAGCGGTGGCGGAGGCGGCGTTTATCCAGGACTGGCTTTCGCCGCCTTCCACTGGCTTGGACGTGGACGCCGTGGCGGGACACCTGAGGGTGTCTCTGACCGAGGTGTGCAATTCTAGCATGCCTCGGTCCGGCCGACCGCTGCCCAATCGGGCGGTGTACTGGAGGTCGGTGGAGCTGGAGGGCGTGCGAGGAGGCGTGCGTTCGAGCGGCGTGCGTCGAGACCAGGAGGGCCTACGCGCGGAGTCGGCGGTGGCGTCGCCCACGATTTCGGGACCACTTTAGCGCATGTCTTGCGTCTGGGAGGTTCCCGAAACCGTGGAAGGAGGAGCAGTTGTGCCTCCTTCACAAGGAGGGCAGCCCTGCAGACTCACCCTCGGCAAAATGTTCGAGGGGATAATCGCTGCCCGCCTAAAGGGCCACCTGCGGAATGTGGGACCGGACTTGCCGGACGCTCAGTTCGGTTTTCGGGCTGAGCGTTCCACAGTGGATGCGCTGGCCCACCTTAAGGGCAAGGTGAAGGAGGCGATGGAGGCGGGGGACGGATTGTTGGCGGTGTTATTCGGTACATAGCCAACGCCTTCAACTCTGTTCCCCACAGCACCATCCTAGAGGCGCTCCGATTCCATGGGGTGCCTCAATACATGCGGCGTCTACTGGCCAGCTACCTGGAGGATCGGGCGATCGTCCTCGTGAACAGGGCTGGCCAAGTCCGGCAGTCGAGGGCGGCGTTCCACAGGGGTCAGTCAGACCTCTCCTCTGGAACGTCGGCTACGACTGGCTCTTGCGGAGAACCCTCCTCCGAGGCTCGAGTGTCGTCTGCTAGGCGGATGACACTCTCCTCACCGCCCGGGGGAGAGTTTCAGGGAGGCGGCCAACTTGGCCTCGGCGGGCGGATCCTTGGTCTCAGGGAGGATCCGCCGCCTAGGATTGACGGTAGCGCTGCACAAGACCGAGGCCGTGTTCTTCCACGGGCCTCGGCAGCGCCAACCACCAGAAGCCCACATCTTTGTGAAGGGCGTCCGAATTGTACTCGGCAGAAGGTGGCGCTTCGGCCCGCATTTTAGCGGGCCGTCGACGCGCCTGCTGAAGACTGCGGGCGCCCTCTCGTGGCTGCTCCCAAACTTGGGGGGCCCAGCGCGCGATGCCGGCAACTCCACGCTGGCGGCATCTTGAGGAGTATGGCCCTTTACGGGGCCCCTATTTGGGAGGACTCCCTCCGCAGGAGGGAGAACGCCGCCGCAAATCGGGCCCCCCGAAGGGCCATAGCCCAGCGGGTGGCGAGGGCCTACCGCACATGCCACGGCTTCTCAGCGCCATGCGCGCTGGCCGGCACCCCGCCTTGGGAACTCGAGGCGTAGGTGCTCGCCAGAGTATATGAATAGACGGCGAGGCGGAGGGCGAGAGGAGAACGCCCAGCCCCGGAAGAGCGGGAGGCCGTCCGGCGGGAGGCGAAGGACGTCATAGTCGTCCACTTGAAGCGGGACCTCGCCGCCGCAGCCTTCGGCCGCCGAACCCTCGACGCGATTGGGCCGGTCCTGCGAGACTGGCTCGAACGAACGGTCGCACGGGTTCCTCCCCTGCCGTCGAGTGCAGGTGCTGTCCGGACACGGTTGCTTCGGATCGCATCTGTACCATATCGAGCGGGAGGAGACTCCGTCGTGTCACGACTGTGGCGCGGCGGAGGACACGGCGCAGCACACTTTTGAGGTGTGCCCGTCGTGGTCCGAGCCGCGTCGCAGTCTCACCGCGGCGATCGGAACGGACCTCTTGATCCCCGGCTTGGTCAACGCCATGCTGGGAGATGAGGGGTTCTGGGCGGCAGTCGCCTCCTTCTGCGAACATGTCCTGTCCCAGAAGGAGGCGGCGGGAGGAAGACCCTCTCGCGGCGCCGCTCCGAAGATGGAGGAGGGGTCGAAGAAGAAGTCAGTATGACAGTCATCTCCGACTCCTCCCAGGTGAAAGCCAGTGTGGGGGCACCCTCGCCTGTATTGCACAGGCTTCCACCAGTGCCGGACGGGAATGGCCAGGTGTTCCCGGCCATTCCCGTAGCCCCCAGCCGGGGAGACATGCGGTGCCCGCCAGCTAGGCGGGCATGCGCCTAGATTGTGGACGCAAAGGCTGAGCCGGATTCCCATGACCGGTGTTCCCCCATCAAGGCGATGAGGGAACACCGCTGAGTTTTAGTGGGTTTACTGCCACTCTGGCAGGGAGTCCCACATACTCCGTCTCGTCCCCCGACGAGCGGAGATGCGTAATGTCATTTCTCACCGACAAAAAATAAAAAAAAAGGTTAGAACGGTGACCACTTAGCACGAGTGTGCCGCGGCAGCGGCCGGCGAAGCGCCAGAAAGTAGCTACCTTCCCGTACCCTAATGAGTGACAGATCCTACCCAGAGCACATAGACTTGGTGTTGGTTAGGTTAGAAGGTTTTATTCAAATTGGAATAATAGAAAAACTACGCATCTACGGCGGGGGTAAAACAGTCCCCCCCACTTCCCCCCTCCATCCCTCCCATCTTCGTACGAAGGCTACTTTCCAAATATCACGTGTAAACAAAAAATACACAAATAAAGTAGTTTTTCACGATTCAGACCTAAATCACCAGAGACGAAGTAAACAACTCAACGTCCATTTATTTGAAAGAACGTGTCAATTTTAGTTCCTGGGGGCTTCGAGCGGGGCGCTTTGAATCGGCACAAAAAACAACTGTCATTTCGTAGAGTATCGTTAGTTCTGTATTATAGAGGTCAGTGACCACAAGGCTTGAAAAAGGCTGGCTGTAAAAGCAAAGTTCCACAGAATCACTGACCCCTTTAATACATGTAATAAGGAGGTCAGTGCACAGAATAGAATGATTATGAATAATTTGCTGTTCTGAGTGGTGATTTCTTCTGTGTGCAAATGCACCCACAAGAATAAATAAATAAATATAACGGCGACTAGACTAGGTAGTCAAAATTATTTTATTATCCAAGTTACACAAAAATCGAGTGTACTACGTGAGCTCGACAAATGGATGTGCGAATAACACTTGTGCGACAAAACCCTAAAATAAACGACATACGACAACGTAGTCGATGTAGCGTAGAAAGCATTTAGTAACTTACAAAGATATAAATCGCTAGATTTGCGTTCACCGTACTTAGTTACGCGAATAAGTGTCCATAGTCCATATCATACTGAGAAGATTGAGCTTATAGACAACCAGGTCAAGACACTGCGTCATTGTGTGTCAGAGGTGTAAAATCGAAACACAAACACATCTATATTTTGATGTGGTATTTAACGAAATCTAACGAGTTCAATCTTTGGTTACTTATATGATAATCATAAAATTATCGTGACAAAATAACGATATTCTCAAATTATTATTGTGTGAAGACATAATGTATCTATTTGCTTTCCCTAATGCTAAATACATAAAGTGACTTTGGTCATCGGCTACTCGCCTAGTTACTCTTTGCGACTCGCTGGCCTTTGAGTATTAAACCAACCGGAGACGCCACGAGTACTAATATCTATGCAAATAAGTCTGTCACATTCATCGCGGCGGACGAGGGAACGCAATAATACACTAATGCAATTCGATCGCGTTGTTACGCACGCACACAAAACAAAAAACAAACACAAGCATAAACTATACGCACACATGTATATAACCGCTATGACCGGCGGTCTCGTACCTTTGACAGCGGGGATCGCCTGACAATGGCGCCTCCAGTGAGTTTAATACTCAAAGTCGCTGGCGAAGTGGCGAGTGTCTTAAGGCTCCTACACACAGTGCCGGCGGCTGAGCCGCAGTGTCACGCAGTTCGGCGGCCCGGCCGGCGGGTATTCGAGCAGCTGCACGACTGAAATGATGCTCTGCGGCCACCTGATTATGCCGGCGGCATACCCGCGCGACAAAAACCCGCCGGCTGTGCCGCCGGCATGTGTGTAGAAGCCTTTACAACTTTACAAGTTACAAATGCCGTTTTTCTGAATATGACACGAATGACCAATCAAGCACGAACAACCTTCTAAATTATAGTCTGTGGTTGTGTGCCTGCCATCAGTGCCACAGACTACATAGAGTGCCAACTGCCAAGTGAGCTGCTGCTGTGTTAGCCAACCAACTGAACTGCCAAGTGCCAGCCAACACCAGCAGCGGTAGCGGCAGTAATATTTTCACTTCAACATAATAAGTGACTTATTTTACAATTCACAATGAATTGGAATGCATTTAACATATATAATTACAAAACGCTGGCTTGTGTCCTTTTCCTGGTAAGCATTTGTAATGTCAAAATGTCTGAAAACCTTTTCACAAAAAGTGCACTACTAAATTGTTGATTTTATGGTCTATTATAAATAAGTAATTGCTGCTTAATCTCCGAGGATTGTTATGTTTCAGATATGCCATAGTTTTTACAACCCTACCGATAGCGGTGCTGTGCAAATTACACAAAGTAATTTGGATATGGTATTGGGTGAGTTACATACCTACTCCACGTTTTCTAGAAGCTTTATATTTTCCTCCATAATGCGGAAATAAACTATAAGTATCATCTCTTATTCTGCCAGGTATCTTTATTTTATAAACACAAACAATTGTTTATATTTTTATATGAAACAAAATCTGACCAATTTGGCTAATAAATTGATTCATACATGGTTCCAGAGGGAAAATTGGATATGGCTCATTTATGTATTAATAATATTAATAGGCCTCCTGTTATTTAAATCGTTTCAGGAACTTAAAATAATATTATCTAGCTCATGAATCATCTTAGTTCCCTAGCATTTACAAGAAACTAGCCACATCATCAGGTTTAATTATAAAACCTTTAATGTAAACAAACAAATATTATAACAGTACAAGTCTTATCTTAAACTATGTCATAAAGAAGTTAAGTCTAGTATTTTATTTGTACTTAGTTTTTCTTTCTTTATTGTTTCACACTTCAATTTTATAGCAATTAGCGTTTGCAGGAATGTTTACTACATTGCTAGATATCAATATTAGATAGCATAGCAATGTTTCTACAAAATAAGTATTTGATATAATTCATTCAGGTAGGTATAGATTTGCTGTCATCTCTTTTCCCAAATTGATCAATAATGGATATTCCATATCAGGTTACATTTTATTTTATGCATCATGGACAATGTTTTTCATTGCAGCTTCCAATGAAATAGTATTCATAAATTTTTATGCTGAATGGTGCAAATTCAGTAATATGCTGATGCCAATATTTGACGAGGCGGCTGATGAAGTAACAAAAGCGGGCTATGACACTGGGAAGGTGGTCATGGGTAAAGTGGACTGTGACAAGGAAGGAGCTGTAGCAACTAGGTTCCATATAACCAAGTATCCCACTTTAAAAATGTTCCGGAATGGCATGCCTGCCAAAAAAGAGTACAGAGGTGAGAAAACATTTCAAAAAACTTTCATGCAATCTTAATTTAATTCTATTCACTATCACTGTAATGTATGTGGAAAATTAAAAGTTAAAAACCAAACTAGTTCTCTATACTTGATTTGTTATCTCCTTTTTAGCATTCTAGACTAGTTTCTATACTTTACAATTTCTAACGCTTCTCAATTTCTTTTAGGTCAGCGCTCAGTTGAGGCTTTTGCTGATTTTATCAAGAAACAGCTGACTGACCCTGTTGTCACATTTGGTGCTATCAAAGAGTTACATGATCTTAGTGAGGATAAGAGGCACATCATTGGCTACATGGACAGACGGGACCAGCCAGAATACGACACATTCAGAAGGGTGGCTGCTAACCTTAAAGATGAGTGCCAATTCCATGTTGGGTTTGGTGAAGCCTCACAGCAGATGCACCCTCCAGGTAATTCACAATTTTTTTTAAGTTATCTGCATATTTTAAAAAGTAAGCAATGATTAATTCACTATTGCTTTTGTTTTGTAAAGGTTTTAATAACTAATCTTCACTTCTTTCTAGGTCAGCCAATTGTGGTGTTTAGAACTGATAGGAAGAAATCCACGGAGCCTGATGAAACATTCACTGGATCCTTATTGAATTTTGAGGATTTATACAAATGGGCTCAAGAAAAGTGCATACCTTTGGTCCGAGAGATCACATTTGAGAATGCAGAAGAACTCACTGAGGAGGGATTGCCATTCCTGATTCTATTCCATCACCCTGATGACAATGAGAGCATAAAGAAGTACAAAGAAGTTATTCAAAATGAGTTAGAGGGAGAAAAACGTAAGGATACAATTTTCACTCATATCACATTATCATTACAGCCGAAAGACGTCCACTGCTGGACATAGGCCTCCCCCAAGCACCTCCACTATGACCGGTTTTGCGCTTCTCGCATCCAACGAGTTCCTGCGCCTGCGGCTGTTCACAAAGTCTTCAGTCCACCTTGTGGAAGGCCTTCCAACGCTACGTCTTCCGGTACGCGTTCGCCACTCCAGAACCTTTAGCCCCATCGGCCATCTGTTCTGCAAGCAATGTGCTCTGCCCGCTGCCACTTAATTTTGGCAATTCTTCAGGCTATGTCGGTTACTTGGTTCTCCTGCGGATCTCTTCATTTCTGATTCTATCAAGCAGGGAAACTCTAAACATAGCCCTCTCCTTTGCTCTTTTCACATATCACACATATTTTTCCTTAAAATATTGGTGTTGTGTACATAATAATACCCTAATTTTCCAAATGTACCAATGTCATGCTTAAATTAATGAAAATCTTTACATCAATGCCATATTATTATGCAAAAAATTATGATGTCAAGGACAGTGTCAAATGTTTAATGAATCGTGAAACTAAATGTGTATACAGCTATATCTATATAATACTCCATACTAATATTATAAATGCGAAAGTACCTCTGTCTGTTAGTTACCTTTTTTTGCCTAAACCACTGAACCAATGCAGATAGGCAGGTTGAGATGTGGAGAAGGACATAGGCTTCTTTTCATCCTGGATATTTGTTTTTTAAAAATGATGAAAAACATAAAATACACATAGACAAAGTCGCATGCAACAGCTAGTGAATATGTCTTTGTTTTACACCTGCTTTTCAATACAAATAAGTGTAACTATCAACCAATAACAAAATCTCCATAACAATTACAGAGAATGTAAACTTCCTGACGGCTGACGGTGTGCGGTTCGAACATCCCTTGCATCACCTGGGCAAATCCATGTCAGACCTGCCACTCATCGCCATTGACTCCTTCCGCCACATGTACATGTTCCCCGACTACAAGGACATGGAGAAGCCTGGCAGACTAAAGCAGTTCCTGCTGGACCTATACTCTGGAAAATTGCACAGGTATGTCTTGGTTCTTGCATGCTCCATTAATATTTCAAAGTAATCCTAATTTTTAAGGTCCAATATTTTTAATCACAAGATTGTTTAAGGCTTTGGTCCACATGGAAGGTTTTGTTTTTGTATGGTGCACTAAAATTGAACAGATATGGTTCATTTCTTTTATGATCCACTCAAATAGCACAGGCATACCTTGGTAAGAGTAAAAAGAAAAAGACCAAAAAAGAGAAGAGAATAGAGGTCTGGTCTGGTCTGGTAAGAGTCCCTTTAAAAATGGCACGAGTTTGCCTTAGTATTTCTATGGTCTATTTTTAACTATTGCTTTTGTAATCCTCAGTGGATTTTTAATGCATAACCGTTTTTTAATGAACATAATTCAGTTTTTATTAATGACAAAACTTCTATTGCTAAGAGCTTAGTAATACCATTTGTTTACTGCGCTCATAGAAACAAAACAATCTTATGAACCATCAATTTCTATGTAATTGCACTCAATAATAGATGACTCAGTCAATAATATAGGTATACAAATACACTGTGCACATACTTTCGCTTCATTCAAGTGTTGAGCTGATTGACTTTAACAGTTAGATTATCTTGTAGATAAGACTCAAGATCTCAGATCACATTTGTGAATTTAAATTGTCATGAGAACTTTTCATACCATACAAGTTCTGTGTGGTATTTTTAATCATTGTTGTTGAATTTTTAAAATGGGATTAAAATGGTCATAATTCAAGTACCCAAAATAAAGAGCAAGCGAGAAAAAAAACTGCTCAATTGCAAAGGGGACTCGCGCACCGACGCGGACGGTTCCATACAAATTACAAATTTGTGTGGTATGTAACTAGTTTATCTCAGGATTTTTTTTTTTTTTTGTAATGTGATTACAACAGTTTTCGGGTTTTTTCCTTTCCTTGTGCTACTGGACGTTGCTTCTAGCCAAATTTCATGATTGTAGGCGAATGGGAAGTACCCTATAGGTTTTGATTCCGGAACATAAACTAACATTTATTATCTTTTGATTGCGTTGACTTAGAAGTTTGATTTTTTTACTCAAGGAATGCAGCCCTGTACTCAAGGCTGCATTCCTTGAGTAAGTAGTATTTGATATTAATATCAACTTGATAAATCCACTCTTTCCTGAGAAAAAGGGTCTTGACCGACGGACAGACAGACGGACAACAAAGTGATCTTATAAGGGTTCCGTTTTTCCTTTTCAGGTACGGAACCCTAAAAAGGACTATTTTCTTATGGGAAATCACATCTTGAGATTTTTTCACCATTACAAGGAAATTCTACTATTAACACCCTGGCTGCTATTTGAGATTGAAAAAAAATGCCTAAAATCATATTTTTATAACAAGCGTTTTAAGCATTTATGCTTGCTATACTACACTACACTACATCTATGCTAATTAATGATGTCCTTTGTAAATATGAAGGTGAACAACTTGTACCTATGTAATTAACAGTAGGTACCTATAGCAGACAACTATTAAGTATTTGTGATAAATCCACTTTGCGAAATATGTAAATCAATGCTTCAAATGTGTGCACAATGCTTTAATCATAATTATAAGGCTACCGATATCAGTAGATATGTAATAGAACATAAAAATTAATTCGCGCACTCATAAATAATTATTATTGATAATAAAATAATTAATAACCTGATGCTAATCTAGTCGTCAGAAATCATTAAATTCTGAGTAGGAATTCGACACGCGCGTTGTAATTGTAAGACACCTTTCCTGTCGTGACATTTTCTTTGGTCGTTTGTCATTTCTAGCTGATCTTACCGGATCGCGAAGACAGAATACAATAATCAAAATTGCACGGACAACAGTTAATCGTGCAGTTCTCCATTCCAACATAGTAGGAGACAAGCCACGAAGACGACTATTCGTCGTCACTATGGGAACCATACGTAACGCTCAATATAACATGCGCAAGTGGTTCCGTATTGCCACAATCAAGACAATAGATCGTTCACAATGAGCTCGCGGCAGATATTCATGCGACTCGAGTAAATGTGAATATCTCCGATGGCAATAAAATGCCAGTCGATGTATTGTACTGTGACCCTCAAGAATTCTCACACAATAATGCTATAAAATCTCTTAATATGAAGTTGTTAAATATGACATTGTTATGATACAAACCTACTTGATTGTTATCCTGAACGCAGATTAAAGAAAAACCTTTTTCATTGGTCGCGACTCACTAATAGCAGTTGTAAACATAAATTAATTGTGTCTTTTTTTTTTACAGGGAGTTCCACTACGGTCCCGACCCAGACCAGCCCGTATTGAACCTAGAAGGTGAAGTCAAGGTGACCACTCCTCCCGAGTCCACGTTCAAGAAGCTAGCGCCGTCCAAGAACCGGTATACTCTCCTCAGGGACGAATTATAAGATTACTGCACCTAGGTCATGAAATTTAGTATAAGTAAGTCACTTGCTAAAGAAACCTTATTGTATAAAAACCGTTTTATCTCGTTTTTTTATTCGGAAATTTATATTTTTTCTTTTTCGTTATAAATCTCGGAATAATTACCGCATTATTTACTTTTGCTTGGTTGCGAACAAAGCCAGTTGTTTGAATCCTTTACTGACTATTTATTTTCAATGTATCGGTTGTCCGTCCGCTAATCATGTAATTTGTGATAAACATTATTGAAGATGGCGGATTCATCTGATTTGATTTCTGTTTCTCAAGTTTTCCATTTCTGAAGAATATTTATTGAATGATGTAGTTAATTTAAACTTTTAAGAGCTATTCTTTGATCCCGTAGTTTCTATTTAATAGTGTAGTTTGTAGTTATTTTCTATTTTTAAGTTATGCATTTTGGATGTTCATTACCAACTACTTAACACGAAGCATTAAGCAATCAAATGGCTGACAAGTTGAACATTTTCCTTCTCTTTCTGTTTTGTTGATACATTGCGAGTGAGTATGATTGGACGAGTGTGCTTGTATGGTATAAGCTTTGAGTATTAAACCAACCGGAGACGCCACGAGTACTAATATCTATGCAAATAAGTCTGTCACTTTCATCGCGGGGGACGAGGGAACGCAATAATACACTAATGCAATTCGATCGCGTTGTTACGCACGCACACAGAACAAAAAACAAACACAAGCATAAACTATACGCACACATGTATATAACCGCTATGACCGGCGGTCTCGTACCTTTGGCAGCGGGGATCGCCTGACAATGGCGCCTCCAGTTGGTTTAATACTCAAAGGGTATAAGTATTAATGCAAACCATATTGAATAAAACAATAAATACTATGTCAGTTCTTGTATTCCACTTTGTATAACTCTTCTCAACTTTTCTCTAGTTCTGAAATCTAAATTTGCATTTTGTTACTTTATGATACTGCTCATTGTCTTAGAAACGAAAATTGTTGAAAGTGAATTAATTTATTACATATCTAGGAATCACATTGGCTTGAAAGATATTAAATTACCTAAGAACACTCATGTATTAAATATATATTTATTATAGGATCTTGTGATTCAAATTATAATCTAAGTCCTATTGTGTATTATTGATTAATGTATCTAATTTATATTGAATCCTGAAGGACTTGACTTGTTCACTGCGGGAAATGCGTTTCCTAAATCGATCTGTATAGATTGTGTGCCAACTACTACTGTGTAAGTCTTAGAGAAAGTTCGTGAAGCTCATAAAAAAGTTTTACATAAGCACATTTTCGTTACAAAATGGGCTAGCAATTCTTTGTGCAAATGGGCCATATTTCTAACGCTAACGTCAACACGTACGCGTTTTCCGCAGCAAACGTGTTAAACTTAAATCTATTCGGTATTATAGCTCCTTGTGACGAGATAAAACATTCCTCGATCTAAAACTGAATAGTCATTATTTACTATATTGTATAATTATAATGTGAAATGGTTATACAAATGTATGTTTTGTGACGTGTGTTGTAATAAATTTTTTCGAGCCGAAAATCAGTTATTTTGCTCCTTTCCCTGCTTGGATTTGACTTGGATTTGACATTTGCAACAAAGGTTATAATTTGCAATCGATCTACTAATCATGAATAAACTGTTTCTGTACTTTCACGAAAACTATAAATATTGTCAGTCACACGTCGACTTTTTTATGGCTTTTTTTTTGCGTATAACGCAACATAAACTCTTTGCAAACGTGCTTTCTCAAGTTTAGCCTCACATAAAACGCGCCTTCGTGAGCATTAATTAAACAATTATTGGTATCTTCTAATGGGAAGTTAAACGGAGTAACGGCCGAACCCCCTTACCAGTTTTGGCATACTGGAGGGAGAAAAATCTATCTATCTCTGGTTTTAACGTTTCCATAATCTATAACAGTAGTGAACTGTATGATTATATTATACTGGCAGTTATGATTTTACTGGCTACCATCAGTAGCGATCTGTCTTTAACTGAAAGTAGGTTATTAGGTTCGGCCGTTAGGGAGCAATGAAAGCATTTATGTAATTAATGCTCAAGTACGGGGTGACTGCAAAGGCATAAATACCCCAACACAAATTACTTTCTAACTATGGATCGACTACTATTTTGCGATATCTTTTCAATTTCGAGCAGAAAGAGCAACACGTTTTTGAGGCTGTTGTCTCGGTTAGCAAATGGGTGCCGCCATGACAGGTGGTAGTTTAGCCGCTCCACGACAGATGGCGTTGATTGTTTAAATTTTCAGAACATTTGCTCGTATTCATTGGAAAACAAAACAAAAACAGGATATTGCTTTAGCAGACAGAAACATGTTTCTCTGTTGTGGGAATTCAATTGGCTATGGAAAAATGTTGCGCAATATTTAATTTACACAAAATTGTTATTTGGTTATGGTAGAGCCTTTGCAAAACAACACGCAAAGTTAGAAATGTATGTCATCATTATCCTGCCATTATCCCAATTTATTTGGGGTCGGCGAAACATGTCTATCTTCCATACTTCTCTATTAATCGTCATCTCGGTAGTCATCCCCTTTCTAACCATACCTATCATCATTCACACATTCCATCCATCGTTAGAAAGTAAGAAATGTAGGTAGATGTAAATAATTCGCGTAACGTAATGTCTGTAAGCTACGTACGGTACCTACTTATTCATGAGTGATGTGGTTTTCTGGCGAAATCTGAAACTGTGAAGTACCTACTGCATTCGATTTCAGAGACATACCTACCTGGAATATGCCCAATTTTATTAGTTCTTGTGGGTATTGTGTTGGGTAAGCATATGGGTCTTTCTCGCTAACAACATTATGTAAGCTATTTCAGCTACGGTAGGTATTTGCCCACCCAAGTAATGCCAAGTACCTACCTATTGGTACCCCAAACTGAACTTACCTTTATCTATCTAATATCCTGCCTCATCTACGCTAAATAAGTTAATAATGAATTCCGAATCAGCAACGCGGTAGGTAAGGTTTTATTTTATTCGTCAATAATAATACGCATAAAATTAGTTCAGGTTCCCGACCTATTTTTTTAAGAACAAAACCATAAAACTACTTTGCTTTGTCCACCCCCTATAAACCTGACACTAATGGCTAGTCTCATTCATAGTGCCTTAATTACTAACAAAATTGGCCATTTAAAAAAAAAAGGATCCTAATGAGAGCAATAGATTGGCGTCAAAAACGTGTCATCGTTATATCGGAACGGCTTGTTGTGTAAAACAAACTGCTCTCGAGATGTCGTTTTTACTGATGTGGGGTAATTTCGGCTGTCAGGTTATAGAGAGAGGTCCGTTTGATAAAGGCCGCGGCGCCACGGGGTGTCATGCTCCGCAGAAATCTTTTACCTACTCCGTATATTTTTTGTGCTGTCCGAGCGGACTACACTTTCTGTGTGTGATTTTTGATGTATGTTATTCTATACAAACATCGTGCCGACTTGTTAGATGATTGCTGATGTTTCTATGCAAAAAACATTGAGATTATGTTAAAACCTAAAATCGACGCCTCCCACGCATAAGGTCGTAAGGCTAAAAAACATTAACCTTATGCTTGGGAGGCGTGGAAATATTAAGGTAGATATATCATATACCTACCTATTGAAACCTTTGAAGTTTTCGTAAAACTTGCTCTACGAATAGATCACTATCGCGGTCTCTACCTTCTCATACTTACAAAAGAAATAAAAAATAAATAAATTTCAATTATACTTTTAAAACTAGATTTAGCTTGGGTAGGTGAGTAGGTACATACTTCCACCAACCCGCACTGAATCCGCGTGGTGGATAACGGCACACTCCCTCTTATTGAGAGGAGACCTGTGTCCCAGCAGTGGAAAGTTGGGAAATTATAGACTGAACTTTCAATTGCGATTTTTTCACGAAATAACGAATGCAAAGTTGAAATACGACACTTTACATAAACCTATGGGTTCGAAAATACTATGTTCGTAATAACATAAAATTTCATTCAAAAATAAAGGAGATAATCTCCTTTGAATAAAGCCAAGTGTATACATACTTAAGCTCGTGACTTTTAAACACTTATTGAAAAAACTTTTGTTCCGCTAAAAACAATGCATATTTTTTCAGCTCGCCACTGCGTTACGCAAAGATTTGACAGCTCCTATGACAATGGCTTGACAAGGGAGCATCGCTTGGTGCGAACCTGTGCGCTTCACATTGTTGTAACAGGTACATTCGGTGATCTTGTTACACCGACACAATGCACCCTTCACTGCTTCAGACGCAGATACTCGTAGGACGCGAAATGAGCGGAATTCCGATCAGATAACAACAATGTCCGCTCCTATACAATAGCAATGTAAAACTTATTCGTAAGTTTCGTAACCCGCGTAACATTTGAGCTTTTTACGCTCTTTGTTGCTGAGGTATATCGGATTTCTATAAAAAGAGATAATCCGAGATCAGCGGAGTTTTGGAGTCATTTAACAAAATGTTATCTCACGTAAATGGCACATCAAGCTTTTGAATTAAACTTATATTATGTATTTTAGAGATAAGCAGTCCCCATCGAGTCCCTGCCTGGCTCTAAACATACTTTCAGATACCTACCATACTTTATGTAGTGTTTAGATACTACATACCTGTACAGAAATACCTGTACAGGTACCTATTTGTAAGCTATTTGCTACTAGTCGTGTCTGTTGGTAATACCTTCGTAAGATGTATTGGCAAATCTAACGTAGAGAACCTACCTACCCAGTAGTAGTGTTCCTAGGCATTTAGTGAGGGGAAGATTAGGGTGTAAGATAAGTCTTTAATTGCCTGTCTCCAGATCTACCTTAATGTATGAGGTACCTACTGTAAAGTTAATCAGAAAATTATAGAATACCTACACTTAAAAAATAATACATAATGGCAGGGACATCGATGCACAAACCGTAGCCATGAATTCAGCACATGATTGTAGAAAAAAAAACCCATGAAAAACTTCTACACTGGGGTAGAAGTTTTTCATGGTTTTTTTTTTTGATAACTGATTATAAATTTCAACGCAGGTCCAGAACAATGTAGATACCTACTGAATCCATGGCAACAGGTTGCCCTGCCGCCCTATTAATAGGTACCTAGGTACCTAAGTGTAAAAACTAGGAACCATAACGATAAAATCATGATGATAATATCGTTTACAGTTCCTAGGTTTTCCTTAGTTAGTTTTTAATATTTTTTATGTCAGAGCTTTTGCAAAACAATTTATTCTGTTCTAGGTATGTAGGATATTTTTTTAATAAAGAAAATAAATGTTGTAATCTTAGTTAAAATCATAATTCAGCTATCATGCATGACAATAGCCGTAAAATCCACAAGAAAAAAAAACTGAATATCCCATAAAGAGCTTCGCATGCACAATTTACTCCACATCGTACTGCATTGCGTGGGTGCCGCGCTGGCTGCCACAATAGTTGACACCCGACACCAAGCCGGTACTTTTGAGTTCCAGTGTTCCCATACAGGGCCAGCAAAAGACAGGAAGTGAGGACAGCGTGCGATAGAACCAATTACCCGCCCACGATATAAGAAACCTGTAATTAATGTAATATACCGGCCTCCTTGAGCGGAAACGGCCGCGCGGTTCAGATGTCGATATTTTCGCTAATGATTTTATTATGGTATCGTGAGCTATAGAATGTGAATGGGCTTGTTCTGAAAGCTGAGAGTAGCGGTATTAGACAAGCACTTTTTTGGCAACAATAAAACTACTGAAAGTACGTAGTAAGTTAAGGCAATACATCACTGACTTCTATTAAACACTTGTATAATACAGGTCAGTGCAATACATAGATACCAATTTGCTAACTGAAAACACAATGACAGCTAAATTTACTTTTGCATAGACAACTTTTATTACCAGTTAAACCAGCACGACCCCATGTTATGCACTCCTGTCAATAAATGCGGCAAACACAAACGTCATCCATAAAGTTCTATGTCAAAGATCAAAAGCAATCGGCACAATATATTGCACATGCAATCGATCGACACGACAAGTCCGAAGACAGGCAAGCAGCGAAAGATCATTTTTTGCTCAGAAAAACACAGTAGCTGCCTGATTTATGGCGGGAGCATCATAGGACATTAGTAGTCGGCATTGTCCACTGCATGTGGGCTTTGTAGCCGCCGGCTCCGACACAGTAGCCTGTCATCCGAGTCCCTTGCCAGGCTATTGTTCTAGGGTGTCGTAAACATGTCGACAGGTCCTATTTGTACTAACACAGTATGCACGGTAGTTGGTAATAGGTTCGGAGAAAGACTTTTGTCGCAGCACTTTTAAGAGCTCTTTGAGTCATTAAATTCTGCAAGTGCATCGTATAATTTCTATAAGATGTCATTATGGGTTCGATTTCATGGTTGCTCGTATCCAATGAAGGTTCTAAGTGATTTAAAAATGGGAGAGCATCCTACTGAAATGCAAGTATTGAAAGGCTGATGATTTTAGAATGTGTTGATTTTTTGTACATTTTGACTTTGTTGGATGGTTCAAGGATGGTATGTTGGTATTGACATACCATCCTTGAACCATCGCCATTCCTTGCGATCCAGGTTATGAATATAGCGTCTAGCGGTTGCCCGCGAATTCGTCTCCGGTATTGTGTATTTTATTTTATTTTTAATACAAATAGCCCCAGGCTAGTTATCTGTCCTATAACAATCGTTTCAGCGGTTTAGGAGTGAAAAGGTAACAGACATGCAGGGTTTCTTTCTTTATTATTTTTATTATTAGTAGAATATCCCAATCCCAAGATAGTTGGGAAAAAGCTAGACAGACGATGATGATTATTAGTAGGATATCTTTGTCAGGAAAATCACATCAGTTTTCAATCGAGATTCCTGAAAGTCACTCTGCTATGATTTTAAAAGTTAACGGTGCGAGCTTTCCGAGTTAGTAATCTGTGATACAAGTTCTTATGAGGTTTCCCATGCCTTCAAACATGATGTACAAATAAACCTACAAGCTGTTGGAAAGCGAGGCAATTATAGGAATAAAAAACAGATGATACATAAAATTTCGTTGAAGGAAGAAAAGGGAACGGTTCTCTAAGAGCCGCGGTGTTTGGTAAAACAAAAGCAGAGCGAACGATTTAACAAACTGCCATATTTTAACAACGTGTAATTAAAGGTTTGGCTCCGCTCGAATATGCATAAATCATGCGTCTGCCGCGAACTGCCGACCGAAATAGAGAAAAAATTAAATACATTAAGCGTCTCAGGGAACTGGGAACTGAATGTTATCTGCCTACAAAAGAAAGATACTTAGTTGTATGGGCTGCGATGTTACTGTTTCGTGGTGTATGCCTTATTGTGTATTATTGTATGCTAAAATGTTATGTATTTTCAGGTGCAGCAAGTGGTGATGAATTTATTTTCTTAAAGATTAGAACCTCTTCTTAATTTCAGTATAAAAGACATCAACGAGTGAGTTTTCCGTATCTTTACTAACTTGATATTTTTTACAAAATAAATCTAGAGCATCATAGTAACGTTAGAAAAAGTGAATTAAGTTTACCTAAAACCCAATTGAGAACCCCCAGTTAATGACTTCAACCCAATGCGGTACGCGATAAAGCCCAAAGTAAACACACACTTAACGTAACCTTTAGGTTTGTTTGGACGGTTGTCGTCTCGCTCTCATGGCTTTCCCGTTCTCATAAGAGCCGAACTGGTAAGCTCATAACTCACGGAGCTTGGTGGGGTGTGTCGGAGGCTGTGGCGGGCGGGGCGCGGGGCACGGGGCGGAGGGGGGGCCCAGGGTGCGCGCGCGCCGTTCCCTCGGGGCAGAGGGGCCGGGGCGAGGTGACAACCGCTTGTTACGTCTATTCCAAGCCAGTTATTAAAAACGTCTCGGCGCGAGCGGTGCGCCGCCCTGTAATTATCCAGTTGAAGGTTTCGTCGCGCTACGTTGTCACCACACTAGCCGGAAATGCAATACGTGGATCCGCCCGCGCAACAGGTCCGTCCGCCCGCCCATATACTATTGACCATAATTTGAGTGTTTATTAATATTAGAGTAAATTACCAGTAAACGTTTCGTTTGTCACGTCAATTTAGCTGCGATTTAGTTGAACTTAAAAGTTTTAAAAGTGATCGAGTCGATTCTCCTTTAGTTTACGCGAACTTTAACTAATGATGTGTTAATCTTTGCAGATGATGAACATGATGTCCGGCTACGGATGTGGCTACGGCCGCGGTGACGCTATCTCACCTGCTTCCGACCTGTCTTCGTGCAGCAGTGCGTCGTCAGGCACTTGGTGCGCTCCGCCTGCGTGGCGTGAGCTGCCTGCCTACCCTTCGCAGTACCCTGCGTACTGGCCACCAACACCCACCGCGACAGAGGAAGCCAGAGAACTTCAGCGTCGTTGTGCTAAATGCCGCTGTCCCAACTGCCTCACTGAGGCCGCTGGTTTCGGTCCAAACTACGGCAAGGATGGCGCTAAACGTGAACATGTGTGCCACGTACCAGGCTGTGGAAAAGTTTACGGAAAAACTTCGCATTTGAAAGCTCACCTTCGTTGGCACACTGGAGAGCGTCCTTTCGTGTGCAACTGGCTGTTCTGCGGCAAGAGATTCACGCGCTCCGATGAACTACAGCGACACTTAAGGACGCATACTGGTGAGAAGAGATTCGCGTGCCAACTATGCACTAAACGGTTCATGCGCTCCGACCATCTCGCGAAACATGTGAAAACTCACGCGAATGTATCGAAGAAGAGCAAGAAAACAAAAGAAGATGACAAGGATGAAACTTCGAGTGCTTCAAGTGATAAAACGGAACGTCCAGTAGAGCCGCAACCAGCCCCCGTGCCGGTCACATCAATTGGAAGTACGAACTATGGATCAGTGCCAGTTGCAAGTACTCCGAAACAGATGTCTTTGAATTACGCAGCGGTTGCTCCGAGCATGATGCCGACAATGCCGAGTGCACCTAACTATAACAGTGGCGGGATGTTCGGGAGTGGTGTGATGTCAGGCTGGTACCCTGAGGTTAGGCAGGACGCGTTATATCCTCGGCCGCCGGTCCGTGATCACAGGATGTACCAGCAGTACCCCGCGCCCATCAGCACCTACCAGTGTGCTACGAAGGACAACTACGCAGTGTTTCAGGGACATTATAATTTACAACCACCTGTGGCTCTAGGACAATAAGTGATCAAAATGTAAGTGTATATAGAAGTTTCTGTTCGTTTGGGACACCTCTGTGTACTTGCATGTGTCCATAATATCGTAGGTAATATTTAAAATATTTTTAAGTTACCGTGAATTTAAAATGTGATGTCTGTAAGTTATAGTTTGTAAATTAAAATCTTATAATGAATCATGTGCCTTTCAATTGTTGTAAGTTGTATTTGTCTATTTTTATTGAAACAAAGAAATAAAAATATGATTTTTGATAATTTTGCGATTTCATTTATTTCTCTTCCTAAAACAATACTTTACTCTTAAAAGTTTGATATATTATTTCTGGAAATAAGTAGTCATGTAGCAAATTCAAGAGCATGAATGTGACAGAAAAATAAGTATACTACTGAGCACGTTTATTCACGAGAAACATTCTTGATTGACAAATTTAACTTCAGTTATTAATCCCACTAATATTTTAATTAAAATAAGTTACTTGTTAATCGGGTACGAAATATCAAAGCAAATACCTATAACATTAAATCTTAAATCAAAACCTGTTAGACATTACTTTAATAGAAGACAGAATATTCCAATTTCGTAATCAACATAGCTGCAATCTACACAAGCGATCTATAGGTACATTAATCGATTACATTAATGAAACTTATTTTATAGGTACGAAATGATCTTTGACCTTATACCATATAGGTAAAGCCCTGTGACTTGGGGCATTCCAAAGCTTCATTC
This sequence comes from Mesoligia furuncula, assembly GCA_916614155.1. Taxonomy (NCBI): domain Eukaryota; kingdom Metazoa; phylum Arthropoda; class Insecta; order Lepidoptera; family Noctuidae; genus Mesoligia; species Mesoligia furuncula. Next base: position 11,624,485 of record OU744803.1, on the reverse strand, counting down.
AATTTACAAAATTATCATACCAACTCTCAAATATACAAAACATTATGAAAATCGAAAACCAGTCCCGTAAATCTTCGATCGGTGCGAATATAAATTATGAGTTTAATCACCGATCAAATCGATAGATAACGCCATTTTAATACGTACTATAGTAAGTTTTTTAGTAACATGAATTATCAAATAAATACTTAACGATTTATCGATATACCCTATTAAAACATGTTTGGTAATGTTCCAAAGAATGTTTCAAAAACATGAGAGTTTTATTACACTGACATAACTAAAGTATTTAACATCAAGTTGAGGTTGTAACTATTTTAGTAATGGACTATTTGGGAAAATTGAATATTTTAAAATGCAATAAAATCTTACCTACAGCTTGGGGTACCCAGAAGCGTAAACAATTTGTGAGGGATCATAAATTCATTCTTCTTTATTTTCATGTTGATATTTTATAGACAACAGTTTAAAAGCCACATAAACTTGTATTTTTGCCGGTTAAATATTTTTAATGAACGCTAAATAACTACTGAGATAAAATAAGCTCTTATATCTTAGTACTTACTTAGCGTTCATTAAAAATATTCATAACAAATGTCTGGTGTAAGCCTCGATTGTGGAGCAGTATCATAAACGTGTAGGTATGGTCATATGGTGTTTATAAAGGTGTACCACGTTATAATTACCACGACCCAAAATAACTAATAATAATATTTTTTCTTTAACTGCTTATGTTGTTTTGTTATTGAATAAAATAAAGCTCTGTGTTGAGATCTTAGGAGTTTTATGAGATTCACGAAAAATAAATCATAATCAGAATAATGGGAGTTTATCTTTGTTAACTCGTAGCAGGGAATCAAAGCCTTACAGTTATTTGAAAACTTTATAATAATATTTTTTTATATTTATTTTATTTTATATTTTTTGGAAGCAACCTAACCCAACTAACGTTAGGTTTTTTAGGCTAGCTGTAGCTAGTAATGTACAATACTGCATTTGTTAATAACGTGAATATGGCCAAAGGAATATCATGCGGTTTTTTGTCACATTCAGTGAGATATTACATTTTTATCTAGGTGCTACGCTGCGTGCTACGCCGTGGGCTACGCGCTGCTATGACAAAAGTTGATAATTTATGATTGAACTTTAATCCTTTTTTGGCAAAAAGTAAAAAGATTTGTTTTTGTCTGAAGTAAACTTATGATTATAAGGATAGGGATTGATATATTTTCTTTGAAAAGAGAACAATTTGAATCCTCTAACTTGATTATGAATTGAACAATGACTACGACCTTTTGTTATCATTCGGTTGGTCACAATCATGTGTGAGTAAATAAATAAGGCAGTTTAAAATTTAAAACAGAGGTCTTAAAATATTTTAAATGTTTAGTTTGCTCGGGTTATGATGAATGAATGGTGAGTTCGTAAGCACTTCCAGTTTGTCCGCCCGTCACAAGATGGCGTTAGCAGTACCGGTGTGTACACTTGGCGTCACCGCGCTGCGACGTAATTGCACGCGGCTATTATCTGGGCGGCGCCGAGCGCGCATGGCGGCCGGTGCGAGCGGGATGCACTCGATAATACGTAAAACAAAACGAGGGAGTAATAATGGTAAAAAACGAGCAGCACGCAAATTATAGTGAGAAATGAGGCAGCCGGTAGCGGTGGGGGCTCGTGGTGCGGTGGGGGCCTCGCGTCAGTCGAGCGCCCGCTCTGAGAACGCGCCACCCGCGCCGCCTGCGCCGCGAGTGTAGTGAGTGTGTGACATGCGCCACCACCCGGCGCCAGCGCCATGAGCGGCAAGGGCTCCTCCTCTCCGGACCTGCTCATGAATGTGAGTCCATGAGCGGCCAACACTCTTACCGCACACCTTACTGCTAACTTAGTGTAAACAGCCTTACTAACATTCTTATCACTGATAACTTGATAAGTGGCGAACCGATACTTGTACCAGTAGTCTTCAGGTTATCCTGAGTTACTTTGGTAACAAATACGGCCCACTTAAACGGTTCCATGAGGTTGTAAGCGGTTGGATAGATACTTACAATATTATACCCTGAATGAAGCTTAAAAACACTCTGTTCATTAAACCTGGGTGGTGCCTTAACTTAAAATATGTTCCTTTGGTTTTATTTATGATTAGGTAACTTTTCAAGCCTCGTAACTAGCCTCTATAGATAAAGCCTAAATCTGGCACATATGACCAATGTTTACTTAGGTTTTCGACAAGCATAACGAATGTTGAATGTGTTGAACTAATCTAATCTCAAACTTATAAATAGTCTCGGAAAAATCGGAGAAATCTTCACGGTTCATGAACTTTAATATTAAGAACAAACCGAACCAAATAGGTGAGTCCATGAAATGGTTTGTTAGTCAGCAGGCACCCCCGGGTATTGTCGATTTAGCACGCACCATAAGCGGCACATTACCCGCTAGTGTGTGCAGCGCCCGCGCTCCCTCGAGCCAACCTCTATTACTATTCATGGCCGCCCCCGCGGCTCGAGTGGACCGCCAAATATCCCCCACCGTAAGAGAAAACATTATGTGTAAATTTTCTTCATATTGCCGTGCTTTTGAATAATAATTCAAGTCGCCGTTTACTCGGCCGTCCGTCCTGAATAATAAATCCTACTCAATTGGTTTCAAATAGTTTAAGTAGGAAACTGTAATTGTACTTGAATTATATATTATATCTTTTTGACGGTCTGTAATAAATCACTGCATACTGAAGTTACCTGCTAGTTATAAGTTACAATATTCGATCCGACCGGCACCTAATTCGGTAGGCCTGTTTATTATTTATAAAGCAATATCCGTCACATAAACGTCATTGTTATTATCTGAAAATAGGCCATTACACTTCGTTCCGAACATCACTAGCAGTTCATAAAAAGGTAAAAGTTAATTCAATTAAATGAAGTCAAATATAATAAAGGTTGCGCCGGCACTTTGGAGCGGCGGAACCAATTCTTAATGACACATAGAGGCTTCGTCCATTTTCTACTCAATTTCCTTTTCATATTAGTTTAATCTAGAGGCAGGACTACTGGCGCCAAAAATTATGCCGCGACGGCCGTGTCGGGCGCGGCTAATCTGTTTAGCGTTATATTGTAGGCCGCCCGGCTCCTTTGTGCGGTGAAAAAGGAAGAAATTTATGCGTTTCGGCGTTGTGTGTAAGTTTTTTGTGGGAATGTAATTAATAATTCGGCGGCAAAACTAACAGTGTTTTCGTTGTTACGTCGGCGGAGTGATTGATGTCCACTGCTACGATTGCAATTAGTACGGAGCAACAAAGAGCGTGTTCCTATTTGTTGTATATCTCAGTAGCTCTATTTCAACTCATGTAGAGTTGAAATAAAAAAATAAATTAAATTGAAAATGTAGTGTTTGTATTGTTTATAACATTCACAAAAAAAAAATTGCAATGAGTTTCTCTATAACACTAGAAACATACCTCCATGTACTCTATATTATAAACACCAAAGAAACAAACCCGCGCAAAAATTTAACACATCCTTCACAATATACTCCATACAGTTATTCACTATAATGCCTAGCGTAGATATTCTAAAAGTGTTTGAAAACATGTCTGACCGGCATTGCGAGCGCGGGCGGTGCGTGCGCATGCGTGGGCGCAGCGCGGCCCAGTCACGGCGCGACGCGGCTCAGGTGGATCACGGCATTGTTTGTTTTGTACACTGCTACCTAGATGACTCGCGATTACAATATCCGGAATATAGGCCTACATACACAAATATATTTGGTTTCCGTTACTCTAGCTAGATGATATACAAAACTTTAGACTTGATCCGTTAGATTTAAACATAAACGGCCAGTATGTTTTTAAAAAACAGTCCTCCCCAATATAAGGAAAGCCCATCACTAAATAGCTAATTACCGACGTCGAAACTGAGAAGCGGTAACAAGTTCGGTGCCAATTACCGCACGTTCTCGTCACGCCTCGCCGTGCGTCGCAGCCGCTCATCAGTGATCAGCTACTCCTGTCGCCTCTCTTTATTTAGATAGCGGAGGATACGAGCAATTCAGAACAAGTCGACTGTGTTATTTGGCCGTTTTGTGCGCGAACGTACCGTTGGTTGCGAGTCGGCACTCGGCACTGGTGCGGCAACATTTTAATTGACCACGCGATGTTGTGCCGCGTCTCGGCCGACTTTTTCTCCACTCCTCAAATTGCTCTAAAGTGCTTAATGAGAGATGCGTGCAATCGCCGTTTCCCCGTACGAGAGGCTGCTCTTATTTTACATACATAAATAGTTCAACACGACGAACTAATGCCGATTCTCGGTACTGTAATTGAGCCTGTGACAGGCTTCCGTCGCCTTTCCAGAGGCTGGCGGTTAAACGCCAAACGCCGGCGTCGCCTAAATTATAGTTATTTCGCATTAATAGCGTATACATCGACTAGTGCGTGCGCATGCGGCTCCGGGCACCATTGACATTTGCAACCAACATATTCAACTCGCTCACCAACAATTTGTTTGACGGATACGTGACTAGAAAAAAGTAATTACAATTACATCCCTAGGGCCTTAACTATCCATTTGGAGTCGATAAAGTTATTGTCTTTGACAGCCTAATGAAGATATATATAAATGAAAAACTTTGTTAATCGATAAATAAGTAATAAACTTTATTACATATCGAGTTTTTTAAAGTACTTAATGAGTAATATCTGTCTTTGTCTAGTTGACTCCATGTAGATACGCCTTCCATTTACAGAAGTTAGTTTATTATAATTTTATGCTGACTGGATATGACTTCGTCAGCATTGTTCACAGAACATAAAACCAAATTGCGGGTCATTAATTAGTTTCGCATTTGAATATGGATATAACGTGACTTGAAAGACCTCAGTTACAAATATGTTTATAATTAAGGTACAATTTGGTAATTTAATTATTTCCTCTCTATGTAAAAATTATCCGTTGCGTACATAGGATATTCAACACTTTGTACATAATCACCAGGAAACGGTGATAGAGGTTCGTGTCGTGTACTTAGGTACAGTCAACAAAAAAAGTAACCAGTGTCGTCGGATATATGTAGTTGAAGTTTAGTAAGAAATCGATGAATATTTTCGGATGAAATTTAATTTGATAAATGACTTGCTTGTCTTCAATTAATTTAATTTAATTGTATATGAAAATATCCATCGGTTTCTTACTAAACTTCAACTATATCCGACAACCCAGGTTACGTATCTCCTTTGGTGACAGTACCTATTTATTGTCACTGCGGCAGGTGCTGCAGCAACACCATTATTTTAAGTTAATCATTATTAAAGTGTTTTCTATACTAATGATTAATATGCGCATGATCAGCCAAGTTTTTCATACAGTTCTATAAAGTAGCCATGTGTATTCGCTGCTAGTTAAGATATTAAATTAATAGCTAAAAAAAGTGGCATATAAGGCGATAATTGATTAGTACTTATCTCGTCTGTCAATGTATGCCTGGACGGGTCGTCATTTTGTAAAGTATGTGCCTCTCATACTGATGAACATTATATTATACAAACTCATTAGGAGACTGTATAAGTTTTACATATTAATTGTAGTTTTATAATAAGCACGTAATAAGTATACAGACGCACCTACACTATGAATAAGTATCGGTACATTTTCCCCTTTACTGGCGAAATCGGTTATGGTGTTCGCAGGTCGCCCTTTAAAGATATTGCTTGAGGTGATGTTTAGTAGGTAATATTCGCAATTCTGCCTTAAGCTATATTATGAAGCATTAGCATTTATTTAGGTAAACCCGTGAATTCTTTTCAGTCGCATGTAATTGAAAGGCATAGCTGGGTCTCTAGCAGTGTATACTGAAATCTTCTGAAAAAGAGTTCAAAAGATCTTTCCCTATTATTTTGATTTTGATAACATTACCCCTAATTTTACGACTTAAATTTTATAATAATGAAATAATAATAATTACTTCGTGATCTTGATCAAATTAATAAATACTGCAAAGAATAGATAGAGCAAGCTAACATCGAAAATAATAATCTAATTCAAGATGCATATGTCGTTACTACTCCTAGATTTTCTCGTTAACTTTGTACCTAAATAAGTACCTTCGTAAGTAGTTTTCGACGTTCGAAAACTGCTGATCCTCAGCCTAGTTTGAATAAATAACTTTTTTTTTGGTTACTGTGCAAGTGTAATAAAATATTTTCTCACGCACTAAAACACCATTATATAGGACCCATAGAGTTTTTGCTTTAGGTACCTCATATCATTATCCATCCCACATAGCCAACTACAGGCGAATCCAGTTTTTAATAATGCAACGTCATTATTTGTCTTTCAGATTGCAGGTAACTTTTTAAGTTAACAGAAATAAACTTTGGTTGAAAACCGGTCGAATGATCATAGCGGTGGCCGCCATTTGCAATCCAATTAATATACTCATTAAACCCTTGATCTTAATATCAGATATAAAAGTTTTCTGTAATATTTTTAAGAACTTATCTCTGGTACCGTACGTATTTATTCTATGGGCGTTTTAGTAACAAGTGGTTAAAATAAATAAATTCGCTGATAAAAGTAAGTTATTGACATAGTATTTTATTAAATTTATTGGATCATCAAACTGCATAACGATTTCCCTCCATTTTCAGATTATGAGAATTGAGTCTTAAAAGCCGGTAATCAAATGAAAGGGTTTCAATCCAAAGCAGTAATGATCAAACTTTGTTATTGTTATCTCGTTATTACCTATTTTGTAGACCTATTTTGTTTTATTTTTCTTAATACACACGAACAGATAAAAATCACACCGAATCACATGAACAATCAGATACACCTCACATTACAAAAGTAACTAAAAACAATATCAAATCAAAGGATCGTAGGATGTGAGACGAATCTCACCAATGGTGGCGAGTCGACCCTCCATTGGCGAGGTGGATGTCACCGGAACCTGTCCTGTGACGTCACACGCCATATAAAAACGTACACGGTGTAATTATGCGGGTATTTGGACGATCCCTGGCCGAGTTTCTGGGTTACAAGAGAGAACACTTATGATAGGATTGAGGTTTGATTTTGAGCAGCAAATTTTAGAGGATAAAGCTTTAAAGAATTGAACTTTTTGATTAACTTGGAGTTTGTAAATTACATATTTGCCAGAAAATTTCATAAAAAGTTTTAATATTGAGTTTTTCTTGTGATAGGTACTTGCTAACCAGGCACTGCGAAACATGCCGTAATTTTTAGGGAGATGTATAACTTAACATTTAAATTACTGCTGTAATTATTCATACCCGCTTATTTTCATAAAACCCGTTGAAATAATATTCCATCAATAGTTTTCTATATAACAGCGTTCCATGTAGTCTAGGAGCGGCACTCACAGGCAAAGCGCTTTGTTTAAAATATTCCTCCCCGTGAGATCATAGATAAGTGTGAAACTGACATTTGTACCGTTCGCAGATATTCCGATGCGCTGACATACTGCTCGAAGTATCGACTGGTCACGAATCAATTTAACATAAAATAAAATGTATTTTAATTTATGATAAATTTATACACAGATTAATTTTAAATCCAATATTTGAGAAGTGTTTTGAATATGCAAATATTTATTATTAAGTCGCGTATTTCATGACAGGTTTGGAGATTGATGTCGTAAGTCCGAATATGTGTAGGTAAAGTTATTGAATAAAAGTTAAAACCAAATGATGACACAAAAAAACTTTGCATTAGGTACTAAAAAAGCACTCGGTTTCAATTCTAGCGACGTTTTTTTAGCTCTCCCTATTTTTAACGTCACTAAAAAGATAAATCTCGGAACCCTTGAGTGCATCGTTTCCTGAACAAGTCGTTTTGTCGCTGAGCACATTCCCGAGACGAATGACTTGATTATCATAAAACAGCAGTTTGCTTTCTCCGGGCCAACTCCATTGTAAACCAGCACGTGGCCAGATGCAACATGTTTCCGTAAACAAAATCGATTACAACGTTTACAAAACATGATACAATTAATCGAAACGCCAATAATGATTCAATAATACGCGTTCTACTTGTAATTGCAACGTTTCTTCGTTGTCTCTATCATCAGCTAGTTGTATTATAACAAAATGTTGTATTGGTTAATTAAAAGGACTTGGTACAATCTTCGAAAGGTAATAATTTCTTGTAAGGTCTCACTTTTTGTAGTGAATGATATTTTTAAAACAAGTCTCGTGAGTAATTACAGCGGCGTTTAACTTTAAAATGAGGTTTTGTTATTCTTTATGCACATAAATATATTCAGCTTATTACGAGAGTTGCGATGTTTTGTTTAATGTCACATGTATACTTCAGAAGTGACTAGAGGGGAATTAAATGTTATTAAATCTTATAAGTATCTACCGTTCCGTCCAATTTCCCGTATCTACTGAGATAACAGGAACGAGCATCAAGTTGATACATTTATTTCTGCCACCCATGACTATTGTAAAAGTATTTCCAGTGTTTGTAATCAAGCGAGATACTATCTTACGAACGACATTCAGTGCTATCTGTGTGATCTTGTGAGTACGTCACTCGCTGCGCCCGCGCCACCGGCACGGCAGTGAGGTGTCGCTCTCTTTGTTCCTAAGCCCACAATGTTGCTCGCATTATACGTAATTATTATAATGATTTCTGAGTAAGCGATTAAAATTTATGTGGGGTATACACTTGATACGTACATGGCCAAATGATATTAATGCTTCGGCAAACTAATGTGCAGTAAGCAGGCTGTTTCCATGTTCCCTTCCTAATAAGTCGTTCAACTCGATGATTTTATTGAACTGCTGAATAATTACGCACGGTTACGTTTATTACAACATAAATATGATTTATTTTAATATATGATTTCATACGTCGATAACGATGTGACATGATTTGATGGAGTGGACTTGATAAAGTTGAGAACATTACACATCTGTTACCTAATCAACTGTTAAACTTTTACCCCCTTACTAATAAAGGTTGTTTAAGTATAGGTCTACCAGAATCTCATGGCAAAAAAAAAACAAAAAAACTCTGTGGTTTTCATACGTTTGACAACATTGGCAATGTCAAATATATGAAAACCACAAAGCTTTTTGTTTTTTTTTTGCCATGAGATTCTGTTAGACCTATAGCGTCTGTATAGTTACACAACGCTTTGTCTTCTTCTTTAGAAAGTCAAATTACTGACGACTGAAAGAGGGAAATGGTGTCGGAAACTATTCATCTGTTGCTATCTATTGACATAATACGTTTATTAGTAACTAGTAAGGGGGTAATAACATCAGATATGTTGAATATGTATATGCAATCATAATGATAAAATATAATGCCAAATATGTCAAGAAAAATGAAATGATGATAACATAATAAAATTTTAAATACTTAGGTACAATTTCATGACATCTATCAAACCTTACATGGTCCATATTTTTGTACGTAACATCTTTTTTTTACAATAGAATGCAATAAATAAATTATTAATATGAACAAACCTCATTTTCAGTATCAGAAACCTTTTTTAGATAGGTACTGGTATTTTTCAAGATTCTAGAAATTGTAGAAGAAAGCGTTACAGATGTTATTTCGAGAGTAAAATTAGACCTTGTTGATAATGTTGATCACGTGTTGACCTAGTAAAAAAAAACAATGGCACTCCGAAAACTTGAAAAAGCATAGTAATTTTATAAAAATGTTTGAAGGTCATTCTTCCCAAAGAAAATGTACCGCGCGTTGATGTCTTTATAATGGCCAAAACTTAAAACAGAGGTGTCGGTTACGGTAACAGTGTTGCGAGTTCAATGGTTTTTTCCCATCTCAAAAAATTCCCAACGCGCCTTAAAGAAGTATTCACTTCAAAAAATCACAATAGGTACTCTTTCAGTACACCAATGTGTAAATTAGAACACATAATCGGACGATTGTGTGATCCTACCCTATCCACCATGAACACAGTACTAGTCGCTGATCCCCATGCAGCCATGTCAGTTTCCACATCATTTAACCCCGCGAACAGTTTCCTACGCACTTTGCTTTGACATTTATATTCGCACTTTTTCTTCGCTCCTACGAGTTTACGCTGTTATTGTGTTTTTTTGAAATTTTGCACCGTGAGAACAATGTTATGTGGCTTGTACCTACTGATGCTAATTGTACTTGTAGAGTTTATGCCTTGTAAACTGTAGCTGTTTTTTGCATCACACATAAAATCATGGTTGCAGATTTCTTTTTGTGAGTCGTAACAACTTTAGCAGCCCAACACCCGTGATCAATTATCACTCATCTAAAAATAGTGCAACTACAGCAGTTCAACTACAAAGATATGATACATTGATAACTTTATGTGAAAAAAGTGCACGTTTAATAATATTTTACTCTTATCACTTCTGTGCGCTAGTGTCCTTTTTATCGACTTCAAAAAAAAGGAGGTTATCAATTCGACACGTCTGTATGTAATATTATTGGAACTGCATTATATTCACATATGACAACTATTAGAACTTCCAAACAAAAATATACAACATTTTATAGATGTATGTGTGTATGTTTGTCCACTCATTTCTCCGCAACTATTAATTGGATCGTGACAATTTTCTTTATCGGCTCACATTTACTTCGACTTAGGGAACAGTGCAAGTTTCATCAAAATCGATTCAGTAATTTTCAAGATATGGACTAATCGTCGTTTCAGCCGATAGACGTCTACTGCTGGACATAGGCCTGCCCCAATTTTGGGAGGGTTTGCCATAATCGCCTCGCTTGGCAGGCGGGTTGGCGATCGCAGTATGGTATGGTGGTGGAATACATAGAGAACGCTGCTGCCCATTCTCCGGTACGATCCTTAGTCGCCTTTTACGACACCCACGGGAAGTAAGGGGTGGTGGTATTCTTTAAGTCCGGCACCACACAGACACGTATGGACTAATACGTATACCTAAGTGTGACGGCCTGGCTTATTGCTACGAGCTACGGGTGTAGTGTCAAAGGGAAAACATCTCAAAACCTTAGTCAAATTCTAGTGCAATATTTACAACAATACTATTACCTACTTATTACAAGCAAATATTCCAGTTTTTACTTAAAACTAAAAATTACGAAATAAAAATGTAATTTAAAAAAACTCAATCGACTTCAAAAAGAAATTAACTCAAAATTATGAAATAACTTTAATTTCGGAAGTCGGTAGCAAAAAGCTAAAACTAAAATACAGATCCCAAGACAACGACTTCAGAAATTAAAGTTATTTCATAATTTTGAGTTAATTTCTTTTAAAGTCGATTTAATTTTTTTAAATTACTTTTTTTCTATAGTTTGTTGCTCTCTGTTTCTAAATTGGCACATTTTGAATTTTACAAAATGTGCCAATTTGTGCGAGTCACCTATAGAAAAAAAAAATTAAAAGTGACGATTCGTCCTTTTCGGGCGAGTAAATTCGTGCGAATCGACCTATAGGTAAGCCGAATAACATAGGCAAAGTTTATTTCCTGTCTATAAAGACAGAAAATAAATTGTATTCGAAATAAATCATTACTGCAAATACATTTTGCGAATCGGCCATGCCTAGTGAAATTATGAACAAGCATCGTTCTGCAATAGGTACACATTTCAACTCGGCTCAAAGATCACAACAGTAGGTCGCAACAATATAACAGGTTGCCAGTGCAGCGCCTCAGGTCACGATTAAGTAACCCTTCCTTCATTCCGTCATCCAAGTCAGCAAAATCGAAGAAAATAAAAAGGTCAGTGGAATGACAAGAGAAAACCTTCAATTAAAAATACAGTAGTTATGGCTGTAGGTACAAGGATCTTTTGGTACGTGGCAAAAATCGGAACTAACGACGCCTTCTTGTTTTGTCAATACCTACTATAAAAAAAAATTTAATTGAATGTACTTAAATTGAATTTAAAGATGTTTTTTGATATGGGTTATGTGGTACCTGAAATAAATGAAAGTATTAGGTATTTTATTATTATATGACAATTTCACAAATGTTTACCTATACAACAAGCAGTGGTGGCCCACTGATATCGGCCCTGACTTACGAGTTGTAGGTCGTGAGTTCAAACCCAGGCAGGCACTTTGTGTATTTAATTTCATCACCACTGCTTGCAAAACGGTGAAGGAAAATATCGTGAGGAAACCGGCATGTCTTAGAACCAAAAAATTCGAAGACATGTTGCGTCCACCAACCCACACTGGGCCCGCGTGGTGGATTACGGCCCACTTCCTCTGTCAGTGTCCCAGTAGTGGGAACATTAGGTATAGGCTGATTAAGTTTAGGTACCTACCAACAATGCCCTGTCAATGTCATTCGGCGCCAAAAGATCCTTGTCAAGTATAACTCTAAGTACTCAAGTATAGGGACTTTTCTGAATGAATCTAGATCGACTTGTGTCCGTCCGTCATCGCCTGCGCACTGTCTTCAACTCTTCGTCACGCAAGTCGCGACTCACGCGCCGCGCCTCAAGCGCGACGATTATAATTTCGAGCGCCGATCAACATGAAAATGAAGGTCCATAAATTTATTAGACATAGTGTCGGCTCACTGGCCTGGGGCTCGCATTATATAAAATATGTCAAGAATTAAGCATTATCATACTGAGAATATTTTTACGCGGATAAAAATAATGTAATCTGCCGCAATCGCGATGTAACTCACAGATATTGTATTCGATATTTATCTGTTGAGGATCTGGGGGCCTAAAAAGGCCACTTTGGCAGAATGATAAAAGGATAACATTATGAATCATAATGGACAGTTAACTGTTAAGTTAATCGTATCAAATCCCATTGGTGAAGGATTTACAGTTATTTTTTTTTGTCTGTGCTAAAATACTAGTCAATCCAATCCAAATCCAATCATAATCTCTTTGATTATACCTACGTATTACAGCGAAAAAAAGAAAAACACGGACTGTCTTCGCCATATTATGATTCGTAATGTAATCCTTTTATGATCCTGCCAAAGTGACCTTTTTAGGCCCTCTGAGTAGCCGAAAAAAGCCTTTTAATTTATTTTTTAAAAGTAATTTTGGGGGCTAGAGTTTTCTAGTGACATTTATATACTTTAATAGGTGCTTTGTTTTAGAACCTTATAGTAGCTATTATAATTTATACCTAAGTAAGTATCATTTGAAAATTATAGATTACCAATAACGTCATCAGAATGCTGTCCACGTAGGGTATTTAATGTTAATAGGCGTCATTGAGTGACCTGGTCACCGTGAGATTGGTCAGCGCAATTTTCAGATACGAGTTTTGATCCTAAACAGAGATATAGCGCCCACGTCCACGGCGAGGGCAAACTTATAAAATGTAAATTTATTGCGCGATATTTTACATGAATTCAAATTGGCGGCAATATATCGCTTGCCTTTATATTACATCACGTAATTATGCCGCGCACAATTATTATAATTTTCCTATAATCACGCCCGTGAGGACGTGCGAAAAAACGTTTTTAAAAGGTAATTCACACTGATTTATGGCCTGTACAGAGGATTCATTAATTTATCAAACAATCTGTAAATCAACCATTTTAAGTAATGCCTTACGCGTAGACGACGACGGTTGTAGTGAAAAGGTCATTAAGCCGGCGAGTAATTATAACGTAAACATCTGCATCCACAACAAGTGGTCACGGAACCGACTCCGGCGCAGCTCCACGCATCTAATCAACGGTGATTCATCTAACGAAATACAAAAATTAATTATATACTCTGTTCTCAAATCTTACCTGAAATCGTGCTTTTAATTACAAGCTACATGCAATGATTTATCGCAGACACACGTGTTTCGATGATTTATGTAATCTATCTCAAGAAAAAATATTTCAAAAATAATACACTATTGATAACGTTTCCGTAGACAAACGCGCTATTTGTAAAGCTATTAGGTATCTGTCATTAAAACTATTAATTACAAAGCGTAGAATCGCAATTGAATTTCCAAGATTCCGTGTCCTCGCGTCGTGCGCGTGAAAGTGGACACCTTTCACATAACTAGCTTTAATTAAATCTATGGCTGTAATTATGTCCTTTGCCCCATTTGTTCGGCTGGAATTATTATACATAATTACAGGCCACGATGTCTTTGAAATCCAAAGTCTATGGTGCTGTATACGTGATCGGCTAAATTATTCCACTATTCGGGTTGGAACGGTGGAAACTAATTCTTAGATTTTAAATTTTTGATCAAATAACACCTGAAATAAGCTTCAGCAGCATGAATAGTATCTAATAGGCTGATAATTAAAGGCGGTGATTAAGGCGTGTCCCGTCCAATTAACTTACATATTCCCATTTCATGGTATTCTGAAATGTATTAGAATTTGTTAAATCCTCGTCGCCAGTGAAATGTCTATTACTGTATTTAGATTTATACAACGTTTTATTGTAAACCGAATTTATAATAGGTTACACCTTAAGGAAAATAATTTAACCTTTCTTTGAATCGAGATGAGAAAAAACCTCGTCATTAAACGCGACACAACACAATTACTCAAACCAGGTCATGTAACATTCCAATCAATCCAAAATCCTCGTCGTGTGTGTCTCAGATAAACTCATCCCCGTCTGTAGTCACCGAGATCCTCGCTTTTGACTTAATGTGACTTTTATTACTTCGCTTCCAGCCTCATTGTGCTCCCCTCCTCGGCTGAACAAACATAACCTTTCAGCTCTCTCCTTTCAAACCAGCTGTTACACGTTTATGTCACTTTAATACTTTTCTTAGTAAATGTTTAACATTCGAAGTATTACTTTGAATGGTGTATTGGCATGAAAGGGCTTCGTGGCAGACGTGAAAAAACTTTTACGACTGGTTCTGAACCTGAAGATAATTTTCTTGTGATACCTACACAATACAAGTAATAGTATAGTGTTGTTTATTGTTTAATTTTCCGGAGTTTAATATATCTTACTTATATACAGGTTGGCTGTGTGGTGCCGGACTTAAAGAATAGCACCACCCCATACTTCCCGTGGGTGTCGTAAAAGGCGACTAAGGGGCGTACCGGAGAATGGGCAGCAGCGTTCTCTATGCATTCCACCACCATACCATATTGCGATCGCCAACCGCCTGCCAAGCGTGGCGATTATGGCAACCCCCCCCCCCCCTTTGGGGGAGGCCTATGTCCAGCAGTGGACGTCTTTCGGCTGAAATGATGATACAGGGTGGTACATCGACGCACAACTTGTTACCAGGGATTCAGTTCGTGATTCTGAACCTGCGTTTAAATTTTCGACAACTATTAAAATAAAGATTAGCTCTGCCATCTACACTAATAATAATATTAGAAAGAGAAAAAATTTGTATTTTTGTTTGTTTGTAATGGAGAAACTTAAAAACTACTGGACCAATTTTAAAAATTCTTTCACCATTAGAAAGCTACATTATCTGCGAGTAACATAGGCTATATTTTATTTTAGAAAAAATAGGGGTCCGTAAGATATTTGGGTTTTTCGGACCCAAGGTGTAAAAAATCATCCAACAAAGTTCCTTATTTGGCGTACGCCGCCTAAACTATAAAAAATAGAACCATACAATGTTCTAATCAATTAAAGACCGTAAAAATATTTACAAAAAAGTCCGCGACACACCTATCTATTTCAAGTTAAGCACAACAACCATTTTTTTATTTAAAAATCTTGAATTTTTTTAGGACTTCATTTAAACGCATTTATTTTACACATGTCATTACTCCTTATCAAAATAAACTATTTTGTCACATAGTACTGTTTATGTAGATAATATTTAATTCATTAAAATTGGACGTTTGGTTTGAAAGTTATGGCGAAATCAATATAATACTATTTCGGCGCTCCGCGGCCCGTGGCAACAGAAAGAAAGAAAAGAAAATATTTATTGTCCAGATAATACAGTAAGCAGGTCGTTAACAGCAAGTAAAGACGACATGAGTAGCTTAAAATATTACCTATAGCTAGGTTACAATATAGTATTAACTAGTGAGCCCCAAACTAGACAGTTAGTCTGTATCTTGGGGCTCAGAGTACGAATTCCAGAGTGGAGACTAGAGAGGTGATTTGAGGTATGGTATGGTATGATACGTGTGTATGTGTGATATTTGTGTGATGTGTGTGTATATGTGTGATGTGTGATGTGTGAGTGGTGTGTGTGCGCGTCTGGTGTGTGTGTGTATGTGTAAGTGTGTGTGTTTGTTCCATTGTGCTTCGTTTAATTTGGTGTCAGGTGAGGGTCTATATATTAATTGTTCCAAATCATCATAGCCAGTGTTATGCAAAATTTCCTTTACAATTTTTTTGCAGGTGAATGAAGTAGTGTTTTTAATTTCGCAGAGTTTGCAGACTTTATTGTACGTATTAATGAGTGAGTAGGCCGGGGAGTGTCTTGCTAGCAATGAGGTGCTGTCAGGTGTTGGGATTCTGTAATTTCTTTTGCTTATGATAGATGCGTAGTCGGGTCTCCTTTTAATATTTTTGTGCATTTTTGTGCAAGCAGAAATAATGAAAAGCTGACGGATTCTGAGGACTCTCGACAGGCGAAGTATGATGTTGTTTATAGGGAAGCTCTAATTCAGTAACTTTTTTTACAAAAGTTTTATCCTTTAAAACAATATTTAACACATGAAGTTATCTTATCCTGCTAATAAAATAAATGTGAAAGTCTGTTTGTTTATCTGCCTGTTTGTCGGCTAAAATGCTGAATTTACTTTTGGGTAGTTGAACACATGGGATCAAACTCAGGCTTTTTGTAGCGGTAATCGACATCCACGCAGGCGGAGCCGCGGGGGACCGCTATAGGTTATATAAATCAGAATAACACATAGGCTACTTTTTGTCGCGAAAACCGACATCCACGCGGGCGGAGCCGCGGGCGACCGCTAGCCACAGATATAGATACACCTAGATAACGCAAGAGCAACTACTTCGCGTGCCAAAATCGCACTAGCTTACGCTCAAAAATCGTAAGCCGCCACTTTTGCGCTCAGTCCAGTGTACTGCTGGCTGGGTAAGCGCGAGCGAGAGCGCGCGAGCTTGTGACGTCATAGTAGGTAGTCAAAAAATGGCACGCTTGATTTTCATACAGTTCGTGTTACTTGCGTTATCTAGGTACAATGCGTTTCAAATAAGAATAGGATCGACTTAGCGCCATGTTGTGACGTCATAGCTGTCAAATCGAATAAATTGGGTAGGGTGAGCAAAACAAGATATTTTTTTAATAACATTCATTATTTACGAAATCATTTTTTTTTCAATTCCGCTCATGTCTGCGTCACTGTTTGAGTGGTCATCGTCAACAAATAACAACAATAACAAATTTAACAGGAAACAACCACGTAATAAAGATTTAACGAAAGAAACAGTAACACTCCACAAGCACTCAGTCTCACGAAGAAGCACACCAACAACCACAGAGCATGTAACACCCAACAACGACATGATGGCGGCTGGCATCTTCTTTACTTTCTGGTGAATTGTTGTCAACAATGAAAATAAGAAAGAAAGTAGCATAATTAAAAAAAAAACTAATTATGACTAATTTTTTGATGTTTTTTTCACTTTGATTAAATCTAAGCCTAGGTTAAACAAAAAAAAAGTTATTGATACGCAAATAAGTTTTCTTTGCAAACCGTACTTTTCAATCAACATTTGACAGGTAGAGGTCATTGACGTTCCTATTCTTATTTGAATCGCATTATATATCTATATCTGTTTCTGCCATAGATTTTTTCCGCATTGGTACTTATTGCAGTTTTATATGAAACAGCAGATTTTTTTAAGCCCATGCTTTTTCCAACTACTTTGGGGTCGGCTTCCAGTCTAACCGGATGCATCTGAATGCCAGTATTTTACATGGAGCGACTGCCTGTCTGATCCTACCACCCTGTATAGCTCTTTGTATATTTTGGTTCGTGAAGGCCGCAGCAATCCACTGGATGCGAGAAACACAGGACCGGTCGAAGTGGCGGTACTTGGGGGCCTTTATTCAGCAGTGGACGTCTTGCGGTTCAATTGATGATAATGATGATGATGATATTAGATATATTTCACTGCAGCCTGATGAAGTTCTAGAAGTGCATTGAAATGTTGGGAAGTGATTTTAATTGTATTTTAATGGTATTTGTATTTTTAATTGTATTTGTATTTTAATTGTATTTTAATGGTATTTGTATTTTTGATTGTATTCTATTTGTGTTTTTTATTTATATTTTTATTTTATTGTATTTTAAATTGTATTCATGGTTATATTTTTAATTGTATTTTTGGGGTACCTACCTACTACCTACTCAATGTAAGTTAGATG
Organism: Mesoligia furuncula; assembly: GCA_916614155.1. Taxonomy (NCBI): domain Eukaryota; kingdom Metazoa; phylum Arthropoda; class Insecta; order Lepidoptera; family Noctuidae; genus Mesoligia; species Mesoligia furuncula. The sequence goes on along the minus strand of OU744803.1, from coordinate 11,606,197 downwards.
TATGTGTATCTTTGTAGTAGTAACATTGCATTGGCGATTTAGCTGTTATGGTGTTATTTACGAAATTTTGAATAAATAAATTTTTACTATAAAATAGCTTCTACCACATGTCCTGAAATAATGTTATTGATTTCCTCAAATATTCATAAAGTAGTCATTAGCACAAAGCCCTAAAAACCCGTAGAGTAGATTATAACTGTCCGCAGGTACAAAACAAACAATGGTTGATGCCCCTATGCGGAGGCAAATCAGCCATATGTTGTGTTGCGTCAAGTATAATGGGGGTGAAGGGGGAGGTGACCGGCGTCATTCATCACACGACCGCAAATAGCAGGCGTTTTCATTTTCACTGTACTGAGGTAAAAAGGCTATTGTTCCGTTTCGTACTCTGCTGGTTCCGTAGATTTTTGGAGAAGTAGAGCATATTTTTGAAAAGCGATTTTTATTTAATGAAAACCAAAGAATCGTAGTTAAAAATTAAGAATAAAGTAGGTATTGCAGTATTAACAAATCCTGCATTATTTTTTTTGGTCATCAAGCCTTCGAGTTCATATTCAACCTCGTTTTTAATACAGGCCATGTTTTACTTAGTTTTTTTCATATTACGAATCGTTGATTCGTCAGATGGCATTTTTTTATGGTGCAAAACTTCACTTGAAAGAAATCTGTTGACGTGAAAGATTATATTTTTTTCTTCTCGATCTGAACGCCTAAATCTCTGATTTTTATGTATCTGAAAGTGTTTTTGTATTATCTTGGTTCCTCGCTAGAAGACATTTTTGAAAGAGTCTCCACTGCTGATGGAACATTAAAAGTTCTTTTTCTCCTTTATTGGTACGTAATAATTATGGTTCTATGCTCCTTCTTTTGGGTATATGAGATTCTGCTTGCTTCACGGGTTCTTATGGATAAATTTTACTCCAGATTAAGGCCCGAACTCAAGAGCAAGCCGATACACTCGGCTCCACCCCGGCACCCAGTCGCCTGCCAATAAGTTATCCATCCTGAAATTCCCCGGAGCAACAGCCGATTCGTAGGTACCGAATACGGAATAGCAGAGCCGTGCTGAGCCAGATTTGCTGGTCGTGTTCGCCAACGGACAGGAGCCTGCTTTAAACAGATATTTTTATTTCTCCCCTATTCTTGTATTACCTTGTATGTTGTAGATAGTTTGATTTTTTTATTTTAACTGAAATACGGCGCGTGTGATACCTTACCTATTTTTGCGAACCTTTTTAAGCACGCGTACGGATTAGAATTGATTGCAATCACGTTTTAAATTCGTCGCGTTTTAAAATTTTAATTTTTTTGGTACAATTCCTAGGTATTCCTTCCAATTTTCACGTCACGGATTCCCAAATATTTTGTCATCATTTTTACTTGTACCTATATTTTTATCCTTTTTTTTTATAATCAATATTTGGATTTTAAAGACAAATTAAACGTATTAGTTAGCGACAAGTGTTTCTTTCCGTCCATTTTCGCTACAGTATGTAATCTATCTAGCAAAAAAGTGCTGTTAAAGAAGTTTCGTTTCGTTCTGTACCGTTTACCTTTTGTTATAAGATGAGAATAATGAATAGAAAAGGAGAATGGAATACTCTTTCCTATGTCCATTAAATGAATAAGTAGGCAAGAGAAAAAGAGAAGTATCTGTTTTTCCTAGTTTCTAAATTGATTGAATCAATTATAACAAGACAGTTTTCTATTGTTCCCAGAAGAGAAAAGGTATAGGTACAGAATAGATAATCTTTTCTACCAGATTATGAGTATTTTTATGCCTCGAAGCGACGCGCGTGCTACTTGTGGTTACCAAGTGTAAAAACACGATGTGAGTGTGTGTGACAGCGCAAGAGGCTTCGGTACCGACGAGGCAATGGCGAGGTCGGAAGTGTGTGTGTTACCACAAGTAGAGCGCTCATCGATTCGTGAGATAAAAATACTATACCTCTATCGATGATCAATTGGTCCTACCTATATAAGTTTGGTTTTGGTGAAGTTTATCTCGTCTAGTATCTTAGAGTAATAATGACCAAGGTCCTCACGCAAATCTCATTGTCTGTATGATGTCATAGGTATTGTTACAATAATACCTACATCACGAAATATTATGAAGACGTTCTGTCTGTTAACAGGTGTATAAAAGGGTAATTATGAAAATATTTTTCATAATGTAAGATTTCTTAAGGCAGCATTCCTTATGCAATAGGATTTTTTCAATGAACAGAGGTTGTAAGCCTTAAGATAACGCTTACAAATGATTTAATAGAGGATAGAATGTCTATGTCAGAAAACATCGGTACTTCTGCCTACCCCTTTGTAGAAGATAGGCGTGACGGTCACGTGCATATTCGATCTAAACGGTACCCTAAAAACGAAAGTCGCACGCTCGTCCGATAAAGCCGTTAACGCTTTTCGCCATAGTTTTTTTCAACAAACATGTGAAATGCAATATTTTACACAAAGGGGAGTTTGTGGTCGTAATGATGGGCGAGTAATATTCCTCTTCCGCCCTGCATTAGGTAATGAACCCTAATTGGTTTATTAAGGCTCTCTTTGGAACACTCTTGAGTGTGAAATGCATTACGATTTAATGCCGAGTCACTTCCTGTATCTCTGGGATCAAGTGCTATTCGATATCGATTTGAGAGAATGAAAATATTGGGCTGTAGCACTTAAGTTTAACGATGTTGGCATGAAAGTTTCAAATCTTCACCAGTGATTTATCGTCAAGTGCAAATTGTTTGAAATCAAAATTTATGGTCGAAGATTTGCCCGCTGATAGGCAGCCTAAATCACCGACCCGATTGAAATGACCTTCAATAAAGCAACGATGCTACTTAACAGATCGAAGAACCTGCTTTGTAAGTCACGATCTTCAACAATGAAAAACACAGCTAAGATTGTAGCTATGATTGATACAGCTAAGTTGTTGATGAAATGAAGGGGGAGATCGGTAATTTATGAAGTGGCTACTGTGAAGTTACAGTCCTAAGACTGCTATATACATACCCCATGCCGATTTCGGCTATGGTGACTGTTTCTGTTTCCGACAACTACCTGGCTGTACCTAAAGATTCTAGGATATTCCTAATAATGCAAAACTTTATTCAATCGGTAAATCAAGCTAGGGTAGGCTGAAGGTCAGCTGCATGGGTCGATCGATCACGTTAAGCTACGCTTGCCGTGGTTGGTCCGTGGATGGGTGACCTTACCATCTTTACATACCCTTACATGCCTCGGAAAGTACGTTAAGCCGTTGGTCCCGGCTATCATACGTGGATTTTTGTCAGTCGTTACGGGTCGTCAGAAGCCCGAAAGTTTGACAACCAGTCTTACCCGTATCGTATTACCCATTAATTGGATTGAAGAGGTCAGATAGGCAGTCGCTCCATGTAAAATACTGGTATCCAGCTACACCCGGTTAGTCTGTAAGCCAACCCCAACATACTTGGGAAAAAGGCTAGGCAGATAATGATAACATTATCATTCACATAAATCTATTAATTTTCGCTTGTAATTTTCAGCAAAATCTTGACATCTGAAAAACGAAAATTCTGTTTTATTTTTCCTTGTCCTTAAGTGCGTTACTAGCAGTTTAAAAAAAATCCTTTGTTCAATCCGACCTGCCGATTAAACATTTTTCTCACTACTGCGAGAGTTCAATCAAAGTGAATAATTCGTCGTACCCGCTAGCTGCGTCTGTCCTCGGTCGTCAGTAAAACGAGACGGTTGCTAGGCACAAGCGCGGGTGCGGGCGCGAATTAATTTCGCCACAATTACTCGGTCGCGTTACTAATTGAGACATCAAAGAGTGGCGACGGACGGTCGCCACCATACCCTCGTACTTTGCTGTCACTCGCTGTATTTTAATGCTCAAGGATAGAGTTTGTGGTTTGCTTTCATGTTTGCCCTTTTGTTTGGTAGTTACCTAATATAATTTAGAAGTTTATCTAAAATGCCTTATAAAGGAAAACTTTGTTTTAATAGTTTGCAGGCTATAAAACTTGAAATAGCTAACTATTAGGTTAGCTATTTCAAGTTTTATAGCCTGAAAATGATTCCATTAAATTGGTTTAACTTTTTTGTCCACGAACCGTCTGGTGAAAACGTAACTATGGACACGTTAATTGCTGAAAAACAAGGAAACATGGACATTATGAGGCTATCTAATATGCTATTCTGTTTGCTGACACACGACAAATCGTCATTACAAACAGCCTCAGAACAATTAAAACGGCACTTACCCACTTTTTTATAGCTTGCTGATAGACTTACCAACCTATATGAGTACGTGATACGTGGTAGGGTGTAGGTGTGCTCATATTGAGTCCATTAAGGTGGTCGACGCACTGTTTGCACTGGCCGACCGACCGCAATATGGGGTCACCTGATAATGGCTGCGTAATTACGCCACCATTACAGGCCCGGCTGCATGCACAAACACCGCACTTCTTGTTACACGATCAAATGTCTCAGACGTGACTCGTTGCTACCAATACAAGCATTATCTAGATTCCAAATAAATTATTCACAAGCGCGACCGGCGGGCGCCTGTGCTCACCTCAAGGGCAAAATAAGTTGCGTTCGCGACTGCGTAATATTTAATAGCTGCACCTATCTCAAAGAGCCTTCAAAATCAGCCAATTCATTACTGAGTTAACACCAATAAGTTTCGAATAACACGAGACACGATTTCCGAAAGAATCGATAAAATGAAAATTGGTGCGATCAAAAAGCCGAAAGGTGTCGGCTGGGCATTAATGGTCTCGACCACATCAATAACGACGCGGGCCGCGTGTGGGAGTTGTAATGTGATGCAGTTGTTTGTCGTGCACATAATCATAGTTTACAAAATAGCACATTTACTGAACTGTTTGTTCGGCTGATGGAGTTTTAAATTACATTTTGTATAGTCGAAAGTTTTAGCGATTACGACTGCGGGTAGGGTAAGCCGCGGAATGTCTGACAGCGATGTCCGTCAAGATGTTTGCGAGGGAACAATCGATCCAGCTCCGTACAATTTGCGTAGTGGCAGCTCCTCCGGCAATTTGTGTCCGTCGCCTTCGCCTGCCGTTACTCGGTAAACGCTACTGGAATATTGTGCAGCCTGTGGTTGAGTTCCCACTTTTAAACGCACAGTCGTCCGGACGAGTGAGATACATGCTAATTATGGGCAATTTTCAAAATCGATCGCCGAGCTTTTGCCCTGCTTGCGGCTTCCTGCGTTCGCTCGTTCTCGAGAAAACGTAAGCAAACACTCCACTTGAAATACCTGCTTTAGACATTTATTTGCGGTTAGGTTTACTCTTTACATCTAGTTGTATGTCACAGTTCCGAACCGACGACGGTGGTAATAGTCTTGTTTGAAAAGCAAGAACCTATAAAATCTATCCAGAAGTGACTTACAAAAGTGAATTATGAGTGTCTGCACAGGGGCTCGCTGTAGCTACCATTTAATAAAGGTATCATCGAGATATCGACGGTTTGATCTGATGACTGGTTGCGCAATAGCGAGCGCAGTTAGATCGAATTATCGAGCGATCGATGGCTTCTAGATTGCATCTCAATAATCCTTGTCCGAGATATCGCTCCAGATTGCAGTACGAGCGTGCGTCTAGCTACTTTCCGTCTTCCTGAATCCAGTATAATGAAAAGCTGGAACACGTTACACGTCTTGGAGTATTCGGTGCTATTTTTGATTTAAGTTGAGTCGTGCTCTAATAATGGCATGCGTTTAGAAGGATATTAGGTATGCGTCTCGGTCGGCGATGTCGTTGAGACTGCACGCCGGTGACCGTCGGGACGCGGTAATTGATGACGTCGCGGGCAAGCGGTGTCCGCCCATTTTCCGTCAATTTTCGTCACTTGAGTGATGGTAGAGCGTCCCGCCCACGGCGGCGCGCCCGCGACCCCCGCGCGCCCCCCCGGAGAGTCCCGCGAACGGCACGCGCCGCGCTAAATTTAAATGGGATGAACTTGTAACGGGCGGCCGCCGTCAAGGAATGTAACCGGCATGATGCGTTAATCATACATTTGTGACAGTTACATTCATTCTGAGACTTCGGCGAACCACCACAAAAAATTTGACATTGAAGATTTTCTATTTGTCTCATCATGTGTCATGTGACCGGATTTAATCTGTAACTTGTGGAAATAGTAAGTATGGGTGGTGTTCATTTTTAATAAATATGTAAGTCAACATAGTTTTTCCACACGACTATATTGTGACAGCCCCAAATCTTCTGAAATAAAGAAGGGCCTTCAGTGTCATTGTTTCCCTCGCGGTGCAAAGTCAGCTATAGACAAAGCCACCTAATTTCCCCTGCAGTAACAAAGGCCCATGGGGATATAAATAAGATGGAGCACTTAATGAACGCATAAACTGAAGAGAGGTAGTGGACCGGGAGACAACTGGTTGCCATGACAACGCCGAGATGAGAGCTATCAAGAGAGGGACTTTATTGTTTGCGACGATGACAGTGAAATCTTCTTTAGTTATTCAGACGAAATTAAACAAAAAGAAGACTGATAAAATCATCTTCTTTTGTTTATATACTGAGACCAAAAAAATGCACCTCGCATTTAGAAATAATTTTCTAAAACTCAACCCATAGAAAGGTCCAACGGGGCTCTAAAGCTTGCCTACAAACAAATTCACGAGCAACGGCAGCTAATATTTGATAAATCAGTTTACAATGCAATGTTGAAATACATAAATTATAATTTCATTACACATAATCCACACGTGTACAGTCTAATTAATGAAGCTCAAATCATAGGCGCCATTGTACAGTTGAGCAATGAAGTCATGCAATATGTTTTTGCTGTGTTTTGACTTAAAACAATCAATAAGACAGTCGTAGCCGAGAGTCTGATGGGCCACATCATGCGATGCCTGTGCGCACGTGTTCCTTTTTATTACGCCTATTATGTTGTCAGATAAAAAAAATATTAAGTATATTTAAGTGTTGCTATTGTTTTTTTTTTCATAATTGCTCGGAGGCATTGACATCGTTTTCGTGATATCTGAATGTATATAGGCGACGGGTTATTCAGAAAAGTTCGGAGAGTGTAAGTTTCTTAAAAATATTGGCAGGTACTACGAGTTCGAAATACACGGAAATCTTGACACCGTTTTGATTTCAAACGACGATTAAAGACTTGGACTGTTGCAATTGATAGTTTATAAACAGCTGCTTGGTGTAGGTACTCTACTTTTTATTCACAGAACAAAACTGTAATCTGTATAGTTACATGTAATTATAGGCAATATAACCGCTTCACGTCATCCAAATTAAAAACAAAGTGTAACACTGAGTTACATTGGCATAAATCTGTGTTGAAACAAACAATTGTGGGATTGCGATGCAAAGTAATTGGCGTTGATAGGCGATTTCGTAAAACTGTTGTAAGCTAGTCAACCAGTAATTATAAGTCAACAATAACACGTTGTCAATGAGTAATTGAAGGTATCATAACGTCTTTACATAAGTTCATTAAATATCGGTAATCGCGTATAAAGTGGACGTTTAATGTCGCGTGCACACTCGGTGATTTATGAAGCTGCGTGCCGCGGACGGCGCGACTGATCTGCGGGTCTATCGCGAATAACCGTTGCTTTTTTTTTTTCTTTGAATCTTCACTTGAAAGATTCCAACGTCATTTTTAGAAGATGGCTTGTCTTGTTGATTTAGTAACACTGACAGATAGACAGCGTGCTTCTAATAGCACTTTGGAGTTAGTCGTTGTGATTAAGGGTATTTTATCGGAGACTGTCATTTCCACATGAACACTTTAAACACACGTATTTAAAACTTGAATCAAGTAATCGGTGTTTCGCCGACCACAGGAAAGATGTGTTGTCCTGTTTAATTCACACACAACTTTCTTGAAGATAAAACATATTTTACACTATATGTTCCTATAGTCAATACTTTCGAACAATGTCCCGACGGTGTAGTGCTGAGACAAAACGTGATATCACCGCGACTGGTTGACGCAACCGCGCCGGGCAGTAAATCGCGAGGCGGGGCAGTCGATACAGCCGATACCGCCGTGATTTACCTAACAAATAATAAAGGAACGCATCCACCAACCGAATGGCTCTTATCGATAATTAATTCCGTTAATCCACACCCGATGTTAATTAACTCCGTGAGAACACGATACGAAAGCTGAAATCTAATTTAACGTTGATTGGTGTTGTGGATGGTAGGCTAATCTAATCGGTTATCTTTACAGCTGCTATGAACACTACAAGATGATGAAAATGCAGGTAATATCTGTTATACTTAAATTGAGTGAGACGCTTTCCTTTGATTGAAACCTTTAAACGTTATAACAAATTATTTAAAGCAATAATATCGAGCACCTCTTTGTCATAATTACGTAACCCCAAGCGAGGTTTGATCTACTTACATAAAGCGTCTAAACTTCACCATTACTGACCACTAATCGAAAAACGCTGAGAGGCAACTTCCACCAAACCTCACAAAGAGTCCCGAGGCTAAAAGTCCGAAGAGGGACTCGCGACAAGCGGCGGCGTCACGCTGCCTACACACGACGGAAACGCTCCGCTCATGCATTATTCAAAAGCGAAGGCAAATACAAATAAATAGGCACGAAATAAATACAAACAGGCTGAATGGAGCCACGGTGGTGGGCGGAGCCGCGCGACATAAATATCGCTCGGCCTGTCATAAGACCGGCGGATATCTGGCCGGGCTATTTCGGACGAGACGCTTTACCAGCTTGTCCTACGAACGCACTCGTACGGGGCGAGTTCGACTTTTATAATACCGCACAACATTCGTGGAATTATTATCGGCAATAAATTTCGCGCTTGACAAATATCCACATAATTGTTGGGTTGATTTATCTCGTCTTTTAATCAAATATCGACGATTATAGTCATTTTATTTTATCGTGGAGCTAGACAAATCGCATATTGATAAGGAATGTGGCTTTAATCGGGTTTGAAATAAATAATAACAATTTATTTCTACCGATGAATAAATTATTATCACAAAAGCATTAATATTTAAATCCAACTAAGCTTTTCCTTTTTTAAATCAAGACATTGGATATCATTATGCGGACAGTAGTCTAAAAAGGGAAGCAATTGAATTTTCTAGGCAAAAGCCCTAAAGTTGAAAGTAGATACTTAACTACTTACTTCAAAGTCTACATCACACTACAGCGCTACGAGAGGTTTCTTATTGATCTCTTTCAGAACAACCATACTTGTCGATATCCTTAAAAAAACTGGGCATTCTGGATAAATAGTAGTAGTAGTAATTAATATGTTTATTGTACAAAGAGAACACAAAATAAATAAATACAACATAATAGTGTTCATAATCACACTAATATTATAAGGGCGAAAGTTTGTAAGTCTGTGTGTGTGTTTATATGTTTGTTACTTCTTCGCGCTCAAACGATATGGGACCAATTTTGAGAAAATTGTCTATGGAGGTAGTTGATACCCTGGATTAACATATAGGCTACTTTTTATCCAGATATTCCCACGGGATCGACACTTATGCGGGTGAAATCGCGGGGCGCAGCTAGTAGTTTATAATTGTAACGTATGTGTAGCTTTGAGCAGTGGTGGCCCAGTGGTAACGGCTTCGACTTTCGTATCGTAGGAAGTGGGTTCAAACCCGCACATTACTTTGTGTATTTTATTTCATCACCACTGGTCTTAAACCGGTGACGGAATACTTCCGGCATCTCCTAGAACCAAAAATTCGAAGGCATTTGACATCGACCAACCCTCACTGGGCCCGCGTGGTAGATTATGGCCCACTCACTCTGCCTGCCCAGAGGCCTGGACCTGGCCTGGCCTGGCCTGGGGCCTGGGAGGCCTGTGTCCCATCAGTGGGAACGCTATAGGCTGATTTTGCTATACCTTTAGTAAAGACACCATATCTTAATAATTTATTAAACAGTTTCCATGCCATTGTGGCTGCAGCTTAGTTGTGGCGTAACCGTGTCGTAGCAGCGGCGTAGCCGCGACGTAACAGTGGTGTAGTGTACGGTTAGATTCTGTTTATAATGCAAAGTAAACAAACATAATTTATAAAAATGTTTCATCGGTTAGCTCATTAACAACGCGATCAAAATGTAGATTATACTTACCAAGAATATTTTCAAAGACAGCCGCATGGTCATCAAGTTAGAGGTTGCAATTTAACAAAATTAAAACATAGGCTAAGTAAATAATAACATGGCCTGTAGGCTGTACCATCAGTATTGCCGTACGTACATCATCAGCAGTTTCTTGACTATTCCCGGCACGAAGTCACACATGTTCAATATCGGTTCGATAATAGCTTTTTAATTTTACGAAATTATATTGTTTTAATGGAGAACAGGATTGTTTAATCAGTCGCAGCTGCTTATGTCACACTGGGTTATTACGCAGACGCGAGAGAGGTTATTATGTATGCAATATTTATCTTGGGCATGCGTGCGCGCAATGCTGGGTACGCGAGTTTACGCGACGGCGACGTGCGCCGATCGCGACTCGTCCACTCTCCGCCTTAAATTACGTGCAATTTATTGCTCAAGGGCCACATTAAATTATCGTATAATAATTTACAAACAATTATTTCATCAAAACTATAATGACGGTCACAAGTTAAAATCTCAATGCGTACGTTGATGACATCACGTATGATCAGTTGATCACGTCATAATATAGGTTTTTGTGTAAGCTGCGTCATCATAAGTATATGCTAGAAAAAATAAAGAACCCCATTCCTTTTTCACCGCCGCTGAGGCCGGTCCAGGAAGAGGTGGCAAGACGATCTAGAAGTATACCGCAAGGGGTTGGACCGAGGTGGCTGTAGACAAGGATGCCTGTAAGAATTTGGGGGAGGCCTTTGCTCAGAAGCGGGAAGGCGTAGGATATTAAAAAAAAAACAAATAAGTACCAAGCCATAATTGGTTTGGCCATTCCACCCTAGATTCATGCAACCAGCGAAATTGCAAGTTAGGAGCTTTCACGGGTTTTATAACTATAAACTAATGAAGATTCAATTTAATAATACCTTGTCGCCCGTCTGACTTTTAGTAGCCAGTAAAACACAAACACATTATGTTGAAGTAGGGTGCTATACAGTGTAAAATATATCTTTTGAGATTGTTAATGCACGGCGGTATCTTAAAATGTGCATGTCGTTTTTGATGATGCAATCAAGTGTATGTGTACCTGCGTAGCTTAATTTAATACTCAAGATATTAAAATTTTAATGCCCTTAAATTCAAGATATTCATCACTATTTACAAGAGCAAAACAATTTCAGCAAAAAATTAAAACAAAAACCAATTTTGTGGTTCTTTAACGTTGACTAATGGAATATAATTGGCAGGTAATTTGCGGAATATAAAATTTTAATTGAAACCCTGAGTCAATTTCGCTATATCCCGGTAAAAAGCTCCGCGTCGCCCACTTGTCCGCTGCTCGTAAATTGCGCGAATCGCCATAAATTGCATAAAATCGCCAATTACAAGGATAATGTCGGGAGCGAGGGCGGCGGCGCTGGCGCAACGCTCCGCCGCGAACACGCGCTTGCGATCTTACGACGTGCCAAAACCAACTCAATCCACTACCTCTTTAGGCTCGGATAGATCGCCACAATAATGCAATAATTAGGGTTCTCTGAGCGCGTAACGGAATTAATCCGTTGATGTTCTGCGTCACGTGTCCTGTAATGGCGGGTCGATAGCTAAATTTATTTTTAACCTCGCTTCGTGATTGAACTTTTTTGTTCGATGTTTTTAACGTTCGGAGCCCGTCCTCGGATGATCCTTGGCAACTAACATAATTTGGGTTGAAATCACAGCTTTTAATAAGGTCTGTTTTGATAAAGAAAGTTATTTTTAATAGGTATAAGAGCAGCACAGATTGAGTTTATTGTGATCCTACATTTGTGGAGGAAAGTGTTTATAGTTTCATCCACGAAGTTCCAAAAATGACGACGATTTAAGACACATGTAGGTTTTCAATTAGCTGTGGTCCAAAAGTATCATTAGGTAGGTACAGGTTTTAGACTTTTTTGGTGAGAGTAGACAGTAGTCTACTCTCCTACTCTCACCAAAAACTCTAAAACTGAACTCAAACGCTATAAAACTTTTCCTTTTTTCCCCACAAAAGGCTAGACAGTGCGTTTAAGCGTGATCTAGTGAGGCTGCAGGTCGGGTGCGCACGCGGTGACGGAGTAATGGACAGCTCACGAGCGCGCCATTACGAACCGTCCGGCTGCCCACTGCCGCATGAGCATCCTAGATGTGAGCTGGGAAGAGGTTCTACGGAGAGAGAGTAGTGAAACTTTATTAGATTATGTAACAGCGGGATTCTTACGGTTTGGTTTTTGGGTACACTTTTCGTAGTGTTCCAGATAATAGTTCGTAAATGCCTCGCAACAGTTCGCAACCGTAAACCGGCAATTAATTAACAAGGGAACATGTCATGGACCAATGCTCACGCGGCAAGAGCTAACCTCACACTGTCACCGTACATGGTGACAAGGACAGCGATAGTCCGGGGTTGCATGTGGGAAAAGGATAGGACACGATAGGATAGTGACGCATTTTGCAAGTCATATTAACTTCTACCCTATAATGAAAATAATAAGCTAATACGAAATCCAACACGGTTCCTGTAATATATGTCTTGTCATGAAAATACTTCTGTAGTAACCTTCACTTTTAATAATAGATGTTACCAGTTTCAGTTCAGATTTTCCCAAAGTACCTGTTCTCTGCTACTGTAGCTTACTTATTTATGAAAAAAGATTAAAGATGAGACATTTGTTATCAAGTATCGAATATTGAAAACCCGGCTTAAGGAAAACGTATTTTAGCAAATAAATGATAAAATGATAAATGATTTATTTTCTGTAAGCAGGTTTTTACAAACACTTTTACACGTCATCCTATTTTTTGAACTAGATGTGGCCGGCGTTTCCTATCTGACTACTCTGAGAAGAAAGGCCGAAACAAACTCAGAGAGAGGTCACAGTCTCTTTTAAAGTCCAGACAAAATCTTGGTCAGATCGTGTGAAGACCATGTAGATTGATGTCTGAAATGGTCTTTTGAGGAAAGAACCACACAGATTGAGCGGACCTGTCCAATCAGTGCACGCATTTGTCAAAAATCGTGCAGCTCAACTCAGAAATTGAGGAGCTCAACGATTCGACGAACAATACCAAAGAAAGGACATTTGGGTAGGCCGCGTAAATTACTCAAACTGCCAGATCATGACTAAGAAGGAAAACAGAAAAAAAATGACCCACATAGTCCTCACATTCACAATACCAAATGAAAAAAAAAAAAAAAAAAAACGTTTTCCTCACATGGTTTTCTGCGTTTACAGATTTTATGCCTTCTTAGAGAAAACTCATTTATCAGAAACATCGTATTGTTGACAATCGTCACTAGTATTTTTCTGTCAAGATCAGATATAAATGTTTACAATGGTATAGTGTAGGTATAGTGTTCTTGTTCAAAATGGTATCATAATTGTGAAAAACGGAATTTCAGACTAAAATATTGTACCCATAAAAGCTTTAAAAGACGACATGAAAGCTTTTCAAGGAAGACCAATTTATCTACCTTCCCACATAATATACATACACATGTATATGACTACGTTCGTGTATTTAAGCAATCAGTAATTCCAAGATGGCTGACCTATTCGACCGCTGTTATCTTAATCCGCAGCGTTAAATACATAATGATGGCAATTTAGTCTTAAAATTTTAGCACGAAAATCTCATCAAGTCTGGAATAATATTGTCCTTTAAAACACGAAGTCCTTTGCGGACGGGATCGCCCGAATAAAAGGCGGTGCTATTATGTTGGTAAAACAAAATTCCCCATAATGGCCTCATTATGTGGCGAAAATTGCCCGAGAGCTTTTTTGTGTGGTAATATAAATGTATTTGTAATAGCTTTTAGAAATATTGCGAAGAAGCGGGTCAGAAATCAGGCGGCGTCTGATTACCGAAACTTAATTTATTTTCATCCTTATAAAAAAAACTATAAAAATTGTCCGCGGCGGCGTGGGAAACGACCCTGTCGCCGGCGGCCTCTATTACGTCATTATTTTCTATATTAGATTGTATATTAAATGGAAGATTAATAGGAAATCGATACGGTTAATGATCTAGCCGTGTGTTTAAAATTATCTCGGGTACATGGGAGTTCAGTTTCTACGGACGCATCGATGTTGCGTCGTAACAATTTAGGAATGATCGCGATGTAATGAGAAATTGTAATCATTGGCAGTATGTGGGTTATGTTTCCGAATACATTTTTAATTCATAAAATCTTCTTCTTTCTCACGGTTTTCTTGGCTTTTGAAGTGGTCTGCTAAGCTTAAAACGGATTGATCGGGTGGTCATTTGCACTTGTAATTTTTACCGCGTATAAGTTCGTTTATGGCCTGTGTTGAACTTAAATGCTGCCCTCCCCAGTTTTGAGGTACTCGATTGTAGTAGAATACCTACTACTTAATGTACTTACCGGTCTTTTAAAAACCCACAAACGCTTAGGTACATACGACATGCATACGACCCCTATATTACGACGGGCCTTTTAAGAGGCCACCTTTTCCTGGCTTTCCTGGAAAAAAGAGTAGCAGTAACTCTGGATTAAACGCCTGTCCCAATAGTTAGACGCGAAAAAATACTCAACAGGGGGCCTAAAAAGGCCACTTTGGCAGAATCATAAAAGGATAACAGAATGGACAGTTAACTGTTAAGTTAATCGTATCAATGACATTGATGAAGCATTTTTCAGTTATTTTTTTTTTGTCTGTGCTAAAATACCAATCAATCCAATCCAAATCTAATCCCGATCTCTTTGATTGTACCTACGAAGTGCAGCGAAAAAAAAAAAAACACGGACTGTCTTCGCCATTTTATAATTCCTTTTATAATTCTCCAAAGTGGCCTTTTTAGACCACCAGGACATCACACCACATCACATTACACAAATAGGTAACACACAATTCCACAAATTATCTTTAATCACGAACCGGACAAGCTTTCCTGCAACCATCACCGTGCAGTTCGCGTTAACAACAAGTTGATTTACAGCGCAGTAATAAAATAACCAATCAATGATAATAACGAAGACGCGGAGTGCGCGCCAATTGGTCCTAATAAAGTCGGTGAATGTTAATGAATCGCTTTTCGGTCCGTTGTGAGATGTGTCATAAAACGAGCCACTGGGTTGAATGTCGCGGGTGCTCCGCCGCGGGGGGCCGAGGGGAGGCCTAATTGATTTGTGCCCCAGGCCACAATCAAAACAGATCGTATTTTATAAGACGTATCCTCGAGTGAGGGCGAGGGTGAACGAGTGGAGTGGGCTCAGTGGACGGATTTGGGGAGTATGGGTTCGATTCGAGTTCGAGTTACTCGGAATCTAAACGATAAAACTTATTTCTTCATTAGCTAATTTTCCAATAATTTTATTACCTAAATAGGTAAGAATGTTTTTTTGATCGATGATTTTCGCTATACTTAGTTGTCAGCATAAAAACGTCACTCGCCTTCATAACGGAAGAAAACAAAGTTGCAAAGATAAACTGGTTGATGCAAAAGCGATTTTTTATGTAAATTTTAAATTGACATGTTACATTAAATCAATCGGGCTTGTTCAATATAAACTACTATACTTATTTTACAATTTTAATTCAGACATGAATATGGAGCGTGATCTGTTTCTTTATGAAAAGGTGTACTGTACATTAAATTGATATCTAAAATCACTAGAAAGGGTTATAGCGTAAAGTTAACATACTTCTTTGAACTTCATGATCTTAGTTTTTCAAGTATCAAAACATACCTAAAAATAATTACTAGTCATCATGAAGACTAAAAAGAAAACACTAAGGGCTGATTTTTCAATAGACAGATAATTTTTATTCGTGGAATAAAATTGACGTTTGACAGATTTTGTATGGAAAAACTGTCAAAAATTGAAAATTATTCCTCGAATAAAATTATCTGTCGTTGGTAAAATCAGCCCTAAATAAAATAACAAATGCGCCCAAAAAAGTGAAGCTACCAAAAGTTGAGCTGTTGCAAATTCTAATGTGTTCAGTGATCAAACACAAGAAAATCAAATGATCATTTGATAAATAGTCCCCGGGGGTGGTGCGCGTTGTCGCTCTCGTAATGCGGTCAACTAACCCCGCACCCTGGCTCCTGCTCCCCAGGCTTGGTGGGAACTGCACCATGAGAAATGATCACCGCTTTCGATACGGTACTTGCTTTTATAATTCTGTTTGACTTTGTTTTGCGTATGACAGATTGACAAATTGTTTACAGACTTTTAACTTTTTTTGGGGTAAGTAGATATCAAATTATTACTGCATTTTTCTTTTTTTTAAAGCATTTTGCTTTTTTATATTTATTTTGTATTTCATGAACCATGTTGCCAAATAGGTATATCTTATTCTTTATTTATTTTGTTTAAAATATGTCAATTGAAAACATGTTTTATAGTATTATAATTACAAATACTACATCATCGAATGCTAAAATAATACCTAAGTAAACAAAGTTTAATCCTGCATCACAGTACGCTAACACCTAACACTAAAAAAATCAGTCCCTGAAACACAAGACCGAAACACAAAATCCGCTCTCAAATCACAAAAAAACAAAATCATTTGACACGTAACAGCAAACACAATATCCACAAGCTATTTCCTAGTATGAAACAGTTTGCCCGGCCGTGGGCAGTAAATAGATCGTGCGACAAGCATTAATCAAGCTGCGCCTGATTCGAACCGACAACTCCTCTCTCGTGCAATAAATCTCCGAGGCAACTGCATTGCGGTACAAACGCGTTGAAAAATTGCCGATTCAAATAAACATGCCAGCATTGCCAGCATGATTGCGTACTGTGAAATATGTTTAGGCAGACCATTAGAGTGTGGTGTCGCCATTTGATTGTATTCGGTAGGCTGGTTTGATGGCCATTTCCCTTTGATCTGGTAATGAAATTGAAACGGTGTGAAATGCTAGAGGTCTGCTAGCTTCAGCCCACACAGGTGTTTGGTCGGAAATACAGATTGAATCATTTGCCAGGTTGATTGGCGAAGTGACCGGGACATGTGCTTGATCAATAAACCAGTTTAAAAATTTCATTTAATGTCAAAGTTTGGTATTAGATAATATTTACATGGTTCCCACAGCTTTCAGCAAAGCGTAAAACGCGCTTTGCTGAAAGCTATGGCGGCGTTTCGAACGAATAATAATCTATGAAAACAAAGGTCCTGGTCAGTTCAATAAAGAGTGCTCCAAAAATTTGACGCGGGAAGACCACCTCACTGGCCAAGTCGGCTGGTGACAGCTGACGAAACTATCTCATACTTCTCTGTCAGCAATGCGCCGACCGATTGGAATATTTAGGCTGCCGACGAAGAAAAAGTACACATTGAACTCACAGACTATTCAAGTAATGTAAAAAGAAACTGTAATATCTATTACTAAATATAGCCCCTAGCGAGTCGCGTCCAAGCACACGTGCACACAAAGAATGCGCTACATGCGCCCACGCAACCACATTGTATGCAAATCGTGGGTCGCAGGTCGCCATTCGCGGCGTATGTTCCGACCACGATCGCTGCGGTCATTGTTTTTTTTCGAACCCTTATTGGTCCATTCTTGAGGCATAAGTATTTATTTTATCGGACTTGTTATTAATTTTGAATTTGAAAAAGTAGGTACTTACCTACCTTCTTTGAGTCCTGGGTGGTTTTATTTTGGAACTTATGAGTAGTTTTAGAATGTTATGTTACTTCTTGGTATACGTAGCATAAACCTTTATTAAGTTAATGAGCGATTTGATACTCGGGTAATAATAATTAAATCAAAGGAGCGTTACAAAAACATAATTATTATAACTATGCACATTTTATGCGCTAAACTTAATACGATCGTAAATAAATAGTAGCTGGTTAGTGGCTTCTTGGTAGTTAGAACTTAGAACTAAACCCGTAATATTGATAGTTTATTTTATGCTGTTAAGTTCCCAGTTTCTCACAACTTCTACGAATAGGTATTTTAATTATATATACAGGGTGGCGGAGGAGTCGACGCGCAAACTGTAACCAAGAATTCTTCACATGATTCTGAACGCCCCTAAGTTGAAATTTATCGTCGGTTAATAAAAAAAAATTGCTTTTCCTTACATGTTAACTGCGTAGTTATTGCACTTTTCTAACAAACAGCAGATTTTTTTTTTATAACAGACGAAAAAAGTCAACGCTAGGGAGGAATTTTCCAATTTAAATGGGACAAATTAATGTATGGCAATTAATTAATCGGTCTACAACTTTTTCTATGTTCTGGGAATTGTAAATAGGTGAGATTTGGACTGAAAATGTGTAAAATATGTGTGTTAAAAAAAATCTAGTTACCAACCCTCCTACACCGTAGAGCTTGGTATTGTGTTGTGGTTAGTTACCTTGTCGTCCAATTCTCTATGGTCGTAAAATCTCTCTACAGTTTTCTATTTTTACAAACAGAGAATTCCCATCTCTCTTTTTACCATAACGAAACCAAAACACCAAACGTTACAATTTCCGTGTGTATTAAAAAATAGACAACCGTGTGTGGTGCAAAGAGCATGAATGGCCGACATTCTGCCGCGTCATGACGTGAATGCCATTGTGTCTCGAAATCACGACGGAACACGACAACGACACGACATATGTGCCGTGACACGAGCCTAATTGTGAATGAATAGGGGTCAGAGATCGACTCGGTGCGGCATCGGAATCGATACCTATTTCCTGTTATGAATATCATTTTCTTAATTTACATTCTATCGACTATGTTCGTTTGACGTGACATCTTACATCCTGGGTTTCAAGGACGAGTTTGCATGTGCGTGTTTGCCAATACTACCTAATTATCATACTTAGGTGTACCGTAGTAATTCTTTTAAAATGTTAAGTGTAACGAGTTACTTATAATAACTGAAAGGGTGGCTACACTAGAATTAAAGATAAACGCAGCGCGTACTTACTTAGTGTTGAGGATGTTATTAGCCGTAACTTATCCTTACAGCTTTACTTTTGCTGGCTACAGTTTTAATTTCTAATTATTAGTAAGTAGTCGAACGGTGCATTTTCAGAAATACATACCTAGTCATAGTTATCTTCTGACTACTCGTGTACAATATTATTATTATGAAAAGGTTGTCCTATCCTAAATTATTTAAATAGGAAACAAAATTAGAAGGCCACAGTACCTACGCGATTCCCGCTTCAGATAGAGCCCACATGTAATTAACTTGGGAACTTTCCTTAGCGTCTCCTATAATACTCGTAAGTTTTCGACATTTTAACGGTCACTTTACAATAGGGGGAAGCTTTATTATTATTCATTTATGACAGCTGTGAAATCATAGGCGTACCGAAGAGGGGTTTATGTGGTCATCTTAGACACCTAGCTGAAAAAACGAACTGAAAACTTCATAACATTTTACAATAACTTAATCTCCATAAAACTCTACAATCCACATTTTTCCTACCTATCTAAAAATATAAAGTCATGGTCATCGTTCACAAAAACGCGACAGCGTTCTCCGAGACGATTCACCACCTCAGATCACATCTAGATATCTGGCCTCAAATGAGCGATGCCTGGCAGCGGTGAGCTAATCCTTATAAGCCAGATAGAACAATATACCCGAGTCCTGCCGTCCAGAAATTTACTGTCCATAATTACAGGGTTGGGCCAGTTAATTGCAGCCGGGCTGGCCGCTCGCTTTTTTTCACTAAATAAAAATTGACTAATATTCATAATAAATAATGAACTCTCCGTTCTCAGGATTACGCTATGTAGATATTCGAGCGATTAATATTTTTTCGAGGTTTAATCGAATGATCGCGGCTGGCCAGCGATATTTTTTCACGAAAGATTTTGTTGTGTGCAAAAGTCAGATTTGAGTTTTTTTCTTACCAAAATTTTTTAGTTTTGTATTTTCCACGGGATTGGTTGTGTCCCCTGAAAATAAATGGTAAGTTCAATGTGATAAACCTACTTAATTTATAATGAACATACTTAAGGTTTTTTCTAAAATCTCTCGTTCCTTCGTGGTTTGTCTGACGTCATATGTGGGAGTTAGCTTCAGCTAATTTTCACGTTCGTTGAAAAGTATGTCGGAAGGAGTCACGTCTTCAATTATTTCGAGGGGACCGTCTGATGTGTCTGTCTGATATCGCTCCAAATAAGAACAAAATAACTGAAATTAACTGTAGGTATCACTGTTTTTGAACTACAAATTATTTTTATATCTTATGAATAATATGGATGCTGCTGTAAGAATTAAACATTAATCTGGTAAACAGTAACATCCTTTATTGATCCCAATCCTGATTGGTCGCCAACGTCGTTTATTTTTAATAACAATTATCTATATTTCAATAAAAAACCAAAGCGAATAAATTTTCCTTATAAAAGCAGATTTATCACACGACCTATTGATGGGATGCATTTTGGTAAATATATCATAATTTAGGGAACGAGGCAAAAACTCGTTCACCTCATGCATGTTGCTTGTTGCTTTAGGCTCTTCTTATAATTGTGGGGTTTCACCCAAAAGCCCTCAATTATAAAATAATAGCAGATGTGGATCATAGTAATAACAATTATTATCACGCTCGCTTGCTATCATTATGGTTGAAATATGGCCGATGCCTTCGTATGCAAACTTGAGAATTTTGCCGCGTTCTGCGATCAATCCACCACGCGCCCGCGCCGCCGGACTGTCTCACTTATCATTTACCAACTAGTTTGGTAAACTTGTTGCAACAGCTTTTTTATTGTTTTGTTCGAAGCAGGTAGTACACAGGGTGATAAGAATCATGTTATAGAAGAATCTTGGGTGAATAAATTGAAAAAATTGTTTGCAGCTATCTTCAGCAATCTTAATCTAAATTATTTTTTATTGGTCAATATAAAGTAACGGTATCGTTTTTAGATAGTTTCAATTATATTACAGTAGGCAACTAGTAAAGAAACAAAATTGGAGTTCGACCTAGCTTACTAGACTGAAGAAACAACATGTCGTTACTCTAAAACAGCACAAATTACTATATTTTTTTGAATTTACAATAATTACCAATTTGAGATACAAAATCCAGACGTTGTATCATATAAGTAGATACCAACAGAAGTGTATAATTGCTTTCGTATCCAAATCGCAGCGCAAAATGGCTGACTAAAGGCATTAAAAATTCTTGACCGACTGACTTAATAGATGAATGCGGAACATTATACGGTCCGTTCACTGTAGATAATTATATGTTGAAATCGCGGTATATTTGACCGTATATAATAATGTTAACTTGTAATGCGCCGATTATTCAAATTCTCGAACAAGTGGCTTACCACGCCTCTTTGCAATCGCAATCTTAATAAAGACTTCCTAGGTGCACAGTTAACTTATTTTATTTTTATGAAATATCGTCCGTCGCGTGTAGTTTTAATTAAAGATAGCGTTTAATTAAAAGCTCCACAGATGAACGTCAGATGGAAGTCGTGTCGACTTCACAGGAATTTGTTTAATGAAAGCGCTCATGTATTTTAAAACTGTATTTTGTTCTGTGATGTTCCAAGCGATTATATGGCTATTTCTTTCAATTTGTTTTCTGAAATAGCTGTCGTAAATCACAATAATAGGAAACATTTGATATATAATCTTCTGGCTCTTACCTAGCTGTTCTCATCTGGTTGAAATTAAATTACATGCAATTTTCACAACTAACACTTTATAGCACTCTAACTACTATTCTCAAAAACAATAACCACCACCTCTGTATATGCAAATCTCGTTAAGATTCAATAATTTCAAAGCTATTCATATAATGTAATGGACAAGTATTACTATAATAAACTTGTGCATTAGTGCCAACGATGTATAAAACGCTGGTGGTCACTGCATCAATGATAGTGATGGAGTAGACAACCCTAGAATGCGGATTGCAGCTAGGCATGCGCGCGCGCATTCGTCCGCACAGCGTGGTGGGCCGCGTGCGCCGCTCGCTATGCGCCCGTCATTACATCGGCAGCCCCACCGATTAATCATTGCTCCTCTACCGGATAATTCGGCGGTTGATTTAGTGAAAAACAACATGTTATTACGGGATAAATCTCTATCTAGAAAAGCTAAGAAGGCCTAAGCGCTCGACTGATTTATTGCGCCCCCGGCCATCGCCGAGTTGCGTTTGATTTGTGATTCCCAGACAACTTTGTTGTTTTCATCTTTAGTTGAATTTTAATTAATGGTTCACAAATTATACGGTTTAGTGTGTAATTATACTTTATTGTATCACTGATTATTGCTTTTTCGATTGTACGTTTGAAATATATACTCGCGGTTGGCTGAAAAAACCAAAATTATATCATAGAGATTACAATGATATCGATAGACCGAGATATATCTAGATGATTTATTGTTTAACAGTCAATACTGGTATTCGGTATGTTCAAAAAATCGAACAAGTTCATTGCCTTTGGGGCAATATTTTTTATATCAATACGTGGAAAATTACTGCAAATCATCAGTCATGATCATTTTATTTTATATTTAGTGAAATTATTGAAAACTGTACAACTTATCACTTTTTACATCAAACCAAACAATAATCGTCGTATGATATGATACGGTACCGAAATATCGTAGGGCTACGAATATGTGCTACGAATTTTCGTAGCACACGACAATTTAACATTATTTATTGTCTTTCGAGTATTCTCATATTATAAAACTACACAGCGCTAAACAGTACACTGTACACTGTGCTCAGTAGATGAATAAGTGCCTATTATTAAATTGAGTAGGTACCTACAAATAGACAAAAAATTGTTTGCCTACGAATATGACCTACGAACTTTCGTAGCACACGGCACTAATCTTTGCATTATTTCGCTAGCTTTTTGAGTTAACATATTTTGTTGCATGTATGTATGTATGGATGTAGCCTATAATAATCTCAATTTCTAATACTTATCTACTTGGGTAGATTGGGAATAGTTTCCTTACTTATGACATACAAACTTTCGTGGCATATGACCTACTATTTTGACTTATATCCGAAGCACCTTTTAGTTAAAATTCTCAGTTCGCTTAGACCAGACCCATAACTACATTCTATATAACACAGAGGGTGTTATCCGTGTTATATAGATTTGGGTTTTGTTGTACTCTTCCAACAAAACCCAATTCCACATAAGTGTTCCGCCATATTTGGTAGATATAGATGTGTGTACATACGGTGCGTAAAGCCGAGGTCCGGCGACTTACCCTTTGGTATCGGCGCTCGTAATGCTCGGCGAAGATAATATCTTGATTTATTGCGGCTATCGACCCCTGCCCCCTTCCCACCTCCCGCTACACACCTCGACCCTCCTCTAAACTCACCTGATTTGCCTTCTTCAAAACTTCATAGTGATGCCTAATTGGAATGCGTGTCAGATAAGGAAATGCTATAACGCTCAATAATTAATAAATCTATCGGCGGATCATCTCGGCGTTTAGAGGCGAATTCCGTTGCGGGAAATTAATGAAGTCTTCCGCGGAGTGTTTCGCGGTTTAATAGCGGTCATTAATTTTATCTCAACACCGGACATCGCCCATGTACTGGCTATAAGCGTCTCTCCTATTCGCAATGCGCGCTGTTTTAATAGAATCGTGCCTATTATAATTCCGTTTTGTTATTCAATTTTATCGATCTAATCTCTAAAATCAAATTAATCTGAAACAAAATGATTGGCAGTGATTTTTGATAAACTTTATTTACTCGAATAGGTTTTAATCTTCAATTAATATTGCCAGAGGAGGACTCTTTTGATTAATTTCTAAGCTTTTTAATTATAAATCGCATATAAAAATACGTATCTTTATTCTATTATCTTATTACTAAGATAATTTAATACATATTTATAAGCACGCCTAAAATAGAGAAAGTAGTTTTCTAAAAGAGTACGGCCATGAAATATGAATTCTCGATTAAGTTTTCAATTAACAACCGCTATTATTTCTTTATACGTTGCGGTTATCTCTTTTTATAATTGGAAAAATTCATCTCGAGCGTCGTGTGCGCAACTGAGCAACGCTCACATGGAACGCGTTCACGGACTGCGCACTTATATGGTAATCGGTGCTTTGTCAGTGTCTCAGCGCATGATCGTGTTTCATCTCGACCGCTCCGTATGATACTTTGCAACCTAGCTGTACATACTTACACTCAATCCTTGCGAACTTACTACCGACCTCAAAGAAAGTATTTCATCTGCCAAACAATATGACGATGGCACAGGCAGTGAACGGATTTAAGAGGCTCTTCCGAGCAATGCTAAATCTTTAAGTGCGGCGTAAGTATTCAATAAAATATTCTCCAGTCATAAAGTGAAGCGCGGCGCAACGAGCGGCATTCATCACAAAAAACGCCAAGTAGAAGCTTCGACAAGCTCACAAAAGCTCGTAAAAGCTCTCGACTATTATGTAGTTATTGTTACAGGGTGGAAACACCATTATTACACGGGTTGGCCGGTTTATTTTGTTGTTTGGCACGTCGTGGCGAGGCGCTGGTGTCGGCTCGCGCCGGGCTCTGCTCGTGTCACGATACATGCACTTCATACATGGAATACCCGTATTTTATTTAATGATATTGTTCATATTACTTGGCTCGAAAAAAATACAGGAAATTAAACCAATACGGAACCTCAAACTCGACCCTATAGAACAGAAATGAGAGTTGCACGTGTAATCAGATTAAGTAACTCAACTCCACTCATACATTAATATTTCAGGTACTTACTCGAGTGCTTACCTTAAAGTGCCTATCGAAACGTATTACAATATGTTATCTCAATAAAATCGAGTGTAGCATTCAACAAATTTCAACATTTCAAAACACAATATCCCCTTAGACTTAATCCTATTATGTTCGTAAACAGTGTCAAGGACTGACGTATATCGTCAAGTGAACATCTCACACAGAGACAGACATTGTCCCGGCACTCTGTTCCCAACGGATCAGCGGAAACATTTTGAATACCTTTATTCCGGGATTACGCGAAATTTTGCATAGGGAACTGTCGTCCGATGTCCCGGTATTGAAAGATGAATGAATCTGTGTGAATGGAGATAATTCGGGTCCTTCAACAATACGGTGCACTCAAAAGACCAAATCACACGTGTTGTCAATGAAGTGTTCAGAGTTCTACATATGTGTGTATTAGATTATCTCTGGTTATGCTTTGTTGATATTTAGCGTAAAATATTGCACCTTTTAACAATGAAACTTTATAAAACGCAGTAGGTAGGGCTCTTTAGTCAACTGAGGCCGCTCGAACACTGTTCTTCGTGCATAAAATAATATGTGACACAGATCGTAATGATATCAATATGATATGTAACTAACTACCTTAGAAATGTTTAACAAAATACAGTTAAATTACTACGCTAAGCTCCCAATAAAAATGTGCGACAAATATAAAATTATGTACCATTTAAACAACATTTTTTACTACACAAAATTCAAATCAAACCAGTTTATATCCAGTGTTCTTATACATTTGGTATACTAGTTACATCCAACCGTTATCTGTGGCCGATGTTCAGCGGAAGTTGGTGTAAGATTGCAACCGGAAACGTAGCACCCCTTCTATAGGCAACTGTCGTGCACTCGGGTTGCACAATACCGTGCATTCGGGCCAAAGCGACGGCTGTGCGAGCAAACCATTCTATGGATTACCTATGTTGTTTCAAGTTACAGCCTAATGTTTTATTTATTTATTTAACCATTTATTTACCATTTTTATTCCATTTATTTTTGTTTTGTGTAGTGTAAAGTAGTGTTAATTTTTTCTTAATGGGATTGGTTAGTTTTCACTTAATCTTATAAGAAATTGCCACTGCAGACCCACCGTACCCCTGGCCGTACCCCTGGTGGTACGGTGGGTCTTTTAAAGTTAAACGATACCACCAGGTAATAGTGTTGTAACACTAGTTAAAACCACTTCTGACAACAACAATTGTATTTAATAATTTTATTCATAAATGTTTACAGAACAAATCTTAAATACAATATACCTTTAATCTAAATTAACCAACTCTATAAACTTAAAACATGCATTCTAATACATAAAGTAATATTATAGAATAGAATAGAATTTTTCTTTATTAAAGTAAGCAAGTCTCAAACTCAAACAAGTTATAGGTTTCTCGTCTTTTTTTTTGTCCATTTTAGTTTTTTCCACAATAATTTAAATCACTTAACTAATGAATGAGTCATTAATGTGCGAGATAACTGTTTATCATTTTCTGTCGTCTAGTATCTTCATCAGCACAGCACTACGTTCACTTCATACAGTAGTATCGTTTAACTTTAAAAGACCCACCGTACCACCAGGGGTACGGCCAGGGGTACGGTGGGTCTGCAGTGGAAATTGCTTGGTAGTTCAATCCAGTTTAAAACAAAACTGAAAAGTAATTCCACTGAAAATAATTAAGCAAACAAGGGTATTATTTTCATGATTGAATTTATTTGTATCTAGGCAAGAATTTGTAAAGTTTGTTTTGTAAGATTTATGACAAGTTTGTCTAAAGTCTCCATTTTAAGTGTTGACTACTTAAAATGTTCACCTAAAATAAATTTCATACCTGAAATACATAAATCGGTAACACAGCTGGAAGTTGGCCCCAGCTTCTATTATCTTCATTTTACAACATAATACAGCATTTCATTTTGGCACATTTTATATAGAGCCCCGAATAATGCGAAATATAATAATGAAAAGTATTCGTTGTTTTGTGATTGCAATCCGATACGTTCGGGTCCTAGGGCGGCGCTGGGCGGATCGAGGGCGGCCTGACATGCGCACGCGACAAAACGCGTTACATAATGAGAATGTACCAATACAAAGAAAGTGTGTACATTTGGCATGTTTGTTTTGTATGTAGTATTGGTTAGAAAGTTTGAATAGTAATATATAGTGACCTAGTTAATTGATACAATAACAATTTACACATTTGCCAAATCGATTTACTTCCTTGCCATCATATTTTCTAAATGATAATTCCGATACTTACAAAAACGAAAATATAAAGATACAAGGTAATGCATCTATTTGCGGACACCAGCCCGTATTAACTATTACCTATGTCGACAGAAAACTTCCTAGATCAAAAACACGAAGTAGGCAATAACAACACCTTTGTAACACACACCAACAAAAATAATAAAGCCAAACAAACAACTTCCAATCAAACTCCCTTATAATCAACACAGCACTTCCTCCACATTCGCACTCGCACATAACCGTCAACAATAGACCCGCGCTGCGCCCGCGCTCCTTCGCGTTCGCGCCTGCGCCCAGCGTGCGCCCCGAGATTACAATAATTACGCGCACACGCCTCACCTACTCTGCTCTAATAACTATCATTTGCGCATGTTATTCTATATTGTATACAAAATGTTCGCCCTATCGCTCGGTGACATCGCCGGACCTCATTGTGAAAATCACGACAGCTGAATTGTTTAAAAATACAAACGTTTTTGAGTGACGTTAATGGATATATTTATTCAGTTACACGCTTATGTGCAAGCGACGAGTCAGCAATTTTGCATTTAGTGTCACAAATTTTGTAAGTAATGTCTTATCCTCCGCGTTTAGACAATTCTGGGTTTTTTTGTTTGATTTCCAACATGGCATTTACTTACCGATATTTCTGCCCAGCGACCCACCCCCTGTTTCGCACGTTTTTAACGACTTGACAGAACATTGAGTTTTCTTTATATTATGTAAAAGTTTAATATTTATCAATTACATGATAAATATAGCATGGCATAAACCTTCAGGAATGAATTCCATAAATAATGTGAAAACCGCCTCGAAATCCATTGCGCAGTTTAGAAGAACAACGTCGCACAGATACACGAAAAGTGACTTTAATTTTATATAATATTTATTTTAGGTATATTCGTGCTTAAATGACAAATGTGCAAGCGTCGAGTAAACACTTTTGTATTTTGTGTTGACGTTACCTATAATTTTGCAATTATGTCAATGACAAACAATCCTACTTTATTCTACGCATTTAGGCAATCCTCAGTTTGCGTTAATATTTTTAGTCAGAATGGCACGTAGGTAACATATTTTGTGTTGACGTTACCTATAATTTTGCAATTATGTCAATGACAAACAATCCTTCTTTATTCTACGCATTTAGGCAATCCTCAGTTTGCGTTAATATTTTTAGTCAGAATGGCACGTAGGTAACATATTTTGTGTTGACGTTACCTATAATTTTGCAATTATGTCAATGACAAACAATCCTTCTTTATTCTACGCATTTAGGCAATCCTCAGTTTGCGTTAATATTTTTAGTCAGAATGGCACGTAGGTAACATATACAGGGTGCCATGGTTTCAGTACATGATTCTGATACAAAGCATTGACATTTTACGTTGGTTTAAAAAAAAATCTGCTGTTTCATAGATGAGTGCAAAACGGTTTTTTTTGAGGTTTTGGTAGTAGGTTCTTCCTCGGTGTACCTGCCACCCTGTATTTTACCTACACATATTTCAGGTTAGCAAATACACATCCTGGTAACTGGTTTACGTTAAATTAGTATGTGGCTTTGCCGTCATTCTTGAATCATCGAAGTCTCAATGCCCGTTGCCTGCTTGAACTTATTCAATAAAAGTCCGACAGACCGAATTTCGGCAATGGCGACCAATCTCAGCGTTGATCAGCCTTCGCCGCGGGAGACATTTTAGTGCACTAGTGTGTGCACAGACTCAAGTACACTCCCTCTTCCCTCACTCTCATAGTCCGATGGGACGGCAATCTGACACGACCGGAGAAAGATCGGGCGCAGGACGTGTTTTACGAGACACGGCCAACTTCCAAAGTCCGGGCTGTTATAAAGAAATTCCCAATAGGAAAACCCAATAACACTTTTCCTGGCCCAGAAATCGAACCCAAGACCCCAGGCTCAGCAGTCACGCTTGCGACCACGAGACCAACGGTGCAGTCAAGTTGGATTTATTATGTAGAAGTTTTTTCAGTTTTCTGAACGTTGTTTATGCCTCCAGTTACATTGTCAGTCTCTTCCTCATAACATTTTAAGTATAGATCATTTATCAAGCATTCATCATTCATCACTGTTTTATGTGTAATTACTGTTTTATTTATACATTTACTGTTTATCGGTAATTCATTAAATTGTTTTATTTTTATATAATGGCTAGATAATGCTGATGATTGACAGTCATGATGCTATGCAATGCAACAACTTTATCGGTCTCTGTGGTAAGTTGTACAGTGTTTTGTTTTAATTATTGGCTAGTGTGATTTTAGAGAGGCATTTATGCAATACTAGCTTTTGCCCGACGCTTCACCCGCGTGAATATCGGAAAATGTCCTACAGGAACGTACTACTTAGGCTACCGGGATTTTTACCGTGGTTTTCACATAACTGGTTTATCCGGCGCACGCCACTAAAGCTACCACTCGGCATGTTTTTTTCCGACATCTTCAACAATCATCGTTATATTTCAACCAATTTAGACAAAACCTCTATGAATTACACCTAAACCTTCCTCCGAATCACTCCGTATACTGGGGAAAATCATATGAAAATCCGTTCGGTAGTTTTTGAGTTAACCGCCTTCAAACAGACAGACGTGGCGGGGAAATTTTAAAATATGTATTGACAGTAATAGCTATTTAATCATCTTGTGTGCTGCCTTCTCATTATATTTTATAATAAAATTGTCGTTATATAGTGACGTCACATCGTTTCAACCAGGTGCCATATTGTGAAGTGTCTGATGGAACCACCAGACCGGCTAAGTTAATGGTGGTGTAAAATATTATCGTGACGAAATCATGACAAGTTTTATTCGAAAAACATGAGTTATTTACTGTGTAGCTTATGTATCATAGCTATAATCGTTGGTTTACCGAATATAGTGATTTATCAATGATTAATGTTTTGCTTTAGACTTGAAGTGAGTGAAGTTTTGACAGGTTTTAAAGAAGAAAGACAAACCTACGCAGTTTCACAATCTCTTAAACGAACGAAAAGAATTTAATAGAATCTAACTCTGCAGAAAATACCTACGTAGGCTGAATCTGAGAAACTATTACAAAACAAATTATAATAAACAAAAAGACTCACCTATTCAGAAACACTCAATTTCCTTTTAACACAATAACTATCCAAAAAATCAAATCAAATCTCGTAGAACATCTGTTACGGTATCACGTGACCATTTCGCATGATACCAACATTGTAAAGAAAGCGTATCCTGTCATAGGAGCCGTATCCGCCCCCACCGCTGTGGGACAGTAAAAAATGGAGCAATTTTTATAATAGTCGCATGGGTTACTCTCCCGATGTTTTTTTATTATGAACCGGAAACATTTATTACTTTTGGATGGTGTAAAAATTGTCTTTTTATAGATATCTACGCACTGAGATACTGTATTCTGATTCGAAGATCATTAACCATTAAATAAGTAGGTATAGATATAACATTTTTATAATACTTTCTTCCCATATTAAACTCGATTAGTTGTTCAATTTTAAATCTCCGAAAGGAAGGCGAACACTTTATTAAATTTCACAAGTTCTTCCGTTGTACAATTACTACAGAAATCCGGATATTAAGTAGTAATCATTTCCACTTGTCTCTGGGAAACTCTTTGCTTGGTGACGGGTACTAAGAACCTAGTTTAAATAATGTTGTTTCCTTCTCAAACGATGCTAAGTTTCAGTGTTCAATGTAAAAAGGTGTACGATAACCTAATTGACTGAAAGGAAAACATCGTGAGGAAACCGGCATGTCCTATATAGAACCAAAAATTCGTAGACATGTGACATCTATTACCAACTCGCACTGGGTCCAGCGTGGTAGATTACAGGCCACTGCCTCTCGAGGAGAGGAGGGCTGTGTCTTGTGTCCCAGCACTGGGAACATTACGTATTTACGTTTGGCTGATTATGAACCTAATTAACTTATTGTCAACGGGATTTTGGGCACTCACAAAGGAATGCTTTCGCGAACGAGATAGTTAACCATTTATAAACAAACTCAAGGATCCATTTGAGATATTTTGCAGTGTTCTGCCGTCATAAAGAAAAAGGGCACAACTAACATTTTTTTTTCAAAATTAAGTTATGTACATAATTGGAATCACACAAAAAAGGCGCATAATGACAGTTTTTTTACTCAATTTTGAAAAATCGTTAGTATTGCCCTTTTTCTTTATGACGGCAGTGTTAGGCTGAGGCAATATAGGGCACAAGTATTCTGAAGAAAAAACATTTATAACTAAGCAAATGGTCACTTAGGATTTTTCATTCTGATTAGTTTAAATGAATGATTCAAGTGTTTTTTATAACAATAATTGTAAATCTTCCTTATTACCTTACTGAAAGGTACCTGGTCCGTTTCAATATGAATTATTGTAGTGTGAAAATATATTTATAACTCGAATAGTGGCGTCTCTACAATACACTAAAACAATCGGAGATTTAATTTCCCGACGCACTGAAGTGCGTAGTACATTAGTTTTGCGTGTGCGACGTAAGCCCGCCCTCGAGCCGCCCTGCGCCAGTCGCCGCCCCGGCCGTAAACAAACCGCGCAGACCGGCTCGAGCGAGACGCAGATACCATGCGAGCGAGACGGCAACAACACCGACACAGCACCAAGAACCCTACAATTAACATTTAGTAGGCGAGATTCGTTCGCCGCATCGATTCGTTACGAGATAATTGTTCCCCGAAATTTTCTTTGACATGGAAAAATTGTCACGCGTGTGCTAGTGACTTTGTGCTCGTGTCGTATTAGACTCGGATGGCAACATGAACTGTGCGTACTATCAGCAGCACGGGGCGCCGCATCCGGCTCCCCATAATATCAATAATAACTACTTCAACGAGGTAAATATTATTTTTAATATTTTGTGAAAATGCTGTTTTTGTTCATATTTTTACAAATAATTAATTTTTTTCGTTATTTTTTTTAAAGTAAAATTCTCTGAATATTAAATCCTGAAATAAGGAAAAACTTGAAAGAAAATCTTTTATTTTACATTAGTACGTACGTTTTTTTTAAATGTCGCAATGTCAGTATTTAACTGAAAAAATTAATTAAAACAAAACGCTCATTCACTTAAAAATCCAATTTGAAAATGCACTAAGAACTGCAAGCATTTGAAATGCTGCATACCTTATTTAATTAGGTAGTTACCTACTCATGTTAATTAACACACAAATAACAGCAATATCTTTACACATAATGAGTCTTATCCAATAAAATTATATAAGCCGTAACTAAAACTATACCTATAATTAATTGTGCTTCACAAGCACTAATTACATTACCACCGCCATTTTCTAACAAAAAAAGTTGCAAGCACCCAACAATTAGATTATTTATCACAATACAATATTAATTAGCTATTTCATTGATTGTGAGACGAGTAATTTTCGTCGACGGTTCATAAGTGCGCAAAAACTTCACGGTTGAATATTTGACAAACAAAAGACGTTCACCGAATATACCGACAAAGGCACAGTACACACAAAGGTAGAATGGGAATAAAAATATTTAATTGGTGTGATTACGTTGTGATTATGGCACAAACACCTCCCGGGGTATGCCGTCGCCTCGACAATGAAACGCGAGACGCCTTTCTTTCATTGTTGTTTCTTAGCTATAATGCTATTTGTTATCCAATTGATTTTAGGCAAATATTTGAACAATAAGAGCCAATTTTGTGATATGAAGTTTAATAATATGGTGCTAATGTTGAGGGGAAACGGTGTTGGTGTTCTAAATCTGTGTGACTTTCAGTTCTGAAATAATTTATACTCGTAACTGACAGTAATTACTAACTATTTGGACCGAGAAGAAAGATTATAAAATTTAACAATTAAGTATTAATTTTTTGTCTAGATTAATTAGTAGATAATACTTACATTAAATTATAATATGAATAAGTAGATACCTAAATATAATAATTCATCTTAACGCAATTAAACATAGTTTAAATTTTTATTAACATTTTCTAATCAACTAAACCGCTGTATACACAAAAGATATCAGATTTATATCTAAGACTCTAACAGTAAGTAGTTCGGTATACATTAGTCATTGGCCGAATATATAATTATCATAATGTGGACTTAAAATGTTAAAATATATTTTGGAGTTACAAAAGCCAGTCATCGTAATTAAGCGGACGATTCACTCGCACCTACTGTTAGGAGCGGTGACCAAACAATGAGAAGACCAACCACCTGCTATTATATTTAAATTTCATTCAATAAGGAAACTATTTCAATAAAAAAATCTATGATCAAAATTAAAAATCATCAAAAAAAGTCTTACATTTATTTAGGACATTTATTGACAAATAAAGTCCTCCAGACCGTATTTCGGCCACGGCGGCCAATCTCAACGGAGGCTTGCTAGCGTGGGATAATATAGTGCACAACTCCCCCCTCACTCTCATAGTCCGATGGGACGGCAATCCGACACGACCGGAGAGAGATCAGGCGCAGAACCAACGGCTTAACGTGCTTTCCGAGGCGCGCCAATTTCCAAACTCCGGGCTGTTACTAAGAAATTCCTAATAGAAAAACTCAATAACACTTTGCCCGACCCCGGGGTCCTGGGTTCGATTTACTGACAACACAGCCTACGTAGGCCATCCTGGCCACCATGTCCTTCGAAAGAATTCTTGGAACAAATCTTGCGTCTCAGCTCCCGGTAATCTCCCATGACACATTTTCCTCATACTCGGTTACAAATCCCTCTGACACAGGCCTTCTTTCTGAGAGAATGCCTGACACATGCCTTCTTTCTGAGAGGAGGCCTGTGTTAAAGTCCTACTTGAAACACTAGAGGCTGATTATGCAGTTGTAAATACAAAATTAAACACGACATACCGACGCATTAAACCACACACTAAATAAAGTTAATCTTCTGAATTCACTCGTCAGTGGCTGGACAGTGGCTTTGTAATTAAACTAGGGAGTCCGCAATGTAAGGATTTCTGCGAACTCCAGCGATCGTTGGCAAGCGGGCGACGCTGACAAGGCGCGGTTGAGCTAATTCGGCACATGAGAAACTTGGTTCTTACACAAGTTTGCTAAAACGATTCTCTGAAGACGAAAATAAGAATGGAACTAGCCACTTGACTACTATTAAACATGGACGCTATCTAAACCTTAACTTATTATTCCTAACGTGCTGTATTTCAGAGGATTCTTCATCTACAAAAGATTGAGCGTTCGAAGTCCTCTGAAATATGAACCACATACTTAGTTATCATCTCCGTAGACTTAAAAAACAATACAGCAAAAACATCAAGCTTGCAAAACTTTAACGTTGATAAAAAAAATATTGGGTATTCTAATTTCCCTGGCTTGGCTATCTGCAGCTAGCTAGCGGGGGAGGATCGGGGGCCGGGGTGCACACTGTTGGGTCCCGCAATTACGGGCCCCATAATTACAGGGCTGGCGGCCGCGCGGCGCCGAAACCAGCCCGCTCTGAACCATTCTCCTGGCGTAATTAAAAAAGCTCCAAATTAAATTCGCTCGTGTGTACGGCCCCGACTTATGATATTAACTTTTTAGGGACTTTCTAATTAGTTTTTTGTTTTCCTACTTTGACTGATGGGAAAATAGGAAATCAACAATGTTTTGTACAAGCGCTCGGTTTTTGTTGCGATCAATTTCAGGTCAATTTCAATTTTTGTTTAACTGAATTTACATAATTTTCACGGTGGTCTTTAAAATAATCAACACAAATTTCCTTGGCATATTTTTTTACATTTTCTCGGCTTTCTCTCGTGGAAAGCTACGAGGAGGGTAAAAGATATTGGTATTATAATCGAGGTCATGTTTTTCATAAGAGGTTAGATACAGATGAATAAATAAGTTGGTATGTATTTATGTATGTACTAGCTTCCGCTCGCGGCTCAAAAAAACTATCCTATGTCCTTCCCCGGGATGCAATCTATCTATCTGCCAAATATCGAAATCCATTCAGTGGTTTAGGCGTGAAAAGGTAACATAGAGACTGACAGACAGAGTTACTTTCGAATTTATAATATTAGTACCGTATGTAAGTATATATACGAGTATTTCCCCATATTCAATATGAAAACTAACTCTCTTTTCTCTCTATTTCCAGGTTAGTATCGACCCCGTGACCGCAGATCACAAGGATATGAAGATATTAGTAAGTACTGCATTTGTTATTATGTTTGTTTATATATTTGTGACTTTAGCACTAACAACCCATGGGTTCTTTCATTGTCTTTCATGATCTTAAAGGCTCTACACATCTTTTCCGTCGATCAAAAGTATCATAACTTTTTGACTTATGACTCACTTGGATTTTTGTCCACTGACCTGCACAATTATCTTAACATAATTTTGGTCCAGATCTAGGACTGTGTAGAGTCTATAACTGAAAAACAAATTGAAACCAGTTGGTCTAATGTTACGCTTATGTTGAAACAAAACATGTGACAAAGTAACTGCTTGATAGCTCTTGTACATAATGCCCATTGCTGATGATGCAATACATCGATGCTTCATAGAATTCTACTCTAAACATCATATAATTGTGATTGAAACGATCCTGTATGCGTAAAAAGCGATTAGGTAAAACAAATGCCACCGAGCATTGGCGTTAGCATTGTGTACGAGGGTGCTAATACTCGTTCCCAAATCTATGCAGTCTCTTGGCTTCTTGCATCTACAGAAGACAAATCTAAGACACAATAATAAACCCATAAATCCAGCCGCTTATACATATTACGTAGGATGATAAATTGCGCATAGACCTAGCGGATAATTCTAATTCATTTACCTCTTGCAATTCCTTAATGATTCCTGAGCGGTAATGCCGACGACGCCTCTATTACGATTTTCCGCTTTCGTCTAGTGGAATAATATCGGAACGAATATCGAATGACGAAATCGGTAATTTCGATTTGTCGTCATCGATTCGATGGACACTGTGAAATGGGTATTGTGAGCGATGAGAGCCGCGAGTAATGCATTCGACACGGGCGGTGGATGCGCGCGCGCAGGACACGTGATCCGTGACAATGTTGGGCCCAAGTATTGTGGTATTTTATGATTTTTATGCGAAAGGAGTTTTTAACTGTACCTTTTTAGAGTGTGAAATTTTATGCTCAAGCACGCTTAGTGAAGTTCCGTTATGGAATTTGTAAGCACGAGCTTTTCTTGTTAGACTTTTGCAAAAATAACTTTGTTTTAATTGTATAGTTCTATAAGTATACAATTAAAACAAAGTTATTTAAGTAACAACATAGTTAAGCAAGAGCTTATCCTATAATACATCCATAAAGAATAACTGCTCATTCCTACTTTTTGTTATTTCTTTAAAGTTGCCACGTTTCTAAATAAGAGATCAAGCTACAGTAAGACACTGTCTGCTGAATCCATTTTCTACGTTATCTTATTGCTCATGCGCATTTGAAGTAGTTCAGAGGAACTGATGTTTTATTAATTAATTGATGATTGTTTGCTATCTCAACATAAGAACCTGTAATTTTGTAATTAATTGATCAGCATAGATTTATCTAGTAGGTACCTGTTTCCTACTATTAAATTAATTTATGAAGTTCGTAACTCATGTTAATTAATTGGAATAGTTGTTTACCCGTTTTGTCATATGTTCAATATTACCAGGATGTTTAAAAGAATCAGTCAATGTAGAAATTTTATTTCCATGGAAGATGGGTAGGCCTTTAGTGTGGGACGCTACGTGTGTCGATACTCTTGCGCCATCCCATCTTCCTGGCTCGGCATGCTGTGCTGGCGCTGCTGCTGCGGCTACGGAAAACCTCAAGCGGCGAAAATATAATAACCTCATCGGAAATTATATTTTCGAGCCGTTTGGGGTTGAAACCCTCGGGCCGTGGGGTCCGAGTGCTCATAGTCTTTTTAAAGAAATTTCGAAACGGCTGGTTGACACTTCTCGTGACCCAAGGGCTGGCTTTTACCTTGGCCAGAGGCTAAGCATCGCCATTCAACGTGGTAATGCCGCCAGTCTCTTGAGTACATTACCAGTCGACAGCGATGCGGATGAGTTTTTCGACGCTATTTTCTAGTTTCTGTATAGTTTTAGTTAAGTTAGAATTTAATTTTGTTGTAAAAACTTAGTTGAAGCCAAATTCATGTAGAAATAATACAATTACTATTCTGAAAGTAGACTTATTTCGTTGTAACTTTATTTTATACTACGTATGTCAACTGTTTTTCTCTTGACTGTACTTACCTGTCAAAAATACCTAGTTATAGTGGATAAGATAGAAATTAAAACATAAAAATAACTAGCAAGGGATCCAATAGCCAATAGCACACGTATCAGATAGGAAAAGGATCGGCACCGTATCGCCTTTCGCCTCGCCGTCAAACAGGCGTCAACCTAACGTAAGCACGTAACCAAAGCGGATCAGCAGCTCCGATACGTCGACTCAGCCACGGCTGACCCAAAGCCAGAAAACAAATGAACGTGTTAAGTTTAAGGTCACCAAATCGTTTAGTAAAAAAAACCTATAGGTTCACATCTTCAGCTCTTCTAAACTAATATTATAAAAAGAAAAGATTAGGTTTTTTATATGTTTGTTTGTTACGCTGTCATGCTAAAACGGCTGAACGGATTTGGATGTTGACACATGGGTAGACCATGACCTCGATTAGGACATAGGATACTTTTTAACACGCTTTTATTAGGTCGACCTGTATGTAACTAACTATGTAATGGAATCTAATGTAACTAATTTAACCATCTTCCAAGGGTCGTAGCGTAATGAAAATTGGCAGCTGTATGTAGTTCTGATAACAATACAATAATATGGTTCTGTCGAACTGATCTGATGATGGAACCGGAAGATATGAACTGGAACTTCATGATGGAAAATCGTATCATAGCTGTTTCAGATTTCTTAAAAAAGTCTTGTAATGAACTTTGACCATGATTAGTTTTTTGTTTATACCTACGTGCATTTATAAAAGCGTGTTTTTCTAGTGTTTTTTAAACTATTATTTTATTATCCCGATATTACTACAAGATCAAGACTTATGCGGGTGAAACCGCGGGGCGCAGCGAGTACATAATACCTAGTGCGATAATTATGAACAATGCAACAATAACTTCTAAGTCCGTCGTCGATGATCTACGTTCATTTCAGCATTTAACCACGATTGCAATAACTAATACCTATTTGTTTTAATACAATCGCTCATAAGAATGTTCAATTGAAAAACGATAGCGTTGAACAACGCCGCACAATGAGCATTGAAGGCAATCGCAGGCGACGCCGCGGGCAGCGCCTAGCGTGTGGCCCTCTGTGCTTACATTCACCAATTGTATTACTATAGCGACAGAGTAACAAACATTATGGATATGTGTGGTTCTATTTGAAAGTTATGTATCTTAATAGCTATGTATCTGGAATAGAGCTTTTCGATAGTTAGGTAGGTATATAAGGAATTCAGTTCGAAAGAGGCCTTTGCTCTGCTGTACAACATTAAAAGGCTGATATTATTATATCAGGGAATTACAGGAACTATCTATCAGTGTGATTTTTCTGAAAATTATTTAGAAACTTTGATTTCTATTCTATTTCTGGGCTAATGTTTTTAGAATCAAAGTGGAATCAAATCATCAGTATTGTTTAATGAAACTAGGTCACTTAGATTTTATGAAGTGTTCTCATGATTAAACGTAAGGTTTCACTTTAGGTTAATTAAGTATTAATAGATATTTATTTCTGTAAATTAAAATAATAAGTAAGCAAATAACAACTAAAACCTAATTAATTAATAAAAAATAAAAAAATTAAATCCTAACTTAACAAAAACTATTAACAAACTAAAATATGTCGTCGAAAAATTCCTCCGCATCGCTGTCGACTGGTAATGTACTTACCCAAGAGACTGGCGCTAATTCCACGTTGTATGGCAATGCCTCTGGCTAAGGTAAAAGCCAGCCCTTGGGTCACGGCAAGTGTATCCTAGCAGTTTGGAGAAGTAGAATATTTTGTGGTCTTAAGTGTCGTTTTCCAAATTATCAAAACACAGTCTTTTCAGTTCCTAAGTACTTTTATAACCTATAAAACTCGTTTACAAAACCCAGTCAGACGTAGTAGCTTGAAAAACTAATTTCCAACCAACAGTTGACCAAATGCCAAAATTGTTGAGCACCTTCGATGAATATCAAATAGTAATCCGATCAAAGAGCCAAAGTCTATGAGGATACACAGGTATACCTACATAGTACATATCTACCGACTCTAGACAAATATCCGGAAATGTTGAAGCTCTTTAAGCAAGCAGCTAGGTAGACCGCTATATGTACCTATAGGTTCGTACCCTCTATAGTAGGTGGAGGGACGTTGCCACGTTGAAACAAGGAGCTCATTCGAGCGTTTTCCTCCTTCAATCGATTTGTTTGAATCTTCCTTGCTACCAGATAAGAGATTAGTTTTTCTCCGTCGAAAACTTTTGGTATTAGACTTTACTTATAGTTTTATGCAATTCTGCAGCATTGTTACTGTAACAGTAACATCATCCCACTTCTGATGTCTTCCGACGTCATCAAACGTCTCATCCAGCACCATTGTTACTTAAAAAAAATTTTTTTTTCTATAAGTACCTATTTTCTTTTCATAACAAATCATTATTTACATAATCTATGCTAATATTTAAAATAAATACAATAATATGTACATTTATATGAAAAAATAAGAAAAATAATCATAGGGCATCAAAAAATTCGTCCGCATCGCTGTCAACAGGAACAGTGCCCAAAAGGCTGGCAGCATTGCCACGTTGAATGGCAATGCTAATTCTTTGGCCAAGAAATAGGCCAGCCCTCTGGTCACGTGAAGAGTCGACTAACCGCTTGGCGATATCTCGAAAAACCAAGTGGGCACTCGGACCCCATGGCCCTAGTGTTTCAACCCCAAACGGCTGGAACATATAACTCCCAATCAGGTTGGAATATTTACGCCGTTTGAGGTTTATTGTTACTTACCTACATATACTTATTTTGGCCAATTCAGTACTAGAGGGTTCTTCCACTGCAATCCACGCATTCCTTCTCTTTAGCTTTAATAATCATTCTGTTAGGTAAGTAAGTATAATTTTAGCCTCTTGATGATAAATATTTATTTATTTCTGCAGCCAGTAAAAACACTTTTACACTTCAATATTATTTTAAAACGAGATGAGGTCGGCGTTTCCTATCTTACTACTCTGAGGAAAAACACCGAAACTAATTCAGAGGTCACAGTCTCTTTTATGTCCAGACATAATCTTGGAGAGATCATGTGATTTTGGTGAAGGTAAACTAACTAGGTAATTCCACTATTTTCAGCTTCATTATTTTCTAATTATCCATGTCAAAAATAAGTGGGTTTAAGTTTCAGTGTTTTCAAATATCAAACAGGATTCAAAAAGACTTGGTATGTTTCAGACTAATTTTCCCACAGTCAAATATTAATTCGGGCTTCACATTCAACAGTAACTATTGTTTACAAGACAAGAACTAAGTTTGTCACAGTTGAATGAGACAATTACAGGCTATCGTGCCACTGACTCGCAACTCGCGACAATTACCAAGTGTGGCCATTATTGGAGACAGCCCTTTTGATATTCCTGACTGTATTTCACGACAGAATATTGTCAGTAGTGAGCTCGTCAATGTTTTTCAGAATACTTTTATCTGTGTATCTATTTTGTCATTGTTTGATTTGTGGATTAGGTTTATACCCATTTCATAACGTAAAAACAGAACTTGCAGACAAGTTCATCATCATCATCATCTGCCTAGCCTTTTTCCAACCATGTTGGGGTCGGCTTCCAGCCTAACCGGATGCAGCTGAATACCAGTATTTTACATGGAGTGACTGCCTATCTGACCTCCACAACCCAGTTACTGGGTAATACGATACCCCTTGGTAAGACTGGTTGTCAGACTTTCGGGCTTCTGACTACCCGTAACAACTGTCAAAGATCCACGAATGACAGCCGGGACCAACTGCTTAACGTGCTTTCTGAGGCACGGAGGGGTCACGGTATGTATAGATGGTCACCCATCCACAGACCAACCGCGGCAAGCGTAGCTTAACCTGATCGATCGACCTGTGCGGCTGTTATTATTTGGCCACGGGCCCCTCAACTTGCAGACAAGTTATGTTTTTATAATTTAGCAAAAAAAAAAAATTTATATCGAAGCTTAAACCCCAGCCCTTTTCAGAGCATACTGCCAGTCTTTTTACACGTGCAGTCTGTGGGTCAGGTATAGGCTGAGGTGGAGGTCTGCCC
Source organism: Mesoligia furuncula (assembly GCA_916614155.1). NCBI lineage: Eukaryota > Metazoa > Arthropoda > Insecta > Lepidoptera > Noctuidae > Mesoligia > Mesoligia furuncula. The sequence goes on along the minus strand of OU744803.1, from coordinate 11,564,762 downwards.
CGCTTGGGCGGAGCACCGCCGTGTCCTCGTAGAGGCGATTGGCAGCGACGGCGACCTCTCGCGTCCGGCCCTGGTGCAAGCCATGGTCCGGGGCGAGAGGGAGTGGGAGGCAGTCACCTCCTTCTGCGAAGCAGTCATGCTAGCGAAGGAGGTGGCGGAACGGCTCAGGGAGAGAGCCTCCCGTCCCAGCCGCCGCGGGAGACGCTCCGGGCGTCGGGAGCCGCGTGACGACTCCCGGCCACCGTAGGCGCGGGCCTGCGGGCGGAGAGTAATGGGTAGCTCACCGCCCGATCAGGACCAGGCCCGTGCCGGACGGCGCGTACGTGTTCCACGCGCGCCTCAAAGAGATGTCAGCATCGAGGAGGGGCCCCTTAGGGCCGAAGCCTGCCGGGTCAGCGGGATTGTCCGAAAGGGTTACCGCTGGCCCAGAACATAAAGGGCTAAGGAAGGAACACGGGTGGGTTTTAGTCAGTAAGAGTCTGACACTCCCTTCCGCTCCACCCAGAGCGGGAGGAGTCATTTGATGATTTCCCATCCTCAAAAAAAAAAAAAAAAAAAAGGTATAGGCTGAGGGCATACAACGCCTTCGTGTCCAGTATAACAATCTATTCAGGATGTTGTTGGGTCTACCACGATTTTGTAGCGCTTCCGGAATGTTCACCGAGGCCAAGGTTGATGGTTTTCATGCCATTATGCGGAAACGGTGCGCTTCTACTCTCGGTAGAATGCGTGCTAGCTCCCACAGCATTCTGAGTGTGTTGTGTTATAGGTGGGACAGCCCCATGCTGGCTCACTGGATACGGTTGCACACGTAGGTGTCAGTCGTTTAAATTTTGTGTTTTTACTAACATTAGGTTAAGATTTTTCACTAACAACATATTAATAATATTATGGATTTTAATCTGGAATAAATTTTTTATTTTACATATCTCGGAACCTTGGGGTCCCGGTCCTTTGGAAGGCGTACGAGAGGCCGAAGCCAACTCGCTGAGGCTCTTGGGAAATTTTAATGAAATGTAGCAACAACCGACGATTATCCCTGTATTGCATATATGCAAGTGCACCCAAAGATAACCACCGGTTGGTGGAGGACTATTGCAGGATATGGAAAACAAAAAAGTTGGACTATGGGTTTGGGTGGCTAAAATGGACTGGTTACCAAGAACTATGGAAGAACTGCATGATCAATTTTTTTAAATTACTATTATTATTAAAACGCGGTTGTTGTTATCTACTACCTAGTATTAAAACAGGTACCTACTTACCTGAAAAATGGTTTTTCAAAGTAAATCGTCTTTTTACAAAGTAGGTATCGTACGCAAAATACGCGCATTGACGCGGAGTTGCGGACTCCAGCCCGTATTACCTATTACCTAAAGTAGGTATCTGCATGTTCTGTATTTAGAATCAGACACATGCGCTTTACTTTGTGTAAATGACTTCATCACCACTGCTCTCAAAACCGTAAAGGAAATATCGTGACGAAGCCGGCATGTCCGAAAACCAAAAATTCGAAGACATGTTACATCTACCAACCCACACTGGGCCCGCGTGGTGGATTGCGGCCCATTCCCTCTCAAGAGAGAAGGCCTGTGTCCCAGCAGGTGGAACATTAAGTATAGGCTGATTATGTAAATACACATTGTCTAAAATTGTAACATTGTGCTTCTTTCAATGTTTTGCATGCCGAATGTTGAAATTTGGCTGACCTTTTTTTTTCTCATAATACCTATTATGTATTACTCATTTTTGCAAAATAAATGTCTAATTCTAATCTATTCAAGTTAAGACCTCTATTTCAAATACAAACATGTACTTACTTAGCTACCTTCTTAACTAGCTACCATTTATCTTCTGTCTATTAGAAAAAGCTTTGCAAACTCTATAGCCACATAAGCATCACGTAAAGGTTCGTCTATATATGAAACACAAACCGACACCAAGATAAATGGTAGTGATCGAGTGATCCGAGAGTTGGGCCGGCGTCGGTCACTTCCGCCTATTTCCGCCAAGAGCACCCGACGCCGGCCAAACTGAGATGTAGGTATCCTCTGTCATAACTGGATACAGGATATTAAGTTCTGTGGACCTTGTAGGTATACCTGCACTGTACATACAGGAGATGTAGATTCCTTTAACTTGTGATGGATTTGGTTAGACATGCGTTTAAAGCTAGAAATGCTTAAATGATAAATGATTGTATTCCTGTAAGTAACTTTGTACAAACACTTTTACACGTTAATCATATTTTTTTTTAACTAGATGAGGTCGGCTTTTCCTATCTGACTACTCTGAGAAGAAAGGCCGAAACAAAATCAGTGGTCACAGTCTCTTTTAAAGTCCAGACATAATCTTGGTCAGGTCATGTGAAGACCATGTAGATTGGTGTCTGAAATTGTCTTTGAGGAAAGAACTAAGAAGGATTTAAGTGAGCCTGTCCAATCAGTGCACGCATTTGTCAATTATCGTGCAGCTCAACTCAAAATTTAAAGAGGTCAACGCTTCGGCGAATATAAAAGAAATACTAAAGAAAGGACATTTGGGTAGGCCTCCTACAGTACACAAACAGCCACATGCACCATCATTAAAATTAACTAAAAGAAAAAATGGTTAAGTGTGTAGAAACAAAATCTTCGCTGAAGAAACTTACATGATACTTTCTTGTGCCCTTTATTATTCCTGTGAAATGATGTCCTAATAGTTTATCTAATAGAACTAAATAAAAACATTGGCATTGCTTTCTTAGAGACGGCTTTGAGACAATAGATATTCTATTTGACATTGGTAATCTAATGAGTGTCTTTAGTTAGGTCCAAAAAATCAAAATCAAAATATTTAATTTCACATAAACCTCCATGGGCGCTTCTGAAACGTCAGAAGCTAGGTGCACGGGTCCAATTGGTCGTTTCCTATGGAGAAGAGCCGGCAAGAAACTCCACAAGCTGGCACGAAACTTCACAAAAGGTACTACTACTTACCTACTATCTTCCCTGCCAAAATATATTTAGGTAGGTGTGACCATTCATTGGTACCCGTTCTCTTACATAGTTACCGAACGACTACATAGAAATAGGAGTACCCCCCTGAAAAGTGAAAAATTCGAAACCAATTAATGTTTAACTCGTTCTATTTTTTTCTATTTGGTTTGTTATCTCCGATGGGCTCGCAAAAACGCCTCTCATGAAATTTCCATGTAATTTGATTTCTTCCGCATACGCCGCCCTTTCGTCGTAATTTCACATCTCAGCATGAGTTTTGCGTTCAAATTAAAATGTTTATTGCGTTAAGCGGAGTTCGCACGGTCGCCCATGAGCGGCCTGAGCATTTTTATTTCGTTATCCCGGACACGCCCATTCACCCCTCTGCGCCCTGCACCCCTCACCTCGCCACGATTTCACTATTTTATGAACCCGATGGCACCCCTGTCTAATGTCGCTATAATGCCTCGCGACTGTCATTTCCGGTCTTCTCCGAGTGGGATGTTGCACCTTGAGAGCTGTAACATAAAGTTCAATATAGTTTGTTGTATGTTGGAGCATTTTACTGGTGTTATGCGTGTCATAAAACTATTAGCCGTTTAAGCTATTCTCCAAGCGACGACGTCCCTCTAAGAAGGTTTATCGTCTGAAGGAACTCGGGTGCGGAAGGGCGCTATCATTTTTTTTCACGCAAACTTTCGTAGCTCCGTTTTTTCGTGCCATTACGAATTATTTGGTCGTGTTTATAATGTTTTTTTTTTGTGGTGAGCATTATATTTCATTATCTTTAGCACCTTGTTGGTCGTTCACCGGCGCTATTAGCCGGTAATAACGTTCTGTCAGATGTTATGTTGAAGGGGAAATGTGTGTTAGGTTAGGTTAGGGGATTTCTAAACAAGCAGATTTGTGTTCCACGAAATTGCCTTTGGCATTAAATGAATTCTACGTTTTCTTCATAAATAAGTGGTAAAAAAAAATATACTGAACTCAATCTAAACATAACCCAGTCTGAGAAGTTGCTAAAGGCTGTGTGTTTTCTCCTACATTGTTTTAACAAAACTGAAATCATGTTTATCTGCTGCTGCCAATATCTGTCGGTCTATGTTCTTTGTCGTGTCGATAGCATGACAATAAATTAGATTTTGCTGGCCCAAAACTTTGTCACTTTCACGGCGTCGGTGGCAGCGCAGATGGAGGCGCACTTGGGCTGTTTTAAGGGGTCATACCCTGCATCCCCACTTTACGATGTAAAGTGTAACTAACATCTTCCCCCTTGGTTCTTGGTTCGAAGGCGGTTCAGGGACTTCCAAGTGGGCCACGAGAGGTTGGACCCTGCGGCAAGATGCTCGCTTGGTGGTATGTTGTCTATATCAATTGGCCATTCACCACTTCAATCAGCCAACAAACCCAGCGGATTACAGTCTACTGCTGAACAAAGATCTCTCCGAAATTGCACCATAAAATCCAGCTTTTCACATTAACCACTTGCTAAAGTAGACTATATAGGTAGGTACCTACCTAGCTATATAAATGAACATCCTTCAGGAATAAAAACAAAAGAAAAAGCGGATCAAATCGGAATGAGAAAGTTTATAGTGGATAAGACAGATATTAAAACAGAAGACGAACAAGCATCGAGATCAAGATCGAGGAGGGGATCAGACCGGAATAACTCAGAAATATTGAGTTTAAAAAAAAACCTTTACTTCTATCCTATTCCAATCTACCTACCTCATCTTTAACGATGACTCTTCTAGCTCTCATATATGGAAGTCCATAGATAGGGAAGTCCCTATCTCGTTAAAATAATGCTGCTTATATCTAGCTGTTGCCTGTACCTAAAATGTTTAGAAATAGCAGAGATCTCTCAACGGTTTTGTAGATATTCTTGACACGAGCTCTTCTTGCATTAGTTTTAACATAGATAGGTAGGTACCTAGATATACTAATATATATAGATATAGATATAATATATACTTGATTGTGACCAAAATTGTTTTAAACAGCTCTTTTTACAATATTGCTAATCCTATGGGAAGGCACAATGGCGGCATTATCGCTGATATCAATGTCTTCGGTCTCTCTCTCTCTCTCTTTTCTCAATTATTGAAGTAAAATACAGCTTAATTATAGAAACCGGGTTGACTGACATAGCTTGGGAGAATTTATTGACAGCTGAACCTGTACCTAATAACTAGGAGTTTGTAAATCCTCAGATAACATAAAAACACTGACAGGATTAACGGAATTTGGTAGGTAGGCATGTAAGTGAGTAGGTACCTATGTGTGTAGATCAAAGTCTCCCTCAATTTTAAGTAATAGGCCAATGGCCGCTCTCCTCTCATTTTTCTACTTTTATTTATAAAAAGTATAAAAAAAAATTGCATCTAAATAGCTACCATTCAGAACCAATTTTTTTGAAGCACTCCGGTTCTCCTGCTAAATCCATCTAGATCTTGCTTCATAGTATTATTTTTCTTGTCACCATAAAATGGACAGTTTCCGTACAAAGTAGAATGATGATGTCTCACAACTCTAGCTACATTTTTCTTATTGTCATTGTAACGATTCCTTGACTTTTTTCACTCAAATTTTTTTGATTTCTCAGCAAGTAGGTATCTAGGGATTTACTTACATAAGTAAGTAAATCCCTAGATACCTACTTGTTGTTGCTGTTTTTTACCTACATATCTATAATAAATGTATACAACGAAAGGAGTCGTGAACTATTTTAATGCCTTTTAAATAACGGAAAACGTGTTTAGAATTTAGAGGCAATTCAGACTCAGTTAAGAAATTTCACAATATTGTGTTTAATCGCGTCGGCATTGACAATTTTCAAACACCTCTAGATCCATAATTTGAACGACTCAAAGCTCAACTGTAGCCAACATTACGTCGAAGTAAGCAATAATTTGAAACAAAAAAGTTTATGCAAATCGAGGGACGCCGAAATAAAATGGAGTCTGGTCGTGCGAGCGCGTGCGATCGATACGCCCGCTGCGACCTTGCGGGCGGGGCGCGGCGTGGGCGGGGCGCGGTAAGAGGCTGGGATTGGCTAGCCCCGCCCACTGCCTCCCCCTCCCCCCCTAGTCCTCCCACTCCCCCGCGTGCTGTCCGCTCGCGCGTCCCAAAACAGCGCGCGCCACACGTCGCTCGCGCGCTCGCACCGCTCACGTCAGTATGCGGACACCGTATCGCGCAGTTTAACAAGTGACACTTTGTAACAGTTCCGAGTTCGCTATGTGTCACGTTTAGTGTTGTTCTCGGCAATGATCACTGATATGTACGCGCCGCTGCCGGCGCCGCCCAACAACAAGACCATCGTAAGTTTGTTGTGAACTTCTACTTTAACGTCAACTTTGACAGCTCCAAAACAGCTGTTGTATACAATGGTGTATTTACAAATGGGGAAAGCGATTCTGCTTGGAATTTCTACTTGAGAGTGGTTAACTTAAGCCTGAGCTGTAACTTAAAGGCATTGAAGAACCTTTTTGATCCTTTTTCTTCGTATTGACTTTTGTTGTTCAAAATAGGAATGAGGATCATGAATAATCGGTGGGATACCCCCCATCTACCTACATTTAAAAACAATTGTTTTTTATTTTCAATAATTGCTTCCGTCTTTAAAATATTTGTTGAAGAAGAAAATTATTTTTCCTTAAACTCAATATAATCTACTGGGTTTACCTACCTGCCAAAGTAATCATAACAAAAATAATAAATCTGTTATAAGCAAGGAAAACACACCACACACACACCTTTGGAACCTTAATACATAAAGAAATTTAAAATCTGTAGTATAAAACTTACAATACAAATACATAGAGTTACCATATCATTTGCCGTCGGGGTTTTTGCTTTGCCATTAAATAATTTAATTCTTTCTATAATTTACATTTAAGTAGGTATGTATATAAATGGTCTAAAATAAATGTCGAGACTTCTTCCATAGACCATAGCCTATCGAAGCCTATTTAATAGGCTTAATTTTTTTTTCTCTACACGGTTGTATAAGTTGTTTTGCGCCTAGTTTATTTTTGAGGGATTTTTTTACAGCTTTAAAACCACATAAGTAGTGTATAATTGGGGTATCTGGATCACTTCGCTTCGTGATCCAGATCACCCCAATTATATATCAGTAACTAGCTTCTCACCATCTATTCAGAAAGTAATCTAGACTGAGATATTCGAGTATGGACTAAAGATCCACTAATTGTTTTCACTTTATATAATTAGACGTGTGTATTAAATTAAATACTAAATGAATGTCTTTTGAATCTAAATCTTACAAAAGCCGTAGCGCTCTTGAACTTCAAAATAACTGTACAAATGTCTTACTAGGCTCCACTAAATCATGCATTGCAGATGACATCAAATGATTAAGTATAAATAAAGTTTAATTATAAAACGATCCAGCCTTCGCGCTACATTTGCAAGAATTGTATGGTTGTACAAAATCAAAGTATGCAATTTTTATATTACCCCTGGCGCTCCATCGATCCCCACTTATTATAAGATTGGTATGCGCCAGCAAAAACGCAAAGTGAAGTTCAGATGATACCTTTAGGTGCCTTTAGTAAAAGTGCGCAGTGCTGCACACCCACCCTATTTCAAAGTTAAACAAATAACAACTTTATTTCAATGACAATTGAATTGATTTCAGAGTGACTAGCGACTATTGAGAAAGTTATAAGCTGTAGCGTAAACTGAACTTTATTGTATTAATTAAAGTAATTTTTCCATTATTTTATATTTGTTTTTGGCAAATAAATCGCGAACTCAGATTACATGACATGTGTGTTTATGATTGTATGTCTACGTTTGTGTAGACGTGTATGAATCTATTTGTGTTCCTATTTTCCACATTACTTTTAAATGAAAGTGAATTTAATTAAAAAGCAATTTCATAGTTACAAATATGCATTTATTTACTGCAATTCAATTTTAAATATAATTTAATTACGTTTATAGGAGAATAGCAAAATACACTTTGTACAATTTATCAAGTCCGTGTATTGTAAGACACTATAACATTATTTTAATTACTTTCAATAAAACAGGAAGGGTTACAACATAAAGCTTATGTTCTCAGTTCTCTCCCCAGTTATAATATAGCCACGACGCCATTTTCATTTATAATATTTGATTAGCTTACATACTAACCACATAGGTACAACATATTTAGCCACACTTACTAACATAGTTTCAAACAGATAGTCATGATTTTTATTTAAGTAACAACATTTGATAGGTTAACACGCTAACTACCTACATTAAAACAATATGTTCAGGTATATTAATTAGGAGTTCTCCATGTTTTCCTGAATTTTATTAATTAATTCCTTAGTGCTAGTCATTATGTCATCCATTAAAATGCTTTTAACGACGTGTTGGACACAAACCTCTGCTTCACAATAATGATTACAGATTGAACTGTCCTTCTGCTCGAAATTTTCTGCATCGATAATTTGTATTCTTATGATTTTCGTAGGTCTTGTAACAGGTTTTTTTATGTAAGAATATGCCATCCGTTTATTTTTTGATATTTTGCGAGATGTTTCAGCAAGACCCAAATATTTTTGATTTAACGAGTGTATTTGAGCAGGACCTTTTTCTAAAGGTATGAAGTTAAATAGCTCTTCCGAATCCTGAAATTATAAAATATTATGATTAAAAATAATACATACTTTGAATGTTGTACGGTAGGTATTAATGTTTAGGTACAAAAATAATTTTAATAAAAAGGTAACTTACCGACATTGTAGACAGCGCGAGTAAGTACGTACTGAAGACTGCAGTTTTGAAAAACGAATGTTGTTTCGAATAAGTGTGAGCGATTTATATAAAAATTACATAAAAAAAATAGTGCTCATAAGGTTGAAAATAATAATTTCGTTGCGGTTATTTCTTCTACTACCTAAAAATGCTTACGTAGATGAAATTTAACCCCCTTGCAATTTTTTGTATGTCAATGGTACTTCTTTGATATTTTATATTGTTTGAGCTCAGTAGGTGGCCCCCACATTGATTGCGACATCAGTGGCCTTGGCAATGATTTGAGATCTGCATTGTTTACGTTACATTCCTGCTAAGTAATGCATTAAGTTGGAATGTCTGTTTGTCCTATTATGCTCATGCACTACTTACCCGATGATAACAAACATGAATAAAAATAAGTCAAGTGAAGTCTGGATATGTGGGTTATCATATGGATAGAGGCATTTACTAGCCTAAGCATTTTTTAGAGCAACTAAGTAATATTTTTTCTAATATAAGATTTCTGATTTTTGTTCGTTGTTACTTCTAACTTAATCTTTTGCGTGACGTCATATATGTATATATATATATATATATATTTTTACACACCATAATTACTGTATAATTAAATCATAATTAATATGTACTAAATTAATAAAATCAGAAGGTAACACCGGGCTATTTGATTAGTATATTAATTTAGTTTATCAATGCAATATTTTGTTGTGGTGTTTGCGTTTACCATTTTCGGGTATGCATCAATGCATTATGGAAAGGTATTTAAATCATCGATTGAAATTGTGGAGCACTATTGTGCCCTCATCCTTCGAAGGAAGATCAACGCAAGGTTCTAAACTGTGAGGAATCATCGGATTTATCTGCAAAAAAATGTAAGTGTTTTTTTTTATAGTAGGTACTTACCTGTATACCTTGGGGACCTAGGCAGCTGGGAGCGTTTGTACGAAATAGATCGCAGTTGCATTATTTTTTTGTACCAAGCCCGAGTCCATTGTGTTGATATTATTTATCTTATTAAATGTCAATAAGTCATATAAGTTACATACATAATATTACTATGTCTAATCAAATATTTTTATAATTTCAGGTCCAAGACATCCCAGCTAGCAGACGACCTCTTCCTATCAGAGGACGACTCTCCAAGCGTGACGGTTCCTGAGACCGTTTCGGTTGAGGTGCCACCTAAGAAAAAGCGAAGCAGAATGCCAGCCGCGGGTCCATCAACACTCAAGCCATCTAAATACAATAAGAAACCACGGATAAACCCCGTAAAGTTGCCGGACCTGCCCACAGCTGCTGATTTATTCGGAAGCGACGACAGTGAGGATGAATACCAGCCTAGCACTTCATCAGCACCAAGGGGTAAAAAAACGCCTATCTATTCCTATATTAGCAGTAGGATTGCGAACGGCTATAGCAGGCAGGCGCACACTGCTAAAACTGGCACACACTATGTCGAGGTAAAAGTTTACAAATGCGACGATATAGATAAAGTGTTGCCGATTAATAGATGGCAACATTCTGTAATTACAGTAAAAAACCAAACAGATGTAGACACTGAGGCATGGGTGCACTTAACTAAATTTATTAGCGCCACTCGTAAGGAGTTTAATGGAATACCTAAAACATTTATTAGTAATAATTATTATTAACTTGATTGTTTCCTAATACTTTTCTAAAGTTACTTAACATAATAGGTACCTATAGTTTAATCATTGTAATCTTATGTTTAATTAATGGAAATACCTAATAGTAAGTTTATTATTAATTTACTGTACTTGAAATAGTTTTTAAGATTTCATCTAAATAAAATGTCAACTATGTCGTTTCTTGTTTTTTTCAGTTGAACCATCGAACATTGCATCCACCTATGAAATAATGAAATGTGATAAATGCTATATTGAAATACCGAAACATAAATTTAATTATCATAAATGAGAACTAACTTACACAAATCAAACTGTTTATTGAGAACTGAATTTGATAATATTAAAATAATAGCGACTGCTTTTAAAAACCGAATTGTTACATATCGCTTAAGTCCTGCTCAGGAAATAGATTATCTTACACCTGAAACGTTCTTGATCGAGTCTCAAAATGATATTATAAAACTTATTGAAATATCGTTAGAAAAACATAATTGTTTAAAAATCAATTTGGAATTATTTGCTTACTTCTTATTAACAAAAACTAATGAGCAATTACTGAAATCTTTTAACACAAAATTCATAGTAATTTATAAAAACTTTGATCTAAATGATTTTTACAAGAACACTATAGAAGTGTTTAAGAGTAAACTAACCGAGTTTGAACAGCGCGACTCTGGTTGGTCCTTTTTTACACTAAGCCATTTAGAAGTTAATATAAATAAATACAATCCGATGAGAGGAGGAACCTTTATAGAATTACCGCCAGTAATAAAAAATAAAAAATGCTGTTTAAATATTCAGAATAATGATGATCACTGTTTTTTGTGGAGCATTGTTGCTGCGTTACATCCTATTAAATATAATGCATGTAGAATTTCTTCCTACCCACACTATTCAACAGTTCTGAATACACAGGGTATGTCATTTCCACCGTCTATGAATGATATAAAGTTATTTGAGAAATACAATACTAGCATTAGTATTAATATTTATGGATTAGACAGTAAATATACCATAACTGGTCCTCTATATTTAACGAATGCTAAGAAAAAACATCACATTAACTTACTTTACATTGAGCGTTATGGCAAAGGCCATTATTGTCTGATTAAAAATCTTGTGCGACTAGTTCGACATCAAATTAGTCATCACAAAGGTAAAATTCACTTTTGTGATTCATGTTTGCAATTTTTCTCGAGTGAATTGAAATATAGTACCCATCACTGTTGTAATGTGCTCACAATACTACCCGAAAAAAATAGCATGATACAATTTAAAAATTATGAGCGACAGCAAAAAATTAATTTTATAATCTATGCTGACTTTGAAAGTATGTTACAAAATTATTCTGAACAAAATACTGAGAACCATAGCACACAAAAGTATAAATTACATGTTCCGACATGTTTTGCATATTATGTATGTTGCTCATACGATCCAAGTATAAACAAATTTGTTACTTATAGAGGTCCTGATTGCGTTGAAACTTTTATCAATTGGTTAATTAAAGATGTAACTTGGATAAATACTATATTATCCGAAGTAAAACCAATGAAAGCACTAACTAATGAACAAAAAACTAATTTTGAAAACGCTACCGAATGTTATATATGCAAAGAATTATTATTTGGAGATAAAGTTCGAGATCATGATCACGTTACATCCGAATACAGAGGCGCAGCTCATTCCATGTGTAATTTGAAATACAAAATATGTCCATTTGTACCTATTGTTTTTCATAATTTAGCAGGTTATGACAGCCATTTATTCATAAAAGAATTAGCAAAATATAAAGGTCATATTAAGATAACCCCAAAGTCTAAAGAAAAATACACATCTATAACTAAGTTTATTCAACTGAGAAATACAGCACGCCCTATTCAAATGAAGTTCATTGATTCATATCAGTTCCTAAGTTCAAGTCTAGATGAATTAAGTAAAAGCTTGGATCTTAAAGATTTTATCAATCTATCAAGTATAGTTACCGATAAGGAGACTTTGCATTTATTGAAACATAAAGGTGTTTATCCATATGACTATATGGATTCATGGTCAAAGTACGAGGATAAGCAATTGCCTCCCAAGGAATGTTTTTATAATTCAATTAAATTAGAGCATATTTCCGATGATGATTACAAACATGCACAAGTTATATGGCAAGCTTTTAATATACATTCACTGGGGGAATACACAGATTTGTACTTAAAATGCGATGTGTTATTATTGAGCGATATTTTTGAAAATTTTAGAAATGCAAGTTTACAACATTACTCTCTTGATCCAGCGTATTATATATCTGCCGGTCGATTCTGTAAAAATCTCACCGTGAAAACTTAGGTGAAGTGAGTTTGTTTTTGCTAGGAATTGACACTATTGACAGCTCACTCCACGCTCACTTCACCTAAATTTTCACGGTGAGATGGTTACAAAATCGCACTGCAGCTCCTAGCTTAAGCTGGGACGCCATGCTATTATATACTGGCGTTCGACTTGAGTTAATAAGTGATTTGGAAATATACCAACTGCTGGAGAAGGGTATACGCGGTGGATTAGCCCAATGTTCTGTTCGTCATGCTAAGGCTAACAATAAGTATGTTCCACATTTTGATGACACAAAACCATCTAGCTACATAATTTATTTAGACTGCAATAATTTATATGGTTACGCAATGACAAGAAAAATGCCAGTATCAGAATTTATTTTCTTAAGCCAGAGTGATCTCTTAAATTTCGATGTAATGAAAATTCCGAATGATGGTGAATATGGATATATTTTAGAAGTAGACTTAGAGTACCCAGATTATCTACATAACGTTCATAAGGATTTACCTTTCGCATGTGAAAAGTTTATTCCTCCAAACGGAAAATCTGTGAAACTAATAGCTAATTTATATGATAAATTCAAGTATGTCATTCATTTCGTTAATTTAAAAGAATGTTTACATAATGGTCTAATTTTAAAGAAAACTCATCGTATACTCAAATTTAGACAAGAATCATTTCTTCGAAAGTACATTAACTTAAATACTTGTTTACGACAGGCTTCTAAATCGACCTTTGAGAGAGATTTTTTTAAACTTCTAAACAATTCCGTATTCGGTAAAACTATAGAAAATAAACGAAAGCAAGTAGACGTGAAATTAATCACAAAATGGAAAGATTCAAGTAATACTACAAACAAGTGCATTGGTGCGGAAAAAATAATTTCAAGACCCAATTTGAAGAGTATTTCTATATTTTCTGAAAATTTTGTAGCTGCCCAATTAAGTCCTGAAAAAGTAACATTAGATAAACCAATTTACATTGGATTCACAGTGCTTGAATTTGCTAAACAACATTTATATAATTTTCATTATAGTTATATTAAAAATAAATATGGTGACGATGTAAATCTCTGTTACACAGATACCGATAGTCTCTTGTACTTGATAAATACAGAAGACTTTTACAAAGATCTAAAAACTGATATTTCACGTTTTGATACGAGTAACTTTGAAAAAGACAATCCGTTTGGAATACCAAAAATAAATGCCAGTATTCCAGGATTATTTAAAGATGAACTTGGTGGATCAATTATTACCGAATTTGTTGGTTTAAGAGCAAAGCTATACTGTCTAAAAAGCGTAAAAACTACGATAAAAAAAGCGAAAGGTGTAACCAAGCCCGTAACCAATCATCTTAAAATGTTAGACTATTATGAAACATTAGTTGATAATAAAGTGATCAAACATAAAATGAACATGATAAAATCTATTAAACATCTCTTATATTCACAACAAGTTAATAAAGTAGTTTTAGATAGCAATGATGATAAAAGACAAATACTTACTAATCAGATTGACACACTACCTTGGGGGCATTGTGATACACTATTCTAATACTATGACTTGTTTATAATAATTTATTAACTCCTGAATAATTTCTATTTCATAAGTATGTTATAGTTTATGCAGTAAAGTTTATATTGTAAGATTAAAATAGCATTGTTAATCAATAAATATTTATGAGAAACTCAATGAAGTGTTTGTTTTATTTATATCTCATAGTACAATTATGTCCTACTATTAAAACATTTTTATTTTATTTATTTGGGACAAAAAAACAGTTATACATTACAGCATTTACAAAAAGTAGTTATATTACAATCATTTTATTTATTTGTAAAGTTATTAAAACGTAATTATTATGGTGATTATTTAGATAACTACCTACTTATACTTAAAGATACACCCCCCCTGGAATGCATTATAAATACAAGTACATTTGATTTTTCTAGCAGATACAACTATGAAGTGGGTCAAGCAACCAGTATCGTTAGAAGTTAAAAATATTGAGGTAAAAGAAAATAAGCCGCGCTGTAAGCATAGTGTACTTTTACCGAATAATATAAGATGCATAATATGTGGTCCCTCAAACTGCGGAAAAACGAACGTTATGATTAGTTTGTTACTACATGAAAACGGGTTAAAGTTTAAAAATGTTTACTTGTATTCCAAGACTAGCTTTCAACCAAAATATAGGTTTCTAAAACTGATCTTGGAAAGAGTTCCAGAAGTAAAACTTTTTATATTTAATTTTGACGATGATGTCATTCATCCTAACGATGCATTACAAAATTCTGTTATTATTTTTGATGATGTGGTTTGTGAAAAGCAAATTAATATACGAAATTATTTCACAATGGGTAGACATAGAGATATAGATTGTTTCTATTTGTCTCAAACGTATTCAAAAATACCAAAGCAGTTATTACGTGACAATGTTAACTTTTTGATAATTTTCAAGCAAGATGAGGTTAACCTAAAGCATATATACGATGTACATGTTAGTTCTGATATGGACTGGTCTAAGTTCAAAGATCTGTGTTCGAAGATCTGGTTGCACCCCTATGATTTTTTGATTATTAATAAGGATTGTGAATTAAACAAAGGAAGATATAGACAATCTTTTGACAACTTTATACATTTTGAGTGACGATTATATAAATTCAGAATGCAAAAAAGATTATCATTTGCACGTAAATACTGTTAAGTATAAGTCGTATAATGGATCACAAAATTACAGATCAATTAATCAAGTCTGCAGATGCTATAAAAAATAAAATAAAACAAATGAAAGATGAGGAGTTTAATACCAACACTCATCTGAAGTATTTTTTTAAGCCTCTCGCAGATCCTCTCAATGCGATGGTAGCTAACAAACAAACTGACCAAACTCAAAAGACTAATATGGATGCAAAAATATTTTTACAACATCAATCTTCTGATATGTACAAACATGAATCTTCTGGTGAATCAAACTCTTTAGATGGATTTAATTTAGAAGACGAAGAAGAAGGTAACTCGTCTGAATCAGAAAATGTTAATAATGTCTCCTTGAAAAAAGAAGATATCTATGAAATTTATGATGATATGAACATACCGTTTGGAGTACGTAGCGAGAATAATAAGCATATGATCGGAAATACAATAGTAAATTTTTCTACCACTTATGAGAACTCTGGTAAAGTATATAATATTTGCATAGCTAATAAACAGTATAAAATAACACCAGGTCTCAAAGAATTATTACTGCGCAAAAAGCCTGATTTATCGGCAGTCAATTTAAAAGATAAGCTAGTGTACAAGGAAATACTTGTCGCAACCAATGCTCATAAAAGAGACTTCGACTCTGCAGGTCAAATTAAAGGAGATAAAGGTTTAAAATATTCTCAAGTAATCAAGCCGTTATTTTCGGAGTTTAGTAAACGCTTACAAGAATCTACAGAAATTAAATCTAAGCAAAAGCGAGGTGCCGGTCTACCATATCTTAAAAAATATAAAACAAATACTGAACTTGTTTATTGGGATGATCCTAATGAATTAGTAGACAGGCTTAAACTTTTGATCGCATCTAAAACTGCAGGTAATACTAATGCTGACAATGAAATCTTATCAATTATTGAAGAATTAAAAGAAGTTGGCATAATAAAAGAATAAAAGGACTCATTGTGTGAATTGCTGTTTAGTATATTTTTGTAATTCAGAAGTGACTGTTTAAGAATGAGTAAAGTGAAAAGAGATATTATAAACGAAATTCATAGAAGTGCAAGAATCAATTTTCCTCGAAGACATGTAATATTAAAAGATATTGATGATCTTTGGCAAGCCGATTTAATGGATATGCAAAGTATTTCAAAATTCAACGCTAACTGCAAATATATTTTAGTTGTTATCGATGGATTCTCTAAGTATGCTTGGGCTATTCCACTTAAACAAAAAAATAAAGAATGTGTATCTCAGGCTTTCAATACGATATTGAGTGAAAAACGCATCCCTAGAAACTTGCAAACAGATCTAGGAACAGAATTTTACAATAAAAGTTTTAAAAAAATTATAAAAAATAATTCTATCAATCACTATAGCACATGTTCAACCAAAAAGGCCTCGATTGTAGAACGACTAATAAGGACGATAAAGAGTAAGCTATACAAGGAATTTAGTTTAAAGGGGAATTATAAATGGATAGATGGAACACTCGCTAAAATAATTAATAGATATAATCAAACAATACATACAACAATTGGTTTACCACCAGCTCAAGTCAATCATAGCAATAAAACTAAACTACTAAATTTATACTTTAATCGACAACAAATGAAATCAAAACGTCATAAGTTCAAGACGGGTGATTTTGTTCGAATAAGTAAACATAAAGGTTGTTTTGAAAAAGGCTATACTCCTAATTGGTCGACAGAGATATTTAAGATCAGTAAAGTTAAAAATACAAATCCTGTTACATATTTATTACAAGACAGTAAACAGCAGCCTATTTTAGGAGCATTTTATGATCAAGAATTACAAATTACTAAACATCCTGATATTTACCTTGTTGAAAAAGTTTTGAAGCGAAAAGGCAGAAAAGTTTTCGTGAAATGGTTGGGGTTACCACCATCAGAAAATAGTTGGATTGATGATACAAATGTTTTGTGAGGGCTTCATGAATATAATGTCACGATCTTCGTTAAAGGTTCTATTCTGTTTGCATACATGAAAGGAGAAGGACTTGTGAACAGTTTTATTAATAATTTACCATTTGAGCTCCATTTACCGGGATATAATTATTGTGGTCCTGGAACTAAATTACATGAAAGATTGGCTCGTGGTGATAAAGGTGTGAATAAATTAGATGAATATTGCAAACATCACGATATCGCGTATAATAATTCCAAAAGTTTGAAAGATCGTCACAAAGCAGATATAATATTACTAAAAATGGCGAAAAAGCGCGCTCTGTCGTCTGATGCAAGCAGAGGAGAAAAACTTGCTGCTAAATTGGTTAACAATGTAATGCTATCAAAAGTGAGTACTGGATGTGGTCTCAAAAAAAACTTTAAAAATATAATCACCCACACGAAAAAATGCGTAAAAAAATTAAAGCCAAAGTGTAAGAAAAAACTGATAGAATTGGCATACGCTGCTGCTAAGGAGTTAACTCATGATTCATCTGCAAAGCTCCCCCGTATCATACCCATTCCTAAGTCCGGTGGTGTTTTACCTTTAATTCCTATATTTGCTGGCTTATCTGCTGCCGGAAGTATAACAAGTGGAATTGCTGGAATCATCAAAACTATCAACGAGTATAAGGTTGCAAAAAAGCGTTTGGAACAAATGGAACAACGTCATAGGAAAGTGAAAGGTGTATGTATTGGGAACGGATTGTGGCTAAACCGTTACAAGAATGAACTTCGATTAGTAAATTTGAAAAAAAAAAACTAATTCGTAGGCTACCCAATCGTGCTCTTACTAATATAGATATCATAAATTTTACGGAAAACATTCCATATTTTCGTGGAGTGTATATGAGAGATATGTTACCAAGATCTCCGTTTTCCCGGGAGTGTGGAATCATTAATTTAGATAATTCGAAAAATTCTGGTACACATTGGGTAGCCTATGTAATTTTAAATAAATATGTTGAATACTTCGATAGTTACGGAAACCTAAAACCGCCAATAGAATTTATTCGTTATGTGGGTTCTGACGACATCCATTATAACTATAATAATTTTCAAAATAATAACTTATTTAATTGTGGACATTTATGCATAAAATTTCTTAAAGAGTTTTGGAAAAAGCAGGCTTTTTAAATAATTACTTTAAAAAAGATGTCTTACTCATAAGTCAACACTTTAACATTGTCTGTTACAAGAGTCGAATGTCAGTTAGGTTATAGCCGAAAAATGATAGTGTATAATAATATAAAATCAGGCGCCAAAGTGAATAACTTTACTCGTTCTCGTATCGCCAGAAGACGCGGACATACACGAAGTATAAAAAAAATCACTAAAGAGAATAAGTTATTTCTTCAAGCCTTGGGATTTAAATTATGAGTATTCTTGACATAAACGATTCACCGAAATTCGATAACTCTATTGTGAGTTACGAATATCATACTTATAATCCATACAGCAACAGTTTTAAAGAAAATGATGAAATACGAATACCCATAAATCAGCAAGATATGTATATATTACCCTCAGCTAGCTACATTTACGTTGAAGGTCGAGCCACTGTGTCTTCTAAAGATGCATCAGGAAAACTTACGCGAAAGGTTGTTAATTTCACTAATAATCCTATATCGTTTCTATTTCAAGACATTCGATATGAAATTAACGGTGTTGAGATAGACCGAATAAAAAATGCAGGAATTACTATAACTCTAAAATCATATGTGTCTATGAGTGAGGGTGAAAGCAAAGCTGCTGGTGTTTGGGGGTGGAATATAAATGGGGTTAAAGATAATGATGGCTTATTTAGCGCTCTTTTACCCCTGAATAAAGTTTTGGGATTTGCGGAAGATTATGATAAAATTATCATAAACTGTAAACATGAACTTATACTTAACAGAAGTAGTTCCAATCTTAATAGTGTTAACCTTGATAATAATGACTCGATTGAAATAAATATAGAGAGATTGCAATGGCGCGTGCCTCATATAAAAGTTTCAGATCGGGAAAGATTAACTTTACTAAAACATTTAGAAAAAGATCGCCCTATTCAAATAGCTTTTAGAAACTGGGACTTGTATGAATACCCTTTATTACCTAAAACTACAAAACATTCCTGGGTTGTTAAGACTGCTTCACAACTCGAGAAACCGAGGTATGTGATCTTAGGGTTACAGACAAATAGAAAGAACATGAAATCTAGAGACAGTTCAATATTTGACCATGGTAAATTAACTAATGTTACTCTTTTCTTAAATTCTCATTATTATCCATACGAATCCGTTAATTCAAAGTTTTCTGAAGATAAGTATTGTATATTATATGAATTGTACACAAAATTTCGTCAGTCTTATTATAACACTCGGTGTGAACCGATGCTCGATCTGCTTGAATTTAAGGAAAAGGCTCCTTTGTTTGTAATTGATTGCTCAAGACAGAACGAGGCTTTGAAGACTGGGGCTATAGATGTGAGAATTGAAATAGAAAGTTCTGAAGATATTCCAGAAAATACATCTGCTTATTGTCTAATTATCAACGATCGCCTGATTGAATATAAACCTCTGAGTAGTATTGTAAGGAAATTATCATGAACGCTATAGTCGATGTGCAAGGGTTTAAGATGGAAAATAACGAGTTTATTGTCAAAGAAATAGCAATCGCATGCAACAATCGAATTATGGTATTGTTAATCAAACCACCATACCCATTTTATGATCTTACAAAAAAAGAAAGGTTGCAAGTAAGTTGGATAGAGAGAAACAGAAACATTTTCTGGAAAGAGGGTTATATACCATACTTAAACTTACACCAATACATTGTACCCTATTTGAAAGATAAAATCATTTATGTTAAAGGCTGTGAAAAAGTTTTGTGGTTAAGAAACATTGTAAAACACGACAAAATATATAATTTAGAAAATAAAAACTGTCCTAGTTTTCAAACATTATTTGATGATTATGGAAAGTCTAGTAAAATATTAAGCTGTGTGTTTCATTCAAATGTTTGTGCTTTAAAAAATATTACATGTTTAAAACTGTGGATTGAGAATAAAGGTATTTTTAATTAAATTGATGTTTTTTTTTCAATTTACCAAGTCACAACCCCTTTTATTACCATGAGGAAATAACACGATGATCAAGTGAGCATAGGTCATAAAGTGATCCAATATTTAACCTCATCTTTGACGACACGATTGGTGCATTGGTTAAGAGCTTGTCTCGCTACATGACAATGTATATAGTAGGTTAAATTAAACAGATACTGTTATTTGTAAATGTGCCAAGTGTCGCGGGTTCGATTCCCGCATGGAACATAAAGTATTTGTTCCAGTCTGGATTTTGAGAATCCGTTCTGAATAGATGGTAACAAGCTAGTTACTGATGTATAATTGGGGTGATCTGGATCACGAAGCGAAGTGATCCAGATACCCCAATTATACACTACTCACATAACATCCCCAACCGTCTTATTACAAAACTAGTTCTAACTTTAGACCTAACCCAAACCTCTCGCAGGTTTGGTTACAGTTACTGTATTTTAAACTTTATCCCGACAAACGGAAAGTGCTTTGCAAAATTGGCAACTTAGACTCGGGTTTAACGTCACTTTTTGTGAAAAGAACTCTAGCACTGTCGGAGTAAAATACCTATGGAATTCAAGAATTGCTCGATGGCTTAAACTCTAATCAAAAGAAAACCCTGTTTTGTTATGAGTTAAAGAAAGACCCAAAATATTTCTGTACTAAATGACAAATCAACAAATTAGAGTTTGTACGAAAGACTGTTTTTTTCTTCATCCCATATTCACAGCTGAAAGATTCCCTGTGAATCTTATAATATACCTGACAGTGTAAACAATACCTGTTAACCAGAATGCAATAGCTGTATGTACCTACTAATTGGTAAGAATTTCGCACTAGGGTGTAAAACTCAGTTTTTTCAGCAGTTCACTTCTCATTGTCCTGACGTCAGATCAGAAGCATCTCTCCATGTTTCTTCCCATAGACAAAACAATAGACCTCAAGTAAAACTCCTCTCAGCGGCACCTGTTTAATTAGATAGGTGTCTATTATAGTTCATTAGGTATCATTAGATGTTCCAGCGTTTTGTAGCATGTGAAGTATAAAATAATTACAAACAAAAAAACACAACATGCCACAGTGTATAATTTTTCAGTTGTAGGTTTATTTCTGTTGTATGGTTCATATGTATCTAAAAATAGTTTCTAAATGACAATTAACACCAAAAAATAGTTTTTCAGAATAGTGTAGGTATTTTAGTTGTTTTGTTATATTAAACTATGTAGGTACTTAGTTTATTTCTATGTTAGACCAAATGTTAATGGGCTCTTACTTTGTAGTTACTTTTTTTATCTACCTACGTATTTTTATGTTTCCGTGACACGCAGGTATCAGTTTTTGGTATGGTACAATAATTATTGTTTATTTTATTGTATGTATGATATCAATTCATCATTAACAACGAGTTATTTATACCCTATCTTTCACACGTTATCTATCATTCGTAAAAATATAACAAATTCTCTTTAACTCGATTCCGCTTCTCGATATTACCTGTACTGATTACCAAAGGGTGCTCGATCAAACCAATCGAATCAAACAATAGCTTCCGAATAGAATCCGATTGTTTCCTCTGCCATCCATCTTCCGGCTAAATATTTGTCAACGAGAACACACTCCCCAAACGTACAAACAAATTCAATCAAACCGTTCGATTTTATTGCGCTTTTGTAACAGAGAACAATGTGTATTGTTCCTTGTGAAGATCGGACATTCTTCTACAAAATTATTTAGTAATTTTAATATTGAACAATAGGTATGTCTTATTATTGGTAATCATGATATGGATCTGTTATTCAATAAGTACGTGGGTTGAGCTTCGTGTAAGTTTTTTCTTGCCGTTAGAAATTCTGAGAAATACTTATACTTGTGCTAGTAACATTTTTTATTATTTTCAATCGGTACTAGTACCTACTCGCTAAGCCTATATTTATTTAATCATTTTTAGAGTTGAAGTTACGTACTTACCTACGTATATCAAAACACTATAAATACACTTTCAATATATTAGTATTATTTTTCCTTTATATAATTAAACACATATACCTAAATTATATTTTTAAATATTAGTATAAAATAAAAACATTTAAAAATATAATAAAAATAATAGCCAACCGGTGAGCTTGGGCTCAGGACGGAGGCTCGGTGGTCAGGGCTCCAGAGAGAGGAACCTCCTAACAATGCGGGCCGTGTCCAGAAGTACCGCTTTCTGGATCAAGCCCTTGATCCAGTTGCCTAATGAGAGCCTCCTCAGGTATTGGTCGAGGCTCTTGGCTATTAATCCATTGGCTGTCACGACTATCGGTACAATGATGGCTGAATCCACATCCCACATGTCGACAATCGCGCGAGTCAACTCAAGATACTTGATTTGCTTATCTTTCTTAGTATATTAGTATTATTATTGGTATTGAAATACTTTTAAATCTGTAAAACTTTCATTTGGTAGGTATGTAGGGGAGATTAGCCCAAAACGGGTAAGCTAAGGTTGATGATAAATAAAAACAATTTATAGATACAAATTGAACATTTATTTGTACATTTTGAAATGTTTAGTTATCAAGGGCTATAAAATAAATGACATATTTAGTAGTTTTGTACATTAAGAATAAAAAAATAACAAAAATCATTAACATTCGAATTACCCGTTTTGCCCGTAGGGGGGGCCTAAAGCAGGTAGGGCTTTTGGGCAAAGCGGGTAGGGACTAAATTACATTAGGTCAACGTCAATCAATGACTAGAACTGTTTCATAACAATCAGAACTCAGATGGAGCTCCACCAGGATCATCAGCTACTTGCAGTGATAATGGTTGGATCAATGGAACAGTATTCTTGGAATGGTTGCGGCACTTTGTAGACAACGTAATGAGTTGGCAACGTAAACAGATAATCCATATGAAATAGATACTCATTTAGCTCTAATTCTTGAGCTGCTGTAAAAACTGTTGTGAATCTTCCTAGATTTTTTTTGACATCCTTTCTTTACATGTATGTGTAAAGTCGAAAACTTAATGCAATATTTTTTTGCTGCACCATTGACGGAAGTTTTGAGAGCTTCTTCTATCGCATGCTTCATAACTCCCTCATCCCACGATGCATTTGCAGTCTTTCTTTTGTAATTAATAATCATCTGCAAAAATAAAAGAACTAATAAGGTCAATGAAATTATACAAGGCAAATCGGGTATGGGCAAAACGGGCACCCGCTTTACCCCTACCCTTTTTGCCCAGAAGCATGTATTTTTTTCAATCGACTCATATCCTAAAAACCCAAATAATAAACGCCAACCTATTACACAAATAAAACGTCTATTTATTGCAAAATAATAACACAAAACTAGTAAGACCATATTGTAAACCATTTTCGAGTATTCAAAAGTAATGTAACTCAATTTTTTTTAGTGGAAGTAGCAAAAAACTTCTTTCTTATCTTACCGTGAACTCGTGTCCGCCAGAGAAGCGCGACGACTCCCTGTGATTGGCGAGCGGCAGGCGCCGCGCACTGCACGCACACATTCTTATTAGCAATAACGGTGCGCAATTTAAAAAGCATACTCGTTTTAGGCGGGCTACCCGTTTTAGGCTTACCTCCCCTATACCTAATTGCAAAAAAACATGTCACTTTTAAAGAATTATTTTGCCGGTCCTTGCAATTTCGCAACCAGGCCTGAACTGCCTAAACCTCAAATACTTCATGCACTACCAGCCGTGAAACTTAACTAGCTCAGTCACCCACTTCACACAACAAATCAAGAACTTTCATCTCATCCGCACTTCAGTCCCATACATCGGGACCATTATGCGTGTCTAATAGATTTTTTTGGCGATGGCCCATTCACGATGCGCAGCGTGAAGCCCCTTCAATGGCTATTGTGGCATTCAACCGAATCGACGACCGACAAACTTTTATTTGTAATGCTTCTAAATGGCTGTTATGGGGATTAAGGTACTCCGTTTTGTCATCTACCATGAGACGCAGTAAAGTCGCAAATCCGATACTCTGTCGCAGAAGTAACATTGTTGGGTATCGCTGAAAAACCAAAATGTCGTTTCCATAATACCGGGTACTACAATGCGTTTTGAGATCCGTCACTTTTGATAGCAACGGTGCTTTGTATTACGGTTTGCTTAGGATTAAACACTTTAACTTTGGGATGAGGCCACTTAGGTACAGTTAAAATGTTTAGTTAGATGCAGTTTTTGTTCAGTGGCATTCATATTTTTTTTTTTGCTACGATTTGTGTTCGTAACTGGACAAATGCACTTCAAGTTCATGTCAATATAAATAAACTAGGTTATGTTATAAATCAATAGCTGCCCATAACATGAAAACATAAATAAATTGATGTAGCATACAGACCTAAATACGAGTCAACTTACTTTCACCTCTCTATACCTTCATCAACACAAAACATCTGTCATCCAAAAATAGTACCATAATAAGCCTAATGATAGAACAACACATGCATCCCAAAGTACGTAATTCTAATTAAAATACTTGTCGCATGAACCAATTATTTTAAAAAATAAACCGTATCGGTAGCGCCGGGGCCCGCCATAATTCTTTTTTATAGCACCAACTCGTCGTGTTAACCCGTTCATTGACAAAAGGTATTTAAATGAAGCTGTCGGGGAAATAATATTTAGTGCGCGCACAAGTCGGGGACATTCCGACCGAGCATTAAACAGTCGTCACGTGAATGTGACGGTTTTAGATTGATACTCTGTGGCTTGGGAGACTGGCTTATCTTTCTGATCTCTACAATTGATATTTATGTTGTTTGAGATACCTAATTTTGATGCTTCTGTTGTGGAAACTTTTGTCTCTCTACAAATAAAATAAAATAAAGTTAAATTCTATTTTAGAAAATGTTGATAACTTATTTCCTCTGTTTGTTTTCTAAGTAGCATTCAAGGTAGGTAATTTATATAGATCTAGATAAACAGTTTTTGTAATGTTCCGTATGCATACCTTACAGATACGACGTTGTTTACCTTACTACAAGGCGAATTCTAAACTTATCAAAACCTTGACATGACAGCACTCGACACAGTCGACACCCACATT
This sequence comes from Mesoligia furuncula, assembly GCA_916614155.1. Taxonomy (NCBI): domain Eukaryota; kingdom Metazoa; phylum Arthropoda; class Insecta; order Lepidoptera; family Noctuidae; genus Mesoligia; species Mesoligia furuncula. The sequence continues at coordinate 11,539,222 of OU744803.1, read as the reverse complement.
CTACTAATCGTATCTGAAGCATCTTATAAACGTCTGCAAAGCTTTCTCGTTAAGTTATTTACGTTGGTATCCGTCAACGCGACGTGAAGCCGGCGACAAATTTAACAATGTTAGTCGCGCGTCTGCCGCGGCCGCGACAGGGTTAAAAAAAATCACTAATGAAGTGCAAATCTGTCAGTGCGCGTGTTTCAACGATTTATTGTCGCACGTCTAATTGTTTTGTAGCGCATTTTGTGCCTTGTTGAGTTTTTGGTTCGGTTGTCACGTGATCTGTGAGATTCGAGCCGTTTAATGATAATTTAAATTGAGATTAAGATCAGGGGGCCTAGAAAGGCCACTTTGGCAGAATCATAAAAGGATAACATAATGGACAGTTAACTGTTAAGTTAATCGTATCAAATCCCATTGGTGAAGCATTTTTCAGTTATTTTTTTTTTGTCCGTGCTAAAATACCAATCAATCCAATCCAAATCCAATACCAATCTCTTTGATTGTACCTACGTAGTGCAGCGAAACAAAGAAAAACATGCACTGTCTTCGCCATATATAATTCATAATATTATCCTTTTATGATTCTCCAAAGTGGCCTTTTTAGGCCCCCTGTAATTAGGATTTATTGGAAACTTTTCTTGTTATGTCCTATTTTTGGTGTTATCATGAATGCATATCAACCACACGGGACCTAACTAACAGTTATAACGGAAATAACTTTCAAAATTCAAACGCTTTTACATAACCATAATCAGCCTATAATGTTCCCACTGCTGGGACACAGGCCTCCTCTCGGTGAGAGGGAGAGGGCCGTAATCCACCACGCGAGTCCAGTGCGGATTGGCAGATGTCACATGTCTTCGAATTTTTGGTTCTAGGACATGCCGGTTTCCTCACAATGCTTTCCTTCACCGTTTTGAGAGCAGTGGTGATGAAATAATTTACACAAAGTAAAGCGCCTGTCTGGGTTCGAACCTACGACCTACAACTCGTAAGTCGCGGCCGTTACCACTTTATACAACATTACCGTTAATGCTTTTATACATTATTTTTAGTAGGTACCTTTATGCGTAACCCGAAACACGTGTCTAGTATTTTTATGTAAAGAGTCTATGTACAAAATTTCAAAATTGTATCATGAAAAATCACAAAGTTATAAGCTTGTTAAGTTACCTGTTTGTCCGTACAAAAACATGCTCACCCGCGCCGCTCGCGCCGCGCCGTCTTACGCTCATAGATAATAGTACCTAGGTACCTATAGGTTCGGCGCGGAGATTGGATAACCTACTTAGTTTCACTCGGTGTCCAACTTTTAACCTTTTTTATTTTAGGGACAAAATATAGCATGGGGTAAAAATTATTGGAATCGATTCAGTTACTTATTCTGAACAAACTGTATTCAGGTTTCGCATATACTAACAATAACGTTGTATATGCACTTATATAATAAAAATACACAAGCAATCTTTCTTGGGAGAACCATAACAAATTGCTACACCTAGTGGCAAAAAAGAAAACTAAATAGAACTTAAAACGCACCATTTTTCAGTCCGCCACTCCCCGCAATTAAGTAAAAGCGTTACAAGTCGCATTTAAACTGTAAAAACACCGCAGGACAACTAGATCGGCCGTCAATTATTCAGTTTGAGCCGTAGTGAGGCTTATTAATTCAACGCACCAGCCACACACTGGACAAAAACGGCGCAACCGCAACGCAACGTAACTGCAGTTTCCTGCCGCAACCGCAGGACCTTTTAATACTAGTTAGACGTTAATTTTGTACCGTTACCGGATAATTGATGCGTTTAAGTATCACTTAAGGCTTTCTCGATATCTCGTTCTTTTAAAAGATTTTGCTCTTATTTCCTTTTGTGCAGCAGAGGTATTATCTTGTTGAGGCTATTTTTGGGCTGTCTTCTTCTGTTCTTGGGTGACGTCTAACGGCCGAACCCAATTACCTATCTGTCACCAGTTTTGGCATACTGGAGGAAGAAAAACCTATCTATCTCTGGTTTTAACGTCCTTATTATATGCCTATATCAGTAGCGATCTGTATGATGATAATTATGATACTGACAGTTATAATTATACTGGCTACCTGTGTTTAACTGAAAATAGGTTATTGGGTTCGGCTGCAAAAGAAACAATGTCAACCCGTGTTTAAAAATCGTGGTGCACGCAAAAAATCAAATTAAATCAGCCAAAACTAAAATATGTTGTACAGACTGCAGCACATCAATGTAAACTGTATACATATCTATAACTACGACGCGCCGTATAGTGTTAGACTTATAGTTTTTTTTTAATTTACCCACTTGTTTTTGTCGTGTTACTTAAAAGCTTTTCAACTTTAACGACAAGAAGATAATGATTAAAATGGCTTAACAAGATATATGCCGACTTGACTAAGACAATGTTGGTCACCGACTGTACGCACTGCAGCACGAAACATTACAAGTAAGAACAGACAAAAGCTATATGTCTCTTTCGCACGATTCTCGCTGTTGTTGCTCATAACGCGTTCAAGGTCAAAGTAGGGTAAGTTGATGTGCTGGCAACTGTACATAGAATTGAGAGCTTTCTGACAAACAAAGCTGACATTTCAGTACACGACTTCAGCCCGTTTTGTCGCTGCAATTTTAATGGTTCCAATCCAATGACATGACAAAATGGCTGTCATTTTGTTAGTGTTGTCTATAGAACTGTCAAACTGTTGTAAACGGTTGTTAGTACACCACTTAAGTATTTATTTATTGGAAGTCCGTATTGAACACGCTGTAGCGAAAAAATATGCATTTTTTTATGGTTCATAACATGCTATGTTATGTTTACCCGGTACCAACGTTTTTTAATAATTATTTATTTATTTTCATTTACATATTATAGGTATGTATGTGCCTTGTAACGCATATTGAACAATGCATACTAAGTGATCAATTTGTTTAGTTGATCAGTGAAAACATATACATATTTGAAAATAAATTATGTGCATATTATTTCTTATAAATGTAATAAATTATGCATACTTATAACTTTTCACGCTTATTTGGAAGTAAAAGATAAATTAGGATATGTCAGCTGCTGACATTTTACTGGTCGTAGTAAGAATCGCCTGAAGTAAATAATTGTAAGCACCTCCACCACGTAGCTACGATTAGTTGACATGGTGCAATTAAACAAATTTCTTAAATTGTTTAACATTAAAAAAAATATATAAGGTAATTAAAATGTGCTAACTCATTCGTTGTTGTCCTATATTTGTTAGCTGAGCAGATAACACGAGTAACATTTATTACACCTAAAATGAGTCCTAGAAGGTTAGCATCATTGTGAAGTATTTGTTTTCAACATAACAAGTTTGCACTGTTGGCAGGCTAAATGTGAGAAGTCGTTAAGAAGACGAATGGCTGCGCATGAGCAAACATAACCGCTATACAGGCTGTGAACGATAACACAACATCCGAGAAGTCAGGCCATGCGGGTGGTGCCACAAACCTAATGACCAGCAGTAAAGGCTCGATTCCACTATTCAGACTAACTACTACAATAAAAAAATCGCAAGCAATTAAGCAATAGACGCGAAGTTAACGATGTATAATGAAAAAAATGGGGTTCATAAGAAAAAGGCAAGTTCCTTGTATAGTGCTAATCACACAAACAGTCCAGGAAACGATTTAACATACGCGTCATAATAACATAAAAATATGGAAGCTGCCTTGTTTGATATTATCGACAGATGCCCTACGTGATTCACACTCGTTTTTTGAAGTATTGTTTCATTAATTTTATTTAAATATTTTCCGGTTTACACGCTGTATTTGCATTGTTTATTTAGTTCTCATAAAAGCGATATATATATACTTCGATATTGTATAAGAAAACACTATAACAATCAGTCATCCAATCATCGCTAAACAAACTATCGTCTCTCAGATTCGTTGCATCTCACAGGTCGCCGCCTCAATCACCCTCAATGATTGCTCTCGAAGGGTCTCTTTTGTGGCTCTTTGTTGTTACCGCCCTCAGTTAATAGTGGTCTCCGCCGTTCCCAACAGCCAAAGGAAACTAATATAGTCGCATCGAACCCTTGAGACTTAAAAGTATCGCTCCGATTTAGGAGTCATTAATGTCATCAAAATCGCTCCAGACAGCTCCTGGATATGGCCCTTACATTTGCTTAAACATTCTGGTCTTTGTAGAGGTGACGCAGAGACGATTATCGAATAGTAAAAAATTAGGTTGGACTCGATGATGGGTTGAGATTTTGCAACTCATTGCATTAGCCCGGCTTGTTAGTGTGTGGAGTGGTACCGGGGCGGCTCGAGGCGGCTCGGAGGCGCGTAATGAAGGTAAGCTGCAAGTCACGGGCCCAGAGGCGCCGCGGCTGCCCGTCAGCGCCGCCGTCATCGCGCGCCCTGTCAATATATGATGGCTCGACAACGGAGAAGGTTATTTTCGAAGATGCACCACTAATTAATGCCTTCTACCGAATAAAAAAAAATCAGAAGCGGCGTCTTCATTGTTCTACTGTCAACTCGAATGTGTTGAGGTATTAGACTAATGTGTGTCAAGTCATGTTGATATTAGTGGCCTTTTATAGAGAGAATCTGAATCAATATTGATTATTTCGTCCTATAAAGCCGTTGTTAGTTGAAGGGGTGTTGTTGGTGTGTGGGCAACAATTAATTTAACACTTAGGCGAGGTACAAAGAAGCTGGACAGGCGGCGCGGGCGCCCCGCGGAGTGCCCCCCGCCACGCGCGCCGCAGCACTCCACACCGATACCATTCATACAACCGCCGAATCTCCTATCACCATAACGGATTATTTATAAGGTTTAGTGACTATCACTTCTAATGGTGTCACTTATGTTTTGTGATTGAATAAAATTTCGGTATGATCTTTGACGTCATCGTTTGCATGACGTTATCACTCAATTTATCTAGAACTAATTCTATCTCTTCTCCTATACCTACCTACATAAGTAAGTTCATTTTGTGCAACAAATATAGCAAATGAATCATCACATTCATCACACAAGGCTAAAGCCATAAATTTTACAATTACCTATTCAATTACCGTAAAACCTTCGCACATCCTATACATTAGAAGATATATCGGAAATTGCGACTATTTACTATGAAGCATCCGGCTTTTAAGTGTAAATTTTCCGGTTGCAATTTGTAAGAGTCAAACAAATGCTCCTTATATTGTAGTGGCCATTAAACGCACTCGTGGCAACAGACTGTTATGGTATGAATCCGATGTCTCTTCAGAGAAGGGGATTCGGTGTAACTTTTAAATGGGGAGATGAAATTTGGAGCTGACTGAACTAAAATGTGCCAGCAATTATGAATCATAGAGCGTAGTATACTCGGTTCACTACATATTGTGACAGTGATTACAGTGAAGAAAGTTACTACTCAAACCCTTTTGGCTATTATGTGTTCTTCGATTATTTTGTACATTTCATTTTCTATCCATTCATTTAACACACAATCTACCCTGTATCTTTCCAAAATCATGACTTCTACATGTTCCTCGTTTCCTTTTTACCCCCAGATTCGAGAGGGTCGTAGTCGAGTCGTACGGCCATTAAGACCCTCTTTGAGGGTCATATATCACGAGCTCTTCGCCGGCTCCTCCATGAATACTCGACGTCTCTCCAGTTTAAACCGCGCCTGACTTTGATGGTACTAATGCATTCAGTCACATTGTTGATCTTTTGTAGGGGAGTATGACCGGCTTGTTGATTGTTTCCTTTTATTAGTTCTGTTGGTAAATATTTGTGTGTTTGGTAAACTTTCTGTTTATTTAAAACTTTACTAACGTAGATATATCAATTCTAGATAGTAGCTGCAGTTTTTTTTGGTTCGGTTGCATCATTTTGTTGCAATTTGCCTTGGTTTTATAAAACACTTACCTACAAGTAGGTAACATAATTGACCGCCATTAGTTATTAAAATAGCTCCCAATAAAGGCCAACCAACCACTCTACGATATTTGTTCATCTATGGCGCTATAGCAATTATTTAAAGTAGATGAAATGGTCTCGTCTGACAAGCGGTGCGTTGCGGTTGCGGTGAGTCCATTCAGTTGCTGTTCATTCATAACAACACGCCGCAACTGGCCAGCGGACGTGTGGAAACGTTTAGCACAATTTACCTACGAGACGAAAACCGCCTGAATACACCAAGTGCTTCGAAATTGTGCTGAAGTTTTGGCATAGTATTGGCTGATTTCGGCCCGTTGTGTTTCGACTTCGGCATCGACAAGTTTATCTCTATGTCACATCTCTTCACGCTTTCCTTATTCAGGTACGTAGTCACGATCTACTTCTCTTTCAGAGAATTACTTCCAAGGAAAGTTAGCAATGACAAAGCAATCTAAATCAGAGTCAAACGATCGATTCAAGTGCTTCAAGAGTCAAGCTCGTAAGTTGCAGGCTCCACAGCACATTACCTCGTTCCCGGCAGTTAACTTTTATAACTTGTGAAACCGATAAGCAGCATTAGTAGTGCCATATTTCATACAGAATCAGTTGATCAGAGTTACAATGTGGGAACCAATCTTCGGCAAGGAACTAGATTAAAGCGATGTAATTGAAAATATCACAGTCGCCTAGTTCGATAAGTCTCGAAATAGAATCGATGATGAGGTGCATTGGTGGTCGCGTGGCGGGGACCGCCCGCTGCGGTCCGCTATGCTAATTCAATTGTGTTACGAGAGCGGATAGCGGGCGATAGCATCTGCTCCGCCTGCATTATCATAATAATGCGCGAGTCACCTCGTACTGGACCGCTCGCGCCTCGCCTCGCGCCTCACGCCTCGCGCCTCGCCTGTCGACACGCACGGCACCGATACCACCACGTAACGTTGTTTTATTACCATATCAGTACCAGTTACAAGATGTGTAACAGTTGTTAAGATATCGTTTGTTGTTACAAGGTTGCGGTCGACTCTCTTATGGCGATCAGCACTCTCTCACCGGTTGCGCCTGCTTCAACAACTTGACAACATCGACAGTGTATCTTGTATTATATAAAATTACTAGTTACCTATATTTGTAATTACTTACACTTTATAAATAATTGAATATTGCTTTTCGAAAGACTCATGTCAATAAGACTAGCGAAAATATAAAAAGTGTAGCAATCTAATTTCCACACCTATCGATATAATAACCAAACAGGTATCAACTCCTGCAAGAGCTAAGAGCGCGCAAAAAGTAAAAATCCGACGTAAATTACAGCCGTAATAGGTAAAATCAGTAAAAGAAACACGTCAATCTAATCGATTCGTCGAAGTGTTGAAAAGCGGTGAAAGCTGTTCTCAGCGTTGCAAGCGGAGCTGCGCCCGCGCCGCCCGCGGCACTAACCGTACCCGCTTCTTACCGACTATTACTATCTAGCGGGATGCAAATTGAATTATGGGACTTTTTGTGGCCGTTCAATTGTTTAGTAGATACGCGAACACCGCTTTGTTCTTCCGCCGCGCGGTACGTGACGACGAACCTCTCGACGCCTCGTAATCGCTGATACACCCGCGATTGTTCCCCACCACCACTTTTCGTGACGCCAAATTATAGTCTTTTGTTTTATTATCTAATTGTTGCTATTGTTATAAGTAAGTAATGGACTTTACTGGTGCGGTTCACGATTATGATTGAAAACATACCTAAGTATTAATTCTGTACGGTATTTCAAAATTTAACTTCTACGTTGCAGCGTTTTCGTAGCACATTTCTGCGTGTTGCGGCTTATCTGCTTTGGTTATAGAAACTGGTTGCGCCCACGCAAGTGTAGATAGGAATAGAGCCTTACGATGATAGAGACGTGATCGTTAATTAAATCAAAACATTGGAACAAAACTGAGGCGAGGAAAACAGCAATCATTGTAATTAGTACCTATGTGTAACTGTATTAGGTACAACTTATAACAATGTAATAATACTCGTAATGCTTGGATACAATTGTAACATACCATAGTTTGTACCTACGAAACTTTTTACACGTGTAAGTAATATATACGTATAATTAGCTACACATAGGTAATCAAATCAACCCATTTACGAGAAAGAAAATATGGTAGAAACGTTGGTCTTAGGTAATTGTTGTAAAACATGTATGCATTCAACTCTTGTTGAATGCATAATTGTTCGTTTTTATGAGGCGACTGCTCTATGCCGTTGCGTCGTGCGTCGACTCTTTGTGGTTTAGGCCCCCGGGGGCCTACGCCGGTAATTTTCTCAGCAATTAATATCCTACGCGGTTCAATTAGTTAAATGTAAAAAAATATAAAACAGAAGTTGTAGGAAATTACGTGTCTTTGAAACAGTTCCACGCTATTATCAGCGACCGGATGAAATGTCAACTAATTGATACTAGTGAGCGTAGTGCGTTGTATCGACATGTGTCACTGCGGTTTTCATTGAATGTCACATGTTTAAATGCTACCAAAACATTTGTTTTTTAGCTAATTACGCGACGCAATAAAGACACACTATTTTAATGGACTACTTTAATTAAAGGCGAAAGAGTATGATGAATTGTGTGTAGCTGTACATATATGTGTAAGGTGACTGAATTAAAGCTTTTTCATCCCCATTAAATCAGTCATTTTCTTTTCGGTACGACCTTCTTTAGAACCTTCTTTTGTTTTCTTTATGAATAAGTAGAACGCTGAATAACTCAAATGTTGACTACATTTGAGTTATTCAGCGTTCTATTAAAGAAGGTTTATGAGTAAGGGACTCCAACCTTCTAGATCAATAAGTCAAGGAAACGTCGAGTTCAATTGGCAGCAGCAGTAAACCTCAATTTAATGTAAAATAGTGCTACAAATGGGTGCAGGTCGCCTCGTAACTAATGGAAAAGCGAGTTGCGTGCCCTCGGGCGCGTTGTTCCAGCCGTTTTATTTGTTTGTTACTATCGTATAAATGGAGCTAATTATAATAATTTCATTGGAAATTACTGGCATTAAGCTGCTACCAAAAATACGTGAGTTTAACGACTTTTTCTTGGAACTGTCTGAGTGAGACTGTCGGCCGTCGGCGATGTCCAGCGATGCACGCAATGCGAACGTATTCGCGAGAGTATGACCTTGAGTGTGCACGCTCTGGACTCTAGTTTAATGGCTCGTTGTATTATATAGAGGCATTGTACTCGTTGCACCGGGGAAATTGTTTAATTTTATCTTAAGGGGTATCTAGATAAATACTTATGATAGTTTAGACTTACAAAAAATAGTCATTCATTTTTTTTTGAAAAATTCAAAATGATACCATGAGCATGGACTGTTTTGACACCTAATGATGTAGTATACCATTTTTTTTACTGTATTGTGACATAAACAGTTAGACATTACAATTTTCGTGTGACAAAATAAATAAAAAAACTGGCCAAGTGCGAATCAGACTCGCACACGAAGGGTTCTGTGCCACAAGGCAAAAACGCCGAAAAAAAACACGTTTGTTGTATGGGAGCCCCCCTTAAATATTCATTTTATTTTATTTTTAGTATTTGTTGTTATAGGGGCAACAGAAATACATAATTTGTGAAAATTTCAACTGTCTAGCTATCGCGGTTCTTGAGATACAGCCTGGTGACAGACAGACGGACGGACAGACAGCGAAATCTTAGTAATAGGGTCCCGTTTTTACCCTTTGGATACGGAACCCTAAAAACTATGTAAACGTGTAACCCACATCAATATCCGCAAAATAAACTAATGAAATCTATGTTAATTTAAAATGTGTAAGTTCCGACTCTACATTCCCTGCAATTCAATTTAAGAAAAGCGAGCAATATCTTAGTAAATATCGGAACACCTTGATGATGTAAAATATTTGTACTATGTGGTGGTACTAACATTATATAAAATATGTACCCACATAATATTTTCCCGCGACGCTTTAGAGTACAATTATAATGAGACAGAACAAAGCTTTCGGAGAAGGGGGTCCCTTGTTTCCATTCGTCCGTCTCTTGTTTTTTATCACGCGGGAACTGGTTTCAAATTGGTGCACCTATTATCTGGTCCCAGCCGGTGAAGGTCGACCGACAGTACAACATTTTGGAGCAAATTCCAACACGCAAAATATTAGCTGGTAATTCTGACAGACGTGTTTTTGACGTGGCACAATTAAAGTGTCGAAAATACTTTGAGGAATTCTTCTAATTTTACTGAGAGGTTTATCACCATTAAAATATAGATACAAACAATCCTCCAAAGTAGGAAAGAAAAGAATCTCCCAAACATAACTAAATCTTCATATTAAGTAATTGAGCTCACATCCCTGAAAAATCTCTTCTGAAATCGCGATTACCTCTTCAAACTCCTACGCATAATTCCCGTCAAACATATTCAGAACTACATCTAGATATTCATAATCCGAGTGCGGCCGGCGTTTGTCCGGTTCGGCCCCGGGGCTAATGTTCGGAGCGGTCGGACACTGCCGGACAGATACAGGGCGCCGCTCGCCCGTGTCCGACACATTACCACACAATTTCATCGACTTATCAAATTTAAACGCGCACATTATATACGGCTTAGGCGTTGCTTGTGAATATTAAAACATGGCTATTAGATCGCTTAGCTTTATGATAGCTGAGTTATCGATAAGTTCTTGTAATGGAAATGTAGTAAGGAAAGCGTGGAGTAGATTTTCATTCGAGCGTGAATTTGTGAAATAAATTCTGAGAAGCTGTACTTATATGCTTTTTTTTGTATTTTTTATTTATTTTGAAGTGTTTGTAACTGTATTCGTAAAAAAATCTAAAATGTACATCAGGGTATTGTGTGTTGTATGATAATACGTAGATCATAAATCGACAATATAAAAAGTTCATCGCATAACTGTCGGAAAATTACATAATTTACATTTTTTATGTCCCGATTTAAACCCATAAACATGCACGTAACATGATTTGAAAAGGCATTATATCAAAAATATCGCTCAGGCGCAAAAAGTCGGCATGAATCAATAGACCATGACAATTTGAAATCGGAACAAAAACCGTGGTCGGCCACATATGGCGTCGGAGTACGCACATGCGCGTCAAAGCGTCCGGCACCTCACAAACGGTAATTTCCATTTAAATAAATAATTTGTTTCGGCTCGATTTGAGCGATCTGCCATGTGGTCTGCCTAATGACCTCTGTTAACTAGCGCGGTTTCACGCCTTCGCTCACCGCCCGCGCTCGCGCACCAATACTTACTTACCTATACCATAAACAGCCCTTGTTACGCATCCATTGCTTTTACAACTAGGTCTAAATATAAACTTTTTTCGTCGATTTTTTAAATAATTATCCTCATTCATAGTTTTCCTGATAATTACATACCTCAAAGCTATTTACAGGATATCTTCATCAACCTAAACTCTATAATATTGTCATAAAGTTGTCAATCGACCGGTTCTTAGGTACTTAAAGATTGTTCGCACTCTAACGTATTATTACCTACTTGTAACAACTGTCATTATCAAGTAATAAATAGTAAACATATTACTCGCCGAGTATGGTTATTAAATATTTTCTGATTCCGCGATTCAAGGAGGCTTCATCAATCTTGCATTCACGTATTGGTAATTATTGTGTTTAACAGACACGAAATGTGCAATGGTTATAAGAATTTCAAGGGCACTGAGTTAAATACAATCAATGTTAACAGGTCATACCCTACAGCAGTTGGCACAGTGGGCAGTAGGTGCGGGGTGCGCTGCTCATACTCCACACAAGCGCAGTTCCCTCGAAATCATTTAATATTAACGAACATAACACAAAAACTATAATGAATGCAAGAAAATCCTGCAGCAACAGCGATACGAGATACAAAAGTGATCTAATTAACTGTAATTAAGTTGCCAGTGAGAGTTTCACACATCAACGAGACCGTTCGCGTGCAAGACGAACCTTAATGTAGAAATAATGTTCCGAAGTCATTATCTTTTACTTAATTCATACAACTTATTTTTACGACATCGGACGTCGTTTGGCCTACACTTGACTACGCATTAAAGTCATGCGCGCGCTTCCAGCTTAAAGTGTAGCATTATAGGAAGACCCAATCGATATTCCCCCTCGTAAGTGTCACATGACAAATAGCACTCTGAACCCTTTAACGGCTGCAAACGTTAGTAGCATAATTAGCCCCGAGACTAGCCAGCCGACGCGGGCAAATTATTTTGTAATTTGATGTCATATCCTCGCTTCATTAATTGGATCGAGTCGATGAGCGACTGGCGATTATTCATTCTTAACAAGCTTTCAAAGACAATGTTCAACACTTTTGTATAACAACTTTCATTCCACTTTCATTTTGCAATAGGCTACTTTACGTTGCGTAGTCATCAGAATTTCAAAACGCGGAAATTACAAAGCATACTTAGTTTATGTTAGGCCACAAAACGATGTCACAATGTGCTTAGTAAGTAAGTAAGTATAGACGAGCGAACACATTTGCATCAAATAGATTTGAGTCAATTCTGTTGCGACATTAAAGCCAACAATATGTCATAAATTGTAGATCCCAAATTAGTTGGTTGCAGTTTGCATTAGAATTGAAGGGGAGCGGTGGGGTCGAAGTGACGCGACCGGCGACGGCGCGTACGGTTTCACCCGGAATTAACTCGATAATTCCCTAATTGTGCAATTACCCATTGGCAATTTGGTCTCGACTTATCGACCGAAATCACATCAATTGCCACAGAAGTGGGTCGCTTTAAACTTTGATGTTGTAATAAGATACAATAATATGCATCGAAAATAAGATACAATAATATGCATCGAAAAACCGTTAATGAAATTGGATTCATACTAGATGTCTGGAATATTATCTACTAGGATTCAATTTTGAGTATCTTGTCTTAAAATAAATATTAGAGACTAGCAGCGCCCCGCGATTTCACCCGCGTAAGTTTCGATCCCGTGGGAATATCGGGATAAAAAAATTCCTATGTGGTAATCCAGGAAATGGTCTATATGTACCTATATGTGCCCATTTTCATCCAAATCTGTTCAACGGTTTACGCGTGATTGAGTACCTAACAAACATCCAAATATCTTCACAAACTTTCACATTTATAATATTAGTAGGATTATAATTAATAATCATGAATATTTATGTTGATACTGCTTTTCTATTGGCGGTGAATCTATTACTTTGACTTGCCTTTTAAAATTTAGCGTTATATGATATTCACTGCCCATCTTATATTCTATCAACTTACAAGTTATAATATCAACGTATTTAAATAACCAATCAATATTATTATTATGAACGGAATGATCGTCCGCCGAATAAAGATTAGACTCATTATTTTCAATAACGTGTTGTCGAAAAATATTAGCTCATAAGTATACTTATGAATTTTATGAAATACAATTTTGTCAGTAACGACTTCACGATCATCTTAATAACACGTCGAGAGCTAAGCGTTTCGCTTGAATATTCATTTCGGTTCATCATAATTTTGGTAGATAATTTTAAATTATCCAATCTGCGTGAAGCCGGTGCCGCCATCTCCCGCTCCGTGAGATACGTTCGCCTTCAGTTACCACGATTTATTGCTTCACACATTAATTTAATTATTTTACTCTTATATTTTCAAGCAAGACGTGTTATTTTTCCACTACAGTTAGCTCGGTAAAATGTAATTATTCGTGAAGTACAAAAAGTGGGTAAATTAAAACAAATATTTTTATTGATATAATATCGGAGAGCGTGACCTCAGTGTGTCGGATTGACCTAATAAACCTCGCTGCATTATTAAGTAATCTGATACGCTTAGTCATTCATACATCCGGCCTCCTTTCAAATTATCTCGTAGAGTACTTATCTACTTAATAACAGCAATTCTTTGCTGCAAAAGCTCTATGTTTTATATGTGCTGGAATAGTTGTTACATTATGTACGCATCATAGGTCTAACGAATTTTAAGTTTAAGTTTAACTCTAATAATGGGCAATTATTGAAAAAAATATTAAGTATCTTCGTACCGTTGTTTACAGAGACAGGAATAATTCACTATGATATTGAATGATCAAGGTACATTGGATATTTGACACTATTTAAGTAAAATAAAATACACATAAACATTCTGAAATTAAAGCAATGACACAATAATTACTCTAAATCCAGAAGAACAGTGATATAGGCGTTTGTCTGTCGCCTACGCTACGCCTACGCGGCTACATGCAGCGTAGGGCCGCGTAGCGAAACGCTACGCCGCCGCCGGGACGCGTAGCGTAGGCGCTGCGTAGAGGCTGCGAACACGCCTCGCTAACGCTAAGTCAAATTTTGTTCGGATTTTCCGAAGATCATCAAAGGCTCCTTTGACCAAGGTCGTCCTATAGACAGGTGTGCAAACGGTTTTAGCAGACTTTGGAATCGGCTAAAAACCCTTTCCCCATAATTATCTATCTTCAGTAAAAACAAAACAAGATTCCGTGAGCATTGTCAGCTGCGACTACCTGACTCCAGTGATACTACAATTTTGTGCTCACATTAGGTAATCTCGTTTTATTTCATCTCATATTTTTTATGACAAAAGATCTCCGTCATTTTTGACAAGGAAAAGGCCATCAACATTGTATAATGCGGGTGTGGCGCCGCTGTGTCGGCTCAGAGGCGTCATCTACGCTTTGATCCAATCTCGCGGCCGAGAGCCGAGAGCCGAGCGGCCGAGTTGACGACCAATTACCCGATATCACTCTGTTTCGGCCTGCGCCCAAATGGAGCATAATGCCTAGGGTAATTATGACTTCAGCGCCGGCCGTCGCCTTCACCGCGTCTCGCATTGATTCTACCACTCGTCGCCTAATACCCATTATCTTTAAATTGTTTCGAAATAACGTCGGAAACGGTGTCAATTTTATAACTCTTTTTTGATATAGCGACATTTACGAAATCGAATCGTCGAATCAATTTGATCGCTACACGTGTTGTATACACAGAGGTCGAACGGAGGACGTAAAATCGTATCGCATCAAGACAACAAACATAATTCTATAATTGAGAGCAAATAATATTCGTGGAGGTAATGTGGCGGGTTCATACGACGTAAGTGCCCGCCGCCGCAATTTGGCGGAGTTTTATTATTTTTTTATGGTAATTGTAATTGTCGTGGAGTTAATTGAGAGCGCAGCCATATTTACAAGTGAGCTCCGTAGATGTTGACGTTTGATAGCGCATGGGCCGGGCCCATTATTTCTATTTACTAGAATGCCGCTGGCCCACATCAGCCGGTAGGTATTAATAATACATTGTGTGTTGTAATTATTGCTATCTTTTTCTGACTACATTCATGTCCGTGATTGGGATGGCAACGAAAACAGTTCTTGACATTATAGCGCAGTTGTTTGTGAGCTTTGTGCCTATGTTCATTTTATAATATTTACTTACACACATTTTTTAACATCAAAATCAGTAATTTCCTTACGTATGCAAAATGACATAACATTGCTTTTTTAAAGACATGAAAATAATGTACTGTAGATTTACTTAAATTGTACGTGTGAACAAAAGCAATTATGAAAGCGTGAGAGGCGTTCACATATTCCATTCTTTTATTTTTCTATCTTAAAATTTGTGAACTGAATGAACTTGAACCGTTTCAACTGAAGGGTATCAACATCAACGTTAAGGGTTGGCGCACATTGCGACGCAACAGCTGCGCCAATCACAATATAATGGGCGTGGCCGCGCACCCCCTCGCCCCATACCCCCCGCGTCTCGGACCCGTGTCGTGATCCCCGGATTATATTATTGCATACAATGGAACTTTTTTTTATCAAACCATTGTGTCTCACATTGGGGTGAAATATCCGGCCGGATGCTCTTATGGCTCTCACCTTTATTTAGCAAAAAGAACATCAACGAACGGATTATTCGTTACCCGTTTGATAATATTACAGACATAATTTTGATTTTCAATAGTAATAAAATCTTGAGTGCTCTTAAATAACTGCTGGTCCAATCTCATGTTTCATCAACGAATGCCGAACGCAGTTAGAAATGATAAAGAAAATATATTGCTCCACATCAATAAAATTGAGAGCTGATGTTTACGAGAGCCAGTCGTGTAGAGTGGGCAGCTCTTATTAATAACGTCGTCCCGCGGCCGGTAGCAGCAGGGAGCTGTCACCGCGCCGCCTAATTGTAAATACACTACCTATAAGCTTCTCATAATTTATTTATATTATTTCTGAAGCCTCGGGGCACGAGCGGAACACCGCGGCATTAGTTCACATATAAATTAGGGTATAAATCTCATTTGACACTTCGACCGATTCCCACGGTTTAAGACACAGGTCGATAATTAAACCCGAATAAAGTATTGCCTTTTTTGTTCAAAATAATTAACTATTTATTTTCTGTTGTTCCAGGAACATCCGAGCTTACGCGGTACGCCTCTGGCGATGCTGGCGGCCCAGTGCAACAAACTGTCCAGTAAATCTCCCCCTCCGCTGGCGGACGCGGCCGTGGGCAAGGGCTTTCACCCGTGGAAGAAGAGCCCGGGCGCGCACTCGCCGCCCGGCGCCGGGGCAGCGCCGCGCTCGCAGCCGCCCGCCTGCTCCCCGTACGGCCGCGGACCCACTTCGTGCGCGGCCGCGCCCTCATACGGCAATGATCTCTACTTCCCGTCTTCGGGAGACCAACTACTCGGCAAAAGTGAATCCAGTGCAAGTCTCGGCTCCATGTACTCGCGTCACCCCTATGAGTCGTGGCCCTTCAATGTTGGTGGTGGCGGCGGGACTGGTGCTCTAAAAGCAGCAGAGATGAGTGGCGTAAGTGCCGTCGGCAGCACTTGGTGGGATGTACACAGCGGCTGGCTTGATGTCGGCGGTCAGATGGCAAATTATGCCGGCCAGGACTACTCCCAACTGACACATTCGTTATCTGGTGGCGCGCATTTATTACCACCAGCGCCCCATCTGTTACAAGACGCCTACAAGTCTGTGCTCCCCACACAAGGATCGTTCGGGCTGCACGCGCCCGGTTCCCCAGCGCCGCCCACACAAGCACCATCACCCAGGTCACAACGTAGATACGCTGGCCGAGCTACCTGCGACTGTCCCAACTGTCAAGAAGCAGAGAGGCTCGGTCCAGCGGGGGCACATTTACGAAAGAAAAACATACACAGTTGTCACATACCTGGTTGCGGTAAAGTGTACGGCAAGACATCCCACCTGAAAGCTCACCTCCGCTGGCACACTGGCGAGAGACCATTCGTGTGCAACTGGCTGTTCTGCGGGAAACGATTCACGCGCTCAGACGAGCTGCAGCGACATCTACGGACGCATACGGGGGAAAAAAGATTCGCGTGTCCCGTGTGCAATAAAAGGTTCATGAGGTCTGACCACCTGGCCAAGCACGTGAAGACACACAACGGTGGCAAGAAGGGTAGCTCAGACTCATGCTCAGACTCGGAGGAGAACAGCCAGGGCGAGGGCGGTGCGGGGGGGCGCTCGCCCGAGCACGCGCTGGACGTGAAGCCGAGCTCGATGGTGTGACGGGGGCGCGCGGCGCCCGCGCACCACGCCCCGCCGCTCCTGTGATACCGCCGCGCGCACCGCTGTACATACCACATATCACTACACTGTAACATAGGACCCACACGTGTAACTATAGACAATGCGCCGCTGGACGCGACCCGACGTGTATGTATTTGTTGTGAGACTTAAAGTGTTGTACAGTATAGATACTATTAAAAATTAATTATCTCATATTATAGCTAGATATTATATGTTAAATTAGTGTAAGTAGAATCACTCTTTAGTCCAAAATTGCAGATTTAATTTATTGAAACAATACCTCAGCATGTTTCAAAAGAAATCTTGTATTTATTGTACAGAATTAAGCAAATATGTACCTATTCACTTTTCTTATAAACAACCACTTAGACCAGTCATGGCCTACATTTGTGATAAATCTGATTGAACTGTTGTGATGTTATTTGAATCGATACCTAGGTACTGGCAAGAGCAAATCGTAACTCTCTGTTCACTATGTCTATCTACCTATCTTTATTATTATTGTCATGCATGATCAAGAAAATGTTCAAATAGTGCTTTGAAGTACGTTTCTTTAGTCTTAGGAAATGCATGGGATTAGAAGTCGCATCACCTGATCACTTCTTGAAGTGGAAGACAGTATGATGTGTTTAAGAGGCAACTAACTTGTTAACTAGACCAACATGCTTTATCTATCCTACTCATTTTCTTTATAACTGCCGGCTTAAGTACGTAATGCAAGAAATAAAACACTCAGGTACCTAGGTAAACTTATTTGTGAATCTTCAGAATAAAACTACTTAAACTACCGAGATGCCATTTCTAATCCCATTGTTTTCTATGCATGACTTTTGGTTTGGCAATTTGTTTTGTATTAGGTATTGATTCAAGTTGTCTATGAGAAAAGTAAATTAAAAACAACTGCAAATTATAAATGGTTATAATTATGTTGTATTATAAAATAGTAGTCTGAGAAAACTTATAAAATAAACAGTTTCTTTCTACATTATATGTTCCATATCAGCGGCTTTTGCGTCCTTGTCGAATTGATAACTATTTGGTGATAATTGTTAGCTTGAAAACTGTAATTGTAAAATGTATATTGTACAAAATTGTGCGAATTAAAAAAATGCCTGATATTGATTTTATAAAAATTGAATATATTTTTCCGAGTGGATGTCTGCATTTTTATTTTGATGCCTTTTTAATGCTGTGGATCGAAAGATATAAAGCGTAAGTACCTATATAGAGGTATGAGGAACGGGGTGTAAAGTTCGCTCATACTCTATAGAAAAGGGAGGATCCTCCGACCAGACGGGTGTTGTGTCTGGCGGGCAACTGCCCAATGATTCATGTCGGGCCGTTGTATCTATGCTAGTTGCGCGGTAAACTCTGCTTGCGAGATGCAGTATTTTGCGTGACGTCAGTATGACGCGTTGTTCTCATGTGGCGTTGTAGATACCGCTACATCACCCGGAGACCGGAGGTCGATAGTGAGCTGAGTCTCGTATCTTGCGATGCTTGCCAGGCCAGCTGAGGTTCCACTGAGTCGGAACCGGTTGCCGCACAGTTCACGGTGAGTCGGAACTGTCTGCGAAGATGTCCCCAGTGAGTCGGGGTGGCGCTGCATTATGCTCCAGTGCGTCGGATGTAGTACAGCACCGGGTTGAAGCTGACTGTTGGCGTCGACCAGGAGAGGGTTTCTATGGTTCTGCTTATGGACCGACCGAAAGTGCAGTATGATGTGCCGAGGTTGCTGATGAGGCTGAGGGTGATGACCAGGTATGCGGGGTCGCTGCATGCTGGTGGTCAGGATACCCGTTGAAGCCGTGGATGCTGGCTGGCTGGGTGTCTCACCGCTCTATAGTTTGTGGGAGTGATGATGATGACGTCACGCTGGAGTAGGTAATAATATTAATACTGGAGTAGGTGCACGAAGGCTGCGCTGGCGTTCATTTCTCGGGGTCACCAGTATAGAGGTATGAGGAACAGGGTGTAACGTTCACTCATACTCTATAGAAACGGGAGGATCCTCCGACCAGACGGGTGTTTTGTCTGGCGGGCAACTGCCCAATGATTCATGTCGGGTCGTTGAATCTATGCTAGTTGCGCGGTAAACTTTGCTTGCGAGATGCAGGATTTTGCGTGACGTCAGAATGACGCGTTGCTCTCATGTGGCGTTGCAGATACCGCTACACTTATATTTCCTGATAAACTTGAAGGTCCTCCTAAGAGACCGGTGGTGCCATCTAGCGGTCGTTATCTGTGAAACGTCGGTGACCTATACTGCAGCTATAGGTACTCATCAAATCAATCATTTCATGCTTTATCTTAGTTAAAATAGTCTTAATCCAAAAGGTGTCATTAATAAAGGAGTCATCAGCAACTGGTGGAGAAAAGTTTACGTTTTACACAGGGCCGTCTTTAACCTAATGGAGGCCCTAGGCACATAAGGATCATGGGGCGTCTGTGTAGATAAAAGTAGATAAGCAGAATTCTAAAATAATGCGTAGAATGGGACGGCGTGGCGGCTGCTAAGAATGATTTTTCTTAGGGTGGGCTGGGCCCCCGTCGATCTCGGGCCCTGGGCACTTGCCCGAAGTGCCCAGTGGGAAAGAGGGGCCTGGTTTCACAGTCTACACTCGATGAGGCTGAAAAATGTATAAAAAACATATACTGTGTTCAGAACCAAAAATTCGAAGACATGCGACATCTACCTGCACTGAGCCCGCGTGGTAGATTATAGCCCACTCCCTCTCGTAGAAAGGAGGTCTGAGTCCCAGCAGTGGGACAGATTATAGCACAGATTATAGGCTGATTGTGCTTATGAATTTTACTTCAGTGTGGGATACACTGAAGTAAAATTAAATGACAATGCAGAAAAATGGTAACTGATTGTCTTGGTAGATACAGACGCCGCACGTCAAGCTACTACAATCTGTCAAATTTCTTTAATTGATTTTCAACTTTATCGCTAAATTATAAGGTTCAAAGTTGATTGAGATAATTTTACAGTTTCGGGTAGCTTGATGTGCTGGCGTCTGTACAACAACACCCTTATAGCGTAACAGACTATTAAACAGAATCTAAATAATTTTGAAGGATATTGCTAATCCATTGCTGTATATGTTCGAAAATGTTGTCTGCTCAACAACAACGTTGATAACGCAATGAATGTTGTCGAATTGTCAAAATGACACCCATTCCTATATGTTAGTGTGTTACGCATCAACGACAAAACACAGCTATCAATTAGTAGAAGTTCCGACAGGCTATACGCAAATCATAACACAAAAAAATGGTAAGTAACAAACAAACTAGAGAATCACAAATTAAATATAATCCTAAACAAACATTTAGCAGTCTGATCCCTCTACTGATACACCTACTGTTTTAATCAACTCTCACACAAATGAATTTTGGCACAAGTACTTTAACAAATTGCAATAACGTTAAGTGCGTGCGAAATGAATCGGAAGTGAGCTTTAATCCAACCGAATAAGTATACTTTTAGATTGACTAATGGTGGTGATTACGACATTTTTGGTTAGGAGTAATTTGGGACGCAAAGAGGGCGACGTTCATCGTAAAAAGTGAATTGAAACCACAAATGACGAGGGGAACATAGTAAAGATGAAAACACATTCAGAATACGCTCCGCCATCGCCATCAACTCAAAGTAACTTGATAGAAATATTGTTTCTTATAGAGGTAGGTACCTGCTATGACTTCAACAAACACCGCTTCAGCTTATGTTCCCACTGCTGGGACACAGGCCTCCTCTTTGTGAGAGGCAGTGGGCCGAAATCCACCACGCGGGCCCAGTACGGAAACAAACACCGAATTGGAGTAAACACACGCTGTTTAAACGTACGCAGGTACAAAGCACTACGTAGGTAAGTATTCTAAAGAACAAACAAAATGATATTTAAGGAACGGCACAGCAATAAATTTATAATAAAAATTAAAACTCGTCATTAAAATCGCAGCACTTGTAGCCACCTCAAAGTGCTACGCACAACGACTGCTACGCCAGACCTTGCTACGCGTGGCGTAGCATAAGCTCAGCTTGCTACAGCATTAAGTGTCGCCTCTGCGGGTGGCCGCTCGTGCCGTAAAAACCGAGCTCATCTGCAACACCCGACTACATTACACGACGGCCTAGCTCAATCTACGCTTTATTAATGACACGACACTCGGTGGTCCGACCAATCCGCAGTCTCACACAATGATGTGTCAATCTAATATTGTAGGGAGCTGCAGGAATCAGAAGACTGCCTGTGTAAATGTTAATGTACCAGGAGGCTTAAAAAGGCCACTTTGGCAGAATCATAAAAGGATAACATTATGAATTGTAATGGACAGTTAACTGTTAAGGTAATCGTAAGGATTTTTCAGTTTTTTTTTTTTTGTCTGTGATAAAATACCAATCAATCCAATTTAAATCCAATCCCAATCTCTTTGATTGGGATTGGATTGCAGTATCGTAGTGCAGCAAAAAAAGAAAAACACGGACTGTCTTCGCCATATTATAATTCATAATATTATCCTTTTATGATTCTGTTAAAGTGGCCTGTAAAGAGTCATAATTCAATTGGGTGCAAAACTTCGATGCTTTTTTCCTATGCCTAGCGTCGTATATTGATCCTGTTTTTTTAAGAAGCGTCTTCTTTGGAACATCGACGGTCTGGTGAGGTGACACAGAGTAGAAACAACTCAAATTGATGGTTGAAGTAAGTATTTGTAAGTACATTATTATTAATCCGATCTGACTCAAATGTCAGCGGAGTATCTCTTTAGTAACGAATAAGTAATAATCAAGGTAATTTAGGCCAAGATTTGGTAAATTCAGGAACGCTATGTTCTAAAACGGTACTAATAAGGTTTAATAACATTTTCTCCTTCTTAATGTTCTGTCCACCATCAAACTTTTAGATTCTTGGTGCATCATCTTTACATATAATACATGTATACAAAATATTGTAAAAAAAAATATAAGAGTAACGGTGGAGTTTCTTGCCCATTCTTTTCTATACGAAACTACCTTTTGGAAAGGGCGACTAGAATCAATTCTATTTTTTGTAAATTTTGACGTTCAAAAGAGCCTTTTATTTGCTAATATTATAAATTCGAAAGTAACTCTGTCTGTCTGCCTGTATACCCTTTAACGCCTAAACCACTAAACGGATTTCGATAAAATTTGGCAGAGGGATAGATTGCATCCCAGGAAAGGACATAGGATAGTTCTTATCGACATACCTTGCGGGCGAAGCCGCGGGCGGAAGCTAGTTTGAAATAAATTATTTGATTAAGACTTTGAGAAAGACACGAAAATATCAATTCTTTTTTCCTTATCAGCGTGCAAAAACAATTGCACACAAGTAACAATAGATATTCTTCGTTCGTTCTTCGTTTCAGCCGATAGACGTCCACTGCTGGACATAGGCCTCCCCCAATTTTGGGAGGGTTTGCCATAATCGCTACGCTTGGCAGGCGGGTTGGCGATCGCAGTGTGGTATGATGGTGGAATACACAGAGAACGCTGCTGCCCATTCTCCGGTACGATCCTTAGTCGCCTTTTACGACACCCACGGGAAGTAAGGGGTAGTGCTATTCTTTAAGTCCGGCACCACACAGACAATAGATATTAGAAACCATAAATACCCGTAACAAAATTAAACACAAGCGGGTGGTATCTTAATCTAACTAACATTTAATCTGATATCACTGGTATCACATTTAACGTTCGTTTGATCATAAAATTAATCAATCGCAAGATGACCTCTATAATCACATAATGCAGTACGTTATCCCATTCAGCTTCTCGTAATCTAATTCCCTATCCCTAAACAGAGATTTATCCCCTAGTTAGTTTTAGTCCCTAACCGAATTATTCGGGAACTGATTGAGCATAATATGAGGGAGGTTATGTTAACTGTTTTATATTCAAGTCGTCTCTCCCCTGTCTGCAAAATGGTCACAACATTATTGTTATATTTTGTGGAGAGGTTGTACGAGGTTGTTCTTACCTATTTGTATAGATGTGCTTAGTTTGAAGACTGAGCGAGGCTTAATACTTGCATCGAATACATAGTGAATTCCTAAAGGAATTGTTTATTTTGAATTGGAGTAGTCTAAAGTACTTAAGGCTGATTTTACCAAAAAAAGAATGTTTCTACGGATTATATATCGCGCCTGTGTGTACGAGCCTTTATCCGTGGAATGAAATTGACGTCTGACAGTTAGTATGGAACAACTGTCAAAAATTAAAAATTTATTCTCAGGATAAGACTTATTTTAGGTAAGTTTGGTGAAATTCGCCCTTAATGTTATAATGAGGTAAAATTGTATATTAATAAAAGGTAATCTCAAGAAGAAAACTAGGTAGGACGTGGGCTCCTAAAAGGTGGACCGATGACCTTGTAAAGGCTGCAGGAATCCTGGATGCGGGAAGCACAGAACCGTCGAAGTGCTGGTTGGTGGAGGCTTGTGTGCAGCAGTGGACGTCTTTCGGCTGATTCGATGATGGATCTCTGAAAGTACTGGGGGCCTAAAAAGGCCACTTTCGCAGAATCATAAAAGAATTACATTATGAATCATAATGGACAATTGACTGCTAAGTTAATCGTATCATCCCATCGGTCAAGGATTTTTCAGCAATTTTTTTTTGTCTGAGTTAAAATACCAATCAATCCAATCCAAATCCAATCCCAATCTCTTTGATTACCTATACCTACGCAGTGAAGCGAAAAAAAAAGAAAAACACGGACTGTCATCGCCATATTATGATTCACAATGTTATCCTTTTATGATTCTGCCAAAGTAGCTTTTTTAGGCCGCGGGGACTAAAAAGGCTACTTTTCAAATAGTGGAGTAGTAGTAGGTACTCACACAGATACATACATATATTATTTAAGTAATTATTTTATCAAACAGACATACATCACTGATAGAAAGCTGCGCTATTGCCGAGTGCTATGTTTTACTTATGTTACGGACGAAGTCGCGGGCAGAAGCTAGTATCTATTAGTTTTTATGGGAATAAATAATAAGTTTTATTTACGTTAATAACTATGTTACATCTTTGAGAAACCCTGGTCAGTGGTCATCGTATTTTCGAGTTTCTGTCACTGTCACTGTGCGGATCCCGCTGGATCCGCACAGTGACTGAGTGTTAGTATGACCACACGACCGTTCGACTTCAGCACAAAACAAATAAGTGCTCTGCGTAGGTTTAGCATATGAGATTTGTTTTTCTATTAGAGGGAAGCATGAAGACCGTGAATTCCATATACTTTTTACTGTTGTAGGTACACAGGAAGTTCCTGTACTTATGTGTGGGACTTGCTATGTACCAGCACATCATGCTACCCGAAAATGTCAAATTTCCCCAATCAACTTTGAACCTTAGGCTTTAAAGATAAAGTTGAAAATCAATTAAAGAAATTTGACAGATTGTACTAAGTTGATGTGCTGGGAGTCGAGAACGTTAACAAAAAGTATAGGTAGTAAAGTAAAAAAAAATCGTAAAACCTTTATTTCGTAACCAAAAATAATTCAATTTTCGACATCCGCTAAAGTTATGTGAATACACCAATTTGTAGGCAAATGTTCCTAAATATTAATCTATAATTATACAGTATGGGGCAGATAATGTGTGTAAAAACATCGTCGTATAATTTTCTCATTTCTGCCATGAGTAATAGCCTAACGGAATAATAACTTAGGTATAATAAAAAAACCCGTCACGTTGTTTGGGCTAATAACATTTTGGAATATACTGGCAAAACAACTGCAAGTAGTAAAAGCCATTTTATTTTTCTCCACTCATGAAAAAAATTCGGCTAAGTGCGAGTCAAACACGCACACGAAGGATTTCGTGCCACCGTACAATACTTAACACACATTTTTTTTTAAATATTGTAATAAAAACCTCTTTAATTTTTAGCATACTTGCATTTATTTTGATTAGAAATTTAATGTTATAGCGGCCATAGTAGTACACACTCTGTGAAAATTTCAAGTGTTTACCTATAGTACGGCTCAAAAGGTCCTGTGACAGACAGACAGACGGACTAACGGACAGCGGAGCCTTAGTAATAGGGTCCCGTTGGCACCTGTACGGAACCCTAAATAAGTTTTTACCTTAACTGCGAAATATTCAAATGTTAGTAATTATCGAGTGCTAGTTAAAGATTACCTATTTCATTTTAACTCTTCAGAAGTGGGTATGAGCACAGTTGTTCGTGATGATTTATGTTTCCTCCAGGCAGGTGTTCTGTGCTAGTTTAGTTGTCTTTGGCAGTAACTTTCCGAGTGGTTACCTTTAACGTTGGATGTTGAGGATCCTTTGAGCTCAGGTTAATGTAGCGAGAGGCTATAAGTTAGTTAGGAGATGCTGAATGTTGCGCTTAAGGCGAGAACATATTTGATCGTACAGAGTACCTAATAATAACTTGAAAAGTGGGTAAAGTACCTACTTATCTAAAACTGATCACGATGGAATTTCCAGGCTCATTCTATCTAATTATAATTATACCGAATCTGAAAAGTCCTAGAAACCAAAACTTATTTATTTATTTTATTATTTATGTACACACAGTAAAATGGATACAGATACGGCATATAAACTTTAAGTACAGACGACGGCACTTCGTCGGTACAAAGGTGCTATTTATTTCTTAAGAAATTTCTCCCAGCAGACCTGCGAAAAGAAAAATGAAAAAGAAATGTAGACAATACTGTAAGAGAACAAGAAGAGACGAATTTTTTTTGGGTATTATACTGAAGCACAGTCTGCTTGCGCAAAACCTGCAACCGAGCAATACCTATCACGGCTCTTAGACGGATTTCAAAGGAAACATAAACAAATCACTTCACGTCAGCAAATCATAGTTCATTTAAAAGTCCACTGACAAAGTCCTTAATCACTGTCAAAACAAATAGGTGGTTGTTGACGTGCAAACCGCCTTTAACGCGATCGATGGAGATAGTGTACTTCAAAGGAAAAGCATTAAACGCGTCGTTAAATAGAAGCGCTTTTGTGCCACCTGCTTCAAATGTCCCGTATGTTTGGAATATTTGCGTTTCATATTTCAATGTATAGCTGTTGACACTTGGCTGTTTTGTGTGGCTAAGGTTTTTTGTCTTCTAGCCATAAAATGGCACGAGGGGCTCATGGCTAAGTAATAACAGCCGCACAGTTCGATCGGTCAGGGTAAGCTACGCTTGCCGCGGTTGGTCCGTGGATGGGCGTCCATCTTCATATCAGGACCCCTCCGTGCCTCGGAAAGCACGTTAAGCCGTTGGTCCCGGCATTAATTCGTGGATCTTTGACAGTCTTACCAAGGGGTATCGATGTATAGCTGTTTGGAGTTAAGTACCTACTTTAGTTGACACCTGGCTGTTTTCTGTGGCTAAGGTTTTTTTGTCTTCTAGCCATAAAATGGCACGAGGGGCTCATGGCTAAGTAATAACAGCCGCACAGTTCGATCAGGTTAAGCTTCGCTAGCCGCGGTTGGTCCGTGGATGGGTAACCATCTTTATATCAAGACCCCTCCATGCCTCGGAAAGCACGTTAAGCCGTTGGTCTCGGCATCCATTCGTGGATCTTTGAGAGTCTTACCCAGTCTTACCAAGGGGTATCGTTGTATAGCTGTTTGGAGTTAGTTGATACCTGGCTGTTTTCTGTGGCTAAGGTTTTATGTCTTCTAGCCATAAAATGGCGCATCATTTCCTGGTTTCACAGTAAGTGAAAGAGAATTGAACAGGGGTAGTCCAGTGGTATGCGTCCCGACTTACCAGTTGTAGGTCGTGGGTTCGCACCCAGACAGGGGCTTTATTACTTTATGTATTTTATTTCATCACCACTGCTCTCAAGCGGTGAAGGAAAACATCGTGAGGAAACCGGCATGTCCTAGAATCAAAAATTCGAAAACATGAAAACATATTATTACTTATTATATTATTAAATTTGACTTTCCATTAAATTGAATTTAATGGAAAGTCGCAAATCTTAGTCGCAAGTACTTAGTCTTACTAACAGGCGCGACACGCGATATAATCGCGCGCGACACAAAGGCACCGCTCGTTGCGCGACTTGCGGTGCCTTTGTGTCACGCGCGCTTTAATGCATTGCGGGACACTAAATGCCTCCAGGCCATAGTAATAATAAAACTTCTATTGGTGCCGATTCCCTAGTTCACAGACTAAACTAAATTTAAGTTCAGTGCATCTTTTTCTTTCTATTTTATTAAGAAAAGGACAGAAGATAAATTTTAGTTTAGTCCTGTCAAATTAATCAGCGCCTGTCACTACTCCATACAAGTTTAGATGTGACTAAAAACTTCATCATCTGCCTAGCTTTTTCCCAACTATGGAAGTTGACCCCAAGGCTTCCAGTCTAACCGGATGCTGCTGAATACCAGTATTTTACATGGAGCGACAGCCTATCTGACCTCTACAACCCAGTTATTGGGTAATACGATACCCCTTGGTAAGACTGGTAGTCAGACTTTCGGGCTTCTGACTACCCGTAACGATTGTCAAAGATCCACGAATGACAGCCGGGACCAACGGCTTAACATGCTTTCCGAGGCACGGAGGGGTCTCGGTATGTAAAGATGGTCACCCATCCACAGACCAACCGCGGCCAGCATATCTTAACCTGATCGATCGACCTGTGCGGCTGTTATTTTTTAGCCTACTAAAATTACGTCAATTTACGTCAGGCGCAATGAAATAGATAGAAAAAGATGCACTGAACTTTTAGTTTAGTTTGTGAACAACACAGTCGGCACCATTGACTCATTGGTTCAGTGTCTGTCAACAGATAAAACTATACAGGGCGACAGGATTATCCACGCACAAACTGAAACCATGAATTCTTAAATCGTGCGTATTTTAGAAAAAAATATTCGTTAGTTATAAAAAAAAAATCTGCTGTTTCATGTAAAAATGCGATACCTACGCGGTCAAAATGCATGGCAGAGCTAATAGAGCTTTTTTTTTTTTAATTAACCGATGACAAATTTCAACTCAGTTCGGCTTCAGCTCGGTTCAGAATCATATACTGAATCGTCGGTTGTGCGTCGACGTCCCTGACATCCTGTAGATTGTACAAAGTACACAGTAAGACGCAATTCCAGAATTCCATATTACCAGAATCTAAAATGACACGAAGTACTTCCCCAAGTCAAAAAGCTGTCAGCGAAAAAAAAAAATTAGTTACCCTGGGTTCCTAATTTTTTTTTTTTTCGCTGACAGCTTTTTTTTTGGGCCCAACTTTGTATGAAACGTGACTGAGGGTCTAAAAAGGCCACTTTGGAGAATCATAAAAGGATAACATTATGAATTATAATATGGCGAAGACAGTCCATGTTTTTCTTTTTTTCGCTGCACTACGTAGGTACCTACAATCAAAGAGATTGGGGTTGGATTTGGATTGGATTGATTGGTATTTTAGCACAGACAAAAAAAATTATTGAAAAATGCTTCACCAATGGGATTTGATACGATTAACTTAACAGTTAACTGTCCATTATGTTATCATTTTATGATTCTGCAAAAGTGGCCTTTTTAGGCACCCTGGTCTCCTTTGTTGTTAAAACCGTAATTCTGATATTTATTATCTTACTCAGTCAGAGATTAAAAGCTGTAAAGTGTAGAGCCACTGTCAATATTAGCAAAAGTTTTTGGTCATGAATTATTGTCATCTATTTTGGAAAGTAGTAATCCAAAGCTCAAATTAAAAGCTCAGCTTCAAAAAATCTGCCTACCCTTTTCCCAACAATATTGGGGTCGGCTTCCAGTCTAACCGGATGCAGTTGTATTTTACATGGAGCGACTGCCTATCTGACCTCCACTACCCAGTTACTGGGTAACGCGATACCCCTAGGTAAGACTGGTGGTCAGACTATTGGGCTTCTGACCCGTAACGACTGTCAAAGATCTACGAATGACAGCCGGGACCATCGTATTAAAATGCTGTTCGAGACACAGAGGGATCTCGATATATAATGGATGGTCACCCATCCACGAACCGATCGCAGCAAGCGTAGCTTAACCTTCTATCAACCCGTACGGCTGTTATTGTTTAGTCACGAGCCCCTCCCACTCAGCTTCAATGATATTCTCTTTTTTAACCCCCGACGCAAAAACGACGGGGTGTTATAAGTTTGACGTGTCTGTGTGTGTGTGTGTGTGTGTGTGTGTGTGTGTGTGTGTGTGTGTGTGTGTGTGTGTGTGTGTCTGTCTGTGGCATCGTAGCTCCCGAACGGATGAACCGATTTTGATTTTGTTTTTTTTGTTTGAAAGGTGAATTAGTCGGGAGTGTTCTTAGCTATGTTTGATGAAAATCGGTCCAAGATGGCCGCCGCCACAAAATGGCGGATTACATATTTTTTCACAACTCCCTTAATATGGGTATCAAATGAAAGGGCTTGAATAGTAGAATACTATACACTATGATAAATTTCAAATCCAAGATGGCCGCCACCGCAAAGTGGCGAATTACATTTTTTTTTCACCACTCCCTCAATATGGGTATCAAATGAAAGGGCTTGACTAGTAGAATACTATACGCTATTACAAATTTCAAATCCAAGATGGCCGCCACCACAAAATGGCAAATTATTATTTTTTTCACAACTCCCTCAATATGGGTATCAAATGAAAGGGCTTGACTAGTAGAATAATGTACACTATATTGAAAGGGAATGAGGAATATTAACTAACGAAATGAAAACTAAAAACCTGAAAATATGTTTTTGTCCGATCAATGCTCTAGAATGATGAGAAAAGTGGAATGATGACTGGTACCTACGACCACTGAGTTTGACCATTTTTACTAATGGAATTATCCTACTTAACAAACGTATTTCTACATCAGATAGATAGTGTCACAGTCCCATTTTATAAACTAGATCTGAAATACCTAAGATATCTAATAGCTATGAAATACTTGTACGAAAGTTGAATAACTAAAGGAAGAACTAGAAAAAGGATATAATAAAACAAAAAAGTCTGTTTAGTTTTAAAAAATATTCTTCAACTATAAATTAATAATTATTTTTTGACGGATAAAAAACCTGATTAAACACCAAATTACCTGAATCTTAAAACGCAAGAAAATAAAAGAAATGAAATACAAAAATTAAGGAGTCCCTACAAAAAGCATAAAATAAAAAATTCAATTAAAAATTTAAAAAACCCCCGACACAAAAAGATAATAAAATTAAATGTAAGTAATTGGAAAAGGATCAAATTATTTAAAAACCCCCAACTTAAACAATCTAGGTAACGAGACTAAAACAGATAAATTCATATGGAAGTCGGGGGACCGTTCTGTGGAACACCTTCTATGCTAAGAGGTCCCCCGACTGCCATATGAATTTATCTGTTTTAGTCTCGTTACCTAGATTGTTTAAGTTGGGGGTTTTTAAATTATTTGATCCTTTTCCAATTACTTACATTTAATTTTATTATCTTTTTGTGTCGGGGGTTTTTTAAATTTTTAATTGAATTTTTTAAGCAGTAGAAAATGGCAATACCAGGGGCCTAAAAAGGCCACTTTGGAGAATCATAAACGGATAATATTATGAATCTTAAGACAGTCCGCGTTTTTTTTTCGCTGCTTTACGTAGGTATAATCAAAAAGATTGGGATTGGATTAATTGGTATTTTAGCACAGACAAAAAAAAAATAACTGAAAAATCCTTCACCAATGGGATTTGATACGATTAACTTAACAGTTAACTAACGGTCCATTATGTTATCCTTTTAAGATTCTGCCAAAGTGGCCTTATTAGGCACCCTGATCCGGAATCAATAGTTTTATCTTCTCGTGGACTCTATTCGTCGATTAACAGGACTAATTACACCTTGCATACCTACGTGTATTCAACTAAATAAAATTTACTCCAATCCTTGCCGGTCGTAATCACAGGCCGGATCTTGCCCTTGAAATAAACCTGGGCTCATTAACAAGTTATGATTAATATCAACTCATAAATAGTAAAGTTGTCGGCATGTCAAACGACTCCACACATGGTAACACCTTCCGAGAAATGGTGTCACCACACTCCGCCATAAATTAATTGGATACTTTTTACGATGATGATTTACTAAGTAACATGATTATGCTTTAAAATTGGTCTCGATTGTAACATATTTGCAATAAAAATTGATTTCTCTAAGTAACTTAAATTTTTAAAAAGTTTGTATAGCATAAATAAATTGAGTTTTTAGGGTTCCGTAGCCAAATGGCAAAAACGGAACCCTTATAGATTCGTCATGTCTGTCTGTCTGTCTGTCTGTCCGTCTGCCTGTCCGTCCGTATGTCACAGCCACTTTTCTCCGAAACTATAAGAACTATACTGTTAAAACTTGGTAAGTAGATGTATTCTGTGAACCGCATTAAGATTTTCACACAAAAATAGAAAAAAAAACAATAAATTTTGGGGGTCCCCATACTTAGAATTGAAACTCAAAATTTTTTTTTTAATCAAACCCATACGTGTGGGGTATCTATGGGTAGGTCTTCAAAAATGATATAGAGGTTTCTAATATCATTTTTTCTAAACTGAATAGTTTGCGCGAGAGAGACTTCCAAAGTGGTAAAATGTGTGTCCCCCCCCCCTGTAACTTCTAAAATAAGATAATGATAAAACTAAAAAAAATATATGATGTACATTACCATGAAAACTACCACCGAAAATTGGTTTGAACGAGATCTAGTAAGTAGTTTTTTTTTAATACGTCATAAATCGTAAACCGCAATTTACAATTTATTCAATCAACTCACATATAAAATTAAAAAAAAAAAACATTTAATTTCATAAACATAAACCTTATGCATAAACCCGGATGTTACGGAACCCTCGGTGCGCGAGTCCGTTTCGCACTTGCCCGGTTTTATTTAAGTATGATTACAATGAAAGTTCTCCAAAATACATATTAAGTTATTACCTAGATACTGACACCTATGTATACCGACATGCTATGAGTTTATGTTCAAATCAATTAATGAATCACAAACACATCACACAATAGAACACGATCTTAGGTATAACCTGTAATGTAACTGTTTCAATTCATAACGTTTTTACTCTCAACACAACACCCAGTACATGTAGCGAGATACTATCTTTACAACACAAGTTACAACCGCTGACAAGACAAAGCTTCGTTGATCAAATCGTGTACTCGTAGTTATAGAAAGACACGTTCTTTCTATATTAAAAAAGCATTGGCTATGTACTTACGTCATGAAAATTTATTGTTTTAATGTTAACAACATTATACAAAACATTAACATATAAGTCGTCAGAATACTACAAACATTGTTGCAAAAAGCGGCGGAAACACAGGCAGTTTACAACTTTTTAACAGCCCAGTCCGGTTGCTGTAAATCACATGGTTTAGTTTAGACCCCCTTCAGAAGTAATATCGACTTCTTCGAACTCACATTAATCTGCCATACTTCAATATGTGAAGGGAAACGTCGAGACACAAAAGAGAACGCATTTAGCAAACACTATATCTCATTTTGTACCTTTATTCAAAAACACGGTTTCCACCGTTGAAAACAAAAGGAGGACAGCACAACTTCGAATTTCACTGACTGCAGAAACAAAAGCAACGTGTGTCTGTTGTTTTTTGTTGTGTAGAGGCGACACGACTATTGGAGCTGTCAGAGCGCATCATAAAACGGTAGCTGCGATCATTCCCATTGCAGTGACATATAGCCGCAGTTGGAACAGGGAAGTATAGGAGCTGGTATTACAATTGCATTCAATAATTTTCGAGTTTTGATTATCTGCATTAGGTACATTCTGCATAATTATTATATTTTCAAGGTGTTTCCTCGATGATATGATTGCAATGTCTAATGAAAAAAGTTATGAGAAGTATTTAAGATTTTAAATATCTATCTACTACATAATTAACATAAATTATAATTGGCGGCTAAAAACACTGATCATAATCAATCTGTGATACTGATCATATGCAATATAAACTAATTATAACACCATAAATGGCAAACAACACGCCTACACACCGCCCATTGCGTATCTACGCATTATTTTCAAATAAATTTAAATTCAAACAACATTTCGTCCAACACTGTTCGCCGAAGGGCAAATCTCCGTTAAAACGTATTCAGTATAACCATGACGGTAGCTGTCAAGTTAAAATGTTTTAATTTAGTGGTGCGGTTCGTCACACGCGGCATATCCGCCATCCGCCGCGCCATTTGACACTCGCCGCGTTCCGAGAGGTGATAAATCTCCACACAACGCGGCGGCACTAATCACGGAAATGAAAACAACCCTTCACTTGACTCGTTTACATTTAATGTTCCGCTTAAATGACAGCGCTAAGTCGAGCGCCAGAAGAAATTAATATTTGAACTTCAAATAATGATTTAGAACACACTCCGGCAGACGTACAAATAAAAGACTTTTTGGTACACCAAATACGACCCTTTGTCGCGAATGACGTCAGCGAGGAAAACAAACAATTTATCTATTTCCTCGTGCGTCACACGAAGATCAAACACTAGTTAATAAAGAGGCGAGGTGCCGACGACGCCAATAAAGTCGGGGGGCGTCGAGTTCGCACACACGCCGCCGACGAGCGGATTTAAAATTTGTAAATACGTGCCTGCCGCGAATACGACTCGTCTTTTTGTGACGTGATAAAATAATGACAGCAAATTGCTGTTGGGGTTCAGTCCCCGTACTGTATTTAATTCACTTTGACTTGCACCTAATCAACAAGAACTCAGAGCATAATTAAAAAGTTAGAAGCATGTTGATAAAGGACACCAAAGTCTTCTGCTAAAAAATGTTACGTCATGACTCATCAATAGATACTTTTGATGAAAAAATAAAGGTCACGGGGCGAGATATTGTTTGCAATTCAAAAAGATGATGCAAATTAGCGAATCTATTCAGTAAAATGAAAACTGTGCTCTGTCATTTGACGGCGCTTAGGGGAGCTTTTCAATCAGCCCTCGTTTGGGGACTTTAAGTATTAAAGCAATCTCCTATTGCGTCACTTTATTAGTTTTTGCTTTATTTTGTTCTTTTGATGTTGGAAAGTAATCGAGCTTCTTTGTGTTTACAGTTTATTGATGCTAATTTTGCTTTCATAGTCGGAGAGACTCAAACCGGAGGTATATAATTTAGAAAATATCAGTAATGTAGTAGAGTACCAGATACATAGTAAAATGTTAGCATTACCCTCGGCTTGCACACATCATTAAGTTTTAAAAGAAAGTCGGAAACGTCTGAATCTCATTACCATGGCTCTACATTCTGTGGTGATATAAGCGGAATAGGAATGAGTTGAAGGATACGACATGAATGACAAAGTGGATGCAAATGTGAGCTTTGTCGGCGAGCAGCGAGTCGCAACCACCCGATCAAACGGCGGCGGAACGATCCGTAACCTCTAACCGACGCTCGGTATTTCTTTTCATGTAGTTTAATTGAAAGAAAGTTGTGACATTTGTTATTCACCATGTTTTACTTTCTAAAGTCTTCTTTCCTTACACGAGTTGAACATGCTTATGAAGGAAAGGCCACTTTCATCCCTTATTTAACAGTTTATGCACACACTCATACAAACAGACTAGAAGAAAGGAACAGAAAAATACGTATAGAGGTGATGCTTCCAGTGCCGGATTAAGAATACTTGATGCCCTAAGCAATCCACGCCTGTAGGCCCTCCTATCCACTAGTCGCCTCGTATTTTTTCAAAACAACAACGAGCGATTAGAAAGATTGGCGCGCATCTCTAGCTAGAGTGACTTTTGGGTGTTGTAATATCTTGCTGATAAACAGCCTTGCCTTTCATGTGCACTATGCTAGCAAATACTGTTTCGGTGCTGTTTCTACCTTATGGTGCCCCCCGAGACTTGATGCCCTAAGCAATTGCTTAATTTGCTTATGGGCTAATCCGGCACTGGATGCTTGCCTTTTACTCTTTCAAAGTGTCCTTTACTGTTTATTGGTACAGACGCCAGCACATCAAGCTACTACAATCTGTCAAATTTCTTTACCAGATTTTCAACTTTATCGCTAAATTATAAGGTTCAAAGTTGATTAGGAAAATTTGACAGTTTCGGGTAGCTTGATGTGCTGGCGTCTGTCTGTACATGAAAATATTTAGGCATCTCTTTTTTGACAGTCTCAAATGGTTATTATTTATTATTGCACAGGCAGACAGACTGTACCAAGAAATTCAAAGTTTTTTATTTTATTTTATAAAGTCTATTCATTTGGTGCTACGACGAGCTATGGCGTAGCACCTAAGGCAAATAACAAATCTACAGTACTTCATCATCATCATCATTTCAGCCGAAAGAGGTCCACTGCTGGACATAGGCCTCTCCCAAAAGGGGGAGGGTTTGCCATAATCGCCACGCTTGGCAGCGGGCTGGCGATCGCAGTATGGTATGGTGGTGGAATGCATAGAGAACGCTGCTGCCTATTCTCCGGTTAGACCCTTAGTCGCCTTTTACGACACCCACGGGAAGTAAGGGGTGGTGCTATTCTTCAAGTCCGGCACCACACAGACAATCTACACTTACACAGCTCTAATATAGATTAGATTAAGTATGAGTCTTAAGGCGAGTATTATGGGCACACTGGATGCAAAGATTTCTATTTCCATTTCTCGAAAAACATTTCCATAATTTAAAAAAAACCTTATTAGTGTTGATCTTATAAATTGTGTAGCAAGGCGCCGCTGTTAGTGTATTTGTAAAATTAACACCCGCATGGCAGTTTTTTTTTTAAAGCGGGAGTGTTGTTAATGAATGTCGTGTGTCAGAGCAAAAACTGGAATTCCGAAGGACCAATATAAATCACTCAGTTGTGTGTGTCGGGACCTTTAATTAATTATGTGAATTCCTGTCGCTGAACCCTGAATAAGTGTCGTTTAGTTCCAAGTTTCTTGACAGCAGAAGAAAAGGAAGGATATAACTTATAGGTACATCATTTTTAATGTAGAGTATCAGTATCGAGTATCACGATTTTCAGTGCAGCAGGTAAACAATATTGGGCATTGCATATTATCTTAAACCAATAGACACAGAAATTCGTCCAACATGTTTTTTATTTATTTATTTATTTATAATAAACACACCAACAGCACAGTCACTTACAATCTAAAATTAGCATTTCAGTAACCATGCAAATAACAGGTATTCATAACATCAAAATTAACAAATATATGAGACAAAGGAGAATAATAAAAAGTGCGTCTAGTAGATTATCTAGAACACTACAAAAACAAACCGATTAGAGCTACATAGAGATGCACTCTACACTCTGTCTAAATAGGGAACGTCTGTATGACGCAAAACTCATGGAGAAAATATCAATAGGAAAATCTGTCAAGTTGGACCTTTCATTGTATATTTGATTATTTCATTATATTTCTATTATTAATATTTATTTTAGAGAGTCACCATATAAGTTATATAATTATAATCACAAAATAACAAAATCATAAAATATTAGTGTTTTAGTAACAAAAATTGTACCTAAAATTATGTTAGTATGGTTAGAACCTATATGACCTGATGCCTATGGCTGTCCTTTCCACTGATTTTGGAAAGGACAGTCAAAACGGGTAGCAACAGCAATTAGGATGTTGTTCCTGCTGCTTCGTAGGCGGTGCAGCAAGGAGTTTGCTTTCTTGCGCATGATGGCTTGAAAGCCATCCGTACGCGGTTCAGCAAACATACCAGACGCGCTGCAGCCCCAACAGCACCCTAAAAGCGTTATTATACTGGCTGCGCAGGGCTCTCTAGTTTCACTGTGTATGGTGAACAGGCCACTTGAGTAAAAGGACTGGCAGAAAAGTGTTATTTTCACCTCGCTGGTGCAGCGTGCGAACCTGCGAGTGAGCATATTGCCTGTATACCTTCCCTTGTTTCTGAAACTCTTCTGCCAAGATCATATTTATAACTAAACAAAACACACCTGAAAGCCTAATCAAGCTTTGAATAAGATCACTACATTATTATAAAACAAAGTCCCCCCCCCCGCCGTTTTCACCAATGGACGGAGTAATTCATGAAGAAGGTTTAGGTGTATAATTAATTAGAGTTTTTCTGTAAATTAGCTGAAATATGACGATGATTGTTGAAGATGACAGAAAAAATCATGCCCACTGGGAGCTTTACCCACGTAAACCAATAGAGTTAGTTATATGAAAACAACGTAGGTATTACGCTATCCACACGGGCGAATGCTAGTGTTAAAAATATTTTTGAGTTTAAGTATCTACCCGCTACCTAGTCAGTACATTATGAACTCATCCAATATTAGTAAAAAAGATTACCGCAGTTAGTTTTCAATAAGGTCGTGCCCACCATTTCTTGATTACCAACTCATCAGGGTGATTATATAAATACACACTCATAATTAATAAAGGGAATGAACTAACAACTTCAAACTGTTTAGTGGCTCATCTATTCCTACTTATTTAGAGAAATCAATACTTAGTGTCAGTTCTGTGAACCGTCGTTTTTAAAAAGGTGGAATAAAATGTGCAACAATGTTTGAATGGCAATAAAACCTGAATAGAGCATATAGAACTTGTGGCAATTTTAGATGCATATTGTTATCTAGCGAAAAGTGTTAAGTTTCATAAATCCGAAAATGCTGTGGGCGTGAGCGTCGACGTCTGCGCACGCGCTGCCGGATGCGGAAGTCTGTAATTACGGCGCTATTTCGCAAAAATGTCTCAATCGACCCTCGACAGATGGCGCGCGACCCGAATTGTTCAAACATTCCCTGAATAGTTCAGCTGTTTGTGTGGCTGCGCACCGCCCATTCCTATTCTTCATTACAAGCCGGTGACATTCACTGTAACGGTAGCTACATGACCGCTCATTTATACGCAAAACTCCCTCTCTCTCAAACAACTAAAGGTAGGTAATTAAAAAAATGTGAACCGATAACAAACAGAAACTTTTACAAAACAAAAGGCCAAATTTATCAATATCACCTTTGTGCCATCCGTTAAATTAATAAACACGACAAATTCAGCGGTTATTGTGCACCTACTCGTACCTATATATCTAGCGATGTATTCAACACTTTTGTTTAGAGCTGGTCCGGTGCGAATAAAATATGAATAAAATAAATTATTGAATGTCTTTTTAATAAAGAGCTTATTGTTTTATCGGATAATGGAGGGCCCCATTGTGGCGCGGCGCCGCCCAGTTTCATTCCCGGGACAATGCACAAATAATAAATAGACGTATTTTGTTCGTATTTTCTGCGCTCGGTCGCTTCGCCGTTGTTCCTGTAATTGGTGACCAAAATAAATTAATTGAATTAGATCGCTCCAGAAGAGCTGACACGCCGGTACCGTAAAATGTTTCGACGTTTCATAATTAAAAGCTTTGCGAGTGAAGTCGTTTGTGTTAATTTAATAACGGCTTTGTTTTTCGTTTTATGTGTTGGGCAAATACTGGGATGGCTAGGTAGGTAAACAAGGGAACGTATTAAGACCATGTAGACGTAGAAGTTTTTTTTATGGATCACTAAATAAAGCTTCATTTCTAGAAACACTCATGTCATGCCTCAACAGTATTTCATAATTGAATTTCAGAGGAAAAATAACTATGATCCTAACTATCGTAATTCGTAATACAATTTAGGAAACACGATTACAAGTACCTAGTTGGATTAACTACATTTTCAGGAGCAGGAGTATATATTATCATACACATGAAAAGCACTTAGAATCCATCTGTAAAGTTATCTGTCAAGCTCAACTAAGCAGTCTACACAAATATTATAAAGAGGTAAAGTTTGTAAGTTTCAATGTAGGGGGAAATCTCAGGAAATACAGATCCGATTTCGAAAATTCTTTCAATGTCCGAAAGCTGCACTATAGCCGACTGCCATAGGGTATGTTCTGTAGTGATCTATAGAACAGTTGTCTATAACACGGGAGAATAACAAATACCATATTGGTCGATGTTTTCGCCGTGTTCCTGATTGCGAGTAAAAAAATTAAACCGCCTTACTGTGATATTTGGTTTTGTACCCCAATGGGTCGCGGTCAGAAGCCAGTTTATAATAAAATAGTTACCTTGTTCGTTTAAAATAAGATGGAGTTTATTATGAATGTCCAATACAATGACTCATGTAATTCCATGTAGTGATGTTGACTAACCATTCGATTAACTCGAGACATATTGATGTTAATTGATATGATTTAAATTGATAGCTGCAAACAACTTTATTATACGTACACCCACTGTTAATGTGAGTCTTTGTTATTAAATTATAATATTGTTTCTTGTTAAAAAGGATGAATAATGAACTGCATCTGGTTAGAATGTCATCTCTGAGAAATATTACTCATAGTTGTCTTCAAGCAAAATAACTAATATCACGCCTGTATTTTCCGAAAGGGTGGGCAGAGATGTTCCCTATAGTAAAGCCACATTTCGTCGGTTATGTTTAAGTCCAATGTAATAGTGCTTGTGTGTGTGTAGTGTGAGTCATCAACTGCCTATTCTTTTCCCAACTACGCTGGGGTCGGCTTCCAGTTTAACTGGATGCAGCTGAGTACCAGTATTTTACATGGAGCAACTGCCTATCTGACCTCCACAACCCAGTTACTGGGCAATACGATACTCCTTGGTATACTGGTTGGATACTGGTGGTCAGACTTTCGGGCTTCTGACTACCCGTAACGACTGTCAAAGATCCACGAATGACAGCCAGGACCGTGTGGGCTTAACGTGCTTTCCGAGACACGGAAGGTGTGTGCAGTGTGTGTGTGTGTAATGCGGTGTGATTCTTGTAGTGCTTCAGGTATGTTTGCGGACGCGCATAACTCACATTTACATGACTTCTATGCAATTATGCGGAATAAAACCACGTCAGTCTTGAAAGCTGTGCAGGGGAGTAGCAACAGCATCCTGAAAATGATAGCATATAGGTTGGACGCGGCTGTGTTCAATCGATTCATCAATCTGCATGTGCGAGGTGCGGGTTGATGAATCGACATTATTTTCCACTTTCATTTTTGTACCTACTAACATAGTTTTTAAGTTTTTTTTTTGTAACTAATATAAGGTTGGTTGTCTGATTTTTTTTTTTAATGCGCGTTTTTGCCTTCAAAATGGCAAAAAACCGGACTCCGGGACGCTTAAAGATTTCACAGAAGCATCTGGGTTTTGGCACTTTACCCGACCCGGCAATCGAATCTTGGACCTTATGCTCAGTGGTAACGCTTGCGTTCACTAAACCAAGGAATACCTCTACATAGTGTATTTTCTTTGCCTACCGTTGGTAGTGACCAAAGTGTTGGGTGTACCTATATACCTACCTACCTACTTATAACATCCTCATATGTGTGCTTACCCTACCAAGAACTACAGTCGTGACAATTACTTGATGCGATATAAGTAGGTGTAAACAAGACCACGTCATACTGTAGTAAACATTGTTAAAGTGATGGAACCTTCTTCAAGGAATGATGCCGTTGGAAGCATTTTCAAGCTCACCTGAAAAAGTTACTATAGTTAATCAGCCAACACAATACATATTCCGAAAGTACATAAAATAAGTATAATTTCACAAAATAGTCCATTATTGCAAAATTCCCAGTAGCATGTTTCGAGGTGTCAAATATTTCTAACATATAATTATAATACCATCTAGCGGCGAGTAGGGGAACTAACGAGAGCTTTGCCGAAAGCTTAGAAACGAGATACAGGTACTCTATAAGAAACGAATTTATTAAATAAATAAACTATTAAAACAGGAAAACAAGTGCAATTAATTTTTGTGATGTTTTTAACAGGTTATTATTTGAATAATTCAATAGTTTGCGGTTAGAAACAGAACTATTTCCACGACAGTTTGACAACGACCGGAACCGAAACTTTCTACCGTTCGCGAGGCCCTTTGTGTGGCGTACTTTCTTGTTTCTTTATAAACACGTAATTACCATTTAAAAAATTAAACGGTGGTAAGTAACAAAAGCCAGTAGCGGGAGTACAGTCGGGTTGAAAAGCGTAGGAAGTAATTAGGGCGCGGCAGATGGCGCGCGGGGCGTCTTGTCCGCGGCTGCAACCGCAACCGCCTCTGTCCTGACCGTCCACACACGAGAACAGGGCTCTACACATGCCTGTACTACGTGCTTTGACTGCCTTATGCGAAGAAGTATGAAATAATCGAAGTTAAATTGCAGAGTTATTAACATTTTTCTTATTGCTCATCCTGCCCCTTATGTGTATCTCAATTAAGTAATAGGCCTCAATAGGTACTTGTAGATACAAAACATAATGGTAACATTATAATCATCTAGGTAGCTACCTAATACAAAAAAAATACCAGTGCGTAAACTGTAACCAGCGTAGAATTATTCGTCGGTTATCAAAATAAAAATCTGCTTTTTCATAAAAAAAAGTGCAATACCTACGCGGTCAAAATATGAGGAATAACTTTTTTTACTACGCTACGCTACGTTAGGATCATAATGTTGAATTCATGGTTAAAGTTTGCAGAAGAAAATAAAATGAATAAGAACGTTCATACAGGAAAAATCGCAATATATAACATCCTCCTGAAAATCAATCGTTACCTAAAATTGGAAGTTTCGCAACAGAGAGCCATGTTTTAACAAGTGTAAACGTTTATATAAATGTATAGCAGTGTACAAACTGCTACAGTTTTACTTCAAATGATTCGTAGCTCGCGGTGCAGCTAACAGTTGCGTCACGAAACAGCCTAATTTTGTAATGAAGACATAAAGCTTAGAACTTAATGTTTGTTGCCTAACCACAAATGGCGGTCGTTTTCAAATAAAACTGTCTTGCGCTAATATTTTAAAGAATAACTTATTTTGCGGCTAAGTTTATAGAGTTTAAAAACTTTGGCATTATGCAAGCACAATGAGAATGACTCATAAAATAAAGGTGGCCTCTAAAGGTTAGTTGACATTTTTCCACAGGTAGTTGAATTAGTCAATAAAAACGTTACAGCAGTTTGAACATTTTTCATCTATCACTAGAATTTTAAATCATAATGTCAACTAACTTTAGGTTAGGTCTACAGTCTCTAGAGTATCAAAAAAAAAGGACTTTCTGAAAATATTCTTACCTAAGTAGGTACCAAATCATAGACTTACGAAATACAGCGACAGCGATGCTGAAGCTTTTACCTACATGTCGTAAATCTTGAATAAATAATCCAAGTAACGAAAACCGACAGATTTATTGACTTCGACAAACATGTTGCGAACTTCAAAGTGTTTGAACAAATCGACAAACATGCAAAAAGTTCAGTTGCAGTAAACAAACAGCCGTGGACTATACGAGCACAAACATGAGTCCCCCTGAGTGTTATACAAATAGTTATAGGTGCTATTGACTAAAGTCAGTTAGTTGGTCCGATATTTGTACTGCATGGTTTATACGAATTTAAACTTAATTTTTTTTTACTGGTTCAGAAATAATTAGGGGCAGAACGAGAAAATTTCAGTTTAGTTTTTAGGTTTTAAATCACATTATCAACCACCAAATCATAAAACATCCGTTTTGAAACTAAAATAAACAAGAAATAGGTAAATACTTAGTAGGTATTTTTGCGAATGTAATAATATGAGAACAAAGGTAACAGTTCACTAGGGTCTCTGTACTATGATGCGTCTGTAACGATGAAAAAAGTTAGGTAATCGAAAAAGCATCAAACTACTTACTTATAGCTTATAAACAGCATTTTTTGTCTAAGTATACCTACTTGTTTGCTCCTTTTTAGGGTTCCGTACCCAAAGGGTAAAAACGGGACCCTATTACTAAGACTTCGCTGTCTGTCCGTCTGTCCGTCTGTCCGTCTGTCCGTCTGTCCGTCTGTCTGTCTGTCTGTCACCAGGCTGTATCTCAAGAACCGCGATAGCTAGACAGTTGAAATTTTCACAAGTTATGTATATCTGTTGCCGCTATAACAAGAAATACTAAAAACAAAATAAAATAAATATTTAAGGGGGGCTCCCATACAACAAATGCGATTTTTTTGCCCTTTTTTGCTCGATATCAAAAATGGCAACAGGTAGGCACTTGAAATATTCACAAAATACTCAGTTGTATTTTAACTTTAATAATAAATAATAAAATTAAAATAAAATAAATATTTAAGGGGGGCTCCCATACAACAAGCGTGTTTTTTTCGGCGTTTTTGCCTTGTGGTACGGAACCCTTCGTGTGCGAGTCCGACTCGCACTTGGCCAGTTTTTTTTACTGTTTGTATTTTCTGTGCGGATCCCAAATAAAATATTTTTCTTTCTTTCCTTCATTATTTAATCAATAATTAATGTTACCGCCAATCGCCTGAACCACAGGATTATCTATTTAAGGCACAAATCATGGGTGAACTTGACGTAGATTTAAGAAAAACTGTATAAAAATTTAACGTTAGTCCTTATATTTTTGTTTTTTTTTTTTCATTAGCTCTACCCTTCGATCAATAATAGTAGGTACTGATTGAAGGCTCTACCTTAAATTTAATTTGTCTTTAATCACAAGGATACTGTTTATGTCATAAAACAAGCCTAATCCCTCTAAATAACAAACAACAATAGTTCAATACGTCTCACTAATGTGACAAAATGCCGAAAATGACCCTCATTATTGATGGGAACTAACAAACA
Organism: Mesoligia furuncula; assembly: GCA_916614155.1. Classification (NCBI taxonomy): domain Eukaryota; kingdom Metazoa; phylum Arthropoda; class Insecta; order Lepidoptera; family Noctuidae; genus Mesoligia; species Mesoligia furuncula. The sequence goes on along the minus strand of OU744803.1, from coordinate 11,495,021 downwards.
ATGTCACCCAAGCCCGCGAGCCAAGCAGCTGGTGACATACTACTCGCGACCGCCGCTCTGCCCATTCTCTATGCCTTTTTGACTTTGATTTATGGGGTTTTTATGCCCTATTCACCCGTCACGGTTACTTTAGATATTATTCCAATGTTACAAAACAGGAAAATGTAATTTAAACTTTTTAGTAAGACAGATAAAGTCCAATTTTAAACGTAGCGAAAGTACAAAGCGTAGCGATCCGCGAAACATTCACAGTTGCGCTTACGCAGAGTATCGCTACATCATCTCTTAATAGTAGGGGATGAAGAGAGGGTTTTTATTTCATTTTCACAGTAATTTGCTTTTGTTAGGGTACAATAATGTTATTGTGCAGTTCGATTTTAAAGCAAATATGTGTAAGTTTGGAGGGAGTGCCGGGGACACGGTTCACACCCTCTTTAATAGGTAAATACTAAATATAGGTAAATGTACTTTTGATTAATAAAATAAGCTTGCAGAAAGTGATCTTATTGAAAGCGTTCAACACAGTAGAGAAATGACAAAGAACAATTATCTAAAAGAAACTTTAACTAGCACTTTTGAATTTTATTCACTTAGGTACACTAGGTACCTATTTAAAAAGCTTTGCATGTTTAGTAGATTTTGGTTGGACCAAAATAATAGTTTTTGAAGCTTTTAAATGTAGGTACTCTAAATATGCCTAAAGACAAAGAAAAGTAAACATAGGTATCACACGGCACACCCCAGCTAGCCAGATCAGCTTTATCTTGTTTTTATCCTTTTCCAGAAAGAATCGCAATATATTTTTCTGCATTTCATATTAAATATCATTGACAATAGCATTCCAAGCTTTTTTTGCCGCACCGTTTTACTATAGCAATATAGGTACCGATCAATTTTATTTGCCTTCTTTTCGAAATTTCATTCAAGAATTCCACACAATACACAAACCAAACATTTATCGGCGACAAACGTTTCGAGACAAACATTCCCATTTATCATATCATAAAATCGTAAAACGAAGACTCACGACCCACGGAACATAATAAAACCGATTTGCAATTCTGTTGAGGATAGAAGTGAAAATGATAGCTGACAAAAGTCATTCGGAAGATTCGTGTAGCATTGTGCGGGGAGATGACAAAAGTGTAGCACGCTGCTTCGGTAGCCAACAATGCGGCGGCAACCGAGAGGGGCAATTTGTCAGCATCGACAATACCGCTCGACATATTGACCATTATTTATGGAGCTTTGTGAAATACGCTCACGGTTTTATTGCGGGAACGATTTTACATCGTGTATTACACGCGATGACGTTTCAAACACTTTGTTGCAACCGACTTGTTTGTCTGCAGCACTTATAAAATATGCCCATGCACTTTATTTGTGGAGCAAGAAAATGTTTCTAATTATTGTCACAAAAAAAATAGGAATTACGTACCTAATGAGTGGGTGTTGTTATTCGCCTCGGGTGATTATTATTAGGAATAAAAAGCAAAGCGAAATTAATTTCTACGGGGATGTTGGTTAGTGTTCTTTATTCGCGGGCAACAATCGTTGAGGCGGGCCTGTGCCGCCCCGGCCGCCCCCTCAGCTGCCGCTCTTTGTGCAACACGCGTCGTGCTGCTACCACAGCCTGAATTATCAGCATCCATTCAAAATGGTAACGGCTTTGATGCACGCTACTAACATTACAATCAGTTTTAATGTGGCCAAACGGTCCAATTGAATGGATTACCAAGGAAACTTAAGAAATGTCGTTGGAAAACGATAGGTAGGTACCTATTTAAGTATGGATTGTATATTTCCTCAAAATCTTACTAATTGCCTGCTGAATATACTTTTCATACATAAATACAAGCTTTCTTTTCATGAGAGTAGGCAGTAACTACAGAAGCGACCTGCTAAGATCGTTACGTACCTACTCCTCTAGCTTTATGTTTGCGTTCATACCTACATCTAAGAATACCATCGACGGTTAAGAATCAATAGTGTCTATCTCACAAAAGTCAACTTTACAGTAGATAAAAAAAACATTTCTTTGCTTCACAAAATAAGTTACTAGAAAGGTGAAAATTGATAAAAATAGTAAATAATTGCTGGAAAAAGATAGGTAAACTTAGATTGTATTCATATTCTTATATCCCAAGATACCTTGAGTTAGATATTTTTAAGGACTAAAGACGATTTTTAAGGTGAGATAGACCATATTGGCAGAAAAATTTACGCGTTCCTAACATAGGTGGTATTTCTATGGCAAATAATTTAGGAAATATTGTGAATTTTGAGATAGCAGCCCGAATAACCTATGCCAAATTAGACTTTAAATCCACTGATTTAAAAAAGTAGAAAATGTAAAAAATTGAGATAGACATTATTGATTCTTAACCGTCGCCATGTCACCTGGGTTATGATAAGCATCGCCAACACATTAACACTTTAAAGCAAATAAAACCCAACAATTTATTACAGTCCAGTGAACGAAACCACAAGCAAAAACTTTTCGACCATATTTTATTAACGGTAATTTGAATAATACGTTGCGGTGCTATGTCACCGCATCGATTGCGTGTCACGCATCAGTTAGGTTCCGCACCAACACAGACGGACGGATGGTGATGAATACAAATGTTGGATCCAATTGTAGGCGGATCACTCGACGTTTTTACACACTTTGTGAAAGAACAAATGGCATGTTTCGTCCACACCCACAAACAGAATGCAGTCATTAAATACTAATACGCTTTCATATTATTTTGCTAATTAATTATAAAATATCCACATTATCTTTCTTGTGAGAGCGAATTGAAGAGTCTACTGTCTATTTAGATGCGGCTCTCTTCCATACGTATTGCATGTTGAATATTGTATAACACTTCATTAATATTTAATTACTGCTTAAGAGTTGGCTAGTGAAGTATTGTTTTATAATAATAATACGTATGTTTAGGTTAAGGTATTTATGTATGGGCCTGCGTCGCCTGAAGTAAATAAATAAATAAATAAAATTATCATTATTCTGAACAAATTATCAACACACAAAAGAGTGAATAAGTAGTTGATTTAATTTCAGAGAATACGCCATCTAAAACAACTACCTTAATTAAAACAAGAAAAGCGCCATCTCGCGGTGAATAGCTGACCTTGCGCCATTCGACATCAAAGTTGCTGTATTCGAACTTTAACACGGATATATTTATTCTGAACTGTTTATTTTACATATTTCTGAATATTTCTATCAAATTTCAGTAACAAACATGACCTTTTTTGTAATTAATTCATTTTTCAGACTAAAAGCGACGAATGATAAGCAGGCTTAAGTAAGTAGGTGGCTATCTATGTCCTATGGTCTCAATGAAGTAAGTAAGTTACAAACTAATACGATAGGTAGGTAAAAATAATTCAAGTAAAATCTATAAATTATGGGCTTTATCTTTTTATTTTCGTGAAATTTCAGTTTTGCTGGGGTAGTTTTTGAGTTAGCTTCAATAATACGATTTTTTTCACTTTTAGTTTATATTGATGATGTTTTAAAAACTTCCTGTCACTGATATTTACATAGCAAGTAATAGGTATTTTATGAATTTGTGTGGGCTAGGTACCGCCAACTAAAAAGCAAAATAAAAAATTAAATTAAAAATTTTAAAAACCCCCGACACAAAAAAAATAATAAAATCAAATGTAAGTAATTGGAAAAGGATCAAATAATTTAAAAACCCCCAACTTAAAGAATCTAGGTAACGAGACTAAAACAGATAAATTCATATAGCAGTCGGGGGACCTCTTAGAATAGAAGGTGTTCCACAGAACGGTCCCCCGGCTTCCATATCAATTTATCTGTTTTAGTCTCGTTACCTAGATTCTTTAAGTTGGGGGTTTTTAAATTATTTGATCCTTTTCCAATTACTTACATTTGATTTTATTATTTTTTTTGTGTCGAGGGTTTTTAAAATTTTTAATTTAATTTTTTATTTCATGCTTTTTGTAGGGACTCCTTAATTTTTGCATTTCATTTCTTTTATTTTCTTGCGTTTTAAGATTCCGGTAATTTGGTGTTTAATCAGGTTTTTTATCTGTCAAAAAATAATTATTAATTTATAGTTGAAGAATACTTTTTAAGACTAAGCAGATTTTTTTGTTTTATTATATCCTTTTTCTAGTTCTTCCTTTAGTTATTCAACTTCCGTACTTACAAGTATTTCATAGCTATTAGATATGTATAGATATGTGTGTTAGGTATTTCAGATCTAGTTTATAAAATGGGACTGCGACACTACTTGATGTAGAAATACCTACGCTTTTTAAGTAGGATATTTCCTTTCGTAATAAAAATTGTCAAACTTAAACTACATTGTCGTAGGTATGTACCAGTCATCACTCCACTTTCCTCATCATTCTAGAGCCATTGATCAGACAAAAAAATATTTTCAAGTTTTTAGTTTTCATTTCGTTAGATAATATTCCTCATTCCCTTTCAATATAGTGTACATTATTCTACTTGTTAAGCCCTTGCATTTGATACCTATATTGAAGGAGTTGTGAAAAAAATATATAATTCGCCATTTTGTGGTGGCGGCCATCTTGAATTTGAAATTTGTAACAGCGTATAGTATTCTACTAGTCAAGCCCTTTCATTTGATACCCATATTGAGGAGTTGTGAAAAAAAAATGTAATTCGCCACTTTGTGGCGGCGGCCATCTTGGACCGATTTTCATCAAACGTAGCTAAGAACACTCCCGACTAATTCTCCTTTCAAACAAAAAAAACAAAATCGAAATCGGTTCATCCGTTCGGGAGCTACGATGCCACAGACAGACACACACACACACACACACACACACAGACACGTCAAACTTATAACACCCCGTCGTTTTTGCGTCGGGGGTTAAAAAAACATTTTTACAAAAAAAAACACTGATTTCCAAAAATAAAACACTACCAAGTGAAAAATAACTGTAATTTCGGAAGTCGGTGTCGTTGGTTCCGCATTTTAGTATTTTGACACCGACTTTGTAGTGTTTTATTTTTGGAAATCAGTTTTTTTTTTTGTAAAAAAAAAAACAAAAAGGTATTTGGATAATGTTTTCGAAAAGAGCTGTTACTTACTGTTACAAAGTTTAATTAAATTCATTTATAAATTGCATAAATATTAATTAATTTCCCATCGCTACTCTTATTAAAAATGTGAGAAATAGATTTTCTTCAGCCCGTTCACGTTTTGGTACTTTCCTACCAGTCCACAAAATTTCAAAACTGTTATATTATTATACTGTAAGTAAATTCAATACTCACGGAAATAAAATACTTCATACCTACTTAGGTAAGTACGTACTTACCTACCTAATTAGTTCTGCCAATATGTAGGTACATTTAAATTTTTATACTGATTTAATGAATTCGTAACTCTCGTAGTAAATCATTTTGCGATTTACGTTAAGTCATCATTCATCATCATTTCAGCCGAAAGACGTCCTCTGCTGGACATAGGCCTCCCCCAAGCACCTCCACTTCGACCGGTTCTGTACGTCTCGCATCTAACGGGTTCCTGCAGCCTTCCAACTCTACGTCTTCTCTTCTGCGTGCCCTGCCCACTGCCACTTAAGTTTGGCAATTCTTCGGGCTATGTCGGTTACCTTGGTTCTCCTGCGGATTCCTCATTTCTGATTCGATCACGCAGGGCAACTCCAAGAATAGCCCTCTCCATTGCCTTCATTGTCTCATTTGGGTGACTTTTAGCCTTCTAATAAGGCCCATTGTGAGTGACCACGTTTCAGTGGCATAATTGTGTCATCACTGGCAACACGCACTGGTCAAAGACTTTCATCTTGAGACACTGCGGTATGTGGAACTAAAAAATATTGCGTAGTTTCTCTCTCTCTTCTACTTGCCTTGTTGTTTATGAGCTGATTCAGAGCCATCCTAATCTCATACAGGCTGACGTCCGGGATGTCTTCGGTATAATGTCGGGTCAATCTAGCTCTTGGGTCGTTTGCCAGATTAGTAACGGGGTTACTTGTTAACGTGTATAACTGTCCATAGAACCTCTCGATCTCTCTCAACAGCTCAGGTTTGGCGGATAGGATCCTGCCATCATCGGTCTTCAGTTTCGTAAGCTGGCTCTGCCCAATAAACAGATCTCTTGCAAAGGCCTTTAAGCCTTTATTTCACTCTATCGCGTCCTTAACACAGTCTGTATTAAAGCGGCGAAGATCACTTTTCAAGGATTTAGAGTACCTTTTAATGAGCTGCCGGTAATTGAGCGCATCGTCTGAAGACTGCAGGATCATCTCGCGCCTCTCCTTCATGAGCCGTAAAGTAAGATCAGATAGCTCCTTTTTTAATTCATACGACGGGTCTTGAAGATTTTAGTCCCGACCGTATGGACAGTTTCTACGAACCCATCGTTATAATCGTCCACGGAGCTCCCTAGGCACTCGAAACGATTCTGAAGTTCGAGCTGAAAGCTTTAGGGGGTGGAGCGTAGACTTTATCAGTCGAGATCTTTCCAGCTTGATATTTAAGTTCAATGTGCCTCTTACACTTCCAGTTTTCATCGCGATGATCACAGAGGCATCATTGAATACTTGCTTCTTCGTCGACATAATGAAGTCAATTTCATTTTTAGTTGCACCATCCGGGCTCTGCCAGGTCTACTTTTTGTGCTCACGTTTTCTGAAGCAGGAATTCATCATAAATAGGCCTTCCTTCTCTATAAAACTGGCCAGTAGGTGGCCCCGGTGGTTCCGGCGTCCAACTCCAAATTGCCCCAATCTCAGCTCATCATCGTTTCGTTTGCCCAGTCTCGCGTTAAAGTCTCCCATGGCAACGGTAAAGTGAGTTTTAGAGCCATGCATGACTCTGGAAATATCCTCATACATGGTCTTCATCTCATCGTCGGGGCGGGACGAGGTCGGGGCGTAAACCTGTATGACCTTCAGCGAATACCTTGCGGATATTCTGAGTATAAGGACGCCACCCTGGTCGACACACTGTCGATCACACGTTGCTCACAAGGGACTTATGGACGATAAACCCGACACCACCTTGAGACTGCTGGCCGCCCTACTGGAAACAGAGCAAGTCTCCGGATTTGAGGATTATCGAGTCCTCCTCTTTACTCAATCGTAACTTGCTCAATTCTTCCTCGAGTTCGGTTATCTTCTCGTTGGTCCGGAGTGTACGCGTGTTGTATGTTGCCAGGTCCAGTTTTCGGTGATTGTGTGGATCTCTTCGCACCCCTTGCCAAAAATGGCATTAAAAAAAAGACAAGCATATTTCAACTCACTGTAGGTACGCACGAGGACATATCAAGCTGTACAAGCTATTAAACTAAGTGTATATAAGATACATTTCCAGTATAGGTAAGCTAACTTCTCATTGTACGAAAAGCCTGTAGGCGAGGTCAGCTAAAACTCGAAATGTGTAGCGCAATATGTCGTCGTGTGTACCTAGCAGTATGAGCATCAAACTATAGAAAGATTTAAACGGTTTTGCGAAAACAACAAAAAAGTAGATTATATTTTGACAGAAATAATTTTGAACTACTTACAAACAAAATACAAAAATCAATTTGGCAAAAAGTAGGTAGGTACCAATTGTTTTTACCGTCTAATATTTACAAAATTCGAGAGAGAGGCTATTGTGAACAGCTCTTTTTCTTTTCGAATCGATTTAAGCCCAGTAGGTGGCCACGTTGATTGCGGCATCAGTGGCATTATTTAGGTCATCCGAGGTGTAGGTGAGCGGGCACGCACTACGTGTTTGATGGGTCAGTAATCCTCCACTTCGACAAATTGTGTCTGCAGCGGCCTACTTGGGTACGATATAGAACAGCTCTGAAACAAGGTTTTTAAACTTATAGGTATTCTCCAAAACACGGTGAACTGGATTAGTAGGTGCGTCCTACGTCCTTCTATGAGGCAAGTAGATACATAATCTATTTTGAAAGAAATTAATTCACATTCGACTTGTTCTTCGTTCGTAATTAAGTCGTAACGAAATGTGCAACTATTAAGGTTTGATTTAAAATGTATCTAACTTAAATCTATCTGTCAAAGAAATATTTGTCAATTTGGATAATATAAGTAGCGTTTATTACCTACTGTGATCAACAAAAAAGCAGGTGTGTCTCCAAATTCATACAAACGTACAGCCTATCTACCCAAATTGGTGTCTACAAAACGACCGCTCCCGACATGATCATGAATGACCATTTCATTTCTCCAACTATGTTCATTATGATACAATCTTTGTCAAATTTGAGACAATTTGGAGTAATAAAATAAAGTTTTATGTCGCATTTACTTTGATGCGGTCTCTCGTAGCATGTAATTATCAGACAAAGGGACTGTACGGCGACCCGGGCGGGTCTGCCTCCTACCAAATGCGTTTTCTTTCATTAATGACTTTTTAAATTACGATAATTTGACAAAAAGACGGACTTATTAGACGAATGGCAGGTGTTATTAGTTTTATCCAAGGATCTTTTGTGTTTGTGCTTGTTCCTGATCCTGATCTATTCTACTATACCGTAGTCGCCAATAATTTCTCTGAATGACAGGGTTGTGGGTATTTAGGTACCTAGGTACTTTAGCAAAATTAAAAACATCCACCGGTTTGGCCGCGCTGACTCCTACAGTATTTTTAAGTAATATTTTCATTGCGCAATATGATTGAATCACACCCCATGTACTCAAACGATCAATTATTTACACTTACATAGTCGGCCCATAAGCTTCATACTCGTGAGTAAGACCAGCCAACAGTATAGTCGACGTGGATGAATTCTGGGGGCCTAAAAAGTCCACTTTGGCAGAATCATAAAAGGATAACATAATGGACATTTAAATGTTAAGTTAATCGTATCAAATCCCACTGGTGAAGCATTTTTCAGTTTTTTTTTCTGTGCTAAAATACCAATCAATCCAATTCAAATCCAATCGAATTCTCTTTGATTATACCTACGTAGTGCAGCGAAAAAAAGAAAAACACGGACTGTATCCGCCATATTATAATTCATAATGTTATCCTTTTATGATTCTCCAAAGTGGCCTTTTTAGGCCCCCTGGTCCAAAATCATATAATTTAGAATCATCATATCATCGATACGACGAAGGAGAAGAAGTACGTACCCATAGTAAAATATTGCGCAATACTGATCCTCCTTGGTTCACTGAAAATATTGTTAACTAGCTTCAGCTTTCTGACTGATCGACTCCTCTGTTCAAAAATGCCTGTAATTGGTTTCATTGCAATAAATGCTCATAATTTGAGTTAAAATACTAGGGCCATGGGGTCCGAGTGCCCACTTAGTATTTCGAGAAATCGCCAAGAGGTTGGTCGACTCTTCACGTGACCAGAGGGCTGGCCTATTTTTTGGCCAAAGAATCAGCATTGCCATACAACGTGGCAATGCTGCCAGCCTTTTTGGCACGTTTTCTGTTGCATCGCTCCCCTCCTTTTTATATACTTGTACATAGTTATTATTATTTTAAGATTTGTTTATTTGAAATAAATGCTTAGAGTTTAAATTATATTTAATTTGAATTTGTGCAATAAAATTTAAACTCGCTCCAGTCTTCAATACCATCTAACCCTGCATAATCAGCCTATAATGATCCCACTGCTGAGACAGAGGCCTTCTCTCTGTAAGAGGGAGTGAATCGTCGTGAAGGCAGTAATCCACAACACGGGCCCAGTGCGGGTTGGTAGATTATATCAGTTTTAATTTACATAGAGTAAGGTTGGGCAAGTCGTACGTTGCATAAGGGAAATCTATTGTAGTTTCCAGTGGCTTTCAACCAGCACTCATAAAAATATTAAAATCTTTTATCATAATAGCTTTTTAGCGTTTCACAAAACAGGCGGTGGTTACCTAATTCGTACCAGCTATAGATGCCGGCACGTAACTTGGCAAGAGTTTTTGTAGTGGGGGAAGTTTGCGCACGCACAATTTCATACATTTTTATATGCGCGAACTTCCCCCACTACGAAAATCTCTTGCCAAGTTACGTGCCGGTTGTTATACAGCCGTAGTCGTACTTAGAATAAGGACACCTTGGAGACGATACATGGGGCATACTGAAAGTTTCTGGATCTGGCCACTTACAATAAAAGAATGAAAAAATAATTATGGAATTCGAAAATGGAACTCTTTGGGAACGTGTTACTTTGTTTGAGTCAGAAAAAGTTCGCGAAAAGCGTCTTTGAAGCAATGTCCTCCTTCACCACGATTACGCATCCTCAATTCCTCACATCCGCTAAGGTAACAGAAGCCGCCAGAAGCAAAAGGAACCGATGACGCATCAGCCTTACAGCCAGGACCTCGCACCCTGCGACTTCTTTTCGTTTCCAAAAATTAAAGACAAACTTAGAGACACACGTTTTACGATCCCTGAATCGGCGGTGAATGCGTTACATGAAGCCATTGAAGAGGACCCTAAGGAAGACTGGTCCAACTGCTTTGTAAAGTGGTTTCAGCGAATGCAAAAATGCATTCATTGCGAGGGAATATACTTTGAAAAACAATAAATGTATCGTAAGTCTTTTATCAGAATCCAGAAACTTTCAGTATGCCCTAACCTAAGTATAAGTATTCAATTTAAAGAATAATATAAGTTTTCTTTAATTTCTGCTGTACTTGGGTCTTCCAAATTTTGCTCTGTTCTCGTGGTACGATTTAGGAATTTTCTGCAGGTATGAATTAGGGCCTTCAAAGTTTATAAAGAAAACCAAAGACTAACTTTAAAAAAACCATTTGGTTATGCTCAAATGTATGTCGGAATACTACGAAAATTGCCATGAACAATAATAATATCTTTATTTTCTACCTTACAGATGAGCAAGAAATTTTAATGAATATACTTAATAGGTACCTACTTAGTATAATCTTACTTTTTGGTTATTTTTCTTCTACGAAGTCCAGTCCAGAATTACCCAATTATTTCAGCAATAACTAAATAAATAATTTTTAACATCATTAGATGTCCGTTAATGATATTTTATAACCAGTAGAGCAGACATACCTACTTAGGGCTGATTTTACCAAAGTCAGATATATTTTATGCGTGTGGACTTGAATTAACGTCTGTCAGTTCTAGTATGGAACAACACAAAAATTGAAAATTTATTTTCAGGGTTTAATTCTAGGTATAAAAGTTTGGTGAAATTCGCCCTTAGCGGTATTACGACTTAGGTATGATACCTCGTCTAACGCAACCTTAGTTCATACAATTAATTGACTTCATATTTTATTCAGATCTGTACAAAGATTCCATGAATAGGTAATACGATTCATTAAAGAAAAGAAAATAATACCAATTTACTTACCTAATGACAAATCTATCATGATTGGAGTACCTATATAATATGAACTGAAGCTCAAAGCAACCAGCAATTTTCTTTGAAACTTTAATTCTATTGAACATCAGTGCAATTTTCTAAAACCCTTTGCGATCAAACTACTTCATTATTCTAAGAAACGCCGACGTCAATAGCTAAGTGTTTTGACAAAGAAATCGTTGCAAAAATTGCTTTACTTTTCTTTGTGATTTTCCTTTAGAAAATGTTATAGTACGACGGCCTCAATCGAGCCGACTCTTTTGTTAATGCGTTCCCGTTACAGTCCCACGGAAATACAGGTATCACTAGCAAAACTACTCTATAATCTCGCCGTAGCCTCCTATTATGCATAGAAAACAACAGTTGGTAGGACAATGAAAAAAAACACATAGCTACATGGAAAATCTAATGCTATTAGAGGCTTATTATGGCCAACATAGCTAGAAGTATTAAATGCAGGTAGTGTGAAAATTACCGTTTTTTCCACCGACACAATACCGGCCGCGGCGTAGTGTTGTGACAGTTGAAGTTGAATTTTAAAACAATAATAACAGACAATGGCTGTTGCTGTATTTATTCTGCAGCGTCTAACTACAGGTTAGGACAATGTCGTGGAAAAACGGAAAAATTACATTAAATATTTTAAGACTTAAACGACAGGCCTTCCTTTCACAACACTGCCATGATATCGATTGCTGACATATGGCAAATAATTTAATTTAATGTTTTGTGTTTCGGAGCAGTGCAGTGGTGGCCAGTGGTAGCGTCCCCGACTTACGAGTCGCAGGTCGTGGGTTCGAACCCAGGCAGGCTTATATTACTTTCTGTAATTTGTTTCAACACCACTGCTCTCAAAACGGTGAATAAAAACATCGTGAGAAAACCGGCATGTCCTAGAAGCAAAAATTCGAAGATATGTGACATCCACCAACCCCCAAATGACCCGCGTGGTGAATTACGGCCCATTCCCTCTCACAGAGAGGAGGCCGGTGTCCTAGTAATGGGGACTTTATAGGCTGATTATGTATGGTAATGTTAATTACTTACTATTGTATAAAATCAAGTTCTTCTAACTGAACAGACATCTATGCTGCTGCTTCTTTGTTTTCTAGCTAAAGCACTAGAAAGTGGTGAAGATTATGGACTGTCTTAGATAATTCTGACATTCAAAAAGTGCTGAATCTCAGCTTAGTTTGAATAAATGATTTTTGATTTTGATTCTTTATTAGAATGATAGGCACACTTCAAAATTGAATAGGTATCTACTGTGTCTATCGGTGCAACGAAGCAATCCTAAACGTGTGAAAAGTTTTATTATCTTTCAGGTGTTAAATCAATAACGGTTTTACCTACTTATGTATAGGCTGTATGGTATGTACCTACCTATATAGTTCTTGATACTTATGTGAATATCAGCCCATAGCAAGGCTTTGTTTAAAAGGTGATCATAGATTAGTCCGTAAATATAAGGTGGGCCACAAAATGAGGAACACAGAAAAGTTTTGGAGCCTCTCTCCAAGGGAACCCCAAGTATGTTCCGGGATTATTTATAGTTTAGGGCTAGACGGCTTTTAATATTTTTTAGGAAATTCTCAAATAACTTCAGACTTTTTTGGAACGAAGTTCTTTAACGTGCAGACGCTAGACGCCAGCAAATCAAGCTACTACAATCTGTCAAATTTCTTTAATAGATTTCCAACTTTATCGCTAAAGTATAAGGTTCAAAGTTGATTGGGAAAATTTGGCGGTTTCGGTTAGCTTGATGTGCTGGCGTCTGTACCTTGCGGGAGGAGTTGACTGGTAGAAATCATCACAAAACGAAAAAGCGATATGCCCTCTCCATGCGAGGGACTGCGTATCTAAGCATTACTAAAACTTAGCTCAAAGCACGATAAACGACCGAACGGTCGAAGGAACGAAAAGAATCCTATAGCAACTAAAATAAGGACGGACGTAGCTCTGAATAATTGCTCTGAATGCTCTGATTTAGCATATCAGCCCAACATAATATAATATCATAAAAACAACAAAAGTCTAAGTTAAAAATAATTAGTTATTTCCATAGAATATATTAGAAGAATACATTTCCATTAAAAACTTTTGGAAAACAGATGGCCTTTTTTTGGTGATATCTCAATCAAATCAAAATATTTTATTTCACATAAGCCCACATGGGCACTGAAACGCCAAAAGCTAACTGCACGCCCTGCGGTTGCAATTGGTCGTTTCCTATAGAGAAGAGCCGGAATGAATTGGCTTTTACAATGTTTTCAAATTACAGTGTTAACTGGTACCTATGGGAGGACAATGTATTCAATAGAAAGGCTTTTCAGGCACTAACAAACGCATTGGTAACTGTTCAACCTGCTTTTGAACACTGCTCGTACCTACGAATAATAATAGTCTCGTAGAATCATGCTTAGTGTGTATGACTAACTTCACGTGTTTTTCTTAGTAGGTACAGACGCCATCACGCCAGCACATCAAGCTACCTCATCATCATCATCATTTCAGCCGAATGACGTCCACTGCTGGACATAGGCCTCCCCCAAGAGGGGAGGTTTGCCATAATCGCCACGCTTGGCAGGCGGGTTGGCGATCGCAGTATAGTATGGTGGTGGAATGCATAGAGAACGCTGCTGCCCATTCTCCGGTACGACCCTTAGTCGCCTTTTACGACACCCTCGGGAAGTATGGGGTGGTGCTATTCTTTAAGTCCGGCACCACACAGACAAGTCCGGCACCACACAGACAGCTACCAATACATCAAACTACCTACCCGAAACTATCAAATTTTCCCAATCAACTTTGAACCTTATGCTTTAGCGATGAAGTTGAAAATATATTAAAGAAATTTGACAGATTGTAGTAGCTAGATGTGCTGGCTTCTGTACACTACTTATTTCTTTTATTCTATTTATTGGTGCACCAACCGAACATTTTTCTACAAAGTAAAATTCAATGAAAGAGTAGGTAGATACTACATTGACTACATATTTTTCCGTGAGAGTGCCCGCACTCCTAACGCAAACGTGGTATGTAATATCAACCTTAATTAAAGAGCAAGTCAAACCATCAGTAAGGTGAGCTACTCATTTGTAGTAGGCTACTAAGTATCTACTGTTAGATTACAAACTACAGACTAAGTAATAAGGCATGTAGGAAAGGTAAATTGGCGTCATAATGAAAGAACTTCTTTCATTGTCATTTTACGACTGTAAATGCGTCGTAAATTATGGATTATTCAGCGTATGTACTGGTGTGTCTAAATACCGATTGCAACAGTGCTTTTCTGTAACAATCTCAAAGTGAAATCTTAAGTGAAGTGAGCGTGGTGTGAGCTGTCAATAGAGTCAATTTGATCTCCAGCATCAGAAGGCCAATTCTCGTAATTTAAAACGGGGAATTTTTAACTGCACCTCTATTTAGAAATTTAAGCAAACAAAATTTCTCCACTAATAACCTACTGGATATCACATAAATGACTGTACTAATTAACTACACTATACACTAAACCAACATAATATACAATAGTAACACATTTGTAATGACAACTTAGGATGTAAGAGCGAGCGAAGCGAGCTCGGGACTTGGGGCACCCCGACTCGGACACGTTAGGTTCGAAGGGGATGACGGGGGCGAAAGTGAGCGAACGAGCCCCCTTCGTGTTAGGTTCCTTTAAACCCTGTAGACAGAAATAGGCGCCCCGCTAAGCTTTAAAGATCTAACAGTATAGTACCTATAATTGATTTATTTGAATAGCAAATTTAGTGTGCAATTCAGTATTTTTGGTGGTAATTTCGAATATTTTGATTGAAAAAAGGGGATTTACAGTTAAAGTATTAAATACCGCCCATTTAAAACGTTCAAAATTTCGTCGCAGTCTCATCTCAGCGACAAAAAAATGTCAAATTAGGTAGGGAAATTAGAGGTAGGTATTTTTGACAGATTGAGACTGAGATCAGACTGTGAACGTTTTTAAAATTACGAGAATTGCCCCTCAAGTAGAATACAAACCCAGTTCACCAAATTTTTCCGGTGACTTTTTTAAAGAATAGACCGCCAGATTCGAAAAACAAACACGTACCTACAAAGATTTATGATCCAGTATACCTTAAGTTTTCTCGTATTGTCTTTTCATTCACACCAAATTAGGTAGGTACGTGTTTTCGCAACTATTTTATATTTTAGCTTATTACATTTTTGTTTTGATGCAATTAAAAAAATATATTAATAAATTATTTTCCGTGTTAAAGCACTGGGCCAGCGAGGTGGATTACAACCCACTCCCTCTCATGGAGAGGAGGCCTCTGTTCCAGCAGGCTGATTATGCTATAGGTACGTGGTTAAAGTAACGAATTTTCATTTTTATTTCGCTTTAAAATGAACACCGGTATGTACCCTGAAAATTGCATAATTTTGCTATAGTATATAGATGGTCAGGTGTGTTCAGTCGCAGTGCCTGTAGCATCGAATCAATTTGCAACAGTATCTCGGCCCGCTGCCCGCTACGCTCGCCGCTCGTCTCGTAATCACTGTGATCGCGCGACCGACGCCGCGGGCCGCGATTATGTCATTAGGTGCAGCCTCACTATGTCCCGGATATCAAAGTCGATGAAAAGCCTAATAGGAATATCGCCGACAGCTATCGATCAACCAATTGTCTCCAATGATACGTTATAGTTTTGTAAAAGTTATTGTTGGTCAGCTCTACTTTTCTGTTTTTAAATAAAGGGTTAATGGGATAAGTATTTTTAAAATATTTGCAATTATGTAGGTACAGAAATATAAACCTCCAAACTTACTTTTAGTGATCAACCACAGAAATGAAAATACTTACTACTAATTAGGTCTATGCACAAAGAATTGATTTGACCTTTTGCGTAGAAGATTGTGAAACACTAAAATCTAGATAGATTCTTACTATCCCGCATACCGCAGGTAAGTAGACAGCAACTTATCTAATCATAGGTATTTCATCGTAGTTAATCGACAAAAGCTGCAAATCAGCCTTCTGTAAATCTTTAGAAACTAAACACAAATCTCAAATCGAACTTGGGAGGTTCATTAATGCGTATTTGGGCACAAATAAAATAGATAGACCACACACAAACTTATATGTAACCAGACAATATACGTGGGTTTCATAGCAAGAAATGTTGTGAGAATAAAGTAGATTGTGCGCATGTGGGCGTGTCCCGGCCGCCGATTGGACCGGCCCACGCCAATGCGTGTGCGCCGAACAGAAGCCGCCCGACATGCTCTTATTATGTGTTTCGTAAAGTAAATCCTTTATTACACACAATTTTATTTTATTTTCATTGGGATTTGTGAACATAGGTTTCCAATATCCCATTGCACAATCCAAGATCTACGGCAGTCGCTATTTCTGTAGCGATTACCTTCACATCTTGTAGTGACTCTATGTAGATGTAGGTACAAGAGACTTTTAAAACATAAATATGAGTATGACATGCGTGTGAGCAATCGTTTAAGAAATGTGACCTTAGGAATAAATAAGTGGTCTTTTCATCCAACCAAACCTGCCAGTCAGCTTCCTAAGAACGTTTAAACGTCTGATATTACCAATAATTGAAGACGTTGGATCATTAAGCCTGCCGGGGCTGGTTCTATGTTGATTACTCGTAGTTATCAAGAATTTGAGCATCGATCGACCTATTACAGAGGTACGAGGACTACGGGCGCTTCTTCGTAATAACCATGATGATACCTGAAATTATATGATTTGTGAGGAATTTTGTTGAAAATGGCGAAAACATTACAGAAAAGTACAGGGGTCGTAACAACGCGGGGCGGCGCACCGGCCCTGCGGCCCCGGGGCAACCGCTCCGCAGGCCGTATGCAAATTAAACGTAATCAAAATAATAATTTCGTATGAGGCAAGGAGAAACAGAACGGTACAAGAGAGTGGTCGAGCTCTCGCTCTAGCGCGCTCAACAGCAGTCGGCGAGAAAGGAAAAACACCTGCCGCCCCGACCACCGTCCATCGGAAATGCAAATAGCCAGCGCCCGATTCGCTTTTATTATTTTGTATTGTTTCAACTAAGGTAATTACACACGCGATATCGACTTAATGCGCGATATTACTGTAAGTGGAGTGAAATATTTCAGTAGTGATTATATGGTTAAGCAGGGCAGTCAAAACGTGATGAAGTCCGCTATAGGAACGATATAAGTAAATTGCTTTAATGGTGTTTCTAATAGCAATTGTATATATGAATTATGCACACTTCAGTCAATTATTCGTCATTTAGAAGACGTTAGTGTGCCCTATTAATGACGTTAACTGTTAAGTATTTCTGATTGTATCGGTATGAGAGTGACCAACATATTTTCCTCTATTTTCCATGCTTACTTTTGTTTCTAGAACTCTGCTACCATGCGTCATCCGAATAGACTTACCTATTTGTATTCTTTAAACCACTTTAACCTAGGTATAGGTATAGATATATCTTTTGCCGATTCAATGCTGTTGCGTTGGATTTGACGATCCATATGCCTATGACGTGTGGAGTCAAACTTTTATAAAAGAGCTTTTGTGTTGAACAATCTTGTACCAAACACGGGAACACCACCACCAGGGACTGAATTTTATACCAATATTTTAAGCCTAGACCTACCTACCGGGCTTAAAATATGAGTTATTCCGGTCTGATCCCCTGAACCCCCCCTCCACCCCCCACCTCGATCCCCTCCTGGATCGTCTTCTGTTTTAATCTTTGTCTTATCCACATTATGTAAATTAGTCGATCTAAATAGTAGATCTAAATAGTTGCTGCTGCTGTCATGCGCATTTATTAACAGCGAACATAAAGTCCAATCTATCAAGCTATATACTTCATGGCGTATCTCGCCCTAGGTAGATAATTCTCATTTAACACAGGCACTTTAAAGATAGGATAATTGAATCTGTTCGATGTCTCTATATACTTATACAGGTTGACGTAATAGTACCTACTAGAGCCAGATAATCAGCATACCTACATAATATATAGTCAGGTACCTGTAAAAGCGATAACCACTCACGATTCTAACGTGATAATAATGTATCCAAGGAACAAATTGGCGTCTACCATTTAAGGTACACATCGCTGCAGGCTTTTTAAGAAATAAGTTGGACCTAGGTTATTAAATTTAAAGGTTAAAGCAGAAAATACCTATACCGAATACCTATTAGTTAGACGCTTTTTATAAGGCTTACGATTTCGGTGGAAATTACTTACGCATACTCGTTCCATCATAGGCCTAATCAATCGCTTTCCATCAGGCGTGATCGAGATCAAGAGCAGGCCTAGCAATAAAAAAAATATTTATAAAAACTAAAAAGTAAGCAGCATCCTATGGAAACATCTCCTCTGATTAAGTACTCTATTTTCTGTCTGATAATAGAAATCCAGGAACCGAACAGTATCGCATCATGCTTGGCCGCCATCGATATTGAGACAAAGTAAGATTAGGCGGACTTTAAATACACGTTTGGATATATTTAGATTTTTTCGGAACAAAAAGGATATTATGGCTATTTGACATCATGCTATTCTGTCAGCTACAAAATGGGGCATTGGGCTTTAAGCAGCTCAATGATGATATTAATATGCTTCTCCCTAAAGGACGAGAAAGGAGATACCTAAGCGCGCAACTCGCGAGGTACTTACCTAGGTACCTACGCGGTAAACGTCATGCGAAACTTCACACACGGCGCTCAAGAACAAATCAATATGTACATAAATAATTGATTACTTTGCAACTTGCAAGAGATACTAAGTTTTACCTACTCAAATAACGTCAAAAGCTTTCGTTCAATGGAAATGTATTAACAAGTTCTCTAACCCCGTAGCTCGTTGCCACATTCCTGCTCATCGCAGAGACGAAAACACACAAAGCACAGGAGTATGGCCTGGCGGCACAGTTGTCAGAGCTACCGTTTAATTAAGGCCACGCTTGGCTAGCAGCGAGCCGGTGGTTAGAACTCGTCACGCCGCACGGCAATTGGACACGATTAAAAATAATTTTCATTTTTGATGTCATTTCGCTCGTTACCGCGGTCCCTGATGCGAATAATTCCTCTGTTATGAGGACCTCTATAACATTATACGTATCTACTAGCGGTACTGTAAACCGCACATTAATTTGATGCTATTTGCGTCAGGGATAATCACGCTGTTTGCGTATCATATGAAATGTAGTAAAAGTAGCACTTGCGTTGGTATTGGTTTGCCGCATGCGTATTTGTACTTCAAGTAAGTACCTATTGAAAGGATACATTTGATCAAAATTGCCGATCATTTCAACCGACGAAAATAATCAACGTTTCTACGAATCTTTGAGCGATATTTATATAGGAAGATAATGGTTATTCTCTCTTTTATGATAGACGATAATAAAAAACGTAGTCAGTCTTTAGTACCTATATCCCAGTGTCTTCCTTTTGAAAATTTTAAACTCTGTTTGAGTCAAAACCATATGATCTAAAACTCTCTTAAAACAACACAAACATCAATTTCGTACCTACAATGTTTAAGTAAACCGATCCAATGTTCCGTTGTTTCAAGTTTCAACGCATCTCTACTAGCAATTTTGCCTATGATGGTAAAAAACATATTATGGCCAAAACGATAATCCAAAACCATTTGGGTTCAATATATGAACCCTCAGTATATGGAAAATTTGTTTTTCACAGG
The DNA here is from genome assembly GCA_916614155.1 of Mesoligia furuncula. Lineage (NCBI taxonomy): Eukaryota > Metazoa > Arthropoda > Insecta > Lepidoptera > Noctuidae > Mesoligia > Mesoligia furuncula. The sequence goes on along the minus strand of OU744803.1, from coordinate 11,474,981 downwards.
GTTTTACTTGGTAATTTCAACGTTATTTTCCTGCTACGCCATACATCGTTATTTTTCCAAACTGACTCTTATGTCTTTCAGCATAATTATTACATAAAATATAGAATCTTTAGATTGCACTTATAATATATTTTTAAAATAGAAAATAGTTTTTACATATCTTTGCCCATATCTAAGTTAGGAAGCCTCTACGCCACCGTAGACCCTGCGTAGCACGGTCTACGAAACATTAATTATTATTTTAGGGCTGATTTTTCAATCAACTGATAACTTTATTGGAGGAATAATTTTGAAATTTTGACAGTTATTTCATACAAAAACTGTCAAACGTCAATTTAATTCCTCCAATAAAAGTTATCTGACGATGGAAAAATAAACTTATAATACGTAGAACTTATTATTTATAAAATAATTAATTTTATAAAAATACTTACGTGTTTCTAACATAGCGTTTTCAATAATGATTTTTGCAGAGAACAAAGACAAAATACTGATGTTTTTGGAAAAAATAAATATAACATGATCAAATAATTAATAGTTACTTTGATAAAACGATAAAGATAAAAAAAATCTGGCCTGGAAAAGAATCTGTAGGTAAACACAATACAGGTGCTGATACTTATTACTTAAACTTACCTATGTTATTAAAGTAAATAACAATGTTTATTAGTATTGAAGACAATATCACTCGACACCTTCCAAACAAAATTCGTCATCAGGGTCGTTTTCGAGGAGTTTACCTTGTGTTATTCACAAAGATGCACGTTTGTTGTATACTTAACATATGTAGTGCCTTGTAACACATGAGCACAATCGTGAGTAAGTATATACATACGAGCATAAGTAGCATTTACCGACACAAGGGCACTGGTTATTACGCAAATTACGGCAAATAATAGACCGGTGACAATTAGATGATTTTCTTGAATGAGTACCAATTGCTAGGTATCTTCCTTACCCTACATACAGGTGAACTGTACGTGTGTGAGAAACCATTATATTTTAGGCCTCTTCAATATTTATCACGGATGCATCAATATTAATGGTAAAAAAATATTTTTTTAACAGCTGAGGTAAAGTCGCGATTACAAGTCGTTGACAACTATCTTAAAATAATAGACACGAGTGAATAACGTCTTTGGTCTTGCTAACGCAATTATGTATTTTAATTAGAAACGTTTCAGCTGAATTGCACCCGCCGTGCTCATGGATAGATTTTATATTAGCTATTTCTATACAATTCTAGTGAAAACACATTTAATTAATCCAAAACTAGCCACATCGTGGTCCCTAACACATAGGAAAAAGTTAGGGTTCATGTAGGATTGTTTGTAGATACGCCGAATAGTGCATCCTGAAAATATTTGGGAGGTATCTGTTTTGTAAGAATTACCCTTTCGTTAATACCTACATTATTCTGGCGATGAAGTTAAGTATATTATTCATCATCATCCGCCTAGTAGCCTTTTCCCAACTATGTTGGGGTCGGCTTCTAGTCTAACCTAATGCAGCCGAATACCTACCAATATTTTACATGGAGCGACTGCATATCTGACCTCCACAACCCAGTTGCTGGGTACTACGATACCCCTTGGTAAGACTGGTTGTCAGACTTAAGGACTTCTGACGACTCGTAACGACTGTCAAAGATCCACGAATGACAGCCAGCCAGCGATGAAGTTTTAATATTCTTCTACAATAATTGTTGTGTGAGGAACAAGAATTCGAAGGGGAACTTTTCAGGTATCCTTTTTTAGCTAATCGTGAGACTCTTGGAAGAGCCAGTCTTTACAGCGCAGCGGTAAGTTATTTAGATACTTAGGTAAGTAATGGACGATGATTTAAAAAGATTCGAAGACATTACGGTAAAGCTTCTTTGTCATGACTCACGCCGATGTCAACTGTAGGTAACTAAAAACGAATAATAGGAGTATTGCGTTGTCAATAGAACATAGTTTACCAAAAGTAATACCTACATAACGATCGTAGGTAGTTGTACCCACCATAGGCCTGAATCCTCATTACCATACACGTTAATACCGAAACGATTCGAGTTCACGCTTTTACCAGCAGTCGGCATTACCGACGGTTCGGCGGCGGCGGCAGTGCGTTAGATGTGCGCAATTTGCCTCCATTTGCCATAATGACAGGCCGCGTCTGTGCTCATGGATGCTGCATAATGAGCCGATCCCGCCGATTGATCTGCGTTTCTATGCACCTACCTATAACTAGGCGTAGCGCGTAGGTAGCCTGCCAGCAACGAATGGTCTAACATTACTGTGTTGTAATTAGAAGTGATTGGAGCGATCTGCTAGGGATATCGGAGGCTGTAGGTAAATACGTAGGAGAGTGCCAGTTGAAGATGGAGCGTTGCGATTTAAGTAGATATCAGATATGTAGCAAGCTTCAGCTATTGATAGTGTTATTTTAAAGATTGGGAAACGTGAATAAATACCAGTCTACTTATTTTAAAAACGTAAATACACTGCATAGGTAATTAAGGAGTAGTTTACGATTGCTCTTCAAGAATATACTCTAAATGCATAGGAAAAACAAAATTTTATTTAAACATTTTTCAAGCAACCTTATTTTCACCTAACTCAATTTTAAAATGTAAAATGTGGGCATAGGCCAACATTTTAAGTAATATGATTAGGTAAGTACCTATTCAATGACAGAAAAGAGATCAAACTGACTATAACCATCATTGGTTAGACACAATAATACTCTCATTATTGATATCATTAACCGATAGTAATCAAACAACAACGGATACCTACATAATAAAACTCCTCTATTAAGGGTTGTTTGACCAAAACGGGCGCGGATTGGCAGCGCCGGCCGCCATCGAGGGTACCTACTGGAACGAATGAGTTACAAAAGCATATATTTTGAGCCCTAGAGCACACCTTATCATTTACCACATTACGTGGACAATGATTATAGTAATCTGCTCATGAGGGTACAATAGCGCTGCACTCGCTCGCCATGCCACCGCATGCGATATCACGCAAACAGGATGATTCAAATTAGGAGTTGCGATAATGTTGGATATCATTTATGTAAGAAATTTGTCACTGATATTAGATGTATTGAGTAGGAGATGATATGTAGGGATATCGTGTTATCCAGTTAATGGGTTGTGGAGGTCAGAGAGGCAGTCGCTCCATGTAAAATACTTACTAGTATTCAGCTGCATCCGGTTAGACTGGAAGCCGAACCCAACATAGTTGGGAAAAGGCTAGGTTGATTGATGGGTAGGAAATTGTGTTGAATGAATAAAGGAACATCACAACATTGATTTAATATGCCTAGTAATGTCTATTTTCCATAAGTATTTACACCTGTCCATTAGTTTTTGGCGTGATTGTCATGACCAGAAAGTAGACAGTCCAAGTCCTTTTATACACTGAAAGGAATAGGTATGCAGTAAATAAAAATGAAAAAACATTGATCTGAACTGCTTTAAACAGTTCCATATGAGCCTAACGTTTAAAACAGTATTTTTTTCTGATCCAAAAACAAGTAAAGCTTGAGGCAAAATGTTACCGTCATGACAGTAAACTTTAACGTTTTAAGTAGCTAAAAGGTCACAAAATTAACTGTTTTATTCATTTGGTGATATCGTTCAAACCATTGAAATTAACTTATATTATTACAGTAATGGTGGTTTTCCTTATTTTGTTTGTTTTTTTTTTCAGTAGACAGTATGTTCAATCATTAAAAGTTACTATTTTGTCTTTTACTGTTTTACAAACACTTCTTCTTACTGTATAAGGTCAGTAAGTCTTAATAAAATCGCTTTAATGTGGTGTAGTAAGAAATTATTTTTTTCAGTCTACGTTTTTACTCCTTCCTTGATCGATTTGTAAATTTTTGCCTTTACATAAAAACTCGATATTATCTTTACGTAATTTTAACGTTTCTTACTTATTTCAAAGACGCCTTCTATTATGTTTGGCTGGCCGCAACTGATTTTTACGAAGGTATCTAGCTCTCTTTTAGTTTAGTATAAACATCGTTTTATTACAAAACTGTCTGGCGTTTTGTCGAAAAAAAGAAACATCATGTATTACAATTGTATTAAATTTAATAGAAAATATGACCCTTTAACTGTTCCACATAATTAAGGAGTGCGCGACGGCACAAAAGACTCGATCGCTACATGTTGTTAACTCCGTTTTATTCCGTGGAATCGGTTGACAATGGCGCGCCCCAATACCCTTTCTTCGGCAATTTGGCGCGCAGCAGTCTCCGGAAGTTAGACCTGCACCCTGGAATTAGGGATCTTTAGGCTCTCCAGGACTCGTATTGTTGTACTAAGGACTCCGCCCCGCAAGAATTTTGACGCGAGAAGTCAGCACGTGTCACGTTTTGCTTTGATATTTCAATATTTTCTATAGTGAGGGAGAGTAAAAGGGGTCTTTAAGAATTGCCGTTACTTTTGGAGTAGGTAACGGGAGTTTTTTTTTTAAGAAAACCAATTTTGAAGGTAGGTACAATTCTTTATTGTGTCTAGGTAAGTAGGTACCTAGTCCAAACAGGCGAGCTATTCTGTAAAAATCTCACCGTGAAAACTTAGGTGAAGTGAGCGTGGAGTGAGCTGTCAATAGTGTCAATTCCTAGCAAAAACAAACTCACTTCACCTAAGTTTTCACGGTGAGATTTTTACAGAATCGACCGGCAGTAATGCTATTCTGTAAAAATCTCACCGTCAAAACCTAAATGAAGTGAGCTTATAGTGAGCTGTCAATAGTGTCAATCCCTAGCATCAGGTGGAATGACAGCCCACTTTAAGCTCACTTCGCCTAAGTTATCACGGTGATCTTTTTACAGATAAGCACCGCTGGTCCTTTCAAGACTCTTTGTCTCTCACTTATAGGTATTTGAAAAAAACATAGGCAGTAGGAGGGAACATGGAAATCGGTTGTCATGAAATGGACAAGTGTTACGGAGGAATAAGGAAAATGTCGTGAAGAATGTTTTGAGTATGAATGTCGATGGCTTTAAGAGTAGGGGAAGACCAAAGAAGCGATGGATAGACTGTGTGAATGATGAATGGTCAGAAAAGGTGTGATTATCGAGATGACGACTAATAGAGAAGTGTTGGGAGATGATTGAAACGGAGACTTAGCAAAATATTAATTTATTCAGGATAGCCGAGCGGTATACAAAATGGTCTATAGAGACGCGCGCGCACTCGGTCCCAGCTGTCGTCCGAATGGCGGCGGGGCTCGCGCCGCCTGTTCCCCCGCGCCCGCGCCGCCCGTTGCCCGCCGCGCCTCTGCCGCGGCCCCCGGTTCGCCGTGCGCGTGAACATCTTCCCAGCCTTGAAAGAGCTAACTTTCAACAGGTTCCTCAGGTTCTTCTTCACCCGGCAGCCGGACGAGGTAATGGATGGCTCGGCGGATTGTCCCTTTGGATGTGTAGATATCTACCACGCGGCAAGTATTGTCTGCGCCCAGGTGTAGACGTGTAATGCGGCCAAGCCGCCAGCGCTGCGGAGGCAGATTCTGGTCCTTTATTAATACCATATCCCCAATTCTAGGACCGATAGACCCAGTTTTCCATTTGGACCGCTGCTGGAGTTCCGCTATAAACTCTTGAGACCATCTCTTCCAGAAATCGAGGCGTAGTTTGCAGATGAGGTGGTACTTCGGTCTGGAGTCTTCCGCTGCAAAAGAGGGCACCGACGTCAGTGGCCGTCCGATAAGGAAGTGCCCGGGGGTCAAAGGGGTTAAATCTAAAGGATCAGAAGACAAAGGGGAGAGAGGGCGAGAATTCAGGATTGCCTCTATTTGTGTAAAAAGAGTTGACAACTCCTCAAAAGTAAGGGAAACATTGGCTGCTGTCCTTTTTAAGTGATATTTAGCTGCCTTTACGCCTGCCTCCCAGAGCCCACCAAAATGCGGTGAATAGGCCGGACTAAATTTAAATAAAATGCCTTCGTTAGTAGTGTAATCAATGACTGAGTCATGACTGGAGCGTAGCACCTTACCTAGTTCATTATTTGCCCCAACGAAGTTAGTGCCATTGTCACACCAAATTTCATAGGGCTTACCTCTGCGCGACACGAATCGACGCAAACATAAAATAAATGCTGCTGTAGTAAGATCACTCACCAGCTCTAGGTGAACCGCTCTGGTACTTAAGCACACAAATAGACAGAGGTAACATTTATTTATTCGATTACCTCTTCCCTTTTTACTAGAGATTTGAAACGGTCCTGCGAAGTCAGTACCAGTCGAGTGGAAAGGGAAAGTAGGCCTCATCCTAGCTAATGGTAAGTTGCCCATTATAGGCTGTATAGTCTTACCACGAAATCTAGTGCATACAATGCATTGTTTATTTACCTTACGCGCTAAGGCCCTCCCGCCTACAGGCCAGTACCTTTCTCTCACAGAAGATAATAATAATTGCGGACCTGCATGAAATAAACGTTGGTGTTCGTTTTGCATTAATAAAAGGGTAAGTCTATGTTTACAATCTAATATAATAGGATGTTTCTTGTTGTAATCAAAACTTGAATTGTCAAGACGGCCTCCTACTCTTAATAAACCTTCAGAGTCAAGAAACGGATTTAAATTAGATAATTTGGATTTCTTAGGTATTCCTAAACCTTTACTTAGAGATTTCAACTCTATATCAAACGATTCGTTTTGACATATTTTAAAGAGAATGGTATGTGATTTATTTATTTCGCTAGTTTGTAGTGAAACATATAATTTAGTTTTGTTCCTACAGTTATGTAAAAACCGCAATACATAAGCAAACACGCGACTTAATTGATTAAACTTGGAATAATTATTAAAATTAATGATAGAATTATGACTGTCGTGAGCCACCTTAGTTTGTACATGAACTTTTAGCTCAGGTAATTCTACTGACTTATGAGGTTGCTGTGGCCAAGCAGGTGATCCCTCCTTTAAGAAGGAGGGTCCTTCCCACCACAAGGGCTCAACCTGCAGACGCTGAGGATCTACACCTCTGGAAGCAAGATCTGCAGGGTTGAGGTGAGTGGGAACATGCCTCCACGTGAAGCCCTGTGCCAACTCATTAATCTCTATTACGCGATTGGCTACAAATGCCTTTAAAAGGTTTGGTTGTGCATTAATCCAGCCAAGTACTACTGTTGAGTCGGTCCACATTACCTTTTGTGTTATCTTATGACATCGAATGGACTGTATTACCTTTGTGGATAACCGAGCACCAAGTAGTGCACCACACAATTCAAGGCGAGGTATGGTCATGGCTTTCAGAGGTGCAACCCTCGCCTTCGCACACAACAATTTAACATTTACAGTATTTTCATTATCAATTGACCGTAGATAGACACAGGCTCCGTACGCTTCCTGGGAAGCATCAACGAAACAATGTAATTCAACTGACATGGGAAAATCACATAATGTATATCTAGGCAAATTTATTTTTGATAGACTATATAAATTCTCTGATATCTTTACCCACTTTTTTTCAATATGGGGTGGCACAGGATCATCCCAGCCTAACTTTTCATTCCATAGTAGCTGTAAATCATTTTAGCTTTAATTATGCATGCACATAGCAGACCTAACGGGTCGAATATTTTACATGTTTGTGATATAATAGTACGTTTAGTAAGTTTCCTATTCCTATCCATATCTACTGTAAAATGTAACGTGTCCGGTGTAGGTGACCAGTTTAGTCCTAAAACTGTGGAATGTTTACTCAGATCAAGAATTTTAGAAGTGGTCTCTGTTTGTAACACCTTGGGACAGTTTGTGCGTATTTTATGAAGAGGGAAACAAGCTGAAGATAAAACTTTAGTGACCTCATCATATATTTCTTTAATTTCTTTCTCTGACTGACATCCAGTATTTAAATCATCCATGTAAATATCATGTTCTAAAATATTAGAAATTAGGGGATTAGGACATTCGCGAGCTAACTGAACAAGGCTCCTAGTGCTCAAGAAAGGTGCAGATGCTGTCCCATAGGTGACAGTGTTTAGCTGCAAGACCTTTATAGGCTGAAAATCATCATCCCTCCACAAAATGAGTTGCAAATGTCTCTGAGATGGATCTATTTCTATTTGCCTGTACATTTTTTGTATATCTCCAGTTAGCACATACTTATAAGTTCTAAACCTTAATAAAATAGACAACAAATCATCTTGTACTACTGGACCTACATACTGAATGTCATTTAACGATTTCCCTGAAGTCGTTTTGGCAGAGGCATCAAAAACTACACGTAACTTTGTGGTTTCGCTTCTTTCTCTCAATACTGCATGATGTGGTAAATAATATCCAAATATAGGACGCTTAATCTCTTGCAAATGACCTAAGTTCCTATACTCCTCAATAAATGCAGTGTAACTTTGTTTGAGCTGTTTATTTTTATTTAATTTTTCCTCAAGGTTAAGGAAACGTTTTTTCGCTAAGAAATAAGAACTACCTAGTGCCTGTTCAGGAATCTCCTTGAATGGCATTTTAACAGAAAATCGACCATTTGGAAGACGCTTCATATTTTCTAAAAAATGTTGTTCACATAATTTGTCTTGGGGTGAAATGTTATTGACACTATTAATTTCTTCAACTTCCCAAAACTTTTGAAGGTTGTTATGAATTTCCTTTGTGAAACTACATGTCAAGTGACTAAGGCTACATTCTCCTAAACGGCCACTGACTAACCATCCAAACTGTGAATTTTGTAGGATAGGTTTACCTGCACCCAATGAAATACGCTTTGTCCCTACAACGTTCCAAAAAACATCCGCGCCTAGTAAAATGTCAATATTAGACGGATAGTGGAACTTTGGGTCTGCAAGCACGATATTTCTGGGTAAATTAAGTTCCTTAATATTAACAGGTGCGCTCGGTAACGTTCCTGTAATCTGTGGTACAATTAGACAATTTATATTCATATTGAAAGAGTTTAATCGCGATTTTATATTTACATTGCAGCGCTCGGATATATTAAAAGAAACATTATTAATACCTGAAATCCGTAAAGGTTCAGTAATTTTAATCGATAGTCCTAACTTTCTTTTTAGGTTTTCTGTCACAAAAGAAGATTGGCTGCCTGTGTCTAATAGCGCCCGAACAAGGTATGTCTGTTGAGTATTTCCATCTACTACTTCTACCATCGCGGTACACAATAGAACCTGGCTGACGGAGACGGCAGACAATGATACTGGTAATGGTTGAGTTGATGTAGAAGGTGTAGCGGTAGTCTGGTCTATGTCAGTACTATTATTATTTAGAGGTTTACTTACATGTAATAAACTGTTATGTTTTTTCTTACAAAACTTACATGAACTCTTCATACGACAACGAAATGAATTGTGACCCTCACGCAGACAATTTGAACACAATTTTAATTTAGATGCTTCTTTAAGCCTGTCTTGTACATTCATATTTTTGAATTTAGTACATTGGTGAACAAGATGACCCTGCTCACTACAAAATAAACACAAATATTCACTCAAGTTCTCAACCGAAGAAACAAGGGAATTAGATCTATCACGTTGTTTATTTTTCCAATTATTGGTTTGATTGGTTTTATTTAAATTTCCTTTATCATTTTTATGTAGTTGTGAAGTGACTGATGTAGTTTCTAAAATATCCGCACGACTACGTATAAAATTAAAAAAGTCATTTAGCGTTGGCAAGTCAGGTAAAATATTCCTATGTTCTTCCCACTTTACGCCCGTACTGGTATCTAACTTCCCAGTAATCATAAATATTAATAAAGTGTCCCACTGATCAGTAGGTTGCCCTAGAGTGTTGAGCGCTCTTAAATTTTTTGAAACAATGTCTACTACGTTACGTAATTCTTTAACCGATTCCTTAGTTAGGGTATCAATACTGCATAATGCTCTAAGGTGATTGTTAATGAGGATTTTCTTATTATTATATCTATCACAAAGTAACTCCCATGCTACAGTGTAATTCTCCGAGGTAAACTCTAATGACTTGATAACTTCAATGGCACCACCTTCTAGTGAGGATCTCAGATAGTGAAACTTATTGATGCCTGGTATTGATTCATTGCAATGAATTAAAGATTGAAAAGTGTCTCTAAATTCTAGCCATTTTAAATAAGAACCATTAAATGTAGGCAATTTTATCGTCGGCAATTTTATTGACTGTAGGCCATGTGATAGGCAACCTGAATGAGAACCCCTGTTACTACATGCGTCACCAAATTTTTGTTTTTCAGAGCCTCGTCTTTCTAGAATATCCTCAATAATCGACATAACTGAAATAAACTTTGTTTCTATCACATCTCTTAACGTGATTTGTTCATCCGTAGCGGATTCATCACAGCTGTCTTCAATTAATGTTTGAACTTCATTGAACTGTCTAAATAATTCTTGACTATTGTCCAAACGTCTACCTAACTCTTTTATAATTACGCCACTTAGAGCACTAATGTCTAGCTTTTGCTTTTCCTGTACATATTCGTTTAATTTTGTTAAACGCCCTCTAATATTACCGCGTTTCCTAATTAATTCACTTAATTCACTTTTGCACTCATCCTTATCCATGATCGGCATCTTCAAATATTCACAATAACCGAGCTTATACAAACAATGAAATAGATAATAAAATGTGCATCAAACCAAACAGTCGTTATAGGTATGTACGCTCCAGGCGCAGCTCGCAGCCACGCGGTGTCAAGGCAGGCACGCCGCACGGCAAGATGGCCGCTCTGCTGCTTATTTCGCGGCGGCCGCGGAGCCCCGGTAGCCACGCGGACTCACGCGGTGTCGTATGTAGACGGGAGCTGGGAGGCAGCACGCAGACGTAGCCGACGATTTTCTGAAATTGTTCGGCAAATCTATTTGAAGCACGGATGCAGTGCAAGGCTTTAAGCTGTGCAATTGGTGCACGAAACACGGATTCGGGATCTTATTACAGGAATGAAAACATCGCTGACGAAGAAATTAAAGTGGATAGGTAGATATTTATGCATAGGTAAACAGCGAATGCTATGGCACGATTACCAACATGCTGGACATGAATAGTCGCCTATTTACACTCAATTTTATTTTTATGAGTTATGCTAATAGGTATATCGTTATAGGTATTACCTATAGAATTTAAATGACCACAATGCGAATAAGCTAGCAGTCAGCTGCCCCTTTACACCAAAAGAAGCAGTGAACCCCTTACACACAAATAAAAGCGGAAATCGGGAACGGAAAATAGAATAGGAACGAGCTTACTTCCCTCGGATAGACCACCTGACGCGATGCCCGCTATATCCAGGTAGGTCTTCAAAATAGGTAGCAGTAGCCTCCTTGAGTTCCAGCAATTTCGCCACAGTTGCACGTGGCCGCGATGAGCGGCAAGGAGCGGCGCCGGCGCGGCGCGGCGTTTCGCACGCGGCCGGTTTGAACAATCGAGAACACGCCGCCGAGCCAAGGATTTCTTCGCTCCAACTTGCAGTTTCTTGTTGCACACGGTCGCCAAATGTTGGGAGATGATTGAAACGGAGACTTAGCAAAATATTAATTTATTCAGGATAGCCGAGCGGTATACAAAATGGTCTATAGAGACGCGCGCGCACTCGGTCCCAGCTGTCGTCCGAATGGCGGCGGGGCTCGCGCCGCCTGTTCCCCCGCGCCCGCGCCGCCCGTTGCCCGCCGCGCCTCTGCCGCGGCCCCCGGTTCGCCGTGCGCGTGAACAAGAAGTATGGAAGTAAAAAACATGTTGTGCCGACCCCAAATAAATTGGGATAAAAGCAGGAGAATGATGATAAATAAATATTAATTAACGAATAACTTATTTATTTTTCTATCCCCGAAAAGCGCCAAAATCCCGCCAAAATCGGGACGTCAGGCAACGTTGCTGCACAGTGAGCTGAAATAAGCTTTTGTTTGAAGCTTTTTTTTACGCCATTGTTTTACATTGTTCGCGTGATGATGATATGTTGTAGGGAATATAGCTGGTACCTAGGTACCTAAGATATTCATATAATAGTTGATCAATGGCACCAGATCACTTAAAGCGCATCATCGACTATCAATAAAACCAAATTATCTCGTTGGGTCCAGATGACCTTGTAACCATGAACTGCAACCACTGATTACCGAATTACCGGCTCCTCTCGCCTATACTTACTGCGGCGATTTAAATAATAAATATCTTATCTAAATAATACCCAAGCATTGTTTTACCCTCGACGATCATATACGTAATGACGTATATTAACTCGAATCACTAATAAAATTAGGCTGGCCGCGTAATTTGACTTAATTTTGCCAGAATCATGTCTGAATCAGACCCAAATTATTGATATATATTTTATTTTCAGAATGAAGAGCTAATAGGGAAATGATGATTCTGACTCATAGTCGCCAAGATGATGCGCAAAGTATGGAGAAGTTGTAGGTACTTGCGTTCTGATTTTTGAGTTGCTAGACTAAAATGACAGCTGCGTAGTAATAAACACATTACTTATAATGACACAGCTGTAATTTTGGTCAAGCAAATTAAAAATCAGAGTTTAGGTAGGTACCTACGTGTTTTCTGTTTTACCCAGAATTTAGCACTTAACAGTGAAAACATAGGTAGGTATTTGAAGATTGATAGTCAATAGAAAACTGGTGATAATAATTACTCTAGGTATGTGTAATAATAAACCATTTATTATCAGGTAACAAAGACCCATAGATACATACCTTAACCTAAGTAGACATAATATAGTAACAATTTTGTTAGTAAATAAAACTTAATAACTATGTTAGTATCACTTAACAACAAATGAGACTGTACAAAAAATATTCCTAACGATCACAAAAATGAAACAGCTGAGCATAAATAAGACCATTAGGTACTAGGACAAGTATCTAAATACCAGCGTAATGACCTAGGAACCAGCCCTAGCTAGCTGAAGCTAATGATGACTGTATGAGCGATGTTCACAGAGAGACTATTAATTAATCCGCCATATTACTTAATTGTCCCCCCCCCCGCTCCCGCACCCGCTACGCTCCACTCGCGCTCATAATTACACCAAAGTATTTCCGTTACTATAAGTAGGTACAATTTTTGCAATCATTAGTTGGTTTTTAGTGTCAGCTGTCAGCTACTGGACGACGAACTTTTCGCGGGTTGTATGTTTTGTTAGTATGTAAGTATGTAGGTATAGACTATAGAGGTATTGAAGAAATTACATAGATATCAGAAAGAAATTCAAATGTATGTAAGTAAGTATTTTAGTCTGTGTGGTATTGGAGTCTGTGTGGTGCCGGACTTAAAGAATACCACCACCCCTTACTTCCCGTGGGTATCGTAAAAGGCGACTAAGGATCGTATCGGAGAATGGGCAGCAGCGTTCTCTATGTATTCCACCGCCATACCATACTGCGATCGCCAACCCGCCTGCCAAGCGTGGCGATTATGGCAAACCCTCCCAAAATTGGGGGAGGCCTATGTCCAGCAGTGGACGTCTATCGGCTGAAACGACGACGACGACATAGATATCAGAAAGAAATTCAAATGTATGTAAGTAAGTATTTTACAACTTTTGAGTTTAATATGACGGAATCTCTGCACAATTTTCATCATGACGGATTGGCAGACTAGTTGTTTCTTCATTCAACATGAATGAAAAGGTGATATAACTTAGTTTAGGGAAAGACGAGTGACGGGATTTTAGTGTAGGTACTTTTTCTATTTCTGGGAACGTAGCACCTACAACTACATGCAAGGCTCAGAATCTCAACAGCAGTCGTTTCCTAAGATTAGTAGGTCCATAAAAATGGTTTTGGCATCATTTCTAAATACCTATAATTAGTATTTAGTACCTACAACAAATTACATAGACTACCACAGACTACCTACAGTATTGTCTGTCCTTCCCCTTTTTATCCATCCAAAGATCGTTTTTAGCGATAAGACCACCCATTGTGTCACCGTTTTCTATATTTATGTCTGTAATTTATATGGTGTACCTACATAATAAAGAGTATACGGTAACACTAGCTTTTTAGATAGTCTAGTTTGCAACAGCATCCTAATTGCGTAAAACATTACACACAAAAATCACATCAATCAGAATCTGAAACATTTTGAAGGATATTCCTAATCTATTGCTTCATAAGTTCGAAAAATTTGTCTGCTCAACAACGTAGGTAAACAACGCAATGAATGTTGTTGTAATTTCAAAATGAAAGCCATTCCTGCTGTTACTATGTTACGCAATTACCCCCCAGGTATTCTAAGAGTGCAAGAATTTCTGTTACCTATCCTGGGGGCACAGGAGTGCCCCCGCCAAGACGAGCCAAGCGAAGTGCAAGTGCTCTACCTACATTTTCTCGAAGCGCTTCGTCGTGTTTTTGGACTCTCATAACTTGGGTTTGGATTATACCAGATAAACAAAATTCTCAAGATATGATGTCAATAATGGAATTATTAAACATATTTCAATTGCCTAGCTCTTATACTTTAGATTTTATTGATGTCTAAAAAACCCCGATTTCGTCACTGATTCACTGATGATCATCAAAACTCTTAGGGTACCCTAAGAGTTCCTGTAATCCTAGAAAGCTGAAATTTGGATGTAAGCTAGTATTAGTACAAAAAAAAACTATAACTTGGAACTTTTACCCCCCAACCCCAGGGAAAATTGTATGAGACTTCCGCAAATTTTGATGCTAGAGGTCTGAAAATTGATAAAGGGACTCCTGTTATAAATAATAAAATAGATACATATTTCACGACTTTAGTAAATCAAACCCCAAAAAAAAAGAAGTTTTTTTTCATAAGCTACTTACAAAAAGAAATGAAATCCCACCAAAAACATTTTCATGTAAAATGTTGCCAAGACAAGACCATATGACTCACACTGTCAAAAAGTTATCAGATCTCATGTAGAGCCAAGCTTCTACGCGCCCCAACTCTACAAGCCCTAACTTCACAAACTCTACACCTTAGTCAAAATATGTGGCTTGGCCGTTTCACTACCATCACATGGGCGTACCTAAGGTGAAAAATTTATTCACTGTTCATTAGTTACTTTTCTGTTATTTATTAGTTCTTGTGGTAACGAAACGGCCAAGCCTCATATTTTGTCTAAGGTGTAGAGTTTGTGAAGTTAGGGCGTATAGAGTTAGAAGCTTGGCTCTACATGAGATCAGCTTTTTGACAGTGCGAGGTATGGTCACGTCTTGGCAACATTTTACATGAAAATGTTTTTGGTGGGGTTTAATATTGTGGAACAAAGGAAAATATTGGTAATACATAGGTATCTTTACTACCTATATAGGTACATACTTATTTTCTGTTCTTTTTAAATTTGTATTATGGTGTTTCAGTTACCTACGTTTTCCAATCCTATAAGTAGGTAGGTACCTGCGTGACATTTGCGAGTTGTCATAACACTTCCACAAACACCACTCATCGTGTTTATCTATACAAAAACCTAAATGAAATTGAAGTGTCTCTTTGTAATGACTGTAACCTAACTAGTAGGTACCTAACACTGCGTATCTAAGTAGGTAGAGTAGCCGTACTGTTATGTACCTAGGTTAAAATAGGAAGTTATTTTGAAAAGGTATTCCGTGCCGAGCGTCCGGTATATAATATCTACAAATTGAAAACTGTACGACTATTAAAATTTAATATCAACTGAGTAGATGGCTGTATTATTTTAGATTTCACATGTAAATGGCCGGGCGAGGCGTGCGGCGTGCGTGCCGCGGGCGGTGGGCGTGCGCCGATCTTTTGACCAATAGCAGACCAGCACCAAACTCACCGAATATTTTCCCTTTTTTCTGCGGCCAGTTACATTAATTGCTCATTTGCATATTTTGACCATTACTCGGAAAATACATGAGATAAATATGTTTTGGTAGAAAGTAGGTATGTCCCGACTTAATATGGATACAAGGCAAAACCACAATACGAATTGAATCAAATCATTTGGTAGGCAGTAGGTATGTACAATAGGTCTTACTTACCTAGAAACATTGCCTATTTATGTATCCAGTACCTACTATGGACCGTCTAGAATGGGCATTCTGGTTATTTCTTTTCCAAAATACCTATACAATCCACACTAGCTCAAGACAGAGAGGAGTGGAAAGGAGAAAGGGAGAGAACACAGGCTAAAAATAAACAATAATAATAATGTAATCAACGATTGAGGCTGGTAGGGCAGTATCACCATTTTCCTATAATTCACTCTATGTAGGCAACGTTACAAAGTACAAGGTTCTTTTGGCGTGTGGCCAAAATCGGAACTAACGCCACCATCTTATTTTGTCAATGCATTTTCTGTGTCAATTTCACAAAAATTACCAACAATGCCTCTTTGTCAATGTCATTCAGGCGCCAAAGTTCCATTGAGCACTCATTTGTGTTTGATATTTAATGTGCGAGTAGGAAGGTAAGAAAAGTAGGTAGACTAGTAAACAAGCTAGCGGATCACACTGATTGACTGCTTCGTTCTCCGTTGATCTAGTTATCCAGTGGCTAGCTTAAGGCGCGATCACACGTACCACAACCACAACACATGGATGGGCGCTAACTTGTATGAAAATGAATAGTTTATTCAAACGAACCACATTAGACCGTCAAAATCCGTGCGAGCAATACCTGCCACATCAAGGCAACGTTGCGTCGCAGCCATAATGCAACCAACCATGGGATCGCGCACTAGCGACCGGCTACATCCCAAAACACAACGATCTGTGTGTCAGCCAGAGCCGGATTAACCCACAAGCAAATTAAGCAATTGCGTAGGGCATCACGTCTCGGGGTAAGGCACCAAAAACCAGGGGGGTCTTGACCTTCAAAATCATTCAAGCTGTCGAGAGCCTGAATGATTTACTTAATTGTCTTACTACTTTAAAACTGTAGGTACCTACTTGAGCTACGGAGACCCCGATGGGCACATAAAAAAACATTGAGGTAGTCGTGGGGACTACCGACAGACGTGAAAACCTAAAACTATGAGTATGAAATAACAGTGTTATTTTTTAATTTTAAAATTAATTGTAGGTAATATCAAATGGGTAGTTCTTCGTTTGATTCTTCGACTTATCCATATGCCCAAAATTTAATTTCACTTTCAGCTCTGTAACAGATGTTCATATGAAAATAGGTAGGTATACCCCTTTGTGCTCACTAGTTCCTTTAGCAGTTCCTTTGAAGGAACTACTGAGAATTTTTGGATCATTAATTCCTTTGCAAAAGCTAAAGGAACTTCTGAGACTAGATAGTTCCTTTAGCAGTTCCTTTGAAGGAAAAAAAACATATATAATGCTGCCCGCTGCTGCCGCATGCTGGCCCATAGGTCCGGTCGATGTACCTACTAAATACAGCTCGTTAAATAAAAACCCCATTAAATGCTCCAAGTTCTATATTTAATCTATGCTAATATTTAAAATAATAATAATAATATGTACATTTATATGAAAAAAAAGTAAAATAATCATAGGGCATCAAAAAATTCGTCCACATCGCTGTCAACAGGAACAGTGCCCAAAAGGCTGGCAGCATTGCCACGTTGAATGGCAATGCTAATTCTTTGGCCAAGAAATAGGCCAGCCCTCTGGTCACGTGAAGAGTCGAAAAGTTCTATATTTAAATGATGATGCATGTCTAACAAATTTTAGATATGAGGAATTAATGAGTTTTCAAATTAATATAACGACGTGCAATAGACGTAGAAAAAGACGAGTTTATTCAATCCGTGCAGTTACATTAGTGGCTGGTAAAATATCTATTCCACATTTCTTGAAAAAAATTGCCTATCATGCAATTTTAATTTTAAAGAAGACTTTTTTAAAGAACACTTTAATTTTATTTTTGTATATTTGTTTGTTTGAGAACTGCATTTTTTTTAGTTTAGACATTAAATCTTTCACAATTAGCCCACTTTTTAGTTTATCCACTTACTTCACTATTTCATTTGTCTAACTCTTTTAAATTAGTCAATTTCTATTTTGATTCTTTTTCACATAAGGTTCGTTCTGGTTGCATTTATAATATCCAATATGCCCTAAAAAGAGTTATCTTTACTTCCTTAGTCGTCTTTTCAGCCGATAGACGTCCACTGCTGGACATAGGCCTCCCCCAATTTTGGGGGGGGTTTGCCGTGATCGCCACGCTTGGCAGGCGGGTTGGCGATCGCAGTATGGTATGATGGTGGAATAAATAGAGAACGCTGCTGCCCATTCTCCGGTAAGACCCTTAGTCGCCTTTTACTTCCTTAGTGCATCGAACGAACCTATGGGCCAGCATGCGGCAGCAGCGGGCAGCATTACCTATATAGGTATGTTTGTTTCCTTCAAAGGAACTGCTAACGGAACTATCTAGTCTCAGTAGTTCCTTTAGCTTTTGCAAATTGTCAGTAGTTCCTTCAAAGGAACTGCTAAAGGAACTAGTGAGCACAAAGGAAATTTTGTCGCTGCGATGTGGTGTGGTTGTGATAGGTACAGTCGGTGGCCAACATTATCTGACCCACTTGAGTGATAGCGAATTTGAACCTTATCGTGAACATTTGGAATACTCCGTGCAAGCATTTCGATAAATCATGTTGTTAGGCGATTTTAATCATTATATTGTTGTTGTTAAGGTTGAAAGGCTAATGAGTTTCAAGATTACTAAAAAAACCCAAGGCGAGGGTGGATGAATAAAAAAAAATATCGCGCATCACTAACATTTTAAAGGTGTCTACGGTTAATAGCTAAATTCCGTGATTCATTTTAATAGCTGGTTGTGATTGTGCGATAATGAACTTTATGAAAATATACGTTACGGTTCAAATTCTTTAGAATATTGCGTCTGTCATCACAACTAAGATCGAATTTCAAGACATATTACAGGAGTTGTGTTGGTCTCGTGGTCACTAAGGCAGCTCGATAATCATCGTTGTCTGCGTTCGAAACCAGGAAAAACCTAACAGATTTTTGTTAGCAATGTTTTGTTTTTTATTATTATCTATTTTTTTACTTTTTTTAACGAACGAAGTCGGGAAATATCTTTTTAAATGGGCAGTTTGTATAGAAATGAAACAAAATCATTGCAAGTAATAAAAATGTTTATTAATTCATTAAAATATACATAAGTAAGATAAAGTAAGTAAATGCTCTTAAATTAATACATTTTATAATATCATATCCAAACCTGACCATTTATAAACATTTAAAAAAAGTCATGCTAATGGTAATTGCTTGGAAGTGTGTTATCGAGAAAACATTGATGTCTATAGGTAAATGCGAGAAAATAATGAATTTGTGAAATGTTTTACAGATTTATAGCTAAGTATATGTAGTGAATCAACATGTTATTTAAATAGAAAAATGCATTTCCATTTATAACAATAACATCACCACAGAATCTTACATTTTAATGGTTTAGCATTCATTCAATTGAGCATTTACTTACATAGTGTGTTTCAAAATACTTATAAGTAGATTAGTTAGGAAGTGGCGCACCGTCTCCTATAACTTGCTGTAAGCGGCTACGCATACCGCTCACCATGTTCCAACACAAATCTTTTCCTCTCATGTCGATGACACGATCTCAGCCAAATCGTTTTATTTCGCCCTTCGGATGTGTCCCAATTTAAAACCATTTGACCCCATAGGTTTTCTATAGGGTTCAAATCGGGAGTTTTAGATGGCCAGTAAATAACAGTTACACCTTCTTGAGCAGCTAACCAATTCTTCACAATGCCTGCACGGTGGATGGAGCAGTTATCTTGCACGAAGTAAATATCTGTATTTGGATAGGCAATTCGCTCAGTCGGCAGCAGGATGTCACCATCCAGCCAGCAATGTTTTGTATAGTCATTAAGTTGCGACATGACGCTTTGATTACACCAAATTCATTAAAGGTCACAGCTCATTAAAGCCACCCGGCACCCACCCCGCACCGCCTCGCCTCCTGCGGCTAGTATTCTTTATATGGATTTGTATGGGTATGCGCTCATTACATCAACTCCGTAGCGTCACCGGATCGCCTCTGTCGTAAGCCCTCCACGCGCGGACGGCAGGTGGACCACTCGGTGACAACTCGCTGCTCGCATGCTTGCCTTGCGTTGACTGCGCATTGCCAACGCGCGGGTCCCGAGTGGACCGCGCGCTGCCCGCGAATGATTCTCGCGAGCTATTAAAAAAAAAACTACTTACAAAACTAGATCTCGTTCAAACCAATTTTCGGTGGAAGTTTACATGGTAATGTACATACATCATATATTTTTTTAGTTTTATCATTCCCTTATTTTAGAAGTTACAGGGGGGGGGGGGGCATATTTTACCACTTTGGAAGTGTCTCTCGCGCAAACTATTCAGTTTAGAAAAAAATGATATCAGAAACCTCAATATCATTTTTGAAAACCTATCCATAGATACTCCACAGGTATGGGTTTGATGAAAAAAAATTTTTTCATCAAACCCATACCATTTGTTTCAGTTCTAAGTATGGGGAACCCCCAAAATTCATTGTTTTTTTTTTTCTATTTTTGTGTGAAAATCTTAATGCGGTTCACAGAATACATCTACTTACCAAGTTTCAACAGTATAGTTCTTATAGTTTCGGAAAAAAGTGGCTGTGACATACGGACGGACAGACAGACAGGCAGACAGACAGACATGACGAATCTATAAGGGTTCCGTTTTTTGCCATTTGGCAACGGAACCCTAATAAACAATCGCCTCCTTTAGTCACGTCCCGGAGCTTTACTTTTAAACTTTTAAATCCATAGACAGACAGCGCACTGGCAAACCTTATTGGGTGACAAGCAGTGTTGCCAACTCAGTGGATTTTCCACTAGATGTGGTGGTTTAGACTTTCCTTTTAGCGAATAAATATTGGTTTTAGTGGCTAGTGGATTTTTCTAGAGGCTTTGATTGCTTCAGTTAGTGGTGGTAAGACATTCAACCACTAGATTACAAAAATACTCTAGTTAGGAAAGAACGTTTGAAAAAAGTGTATAATTTTTTTTGTTGTGTAGGCAACACAACAGAATTAAGGTAGTGATTTTCGGGGATTCCCCGAAATAGGTACCTAGTGTCTGTCTGATATAACATGTATATCCCCTAAAGTTGGGAAATATAAGTAACAAAAACAGATTCTCTGTAAAAAGTTACGCCAAGTATACGTTCAACATTTCCCAGAATATACAGGGTTATTGGTAAAACATTAACAACCTCTTAAGAGGTCATTGTACTCATCATTATGAACAACTTTTACTATGGGACCAATCCTGAAATCGCAATAAAAAAATCATCTGTTCCCTGCATTTTGACAAGTTATACGAACATAAATGTAGGGAACAGCTGATTTTTTTTTTCGCGATTTCAGGTTTGGTCCCATAGCAAAAGTTGTTCATAATGATGAGTACATACAATGACCTCTTAAGAGGTTGTTAATGTTTTACCAATAACCCTGTATACATGGTGTTTGAACGTGCACTTAGCACGAGATTGGTTCAGTTGGATTAGTGGTTTTCTGGTGATTTGAGAGAACGTTAAGTTTAGTGGTTTTCTAGTGGGTCACGAAGCCTCATTTGGTGGGTTTGTAAAAATAAAGTTGGCAACACTGGTGACAAGACATAAAATAATATGATTAGATGACATTGACATAAATTGCGTAGACGAATAGCAGAGCGAGTTTTAGATCGAAATGAAACTAAAATAATTTGATAATACTTTTACTGTAGATTTAAGTATTTGTACTATAACTTTTCAGTCGTCACAGGCAACTGTGAATCTGGTACATTTTATGAGAACGATACCTTGAAAGTTTCAATTATTTGTGGGCCCGTATTAAAACCTCCAAAGGTGAGTAATTAACTATTTTAATGTAATCAATGCATAAATATTCGATTCATTTTATTAATATGCTGGCTGAATAAGGTGACGCTATTTCAAATCGTTTTTTTCTGTGAAATTGACTAAGTAGGTATCTAATGGCATTCAAAAATGTTTTTCTTCATTCTCAGATGCAACTCACATCAGACCCAAGACGTGCTGATCGGGAACGTCGCTTCAAACCTCCGCCAGCAACATCAGCACCAGCTGAGGACCTCACTACAGATTACATGAATATCTTAGGTATGTTCAGCACATTCTTCTATATTATCTTTACACAGAGCCTTGACCTGGATTTTATTGTTAAACAAATACTACTGTTCTATTTTACAGGTATGGTTTTCTCTATGTGTGGTCTTATGATGCGTCTTAAATGGTGCGCTTGGACTGCCGTCTTCTGTTCCAGTATTAGTTTTGCCAATTCCAGAGTCTCAGATGATACTAAACAGGTTGGTGGGAAAATTATTATTTAGTGGTCAATTGCCAACAATAAACATACCGAATATAACAAAACAAATCATAACTGCTTACCTAATATATTAATTACATTAGACTTATTGTTGGCAATTGACAGCCAAATAATTATTTATTATAATATATAATTATTTATTTACGGTTTAAGATCATTTATTCTCATAAGAATTACAAAAATTCACTTACATGAGAATATTAAAACTAAACACTTAAAAATATAAAAAAGTTGGGGTATTACAAAAATTAGACATCGATTTTATAAATGTTTTGAGGGTAGATTACAAATCATTAGGACAAAATGTTCGTTCGATACATGTAAACAAGTATCCATGTAACATAGATAAACGTAACTGGATGTGGCTCGACACTATTGTAGGGAATGTGAATTTTTTACTATAAATTGTTTAAGTAGCTTTTTAAAAGTGGTTTTGGATTTAGATTCTTTGAGGTCTCTCGGTAACTTATTAAATATTTTAGATCCTTCATACACTATAGTTTTCCTTCCGTAGTTTGTGCGGGTTGGGTGTAGTTGTAAAAAGTCTTGTTCACGTCTCAGTTTCATTTTGTGTTTTTTTATATTTTTCGTGAAGGTTATATTTGTGTGTATATTTTTATTTAGTATTTTTCGAATTAGTATGCATGTGTTATATATGTATGTTTGACGTATATTCATTACTTTAATTTTTTTGTAAAGAGTTTCTGTTGGAGTAAGATAGTCATAGTTAAATAAAGTTTTTAGCAGTTTATTTTGAGCAGTTTGTAGTAGGTTCGTATGTGATTTGGCAGCCGTACCCCAAATTTCCACTAGGTAGTCAATATGCGGCTTAACAAGGGAGAAGTAGATTAAATAGCGAACTTGGCGTGGTAAGCAACGAACGATACCTCGTAGGGTCCCCATGAGTGATTGTATTTTTGATTTTATTTTTTGAATATGTGGAAGCCATGTCAATTTACTATCCAAAATTAGTCCTAAATATTTTTCTTGATCTACTTTGTTTATGGTTTGGTTATTTATTTTTAATGGTGTATAATTGCCGATTTTTTTGTTTTTTGCTGTAAATATCATGTAATTTGTTTGAGCTGTATTAATGGTGAGAAGATTTTGTTGAAACCACAGGTTGAGTAAGTCCAAATCGTTCTGTGCTTGCTTAACAATAGTATCGATTGAATGGCCGAAGTAGAACAAACATGTGTCATCTGCGTATAATGTCAGGTCAGCTTTCAGACCAATTTTGTGGACACTATTTATGTACAGTAGGAATAACAGGGGAGCCAAAATTGAGCCTTGGGGCACACCGTATGTAATAATTTTGGGATCACTGTGAGTGTCACCAATTTTGACTACTTGGTATCGGTTTGACAGGTAAGATTTAAAAATTTCAAGGGCAGGTCCTTGTATCCCGATTTCCATTAATTTTCTTAGCAACAATTCATGGCTGACTGTGTCGAATGCCTTTTTTAAATCAATAAAGACACCCATTGCCACCTTTTTTTTGTCAATATTAAGCTTTATGGTTGTCACCAGGTCTATTGTAGCTGAGAGTGTATTTGATTTCGGTCTAAAACCATATTGTTTTTCATATATGAAGTTTAGAGATATTAGGTACTTTTCGAGGCGATTGTATAAGACTCTCTCAAAAATTTTTGATAGTACGGGGAGAACTGAAATAGGACGATAGTTGCCCGGCTCTGATTTAACTCCGGATTTGTAAATTGGCGTAACTTTTGCAACCTTAAGACTATTTGGAAACGTTCCTGATTTCATACATTTGTTTATGCAACTAGTGAGTTCATCAAGAATTAGGTTTGAAACACATTTTAGTGATTTTGTAGTGATACCTTCTAAACCTGCGCTGGTATTGTTATTTAAATTATTAATTATTTTTAAGATTTCATCTGTTGTGGCAGGTTCCAGATCACTAAGGAAAGACGAGCTGGATCCAGATAAATTCGTTAGAGCATTACTTGATGGGTGATATTGTATGGGTATTTGATTAGCCAGTATCGAACCAACATTTGCAAAAAAATCATTAAAGCATTCACAGATGTCCTTTAAATCAGTAACAGTGCCATTTTGTGACTGAAGTTTTCGCGGGGCGGATTTTTCTGTGAATTTGTTGCAAGACAGGCTGTTTATCAGTTCCCACATTTTTAATGGCTGTTTCTTGCAGTTTTCAAAGGCTTTCAGGTAGTAACTTGATTTCGTTCGTTGCATAGATTCTGTTAGTTCGTTTCTTTTCTTTCTGAATGTGTCTTCCTTTTGCTTGTCATTTGGGTTTTTTTTGTGTTGATTCCATAGAATGTTTCTTTTGTTTATTTCACTAATGATTGATCTATTTATCCAGTCTTGTCGTGGTGGGTTTAGCGTTTTGTATTTTGTCTTTTTGCTTATTTCTATACTCTTTAATAGTTTTTCTTCCAGGGTTTCGAATATATAATCACTGTTTTCGTCGCGGAATTCTAGGATGGTCTTATAAAGCACTTCATAGTCAATACTGTTGTAGCTAATCTTCTTCAGAGGTTCTGGCTTATATCGTTTTAATTCTAAGTAGATTTGTTTATGGTCTGACATGGGTGTATCGATAATGGCTATGTGGAAATTATTCAGTTTAAGATTTGAGCAGATGTGGTCAATTATACTTTTGGATGTTGTTGATTCTCTTGTGCAGTGGTCTTCATCTATTTTGTTTAAAAAAGCATAGCCGTTTTCCTTAATCACTTCTTTATACATTTTTGTTGCACGTTCTGTATTTAATAGGTTGAAATTAAAGTCGCCGAAAACCACAGCCCGCTTGTTTTTATTTAGCTGTTGGGAATAGGTCTCTAAAAAGGCTTTGATGTTTGATTGTTCTGGTTTTCTGTATACTACACCTATATCCAGAGTATAGTTTTCGATGTGAATCCAAAGGTAGTGGTTGTAGTTTTGACAAGTTTCCTCAGTCTGACTATGTTTCAAGTTATTTTTCACAAATATTGAGACCCCACCGCCTCTCGAATCAGTTCTAAAGTTGTAATAATGTGTGTATCCTGGAATCTGATATCTTTTTCCTTCTTCATCTGATTTTATCCATGTTTCCGTAAGAACTACTGCGTGTAAGCATGATGGAAAAGCTTTTATCACACATTTTAATTCGTCAAATTTACCCGGTTTTACAATACTTCGCATGTTTGCGTACAGAAATTTAAAAGACTTGTTTGAGGTTACAATGCTGCTGTAGTTATCGACAACTTGATAGGATATTTTCTCGTTATTAAGATCAGTATGCTTATTTGTAGTAGGTGTTGAGGTTATTCGTTTTTTGATGGTACCACTACAATTTTTGGTATGCCGTTAATGTATTTTATTGTGAGAGTTTTATCTTCATTAACCTGTCGGCGACTAAGTTCATCTTTGAGATTTTTCAGGTATTTACGCTGTTTGGGTGTCTGATCAGAATATATTTTAATACTGTCCTGTTTTGAATTACTTTGATTACGCAGTATTGATTTAGCAATTTCCTGAGATTTCAAATATACTTTTATTGGACGAGTTTTGTTTGCATCATACTTTCCTAATCGCATGATCCTTTTTGGTTCGGGATAGTCCTTATCAATCGACTTAAGTACAATATCGACCTCTTTTTTGTCATTGTTTATGCGTTCTTCCTTGCTCGATAATGATGATTCTGGTATACCACTGATAATAATATTCTTGCTTCGGAATTCTCGTTCGTTAACTTCTGCAATGATGCTTTCTTGTGTTTCAGTAGGGAGAGAAACTTTAGGAGATTGTCTATCTAAATTTAGCAGTTGAACAGTCTGGTTAATCTCTTCAACTTTTTTTTCGGTTTTAATGTTGTCGTTCCGTAGCGATATTATATCCGACTTGATATTGCTTTGTTCAGCGGCAAGATTATCAGTAGTGGATTTAATACCGTCAATTCGTTCCTTAATCGTTGTAATATCTTCAGTGATTTTTTTTGTGAACTCGCTTTGTGTAGTCGTTAAGGTTTTTAGCATTGTCATCATTTCAGACATTTGTTTACGCATTTCACTTAATTCAGTTCGAATATGATCATTATCATCCAACTGTTTACGTTTATAATTGCGCTGGGTAACTTTCGAAGTATCCGAAAATTCAGGTTGAGAAACGCTTGATAACAAATTTGGTTGCGAGTCACTGCGTTCGATGCCGAGGCCACTTCCAGTTGGCGAGCGTATTGTACTCATGTTATCTATGTAAATATTACTCACTCAGTACGTGATGTGACTGTTGCGCTGTGACGTCTTGCGAATGCTTGTGCGAGGAGGTCAAAAAATAATGAGCCCGTCTCTTTCTTGCGGGGGCGAAGAGCTGCTCTCGCTCCGGTGAGCCGTCGACGATGGCAGTGTTCTCAGAATGGTAGCGTCGTAAACACTTATAGGCGACACAGTTTATTTTGACTCTTGTTACTAGTATAGTTTAGGTGCACTATGGACTACCTTAAGTTATGTATATCAGTGATGATTTTAGCGACACGTCTGCTTTGTAAGACGTCCCAACGTCAATCACTCATGTATTAATTATATTAGTTTTATTGTTGGCACTTTGGACCTGCAACCCTGCCAGTGTATCAGCCGAAAGTGCTGAGTTTAGGTAGAACATCAACACTATTCATAAACATTGCTTAAGCTAAGTAGTGATTAGCAACTGTTAACCATACATTTTTGATGTTTTAACGTCACAACTTAAATCATTGTTTATAAATAAATCCCTTGGTCTTAAAATCATACATTCACCCGAATACTAAAATTTTCATTCACCTTAACCTTTTGAGCGTCACAGTCATGTATAGATGACAAACCAAAATGTGCCCAGAACACCATGGTTCGACTGCATGACAGAATTTGACGCTGAGGACACGTTTTTTATTTTTTGACATGTGGCGGTCAAAGTTAATATATAATAACCATTAAGTATAGATACATAAATAATTATATATTATAGAACATAAGTTATAAGTTCTTTGCAAGCAATGTGACATAAGTTCTTTCATGCTTTCAGATCGTGAGCTCTTTCATGCTGTCGATATCTGCAGTCGTCATGTCATACCTACAAAATCCAGCACCAATGTCACCTCCATGGGCCGCCCTTACTACATAAATATTTATGTTATTTGAAGATTAATATATTTAATATACACAACTCCACAACTACCATTATTGTTATTCAATATATCAACTCTAGAAGAAGTGAAGAGACTACAGATCCCATAATTTTGTCAAGTTGTATCTTGTTCAGAAAGACGCAATGGGCACGGTGTTGGCCAGGTGAAATTTATACCGCTTGTGTTTGAATAGTTGGCTCAAAAGATAGTACATACTACATACATTACAATGGGTTGCCAACCATACTCTTACAGAGTAATGCTTGGCCGTTTCGTTACTACAAGAACAACTGGGTGTAATTTTAATCACCATTATCCTCTTAAGGGGTCATTGTGCTCATCATTATGAACAACTTTTACTATGGGGCAAAACTAAAATCGTAAAAAAAAAAACCGGCTGTTCCCTACATTTATGTTCGACTAACTCGTCAAAATGTAGGGAACAGCGGATTTTTTTTTTGCGATTTCAGGTTTGGACAGTAAAAGTTGTCATAATGATGAGTACAATGACCCCTTAAGAGGATAACGGTGATTCAAATTACACTCAGTATAACAGAAAAGTAATGAACAGTGAATAAATTTTTCACCTTACGCCCATGTGATGTTAGTTAGCGAAACAGCTAAGCCACATATTTTAACTAAGGTGTAGAGCTTGTGAAGTTAGAGCTTGTAGAGTTAGAACCTTGGCTCTACATGAGATCTGATAAACTTTGTGACAGTGTGAGCCATATGTGGTCTCGTCTTGGCAACATTTTACATGAAAATGTTTTTGGTGGGATTTCACATCTTTTTGTAAGTTGCTTATGAAAAAATTTTTCATCCTGAAATATGTATTTTATTATTTATAACAAGGAGTCCCTATATCAATTTTCAGACCTCTTGTGGAAGTCTGATACAAAAGGTAAAAGTTCTAAATTTTAGATTTTTTTTGTTGTTTGTGTACCAATACTAGCTTACATAAGTACCAAATTTCAGCTTTCTAAGACCTGAGTTTTGATGATTATTTATCTGTCGGTGACGTAATCGGGGTTTTTAGATATCAATATTTTTTTTTTTTTTATTTATGTAACAGAACACTTCTATCATTACAGGATATCCCAAAGCGATAGGGTGGTACTTTGCTTATACTTATTTTACAAATTGTAACACAAATGATATGCAGTAATTCTTGCGAATCCATTAAATGAACAGGAAAAAATGTTAATCATTTCAGCGACTTCAATAAGTGTACGTAATGGGCGAGTAACTGGCGCTTTTAAAATCAAAGTTAGTCCTGCCGCGCGGCACAACCAGTAGTTGCTGCCGTGTCCGCCTCAGCACGTAGTTGTCGGGCACATAAAATCTAAAGTAGGTATAAGAGCTATGCAATTGAAACTTGAAATGTTTATTAAGTTCACTATTGACATCATATTCCGAGAATTTTGTTTATCTGGTATAATCAAACCCAAGTTATGAGGGATGAGGGTTCAAAAAAACGACGAAGCGCTTCGAGAAAATGTAGGTAGTGCCCTTGCGCTTCGCTTCGCTCGTCTTGGCGGGGGCACTGCCGTAGCCCCAGATGGACTTTGAATTAAATCATTTTATACTTATCCTGCCACTTCAGCTTCAGTAGGTACCTACTTACTTATTTGCTGAGAAAAAGCTGTTTGAAAAATAACAATAGTTAATACGCTTTTTAGATGCCTACAATCCGACAATGGCACGGAATATTGTAACAACGAGTTCAAAAACTTCGTAAAAGAAAATGGCATAACCAGAAGATTATCTATAGGTACCTTACACACCGCATCAAAACGGAATTGCAGAAAGGAAAACAGAACATTACTGGAAAAAGCAAGGAGTCTAATGATTGAGTCTAACGCACCGGTATATATGTGGGGCGAAGCCATCTACACAGCAAACTACCTATCAAATAGACGTCCAAACAACAGCATTGGAAATGTAACACCATTTGAAAAATGGGTTGGCAGAAAACCATGCGTTGCGCACCTTAATAGATTTGGAGCAAAGGCATGTTCTTCTAAAAGGAAGACAAAACTGACCTGGAGTCTTCATTGGATACCTACTCTGAAATATCGAAGGCTTTCCGTATTTGGGTACCATCAACGCAAAAAGTGATTGTAACCAAAAATGTAAGTAAACATAATGCAGAAATTCTACTACGTCTTAAAAGAAGGAGATGTTAGTAAAAATAACAAAGATGAAATAAGAAAAGAAAAAGAATATGTCGAGATTGAGCTTCTAGAACCAAATATAAATAGAGAAATACAAGAAAGAGAAGAAGATTAGAAGACACTTGGTTTGAAGCAGAAATTCAAACAGGAACTAATAATAATACAATTTCTGAAGTAGATAAAACAGAAATGCAAACGAACTAATAATAATACACTTTCTGAAGAAGATGAAATTGTTTCTGCAAAAGAAGAACCAATGCCATCTCAGAGTGAAGTTACCAACGAGCGAACAGAAACCAGAGCTTTGCGTGATCATTCATTAATACGCAAGCCCATACGTTTTGATGATTTTGTTATGAACGCTGTGGCAGAGTTAGAAGACAACTATTGAGCCCAAAACATATAATGAAGCAATGTCATCGGAAAATAGAGAAAAATGGGAAGAAGCTATGCAAAGCGAGATGAATTTACTTCAGAAAAATAATACCTGGAAACTTGCCACTTTACCAAAAGGTAGAAAAGCTTTATCAAGCAAATGGTTATACAAAATAAAGAGAAACCCGGATGGAACCATAGACCGTTACAAGGCGAGACTAGTCATCAAAGGTTTCTATCAACGCGAAGATATTGACTATGATAAAACGTTTAGTCCAGTGGCACGACTTACAACTATCAGAGCAATACTGGGAATTGCAGCCAACGACAATCTGAATTTACAACAATTCGATGTCACAACTGCATTCCTAAACGGTACAGTGGAAGAAGAAATTTATATGGCACCACCGAATGGACCTTAATGTACCTAAAGGAAAAGTATGCCGACTTATGAGAAGCCTATATGGTTTAAAACAAGCACCTAGATGCTGGAATGAGTACATAGAATCAATAAGCTTAAAACAAACAGCCTACGCTAAAAAGGTCCTAAAACGATTTGGCATGGAAAACAGCAAACCAGTTACATCTCCTGCAATTAAGATGACAAAAATGGAAGAGACTGATGAAAATAAAGACATGAATTTTCCATATCGAAACTGTGTCGGAGCACTGGCTTACCTGATGGTTACAAGACCCGACATCTGTTATGCAGTGTCAGTCGCATCAAGACATTTAGAAAACCCTAGTAAGGAGGATATTGTGTCTGTAAAGCGAATTCTTCGCTTCCTTAATGAAACTCACGATAAAGGACTAACATTTTATCCAATGAGTAAATCCGAAGCAGATGACTTGATATGCTACTCAGATGTCGATCATGGAGGATATCCAGAGACTGGGCACTCTACCACAGGCATGGTTTGCCTTTATAGCGGTACTGCTATTGCCTGGAAGAGTCAGAAACAAACTTCAGTTGCTCTGTCAACAACAGAGGCCGAATTTGTAGCTGCAAGCGAAACAGCTCAAGAAATAGTGTGATTGAAAAAGCTTTTAGCAGATCTATCTAACTCAGCATCTTTAAGAGTTACATTATGCATTGATAGGTAATGAGTCTGCGGTGAAATTATCATACAATCCACCTTATGAGTTTCACCGTCGTACAAAACAGACTTTCTAAGACACTTCTACATTAGAGAATGTGTATCAAAAGGACAATTAGTGGTTAAGTAAGTTGCAGCACAGCAACTAGCAGATATGTTTACTAAACCTCTATAAGGACCTAGATTGAACGACCTATCTCATGGAATTGGTCTACGATCAAATTCTTAAAAGAAGTGTGGTTGTAAAGATGAAACCGTGTACCTACGAAATACAAACTTCTTGTATTATTTGTCTATAGGACTGATTACCATAGTAACGTTTAATTAAGAATTTCTGACATAAGAAATATAAAAAATTACGATTGTATTCAAGTGAATTTGTTTTAATAAATATTATTAGGAATAACTTCACAGTATGGCAAGCCGATCCTTTGGGTGAAGCAAGCTAAATACTTCGGTCTAAATAGGTGGTCCTAGACCACCATATTCTCACTTTCAGTGAGCACATAATGACGGCTCGTTCTAGCGCCTCTTTCGCTCTCAGTAGGCTCCTCTTCATACTGACCGCCCGCAGCAAATTGTCACTCAAGTGCAAATTGCGCCTCTACACGCTTAGCCTCACCATCTGCATAGAATGCAGACCCTCCAGAACCGTTTCCTCAGAAAGCCCCCTTCCGTGTCCGCAATGAGAGTCTACATTTAGATCTTAGAATGCCCACCGTCCAGCAGGTCTTGAAACGCCTCTCCAAGGATTTCTTTGATCCCTGATAGCAGCGGCCGCCCGATACACTCCCTCCCGCATAAGTAGGATTCGCTGACCGAGGCATACCCTTACCATCCCCGACGACGCCACGACCCTCCTACAGGAAAGTAGGTAGTAAGGCCACCAGTACTCTCAGAAAGTACAAGTCCCGACAGCCGTCCTTCCGTCCTCGCCGTCGAGGCCCGTCGCGATAGAGATGGGCGGTGGGTAAATACCCATCGGGTATTTACCGGGTAAATACCCAATTTGGGTATAAACAGGGTTTTTACCCGGTAAATACTCAAAAGCATGGGTATAAACTATAAACACTTTATGGAACGTAATAAAGTTTAGGTGAATTTTAGCCCGTTTTTTTTTAACACATCCATGTTATAAGTTCGGCTACTTTCATATGTTTTTCGTCTCAAAGCCTGATTAAATTGCTTTATTAACTGATAATAACTGTAATTTTAGCATAAATGTAAAATTTCTTTAACTGATTTGATGAAGTTTCTATATAGTAAATGACATATATAGGGTGACTGGTAATTAGTGAACGACACTTAAACACGTGATTGTAGTCATGAAAACAAACAACTTTTACTATGGGACCAAACCTGAAATCGCGAAAAAAAAATCTGCTGGTCAGTACATTTGTGTTCGCCTAACTGGTCAAAATGTACTGAACTTGGCTGATTTTCCTCTTTATATAATGTCCTTTCATTATATATTCATATATATTCAGGGATATAAAAAAGGAAATAAGGCATCTTTAATCTATAAATAAGTACGGTACCCGAAGGATGTAAATATTACATAAACATGAGCAAAACTGCGGGAAAAAGCTAGTTAGTCAAAAACTCATGAAAGTATAGAAATAAATGAACGCTGAAGTTGAAATATTTTTAACAGATAATAATGGCACGCACTTTTTACTGCCAGAGAATTTAAATTTAGACTAAGACCAGAAAATGATTTATATCCTTTTTTTTATAAAATGTTTTAGGTTTAACTTACACAATGCCATTTAAACAATTTAGTAATTAAAAAAATATCGATCTGTTAAATAGTAATTAATAACAGATTTTATTATTTTGGTATTGGTATCAAAACAATATTATCCATTTAGGTGATTTTTAGCCACCAAAACATATCTCGAGAATACTTAAATTCGATTTACAATAAAGAAAGTTTGTTAAAATACCAGTAGATAAGCGTTTCATGTGAACTTTTTAAAAATTAAATAACTTTCTTTGGTATATCTACTGTAGTTTAGTATATTTTCTAAGGTTTAACGTAAATTGTATTGCATTCAATTAAATATACATATATGAATACAATATAAATTATACTATGGTAAAAATCTTACCTTTGATTTTAGAAATATTCCCAAAACCAGTTTTATTCGTTAGCACCAGCAAAATTTTGTATCCTGATCCAAAATGAAACAGTATGAGATATCACTTCTACGTGCGCACTCTTTAGTAATTCAAAAACAAGTGGAAGTAGTAAGCATAATACGTATACGCGGAGAGAAGGCGAAGAAGCGGGAAGGGTTGATGTGCATATTTGTAAGGATTGAGGGACCGCTGGCCAGCTAAATGCGCCTACTGACGGACTTATTTTATCAATTAAAAGTCAACTTTAGAAACTTTAACGTAAGGTTGAAACGCCGCGAGCTGCACCACGCCAGTATTTTTTTTAATATTAATTTCAATCTTATACGCTAATGTAGTAGATTTTTAGTTAATAACAAAGTATCTTCATCGTCACTAGTTCTGAGCATATACGCGAGTTTGCCAGATTTTAATTCTTCATCTTACATACTCAAGAGTTTGATGATTCACGTTTATTTAATGTATTTTATCAATAAATATTTGTTACGACATGCTGTGATATTCAAATAGTCTTTAATTTAAAACTACTATAATCAAATGTAATATAAACCACCTAATATAATATGTAAAAAATACAGACGTACAATTTTTATATGATTTGTTAGTAGAAAACTATTCTTTGCTGACACCATTTACATTTCATGCATAAAACACATTTGATAAACATTTTTTATTGCTTAAAGTGTATAAAAGACTTAAAACAATAATGAAAAAGTAAATACCCACCATTTGGGTATTTACCCAGGTAAAAACCCTGCATTTGGGTATTTTGGGTATTTACCCGGTATTTACCGGGTAGAAACCCATCTCCGCGACGCCCCATACCATGTCCTCCCCGACCCTTGCTCGAGCCAGCCCCCGCCGCTGAGCCTGTAGTTTTAAATTCGTCCCTATATAATTCCGACCCAGCCTGTCCCTTGCTGCCCTTTCCTAGCGCCGCCCTAAGCCGAGGTCCGTACCCCACAGGGGGTGCCCTTAACGTGTAGTCGCTTTGTTTTTAAGTGTTTTAAGCCCCGACTGGAGGCTTTAATTTATTGAGGCATCCACAGGCAAGCCCGGTTAAGCAGACGACAACCTCATAGGTTGAAATTAACAAAAAAATTAAAAATCGACCGAGACGCGACGATCATTTGGGCGCGCAGAAGGAGCGGGAGGCGCGGAAATGTCCCTATTGAAGTAAACTTATTTACGTTCCATTAGATGTCAGGAAAGACTGTCGGACCTTGGAATCTTGTCCATAGAAAATAAAATTGCCCAAAAGCTAGAAAAGAAACACTTCAGTTTTTTTAATCTCAGTTATTGAGCAAAATATTAACACTTCAGTGTTTTAATCTCGGTTATTGAGCAAAATATTTGTTCAAAATTGCATTGTACTTCTGCTGCAATGTTGAACAATCATTTTGCACATTAACCGAGATTTAAAAAACTGAAGTGTTAATTGACTTTTGTTACTGACCGTACATATAGGGGCGCCACTTTAAGATTTTGCACCACTTAAAATTTTTCTAGGGCTGCCGCTGTCCGGAGTACAAGGAAAAAATCATAATGTGGGTAATCGCGGGTAGGAGGTGATCCAGAATAATAATGATCGTACCGCGGGTGATATTGTCATATCCCACCGCTTTCGATTTGAAGGAGAGAATGATCTTTCTGATCTCCCCCGGTTCAACTGGAGTGAAACTGAAAGAATTAGTATGAAGACGCGATAGACCAGAAATTAGAGACAGTTTGTTGCTTGGTTAGACGATCCATGGTAGAAACAGTGGAGAAATGCCGGTTGAGATCATCTAAGTCAATTGAACTATGAAGATCTAAATGTCGCGATTTGGTTCAGCATTGCGTATCATCTGATTACGTCTATTTCTTGCAGCCTTAAATGATTTCCAGTTTTCATCAGTACGATCCTTTTTAAATTTACGGAACGCGGGTTTCCTACGTCGCATTGCCATCTGTATACCTCTAGACATCCATGGTGCAGGTGGGCGTTTTAATTTAACCTTTTTGACGGGGGCATGGATGTTTTAAAAGTTGGATACAACTTAATTGAACATGGCAATCTTGTCGTCAACTGAAGTAGCTTCCGTCATAGGCTGTGGTCATAGGCTCCCAATCGACCACAGATGCATCTTCTTTGAGCCTCTCGACGTTCATACGCGCAAAACAACGCCTAGAACCTTGGGCTTAGGTTTGGGAGGTTTCAGGATATATGAAAGGAAAATCGTGTTGTGATGAGAAAAGCCAGGAGCATCATGTTGACCGTGGGAAGAAACGAGGGAAGGATTCGAGGTGAGGATCAGGTCGAGCTAGGTGTCTTCGCCAACAGTGTTGTGATGGTTTGGACTTAGTATATAGTTATCTGTGGTTTGAGCAGCAATACGTAGAGTCACTGACCTCTATAATACAAGTACGCTGGACTGCAGACTGTGGATGACAGATTGAAGCCATTTGATTTTCGCCATTTTGGCGCTGATAGCAATGTGAAGGGACCATAGAACTAATATTAGAGATGGGATATATCCTACGATAAAAAAAATACTTTTATGAATTTTATCGACCGTTATAACCACTGAGAGTAATTTATTACTTAAGAGAATAATATCGGATCACTCCCAGTTATTTTTATGCTTCATTTTTAAGTAATAGTGTAATTGCTCTACAAAAGTTGAGGGGCCGGCGGAGCATGCGTAGTTCATACAAACGTAATAGGTACCAAAATAATTTGTAAATCAAACATATTTTTAATGTAGTGTGCATTTATTCCGATTGGATTACAGAATATCTAGGTTCCCAAATATATATTTTGAATGGACACTGATTTAAAGACGAGTTATGAGAAAAATAAGTTTTCTATAGAAATTTGAAATTCACTCTCGTCTTTATATCAGAGTCCTTTCAAATATATATTTGGGAACCTAGATATTCTGTGATCTAATCGGAATAAATACACACTACCTTAAGAATATGTTTGAATTACAAATGATTTTGGTATTACGTTTGTATGAACTACGCATTAGCATGCGTAGTTCGCCGGCCCCCTATCTGAAAATT
Source organism: Mesoligia furuncula (assembly GCA_916614155.1). Taxonomy (NCBI): domain Eukaryota; kingdom Metazoa; phylum Arthropoda; class Insecta; order Lepidoptera; family Noctuidae; genus Mesoligia; species Mesoligia furuncula. The sequence goes on along the minus strand of OU744803.1, from coordinate 11,438,734 downwards.
CATTAGGGCGCGGTCAGATCGCACTCTATAAACTAGTGGATAGTGTCCTAGTAAGGTTATAGCGCATGACGGTCAGATCAGTGAGCTTTAAATATGAGGATAGGCTTAGAATTTCGCCTAAAAACTACTATGGTTGAGCTAATATCTCCTGGCTCAACTACACTAGTTTTACAATCTGAACTGGGGTCACATTAGTTCGCAATATGAACTAAAAACTATGTTGCCATTTCGCTCTAACCTAGTAAATCAAATGGCAGCTTTATTCTTCGTGACTTTGTGTTGTTTGTGTTGTCACTTTTGGTGTTCAATTTGGAAGAATTGAACCATGTAGGAAACAAAAAGCAACAAACAGCGTCCATACAAATTCAATCAAATTCACTCAAATTGAATGCCTAAAGTGAACCTTGTAACATTACCATGTAGTCATTACTAGCGGAAAGGAGAGGTATTCCATTTTCATTATTGCGTGCGTACTAATAGAAAAAGACACAAGAAATAACAAAGTCTAAGTCAAATAATTTATTTCAAATGAAATAGACAGTTTTGAACGTCATTATTTTATTTCAAATAGGTACATAGGCACTTTTGAACGTCAAACATACAATAAAATAGAATTGATTCTAGTCTTCCAAAAGGCCGTGTTCGTATGGAGAAGAGCGTAAGTGTAGAGTGTTGTAACGAAACAGTCCGCAATGAAATTGCTACAAAGATGATAATTGGATTTAGGACTCCAATTTTCCATTTTCATGTTTTTGAGCCCTGCTTAGTTGATTTGGTGGGAAATCTGAAATTAAGTATTTAATTAAAGTAAAACTGACTAAAGTATACAGTACATTGTAGATGACAAGTTTTATTTTGATGTTAGGTCTTTACTTCGGAAACAACTACACATTACATAGAATACTATGCTTCCGCTCGCGGCTTCGCCCGCGAGATATGTCGATAAAAACTATACTCTGCCAAATATTGAAATCCGTTCAGTGGTTTAGGCGTGAAAATGTAACATACAGACAGACGGAGTTACTTTCGAATTTACCTATAATATTAGTATGGATTTATCTGTTGAAATTAGAAACTAGTATTTGCTAATTTGTTTTAGGTAGGTAATCAAATTGCAGAAATTTCTGGCGACAGTAAATTTCTATTTGAAAGACGTAAATTTAAAATTATTATCTGTCTGAAGAAAACTATCGACACATTATCGACATGGAACATTTACAACCCTATTCAAATTATTGTATTCACTAAATGTGAAAACTGAGCCCTAATTACACTTAAATATGATGGGATATTAATGAAAACATTTATTCTAAATATAAGATAGTAATAAAAATGCTCACATAAGCAATCGAAACATTTATAGTCGTAAAATTCACTTACTTGTGAAAGGTTAATCCGCTGTCTTTTTGGCAGCGAGTTTTACAAAATCCGCATGCTTTCATAATAAAAATGTTCCAAATATCACGTAGTAAACACAAAATACACAAATAAACTAGTTTTTCACGATTTAGACCTATATCATCAGAGACGAAGTAAACAAATCAACGTCCATTTGAAAGAACGTGTCAATTTTAGTTCCTTGGGACTACGAACGGGACGCTTTCAATCGGCACAAAAAATAACTGTCATTTCGTAGAGTATCGTTAGTCCGCGTACTTGTATTATAGAGGTCAGTGCGTAGAGTAAAATGCCAGTTGGCTCTATCTTAATTTACTCGTGTACACCTGGTTTTATAATCTTTATTTTGTTATCTGTTTCAAACAAATGTCAAAGAAGTCAAATTTGCCGGACAGATTTTCTTACAAGTTGCACGTTTACGTTTTCTTTTCTCTTCTGAAACTAATAAATAACGTTCTAAAATAAAATTCTAAGGTAAATTTTGTTGTGTGATTTCATCTTAGATTCTTATCATCAGCAGGGTAAATACCGGTCAGGTAACAAAATTTTTTTTTCTGCTAGAGGTTATCTCGTTTCTAGCACAAAACTAAATAAACTATATATTATTGCAAATTCTTAACATTTGTCCACACCATCTTCTCTGCTTTATCACAATTTATTTGGGGCCGGCGCAGTTTGCACCATACTTCTATAATTTAAATTTTCAATAATTTGTTCTGCAAACAAATGAAATGTTCAAATAGTAATAGCCTAAATTGCCTATTTTTTTATTATTAGCTCCATAACCTACAACATCTGAAAAAACCTAAAAGTTGAGTTTAAAAAAAAGTTATAATACCTATTGCATCAAAACCTATGCTAAAAATTAAAGTCTTCAAGTATTCAACTTTTAAGTAGTCTCAACCTTAGTTATGTATTTAATTAGTGTATTCCGGACTGAATGTACAGAATTGTACCAATAATTAATAAGTTGTGAACATTTAAGTAGCAATTGGTTACCTCAACCAGCAATAATATTGTGTAAACATTTCTAATGAAACCTAAAAAAAATATAATAATAATAATAATTATGTTAAATAATGTTTGTCCCAATCTAAAATTTATTTACCATACACAATAACATTGATATATTATCATGCATCAATGTTGCTCTTGTAAGTAAGACCTCCATATAGTATAAACTATAAAGTACCCATCATGAGAAGCTATAAATTATGTAAACACACCTTCAGGGGTTTGTAACCTTTGGATCAAAGAAAGGAAACAGTTTTGTAATGATTTTTATTTTTATATAAGAATGTAATTATGTTAACACACACATCTAATTACTGTCATCATACAATTCTGAGTATTCTGCAGCATTGACAGCGTCAGCATGAACTTGTGCCTTAATGTTCATGTTCCATGAGTCAGAAGTGTTCCAGTACCACAAAACTTTAGACAACATTAGGCTTTATATCCCTAAAATGTAACCCAACGAAGTGAATTGCTCGTTAGTTTCGTATTACTTGTATGTTACTTTGAGTTGATTGAATTTGGGATCATTTGTTGTGGATTGATTGTCACTAAGTAAAAGTTCTTTATTTACAAAATTTATAGCTTCTCGTGACGGACGGTATAGTGTTATGTGAGCAAGATGCACAATATTAATCATACACAGTGGAAAATATTTAAAAAAAAATATACTGAAATCCCTCAAACTTTCATTGTGCAATCTTCAATACTAAGGATGCTTGTGGTCACAGAAAATTATTAAAAAATGACAGTAGAAACTTGTCCACACAGGTACATCTGGCTCACTCAGCCATACTTTTAATGACTTTGTAATACAGCAAATTATTTTGTGTAGTGCTGCATTACTATCAGCTGTCACTATTTTCTAATTGAAAACACTTTAACAATTTTATGTGAATTTTGGGAGAATCCTGTTAGAGCCCTGCTGAGTGTGTTCACAAATTATTTTAGTATGAAGGTACAATTTTATTACATCCTATTTATTTACCTATGGATATTCTGTTGTTAGTGTTATACTTAGTGGAGAATGGAATAGAAAAACATTACAAAAATGCCATGTAACATAGGAACTGGCTTGGCTTTAAATGGGCCGCCCATTGTATATTTTCAGTGTTCGATTACTTTTTTTTTGTTATGTATTTTTGTGGTGTACAATAAAGTCTATATTAATATAGACTTTAATGTGTAATGTTTTTCTATTCCATTCTCCCCTTTTGAGTATAACACTAACAACAGAATATAGTTAAGATTCAGAAGAAACATCCTTAAAGGTGCAAATGTATGTGTGTGTGTAGTTAAAGTGCAATTTTTTTTCAGCATGCCTCCTAAGAAAGTGGAAGAGCCTGAAAAAAAGCCATTAATTGGCAGAGTGGGCACAAACTTAAAAGTTGGCATTGTCGGTGTGCCTAATGTTGGAAAGTCAACATTCTTCAATGTATTGACGAAAAGCCAAGCAGCAGCTGAAAACTTCCCCTTTTGCACCATTGATCCCAATGAAAATAAGTATCTGAACATTTTTATATTATATAGATATTTCTCTTTATTAGACCATTTCATTGGTATTTATGAGGAACATTCATAGGTATTATAATTTAGTTGGAACTACAAAAGCTTATTAGCATTTATTGGAGGATTTGGCTGAGCTTATTAACACACACTATGTTCACTAAAATTAAAAGTCTTGATAAAATAGAGGAGTTAAAAGCTTCAAAAGCTTTAAGAATGGCATTCACCGTCATTACCCTGTGAAACGGACATTGTATAATGCCCATCTCATACATGATACACACCTCTGTCTAGCAAAAAATTTAAACGATTTTGGCAATTTTTTAAGCTGTTCATAAAAATACTTTTTTTTTATAAAAAACATTTTTTCTAGTTTGTTGAGCATCAACATAGTCTTCAGATTTAAAAGTTAAAAAGTTTCTAAAAGCCTATTAAATTCTCTTTGATTAAAAAAATGTATCAATTGTCAAACTCTGACAAATGACATGTGGTGGCATTTCAATTTTTATTTTATTCCACATTCTGATGAAAAATGATGGAATTCGAGAATTACAAAAGTAATTTGGATGTTGTAGACAAATATGACTTAAAAAGAATTAAAATCGGTACAGGTAAAGTATATAGCGGAAAGACGGAATATGTCAATCCACAAATAAAACCAGTTGAGCATACTAGTCCGCTGTTGGCGGCTGCAATACTCGGTTTGGACAACACAGGAGCTCCTATTCCAGAGAACACTACATTTTTGGACACCTGGACGGATATTGATGCTCAAGAAATACACCTGAGCACTAAGCCAACATGTTACATAATCTTGGGAAAAGAGGGTCCTGAAGCATTTAATCTTGGCGAAGCAATGGCGAAAAAGTACAAAGTTATTCATTTAAGCCCAAAAAATATATTGCTTGATGAAATATCACAACAAAGTAGTGCAGGGAGAACTTGGGATTTTAATATGAAATATAATAAAGTATGCTTATATAACATGATATTGACAATGTTGAAGATTAAATTAAATTCTGAAGTAGTTCAACATAGAGGATATGTAATATCAGGTCTTCCTTTAGTAACTTCTAATAGAAATCCTCTTTGCTACATAAATTCATTGCATGGTGAAGAAGCCTTTCTGTACATAGATGAAATGTTGTATGAAACAATACGTAACTTAAAGAAACAAAAACCACCTCATGGGTCAGGTCCTTCATCTACAAGTAGTGAAATGTTAGTGCAAGAAGAAGAAATAGAAGAAGAGCCTTTAGATATTCTGGACGAAGAAGCTCTTGAAGAAGAAGAAGATAAACCTGCTGAACTGCCGAATTTTTTGCTAGATACGTGTTCCAATGTTATAATCCACAAAAAACCTCGTTATGAATCAAAACTAGCTACATTTCTTTGTCAGCTTAATGAGTTATTCAATCTATGTCTTAAACCGGATATCATTATTCATATTACTTGTCCTGAATTGGACTTAGTAAAAATGAGAGGTAATAGCTACATAAATTATAAAACAGGCGTGTATACAAATAAACCATTTATTTCAAATTATATACCAGAACCAAGTTGGCCTCGTAAATGTTATTTCGATGACTATGAAGATCCGCATGCTTCTAATGTTTTTCACCCTAAATATAACTGTAGGCCCCCTTCAAATTATGAAGATAAAATAATTGAACAAATATGCAATTATAAAACTTACGTATATCCATATATAGAAAACAAATTAAAGGATTATGATCCAAAAATGGTAGTTGAATTAGACGGCCGAATTTCTTGCAGTGAAATGCTTCATAACGTTGCTGAAACATTAATTTTAATCCAAATTCAACCTGTAATTATACCGCAGCCGTTGTTTTTAGAAGAACGTCCAGAAGATATGGATGAATTTTGGGCCAACACTGTAGACGGATTAAATGTTATAAGTAGTGATATCGTTAATTTCAAATACTATCCCTCACCTTGGTTTAACAGATGTCCTGTTGAACTAACGCTCAGACGAACAGTGATAGGAAACCCAAAATATGCGGTTTTGTTCTTCAAACATGTATATCTTATGTCTTCACTTAATAATTTCATTGCGTTTCATAAAAACCCGCGCCCTTATTTGAAATTAAAATATTTAGAACCAATTTGTAGGGTTATAGTAACAGGAACGAAAAGTTCTGGGAAAACGATGATTTCTCAATGTTTGTCATGGATTTTTGATGCTCCCATATTAAATTTCAACACAATTTTAGAAACTGAAAAAGAAAAAAAGTATGCTCTAATTGCTCAAACTATTTTGTCTGAAATTATAGCCACTATAGAAGACGCTCGAATTCTATTATGGCAGAAAACAGAAACAAATAGAGAAACAAAATTAAGTGAATGGTGTAGCTCCGCTCTGAAACTATTAAAAGAATATGTACCTTTACTTATCACGAAAACGGAAATTGATGAAAAAAAAGCACAATATGAGCTTAAAAAACAACAACATGCAGATATTCTAGCTGAGAGAGAGAGACTAAAAAGAGAGAAAGAAGAACTACAAGGAGAAGATGAACTAAAAGGAGAAGGAGAACCAAAAGGAGAAGAAGAAGAACTAAAAGAAGAAGATATACCACCCTTTACTGAGATAGAAGTAACAGACATGGATCCAGGTCTTCTAAATCGATTCAACAATCTCAAGACGCAGCTGGCTTTTTTACCCATATTAGACATTATAGAGGAGTGCAAAAATGCTTGTGACAGCCAAAAAATTTCACAATATGCACCTATTGAACTGTTAACAGTTACAAAAAAGCCTTCAATACCTATTTTGGGTGATGCAGATGTAACAATAGCAATAACCCAGTATATTGAAACCAATGAATTACAAAAAGATCTTGAGCCTACCACCGAGGAAGTAATGACAGAGATGGTCAAATTAATTACTGCATTAGACACTCAACATCAAGAAGATACACAATCTAAAGAGTTATATGGAAAGTACATTATAGACGGTTTTCCTTCCGATCCAGAATATTTTGAGTATATTAGTGATTCTAAGTTAATTCCAGATTATACGATAGCTCTAATAGAAAATCGAGAAATTGATGAAGAACTTTATCAATACTATAGCAGTGCTGACAAAAATACTAGACGTTATGATGAAAAGATTGTATCGGTTAAAGATCCACTCATTCATACCAAATTGCAAGCTACGAAATCTTCACGCTTTCAATACGATACGATACAATACGACATACAAAAAATTTTAAATGATGCTATAAACGATACTCTTGATTTAATAACTATTACTGATACTAATACACAGGTATTCACCACGAAGAACGACCCTTTAGAAACAGATTTACAAACTCAATTTATCGCATCTTTTTCCGAAGCTATAGAAAGATATCGTGAAGAATGGGACAGTTTAAAACTAAAAATAGAGGAAAAATCTAAATCTTACATTGAAATTGAATTAGAAAATAAAAAAGATGTGGAACTTATTGAAGAAATATTACAAAAACTACGTCAATGCTATCGACCTAGAAGTGTCGAGCGTAGTGAGGATGAAGAACCTGAAATTGCGGATGAATATGAAGATGATTCAAGGGCCAAAAATCTTCTTAGCTACAACGATCCCCGATTTCTCTGTGAAACTAGTATTTATTGCCCTATTACTTATTATGATCATGACATTTTGTGGGAGGGGAATCCAGAGTTCTCATTGAAATACGACAACAAAGTCCATTACTTTTGTAAAGAAGAGTTTATAGAATTATTTCAAAAAGACTTCACCAAATATCAATTTTATAATATACCTTATAAAAAAATACCAAAATTGAAAATTTGCATAATAGGTAGCATTGGTAGTGGAGCAACCAGTTTATCCAAGCACATAGCAAAAGAGCTCGGATTGTTACATATCGATTTTGCAGAAGCTATCAACGAATATTTGGTGCCAAAACATTTCAAAAAGATTGGACGTCATTACGAAAATATGTTTGTTGACGGATCTATAGACGAAGAAGGTGTAGTGGAATTTCAAATGGATGAAGAAAACGATAATTTAATATCCGATATCTTAGGAAATGAAAAAGAATTGTCTCGAATGTTGAATGACTATTTTGAACGTGGAGCGCCTGTTTTATCAAAACTTATGCAAAAAGTGATCCTTAAAATTTGGTTCGATTCTATTTCGCCGGCAGGCTTTGTTCTAGATGGTTATCCGAAATTACCCAGTGACGTTGAAGACATGTTAGGATGTTATGCTATACCTGATATGGTGATACAATTAGAAAATAATGCGGAAACTGCTATTAGTCGAATTGCTCCCATAATGCTCAAGTCTTGGAAATTTCAACAGAATGAGGCTAAAAAGACAGCCTCAATGAGATTGGCTAATGAACGTAAAATATGGTTGCATTCTATTACAAAACAAATTGTTGCCAAACTAATAATCGAAGAATTGTACGAAAATGTATTTTTCTTGAAACCAGAACCCTTAACAATAAGTGATTCTGTTGAAAGCGTGATAATAGATGCGAATCCAGCAGGATCTGCAAATGTTGATCCAATCTTATTTAACACATATAATGAAATGGTGGAAGAATATCCGGAGCCTCAAGATACGAATGTATGGGAAAAAACTGAAGCGGCACGTGAAGGTATAGACGCTAGAATAGAAGGAATATTTGACACAGATGATGAGAATATCCAATCATTAAACGAAATTTTAACGGAAAACAGAATTAAAACTATATCAGTAGATGGTACAAAACCTTTCAACAAAGTAACAAGATATACTTTATCCAAATTAACAAACCTGAAAAATAGATGTGAATCATTTTTTGAGCAAACTTTTATTGTCAATACCGATGTTGCCGAAAGCTTACTTTTAAGAGGATTTTATTTTTTTAGCAAATTCTATCGTCTTTGTCCAGTATATATTTTTGAAAATCCGCAAGCTATTCAAAATTCTTACAAAATTTCCAGACATAGGAGAACACTTTTTCCCGTAGTTCATAGATCGTTCATATATTTCATTAGTAGTGCAGAGAATGTAACTAAGTTTAGAACTAATCCACTGAAATATATTACTTGTGACAATATTAAATCGTATTTTGAGTATCCTTTGAGGATTGGTGTTATAGGAGCACCTAAATCGGGGCAGAGCACACTGGCTGCTAGATTGGCTAAGCAATATGGATTATTATGTATATCAGGAGGAAGCGCTGTGCGAAGCGTATTAAAAAACCTGCATTGGACAAAACTGGCTGTCGAAATGACAAAGTGTCTTGAAGCAGGAAAAAAAATTGAGGAAGACCACATTGTGAAAGCAATGCAAACTGTCGCCATTAATAATCGAACTGTTACTTGCGGTTACGTTTTAGATGGAGCACCTATGTCTCCTTACCGAGCAAAAGGTCATGTCAAAAGCTGTCTTTTTCCTAATATAATATTTGATATTTCTTCTAATAAATCCAGAATTCTAGAAAATTCGCAAACGGAAATCTACTATGATATTCTCAAATATAAGCCACCATATCCGAACGATCTAATTAAAATAAGATACGAGAATTGGGCAAAAGGTCAACATAAAATTAGAGGTTGGATCGCCGAAAACTATAAAAATCTTTATCTTCTTGATGGTAATCAATCCAAATGGCATGTTCTGCAGCAAGCAAATGATCAGCTAACGCAAGTAAATTCTAATCTTCATCATTATGTAAACAATGTTGAAAAGAATATTGTGCACGCTTTATGGATCTCAGAAGAAGAATTCCAAGCGAGACAATCCCAGTATAAAAAGATGTGTCCAGTATGCTTTCACAAGAAAGTATATAAATATATGGGGACGTACTTTGGCGGTAAAACAGGTGTAGTTCAACATCGGAAGAAGTTTTACTGGATCTGCGATGAACATATGGATATGGTTATGACGTTTCCAGATTGCTATTTAAAGTCGATAGATGTAGAAATTCCCGAAATGCCCGCTTTAATTAATATAGTCAATTTAGATTACGTTTATGAAAATGGGGTATGTGTTGTTACATACGCCGAAAACTTACCAGCGCAAATAATAAAAATGGGCACTAATCAATATGCAGCGAGTTACGCTGGCAAATCTTATTTATTTTGTAGCGACGTTTGTCTTTGTAAATTTATATCTAAACCATATTTATATAAAGACATAACTATATTTAAAGAATCAAAAAGCTTTCCCAAATTGTCTTTAAAAAGTCTGCCGAATATCGGATACTTGGAGCAAACTTTGGGGAACGTGTTGACAGAAGCGTGTTGCTCCGTGAATGTGTTTAGACCGAAATATCCGGGTCTCTCTTTTCAAACATCCGCTTTTATTTACATAGCACTGTATTTAAAGACACACAATCCTCTCATGGATAAAAATAAAATGCCAATGTACCTTAAAGCGTTTACGGTATTTGAGTCTCGATGCAAACTAATGTTAGATGTAGGATTGCGCTTGAGATCAATGGACAATCCATTTGCTAGTTATCCTAAATGTGTCCATAGAGAACCTACACTTAACCCAGCCGATGTTGAACAATGTCCAAAATCGTGTTTGTGTTCGTCACAATATTAAAAAGACCTGCAATTGATATCCCTAAAAGAACTTCAAATTTTGTTCAACTGCATAAACCTTCATTCCTTCAAAAGTTAACTAAGCGTTCGACAGCAACAAGCCAAATGGAAAGGAATTATTCTTTGCATTCTCCTTATGTGTTTTATTTTAGGTAGGTAAAGTCGTCTGCTTTCATAAAATCTGTTTTCTAACCATTCATAATACTCATCGCTGGCGTTATTTATAATTTACTATATAATTGTTTTATGTTTTTGCCAACATACTATTTAGGTAGATGGTTTTGTTACAGTATATTTTAATAAATTCGCTTACCAAAATATTGATATTATTTTATTCATAACCTATCTGTTCAGTAAAGGAAAAGCATTTCAGGTAATTCATAAGGTTAGCAACACACAATAATATGTATCCAGTGAACTAGGAAGTAATGATTTTATTCAGATGTGTAATGAATTTTTGTCTTTTCAGCACGTAGGGTACCTGTGCCGGATGAAAGATTTGATTACCTCTGCGAGTTTCACAAACCAGTCAGGTCAGTGACGTACACATAAACAACTACATTAGCTATTACAGCAACAAAAACGTACAATTTAAACTAGGCGCAGGAACCTACCTTCGATCGTAACCTTGATATTTATTGATCGTTAACTGGCGACAGTAGTCAAAATTTGTAGGCACCTAAAGGTGTCTACAAATTTGTGATGCATCAAAAGGGGCTCGTGGGTTTACCCACGAGCCCCTTTCGATGCATCACATGTAGTCGATCTATACTTTTAGGCATTATAAAACTTGCGTTTTTGCGTTTGGGTCCTGTAGTCCCCTTAAGCATAACATTTAAAAAACTGGCCAAGTGCGATTCGGACTCGCACACGAAGGGTTCCGTACCACAAGGCAAAAACGCCAAAAAAACATGTTTGTTGTATGGGAGCCCCCTTAAATATTTATTTTATTTTAATTTTATTATTTATTATGAAAGTTAAAATACAACTGAGTATTTTGTAAATATTTTAAGTGCCTACCTGTGGCCATTTTTGATATCGAGCAAAAAAGGGCAAAAAAATCGCGTTTGTTGTATGGGGGCCCCCCTTAAATATTTAATTTATTTTGTTTTTAGTATTTGTTGTTATAGCGGCAAGAGAAATACATAATTTGTGAAAATTTCAACTGTCTAGCTATCGCGGTTCTTGAGATACAGCCTGGTGACAGACAGACGGACAGACAGCGAAGTCTTAGTAATAGGGTTCCGTTTTTACCCTTTGGGTACGGAACCCTAAAAATACCAACTTTTGTTTGAATATAAAATCCCGAACATGATAGACAAGCGGACCGTCGCTGTTCACATACAATGTGTTTGTTATGGTACATGAGTTTTGCAAGACATGAAATTTTATATGTATAATATGATTGTTGGTACTTTCAAACTCAAATAGTAGCCAGGGGTTAATTTGAAGACTTCCGCTGTGATAGTAAAAAATGCTCAAGATGTTATTTCCCATAAGAAAAAAAAACCTTGTTTTTCTGGCTTGAATTTTTCACTTTATGTTTTGGGTATAAAATGTTCAACACTTGAATGATGTCCTTTAGTTTTATTTATAAAAAACATTTTGTTTTTCAGCAAAGTGCCTGCGTTCCTGAATGTAGTCGATATTGCTGGTCTTGTGAAGGGAGCGGCCGAAGGACAAGGACTCGGAAACGCCTTCTTGTCGCATATTAAGGCTTGTGATGCTATTTTCAATCTGTGTCGTAAGTTCCCTTGAATTTAGTATTAGGTAACAATTTATATGATTTCGAAAAGTTAACTTTAAAGACGTTATGACACCAAAATAAAGTTTAATTTTCGCTGTAACTTAATTATTTTTAATTTTAATAATTTAATAGTGTCAGTTATTAGTAAATCAACCTAATTTACACGCGAGTAAAGTTGATATTTGTTTGATTATAAATGACGTCAATAGGAAACTAAGATTTCAATAGACTTGAATATTTTTAGGTGCTTTTGATGATGAAGACGTTATCCACGTCGACGGCGAAGTGAACCCCGTTAGAGACTTGGAGACCATCGGAGAGGAGCTTCGCTTAAAGGATGAGGAACAACTGGTGCAGAACTTTGACAAACTCGACAAACTCGTCAATCGTGGTCCAGACAAAAAACTGAAGTCGGAATACGTAAGTCAACTTATAGGCAAATACGGGTAATGCTCTTCTATAAACGATGTCGAGCCCAAATGTACTAATAACTAACTTTATTGTTACAGGATTCACTGACGAAAATCAAAACTGTTTTAGTAGATGAAAAGAAACACATTCGATTTGGAGATTGGAGTGCAGCAGACGTAATTATTTTTAATTTTCTTCTACAGAATATGATAAGTAACCAAAACTGTATACGTGTATAGTGTACGTGTACAAGAAAATAATGTCCATGAGATTTTTGCTTACAATTAATTGATGATTTTTATAAATTAATTAGAAAAATTATAAAACACTAGCTTTTGCCCGCGACTTCGTCCGAGTGAAATTTCTTGTTCCCCTTACCCACCCCATCGCATCGCATCGCCTGCCCGTGCTATTGCTTCGTTTTCGTTTAGCGTTCTTTCTGAATTTTTTTTTTTTTGCACATTTCCTAATGGTCCTAGCGTCAAGTCAAGCCTACCCTTTCTTAGCTCACCGTCTGATCAGGACCAGGCCCGTGCCGGACGGCGCGTACGTGTTCCACGCGCGCCTCAAAGAGATGTCAGCATCGAGGAGGGGCTCCTTAGGCTTCGGGTAGACGACACCGGAGCCGGACCGGTGCCGCACCGACGCCGGACCGCATGTTTGTGTATACGAATAAAAATCGCGCATGCGCCGCACCGTCGCCGCACCGTCGCCGCGCCGGCGCCGCACCGGCACCGCGCATGCGTCGGACCGCCGCCGTGCCGCCATTTTGTGTACATGAACAATGCTCAGTAGCCTGTCGCTTGCGCCGATGTTCACATGTGCCCGATAAAAAAATACTAAAATGGATGACTTCGATTATGAGTTATTGATTAATTTAGTGCAAGAGAGGGAGGTATTATGGGACAAAACAAGAGAATCTTATAAAGATAAAAGAAAAAATGTAAAAGCGTGGCAAGAGATCTGTGTAATTTTAAATGAAAAATTCGAAACCTTAAATGATAAAGAAAAAAACTTTTTTACAAGAAAAACAACCGACTTCCGAAAAACACTATAAAGTGAAAAATAACTTTAATTTCGGAAGTCGGTGTCTTTGGATTTGTATTTTAGTTTTTTGCCACCGACTTCCGAAATTAAAGTTATTTTTCACTTTATAGTGTTTTTCGGAAGTCGGTTGTTTTTTTTTGTAAAAAAGTTTTATTTTTCACTTTTATTAGTGGGTCAGTTTGTAATTTATCTAAGTTACAATAGCCTAATGTCAACTGCTCATCACCTTTTACAAAATATTGCTTTACCCGATGCAGGGACGTTAATTGTTGAGGAGTTCCCCTAAGCCAGGAGAACTGGAGCTGTTTGAGAAGTCACCATCAGCTCCATTTCACCATATATATCACCATTGTAACGAGCATAAATTGCTTAGCAACCATATTAAAGTAATCGAATCGCAACCCGTGAAATATTTGTCATTAAGTAGTTCCGATAGCCATCTGTGGTCTTTATCATCAGCTCCACTTTACCAAATGATGATTTTCGAGAGCAAAGGCTCAAAAAGTATTTTCCAAATCGGTTCGTAAATGATGGAGTTATGAAATATGAAAAGATCGTTAATGTAGATAAATTTTTAGGTTTTTGTTGATTTTTCAAAAACCGCTTGTCCGATTTCGATAAAATTTTCATGGGACCATTTGGAAAGCATACCCTTTCCAACAAAAAAAGAATTTTTCAAATCGGTTGGCAAGCGACATAACTCCGTCGCTTGCCAACCGATTTGAAAAATTCTTTTTTCTGCGCGAACAAACATAAAAAAAAAAATACAAACATCCGAATTGAGAACCTCCTCCTTTTTTAGAAGTCGGTTAAAAAACGTTTAACTGTGATCGTTGCTTTACTATTTAAACTGGGCATCAAAGCGCTTGCACGCGGTTTCATTCCGGCGCCGGTGCGGCGACGGTGCGGCGACGGTGCGGCGACGGCACGGTGACGGCGCGGCTCATGCGCGATATTTATTTGTATACACATATATGCGGTCCGGCGCCGATGCGGATCCGGCATCGTCTACACGAAGCCTTAGGGCCGAAGCCTGCCGGACCAGCGGGATTGTCCGAAAGGGTTACCGCTGGCCCGGAACATAAAGGGCTAAGGAAGGAACACGGGCGGGTTTTAGTCAGTAGGAGTCTGACACTCCCTTCCGCTCCACCCAGTGCGGGAGGAGTCATTTGATGATTTCCCATCCAAAAAAAAAAAGCCTACCCTTCCTCAAGAATTTGGCTATTAAATGCAAAAAGATTTATTTATTTCCGATTGGTATTTCTAGAGATTAATGCGTTCAAACAAACTCTTCAGCTTTATTATTAGTAGTATAGATACTTATTATGGCTTAACAGAACTTCATTTTCTTTATCTACTTTTAGGGAATGTCACCTAATAGCACCAATTGCCATTTCAGATAGAAGTTCTCAACAAATACCTGTTCTTGACATCCAAGCCTGCTTTATATCTTGTGAATTTGTCCGAAAAAGACTATATTCGAAAGAAGAATAAGTGGTTTGTAAAACTTTTTATAATATCCCATCAACACAGATAAATTGTTAATTTAGTCTTAGTCATCTTTACATCTGAGATTCCTTCGTGGCTCGGAAAGCACGTTAAGCTGTTGGTGATTCGTGGATGTTTGACAGTCATTACGGGTCGTCAGAAGCCCAAAAGTCTTGACGACCAGCAATGCTATTCTGTAAAAATATCACCGTGAAAACTTAGGTGAAGTGAGTTGTCAATAGTGTCAATCCCTATAGTATCAGGTAGAATGACAGCACACGTCACTCAAGTTTTCACGGTGAGATTTTTACAGGATAGACCTGCAGTCTTACCAAGAGACCACAACCCAGTTACAGGTTAATACGATTACAGGGTAATACGATACGTATTACCCTGTAACTGGGTTGTGGAGGTCAAATAGGCATTCGCTTCATTTAAAATACTGGTATTCAGCTGCATCCGGTTAGACTGGAAACCGATTCCAATATAGGTGGGGAAAAGGCTAGGCAGATAGTAGTATTTTTGTTCTAAAAAAACCGGTAAATGTTCTTTTCCGATCCATGGTTTCTCACAATGCACAAATAGTGATGTTTCTCTTATTCTTTTAGGTTGCCGAAATTAAAAGAATGGATTGACAAGAATGACCCCGGAGCACCTCTCATACCTTTCTCCGGCTCACTTGAGATGAAATTGTTTGATATGGAGCCTGCAGAGCGACAGGCCTTCCTAAAGGAACACAATCTTACTAGGTAAACAGTTTTATAATATTTCGTGGTTATTTTTAATATTGCAAAAAATGTCGCTTAGGCCAATTAATAAGAGGAAATGCGGTCGGAGAGATTTTTGAAAAAGCCTAAGTAAAAAGTAGTAGTAAGTAGGCGACTAAGGGTCTTACCGGAGAATGGGCAGCAGCGTTCTCTATTTATTCCACCATCATACCATACTGCGATCGCCAACCCGCCTGCCAAGCGTGGCGATTATTTCAAACCCCCCCAAAATTGGGGGAGGCCTATGTCCAGCAGTGGACGTCTATCGGCTGAAACGACGACGAAGTAAAAAGGAGAAAATAGGCGAGAGCCAAACCTCAAATTATTTGAGGTTTGGCTCTCGCCTATTTTCTCCTCCAATATTGATCCAATTTAAAAGATATTTCGTAAACAGAAGAAGTATATATACTGTCCGGCCGCTTAACTGAGACATTACCTGAGGTAGCTGCGTGGTGCAGGTGTGATAGTTGTCACAAATTGACGAATCACTGTGCGCTCGCATCACGACACCCCTCCCGCACCGCGCTGCTACCTCAGGCAACGTCTCAGTGAAGCGGTCAGCCTATAGGCATACTGCTGCATTGCAGAGGACGTTAGATTCAATGTCGTTTCTGTAATATCTGCATAGTAATCTTTACCAGAGTTGTCGACTTATAGTCTGTTCCAAAAGCATCTGATGAAAGTAAACAAACCATATTCAAATTAAATACTTACGCATTCACTCACTGAAGGTTTAACACAGTCCTCTATATTTAGAAGGTTTCACTTTCAACTTTATATGTAACTTGTTTTTCCACCAGTTGTTGTTTGAATAACATTACGAGGAAATTAATAGTAAGTGAAAAAAAAAAATATTATTGTGATTTATTTTTGCACACAGCGCATTAGATAAGATCATCGTGCAAGGGTACAAAGCGCTGCAATTGGAGTACTTCTTCACTGCTGGACCGGATGAGGTGAAGGCTTGGACGATTCAGGTAAATAATCAACTCCCATTGCTACTTATTTTCTGTAGTCCTGAGCCTGTCATTTTGTCTCGTCTGATTCCAAGGTGTAGTGGTTGCAAACTGCTGAGTATGGGGTCCTGGGTTCGATTCCCAAGTTGGACAAAGTTTTTCCGGGGTTTCCCCATCAGGAATTTCTCAATAAAAGACCGGAGTCTGGATTTGGTCCAGTTGAGCTCAATACGCTGGCCCCCTATTACGAGGGACTTAAACATGACTGAAAAAAAATGGGAGTACTATTACACCACTGAGTTACCCTTCGGGAAATATAGATGCGATCACAGATATAGATATACCTAGATAACGCAAGTATCACGAACTGTATGAAAACCAAGCGTGCCATATTTTTGACTACCTACTATGACGTCACAAGCTCGCGCTCTCGCTCACACTTACCCAGCCAGCAGTACAAAGGACTGAGCGCGAAAGGGGCGGCTTATGATTTGTAATCATAAGTTGGTGCAATTTTTGGCACGCGAAGTAGTTACTCTTGCGTTATCTAGGTATATCTATATCTGTGGATGCGATGTTATTGTTATGTGTTTTAGCTAAATGTACCATCGCAGAAACTTACATATATACACCGTAAAGGCTATTCTTGCTTGCAACACTTGGTTGCTATAGTAACGCTTGGTAACAGATGTGGTCATCGTGTACGCGGGATTTTGTTTTCAAATTGGGCCGGTGTAAGTTTCGAAACTTACATCTACTTATACACAGTAAGGGCTATTCTTGCTTGCAGGCGTCGGCCGCTATAGTAACGCTTGCTAACAGATGTGGTCATCGTGTGTGTGGATTTAGTTTTCAAATTGGACAGAGTTTCCTCGATGGTACCAGTAAAGTATTATGCAGTCGCATCAGTAGCTCTACCATGAGTTTGCACAGCCAAAACTCGCTAGCGTCTACGTAAATAAAATGTATGAAATATTGTACAGCGCCCCTAGCGGTCACCGAAAGAATTAAAATTCGTACCATGAGTACTATAGATTTCGATAGGTAAGCAACCTAACGTAATCTATTCGATAGTCACTAACGTTTTTCAGCTGTCGCCATACAAAACGGCACCATGAGTTAATAATTTGACAGACGCTATCGAAAAATACGCTTACGATAGTAGTTACGTCACTCACTAGCATTTTGACGCGTGAAACATATGTTTACTTTGAAATTATATACGTTTTTGAGTATTTTGAGTCAAAATAATGTCTGGAAGAGCTTATTTAGCATGGAATATGTTGGCGGCCGCTGAATTTGAAGACCAACGACGTAAAGAACGTGAATTTCAAGCCAAAATTACAAGAAAATGAAATTCTAGCTTACCAATGGGCGGGACATTTCGCAGCTACCTAGGAGGCTTTCTGTGATGAATATTAACTTAAATTTAAATAAAAGACATTTTACTTATACAACCTTTTCATTTATTTTATTATTATATGGGAAACATACAGCATATTTAACAAAATAAGGAACACAAAAATTGACATAAAAACACATATTTATTACCTACTAACTACACATTTTTTTCTTTAAACATTGGACACTAGGATTTCCCCTGTATCGTGGGTGCCTTTACAAACACGAATATCACATGCACAAACATCCAGACCCGGAACAATTAGGTATCTTGCTTTGGAAGATTGGATCACACAACTTTTTGCTCCATGCGACAAATGAACCGGCGATTCTTAGCGCAGAAGCGACAGGCAGTTTCTAAAAATTGTGCCATACTGGTCCTCATTGTATTATTGTCATTTTGTAAACTTATTTAACTGAATTTTATTAAAAAACGCCGTGAACACAATACAACAAACACAACACTTTGTTGACACAATGTCAACAAATACAAAATTACAAATTGAAAACGACACTCGATGACACAACAGTGACATATAAGGGATAAAAATTCAACAACCACTAAATACCTTAAGAAGTTCACTAACCGTCAACCATTCTATTTAGTCGGATTATTGCCTATCATAACATTTTAAGCATAGGCGATAGCACTATATTTTGAGCATAATATATTCCGTTCTCTCTCCTTATTACTGAGAAAGAAAGAAATAAAACTTAAGTGACGTTACATACGACACGATCTATCGAGTTTACCTTAGCAACTGCGTAAAACTCATGGTGCAAGCATTATCGAAATCTATTCGATCCACGTTAATACGCTAGCGAGCTTGACGCTAGCGAGTAAGTTTTCGATAACAACTCATGGTAGAGGTACAGGCCGCAGTACATTCCATTACAAAGGAGGATTTTTGCAAACCGACTCAGCCAAATGTGCGACTGGCTTTATACTTATGTGATTTGTATTAATTTGACTTTGAGAACAGTGGTAGCCCAGTGGTAACGACCTTGACTTACGAATTGTTGGTCGTAGGTTCGAACCCAGACAGGCCCTTTACTTTGTGTAAATTATTTCATCACCACTGCTCTTACAACGGTGAAGGAAAACATCGTGAGGAAACCGACATGTCTGAGAACCAAAAATTCGAAGACTTGTGACATCTACCAACTCCCACTGGGTCCGCGTGGTGGATTTATGGCCCACTCCCTCTCAACGAGACGACGCCGGTGTGCCAGCAATGGGAACAAAACATTATAGGTTGATTATGTTAATAATTTTACAGAGAGGAACAAAGGCGCCGCAAGCCGCCGGCAGAATTCACACCGACTTTGAAAAAGGCTTCATTATGGCTGAAGTGATGCACTACAGGGACTTCAAAGAGGAAGGCACTGAAGCCGCTTGCAAAGCAGCTGGAAAATACAGACAACAAGGTAATTAATTGATTGTATTCAGCATTAGCTTTCATAAAAAAACATCATTAGGAAACCGGCATGTCCTAAAACAAAAAATTCGAAGAAATGTGACAATACCAACCACTGGTGGCCGGCGTGGTGGATTACGGCCCATTTCCTCTCACAGAGAGGAAGCCTGTTTCACACCAGTGGGAATGTTACAGACTGATAATGCTATGCAGTATTATCTGTATAATAAGTACAGTGAGCAGCCGTTGATATGAGTTTTAGAAAGAGATTGTCACCCAGGTGTGTGAACATCGTTGACCCCATTGGAACGGCCCTAACTTATGAGTCTTATGCCGTGGGTCCGAACCCAGGTGCCTATGTACTTAGTTTTACGATCACCATTGCCCAGAAAACGACTAAGGGATTTCCAATAAATAATCAACAATTCAAAGACATTTAACATCCAGCAAGTTCCGAACACTCTCATTGAGAGGATAGCTAAGTTTCAGCCGCGCGGATATTATATTACAAAGTTTCAGCCGCGCGGATATATATTACAATTATTATGTATTGACGCCAGCACATTAAGCTACCCGAAACTGTCAAATTTTCCCAATCAACTTTGAATCTTATGCTTTAGTGATAACGTTGAAAATCTAATAAAGAAATTTGACAGATTGTAGTAGCTTGATGTGCTGGCGTCTGTACTAGCTTCTGCCCGCGACTTTATCCGCGTGAAATCTTTTGTTCCCTCGACCCATCCCGTCGCATCGCATCACCTGCTCGCGTTCTCACTTTGTTTTCGCTTAGAGTTGTTTCTTGCTTTTTACTGATGTTGCCGTGCTGTTAATCAATGCAAAAGGAAAAGGCTGTCAAATGCGAAAGGAATTTTTAAATCCGACTGGTAGTTCCAGAGATTAGCGCGTTCAAACAAACAAACGCTTCAGCTTTATTATTAGTATAGATCAGGGGTGGCCAACTTGGTTAGACCCAAGATCTACTGTTCACTGACGACACCCTGTGGGATCTACCAAGCAGGGATTGAATAACCGAAAAAATAATGGTTAAAACGGTAAGCGGTATGACGTCATACCTTTAAATTTCGATACCTTAAAATAAAGGTACCTTTAAATTACTATACCTTAAAGTAACTGTACTTGTATAATTCCGGTATTGTAATATTGCGGTACCCTTACTTTTTCAAGTATCTAAATGATAAAATAAAGGTTTTCTTTGTATCCTGCCGCCCGCGCCGAGACGTCCGTCGTGCGGCCGCATTGGTAAGAGAGTAGGTACTTGATCGAAAATTTACTGATATTCGTGCCTCGGCAGCCAGACAAAGCAGGTTGTTTCCGAGTCTACTTTGTTTGTTTTTTAACTTAATCGCAAGTGTGCTTTGTTAAAACTATAATGAGTTCGAAGAGTTTTTTCGTGAACACTTCGATCTAGCTCTTGGACTATACCTTACTAACTGAACTCATTATCTCTCCTAAACTAAGACCCGATTAAATCTGTGACTTGGCGACTGATTCCGACTAATTGGCGACAAAATAGATTCCGCAACCGTTCTCCTAAAACCGATTCGCCATTCGTCGACAGGATCATTCATTTATTTCCGTTTCCCCAGGAGAGTCTTTCACCTACGGACATTTCGCCGACAGAACATTTCATCTTCGTCACATTCGACGACAGGTCTTTTCAGCTACAGAATGTTTCACCGACACGACGATAAACCTATAACTCTTTTAACTACAGACCTTTCCATCTACGGAGAATTCGCCGTCAATCTTAAGACAAGCGATATTACAAAACATACATATATCTACAGCTTATTGTGTCTTTACTAAGAGATCAGGGCCGGCTACTTGCCCTAGAGAGAGAATCTAGACACGCGGACGCGTGTCACGCTAAAGTTAAGTAAACCGAACCTTGTTCGGTCAGCCCCTCGTATTCTGGGGGGAGGGCAACAACCGCCATCTACCGTCAGTCGACGCAGAGAGCCAGGGTGGCTCACGTCCCCGAGGTGTGGAGTCGTTGGATGTATCCAACACGTCCGCATCTCAGTGACCAAAACAGCGGACGCAGAGCGTCGCACTTCCAGTTTCAGAGGGGAGGGTGACCCGGTCTCGCTTCAATCGGCCGGCTACACCAGTGCATGGGATGGTGAGCGACAGCGGTGATTCCGACTGCTCGCAAATGTCGCTCGCCTACAAGGCGTCATCAACAAGCAAGCGAAAGCGGAAGGCGGCAAAACCGAAGCAAGCGGCGTCAGGGAAGAGTGGTCTGCTTGTTTCGAATGGGGCCATAGTTGAGAGACTGGAGAGAGAGACCGCGGCCTGCGTTCGCAACTTGCTAGCCTTACAGAAACGGTGGCACAAATGGCGGAGCAACTCAGCCACATCTGTAAGGTAGTCCCCGGCGTTGATGGATCCATAGCGGTGACAGGACTAGCACCGGAAGCAGAGGCCCAGCTTCGGCGTTCCATCGTCATAGAAATTGCGGGTATGATGGACGCCAAGTTGGCTGCCATTGTGAGCAGGCTGCCTCTTGAAAAGCCACTACGTCCGCCTCTTGCATCCGACGCAAAGAGGGCTGTGGTTCTATTGCCCCTCTCTCCCCTCTGGATCTCAGCGTGATCCCTAATTCCAACAGGAAAAAAGGAAAGAGAAAGAGAAAGGGAAAAAATGTGAAGGTAAATTCGGTGGCTCCGGTGGTGGAGCTGCCCGCTGTGCCTGCGGGAACCGCACAGGCCTTACAGCCCGCGTCAACGGTTGAGGCGGAGGCTTGGTCGACTGTGGCAAAAAAGACAAAGACTCGCCAGTCCAATGCCACAGCTGGTGCTTCAGACGCTCCATCTGCGTCATCTACCCCTGCAAAGGCGAAAAATCAGCCGGTCAAACGGCCTCGTGTTCCCGCTTCGGCAGCTATTACCATCTCAGTAAGCGAGGGATTATCTGCCACTCTCGTAAAAGTTCTGTCGGTAATGAGGCAGCAGATTCTGTTGGCCGATCTCGGCATCGATAGTGTTGGCCAGAAGAGGGCTGCGGATGGCGGAATGGTTCTTTTTATCTTTGGTGCAGACTGTTCCACCAAGGCTAACAGCCTCGCAAGCCGTATGAGGGAGGTCCTTGCTGAGTATGACGTGCATATTGCACGTCCGATGAAAATGGCTGAGGCGAGGATCATGGACATCAACGACGCTGTCACGCCAACAGACGTGGCGATAGCTATTGCCGAGGCGGGTGGTTGCTCTTCCGGGGACGTAAAGGTGGGTGAAATTTGACGCCCGCCTACTTCTCTTGGGCACGTCTGGGTTCGTGGTCCATTGGCGGCGGTAAAGAAGCTGGCGTCCAACATACGCATGCGGATAGGATGGACGTCGGTAAGGGTCGAGGTGTTGGAGGCACGTCGTATGATGTGCTTCCGTTGTCATGAACCCGGGTACGTCCGTCGCCGGTATACTAGTGTGGTTGACCGAAGCACTCAGTGCTACTGTTGCGGAGGACCCCACAAAGCAAGAGAGTGCACGTCGCCGACTGTGCAGTGTCCGTTGTGTGCGGACTAAGGTCGTCCAGAGGCTGGGAGGCAAGAAATGTGCTCCGCGCAAGAAGTGGGCCTCACTTGTCCCAGCCACATTGCAAAAATCGCCGTCGGCACCACTGAGTGCCGGCCCACTGGAGGAGATGGATACCTCATCTTCCCAGCCCTGAAAGTCCTCCGGTGCAACCTGAACCACTGCTGCAATGCGCAAAATCTTTTTCTGCAGACTATTGCGGAGTGGTCGGTTGCCTTGGCGGTGGTAGCAGAGCCCTACGATCTCCGGGTTCATCCTCGCTGGTTCCGGGACACCTTAGACTCTGTTACTGTTTACTAGGCTGGTGGAGGCAGTGGGCTTCACTGCTACCTGCTCGATAGGGGGCAGGGATATGTCGCAGTCGAATGGGGACATCTGGCCATAGTGGGCTGCTACGTGTCCCCCAACATTTCCCTCTTCCAATTTAAGGGATACCTGGATGGGGTTGCGAACTGCATTCGAAGCAAATGCTCACCCCGTCCAGTGCTTGTCCTGGGTGACTTCAATCCTCACTCCAGAGCACGGGGTAACACCCGGAACACCCGGGATAGGCCGAGGGGACACGTAGCGCAGGACTGGGCGGTTTCGCTTGACCTTCGACTATTGAATCGAGGGTCCATTACCACATGCGTTCGATGGCAGGGGGAGTCAATCGTGGATCTCTCATGGGCGATTCCTTCTGTAGCCCACATGGTATCGGAATGGAGAGTAGCGGAGGAGATGGTCACTCTGTCTGACCATCGCCACATCGTTTTTGATGTGGCACTCCGTCCTTCCGGAGGCCCGAGCCGTCCAGACTCAAGGCGACCGGCGCGTCGTTGGGCCCTCACACAGCTCAATCGAGATTTGCTCGTCGCAGCTGCCAACGTCGCGGCGTGGCCGGATGATGATGGATCCCAGGGGATCTCGCTCGGTCCAGAAGAGGAGGCGACCTGGTTCCGGGACACAATGACGTCAATTTGCGACGCTGCCATGCCCCGGGTCAGGTGCGCTCAGCGTCTTGGTGCGGTTACTGGTGGTGGGAAGACATCGCGCAGTTGCGGACTGTCTGTCTTAGAACCCGGCACCAGTTTCAGCGCACCCGGCGCAGAAGGCAGCAGAGGGCTACGGAGGAGGAGATAGCCAGAGTTTATAGAGCTTACCGAGCAGTGACTATGGCGCTTCAACACGCTATCGCGGATGCCAGGTGTCGGTCCTGGAGCGAGCTTCTCGAGGCGCTCGACAGGGATCCGTGGGGGAAACAATATAGGATGATCATGGGCAAATTACTCCCTTGGATCCCGCCCATCACGGAGTCCATGGATCCGGGTCTGCTGGAGAGAGTTGTAAACACACTGTTTCCAGTAGCCAGGGTCAGTCCCTCGCCACCCCTGTTATTGACAGACAGGTCTGACGAGTGACGGAAGGGGAGCTCGACCGAGCCGTAAAGCGCTTGGGGGCTCACAACACCGCGCCAGGTCCGGATGGTATCCCTGGCCGGGCGTGAGTTCTGACTCTGGCTGCTCTGGGTGACCGCCTGAGACGGTTATTTAATAGCTGTCTCCGTGCAGGCGTATTCCGCTCCGGTTGGAAGGAAGCTGGATTGGTTTTATTGAAGAAAGAAGGCAGGGCCGCAGAGTCTCCCTCTGCATACCGTCCCATATGCCTACTTGACGAGTTTTCCATGCTCTTTAAAAGAGTTGTTGCTGAAAGGCTCGTCGAGCACCTGTCGCGGGTTGGTCCCGACCTTGCTGATAGCCAGTATGGCTTCCGGCAGCGGCGTTCTTCGCGTCCGCGCGCTGACGGACCAGGTGGTGTCCCGGGGTGGGGTGGCGTTGGCGATAAGTTTGGATATCGTCAACGCCTTCAACTCTTTACCCTGGAGTGCGATTAGGAAGGCACTGGTACATCATGAAGTGCCTTCCTGCCTGCAAGGCGTTGTCGGGGCATACCTACGAGACCGGCACATTCGCTATGTGGGCCGGGATGGTGGCGTTCAGCGGAGGGAGATTACGTGTGGGGTTCCGCAGGGATCGGTTCTAGGCCCTCCCTAGCACACGACGCGGTACTGCGTGTCGATCTCCCCGTCGGCGTTAATATCGTTTGCTACGCAGACGATGTTCTGGTGTTGGCCGGCGGGGACAACTTCAAGGAGACCATCCAGCTTGCCAAACTCGGGGTGGCAAAAGTCGTGGCGGATATCCGCGGGCTGGGTCTGGAGATAGCGCCTCAGAAAACTGAGGCGTTATGGTTCCGTAAACTGCCGAGGAGAAGAGAGCCACCCAGCTCGTTGGTCCATGTCGGAGATGCGCAAGTCCAGGTGGGGCGATACATAAAGTATCTTGGCCTCACCCTGGACGGTCGGTGGGGCTTCGAAGAGCACTTCGAGCGCCTGGTTCCCCGGAACGAGAAGGCAGTGGGTGCTTTGCATAGACTGCTGCCCAATCTCGGGGGACCTCGGGAGGAAGTTCGCCGCCTCTATGCGGGTGTCGTGCGATCGATAGTCCTGTACGGGGCGCCTGTTTGGTCAAGCAGACTGTCAGGCGTCCAACGCTGCAGGACTAAAGTCAACTTGGCTGCAACTCTGGCTGCAGCGGAAAATGCCCATTCGTATCGCACGAGCATATCGAACGATATCCTTTGAGGCGGCAACTCTCCTGGCGCGCTTTCCGCCGCTGGACATCCTGGCGGATATGGACGCGAAGGTCTACGACCAGATTCGCGATATCCGCCAAAGCGGGAATAGTGTGCCAGGAAGAGCATTTGTAAGGCTGAGGCGGCGGGTACGGCGAGACACGCTCGAGCGGTGGCGCGAGCGGCTACAGCAGCCGCAATATTCGCGCAAGCGCGTTATCGAAGCCATTCTGCCGCACTTCGAAGCCTGGCTGAAAAGAGGGCGCATCTCCTTCAGGCTCACCCAGGTGCTCACCGGACAAGGTTGCTTCGGTGAGTACCTGAACAGAATTAGGCGAGAGGCCACGGCAAATTGCCACCATTGCGGAGGCAGCCTGGATTCCGCACAACACACGCTCGAGGAGTGCCCTGCGTGGGCCTCCGAGCGGCGGGTCCTGGTTGCCAGGATCGGGCGAGACCTGTCTCTGCCGGCAGCAGTGAGGGCTATGCTGGCAGGGACAGAGAATTGGTCGGTAGTAGCTTCCTTCTGTGAGATCGTGATGGTCAAGAAGGAGGCCGCCGAGCGGGATCGGGAGAAGGCTGATCCTGCTCGGAGGAGGCGTCGGGGTGGCAACCGCCTCGGCGCCTAACACGCCGAAACCCGCTTACCAAATAAGGTAGGTGGCCTTTGGGGTTGCGGACGCACAGAATGGGGACTCTGTCCGCCCACCAAGTGACCCCAGGGAAGACGGTGGCACAGTGGTCACGTGCTGCCGTGCATAGCGAGGCTCAGGGGAGGCCCCTTTACAGTCTCCCCAGGGATGTGCCTTACAGGTGTTACACGGGGGGGGGGGGTTCCGGAATTGGTCTTTTAAGAGGAACCGGGACCACCCCTATGTGCTGATGGTGATCACAGGCGTGGTTTTAGTCAGATAAAAATCCCACAGTCCTCGACCTCCCTTCCCGGAGGTCGGGTGCCTTTTGAAGGTTTCCCCCCAAAACAAAAAAAAAAGGTGAAAGACTGCTGAATAGTCCAATGGCGAATCGGTCTTAGGAGAACGGTTGCGGAATCGTTTTTTTCGGTACCGAAATGATTTCGGTAAAGGTATCAGTAATATATAGGTATAACGATACCGTAAGAAAATATAGGTATAATGCTTTTTTTAACGGTACCACAACCGTAATTCTCAACCGTTTTGCTTCTACCTTTAAATCGAAGCTGTATCGTAATTCTATACCGGTACCATACCCTTATACCTTTACCGCTTTCAACCCCTGCTACCAAGTACATACTTCTTGAAATCTTATATGAAACAGCATAGTTCAGTATACAATTATGTAGTATTTTTTTTTATTAAGAGAGAAAATATAAAACTGAAAATTACTCTTAGTAATTACTTGTTTATATTAATGTGAGCATTGCGTTTGACCATATTTCGCTAGATTAGCAAAATCAGGTTTGTAGTTGGAATTATTTTTTGCCTCGCCACGATCGACTGGAATAATAGTCGATCGACCGGTTGGTCACCCCTTTTTATTTTTATTATTATTTTTATATTTTTGGATGGGAAATCATCAAATGACTCCCCTCCTCCTGGTCACTCCTGGTGTGGATGGTGTTAAAAAGCCTTCCTCAAATATTGAGCCATCAAATGCAAAAATAATGTTTTATTTTTCAAATCCGTCATTATTCAGCGTCATTCAGCTTTATTATTAGTAAATATAGATATTCTGTACCTATGATATAAGAATACCTAATACTTTGTTTGTTACAGGCCGAAACTACGTTGTTGAGGATGGAGATATCATTTTCTTTAAATTCAACGCTGGCGCTGGTTTAAAAGACCCTAAGAAAAAATGACGGGACAAGCTACTCCTGCTCCTGGTACATCTGTTGTATCTAAACCTTGTCTTGTACTCACTTCTACACGTTGGTTAAGAGAAGCATAAGATTTTTTTTACCTATAAATATTTATATCCACTTTCTTGAATGTAATGAAATAAAGCTTGTTAATGTTTGTAAAATTCAATTTATTTTAAACAAATATTGTATTAATAATTAAGATAAAGTAAAGTACACATGTTTAACATTTTTCTAATTATATCACTTCAACAAGCTCTTGAATACGCGTCACTTTATGGTTATCCTTTTCCTCGTCATCGTTTTCTAAAATTTCAGAAAACATTTTGTCAAAGATCATTCTCATTTGTTTCAAAAAACGCTTTAGATTGATGTGTGACAAAATTCCTTGTTCGGTTACTGGAGCCAGTTTTTCTTTATCCTTTTCAGTGTTTTTGAAAACGTTATTCAAGATGTAGGACATAGATTGAGTAACAGCCTCTTCCCATTCCTACAGAAAAACAAAATATTAAATATTCTTTCACCTGTTAAAGTATTAATTATGATCCCATTTAGTTACCTGATAAAGTTCATACATTGAACCCAAAGACATCATTTCTTCTATTAGAATAACCTTAAATTCATCCCTTGCAGATTGCTTCAATAAATAAATAATGAGATTCCCAACTGCTGCTAAGGCGCTTCCGGCTCTGGAGCAAAATATCTGACATATATCGCCAATCCAACATGCAAGGAAAGCCTAAATAAAGGCGCGCGTTGGACTTTAAACTCTCGACGTTGAGCCGATCGTTCGTAAGTCCGAATTAGGTTTTTACGGCAAGAAAATATTGGAAGTTTCCCGGGAAATTTTCAAATTTGGGCAAAACTGAACGTTCTTTTTTCTATGGGATTTTCAATATTGTTTTGTATGAAGTATTGAAATTCGGACAGTACAACTTCTGTCGGGCTAGGTAGTTAATATTTTTGCTACTTGGCTGCGTACCTGCACACAGTTTCCTTACATTCTATTATTTCGTGCACCACTTTGATCAAGCGCGTGTGTGTATCCTTCATGAGAAATTCTAAGGGGTCGCAGTCTCCAGGTGGCAAAGAACCGTATTGAACCAACAGTCGTTTTTGAACCAATGTGAACTGTTTCTGAAGCACGTTCAGCTCATCCTGGCAACATAAAAACAATAATCTTTAGCCGTCTGATTATTTTTTAACACGTTTTGTTTTGACTTGCAAAAACTTACCTCTAATTCTTTTAATTTGTTTCGTTCCTTCGCGTGTGTCTCAACGCATTTCAAAAACTTATGAATAAGTTGCTTAGTGAATTCCATATCATGTTTTATATTAAATCTGAAATCTTTTATACCCATTCGTGCGTGGTGGTCGATTAATTTAATTAGAAAATGGTCTAATACTGCAATTATTTCAGTGAAATCGTTTGCCTCTATTGAATATTGTTCGCCATCAGTTTTTAATGTTACAGTTTGTTTTGTCGACCTGTACGCCAAAGTTATGGTATTTCCATATGTTTTCAACTCGTCTTCTGAAAAATCTAAAACATGGGAATAGTTAACTCTTTGACTAAGTAAACAGTGTTGTATAATTTAAATAATTTACCTGTGAATATCTTTGTAAATTCTATGCATGGATTATTTGTTTGAATGATTAACTTTATTCGGCTGTCTGCAACATTCTCCAATGGGGTGCAGTAAAGACTTGACGGAAGTAATACTTTTCTAGTCAAAACTTCAATTTTTCCGGTATTGTCAGTGATGGTTATTAATATTTTCACTCGAGTCTCGGAAACATCAGCGGCACTTGTCAAGAATACTTGGTTCTCTATTATTTCTGTCCCATTAACACCATCCAAACAAATTGTCGACTCTGAACAAGAAAACGGTGAAGCGCACTCAAAAGTCACTTGAACACTAAGAATAAACTTAGGATCTTCGCACGTTAGTATCACGAGTACTGGACACATCAACAAATGCAGGGCCTCATTTTTGTCTTTAGAAAATTCTTGAAATAAATTTTGTGCCGGCTTGCCTACATCTGCTTTTATTTTGAGTATCTGTTCCATTGAAGATCTTCTATTATCTGCACCTAGAACGAAGGTTACGTTATTTATGCAAAAAAATAAACTAAATAATAATTTATGACCAAAAGTAATATTTAACCTTCATTGTTGTTTAAAATTTTTCGTAATGACTCTTCAACTATTTCCAAATCTTTTTGTATTTGTTCTGGATCATTATTTTCATTGATCATTGGTGGGGCATTTGAGTTAAGGTCGGGTTCCGTTCCCAAGTACCCCACATTTACTATACCACTACCGGAGAGTGTGACCAGAGCTCCAGGGAGAGATTTAAGAAAACATCTAGATATTGATATTGCAGGGCTGAGTAGTGAACAGCTCCACAATAAAGTTGTGCCCTCGTAGATAAATAGTTTTGAATCTTCCGAGGTTACCATTACAAGTAAACGAGCCCCGGGTTCTGTAAATAAAACAACCTTACTTATATATAAAATAAATATTTTAAGGTAAATATTTTACCAATATCACAAAATATACCATCACATACAATGATAGTCGGAAACTGAGTACTTACTACTAAGCTGTAAAAATTACTGTTATTACTTACGGCTTTAACCAAAAACTATATTTAATTTAATAATTGTAACTTGTAAAAGAGCTTTAGGCACTTTGTCCAGAAGCGAGACGCCAGTACATCAAGCTACTACAATCTGTCAAATTTCTTTAATAGATTTTCAACTTTATCGCTAAGCATAAGGTTCAAAGTTGATTTGGAAAATTTTACAGTTTCCGGTAGCTTGATGTCCTGGAGTCTGTACCTATATGGCACGATTCCTTTAAGGTACGGCATAGCGTATAAACCGTATAATCTTCCATAGTGATCCATACAACAATGAAGACCGTGCCTACAGGCTACACACGACGAATAAACCGTAGATCTTCACAGCAAGAAAAACGTGTGAAAAAGGGCCTTATGCTCTTCTTTCCGTCATGTCATTAAAGTACCTACCTACATATACTTAATCATTATTTAACTCATCGAATGCCGTAATTAGAGACACAATAGAAAGACAATTGCTTATGTCGAACTGTGTAACTTAAGACATTCAGAAGGTTAATTACCGATAGCACGTTAAAATTAAATCTAGTTATTGGTCATACGGCTTACACCAATACTTTTTTCGACTAACCTTGTTATACAGGTGAGAGTGACTTACCATAATACCAACCAATGAGATAAGCACAGAAGCAAATCGGCATAAAATCAAATTTAATCATGTACTTCATCAGCCCATTGTCTTGGAAGCAGTAAATATGCCTTTCGCCAAGAGCAACTATGCTAGAAAAGTTGTTACTGGTCTGGAGGAAAACGTCAATATTACAAATAGGTAAGAGTTTAGTAGTATTTTATAAACCATACAAATGTTTAGGGTGCCGTGTGCATAGGTACTGTAGTGTCTTGTGTGTTCCGGCCTTTAGCAGAAAGGTCTGGCTAGATGTAATATTCCATTCTAGCATTCAAAATTGTGATGACAGCAACGTTAACATTGTGTTTTTTTTATAGAGTCATTCATATATTTTCTGTAAAGCTGTGCGGTTCCTTTTATCAATACAATAATTCCAAGTCTACGGTCTTTTAATTATAAAGTAGGAACCGTAGAGGTCCAGTGCAGACCTCTACAGTACCTACCTGAATCACTTGGACACGTGAAATTTCTTCTCCGGCGTTGTACACCCACTGTGGTATGTTCTTTTTATTCTGTCTTAAAGTTAATTCGCTGGATTCCCTTAGTTGTTGATAGCTAAAAAAATTGTAAAAAAGTAATTAAATGATTCGACGGTTAAGAATCAATAGTGTCTATCTCACAAGAGTCAACGTGTGAGATAGACACATTGATTCTTAACCGTCGAATTAATACATGCTACGATATCCGTAACTGGATAATACACTGACGAAAGTGAAAAAAAAATTCAATACGGTCCCAGGAGTAGTAGGAGAATGTAGTGGAGAAAAGCCGTTTTAAAATAACGCGTAAGTATTAATTAATTGTTAGTCTCGTAGTTAATCTCTCAATGGTAGTTTTATCTCTGTACCTACTTGGGGGAACTCCCGATCTTACCTGTATATTTCTAACACCCACGTCGATTTACAAATTACAAACGAATCACTGCTGGCAATATAACACACAGGTGATGGTATAATGACGTCATTGAAAAGGCACATAAACAAGAACGTGTCTTGATCGAAGAAACTCAGGCTTCCGTCCAGACTTTGTATACAAATAAAATCTCTTGTTTTTATATTTCCGAAGGGGCCACAAGTCAAACTCTCTGCCTTTCTTGTAAATGAATGTTTTATTATTGGTGTGATGTAGTTTTGATCACCTGCAATTTTTAAACGAAACGATTTACATTGAGTGTCGTTATTTATTTTATCCATCCATACTTATACTTACAGGTATATCTTTCATAAATAATAACTAGAGTTATCTGGGGGCCTAAAAAGGCCACTTTGGCAGAATCATAAAAAGATAAAATTATGGACAGTTAACCGTATCAAGTGATGGTGAAGCATTTTTCAGGTATTTTTTTTTTGTCTGTGCTAAAATACCAATCAATCCGATCCAAATCCAATCCCAATCTCTTTGATTATACCTACGTAGTACAGCGAAAAAAGAAAAACACGGACTTTCTTCGCCATATTACGATTCATAATGTTATCCTTTTATGATTCTCCAAAGTGGCCTTTTTAGGGCCCCTGGCTACTGATAATATAATATTTTAAAGAAGTACCCGCTTCCATATGACCTTCTTTCCTTTTCAGATGATAAATTTCGTAGCTTTGTGGATGCAACAATAAAATCTGACGATCTTCAAAATTCCTACAAAAATAAATTCACCGCGTTAGTGAAAAGCTCGTGCAAACCGGAGCTTGGCAACAGTAAATTAACTAACTTACGCAGTAAACTTCCCAGTCTCAATTTGTAGCACAACATCACTCAATTCAGTTTCCAATAAAGTATGAGAGGATGCCTCTTCTAAATTCGGTTTATATACTTTTAATAATGAGCCTTCACCGACCAAAATACAATCACTATCACTGTGCGAGTTAAACTTATCTACTTTCAGACAATTGGCATTTTGATTTCCTTCGTTTGGTTGTTCATTTTGTAGGGTGTCATTAGACCACCATTGTTTCACTTTAAAAATGGACATGTTTTTATTTCTCACTAATTCTTAAGGCCAATAATAACAAGTACATGTTTTCTCAATATCCTCAATTCTATGTAGGTGTACCTATAGTTGTCATAGCAACGCCTTTGCTAATTTGGTAAACAAAAGCCGCGTCTTCGTTGGGATACAATGTTGCGTATCATTGTTTCAGCCTATAAATATATAAGGTTTCAGTGACATATTTCCATCGTGACATATTTCGGCCTCAGCTGCTGGCTGTACCTCGTGGCCGCCGTTAAACGAGGCGCCCTTGGCGCGTGCGCTTCGCACTCTTAACCTTGTAGCAGAGGAGATAGACATTTTTGCTTGTACATACACGGAGTGAATTTACAAGGATAACATTATATGTACAGACGCCAGCACATCAAGCTACCCGAAACTGTCAAATTTTCCACATTGTAGTAGCTTGATGTGCTGGCGTCTGTACTTAGGTAATAACAAAGAGTAAAGTAACTATGGTAATAAGTTTTAGAAAATAAGTTGTTATTATTATTTGCTTCACTATTGCATTGGGTTGTACCTGTAATAATAGTTGTAAGAGATTATTTTATAAATAAATACATTTATGTATCGCAGGAAATATGGTATGGTTGCGGAGTTGCTGGCAACATTAAGGCGCAGACCCACCGCGGCGCATGCTGTGCCCGAGCACGCGGCGCATTTTAGCTGCGTGGATTAATTTGTTTGACAACGTAGGTCTACGTTTCCACTGCAGTACACACTACACACCCACAACTATGTACAACTGTAGCGTGACCCACCGCGGCGCACTGTGCTACCATGCAGTTGTAAATAGTCGTGGGTAATATTTCTGTATAATGTGTACAGCATGCACATCGTGCGCATGATAGCGTTGAGCTAATGTGATCGCCATATTTGAGCAAGCTGCGCATGTACTATATAATGACGTCAATTGATGCATAGCGTATCCGTGGTTTGCAGTGCACACAATCAAACACATTTTCCTGCAAAGCGAAGCTTAACACACGTGTGTGGCCTATCCGTGCGCCGCGATAGGTCTGTTCTGTATTCATGGTAGGTAATCAAAAGCACATTTCGCAACAGCAAAT
Source organism: Mesoligia furuncula (assembly GCA_916614155.1). Lineage (NCBI taxonomy): Eukaryota > Metazoa > Arthropoda > Insecta > Lepidoptera > Noctuidae > Mesoligia > Mesoligia furuncula. Next base: position 11,404,674 of record OU744803.1, on the reverse strand, counting down.
TGCGCAATCTTTGCGCAACATTGTTTCCATAAAACGAGGCTATTTCAAATTTATGTTACCTATGTGTACCTACGTAACATAAAATAAAGGATGATTTCCACCAAATCGCATCGGATTGGAAAGGACACGAACGGATACGGCGACAGCCAATCGCGTCCGGCAGCATGTTGCGATCGGATCCGTATCCCTACCGTCGGTCGCTTGCGAACGTATCCGTTTCTACGCCTAGTCAAATAGTTTCATTCCTGTGTTAGCGTGTTCTAATTTTTGAAAATGGTTGAAGTTGACGTAGTATTGTCACATGAGTGGTATTGTTAGCTATTGCATAAGGGCTGATTTTTCCATCGCCAGGTAACTTTTATTCGAGGAATAAATTTCACGTTTGACAGTTTTTGTATGAAGTAACTGTCAAAATTTCAAAATTATTCCTCGAAATAAGTTATCAGACGATTGAAAAATCAGCCCTTAGAAGAAGTAAAATAATCATAAAACACAGAAGACGAAATGAAAAATTTGGACGACAACCGAAAGGATTCGATCGGGCACGATGACAGGCGAACGGAGCCGTACGCGCATCGCAGCATACTTTCGGCTACGATCCCGTGTCGCAGAAGACCCCTACGGTCAAGCTGCTGTGCGCGGCTTGGTAATATAGACTTTAGTAAATACTGTGTACACGATGTAATTTATTTATATATACTTAGGTACTGTACACCAGAAAATACATGACAAAAAAATACGATTAAAAATAAATAATACTTAATTATTAGATTGTAAAATCCGTTCCGATCCGATGCGATTCGAGCCGTTTGGTGGAAATCATCCCTTACGCTGCCTTCAGTAACCATTACCTATAGGTATGCATGTGGACATCAAGGAGCAGTGTTGTATTATAAAGTACCCGAGAGCAACGAGCAATGGGCGCGTGCGCCGCGTGCGCAGTAGGTAGTTAAGGGTCCCTATCAGTTTCGCGGACAAAAACAGAAAAATCAGGTTTTTCCAGCGCAAATTTCTCAATATCCTTAAGTTATCTAGTTTTCTTTTAAAATACACAAGTATTTATCACCTATCTATCTAGTAAGTGTACGAAATTAAGTTTTGATAGCGCGGAACTTCTTTCGTGAGATGGACTTTAAGGGTCCCCCCCTTAAAGTCCATCTCACGAAAGAAGTTCCGCGCCAACAAGTTGAGCTAATTTTTAGGGGTTTCGTACCCAAAGGGTAAAAACGGGACCCTATTACTAAGATTTCGCTGTCTGTCCGTCCGTCTGTCTGTCACCAGGCTGTATCTCAAGATCCGCGAGAGCTAGACAGTTGAAATTTTCACAAATTATATATGTATTTCTGTTGCCGCTATAACAACAAATACTAAAAACAAAATAAAATAAATATTTAAGGGGGGCTCCCATACAACAAACGCGTTTTTTCGGCGTTTTTTCCTTGTGGTACGGAACCCTTCGTGTTCAAGTCCGACTCGCACTTGGCCAGGTATCATTAATATTTAAGGCGAATGGATAGTGGTAGACCGCGAAATTCAAATTTTCTTACGTTTTTTGCAATTTGCAGGTCAGTGTCAGATTGTATCTTGATCAAATTATGATTCGCGACAATAACAGATACATATTTAAAGAATTAGAATCATTAATATATCTTTCTAAGTTAGATTTCTACCACCAATCTTTTATGGAAAAGTGTTAATGGTAGAAATGTAACCTAGAAAGATGAATTAATGACTCTAATGATAATACTTATCTAAATATGGTACACTATAGATATTATGTTTAACTTTGGATGCACAATGTCAAAAGGTAGAGTTATACTCTCCCGAAATTAGTATGGAAAAAATATCGACTAGTGGCATGTCGGTCGGTGGCTCCATAGATAAAAATACTGGTGGCTCGGTGGTATTTTGTAGGTAATCTGTGGTCGAACCGAGGTTTTGATTAAGATTTTTTATTACTCTGTGGATTTGAATATTTGATTGACTGACACATTGAGATAGGAAAAACATGGAGAGGCCGCGTTATTCTATACATACATTTGCTTATACAAATATGAGTGAAATATGATTCAGAATACGAAATATCGTTTTGTCTCTTTCTTTCTAATAAGATAATCGTATTTGATAAAAGAGACAACAATATTTTAAGTTGTTGCTCATTTTGGCAACATTTTGACGTGACGTAGTACAATTGTAGGTAAGGTGCCGTATCAGCCATCTTTTGCGACAAGTTTCGTGGTAGTTTTGCTGTCAAATGGTTGTTTACTTTTTGTATTATTGAGATTTGCGAGAAATATACAAGGATTTTACCTTTTAAAACTGCATGCAAATGTTGGAAAACAACAATTCAACATGTCTGTGTGTTGTATTGTGAAGTGTGGTGCAAGAAAGAATGAAAATCAACCTCTAATGTCTTTGCAGAGGTTAATAGCCGGTTTTCATCCAAAAATACATTTAATAATACACATTCGATGATACAGTTGTGACGCGATCATGAATTTATGGCTAAAGTATTAATATTTGGGTTCATTTCCGTATAATAGACCTTTTTAGTATATTTTGTTAATTCATTTGTTTGTTTACAATAATATGTCAAATGGAATAGGGTTGTACCGTTGCCGTAATAGTTTTCTCCGCTGAAACGTCATCGACATATTCTGCGATGTGAACATAAATAATTCTGTGTCTTATTCGGTCCGAGTGAACTTGCCAGGTCCGTCCTCTGGTTCACAGCACCGAAATTAAAATATTTTATTTCACATAAACCTACATGCCCACTTAGGAAACGTCAGTAGCTAGGTCACCATCATCATTTCAGCCGAAAGACGTCCACTGCTGGACATAGGCCTCTCCCAAAGGGGGGGGGTTGCCATAATCGCCACGCTTGGCAGGCGGTTTGGTGATTGCAGTATAGTTTGGTGGTGAAATGCTTAGAGAACGCTGCTGGCCATTCTCCGGTACGACCCTTAGTCGCCTTTTACGACACCCACGGGAAGTATGGGGTAGTGCTATTCTTTAAGTCCGGCACCACACAGACTGTGGAGTTTCTTGCCAGTGCAGTAGTTAGGTGCACGGTTCCAATTGGTTGCTTCCTATGGGGAAGAACTGGCAAGAAACTCCACAATTTTTACAATGTTTTTTAATTTGTTAAGTACCTGGTACTGATTTTAATAAATAAATAACTCGTTTTTTATTAAATTTATGGACTATCTGTTTCTCTCTTCTCGCCACTGCAGATTTATTACCGAAAAAACTCAGTGAAAGCTGAAGTGACGGTAACAGAGAGTTTTTACATTTGGTACTTACGCTATCAGATGCATTTAGAAGTAGGTATCTTATTATATTGCCATTTGTCTTCACAACTGGTTTGTACATAATACACATTGTTTGTACATAATACAGGTTTGTACATAACTATAATATTTTCTCTGAAAATTCTAACTCTAATAAAAGATTTTCTTTTTTGACATGTATACCTACCGATAAATAGTTCAGTAATGAGAGGTTTTTCTTTTCAGTATTTAAAAAAAAAATAGTTCCCAAGAACCCTGAAGATGGCGTTGAACTGACTATGTTACTAGATGCCAAAGTCAAAACGCTTGGAAAAAAAACATTGCGTCACGTCATATACGCTCGTTGAGTGACAGTTTCGTTTGCTTTCGTTTTACGATCTTAAAATTACATCCAATGAATTAATAAAAAAATTATGTAACTTAAGTTCCTTGCAGTAACTTACCAAGTTCAGCGCCATCTATCCAGCGACTAGGGAAGCGTTAAAAAAAAAAGAAAAAGAAAATCCCTCATTAACCATGAGTCTTTCGTTTCACGCATCACAAAAGATTATAAATAAAGTATTTTTGCACACTTATTTTTATGCAAAACTATAAAGTTACCGAAAATAAAGTAACAAACGTTATTATAAAGTATGGTTGGCAACCGTAATTACAACTGACTTTAATTTAGTAAGTTATTATGATCCAAACGTAATAACTAGTAAGACTCATATTTAGTATCGATACTCGATAATAGTAACACCTATGTTCCTTGATTGACACAACCCTAGCAGTGGCAGCCATTTTATGCGACAAAACGAGTTGTAGGTATGCACCCTTTTTTTGTAGGTATTTCCAGTCCATACTTTTTTATGTCAATGGACTGACATCACAGAGTACTTTTGATGACTGACATACGATTTGACAATCCATAGTAAAATCTGTAAAATAGACTTTTTGATTGTCACGCACGGTTTTCGCAAGTTATTGCAATACTTTTGGAAAATCTGTCGGTTAAAATTCATTTCGGGTACATACTGCATAGCTGGAGTCCTATTTCTCTTACTCTTTGTTAAGGCACTAGGCAGTAAATAATCGAAATGTTGGACGGAGCACCTCAAGACAATGAAAGTGTTGAAAAAGAACAAAGACCCAACGCAAACGGTGGCGGAGATGAAGGCGACGCACTGGGCAGTCATGAATCCTCGAACACCCGCCGCTATGCAAGGATGCCAGTTGACAGAAACGCACCGTATTACAACATGAACCATAAGTATCGTGGGATGGCAATTATTTTCAACCACGAGCATTTCGACATTCACAGCCTGAAGTCACGTACTGGCACGAACGTAGACAGTGATAATCTCTCCAAGGTCCTCAAAGGCTTAGGATTCCGAGTTACGGTGCTGCCCAATTTGAAATCTGAAGATGTCATTAAGTATGTTCAGCAGACAGCAGACATGGACCATACTGACTTTGATTGTCTTCTTATTGCTGTGTTAACCCACGGAGAGCTAGGAATGTTGTATGCCAAAGATACACATTACAAGCCAGAAAACTTGTGGTACTACTTTACTGGTGACAGGTGCCCAACTCTTGCTGGAAAACCAAAGATGTTCTTTATTCAAGCTTGCCAGGGTGATAAATTGGATGGTGGTGTTAATCTTGTGAGTTATACTGAAACAGATGGATCACCTTCTGCATCCTACAAAATTCCAGTCCATGCAGACTTCCTGATTGTGTTTTCTACTGTGCCTGGATACTATTCTTGGAGAAACACAACACGTGGTTCCTGGTTTATGCAAGCGTTGTGTGAAGAGTTACGCTATGCTGGAACAGAGAGAGACATCTTGACATTATTAACTTTTGTATGTCAAAGAGTAGCTCTGGATTTTGAGTCTAATACTCCAGACCTGACGCCCATGCATCAACAGAAGCAAGTTCCTTGCATCACAAGCATGCTCACTCGCCTCCTTGTGTTCGGTAAGAAGTAATCCCACTGATAAACTGTTCTTGATCTTATACCTATGTTAGGTATTAAAATATCTTTTTAGCATTAGTTATACAAAATATAAATAAGAGGAAACTATTCCTACTTATTATAAAATAATGTTCGATGGCTGTTAAATATAATGATTTAATAGTAGTTATGCATTGTTTTATCAAACATTTTGTGAGATTATTTTGTTTCTGCATTTCTTGTTTCAGTAAGTTAAAGAATTTTATATCCAAATGAAGGATGGTGGTTAGTGTTAAGATAACAATGCCATGTCACAAATTACTTAAGTAGACATACCAAGTGCTAGTGATTTTAACTCTAGAAAATTGTAATCATAATTTTTTGCTCATTATACAATTTAATGGTTAGGTACCTATGCACAAATACAAATTATGTTTTTATCTTTTTTATTAGCTCAAATTTACAAAAATGAGATTATGTACTGCCAACCATAAGTGTTTAAAAATGTATTGTGCCTGCATTGCATGTGTTTATATGCAATAAAGTTTGAGATTACATAATGTACTTAATAAGAAATATTTGTAAAAATTACATACGTAACAGAAGAGCTGAAGAACAAAGGAGATCAATTTCAACAGTACATATCATATAAGTCCAAAACATATTTTTTAAATGATTTTTTTTGCTGTTTTGTGTTTGTGTCCATGTATTAACTTTTAAATTTGTTCCTTGCTACAGATCTAATTTCCAGTGTTACCTACATTTTTGTTATGTTTTAAGATATTTTTTTGCATTTTTCATAATACTGTAGGTTCATACCTACTTAAAGACATTAACTTTTATTTAATTATGAGCATTTATTGTTGTATTAGTTGTTAATAGCACAAAAAACAGTTTTGCCAATTGTATTGTGTTAATAATTAATATTTTGATTCTTTGAGTGATGGCTTGAATGAAAATGCCTAAAATTGCATGCTCAGATGTCATAATAATTTTCTGATCTGATAATTTAAATATGATCTGGAATTGTATTTTAATAATAGGTTTTTTAGGTATTAAACAAAAAACTGAAAAAAAAACTTGAATGTAATACCTATTTCAGATTTAGGAAAGTATGTGATAGTGGCATCTTATTGACTGATTTATATTTAGTGTGAATTAAATTCAGAATATCTGTGAGGAGTTACCATGGATTATTATTAGAAATAATATGAAATTATTGGTATATTAAAATTGTGCCTTGTTCAACTTTAAAAATATCTAGAAACACTTCAGTTTATTTTGTATGATGATTCTTTATTTAGAACAAATAACCTCCTCATAGATTTTTGATACAATGATGTGACTGGTTTGTATTTTTTATAAATGCTTATTATGTATTTAGAAAACCGTAAGCAATAAATTTCTTCCACTCTAAGTAACCTATTTTATTTCAAGATAGTATTATCAAGTAAGTTTAATATAATGGTAAAAATCAATTATCTACCTATTTTTCAAATATATCTGGCGAAAAAAGGTTGTACATCTTTGGCCTTATACCTCTGCTGTCTAACCCTTCGGGGAAACAGGTGTAAGTTTATGTTACCCATTTTCCAAAAACTATTCTCACTAGAGAGTGCTGCCGGTGTCACTGGGTCATAAAATTGAAACACCATTGGATAAGTGTCGGATACCGAAGGAAAAAATATTGGCGGCAGCACTGATTAAAAAACCGGTCAAAAGCAAGTCGGACTTGCGCACCGAGGCCGCGAGGGTTCCGTATTGTGAAACGTGAAATGTATTTAAATTTTCATCGGCGAGGCCTTTATTCATCAGAGAAGTTTAACACTGCGGTATAGAATATTGCAGATTTACGTCAGCGCCATCTCTTGACCGATAGTGGACCTAGGTAAATTTTTTTGATGATTTCTGAAAAAGTGTGCTATTTAGAGACTTCGTTTTATTCTTCCTGTAATCTTTACATAAACTAATTCACATAGAATAATTTCGGATTTTCCTCTATGCAAACTTCGAAGATAGGGGGAGGGGAACGTTATTTTTTTTTACATTTTTCATCAAAAGTCGAAAACTATGCGGCCTAAAAGAAAAAATGTTTGAGAATGTGCAAACAGCGCTCTTTCATAATGAGGGATTTTCTTTTTTTTTTTAACGCTTCCCTAGTCGCTGGATAGATGGCGCTGAACTTGGTAAGTTACTGCAAGGAACGGAAGTTACATAATTTTTTTATTAATTCACTTGGATGTAATTTTAAGATCGTAAAACGAAAGCAAACGAAACTGTCACTCAACGAGCGTATATGACGTGACGCAATGGTTTTTTCCAAGCGTTTTAACTTTGGCATCTAGTAACATAGTCAGTTCAACGCCATCTTCAGGGTTCTTGGGAACTATTTTTTTTTTTAAATACTGAAAAGAAAAACCTCTCATTATGATAACACACGCCCCAGTAGCCCCACTTCGAATTTTTAAGACCCGCTTTTAGTCCCTGTTGAAAAAAAAAATAATTTTATTTCTTTCGTAAACAAAATAGTTGGGCAAACGTCATCTAAAACTATTCCAAATTTCAAGTTGATAGCTTTAGTAGTTCTTGAGATATCCAGCTGTGACTGACAAACAGTCAGACTGAGTCGCACCATAAGGGTTCCTATCCGGCCAAATGCGTGTACAGTGAAGTGTGAAGTCCATGTCTGCTGCCTGCTGAACACACTTAATGACATCTTCAGGTTTCAAATTGTTTAGCGTCATAACTCAGAATCATAAAGCTCCTGAGGACCTTGGCGAGATTATCACTGTCTACATCCGTGCCAGTAGGTACGTGACTTCAGGCTGTGAATGTCAAAATGCCCGTGGTTGAAAATAATTGCCATCCCACGATACTTAAGATTCATGTTGTAAATACGGTGCGTCTCTTTCAACGGGCATCCTTGCATAATGCATAAGATCCTTGATAGGCCAGTGCGTCACCTTCATCGCCGCCACCGTGTTTCACCGGTCTTTGTTCAGTTTCAACACTTTCGTTGTCCATTATTTTGATTACGTATTTAGATACCTACTGTCTTATCAAAGAGTCAGAGAAATAGGACTCCAGTTATGCTGTCAAAATTGTCGAAGAACGTTGCATCAACTTACGAAAACCGTGACTGTCAAGATGACCTTACACGCAGAAAAGTAAAAAAAAATTTAGTAGGTAACTATATCATTTGACACGGCCTTACAAATTCTTTAACAACACATTGAGTCTTTGAGTATTGGTTTAATACTCAAAGCATTGAGTAGAATAATTTGAATTTTGTAAATAGTTTTTGAGCAAGCATATTCAGGGCGAAAAGTTGTTACCTGAGAAGGTGTGGCGTGAGGAGAGAACACCGAAAATATATTTACCTAGAAAGTTTCTGATAGGAGCCCCGTGGTCAGTTCTCTTTCAGATTTCAAAAAAGGGCCAAAAATAAAGAGGCTTTGATTTTGGCACGATCGGGTGTGGCCTAACCCATGAAGAAATTGTGGGCTTTCCCTAGATCTGACGACTTTGATTTAGATACGGACCATTTTTAAAAGGATATTGAGGGCGAATAAAAGTCTGTGTAATAGTGTTGTAACATGTCCTGATAGATCTGACGGATTGATAGAGCCTTTAGGCAAATATTATGAGGAAATTAAAATTACGCAAAAGTTGCCATAATTTTGCATTTATCCCTAAATCAAGGAACCCAATAGCTTCAATTAGGAAGTACTGTTTGAATTGGAAGGTGACATTTTTGTGAAGATTTTTCGACATTCAGAAGTTTCAAAATATTAAACACTTGAACGTAATGATTAAAAGATTAAAATATCGCCGGAGTACCTACACCATAAACAAAGTTGATTATTTCAACATTTTACCATGAGAATTATTGTCATGGTAAAATGTTGAAATAGGTAATTAAGTAAACCAATTATTTAAAAAACATCCTCATCTTATGGTCTATCTAACGAGCTAGAAACGTTTTAAAAAATATTGAGAGATGCCCGTCAATTGTTTGATAAAGCTGGCAAAGGTGGAAAGCCATACCTACTTACTAAAATTAACGAAAACATTAAACTAACGACTTGTTTACGCCGAAATACTTTTCTATTCGAGGTTTTATTGTAGGTACGTACGAACCTCTGCGCTCGATATCGTTACTGATATTTTCAGTGATAGTTCGATATGAGAGTTTTAATTTTATATTTTAAAATATAATTTATAATTATCTACCTATATACTTAGTGAAATAAAGAAAAAAACAATATGATGCAATCTAAAAAACTGGCCAAGTGCGAGTCGGACTCGCACACGAAGGGTTCCGTAGGTACTACAAGGCAAAAACGCCGAAAAAAAAAACACGTTTGTTGTATGGGAGCCCCCCTTAAATGTTTACTTTATTCTGTTTTTAGTATTTTTTGTTATAGCGGCAACGGAAATACATTATCTGTGAAAATTTCAACTGTCTAGCTATCGCGGTTCTTGAGATACAGCCTGGTGATAGACAGACGGACGGACAGACGGACAGACAGCGAAGTCTTAATACCTATATGGTCCCGTTTTTACCCTTTGGGTACGGAACCCTAAAAAGCAACGTACGCGGTCAAAATTACCACCAAACACATACAGTTTACCCCCTTGCCAGTGTATCCATATCGACTATTATAGTAATAAATCATGGTATGGCGTTTGTTATTTACTTACTATAAATAATAGTATCTATGCTTGTTTTATATTTATAGTAAGTCTACGTAGGAAATTATCAACCTATTCATCAAACATGGCTGCATGGTAACACCAACGACGTGCGTAGGACTTCCCCATACTGCTTTGCAATAATTATGAGTCATAACTGTTGATTGTTGCATCATCATCGCCTATAAACACCGCGCCATAATCATTGTGCAATAAATTGATAACGTGTAATGTTTGCTGCGAAACCGGTGTGGAAGTATCATATTTCTGAGAGTTGAGCAGTCGATGATAGAATTGAGTTTCTACCAATAATTATCCATCTTATTACAATACAATATTTTAGTAAATTTCTACATAACCTAAATACTAGAGTGGAATACCTTAATAAAACAATGGCGGAAGAAAATGGAGGAACAGCGGAACATGTCAATGGCGGAAGACGGAATTGCCATCCTGAATCCTTGAACACATTTAGAAATGAATTTTACAACATGAATCACAAGTACCGGGGTAAGGCACTCATTTTTAGTCACGACCACTTTGACAATCATTTAAAATTATCACCGCGACCCGGCACTGTTAAAGACCGTCAGGAACTGGAGAAATGTCTCAAAGAGTTAGCATTTAGTGTTGAAGTTTTCCCTAATCTAACATTTGACGAAATTATGAAACATATTAAACGGACAGCAAAAACGAATCACTCCAAGAATGATTGTCTACTAATTGTGGTTTTAACTCACGGAGAGTCTGGAAAGTTGTATGCAAAAAATACCCATTACAGATCAGAAAAATTGTGGTGTTGGTTTACTGACGAAAACTGCCCCACACTTGCAGGCAAGCCGAAGTTATTCATATTTCAAGCTTGTCAGGGTGAAGATTACGATGATGGTATTACATTAACACGCGACATCGAGACAAACGTCGTCGAGACAGACACCGTTGAGACAGACGCCGTGGAAACAGACGCTATCAAGACAAACGCCATCGAGAAAGACACCGTCATCGAGACAGACGGATGGTTTGAATCTCACAAAATTCCGATTCATCGTGACTTCCTACTAGCACTTGCTACTGTTCCTGGGTATTACGCGTGGAGAAATAAAACTGCTGGCTCTTGGTTCATCCAGGCTCTATGTGAAGAGTTGCACGACTCGGCAACGGAAACGGATATTTTGACATTACTTACATTTGTGAGTCAAAAGGTTGCCCTAAATTATGAATCGGATACTAATGACGACCTTACTAAATATAAAAAGGAAGTTCCATGCTTTATCAGTATGCTAACACGTCGTCTCGTTTTCACAAAGAAACCTGATAGTTCAACCGGTACGAAATCTTTTCTTGATTATTTTAAAGAATGCTCGATTAACAATTAGATTCAACTTAGAAAAAAACATAGAATAAGTTGCAATTTGTATAATTTTATTATTGATATTTATTTTAGACGTCTATGTGCTGATTTTATCATACCTACCTAGTCATATAACTTTTGTCTGAAAAATAAATCTGATAATTTGACATATTTTCTATACTATGCTTTCAAACCGCAATATTTATTCCTTAGTTAGAAGTTATAACGTTGTGACGTTGTTTTGTTTGTTGTTGTGGCTATTGAAAAAATCAGCCTTTAAATTAATACAACTTGAAAGGAATATCTTAGATATATATATATATATCCCTAATATCTTATATTCGATTGTCACTAAGCTTGAAAGACGATCAGAGCCTCATGATGCAAGCTAAGTAACTTACTTACCTGTTGGCCTACATTGTATTTGAATAAAAATATAAATAAAAGAGTTTTTTCCCATACCAAGACCCATGCCAATACGAAGTTCACAGTAAAACGTACACTAATCAAGTGCCCTGAACTCCTGACGTTTGACAACTGGCTGGAATTGTTAAAAAGGGCAATGGGAAATAATTTTAACAATAATAAATACAACTTAAGAAAATCAAAATTTATTTAACAGTAAACATAAATTTAACATTTGGCTTATATATTAACAGGACTGCATGCCGTGGGCTTTTTCCCGCATCTCCCAACATTGATCCCAGAACTGACTAAGTCTCTGCTCCTGATTGGCACAGAAATGTTTGAAGTCTCTGAGCATTCGCATTTGGAAGCCTTCATCCCCAGTCGCTGGTGTTAGTGACGACTTCCACTTCTTTGATATCATGTGATTCCATGACCAGAGGAAACCCATCTGAAATTTTATTACTTTAGTAACATTCACTCCAGCATTTCGTAATCCACTGCTGGTCATAACGGCTTTCCTAATTTGCGGCCTTAACACCGGTTGCAAGAATTCTGTTTTAATTAGGCCGAAGCCCGAAAGCATGACAGTTCGAAAGTTGCAGCTGTTTTAGATCGGGGCGTGACAATTTATTTATTGATTTAGGATCTCCAACAAAAGATGTACACAATACGTGACACATTAATAAAGGGCAACATCAGAGGCGCAATTCTACTAATTTTAAGAGTGTCCACAGTCCGATCTCAGTCTCAATCTGTCAAAATTAGCTTTAATTTCTCTACATTTTGACAAGTTTTTGACATTTGTTTGTCGGCGAGATGAGACTGAGACTAGATTTTGAACGTTTTAAATTAGTAGAATTGGCCTTCAGGTAATAAGTAGGTGCACTCCTTTACTTATAGGAGACCACAGCATGCACAATAAAAATTGCACCTCGGTTTTTTATTTACTTAATCATATTTATCATTGTGAAAAAAACACATTTTTTTACGGACCCCACCCCTAGATTATAACAAATTACATTACTATTGCGTGATATTTATAATTTTGCAATATACTGACCGTCTGTGCATGATATTATCTTTATGATAGATGCTGCAATATATTTTGCGCTTCAAAAACGGTTTGTTAATTATTGCACAACTCGAAATAGTGTTGCAATCCATCGTTGATTGCACACATCTCATTTCAGTCTTGAATGCCGCGTCAAAAACATTGCAGTAGACTTTCAAAGAAAATTCTGAGAAAGCCTAGTTGTCTACCCCGGACAGTGAAAGTCTTTCAAAGTCTTTGATCATTTATATATTAGTAGCAGCGCCCCGCGGTTTCACTCGCATAAGTCTCGATCCCGTGGGCATATCGGGATATAAAGTATCCTGTGTTATAGTCCGCGCGGAACTAGTTGGCCGCGCCTTAGGTTTGTGAGCGGTGGGACGGAGGGCGGGGCGCTTTGTCATGACCAGTGATCGGAGTAGGTAGATTGAATTGGGGCCATTGATCCGAAACGTATATATGAATATGGACATTCCTCCGGAATTTCGGAATTGGTTGATTATTACAAAAAAAACCGGAACTTAGGTAGGAATTGTATTAAAACGAGCAATATTATATACTTCATCATTTTTTTTAACGGCACTCAGTCACAATTTGACACAACCCAACGACCCATCAGAACAAAGGATCATGGGTGGTGCACTAACCGGTTATCAAAACGGCGACGACATGCCAGGTAGCTCACTCGAGTCACTCGTTTACTTCGGTTCGTAGAGTGCGCTTCTTTGTTTGTTAGTGTGTTGTGAAAACGTTACGTGATTACAGTTAAATATTAAATTAATTTAATTTTGATACCTTCCTTTAAATTTTGAATTGAGTAGTAAAAGTATCACTACCAACATTAATAATATTTAATTGGATCCGGAAATACCGGAATTACTTTCCAGGAAAATGGCTTATCCATGTTATTCTTTCTGTGGGGATTTATGATACAAGTACCAAAAATAAATCTACCTACTCCGATTACTGGTCGTGACTCAGTACGTGCCCAATGATTCATGACGGGCCGTTGTTGTATCTATGCTGGTTGCGCAGTAAACTGCTTGCGAGATGCAGGATTTTGCGTGACGTCAGTATGACTCGTTCTTCGCATGTGGCATTGTAGATACAGCTACAGTCAGTAATTTTGACGTTCGAAAAAATCTGATTCAGCCTAATTTGAATAATTGACTTTTGATTCGCTCATGTAGCTACCGCGTATTTTCATACTTCGGTTCATAGTTAGCGGAGTGAACATGAGCGAAGCTAAACGAACTTAGCTTCGTTCCCAATGTGGCAGTGGCGTAACTATAGGGTGGTATTGGGCCAAAATGCCACGGGCCCCCATTTTGTACCTTTTTCCCATTGTTTGTCTATTTTTGGACAGGATCTCATGCTCAGCAGCAGCGTTTGCGACCACTAGACCAACGAAGCAGTCAGGTGTTAAATGTTGTATGGGAAAATATGAATACTGCGCGAAGAAGTCGCGGAAAAGTGCTATTAAAAAAAACTATAACGTTGGTTGAGCTTCTTTACATTGAGGGAGGGCCCCATCCCTTGAATTTGCCAAGGGCCCCAACGGTATTATAGTTACGCCACTGCAGTGTAGCCTGCGCTTTATATTTACGCTCGGGTACAGTTACCGGCACGTAACTTGGCAAGAGATTTTCGTAGTGAGGGAAGTTCGCGCATATAAAAATGTATGAAATTGTGCGTGCGCAAACTTCCCCCACTACAAAAACTCTTGCCAAGTTACGTGCCGGTAACTGTACAGTATATTCTATTGATCTTACCCGCCGGCTATTATCGTAATCGTCTTTGTTCTTGCCACTGACGTGCCTCGTGATGTATCCCTCGTGGGGACTAGGCGCCGCTTCCGGGTGAACGGGGTATCTGTCGTGGAAAAATGGCATTTGTTATCGTTGAGAGGGAGAAGTATAGACGCCTGCGACGTGTTGTTGTACGAGTGTTAGGTACCAAATTGATTTAGGTGTCTGTACACAATAGCCTCTCTGCTAATTAAACCGCTCTCTATTTAACGTATTTTAGTTAAAAAGTTAATTTTTTTACAGAATACCGACTGTAACCTTAAGCATGGGAAAACAACTTAATAAAAAATCTTAAATTAATTTATTCACTAACTTACAGACAGCCTAAATCGCTGAGTTTAGCTTGAAGCTTGACATTTTGCACAAAAATTCCTTATAACCCATAAGTGATTCCTAAGGAAGGATTTTTGTATTTTTTTTTTTTCAATTCAATTCAAAGCTTCATTGGAAGTTAGTGTTTTTTGCTGATGGAAAATCTATAGGGAGGGCATTTCCCATGATAAAGTTCAGCATTCTGTGAAAGGAGGCTAGGGGATATTTTAAAGAAAAAGATGCAATATTACCGGCTAGCATTAAGCGGTTTGTTGGCTGGCTTGGTCCTCAACGCCTTCTGCTCCGACTTGACAGTCGTAGGTATGAGTATGAACATGTTCCCAGTCACGTGCACATACAAGTGATCGCCCACGCCCGCCTCGTGCGATGTACTCTCCACAGTACACTTTATGAAACCGAAACGACCTACTATGGCTTCTTGGAACAGGAACAAACGTTCCAGCCATGTGTCTTCAGGGAAACCTGGGAAATTAAAAAATAAAAGTAAAGTCGTTTATTTCAACATTAAAATTACAATATGGAGATAGCGTTGGTCCCAAACTATATTGAGCGCCATAAAGTACCTACAGAAAGAGTCATATATATTTTTTAAGTAATAAATTATGTTGTGTTTAATGCACTCTTTTATATATTTTTTTTTTATAGTACGATAACTGGGGCACACACACACATAGGGTGCGATAACTGGCTCAGATCTATAGTTTGTTCGAAGGTTAATAATGTTGGATGTATCTGTTTGTTTAACTAACGTAGAGGTCGTCGCACAGTATTGAGGATCTCCGAAAATTAAGTGAAAACGACCTTAATTCGTTCGCTTCGTAAAGTAAGTTTTACTGCGCAGATTCTTTACTTTCGCATTACATGCATTGTGTACCATGGGGTCGGAATAGAATTTTTTTATTGAAGTAACCGAAAAAGATAGCATACCTTCGAATAGTGTAACATTGCTTCTTAGCAGGGGTTCTTCGTTGAGCGGCACGTAAATAGGTCCCCTCAGAGGGTCCGATTTCAACGTGAAGGGCAAAGCAAGTGGGTCTGCCGGTATTGGCACCATTTGTAGTCTACAGCTTTGAGCTTTGCGCGCCCAACCGAATATCTGGAAAATAGACATTTATGTATGAACGTGGTGGATTATGGCCCACTCCCTCTCACAGAGAGGAGGCCTGTGTCCCAGCAGTGGGAACATTATAGGCTGATTATGTTAAGTATGAACGTAAACAAAGTAAAAGTAGTATGTAAGGATCGTAGCAGGTGATGTTTTGTGGTTTCTGCCTACCCTCATGGGAAAAAGCGTGAGTTTTATGTATGTGTAGACATTTACAGAATAATGTTAAAAATGGGACTTAATGTGCCACTAGTTGATATTTTTTCCATACAAATTTCGGGAGAATATTACTACACTGTTTGACATTGTGCATCCAAAGTTAAACATGATATGGTTTTGACTTATTATTAATTTTGTCTGTACGAAAACAGAAAAGAGCCAGCAAAAATTCGTTTTTCTTGCTATTTTTTTAACGTAAATTTGGGTGTAAATAAGTAATAAAAGAACTGTAAAATCTGCAAAACCAAGTCCGTACCGACAAAGCTCAGTTATCGAAGAGTTCAAAAAACTTTATTTTTAATTGATTTATGCAGTGGTTTTTTTCATAAAACTCGATTTTCTGAAGCACTTTTCGGTTTTTTTTAAGCGCTTCTCAGTTCGGAACAATGTTTCTGCGCGTGAGAACTAGACGTTCGACTAGACTAGCGTGTAACTGCTCATTATGAGCTCTGTCGGACACGAAGCCAAGTGAGACAGTGTGCTTTTTGGCCACGACCACCAGTGAGTTCGAGCTCGCGACTAGTTTACTCTTACAACATAACTGTCGAAATGCGAGTCTACTGTATACAGTCTGCATACCGCTTCGGGGATTATGGCGTGATGTTAACAAATAATGTTTTTTAATATGCTAATGGTAAAATTAAGGTTGCCTGGAAGATATCGCAGAAAGCGATAAGGCAGTCCAATGCATGTTTTGTAGTGTTTAATTTATTTTTTGTGTATTTTTCTAGTGTACAATATCGTATTATACAGGGTGGCAGGGACATCGACCCGCAAACGTCGTGAAAAGGTTACACCTGATGCCATAAATAAAATTACGAAATTCATTCATCTCTCTCTAACCTACACACACACACAAGTCTGTGGCGCGGCCGCCCGCCGCCGCCGCGGTCCGTTTGTCGACATTTGAGAGCGAATAGCGTAGGTACTAAGCCAGTGTTGACCTTACAAATGAACTTTAGCAAAACGGCTGATCAGGTAGCCCTTTCGAGTTTTATTTACACTGCTGTTTTGAGTGAAACAAGTGAATTTACTATTTTTTAATTAAAAATCTCATTGGGTTAGATAGAAATGACGATTTTATACAGTTTACAGTAAAAAAAATTGCAGAAAAAAACGTTTAAATTAAGAAAAAGCCGACGAATAATTTCAACGGAGGGGAGTCCAGAATCATGTACTGAGTCCTTGGTAAGCGGTTGCGCGTCGATGTCCCTGCCACCCTGTATTTATACTAGCTTCTGCCCGCGACGTCGTCTGCGTGAAATTTCTTGTTTCCCCGAACCACCCCGTCGCATCGCATCACCTGCCCGTATTACATGTTTTTGCTCAGTTCCTAAGTGTCTTAGCGTGATGTTAAGTAGCCTTCCTCGAGAATTGGGGTATCAAATGCAAAAAGATTAATTTTTTAAACCGAAACACCGATACGACAAATCCGACTGTTAGTTCCAGAGATTAGCGCGTTCAGACTAACAAACAAACTCTTCCTCTTTATTATTAGTCTAGATAGATAAAAATAAAATGTTATTTGTTGGTGGGCGCATCACTTGAGAACGGCTTGACAGATTTATTTCATTTTAAATGTTCCTCATTATAGTTGGAAGAGTAAGAAAAATTGGAAAAGTTGCCCGGAAAATTGTAAAATTTGGAGAAAATTGAATTTTTTTTTTTTTATGGAAATTCTTGAAATTTTGGCCGGGACGGTCAGCTAGTAGATAAATAAATGGTTATAGAAACCAGTTCAGCGACGATGTTCCCGCTGGCGACGGCCCACTGTATGCACATCTCGTAGGCCTGGTCCGGTCGGAAAGTGGCTTGGTAGCGCGCGTGGCCCCACTCGATGCGATCGCTCTTGTTACTGATATCGATGTCCAAGTGCGTGTTCTTGTATAGGGGCACTGAAAATTTAAAATATTTTTAAGTAATCTTCCAGAATCGCTAAATAACATTATCGGTATAACCTTTGGTTGAAAGACCACAGAACAGAATCTCAAAAAGGTCAGAAAACATTCAAATGAAAGCAGTTTGTGCCAGCCAAATTAGTGGTACTTTTTATATTTTCGTAGTTACAACAGGCAATGACTCACTGTCCATCTATCAGATAGTGCTGTTATAACTTGAGAACATGACTGTAATCTTTTGAAAATTACTGCCTAGGTTTTATTACATAAAAAAACTACAGCTACTACGAAAACATTATAATCGATAAACGTGGATGATGTAACTAATATTTTGTAACAATTCTTTGATTTGAACGGGCAAGATACTCCATGGCTAGATTCTTCCCCATAGGAACCTACTACACTTTGGAATGGACAACTAAACTAACTTCATCTTTCTGACTGACCGACTCCTTAGCAATTTTAAAGTGCCTGTAAATGGTCAATTAAAATTAATACCTTGAGTTTGATTTTATACTTACTGTCACTATCAGAACCCAACTGCATATAGCTGGAGTCGATATTATCACAGAGGAAGGCCGGCACTCCCGTGTCGTCAGTCACCGGGCTGGTGCCAGATATATCGATAGCCCCCACCAAAGTCTCGGCGGAGAGTAACGGCGACCGCGGTCCTAACACTTCCACCTCCATCCATTCGTTCTCGAAGCTTTGAAGGTCGCCTAACGGTTTCACGTAGTCGGCTATACTGTCTGTAGAAATAGCAGGTTTCTATATTAATTTATACTCTTTATTTTTTAGTACATCGGCTATGAAAAACTGGTTAGTCAAAAGCCGGAAAATTTTGACGACAAGTCTTACAAAGGGGTATCGTTTACCCAGTAACTGGACTAACTGGGTTTTGGAACCAATAGGAATTCTCGTAATTTTAAGAACGTTCACAGTGTGATATTAAAAGTTTTGTGGGAAGGACAATCCCAAAACATTAATTTGGGGATGTCCTTTTCTCAATACTATATAAGCGGTCTTCTTCTTAATTGTATTTTAACTACTAACACTAGTAATAAGTTATAATATTGTTTACTAACACGCTGGATCTTTGATGTCCGAAAATAAAGAATATTATTATTATTATATCTGTCTCAATCTGTCAAAAATACCTCTAATTTCCCTACATTTTGACAAGTTTTTGACATTTGTTTGTCGCGGATATGAGACTGCGATTAGATTTTGAACGTTTTAAATGAGAGGTTTTTCTTTTGAGTATTAAAAAAAAAACATAGTTTCCAAGAACCCTGAAGATGGCGTTGAACTGACTACGTTACTAGGTGCCAAAGCCAAAACGCTTGGGAAAAAAAAACATTGCGTCAAGTCACATACGCTCGTTGACTGACACTTTCGTTTTACGATCTCAAAATTACATTCAAGTGTAATAATCAAAAAATGATGTGACGTTCTGTTCCGTGCAGTAACTTACCGAGTTCAGCGCCATCTATCCAGCGACTAGGGAAGAGTTAAAATAAAAAGAAAATCCCTCATTACGAGAATTGGCCTTTTGATAGGTAGTCGCTCCGTGTAAAATACTGATATTACAGTTGAAAAAAAAAATTAACTTAGTTGAAAAATGGCAAGGCAGATGATGAGGCTTTAAAAACATCTTGCGTTCGCCTGTTATTTAAACTATTACACAGAAAACGGTGCAGCCTGGGTTTTCGGTTGTAATTTGTATGGCTATAGGCTCGTACTTTTTGTTTTTAATGCAAATTCTACTAGCCTAACCACTACTAACCTTTCTCTTTTTTCTGTGGCAAGATATGATACATATAGTATCCTACAACGAAACGTTTCGTTGTATCACCAGATGCGTGGCATATCATTTTCTCTTGTAGTAATTTCTGCAAGAAGAAATAACAAGAAGTTCTCAATCAAACACTTTAATGAAAGGCACAACTTAACTTGACATTCGATGTCGTTAGAAATAGGGATGTCTGAAGATAAGTTCTATCTGTGGAGTATGTCAAAAAGGTCCGATAAAATTTATTATGCTTTTAGCAGATTACAAAGAAACTCGCTGAAATAACAAAAACCGGGTCAAATTAAATTAGTTAGCGAAACTCCGTGATGGGAAAAGATTTCCAACCAACCAACTTACGGTCGTTGACGCAAAAGAAAAATCGGTAAATATTTTTTTTTTTTTTGTTTTAGATACTTATCGACAGCCATCACGCCTGCGGAGTTTCGCTGGCTAATTTAATTTAACCCAGCATACTGTGCAGCAGTTTACCTCCATAAGGGTCGTAGCTCTTTCGTAGGTGACGCCTTCCATATTAGCTTGTAACCAATGTATGGCGTATATAGAGACGAATGTGTGGGACGGTAGACTGACGGTCTGTTGCAGGAAGCCTATGCCCAACTGTGGGCTGCGCATGCGTTCCACAATCTCCGCCAATGATGAATTCGCTTTCAATTTCGGTTCTGGCACACTGAAATAAGTGTACAAGACGTTTATAGGTGTATTAGGTCAGATTAAATACACCAAAAGATGTCTTTTATTTTCTGGAAATAATATTATAACACAGTGTAGAAACAAGAAAGTCGTAATCAGAAGCGGCCAGAGTTGCCAAACCACAGGGAACCAAACTATATCCACGATATTTTGTTGAGAATTTGAGAACGTGAAATGAGCGAAAACCACCCTAAAACCGCATCTACACCCCTGATACCCGCGTGTGTTGTAAATGACCTTCAATTTTTTTTTTTTTTTTTTTTTTTTTTCTTATTATTGAAGAATCTATACATATAATAAATCTGTAGAAGGGTCAATTCTGTACATTGAAAATATGGAAAAAATAAATAGCAGGGGGTGTTGCTGGATCGATACCAAACCCAAATATGTGTTTAAAAAAATTTTTGTCTGTCTGTCTGTCTGTCTGTCTGTCTGTCTGTCTGTCTGTATATGCAGGCATCACGTGAAAACTAACGGTTCGATTTCGATGAAACTTGGTATAATTATACCTTATTATCCTGGGCATAAAATAGGATACTTTTTATCCTGGAAAAATACGTAGAAAAAAAAATCTTATTTTTCGGTTTTATTCATAGACGTTGTTCTGTAGAACACACGTTGCATTACCCGTAGTGGATAATTTTCCATTTCAATTTAAGAGAATACAGTTTCCTGTAGCTTTGTGTTACGCCATGACAATAAATAAGGCTCAAGGTCAGACCATAGGAGTCGCTGGCGTAGATCTTACCGCGAGTTGTTTTTCACACGGGCAACTTTACGTAGCTCTTTCCCATGTGAGCAGTCCAAGAAATCTTCATGTTCATATTCCGGACGAGCTCACTAACAATGTTGTGTATGCTGAAGCTCTCAATTAACTTTCTGTCGCATTGTCACGATCACTTTTTTATTATTGCAAACTTTTCGTCATTGTCAGTAATTTACTGCTACATGCTACTTATCAAGGTCGGAATTACTATGAAAAAAATACTTACTACAGAACGCGAGCTCAACAGCAGTAGCTCAATAGAGGGATCTCCTTAATTATTATAGGCTTAGCCGTATTTGGGTCCAATAGATATTTATAAGATGCCATTGTCAGAGTTACTCAAAATGGAGAAATAAACCATCCACGCGAAGACCGACATCCGCGCGGACGGAGTCGCGGGCGGAAGCTAGTACTGTAATAAGTAAGGCGAGGGGTCCGTGCCTAAATAATAACAGCCGCCCAGGTCGATCGATCAGGTTAAGCTACGCTTGCCGTGGTTGGTCTGTGGATGGGTGACCATCTTTACACACCGATACTCCTCAGTGCCTCGGAAAAGCACGTTAAGCCGTTGGTCCCGGCTGTCATTCGTGGATCTTTGACAGTCGTTACGGGTAGTCAGAAGCCCGAAAGTCTGACAACCAGTCTTACCACGGGGTATCGTATTACCACAGATAATATAATACTAGCGTACAGATACCCCATCCCATACAAAGAAACGTGACCGCCGTAACTACGTCATTTCTTCGGCCTATTCGGCTTATTTTCTAAAGTGGCTGAGTCCGGCTTGTTTCACTCACGTCGCCGCTAGATGGTGCTAGCAGCGTTGACTCGCTAGCTTGTGGGCCGCGAGCAGCTAATTTACACAAACACCAATAGATGGCGTTAAAACCATACTGTACTTTTGTACTACAAAACTAAAGTCGCCCTGTGACCTTGAAGCTTACGTCGTCAGTCACTCGACTCGGCAATAATAAATTCACGTTCTTTCATGCATGCCTTGCGATAGCGCATGATTTCTTGAGCGTAGTAATGGTACAGCTAGGTACATGTTTTCCGATGTCCGTTTCAACCGCGCGGCCACCTCATAATATTTTATGAAACTTTGCCAGGAATTAGTGCGAATTTGTTACTTTACACACCTCTTTTCGTGAATTTGTTACAAAAAAAACTAAGACGCTATGACAAAGAATAGTTGACCGCTAGAACCGCCACTTGCCGTAGTCATCGCTCGTGATTACACAGAAACTACATAATGCAGATAGACGAATGATGCATCAAAAGAAAGGTCTTAATTTGTTCAATTTGTTACAAAAATAAAAAACGTCAAAACGTAGATAAACAAAAAGTTATGCAATATTTAGTTTTCAGGTTACGAGTAGGTAGGTATATCACCATAAATATCAAATTAATAGAGGCTAACGTGTATGGACAATTTGTTACTAATTTGTTACAGCGAATAAACAGAAAAAAATACTAGAAAGTAGGTTCAATAATTTGTTAGAGTTGATTTTAGTTGGCCGCTCGGACGGCAATATGCCTAAAATACAATGGCGTTTATCTCGTTATTAAAAGTAGGTTTAAGTTTAGTTAAAGGACTATTGGACGGGTAACGTAACCTCGTTTGGATTAATATGGCGAATATAACGGCAGCATTCATATTTTAGAAGATACTTACAAAAAAACAGTAGTACCTATGAAACCGTATGAGAGTAGGGTGATCATGAATTTTTACAATGAAGTGTGACTGAATAGGTAGTGATTATTGGAATGTTCGATATTCATATCTTATTTTTTTAGGGCGAGTGCTTATACAGGGTTAGTTTTCAAAGACCAGCCAAATTTAAGGGTAGGTATGCTACAGACCATCAAACTGAACAACTTTCTCCATGGGATCCATATCTTAATCGCGAAAAATGTATCAACTGTCCCATAGAAAACTTCAATACCTACTCGACCTAAACGTATGGGATGGCTGAATTTTTATTCGCGATTACGATGTTGGTCCCATGGAGAAAATTGTTCAGTGTGATGGTCTGTACCACACTTTTAAATTTCTTTTTTCTTAATCAACACAAAGGCAAAAAATCAAGTAATAAAAGTCAACAAGATAAATATAAAAT
This sequence comes from Mesoligia furuncula, assembly GCA_916614155.1. Classification (NCBI taxonomy): domain Eukaryota; kingdom Metazoa; phylum Arthropoda; class Insecta; order Lepidoptera; family Noctuidae; genus Mesoligia; species Mesoligia furuncula. The sequence goes on along the minus strand of OU744803.1, from coordinate 11,381,185 downwards.
CTTTATAAACTAACATAATATTTATAAATTAACGTATTGTTATTTAAAAAAATTGTGAAAAAAAAATGTGACACACAGTTGAAAGGTGAACTTAAGTTAGGCGAGATCATAACATTTGATTTAATCGGAGCTGCAGACTCAGTTTTACTCACTGAACTGCCGATTACTATTAACATTAAGGATAATTATTATTTATTAGTTGGTACATACTATAGAATTTATACCAGGCACAAAAATAGGCCACTATAAATGTTATTTTTTAAATAACAATACATATTTTTGTTACGACGACAATTCTTTTAAAATTGAAATAATAAGTAGGTACCTCTAAGAAAATATATCTACATTCTGTGTCATATATTCGTGTCAGTTAATTCATAAATATTATGTTAGTCAATAAAGACTTTATATTTATCTTGTTGACTTTATTACTTGATTTTTTTGCCTTTGTTTTGATTTTGAATAAAGTACTTTTAATCGATTTGTGACTTTTACTTTTATAAAGTATGCCAGAGGATGCCTTAACTTAAAATGTAAGTATTTATACAGGGTGTCCGGTAATGAATGGATAACCTTGAAATGTCTTATAGTATAACTTATGGCCGTTCAGAAAAAAAATTGAAACAAAATATATCATAAGTAGTACCTAAGTTATGATTTTTTTAAAAGAAAGGTCTAATTTTTTTTACCTTGTTTTACTTTTATGAACACTACGATCAGAAATGAATGGATTCCATCGGTTTGTTGTTATTTTATTATTATACACGAACTATGCTAATAGATAAACAGTCAATAGTATGACTAGCTATTGCACTTTTTTATTAAAAAATTAGCAAATTAATTAATTTTAGAAAAACTTTGCAAAATTTATTTTTTAAACTATGTTTAAACATCTTGGGTATAAAAAAAATGTATGAATACATGAGTGGCCAATAATTTTAAAATAATGTCACTTTCAAGTAGATTTTATAATGGTACAATTCATAAATGTATCTACAATAAATAGTGAATTATTGCCATTAATGTAGAAAAGGAGAAAATTCTACCAAATGTCAAAAGTAATGTAGGAACTTTTTTTAAATTAAATTGCTTCTGACCACTGAAGATTAATCAAAAATACATTTAAGGAATTTGTAGTGAATAAAAATTGCGTATTGAAACCAAATTGTCAGAAATTTACAAATACTCATAATGATTAAAATAGTTACTTTAAAAGCGTGAAATGGGTCGTGTGACCTTCATATTTGCTACCTGCGCGCACGCCGTGCTGTCATTCTTTTGTGTTATGTTAGACAAAGAGGGTCTGAATCGGCTAGGTGCGAGAGAGAGGAAATAAATGTAAAACATCAGGTAAGCACTCATACTTTTAGTGCGTTTCTCGACTTGCTCGACTTCGCATGTGTTTATTTAGTTTCCGTTTGCAATTATCGTGATTTACTTTGAATCAGTGTTAAAACGACCACGTGGCTATTTTATTGGACTATTCGTTTTGCTTACTGATTTGGACTTGTTTTGTTTGGTGATATTTGCGACGATTTGGTTTGTTTTTGGACTAAACTGGACTTTTGTGTTTTTGTGTATCAAAATGCCACGTCAGTATACGGCACAAGAATATGCAAATATGCATTACATTTATGGAGAATGCAGAGGTAACGCAAATGCAGCTGCAGCGCTCTATAGGGAGAGATACCCTAATGCGCGCCACCCAGACTACCGCGTATTTATTCGTGTCCACGGTTGTTACTCCGAAGGAAGATTGCCTGGTAGTGGTGTCGGTGGTACAAGCAGTGGAAGAATCGCTCGTCTTGATGTAGAAGAAGCCGTGCTTGAGGAAATCGAAAACGATCCTTCTACCTCTACACGAACAATAGCTCGACGCACAGGTATCGGAAAATCGACCGTGCACGATATTTTGAAAAAAAATAAATTCCACCCTTACCACGTTACACGCGTGCAAACTCTCCAACCAAGAGATTATGCAGCTAGATTGCGTTTTTGCCGACAAATGCTGGCAAAAATCGAAGAAGACCCGCAATTTTTTAATAAAATTCTGTGGAGCGACGAGTCAACATTCAAAAGAGATGGATACATGAATCTTCATAATTTACACGGTTGGGAATTAGAAAATCCCCATCTTATGCGTGAAGATAGATCCCAATACCAATTTAAAATCAATTATTGGACTGGAATATTAAGTGGAATAATAATCGGGCCATTTGAATTACCGGGGAATTTAACAGGGCAAAGTTATTTGGAGTTTCTTCAAAATGATCTCCCCAATTTATTAGAAGAAGTGCCCGAGGAGCTGAGGGAGTCATATTGGTTGCAAAATGACGGCTGTCCTGCGCATTATGCTGTATCTGTTCGTGCATTTTTAAATAACACGTACCCAAATAGATGGATCGGGCGGCTAGGGCCAATTTTGTGGCCTCCACGTTCACCGGACCTAAATCCATTGGATTTTTTTTATTGGGGCTGCCTTAAAGAGGAAGTATACTGTAAGCCTATAAGGTCTTTAGAAGAATTAAGAAGACGAGTCAGAGCAGCCGCATCAAAAATTAGTGAACGACGGTACACAAGACTGCTCCGTAGATCATTTATCCGTAGATGTAGGGCCTGCATAAGAGTGGGAGGCCGGCAATTTGAACATTTATTATAAACGAATGATAATAAAGTGTTGTTTATGTTAAATGTTGTTTTTTATTAATCCCCAAAGTTCAGGTACAATTAAATTTAAAAAATGTTCCCATATTACAAATTTTGATATTTAGTAAAATTTTCTCCTTTTCTACATTAATCGCAATAATTCACTATTTATTGTAGATACATTTATGAATTGTACCATTATAAAATCTACTTGAAAGTGACATTATTTTAAAATTATTGGCCACGTATGTATTCATACATTTTTTTTATACCCAAGATGTTTAAACATAGTTTAAAAAATAAATTTTGCAAAGTTTTTCTAAAATTAATTAATCTGCTAATTTTTTAATAAAAAAGTGCAATAGCTAGTCATACTATTGACTGTTTATCTATTAGCATAGTTCGTGTATAATAATAAAATAACAACAAACCGATGGAATCCATTCATTTCTGATCGTAGTGTTCATAAAAGTAAAACAAGGTAAAAAAAATTAGACCTTTCTTTTAAAAAAATCATAACTTAGGTACTACTTATGATATATTTTGTTTCAATTTTTTTTCTGAACGGCCATAAGTTATACTATAAGACATTTTAAGGTTATCCATTCATTACCGGACACCCTGTATAAGCACTCGCCCTAAAAAAATAAGATATGAATATCGAACATTCCAATAATCACCATTCAGTCTCACTTCATTGTGAAAATTCATGATCACCCTACTCTCATACGGTTTCATAGGTACTATTGTTTTTTTATAAATATCTTATAAAATATGAATGCTGCAGTTATATTCGCCATATTTATCCAAACTAGGTCACGTTACCCGTCGAGTAGTCCTTTAACTAAGCTTAAACCTACTTTTAATAACGAGATAAACGCCATTTTGTATTTTAGGCATATTGCCGTCCGAGCGGCCAACTAAAATCGACTCTAACAAATTATTGAACTTACTTTCTAGTATTTTTTTATATTTATTCGCTGTAACAAATTATTAACTAATTGCCCATACACATTAGCCTCTATTAATTTGATATTTATGGTGATATACCTACCTACTCGTAACCTGAAAACTAAATATTGCATAACTTTTTGTTTATTTACGTTTTGACGTTTTTTATTTTTGTAACAAATTGAACAAATTAAGACCTTTCTTTTGATGCATCATTCGTCTATCTGCATTATATAGTTTCTGTGTAATCACGGGCGATGACTACGGCAAATGGCGGTTCTAGTGGCCAACTATTATTTGTCATAGTGACTTATTTTTTTTGTAACAAATTCACGAAAAGAGGTGTTTAAAATAACAAATTAGCACTAATTCCTGGCAAAGTTTCATCAAATATTATGAGGTGGCCGCGCGGTTGAAACGGACATGTTTTCCGGCATAGTTATTTGTTAGGTTCGGCGTCAAACGTCAACGCAAATTATTATACATAAATTTATAAGATCGAAATACCCAGCTCTTGAAATGATTAGGTATTTGCTGCAAATTAGATGATTTTAAGAAGGGCGAGTTATTTTTTTAACAGTATTAATAAATATTTAATTCTATCAAAATAGATATTGTAAATGGTAATGTGAGAAATATAGATATTGAGCTGTGTAGTAAAACTCAGAAAATGAAAACAACGCCATCTATATTGGAGGAAATAAACATTAAATGAGTGAGCAAACATTGATTTGTTAAAATCATGGAATTTGGAACTAGGAGCCCATTATTCCTTTTTTTTTGTTATAAGGGGATTTTTAAAAACAAGGACATACTTTTTCTATGGTCAAATTTAAACAGATACACAAACTTCAAAAACAAATCGATACATATAACGCCATCTATTGAGGCTTTTTTGAACTATTTTTTCTTTCTTCGCAATGAGACCCCATGGTATTACCTAGTAACTGGGTTGTGGAGGTCAGATAGGCAGTCGCTCCATGTAAATTACTGGTATTCAGCTGCATCCGGTTAGACTGGAAGCCGATCCCAACATAGTTGGGAAAAGGCTAAGCAGATGATGATGACTGTAATGATTTAGGCATAAGTTTCCCGAACACAGTAAAATAAAATAAATATGAGATATAATTACCCGTCATCATACGTGTCGTCGCATTCACCAGTCTGAGATTGGGTTCTCTCTAGAACAGTTTTCGCTGCGGCCCTGAAGTCATTATGATATTAGAACATCTCAACACAATCTGAATACAAATCTTACGATGATAATGAAGCAGATTATTCTAAACGCAAAGCTGCCAAGCAGAGGTTGAAATATAGAAAATTAAGATGATTTTAGGGCGTTCTTGAGTCATTCGTTTACGCACGTGAGATGGGTTTGCATCCGTGAAATGCAAAATAGTTCCTGCGCCCTGCAAGCACCCAATGTTTATTTATTGATTATATCTCGGTCTTTTAAATACTGGTATTCAGCTGCATCCAGTTAGACTGGAAGCTGACCCTAACATAGTTGGGAATAGGCTAAGTAGATGATGATGATCTCGGTCTTTTTTAAGATTTGTGAGTTTAGATTTGTTACTTAATCACGCACGAACGACAGCAACGGATTAAGATGCAATTTGGTGGAAAGTTGTGTGGAAATCGGTTGTTATGGTAGGGGCGTGTGATACGGAGGAATGAGGAACGTGAGGAAAGTTTTGAGTATGATTAGTATGAATGTCGATGGCTATGAGAGTAGAGGAAGACCAAAGAAACGATGGATGGACTGTGTGAGTGATGATATGGTTAGAAAGGGGTTGATTACCGAGATGACGTATATTAGAGAGGTATGGAAGAAAAAGGCACGTTGCGCCGACCCTAAATAAATTGGGATAAGGGCAGGAGAATGATGAATGATTGGTACACAGATAGACCGGGGCTTGGTTTATAGGATACTTTTTATCCGGGTACAGACGCCAGCACATCAAGCTGCTACAATCTGTCAAATTTCTTTAATAGAATTTCAACTTTATCGCTTAACCATAAGGTTCACAGTTGATTGGGAACATTTGTCCATTTCGGGTAGCTTGATGTGCTGGCGTCTGTACATGAATTAGGGCTGATTTCTCCAACGCCAGACAATTTTATCGGAGGAATAATTTTGGATTTTTGACAGTTTTTTCATACAAAAACTGTCAGACGTCAATTTTATTCCACGAACAAAAATTATCTGCCAATTGCAAAATCAGCCCTTAGTTTCAAATAAAAACGGTGACAAAATCTTAACGTTTTTTTTTAACGCGTCTTGTATGCTTGACTCTAAAACGCCCTAATAAAACGGTATGATGAAGCGAACTGTATACTTACTTGTTACTTTGACTAGTGTTTAGTGACTTAGTAGGTGATAGTTGCTGCAATGAAACATTCAATAAGGATAAGAATAAGCAACTGATAGGAGAGGCACGGACAAGCATTCGATGATAGCTTAGCGATAGTAAAATAAACCGTGTCATGAATTAGATTTGGTATTATAAAGGAAATCTGTAAAAAACAATTTGTCAATTTAGTAAAAAAAAAAAAAAAAAATATGGGAAAATAAAAGCTACAGTGTTTTACATATCTAAATTAAAATCATGGTGCAACTTACATAAGTAAATAAATATAAATAAAAAATAGGGAAGTGAGTTAGTTAATGTTTATAGAAGCACAAAGGTATAAGCTTAGTTGGTTCACAATGGTGAATGATGAATGTATGTTAGGAAAACGAATGAGTGCATGAATGTTAGCAACGTGAAGAATCTTGGTCAAGCGCGAGCACACCATGCGACGGACATGAAGCGATCCTCGTGTACGCATTGCGATGTTTTATACGCGTCTTTTTAGTCGTGATATTGGTAACTGATCCTCATACGTCTTGCTACAAAACATGGTTAGCGACGCGGCGCGGTCCGAAAACAAAAAACTACTTAAGGTCACTATTATTTTATTACAAAACAATTTGATTTGTGATCTCTGTCCCATAGACCAGTAAAATCAGTTTTATTTAAATAATAAATTAGATCCTTAAGCCGCAGTTCTAGACTCGGAGCTTGGACTAAGGCAAAGTACCTATTTCTTTAAATAAAACAGATTGTTGGTTTGTTCAATCTTTTGTTTTTGAGACAGCCGAAACTCAAGTCATGTCATGTGTAATGCTTGGCTACCACGGTAACCCATGTTGAAGTAAAAACGTCAGGCACAACTTTATAGACGCGTATAAAATACATTTAAAAACACTGCCCATTTTTAAAGATAGTTTGCTCTAGGCGGTTAACACAAACTCGAATCAAAAAGGAACATTAGCTTCTGTCTTTAAAATCGGTCAGTTTAGGCTATGATATGTATGTGTCACGTAGGTACTGACATGGCTTCGATCCGTAGCCTCGGTCGGTCAGGCAGGCGAGTGCTGCCCACGCGTTCCCTGAACGGCGAGTTGGACACACCGCCCTGATACACCACACACAACACGCACTTTAACACGGCAACAGATTACCTACATCCTATCATAACATTCGAAATAGTATAATACTAAGAACTACCCCCGAGACAAAGTTACTTCGTTCAGTTGAAATATTTGTATGGAATAGGCAATCGAACCTTGCGAATTCCATACATTTAATTGGAGCTCACATGGCCCTTTGTAATACCCATAGATACTAGATGCTACACGCAGAGATTAACTTTATCTGCATAGCACTGGGGCATGTATCCAACTACGATTGTCACTCACGATGTTTAAAATATTCTAGAATAAAATTCATAAACTTCAGTATTATGCTATTTAAAACTGTCATGGCGTAGACTACTAAAAAAATTATAAAAAAATAAAAATTTAAAAAGCCAGCAAACAAAATGTCTCAATATTGGTGCATTCCGTGCATAATAATTGCATAATTTTATAATAAGCAGTGCAAATATATACGCTGTATGCATATACAATGTGGTGGTTCTTGTTCGAGAGTACTGTAAAATCTGAGGGGCAATTCTCGTAATTTTAACAAACGTTCAGTCTCATCTCAATCTGTCAAAAATACATACAAATAGTTTGACATTTGTTTGTCGCCAAGATGAGACTGCGACTAGATTTTGAACGTTTTCAATTACTTGAATTGGCCTTCAGAACTTTTGTAAAGGGACCACAGTCGGTTGGTCAAAAAGAAATTTTTGAATATAGAATCAAATATTACTTTTTGTCATGGGCTTTTTGGAAGTTCGTTTAGGTATTTCATTGTGGGTGATTGATGCAAAACAAATATCTACAGTCAACATTAAGAAGTGACATCCACCTGGCGAAGACCTCCACTGCACTGTTATCTATAAAATTACGATTAATTGTGTAATTAGTACCTACTGTGTCGTAATAATCAACGTGTTAACGTTAGTCTACTGGGTTAAGGTGTGAAAATTAGAAGGTCAAATGCCACTCCAATGTAAGGTTAATTCAAATTGACAATCGATTACAAACCCGGTTCTCATGGATCCAATGAAATGAGTGTGCAAATATGCCACAGAAAATAACAACGAAATTATAAAATTTTGATTCCGAATTGAACATTTAAAAGATACGAGTCAAACGATCAAAAGACCAGACCAATTATTTTCTTAATAAGCTTTCGATAATTAAAACTCTGGATCTTATTAAATTTTATTCTGCACTGTTTTTATAAAAATTGGAGGTCTGCCCCATTTGATCGTGGCACAAACTGAAAACTGAAAAGTGTCAACAGGGAGCAGTCGTGGAGGTGGAGGGAGTGGCGGCGGATGTGGTCTGCACACTAATAACTAGCGTAGACGAGACGCTAACGTTACACATGACATGACACTACAATCCAATCGACGTTCACACTTATCCTAAGACCACAAGTGTCGGTAGAGCCTGACTGCCTAAGGGACACGGTGGGTGTGTCGGCGAGGGGGTCGTGAAGAGCGCCAGTCGGTGGCAGGTCGCGAGCGTCATGTGTCCGTTAGTGCGGTGCGGTACCTGCGCGCTCCGCGTGAGGATGGACGTGGAGTGCCGACGCCGCGTGAGTGCCGCGTCGCCCGCGCCGCCGCCCGCCAGCGCCATCTGCAGCAGCCACAGTACAGGCGCCGCCCGTACGAGCGTAGTGTAGCGTAGCGTCTACTGTCGCCTGACTCCGACCGAACGCACCCAATAACCGTATTGAGGGCCCGCGATCTCGAGGCATTTTACTGGTGCGATTTTTGCACAACAATTTTACAGTAGCACAGAAACGTGACCGCAGAGCGGGGACGAAGCCACCGGATGACGACGAAGAAAATCGATGCTAAGCGACGCTACTACCTGTTACGTCAAAGTCGATGTCGCCTAATTTGGTTCGGTGCTTAGGTAATGTTGATAGCGAAGCTTAGTTCGATATGTACTGAAATGTAATAAGTACTTCAAAGCCAAAAGTCTACACAATGCTTAGGCAGTTCATGTCACGTCCGGTCTGCGGTCTCTAGGATTACATTATCTAGTTAATACATCATGCGCTCAGACTCAAACAAGAAATTACAAATAACACGTAGTGTGCAACATAAAAATAAATAAAATCTGATAGACAAATTATAAACATGCCCAACTGCCCACATCACATTCATACATTTAACATGAATGATGCTCCTATCCTATGTAGTAAGAGACACATTACAGAAAGTGGGGACAATTTTAAAGACTTTAGTCCCAAATGAACATGCGTTTACACAATCACGACAGTGAAATTGATAATTTCATGTTTGAACAAACATTTAGTACAAATTATTTCAGTAGTGTAAATAGTTTTGAGAACATTAAATCTGATATTATTTAGGAAAGGGTGCACTTCTACAATACATGCAGTGCAAGTAGGTATCTACGTGTCATACAATGTGCAAATAACTATAATCATGCTTATATGCTTCACTTATATACATTATTTTAGATAAATATTTACATTTTGACCCAAGTAGGGCAACTCTATAATTTGCTGTACAATGTCTATATGTGATAGAATCATTTATATACATAATTACACATACACAAAAATTACTCATAAGTATATACAATTAAATGAAAAAATCGATTAAAATAAAACAAATCCTGATATCCGTTCATTGTTTGTGTTCACTCTTGAGATTGGATTTGAATATTATTAATTGATCAGCGCTAAATGTATATACATTTAGAACTTTAGAGCAAATCATGTAAGTAGCTTAAATGTGAGGAAACGTAAAAGAAAAAATACTAGAGATATTTCTAAAAATAACACTTAACATATCATCATGTCTATAATCCTCGATAGGTTAGGCAGAGGTGCAATAGTACAGTCAACAAAAGAGATAAGTATGCAGGATCGTCGGATAAAGTTGAAGTTTAGTAAGGAACCGATGGATGTTCTCGAATAAATTTTTATTTTATTATAAGAAAACAAACAGCTCATTTATCAAATTAAATTTCAGTCGTCAACATCCATCGGTTTCTTACTAAACTTCAACTATATCCGACAATCCTGCATACTTATCTCTTTTGTTAACTGTACATAGTAAATTTCGCCAGTTATGTTTAACACAAATCCAGACATCGGGCTGCCACTGAGAAATTCCTGATAGAAAAACCCAATAACACTGCCCGGCCTGGGAACCGAACCCAGGATCTCATGCTCAGCAACCTGTAGGCTTCTAGACTAACGAGACAGGAGGATTTTTGGAAATAATCGAAAAATGTTAAAAAAAATATCTTTAAATCGCAATCCATTCCTGAGCTACAAAATACGGTATGCCCAATTATTTATATATTTTTTTAATGATATTTAGTTATTTAGTAAATGTCATAAACTGCCACAAAACGCATACGCCTTTGACCAACACCCTACTTGCGTAACACTCCTGGCCACAATTTTAATTTTGACGTCTATTGCGGCGCATGACATAAAATCTGTATTCACGATGACCACCTCAACCAATGGATGCTGTTGAACTGTCAAAATGAAAGTAATTGTCTGCGTGTGTTACACATTTAGGGTGAGGTTCTAATAACAAATTAGAATAAAATTTAGCGCTGATCAATTAGTTTCACACGAAATCCAGTCTCTGAACCCTATTGCCATACTTACCCTCTGCTTGTTAGGTCGTTTGACCTTATTGAAGTATTGTTCAGTCATTTTTAGGAACCCATCTGTTAGTTGGTCGAGGTCGTGCCGTGTCGGCGTCGGATAGATATCGCAGTGGATCACATTATCGTCCATTATCTGTTTGGTTGCTGGATTGTATAGCGGCAGGAGGAGAGTACGGAACCTCCAGTATTTGAGAGCCTAAAATTGTTTTTTTTTTGTTAGTACGGTAGAAGTTTTTACGTATGGTTAACAGGCCGATTTATATACTCCAAAGTTTTTTAAATCAAAAGAACTGAAGATTCTTCTGGTAACTTGTCTAAAGAAATTTTCTCGAAATCAAAAATTGTCCATGATACCATGATGTCTTCCAGAGTGCATAAAATATGAATGCCCTAAATATTACAAAACTCTTTACATCGAAACTCAAGTGTGCAATTTTGTTCATTTTAGCTCAAATAATTTCAATATCGGGTTGTCACCATACGTAAATCAAACAGCAAATTAAATAAAGGCCCGGCAGCAAAGTTATTAAGCAATTAAGCTGTTAATAAGTACTGCCGTCTGCCTATTACCGTGACAATCACCTCGGCCAGCGAGAAGTCTGTGTCCCCTCGTGTACATATATAGTGGTCCATGTAGTTCCAGTTATAGGTTTCAAGCTTTTCCGTGGTGAAGGACACCCAGGATACTTCGTATGTATCGTGGTTCGGCGCGTGGAAACGGTAGCGATAGTGGATGTTGAACGGCGGGTATGGATGTCTGAAAGTTAAGATACAGAAAACATAGGTGTTATTTAGTAATTAATATAAGGTCTGTGTGGTGCCGGACTTAAAGAATAGCACCACCCCTTACTTCCCGTGGGTGTCATAAAAGGCGACTAAGGGTCGTACCAGAGAATGGGCAGCAGCGAGCGTTCTCTATGTATTCCACCATCATACCATACTGCGATCGCCAACCCGCCTGCCAAACCCGATGCGATGCCCCTGCGTGGCGATTATGGCAAACCCTCCCAAAATTGGGGGAGGCCTATGTCCAGCAGTGGACGTCTATCGGCTGAAACGAACGATAAGGTGTTAAAAATTAACCCGACAAACTTTAAGAGGTGCTTTAGACCATCGACTTGAACAACTGTCACTATGGTACCAACTGTGAAATCACGAAAAAAAAATCTGCTGTATAATTAATACAAAAGTTCAATACTTACCTACTTGACCAAAATGTATAAACAGCGGATTTTTTTTTTCGTGATTTCAAAGTTGCTCCCATAGTGAAAGTTGTTCAGTTCGATGGTCTAAATCACCTCTTAAAGTTTGTCCGTTTATTTTTTTAACACTTTGTATATTCAGCTGCATCCTGTTAGACTGGAAGACTTAGGTGACTACTCATCCGCAAAATATTTCATCCGCGGATGAAACGTTAGGCTAGGCAGATGGTGATGATGTAGAAATGTATAAGAAAATATAATTGAACTATACTCATCATCATCATCTGCCTAGCCTTTTCCCAACTATGTAAAATGTATGTATGTAATGTATGTGTGTGTGTGTAATGTATGTATGTATAATAGATCTATACTCGTAAATCGAATATTTCAAGGTGTCAATAATTTTACCGATTCATAAAAGGCAATAAAACTAGCTATTTCTAGCTTGTCATGCAAAGATATGTATAGCGGATTTTTCTCAGTAAATGCTGTAACGATTTTATCATAAACATAATCAGCCTATAATGTTCTAACTCCTGGGACACAGGCCTCTTCTCTGTGAGAGGGGGTTGGCCGTAATCTACATTTGTATTGGAATTTTTGGTTGTAGGACATGCCAGTTTCCTCACGATGTTTTCCGTCACCGTTTTGAGAGCAGTGGTGATGAAATTATTTACATAAAGTATAGCGCCTATAGGTCTACCAGACTCATGGCAAAAAAAAAAACTTTGTGGTTTTCATACATTTGACATTGCCAATGTTGTCAAATGTATGAAAACCACAAAGTTTTTTTTTTTTTGCCTTGAGGTTCTGGTAGACCGGCTTCGAACCGACGACCTTCATCTCTTAAATCGGGGCTATTACCACTGGGTCAACACTGCTCTGATACTATCTTACCGGCGGCGGGATAATCGCGTAACACATTATCAGTGGCAATGGGTGGGGTCCGTGGCCAAATAATAACAGCCGCACAGGTCGATCGATCAGGTTAAGCTACGCTTGCCACGGTTGGTCTGTGGATGGGTGACCATCTTTACATAACGAGACCCCTCCGTGCCTCGGAAAGCACGTCAAGCCGTTGGTCCCGGCTGTCATTCGTGGATCTTTGACAGTTGTTACGGGTAGTCAGAAGGCCGAAAGTCTGACAACCAGTCTTACTAAGGGGGTATCGTATTGCCCAGTAAATGGGTTGTGCAGGTCAGACAGGCAGTCGCTCCAGAGTAGGGGTCGAAGAAGACGTCAGTATGACAGTCATCTCCGACTCCTCCCAGGTGGAAGCCAGCAGGCGACGGGTGCGGGGGCACCCTCGCCTGTATTGCACAGGCTTCCACCAGTGCCGGACGGGAATGGCCAGGTGTTCCCGGCCATTCCCGTAGCCCCCCAGTCAGGGGGATATGCGGGGCCCGCCAGATAGGCGGGCATGCGCCGGGGGGGTTGTGGACGCAAAGGCTGAGCCGGATTCCCATGACCCCCCATCAAGGCGATGAGGGAACACCGCTGAGTTTTAGTGGGTATACTGCCACTTTGGCAGGGAGTCCCACATACTCCGTCTCCTCCCCCGACGAGCGGAGATGCGTAATGTCATTTCTCAGCGAAAAAAAAAAAAAAAGGCGGTCGCTCCATGTAAAATACTGGTATACAGCAGCATCCGGTTAGACTGGAAGCCGACCCCAACATAGTTGGGAAAGGCTAGGCAGATGATGATTATCATGACAGTTCAACAACATTCATTGCGTTATTTACGTTGTTGAGCAGACAAATTTTTCGAACATATGAAGCAATGGATTAGCAATATCTGTCAAAATGTTTCAGATTGTGATTGATAGTGTGTTACGCAATTTTTTTTATTTTAGGTGCATCGTCTTCACATATTATTATTATATAATATTCACATACTATTATTATATATATTTTTTTATTTTAGGTGCATCGTCTTCACATATTATTATTATATAATTAATGTATGCAAAATATTATAAAACATTTAAAAAAAGTATCGGTGGAGTTTCTTGTCAATTCTTCTCCATACGAAAACTACCTTTTGGAATGGGCGACTAGAATCAATTCTATATTGTTGTAATTTTAGACGTCCAAAAGTGCCTTTTGTGTGTCTATTTGAAATATATGCTTTGACTTTGACAATTAGGGTGCTGGACACAATAAGAAAAAAATGTGTTAATCTTACCTAGGTCTATATCTAGTGACCGTGATGGTAGATCCAACAAGCGTAAGTTTGTGGAAAATCCTTCCAATAGACAGGAGGTATCGTTTAGTGGGCGCCGCGTTGACTTGCTTGCCGCACTGCGGGGCCACTTTGGAAGGGGGCGGGGCAGCCGTGGATGGGCAGTGAGACTCTATCACTTCGTTATCATTCACGCCCACTATGAGTTGGAAACCCTGAAATAAAGAAGTTTGATGTGATTTCCGAGGCACGGGGGTGTCACACCGCCAATTTTGTAACTCCGGGCTGCTAATGAGGAATTCCTAATTGAAAAACCCAATAACACTTTGCCCGACCTGGGAATCGAACCCGGGACCCCATGCTCAGCAGTCGCAGTACATAATCGCCTGTATTCTCTGAAAGAGTAAGCCAATGTGCATATAGCCAGCTCACCGTCCGATCAGGACCAGGTGCCGTATTACGACGGTTTAATGCCCTCATGATTTCAGTGTAAGAGAGAGACGGAGCTATACGTGACCGATAGCACCATCCCTTTTTCGCACTGGAATCATGATGGCATTAATACTTCGTAATATGGCCCCAGGCCCGTGCTGGACGGCGCGTAAGTGTTAAACGCGCGCCTCAAAGAGATGTCAGCATCATTTGAAGGGGCCCGTCAGGGCCGAAGCCTGCCGGGGCAGCGGGATTGTCGGAACACCCCACTACCCTAGAACACAAACGGCTAAGGAAGGAACACGGGTGGGTTTTAGTCAGCAAGAGTCTACTTTCCAGAGTTGACTTCACATCCACAAAAAAAAAGTGCAAATAGCCGTGTAACGAGCATAATAAATATGATCATTAAATGGACACAAAATCGGGCCCCAGCAGGCTGCTATTGAAACTTCCTATTTTTTTTTCATTATTTGTTTATAGGGGCTTTTACGCGTAGCGTATGCCAGTCCCATCGTATCTTCAACAATTGTACTTTCACAGGACGAGGCCATGAATTTGAACAAGCCCTTTACATCGTCGCCATTTGGTTGGAATACAATTGTATGGAACATGCCTACATCAGTTCTGTTCAAATTCAGGGACCTTACTAAATTATTTCTACTGGACTCATATGAAACTTCCTATTAATAAGCTCAATAAGACTTGCCAGATCCAGGGGATCGAGCCCAGAAAAAGGTTATAAACCAATTAATGAAGCCACACAAAAGACAAGTACACACGTGACACGACGACGTAAGAGATTGTAAAAAGCACCTTCGTGTCACTGGCACGACTTTTCTTAGAGTTTGTTGGCCCAAAACTTCGCCACATTACTTACTGCATATTAAGAAAGAATGATGGAACATTTTAAAATATTGCACTCAAAATCTATTTTCACACTAACCTGAGCCAACCTTTGGGAGACCAACTCTTTAAAGACTTCCATCGTAGTAAGGGGCTCCTTATAAATGGCTCTGTTCTGTGCAAAGTCAGCGTTCACGTCATCCGGCAGTAGATTGTAGTCGGACACAAGGTAATCGTTCTGTAACGAACGCTTGTCCGGGAAATAATCCGTAGTGATCGGCAGACACGCCGGAATCGTCAATGATTTCCAGTCCACACCTGGCAAGGGTTTTTATCTGTTATTTTACTTTTTATTACCTATAGGTAGAGTTACATAGTTTTTAGAGGGCTTAGTTAACCATAACCGCGAGATAGCAATGCAGCGCGGTTGTCATTTACAAACAAATATGAACTTTGCGTTCCTTAAAATAAAGTTGAAAATAAATATGTAATTTGATTCTAACCTAAGACGCGTGTCTTAGGCCTCATTTACGGAGACGCGGGGCGTCTCGCGTCGCGTGTGGCGTGGCGTCTCGCGGCGCGTCGGACGTTTTTTCTGTTTACGGTGGGGCGGCGCGTGAAGCGGCACGCATCATCGCACGCGTAAACACAAACTTATAGCAATACACGACGATGTTCATAGAGAAGCGAGACGGGAAGCGTGGCGGTGCCCGCCGCGGCGCCCGCGGCGAATCCTCTAGCGTGTTGCGTGTGTGCGCCTCGGACATTGCTTCATCGAGAATTGCCGCTGCGTGCGCCGCCGCGATAAACGCCGCGTGGGACGCGTCGGTGCCATCCGCGGGCTCGGCCGCAAAAAACGCCCTAATTCAAACAAACGCGTCTAAAATCGCTTCTCCGTAAACGCACTCATACAACGCCATATATTTGAATTCAGTGCGGGCCGCGCCGCTCAACGCAACGCGCGACGCCCCGCGTCTCCGTAAATGAGGCCTTAGGTTAGCTCGGACCGCTTTGATACGCTCTCGGGCTAACGAAGTCTATTAATTTTCAACTTTATTTAAACTAGCGCAAGTTCAATATTTGTCTTGCAGATGAGCGCTGGCCCTAAGATGAAAAAAATGAAGCTCATTCGAGGCAGGCACAGCGCGGGCTGGAAATAGCGACTGGGTAGGTTTTGTCCTAGTATTGTCGACCAATTCTTAACATTTTGGCAATGCTAGTCTTAAAGTCTTCGCAAGCAAGCTAGAGGTGATAATTCTACAAACTGTTTCTTGAGAACTACATAGTAATAATTATATTGAATGAATGTTGCACTACTTATCATTCAAACTTACACAATTTTTATAACTAAATAAGGTTCTTACAAATAATTCATTCGCTTTACCTGCAAGCATACTAAACGGCTTATTGTTTATTATTTGCACAAATTAACTTAAAACTAAACATTTTAATAAGTTATTTACAAAAAAATCGAGAAGCTGAATTAAATGTTTAGTAAAAATATTATTAAATTAATATGAAATGACAGTGAGTTGATACCAAATATGCTATTATTTTTAAGCGTTAATTTCTGATAAGCATAATGCATGCAAATGCAGTGACATTGTAATGTTTGACGAGTGCAGAAGTGAAATGATTACACAATTACCCAATCGGGGTAAATAGGAGGAACCGGCTAAGGGAGAGTGAAATACTCTGACTTTTTACCCGAGTGCGTGACAGCAAAGACAGGGTTATGGTTTTGTCAATCGGCTCTCACATGTAGCTGATTTTGCTCTTTACATGCATACCTACATACTAATTCGTAGTTGTGCTTTAAAGTATAGCGATAGCGTTACAAAAGCTTTTTGATTTGATCTATAACATCGTGTATAACTATCAAGTAAGTAAGTACATAAATAATATCTGAGACAACCTAAATAAATAAATATAGATGCGTAAATTTTGTTTTAAAAGCGCACATTTATAAAAATGTTTCCTCCCGTAGCGCATATAATATAATACTAAATACTAATTAACCTATTGACCGCCCCAGTCGGATATATACGACAAATTTTGTCGTGTTTTAGTCGTATTTATACGACTGAGAACCTATGTTAGGTTTTTGTCATTGCACGACCGTATTCGTCTCAGGTATTTATTTGTCGATTTATGAGCTGGGGGCACGGCAATTGATATAAAACAAAGCGGTCAATAGGTTAACACATATAATAAATACAGAAACTATTCAATACAAATCCAATAAATGGAATATCAAACCTATAGCTCGGTTCGCTTCGATCCAATGAGGTTTGAAGAAAATTTTTCAACGCGATGGTATCATGAAACATCAAAAGTGAAGTGAATATTTAGTACAACAAACAAACATAATTATATCACGATTTCCAAACCAATACAGAGTGCCAATTATGGATTAATTGAACTCTGTTCCAGATTCCCATTTACAAGATTGTGATGGACTTCAATGAAGCTATATCAAATTCATCTTCTAGATAAATAACAGGACAGATCTTTGTATATTCTATTTTTGGTGCACCATGACTTTTCAGTGCCTACTCTTCTTTATTTGATTCTCGCTTGCATGCGATTAGTGGTCCCATTAATATTTTTTATTAAATTGTTCCTAATTTTGATCAATTCAACGAACAGTGATTTTTTCCGTGCGAAAGAGGTGCGTTGTTAGTTTAAAACAAATGAATGATTGTTGAACGTCTTTTGACATGGGCTTAAGTGAAGAAAATCTAGAAGAGGAATTTGAAAGTTATTAAATGATCTTGTTTCTGACTTTACAAGAAAAACTACCAATTTATAATGACAGTGGTATTCGAAGAAACAACTTTACTGTAAAAGATACACTAAAGAATAAATATACTATGTTTTTTTTAGAGATATTTTTATTTACACTAAATAAATGGCGACTCGACTTAACGTACCATGTAAATTTAAAAATTAACATATTTTAACTGCAACTAATTTAATTTTGGACAGATTGATCTTGATTCTAAAATAACCAGTAGTTAACAATGAATCTTAGTCTAGAGGACTGTGTGCTAATATGTTAACCAATCAATGTCCTCACCAATTAGGCAAGTAAGTCACTAAATAGCTTTTCAAAGATTAAACTCAACATGTATCACGATTATGTAACTTTTTCAGATACTTATTTAATAAATTACTCGCCTTGTATACATGAACGGAGCAATGCCATAATCACATACACACACACCTTTCACAAACGGTGGGTACAAACCTGTGGTAAGGGCGGGGGTCCACTCCTGCTCGCCCGTAGCACCCCATAGCAACGCTAGCGAAGCATTGTTGGTTGTGGAAGGCGTGCCGGATGCGACACCCAACACTGCTGCTAAGGTACCCGATGCGCTTATCATGCGCTTGCGGCCTATGACGTTTCCTGTAAAACAAAGTCGAGTGTAAACGTAGAGGGCACCACAGTCTTTTTGTATTTTAAAAATTCATTCATTCATTCATTTGAAAATTCATTTAGAAAATTAATGGAAGGAAAACATTTTCATGGAAATTTTCTTCTTATTTCAACCTTAAAGCACAGTCTATACATCATACAGTCGTTGGACGAAGACGTCTAGACAGGGCAATGGTGCGGGGTGTGAGGGGCGAGACGCGGGGGCGCGAGCCCGAACTGCATACTGCAACCGTGTCAGTAGTTCGGGACACGACTTTCAGGGTTGACGATTTCGACTTTTCAGTGTTGATTTTATTATTGTTTAATAAATAAATAAAAATTAATTTTAATAAATAATTAAAATGGTGCATACGACGTGTGCTGTGAAAGATTGCAAGTCGTCATCTCGCATTAACAAAAAGATTAAAGATGATACAAAACAAAATAGATGTCGATTTTAAGTTTTACTGGAAAAAAACATTGGTTTTAAATTGTTTGAGCATTTGAGTCCAATAGAATTCAACATCAAACCATGTTCATGCTTCCCAATAAAAATTTTGATAAAATGATTTATTAGGATGAGGTTTTTTATATAATTAAGTTAAACAAAAGAAATTTCAAATCCAGTAAATCTAAAAACCGATAATATTTGCCACTCGCCCATTTATAAAGGTGTACAGTTCCTAAATGTGCGGCTGATACACAAAAAGACGATATTTTGATAATTGTTAATAATAATTGTTAATAATACTTAATTGTTTATAATAATAATGTTGATGACGATGTTGATCTCAAATAAATAAATGAATATTGTTTACATGAGACAACCCTAGCTGTCGCGACAATGCCTAGACGTTGTCGGCATTTACCACGAGATCAAAGGCGTCGTTCTACTGTATATTTTTATATTAAAGCACGCGACCTCTCAAGCTTTGCTAATGAGACACAATTGATTTTCTGTTGTATCGAATTACATAGGATACGCGCGGTGCTTGACGGGTTAACACATGCCAGTAACAAAAGTATCATATTTTTGTTCAAGTTACTCATAATTTTATGGTTGAAATAAGAAGGTGTTTCAATGTAAACGCTTTCCTTTCATTAAAGTTGCCAAAAAATAAAAGGCCCGTTTTAACATTTGAGAAAGACCCTAGAATGTAACTTGGAACGAAACTGAAAGAAACAATAAAATAATAATTAATTACATAAAGTGTTTTAAAAAAATTCATAAATTTTTTTGGCGCGTTAAATAATATGATGGTAATATATTGCGAGCATTCTTTTTGCGCTTACTTTATAGTAGCATGCAATTTCTAATTATTACTAATTAAACAAAAACAGTTACGTTCACAGTCTTTTTTTTAAATACTAGGTGTTGGTACCAATTAATTACTGAATTTCACCAGCTTCATTCGATTTTAATAGTAATTAAATATTGTGTAGTGATCTTTACTGAAAAGAATGAGCTTGGCGCTCAAATAATTTATTTTAATTCGTGACACTGGTTTCTGTAGAATGGCTTGTCTCTGACCAAGCGGCACGGCTTTGCTTTTGGACTATTTCCTTTTACTATCACGTTAACCTTGGCTCTTCTATTTTGGACATTGATTTAAAGATAGTGATTTGGACTCGAAAAAAAGATTAACTTCACTTTACAATACATAATCAAATCGATCAAATAGGTACTCATACAAACTTGAATCGATTTATCGTGAGTATCGAGTACCGAGTCGTATGGTTACTTCACTAGTTACGTCGCAATGACAAATGTCAAAACGGGCCTTTTATTTTTTGACTACTTTAATTATATTATGCAGCTTGCATGTCAATGTGATACCTATCACAAGTTGTTACAGCACAATAGCCTGTAAGTAGGTTATATCCTACTTATATACGTTTGACCAAGTTACAGCCATGTGTGTTTGCGGGACAAAGGACCCCAATATTGAGTAAAATAAAAATTAAAAATATCAGATTTCGCAGTTGCTAGCATTACTACGCTAGAAAGTTATTATAGCGCGTGGCCAAAATCGGAACTAAAGGTCGCCATCTTGTTTTATCAATACAATTCTTGTGACACAATTTCACAAATGTTTACCCCCCGTCTATGCCATTTAGGCGCCAAAATATGCTTGTAACACTCTCTGTACTGGTCGAAGTGGAGGTGCTTTGGGGAGGCTTATGTCCAGCAGTGGACTTCTTGTTAGAAATTCCGTGGACTACTCAATAAAATACCATATTAGACTCCAAAATATATTGTGCATCCGCACAGGCAAACGATCAGAAGAACAAGCTGACTAATGAATGTGACATCTGTCTAGAAAAACTATATTCTATATTACCAGAGTTTATACTGGGACACATATACAAACTCCATGATGTGCACATGCCAACATCATTGTTGTAATTAGTTATTTCCAACACTGGCCCTTGAACCAATATAAACTCATGTAAATCACATTACACACATTAACACTATAAATAATCTAAGCATAGACACATCTGCTGTGTAAAAATAATAAAACATTACAACAGCAAACAACATAGCAAAAGTATAAATTTATCAAAGTATCCGTCACATATAAACAGTAAATATTCAAAACTATGTGACGCGGATCTAAAACAAAATATACATCTGCAAGTATACCTTACCTACTGCTTAGAACCATTAAGTATATCATTTATTTAACGATATAAATAAACGACATACAAACTTATCGTGTTTTTCCTTTGCCAACGGTTTCGTTAAAACGTCGGCCACCATTTCATCAGTAGATAGGTATTTTATAACGAATGTACCTTCCTCAACGATTTCCCTGATGAAATGATGTCTTACGTCAATGTGTTTCGTTCTGGCGTGGTACATAGAATTAGTGCACAACTTCAGTGCAGACTGATTATCATTAAACAGCGTAATCCTATACTGTACCCCGTAAATTTCGAACAGAAACTTGCGTAGAAAAAGAGCCTCTTTACAAGCATCTGACAGACACATATATTCGGCCTCTGTGCTTGAAAGAGCCACGGTTTTTTGTTTTCTACTCTCCCAAGAGATGGTAGAATTTCCAATTTTGAACACATAACCGGTATAAGATCGGCGATCGACCTCATTTGACGCAAAATCAGCGTCAGCATATGCAACAATATCCAACCCTGACTTCTGAAAAGTTAAATAATTATCAGGCGTACCTTTCAGATAGCGAAGAACACGTTTTGCCGCCTTCCAGTGAGTCTCGTCGTACGCGTCGTTGAACTGGCTGAGCGAGCTGACAGCGTGCGCAATATCCGGCCGCGTACATACTGCTATGTACATCAGACATCCTATCAGGCCTCTGTAGTCGTGCGTACAATCCTTCTTTGTAGATTTCACGAGCTTCAGACCTGTCTCCATAGGTGTTCGCGCAGGTTTGCAATCTGACATGTGAAATCGTTCTAGCACCTTCTTAATATAGCTTGACTGGTCTAGAGTTATTTCCTTGTTCTGTCTGCAAAGTCTCATTCCAAGAATGTGATGTGCTGGCCCTAAATCTTTGATTTTGAAGGCCTTCTTTAATTCTTCTTTGATTCCTGCCGTATCCCGGCAACCAGCTGAAGAAAATAGCATTATGTCATCAACATAGAGCGCAATTATAATCATAGATTTCCCGCTCGACTTGACATAAACACAAGGTTCGGAAGATAAACGTTTGAATTTCATTTTGCTCGTCAAAACGCTATTTATTTTCTCATACCAAGACTTCGAAGCTTGCTTCAGTCCGTATATGGCCTTATTCAACTTGTAAACTTTATCTTCTTGACCTTTAATCTTGTAGCCCTCTGGCTGTTCCATAAAAACGGTTTCTTTTAAGTCTCCATTTAAAAACGCCGTTTTTACATCCAGATGCTCGATATTCATGTTATGTTCTGTTGCTAAAGCTAGCAACGTACGTATAGTAGAATATCGTACTACAGGGGAGAACGTTTCTTCGTAATCAATACCGTATTTCTGGGTATAACCTTTTGCAACAAGGCGCGCTTTGTACCTCAATATTTCCCCGTCGAGGCCAAGCTTTCTTTTAAAGATCCACTTGCATTTGACAGGCCGTTGCTTCGTATCGCGGTCAGTCAGAGTCCAACATTTATTATCGATGAAGGATTTATACTCTTCCGCCATCGCGGCTTTCCACTTACTCGCTTCTGGACCATTCAGTGCCTCGCGTACTGTCTGAGGGTCCCCCGTGTCACTGCATACAGTGCGCGCTACACTAGCTGACTCAAACTCACTAGTTTCGTCCGTAGAGTTCTCGTAATCTTCCAGTGTGGAATCTCCTGGGAGATACGTCTCATCCGCAGGATCATCTGGGTTCTCACTACTGCTCTCAGAATCATCTATCGTAATGGCGCTGTTATCTTGACAGTTTTCGTTAGATATTTCTGCGGGCTCTTGGGGTAAATTGGGTAAGGCGGGTTGCACTGGAATATTATCGGCGACAGTTACATTGTTTGGAAACAAACCAATCTGAGTGTTACGTGAACTGTCATCCTTATCTGATAAAGTGTCATTCCAAAAAACATGTTCTAGAAAAGTGACATTTCTTGCTTTAATGACATTCTTCGGGCTCGCCGGATCTATCAATCTATAACCCTTTGACTCGTCACAGTATCCGACAAAAATATATTTCTTACTTTTGGGATCCAATTTGTCCCGTTTGTGCTGTAGGGCATAAGCTTGACAACCAAAAATGCGTAGGTAACTCAGATTCTCCTTTTTACCTGTCCATTTTTCTTCCGGTGTACTGCCCATCACAGCCTTAGTTGGAGAGCGATTCTTCAGGTAGACGGCGGTGTTGACCGCTTCTGCCCAGAATTGCTTTTTCAAGCCTGCTTCCTGGAGCATGCACCTGGCTTTCTCCGTAACGCTTCTGATCGCGCGTTCCGCGACTCCGTTCTGAGCTGATGACCTTGGAACCGTGGTCTGATGTCGAATCCCATGCTTCTTCAGGAACTTCTTTTCGCAGTAACTCCATGCTTCGAGTGTTCAGATGTGATAGACGACGGTGCCAAATTTGTTGCGTTGACTGGCTTCCAGTAGCAGGGTACTGCGGCGCTTGCTTCACGCTCACGGCAACAGGACGACTGACATCCTTCAGTTGACGTGCCGGCACCGCTTCACTGTTACCTGTACCTACAGACAAAGACGAACACATGGCCTGCGAGGATAGCTCGCTACACGAAACAGAAACAGTTTCAATGGCATCAAGTTCATAAATACCATCTCTCAGGGTAGCTGTAGCTAAAACCTCCCCGTTGTCATAGACTGTACACACGCCTGAACGAAACACAATTTCGTAACCTTTCTTATCCATCGCACTAACAGATAATAAATTAGCAGACAACTTAGGGACTAAGTACACATTACTTATCGATCTCACACTATTGTCCTTTAACACAGCTTGCGCAGTTCCTTTTCCAGCTGTCGGCAATCGTTCACCATTGGCAATTAAGACCTTCTTTGGCTTTTCAGTTGTAAAATCTGATAAAAAACTGCGATCATTGCAAAAATGTTGCGCCGCACCACTGTCGACGTACCAAACGTCTCGCTTGACTCCTGCGGCCAACGCTGTGAGATGCGCCTGGCTCTTCCGGCCACTCTTCTTGCCGTCAGAGTTGTCAGGACAATCCTTCTTGATATGCCCACTCTTTTTGCATCTGAAGCACTTTATTGGTTTGGGTGCCTTCCGAGCTGCTAAAGCCGTAGCATCTTCGCTTTTCTCATCGCGTCTTGCATTTTCCAGAAGCAATTTCGCTTTGACATTTTCGCTTGACAGTGACGTGTTCGAATTTTCTAGAGCCATAATCAACGGGTCGTAATCGCTTGTCAAACCGCTGAGTAAAATCACGGCCACGAAGTCATCTTCCAAAGCCGCTCCGATGTCGCTCAGTTGTAGCGATGTATCCATAACCTTATTAACATATGCCTCCATACTAGCACATTCGCTTAATTTGGTGGCGAACAATGTGCGAAGCAATCCGAGCCGTCGTGACAAGCCTCGGTCCTCGTATGCCTTCTGAAGGTTGTTCCACGCTTCGCGAGCCGTCTTGGCATTTCTAATTTGTGGAAATACACAAGGCTTCACATTTAAGGCGATTTTCGCGAGCGCCTTTTCCTGTTTCTTCGTGTCTTCGTTTTTATTTTCAGTTGTGCCCACACAATCCCAAAGATCGTCATGGATGAGCACCATCCGCATCATGAATTTCCAGGATGGATAATCTTGGATCCCAGATAATTTTTCAATAGAAACATTCTGAATGGCAGTTGCCATCTTTTGTTTTCTTGCGAATAAATATTGAAAATAATTTTACGAAATCACACGCGCACACTTGGAAAACGGTTATTAGAGTAGCGAATTTGAACGCTCTGCTATCATGTTAGAAATTCCGTGGACTACTCAATAAAATACCATATTAGACTCCAAAATATATTGTGCATCCGCACAGGCAAACGATCAGAAGAACAAGCTGACTAATGAATGTGACATCTGTCTAGAAAAACTATATTCTATATTACCAGAGTTTATACTGGGACACATATACAAACTCCATGATGTGCACATGCCAACATCATTGTTGTAATTAGTTATTTCCAACACTTCTTTCGGCTAAAATGATGATGATGATGACTCTCTGTACTTACTCACTACAAAATAAGCTAGTTACTCACCATCAACCTGATAAATTGAATGATTATTGTTAATGATAGACGACGATCCATTTTCCTTGGGTATGTTGTTTTCACAGCGGTGGTCTTCAGTCCTCGACGCGGGTTCCCCTGCAGGCCGCGCTTGGTAGTGATGCTGCTGTATCAGCACACCGGTTGGACCTGATCATAGAAAACAATATTCATACATATTTTAAGCAGCTTTTGATCTCTATATACTATCAATACTACTAATACTATCAATTGTTGAAAGACGACGACTTACCATACTTTCGGATTTCGTACTGAAGTAAATTCACCGTTTGTTAAGCTTCATTTCGTTTCAGTGAATTCATGTATGAGTTTACTACGGAATTACCGAACTGCTATTTGTGTAGGGATGTATTGCCTCAGCAAATACATGCGCAAAGTAACTCTTAGACCAATGACATAAGGTTTAAATTACAATGATTGACGTGAGGTCGTGAAATGCAACAACTATAGTGTGATACTGCTACAGGAGCAACCACAGATTCATGTAAAGCCCGATTCAAACTTTTTGGCGTGTCCTAGAACCAAAAATTCAAAGACATGTGACATCTGCCAACCCGCACTGGGCCCGCGTGGTGGATTACGGCCCACTCCCTCTCACCGAGAGGAGGCCTGTGTCCCAGCAGTGGGAACATTATAGGCTGATTATGGTTATGGTGGTGTGGGGGTGTGTGTGTGTTTATATGTTTGTTACTTCTTCACGCTCAAACGGCTGGACCAATTTTGATAAAACTTTGTATGGAGTTAGCTGACACCCTGAATTAACATATAGGCTACTTTTTATCCCGATATTCCCAAGGGATCGACACTTATGCGGGTGTAACCGCGGGGCACAGCTAGCACAATAATAATCAAAATCACAATTTTACCTTTAGGAAATATATGTGTCCAGCGTCGTCTGTTACTCGTCAGTTTAACAGTAACGTGCGAAGGGTCGAACGGGTTGATGAGAGCTCGCCCCGTTCTGATGACCGGCTTGTGGGATGAGATTGAGCTACGGGGTGAAAGTCTGTTGCTTGAGAGAGGCGAGTCTGTCGCATCACTATTCGAGTCGTAAGCTCCTTGTTTATCTGTGAATTTTATAAAAATAGGGTTTAATTAAATTATTTGAAGAGCAAATAAATTTCACGAAGAAATCCCTGAACGAAAAATAATGTGCATTACATATTTGATAGTAATAAGTTTAAATTCAGAAAATTATTAAGTTTAAATGAAATATGTAAATAAAAACATTTGGACTTTCAATTATCCGTTTTAGGTTTGATTTTTCAAACTTCCGATAACTTTATCTGAAGAATAAATATGGCGATTTGACATATTTTCTATGCAAAAGCTGCTGAGGTAAAATTTGTTTGTAAGTTTGTATGTGGGGAGTGACAAGAAATTTCACGCGGACAAAGTCGCGGGCAGAAGCTAGCCGAATTAAGATTGAAAAATCGACCCTTAGACGAGTTTCACTTTTGCTAACGTCTTTAAAAAAAAAACAACATCGATAAAGACAAAACAACGTGTTTATAGTTTGTTTTATTATAACTTACTACCAATGGCTAGTATGTCTGCAACAGTGTGATGTATATCTGGATCCGACATCTTCCTATGATGCAGACTGGACGTGGGTGGACTCCTTCGACTAATGCCTTCTAATCCAGCCACTGACGTTTTCTTCGTGCGTGTCACTCGTTGCACGCTACAAAAGACACAAATAATGGTTATTTCTGTATAAAATGTAAATTAATAACAGTATCTATTCGTATAAAAAAAGTCTGGCTGAATTTCGGCCATGACGACTAATCTCAGCGGAGACTAGCCTTCAGCACGAGAGATATTATAGTGCACAAGTGTGTGCACACACTCAGGTGCACTCTCTTTTCGCTTACTCTCATTGTCAGATGGGACGGCAATCCGACATGACCGGAGAGAGATCGGGCGCAGGACCAACGGCGAACAGTGGTCAATTTTTAAAATGTAGGGGGACGTTGTTATATTAATGAAAATATCAAGTATAAATTAATCGTAATTAGTTTTTCAATTAAAAATTTGTTACTTTATATAAATATGTTATTTCTGTTGCCGCTAAAACAACATTTACTAAAAACAAAATAACATAAATATTTAAGGGGGGCTCCCATACAACAAAAGTGTTTTTTTCGGCGTTTTTGCCTTGTGGTACGGAACCCTTCGTGTGCGAGTCCGACTCGCACTGAACCAGTTTTTTTTAATCTACCCTCAACTTGAGAATCATAATTTTCGTACCGCTAATTACTTGAAATTGACCTCCGTGCGGCGGTTACATTCGTATAACATAATGGTGAAGGAAAACATTGTGAGGAAATCGGCATATCCTACGACTAAAAATTTTAAGTCAATATGACATCCACCAACACGCACCGGGTCCGTTGAGCTACGGCCCATTCCTACATAATATGCCCTGATTGCTCAGGAGCCGGAAATTGATATATTTTTGTATAGCAGTAAATCTATGTTAAATGTTTGTATTAAGTTCTTTAGCTAAATGTTATGTTGTTAGCTTGCTGCGCGCTTTGGTGTTTACTGTAAGTGCAGCATGCAATTGTTATATAAATAAATAAATAATATAAAGGAGGCCTGTGTCCCAGCAGAGAGGGCATTATAATTTTGTGGTAAACTAAACACCCGTCGACTTAATAATAATAAAACTTCTATTATGTCCCGTTCAGTGTCATTCAATGGGTCAAAGGTCGATTATCATGTTATTTTACCCGTAAACTACCTAATCGAATAACCACAAGTCACCCGTATCGACGTATAGTAAATGGAAGTCTCACCACGTGCTATGTGCCAGAGGCAATTGGAAAACCTGACCGTCATACGCGTCGTAATCAAATATAGAATTATGCATATATTCATCCTCCTTCAGCAGCTTCCCTTTCCGCTCGTCTTCGTACATTTTCCGTAGCGGCTCCTGACTTTTCCTCGGCGGCAATTTAATTCTAGGAATGAAGTTTGAATATGCAACCTTTTTGTTTGTCGAATAGAACGATAAATTTATCCAATGTGGCATAGAGTAATCGTCGATAGAGTTGAGGTTGTTGTCTTTATTGTGGAATTTGAGCAGTGGTACTGCATGTAAGGGTTGCTCCCCTACGCAGACCAAATCGCTGCCAACGCCGTTGTCTATGATTCGTTGTTTTGTAACGTTGGTTAGTTCTCTGTCGACTTCAAACACGCCGACGCCCGGCGTGATGACCACACTGAGTTGGCCGGTACGATCGAAACATCTGTCCAGATAGTGTTTTTCAAATACTGGAATATAGAAAGTGTATGGCGAATAAGTCATAATACTGCAATACGCTTTAACTTACTACTACATCTATAGTAATCTTGATGTTACTTAGCAGACTAAAGCCAGATTTACATTACTGTGTTGTGTTGTGTCGTGACGCAGAATACACCAATCAAACGATTCTGTACAGGACTACGTTAAATCACAAGGAGTTTTGATTGGCTAAAACTGCGTCAGAAAGCGACACAAGACAGTAATGTAAAGCCGGCTTTTGGGGTGATTTTACCAAAGTTAGTTATCTTTAATCTGTGGAATTAAATTGACGTCTTGACAGATTTTCTATAGAAACACTGTCAAAAATTCAAAATTTATTCTCTGGGCAAGACTTATTCTAGGTATAAAAGTTTGATAAAATTCGCCCTAAATTTCCTAGTATGAAAGATATCTGACTTTAAGGCCCGGCTACACGCTCCGTCTTGCCTGCGCAGTCCAGGCCTGTGCAGTCATGACTGTAAAAAAGGCGGAACACTGTGTAGTGGCTACACGTGCAGGTAAGCTCGTGAAAACTGAACTGTGCAATCATAGTTGTGTTTTGAGAGCCGCCAACGATTGGTAAAGTTCTATGAACTGAATTAAAAATTCCTTTGAATAACTCCTTACATCACTATTTTTTTTATATGTGACGTGTATTTTGTCGAAATTAATTTCCTAGAACTGATGCGCGGCTTGAGTGACCGGCCACAAGTTCAAGTAAAACCGTGCAAGCCAAGTTTGCGCAGCCCAAATCTTCAGTATAGTTGCCGGCACGTAACTTGGCAAGAGTTTTTGTAGTGGGGGAAGTTTGCGCACGCACAATTTCATACATTTTTATATGCGCGAACTTCCCCCACTACGAAAATCTCTTGCCAAGTTACGTGCCGGTAATTATAAGTCAACGAATGCACAAGCCGCGCTTCCGGGACTGCGCGGGCTACCGTCTTGCCGTCCACACGCACGCG
The DNA here is from genome assembly GCA_916614155.1 of Mesoligia furuncula. Classification (NCBI taxonomy): domain Eukaryota; kingdom Metazoa; phylum Arthropoda; class Insecta; order Lepidoptera; family Noctuidae; genus Mesoligia; species Mesoligia furuncula. Next base: position 11,351,416 of record OU744803.1, on the reverse strand, counting down.
CTTTCCGGCCCAAACTGGTTTGTGCACGCATGCTCGCAGGCAAGTCGGAGCGTGTAGCCGGGGCGTTAGATGAAATTGACCCATATAAGCAGTAATAAATTAAATAAAGATTTACCATTTAAACTCATATTTAAAACCTCAAGAAAGTTTCCTTGAGCTGCTGTAGAGTTGATCGCTGTTGGAATTTCCATGTTCGGTCTTTCATGATATTGCAACACGATTTTTTGATAATCAGTGAATAATCGTCTTAATTGTAGCAGAACATTTGACCAGTCTTCATATCTCTCATTTTGAACTGCCACCCTGTGCAGAAAATTATGTATGATGCCAAAATAAGTGACAACAATGTAGATTTTACGTTTACACTATAAAATCTATGATTCTTCCAGGCGATGATACTGACATGGTCAGAGAAAGAGAATAAAAGATTGGTATCGGAAAAAAAATCCGTTCCCAACGTGTTTAAAACTGCTCGATTGCTTTCGTCAAGGCGTATGTATGGATACGCCCTGCTTGACTAAAAAAAATTATAAAAAAAATAAAAATATTTAAATAATACTTAATATTTTTTTATGAAGTATGAGACCATACTAATTCTTCAGAGATTCTAAAATCGTTAAATATACCTGTAAAAATCTTCATAAAATCTGCCTCTGTAATCTTTTTGTAAACATTCCTTCATGTGTTGAGGGAATTCTTCCAGAGATTTAGCTTTATAAAATGTTCTTGAGAATAACACTATGGTCACCTCATGATTACTGCCATTTTTCTATGAAAAACAAGTACTCATTATTAATATTGTTGTAGTAGTCTTCAGGGGATGTGGCACAGTTGTCTGGAGTACAGTCACTACAGTCCATTCACAGTGATTTTGCATCAATGTCAAAATCACAGTGATCTTTATTTTCATGGCAATAAGGTTGCTATTGGGTTACTGCCATTGCAAAGTCTGTCAAAATCACAATTATTTTTATTTTCGTTGCTATAAGGTTGCTATTTGGTTGCAGCTGACTTAAAATAACTGTGTACTGACTGTAGTTACAAGTAATTTTACCTAGTCGCCTTTTGTACTATATTTATCCTTACCTTCCATTTCGCAAAAAGGTCCGCAAGAAATCCGTTAACCGCCTTTTCGAAATACAAGTCACCATGTATATCGAAGTCCCACATTTCAGAAGACATCTGTATGAACAAGTAGACCATGGACGTAGAGGATCTGAACACGATCTTGGTATCCTCTGTGATGACGCCACAAGCTACTCTGTCGCCCTGGGACCACATCTCGTAGACTTGACATCTTATGGCACCACCACAGTATTCAATCTTCTTGTTTAAGTACACACAGGTGCTTACCTAAAAATATATTAGGTACTTACTTCGTTTTATAAAATTGGTATGAAAATATCTATAAACAATAGTCAGACCAATTATGCAAACACTTAGCCCGAATTTTTTTAAACATAATATTATATTCATAGTGAAATTAAATTAACTGGCAAACTTCACTAAGCTGACAAGAGGAGTATCAGGAGTTGTTTTGGGCCTTGTTTTCGAGGCTTTATTACTCTCTGGGTAACGTTGCTATAGGCCGACCGCTTAACTGTGACGTTGCCTGAGGTACCTGCGCATTGCGGGAGGGGTGATAGTTGTCACAAGTTGACGAATCACTGAGCTCTCGCATCACGTCACCACAGTCCCACACCGTGCTGCTACATCAGGCAACGTCTCAGTTAAGCGGTCGCCCTACTCATATCTTTTTTCTTATCGGTTTGCCTACACTTTCCCACTGCTGAGCAAAGGCTTTCTCCAAATTCTTACAGTCATAAATATCCTGAGCCACCTTGAACCAGCCCTTGCGGTATGCGTCTATATCGTCTCGGTACCTATTATCATATCATAGTACAATTAACCTTTTAACCGCTTGTGTCGCATCGCATTTATGCGATACATATTTCCATGCCCCTAACGCTCGTGTCGTATTTCTGCGACAGAGAACACGCATGATTTTTTCGTTCTATTCAACGATTGCTCCTCCTTATTTATTGTAGGTATTATTTTATCGATTTAGGCATTCAGCTGCATCCGGTTTGACTGGAAGCCGACCCCAACGTGGTTGGGAAAAGGCTAGGCAGATGATGATGATTATTGTATCGATTTGAAGCCACGCGCTAGGGTCACGGCAATTGATATTTAGCCAAGTGCTTAAAAAGTTAATAGCATACATGCAATACTTTTTACTGTGATAATAGCAAATGAAATTAGATACCAAGCTGTTCTTCAATCTCCACATTTCTGACCTCCCCATATACTGATCTTTGAAGGTAAGCTCCACAGAGTCCAGAGCCACCTCTGCTCCATTCACAATGTTCACGTAAACATCTGCAAATGTTCGCAATTGGAAAGTTGTGGCTATGCTCTGTTCCACACTGATGGTATCTGTGAAAAAACAAGAATTAGCACTTATCAGTTGATCAATCTGATTAGACAAAATGCTATATTACCGTACGCAAAATACGCGCTTTGATGTGGAGTTGGCGACTCCACATCAAAGCGCGAGCCGAACCGAGTAATACAGCATTTAGGTTAGGTTATACGGGCTGTACCTATTATCTAACCTAAATGCTGTATTATACTCGGTTTTAAACACACTATGCTTTTTGCTATAACAGACATTAACATGCATGCATGACAGCCATGGTTCTCACAATAAAAATGTAACGTAAGATTAGTGTGAAAAAAATTAAATTGAGATAAAGAGAGCTTTTTGTCGTCTTAATTAATAAAAATTTATATTATAATAAGAATTAGTAAAAATTGCTTTTGCAGTTATATTTCAAATCTATGGAATTTGTATAAAATTCGGCAGTGGTAAAATCTAGATTTCAAGCATAGTAGATTCATTTACCTCTAACATACTAAAATGAGTATTCTTAAAGTATCTATACCAGCTGACTTTTCTTACCATCTAGACAAAAACTGGATATAAAAGGTGAATGGAATAGAGCCTATGGCACAGAATTTTTTCCCTTCTCTATGTGCGGAAATTATCCTCGAATTTGTAGCGTCATTCAATCCTTTGATTGAAGCCACGGACTGACAATCACAGTCCTTTGATTGTCAGTTGTAAAAAATTTGTTTTATTTTATTTTTTGTGTAAAAAAAATAAATTTCTGTTCCAAAGGCAAAGTAAATTTCTGTTCACCTTTTATACCCTGTTTATACACCCTTACATTTTGATCGTTTTAATCCTTAAAAGAGGTCATTGTACTCATCATTATGAACAACTTTTACTATGGGACCTACCCTGAAATAATGAAAAAAAAAACACCTGTTCCCTACATTTTGACGAGTTAAACGAACATAAATGTAGGGAACAGCTGATTTTTTTTTCGCGATTTCAGGGTTGGTCCCATAGTAAAAGTTGTTCATAATAATGAGTACAATGACCCCTTTTAAGGATTAAAACGATCAAAATATAAGGGTGTATAGATAAAAAAAGTCTTCTGGTATATACTAAGGTCATAGGTGTTTATCTCAATATACCTAGATTTGACATTAGTACAGTTTTGAATTAAGATTTCAAGCAAGCATTACAATCTGGTTATATTCAAGAATATGGGCCAGTTGTAATTAATTGTAGTGTCAATGTTACTATAATGCAGTGAGTTGATGTTTGACCTCTTTATCTACTATTGATTATTATGAATAATGGAATATAATGGAAGTAGCTTATGGAAATTTAGCTTCCATACTAATATTATAAATTCGAATGTATTTCTGTCTGTCTGTCTGTATGTTACCTTTTCACGCGTAAACCACTGAATGGATTTCGATAAAATTTGGCAGAGAGATAGATTGCATCCCGGGGAAAGTCATAGGATAGTTTTTATCAACATGCCTGGCGGGCGAAACCACGGGCGGAAGCTAGTTGTTGAATAAAAGCACTCCCTATCCTACTTTGCTGTGCATGACTGGGGCCAATAGTGTCTTTCTTTTTTTAAGCTGATAAAATTCATGTAGTGTAATGCAATAAATATTAAGCTGGCTAGACATTCATAAACACCAACCCCTTTATTTATAAACTTTACCTAAAGTTAAGGAATGATTAGCGTCTCTTAACTATAAGCAACACTTATGAATAAACCACAAAATATTTACCTTTGATCATCTCATGAAATTTTACCTTACCACATAAATTAATTATGTGGAATGCAAATAATGAATTTAGTACAGAAGAACAATTAATAGTTTTCACATACAGCTATTTTATAGGTCACATACCTCTTCCGCGTCCTGGTGCATCCACTCTAGTTACTTGTAGTAGCAGGCGTGGATAATCATTTTCCGGATGATATATCTCGACAATATCTCTTTCCTTCAGACCAGGGTAGTCTTTTAAGTTAAGTATTAAGTCCAGAGCTAGAATATATAAATGAAAGTCAGTACAACAAAATAATAAATAAAAAAATGGAATCATGCAATTCGAGACTAACACAGAGAAAAAAATGTAGAGAACTAAAGGGATCTGTAACTATGAAATTCTCGTAAAGATTATTTTTATAAAAGTTGACCAATTACCTATTACATTACTTCATGGAATAGTGCAATGATAAGAAACAACAATATTTATGCGAAATATTTATATTCTGAATATTAAAAATACTTACGACTGAAGCTAGACTGGTGGACAATCAGCTTGAAAGACTTCATTTTTATATAGTCTTATTTTATTACTGGTTACAAAACACTATTGGGATATTTTATTCCATTAAAAAATAATCGGGACGGTGTGCACATCTTAATTAATGAGTGTTTTTCAAGAAAATAGCGATAGGAAGTCACAATACCCTAATTTAGTAGAACAGAACAACTGAGAACAACAATTTTTGACGTTAACTTGACAGTTGAGTTGAGGGGTGCGTTCCGAGTTGGGAATGGAATCGAAGTAATCGATTTGAGCGTGCTTATACCCGTACTGAATTAGCGTGAGCGCGTTATCGATGTCCCGTGAATCGTCATAGATGACGTCATGACATGCGCCATCTTGCGATAAAGCCGACCATGCCTTATATTAATATCATCGTGAGCGCGAGCGCTGTCAAAACTGCCACTGTGTGAGGATGTCTCAGTTTGTGTTTTGTTTTGAGTTGTATCATCAGGCCCCTCTTTTCCATTGAGCACTCTGGGCATTTGCCCAGGGCCCCGCGATCTACGAATGCCCCGGCCTGCCCTCAAAAAATCATTCTTTGCAGTCGCCGTACTTAGTAAAGTATTATTTTACTTTAATTATTGGGAATGACCCAGCCACGTAGTCCTCACTATGTGGATCATTCTTTTTACCCGACTGCGGCGAAGCCCAAAAGGAGGGTTATGTGTTTGACCTGTATGTATGTATGTATGTATGTATGTCCGTTTCTTTGTTCCCTCGTAACTTCTAAACGAATGAACGGATTTTGATAAATTATACGTCTTTAGATTTGTCTTGGTAGCGCGAGTGTCACTGGGTATATCAAAATTGAAAAAATATAAAATAGCCGATTTATGGCGCAATATTATGTCTTCAAAAAAAATTATTTTTCTCGAAACCTATCGAGTGGGGTATCAAAATAAAGGGTTTTTAAAGGTGATTACAAAAATATATACAACTTATATGGTTAAAAGTAATTCGAAGTGACAAATCGTAAAAAACACGTACCAATAGCTAAATCATCTGCGAAATCTTTCAAAGGATGTCACCACAATCTGCCCAAACGAAGTACCGAGGTACACTTAGTGGCATAAAATACACTAGATTACACTGAATAATGTTGCATTTATATATTTTTCTTATGGTTACCCGGGGACGAGAATAAAATAACTTTTATCGTAATAAAAAGCTCGCCATTTTAGGCACAATTATACTACCTTGGTCCATTACCTTACCTAATAAAAGAAAAAGCTGTCAAGTTGACGTTTCAGTCTATCAAAAAGTACTACTATGTGAAGTTGACAGTTTGACAGTTGTCTGCTGTCGGCTTCAGCTGCTGTTGTTTTTGTTTCATTTCAAATATTTTTATATTATAATTCAATCTAAATTAAATAATAACTCTCATTGTCTATTCGATTATCGTCAGGCAACGTTGTGTACCTACCTAACATAAGAAAGGATGCTTATACCCAAAAGTAGCTGAATACAAGCTGTGAATGTTGATGACCAATACATAATATTAGAAGCAGTGTTAGAAGTCTATCAGAGCGATTAACAAACTCGATAAATAAATGAGTTCCTTAGCGTCGACATACAAGGGTTTCAAGCAAGCTTAACATAAGCCAGATCATCAAGTTTCAGTGAATAGAAGTCGCATTTAAATAAAGCCTTTTATTGACTTCATCTTGATTTCTTGAAATAAGTAAAACATTAGGCTAAGAAACATCGAATACTTACATAAAACACCCTTTTTTATGCTTACTCTGCCTTTATTGTGATGTGCATAAGGGGTGGAAATTGAATTCGAGATTCGATACTGAGTAGCCCACTTCATGGAATTCAAAAGCATTTCCTATTGTTATCAGGCCCAGGAGCCCGAGCGGCACTCGAATCAATTAAAGCCTGGAAGTCATCTTTCCAGTAATATCTACCAATAACATTAGAATAAATAGACTTATCTAGTTAGTTGTATGGAATAAAACAATAAATATTTTTGTTTTTTTATTAGCGTTCTTCATTTTCAATTTCATCTCTCACTAAAATATTATCAAGGAAAGTGGCAGGCGCTGTTATATTTTCTTGATGCCGAGCCCAACCCATATACCAAATAATTGTCATAATGTGAGCACAGCAATCCACTGTTCATTTGCCAACAATGCAACTACAGTAGTAGCTGCGTATGGATACCAGCAAGGGATTGTTGACATCATACACAATTTGATGTTTCATTTGATGGTTGGCTTTCAATCACAGCAATATGTTGGCTATCACTATCTTGGTGATGTGCCTTGCCGGTCTTGTTAGATATATTACATGGGAGATATTGTAAGACTGTATGTTATCATCCTGTACTCCTTGACAAGAAACGCACTTCATGTTTGTAAGCACTAGCCTGAAAGCAATAGATTTGTTAAAATCTTAAGTATTTTATTCTCTTCATAATGATAAAACGTGAACAGGATACTTACGCGACGCTCAAACCAAAAGCTTAAGTATCCAAATCGTAATGTCCATTATGAATACCGAATCCGTCAGGACAGGAACTAAATCGTGAGGTGACAAACGGAATACCAGAAAGAATAGCCAAGTTATTAAACAAAATACACAACACAGACGAGTATCCCGAAACGCAGAAACATTTATAAGTATATTAGTCTATGCAGAAACGAACGGAATAATGTGATGTCCACAGAACACGTATACCAAAGACTACAATATAATGACGTATACCTACTCTTAATGTCAACTCGTACCATTGAGATAGGAAAAACATGGAGAGGCCGCGTTATTCTATACATACATTTGCTTATACAAATATGAGTGAAATATGATTCAGAATACGAAATATCGTTTTGTCTCGTTCTTTCTAATAAGGTAATCGTATTTGATAAAAGAGACAACAATATTTTAAGTTGTTGCTTATTTTGGCAACATTTTGACGTGACGTAGTACAGTTGTAGGTAAGGTGCCGTAGCAACCATCTTTTGCGACAAGTTTCGTGGTAGTTTTGCTGTCAAATGGTTGTTTACTTTTTGTATTATTGAGATTTGCGAGAAAATTACAAGGATTTTACCTTTAAAACTGCATGCAAATGTTGGAAAACAACAATTCAACATGTCTGTGTGTTGTATTGTGAAGTGTGGTGCAAGAAAGAATGAAAATAAACCTCTAATGTCTTTGCACAGGTTAGTAGCCGGTTTTCATGCAATAATACATTTAATAATACACATTCGATGATACAGCTGTAACGCGATCATGAATTTAAGGCTAAAGTATTGATATTTGGGTTCATTTCCGTATAATAGACCTTTTTAGTATATTTTGTTAATTCATTTGTTTGTTTACAATAACATGTCATATGGAATAGGGTTGTACCGTTGCCGTAATAGTTTTCGCCGCTGAAACGTCATCGGCATATTCTGCGATGTGAACATAAGTAATTCTGTGTCCTATTCGGTCCGAGTGATCTTGCCAGGTCCGGCCTCTGGTTCACAGCACCGAAATTAAAATATTTTATTTCCCATAAACCTACATGGACACTTAGGAAACGTCAGAAGCTAGGTGCACGGTTCCAATTGGTTGTTTCCTATGGGGAAGAACTGGCAAGAAAGTCCACAATTTTTACAATGTATTCAAAATGTACCTGGTACTGATTTTAATAAATAAATAACTCGTTTTTTATTAAATTTATGGACTATCTGTTTCTCTCTTCTCGCCACTGCAGATTTATTACCGAAAAAACTCAGTGAAAGCTGAAGTGACGGTAACAGAGAGTTGTTACATTTGGTACTAACGCTATCAGATGCATTTATAAGTAAGTATCTTATTATATTGCCATTTGTCTTCACAACTTGTTTGTCTTAAGCATAACTATAATATTTTTCTCTGAAAATTCTAACTCTAATAAAAGATTTTCTTTTTTGACTTGTATGTACCTATCGATAAATAGTTCAGTAATGAGGGATTTTCTTTTTCTTTTTTTTTAACGCTTCCCTAGTCGCTGGATAGATGGCGCTGAACTTGGTAAGTTACTGCAAGGAACGGAAGTTACATAATTTTTTTATTAATTCACTTGGATGTAATTTTAAGATCGTAAAACGAAAGCAAACGAAACTGTCACTCAACGAGCGTATATGACGTGACGCAATGTTTTTTTTCCAAGCGTTTTGACTTTGGCATTTAGTAACATAGTCAGTTCAACGCCATCTTCAGGGTTCTTGGGAACTATTTTTTTTTTAAATACTGAAATGAAAAACCTCTCATTAACCATGAGTCTTTCGTTTTACGCATCACAAAAGATTATAAATAAAGTATTTTCGCACACTTTATTTTTATGCAAAACTGTAAAGTATATTTACCGAAAATAAAGTAGGATACGTTATTATAAAGTATGGTTGGCAACCGTAATTACAACGGACTTTAATTTAGTAAGTTATTATCCAAACGTGATAACTAGTAAGACTCATATTTTTAGTATCGATACTCGATAATAGTAACACCTATGTTCCTTGATTGGTACAACCCTAGCAGTGGCAGCCATTTTATGCGACAAAACGAGTTGTAGGTATGCACCCTTTTTTTGTAGGTATTTCCAGTCCATACTTTTTATATGTCAATGACTCGTACATGCAAAGTTGCCACATGATTAATTGATAATTGTGTTACAGGTTATTAAAACTTTAAATAATTTATTATGTAGTTTTAAATTATTTATGGATAAAAACACAATTATTTTCGAATTCCCCTATATTTTCTCTACGATTTAGTGCACGTGTACCTCGAGGTACATGTTTGGGCAAAGTTGTATGGGCTTTTGCTGACCTCCTTTGTAAACTAAAAAGCTGGAAATAAAAAACAAGTAATTAAAAAAAACTAAAAAAACCCGACTGCGGTAAAAAAATTAAGTAAAAAAAAAACTGAAAAGCTAAAAACAAGGCCATTTTAAATTAAATAAAAGTTGGAAGCAGGCGGGACCCATTTGAGTTTGAAAATGTAATAAAAAATGGTATGGGTCCCGCCTGCTTCCAACTTTTATTTAATTTAAAATGGCCTTGTTTTTAGCTTTTCAGTTTTTTTTTTTACTTAATTTTTTTACCGCAGTCGGGTTTTTTAGTTTTTTTTAATTACTTGTTTTTTTTTTCTCTCATTCTCTGTTAGTTTTAATGTTGGTCTGGCAGTTTTGAGTACCCAAATTTCCTTTCTTTGGTATTGTTCGTCGAGTCGTTGAACTCCTCAAGTTTTGAGTTGAGCAATAGACTGTTTCAGACATCAATCTACATCAGGGGTGTCAAACTCAATTTTGCAGAGGGCCATATATTAGATTTAGAATGTGTAGGCGGGCCAGGTTCAAATTAAAAAACTAAAACATACTGAATTATTTAGCCATCTTTATTTATTTAGTTATTATATTGTTGTTACAAATCATAGCAAAAGTAAGAGGGTAATTATTTTGAGCTCGAGGATCCGGATACTTTTTTTTTTTTTTTTTTGCGGATGGGAAATCATCAAATGACTCCGGCTCTGGGTGGAGCGGAAGGGAGTGTCAGACTCTTACTGACTAAAACCCACCCGTGTTCCTTCCTTAGCCCTTTATGTTCCAGGCCAGCGGTAACCCTTTCGGACAATCCCGCTGACCCGGCAGGCTTCGGCCCTAAGGGGCCCCTCCTCGATGCTGACATCTCTTTGAGGCGCGCGTGGAACACGTACGCGCCGTCCGGCACGGGCCTGGTCCTGATCGGACGGTGAGCTACCCATTACTCTCCGCCCGCAGGCCCGCGCCTACGGTGGCCGGGAGTCGTCACGCGGCTCCCGACGCCTGGGGCGTCCCCCGCGGCGGCTGAGACGGGAGGCTCTCTCCCTGAACCGTCCCGCCACCTCCTTCGCTAGCACGACTGCTTCGCAGAAGGAGGTGACTGCCTCCCACTCCCTCTCGCCCCGGACCATGGCTTGCACCAGGGCCGGACGCGAGAGGTCGCCGTCGCTGCCGATCGCCTCTACGAGGACACGGCGGTGCTCCGCCCAAGCGGGGCAGACCTCCACCGTGTGCTCCACCATCTCCTCTGGGCGATCCTGGCAATGATGACACCCGGGCGTTTTCTCCCGCCTGATGATGTGCAAGAACCTCCCGAAACTTCCGTGTCCGGTGAGGACCTGCGTCAGGCGGTAGGTGAGGGCGCCGTGGCGCCTCTCTAGCCACTCCTCAAAGAGGGGTCTTATCGCCGCTATCGCGGCGTGCCCTGCGCTGGGTTGCGACAGTCGCTCTTTCCATGCCGCCATGAGATCGCGCCGGAGATCCGTCCGCTCCGCAGCGATTTGCCGCGGAAGCGGATCCTCCCCCCGGCGTAGTGCCTCCGCGCGCCACTCATACAGGCGCGCGAGGACTATCGCCTCCAGATGCCATGGCGGCAGTCCGGCAAGGAGGCTTGCCGCCTCGCCCGAGATCGTGCGGTAGCCCCGGATAACCCTTATGGCTACCACCTTCTGGGGCGCGTTCAGGTAGTGGGCGGCTCGTCGCCGCAGTGAACGCGCCCACACCGGGGCCCCGTATAGGGCCATGGACCGCACGAACCCCGCGTAAAGCCTCCGGCAGGAGGCGTTTGGCCCCCTCAGGTTGGGCAAGAGCCGCTTGAAGGCGGCCCCGGCCCGTTCCAGTTTGGGGGCTTGACGCGACTGCTCGTAACAAAGACTTCAACCTGAGTGCGCGGGGGAGGGGCGCAGTATGCGTTAGCTGCACGGACGAAATAGAAGACGACTTCGCGCGCGCACGAGAGAGAGAGAAAAACATTCTTTCACTCGTCTTGTCAGGCGCTACTCTTGAAATTACTTTTAAGTAAAGCGCGCGTATTTTTAAACCTGTACTGTCGCAACCCAGCGCAGGGCACGCCGCGATAGCGGCGATAAGACCCCTCTTTGAGGAGTGGCTAGAGAGGCGCCACGGCGCCCTCACCTACCGCCTGACGCAGGTCCTCACCGGACACGGAAGTTTCGGGAGGTTCCTGCACATCATCAGGCGGGAGGAAACGCCCGGGTGTCACCATTGTCAGGATCGCCCAGAGGACACGGTGGAGCACACGGTGGAGATCTGCCCCGCTTGGGCGGAGCACCGCCGTGTCCTCGTAGAGGCGATTGGCAGCGACGGCGACCTCTCGCGTCCGGCCCTGGTGCAAGCCATGGTCCGGGGCGAGAGGGAGTGGGAGGCAGTCACCTCCTTCTGCGAAGCAGTCATGCTAGCGAAGGAGGTGGCGGGACGGCTCAGGGAGAGAGCCTCCCGTCCCAGCCGCCGCGGGAGACGCTCCGGGCGTCGGGAGCCGCGTGACGACTCCCGGCCACCGTAGGCGCGGGCCTGCGGGCGGAGAGTAATGGGTAGCTCACCGCCCGATCAGGACCAGGCCCGTGCCGGACGGCGCGTACGTGTTCCACGCGCGCCTCAAAGAGATGTCAGCATCGGGGAGGGGCCCCTTAGGGCCGAAGCCTGCCGGGTCAGCGGGATTGTCCGAAAGGGTTACCGCTGGCCCGGAACATAAAGGGCTAAGGAAGGAACACGGGTGGGTTTTAGTCAGTAAGAGTCTGACACTCCCTTCCGCTCCACCCAGAGCGGGAGGAGTCATTTGATGATTTCCCATCCGCAAAAAAAAAAAAAAAAAAGGCATTGAGTGCAGTCTAAAATCTCTAAAAAACAAGATTCATTTATCTGTGATATATTGTGATCGCGGGCCGTATCGAAATGGCCCGAGGGCCGGACTTGGCCCGCGGGCCGTATCTTTGACATGACTGATCTACATGGTCTTCACATGATCTGATCAAGATTATGGTGACATCTATGAGTTTGTTTTGGCCTTTCTTCTCAGAGTAGTCAGATAGGAAACGCCGACCTCATCTAGCTTATTTTTTTTAATAATGTGATGTGTAAAAGTGATTCTGATATCCTATTTACAGAATAAACAATTTGATTTACGTTCCATTCTAGGCATTATTAGTAGGTACTAATAATGCATAGAATGGAACGGAAATCAATTATTAATTATCAATTATTTTGAAAACTGAACGCGACCGAACCAAGTAAAAACGGAATAACAAAAACAGTGGAAGTTCAATTTCGCTTATCTACTTACTCTTATATCTTTGAGTATTAAACCAAAAAGGGCCCCGTGATCATTATGTGCCCCAGGGCTTCTAATAGGTTAAAGACGGCCCTGTGTATCATATCTTGAAACAAAACTAACGGGGCATCTTCTAAATTGTGCTTCTGGCTGACAGTCGCCACCTAACCAAATAAGAAGAACTGAAGAAGAAATGTGGTATAAGAAATACTGTAATAATGTCGTTTTGAGATTGAGTAAGTACTGTGAGCGCGTTCACGAGCGTTCCGAATTGTTGGCAGCTCTCAGCTGTCATAATCGTAATATCTAAATCGGAACGCATGTGAGACATCATCTCACGTGAGTTCCGAGAGAGATTATAGCTATTTCGGAATGTGGCCTAAAATCCCAAATAACATTATTTGATGGATTGAACATTGAACGCGGGGGTTGCGTTTAGGTACTTGTAATAGCTTCTAGTAATAATAATAGTCCGGCACCACACAGGCGTCTGTGTGGTGCCGGACTAAAAGAATACCACCACCCCTTACTTCCCGTGGGTGTCGTAAAAGGCGACTAAGGATCGTACCGGAGATTGGGCAGCAGCGTTCTCTATGTATTCCACCATCATACCATACTGCGATCGCCAACCCGCCTGCCAAGCGTGGCGATTATGGCAAACCCTCCCAAAATTGGGGGAGGCCTATGTCCAGCAGTGGACGTCTATCGGCTGAAACGACGAATAATAATAACCCCACCGCCGTATCTCTACGTGGTGGTGGGGCTTGCGCGCTCCGAACTTTAATCCTGTGCCGAAAGAGTTTACTTTGCCGGAACAGGTCTAGAGTGAAGAGCCAGACCATAGCGAGATATAGAAACCCGCAGGGCAGGGCGAGCTGTTGGGCGGTAGCGACCCCACGGACCCTATCTCCCGGGAGAACAGACCTACCTTTATTGGCCGGTTAGAGTGAACAATGACGGGGAACAGAGCTCCCACCTCATTCTTGCCTTTGTTGGCCGGCTTGAGTGGAGTTTCGAAAGGGCAAACGTGCTCGGAGGAAGGAAGTATTCCAGTAAGATGCTGGTAAGGATCATGACCGGACTTCCGGGATTGGCCTGATAGCCGTGGAATACCTCACCACTCCTCATAAGCACCTAGGAAATGTTGCCCCCTTGTCGCTACGATACTATGTGCTAGCGACCGTTTTCGGGGGCCCATTATTGTGTGTGTCACCCCCTGCCATTTTATCTATGTAATTTATATAAAATATTGGTCAGGCAGGGGCTATAGACTTTCCATAGTCCTAAATAACCAGTTCACTTCTTGGGTGCACTTGCATAGTGCGAACAGGGATAATAGTCGGTTGGTGCCTCATTTTATTCAAAACGTCTAACAGGCCTCTGCGAGTTGGCTTCGGCCCGATCGTTCGCCTTCCAAAGGTCCGGGACCCCAGGGTCCCGAGAAATATCAAAAGAGGAAAAATAATAATAATAATTTATTTCATAAAAAAATGATACAGTCTGTTACAAAGTAGGATGACAACTTAGAAATATTAGGTCTCTGTGAAATTGCCGTTTTGTATGAAAAAATTTGAACGAATATTTTTCATGTATTTTTTATTTGTATTAATCGAAATAATCACCCATGCAATCAATGCATCTTTGCCAACGCAGTGGCAGTTTATTGATGCCCTTCTTAAAGAAATCAGCTGGACGGGAGGCAACAAATGCTCCGCAGCTTAATACCAGAATCGCTAAATACCAGATTCGCAAAATAACAGATTTTGTACAGTTGAAAACAAATTTTAAATGAAAAAATATATTTACTAAAGTAAAGACTAACAGAATCACTAATTTAACAAACTTATTTTATTGATCTTCTTTTAATTGATCCTACAGAAAGACAAGTACATATATTAAAAAAAAAAAAATATGAAGATAAAGATGGGAAGTTTAATTAATATTAGTGATTCCTTAATAAAGATTCCAATCTTTTATTATTAATTTTTTCATCTTTTTCATTTTTTTCTTTCAAAGCAAAAGTGGCCAGTGCAATTTATAATTAGGTCACGAACTTTTTGTATAATGATCTCATTTTATCCATCGAAGAAATAGTTACTAATACAGGACTCACTATTCACTAATCACTGACCTCTATATCACAATTTTAGAGGTCAGTGTACAGGATAGTCTATAAACAGAACTCAATTGTTTAGGACTGTACTTTTGGTATTTTGCGTTTCTGGTATTTTGCATATCTGGTATAAGGCGAATCCAGTGTTTTGCGAGTCTGGTAATTTGCGAATCTGGTATTTAGCGATTCTGGTATTAAGCTTCGGAGCCTTTTGTACTGCCTCTCGGGTATTGAATTTTTTTCCCGCCAAGAAGTTATCCAAATTCTGGAAAAAGTAGTAGTCTGTAGGCGCAAGGTCTGGTGAGTAGGGTGGATGATGGAGAGCTGCCAACCCCAGTTCTTGCAACTTGGAGAGCGTCTGCTGTGCGCGCGTTGTCGTGCAGGAGCAGCGGAGACGAGCGATTGACCAATGCTGGTTGGAGATGTGCTAGCTTCTCCATCAGTGTTCAGTTCTTCACAGTACACATCTGCAGTAATGCTCACCCCGTTTGGTAAGAAGCTGTGATGAATCACACCGGCGCTAGACCACCAAACAGTGACCATCACTTTTCTAGGGGTAAGTTTTCGTTTAGGTCATTGTTTAGGTGCTGAACCAGCAACTTGCTGAGCGCTTGCGGTTATCAAACAGAACAATGCGGTTCAAAATTCCTTCATTTGTGTGTCTGTTGAGCAGTGCAAGGCATTTCTCGACGCGTACTTTGCGCTGGCGATCATTGAGTTCGTGGGGCACCCATTTGTCAAGCTTTTTTTACCTTGCCAATTTGACGCAAATGGACCAATATTGTTTTGACGCTAACGTCGAAAGCTGCTGCTAATTCAGCCGTAGATTGTGTATCATCAGCTTCCACAATCGCCTTTAATTCGTCATTGTCGACCAAAGTCTGCGGACGACCGCGAGGTTCATTGTTCAGGTCGAAATTTCCCTGAACGGAAGCGAGCAAACCAATAAAAGGTGGTGCGTTGGTTTGTAGTGTTAGCTCCGTAAACGTCGTTGATGTTGCATGCCGCTTGTGCCGCGTTGCTGCCACGACGGTAGGTAGGTACTCATATTCCATAATTAAGTAGTTATTCGAATTTTTAACGTATCCATGATGACGATAAAGATTGAAATGCGATGAAAATGTAACACTAATCAATAAACAAATGACTACTTTTGGAGAAAAAATCCATGTTTTTAAAATAAAATTAATTTGAAATTAGAATTCTTAGCCAAACAAAAATTATTTTGATTTGAAATGGCCAGTACTGCAGAATGGCAATTTCATAGGTACATATAGACCTATTAGTTTAAATCTGAGATAGGTTACTTAGTAGCCTGTATTAAGGACAAACAGCCCTCATTTCCCGAAAATAGGACAAGAGTATTTGTTACGAGTAAGTACATAATTATTATTAGTAGCATTTTGAACAAATAAAATAAAACGTCCAGTACAAGAATGTCTGAGTGCGAGCGCGTGTGTGTGTGTTTGTTTGCATGTGGGGGTGTAGGTGTGAAAGTGAGAGTGTGTGTGTTCCTGTGCTGTGTTATGAGTACTAGCTTCTACGTGGCTAATGAGCACTTAGCATTCTCCTTTAGGTATAATGTTATTTATTATACATCTTTGCTAATGAGACACAATTGAATTTTAAATCAAAGAACATGTCCAAAAATATTTACTTTAATAATTAATCATTCTAACCAGAATAAGTTAGGTAGGTAGGTACTTATATTTGGATAGACATCCCAAAAACTAGTGGTTCCTTATACATTTTTAAAGACCTCCAATTTTGAGAAACATCGTGTTTTATTTATGTACTCCTAAAACGAATAAACCTTTCTATAAATAAGTAGGTATCTAGAGGACTAGCAGCGCTCCGCTGTTTCACCTGCGTAATTTTCGATCCCATGGGAATATCGGGATAAAAAGTATCCTATGTGTTAATCCAGGAATACCTTAGAGTGTAATTTAAGCCCGCGTAGGCGCGGAGGGGCAAGGTGGGCCGCGAGCTGAGGAGCAGGTGAGTGTAACCCTCGCCACCACGGCCGAGGCTGGCCGGCCAGCAAGCCGAAGCTGCAGTGGTGAGCGTTAAAACCATCTGCGACGATAAGCTCGCGTGGGACCGCCGGAGCCCCGCAGCGCCGGAGCCGTGACAGAAACCATGCCTGCTGCATGTTGCATGCCTGCTGCATGATACCTGCTTGCATGCTGCATGCTTGCTTACATGCGGAATGCTTGCTTGCATGGTGTCATTATGGTTAACACCCTGATTCCGTTTCCGAAAACATATTTATGAACGAGCGAAGGGCACCCCGAGGTTAGGTTTGGTTACTTCCCCCCCGGTGTAATCCCGCAATGTCGAGGCGGGGGGGGGGGGGGGGGGGGGGGCTCAGTAGCCGTGGTTTGGTTAGGTTTGCACCCACGGTGAAGCGAAGAGGAACCCGAGGACGGGCCGCTCGTCAGGGCTTTTGCCGATAAGCCGACGACGTAGCGGCCAACAAGTAGGTTGCGGTGCCGCTTGGGAGACATCGCAACTGAGGCAGGCCGCCTAAACGGGATTTAAAAAACTTTTGGAATAAATATTTCAATATACGAGTAGGGTATACAAATCTTATGGATGATTTCAAAATTGCAGGAGACATTTTAAACCAATTCCATCCCGTTTTGACTGCCCATCCTGATGCCCAAACTATACTGGAAAGAGCTCACCAGAGAATGAACATGCCAAATTATTTAGCTGATCATGTGATTGGGCATTAGCTTTAATAGATGCCGAGCCAGTTTCGTCCAGCTTTTTCGTTTCGTTTTCTCCAGATCGGCCACTTACAAACTCTTAGGTGTATCTTTTGAACCGGTGACCGACCAATTCTGATATTTGGCGACTAATTCCGACTAAGTAATTGGCGACAAAACATGGGAGAAAACAGATCTTCGCTAGGTGCCTTAGTTTTTGAGATATAAATGTGGCCCTGCTGGGGAGTCTCCAGATCGGCCACCTATAAACCCTTATATCTTTTGAACCAGTGACCGACAAATTCTGATATTTGGCGACAAATTTTCGACTAGTTAGCGACTATTTTTTTGTGTTATCTGAATTAAAATCCCTGAAGGTGGCCCTTCCAGAGCACTGGGGGCCTAAAAATGCCACTTTGGAGAATCATAAAAGGATAACATTATGAATCGTAAAATGGCGCAGACTGTCCGTGTTTTTCTTTTTTTCGCTGCACTACGTAGGTATAATCAAAGAGATTGGGATTGGATTTGGATCGGATTGATTGGTATTTTAGCACAGACAAAAAAAAGTAACTGAAAATTGCTTCACTAATGGGATTTGATACGGTTAACTGTCCATTATGTTATCCTTTTATAATTCTGCCAAAGTGGCCTTTTTAGGCCCCCAGATTACTAATGTCAGTGACACACAGATGCATCATGAAACTTAAACTCAGTGCCAAAATGGAAAACAGTTGTGCCAATCTAACAAAAAAACAAAACAAAAAATTTAATTTGGAACCATAAAAAAATCATCCATACCCGATACTTTTTTGACTGAATGTATATCATCGCAGACTAATAGATCATTTTGAGGCCGAGTCCATCCAAGATACCAGACTATTGTCATCACATGAGCACAGCTTCCTACAGTCCTTTTCCCGATTATGCAGCTGCAATAATAGAAATACACCTTTGCCAACTAGTCTCTGCCACTTTCAATAATATATAATATGTGTAATACACTCTATTACTTTAGTGGCGTGACTTTATTCGTTGTCTGATCAAAGCTGTCTCATATTATGGTGACGAAATGCCTGGAATGTTTATTAGTTGTAAATCTTCACCGTTCTACCGTTCAGCCGAATATGTTCCCCATAAAAAGAGCGAGCCTGTTTAATTTGATAAATTCTTAAGGGGTGTAAGGGGGGTGTAAGGGGGAGCACATAACAACCGGACTCCCCAAACGCCAAACTCACCTGCGCGCGGTACACCCTGCCACTGACAGACGAGGCGCTGGCGACCGACCGATGGCGGTATAACCATCCCATAAGCCAACCTAAATCCTCCAGAACTATGACGGGCAGCAGCGTCGTCGCTGCGAAAGGCTTGGCTCTACGGTCACCAACCCGCATGCCCAGCGTGGTGACTACGGCATTAAACCTCCCACATGATTAAAGTGCCAAAACAACGGCCCCCAGTTCCCGGTGGTCTCGCTATTCCTGGTCAAGGTAGCGGTCACGGTAACGGCGGGACGGGGGGTGCGAAGAATCCCCGGGTTACAGCAGGCTACCAACGACGATTATATATGGCTACATACGAGTATAATGGACGTTCGATGAGGCTGGATCATCACTGTGAAGATAATACTAATAATGTTTATTAAAACAAATTCACTTGAATACTGTTGTGGCGAACCAAACTAATTGGCTGTGGTTGCCACTATTAGATATTACAAAGACAACACTACGTTAATCTAGAACATAGTGTCTATGGTACACGGTAGTAAGTAGGATTTTGAATCTGAATGTAAAAACCCTTTTCTAATCCACTCCATGTAATTAACTAACACGATTGTTATTACCTTGTGTTTGAGTAAACGTGTATTCCTCCATTGCCGCGTGTATACCGTGCTAGTACAAATACACCTCTTGTAACTACTGGATCGAGTTTCATTTATGTAAACAGGGCGCCGTATCGCGCCTAAACTGTAATTCTTTATATTTCTTATATCATTTTAATTCAACGTTACTATGGTAATCAGTCCTATAGACAAATAATACAAGAAGTTTGTATTTCGTAGGTACAATCTTTACACCCACACTTCTTTTAAGAATTTGATCGTAGACCAATTCCATGAGATAGGTCGTTCAACCTAGGTCCATATAGAGGTTTAGTAAACATATCTGCTAGTTGCACTTGTGCTGCAACTTGCTTAACCACTAGTTGTCCCTTAACACATTCTCTACACATTCTCTACACATCTACACATTCTCTAATGTAGAAGTGTCTCAATCTAATATGTTTTGTACGACGGTGAAACTCATAAGGTGGATTGTATGATAATTTCACCGCAGACTCATTATCAATGCATAATGTAACTCTTAAAGTTGCTGAGTTAGATAGATCTGCTAAAAGCTTTTTCAACCACACTGTTTCTTGAGCTGTTTCGCTTGCAGCTATAAGTTCGGCCTCTGTTGTTGACACAGCAACTGAAGTTTGTTTCTGACTCTTCCAGCCAATAGCAGTACCGCTATAAAGGCAAACCATGCCTGTGGTGCCCAGTCTCTGGATCTCCTCCATGATCGGCATCTGCGTAGCACATCAAGTCATCTGCTTTGGATTTACTCATTGGATAAAATGTTAGTCCTTTATCGTGAGTTCCATTAAGGAAGCGAAGAATTCGCTTTACAGACACAATATCCTCATAACTAGGGTTTTCTAAATGTCTAGATGCGAATGACACTGCATAACAGATGTCGGGTCTTGTTGCAACCATCAGGTAAGCCAGTGCTCCGACACAGTTTCGGTATGGTTTCAAGTCTTTATTTTCATCAGTCTCTTCCATTTTTGTCATCTTAATTGCAGGAGATGTAACTGGTTTGCTGTTTTCCATGCCAAATCGTTTTAGGACCTTTTTAGCGTAGGCTGTTTGTTTTAAGCTTATTGATCCGTCTTTGTTTTTATTTATTTCCATACCAAGGAAATAGGACGCTGGCTTCGTTGTTATTTTGAAGTTTGTTTCAAGTTCATTTAAAAACTTTTGACCAGCACTGTCAGTGGAAGCCACCAAGCCGTAATCGACATAAAGTCCTACAATAACTTTTGAGTTTCCCTTGATTCTTATATACAAGCAGGGATCTGCCACACTTCTCTAAAATTTTGCGTCTATTAGAAACTTATCTATGCACTCATTCCAGCATCTAGGTGCTTGTTTTAAGCCGTATAGGCTTCTCAAAAGTCGGCATACTTTTCCTTTAGGTACATAAGTCCATTTGGTGGTGCCATATAAATTTCTTCTTCCACTGTACCGTTCAGGAATGCAGTTGTGACATCGAATTGTTGTAAATTCAGATTTTCGTTGGCTGCAATTCCCAGTATTGCTCTGATAGTTGCAAATCGTGCCACTGGACTAAACGTTTTATCATAGTCAATACCTTCGCGTTGAGCGAAACCTTTGATGATTAGTCTCGCGGTCGCCTTGTAACGGTCTATGGTTCCATCCGGGTTTCTCTTTATTTTGTATATCATTCCGCCGCGCGCCCCGGAGCAAACCGGTTGTCCAGTCGTTCCTCTAGCGGCAAACATTTTTAATCACCTCTGTGTGTGCGTAACCATTTGTGTGTGTTCTATAATAGTTGAACTATCGGCAGTCGATCGACTCGCGACTACGTGTGTGATTCACTCCGCTCGACACAGAGTAGTGTTGCTGTCAGAGACTACACCTAATCTTGAAAACTATGGATAATATAAATACCACCTTTGGCTGTACAAGTGACTCCGACCACCCACCCAGGTCCGGTGATATGAGTGTGGATGGGTCACTTATAGAAAAAGAATCCCCACCACCTTACGTAACATTCCGCAAAGGTATATCACCCATCAACGATGCTAACCTGCGTGAGACCTACCGCGAAGATTTCAATAAGCTGCAAAAAGACATAAAAGGCATGCTTGACAGCTGGTTCACAAAACAAGATGAGAAATTCACCGTGCTCCTCTCCGAATTCGAAGGTGTGAAGTCCTCCATTCAGTTCATGAGCGACAAATATGACGACCTGGAGAAGAAATCACGTGACGTTGCCTCACGCGTATCCGCGTTTGAAGATAAACTTTCCTCACCTCTGGCCAGTGAACAACGCATTGCTGTGCTCGAAGCAAAACTAGAAGCCATGGAGCAAAAATCCCGCAGCTGCAACATTGAAATTAGCAATCTGCCAGAGAAACGCGGCGAGAACCTTATGGCCATCATTGAGAGTATCTCGAATGTCATCAAACAGCCGCTATCGCCTCGTGATATTATTACAATTCACCGGGTTCCGCAAATGAATGCTAACACCAAACGGCCTAAAAACATCATAGTAAAACTCACAAGTCAAGTAACTTCTTAGCAGCGGCACGGCTAAAGAAGGGCATCACGTCCGAAGAGTTACAGATCAACGGAACATCGAATTTAGTATACATCAATGAGCATCTTACATTCAAGACTAAAACATTGTTTCGTCAAGCCAGAGAAGCTGCCAAACGGCATGGATATCGCTTCGTTTGTATCAAGCATGGAGTCGTCCTTGTCCGGGCAGATGTTCCAGAGCCCGCTTTCACCATTAGATCCGAGCATGATTTATCGAAAATCAAACCATATTCCAAATCCGGGAATTAAGAATATTTCTCCTAACGTATACCGAATATACAATATTCTAAGGTTTGTTCCAGGTAACGTTATTAGTCCACGCCCTCTGTTTCGTTCACTACTCTGTACACATATTATTATGTTTTGCATTTGTTTCCAAGTTA
Source organism: Mesoligia furuncula (assembly GCA_916614155.1). Taxonomy (NCBI): domain Eukaryota; kingdom Metazoa; phylum Arthropoda; class Insecta; order Lepidoptera; family Noctuidae; genus Mesoligia; species Mesoligia furuncula. Next base: position 11,329,033 of record OU744803.1, on the reverse strand, counting down.
CCCTCACATTTCTAACTTTTCGCACAATGTACCGCGAAGTTAGTTGTTTTCATTTCATTTATCATTTTATTTCATTTATCATAATAGACTGGAACAACTTACTTAGTAATCTTCCCGCCGAACAATCTGTTAACGCCTTCTATGATGCTATCTACAGTATAATAAAATCACATGTTCCTCTTACTCGTCCCAGGAATTCCCAGTTTCCGTCGTGGTTCAGCCCTGCCCTTATTCGTATTTTTAAAAACAAAGAGAAAGCTTGGCAAAAATGGAAAAAATATGGCAATATATCTGACTACGAAATATTCTCAATGTACCGCAAACGGTTTGGATCCGAGTCTAGCAAGTGCTTTCTGATGTATATAAAGTCAGTCGAAGACAGCATTCCATTGAACGTCAAGCACTTTTGGACATACGTCTCCAAGCGGAAGGGTCGAGCTAATATCCCAGCCAGCATGTACCTTGACAACAAAAACTCTAACGACCCCACTGAAATATGCAACATGTTTTCTGTCTTCTTCACCTCTGTCTACGAACTTTCTTTCCTCGACCCCAAGCTTTGGCAGACACCTACCACATACGCGGATAACTCATTGTGCATTTCGGACATTTATTTAGATATGGACGATATACTCATGGCATTAAAGAGACTGGACTCAAACAAAGGGTCTGGTCCTGACGGTGTGCCTTCAAATTTTTATAAAAAACACCGCAGATAGCATCTGCGTCCCGCCTCCCGCTCCACATTGTGTATTTAATAATTGCCTTCGTGACGGTACATTCCCTGATATCTGAAAGCGCGCATACATCACGCCCATACACAAAAATGGCGACATAAACAATATACAGAACTACCGTCCCATCCCCTTGCTGCCCGCCTTGTCGAAGCTTTTTGAGAGACTAGTGCACGGCAAGTTATACTCCCACATACACCACCTTATAATACCCGAACAACACGGATTCGTTAAACGCCGCTCTACTAATACTAACCTTATGTTATTTACAAATTACTTATTCGAAAGCATGGATAACCAAACCCAAGTAGACGCTGTGTACACCGACTTTCAAAAAGCATTTGACAAGGTGGACCACAAGCTGCTTCTGGACAAGATCGCCTTTAATGGCATTCGGGGTAATTTACTGCGGTGGTTCATGTCCTATATTTACAACAGAACCCAAAGAGTGGCCATCAACGGCTTCGAATCGGATTCCGTTATCGTCACTTCTGAGGTGCCTCAGGGCTCTATTTTGGGCCCTGTGCTTTTCATTTTGTTCGTGAACGACATAAAAAGTTGCTTCATTAACTCTCATTTTTAGGGTTCCGTAGCCAAATGGCAAAAACGGAACCCTTATAGATTCGTCATGTCTGTCTGTCTGTCTGTCCGTCTGTCTGTCTGTCTGTCCGTCCGTATGTCACAGCCACTTTTCTCCGAAACTATAAGAACTATACTGATGAAACTTGGAAAGTAGATGTATTCTGTGAACCGCATTAAGATTTTTAAACAAAAATAGAAAAAAAAAACAATAAATTTTAGGGTTCCCCATACTTAGAACCGAAACTCAATTTTTTTTTTTCATCAAACCCATTCGTGTGGGGTATCTATGGGTAGGTCTTCAAAAATGATATTGAGTTTGCGCGAGAGGGATAAAATGTGTCCCCCCCCCTGTAACTTCTAAAATAAGAGAATGATAAAACTAAAAAAAATATATGATGTACATTACCATGTAAACTACCACCGAAAATTGGTTTGAACGAGATCTAGTAAGTAGTTTTTTTTTAATACGTCATAAATCGTAAACCGCAATTTACCATTCATTCAACCAACTCAAAAAAAAAAAAACATTAATTTCATAAACATAAACCTTATGCATAAACCCGGATGTTACGGAACCCTCGGTGCGCGAGTCCGACTCGCTCTTGCCCGGTTTTTAATGTATGCCGACGACATGAAAATCTATAAGTCGTGCCAAAACACACGTGACTGCTTGCTGCTTCAGGAAGATCTCAATAGACTTTCTAATTATTGTTCACATAATAAACTTCACCTTAGCTTACCTAAGTGCAATGTTATATCATTCACAAAAAATAAAATCTAATTAAATACACTTTACAATGCACCACTCTTAAAAAAGTTGACCATATCCGTGATTTAGGAGTTACACTTGACTCAAAACTGCATTTCAACCTTCACATTGATAACATTATTTACAAAGCCTATAGTATGTATGGTTTCGTTATGCGATCCTCAACTGATTTCAAGCGACCGCATACGTTTATGGTCTTGTATAAAACCTTAATACGCTCGCAATTGGAATACGCAGCCCCAATATGGTGTCCTCTATACTATAAGCAAAGGCTCGAGATGGTCCAAAAAAAATTTTTACGCTCCATTCACTATAAATGCTACCGTTCAAAACTATCATACGCACAACTGCTAACACAATACAAACTCCTAGGCTTGAAGTCCAGGCGCACCCTACTTATGGCTGTGATGCTGCATGGCATATGTAATAACAACTTTGACTGCTCTGATATCACCAATAAACTTTGTTATATTGTACCCAGAACTGTATTACGGCGAGGGGCGCGCGTGCCCCGGCTGTTCCACACTGTAAAGTGCAGAACCGATGCAGGCGCAAGGGCGCCCCTCCGTCGCCGTCGTCTCTTAGAAATACACACATCAAAAGTGTCTAGGGATCAAGCATTTTTATGCGGATTTCTTGAGATTGAGATGTGGCTTTGTAATAAATTTATGATTTTATAAATTTATATGGATCCTTTTTGGTGCATTTCATAATTTGAATCAGGAACTGTGAATCAAATTCGAGTAAAAGATGAAAATCAGCTGTCAATATTTTCCCTATAAAAATATACAACGCATTGAAGACATTATTAGTGCTACTGTTTCCCTACTACTGATTAAAACCAACGTTATTATGGAGCGGCGACGTCATTTAAGCAGGGAAGAAATGCTCAGAGCCGTGGGAATGATAGAAGCTGGTTCCCGGCAACGTACTGTGGCTTTAGCTCTGAATACAAGTCAGAGTGTTATCAGTCGACTTTGGACACGTTACCGAAGCACTGGTACCGTGGCTGAGCGCCATGGAGGACGGTATCGCTGCACCACACGGAGACAAGACCGATACATTCAAATCTTAACTCGAAGAGCTCCAACAATAACCGCCATGATGTTAGCCGTGAGGCTTCATCACTCTTCAGGGAACTTAATTAGCGACCAAACAGTCAGAAACCGCTTGCATGAAGTGAACCTTCATTCCCGAAGACCGCTACGGGTACCACCTATAGCAATGCACAATCGTAGGATTCGATATCAATGGGCTCTTGAACACAGAAATTGGGCAGAAGAACAATGGCGTTTCGTGTGCTTTTCTGATGAGTCTCGTTTTGGTATGAGACCGGATACAAGACGTATACGACACTGGAGAACCCCTGGACGCCAACAGCGATTAAAATCCTGCCAGGAAGTCCATCCTTATAGTGGTGGAACCATCATGGTATGGGCGGGTATTTGGATCGGCGGAAGAACTGAGTTGATTTGGATCAGAGGCAACCTCAACGCTCAAATTTATGCTGAGACGATTGTATCAGACGTCATCGTTCCTCTACAAGTGCAAATCGGTCCCTTATTTCAGTTAATGCATGATAATGCACGACCGCACACCGCAAGAGTTGTAAGACAGACTCTCGCCGCAGCTAACATCAATGTCCTGCCCTGAACCCGATTGAGCATGAATGGGATATGCTACAGAGAAGAGCTCTGCCGAATATGGAGGGTATCCAGTCGCAAGAAGACCTTTTTTTGTTGTTGCAACGAACATGGGCGGCCATTCCACAGCGTGATTTGGATGAACTCATTTTGAGTATGCCAAACCGATGTTCTTGTGTTGTTAGTGTTCGCGGTAGAAACACGGATTATTAATTGTTTAAGTTACCCAATAAAATTTTAAAGAAAACTGTTATTTCAGTCTTTTTTTCGAACTTTTGTGTTAGTGGTTCAAATGTCAAAAATCCCTTTATTAGGAAAATGGCAAATTTCTTTATTAATGCAAAGGTGACTTGGTTTATCGTTACTGTGACAAACGAAAACACTTTATTTGATGAATCCTTAAAGAAAATTTTAATTAATATCAATCAGGAGAAAAGTTATTGCAAAAATATATGTTGATCCCTAGACACTTTTGATGTGTGTATATAACACACACTTTTTCGATCTTGATATATTTTCACTATCTCAAACAAAATTTAAAAGAATGGCTATTCAATCGCTTGCACAATGATTATGAATTTTTCTTAACCTAAACCGCCTCCAGTAGATACGTGCATTGATGTATAAAATATTTTTTTATATCAATGTATGCGTGGTTTTGTTTCTTTCTCCATAAAAGTTTATTCCGCGGACATTGGTGTGGGTTACATGTTTACCTCTATTACCCTAGTTTGTTATTTACCAAAATTGTAACGTGTAACTGTTTTTTGTCCCTATAAAAAAAAAAATCCATTTGCTTGATAAAGCTTTTCTACTAAAGTGGCAAGTTTCCAGGTATTATTTTTCTGAAGTGAATTCATCTCGCTTTGCATAGCTTCTTCCCATTTTTCTCTATTTTCCGATGACATTGCTTCATTACATGTTTTGGGCTCAGTATAGTTGTCTTCTAACTCTGCCACAGCGTTCATAACAAAACCATCAAAACGTATGGGCTTGCGTATTAATGAACGATCACGCAAAGCTCTGGTTTCTGTTCTCTCGTTAGTAACTTCATTCTGAGATGTCATTGGTCCTTCTTCTGCAGAAACAATTTCATCTTCTTCAGAAATTGTATTATTATTAGTTCCTGTTTGCATTTCTGTTTCGTCTACTTCAGAAATTGTATTATTATTAGTTCCTGTTTGAATTTCTGTTTCATCTACTTCAGAAATTGTATTATTATTAGTTCCTATTTGAGTTTCTGCTTCAAACCAAGTGTCTTCTTCTCTTTCTTGTATGTCTTTCTCTATTTGTATTTGGTTCTAGAAACTCAATCTCGACATATTCTTTTTCTTTTCTTATTTCATCTTTGTTATTTTACTAACATCTCCTTCTTTTAAGACGTAGTAGAATTTCTGCATTATGTTTACATTTTTGGTTACAATCACTTTTTGCGTTGATGGTACCCAAATACGGAAAGCCTTCGATATTTCAGAGTATCCAATGAAGACTCCAGGTATTGCTTTGGCATCAAACTTATTTAAGTTTTGTCTTCCTTTTAGAAGAACGAATGCCTGCTCCAAATCTATTAAGGTGGGCAACGCATGGTTTTCTGCCAACCCATTTTTCAAATGGTATTGCATTTCCAATGCTGTTGTTTGGACTTCTATTTGATAGGTAGTTTGCTGTGTAGATGGCTTCGCCCCACAGATATATCGGTGCGTTAGACTCCTTGCTTTTTCCAGTAAAGTTCTGTTTTTCCTTTCCGCAATTCCGTTTTGATGCGGTGTGTAAGGTGCAGATAATCTTCTGGTTATGCCATTTTCTTTTAAGAAGTCCTTGAACTCATTGTTACAATATTCCGTGCCATTGTCGGATTGTAGGCATTTAATTTTCTTTTCCATGAAGTTTTCTACTTCAGCTTTATATACCTTGAACATATCTATGACTTCATTTTTAGTCTTTATGCAAAATACTCGACTATATCTGGTGAAATCGTCAATAAATGTGGCGAAATATTTGTTTCCAGCACAAGAAGCTTTTGGCATCGGGCCACACACATCACTGTGTACAATCTGAAGTGGTTCAGAAGTGCGAGGTTCAGTTCTTGGTTTCCCGATCGTAGCTTTCATTTTGGCTTTAATACAAAATTCACATTCATCCGGCAGTTCATCTATCTTAAAATTAAGTCCAATCAAACTTTCATTCTTCATTGCTAGTTTCATATCAGGAAAGTCCATATGTCCCAGCTTTGAATGCCATTCAGAAATATTATTATTTTGAACTAAATTTACTTTAAACCCCCTTTTTTTTAAACCCCAAAGGAAGTGGACCTTGCCAGGTCCACTTCCTTTGGGGTTTCTTTTTTTTTCTTTTAGCCCCGATAACGTGACAAAGAACGAGATAGACTTCATCATGACGGATAGGAAGCATATATTTCGAGATGTCTCCGTGATTAGTAGGTTTAATACCGGAAGCGATCACAGACTTGTCCGAGGCACTTTAAATATCAATTTCAGAGCTGAGAGACTCCGCATGATGAGGCCTACATTCCGACCTACGCAGCTCCAAGCCGCTCTAGGATCCGAAAAGTTCCAACTGGAACTTCAAAATCGATTCACCCTGTTGGAAACCATAGGTAATATTGACGAGAAAGCTGACGAGGTGGTCAAAGCACTACGCGACGTGTCTCGCAGACTTTTCCCGTCACGGCGAAAAAGTAAGGTGTCCAAACTTTCCTCGGAAACTCTCCGACTTATGAGGGAAAGGCGAGAATTGCCATCTATGCAGCCGTCTTCGTCAGATAAGAGGGCCTTAAACCTAAAAATTAGGAAGCTGATGCGACGCGACCTTCGGTGCTCCAACACCCGCGACATTAACGACGCGATTGAGCAAAACCGAGGGTCGAAAGTGTTTGCTCAGCAATTAGGGAGGTCCCATCTGACGAAATTAAAAACTGCGGATGGCAGAATCGTGACTTCGAAGTCCGAGATTCTCGAGGAAGTCGAGGATTTTTATTGGCACACGGCAACACGGACGAGGAAACCAGCGGGCCATAGTGCCGACCAGTGGCGTGCCTAGGGGTCAAACTTAGGGCAAGCCAACATACTTAAAAAAAAACCTACCGTATCGTCTGTCAAAGTTGTGCCTACCGACTGAGTTGCTTTAGTTCTTACTAATATTTTATTTCATATTGTAGGTTTTTGCTAACATCTATTAAAATGAATGTTTTTAATAGCACTATTTTTTTCTTTCATAAATTAAATACTAAGAGTTTACTAATCCTTTAAAAGATCGTAACTTTTCATTTTCGAGTTATCAGTTTCGCGTAAAATATTATAAGACGTATAAGAGCCATCTATTAACATTATTGGCATAACAGAGCTTCGAGTAAGTTCATATTTCACTCGCCTCCAACCCCCTAACAGTCGCTTTTGCAAAATATTACAATCTGGCCGAGTGGCGACTAGATGGCGCACAAATAATTGATTGATTTCTAACTACACAATTGTTTACGATGTTGATAATATTTATAATTGGAATTACTCACAATGTGAACAGCCATAGCTCTTCATTCTTCGCTTCTTTACAACAAAAAGATGACACCGTGACCTCGGAAAGGAAGTTCTTGTTGTGCTAAATGACACACAACATCAACTTTTGAAAAACAGCGCGATTGTGATCGACGCGCGTATTGTATTTGGAAATGTCTTCACTTAATTGACGAGTTATAGAAGTTTCGATTCGTGTTTTACCAAAACTATAGAATGAAATGACAGCATTCATGTGCTTTTGAGAATTCTGAAGTATTTTACTGACACCAGCGAAGTTATTCAAATCATCGTAACCTGATGAATTCCTAGCGGTATTTTCTTTTGAGAAAAATTTGCAACAACAACAGAATAATTTGTTGATTGATATGAGAGCAGACTGCAATCCAATGAGCGATCTGCTGATCGACTAAAATGCCTACCTATTACGTGATTTAGATTTTATATTTGTCTGAAAAACTCAAAGTAGGTATTTACCTTTCCGAGTAACGATTGCACACACTTTAATCCATCACAAGGAACAATTGCATACGTTTCCGAATTCATTTTAATGATAAGAAACTTTTTACTCACTTTAAAACAAACCGCAAAAACTAATCACAACACATAACTTAGAGTATATGAAAAAAAAAATCAAAGTAAAAAAATGCACCAGTAACCGCTCAAAACAAATTCAAACTATTTGAAATTGCATCATCATTATACTGCTTACTATTTACACACACACACACACACACACGCTTCGTTACACGTTCCATTCATAAAAAATCAGAAGCCAGGCTTATAAATCAGTACAATTTGCGAAATGAGTACATAGTAATGTTATCAACAACGTGAACAATTTCTATACAAATCGTCCGAAATTAGAAGCCAAATTTGAAAGCCAGCAGGTGCGAGCGAGACGGGACGATTTTTGGTTTTGCGTTTTCGCGAAGCGGCATCGGAGATGTTTGGCAACGCGTGATAAAAATTGCGCGGAATTGAAATATTATTCTTTGAGAATGTAAATCTGGCAACCATGCATCGTACATATTATAGCGGCTGCCGACGCGACGGCCGGGATGCGCGGGGTTTACTTTTTAATTATTCTGATCAATTCTTGCGACACGTTTACAAGTTTACTTGTGTAGTTTTTATTTTTTATTGTTCGGCTCACGTTTGATTGAAAGCCGGGCTTTTCGGCTTTAGTGAAAGGCACGCCCCTGGTGCAGACGACCATCGAGCCGAATTAACACGCCACTACACGGAGGATATCCCGGATATCGACCAATGCGGGATTAGGGCGGCTCTCGAGCAGCTAAAGAACAACAAGGCACCTGGGTATGACGAAATAACGACAGAGCTCCTTAAAGCGGGAGGGGCTTCAGTCCTGAAAGAGCTAGCGAGTCTCTTTAATTCCGTCATCCAAGAGGGTACAACGCCCAAGGCGTGGAGCGGAGGTGCGGTGGTTCTGTTCTTCAAAAAAGGTGATAAATCCTTGCTGAAGAACTATAGACCCGTCTCACTTCTGAGCCACGTATACAAGCTGTTCTCGAGGGTCGTCACGAACCGTCTCGCCAGGAGACTTGTCGAGTTCCAGCCGCCAGAACAAGCCGGTTTTCGAATAGGCTTCAGTGCCGTAGACCACATTCATACTGTTCGACAAATTATCAGAAGACCGAGGAGTACTATCAGCCGCTGTGTATGGCATTTGTGGACTACGAGAAAGCCTTCGACTCCATCGAACTATGGGCAGTTCTGGCCTCTCTGCAACGATGTCGAATTGACTGGCGGTACATCGAAGTGTTGAGATGTTTGTATAACGCTGCAACGATGACTGTCCAGATCCAGGATCAGAAAACCAGCCCCATCCAACTGCTCGGGGGGGTGAGACAGGGGGATGTAATATCCCCTAAATTGTTCACCAACGCTTTGGAAGATGTCTTCAAGACGCTGGACTGGACTGGACAGGGTATTAACGTGAACGGCGAGTATATCTCACATCTTCGGTTTGCTGATGACATCGTCATAATGGCAGAGACGCTGGAACAGCTAGACCAAATGTTGCACAGCCTAAATGGAGCCTCCCGGCGGGTTGGCCTCGGCATGAATTTGGACAAGACAAAAGTCATGTACAATTCGCACGTCTTGCCGAGTCCAATCCACATCGAAGGGTCGCTTCTCGAAGTTGTGAAGGATTACGTCTACCTAGGGCAAGTCATCCAGCTCGGTAGACACAACTTTGAGAAAGAGGCCGACAGAAGGATCCAGTTGGGTTGAGCAGTATTTGGAAAACTCCGTCAAGTCTTCTCTTCGCCTATCCCGCAGTGTTTGAAGACTAAGGTCTTCAACCAGTGCGTCCTGCCCGTCATGACATACGGTGCTGAAACGTGGACACTGACGGTCGGGCTGGTATACAAATTCAAGGTCGCTCAGCGCGCTATGGAGCGAGCTATCCTCGGAGTCTCTTTAAAGGATAAAATCAGGAATGAAATTATCCGGAAAAGAACCGGAGTTACCGACATAGCTTGCAGAGTAAGCAAACTGAAGTGGCAGTGGGCTGGCCATGTCTGTCGAAGGACCGACGGCCGGTGGAGCAGACGAGTCCTGGAGTGGAGACCGCGTATCGGCAAGCGTAGTGTGGGACGCCCCCCAGCTAGATGGACGGACGACCTAAAGGTGGCTGGGGTAGACTGGATGCGGAAGGCGGAGGACAGGGTGCTGTGGCGCAGTCTGGGAGAGGCCTATGTCCAGCAGTGGACTGCGCTATGCTGAGTTGATTGATTGATTGGACCATTTATTTGGACGAAACTGGCTCGGCGTCTATTAAGCTGATGCCCAATCACATGATCAGCTAAATAATTTGGCATGTTCATTCTCTGGTGAGCTCTTTCCAGTATAGTTTGAGCATCAGGATGGGCAGTCAAAACGATGACTCCTGCAATTTTGAAATCATCCATAAGATTTTTATACCCAATATTGAAATATTTATTCCAAAAGTTTTTTTAAATCCCGTTTAAACCGACCGTTTACAACTTCTACAACCCACCTGCAGTGTCACTAGTCGTAATTTGTTGGCATTTTCATTCGATAATTGAGTTTCCCTTCATTTAGTAGGGTTCTGGTTTACTAACAGTAGGTATATTCCAAATATGTGAGCAATGGGGTAGTCTAAGAATAAATAGGTACCTACTTACATCATTCTGTCTAAAAATATTGCGTTAAATTAGAATTTTCATTTTGGAACAGCAGTTGCATAATTGTAGCGTCAGAATTTGTGGCTGCGTGAGTATGGGCCAAATATGTCTATAATGTGGCCATCGGTGCACCAGCAAAAAGGTTTTACAAGATTTGCAAACTTGTGTAAGCTGTATGTTTTTTTTTTTTGGAACAGAGAATTTGACTATTTCTGTATTTGTAGGTTCCACTGCAAATAATTAGGGGGTTATTTGCTGCTGTTCCAAAATACCCTTTGGGATTAAAAGATTGCTACTGGTCAGGCTCGCTCGAGAAATACGATCCACACAATTGTATTAGCACATAAAATTATTTCATGTAGTTACGTGTCTTTTTCGTATAACTGCATGCTACTGATTTATTTATGCAGATTAATGATGCAATTCGTCTTATTGGCTCCCCAGTTCTTATTTTCATAAGGCATTATCCTAAAGCTAATTTGGTTTGGTTTTTTGGTAACTAAATTAGTTCAAGTGATGTTACGAATATTCGCATTCGCATTCGCGAGAAATTTTTGGAATGCGATTGCGAATACGAATATTTTAAAATATGCGAATAATTTTAAAATATTCGTATTCGCAATCGCATTCCAAAAATTTATGCGAATATGAACGTTCGAAAAAAAAATTAATAACTTTACGTAAATTAAACAAAGAAATATGCTTTTCTTATGATTTTTATTATAAAACCATTATCGTTTTAACTTATCAGTCTTGCAATTATATTAATAATTGTAATCAGTCTTTGTCTTAAAATTTGGTATTTGTTTTGTATTATAATAAATCAACTTTAAAGTAGACATTCCAAAAAAAGAAACAAGCAAAAACGAATTCAATAAATTCTTCTCTTAAACTTTTACCAATCGTCACATACTTAAATCTTGAACACAAAACAATATTCTTCTTATATAAAAAATATATATACAAGATGTTGATTTGCATCCTCGTCAAAGTTCAGGAGGTTGTCATAAAATACATAAATAATCATATGAAGTACGTTATGGGGCAATAACTAGTAAGCGCTGCTTTTTTTTTTGTTGTTGAAATTTTACAGTATTTCAGAATTAAACCCTTAATTCAATACAAATAAAACAGAATCACCCGACTATGCACACAGCGACAATGCATGCAGCTGCCATGTAATTCCCCGAAATGGTAGCGCCGGCCGTCGCGCCGCCGAGTGACCGGTAGCAATAATTTTACCTAATTTTATTTCGAAAATCACCTAGATTATTGTCATTTTCGCTTGATAATTAACTCATTTTTGACCATCATTGGAATACGGAAATCTTACTAATGACAGTAATACTAGTGCGCCAAAGAAAAGTTCACTGACCTGTTATCAGATGATTAATAATATCCTTCAACCTAAAGTTTTCGTAGTGATTTTGTTTTTATTTGTGGATTAAAATGGTTGATTTGAAACTTTCCTTCCTACTTAACGGGCTTAGGACCGGCAATAATACCTACCTACCTTAGTTGGTGTACCGATCTACTAAGTCTAAAAATGATGTTTTCTACGTTTTATGAAATGGAAAGACGTGCTAGTTAAGTGTAAGTACGTGGTATACTTACTTTCAACTCTTAGGTATTATTGGCGTAGTTAAAAATTTGAAATCAACTTATTTACACTAATAAAATTGATGAAGCTAACAACGTATTTACAAAATGTACAAATAAATAAATTACCTACTTAAGTTACCCGGAGGTATTGTTCGAAATGGCCACCATCACATTCTTGGCACAATCGAGAACGACGCAGCTGGTTTTCTTTCAGCTTACGTAACACTAACACTAACTATGGGGTGTAAGGGGGAGCACATAACAACCGGACTCCCCAAACGTCAACCTCACCTGCGCGCGGTACACCCTGCCACTGACAGACGAGGCGCTGGCGACCGACCGATGGCGGTATAACCATCCCATAAGCCAACCTAAATCCTTCAGAACGATGACGGGCAGCAGCGTCGTCGCTGCGAAAGGTTTGGCTCTGCGGTCACCAACCCGCATGCCCAGCGTGGTGACTACGGGCATTAAACCTCCCACATGATTAAAGTGCCAAAACAACGGCCCCCAGTTCCCGGTGGTCCCGCTATTCCTGGTCAAGGTAGCGGTCACGGTAACGGCGGGACGGGGGTGCGAAGAATCCCCGGGTTACGGCAGGCTACCAACGACGACTATATATGGCTACATATAATGGACGTTCGATGAGGCTGGACCATCACCTTGCCGAACTTGAGGTTGAGTTAGGCCGCATTAACTGGCATATACTGGGGTTATCTGAAGTCCGAAGACAGGGGGAGGACACGATAACCCTGGAGTCAGGCCACCTATTCTACTTCCGCGAAGGTGATCGCCTGTCCCAAGGCGGGGTCGGCTTTCTAGTCAACAAGGAACTCACTAGCAACGTTGTGGAAATCAGCAGTGTGTCGACACGGGTAGCGTACCTTGTACTGAAACTCACTGACAGGTACTACCTGAAAGTGATACAGGTATATGCGCCGACTTCGACATGCTCTGACGAGACAGCCGAGGCCATGTACGAGGATATTGCCAAGGCAATGCACAGTACGACAAAGGCCCACTACAACGTTGTTATGTGGGACTTCAATGCCAAAGTGGGATTACAAGAACGCGGTGAATCGAAAGTCGGACCGTTCGGTTTGGGGCGCAGGAATCACAGGGGGCAAATGCTGGTCAACTTTTTGGAGTCGCAGGGGTCTTCTTAATGAATTCGTTTTTCGAAAAGAAACCCCAAAGGAAGTGGACCTGGCAAAGCCCCGATAACGTGACAAGGAACGAGATAGACTTCATCATGACGGATAGGAAGCATATATTTCGAGATGTCTCCGTGATTAGTAGGTTTAATACCGGAAGCGATCACAGACTTGTCCGAGGCACTTTAAATATCAATTTCAGAGCTGAGAGACTCCGCATGATGAGGCCTACACTCCGACCTACGCAGCTCCAAGCCGCTCTAGGATCCGTAAAGTTCCAACTGGAACTTCAAAATCGATTCACCCTGTTGGAAACCATAGGTAATATTGACGAGAAAGCTGACGAGGTGGTCAAAGCACTACGCGACGTGTCCCGCAGACTTTTCCCGTCACGGCGAAAAAGTAAGGTGTCCAAACTTTCCTCGGAAACTCTCGGACTTATGAGGGAAAGGCGAGAGTTGCCATCTATGCAGCCGTCTTCGTCAGATAAGAGGGCCTTAAACCTAAAAATTAGGAAGCTGATGCGACGCGACCTTCGGTGCTCCAACACCCGCGACATTAAAGACGCGATTGAGCAAAACCGAGGGTCGAAAGTGTTTGCTCAGCAATTAGGGAGGTCCCATCTGACGAAATTAAAAACTGCGGATGGCAGAATCGTGACTTCGAAGTCTGAGATTCTCGAGGAAGTCGAGGATTTTTATGGACACCTGTACTCAACACGGACGAGGAAACCAGCGGAGCATAGTGCAGACGACCATCGAGCCGAATTAACACGCCACTACACGGAGGATATCCCGGATATCGACCAATGCGAGATTAGGGCGGCTCTCGAGCAGCTAAAGAACAACAAGGCACCTGGGGATGACGGAATAACGACAGAGCTCCTTAAAGCAGGCGGGGCTCCAGTCCTGAAAGAGCTAGCGAGTCTCTTTAATTCCGTCATCCAAGCGGGTACAACGCCCAAGGCGTGGAGCAGTGGTGCGGTGGTTCTGTTCTTCAAAAAAGGTGATAAATCCTTGCTGAAGAACTATAGACCCATCTCACTTCTGAGCCACGTATACAAGCTGTTCTCGAGGGTCGTCACGAACCGTCTCGCTAGGAGACTTGACGAGTTCCAGCCGCCAGAACAAGCCGGTTTTCGAAAAGGCTTCAGTACCGTAGACCACATTCATACTGTTCGACAAATTGTACAGAAGACCGAGGAGTACAATCAGCCGCTGTGTATGTCATTTGTGGACTACGAGAAAGCCTTCGACTCCATCGAAATATGGGCAGTTCTGGCCTCTCTGCAACGATGTCGAATTGACTGGCGCTACATCGAAGTGTTGAGATGTTTGTATGACGCTGCAACGATGACTGTCCAGATCCAGGATCAAAAAACCAGACCCATCCAACTGCTCAGGGGGGTGAGACAGGGGGATGTAATATCCCCTAAATTGTTCACCAACGCTTTGGAAGACGTCTTCAAGACGCTGGACTGGACTGGACAGGGTATTAACGTGAACGGCGAGTATATCTCACATCTTCGGTTTGCCGATGACATCGTCATAATGGCAGAGTCGCTGGAACAGCTAGACCAAATGTTGCACAGCCTAAATGGAGCCTCCCGGCGGGTTGGCCTCGGCATGAATTTGGACAAGACAAAAGTCATGTACAATTCGCACGTCTTGCCGAGTCCAATCCACATCGAAGGGTCGCTTCTCGAAGTTGTGAAGGATTACGTCTACTTAGGGCAAGTCATCCAGCTCGGTAGACACAACTTTGAGAAAGAGGCCGACAGAAGGATCCAGTTGGGTTGGGCAGCATTTGGAAAACTCCGTCAAGTCTTCTCGTCGCCTATCCCGCAGTGTTTGAAGACTAAGGTCTTCAACCAGTGCGTCCTGCCGTCATGACATACGGTGCTGAAACGTGGACACTGACGGTCGGGCTGGTACACAAATTCAAGGTCGCTCAGCGCGCTATGGAGCGAGCTATGCTCAGAGTCTCTTTAAAGGATAAAATCAGGAATGAAATTATCCGGAAAAGAACCGGAGTTACCGACATAGCTTGCAGAGTAAGCAAACTGAAGTGGCAGTGGGCTGGCCATGTCTGTCGAAGGACCGATGGCCGGTGGAGCAGACGAGTCCTGGAGTGGAGACCGCGTATCGGCAAGCGTAGTGTGGGACGCCCCCCAGCTAGATGGACGGACGACCTAAAGAAGGTGGCTGGGGTAGACTGGATGCGGAAGGCGGAGGACAGGGTGCTGTGGCGCAGTCTGGGAGAGGCCTATGTCCAGCAGTGGACTGCGATAGGCTGAGTTGATTGAACACTAACACATTCGTTTTTAAAGTGTCGAAAGCACTAATAATAATTAATAATAATAAACATTTTAATTCAGAATTACTTCCATATTATTTGTTAGTAACAATATAAACTTATAAACTAATGTTAGTAACATTAATTATTCTAGGCTGTATGTGTGAGGCACGTCGATCCTGGGGAGTGTCTACTTGACTGCGTGCAGTCGTATCCACCGCCCCAAGATTGGAGAGTCCCACCTGTCAGCCAACGTTCTAAGAATGGTGTTGGGGCTGCCGCGAACACGGCGTAGCAGAGATGCGCATCTCTTGCGTATGATGGCCGAAAAACTATCAACGTCCGCGTCGGCAAAAACAAAAACGCGGCAGCCCCATCAACACCCGGAACGTGTTGTTATATTGTATGCGCAGGCCACTATATGCCCTTTGTGTAAAGTTCACCCACAGGCTGCACGTGTAAAAGGATTGGCAGTAGGCTTTGAAAAGCGTCACCTTAACCTGAGCCGTACAACGTGCAAACCTCTGGGCCAACATCCCACATCGAACCGCCAGCGACCTGCGCTCCCGTTCTACATCAACATTGTCTTTTAAATCGTCTGAGACCCAATGTCCCAGATATTTAAAATTTGCAACTCTTTTTAGAGGTCTGTCGCACAGCATAACTGGTGGAATTGTGCTATAGCATTTACTGCCTGCTTTAAAAATCACGAATTTGCTCTTTAGTGCATTATATTTGAGCCCATGAGTCACAGCGTACGATTCACACACGTTAATTAGTTTCCTTAATGCCCTGATCGATGGGCTAAGCAGAACCATATCGTCCGCATAACTTATATTATTAATGCATACACCATCAATATGACAGCCAATTCCGGTTCTGCCAAGCTCATCGATCAGATTATCCATGTACAGATTAAACAACGCGGGCGAGGATAGCCCCCTCTGTCTCACCCCACACTCAAGCCTGTACTTAGCAGAAAAGGAGTTTGCCCATTTGTCTCGGTTCTGTTGATTAGCATACCAAAATTTAAACAAATTTATTACTTCCCGGGGCACATCCGTCTCATGCTGCAATTTACCCCATAGCACATTATATGATACAAGGTCAAATGCTTTTGACAAATCTAGGTAACACGCAAATACTGGTGTCTTTCTCGCTGTATAGTACTGCACAGTCTGCTTAAGGCTAAGGATAGCACTCTCTGTAGATAAACCGGGCCGAAACCCGAATTGAGCATCATTTATTTTTAGATGTTTATCAAGCTGGCATACAAGCAGACTGTCCAGCACCTTAGCAATTATCGTCGCTAAAGAAATAGGTCTATAATTTGATAGCATAGACGAATCACCCGTTTTAGTTTTGATTATCGGTACAACAGTCGTACGCATTAATTTTTCAGGACTAATGATCCTCGCACGTAATTCTGTAACACTCGTCACTTCCTCCTTGTACACCAACCTTTTAACGTCTCCCCACAAATAAAAGTCTAGAGGCGTCAGGTCCGGAGAACGCGGAGGCCATGCCACTGGTCCTCCGCGACCGATCCAGTGATTGCCAAAGCTTTCGGTCAAGTACTCGCGTACTTGCCGACCATAGTGAGGGGGGGCACCGTCCTGCTGGTAATAAAGGTTGCGATGGAGTGCCAGGGGAACATCCTCCAACATCTCCTCGACAACGTGACGCAACAGCTCCAGGTATGTGGCACTGCTGAGGTACCCATCGATGAAATAGGGTCCAAGCACGTGTTCCCCTATTATGCCAGCCCACACATTCAGTCCAAACCGCACTTGGAACGCATGTCGTTTGGTTACGTGCGGGTTATGGTCGCGGTGAGCCCACCAATGTTCGTTATGAACATTGTAGACGCCAACTCGAGTAAATAAACACTCGTCCGTCCACAGGATGTTGGCGTCTTGGTGTTCCAGCAACCAGCGACAAAATGTAACCCGCACGGCATTATCACCTGGGTGAATGTCTTGTGCCTTGCGGTAGTGGAATGGGTGTTGCAGCTCACGCTTCAGTAGGCGCCACACTGTAGTGTGGTGCACTCCAAAGCGTTGACCAGCCTCCCGCGTGCTTGCCCGTGGGTCTCGCTGGAAGTATTCCAGGATGTCTTCCTGCAAGGCGACAGGCAGGCCAACGCTGCCGCGAGCTTGAGCATGCCGGGGAACGTCAAACTGCCGATGATCCCGCAGTCTCTGCGTAGCAGCCAGCATGACGCTCTGTGACGGGGGTTCCCGATCGGGATACATTTCCACGAACATCCGGATGGCTCCACGTAGGCTGTCTCCACTGATGGCATACAGGCGGACCATCTCCACAAACTCTACATTTGAGTAATTATCCGTCATTACACTTTGTACCTACACGTCTCGATGTACGGAAATTCGCAAAGCGCACTCGCGAACGCTTCGGCGGCTTGAAAGACACTGTTAGTACTTTTTCGGCGCCGGCGCCGGCGGGGCAGAGGGGGCGTGGTTAGGAGCGGCGCGGGAGAGTGATTGGGGGATGGGATTGATTACCTACGAATTTATCGAATGAGCGTTTTGCATGTATGGTTTGCAATTGTGTGTGTGAAAGCGCGGTTATAGGGCTAGGAACAGACGGGCCGCGTTTAAATACGGCTGGTTCACAGTTACGAATTTTCTTAAATAAGAAAAAAAAAAATACCTACTCATTTTATTGTTGATTTGGGTCGAGAATCATTAGCATAATTACGTCCTTGAATTTGACTAGGATGCAAATCAACAGCCTGTATATAAAATAATTATCATTAGAATTATATTCTCAATTAAACGACTTAAAGAACAAAAAAAAATGGTTTACATTTTCCAACCTTTAACCTCAAAAATGTTCGATCTTTCCACAAGTAAACAAACAAACAAACGATGACAAGTGAGTGTGCGCGACTCGCGCGCCATGTCAGCTGTCAAAACATAGCCATGGATAAATAGCGCCAAATTTGAAATTGATTACTGGCATTCGCATTTGCGAATATCGATATATTGCGATCGCCAACCCGCCTGCCAAGCGTTGCGATTATGGCAACCCCCCCCCCCCCTTTTGGGGGAGGCCTATGTCCAGCAGTGGACGCCTTTCGGCGGAAATGATGATGATGATGATTCGCATTTGCGAATATCGGCGGTACATATTGGCATCCGCATTCGCGTTCGCGAATACTTCAAAATTTATATTCGTTACATCATCACTAGTTACTATAGTTAAAAAATTCAATACAGTCAAGCCTGTCCAGTAATGACAAATATGGTCGTTCACATTTTCTACATTTTCAAAATCAATAATGTTACCTAATTGTTTTTTTTTCTTAATAAATCTAACATTTCTACAATATGATTCGGGGTAAATTGCATTGTGAACTGAAATTCATTCAACAGTTCCCAATTATAAACACTTATATGTTCTTCACATACTCGGGCATTAGGTGAGACATACAATTTATAGTCCATTAATATTTGTTTTTTAAGATTTTTAGGTACTCTTAAACATTCCGGATTTGTACACTGGGGAACAAAACAATGATTTGATGAATCCAGGGTGCGTCTGTAACCATCTAATTCAACATACCTGTTCTCATTTTGAACTATATTATCAATATCAATTTTTGAACTGAGTGCACTTACAGGTTCAGCCACAGAGCTACACCTACTTTCTACACTGTCATAAGTCACTTGGGCTTCTCTTCGTGGTTCCATCACTTCGTGAATATTGTTACTATGAGCCCTTTGCCAGCAGGCATTACATGCTCGAGCATTAGCAGGAATCTGAAATTAGGTTTTCATTGTGTCTTATTGTGTGTTCCACTAATCAGAGATACAATAACCAATGTACAGTCGAGTTCTTTAATATCTGTTCATGAGTCAAAAATATATAGGCAATAATGGTATGTTTCATAAAACTCTAAACAGCTTTGCCTTCAATAAATTGTAAACAATCTGTGACATCATAAATATGTGACTGCATTATATCAATAACTAGCTGACCCGGCAAACATTGTTTTGCCATATAAATTATTTCTAGCTACCCGGCGCTACTTCGTTCGCGTGGTATCCTACCCCTTACGCTGCCCTACCTCTACCCTACTCCTACCCTAATCCTAACCTACTCCTACCCTACTCCTACACTATTCCTACCCTATCCTACTCCTACACTACTCCTACCCTACTACTACCTAAAAAAAAAAAGTTTCCCATGTCCGTCTCCTAGTTCTAAGCTACCATCCTACCAATTTTCAGCCAAATCGGTTCAGCCGTTCTTGAGCTATAAATAGTGTAACTAACACGACTTTATTTTATAAACAGGGTGTCTGGTAATTAATGGATAACCTTGAAATGGCTTATAGCAAAACTTATGGCCGTTCAGAAAAATATACAAAAAAAATATATCCTCAGTGGATATGTTTTTTTTCTTCTAAAAGACTACAAATATTTTACCTTATTGTACGCTACGACCACAAATGAATGAATTTATGAAAACGTCAGAACTCAGAAGCTAGGTGCACGGTTCGGTGCATTGGTCGTTCGTTTCACATGGCGAAACGCCGCCAAGAAAGTCCACGAGAACAATTTTTAAAATAATTTACAATAAATTCATAAATATTACAGTGTTAATAGGTATAAGAGGTCGGTATAGGCCTGTCAACAAGTACCAGAGGGGCAATTCTCGTATTTTTAAGAAAGTTCAGATTCTAATCTCAATCGCAATCTGTTAAAAAAACCTTTAATTTACCCAAATTTTTGACATTGATTGTCGTTGAGATGAATTTGCGACTTGAATTTGAACGTTTTTAATTACAAGAATAGACCTTCAGGTACTTAACAAACTCTCCTTGTGCTTGGTTTACGTTTAAAAAATGTAAATAGGTACTATAATTTTATTTCGACGGAGTCGTATGTATCACTAAAATATTATAGTGCACCAAGAAGTTACCAGTCCTGTGACTACATTCATAAGGTTTATAGGTGACTGCACAATGCACATTTGTACCCTTCTATCCTGGACCGACACGCAACGACGCAATTAAAAACAGGGGCTAGCAAACTACACCCTTTTTTGTTCTAGAGGCCGTTGGGATATGGATGGGTTAAGGTGAGGATTTTCTGCCACCTACCCTCCAGAAAACTCTAACTCTTGACCACGTTTCTCACCCAATAGTTTCCATTTTGATTACGTTATTTCTGTATACTTAATGATTTGTAAAACAGCAGCCTTTAGCCTTAACATCTTTCATCACTTCTTTCCAAACCGTAGGTGTCGTAAAAGGTCACAGATATTTCAGCTTTTTATGGATCAACTGGTATTGCAGCTTTTCTTTCTAGGAATAAACTAAGTGTGTTAAATAATACAACGTGTTACAAAATACCCCGTAAAAAATAGAATTCATTATCAAAGTCAAAAATTTTGTCAACCCTAGTAAGTTGTCATGTCAGGGAACCAGATTATTTAACAGAAAGGCCTACGTACCTATTTTACCTAATAATTGTCTACTTTAACAGTTTTTCTATTTTTCATTCATAAATGTTTGCTACCTCAGTACAAGGATGTCATTATACACAAGTAAGTAGGCTTCAAAAAATGTCAAGTTGGAAAAAAAAATATGTTGTCATTTCAAATCTTCTTATCGATATCCTACAACTGTTTCGAGTATTTTTCCAAATTTTTTTGCAAAATAACGATGCTTTCTAGCTCAGAATATTACGATATGATGTTATGCGTAGGCCATGAAGATAGGAATTTAAATCGTGCTCGCGAACTGTATCGGCAACGATTTATCGATGGTAGACCCCCCACTGAACAGCGACGGCTGCCTTCGTACCAGTGTTTTCTGAACATGTCAAGACGACTACATTCCACCGGCTCTTTTCATCGGTCTACTGGAAGTGGACGTCCAAGCACAGGACGCCAATAAGTGTTAAGAGCATTTTGAAGAAGAGCCGACCACAAGTACGAGGCGAGCCGGAACAAAATTCGGTATAAACCAATGATATTCTAATAAACAGATATGTTATACACTTACAAAACAACAGAAAAAGTGTTCCGCGCCGAGAGGCAGCACACATACACACTTTTCATTCATTTTACATTTCACTACAAGTAAAAAGGATAGAAAAAGGATAGCTTGATAAAACCAATAAGAAAAAAAGTGACAGCTAGATGTTGTCAATTGCGCGTGAATGTAAACAAACATTATTCGGGCTACCAATCACCGCACGTTGGCATCATAGACTAACAAATTAACTAGGCAGAAAGTGCAAACCGCGTGTACAGAATTTGTAGTCGGGATTTGTGCCTATGCAACGAATAAACACTATTAAAAGGTAGGTAGGTGAAAAATAAAACACGTTTTAAAAAGAAAGAAATACAATTGAAGACATGAGTGGATGAAGGTGATATGTCGCATTTTTAGAGTTTCGCTGTTCTATGCATGGATGATGGTGTTATGTACAGACGCCAGCACATCAACGTAAACTGTATACATATCTATAACTACGACGCGGCGTATAGTGTTAGAAAGAAAGTATCCTTGGTATGATTGGTGGAGTTTTCAACGTTTCAAAAATTGCCCAATGGTAGCACGTACTAATAATTGGAAGCCAATTACCATGTCTCACTAGGAATAAGCCACACCCACGCGCCACTGCGCGTCCGCAGCCGCTCCCGAGTTTCCCCGAACCTTCACGAAGTTAAACGAATGTCACATCAAATCGTTCGTTTGACATTTATTCAGTACGTCACTTGGAGCCGTGTTGCGGAAGTTCTAGTCCGCAGACATTTTAGAATGTGCGTTTTAATTATTTTTATCAAAGTTTAGTTAAATATCAAAATCAAGAATGCCGCCTCAGTTAACGCAAATTGAAAGGGAGCGCATCATAAGCCCTTCGATTGAGTGGATGTGATGTGATTGATATTTGTCGGCAGACGGGCATAACGGTGAGTAATATTTTTTGTAGTTATAAATTTTAAATAATAATAAACAAAGGTTGTATTGTTAAAAATGTGTCAATGGTGTTTTTCTATAGAATTTTCGAATTAATAGAAGGGATAGATCTATATTTGTGGATAGGTATATCTTCTTTGTGTTCTTTCATAATGGGTGCGCGCTGTTTCGTGAAAGCTTAAATTCAGAGTTATACCTCCGTAAGCATAATTCGATGAACTATTGTTTTTGATTCCATTTAGGGCTGATTTTTCCAACGTCAGTTAATTTTTTAGCCAGCCAATTTATTACTATCGGAAGGAATCATTTTGAATTTTTGACAATTCTTCCAAACAAAAACTGTAAGATGTCAATTTTATTCCAATAGTAAAAAATATCTGTCGATTGAAAAATCAGCCCTTACACCTGGAACATTCTAAACAGAAGTTATTCCAGTAGGTAATGATTGGATTTTAAAGTAAATATTACCTATTATATGAATATTTGCGTGATTTTAGTGTCAAATGAGAGGATTATGTTTAAAACTGATATTCCCGTTTGAACTATGTAAATCGGTCCACGGGTTCTAGAGATAGAAAGAATTATGTCCTATAATGAAAACATGTCAAAGTTCGATTTTAGTAAGTTAATGTTCTAGAAAGTTTTTATTTTATAGAGATAGGATAAATGTTGATACGTAATACGAAAGTAAAATTACATAGACCAATATAATGAAATTGTAACGATCGCCTAGGCTTAAAGAACATAAAAATAGGGATATTTAAGTGTCAGACCCAAGAGAAAATTACATGTAAAAATGGCTTAAAATCAAGGGTCTCTTTGCCTATAGTAATTGAGTAATAATGGGCAAATAAACTACAGCTAAGTATTTGTTTCGTTCCAGAAAAAAACAGTTTACTTCTGGCTTCGGCAGTGGGAAGAAAGCGGAAGCTTAGAACCGCCAGCTCTACGCGAGAGCCACGCGGCTGCAGACGAGACGATGTGGAGTAACCTCAATTTCGTACAGCGTGAGTAACTAGTAATCACACTTACCTATCACATTAACTTATATCATCACAGTTAACATAAAACATGGTTTTCCTAAAAAGTGAATAACAAAATTGATTAAAAAATTAAATTTAAAAAACCCCCGTCACAAAAAAATAATAAAATTAAATGTAAGTAATTGGAAAAGGATCAAATAATTTAAAAACCCCCAACTTAAAGAATCTAGGTAACGAGACTAAAACAGATAAATTCATTTGGCAGTCGGGGGACCTGTTAGCATAGAGAAGGTGTTCCACAGAACGGTCCCCCGACTTCCAAATGAATTTATCTGTTTTAGACTCGTTACCTAGATTCTTTAAGTTGGGGGTTTTTAAATTATTTGATCCTTTTCCAATTACTTACATTTAATTTTATTATTTTTTTGTGTCGGGGGCTTTTTTAAATTTTTATTTAATTTTTTATTTTATGCTTTTTGTAGGGACTCCTTAATTTTTGTTTCATTTCTTTTATTTTCTTGCGTTTTAAGATTCAGGTAATTTGGTGTTTAATCAGGTTTTTTATCCATCAAAAAATAATTATTAATTTATAGTTGAAGAATAATTTTGATTAAACAGACTTTTTGTTTTATTATATCCTTTTTCTAGAGGATGGATAGATAGAGGGGCCCGTGGCTAAATAATAACAGCCGCACAGTTCGATCGATCAGGTTAAGCTACGCTTGCTGCGGTTGGTCTGTGGATGGGTGACCATCTTTACATACCGAGACCCCTCCATGCCTCGGAAAGCACGTTAAGTCGTTGGTCCCGGCTGTCATTCGTGGATCTTTGACAGTCGTTACGGGTAGTCAGAAGCCCGAAAGTCTGACAACCAGTCTTACCAAGGGTATCGTATTACCCAGTAACTGGGTTGTGGAGGTCAGATAGGCAGTCGCTCCATGTAAAATACTGGTATTCAGCTGCATCCGGTTAGACTGGAAGCCGACCCCAACATAGTTGGGAAAAGGCTAGGCAGATGATGAGATGATATCCTTTTTCTAGTTCTTCCTTTAGTTATTCAACTTTCGTATAAGTATTTCATAGCTATTAGATATCTTAGGTATTTCAGATCTAGTTTATAAAATGGGACTGCAACACTATCTGATGTAGAAATACCTACGCTTTTTAAGTAGGATAATTCCATTCGTAATAAAAATAGTCAAACTCAGTGGTTGTATCACTTATTATATTACTCTATTAGATAAAAATATCTTCAGTCCTTTACAACCATATTTTACAACCCACCTCAACAAAGGTGGAAGTTCTCAATTCGACAGATTATTTGTGTATGTTTGTTTATATTTGGAAGAATATTTTTTAACCGTTCCATAGTCATTTAAAGTTTATTCAAACTTCTTTCAAATTAATATTATTTCAAGTTAAACAAATATCAACTTTATTGTAATGGCAATTAAGTTGATTTCAGAGTGACTAGCACTATTGAAAAAGTTAAAGTTGTAGCGTAAACTGAACTTTCTTGTGTACGATTTAAAGTTATTTTTCTGTAAAGTCATTTTTGTTTACGATTTTTGGCAAATTAATCGCGAATGCAGATTAGTTAAGTTAGCCCCTACAATTTCTCATAACAAAGAATCCTATGTAAGTATTGAAAATGACAAAATTTTCTTTGTTTTAGATATCAATGGACACAGTCAGGAGACGCCGGCCGGATTGAGAAAAGACGCCAGACATGTCGTTCGTTGATGTTGTGTCATAATAAACTATATTCCTCGCATGTAAGGACATGCGAGGAAAAATATGGAGATAGTTTGAAGCCTGGGGAAGGCCCCAGGCTTCAAACTATCTCCATATTTTTCATCACAATTGCCCACCGGCTTGGCCGCGAAGGCATAACACACAAAGTTCTTTCGCATTTATAATATTAGTATGGATCATTCTTCTAATATCGTGATAATTAATACTGTAAATTGAAGTTTTATATTTATTTTCGCACTACTGTTATATTCTTGAGAATTTTTCTTTACTATTGTTGGTGACAATTTAAGATAGGGCCGTCACCCACTGGCGGCATGGCATGACAAGGGATTTTAAAAGCTTACTTTTGTTTGGCGGCAGCATTTGATTTTTCTTAGCAGCCATTGGTAGTTGTAACTGTATAATTAATCTGTTACAAATATCAATAAAAATAAAAGCTTGTAAAAATAAATATTATTTACTTGTTTTTAATCAGTTTGTTGTGTGAAATGTTTGTGTTAACAGTGTTAAATTAGATTCGAAATCATCTGTAAGTATTACAAAAATCCCTTGTCGTGCCGTGCCTCCAGTGTGTGCCGGACCTTATACAGCCCAGTCAAATTATACTAATCTAGGTAAAAGCTTATTTTTGTTTGGCAATCAAATGCTACCGCATTTGATTTTGCTTGGCAGCCATTGGTGGTCTGTTACAAATAAAATTCTAATCTATATACCTAATAATAATAACGCCTTCGAAAGGTCCGCGAGATGTGTCAGACATTTTAAAAATAAAAATTCTTTATTGACATAGGTAATGGTTACAGAAACTTTTATGTAAGTATGAAGCATGTAGTAGGACTGTAGGTATATTATAAATTACCTAATGTATAAAAATATTAAATTGTAGGTTATTCAAAACTAAACCATATAGGTAGATGGCTGAATGAAAATAATTTCTATAATATTAAGGATTTTTTTGAACATTAAATTATAATGTTTTTAAATTCAATTTTGTTTATTTGTGCATTTTTTTTTTCATTTATTGCAAAACTGTATGATCTCATATGCTTTAATAACACCTGTGTATACCATGTTTTACGCAAATAAATTATCTTAGGCTGGTTTTAGAGTCGCGCTGACCGCACGCTGACCGTCGGCGCTGACAGCCGAAACGTATGAAAGGCACGCGCTGATAGCTACGCGTTATTCTAAAACGCTTCCTAGAAGTTCATACGTTTCAAGCTGTCAGCGCCGACGGTCAGCGTGCGGTCAGCGCGACTCTAAAACCAGCCTTTATCTATGGTATAGTTTGGTTTTATAACTTTTGTTGTAAGTATATTTTAATTTAAAGTAGGTAGTTGTTATAATGTTTTCAATTATATTAATGTTTAAAAATAAAAAGATTTGATTGTTATTCCGCATTTTATTTTAATATTTTTCCCGCGGTTTCACACGCGTTCCTGTAGGAACCTATCCTATGTCCTTTTCTGATTCGTAGGTATGCATAATTTCATGATGATCGGTTGTGTAGTTATAGTGCCAAAAGCAGGGGGTTAGCTACCGCCGTATCTGTTATACAGTGGGCCCCGACGGCATATTTATTTACTTAAAAAAACGTCACCGTCCTTTTTGCAAAAGACCCCGCCAAGATATTTTGGGGGCCCCTGGGGTTAGATCACACAGCCCTTTCGACTGCAGTCACTGCGTCTTCAGGTCATCATGACCGGCCGCCTTGGGGAGTTGTTTTAAAACTATGATATTTCCTAAGATATTCATTGAAATCAAATTTGTCAAGGGCAATTTTGTTCAAAATTAAATACTTGTGAATTTGTGATGAGTAACGTGTTTATTTGGATAAGGATTAATATCATGTTTATAGAAACACCTTTGCAATTATTGCATTATTTTAGAACTTTGATTACGATAAAAAATAGGCCAAGTGCGAGTCGGACTCGCATACGAAGGGTTCCGTACCACAAGGCAAAAACGCCTATAAAAACACGTTTGTTGTATGGGAGCCCCCCTTAAATATTTATTTTATTATTAAAGTAAAAATACAACTGAGTATTTTGTGAATTTTTCAAGTGCCTACCTGTTGCCTTTTTGATATCGAGCAAAACAGGGAAAAAAATCGTGTTTGTTCTAAGGGAGCCCCCTTAAATATTTATTTTATTTTGTTTTTAGTATTTGTTGTTATAGCGGCAACAGAAATACATAATTTGTGAAAATTTCAACTGTCTAGCTATCGCGGTTCTTGAGATACAGCCTGGTGACAGACAGGCGGACGGACGGACGGACAGACAGCGAAGTCTTAGTAATAGGTAGGGTTCCGTTTTTACCCTTTGGGTACGGAACCCTAAAAACGTTATATTGAATCAAGTAGAGAAGAATTTTTCAATTCGAACCAGCAGTTCCTGAGATTAGCGCGTTCAAACAAACTTATCAGCTTTATAATATTATAGTATAGATTTAGGATGTAAAGTAACGATAATAATATATTAGAATTTTATTTGAAAATTCATAACCTTTGAAGTCGTATCTTATTACTAGCGCAATAAGGTTGACGTTGAACATCATGTCAAAGCAAACTTCGGTAGGTATTGGTAATTTCGTTACAAGGTTCAACCTGATTGTTTTGTAATAAGATCATGCTGCGGACGAAACGTTAATCTTAAACACGGCGGACTGACAAAAGGCTTTTTGTAGGTATAATTAATTGGCTAAACTTCACACACGTTCGTGATGGGGTAAGAAGTAGGTGTCCATATTTCTTTCAAAATTTCAAGCAGATTACCTATGTTATGGGTTGTCAGCATTTAATTTCGTGAAAATAAATAAAAATCTTTTATTTTGGAACAATAACAGATATAATAGGTATTATAAAAATAGTTAAAGGATGATAACTACAAAAGTTTATAACTGTGGCGCATGGCGCAGCTATCAATAATAGAATAGAAGAGCAAGGAACGCGCTAAGACAGGTGACCGCCAGCCCGTCAGTAAGTAGGTAACAAAACCCGGAAAAGGTCATTCAAACCTGCTTGAAATTTAAAAACTGGCCAAGTGCGAGTCGGACTCGCACACGAAGGGTTCCGTACCACAAGGCGAAAACGCCGAAAAAAACACGTTTGTTGTATGGGAGCCCCCCTTAAATATTTATTTTATGTTTTTTTAGTATTTGTTGTTATAGCGGCAACAGAAATACATCATCTGTGAAAATTTCAAATGTCTAGCTATCGCTATATATAAAAAAACATAAAATAAATATTTAAGGGGGGCTCCCATACAACAAACGCGATTTTTTTGCCCTTTTTTGCTCGATATCAAAAATGGCAACAGGTAGGCACTTGAAATATTCACAAAATACTGAGTTGTATTTTAACTTTAATAATAAAATTAAAATAAATATTTAAGGGGGGCTCCCATACAACAAACATGTTTTTTCGGCGTTTTTGCCTTGTGGTACGGAACCCTTCGTGTGCGAGTCCGACTCGCACTTGGCCAGTTTTTTACCCTTTGGGTACGGAACCCTAATAATAGGGTCCCGTTTTTACCCTTTGGGTACGGAACCCTAATAAAAAAGGAAATGTTTTTCTGATATGAGATTATACCTACTTACCTACCTACTTGTCTACTTAACAATATTCATCGAGAGCGTGAAATTTCGCTAATTCATTGTGTAACGAACGGTGTATACCGTACTACCTACCTGTTTAAATGTAATATGAGTAGGTAGTTACTACTTAATACTCTAAGTAATTTTCCAACAAATATGTAAAAATTAAGGATTAAGTAAAAGAAGACTATAAACTTTCATAGGTATTTTAAGCATTGCGCTGGGCGTTTCGATTCAATTATTCAACCTGCTACCATAGAACTATTATTACTTAGTGATACGACGACGCGACGCCGCCGCAAAACCAGTTTTTGCGCCAGGCCGGGGGCCTTCCGAATTGCGTCAAAAGCGATTACTTATATCGCGAATCCGACCAACGCGCAACGTCACAAATAGTAGTCAATAGTCCTTATATTTTGTGACTATTAAATTTGGTTGGATTCGCGATATAATCGCTTTTGACGCAATTCGGAACGCGGGGTATGTTACCGACCGGTAACAACTAGTACGGTATTTAGTCTTGCATGAAACGTGTAAGCGCCATGAAATTCTCGGCGCTTATGACGTTTTGGTCGCGAGAAAACTATACGTTTTAAGCGGTCTAGCGCTGCATGTTTTATAGTTTGGTGAGACGACACCTACTGTTTAAGCGCTGCAGCAAATACGCTCGCCCCACTGTCATCCTGTTGTGACACTGTATTTGATTCGGATAGCTACGCTATTTCTTATCGCACAGTATCTTATTCACACCACGACGACCATACGCACACACTCTCACGTACGCACTGCAGCACGACACATTACTAGTAAGAACAGACAAAAGCTATATGTCTCTTTCGCACGATTCTCGCTGTAGTTGCTCATAACGCGTTCAAGGCCAAAGTGGGGTAGGTTGATGTGCTGGCGACTGTACATACAAACAATTTTAAACCTTAAAACAACCACGTTTGTGGCTATTTTAGAAATTCACTACTCGATGAAGGTGTCATGTACACTATTATTTTCAATCAATATTGGAAGAATGTGGTATGGGCACTTAACACTTTTGTAGATGCCTAAAAAGTAAAATGTTAACTTTTCTGCAGTGGATGAAGGAGCTATGTGACATTTCACTGTACTTACTTACCGAAAAAATGATACAATCTATGCACCTGAACAATGCCGAACCATTATAAGCAAAGCTTCACGAAACAACATAGTTATTGATATGACTGACCATTTCAGGAAAATAAACGATTTGCAAGTAAATTTAAATTTGATAAACAGGAAAAAAAATATTAATAATGGCAAAATTAGTTTTAGGGACGGCGTGAAATGGATTAGGATTGATGAGTACGGTTCATATTTATACAAAGAGTCTTATGACGAAATGACACCATTCCAAAAAGTTGATATTTAAAAAAAAAGGGGTCAGATTAATCCAAGTTTGGAGGTACCCCGTGTGAACGGAAAATATGGTACTGTGTCAGTTGAAAAAAAAGCTAATATTAAGGACCAACTAAAATTAGTTAAACCGGAATATCGATATTATTATCAATCCATTCTTGGTGAAGAATAATCGCTTTTCGTTTATTTTCTAATGACTTTCTAATTTTTTATGTAACTTGTCTCCTTCAGACTTCATTTTTTTAAATTCATTAAAATATTTGTTTGCGGAAGAAGGAGTTATGTTCAGTTTTTATTAAAATAAAGTAGTAAAAATACATTTTATTCTTTAATTTCTCCCTTATTTGAAAAATACTAAACAGTTGGCGCCGCCAGACACCCATAATGGATAATTATAATAAAGGCATTTTGAAATATCCTAAAATGTTTATGTGAAACTTTGAACTCAATTTTCTCGAAATTAGAATTTTGTGACATATCCCCTTCATCCACTCACGTCTTCAATTGTAAAAATAATCATACACCTTCGAAAAGATTTAATTTTAATCTCAATGGTAGGTTTATTTTAACACTATCTGTGACATACTATGGTAACGATAAGCTATTAATATTTTCTTTTCCTACATATTATGACATGTTTAATTTATAATTAAATATATCAAACAAAATTATAAAGAAAAGTTATTAAAAGGGAAAGATGACTTTACTGCCTAATATTCGCATCTGTACTTTTATTCTATGTCCGGAGTGCTCGCATCCTTGTCGTTCTTACGACAAAAAATGTATTTTCCATCTCTTTCTTTTTCCTAACCTCCAAATATCAGAATATTAGGAAAATAATTGAAATATATTAATAAATCGAAGTATAATGTGTAGTTTCGTGTGGTATGAGATTCCTTGTGTTTTATTAACTTTGGTATCATAATTGGTACACTTTCTAAATACACAAAATGGCATTTTGGATGGTAATTACGTAGCTGCGCGCACCGTCTTACTCGTAGACGTGCGTGACACAGACTAAAGGCAATACGTCCCAATTAGGACGTTTTCTAGTCTTCACGATTTGCGCGCTCATAACATATCTGTTAACTAAAATATCATTACAGGAGCTGATACCCTCCGATTTTGCACCCAGGAGGAACTTCTGCGAGTGGTACCTCAGGCAGTTAGAGGAACACCCTAATTACGTAAACTAGGTATGTTCTTTGGACGGACGAGGCAACATTCATGAGGTCAGGACTTTCAAATATGCATAACGATTACATTTGAGCTCGCGTGAATCCACATGCTTCACGGCAGGGCAGATTCCAAAACCAGTGGCGGCTGAATGTGTGGGCTGGCCTTTATGACGGGCATGTCATCGGTCCCGTTATTATGCCATCACGTCTGAACGGTAGCAACTATCTAACGTTTTTACAAACGGAATTCGAAGAGGCGATTGACGACTTTCCTGTGGTTGACTGGGATTACTTTGAGAACCAAAAAGACATGGTGTTTCAGCATGATGGAGCTCCAGCACATTTTGCTCGCAACGTACGAGAACATTCTAACGTACGCTTTCCGCGAGGATGTATCGGCCGCGGGGGACCGGTGCTATGGCCTGCTTGTTCTCCGGACCTCACACCCTTGGACTTCTTTTTGTGGGGTTATGTGAAGGACAGAGTGTATTTCTCCGATTGCCCAACGGTTGCCGAGATGGAACAGCGTGTTAGATCGGTTTTCGCATCAATAACACCGACGATGGTGCGAAATGCCACACAAGCCATATCCCGACGAGCGAGGTTGTGTATTTAGCAAGGCGGAGCACACTTTGAGCCGTTTCTGTAAATTTGACGTTTATTATGAAAAAGTAAGTGTTCGTTTGGGTGGTTTCGTTAGATTAGGTCTTTTAAAATTATGTCGTTCCGCGAATTAGGTAGAAATGTAGGTACATTCTGCGTAGTTCACTCCTTAATTTTACTGAAATAGGGTTTGCACATCAGTGAAAATAATAATATTTTTTATTGTGAATGGACTCGTTATAAGGTAACCTCCTTTCTGCTTTACTTACGGGTAGTTTTGTAACATCCTGTATAGATATATATAATATTGCTACAGACAAAGACTCCAAAAATTGTGCGTAATCCCTTGTTCATATTATTTAGCGCAAAGTTAGGTTTACAAATATTTATGCAATTTTTCTATGAAAAATATCTTGACAATTTGACATGTCTCGAATTGTTGTCTTAAATTCTTTGAACAATCTTTTTACAGAAGTATATCCTATTGTAATCTTTTTCTTTGAAACAAATTCAATTTGAACTTGTCAGTTATGATATCCTTCAACAGCAACATTGCATTATTACTCGCTCTTCTGCTCTGGCATGCAAAAAAGTTTTAATGGTAAAGGCCATTTAGTTGAATATTCAAAGCTTTATAGATGTTTACGAGTCCTAGGTTGCACCAAACATATTGAAATCTAGAGTATTTAGATATGCATGTTCCGAAGAGTCAAAATTTATCAAAATCCTTTCTTAGGGGATGCCTACGTCATAGTAGCTATATGCATGCGAAGTCTCAGCCCGATCGGTTTAAAAGTGATAAAGTTTCATACAAACTTTCACCCCCTATTTTATCCCCTTGGGGGTAGAATTTATCAAAATCCTTTCTTAGCGGATGCCTACGTCATAACATCTACCTTCATGCCAAATTTCAGCCCGATCCCTCCAGTGGTTTGGGCTGTGCGTTGATAGATCACTATGTCAGTCAGTCACCTTTGAGTTTTATATATTTAGATTTAATTGATGTCTAAGTTTGTATAGAACTATATGACCATTTTAACACTTACAATATTTTGAAACAGCCAATATATTAGTAAACTCGACTGTACATATTTAATTTACATATTATATGACCATTTTAACACTTACAATATTTTGAAACATTGTCACTGCCAATATATTAGTAAACTCGACTGTACATATTTAATTTACATATTTACCTGACGGGGGTTGATGATGGCAGCTATATAAGCCCGCTCAGGATGATCATCAGGTAAGGGACGAGAGCGCCTGCCTGTTCTTCTTGATATAGAAACGCCACAACACACACAAACTGATTGATGACCCAGCTGTCGATCACCAATGATGTGCTGGTTTCTATTAGTCAGTTCTACCAGTAAAAGGTTGATGCATTCCTGGCAAATGCGATCTCCATCTGTTACCTGAAAAGTAGTGCTATATAATATTTTTCAACATAAGCTGTATTAAGTTACAAATTACTAAAAAAAAACCTAATATTTAAAGTTAAAGACTACATTACCTCCTGAGCAGTCCATTCTTCAATTATTGAGACTATATCCGGGCTCATGCTTAAAGCGTTATATTCATACTGCTGCTTAGCATTTATTGCTATATTGCAATTTATGCAGAGAGCCATAATCTGAAGATAGAAATTAAAGTTAATTATTGCAGACTGTAAAGAGTCAGAGGACGTAAAACACAAGTTTTTGCAAATAAAACTAAATAGAAATAAAGAACAGAACTTACATCCGGGGTTTTAAATCTAACAGCCAAAGTCCTAATTGCATGCAATATCAAAATAATACCTAACCGTTATGAAAAAGCAAAGTCGTCAGGGTTGAAAGTTCGTCTCTCGGTATCCTAAAAGTGGGAGGTTTAATTTAGGCTGCCATCAACGAATAAATTATATGGTTTTATCTACCTAATCTAAAACAACAGATTTTAAATACCAAATATAGTTCGTTTTTTAATCCCAGAGACTAATCTAGTCAGTCGTAGACAGAGTAATCTATAGACTCATGCAAAGAGTAAAGCAAAGACTACAATAATAATGCGGTGTAAGAGTAAAGTAATATAGTGGGACGACTCATGATATTCGTGTCACCGCAAGGGACAAAAAAAAACGGCAATCTTCATCATACTATCATTTTTACAGCTTATTATTACACTCGCAGACTACAATATACACTGCACCTTACCATTTTCAGAGTTGCGCAAATGTACTATTATTGAATTATGCACGAAAAGATCTTATTTTCCGTTTATTCGCGGTATTCCTTCATAAACGTCAAACTTGTTGTGCACACGTATGTATCACTGACCTCTATAATACAAGTACGCTGGACCACAGAACATATATACGCTGGACTGCAGACTATGGATGACAGATTGAAGCCATTTGATTTTCGCCATTTTGGCGCTGATAGCTATGTGAAGGGACCGTGGAACTAATATTAGAGATGGGATATATCCTACGATAAAAAAATACTTTTATGAATTTTATCGATCGTTATAACCACTGAGAGTAATTTATTACTTAAGAGAAAAATATCGGATCACTCCCAGTTATTTTTATGCTTCATTTTTAAGTAATAGAATAATTGCTCTGCAAAGGTTAAGGGGCCGGCGGAGCATGAATACCTACCAAAATAATTTGTAAATCAAACATATTCTTAATGTAGTGTGTATTTATTCCGATTAGATTACAGAATATCTAGGTTCCCAAATATAGATTTTGAATGGACACTGATTTAAAGAAGAGTTATGAGAAAAATAAGTTTTCTATAGAAATTTGAAATTCCTCCTATCTCGTCTTTATATCACAGTCCTTTCAAAATATAAATTTGGGAACCTAGATATTCTGTATTCTAATCGGAATAAATACACACTACCTTAAGAATATGTTTGAATTACAAATTATTTTGATATTACGTTTGTATGAACTATGCATTAGCATGCGTAGTTCGCCGGCCCCTATCTGAAATTTCATTAGGTCGCGGTCAGATCGCACGCTATAAACTAGTGGATAGTGTCCTAGTACAGTTATAGCGCATGACGATCAAATCAGTGAGCTTTAAATATGAGGATAGGCTTATAGAACTTAGCCTAAAAACTACTATGGTTGAGCTAATATCTCCTGGCTCAACTACACTAGTTTTACAATCTGAGCTGGGGTCACATTAGTTCGAAAAGTGAACTAAAAACGTTTGAGCTATTATGTTGCCATTTCGCTCTAACCTAGTAAATCAAATTGCAGCTGTATTCTTCGTGACAGTCACTTTTGGTGTTCAATTTGGAAGAATTGAACCATGTAGGAAACAAAAAAGCAACAAACAGCGTCCTTAAAAATTCAATCAAATTCACTCAAATTGAATGGCAAAAGTGAACCTTGTAACATTACCTTACCATGTAGTCATTACTAGCGTAAAGGAGATGGATTCCAATTAAATTATTGCGTGCATACTAATGAAAAAAAACACAAGAAATAACAAAGTTTAAGTCAAATAATTTATTTCAAATAGGTTCAAGTACATAGGCACTTTGAACGTCATTATTTTATTTAAAATAGGTAAATAGGCACTTTAGAACGTCAAAAATACAATAAAATAGAATTGATTCTAGTCTTCCAAAAGGTCGTGTTCGTATGGAGAAGAGCGTAAGTGTAGAGTGTTTAACGAAACAGTCCGCAGTGAAATTTTTGCTACAAAGATGATAATTAGATTTAGGACTCCAATTTTCCATTTTCATGTTTTTGAGCCCTGCTTAGTTGAGTTGGTGGGAAATCTGAAATTAAGTATTTAATTATAGTAAAACTGATTAAAGTATACAGTACATTGTAGATGGCAAGTTTTATTTTGATGTTAGGTCTTTACTTCGGAAACAAGTAAACATTACATATAATACTAGCTTCCGCTCGCAGCTTTGCCCGCGAGATATATCGATAAAAACTATACTCTACCAAATATTGAAATCCGTTCAGTGGTTTAGGCGTGAAAAGGTAACATACAGAGAGACAGAGTTACTTTCGAATTTACCTATAATATTAGTATGGATTTATCTGTTAAAATTAGAAACTAGTATTTGCTAATTTGTTTTAGGTACCTAGGTAATCAAATTGCAGAAATTTCTGGCGACAGTAAATTTCTATTTGAAAGACGTAAATTTAAAATTATTAACTGTCTGAAGAAAATTATCGACACATTATCGACATGGAACATTTACATCCCAATTCTAATTATTGTATTCAATATATGTGAAAACCGAGCCCTAATTACCCTTAAATATGAAGGGATATTAATAATAACATTTATTCTAAATATAAGATAGTAATAAAAATGCTCACACAAGCAATCGAAACATTTATAGTCATGAAATTCACTTACTTGTGAAAGGTTAATCCGCTGCCTTTTTGACAGCGAGTTTTACAAAATGCGCATGCTTTCATAATAAAAATGTTCCAAATATCACGTCGTAAACACAAAATACACAAATTAAGTAGTTTTTCACGATTTAGACCTAGATCATCAGAGACGAAGTAAACAACTCAACGTCCATTTGAAAGAACGTGTCAATTTTAGTTCCTTGGGGCTTCGTGCGGGGCGCTTTGAATCGGCACAAAAAACAACTGTCATTTCGTAGAGTATCGTTAGTCCAGCGTACTTGTATTATAGAGGTCAGTGACACGTATAGTGTTCTTGCCTCTATAGTTACTTTACTCTTTGAGTGTTCTGTGGTGCACACTAAGGCATTGAGATTGAGTTACGAGTAGCGGCACGTAAGTTGGCAAGAGTTTTTGTAGTGGGGGAAGTTTGCGCACGCACAATTTCATACATTTTTATATGCGCGAACTTCCCCCACTACGAAAATCTCTTGCCAAGTTACGTGCCGGTAACTATAGGAAAAATTCTATGCCGCTTTCCGAATCGAATTAGCTAAAGCCGGTAAAGCAAGCAAGGTTTCTTAAAATTCTCTTCTCAATCAATCTCTTCAATGTTCAATTCAATCCAACGAGTAAAATAAGGTTCAACAAATCAAATAATGTTATTTGGGATTTTAGGCCACATTCCGAATTAGCTATGATATCACTCAGCACTCATGTGAGATGATGTCTCACATGCGATCCGATTTTGATATTACGAATATGACAGCTGAGAGCTGTTAACAAATCGGAACGGTTGTGAACGCGCTCACAGTGCCTACAATGTAAAAACGATATTATTACAGTATTTGTTTGTATAAACACCACATTTCTTCTTCAGTTCTTCTTCTTTGGTTCGGTGGCGACTGGCAGCCAGAAGCACAATTTCGAAAATGCCACGTTAGTTTAATTTTGAGTTAAGATGCAAGTGCAACAAATGTACGTAAATGTTATTGTAGGTACTCAGAAATAGGAGAACGTCTGAAGAGCGTTTACGAGGTAAGGCATTTCATGCAAGGAGCACCGTCGTGTCCTCGTAGAGGCGATCGGCAGCGGCGGTGACCTCTCGCGTCCGGCCCTGGTGCAAGCCATGGTCCGGGGTGAGAGGGAGTGGGAGGCAGTCACCTCCTTTTGCGAAGCAGAAGAATGCTAGCGAAGGAGGTGGCGAGACGGCTCAGGGAGAGACCCTCCCGTCCCAGCCACCGCGGGAGACGCTCCGAGCGTCGAGAGCCGCGTGACGACTCCCGGCCACCGTAGGCGCGGGCCTGCGGGTGGAGAGTAATGGGTAGCTCACCGTCCGATCAGGACCAGGCCCGTGCCGGACGGCGCGTACGTGTACCACGCGCGCCTCAAAGAGATGTCAGCATCGAGGACGGGCCCCCTTAGCGCCGAAGCCTGCTGGGTCAGCTGAATTGTCCGAAAGGGTTACCGCTGGCCCGGAACATAAAAGACTAAGGAAGGAACACGGGTGGGTTTTAGTCAGTAAGAGTCTGACACTCCCTTCCGCTCCACCCAGAGCGGGAGGAGTCATTTGTTTTCCCATCCGTAAAAAAAAAGCATTTGTGTCAGTGTGTGTTTTGTTTTGAGTTGCATCTTCATTAAATTAAACTAACGTGGTATTTTCGAAATTGTGCTTCTGGCTTAAAATTGCCACCTAACTAAAGAAGAAGAACTGAAGAAGAAATGTGGCGTTTATACAAAGAATTACTGTAATAATATCGTTTTTACATTGAGTAAGCACTGTGAGCGTGTTCATGAGTGTTCCGAATTGTTGACAGCTCGCAGCTGTCATAATCGTAATATCTAAATCGGAACGCATGAGAGATGATGTGACGAGCGCTGTGAGCGATTATAGCTAATTTGAAGTGCGGCCCTTGGCATGGTCGGCGTTATCGCAAGATGGCGCATGTCACGACGTCCTCTATGACGATTCACGGGACATCGTTATCGCGCTCACGCTAATTCGGTACGGGTTTAAGCACGCTCAACTCGATTCTTTCCCAACTCGGAACGCAGGCAAAAATATCACCGTGAGCGCCACAGAACACATAATATACTCTCGGGTGAGCGCTGTCAAAAATGACAGTGTGTGTGTGTGGCAGTGTGTTTTAATAGCGTGGCATTTTTGAAATTGTGCTTCTGGCTGACAGTCGCCACGTATATGATATTTACCAAGTGATTTTTTTATAATGCTAGTCACCTATGGGGCAGAAGCAGAACAATTAAAACCAGGTTTTATTGCTGTAATTTTTATTTCAAACGTAGGATCAATATTTAAAATCAATTAAAATCTTTCTATTCATAGACACTCTGCTGACCTATGATAATAAAAACTTAAATTCACTTGACTTTACCATAATATGATAAACTGTTGTTAAAACTTTTAAAACCTAAATGTTAAACTGTTGTTAAAACTTTGGTTACAAATAAATGAAATTAAACTTTAAAAGTCTATAGATAAAAAAAAAAAATATTATCACGAAAAATATAAAACTTCTTTTCTTTTTATACTTAGATGCTATGACTCACAAAAGTATAATCTTTAAACTTTAATAGAACTGAACCTTATTAGTATATTGTTTGCCAAGGGAGCAAACAATTATTTTGAAGGCGAGAGTGTTTCTTTGAATCCAGAGCGGAGCGAGGGATTCAAATAGGTACGTCACTCGAGCTTAAAATAGTGTTGCTCCCAAGGTGGAGACTTTTAATCATCCTCTATGAAAAAATAAGATAGTGCAACATAATATTAAGAACGTTTATTTATTTACATACAATTACTTGAGGAAGACATACTCATATTTCATAAAAATAAGTAAAATCCTAATTTGAGTTCGCTCGTAACTTCGTCGATCAGCGTGTGTCACGCGTTTGTTCTCCTCCCCGCACCCCGTGCAATGTATGTGTGTATTATCAGATTGCCCAAAGACCACACGGCAATATTTATAATGTCGGGGCAATGTGATAAATGCTAGGGAATGCAGAACCGGTTCTGTTATAAAGAACCGAGATTTTCGGGACCTTCTGGCTAAAGAACCGGGATTCCCGGTACTTTCGATACTTTAAGTAAGCCTTTAAAAGATGAAGAGTTGAAACGGAGAATGTAAAAGAAAGACGAAATGACAGGGCAAAATAAAAACATTTAAATCAAATCAAATAAAACGTTTTATTTCTTGTCTCGTTTTATTGGTTACTACGTATATTCTACCAGCAACATCTTTATTAACATTAAAACATTTTTGTACCTAATCCTAGATAATATTTATCGATAATATTAATCAGTCTCAATATTATTGATTAGATAATCTTAACCGACATTTTTTAAATTGTTATTTATTAACATAATTCATTATCATCATTTCAGCCGAAAGGTGTCCACTGCTGGACATAGGCCTCCCCCAAGCACATCTACTTCGACCGGTTCTGTGCTTCTCGCATCCATCGGGTTCCCGCGGCCTTCACAAGGTCGTCGGAACACCTTGTGGGAGGCCTTCCAACGCTACGTCTTCCAGTACGTGGTCGCCACTCCAGAACATTTCGGCCCCATCGGCCATCTGTTCTGCGAGCAATGTGCCCTGCCCACTGCTACTTAAGTTTGGCAATTCTTCGGGCTATGTCGGTTACCTTGGTCCTCCTGCGGATCTCCTCGTTCCTGATTCGATCACGCAGGGAAACTCCATAGCTCTCTCCATTGCCCTTTGGGTGACTTTCAGCCTTCTTATAAGGCCCATTGTGAGTGACCACGTTTCAGTGCCATAAGTCATCACTGGCAACACGCACTGGTCAAAGACTTTCGTCTTGAGATTCTGAGGTATGTGGGACGAGAAGATATTGCGTAGCTTTCCGAACGCTGCCCAGCCGAGTCGGATTCGACGATCGACCTCTTTTTCGAAGTTAGACCTACCTAACTGAACAGTTTGTCCTAGGTACACATACTCGTCCACGACTTCGAGTGTAGTGTCTCCGATCTTTATGAGAGTGGGTGTTACATGAGCATTTGATATGACCTTCGTTTTATCCATGTTCATTTTAAGACCCACTCTTTCGGAGGCTCTACTGAGGTCATCGAGCTTTGTACTGAGGTCCACCATAGTCTCAGCACTGTCTCACACCTCGCTGCAAAAGGATAGGTTTCGAGGTCTGATCCTGGAGTCGGACTGACATAGTGGCGTTTTCGTACCGACACTTCAGCACCAGACGACGGTGCCAGATCGACTTACCGATAGTCGATCTGACACCGTTGAAGAGACTGCAGCACAGCCCATGTCTCAATTGAATCAAAGGCTTTCTCGTAGTCCACAAACGCTAAGCAGAGAGGCAGGTTATATTCTTCGGTCTTCTGTATAACCTGTCGCAGTGTATATATGTGGTCTACGGTGCTAAAGCCTTACGGAATCCGGCTTGTTCGGGAGGCGTCAAACCTGCGCGCGAGACGGTTCGTGATGACTCTCGAAAACAGCTTGTAGACATGGCTCAGAAGTGAGATGGGCCTATAATTCTTAAGAAGGGCATTGTCGCCCTTCTTAAAGAAAAGTATCACCACACCTCTGTTCCATGCCTGCGGTGTTTTGCCCTCGAGTATGATGACGGAATCAAACAGCTTCTGAAGGGCCTTAAGAACGTGTTTTCCGCCGGCCTTCAGGAGCTCGGCCGTAATTCCGTCATCACCCGCGCGCCTTGTTATTTTTGAGCTGCTTCAGAGCCCTCCTAATCTCGTACATGCTGACGTCCGGGATGTCTTCGGTATAGTGTCGGGTCAATCTAGCTCTTGGGT
The DNA here is from genome assembly GCA_916614155.1 of Mesoligia furuncula. NCBI lineage: Eukaryota > Metazoa > Arthropoda > Insecta > Lepidoptera > Noctuidae > Mesoligia > Mesoligia furuncula. The sequence goes on along the minus strand of OU744803.1, from coordinate 11,287,903 downwards.
CGTTTGCCAGATCCATAACCGGGTTCCTTGTTGACGTGTATAACTGTCCATAGAACCTCTCGATCTCTCTCAACAGCTCAGGTTTGGCGGATACGATCCTGCCATCATCGGTCTTTAGTTTCGTAAGCTGGCTCTGCCCAAAGGAAGCAGTCTTGTTTGAGTCTTTTTTGCGAAGCACTATCCACCAAAATCACAAACACAACGCAAAGCACAACATTCCGAAGACGCGATGGCCGCCACCAGCCCCTCCCGCACCCTCGTGCAGCATGCTCTTGTAGCATGCATTCTTCTTGTGTATGCTAGGTAGCAAGTGTATTCCGCTATAAGCGGTCGGGCTTTATGCTATAAAATTAGAAATATTCGAAACGCGAAGTATCTTTTCCCGAAAGTACCGAAAGAACCGTGATTTGGTTAAAAACATCCCGGTTCCAAAAATGACGCAAATTTCCGGGATTACTCGGTATTTTCGGTTCCGGGATTTCCCGGGATTTTCACTAATAAATACTTAGAGCATTAGGATAAAATAAGGAAGTTCAAATTATAATTATGTATTTCGCCTTATCGACGGCGAAGTGCCAAAACCTCCTAACAGACATTTTTTGAGAAATTCACTTTTAAAAGCATTAGTCGCATGTTTTAGTGAAATCGTTAAGTGTATTTTTATTTGCAACAGAATTCAATTAAAATGTTCTAATATTTACATATTAGACTCTCAACTAAACCAACGCAGTGTCAATTTTTGAACGTTTTTTTCAGTTTGTGTACATTTTTGACTTTGTCAGTTAGGAGGTATGGCACTTCGCCGTCGTTTGTAGCTTGTCATTATTCATAATGCACGAGCATTATGAAAAATGGGCCCTATTCATTACTAGGTCAATAACTTATACACAAAGAAATATTTTAATATCGTTTTGACATTGAGTAAGCACTGCGTGCACGAGCGTTCCGAATTGTTGACCTTGACTGTCCTCAGATGTCATAATCTTAAATCGGAACGCCTAAGAGATGATGTGTGCTGTGAGCGTTTATAGCTAATTCGGAATGCGGCCAAAGTCGTAGTCGCTGTCTATCAGTTCTGTCTGTCACTGTCATACAGCTGCATGCAGAGCGTTGTTAATTCAGATTGGAGAGTTCAGTCAGTCTATCAAAAAGTAGGTACTCTGTGGTTGTTAGGTTGTCACTTGTCAGCAGTGTTGCCAATTTAGCTCTATTAGAGCTAAATCTAGCTCCATTTTCAATTAATCAGCTCCAAAAAAACAATTTTAGCTCTTTAATTTTAAAATTTTAGCTCCATTCCAATACATGAAAAAATGTACTTGGTTTTTTTTCTTTCAAAATTTTAGGTGTGTATCCGAATTTCATGCAGCGAGAAAATTAATAAATAGAGCCATATTTAGTCTATAACTTGAACTACGGGGAATCCCCGTATTGTTTTATTTCGTTCGTTTCATTTAAGTACTTCGTTTCGTTCGTTTAATGTAAGTACTTCATTTCGTTCGATCATTCTTGACCACAGATTACTTTATACTAGTCAAAGAATTCTTGACTTGATTTTGGTAATTGGTGTACGATCGTGGTGGAGTACAGTGTTGATTATTTGTGTAGTTGTAGTTCGAATTACAATAAATTAGTATAGGAAAGTGCAACATGCAAAATGTCATCAAGTAGGCCATACACACAAAAGTTCCGAGAAGAATGGCTCTCCGAGACTGCTTTTCAAGGTTGGTTGAAAGAAGTTTGTAATGACAAAACCACAAGCGTACTCCTGCTATTGTCGATGTGAATTAAATGCGAAAAAAAAAATGATTTATTGAACCACATTAGAATTAGTGAATTTGACACACAATTTCGATAGTTCTGACGACAAATAGTCGTATTTTTAAATATCTCTCTTATTATTCTAACAAGATATAAGTAATATCATGTTACGTTTTTCTACAATAATTAAAATTTTGATTTTTAAACTTTATTTTGTTTTAGCTCTTTTTTTCCCAAATATTTAGCTCTATTTTAGCTCTTTTTCGAAGGTGATCTAGCTCTCTTTAAAAAATTGAGTTGGCAACACTGCTTGTCAGTGTGTGTTTACGTGTGTGAGACTTTATGATGAAAAACATTTTAACGGTATTTTACTAAATATTCTCTGAGTAACATGGTGCGAATAATAAACCTAATAATCAATAAATAAACTTTAGAAAATTGCAGGAGAGCTTTCTAATAGCAAAATGCAGCTATCAGATTTTGAGAATGTTGTTAGCAGTGTAGCTGTAATCACAACAATTTTGCAGTTTTTGTCTGGCGTGTAAGTTTCGATACCTATAAATATAATTATGTTTACCTACGTAGATTTTTTGTATTGTTTTCTGGGTATAACTTTAACACCTGTTTTAGCCCGGTATGTAAACAATATGTCGTTAACCGAACGACTGCCGAGACCTCATCGCTACCATTTATTAGCGGGATTGTGTGGTAAGTAAAGGCAACATTAAAATTATGTTAAGTCGAGATACATGAATGAAACAATTAACCTTTCTTGTTTGTACTTACAGCAGCTGCCTGTGGTTTCTCTATGGATTAGTTAAACATGATAACATTATAGTTTTAGTGAACACTATAGGCGTATCGTTGATGATATCATACACTGCAGTATTCTATATTTACACATTTAAGAAATCAACCGTTTTAAAACAGGTAGTTGGAGCGGTTGCTTTTGTGATATTTATCCTATGTTACGCTGTTACAGAAGATGATAAATCAGTACTTTTTAGTACACTAGGTGAGCATTTGAATTATCTATAGCAAATAAAAAGCACTTATATTATTATCATAAATAATCTTCATTGTAAATTATTACTTGCTTACAATGTTTTGATTTAAATGACGGCTTACATATTTTGCGATAATATCTTGTAGGAATTATATTTTTCACTAGCATCACCCCATGACTTCTGTGTTTAATTTCTTGTTCCCCCGATCCACCCCGTCGCATTGCATCACCTGCCCTCACTATCATTTTGTTTTCGCTTAGCATTCTTTCTTACTTATTTTCATTTTCCCAGCTCAAGCCTAGCCTGATGTTAAATAGCCTATACCTAGCCTAAACCTTGTCTCAAGAATTGGGCTATCAAATCAAATCTTGAGAAGAGATTGGTGCATTCAAACAAACAATCAAATAAACTCTTCCAGCTTTTTAACCGACTTCTTTATTAGTATAGTTATAGATTTATTTGAATGTATTTTACTAATTTATACCGTTTCAAATTTCAGGACTGATGGCTTGTTCCTTTACCATACTAACTATTGCAGCTCCAATGAGCAAACTAATGTATGTGTTAAGAGTGAAGAGCACCGAATGTCTGCCTTTCCCAATGATACTGATGTCCTTCTTTGTGTCTATGCTGTGGTTTCTCTATGGAACCATAAAGGATGACAACTTTTTATGGGTATGTGTCTAAGGCGACCCCGACATGGTTGGGTAAAGGCTATTCTGATTGTTTTTTTTTGTCTCTAAACATGATTGTTACCTACTCATTGTTTACTTCCACTGCTAAATATAATCTACCAATTGGTATATAAAGTACCTATCTACTTCCTATATATTTTTTAGTCATATTATTTTTTTTCAGGCCGTTTCTAAGTTTTGTAGCAATGATAGTACTTAGAAAAGTAAACAATTATTCTAATTATTTTATTTTTGTTCACAGATGACAAATTTGTTTGGTGCTGCATTGGCTGTTATTCAACTCTCTCTATTTGTTATATACCCAAACAAATCACAATCACCAAGCTCAATTAAAAATCTTATAGCATGATGAACAAATACTGTGGGTTGTGTGTAAACATTATGTTTGTTTGAAAACAGACAGTGGGTTCTCATGTCAAATACTTAGTTCAATTTAATTTATTGATGTATGAAGTTGACCTGACTTTGAATAATAATTCAGGTCTTCCAAAGGGTTAATGTTTAGGAGTTAACAGTAACTGATAAACTAAAATTTTTGCAAGACAAATCAAGGACTTATTTTAAAAGTAATAAAAAAGCCCATAGTGGGGGTGTACATTAAACTTCTTTGTTCAACATTTAATTATAAACACAGTCACCCCTTAAAATGACCGGGACTAATATTAAAAGAAGTAGGTAAGTATCATAAATAATAATTACTATAAAATAGATCTGATCTCAAGAATTGTATTCATATCTGTATGGCCATGACCTCTGTGCCAGTACCTTGAAACTGTCAGTATTATGGTTCTAGATAAAAAGGTTTTTAATTTAAACTTGAATTTACAATCGTCATGTTTTGGAACCTGTAACTCAAAGTAATATGCAGCAAAGTTTGAATCCCATTGCAAACAAATTTTTGTTAGGACCTTTTTGTTACAAATGGTCACTCATAAAGCATAATGCTAAAGTAGATACCTGAGTGAGCACTTACTGCAGTATCTACTTTAGATAATTTATAATCTCATTGTAAAGGATTGATATCTGAACTGAAGCATAGTTAAAGGTACAAAATGTGGTATGGCTGTAATATAATGGTTGTAATGTAATGTAAACCAATCCTGTAATAGGAAGTTATTACGACATTAAGTTTATTTATATTTTACAAAACAACGAAAAAAAAACAGTTTCATTAAAACTTTCCAATGCTTACAATGTCTTTTTTGTAAAATGATATTAACATTAAATAAAGTTTATGAACTGGTAAATAGTTGTTTATTAAATCACACGCCCATCAGAAATTAGTGATCAACCATTCTATGCTTCTGTCAAAAATAACGCTGTTCAGCTACAAACGGGTAAAAATGAAAAATATTGTTATGTAATTAAGGAATTTTCGTTGTTAACGTCAGCAAGTTTGATGGATCTATAGAATCTAATACAATGTTTTTATGAAAACAGTTGCTATCAAAAACGCACATACAATATGGACGATCTTGGCTATGCAGTGCACAGTTTCCCCTGTCATTGTAACGAGTCATGCTACGTACCGACAGAACCTTCAAACCTGCACCACAGTAGTGAACTACTATAGCTTCGAATTTTAATTCACTCGGCGGCATACGGAAGGCTATGACATGATACGTATTCTCTCCCTGGAGATACTCGTGTGCTCTGATAATAGTAGGGTACCTAAATTGTTCACAGGACGTACAAGGTATTGTTTTGAGTGAGTTCTTTTTTTTTTGTACATGTGCTGCAGCGTACAATAGGCTAGTTTCGACTCTTTCATCATCAATACCGATTTTCGACATGTTATGGCAACTGCACCAGTTTTCACCAACACCTGCGTCTGTGCACGTCCGTCTCGCTGAGATCTTTTCAAACAGACTCGTACACTGTGAACATGCCTCCGACTGTATTTCTTCACTTGAATTAATTGATAATTTGAGTATATCTGCTAACGTTAAGTAGACGTCATAAGGCGTTATTAACCGTTCTTGATTCACTTGTAAATTGTAGTATTTACTAGTGTAATAGCGTCGAAACTTTAGAGGGGTCCAGAGAAATAACATTGGCAGTTGATTCTCATAGTAAGACTCCATTGGAAGTCTCATTTCACCGTAACTTATACCCTGGTCACTAAAGAAGATAATAAACGTGTTGTTGAACACGCCAGATTTATTTAGTTTTTCGAAGAAATTTACAATTTCTGTGTCCGAGAGTTGCGGGGTGTTACTAAAAGATGTGTAGGTATTAATCCAAAATATTCCAAAGAAATTATTTGTTTTATAGGAATCAACAAACTTGTGAGCGTATTCAAGCAAATGCGTGGCAGAAGGCTTCATTTCCGTACACAGTATTTTCCCAGAATTGCTCGTTCTCAAAAGAAACAATGGGCGCATGTGATGATCAGTAGGACTCCTTTTGAACTCCCTACAGAATGTTTCTGATAGTATATTGGATTCTCCATGTGCTGTTCTGTAGCCCGCGTCTCTATATTTCTTCCAAATAAAGTAATCCACACAATTGTATAAATCAGAAGTACAATTCGAGTAGATTGTAGACATTCTCTTGCCAGTCAAGACAGACATTAAGTTTTGAAATGAATTATGTTCAACCTAAAAATAACTTCCATGTTAATAAATGTGTCGTATGTTAAAATATAGTAGTTATTAGTATTATACTAAGCAGTAGTAGGTCTGTAGGTATCGTAGAGAAATAAGAGCCGATGCATAAGATATCGAGGCGCATTATATGAAACGCGCAACGACAGACGACCGTATCAAAAACGCACGCAGGGGGGGGCACACTTAACACTGTCATCATTTCCACAGACGACAGCGACATCTGGAGTTTGACGGGTTAAAAAAACTTGGCAGCCATCTTGTCTTGTTTATCAAACAAACGTCATTGTCGTCGGCCATCCAGTGTTACCAACTTATTGAATTTTCCACTAACACTGATTGTTTCGACCCCCCTTTTAGTAACGAAATATTGCTTTTAGTAGCTGGTGGTTTTTCTAGTGGTTTAGTAGAATTCAGTTTCAATTACTGAAAATGCTATCACTCAACCACTAAGCCACTAAAACATTACGAAATATATTATTTTTACTTCATTTAATTTTCAGAAATATTTACTTTTACTGTGTAGGTAAATTCTAATAAAAGTTCTATAACAAATCAGTACCCAAGAATCATATAAATGTGAAACCGATGATGGTGCAGACAAAAATTCATCGGAAGACGAATTTTAGAATATCATTTTTTTATCCTAGGTGTTCTTCTTATTGAATAATGTTTATGTTCCTCACCTTGACTTGTTGATTTACTAATAATATTTTATGGTGATTTATTGATTTTAAATATTTCATTACGTGATAATAAAGATTTTTTTTACTAATATAACTACTTTAATTACTGTTTCCTTTCACAAAAACCAAAAATTTATTTAGTGGAAATTTTAGCGAATTTTGTAGTAGGGCCGATTTTTATTAGTGGTTTTCTGGTGGTTTTCGAAGTTGAATCTGGTGGAGAGCTAGTTTATCTGTTGGCAACACTGCAGGCACCCGCCATTGTCAATTCCGGCTTTCCCGACTTTGATGCGCTTCCCGTAATTCCGAGTTTATCTCAGTTATTTCTGTTTTAGTTGTCACTTGTTACTGTTATTTGTTTTTTAAATTTTGTTGCTACTCATAGTAAGTAAGTATGCACATTACTATGAGTAGCGAGTCAATATACGAGAGAATATACGAGATATTATGCATTGTATATCTATAGATAGGTGTATATTTGTATCTATAGGTAGGTGTATAGTTTTAGTTCACCTTCCAAACTCGAGGTGGCAGCACTTTCCATAGAAGCAAATTTTACCACAGAGTTGCTACTCTTTGCCTCTATAGTTACTTTACTCTTTGAACGCACGTCGCGTCGTTGTGTGTAATAGGCACTACTAAATTATACAAAAAATAATTAAGGAGTTACGACCAGGTTGCGTAGCGGCAAGGCTACGAACCTGTTGCGTAGCCGCTGCGTAGCAAGACACCCGTTGCGTAGCGACTGCAGCTGCGCTACAACCGCGATGCGTAGCGGCAGCGCTAAGGCTTTGTTGCGTAGCGCATGCGCTACGACCGCGTTGCGTAGCGGCTGTGTGCGGCTGCGCTAAGACTGTGCTGCGTAGCGGATGCGGTACGACCGTGTTGCGGTTGCGATACGCCCGCATTGCGAAGACTGCGCGCTGCTAAGACTGTGCTGCGTAGCGGATGTGCTACTACCGCGTTTCGTAGCTCAGCACGGCGGGGTTTTTGAGTCTATTGCGTAGCGGCTGCGTAGCAAGCGACCCGTTGCGTAGTGACTGCAATACGACTGCTATGCGTAGCGGCTGCGCTACGACCGCAATGCGTAGCGGCTGTTCAGCGACCGCCATGCGTAGCGGCTGCGCTACGGCTTCCTTGCGTAGCGGCTGCGCTACGGTTTCCTTGCGTAGCGTCTGCGCTACGGCTTCCTTACGTAGCGGATGCGCTGCGACCGCGTTGCGTAGCGGCTGTGTTGTAAGCGACTGCGTTTCGTAGTGGCTGCGCTACGACTGTGCTGCGTAGCGGATGCCATATCTACGACCGCATTGCGTAGCGGATTCGGAAATACCGCGTTTCGTAGCTCAGCACGGCGGGCGGCCCTCTCAGTCTTACGTCAGTCCTAGACAACAAGCGCCAAATACGCAAAAGCCGCTCAAAGCCTTCCTATGCATACACGTATAAAGATGCTGATCAGCTCTTCTGTTACATATGGTGTGACCGGGTGGTTTTCAAGACCAAATGAGGCCGTCAGCGCAAAAGTGGCCTAACCCACAATTCTTCATATTCGTACTTATCTATTGCAATTTATTTAAAATATAATAAATCATGCAAAACCGGCCTATCCCCAGTTTCATAGTTAAGTTTCATGGATGAAACTAGGGATAGGCCGGTTTTGCATGAAAATTTATTATATTTTAAATAAATTGCAATAGATAAGTACGAATATGAAAAATTGTGGGTTAGGCCACTTTTGCGCTGACGGCCTCAAATTTGGTTTTGCTAGTCATCAGAAAGATCACGAAAGGAAAGAGAAATAGTCGGGGTCGCTGTCGCCGGATACGGTGAAGAGGACTATACTTACGTCAGTGGTAATAAAAACCAGTACCTATAGGTTTGCTGGCTTCTTACAAATCCAATTTCCATACAAAAATATTTATTTCAACTAAATATTCTGTCTTTCCTTCTCATTCTATTAAAACTCTGCACTAGGCATAACCAACTTATTTGTCGCAGCCGTGTGGAGGTATGTACTTAATTTATAATCTAATAATATTCTTACCTTTTGATGTGCTTTGAAATCCAACCATTTATGTTTTTTTAAGTATTTAGTAGTATTCGGCATGGTGTCAAACACTCTTGTCCTAGACATGCTGTCTATGCCTATCATAAGTACGTTCCACTGCATATTCTGGTAATTTGTTTCTGATTGTAAATTATTTTCTTTAATTTTTTTAAGTATAATATAAGCGTCTTTGTAAATTGGTTTTATCTTGTTTGTACAAGTTACTGTAATAACTTCCTGCTGGAGCAACGCCATTAAATTGTTTGTGAAAACTTTGCATGGGGTGTACCTGAAAGTAATAAATTGCTAGTTTAACTATTTGTTTTGTTTACCGACCAAAACGTTATACAAAAAGATTGGCTTCCCGCTAAGAAACATTACTACATTATGTCGCGATTCGAGTAGCGGTACCTACATCATGAGAGTCTGTTGTATTGTAGCAATCAGAACAAAATGTCGTCGTTTTCGACTTGAGGTCAACTTCGGGCCTCTGAGATTAGTTTTCCGTAAGATCAACATCCATTTTTATTTACAACAAAATTGAAGTTTCGCTTTAAAAACTTGTCGAATGCGAAACAAACGCGGCTCCGCAACAAGATGGCGAGCTGACCGTGGAGGTGTAACCGGCTTCCGAGCAGATTAGCGAAATCACGCGGGAAAGAGATAGAATCATAATCTAATCTGCGCGTTAGAACAGGCAGTTTCGCTTTAGTTTCGTTAGTCGTACAACGGACAAGTCCTAAGTATGCCTCTTCTCTACACGTCGGCAGACGCGTCCGCAGACGTCATCAGATACATGAGCAGATGTATCACCACAAGCCGACCACACGTCTGTTGATCGTTCAGTCTTGGTCTGTGTTAATTCTCGACAGACACAACTCGTACTCACATAACATTAAAAAAAATAATGTTGAGACCGTAGCTGCCGCAGCTATTTCTTTATTTAGTACTTTTAACTACTATTTGAGTGTGCATCGCAGTAAAGTTATTAAAAAAAAAATGGAAAATTAATTCCAACTGAAATAAAAATGTTTTATTTCAGTTGGAATTAATTTTCAAACAGTTTTTTTTTTCTCGTTTACCCATTAATCTCGTTCGCTGAAATGGCTAATATGAGCACAGACGAAATATTTAAATTTCTTGAGTTATATCAAGGAGAAAACTGCATGTGGAATCCGAAAAATAAGTTCTGTATAAATGTTATACCTACCTATACAATTAATTAAAATAATTTAATTATTTCAATTAATTGATTATGTTGAGGCTACTGTAAATTGGATACTGTTATTGCATATTGGATATTCTAACAGAGTCTGAGTAGATAATTTTTATTTCGATTGGAAGTAAAATACCTACATGACTTACTGTGGACACTCAAAAGTAGTTAAAAGTACTAAATAAATAAATACTTAGCTGCCGCAGCTACGGTCTCAACATCCATTTTTTTAATGTTGCGTGCGTACGAGTTGCGTCTGTCGAGAATTAACACAGACTGAACGACTAACAGACGTATGGTCGGCTCGTGGTGATCCATCTGCTGATGCATCTGTCGACGTCTGCGCACGCGTCTGCCGACGTGTAGCGGAGGCATTAAAGGCAGCATGCGCCTACTTTGTTTGAAATTGCTCTACATTTTCGCTCATTGACGGTACGTACCTACGGGTGGCATTGGAGGATCTGATGACCATTCGTCACATTAGCTGTTTCGTCGCTATCCGTGTGCGTTACCCCAGCCAGAAAATGTCGAAAATCGTCATCTAAGTGCAATAGATAATTAGATAATTATACAGCTTCTGTAATTAGGTAAGCAGATTTTTAAATTTGGTAAGCTGATAGAATAGAAAAGAATAGAATACTCTTTATTATGTGCACCATATAAATTACAAACATCTAGAAACTGTACAAAGGGTGACACAATGGGCGGTCTTATCGCTAAAAGCGATCTTTTAACGACAACCTTTGGATGGATTAAAAAGGGAAAGTACAGACAAATACTGTAGGTAGTCTGTGGTGTACCATTTACTTACATAAAGTATATTAATAGTTTAGCTGATAGTTTTTAATTACTTGATAAAAACAGTTTCGGCTGAAGTAACGTTACAGCCAGATCTTTTGTTTTCTAACGGGTAGGTATGTTGAAATTTAATAAATGTTATCTAAATAATTAGATATCAATTTGAAATAAATGGTACAACTTAATTTGTATTTGTATTTGCTATGGTTGCGAAGTGTGAATCCTGCTGCGGTAACGTTTGCACGATTGCTCTATCTTGGAATTAACTAAACGGATGATTATAATTTTTGTACAGGACATCTGGCAATTAGCCAGATGTCCTGTAGATACTTGTAGTTATAATTTGTTACGCAATAAAATAATCCGCAGTAATGCACCGTTTTGAAGTTATTTTAGTAAATAGAAATATGCTTTAATACGTCCTAGCACTTCCAATAAGCGCTCCAAAGACTAGAGTTGGGAATGCGTCGAAATACGGTATGAAACGTGTTAAGAAACTGACCAGATGCCGAAGGTGACGTATTAGTGAATGTGACCTAATAGGGATAGCGACGAAAGAGCTAATGTGACGAATGGTCATCAGATCCGCATTGGAATAGTGCAGGTTAAAATCGATCCAGTAGTTTCGGAGCTTATTCAGTACAAACAAACAAAAAATTCTTTCCTCTTTATAATATTATTGATTTGATATAACTTACGATAGCTGATCGTGTTCATGTCCAGGAATTTTAGATTCACTAACAAATTGATAACAGCAAGTTACTCCCCCTCGAGTATATTTGTGCATTCGGAACTTAATTTTATCATCCCCAAAGGTGTCTATGAATATGTATCGTACTCCGCACTTATCATTTATGTTAGGGTTTTGTTTAACTGAACTCTCGTACTTGAAAGTTTTCGCATAATTTGGTATGTAACATCCTGGTGTGTTGATGAGGAAATCTTGAGTTTCTGAAAGAAAATTTGGCTTGGTGATACGTATTTTTACAGTCGTTAACAAACAAACTGCTGTAGTTGTAGAACTAACCTTTGATTCTGAAGTCTTCTATCGCTGGAAATCAGGAGCAAATAGATTGCATTTTATTATTTGTGTTTAGATACTTAGGTATGTCTAAAATAATCGAGTATAAAGTAGGTACATAGCTAAGTACCAAATTAAAAAGATTCTTGATTCTACCTATAGGAAATTAGGTAATGACAGTACCTATAAGTAATTACAAGGTTCTCGATTGTTTTAATGACCGTAGTAAGTTCACGTTTCGTCGTCGAGGCGACTATGTAAAGATATATATTTTTCTTTATATGTCTGTGGTTGTGGCATACGGTTGGTAGGCGGGTTTGTTTGTATACCTTATAGGACCTCTATAATACAAGTACGCAGAGGTCCACTGACCTCTGCGTCAAAGAAAAAAAAATTGTGTACCTAGGTCACTACCTAGGTACACAATTTTTTTTTCTTTATTTCAGTTGCGATCGACCTTTTTTTGTCAGCGTGACATTAATTAGTATGTATTAGCTGTCATATATATGTATATGTACCTATGTCATCTGTATGTTATAGGTCTAGCAAATTACAAATCATAGTTTAGATCGCACGAAGCGACTCTAAAAGCAAGAGACTTGCATGAAATGAAATCATAAATCATTCATAGAACTTACTGCTATCAATCGGAGTAACAGGCGGCTCCACTTCGTAGCTTATTTTCGGAAAGCCAAAAAAATAGTGATACATTGAGATCCCCAATATAACGATATAGATTAATATAACCAGTATACATAACTCATATTTTTTTCTCTGAGTAGGCCTTACAATTATTTTTCTCCGAGTAAGCCTTACTCTGTTCTGTATTTGATCAAATTGCAGCATTGTCTGAAATAAACACGCACATATTACATTTTCAGTTTCTTTCCTATCTTATTTCGCGCCTCGGTCTTGCTCATTGGATGATTGACTTTATGTCAGCCAGAAATTACAAAATAATACTTATTACAATTACTTCGAATAAGGTTAGTATTATACTTATTTCATATATGTGTATACGGTGTTACAGTTACAGACGGTGTATATAATATGTAGGTACATACACCGTCACTCTCCTCAGTGTAATTGCCACTCCTTTACTGAAAAGGAAGAATCTTCCGATATTGCCTGGTAAAGCTTCCCTTACTTGGGGTCCTCTACCACAACCCTTTCAACTGCAATCACTGCGTCTTTATGGTTCATAATGACAATGCGACGAAGTATCACTTTGATTTTTGAGAATAAATAAAAATTAAAGCGCCTGCTCGAGGCTGATTATCTGACCAAACAGCCATTATGTCCATTTTAATTTGCGTCTGTTTTAGAACACTAACTCGTAAAATCATACCATCATTTTATCTAAAGTGTAATAATATCTGAGATTAGTAGGTGAAGTTTGAAGTTAGTTTTTCTAAGTCTTGGTTTTTTCTCTGCGGTAAATTTAGAAATTTATAACTTGGTATTGTAGATAATATCTGACATATCAATATTATGCCTTATTTAATTCATGTTTGTATTTATTTCTAACAGAAGCCTTTTTGTGGCTCACTTCTGATTGCATGCGAAAATAGTACGGATTTTGCGTTACTAGCATACCTACATAGTTCCTTGATGTACATGGAGGGTAATGGTAAATTGTGAAGTTTTAAAATAAAGGTTTGCAGCTGTCCAAAAACCACACGCCAGCAATTGCCTTAACACACTTCTTTTGTACCCGAAATGCCAATAAAACTTCAACTGAATTGCCCCATAGTATTAGACCATATGACAGCATAGACGCTACGTATCCGTAGTATCCGTAGTGACTGCTGCGGCTATTGACACTGCTGATCGAAGACGTTTTAATGCGTATACGAATTTGTCTAGCTTACCGCATACTTCTTACGTAATTGATGTGTGATTTCCAATTGCAGTTTTGAGTTTTGATTGATCCACTATTATGCCCAAGAATTTTGTGTTTACTATTTGTTCTAGGATAGTGTCGTCATATTTTATACTCAGACTCTGAAAGTTTGATTTATAAGTTTGAAATTGAATTATTTTTGTTTTATTTATATTGATTTTTAAATTGTTGTTATTGAGTCAAATTATTATGTCTTTATTGCTTCATTAATTTCCTGTTCCAACTTATTTTTGTTCTAAATTTTATTATTAGTGTCGTATCGTCAGCAAATAAGATTGTTTCGTGGCGTGTTGCATTGGGATGGTCATTGATATATAGCAGAAATAAAAACGCTCCAATCACGCTGCCTTGGGGTACTCCAACTGCGTTAGTTTTATAGTTAGATTTATATTCTACTATGTTTCCATCAAGGACTTTTGCTATTTGCACACATTGACGCCTATCACTTACATAGACTTAAGCCAGTCATTGGCTTGGCCCCTTATGCCATATTTATCTAATTTGCTTAGTAATAGCGTATGATCAACGAAGTCAAAGGCTTTACTCATGTCTAAGAAAATTGCTACTACAGGTATGTTGTCATTCATTGCCTCAGTTATTAATTTTATTAAATGAAAACAAGCTAAAGGCGTGGTGCTATTTTTCCTGAATCCAAATTGCTCCCGTCTTAGCAAATTATACATATCCACATAGTCGTATAGCCTTTTTAACATTGTCTTCTCCACTATTTTTGATATTAGAGGAACTAAGGTTATAGGTCTATAGTTCGCCATGTTAGATTTATCACCATTCTTGAATATTGGTTTGACCATTGAGTTCTTTAATGCGCTTGGGAATATGCCTTCTAAGAACGAACAATTAATTAAGTAGCTCAACGGTTTGCATAAGTGATTAGCACAAGCTTTTATTATTTTGGTACTTATTTCGTCAAAACCGACAGACGCAGTATTTTTTAGGTTTTGGATTAGGTACCCTGAATACTTTTACTGCATGAGTAGGTTTTAAGAATATTGTATTATTCTGATTAATGTCCATTGTTCTATTTAAAGCGTCAATATTATATGTAAATTCATTATTATTTGTCATATGGATACTATTAGTATTCGTTATACATGTCACAAATTTTTTGAGGGTCAGTGATGTTGTTGGTTTTTAATACAATTTGCTTTATGTCATTACTTTTTTGTGTGTCACCGATTTTTATATTGATAATATCCCAAGTAACCTTCACTTGTATTTCATATTCTGTATCTTTGGTCAGTGATGTGGTTGGTTTTTAATACAATTTGCTTTACGTCATTACTTTTTTGTGTGTCACCGATTTTTATATTGATAATATCCCAAGTAAGCTTGCACTTGTATTGGGTACGTATCAAAATCCCGAAAGTTCATAATACCCATGATTGAAATACCGACGTCCATAACACCGAAATTCAAAATACCGAAAGTTTTAAATGTCGATAGTCGTTATATCGAAACACAAAATACCGATGTTCAAATGCCCGAAAGGACGAAATCCCGAATGGATGTAATCCCGAATGGACGAAATACCGATGGATGAAATCCCAAAGAGCGGCGACGTAGTTCCCGCGATTACTCATAGATGGCACTACAACACAGTTATGACGGTGGGCATATTTTTTATAGCGGGGGTAGATCTCGAAAAAATATTTTATTCCGTAATGTTTTATTAATTTGTAGTTACTGTTAGCTACTTAGTACCGAGCGGTTGCTATAATGAGTGAAGATACTTTTAAAGTATTCAAATCTCAAAAAGGTGGATATAAAGTACAGGTAGGCGGTTTTGTGTTTACAAAGAACCGGCAAACCCATTTGCTACTTAGTAGCTAACACATTTGTAATGACAACTTAGGATGCAAGAGCGAGCGAAGCGAGCTCGGGACTTGGGGCACCCCGACTTGGACAGGTTAGGTTCGAAGGATGACGGGGGCTCGAATGAGCGAGCAAAGCGAGCGAACGAGCTTCCGTCATCCTCTTCGTGTTAGGTTCCTTTAAACCCAGTAGACAGAAATAGAGGCCCCGTGAAGCGGGGCTCCGTCGACTACGCCTAACAACATATATTGTAGATAAAAAAAATCTTCGGGATTTTTTTCTCGGCCACTATGATTTTGCGAACTTTGCGGTTTTCAAATTTACACTAAAAAGGGTCAATTCTATCCAAAAAAAAAATAGCTACTATCAAAAAGCGCCGGGTGTGGAAGTACACTGTACACTGAAATAGGGGCCCCGTCTTCGTCGACATAGAATGCAAGAGCGAGCAAAGAGCACCCCGAGGTTAGATTTGGTAAGGTTACTTTAAACCCTTTACACAAAATTTCAACAACTTCACAATTCAATTTTTTGACAATTACGGGATTTTAAACTACGGGATTTTAAACTTCGGGTTTTTAAACTTCGGAATTTTAAACTTTCGGGCAAATGAACTTTCGGGATTTTAAACTTTCGACCAAACAACCATTCGGCGTTTCAATTTTCAGGATTTCGTCCATTGGTATTTTAAAATTCGGTCTTTTAAAATTCGGGATTTTAATACGTACCCCTTGTATTTCGTATTCTGTATCTTTTGTTGTGTATTTGCTGAAATTTTTTAATACAACGTTTATTGTATGTCACTATATTTTTTATTTTATTATTTTTTCCGTTCGATTTTTTTATCTTTTGCATGGGAAAACATACTTTATAAAACAGTTGTAAAGTCCCATGAAATACCTGAAATGCATCTTTCAAATAATCCATCAGATACATGTCAGAGAATGAAAGCGCAGAAATACAGTCACTAAACTTTTGTATGTTTTCTTCATGATAGTCTTAGATTAATTAGATTTTGTACTCAAACCAACATACCTAACATAGATTTACGTTTATTAGTCATCACAATTAGGGTTTGGTCTGTCTCATGATCTGATAGAGCCAGGTGATGAACTTCACCTTTAGCTTAAACATGACTTTTTTCGTGTTGGTGTTTTTATATGCAATTCAATATTGAAATTTTTCAATAGTCCTAAGAGTTCTTGGCAACTTTTATTTGGTTTAATTGTATCTAAATTCCAATCACCACCAATAATTACCATATTCGATTTTTCCAATTTTTCTAGAAATACTTTTGGATTGCTATTTGGTGTCCCATAAATACAAATACTTAATGATGATTTGATTAATTGGTAGGTAATTCTATTCTGGAACATTCAAAATTAAAATTACATGCAATGTCATTTGTTAACTTATCTAATTTAATACAAGTCATCTCATTCTTAATGAAAATGCATTACCACCTCGTTTAGTAACTCGACAGTATAATGATGCGACGAGTTTGTAACCAGGAATCTTAAGAAGAGATTCTGATTTGTTTTTAATGAATGACTCACTTAAACGAATTATGTCAACTTCTTTAGAATTCAAAGATAATTCACTGATTGCCTCCGTTATTTCGTCTATCTTATTAAAAATACCTGCAATGTTTTGATGAAACAATGTCAGACTGGATTTACTGTGAGGTACCTACGAAAAAATGGTGCATTTGATTTACGGGAAGGTTCTTTTATGTTTGACTGACTAGTAACGTTCATTCTATTGAATAAAAAAGGGATAGTTCCTTTCTTATAAGGTACACAATGGGTTATCATTAGATTGCGTTTGGTTATTATTAGTCATTCCTGTTTTGTCTGCCTGGTAAAATAGATCTAAATCGTATAGTATATTGCATACAATTCGGCTGTGTATGTTTCTCATTCCGTAGTTAGTTATTTTCCCAGTTTTGTACGAGAACATCTCAAGCGACAGATCATGGTTGCTATCAAAGAAGTATGCGTATTCACTACTTTGTACATCTAAATAAAGGAGATTATTAAACATGTCTACTTTGTAATTATATATTGGAGCACCTGCAACAAGGTGGCTGCACAGATAATTGCATTTTTTATTTATCACACAGAACACCACATGAAATTATCTTCACTTTTTATTTGAAATTCTTTTAGCGCCACAGGCGCCACTAATACCTAAACCATCAATGGAAAGAGATTTTTATAATTATTTACTATAATCATTATCATTAGGTACTTTTTAAAATAACACAGACGTAGTAGCTATCTGTGTTATTTCGTCATAAAGGTAAGCATAATAGGACGTGATTATTCACTTATTAATGTTATTTATATCGCAATAATAATATTGTTGCGCGCCACAATTAATGCCTGGTACATGGTGACATTAGTTACCAGTAGCGCCATCTAGTATCGAGTAGCAGAACTAGTAGAGTCAAGATCCTTTTGGAAATTTCGATGCTGGAACTTTCTAGAACTTTCTCGAACTATCGACATCTGGTCAGTCGGGGCCGGTATGTACTTGAACATTCTAGATGTTTCTACAATGGAAGGTTCCAGCACTATCTGCGGCACTATATAAGGCCGGGATGCGCCACGTCCGGGACAGGATTCGCTCGTGGTCACGCGAGCTTGTCCTACAGTCAGTGTCGCAAGTTTGCTCCGCGCGGACCGCAAATTTTAATCGTTTTCTCTGTGTTTGCCACAAGCGTTCCTTGTGCAAACACAGAGGGAGCCCCCGCTGCTGCCCGGCGAGAAATCGCCGCCGCGGTCGCGGAGACCACGCCCACAAAGATGCCGAAACCCGGCATGCGCGGCTCCCTGGGCCGCGATGCCGGGTCCCAGGACTCCCTCCCGGCGCTGGACCGGGCGACGTCGCTGCCGAACATCGGCGTGGCGTTGTCCGGTGCACCGCCGGTGGGAACCAGCCGGAAGAAGGAGAAAACAAAGAAGAAGGAAGAGGGAAGAGAAGGGGGGGGGAAGTCGGACGCCGCTGTAGCTGCCGGCCCACCGGCGTCATCGGCGCCTGCGCGCGCTGCGCCGACGCCGTCGACGAGTCGCCAGCAAGCCGTCTCAGTTCGCCCGACGGCCTTCCGCCCGGTCCCGATTCAGGCCCCGGGGCCTGTCGCGTCACAAGGCCGCGCGCCGCCAGCGCGCGCCCCGGTGCCGTCCGCGCGCGTGTCCACAACCGCGCGCACCCCCGCGCCCGCGTCCGTCGCGCGCGCCGCCGTACCCGCTGCGCGCACCGCAGCGCCCGCCGCGCGCGCCGCCGCGCCGCCAGTGAACCCCGCGCCACCCGCGCAACCACCCGTGCCACCCGCGCGACCCCGCACACCACCCGCTCGTAGCGCCGCGCCGCCGCCGCGATTCACATCGCCGCCGGCGCCCGCCACGGAGACACCCCAAGCTGTGCCAGCTTCGCGCACCGCCACATCCGGCCCCCGCTTCTCGCTGGCGGGACCGGCAACAGCGGAGCAGGAGCGGCCAGCGAGTGCTGGACCTCACACCCGCCCGGCACACCACAGGACCACAACGCAGGTACCCCAATCGCCGGCACCACCTAGGTCCGCGGCGTACGACTCGCCCGCCCTGCTTTCGGCATGCTCGTCGAACGCGGGGTCGAGTATGTCGCTCGCATCGGTGGGCTCGGCCGCGTCCGGTCGCTCAGACGTGTCGCGAGACACGACCCCGCGATCCGGCACGCGGCCCACCGTGGGAGAAACGTACGCCGCGGCGATGTCGCCGGCTGCGTCACCTGCGTCTCCAACACCGTCGCGGGGGGGGTTCGATCGCGAGCCCAGACCCCAGCGACGCAGGAGGAGCTCCGGCGAGACTGCGGCGGAGGAAGTGGCGAAGAGGTACTGCCTTGACCCGCCGCGGCCACAGCGCGAAAGCGCGCCGCGGGGTCGGGGCGCCCCTCCGTCGCCCACCTTCGCCGCAGTGGCGCGCCGCACACCGCCGCGCTCGCCATCACCATCGCCGCCACCAACACCAACAACATCAGGGGTGAGTAACATTTTAACTCCCCCTGCCCCTGCCGCATCCACCGATGCGCCACCCCCCTCTGCCGCCGCCCCTGGCGCGGCCTCGCAGCAGCAACCGGGGAAGAAGAAAAAGCTCCGCTACCCTCCGCTGGTAGTTGAGAAGCTGCCTAACTGGGCGACGCACTTCCGGGCCATCAGTGCCAAACTGGGCCGGCCCCCAAACGCTCGTCCATACGGGGGTGGAGTCCGCTTCACCCCAGACAGCGAAGAGGAGTACCGGCTGGTCCAGCGGTACTTGACGGGCCTGGAGAAGGACAGTGGCGTCTCCTGGTTCGCGTACTCGCTACCAGCGGACAAAAACCTGAAGGTAGCCATACGAGGACTCCCGGCGGACACAGACCCGAAGGAGATAGAGGAGGAGCTCCGGACGCTGGGATACCAGCCGGAGTACGTCCGCCACATAAAGGGGGCGGCAGGAAGACCCGGCTGCGTATTCCACGCAATTCTGAAAAAGACACCAGACGTCCGGGCCATATACGACACCACCATATTTATGTATATGCGTGGTGTCAAAATTGAGGCTTGGCGTGGAAAACGCGGGCCCGCACAGTGTCACAGGTGCCAACGCTTCAGACACAGCTCGCACCTGTGCCACCGACCGCTCGCTTGTGTGCGATGCGGTGGCGAGCACGCGGCGCGTGATTGCCCGCGCCCACGGGAAGAGCCGGCCACCTGCGTGAACTGCGGTGGCCCGCACCCCGCGTGCAACATAAAATGCCCCGTATTCCAGGACGAAATCAGGAATAAGCGAGCGGGGACCGCTGCCATCACGGCCAAAGCGCGCCAGCCCAAAGCGGCTACAGGAAGGCCGCAAGAGACGCCAACCGTAGAGGCCCAAGGCACGACGCTGATGGCGGCGGCCAACGGGCCCACAGAGAGAACCCAAGCCACCTCCTCCGGGCGGAGGAAGAAGAAGCGCGGGGGGAAGAGGAAGGGAAAGAAACCCAAACCCCCCCCCTCCGCGACACAGGAAGATATCCCTACGGCCGTCCCTGCCGAAAGCGGGGCGCAGGCTGTAGCAAATAAAATAAACATCGAGGCACCCACCGCTAGCGCCGGCACTACGCAGCGGGAAAAAAGGGAACCTCGACCAATTACGAAAGCTGCGAGTGCCGGCGCTGGCGCCACCAGCGCAGCGGCGGGAGCAACAAAAAAGGAATTTACAGCCTGCGCCATTAAATTATTAATGGACTTAATCAAAGCGATTAGGCAGGGACAAAATGTTGAGACCGTCATCCTCGACGGTCTAGCCATGTTACTGACACTGTACCATGGATAGATCGTTGAGGGTGATTCATTGGAATGCCCGCGGCCTACGGGATAAGGTCGCCCCCCTCCGCCACCTCCTTCGGGAACAAAACATCGACGTGGCGCTAATAAGCGAAACGCTCCTGGGACCCGAGGACAAGATCAGGTTCCCGGGGTACCTCGCTTATAGGAAGGACGAACGGTCGGCTCATTCAACGTACCGTGGTCTGGCGGTACTTGTGAGGCGAAGGGTCGTCCATCAAGAACTCCCCTTGCCGTCGCTCGGCACGTTTTACGCGCTGGGTGTGCAGCTACACGTAGCCGGCGAGGATATCAACATCTACGCGTGCTACAAGCCGCCCGCGGCTCGCCTGGACCATTCCGAGCTGCGGGCCCTGCTTGGTAGCACCTCACGCGCCACCATCCTCGCCGGCGACTTCAATTGTAAGCACCCGGCGTGGAACTCGTGCCACACGAATACCGAGGGGAGACGACTCTTCGCGGACGCGGAAGCCTTCGGCTATACGGTGTCCGGCCCGGAGACGCCCACCCACTACCCGGACGCCAGGCAGTACATGCCGGACGTGCTGGACATCGTAGTCCACCGAGGGCTACACCGCCAGATCACGCAGCAAGTGATAGACGACGAGCTACAATCGGACCACCAACCCGTACTCGTCGTCTTATCGGGGATGCCGACCCGACTGAAGCCCATAGCGCCACGTCGACGCACGGACTGGACACAGTTCGCAGAGAAAGTAGAGACCACCACGCCGACTCGGCCTATCGTCACCTCCGCGGACGTGGACGAGATAGCGTGTGACGTCACTGTTTGCATCCAGAGCGCCTTACAAGCGGCGACAAGCATGCAGCCGCAGGGGAGAGGGCCATTGCCGCCCCTGCCGGCTCGCATCAATGCGATGATCGCCGAGAAGAGGCGCCTTCGCAAACAGTGGCAACAGCTGAGATGCCCAACTTTAAAAACACAGCTGAACCGTCTCGCGGAGAAGATCAAGGCCGAGCTCCAGGCGCAAACCGCCGAGGGCTGGGAGGAAAGAATCGACTCTGCGACGGACAGTTGGCCGTCACTACACAGACTTTGCGGCCAACTCACGAGTACCCCAGCCCCGGTGCGCCCTCTGCTCAATAGCGACGGGGCGCTCAAGTACGCAGCGGAGGACCGGGCGGAGGTCTTCGCCGAGCACCTGGAGCGTCAGTTCCGCCCAAACCCGACCAGTGACACCGAACATGTCGCAGCGGTCGAGCAACACCTTGGAGACTACTTCGCCACGCCGATAGCTCCCGAGGAAAACCCAATATTTTTCTCGCCGGGCGCAGTCAGACGCGCCATCCTTAAGACGAAGCCTAGGAAGGCCCCCGGTGCTGACGGTATCACCAACACAGTGCTGCGCCACCTGCCGTACCGTATGGTAGCGGCATTGGCGCGCCTGTTCACGGCGATACTGCGCACGGGGGCTTTCCCCGCTTCGTGGAAGGAGAGGCGCGTCATTATGCTGCCCAAGGCGGGGAAAAACATATTGAAGCCGGAGAGCTATCGGCCGATCACTCTGCTGCCGACAGTCTCCAAGGTGTTCGAGGCACTCCTGCTGCGACATCTCCAGCCCTACATCACGCCGCGCCCGGAGCAGTTTGGGTTTCGGGCGGAGCATAGCACGACGCTCCAGCTGTCGAGGGTACTGCACCACCTCGCAGCCGCGCTAAACAAGAAGGAATACTCGGTGGCAGTACTCCTTGACATGGAGAAGGCCTTCGACCGTGTATGGCATGAGGGCCTCATTTACAAGATGGCCACATCCGGCGCGCCCCGTCGCGTTGTAAAGGTGGTCTCTACTTTTCTCTCCCACAGGACTTTCAGGGTGGTGGTCGATGGGGCGCTGTCTAGCGCCCGCCCGGTGCTCGCGGGCGTACCGCAGGGCAGCTGTGTCTCGCCGGCGTGTTACTCGCGTTACACCGACGACATCCCCACCACTCCGGACGCAATGCTCGCGCTGTACGCAGACGACGCCGCGTACATTACTTCATCGCTCAATGCGAAGTACGCGGCGGTCAAGATGCAGCGCGCGCTCGACTTGCTTCCCGAGTGGCTGTCAAAATGGCGGCTGTCGGTGAACGTGGGTAAGACGCAGGCGCTGATCACCGGGTCCGCGCCCCTCCCACCACCCTTGAAGCTACAAGGAGCCGACATCGCGTGGTCGCCCCGGGTCAAGTACCTAGGGGTCACCATCGATCGTCGGCTCACGATGGGGCCACACGTCCGCTCGGTCGCCGCACGGGGTAGGGTCGCCCGCACCCTGCTCAAACCAGTGCTCTCGTCCCGCATCCCGGCGCGCGTCAAATTGGGTGTGTACAAGCTGTACGTACGCCCAATCATGACGTACGCCGCTCCGGCATGGTTCGCCCTCACGAGCGAGCCGAGCCGAAAGCTACTCCGCGCGCAGGAAAGTCTTGCGCTGCGGACCATAGTAGGCGCGCCTCGTTTCGTGAGGAACGATGTCATCCGGAGGGATCTCGGGATTGAGAGCCTGGATGAGTTTGTGCGGCGCCTCGCGACAGGAATGTTCGCGCGTGCCGACGCATCGGCCTGGCCCCATGTCCAGGACATCGCGCCCTGGCACGCGCGCCCCCCTGACGCGAGACCCTTGCCCCGCGACCTGGTAGCGGACGACGACCCCATCGCACCGGAATGACGCCTCGAGTGAGCCGCACCCAGGTTACACGCGGCTCACCCGACTCAACTGAACTCTACAAAGTACACACGCTCGTCGCGCGGCGCGTGCTAGGTTAATATAGGCGCGTCGCGCGGCGAACTCAGACACTCACTACTAAACAGACGCTATTACTCACACGCGTACGCGAACGCGGGACGCGATACGCGTAGACACTGGGCGGTGTTACACAATACAATACCGCCCACACACACACGACTGCTCCTTAGCCCGGACCGTGACCGGCTAGCTCTGGGAGCGGGGCGGGCGGGAGCAACTCACCTATACTCTGTAGGAGCGTCGAGTCGGCACCTTTGTCGCTGGTCGTCCTCCGCCGGGCCTCCCCCAGGTAACTGGGGGTCTCACCTGGCGGGGACTGACCGCCAAGGTGTCGTGAAGAAAGCGGCGCTGCATAACAGCGTCGCGGCGCGCCTACAGAGACACAACATGCAACCACACACATGGGCGCGCATTATCCACGCGCGCTCAACAATCTGCTGGCCGTGTTGCCACCCTAATGAGGGGCCTGTTTTAACAGGCCAACGTGTCGCCTCCGCGGCCGGGGGGCATAGCCCCGGTACCACCCGCCACGCCCCCTTACGGGGGCGTCGCGATTTCTCCGACCGACGTCCGGGACAGTTTGGATAAAGCGATACAAGCGAACTCATCAAAGCGATCTTCAAGTGCGACTTAAGAGTGATCAGTAGTGCAATTATGTTTTATAATTAGTGTGTTTGAAGTTGTTATTAGTGTTGTTGATTAAAGTATCATTTTTTGGTTATTTTTTTTATTGTCACGAACCCGAAGCTTGTAACAATATGTTTTCATTAGTAGGTTCTTATCGCGCCTATAGATGTCGTTACGTGTTTCCAAAAAATGTAATAAAAAGTTGTTCTAGATTACTTTAAATTGACGAATTATTTATTCAGTTATTATAATGTTACTATTTTACAATTTAACACTAAAGTATACATATTATATAGTATATACAAGTATATATATATATAAAAGGTAAAGAAAAAGACAGGAGCTCATTGGGCATCAAAAAATTCGTCCGCATCGCAGTCAATGGCATAAGTGCCCAAAAGGCTGGCAGCATTATTAGGTACGTTGGATGGCAGTGCTTAAATATGCTTATACTTACTTTAAATAGATATCTTTTGGACGAACAAAAACTAATCACTACTTCGAGTTCTACACCATATTTGAGTATAAAAATTAACCATATTGGTTTGGTATTTTTTATGTTGAACCTGTTCAAATCAATAATCTGTCACAAACAAACAGACAAAAATTCAAAAAATTGATAAAATGGCACCTGTTGGTTATCCTTTAACACCCCAATTATTTTTTTTGGAAATATTTTCAATGTACAGAAACGCCTCGTCTACAGATTTATTATATTATGTATAGATATAGATATAGAATAGATAACTCACCTGCCAAGTAGCAACCGTCGTCGCCGGGAAGGGAAAGATCGCCAATGATCAAGACCGTGGCGCGCGCGCTCACAAGTGTGTTCCCCTGTGTGACCCGCAGTGGACACCCAGTGACGTCACGAGAGCGAGACAGAGCTGTATCGCTAGAAACGCAATCAAAAAGGGCACAGAAAACAAGGTACAGCCTATCTCAAATTCTCAAGTGTTTAATTATTCTTCGAACGACGATCAAGTAGTTTATTAGAGTGATCGATGTTTAATAGCCATATTTTATACTTTATCACCAAGTGGTCTGTCCCACGCGGTTGGAACAATCGTAACCATTAGGCTAAAGACACACATCTGTAATGGGACTCGGTGGAAAGTTCGTCCCGTGCAGTGTGGCTTGCTAGGTGCTAGATGATCTGTACCCCAAATTCGTAACTTCAGATAAAAATTTTAGCTCAAAAGAAATTTCTAATCCATTGCTACATAACATACGGCGGAAAAATTCGTCTGCTTGACAACGTACCTAATGAATATTGTTGATTGTTACTGAGTTAGATACGCAATTACCCCTGCTTATGTATGCGTCCTCCATCTGGTGAACACGCTGCTGATGTGTAAATCGCGACTTTAGGGAATCACTAGATTAATAATTACATATTAGCGTCACCAAGCGTCAGTCTGGTATTTTTGCAGAAACTATGCGTTGGTTAGCTAGAGCGTCACCTGAAGTTTGCACTGCGTACCAGTTGGCCGTCATAGCCCAGGTTCACAGGGGCAGGGCCCCCCAAAGGGCCATAGCCCAGCGGGTGGCGAGGGCCTACCGCACGGTCGGCTTCTCCGCGGCATGTGCTCTGGCCGGCATCCCGCCTTGGGAGCTCGAGGCGTGGGTGCTCGCCAGAGTATATGAATGGACGGCGGGGCGGAGGGCGCGAGGAGAACGCCCAGCCCCGGAAGAGCGGGAGGCCGTCCGGCGGGAGGCGAAGGACGCCATTGTCGTCCACTGGACGCGGGACCTCGCCGCCGCAGCCTTCGGCCGCCGAACCCTCGACGCGATTGGGCCGGTCCTGCGAGACTGGCTCGAGCGGTCGCACGGGTTCCTCTCCTTCCGTCTGGTGCAGGTGCTGTCCGGGCATGGTTGCTTCGGATCGTACCTGCACCGTATCGGGCGGGAGGAGACGCCGTCGTGTCACGACTGTGGCGCGGCGGAGGACACAGCGCAGCACACTCTCAAGGTGTGCCCGTCGTGGTCCGAGCCGCGCCGCAGTCTCACCGCGGCGATCGGAATGGACCTCTCGCTCCCCGGCTTGGTCAACGCCATGCTGGGGGATGAGGGGTCCTGGGCGGCAGTCGCCTCCTTCTGCGAACACGTCATGTCCCAGAAGGAGGCGGCGGAGCGCGCGCGGGAGGAAGACTCTCTCGCGGCGCCGCTCCGAAGGTGGAGGAGGGGTCGAAGAAGACGTCAGTATGACAGTCATCTCCGACTCCTCCCAGGTGGAAGCCAGCAGCCGACGGGTGCGGGGGCACCCTCGCCTGTATTGCACAGGCTTCCACGAGTGCCGGACGGGAATGGCCAGGTGTTCCCGGCCATTCCCGTAGCCCCCCAGCCGGGGGGACATGCGGGGCCCGCCAGATAGGCGGGCATGCGCCGGGGGGGTTGTGGACGCAAAGGCTGAGCCGGATTCCCATGACCCCCCCATCAAGGCGATGAGGGAACACCGCTGAGTTTTAGTGGGTATACTGCCACTCTGGCAGGGAGTCCCACATACTCCGCCTCGTCCCCCGACGAGCGGAGATGCGTAATGTCATTTCTCAGCGACAAAAAAAAAAAATAAAAAAGGTTCGCAGGGGCGATTGTTTAACGCGATGATTTTTATCGTGCACTGGATTTTCATTTCTCGCTGTTGAGCCGAGCATAGAGAATCCAACAGATTGCATCCCAGCGTGTCGAAAAATACACTGCTGGATTTTCATCTCTCAGCACTAAACAGTGCGTTGAAATTCAATGCGCGATAAAACATCGCCCGTGGGATGCGTTCGGAGAGACTTTTGAAAAAGCCTAAGTAAATAGCGGTAATTCGAGGTTTGGTTCTGCTCCAATATTGGGTCAATTTAAAAGATATTCTTAATCTGAGTCATCATGTGCCTAGCCTTGATGACTCAGATTAACTTGCCCTTGCCCAACTATGTCGGGATCGGCTTCCAGTCTAACCGGATGCAGCTGAATACCAGTATTTTACATGGAGCGACTGCCTATCTGACCTCCACAACCAAGTTACTGGGTAACACAATACCCCATGGTAAGACTGGTTGTCAGACTTTCGGGCCTCTAACTACCCGTAACGACTGTCAAAGATCCACGAATGAAAACCGGGACCGACGGCTTAACGTGATTTCCGAGGCACGGAGGGATCACGGTATGTAAAGATGGACCCATCTACAGACCACGCGACAAGTGCGGCTGTTATTTTTTAGCCACGAAGGATCTAAACTGTCTTCCTATGTTTTTCTTTTTTCATGAATACTTGTCAAATTCATCAATCATCACGTGATTAATGGACGGCCCCTAAAATAGGAACTTATATTCAGCTGTATCCGGTTAGACTGGAAGCCGACCCCAACATAGTTGGGAAAAGGCTAGGCAGATTATGAGTTGTCAAATGTGTACACTATATATAGGCCTCTGTTGACAGCGGTTTACCTAATACGGGCTGGTGACGCTGGTGTCCAGTGCTTATAAAAATAATGTATCATCAAAAAGGAAAAAATAGGGAGATACAAGTAGTTAATATTTATTATTCTGTAAAAAATCATTGCTTTATGGTCATTAACCAGAGAGAAAACAGGCGAGAGCGACGACCACTCGCATTTCCTCTTAACTTTCCAGCTTGTTTTGACAATTTTGAAGTTGCGCAAGTCATATGGAGCCGGGCCATAGGCACCAAAGAAAGTAGGTAACTACATATTTGTGTGACTTCGGCCTTACGCAGTGTATTTTATTACTGCTTCACTACTGCGTTTTATTCTAATTGTTTAAGGACGCTATCACATTTTGAACTCGCTCAAGTTTAGGTATCTGAATCGCAACACGACAACATTACGCGCACGCACACATTGAACCCATTGTCCACTCGATTTTATACGTAACTATAACTAATCTTGGTACTTGAAGGTATTATTTTTTAATTTTAATGGTATTTATTGAGTAAAGTTAGTTGTTAGTTCGCAATCGAATTTGGTAACTGTTATTAGTACTTACTATATGTGATAATCACGTTTTTAGTATTGTTGAAGTTCATCAGTCATTACGTACAATAAGTAGGTGCCGAAAAACGACCTTAACATTTAAGTATTACAAGGAACATCTACGTTTATCCTTCAGTCTGCTGTTAGTTTGAAAAGATGTAAGTCCTTTTAAATATTATTTTTGATGACAATTGTTGGAGCATTACCTACATAATCAAATACTAGCCTGGAATTTGTCGTAGAGTTTCGTTGTGATATTTAAAAATAATCATTCACTTATGAAAACAGTAAGTATTTTATTTACTGAGGCGAGAGTTCATTATTTTTTATATAAAAAAAACTATTTAACAAAAAAAAAAACAGACTTCCAAAAAGAGAAAAATAACTTTATTTCGGAAGTCGATGTCTTTGGATCTGTATTTTAGTATTTTGCCACCGACTTCGAAATTTAAGTTATTTTTCACTTTGTAGTGCTTTTTTGGAAGTCGGTTTTTTTTGTTAAAAGGTTTTTATTTCTCGCTTTTTAGTCGGGTCCGTTTATAATGTATCTAACTTACAATAACCTAATATCAACTTGCTCATCCCCTTTTACAAAATATTGCTGGGACGTCAATTGTTGAGGAGTTCTCCTGGTATTCACCTGTAAGCTCAATTTTACTATTCGTATTGTGACGAGCATAAATTGCTTAGCAACCATATTAAAGTAATCTAATCGAATCGCAACCCGTGAAATACTTATTATTGAGTAGTTCCAGTAGCCATCTGTGGTCTTCATCATCAGTTCCTTTTCACTAAACGGTGCTTTCCGAGAGCAAATCCACGAGTTACTATAAAAAATACCCAAATCGCTATAGGTGTGTGTGCCTATAAAATTTGAAGAGTTCCTTCGATTTCTCCAGGATCCCATCATTAGATCCTGACTTGATGACAATAGACCTGACCACCTGGAACCTTTCAAACAAAAAAAGAACAAGAAACAAAAATTTATTTTTCCGTTTGTAGTTTTTTTTTTTGAAATCGGTTTTTTTTTTGTAAAATAGTTCTTATTTTTCACTTTTAGTTGTACCCACCTACTCCACACAAATTCATATAACACTACTTGCTATGTGAATATCAGTGACAGGAACATTCTTCAGGACATTCTTGTGCCACAAAGGCTGAAAAGCCGAAACAGTTTTTTAAAGTGTGTCGTTCCACTCTCTGGCGGACCATCACAAGAGAGACTGAAGCTGTGGCGAGACAGTGCTACCTTACCAAAACCGTTCGTCCCACCCGCTGAAGATCTCCCAACTGGACATGAGTTACCTTGGGTAATCTGGAAGTCTTTAAACAGACTCCGGACCCAGGTAGGCCGAAGCAAGGATAACCTGTTCAGGTGGAGATTCATAGACGACTCCGCCTTGGAGTGTAAATGTGGTGCTGTCCCACAAACGATGGGACACTTAATATCGTGTCCTGCGTGTCCTGTCAGCTGCACGTTACAGGAACTGATGGACGGTGATGAAGGCGCCAAACAAGTAGCCGAATTCTGGGCCGAGTACATTTAGATTGCTATCGACACGGTAAGAAGAAGAAGAAGTGACAGGAAGCTATTGAACACGTCCGCGTACCCCTTTAGAGGGTACAGGCGTGATGTTATGATGTGTAGTTGCATAAACAATGTATAGATATGCGATAGCAGCAATCGCGGTTGATTTGCTGGCATTTATTGAAGAGTTCCGTTGTCTGTCTCCGAAACTCATCATCAGATCTATACGTTTAAACCATTTTGGAATAAACCTCTTTCGAACAAAGAAAGAATTATGCTAATCCGTCCGTCCGTATATGAAGGAGTTATGCTCGAACATACAACCTCCTCCTTTTTAGAAGTCGGTTAAAAATATACTCGTTCGCCATCTTGAATAAAAAAATGGATGTCATAGTTATTCGTAATCACCATCCCAAAATCGACTATAGTATCGAATATCTAAAAAAAATTGTTTCTGTCATTTTTATTTGATTATAATTTATTAACATAAATATTTATACAATCTTTATCCGTCATCTACATCCATTAAGGTGAATGCTCCAACCAGCCCGCGAAATTCAAATTTTCTTACGTTTTTTGCAATTTGCAGGCCAGTGCTAGGTTGTATGTTGATTAAAATATTATTCGCGGTTGTAAGACATATATAGGTACAGAATTATAATCATGAAAATCATCAATAAAACGCTCTAAGTTCATAAAGCTGTTAGAATTACTTTTTCTGTTTTTTTTTTTTTGTTCTTACACCTTTATGAAGTTGGAGGGTTGTATTGGTGATTTTGATTATTATAATTCTGTAACTACATACGTCTTACAGCCGCAAATAATATTTTAATCAACATACAACCTAGCACTGGCCTGCAAATTGCAAAAAACGCAAGAAATTTTGAATTTCGCGGGCTGACACTGCTGGAGCTGGCTGCTGGCGGGCTGGTTGGAGCATTCCCCTTAAACAAAAAATTACAACTAAGTATTTATTTCTAAAACAAATTCCGAAAATCGTACTTAATTTTATTTCGGTTCGAAAAAGTATCAACATCGTATTGCGGAGTACTCAAAACGGAACTCACTTTTTAACGTAATTATTTTTTGCGAAATAGCGACATAGCCGTGCTTTCACGGGCGCGTCTGAGCGCAGAATGACCGACCGGCAAGTGTTCGCGGGTAGAAAATGTATGGAGAAATTTGAGAGCGTTTCTTATTTTTCTCATAAATGAAATGTTATTTATTTATCTACAAAATATTTAGCTTATCTTAATAGAATTATATATAGGCAACAATATCTTCTTATTTTTAAGTTATAATATGCATTGGATTTAGCTATATTGGGTTCTATTCAGACCCCTTTATATTAAATTTTTTGCGATTATTGAGATGGTGAAAACGTATTTGTGTGAAAATTTTGTATGGGGCTGTTTAATTGCTTTGGGCCCAGTCTGGAGATGAATATATTATCTTTAATTTGAAACCAAGATATCCTCGCAGTTGTGACTCCAGTTTGTTAAAATGGTACCTGAAAAACACTGTTATTCGTGGAAAAATGTGATAGCGTCCTTAATTAATTCTCGTTTCCTTACCTACGTGTTTATATGAGCATAGTACCTAGGTGGCAGTATACATTCGTTGTTAGGTATATGACTTACCGTGAGTAGGTTATATGTTGAGTAAGGTCGCACTCACCATCACCGTTGGTATTTGTGTGTTATGTCCATTATTTCTCTCTCTGTATACTTCTGTAATACATAAAGTATCAAACACCACCATCGATGGTGTCGTCATAAAAAACCGGTCATATGATTCTGTACCTTATTACCGTTGAGTTTCTTGCCGGTTCTTCTCCATAGGAAACGACCAATTGGAACCGTGCACCTAGCTTCTGACCTTTCATAAGTGCCCATGTAGGCTTATGTGAAATAAAATATTTTGATTTTGATTTATTGGGCATGCGAGGAGTTTCAGTCATTTTTGTCTAGTAGACCCAACGGCTAAGGCGCGGGCTGACGAGGGAAGGCCATGCTCGATATCCCTAATGCACCAAATCAACGTAAACCTCTGCGTTTTTTTCATGTGCATCTGGATTGAGGGCCTTTTTTTTGTACCCTTACGGAACGAAATAAGACTTATAGGGAAATTTGTTAAAAATAGTAAAAACTTAATGCAAAGGGCCATGAATTTCTTAAACGTGAATTAAAACTGTTATGATTAAATAACTTTCCCTCAATCCAGACGCGTGCATAAAGTGGCATAGCCTAAATCTCAATAAGTACTAGCTCTGGGTTAATAGTTTTTATTTAAGACTTTAGTTAAGAATTTCTTAAATATTTAAAGAAATTCCCAAATCTGTAGAATATGACATTACAGATTTATGGCGGTTTAACTAGGGCCCTCACTTCATAATTGTCTGAACTGAGGGATCTGCAAAACATGAATTTATCTGAAGAAATACATAAATACGACTTTAACATATTTTACTTAGATATCTATGTGAATTAGTTAAAAAGAAATAATGACAGAAAAGTTAATTGTTAAGAAGTAAATGAAAGTCGAATTTGACTAAAACATCTAAACTGAGAGCCCAATATTTTCGGCTGTATTGACTAGGCTCTACCTCATAGATTAACGCAAATTAGAATAAGATTTTTAACAATTTCTTAACTAAATTGTTACATATCGTCCGTTCTTCTAAATTTGATACTTTAAGAGAAAATTGATTTTCGACTTTTTCTAGGAAAAAATTTTGTAGGGTAGATACGATTCTGTTACTTTTATGGACTGTTCGTATGTACCCTTGTAAAAGCTATTTTTAAGCGAATAAATAGGTAAATATTTGTTGCTTGAACTGTCGGAAGCGATTGTGTTTTGTGTGGTGCAATAATTAAATAGTGCAGTAAATATTAATAATATCAGTTTTTCCGTTTTGTGATATCGAAGTAAGTACCTAGATCACTTTAATATTGCCTATTTCATTTGAAGTATAACATGTCATGTATACTTCAAATGAAATAATATATTATTATATTTTTAAATTTAAATAATTATTGACAGTAAAATGAAAAAAAATCGAAAAACCAAATGTTGGTGTAAAATAATTTTATCAACGGGATAAACAACAAATAGCCGTTAGAGTTATTTAATGTAGGTATATTCGATTGGTGTAATGTGTAACGATGAAAAAGCAAAAAATAATAATAACGACTGGGTTAAATTCTATAGAAGGTATTTTTTAAACATCAATGGTGATTATATAAGAAAGAAATTGATGATTTTCCTGCGACAAAATGTAAACTATACTTTAGCCATTGTAAAATTTTATATTTTTATTACTTTACAGAAAGCGAAGCTATGGATAAGAGAGGAAAAAAACCCGAAGTAGATAGGAAAACACAATATGATTTATTTAAAAAATATGCTAAAGAATTATAAAAATCAATTGTTAAATTTAATGACCCCATCTTCACACTTATGGCCGAAGAACTAGGTGACAAAATGACACCAATAGCTTTGTATATGTCATTTATTAATAATATTGCAAAGATTCAGCAGCTTATAATGTCGAAGAAAAACGATCAAACACCAGACCATGTATCGGCAAATTGTACTTCTACTATATCAGAAGATATTATAAATGCAAGTCGCAGCTCAGTAACTTCGACCGCAACTATTACTGTTTCTAACGATGAAAAGATTAAATCAAGTGGTCAGGGTAAAATATTTTCATTTGACCTAGATTTATATTATCTTAAAAAATTACACCTTTAATTGCGTACAAAAAAAGCCAAGACGGTGCACTTCGGGCATATAAAACTTTACCAAAGTATAAATGGTCTGACATGATTAAAAAGAAAATATGGCAAAATACAAAATTGCGTTGTACGTGGGTTTTGAAAAAAAGTAAAATTCAGAATGACTAGGTATATTAAAATAAAAAGTCATTGAATAGAATAAATAGAATGGAATAGAATTTTATTTTGCAAATATGGGTAATACATAATAGTTCTTAAGATTACATTTAGCTCAGCTACATTTTACCAATCGGCATGCAAACATTTGAAATTATTTATATCACTATTATTACACTTATTTAGATCAATTTATAAATTACTAATATAAAATTTTAAAGCATCAACTTAATTAAAAATATATGTTTGTATTAAAAGGAAAATATAAATTAGTATCATTAGATTATATATATCATGTCATTACTATTACAGATATCATACCATTATCATTACATCATTTAACATGTCATTATTATTACAAATATCATTATCAAAATGTCATACATCAAAATGTTAAAAATCAAAAATGTCATAAGTACATAAAAATTTCAAAAATCAAGATGTCACTAATTATGAAATATTTTTCTCCGATAGGAACTCAGTTACACTATAGTACGTTTTATCCACCAAAAATTTCCGTAATCTACTCTTAAATTGTGCTGTATTTAAAGCTTTCCAACTACTCGGTAATTTATTGTAAATAATTGGGGCCATGCAAGAAACGCTCTTACGCATTAAAGTGGTTCGACATGATACTTGACATAATTTGCTGTTGTCACGCCTATTCCTTGGGAATGCAACAGCCAGGCGCTCAAAGCGAGATGGATTTTGCTTGAAGAACATAGCTACTTCAAAAATGTAGATACAGGGAAGTGTCAAGATTTTATGTAGCTTAAAATAAGGCGCGCAACTGTCTGTCGATTTAAATTTTAACAATGATCGGAGACATCTTTTCTGGGCCTTAAAAGCTATATCTCGATCAGTTGAGTTCCCACAGAAAATGATACCGTATCGCAAGTGCGATTCAACTATTGCGTAGTAAGCCGCAAGAAGTGTTTTGACATCTACTATGGAGGATAATCTATATAACACATATGCGGATGAACTCAATTTTTTACACAAACTGTCTATATGTGTTTTCCAATTTAAGTTGCAATCTATTTGCAACCCTAAAAATTTGGTATCCTCAGCTTCTTCAATTTTGTCATTTTTGTAATGGATGTTGAGATTAGTTCCGCCAGGAATACGTTGTCAAAAGTGCATTATCTTTGTCTTACCTAAATTAATATTTAAATTATTTTCGTCTAGCCATTTAATTAGTGCGTCAAGAGAATTATTTATGTCATTTTCATAAATGTATCTGTACCTACTATTACATATTGTGGTCAGTGTTCTGCAAAGATTGAAAAAACAACTTAAAAAAAACTGAGAAAGTACAGACATTGTTGTGTAGCATACAGAACATACAAAAATTAATCAAACATAAAGTAGTAAGAAAATCAAAACTAACACCGTGCACAAGACATCAAACAGCTAAAAACTTAAAATTCAAACGAGCTATTTTGGCTCGACATGAAATGGCTTCAAAACTGATTAGTACTGAAGACCGTGAGAATGTTGAATCGCCAGTGTTGCCGTCCATTTCCGCTTTACGACAAATTAAATCAGAGGCTGAAATTGGAGAGTTGTTTGATGCAAATCCTTTGACATCATTAATAATTATGGCCAAAACTTCAGATTATGTAAACAGTATTTGTATTATTGGACAGATAAAGAAGTTGAATATTTTATCCGTTTGACTGTATGTATGTATTATAATAAATTTGACAAAGTTACCATTACAATTGAGGCAACGGGCTCTTTTTGCGAAACGATACACGTACCCGATGGCACCCGACTTACTAATATACTGTTTCTATACGTCGGACTCATAACTGCTAATGAAAAACTAAAATCTGTCCCTATTCTTCAAATGGTAACAGACTCGCACAGTGCAACATCAATCTCCAATTGGTTAAAAAAATGGGTAAATGGTTGTAACTAACGTGCCCCACGAGGCAATCACTGACGATTCCTCAGCTTTGCTATCCGCTATCACTCAGGCTTTTACGTCGCATAGTAGTACAAAGGGGGTAAGGGGTGTAAGGGGGAGCACATAACAACCGGACTCCCCAAACGTCAACCTCACCTGCGCGCGGTACACCCTGCCACTGACAGACGAGGCGCTGGCGACCGACCGATGGCGGTATAACCATCCCATAAGCCAACCTAAATCCTTCAGAACGATGACGGGCAGCAGCGTCGTCGCTGCGAAAGGTTTGGCTCTGCGGTCACCAACCCGCATGCCCAGCGTGGTGACTACGGGCATTAAACCTCCCACATGATTAAAGTGCCAAAACAACGGCCCCCAGTTCCCGGTGGTCCCGCTATTCCTGGTCAAGGTAGCGGTCACGGTAACGGCGGGACGGGGGGTGCGAAGAATCCCCGGGTTACGGCAGGCTACCAACGACGACTATATATGGCTACATATAATGGACGTTCGATGAGGCTGGACCATCACCTTGCCGAACTTGAGGTAGAGTTAGGCCGCATTAACTGGCATATACTGGGGTTATCTGAAGTCCGAAGACAGGGGGAGGACACGATAACCCTGGAGTCAGGCCACCTATTCTACTTCCGCGAAGGTGATCGCCTGTCCCAAGGCGGGGTCGGCTTTCTAGTCAACAAGGAACTCACTAGCAACGTTGTGGAAATCAGCAGTGTGTCGACACGGGTAGCGTACCTTGTACTGAAACTCACTGACAGGTACTACCTGAAAGTGATACAGGTATATGCGCCGACTTCGACATGCTCTGACGAGACAGCCGAGGCCATGTACGAGGATATTGCCAAGGCAATGCACAGTACGACAAAGGCCCACTACAACGTTGTTATGGGGGACTTCAATGCCAAAGTGGGATTACAAGAACGCGGTGAATCGAAAGTCGGACCGTTCGGTTTGGGGCGCAGGAATCACAGGGGGCAAATGCTGGTCAACTTTTTGGAGTCGCAGGGGCTCTTCTTAATGAATTCGTTTCTCGAAAAGAAACCCCAAAGGAAGTGGACCTGGCAAAGCCCCGATAACGTGACAAGGAACGAGATAGACTTCATCATGACGGATAGGAAGCATATATTTAGAGATGTCTCCGTGATTAGTAGGTTTAATACCGGAAGCGATCACAGACTTGTCCGAGGCACTTTAAATATCAATTTCAGAGCTGAGAGACTCCGCATGATGAGGCCTACACTCCGACCTACGCAGCTCCAAGCCGCTCTAGGATCCGAAAAGTTCCAACTGGAACTTCAAAATCGATTCACCCTGTTGGAAACCATAGGTAATATTGACGAGAAAGCTGACGAGGTGGTCAAAGCACTACGCGACGTGTCCCGCAGACTTTTCCCGTCACGGCGAAAAAGTAAGGTGTCCAAACTTTCCTCGGAAACTCTCGGACTTATGAGGGAAAGGCGAGAGTTGCCATCTATGCAGCCGTCTTCGTCAGATAAGAGGGCCTTAAACCTAAAAATTAGGAAGCTGATGCGACGCGACCTTCGGTGCTCCAACACCCGCGACATTAAAGACGCGATTGAGCAAAACCGAGGGTCGAAAGTGTTTGCTCAGCAATTAGGGA
Source organism: Mesoligia furuncula (assembly GCA_916614155.1). Taxonomy (NCBI): domain Eukaryota; kingdom Metazoa; phylum Arthropoda; class Insecta; order Lepidoptera; family Noctuidae; genus Mesoligia; species Mesoligia furuncula. The sequence goes on along the minus strand of OU744803.1, from coordinate 11,250,666 downwards.
GGTCCCATCTGACGAAATTAAAAACTGCGGATGGCAGAATCGTGACTTCGAAGTCCGAGATTCTCGAGGAAGTCGAGGATTTTTATGGACACCTGTACTCAACACGGACGAGGAAACCAGCGGGGCATAGTGCAGACGACCATCGAGCCGAATTAACACGCCACTACACGGAGGATATCCCGGATATCGACCAATGCGAGATTAGGGCGGCTCTCGAGCAGCTAAAGAACAACAAGGCACCTGGGGATGACGGAATAACGACAGAGCTCCTTAAAGCAGGCGGGGCTCCAGTCCTGAAAGAGCTAGCGAGTCTCTTTAATTCCGTCATCCAAGAGGGTACAACGCCCAAGGCGTGGAGCAGTGGTGCGGTGGTTCTGTTCTTCAAAAAAGGTGATAAATCCTTGCTGAAGAACTATAGACCCATCTCACTTCTGAGCCACGTATACAAGCTGTTCTCGAGGGTCGTCACGAACCGTCTCGCTAGGAGACTTGACGAGTTCCAGCCGCCAGAACAAGCCGGTTTTCGAAAAGGCTTCAGTACCGTAGACCACATTCATACTGTTCGACAAATTGTACAGAAGACCGAGGAGTACAATCAGCCGCTGTGTATGGCATTTGTGGACTACGAGAAAGCCTTCGACTCCATCGAAATATGGGCAGTTCTGGCCTCTCTGCAACGATGTCGAATTGACTGGCGCTACATCGAGGTGTTGAGATGTTTGTATGACGCTGCAACGATGACTGTCCAGATCCAGGATCAAAAAACCAGACCCATCCAACTGCTCAGGGGGGTGAGACAGGGGGATGTAATATCCCCTAAATTGTTCACCAACGCTTTGGAAGACGTCTTCAAGACGCTGGACTGGACTGGACAGGGTATTAACGTGAACGGCGAGTATATCTCACATCTTCGGTTTGCCGATGACATCGTCATAATGGCAGAGTCGCTGGAACAGCTAGACCAAATGTTGCACAGCCTAAATGGAGCCTCCCGGCGGGTTGGCCTCGGCATGAATTTGGACAAGACAAAAGTCATGTACAATTCGCACGTCTTGCCGAGTCCAATCCACATCGAAGGGTCGCTTCTCGAAGTTGTGAAGGATTACGTCTACTTAGGGCAAGTCATCCAGCTCGGTAGATACAACTTTGAGAAAGAGGCCGACAGAAGGATCCAGTTGGGTTTGTCAGCAGCATTTGGAAAACTCCGTCGTCTTCTCGTCGCCTATCCCGCAGTGTTTGAAGACTAAGGTTTTCAACCAGTGCGTCCTGCCCGTCATGACATACGGTGCTGAAACGTGGACACTGACGGTCGGGCTGGTACACAAATTCAAGGTCGCTCAGCGAGCTATGAAGCGAGCTATGCTCGGAGTCTCTTTAAAGGATAAAATTAGGAATGAAATTATCCGGAAAAGAACCGGAGTTACCGACATAGCTTGCAGAGTAAGCAAACTGAAGTGGCAGTGGGCTGGCCATGTCTGTCGAAGGACCGATGGCCGGTGGAGCAGACGAGTCCTGGAGTGGAGACCGCGTATCGGCAAGCGTAGTGTGGGACGCCCCCCAGCTAGATGGACGGACGACCTAAAGAAGGTGGCTGGGGTAGACTGGATGCGGAAGGCGGAGGACAGGGTGCTGTGGCGCAGTCTGGGAGAGGCCTATGTCCAGCAGTGGACTGCGATAGGCTGAGTTGAGTAGTACAAAAGACTATATTTACCACCTATTTGCCGTTTTGGAGAGGAAAACAGGAACTTTACCTCTACTTTCATTAGGCTTGACACTAGCCACTTAAAACCACTTTTATTTAGACAATGACATGAATATTTACTTTGTAAAGTATTTTTTTATTTTTTATTTTTCATTTAATTATTGTGAATGTGAGGACTATGTGGGTCATTTTTTTTTCTGTTTTCCTTCTTAGGTTTAATCATGATCTGGCAGTTTGAGTAATTTACGCGGCCTACCCAAATGTCCTTTCTTTGGTATTGTTCGTCGAATCGTTGAGCTCCTCAATTTCTGAGTTGAGCTGCACGATTTTTGACAAATGCGTGCACTGATTGGACAGGTCCGCTCAATCTGTGTGGTTCTTTCCTCAAAAGACCATTTCAGACATCAATCTACATGGTCTTCACACGATCTGACCAAGATTTTGTCTGGACTTTAAAAGAGACTGTGACCTCTGAGTTTGTTTCGGCCTTTCTTCTCAGAGTAGTCAGATAGGAAACGCCGACCACATCTAGTTCAAAAAATATGATGACGTGTAAAGTGTTTGTAAAAACCTACTTGCAGAAAATAAATCATTTATCATTCATTTATCATTTATAAAAAAACGCTACATAATTTAGCGTGTTTTAAGTATGGCATAGAAAATCGTATAAAATATTTTTATATACGATGTATATGATTACGAAATGCGAAGAGTATGATGACGTCGCTGATACTGCAATACTGCGTAACTAACAACAGAGAAAACCGCGTAACTTCGATGTGGCAAATTTTACAGGAGAACGAAAAAACTAAATAACTTCTGCTGTACTTATCAAATACGTGTCTGAACTTTCAACTATTTAGAAATGTGTATTAGTTAACTTATATCTTAATATTTAATTCATTCCGATCAATATTTAGCTAGAAAATACACTTACGCTGTTTTTCATTTTATATTTCATTTGTTATTTGAGCTTTATTGGCATTTACGCGGGATTGGAGGGAGAATAAACTGAATTAATATTATTATAAAGAAGTTATATTTACTCAAATAATCACATTCTTATCATTTTAACTTTGGTAGTAACTAGCTTAAACAGTCTCGTCATTAAAACGTTTTCAAAACAAGTTGGTAGTTACTAATTAGCATACCTAATTATATGATCTTACTACAAACATAACAAAACAAAAGGCTTACAAATCAAATTTAATAATTAAAGGTGGAAAATATAGTCAGTCAAAAAATAAATGAAATAGTCGTCTATGAAAACAAAATAATGAAATAATAGAAACATCAAAAAGTGGTTCATCCAAGGCAGGTACCACAGTCTTTACGAATTATACAATAAAATAAATTACTTATTTTTTTTATAAGGTAAGTTGTCATAAAACTTATGACAGTCACTAGGAATGACGTTTTCAGTTGCTGTTAGTGCAGATATTTGCTTTCTAATATTGGCACTCTAGATGAAAACAGCAATGGAACACTATGATATGAATTTCGTGGTCTTCGTGGCAATGGGGTTAAGTCATCTTTGAAATGTTTTTTATACAGAATAGACCCAACAGGATTATTATAATACTCGTAGATCCACCACACAATCATCGCCAGCAGTACGGCCAGGTCGTATGGAGTCATATACTTGATATTCTTTAATCCCATAGTCCTTGAAAAAAGTATGATCCGGTTGAATGACTCTGTATGGAGAGGGTTTTTTTCTTGCATCGTACTGCGATGGCAAAAATACGATAATAAAATATAATAATTTCTACGTTTTTTAACTTTCAACGAGAGAATGGACAGAGTCCACCTCCATCTGTGTGTGTGAGGTATTTTTGTGTTATTGTAATATTTTTATCCATAGCTAGTCTAAGTAGCGCATTAGAAACGATACTGTTTCTATTTTGCGATGTGCAACCATCTGTCCATATTACTACATCTTTTGCAGCTTCATCTAACAGATTTGTTACGTAATCCACAAAAAAAGAAGCATAGATGTTAGCTTTTAAGTCACAAATGGTTTCATCAAACCAATAGCATGTGACATCGTCTGTTCCAAGGTCGTAGACAGTGAAATTATGCACTGCTAACTTGGTTTTGAAATAGAGAGCACTAGCCGTCAAATAAGGACATAGTTTTACAGCTTGTAAATCAGCAGTCAAAGTGTGAATGATTCCATTTTTTGCAGCTTGTTTATCCATGTTCTTTTCCTCTCGAGCCATGTTCTTGAGTTCAATATGACGCTGATAATCTTCTTCTAAGACGTTGCCTACTTTATAAGCACAGCAAAGATCACAAGCGTCTTTTTTAGGTTGGAACAAACCTATGTTTTCTTCTGCTAAAACGTCACATAAAAGCTTCCTTGAAGCAACCGGTTTGGATGATGAGGATGCAAATTCCACGTATAAATTGTAAAGCTGTGATTTGGACTGAATTAGAGGTTCCAAATATTGCTTTGTACTCAATTTGCGACAATAATGCGATGGTAATTTAGGCAAGACTGATAGATAGCTTTTAATGGAATCTCGCTTACTCTCAGTGGCTACTAATGAAGACGTGCTCACATTTGTATGGTTTTCTTTATTACCTCCATCACCAAGCCAATAGCGAACGGTCCATTCCTATAGACCAAGTGTATTTATAAATATTATCAAGCAGACTCTTTCTTTTTTGCCTTCTATTTGAAAATAATACGCTTTGGAACTTGAACGTCTAGATTCAGTACCTTTGGTTTTCCTCTGAGTCTCAGTTTTATCCACCATAGAAGACACAAAAAATTACCAACTGCTGACGTCGGCATCTCTCCATACTACAGCCTCATCAACACCTGACTCTTCTTCCATGATCGTCTAAAAGAAAAGTAATAGATATTGAGAAACACTCGAAAGCTACCCACAAATTGTAATTATATTTAAATACCAGGCGCTATTGGTATGCTCTAGAATTAAAAATACTTTGAGTTAAAGTATTTTCTAATTACGTTAAATACCTATTCATTTTTCAAAACAAAATAAAAAAATACGCGTAACTAGCTAAAACATAAAGTACTTAAAACATAAAAATTCAAAACCCCGGAACTACCATCACAACAATTAGTGCAAATTTTACTTGTAAAATAAGTGAATTTACAGATTCTAATAAGTAACCAAATTGATTGAAAAACAAGCAATATAACAATATTAAAAACTTACCGATCAACTTCGTATTACTATAAAAAAACTTTTATTTTCCGGAGCACAACACAAAAACAATACGTCTTCTTGTTATGATCGCGAGAATACGCGGTATTGGTCAAATTATTTTGACAGGTTCGCTCACGCGGTTTTAACCCTTGAGATTGGACGCTTAGTGAATGAGCGATACGCCGAACTGTGAATGTGGTCCGTAGCCAATCGGCATTGTTAGCTCATTGCCGGAAAATCTAAAATTTGATACTTTTGTACTTCCGCGGTATCATCCACTGTTAGTTACGCGGTATTGCAGTATCAACGACGATGAAGCAAAACAGATAATTGAAGATATTGTGAAAGTATGTTTAGGACAATACAACGATGGCGATATATCTGAAAAAGCTAAGGTTGTTGAAGCTAAAACACACCTTGATTCATTTACCGATGTGATTGATACAACTATTAAAGCAGCAGATGATATTAAAACAGACATTTTTGAAGACGAAAATGTGAAAGAAGAATTGAATACAATCGAAAGCATTGAATTTATGACGTGGTTTGACCACTTAGTCGATGCTAATAAAAAAAAGCATAATAGAGAGAAACGCAAATTCATATTATTATCCGCCTTTTTTATCTACACTAAAGAGGATATTGTATAAACTGCCGCTATGGTCAAATTTATTGTGTCCCTTTTTCAATTCACAAAATAAAGCTTCATCCTCATCAGCGGTAGAAAGTTACTTTAAAACTTTAAAGAATCTTATATTTAAAACAAAGATTTCAAGTGTGTCTTGAAATTAGTGTGTGTCTTGTTGGAATTATTGATTTACAATCTGTGTTAAAACTTCGCGCCTTTTTATATACTATGGAAAACTCTCTACCCCGTCAGGGTATATATACCGCATTATATTGTAGTCTTTGGTATATATGTTCTGTGCTCTCTACTCTGTGAACGTCATCGAGTTGTACACGCTTAATAAAAAGCAAACTCGCTATCATTTCTTTCATTGCACCATTAAGTTTATCAGGTTATGGGCCCAGAAGCCCTTTTAAAAGTGGACACAGTATAAAACAGTGTATTCTGTGTATTAACTGAAAATATTACACGTTGGCATAACATAACCTCAAAGTGTGCGCCGATTTACAGACTGTGACATATCATTCAGTTCGTCAAATTATCGTTTAAAAATGTCGTCAAGCAATCCTCTCGTCATGATCGACAAGTTAACTGGCCGGGAAAACTATTCTACTTGGAGATTTGCAGTAAAAACATATCTCCAACACGAAGAACTGTGGGACTGTGTTGAACCCGAGCCCAACGTAACCGTCGACATCAAACGTGACATCAAAGCAAAATCTAAAATTATTTTGGTTGTGGACCCTGTAAACTATGTGCATATACAAGATGCAACATCTGCAAGGGAGGTGTGGAACTGCTTGGCAAACGCTTTTGACGACTCTGGGCTTACACGCCGTGTGGGTTTGCTCCGAGACCTATGTACGACAAATCTCGCTGGATGTTCAAATGTAGAAGAATATGTGAGTAAAATCATGACCACAGCTCACAAACTCTGCAACATCGGCTTTAAAGTAGATGACGAGTGGCTCGGAACTCTGCTACTCTCCGGTCTACCAGAAACATACAAGCCTATGATCATGGCAATTGAAAGTTCAGGCATGAAAATAAGTGCAGACTCCGTTAAGTCAAAAATTCTACAAGATGTCAAAATGTGTGAAAGTGACACAACTGCATTTGCAACAAGTCATAGTAAAGGCAATGTAGATTGCTCTTGTCAATGTGTTGTAAACACGTGGTTTACACCGCATAGAGACCAATCTTGTTCCGTGGAACGGGTCATTGAAACTAGCGCCCTCTGATGTTCATAGTTAGAACTACACCATTGTCCTTTTTTTTTAACCGGTATGAATAGATAGCTAGGTATTTATTTATAGGTATTCATTTCAAGGATTGATAAATAAAATACAATGTTATTTGGTTAATCATGTTTTTATTTATTATTTATTTGATCGCCATAGTAGGCGAACACACATTTTACTTAACATCTAGGTAAATAAATCACAATACAATACACGAAAGTCATGGATAGGAAATTAAAACTAAAAGCAAAAGATAAAACAAAACAGTAAGGGTACGAAATCTTTACATAGTATAAAAAAAACATAGTATCTTTACATAGTATCTTTTAAACTACGCAACAGATTTTAATTTAGTTTAGTCAGCAATAGATATTGATTCAAGAGGAAGGTTGATATGTATAATACATGCATAGGATAGTAGAGAAAAGCCGAGAAATTCAAAGTAATGATGTGATGTCGTAACAAACATATTTTTATGCGCTTACATTGCAAACGCTGGCTAAGATAGATTAAATTAATGTTCTACGGAATTGTATATCTTATAAAGATCGATAAAAAAGTCAGCGATGCAGGTATATGTTTATCTCCTAAGGATAACCCACTTTTATCTTCCCCATTTTTATCTTTTACACATTACAAAAAAAAATGGATTATTTACCAAGCTATTTTAAACAATACAGTATTATTTCTTATCCAATTAAATACATTAGATACGTTGTGCATTTCATTTAAACATAAAGTTAAAAAGCAGACAGCTGAAACAAAGGCTAACAAAAAAAATTGTTGTCAAAATTGTGAAAATGACTACTGTGAGACTTTGTGCTCCTTCGTACTCAAAGACCCAAGAATAATGGCCTAGTACCTCTACAGTACTTAAAAAAAAAAACTGGTCAAGAGCCAGTCGGACTCTTGTACCGAGGGTTCCGTACCATCATGTTTTTAATTTTTCATCGGCGAGGCCTATATTCGTCAGCGAATTTTCACTGCAGTGTAGAATATTGCAGTTTTATGTCAGAGCCATCGCTTGACCGATAGTTGAACTAATGTACTTAACTTTTGTTGATGATTTCTGAAAACTGTGCTATTTAGAGACTTCGTTTTATTTTTCCTGTAATCTATAAATAAACTTCTATCACATAGAATAATTCAAAATTATTCTCTTTGCAAATTTCGGAAATAAGTGGGGGGGGGGGGGCGGTATTTTTTTTTACATATTTCATTAAAAGTCGGAAACTATGCGGCCTAAAAAAAAAGACAATATGTTTGATAATGTGCTGCGCTCTTTCATATGATACCCCACATGTCCTAGTAGTCCTACATCGAATTTTTCAGACCCCCACAACACACAGTCCCTGTTGCAAAAAATATACATATATTTTTATTTATTTCCTTTTTTTTTAAACATTTTGGTACGGAACCCTAAAAATGCTTGTGTCTGCAAAATTGATTTCACTAGCGAAGATGAAATTGAATATATAAGATACTAGCTTCTGCCCGTAACTTCGTGTAAAATTTCACCGGGGGGGTGACCATTCACCTTCTTACAGGTGGAATTTCGAAAAACCCTTTCTTAGTGGATACCTCCTCTTCACAAAGAACACACCCTCCAAATTTCATGTCTCTAAGACCAGCGGTTTAGGCTGTGCGTTGATATATCAGTCAGTTAGGACTTTGGATTTTTATATAGATAGGTACCCCCAGTAAAAATGTATTAAAACTATTCAATGTCTAAGAAATTTAATCATATTCTAAAAGAAAACTTAGATGCTCATTATCACGATGCCCAGTTCGGGTTCAAAGCAGGAGTCTCAACAGAGAGCGCCATTCTAAGTCTGAAGCGGACAGTCATGTACTACACAGCGAGGAGAACGCCGGTATACGCGTGTTATTTATTACGGTACTTTACAATAATTATAATTCATAAATCCAATCACAGTATTTATTAAATAATCTATAACTGTTTTTTATGTGTAGTAAATTTTATAAAATCGAAATTGATTAGGCGATTATCACACTGCCACGCACCACGCTGCATGTTGCGTGACTGCGTGTTTTAACGTTACTTGTAAGTATCTCCGTTTGTATAGAAAACACGCACAGTCCAACACACTGAAAACGCAACCACGCGCGTTCATGCGGATCACGCGCATACACGCGGAGAAACATGCACCCCCGCGCGTAGGTGCGGGGCGAGACGCAAGGTATGGCACACCGAATCCCGCAGTGCCGCGCGTGATTTTGAATGGGCGTGACGTGTGTGACAGAGAACGGCGAATAAATGAGAGCCGCCGTGCGTGAATCTACAAAACGCACCTACGCGCGTGAGTGCGCAAAAAACCCGCACGATGATGCAGATCTGCACTCCCGCAGGAACGCGCGTAGGTGCGTCGACACGCAATATGCAGCATGATGCGGGGCAGTGTGAAGATCGCCTTAAGGTCAATATAGACATTTTCATAATATCCTTTAAATAATTATTATTAGCATCCAATTTTACTTTTAGAATATGATTAATTATATCTTGGAAATTGGATACAAGTTTTATTAAGTTTATACTGGGAGTACAAAGCCATCGTCGACCTGCATACTCCCTATATTTATATATTCAATTTCATCTATTCTCGTGAAATCATTTTTGCAGACAGAGCAATTTTAAAAAATTTATGTTTTTGACTTTTTCAGAAAATATCCGCTTACGTACTGTAGAGGTGCCAGTATTCTTGGGTATTTTTTTTTATTTTCTAAATTAACAAAATTAATTTCTAAAATATTTTCAAGATCAACTGTACAGGTCGGCGTAGCTTCATTATTTTCGTTGAGTACGAAGAAGCATAAAGCATCACAATAGTAATTTTTACAATTTTTTCCTTGGGTGTGGACACTGTTTAAGTTGTTGATTAGCAAAGTGGCAAAAGCAGACTCAAATTGTTCGCATGTCGGGTTAACGTTGCGGCATCCGTGGCTTCTAATCGCCCCAAAGAAGTTCTCTAGGGGATCTTGATTAAGGTGCCGTATCCAGACTGACGTTACTCCGTATTCATCACGTAATTTTTTAAGTAGATCTAGAATTCCCTCCACTGTCCACACCCAATTTTTTAAGGTAGGAACAGTTCGACCCTGCCAGCAGAAGTCACAAACTCCATTGAGTTAAAAATCCTTTTTGCTTCTACCCATGTCTTTTTATGGGCAGATGTTGGCGTAGCTGGGCCAAGTAGTGGCTTAGCATTTTTATTGTTGTTATTTCTTCTTCCTTCCATTGACAGAATCGAAGACGTTGTCCATAAATAAAAGTAGATCTGCGGTTTCTTTGCATTCTGCGGGTAAAATACCTTTATCTGAAAAAAGAAAAGAAAAAATGTAATTCATTCACCATCATCATCATTTCAGCCGAAAGACGTCCACTGCTGGACATAGGCCTCCCTCAAGCCCCTCCACTTCGACCGGTTTTGTGCTTCTCGCGTCCAACGGGTTCCTGCGGCCTTCACAAGGTCGTATGTCCACCTTGTGGGAGGCCTTCCAACGCTACGTGTTCCGGTACGCGGTTGCTACTCCAGAACCTTTCGGCCCCATCGGCCATCTGCTCTGCGAGCAATGTGCCCTGCCCACTGCCACTTAAGTCACCTTGTTCACCTTTGAGCCGGTTACAAATAAAAGCACAGCGATAGTAGAGCGATAACAGAGCGATAACAGAGCGATAGCATAACAACAGCAGAGCGATAGCAGAGCGCTAGAATAGAATATTTTTGTACCCAAACTAGGGTTTCCTGAGAAAGCAGGGAACGGCCACACACTAACGGCTGTAAAAATACTGTAAATAAAACTTTATAGTGCAGCAAGTCGGAAGAAATAAAAAAAATAAATGAACATTTCAAAAGATTAAAATGCTAAAATATAAATTACCTGCTAGGTATCCCATATTGGATGCCACAGTGCGACTAAATATCTGCGATGCCAATTTTACCTTCATTTTATTTAGTTTATCAGGGTTTACGTGGTATTCTGTTAGCTTTGGAATCAGTCTTATGCCTTTATAGCCAGGGTTTTCTTTGAGAAGCTGCAATAAATGAGACCATTTGGCAGTTTTGATCACACCATCTTTTTTAAAAGTTAAGTTTTTGGTAATTAAATTGTTCCTCATGCCCTTGAGAAGGTCTGGGGGGTCATAAAGGGGAATTATTTCTTTATCATTTATTAATATAGCGTTTCCTTTTGGAGTTTCCCCTCTTCGTAAGTAGACCCCCCTGGTCTCATTTATTAACAAACGTATCGCCTGAAGGTTGTTTGTCCCTTGGTCACAGACTGATGCTACCATTGATAACCCTGCTTGTTGCAACTCAGTAATTACATTTTTTATCTGTTTAGCCAACTCTGGCCCTTTAGTGGCACTTGCTGAGAAGGTGTAAAAAATGGCTTGTTTAAAGTTTTTAATTAGACCACGCACCATGAAGACTTGGGCGTGGTCAGCAAATTCTGGTTGCCTTTGCTGGCCATTATCTACTACGCCTGTAATTTTATCCTTTTTTTCATTATATGTTATTTGTGCTTTTAATGATACTTCGTCAAATAGTAATATACACAATCTTTCTGAAATTTTAACTTTTTCAGCCTTCTTTTTTAGTTGAGAAAATATATTTTTATTTAGCCCAGATCGAAGATTGCATTTTTGTATAAGTTTGGCGAGTGTCTGATTTGCGGGCAATATAAATATTTTTCTTAAAAATCTATATGCCTTTGGACTCTGTTTAAAACCTGATAATGCTGCAATTTTTTCTTGCAGCGTGAATCGTCGTCCTTTATCCTTTTTTTTTGTCTTCTCGCCACTGTATTCGCATTAATAGTTTTGCAGTGCTTGAGCAATTCTGCAGCACATCTAGTACTGCAGGATTGGCAACAATTTTTTTGCTGCCTTTATTTCAGCTGTCTGCCTTTTAACTTTATTTTTTAATTTATTTGTTCTTCTTTTGGCAGCCATTATTTTGAGCTGCAGATCTCTTTCTGCCCTGGAGAGCTTATTCGTCCTGGCTGATATTTTCCTGACTGTAAAGTATAAAATGATTTTGTATGAGTGCTAAAGTAAATCTGTTTTAGATAAGTTATCAAGTTGTTTGTAGTTAGTGTGTAAAAGGTAATCTCCAGAAATACTGATGCCATTAAAACATAACTTGTAAAAAAACTTATTTTCTGTATACACAAAATTTACCTAAATTTTGTTCAGTAGTTTGAGAAGTAGAAGGTCACATATCACTTGCTCACATATCACTGTTTCCGGATCTGATATATTAATAAATCATTATCACTCAAAGCTGGCCAAGTGTGTGTAAGTCATGCAATAACACTAGGTTATAACAATTTGTAGTTTATAGTATCTATATCACATCACGTAATGTTCCCACTCCTAGCACATAGGCCTCTTCTTTGTGAGAGGGAGCAATCATGCGAACCCAGTGCGGGTTGGTGGATGTTGTGTCTTTGAAACGTAAATGTCTTGTTGTAAGTCGTACTACATGACAAAAAGTATGGAATGGAATAACTATCAAAAATTTATTTGCAGGATACGGATTTTTAACTTGTATAAAAGTTTAGTTGAATTCGCCCTAAGTGATAGTGCCAGCTGAAACCCTAAAAATACTAATATGATGAAACCCTAAAAATATAGACACAAAGCCAAAATAATTATTATATTTAATGCTAAATAGTAGCTACTTACCAATATTTTCTTTTTGAATTGTGTTTTCAACGACGCTTGTAAGCGTGTACTTTAACTGATGAGGTGATTCAGGAGCTAAAATGAAAGAAAGTTCAATTTCTAATCAGTAGGATTATTACATTAATTCAAATATTTAATTGCAAACCTGCCAAGTGCAAGTCTAAGGGTTCCATTCCACCAAAACTTTTACACATTACCTTAATTTTATTTGGTATGTTAGGTATGTTAAAGGACACAATATATTCTGATGGAACCCTATAAAGTAATATAAAAAAATCATACTAAACCTTTAGAAGTTGATGGAATTAGCTGACGCACAACGTTACACAGAAAGATCCGAAAAATATCGCTAAATACAATACCAACGCAAGCGTCAGACATTAGCTTAACAGACATTTGTATTGGGGATACAAATTTATTGATAGTAAAACCACCAAAGGAATTCTACCACCACCCCAATGAATCTTTGCAAAATATTTGTATAAATTATTGCATTAAATATTAAAAGTGATAATTATTGATCGAAAAATAATGAAATGTCATACTGTGCGTTAAATGTAATTAAAACCCTTGACTGAATGATACATAATTTAAAATATTTTTTGGAAACACTAGAACAGAAGCCAATTAAAATATACTATTTTAGTAGTAATGAGCTACAGATGTATCAAAGTTGCGATTATGTTTAGAGCCATCTATTCGAATTAATAGTGAACATTGCTTCAGAATGCCATCTCATGTTCAGAGTTGGTATATCCGAGCAATTATAATCCGACAAAATTAAAAAACACATTCAAACTTATTTTGTACAGAGACAACATAATACTTCGTGATTTTGTATCATTGTACTCACTGCTGTCCCCAGTTTTTTGTACTAAGATTGAGCACCCTGATTATATTGTAGTCTTTGCACGTGGTTGAGTGAATTACTTGTGAATTTTATGAATTTTACTGTTTTGAGTGGCTGAATTTGTTTGGTTTCTGTGTGTGTGTCTTGCTGCCTGCTGTGTGTAGTGTTGTAAGTGGTAATTTCCCCATTTCCCTCATTTAAAATGAGGGAAATGGAAGACGATGAACCCCCTGATGGGGGAGGTGCTAATCCACTGATTGAACCCATACAGTCTCGTAAACGTCAGTCTGATGAACCGCTTAAATCGGATGCTAAAAAAAGTACCCCTCCATCAGATTCCTATCAGTCAGTATTCTCCAAACCCGGTTTCGAATCCGACTCTAAAATACTGTATAACTCAAGGGATAAGGGCCCTTTTATTGTGCACGTTACGCGGTCGGAACCCGATTTGTCTGCTAGGCAGTCGATAAGGTTATTAAAGTTTGCGCAACTCGTCCACCAAAATAAAATTCCGAACATAGTAGATGGTAGTATAAAAGCACTGGGAAGAAACAGGGTCTGTTTAGAATTCATTTCAGCGGCTGCTGCCAATGCTTTTAAAAGTCACGATTTTTTGGTCAACTACAAATTTGCTGCAGACATCCCTAAATTTCATGTGTCTCGAATGGGAGTGGTTCGTGATATTCCAACAGATTGGACCCTAGAGGAATTGGTAGAAGGAATCAGGACTCCCCAGAACTGCGGAGAAGTAATTAGGGCCCGTCGTTTGAACGTTAAATCCAAAAAAGAAGATGCTGTTACTTGGATCTCTTCAACTACTGTAGTTTTAACCTTTACTGGTCAAGTACTTCCTGAGAGAGTTTTTTGTTATGAAACGTCACTCCCTGTAAGTACATACCAACTGCCTACAATACAATGCAGAAATTGCTGCCGCTTTGGACACATCCGTACACAATGTCGCTCAAAGACTCGTTGCTTTAGGTGTGGCCAAGAACACTCTGGTGATAATTGCGCAGTCACTGATGATCTTTCTACTTGCATTTTGTGCCGAGGAGCTCACAAGGCGACTGATACCAAATGCCCGGAACATGCTCGCCAAAAATCAATTAAAATTGTTATGTCTCAGGACAACATTAGTTATTCTGAGGCCTCACTGAGATTTCCTTACTCGAAGCGCTTATATGCTGATATCACCTCCTCCCCATACTCTCCGTCACAGCAAATGCAGCTTTCCCAACAAACCACATACTCTCTACAATCTCCCCCACACTCCCCTGCTCAACCTCTCTCTCAATCCTACACAAAGACTGTCTTTCGTACTCCCGGTACAAGAACTCCGTTAGGTAAGTCCTATGATGTGCAAGCACATAGAGATATTACCAATACTCCTTCCTTCTCTCAGCCGAATGGTTGTGCCTTGCTTCCTCCCACTGAAGACCCCACTCCTTCGCTCACTCCAAACGATAACTTGATAGAGCTCCTTACCTGCTCCCTCATCAACATCATCAGTAAGTTTAGTGATAGTTTACCGAACAACGTCGTTACCCTACTACAACAATTTCTCCAAACCCTTATAATCAAAAATGCCCCCCTCAACTCTCCTCCAATGGAATTGTAGAAGTATCCGTAGGAAAAAGCATGAGCTTATTTATTTAACAAATCGTTATAAACCTCTCCTCTTAGCCGTCTCGGAGACTTGGTTGGTGCCGGGTTCCGTGTTTAGGTTTCCGGGATTTTCCTGCCTTCGGGACGACAGACCGGATGGCTGGGCAGGGTGTGCCCTGCTTGTTTCGAGATCCATCCCTTTCTCTCAAATTAATATTTCTTCTCACAGTGATGAAATCCATGTAGTAGCAGTGAAAGCCTTTAACATCTCTTTTCAAAATGTCTACAGTGATGCTGACTTTGCTAATGACATAGCAACCAGACGTTCGATAACTGGCTATGTATTCCTTAAAAACGGAGCCGCCGTTACTTGGTCATCTCAACGTTAACAAACAGCAGGGCTAGCATGGCCGGAGACATTTTATCCACGGGGAGAGGAGAAAATACTATTCCCCTCTGTCAATTTTGTCCACCCTCCGAGCATGGCGACATGAGTGGATAAACTATTCACGGTGGACAAACGAGCAGGGCTAGCATGGCCGGAGACATTTTATCCACGGGGAGAGGAGAAAATACTATTCCCCTCTGTCAATTTTGTCCACCCTCCGAGCATGGCGACATGGGTGGATAAACTATTCACGGTGGCAGTAAGCACGAGACATTTTTATAGTACAATTAATTATATTTTCTCCAAGAGATATACTTAAACCCACCATCTAAAGACGAGGACAAATTTCTCCCTTTGTTATATCGAAATATCTGTAATTTTTCTCTTCCACTAGTCGCCATGCTATAGACGGGGGGTGAGTATCCACGTCTAATGTCAAAAAGTGATATAATTCTCTTTCCCCCTGTTGCCGTGCTTTGGCAGGTGGATAAAATAATTTTATCCCTTGTCAGTGGAAATAACCGGTGGAGAAAAGTTTTATCCCCAGCCCATGCTAGCCCTGCTGTGGCCTTATCCACGACAGAGGCTGAATTCATGGCTGCCTGTGCAGCTACCAAAGAAGCTATGTGGCTAAGACAGTTACTCAGTGATATCAGTGAATTCAATCAAAAATCTGTGTGCATAAACATTGACAATCAAAGCGCTATAAATGTGATTAAAAACAGTGAATTCCATAAACGATGTAAACACATTGATACCATGATAATATTATTAGTTTGAGCTATGTACACACTAACAATCAGTATGTCGATATTCTTACAAAAGCCTTACCTAAAGATAAATTCATTACTCTGAGAAACAATATTGGTATGTCAAAACTTGTTATTTAATTTAAGAGTCATTGTAATGTAATATCAACGAGTGTTGTTTTGAAATAGAATAGGTAACTACTTCAATACTGTAACATTATAATTTTCTATAAGCTTAATAATATGGAAGGCTCGAATTTGGTAGGAGTGTTGGAATTATTGATTTACAATCTGTGTTAAAACTTCGCGCCTTTTTATATACTATGGAAAACTCTCTACTCTGTGAATATCATCGAGTTGTACACGCTTAATAAATTTAAATTCATCTAAGCAAACTCGCTATCATTTCTTTCATTGCACCATTAAGTTTATCATCTTTGTTTTAAGGAACACGTGTGGCCTAGACTCCGTATTGTACCTTTTGTCTTTAGGATACAATACAAATCAAAGTATCAAAAAGAGAATCGATATTTTCAAAAATATTTCGATCGCAAGATACATTCAACATTTATCTGATAGTCATTCACCACATCAAGGACCTTTATGAAATGAGGTCTCTTAAAGCACTTGAATATTTGGGGGAGGCCTATGTCCAGCAGTGGACGTCTTTCGGCTGAAATGATGATGATGATGATGATGATGATGATGAAAGCACTTGAATATTTCAAAAAAGCGCGAGAATGTAAAGCTATAAATGTTGATTGTGCTTGTAATGCTACCTTTATATTTGAAAGTATATTATTAAATTCTATTTACAGTGCAATTTCCACAAAACATTGTTTTAACGAATTGTGTACGTCAGACAAGATCTTCCGAAAGGTGCCTTTTTTGCCGATTAATATAGATATGATTAGAATTTTTGGGTTTTCCAGTCTAGAAGATGCAATTTGTATTGGAGATGAAAATAGTACCTGTGTGTCATGTAAATGTATAGTAAATTCAAATTACGAGCTTTCTAATTTGATCTCATTTGATTTGAATGGGACAGATAAAGTTGGTTTAAAGGAATTACCCGAAACAATCAGTGTTTTAAAATATTAGGTGTTATTGAGTATGTCCCCTCGTTGAAACTGACTGATCTTGGTCACTACAAGGCACACGGTTTTGTGAACGGCCGCATGGTCTGTTATGATGATTTAATGCTTAGATTTTACAATAGTAGAGAAGAACATCCTATTTTTAACACATTCTGGCATATGGTTGGGCAGATCCTAATTTTGTAAAATAAAGAAAAATATATTAAAAACGACGACTGCGCTGCAAAGTTTAATTTTAAAATATGTACCTACTTGTAGGTACTCGCCGGGGCTTAAATTTGACATTAAAAATAAAGAAAACAAAATTGTAAATAGTAGGTATATAATACTTTTAGCTGCAAATATTATGACTTTCCGACTGCGCTTTACAAAATGTATAGGGTACTTACTATGAACATTATGGTCACCCTACAAATTTTTCCCTTATAAAAAGTTGAAAATCAATTTTCACCTAAAGTATCACATTTAGAAGAACGGACCATATGTTATAATTTAGTTAAGAAATAGTTAAAAATCGTATTCTTATTTGCGTTAATCTATGAGGTTGAGCCTAGTCAATAAAGTCGAAAATATTGGGCTCTCAGTTCAGACGTTTTAGTCAAATTTCAACATTCATTTACTTCTTAACAATTAACTTTTCTGTCATTATTTCTTTTTAACTAATTCACATAGATATCTAAATAAAATATGTTAAAGTCGTATTTATGTATTTATTCAGATAAATCCATGTTTTGCAGATCCCTCAGTTCAGACAATTATGACGTGAGGGCCCTAGTTAAACCGCCATAAATCTGTAATGTCATATTCTACAGATTTGGGAATTTCTTAAAATATTTAAGAAATTGTTAACTAAATTTTTAAATAAAAACTATTAACCCAGAGATAGTACTTATTGAGATTTAGGCTATGCCACTTTATGCACGCGTCTGGATTGAGGGCCTAAGTTATTTAATCATAACAGTTTAAATTCGCGTTTCAGAAATTCATGGCCCTTTGCTTTAAGTTTTTACTATTTTTAACTAATTTCCCCATAAGTCTTATTTCGTTCCGTAAGGGTTCAAAAAATAGGCCCTCAATCCAGATGCACATGTTTTTTTCGTGGACTTATCCTCATGGATGGACACAGCGCCATTCGCCACTTCTGGGCAGAGACGGACGGGCGTCTCTGCCCAGAAGTGGCGAATGGCGCTGTGTTATGTCAGACCCCACTATCCTACGGTAAACAACCGTGTAAAGTGTGCAGGCCGAGCCATCACATATCGAAGCCATCACTGATCACATTTTAACACAACGACGAGACATACCCAAGACCGCTGCCCGCGCACGTATCAGACAACTAACATTCAAGTTGAATCATGCCATAGTTCATCATCTGCCTAGCCTTTTCCCAACTATGTTGGGGTCGGCTTCCAGTCTAACTGGATGCAGCTGAATACCAGTATTTTACATGGAGCGACTGCCTATCTGACCTCCACAACCCAGGTCCTGGGTAATACGATACCTCTTGGTAAGACTGATTGTCAGATTTTCGGGCTTCTGACTACCCGTAACGACTGTCAAAGATCCACGAATGACAGCCAGGACCAACGGCTTAACGTGCTTTCCGAGGCACGGGGGGGTCACGGTATGTTAATCACGGTACGGTAATCATGGTTGTTTTGTTTAAATACAGGAGTTGTAAAAACAAAAGTTTTAAGCACCTGCAATTAAACTTTATTAAGGAAATGTTTGAAATGATAAGTGCTATGTTGTCAAAATGAAGGAGTGTAATATTAAATAAATGCTAACAAAATTTCGAATCCCTTTGACAAATGCAGAACAGCCGGTCTCTCCGTTTAAGAGCACACTTACCTAAACCTTGGTAGTAAGAAATAGAGCTGACTGGCCCAACGACATGATACCCATCTTTCCGCAACACCAATGCTTCATAAGTTGTGTTACCAGGTGACATTGTAATTGCCACAACATAAAATATTTTAGTTTTGTCTTCGTCGTAATAGAAATGTATTCTTGTAACGTTTTGTAGAGAAGGATTCGAACAATGCCAGCATTTTTGTGTTTCAATTTTCTTAGTCATTCCTTGAATATGCTTCACAGCCGCAGCTACGCTTTTCAGTCCTATAGGGTCTTGAATGGTGAGAGGATACAGTTTGTGGCAAGTACACCACTTTTCGTGAATGGTCACTTCCTTACAGGTGCGATTTCCGCTTATCGGCTTTAGCATCGAGTGACAATTCGGACACCCTTCAGGTGCTGGGTCGCTAGAATTACTGCACAGAGATATTTTTTTTATATCCAAGAGGGTGCTATAAACATCATAAGGTGTTGTCAATTTGTGCTGGTTCATGACCAAAGCTTTGTATTTGTTACCTTGTTTTCCTTTAAAAAATAACGGAGCAACCATAAATTTCATTGGCAAACGATCGTCGTAGTAGCTTTCCATCTTAAGGCGGTTTCTACCGAAACGTAAGCCGTGGGCACTTAAAAGAATTATAAAAGTATTCGACAAAACACCCGTGTAAATCAACTGGTTCATAAAGTTTTCTATCATTTTGTCCGCGTCTTCCGGTCGACTTTTCTCATCGCGACTAAATGAGTTTAGCCAAAAAAAGCCAAAAAATGAGTCCATTTTGTAAGTATTAGCAAAGTCTACAGCGTAATCTAACAGCTGTTGACCCGATGATACTTTTCCAGTACATAATGACTTAATGTTATTGCGATTATTTTCATTATTGAGAAAAAATGGTTGCATGTAATGGTCCGTGGGAGCCTTGTGAAAAGCATAGTCTTTTATAAATGTGTTCCCTAAGTTATCTTCACCATAGGCTGTAGCATAACCGGCGTCCTTGAATGCTTTCCAAATAAAGTGGTAGTTACAATCATCCATAGAGGCAAAACATTCCTTTATTATTGAAGTCATGTTTTTTCCCGTTAAAGCTGCCATTAAATTAGGTAATGTGTCATCTGCGATCTGTTAAGTCATTATTGTTATGTTTTATATTAAATTCAAATGAAATCAGTAAGAGTAAAGGTCATAGCACACGTATCAAATCAGAAAGGGATCGGCACCGTATCGCCTTTCGCCTCGCCGTCAAACAGGCGTAAACCTAACGTAAGCACGTAACCAAAGCGGATGAGAAGCTTCGATAAGTCGACTCGGCTACGACTGGGCGACGCTGTGCTTACTGCTCGCCGACCGCTGGTTGATGGTGCTGGTTGATGTGTGTTTGGAGGGGTGAGAAGGGCAAGGGTGGATGTAGAGACGTAAGCTCGGGTACAAATAGACGGGATAGACGTAAGCGCGAGGACGACGAGCCGTAACACACCGCACCGCGGTTCGTGAGCTTGTCCCGAGGCGAGGCGATTACGTTGCGATTCCGATTAGTGTGCGCTGCAGAAGGTAGTTTCATACAAAGAATACTGAACGGCTCGAGTTGATACGGTGCCGATCCCTTTCCGGTTTGTACGTGTGCTGTGACCTTAAGCCTGATTAATTAAGTCGGTGGGTACCTTATTATATCCATGAAAACCAAGCCAACTGTTTTCTGCTAAGTGACGGAGTGTTCTGGGCATTAATCTCAGGAAGCGAGGTATAGACATCGATTCCATTCCCAATATTAGTACGTTGTATTTGACTTTACAAGTTTTTGTTTCTGGTGTTGAAATTTGAATTTTCCTACTGAAGGCATACATGTCATTATAGATAATATGTGATGTATTATCCTCATCAAATTGGGAGCAAATAACATTTACAAAATCGGATTGTAGAGTTATTATGGAGTCGTCTCCGAAATGTGTACAGTTACTGAATCTGAAACAGTCATGATAATTAGTCAATTTGTTTCTAAAACTTACAGTAACATTTTATTTTAAAATTAGGCACATACCTACATACCTACTTTTCATGTCTCTAAGTTAGAAACTATTGTTTGATTTAGGTAAACAATGCTACTGTAGGTAACTTTTACTTTATAGTAGGTATTTGAATACATTATCACTCATATGATATGGTTACTTAAATTGTAATTCGACCGATGTACAGGGTTACTTGTTGACCTAGGTACCTATACTATCCGTCAGGAGCTGATAGAGCGGCCAAAATGAACAAATTGAACCCCCGAAATTCAATAGTTTTCAAGATAAGTATTTGAATTTTATAAGATATGTATAATTCTAAATAAAAAAAAAACTACATATTGAATGGGAATGAAAAATGAAAATATTAGTATGAAGGATATTATTCTTAAATCGCTCAACGTTTTGATTATTTTGTTGAATTAGGTAAGTACATAATATTATGTTCATAGCTTAATTGAAGTGCCAGCTACAATACCTATCATTTTTCAATGGTAGTATTCAATATGTAGTTTATTTATTTGGAATTATATCGAAATACCCTTAAAATTCAAATATCTCGAAAACTATTGAATTTCGGCCGTACGCGATCGTAGTCGACAGTATAAATGTTGCGACGAGCGAATCGAGCGATCTGGCTTCGTTCGCCTGTCGTCGTATCCGATTTTTGCCATAAATCATCAATTAAAAAAATTATTTTCCTCTTCTGTGTTTTATGATTACCTACCGACTTATTTTTTTCTTCTAATGCAATAGCCAACAATACTAGGTACGTCAACTTCAACCATTTTAAAAATTAGAACAGTCAACATGGTAGGAATGAAACTATTTGATTAGGCGCAGAAACGGATACGTTCGCAAGCGAGATCCTATCGTATGCGTCGACATCCTGCCGGACGCGATCGGCTGTCGCCGCATCCGTTCGTATACTTTCCGATCCGATGCGATGCGAGCCGTTTGGTGGAAACCATCCTTTAAAGATCTGCGTTCCAATAAAACTAGGTAGGTAATATGTAATAGGTACTTACAATAATTTATCACGTTCATGTGGGTTATATAGAGTGTCGACTATAAATTTGTGACAACATTGAATGCGAACGTTTTTCTTAGTGAAATTTCCCATCTTTTGTGTTTTTATTCGAGCTATTACTTTATTATAATCATATTTTCGCAAAAACACGGCTCGTGTTCCACACGTATTAATAATATCTTTAGTTCCATTTCGTAAAGCCCTTCTGTAATTAATCACAGCTATGGGTATTTTACATCCCGGAGTGTTTATCATTCCAACTAAAATCGTAAATTATGTTAATTAATCTCTGATTGACTTGTTCACAAAAATACCTAATTATGAAAATGACCACTTCTTTATTTTTTTTTTTTAATTACTTTGTGGGCCTCCTCTTGACCTCGATCACGCCTGATGAAAAGCGATGGATGGAGGTCAATGATGGAAAGAGCGTGTCCAGAAGGCTATTATTGCCTGACTTGTTCCGCTCTTATCATATTCTTGATAAGACGACAGGAATCTTGTCTTAGAATAATGTCGGTACATACTTTCGTCCTTTTGTTCTTCATCTATAATATTATAATCATTTTCTTCATCGAATACTTTCAAATCCTTGTATACTACGTCTAAGGGTATGCGCATCATGGGAGTCCCAAAGATCTCAGCTAACTCGTGCGGCTCATTACTTTCATGCTCAAAAATTGATAACCAACACAAGTAAGCCACTAGTGCAATAACAGCTGCGGTTACACCAACACCGATTGTAATTTTTATTTGTCGTTTGCTCCATTTCCTTGTTAACTTTCGAAGTCTGGAAGTAAATATCTCAGTTCACTTGATGCGAGCTTTTTTTTTTGCATGAGTTTGAGTAAATAGGTGGGTATACTTAGGTAATAAGTAGATAGGTAATATCTGCTTCTTTCTTCAGCGAAAGCACTAAGGAAGTGGTGAAGGGAGGGCGCTTTGGGGGACTGTTTTATTTAATCTTTTCTTTGTTTTAAGTGATTCAATATAGAACGAAAAAATCAAGAGAAAAAACACCAACCTTGTTATCGGAGTCAATAATATTTTCAATATTTTTATGAAGAACACACGCACTTTGCTATTATTGTTACGTTCCATTTTAATGAAACTGGTGTAAACGAAGCAGTCGTAACTGTGCAGTCGCGAAAACGATTGTTGTTCAACCAAGCCGAATTGTTTGCTCGCGTAAAGCATGTTTGCTCGCGGTGAAGGCGTTTTGTAAATAAATACTTGCATACCTACTATGACAGTAAACATCCTTTACAATGTTTTAAGTAATAAATAACAGCCGCACGGGTCGATCAATCAGGTTAAGTTACGGTTGCAGGATGGGTCCGTGGATGGGTGACCATCTTTACATACCAAGACCCCTTCGTGGCACGGAAAGCACGTGATCCCGGCTGTCATTCGTGGATCTTTGGCAGTCGTTACGGCTCGTTAGAAGCCCAAAGTCTGACAACCAGTCTTACCAAGGGGTATCGTGTTACCCAGTAACTGGGTTGTGGAGGTCAGATAGGCAGTCGCTCGCTCCAGGGGGTTCCCCCACACAACCCAGTTACTGGGTAACACGATAATACCCTATTACCCAGTAACTGGGTTGTAGAGGTCAGATAGGCAGTCGCTCCATATAAAATACTTATATCCAGCTGTATCCGGTGGAACTGGAAGCCGGCCCCAACATAGTTATGTCTAGTATTCTTTACTTATTGACGTCTTGTGAGCATACGAGACCGAAAGATCGTCAGGTACTTAATGGCCGATTCCTATAATTTACGGACCGTTATTGGGTAAAATTACGATTCTTGTATCTTTACCAATAATGAAGCAAATTCCTCATAGCTTTGCATAGAAGCCCCTTCGATATGGAAGTAGCTGTCACAGGTTAAGCTTACCAATCTATTTATTATATGCCCAGTATGGCAATAAAAAAGCTACCATTGGTGAGAAATATGATTCGTTTACCATACTGCGATCGCCAACCCGCCTGCCAAGCGTGGCGATTATGGCAAACCCCCCCCTTTTGGGGGAGGCCTATGTCCAGCAGTGGACGGCTGAAAGGATGATGATGATGATGATTCGTTTTTGGGGTTCCGTAGTTCCTACAAGGAACCCTTATAGTTTCGTCAAGTCCGTCTGTCTGTCTGTCTGTCCGAGGTTTTGCTAAGAGACCTTTAGTACTAGAAAGCTGTAATTTTGTAGGAGTGCGTATATTAATTACGCCAAGAAAGTGGTAAAATAAAAATTTTGCAAATATTTTTTTTAGGGTAGCTCCCCTACACGTGAAGTGGGGATGAATATTTTTTTCGTCGTCTACCCCATCGTGTGGGGTATCGTTGAATATGTCTTCTAAAATGACTTGGGGGTTGCTAAAATTATTTTTCGATTTAATGCACCATTTACGAAATATTAAACTTTAAAGTGCAATTTTCTGTTCCAGTCCCCCCCTCTAAATATTAGTTTAGCAGTAATAGTCGTTGAACTTAGGTGTTGGATAATTTTGTACCAAATACAAAATCCTTAGCATTAATCTTTTAAAGTGACTAAGATGAAGTAGTTGCTTGTTTATAACGGGTAAAGACTTGCATTGAAAAAGAAAATATGTTTTTTTTTCAGAGTGAAGAACAACAGAATCGTACTACATTGTGATAACGGGCTAGTACGGAACCCTACACTGTGCGTCGCCCGACACGCACTTGGCCGGTTTTTTGTTTATAGGAACCGAGCATACGACCACCCGCGGTTATCACCCATCCGGCTTTGTAAGATCTGGCTTTTTTGGCATTCATTTGTGCTGACTTTTCGACTAAAGGAATATTTTGTTAAAACTATTTGTTTTTAATCAAACGAAATATTAGAGAGTACCTACCTAATAATGTCCGGACTTTTTCGAAAATGTCCGGTTCTTTGTGAGGCCGTTTCTAGTTTAGAAATGGTAACCGTTGCCGCGAGATACTGCTGGCTGTGAGGAAAACCGTGGTTTTGGCTCGCTGGTGTAGGTAGGTTAGGTACCTACGCAGCGAGCGCCTGGTAGTAGAAGCCAGTGGCAGAGAGTGAAGTCAATGGGACAACGACAAACTGTCTCTCCCACTAAAACGACGCCCAAAACCTATCTTGCTAGTAAACAGCCAAAGCCTTGATGTATGGTCGCTACTGGTGACGCTAAACTTGTTTCTCAGTTTTGGACTGCCTCAATTTATATTGCCATCGACACGATATGCAGTATGTAAGGAAAGAAAATGTTTTTGTTTAACACAAGAGAGACCCTCTTTTGTGTTCAATAAACGTAGCATTAGGTAGCCTGATATACGTTGAGGTAAGAAAACTACACGAAAGCGACATCTAGTGGTCTCTGCGGAACTAAAACTCTAACAGCAATTAAAGAGTCGAGTTAGAGTTAATTTAAACTACATTCACTTGTTTTCCTATAGATGTCGTTTAAGGGGGGTTAAGTTTGTTAACCTAAGGGCTGATTTTTCAATCCCCACATAACTTTTATTCGAGGAATAAAATTGACGTTTGACAGTTTTTGTATGAAATAACTTTAAAATTAAAATTATTCCTCGAATAAAGTTATCAGCTGATTGAAAAATCAGCCAGATAACCGGAGGAATAATTTTGAATTTTTGACAGTTCTTTCATACCTACACAAACTATCAGACGTCAATTTTATTCCGCGAATAAAAATTATCGTTGGATTAAAAAAATCAGCCCTTAGAACTATTAGTAGTACCTACCTATTATAAGTATATACAACGTTATTTTTAGTATATGCGAAACCTGAATATAGTTTGTTCAGAATAAGTAACTGAATCGATTCCAACCATTTTCACCCCATGTTATATTTTGTCCCAAAAATATTTAAAAAAGGTTAAAAGTTGGACACTGAGCGACAGCACTAAGAAGGTTATCCAATCTCCGCGCCGAACGGTTAGTTACCAAGGTACTATTATCAATGGGCGGCGCGGGTGAGCATGTTTTTGTGCGGACAAACAGGTAACTTAACAAGCTTATAGCTTTGTGATTTTTCATGATACAGTTTTGAAAGTTTGTACATAGATTCTTTACATAAAAATACTAGACACGTGTTTCGGGTTTCGCATATACTAAACATAACGTTGTATAGTACCTACTTATTATTTGTTCTCATTAGGACTCAAAAAGACAATAAGAGGTAGCATAATTACATAATCAGCTTATAAAATTTCCACTACTGGGACATATGCCCTTTCTGTGAGGAGTGATCTATTAATCCACCACGCGAGCCTACTACGGGTTGGTGCATATCACATTTCTACGAATTTTTATTTCTAAGACATGTCGGTTTCCTTTCGATGTTTTCCTTCACTGCTTTGAGAGCAGTGGTGATGTAATAAATTAGGTAGGTAGGTACACAAAGTCAAGTCCTTCCTGGGGTCGAACCCACGAACTACAACACGTAAGTTGGATGTACCACTGGTCTATCACTGCTCTCCTGTATAATAGGTTGGTATTCAGTTATGGACGTTAAGGCGATAAGAAAAAAGTTAAAGTACGAAGGCACAAGTCATTGTGTCTTTCGAATTCACATAACTGGAAAGTTTTAAGTTAAGACAAAAGGTTTCCTAAGAAGATTCACACATAATTTTGTAATGTACTCGTAAGCACCTACGTGCTTATCAAATTAAGACATTTTGTGGGAAAGTAATTTCTACATGAGACATCAGACTAGGACCATTCACACATTCCACTGTCATCAAGAGAATAGATCTCTTCTTTAATCTTATCCTCATATATAAAATAAGCTACTATTCTTATTTTCTCTGTCCATGCTGTAAGATTGTGGGACTCACTTCCGTCTAGCATTCGTGATATAAAAACTATTTCTCTATTCAATTGGAGGTCAGCACCTCCAATAAGGTTAGCTGACCAGCGTCAAAAGACCCCACTTCTTACTTTCCATTTTTCTTTTTCTTTTTTTCTGTGTTTATTTACTAACAATAGTTTTTAAGCACGATGTTACTAACAATTGGGCCTAGTTGCCATAAATAAACAAATATTAAATTTAATATGTCGTAAGAGCATTACCTTTTCTCATAACTGTGAGTATTTACCTATATATTTTAACATTATGTATTTAATTAAGTACCTACTTATTGTTAATATTTTGCGTTATATGTGTAGTTATATTTAATATTTTAGTTTTAGACTTCACATATTCATATTTTTCTCTTCTTGTTCTCACACACACTATTGTCTACATTTCTTTTTACCCGATTGTGCCAGAAGGAGGGTTATGTTTTTTTTTCGAATGTATTTATGTATATTTCTTTGGCACGCTCTGTAGCCTAAACGGCTTGATCGATTCCAGCTTGAGAGGTGCCGTTAGATTCATCTTAGTTGTGAGAGTGACACTGGGTATATAAAAATTTAAAAAAATAAAATAATATGGCCGATTTTTGGCGCCATATTAAGTCTTCAAAAAATTTATTTGTTCAAAACCCATCGAGTGGGATATCAAAATAAAGTGTTTTAAAAGGTGATTACAAAATTATGTTTTCAGATAGCAAGAGCGCTTTACAACATGTGGCTCGATGCGCCTCTGGTTGCAGAGTTGCATCGATAGCCTATGACACTCTTAAGCTAATTCATTGCTACAACAAAAATGACATTAGGATTATGATAATCCCATGGAACCCATTGCAAGATAATCCGATTATCTTGCAAAGGATTCCAGCGCACATAGGGTTACGCGGCAACGAGGAGGCTGACAGACTGTCGAAACTGGCAGTTGAGACGGGCAATGTTACCTCATATATTATTGACCTCATAGATTAGTGGGAATATTTCTCCTGGTTTAAGAGTGTGTGTTTCGACAATTGGAAAGAATACTTCAATGAAATATCCAAAGAAAAAGGCTTTTGGTATAAAGTCATTCAAAATGAGCCTCCTCGTGAACCCTGGTTTGATGATAAATGTTTAACTAAGTAGGAGTTATGTTAAGTTAGCGATAAGGCTTCGTTCTGGCCACTTTCCATCGGCAAAGTTTGCTTTCTTAATGCGAAATGCTGCATCGCCTAATAATAATTGTGAGACATGTAATAAAATTGAAGATTGTTGCACATCTTCAATTTTGCTGATGGAATGTGCTAAGAACAAAGATTAAAGGGAATCTTTGGCTAGGGAGTTTTAACTAAATATGTGGGATGTTGGACTTATCCAAAATATTTTAGCATAAGTACCTACCCTAAATCAGAAAGGACTAAACGCATAATTTGTGGCTTAATTTTATTTAGAAGTCTAGGCGGTAATTCAGTTTTCTATTTTCATAGTATGTCATGTATAGTGTTGGTGGGATAGTAGTGTAGGAAAATATAGTACCTATACCTAATAATAGATGTATAGTTGTGTGTAAATAGGTACAATGGGGTTAACATATCCGTGTGGATAAAAACCCCTTACTAATAAAGAATAAAAAAATAATTAAATTTAACCATTGAGTTGTGTATATACACAACTTATATGGTTAAAAGTAATTCGAAGTTACAAATCGTAAAAAACACGTACCAAGAACCAAATCGTCTGCAAAATCTTTCACATATTTTGTAAACTAAAAAGCTGGAAATAAAAAAGTAATTAAAAAAAATAAAATACCCGACTGCGGTAAAAAACGTAAGTGAAAAAAAAAATGTTGGAAGCAGGCGGGACACATTTGAATTTGAAAATATAATAAAAATGGTATGGGTCCCGCCTGCTTCCAACTTTTATTTACTTTAAAATGGACTTGTTTTTGCCGTTTCAGTTTTTTTTTAACTTACGTTTTTTACCGCAGTCGGGTTTTTTAGTTACTTTTTTCACTTCTCTTTTCGCACGTTTGCTCGAAGAAATTTCTTAAGAAATAAGCAGTATTTTTGTACCTACTCAAATTATAATTATCTATGTCGCATACCTATGTATTTTGCTGTATTTTACTGTGTGTATGTACATAAATAATAAAATACCAAATATTATAATGAAATTAATTTAATAAATACATTATCACATTCACACACTTAACCACACTATATTACAATAAGTTACACTTGACTGCGCTTAGCCAGGTAAGTTCACACAAAACACAAGACACTTAAATAAAAATCTTAATTATACGTTTTTAATGTCAGTAGAAAACGAAAATAAGATGCTTGTGAAAAAAAGTAATATTTACAACCATTTTGAGCGGACTCTCGGTAAGCTGCATTCTACGCTTTTCCTGATCTATGTCTAATTCACAAGTTGATAATATTCACGGGCTATCATTCTTCAGTCTTGTCTTATACGTGGCTTAAATATACTTAAATTACAGTTTTTGTAAACCATATTCATCTGAGCATGAGAATATCAGAAGCAATTTATTGTGACAGAATTTTTTGCTCACCGGTGTCGTGCTTAGGTATTTACTTAAATAGTGAAATATTCTTATATTTACATTTAAGCTTATACATTAAAAATGAGTCAAAATAAAAGTACCTTTTTTTCAATTTAAAACCTTTTTTCGAACTATGCACTGAAAACATTGCACTGAATATTAGTCAAGTTTGATTCCTCATTGTTCTTTTTTGTACTTAGGACCATAAAATGTTTCAATCGACAATTTGAAAATTTTACTTTAGACTCTTTTAAATAAATGAGGCTGAATTTATTAAATGAAAAATAGTCTAAAAGTTTGTCCTAAAAACTTCCTATCGTAATTTATCGAAGCACTAATAAGCAGGAATGTTTTACTGTTTACACAAAATATTGAGCATTGAGATCCAGCAATCGGATGTTCAACTTTAAATCGTGTCTAACGATGCATTGAAGTTCAAGGCTGCGGGGGGGCAGGACACCCTGCAAAAAAAAGACAAACGTGAGTTAATTCAGACATTGTTATGCCGTTCGCGCGCCGTTTGCCGGCACAACTGCGATGCCGTTTGCCGGATCGTTTGAACACTATTGTCCGCGTAACGGCACTGCTTATCGTGTCGAATCGCTGATATGCAGAAAGCGACGGTCATTCATATTTCTCATGTTTGGTCAAGTGGTCACCTAACAGTTCCTGTCAGAAATCATTATGTTGCGTACTGTTTTGGTATTTCAACTGGATTCCGACAATACTGTGCCTACGTCACTATTATTGGTCAAGCTATAGAACAATTTTTTGCATTCCTTTTTGATAGAAGAAATTGCATTGTTATTTTTTGAGTTCGCGCTTAATGAGGCGCCCTACTGCTTAATGATCTATTGTAATATGTCATAAAAATGTCCAAACGTGAAAGTATGAATCTGAAAAAAAATGAAAAGTCACTGTCTACCTAGATGACGTATGTTCTCCACACTAATAATAATAATTTTATTCTTCAAAAAAGTACAAAAGCGTTACAAGAAACAAAATCACTCATCTATTTTAGTGAGGTGAATGTACAGAGGCATTACTCCCAAACTGAGACATGCTCGTATCTTGGGACGTATAATGAACAAGTATTAAATGGCCATTAATTGCAGGCAACACTTTGGGTGATAATCAGGTCGGTACCCATAATGTGAATGTTGAGCCTGGTGACACTTTAATTGTTACCTGCAGGCCTAAAAGGACCACTTTGGCACAATCATAAAAGGATAACATAATGGACAGTTAACCTTTAAGTTAATCGTATCAAATCCCATTGGTGAAGCATTTT
Organism: Mesoligia furuncula; assembly: GCA_916614155.1. NCBI lineage: Eukaryota > Metazoa > Arthropoda > Insecta > Lepidoptera > Noctuidae > Mesoligia > Mesoligia furuncula. Next base: position 11,219,954 of record OU744803.1, on the reverse strand, counting down.
TCAGTTATTTTTTTTATCTGTGCTAAAATACCAATCAACCCGATCCAAATCCAATCCCAATCTCTTTGATTACACCTACGTAGTTCAGCGAAAAAAAGTCTGTCTTCGCCATATTACGATTCATAATGTTATCCTTTTATGATTCTCCAAAGTGGCCTTTTTAGGCCCCCTGATGTAGTTACCTTGTAAATAAATAAATAGCTTAGGTACATTAAGAATTTTTAAACAAAGACTGGATTACGTTGGGATCGAGAGTATCTAGACTCGACTCTTCTCTGAAACATGCAAACAACCAACTAGGTATACCTGACACGATGATGATCATATGAGTTTTATAATGGGATAAGTTACTTACTGCAGACACTGCAGGCTATTTCATCGCTGTTGTCTCCACAGCCATCTCGGCCGGAGCAGGCCACAGCAGTACTCCTGCACCGGCCGTTCCCGCAACGGAACGGACAAAAGTCAGCCGCACGCCATCTGAATACATAGGTACGGAAAACGTGTCAACTACTACCATAGAGGTCAAATATTTGGACAAACACCGTTACAGGTCCGCACGTGGTGTGATTACGAAATGCAATGGCAAATACACTTAACAGCTTATAAGGTTTTTGTGGCAACCGCCTCAAGCTTAACACGGCGCCAATACTGTTAGAGCATTTTGTCAAGAGTCGAAACTCCGAAGCAAAACGACAAGTGTGTCGGTAATAAAACAAAACGATTACGGTGTCTTTATTTAGTATTGATGTAAACTATTATAGTTACCGTAAGACTATAAAATCTAATGAAAAGATATAGGTATCCTTACCTTGACTGTTCGTTGCACAGGTGCGGCGGCTCGTCCGAGGCATCTTTGCAAGTTATTATCGCATTGCAGAACTCGTATTCGGGTAGGCACTCCCCTGAACCGCAACGGAATGTATGACGTGGACACCTGAAGGAAACCAGTTTGTACCAAAATTAGCAAAGCAGTGATTATTTTTTTAATTATCAAATTATGGTTGGTTAATGGTTTATTATAAAAGTTCAACGGCGCTAGGCTATAATCCCACGGTTTTTTGAATAACACACGTGCGCTTCCACTGACGTTTCAGATATTTTCTGACTAATGTATCCTAACTTTTTATAAGAAAACTTCTTTGCCACCGAATTAGCTTTCGGTTCCAGTACAGGATGATGTTTGTGGAAACCAACATCTTTGAGCAGAACATGAAAGCTTTTAAACAATGACAAAATTGCTATAGGGTAGACCAGCAGGGTAATTGCGTAACACACTATCAGTAGCAATGGGTTTCATTTTGACAGTTCAACAACATTCATTGCGTTATTTGCGTTGTTGAGCACGCACATCTTTTGAACATATGGAGCAATGGATTAGAAATATGCTTCAAAATGATTCAAATTGATAGTAATAGTGTGTTACGCAATTAGGGGGCAGGTACAATAGTAGCACGGGTCAATAGTACCATCATCGATATTTCTACTACCTACTGAGCTAAATTTTGCATGTCTGAGTGCGCCAGCACACGCGCTACTTGAGTCCCGAGGCGCCCCTCAGGCGGCGCGCGTGCTATGAAACGAACCGGGATTCGGTCGTGGTCCACCTGCTTAGTTCACCTGGGTGGACCACGGGCACTTTTTCTTGCCGGTGGATCACCTCAGTCCACCTAGGTGGACCACTGGCACTTTTTCTTGCCGGTGGTCCACCATTATAATAATATTGCAATCCTTTTCCTTTTGAACTTTGTTGAGTTATTAATAGAGGAATAATTATCCTCCTGGGTAAGATGACATTACTTTGATTGAGCTGTGACTTTACCGTCAATTTTTCATTCATGTAATCACTGACCTCTATAATGTATTACGGAGGTAGTGCATGTAATGGATTTAACAGAAAAAAAAATAATGTCTCAAAGTTGTGATACAGATTTTTGTGGAGAAACCCATGTAGTTCCTGAGATATGTTTTATTAATAGAAAAGGTGGCACGATGGCATAATGATAAAATGATACCGTTTTTCAAATACCTGGATGGATTTTGAGTGACAAAACAATTTGATTCTGTATTATCTGTGTTTGGTGAAAGACACCGCACAAATAATGTTTCGGAATCTTTCCATTCAAAACTGAATAAAAAAAACCGGGCAAGAGCGAGTCGGACTCGCGCACCGAGGGTTCCGTAACATCCGGGCTTATGAATAAGGTTTATGTTTATGAAATTAAATGTTTTTTTTTATTATTTTTATATTTGAGTTTATGTATATTGCGGTTTACGATTTATGACGTATTAAAAAAAAACTACTTACTAGATCTCGTTCAAACCAATTTTCGGTGGAAGTTTACATGGTATTGTACATCATATATATTTTTTAGTTTTATCATTCTCTTATTTTAGAAGTTACGGGGGGGACGACGACACATTTTACCACTTTGGAAGTGTCTCTCGTGAAAACTATTCAGTCAAAATGATATTAGAAACCTCAATATCATTTTTGAAGACCTATCCATAGATACCCCACACGTATGGGTATGACGAAAAAAAAAATTAGTTTCAGTTCTAAGTATGGGGAACCCCAAAATTTATTGTTTTTTTTCTATTTTTGTGTGAAAATCTTAATGCGGTTCACAGAATACATCTACGTACCAAGTTTCAACAGTATAGTTCTTATAGTTTCAGAGAAAAGTGGCTGTGACATACGGACGGACAGACAGACAGACAGACGGACAGACAGACAGACAGACATGGCGAATCTATAAGGGTTCCGTTTTTTGCCATTTGGCAACGGTACCCTAAAAAGTAAAGAAAACCAGTAGATACCACCATTTTGCGCCTTCTAACTGAACTGAAGAGTCTTGAATCCAGACCTTCCAATAAAAGGAAAACCATATAACTGATGATGACTATACAGGGATAATGGTAAAACATTAACAACCTCTTAAGAGGACATTGTACTCATCATTATGAACAACTTTTATTATGGGACAAAACCTGAAACCGCGAAAAAAAATCAGCTGTTCCCTACATTTATGTTCGTATAACTCGACAAAATTTCATAGCTTTTGAACACACAGTTTTTGAGGTTTATTTTTTTTTTTGAACAGCTGATTTTTTTTTTCGCGATTTCAGATTTGGTCGCATAGTAAAAGTTGTGCATAATGATGAGTACAATGACCTCTCAAGAGGTTGTTAATGTTTTACCAATAATCCTGTATAGTAGAAATACAATTACAATTATTAAACAAAGTTTCTGTAGGACTCGCTTTGGAAAAGTTACATTGATTGTCTCAATGATAAATCATTATTTTATTAATTAAAGTTTATTTCCGAATTAAATTGGTATTTGCCTTGCCGAGTCCAATCCACATCGAAGGGTCGCTTCTCGAAGTTGTGAAGGATTACGTCTACTTAGGGCAAGTCATCCAGCTCGGTAGACACAACTTCGAGAAAGAGGCCGACAGAAGGATCCAGTTGGGTTGGGCAGCATTTGGAAAACTCCGTCAAGTCTTCTCGTCGCCTATCCCGCAGTGTTTGAAGACTAAGGTCTTCAACCAGTGCGTCCTGCCCGTCATGACATACGGTGCTGAAACGTGGACACTGACGGTCGGGCTGGTCCACAAATTCAAGGTCGCTCAGCGCGCTATGGAGCGAGCTATGCTCGGAGTCTCTTTAAAGGATAAAATCAGGAATGAAATTATCCGGAAAAGAACCGGAGTTACCGACATAGCTTGCAGAGTAAGCAAACTGAAGTGGCAGTGGGCTGGCCATGTCTGTCGAAGGACCGATGGCTGGTGGAGCAGACGAGTCCTGGAGTGGAGACCGCGTATCGGCAAGCGTAGTGTGGGACGCCCCCCAGCCAGATGGACGGACGACCTAAAGAAGGTGGCTGGGGTAGACTGGATGCGGAAGGCGGAGGACAGGGTGCTGTGGCGAAGTCTGTCTGTCCTATGTCCAGCAGTGGACTGCGATAGGCTGAGTTGAAATTGGTATTTCGATTTTCATTTGTTCTTTCGGCATTCATTTTTCAATTGTAGTAAAATGACAGGATCAGGATCAGGAAGAGGATTTTAATTCCGTGGAATTAATTTTAGGTGTACCATGGCCAATAGACATTTTTTATTTGCATATTCCTCATCATTTAGGTGATCCACCGGCAAGAAAAAGTGCCCGTGGTCCACCCAGGTGAACTAAGCAGGTGGACCACGACCGAATCCCGAAACGAACGTGTTAGTGGAGAATTTTTGATTTTCGGCAAGCTGCGATAAGTTATATGTATTATTTGCTATCAAACTTACCCCTTACGTCGCGTCGTCCGGCAGTTCTTCTCATCCTCTCCGCCAGGGCATTGAGGAGTACCGTCACACCTTGACGCCCTGGACACACACGGTGACCCAGGCCCGCCACATCTGAACGAGTTTGTTGGACAACGCTCCCCTGTTAGCTCTGTGAATGAAGATCATGTCTTACAAGACCACAGAAGATGAATATAATAAACGTACGATGTATGAATGTTGACCAAACTGTACTGAATATCCTTGAATTTAACGCATGGTGGTGAAATGCAATGAATATGTCCTCTATAACCTACTTCGTTTCACTGCGATTTTATGCAGTCTCTGGTAAAAAATCATGGCCCGATTTAAATGAACTATCGAAGGATATTTGATTTGGTGCATAATAAAATGAACTGATCTATTATAAACCTAGGCACCGTTTTTACAGCCATGGCATAACGACAAAGTAAAAAAAAACTCAAGTAAAACCTACATATATCATTGATGTCAAGCAACGAGAGAAGGACAAAATCATTTAAAAGCTTATTTGTTACCTAGCCAAAACGGGAGAGACATGTTAAATTATCATCATCCCTATAGCCTATAGTTGTTCACTGCTGGACATAAGTCTCAACAATGGCATGCCATATAACTCGGTGGTAAATAAAAAAAACTGGCCAAGTGCGTATCGGACCACGCATAATGAAGGGTTCCGTATTTGGAATGAATTTATCCCAAGAACAAAGTTAACATTGTAGTTGAAAATTATGTTCTGGAAGAACATTCAATATTGTGCGTACAAACTTACAAAAAAAAAAAAAAAAATAGTTAAAATGTAAGTTTGTACGCACAATATTGAGAGATTTGCCATGTTGTCTAAAGACCACAGACTTCCTATAGGTTTTCCTGTAATTTATAGGTATAGAACGTCTTTATTTGGGTCACGGAGATTCATATGTGTACCAAATTCCAACTTAATCGGTCCATTAGATTCGGAGCAAATTGGCTGTGACAGACGGACGGACAGACACACGAGTGATCCTATAAGGGTTCCGTTTTTTCCTTTTGAGGTACGGAACCCTGTACAATATTTCTCGAAGAACCTACCTAAAGTATGTATTAGTAACCAAATACTATAACGGAAAATGAGTAGGATGAAATGGAAAATGAGGATGAAATGAAAATGAGACGAAACAATGAAGATGAAAGATGTGCGCAAAAGATAAAGAGTGCAGTGTGTACGAACCTTTACCAGTACCTTGACATTTTTCATCGGAACCGTCTGGGCAGTCCTTGCGCCCATCGCACACGAAGTACCAACTGATACAAGTCCCTGTTGATCGGCACTGGAATAATAACAATGTTTATGAAAAAGAAATTAAATTGAAAAGTTCCTACCTAAGATGGAAAACAGAACTTTAAAATTGTATTTGCATACGTGTGTCTCTTTTCTATTTTTTGCATAAATCTTTAATTTATCAATCAGCAAGATTAAAAATGAGCTTTGTCTATCAAAATGAATAGGTATTATATTTTATTTTTGCCATTTGAAACTCCTAAACATAAAAAAATCTTATTTTACATTTTCAATGCTACTTGATAACTACTGTATAAGTTTTCTTTGGAAAGTATAAGCATTAGTTAAACTGTACAGTGATTTAGAAGAAATGACAAATAAGTAACATTCAAACACATATACCACGTCGTTTCGTCGTAAGCGTTAAGAAAACATAATAAGTACTAACTTGGAACGTGTTTGGCAAGCAGCCTCTATTACGAGCCGAGCAGGCTGACGTTGAATTTGTTCGGTACGTGCAGTCACATTTCTTATTGAGGCATCGCGTGTAAGGATCCACTTGTTGGCATTGCGGATCCGTAAGGCACGGCATTCCGAGAGATGCAGGGCCAAGGTCGTAAACTGGTGTATCCGCACGGATGCGGTGCTTGTCTGGAAATAGTCGTGTCCTTATAATACTTGTTCAATTATTTAAGACAATTTATTGCAATAAAGACATAAAGATATAAAATACCTTTTAGAGACGACTTCTTTTGATGTCCACCCTTATGAGGTTTTACACCAGAATTCACTTGTTCCTTTGATGCACCGCCTTTCTTGTTGGTTTTCTTTTCCACGGAAGGCTGAGTTACAACCCTATAAATTGGCTGGTCATTTGCATGCAAATTAGCCGTCATTTCGTCTACCCTTATCGTTTCACTCGGCTCGCCGTCTTTTCTAGTCGAAACGGGTAATCGCTTCGTTGGTTCTACACTCGGCACTTTCATGACAGCCTGCATCAAGGGGCTATCTTCGTCAGTACTAAAGACATCGTTTTTGTTTGAGTACAGAGGCAATTTGCTTGGCTGAATATCGTCAGAGCTGATTTGCGGGGATCCAAAAGAGTTGACTGAACTTGATGTTAGTTGAACTGTTGGACTAGGATCTTTGTAGATTGTTGTTCCGTTTGAAGGAGTCAAAACTGCATCCATTTCTGCTACCACGGCTTCGGTGGCATACGGCGGAATTTTCTGAGCGACACATTTGTCTCCTACTTGTTTGTAATAGCTGTTACATGCACACCTTCCGAAAAGGTTAAGTATGACAAACTCGCAACGACTCTCCTTGTCCCATAGACGACAATGTTCGTTGCTGTAGCAGACGTGACCGGGTGGTGCAGCTGAAATAACGAGATAAAACACGTGAGCACACGTAGCACATGCAGTTTTTTAAAGTATAATGCTAAATTGGCTCACGCCAATTGGTTGTTGAATAAAATACACCGAGGTATTTGTCTACTTCGTGACTGTTGCTGCACCGAGTGGTTGGTAGCAATTTTCTCGAGGCTAGTCATACGGTCTACCATAACATGCTCTAATAGTCGGAGAGATACAGTTTTAACTTGAATTTGATACTTCGATGTCATTGAAAAGTGTATTGTTGTCGACTACATTAATGTAAATATTTTAAATTGTTATATTGTTTCCCCATGCCTGATAAATACATAATGACTAAAATTTAATGAAGTGTCGTGAATGTAAAATCACAAATGGTAATTTGATTGGCTATTATATGTTAATCAGGAACAGTAAAGCACGGCACGCAACATCGCTAGTTATTTATCGACCTACTCCTATCAAAGACTATGTTGTTGTCTTTCATGAGCCGTTATTATATTATTAGTCCATCCGTATTTTTATTAAATTAATTTCTTTTGAAATAACAACTGCATTACTACGTCAATCATTCTGTTTTGTATAACTGTTTCTAGTTTTGAGTGGAGTGCGCGAAATGATATCATGATTTGTTGCGCGCAACTTTGATTTGAACTTCTAACCTTTTCGCGAATCGAGATACAGGTCGAGATATTAAATAGTGAAACATATTCCACCTTTCATCGGTCAGAATATGTTTGATTCATACGGTTACAGGCAACAAGGTCAAGACTTAAAAAGTCAGCCTTATTCGTGATCCAGATTTTTTATCTACCTACGTAAATATCTTTATTATGGTATCTTGGCATGTAAAGAATGTATAAAGCTATACTTAGGAGTTCTCACAGTAAGGTTACAATACTCACATTATGTGCGATAATAAGCGCGGTTCACATGAGTAGACGCTGGTGGATTTGACAGAACAATTACTTGCTTTATTTTCTCACAGAGATCTTACGACAAATCGCGGAAATAAGGTCTGTTAAGGCATCTGAAACATTGAGACCAGCGAAGAGGAGATTATGAAGCAACCGCTATCAGATTTTATTGGGCATTTAAGTACCAAATGTGACGTAGCAAGCCCTTCGTTAGTATATTACGGTATTTATGTAGTGTGCCAGTTTGTTTGATAACTGTTACAAAACATACGCCTCTAAACTCGGGCTTTTGCTTAGTAGTGGCACCAATTAATGCTACTGCATAATCAGCCTATAAAGTTCCCATTTCTGGGCCACAGGTTTCCTATCTTTGAGGGGAAGTGGGCTGTAATTAACCACGCGGGCCCAGTGCGGGTTAGTAGAATTTTTGGTTCTAGGACATGCCGGTTTCTTCACAATGTTTTCCTTCACCGTCTGCCACTGGCTAAAAGTTATTTACAGTAGTAACAAATAAATGATGAATAGGCAAAATGAGGTAAAAAAACAATTAACGAGAATTCGAGACACTTTTTCTGTTCTGTGGAGGAAGGAATTCGCTACTAATCGTGAAATTGTAATGGAATGAAGGTCAAATGCATGGCATTTGAACCCGTACTTTCCTCGGGCCGTTTCATAGAATTACACGGCTTATTCGTTATGATCCAACACAGACCATGACTGGTAGGTATAATTTTCCATGAGAAATCGGAACATTTGGATGAAATCGAAATTTGTATCATATTGTTAACTCTTTGGAAGGAATCTCTTGTCATGGCGATTGATTTAAAAAATAAAAGTTTTAATTTCAATAGTTCTTATTATTTATTCAAGTTCAGAAACGTACCTTTTGCAATAGTTCATATATTTATTTATTTAAGTTCAAAAACGTACCCTAATATCTACATCTACATTTTTTACTAAAACTCTTTTACAAATCATTAAAGTTTCAACCTATTGAAGTGATTGAGAAACCTATTTAAATTTTTCTTAGCTCTATAATCGACGACACAGGTATTCGTAGTTCGTTAAAGCTGATTTATCTTCTTTCAATAGTTTCGGATTTTTTCGTACGATGCCATATCTCCGTATCAATAAACCTGTTACTTATGTATATTTTCTACTTATGCTTGGTAGCTGCTGAAAATGGGACTTCCCCATAAACCGTAACGGCGATCAATATAAAGGGATGTGTGATTAATGTAGTGTCACGCACCTAATAGGTATCTACGATTCTGTAGGAGGGCCACTCACTCAAGTCACAAATTTTAGGTATGTCAGTCAAGACAAGATGAGACACTTGCTAGAGTTGTCATGGAGTGAGCGGAGTATAGTTGTCTATAACAGTCTCAAAGTCTTAAGAGAGGTCTTGTTTAAGATTTTATAAAGTTTTCTGTAGGTATCCCGAAATCATTGGACAGTTTTTTTTAAGCTACAGGTATCTCGTAGCTTTAGTTTTTTGTAGCTTGATATTTTTCCTTCACATCCCTAGTAAAATAAAAAAAGTAAATTCTTAAATTAAAGTTCACACGTCAACGTCTAATTAATCGAACGCGATATAAAAACCCAAATACCTAGCTAACGAAATATCTTTTAAATTATAGGAACTCAACAATGAAAATATTGTTACTGCCGGTTTATGACGCCAATGACATCTTTCCTAAAAAACTAATTGATAGCCGCGCCACGCTCGTTAAGCAGCCATTTAAAAGTGTTACGCTAAAAAAAACCATGTTACGCATTTTTCCTTTTAACGTTTCCAAGTGGTTGTAGAAATTAGCATTGGGAAATGAAATTCTATTTATTTGCCGATTGTATCGCCTCGTTGTTTGATGTTCAATCAGTGGCTCGTAATGGTATTTCCCCGACGAATTATTCCTTGTTCTGGTGGTTCAAAAAACTGCCGTCCGATGACGGTAGTGGTACTAAATACATGACCTATTGCAATAAAAGTGGTCGTCGGTAGTAAATGTAGACTGACATCGAGTCAGTGGTTCGCTTGCACATGTGAAACAGCTAACCACGTAGATCTAAAAAAAATCGTCGAAATCAAGAGTTTTCTTTTAATTTTTTAAAGCTACAGAAAAATGGAAATGACTTTCGACTTCGAATACGTCTATTTCACGACTTTAAACCGTCGCGAGCTAGTATAGTAAACCTCCGTTCTACTCCCAAAGTATAGTAGTATACAGTAGTCCCGATATATTATGAACGTTTTTTTAGGGAATTTATATACCTAGGTACTTACCTAATATTTTGATGGTTACTATTATAAATCACAAAAGCTTTTTTTTCATAGGTACAAACAAGTTTACTTACGCGAAAGACAGGTGTGTTTTCTGAACTGCAGATGTCCATCGGAGCATCGGCAGACCCCCTCGAGACAGGCACTGTATGCCACCTTCATGGTACACTGCTCTGAAACCGTGCATTCTGATCCCAATAGTGTAGCTGTAATAATAATAAAGAAATTAGCTCCATGATATAAAAAGTTTTACAGTCCATGCCAGGAAATGGAATATTTTATGACCATTTATATAGATTAATACGGACATTACAAACTCATTGTAAAAGCGGAAAAGTATAAAAGTCGACATATCTCAGGAATCGATAACAATTTTATGTCACGACTCGGTTACAGCACTATTGTGAAAAGTTATATACTTTACTTTCTACAGAAATGAACAAAAAACTTGTAAAATTCAGTTTTTGAAAGACACAATAAGAGTATCGTGAATGTTGCAATCACCAACCAGATCATGATTTACATATTATTATTTCAACAATCACATCAATTCGAATTTGATGCAAAAACACGTTACCGGATTCAGACTGAAAAAAACGGAATGCTATAACTAACTAGACTGAAGGAGCGTTACACTTTGCTAAGAATCTAAACGACATTCACAGATACATTCATGTTAAGAAAAGGCATTCGAACATAGAATCTTTATAGGGTGGCAGGGACGTTTGCAAACTATATAGGTATAGTTTGCTGAATATGAGGGTAGAGTATGAGGGTAGATATGAGGGTCGCCTCATGCGACGAAATATCTAGTCGGTTATCAAAAAAAAAAAATCGGCTGTTGCATAGAAAGTGCAGTGCAGTGCAGTGCATACCTACGCGGTCAAGATGTATGGGGAACAGCAATTAAAAAAAAATATTTACTAAAGATTTCAACACAGGGGGTCTAAAATCATGTGCTAAATAATAGGTTGGTAAGATAACAGTTCCGTGACTGACTGATAAGACAACTCTACCTAAACCGCTGAAGACTCAGCCAGGAAATTTATTCATAAATTTTGCAGGACTGCAACAAGAGCGCAGTAAGAAAAGATTGATAGACAAAACTTTACACTTGAGCTCAACTTTGCTAGCCTCTGGGTATGGGTACAAAAGAGAAAATTATTCAAGTTAGTACGGCGAAATCAACTATACCTAGTTGATTTCGCCGTACAAACTTGAATAGTATGATAGATAGTTTGCATCCGAAACGCATATCTAATGGACAAAAGCCGATATTTGTGTTAATAGTAAAGGTATATGAAGATTATTACGAATGGACAACTGATTTGAATATCCGTTCCCAGAATACAAGAATAGCTAATTTGCTATTCAATTCTAAATCTGTCAATCATCAAGCTACAATTTACAATACGTTTTAATGGTTACACCTCTAGTCCTAGTTGTCTCCTCTACGAGTCCTAGTCTCTATGGTGACAGTGCACCGAGTGACGGGTTCACGACCCGAAGGCGTGTGCGACCCTATTTGATTTCAAGTTCACCGTTGTTGGTCCGTTTATACGGGTACGGGTGTGGCCGACAATTTGCATCCAATGTATGTACATACACTTACGTTACTACGTCATAAACAATCCAGCCTGAGCATTCGTTGGCACTTTTAATATGATATGTTTGTATTTAGATTCACAAAATGATAAAGCAGGATTTCGTTCGTGGAAACATGTTTAAATGTTTATGTATAACACGACTTTCGAACGTTTAAACGATAAATAATAGAGTCACACCGACAACTGTTGGTATGCGAGCGGCAGTTTACAAGAATATCAGAAGTAGGTAGCTGAGAATAACACCTTAGAATAAACATGGGAGATTTATTAACTACAGCCGCATTCATCAGTCACAAGTTCCGATCAAATCTCCATTAATGATACCATTGGCTCCATTCATAGATTAATACGGGAAATCTGTTAGATAAACATTTGCATTTTTTGGACGCCGGATATTTTTTTCATGTCCAAACATCATTTCACTTTGTCCGTTATTAATCAACTCCGACATTTTGCCCAATTAAATCGAGGGTAAACAAACGTATTTTAGCGCCAAAACGAGTTAATAAACATACATACCACCAATTTAATTAAAAGCCAGTTATAATGATAGTTGTGGTAAATCATTAAACGTATTTACACGCGTTTGCTTTTAGCGCGTACGTGAACCGACATCTCTGAATGGCTCTCAGCTTGCTACAATTATAATTCTTTTATAATATGTCTCGCGATAACCATCTACGACGTCTGACACATTAATCTCAAAACGAAGACCACAAAGAATACTTACATTTATTAGATTTGGCACGCTGCTGACAACCGTGAAAAGAGTGTACATGTGCGTGACGTTTCGATTTCCAATTCGAAGATTATAATCTTGTTATATACAAAGTCAAGGTCGATTCGATACGTGTAATGAGTGAATGAAACGATGCCATTAGCTGTCTTTCATTCATTCGGTAGTTCACATCCGAAATTCACACAGACGGATCTTTCCAGTTGAGTACCAGTGAGAAGGCGACAGGCGGATAGATTCGAGCCTTTTATAGGAGCTGAGTCTATCTATATAACGGTTGTCCAGCCGTAGGCGCCCTAAATCACCTTCTTTGTATATTGTAGGAGAACAGTTACATATAGTCGCAATTACACTTCATGTGAGTCTAGCAATAAGTGTACCTGTAGAAAAGCATATGGGACTGTGTACACAGGTAGATGTAGTTCATCCACAATAGGTCCGTCCAAATTATAGTGATGAATCTCAGAAAACAAAAACTTAACGTAGTACACACATTTTTCTTGCCATGAAAAACTTTGGTATTTTCGCCGTGTGTAGGCACGGTATTCAGTGTTGTATGGATCATCTATGGAAGCTTGTTGACGTTGACACGTTTTTTCTACGGTGCGGTTTATACGCCGTACTGTAAAGTAACCGTGCGTTGTACAAACGGCCTTACAACTTAACGAGTTATAATTTGTAAACAAATGAAAGCAGCTTTTCGGAATATAACAATGATATTTTGACGAACAATGCAAAAAGAAAAATCTGGGCAACAAACAATGAAAAAGCCAAGACAATAAAATTACGGAGAAATTACGTTGATTTGGTTAATAGTATATTGGTTTGAGATACAGATATTGTCTTGATATAAATGAACCTGCAGGCTTGAGTCGAATATGCTGTAATATGCTTTTTGAAGCTACAAGGCTAGGTTTGACAAAATCGCGTGTAATCCCAAGAGTCATCCAATTGTGATGTAGAAAAGCGTTATTAATTTTCAATAATCGAACCCAAGTAGTAAGTAACAAAAGCTACCGTGATAAAACTACATAACGCTAAAAACCAATTGTAGAGATATGTATTTTAAGATATCTCGTTTGAATGACGATACTACTTACATCGTAAGAAACTGCACGCTTGTTAACTATGCATAACTGGGTTAATGGATGCAAAATGGGCGTTTGTACTGCACAGAAAAACTGTGTGTCATGCTTACATGCTTTGACCTGGTCCCCAGCCACGTCTTAGTACGTGCCTCCATATATTTTTTTTTGCTTTTGGGGTATATCGACGGAAATCCGGTTGCTTTACTGTCATGTTGTTTTCCAAAATAACCCAAATTTTTTGTGCGTAACTGAACAAATTATTTCTAAAAACTGATTTCTAAAAGTTCGTTTCACATGATTTTTTATTTTATTAACCGAGTTGAATCTTTGCTACTTTAAAACGCTGGTGAATACACAGATTAATGCACTGTGACTGTCTAAAAACAAGGTGTCATATTTTCCACTATAATGCCGTAAACGCGTGACATGCGGAACAATACGATTGATAACGCTTTCTAAATAATGTATCCTAAGAAAGTAAGCTTCCCAAACTTAAATGTATAATACATACTTACATTACTATAAAATAGAAATATTTGCGAGTTTGTCTTCAACTTAAAAGCAATAAACACCAATTGTGTGTGCATACCGTTATTACAGAGAATCCACTAATCGTTGGCGTAACTGATGTCTTCTGCATTCCGAATGGCATTTCTTTACTCATGAGATTTTGTTTCGGTGGGTACTAGATAGTCTTTGTTGATAGTTGGTATTTTTGGCCTTAGATTTATTTCAGTAGCTCTTTTCGTTTAGGATGCCTCAGGAAAGTGAAGAAGATCACGTCAATGGTGCTTGACGTTAAGAAGCCTACCTACTTCTACCAACACAGGCAGTCGTGACAAGAGAACATGGGTGCAAATATTCTTAGGTTGAACAAGTTGAACTTAGGTTGACAAGAGGTCACGCGGAAGAAACAGCAATCATAGTTTCAGAACTAACGGACTCGTAAATAAATAAAATGGATAAGAGTCCCTACATTTCATACCCTCGAAGGATAGCGGGACCAATTTACGGCTGGCAAACCGGACGATAAGTCAGTCCAAGCTTGCCGACGGGACCGCTCTCGTAATCATCAACAAGTTTATTTAAATTGGTACCTACCGCAAATAAACGAGATGGACATATTCACGTTGCGTCCATGCACTCAGCTTTAGACGACAAGGATTTATTGGCGTCATATTACCAATAAACAACGAACGCTGATGAGAACGTTTTGTTTTGCTAATATACCTATTCCTTTTTTTATCCGACTTCAATAAAATTAGGAGGTTATCAATTCAGTTGAATTTTTTTTTGACTGGAACATTTTGCTAATGGGCAATCAATGCGTTGTTTTGTATAATCAAGAAACTGCTTTCCCAGAAGTAGGTAGATAACGGGGCTAGCAATACTAATCCATAGATTTCATTTGTTTCTCTCTATAGGTATGGATTTTTATTGCCAGTTGGTGAAATTGGAACCCAAATTCGAATGTCTTCGAAACAGTAACAGTTGCACATCTGCTCCTTCCTACGAAGGAGGTTTCAGTCCCAGATTTTTTGTAAGATGGTTTGAAATTGGAACCCAATATCTTCGAAACAGTTGCACATCTTCTCCTTCCCTTCCCACGGTTGGAGTCCTAGTATATCCTCCTTTGATTTGGACAAAAAAATCGGAGATAACAAAATCAATACTGTAGGATCCCTAGCCTGCACTCAGTTTCTGCGGAACTAAAGTTACTATAATATTCTGGCGCACAGCCGCGGTCCTATTTTTGGAGAGCGTTCGATACAAACGATATTGGCACAGTTGGAGGCAGTATTGTCGTACATTATGGATTTTTATCACCGAGAGCTTCGGGATCTGCCTAGAACAATTCTGTTAATACTTAATTCTGTTTCGCGTGACCCCTTTCTGGATAAAATGAGCACAATAAGAATATAAACACATAAGCAACGCCAGATATGGTTAGAAAGGGAACTGATAGAGATGTATGTAAGAAGACTGAACAACCCAAAATGATCATTAAAGCAAAAAAAATGATTTGTATTGAAGACTTGCTGCACCGATCCCAAAAATTTAAGTCAGGACCTGGACAGGAAGGAGGTGTTGAGCATAGATCGGAGTGGGTAGATTGATTTTTGGTACTTGTATCATAAATGCCCACAGAAAGAATAACATGGATAAGACATTTTCCAGGAAAGTAATTCCGGTATTTCCGGATCCAATTAAATATTGTTAATGTTGGTAGTGATATTATTACTACTCAAATCAAAATTTAAATTTATCTGTATTTATATTTATTATTTATGTGTTTTCACGACAATTCCAATTCCGAAATTCCGGAGGAGTGTCCATATTAATATATACGTTTCGGATCAATGACCCCAATTCAATCTACCTACTCTGATCACTGTTGATGAGACAAAAGTTCCCAGCAGGCAACAATTCGCAATACTGCCTTATTACAAAACAAGGATTATCTTTAGAACCAGGTTTAAACCATCGAGTCATTTTTGAATTTCGAACTCTATTCCGACAAAATTAGTTATTTTTGTTAATTAGTAGGTACTCTGCCTACTAATTACAAGGACTCACGTCAATTTTGTATTAAGAACTTTACCGTGCTCTAAATAAAATTTTAAATACAATAACGAGCTCAAAGGTTTGGGCTTGGACTAAAGTTAGAACTCGTTTTGTAATAACACTGATAGAGTTCTCTACTTTGAACCTTCTTTGATGTTACACAGCGACCTCTTTAATTAGGTATAATCGAAATTACAATCACAGGTAAATTAAAAATCTTTTGTCTTCTTATTTTATCTCCTTTTTAAAGTAGATCACCCTAAGATAAAATAAATAGCGTGAAAACAGACAATTTAATTTATCATCGTGAACAATGTTGAATTATTTTAATTTAACGACTTTGTAAACACTACTGCAGTATAATTTAAGGCAGGGTATACACACTACTATTTAAATAATGAGTACTGCTTTTTACAATCTGAGCTCAACACGGGCTCAGCTATAGAAATGTAAAAAACAGTATATCTATGGGCTCAACACTAGCTCAATTATTTCCAGCTGACAGATGGACAGTCGGGCTATATCTATGTCTCTATCAAACGGTTTATATTTCTGCGTTGTGTAGATGATTGCTCACGCTTGGCACACTGACCACGAGGAAGTTTGAGATGACAAGCTGACGGCTCAGATCCAAACCGACACACGGTTACCCCCTTTCCAATGTTCAATGTCTTCCTATAATGACTACCTGTTTTTTTTTATTTTAATACGACTTCCCTTCTTCATTCTACTCTATGCATTTATATTTACTTAAGTAGTATCTTTATACACCGACCAATAAAGCATAACAGCCTATATTTTTCCCACTGCTGGCCACAGGCCTCGTCCCTGTGAGAGGGAGTGGGCCGTAATCCACCACGTGGGCCCAGTGCGGGTTGGTGAATGTCACAAGAATTCGAATTTTTGGTTCCAGGTCATGCCGGTTTCCTCACGACGTTTTTTGAGAGCTGAAATAATTTACACAAAGTAAAGTGCCTGATTGGCTTCGAACACGCGACCTACAACTCGTAAAGTCGCGGCCGTTACTACTAGGCCACCACTGCTCTCCGCCAAAGGCCACTTTGGTGAATCATAAAAGGATGACATTATGAATCGTAATATGGCGAAGACAGTCCGTGTTTTTCTTTTTTTTCGCTGCACTTCGTGGGTATAGTCAAAGAGATTGTGATTGAATTTGAATCTAATTGATTAGTATTTTAGCACAGAGAAGAAAAAAATACTGAAAAATGCTTCATCAATGGGATTTGATACGATTAATTTAACGGTTAACTGTCCATTATGCTATCCTTTTATGATTCTGCCAGGGTGGCATTTTCAGGCCGCCAGTTACTAGTTAAACAATTTACTAGTCCTTTATACTTACATCTAATCTAAGTAAATGAATAAAACGGCGTCTTTTACGACATGGCTGAATAAATTCTCTGACGCATTGTTCCTCACGAGACGCGGTCATTTGAAAGTCTACTTATAAGGCCAAAGCAATAAAATTAAGTAAATAATTCGATTTATTTTACACACGCAGTACACTCCAAGAAAGGACAAGATGGGATATTATGATTATTGATTACGCTGTTAGTATGGCCGTCGAGCTAGCGGGCCCTGTGTTCAATCCTAGTTTGAAATGCCGTTTGCCGCCTGACTGGGCCCGGTCCGTAAAGTATGTTACTCAACGCATCCGTGAGTGGTTCCTCTTTATAACATTCATCCTAACCTGGACACGCAAATTAAACAAAGCTGACAAAAACGCCGTTATATCAGTCAAGATATCACAGAATCCATAAAAGCGAATTCGGCTCAGTGGTCCTTATTCGAAGTAATACACTACATAATCGGCGAATGAACCGTTGGAAGTTGTAATCCACATGGTCCAGTTGTCCGATTTGGTCCCATACCTTTGTGCCGAAGAAAGTGAGACGAGCGTGGGACTATAGGACTATCGCAGTAAAAGATCTCCGATATTGTGCGATAGCACTGAGTTCGCCTCGTTTCCAATTGGTCTGAATCAGTAACGTGGAACCCTGCTTTAGGCGAACCGAAATTGGATAATTCTAGTTAGAGAGTGGCGCCGATTCTGTTGTTCACAAACTAAACTAAATTAAGTAAATTAAGCAAGTTCATAAATAAACCCCTTAAGTCTAAGCAAAATAGAATGTTATTAATAATTATAATGAATATTAAAGATAAACGTTTTTTGCCACCATTAAAGTGCTACCGGTCAAGCCCCGCGCGTACTACATGTGACACGATACAATAGAAAATCAATTGTGTCTCATTAGCGGAACTTGGGAGTCCATTATCTACACTACAGAAGATGATCTCCGACAGGTATTACTTATAATGGTTATGCGAGTTGCAGTGAAAGCAAGGTGTGAATGGGAAGTGGTATATTGTTCGTCAGTTTTCCAGTCACTCGTTTCACTATTATAATAATGACACAATGAAATGAACGTAAATATAGAACCAAGTTTACCTTTACCGTGATTGTCGAAGTCGGTAAACAGCCGGTATATTTTGTAAAAATCTCACCGTGATAGCTTAGGTGAATTGAGCTGTCATTCCACCTGATGCTAGAGATTGACAACGTTGACAGCTCACGTCAAATTCACTTCACCTAAGTTTTGACGGTGAGATTTGTACAGAATAGATCAGTAGAATGACACAACATTCATAAATGACGAAATGGAAAGCGAAATTGATTTTCGGTACTTAACAGAAAAGATAATGGTGATGTCCTATAATGAAAACTACCGCCATTACTCGATGGCTATTGATCATCCAAGTGAAAGTAATTTGTTAGTCTGACCACGGAGTCAACCACACGAGAGTGATTAGGTAAGGTATTGCCAATGAGAGGTGAAAACCGCGATCCGAAGAGCGTCAATTACGCACTGGGCGTGCAAGGAAAAAGGATAAAATGGAGTTCGAATGTAGGCACTATAGAATAAATTCTTAGCTCGTATTTTCCGATCATTATAGAAAATTACTGGTTGAATTTTGATAAAACTTTCACTAGCTTAGAAAGTTTTCCAATAAAATTATTGCTCTAATAAACTTACGTGTGGGAAGCTACTGGCAGGTTAGCTACAGACACCTATATTTATGTAAGAACCGTGGTTTAAAAATAAAAGTGTTAGATACTTACATTCAAGGCAGGTAGAGTTGTCAACTCGCGCGTAGTACGGTTGACAAGCGCACACGCCTCTCTCGCATTGCGAGTTAGTGACACCACTACAGTCGCTTTTGGCCCGACAACGAGCACCCAAGTACGATGCTCTGTTATCTGCCTGCACTATCTGAAACAGAAATATATCTTTGAATTATTTACTCTCATACGTGGAAAGATGAAAAGGTCCATAATCCTAGTAACAGAAAAACTTTCAGATACGGATCAACTCAAAACGCCGGTATCTACTTAAACTACTCTAGCTAGATAGGTATCATCGCGGACTCTGGCTGTGGACCACTTTTCAATGCTTTTACCAATGGTGGTTTTTATTAAGGGTGAAAAGTGTTCAGCCGCCCGCGCCATTGTCCGCGGTTGTACTTACACAAGGTTCTAATGTTTTGGGTTTTTATTTTTATATGCTCTTTTCCGTCCAATATCACAAACATAGGAAGACATCATCACTTCAGTATAACCACTACATAAAATAAGTTTACACCTAGACCACTAACGACATTCTTCCACTTTAATGAAAAATTATACCCAGTCGTAAAAAGTTACGGCCTGTCGACGTACACGGCTTTTACAACTATTATAATTCCCCGCGAATTTGCTTTGCATTTGCATACCAAGGGAACGTACCCCTCGCTATGATTTACAATGATCGTAACAACGCAAGCGTATTAATCACGTCAGGCGTAGGTACGCAACGTTTCCAAGAATGCTCCTCACACAACTTGCAAAGTATTTCGTGGTTTTGTGCTATTTTTCATTTCACGCGGGATATTTTTACTTCTTACAAGGGCAACGTTCTTGTGTAAACTTACACGTCGACCTTGGCAAAGAAACATCCTTCATAGCAGCACGTATGCGCTAAAGCGTGAAGAAACGAATGCGTTTTAGGAGCGGATTACGATTCGTTCCACTTCGTTCGTGTTTGTGTATTATGTCATTGTTGCAAATTGCTATGACATTCCTAGTTGTAACATTGTCTTCGCTTATATGAGGATGTCCGCTCCGCCTACGATGGTCATACATCACCCAAGATATATTTCTGACAAGGAATAATTACGTATTCCATTTACTAACTATACAGGAGTTATTTTTGTTCTGGCTCTAGCTATTCTAGTTCTTACTAGGATTAAGTAGATGCTCAAAATGACATCACTGTTAAAAAACTCAATATGTCATGCAGTAAGTAAACGTTGCGATGTAATATCGACCGATATTAAAATTTTATGAAGACGTTTCGAAATCGTTGCATTACTTATTCAGGCCTCGGAACATGAAATTATACAGAAAGCAGGAAGGGTCGGTCCTACACTCCTACGTCAGTATTTAGATACCTAACATACTACATAATTCATAAGAAAAATGTTTTGTGAAGCTATCTCACAGGGATATGAAAAACGATTCAATTTGTGTACACAGATTAGGAATGTTCGATAGCAACAAATCACGTACCGATTGCTTGTGAAGAAGTGCTTTCGTTTCCTGTTGGTTGTTGATAATTGTAGGTAGGTATAGAGTCTCGTTAGAAATAAAGTAATTATTTTCTTCTTTCTTTTCTAACGGACACATTGTATTCTCTTTAAGTAGTGTAATGATTTAGTGACCCAATTCCTATGCAGCCAAATTTGAGTTAACCAGTTTTTTGTTTAAGAAAGCATTGTTAGAATCTAAACGAGCTCACGCAAAAACGCGTCCGTTACCGTACCCTATCATGCGGATTGCGGTTGCTTCGATTGTGTGTAATGTTAACAATTATCCTACGAAACTTATTTAGCCGTATGATTTGGTTTCACCGCGTCGCTGGCGCGTAAATGACCCGAGCACGAACCCAGCTCTCTCATCAATTTCCGAGTAAATCACTAACCACCCGTCAGTCTATACTTGGTACAATATCCACAGTTCGTGCAAGTACAAGTTCATAATTTCGGTTTTGCCATTAAGAAGTAAACTCATTATATTACGGAAGTCTTAAAACTGTAATGATCTAGAAACTTACCTTTCTAATGCAAAAAAAGTTATTGGTGTAAAGTAAATAACTCGTTTATCTGCGAATACAGTGACACTAACGAGTCGTCGAGTGTCACGATTAGAATCAGGTGAAAGATAACTTTCATTCCTTTGATGGCTGTAATGACGTTTGAATAGCATTTGATCACTCTTTAACACTCCATTAATAATAATGACGTTATAATAAAAATGAATTTCTCTATTAACCACTTAATGATATTCAACCTAGCAAAGTTTTCTCTAAAGTATAAACGCAAGGCTGTTGTAGCGATCTATATCGGTCCATTACCGTCGTTACCATGACGTGTAATTGCATTACGTGACATAACAGCGCATAATTAATCGTTTTAATTACCTACCCTATAAAAATCTCAGTAGAAGATTTTTATCTGCAAACCAAATGAAATGTGAGTGTGTTTTTAATGGAGTAAATCGACGTAATCACGGCGTTCATGAGAGCGTAACACTATACTACTACGATTATAACTATGTGCTAGAAGGTGGCACTTACTGAGACCTCATGATACCTAAGCATGCTCAGTTTTTACGGCAATCTAAATATATAAAACTCAAAGGTGACTGACTGACATAGTGATCTATCAACGCACAGCCCAAACCACTAGAGGGATCGGGCTGAAATTTGGCATGCAGGTAGATATTATGACGTAGGCATCCGCTAAGAAAGGATTTTGATAAATTCTACCCCCAAGGGGATAAAATAGGGGATGAAAGTTTGTATGAAACTTTGTCAATTTTAAACCGATCGGGCTGAGACTTCGCATGCATATAGCTACTATGACGTAGGCATCCCCTAAGAAAGGATTTTGATAAATTTAACCCTCATTGGGATAAAATAAGGGATGATGGAGGATGTAAATGTATTAGTTTTTTTTTAATAATACTTAACGCGAGCGAAGCCGCGGGCAAAAGCTAGTTATCCACATATGACAATTGTGATGACGACGATGAA
The DNA here is from genome assembly GCA_916614155.1 of Mesoligia furuncula. NCBI lineage: Eukaryota > Metazoa > Arthropoda > Insecta > Lepidoptera > Noctuidae > Mesoligia > Mesoligia furuncula. The sequence goes on along the minus strand of OU744803.1, from coordinate 11,197,664 downwards.
CTCGCTAAGAAGGTAACTGTATTACCTTGAGAAAGCCTGTAGGAAAGCAATTCACACATCGGGACATGACAAGAATATAGTGAGGAAGGTTGGTAATAAATATATAAGCTTTTACGGGCCTTCACCGCAAATGTATTATGCAGTAGTAGCCATATATGAGAATAGGTTACGAACGATGTATGAAGACGCGATTTGTCATTCCGATTTTATAGCCGTTACACTAACGTTACTGTACGTTTTTAGGGACAGATATAAGACAAACACCTCAAAGAAATCCTGCACCCTAATTGCGTATCACACTATACTCTCAATTTGAAACATTTTCAAGCATATTGCTAATCCATTGCTTCATAAGTTCGAAAAATGTGTTTGCTCAACAGAGTAAATCACGCAATGAATGTTGTTGAACTGTCAAAATGAAACCGACTAATGAATGCTACTGCGCAAACTGCATAACCATGAATTCAGCACATGATTCTAGAGCCCCTTTTTTTTTTTTTTTTTTTGCGGATGGGAAATCATCAAATGACTCCTCCCGCTCTGGGTGGAGCGGAAGGGAGTGTCAGACTCTTACTGACTAAAACCCACCCGTGTTCCTTCCTTAGCCCTTTATGTTCCGGGCCAGCGGTAACCCTTTCGGACAATCCCGCTGACCATTCTAGAGCCCCTAGCGTAGAAATATTTCGCCGGTTATCAAAAAATATTCTCTAGCTATTTTATAGAAAAGTGACTACCTTCGCCGTCCAAATGCATAGAACTGAATTTTTTTCAGAATCCTGTACTGAATTCATGGTAGGTACCTAACAGTTTGTGCCTTGATGTCCCTGCCACCCTGTATATTATCTACTACCTGATACCCGATATTCCCACGGTCTCACCCGCATACGTGTCGATCCCGTGGGAATATCGGGATAAAAACTATCCTATGTCCTTCCCCGGGATGCAATCTATCTCTCTTCCGAATTTTATCGAAATCCGTTTAGTGGTTTAGGTAAAATACAGACAGACAAACAGACAGAGTTACTTTCGAATTTATAATATTAGTATGAATTTAAGAAAATTATATCACTGCAAACAATTTATCAGATAAAGTTATGAAATACGATAAAGATAAAAATAGCTAGCTATTCATAAATTTGTGTTAATTATGACATAAATAACTGTAGGAGTATTTATAGCAGACCAGTTTTAACGACTTTACATCCATATAATATCAATAAAGTATTCATCATTTTTATTACCTATCGGCTCTACTAACGGTTCGGAAAAAGTAGAGTTTTCTGATCAAGGATTGTTCTTAAGCAAAATTAGTGCGAACTATGAAACATATAAACTTAACTACTTCCTCAATTTGCACATTATTTCCTCTCTTCATGCAAAGGAGATTAAAAAATCCATAACATTTCTAATTTCCACGCGGATGGACATGTAGATTATTGCCAGTAAATATTATATTTTGTTCTGAAGCTAATGCGTTGGACAAGGACAAGTCTTCCTTGATGACGATATAAAGTGGGGCCCTAATGAGAGGTCCATTGATGGGTTTCGTTTTTACTGCGACCAAGAATATTGTGTGGTCTACATCATTATTATGGGTAAGTAAACATTCTCGAAGCATGTATTCAAGCATAGTCATCTCTTAAGTTTTTGAGTTAACAACGAAAGTGATCCTGGTGGTAGTTCAGACATATTTGTGAACAGTAATTTGTAAACCGGTTGGTGAGTCCAGAATTTTGTAAGAGAATTCAACAAAGTCCTATTTGAAAGTGACAGCAATAATGTAGGCAGATAATGTATTGCTATTTGCATTTGTTAATTGGTAAGGCTGTTATTGTTTATGCAAATATCATTTGTGTTGCTTTGCACGGTTGGATATTAAGGAATTTATTTAGTTAGGTAATTGCCTATGTATCATATAGATACTGCGTTTCTCTTTCTTTGTTTGTTTTCGCTTGCGATATTTCTGTCTTGTCCTGATCACCTTCAAACGATCTCCAGTCAGATCAGACAGTTTACCTACGTCAAGACTAATGCTTATCCTTACATGTTTACTATTTGTCGTTTTTGATCATGGCATTTCTTCTGCTGGTTCTGTAATTCACTTAGAGGCAAGACTCATAACAATCGAACCAGGCTACCATTGTGGCCTATAGTTATTATGGAAATTTTTGCATCACAATGCAACACAGAAGTTATTTCAATACTGACATTTTTGTCCTATGTTAAATCTTCAAAGGGTTTCCAAGGCGATCGACTCTGCATATGATAAATACATTAAATTTTACATTTTGTAAAAGAAGCTTTTTCAACAGTAATTAGATAACTACCTTCATAGCAGTGTGCATACTTGAGTCAAACTGTGTATTATATACATCTCACTAAGTCGATGCTGAGTGCAATAATACTCAAGAGCAAAACAACGTGTGTTTTACGACGTGGTACGACAATACGAAAGGCAGCACTCGTCCAGTGTGAACAATAGAAGAGTGCAAACCGCAAGAGAATATTGCACGTTGCGGTCACCTCGGTTATCAAGCAACTTACGCACAAAAAATAATAAAAGATAACTACTGTGAATTCCACAAAAAGTTGAAGGGAATGCTCACGCCGATTGCTCCTGGCTACAGGAGAAAGAATTTGTCTGGTTTGGAGACAGTCAGGGCCGTGAAACCACTGGAGAAAGATTCTTGATCAAGTTTTACAAAATAGACTTAATTTATTAAATTCTCAAATAGTCATTTAAATTATAAACAGGTGTAAAAATATGTTGTGGTCATAAAAATTTGTAGAATTAATTTAGTCATTGACATAATTTATAATTTGCTAGAGCAAACAATTTGCATATTTGGGAGATTAAAAAAAAATTGTCACAGAAATCTAACTATCTACATTTAATAACTGTGCTACAGGTTCTGTCAAGTTGATTTAAACAGGATACTACAAAAGTGTCATTAATATTCGCCACTAAGTAATACGTAGTAAGTAAAACAGTTAAATAACTGTATTAGGACGACAAAATTGGATTATTCAAAGAACGAGTTTCATTGCGGAAATCTCCAAAGGAATTGATATTCTGTCACGCGAGGCATAAGATATGTGCAGTATGAGCGATGCACTGCTTGCCAATCACGGCTCATTCTTAGCTCACTTACGTATTCCAAGACAGTAGAGACGTATACCGATTACCGAGTAGTTGCTAACAATCATATCGACCTAAGAAATGAAATGTATGACGATTGTTTAAACTTCAATTCCTCTTACTCAATCAATGTACCGGAAGGGAACGTACGAGGCGTAAGCATTTAAAGAAAAAACAAACGTATGCACACTCGCTGTGATTAACTGAAGTTGAACACGCTCCACATGAATTTCTTAACAAGGGGGAAAATCGAAATTACTTTTTCTTCGTTCTGAAATTGTAATGTGCCCTCGTAAAACGTAAAGTTCCCATTGTCACGAAAAACGTTTGGGTGTAGGTATCGTTTAATAGGAACCCATAAAGGAAGTTCGAAAACAACATAATAATAGAGCTTAAGGAATATTCTGAACGGAACGTATATCTAAGCTTCCTGGATAACATGTATACAAAATTAACCCTTCAGAATTTTATGTGCTCGTAAATCAACAGCCAATAATTGCTGCAAGGAAGGTTAGAGCCGGACTGACTGGTTAATTTACTGCAAAATATTTCCAATATATTGCGAGTGGTTGAAATTTTGATCCCGGATGCGTAAAGGTGAGGTTGGTGTGAGCGGTCTCTTTTGAGCAGCATCGGTGACACCAGTTGAGCGCGCCGACATGCGCTTGCGCGCGCGCAACAGCTCCTACTTCCCATGCGCGAGTGAACTTGCGCGACGTGTAGTGGTCGATGACCGGGCACGCGCGCCCTCGCGCTACGATCCAAGTCAATGGGCACAGCATCTATGACGTCTCTCTTTATAATGCACTGATGTCGAATCTATCTTTATAGGTAAATGAAGTATATTATCTATTGTTCAATGTTCATGCCCAATAAAATCGCCGTCTGTATAATCATAATACTAATCTTGTGGAAACTTATCATTGAAAGGAAGCAAGTTAAGATTAGAGTCGCGTATTGCTTCATCATTTTGTAGTATCTTATTAACGGCCCATGTCATAGAGGTAATATTGTAAGTTTCACGATTTGACTCTTTCATAATCTAGGTACACATGAATTGTTACGTGTGATAGGTATCACACGTAACAAACATCAATTAGGTTGGTACTAAGTATTAGTGTATAATATTGTTTGTCTCATAATATTGTTTCTCTTTCATATCAACCTACAGAATTATTATCAAGAAAGCGTGCGTTATTAGCTGCTTCTCTCAATTTTACGATGATCTTCGATCAATAGGGTTGGGTAACTATTGGAGATGAACTTTTCTATGTCAAAGTTGAACCGTTAAGTAGTGCGATTCACGCGCGGATGGCTTCACGACTTTGCCAAACTCAACAATGGAAATTGAATCACAGATATTATATAGATACCCTAAATACTTTCTATCTACGAAAGGAGCTCCAACTTTTATAGTTAATAGATATTGAAATGCGTACAAAAAGTCGTCGAATTCCATTTTTTGTTGGTTTATATTACAGCCATTATCTTCGGCAGATTGTTGTCTTTTATGCTTTGATCGATCTTGTTATACATATTTTGTATTTATGAGATTTGTAATCAGTTATACTTTCTTTGGTTAACAAAACTTTAAACAATCTGGAGAGCAAAAAAAGCGTTGGAAGATTTTTCGAAAGCAGTTTGAATAAACGACAACTAAACGATTACTGACTTGTGAACATTATTGACTGTTTAAGTCAAGTTCTGAAAAGTGGTTGCGTCTGTCCAGTCAGGCTATAATCCAGTACCTAATTGTTTATTTGTGTTTATTGGAACGTTGCCAACGTTTGCAGATTTCTCCCGACCTATCAATTCACCTCTGTTTCACTAGGATTTACTTCCAATAGCGAAGCTATTTTAACTTTCTCCATAATGCTTAGATGTAAACTATTGCCAATATATGTATACAGTTGCATGTTACGTTAATGGTTATCATTATTATTCATCGTAAGTAATTAATATGTTACCAAGACTTTCTCCTTCAAATTAAAGCTAACAACTTAAAAATCCTGATGCAGCAATAAAACGTTTATAAATAAAAGATGACGAAGTTCAAAATAGAATGAAGATGACTTTATTGGTTTGCAATATTGGCATTTCCCCGGGGGGCGCACCCTCCCGGGCTCCGTCTAGACTACTGAGCGGGATCAACTTATTTTAAACATCTGCAAATAGAACGAGCTCTTGTAAACAAGTTTTCTTCAATAGCATGGAAATCTTGTTAGCTTTTACCGCCCTCCCGGGCGAAAACAATATCGAAAAAGGGAAACTTGCGAAAAATAAACCATAAAGTAACGCGAGACTAATGGATTGTAAAACTATTGACGAAGTAAACAAAGTACGATCGGTTACGGTCAGGGAATTCAATATGTGAGTAATCGTTGGAGTAATCTGTATAATTGATCGTGTCAATACCGAGTAGAAGTCGATGGGGCGTGTAATATGTAACAAGATGCTGGCCACTCAGCCAGTTTTTCATACCTACATGCCTCGCGTGCTCTGCACTGGAGCAGGTCATATTTTGCATTCGTAATTGTTGTGAACTTTAGATTTAGATCACTAACAGTACCAAAAACCATGAGAAAAAAATATTCGTACAATTTGCTCACCCGGAAGATTTTAATGACTTCTATTAAATATAAAAACAACTCGTAAGAGTATGCATGACGCAAATTGTACAAAATGCAAATGCAATAATTAACTTGTCAGCAACAATACTCAGTTAGAGAAATCACGATACATGGTCGTTACTGTTTTAATTACTCGAGAACACGTAAAAAATATTATTTGACGAGAAAGTGCAATGTAATTGTACTACAATTTAATTCTAAGTGACGCCGTCCGTGAGTGGAGATAGAAACATTTTAATAGCGTTTGCTCTCACCCTTACAGATTGCGGTTGAAAACCTAATCTTCTTTCCCCGGTCCGTGTGCCGATCTGATGCGAGTCTATAATTGGGTATTAGCGTTAATACCTCTATATTACGAACCTCCTGCATTTTATACAATATTCTAGAGTATCGTGGTAGTAACATAGCTTAGTTTATTCAGAGGACATAAACTTAGTAATTAATGTGCGTACGATATATACAAACTGTTTAGCTTCGCGTAGGTATGTGTGAGCCAGCTGGGGAATCAGGTTCGCAATGGTGTTCGTAGGTGATGAACTAGCAACCTGTACTACCGCTACTTGAACTATTGTGGGAGACTATACCTACTTGAGAGGGCGAATTAAAATGAAAATGATCTGGCTAACACAAAACTACCTATTGATGCGAGTGAGAAAAGTTCTTATGTACAATTATATTGTATGTTGTACCTAATATCTTGAAATACATAAGCACGAGGATTTGAACTTGACATAATCAAAATATTAACGAGGACGAAACTAGTTTCAATTAATTTGTGAGTGGACCGTGTAGGGTAGGGTGTATCAATTGTTGTATGCGGCCGCGTGCCCAGCACCGGATTACAAATATTATAGAAACGCCGTAATTCGGACAGTGATTTATAGAGCGGGGGTGTGCCACCCTCGGAGGGGCAGCGGCCACCGCGATCGCAAACAACATTGATTTCTGGAAACGAGACAAGTTTGAGTTGTGTCAGCGAAGTTCACGAACATTATGTAACATGAATCCGCCGAATCTTTTCCTTGCCATCTCTGATTCCTGATTTCCCAAATGTACTGCGTCAACTCCAACAGGCTTGTTCCAGTTTGGAAATAATAAAGGTGTGTTATTCATCCGATTTTCCACCTACATACCTACAAACATGTTATACTTTCAAAGTCACCTTATAGAGTGTATAACACGGAGAAGCCCATTCATTACACGTCCACTTGTTTTATGGTGATCGCGATAAGAACTGGTCAAAAGTATTTCTTTAATAACAAGTAGGTACAAATGTCAGTGGTATTTCTCTTTGAAGTTACGAGAGAGTGCGAGTTCTGTTCACCCATAACAATAACGGTTTAGAGCCGCAATGCGCCTGAGCAAGCGCTAATTTTTTGCGTTGTTCTTTGTTAGAAGTAACTGTGTTAATTAATTACAATTATCCTGATTAGAGTTATTAGTGATGGAGGTAAGTGGGACGTGTATCATGTGTCAGAGATTGTTGACGGTTGACGTCCACGACAACTTTTTGTGCGTCTACGCTGACAGCGCCTGTCATCGGTGAACACTCATGTCACAAAAAGTAATAGATGTATGAATAAATATTTTAAGTTCAGTTTTTTTTAAACTATTTACAGTTAATTAATGAGCTAGTTTTTTGGAGGAAGTTAATCGATTTGTAGAGCTCCGTGCATGTTAGGCATAAAGTTACTCACAATTTGAACGACTGGTTTATCAGAAGCTTATTCTACTTTTGGTATAACAAGCGTAAAGTAGTTAAATTAAATTCGCAATGAAAACATTTAAGTCGGTTTGTTTATTGGTTTGCTCGGTCAGAATGATCTATCAATAACGGAATTTTAGCCTGGTTCTAATTTTCTGACAGAATATCAAGAGTGCGGGACCTTTCTACTCCTTCGTTAGATTTTTTTATAAATACACCGGATATGGGTACCAATTTAATTCAGAATCGAAGAAAATATTAGCGTCCATCGTCCAAATAAAACAATTTTATGTGCATTCCCAAACAAAGTCTAATGTTGACAAGACAATAGATACTCGTATGTAAATGGGAGGAGGATTCCAATTTACAATTTGAATAGTCTTTTGAACAAATACTGTACTTAATTGCACAAATACCCACATTTGCCTACGAAAACTTTTTGCAACGAGCGTAGCTTAGTTGTAGAGCCCGTAGCAAATACTTAACTATCTAGAAATATTTTCCAAATTATGTTTGGGACTTAAAATATACTTTGGTAGGTACCTAATGTGCACTTTTTAGGGTTCCGTACCCAAAGGGTAAAAACGGGACCCTATTACCACTCCACTGTCCGTCTGTCCACCTGTCACCAGGCTGTATCTCATGAACCGTGATAGCTATACAGTTGAAGTTTTCACAGATGATGTATTTCTGTTGCCGCTATAACAAAAAATACTAAAAACAGAATAAAATTAATATTTAAGTGGCCTCCCATACAACAAACGTGTTTTTTTTCGGCGTTTTTGCCTTGTGGTACGGAACCCTTCGTGTGCGAGTCCGACTCGCACTTGGCCAGTTTTTATCAGTTTTATCGTGACGATATTAATGTGGACGTCCATGTCCACGTCCTTAAAATGTATGAAATACGTGCACGTTATAACGTTCTCGTGGACGGAAAGGAGTTTGAAGATTTTTATATGAAGCCTGACATACCGCCGCATACCTACCTAATGTCGCGCCATTTTGAAAATGGCGGCCACACATGAGACCATGAATCGATAGCTGACATCAATGCAAACAGAAAACTTACTAAGACCATACCTATAGTAAATTGTCACGTTTTCGAGATATTAACTTTTACCGTCTTATTACAAAACGAGATCTTATTTTAGACCTAGCCTAAACCTTCGAGCCAGTTACTCGATTTTGAGCTTTATTCCGACAAACGTAAATTTCTTAATGCAAAATTGACAACTTAGACTCGGGTTTAACGTCAGTTTTTGTAATAAGAACTTTAGCTTCGTCGGATTATAGTTCGAAATTTAAAAATGGTTGGATGTTTAAACCTGGGTCTAAACATAAATCTTGTTTTGTAATAAGGCCGTTAAAGTTGATGATTGAGTCACGTGATCAACTTTGAACGTTATTAATATCTCGTAAACGGGACACTTTACGGGTTTGGTCTTATTATGTTTTCTTTTTGCATTGTATGCTACGGATCTTCAAAGCCCTTTAAAGGCCTACGCAGACCGGGACGGCATTGCAAGGGATTTTGCCGTCAGTCAGCGCACACTAGCCGCTTAGATACCGCGGCATTCCAGCGGCTTCACCGCTTCTCTACCCTCGCCACCTAACCCCGCCGTATGTCACAACGAGCGCCGGAGTTCTTGGCTTGCCGTTGCCTACCGCGGGACGCCACGGCATCCCGCCGCGGGAGCCCGTGGCGCGTCTTTCAATGCCGTGCAGTGAAATCCCTTTCGATGCCACGGCATCATTTTAAAGCATAGCAATTTATGTCGTATTTCTATATAGATACGTTTGAATGTCCATTAGTAAAAATTTAAATCCCTGGCCATGCCGTCCCGGTCTGCGTAGGCCTTAAAAGCGTCACCTTAAACAGGATGATTTTAGTTATAATTTTATTTTCGTGATTTCAGAGTTGGTCCCATACTGAAAGTTGTTCATATTCATGGGTAGAACAGCCTGTAAAAATTTGGAACCGGTAAAAAAAATCAAATGTATTTCCATACATTTTACTTCCCTGTGTTATCGTGATGCCGTGGACGTCCACGATAATATCGTTTCCTTAGAAATTATAGACACGCCCAATAGCACAGTGTGTTAAGATCCCGGTTTTTGTTTAATGTTGATTGATATACTTATGAGACATCGGAAAGGATTTTCTTTTATTTACTATTAGTTGAGTCTTTTGAGTTAGAATTTATAGAAGGTTTCCAAAAAAGGTGTATCAGTCAACATGATACCAATTTCTCCATTTGTTTTTAATTTCCTTTATAAAATTACTCAATATTTGCCATCTAAGCCACAAAATAATGATATCTTGTTATGGTCGTGATAAGGAAGCTAAAACTTAATAAAACTAAACAAATTATGTTTTGGTTGAAGTGGCAGCCCTAAGTGCGGATATTTCGGATATTACTAAAATTTCCAATAACTCCTGGAAACCAATGAGTTAGGTTTTGGAATTAATACTACACATAATAGAAAGTATCAGCTATTTTTTTATGTAGGAATGACTACCTACTACGGCGGTTTAGATGAATAAAAAAATGAAAACGAAAAATGAGAAAAAAAATCATATCTCTCGACCCATTCATACTAAAGCAACAGGAATTGGTAGGGCGATCGGCTATTATACCTTTTTTCGATAGAATAAATAAATTCCGGAATAAGTACTTCCATTAAATTATAATGATTTTTTTTTTTCATTTTTCAAGAGTCGGATATTGCGAAACTTTGACATTAAAAAAAAAAGTACAAGTCTTAGCGAACCCGGAGTTTTACTCTAATCATCGGAATTGCAGACTCTATCGATTAACTCAATAAAAACATGACGACAAAAACCGGAATCTTATCACACTGTGAATAGGTAGATAAAGTAGGTAACTGTAGTATAGGTTTATTGTAGTACTTTAACATAATACAAGTAATGTGTTTCTAAGTAACACACATGTACATACTAAAGGCCTGATGGACTTTCCAAAGCTAGTTTAAGTGGACGCCTAGGGGCATTATGCTGCACTTATATGGATCGATAGGGCGCAGGTTATAGGCACTGCGACCTGACCATTGACGGCAGTAAGCAACACGCAACGGTACCGATGACCAAAGGCCCTATTTATGCAAATTCTTATGTACATTTACCGCGTAGGCTTCCATGTCGCTGGTTTGCGAGAAAATGGACGTAATTCAAAATTCTTTCAAATTGAATACTGTATGCCAAACGATCATAAATCTTTGATATTTGAACGTGAACAACAATAAATTTTCCTTTAATCAGTAAAGTCAAATCTTTTACATTTTGCGCTATCATACTTGTACAATACCGCGGGGCAATTGCGTAACACATTATCAATCGGAATCGGTTTCATTTTGACAGTACAACAACATTCATTGCGTTATTTACGCGTTGAGCAGACAAATTTTTCGAACTTATCAAGCAATGGATTAGCAATTTGCTTCAAAACGATTCAGATTCCGATCGATAGTGTGTTACGCAATTAGGGTGCAGGTCAGTGACTAAAACATTTATAAAGAAATTAAAAAATGCCATTCTCTAAAATCAATCATTTTTAGTTGCGTCACTATTCTCGCAAACCGGCGACGTGTATGTAGTATGGGCAAAGTTTCTTTACTGGGATTTATCATTATTATACAGGGTTATTGGTAAAACATTAACAACCTCTTAAGAGGTCATTGTACTCATCTTTATGAACAACTTTCACTATGGGACCGAACCTGAAATCGTGAAAAAAAAATCATCTGTTCCCTACATTTATGTTCGTATAACTCGTCAAAATGTAGAGCAGCTGATTTTTTTTTGCGTTTTCAGGTTTTGTCCCATAGTAAAAGTTGTTCATAATGATGAGTACAATGACCTCTTAAGAGGTTGTTAATTATAACAATAACCCTGTATATTTGGGCTTTTATTACAAAATTGGATGTTTTGTTTATCTCTATACTAGCTAACCCGCCGAACTTTGTACCGCCTCAGAATCCTTAAGAACGAATGTACATACCTATGAGAAAATTATTTATCTTCACTTTTTTTCGTGAATCTTTTCTATGATTTATCTAATAGGTACTTATTCTGCTATTCGGGGCGGAGACAAATTCAACAAATCAAAGATCATTAAAATCGGTCCAGCCTTTTTTGAGTTACAAATGGTGTAACTAACCCGACTTTATTTTATTTAAATATATAGATGTTGTTATTCACTTTAATTTTTGAATCCTATAAATATTATCTAACACCTGTCATACTCGTACACAGCTTTGCGCAGAATAATTCGTGATTATTTTCTGGCTTACTACTTAGTAAATATATTAAATTTATTCACTGACAGACAACGCACAGCCTAAACCGCTGGATCTAGAAGTATGAAATTATGCACACGCGTTCTTTAATGAAGCAACTAACTGCGCCCCGCGGTTTCACCCGAGTAAATGTCGATCCCGTGGGAATATCGGGATAAAAAGTAGCCTATCTGTTAATCCAGGGTGTCAGCTACCTCCATACAAAATTTTATCAATATTGGTCTAGCCGTTTGAGCGTGAAGAAGTAACAAACATATAAACACACACACAAACTCACAAACTTTGGCCTTTATAATATTAGTGTGATAGGAAAGGATTTTTGAAAATTGACCTCCGAAAGGAACTCCTTTTGAAGTTTGTTGTGTAAAATCACATCGGGCATACGGCTTGCAGGTACAAAAATTCATCTGCTATTGCAAGATCGTTGCAATTTTATTGATAGCTACCTGTGTCATCTCAGGAGTGCGGTTACAAGAATGAGAACCTACTGATGCTCGATACGGTAAATAATAATTACTTAAACGAATAGGTAGAACCTATATTGACCGCAAAATATTTATTTTATATTTGTAGATCTCTTAAGGGGCTTACATGATCTAAAGCGGCGGTCACGGTCGGACTGCATAGAAATGAAAGAGAAGCGCGATGACACAACGCTGGTAATTTATTGCAAAATATCAAGAAATTATTTAACTATAAAAAATCTATTCATCATCTGCCTAGCCTTTTCCCAACTATGTTGGGGTCGGCTTCCAGTCTAACCGGATGCAGCTGAATAGCAGTATTTTACATGGAGCGACTGCCTATCTGACCTCCACAACCCAGTTACTGGGTAATATGATACCCCTTGGAAAGACTGATAGTCAGACTTTCGGGCAAAAAAAAATCTATTTTTTGGACTAAAACACTAGTATTTTAGTATGTTGCTAATAGAATAATCTGACAAAAACAGAATGATTGTATGTATATTATTAGTATGGTTTTTATTGTAAAAAGATAGTTTTTAGACGTATCTTCTTGATTTTTTTCTGTCGTATAAAATTAGTTGTATTATGTTTACAATACACTACCTACCTAGCATATATCCTGATGAATATCATATATTTTTCTGTTTTTGTTTACTGTAGTCGGTCATATACTTTTATTGTTTCTAAAACTTGCGTTTTTTTGTGTTTAGGTCCTGTAAGCCCCTTAAACACAGAGAATGCTAGTCCATCGACTTTACAGCTTAACCGCACTCCTGTTGCATGTTGCGTTCTGTACGTGATAATAACAACTCCATTAGCAAATAGGTATGCCCTTGGGCTGGAATTATGAAGGATTTGCGTACCTATTAGGCAAAAGGCTTGGGGTCACAATTAGTGCTAATTGTTTTACCGTAGGAGTCCGTAACCTACGTCACGTAGATATTATGTTAGACAATATTTTCTTATATTGATGATAGTTTAATCGCTTAAAGTTTATTAGGACTTAAAGCACTTAAAGTTTATTAGGTAGGTACTAGTTTCTGCCTTAGACTTCGTCCGCGTGAAATTTCACCCTCAACCCATTCGCCCTCTTAGGGGTGGAATTTCGAAAAACCATTTCTTAGTGGATACCTACTCTTCACAAAGAACATACACTCCAAATTTCATGTCTCTAGGACCAGTGGTTTAGGCTGTGCGTTGATATATCAGTCAGTCAGTCTGGACTTTGAATTTTCTCTCTTAAAACTTAGTCATGCTAAATCTCTTAAAACTTAGTCATGGTGTTGACAGTTATAATTAAATTAAAAAGGTCTCCTAAGAGCTTTTTTTTTAACTTAAGTAGGTATAACCGTCAAACAGTACCTACATAGATTAACAAAGCATTCTGTAAGGCAAAAATAAGACGTGAGTATCTAGATAGGAAGAAATGAAACGCGTAATTATAGATTACGCGTTTTAAATAATTATTCTTTAAATCGCACTGACAGGTCACCGAGCTGAGTCTCCCTCAGAAATGTAAGTAAATCAGTCTCTCCTATTTTCTAATATTTTTAATACGAAAACTTAAAAAATACTAGCTGCGCATCGCGGTTACACCCGCATAAGTGTCTATCCCGTGGGAATATCGGGATAAAAATTATCCTATGTCCTTTCCCGATACTCAAACTATCTCTATACCAAATGTCATCTAAATAGGTTCAGCGGTTTAAGCGTGAACATACAGACAGACAGACACACTTTCGCATTTATAATATTAGTATGGATTCATAAAGGTTGCATGGTAAGCACGACATAATCAAGCTATATACATTTACCCCCTTACTAATAAACGTTGTAGCGTCTGTATAGTTAGTTACACAACGCTTTTTAGGGTTCCGTACCCAAAGGGTAAAAACGGAACCCTATTACTAAGACTTCGCTGTCTTTTTTTTTTTTTTTTTTTTTGAGGATGGGAAATCATCAAATGACTCCTCCCGCTCTGGGTGGAGCGGAAGGGAGTGTCAGACTCTTACTGACTAAAACCCACCCGTGTTCCTTCCTTAGCCCTTTATGTTCCGGGTCAGCGGTAACCCTTTCGGACAATCCCGCTGACCCGGCAGGCTTCGGCCCTAAGGGGCCCCTCCTCGATGCTGACATCTCTTTGAGGCGCGCGTGGAACACGTACGCGCCGTCCGGCACGGGCCTGGTCCTGATCGGGCGGTGAGCTACCCATTACTCTCCGCCCGCAGGCCCGCGCCTACGGTGGCCGGGAGTCGTCACGCGGCTCCCGACGCCCGGAGCGTCTCCCGCGGCGGCTGGGACGGGAGGCTCTCTCCCTGAGCCGTTCCGCCACCTCCTTCGCTAGCATGACTGCTTCGCAGAAGGAGGTGACTGCCTCCCACTCCCTCTCGCCCCGGACCATGGCTTGCACCAGGGCCGGACGCGAGAGGTCGCCGTCGCTGCCAATCGCCTCTACGAGGACACGGCGGTGCTCCGCCCAAGCGGGGCAGACCTCCACCGTGTGCTCCACCGTGTCCTCTGGGCGATCCTGGCAATGGTGACACCCGGGCGTTTCCTCCCGCCTGATGATGTGCAGGAACCTCCCGAAACTTCCGTGTCCGGTGAGGACCTGCGTCAGGCGGTAGGTGAGGGCGCCGTGGCGCCTCTCTAGCCACTCCTCAAAGAGGGGTCTTATCGCCGCTATCGCGGCGTGCCCTGCGCTGGGTTGCGACAGTCGCTCTTTCCATGCCGCCATGAGATCGCGCCGGAGATCCGTCCGCTCCGCAGCGATTTGCCGCGGAAGCGGATCCTCCCCCCGGCGTAGTGCCTCCGCGCGCCACTCATACAGGCGCGCGAGGACTATCGCCTCCAGATCCCATGGCGGCAGTCCGGCAAGGAGGCTTGCCGCCTCGCCAGAGATCGTGCGGTAGCCCCGGATAGCCCTTATGGCTACCACCTTCTGGGGCGCGTTCAGGTAGTGGGCGGCTCGCCGCCGCAGTGAACGCGCCCACACCGGGGCCCCGTATATGGCCATGGACCGCACGACCCCCGCGTAAAGCCTCCGGCAGGAGGCGTTTGGCCCCCCCAGGTTGGGCAAGAGCCGCTTGAAGGCGGCCCCGGCCCGTTCCAGTTTGGGGGCCAAACGTCGGAAATGCAAAAAGAACTTCGCTGTCTGCCGTCTGTCCGTCTATCTGTCACCAGGCTGTATCTCAAGAACCGCGATAGCTAGACAGTTGAAATTTTCACAAATTATGTATTTCTGTTGCCGCTATAACAACAAATACTAAAAACAAAATAAAATAAATATTTAAGGGGGGCTCCCATATAACAAACGCTTGCTCTTTTTTGCTCGATATCAAAAATGGCAACAGGTAGGCACTTGAAATATTCACAAAACACTCAGTTGTATTTTAACTTTAATAATAAAAAATAAAATAAATATTTAAGGGGGGCTCCCATACAACAAACATGTTTTTTTCGGCGTTTATGCCTTGTGGTACGGAACCCTTAGTGTGCGAGTCCGACTCGCACTTGGCCAGTTTTTCTTCTTTCGAAAGTCAAATTACTGACGACTGAAAGAGAAAAATCGGTGTGTTGTGAAAACTATTCATCCTATTTCTCAAAACTTATTAGACTAATAATATGAGTCCATGAACGAATTTTTTTTACAAGTTTAGGTACTAGTGTGCTTTTCTCGAAGCTACGGTAGTAAAATATTAGTTACTAGTTGCCAACTAATAAATATTAGCTAAAATTACCTGAGTAAATTCAATTTGGTTTCATAAAAAAATGTGTTATCTATACATATAATAAAATTGTAGAAAAGTGGTGTCTGTACAATGGAAATATATTAAAAAAAAGTAGCAGGGGTTGTTATTATATCGATGCCGAACCCGAAAATGTAATTAAATTTTTTTTTGTCTGTTTATCTGTTTGTCTGTTTGTCTGCTGTGTTTGTGCACGCTAATATCAGAAACGGCTTATTCGATTTAGATGCGGTTTTCACTAATATATTGTAGTAAGCTTCACTTAACATTTAGTGTTTATTTCATGTCAATCGGTTCATAAATAAAAAAGTTATGTCAAATTAAAGAATCACGGCGAACATTTGTTAAGGTATTCTATCAGAGTACGTAAACGCCTCGCGCCTGCGCGTCCGTGGCTATATATACAAGGTGTAACGGAAAGGCGGTATCAACCCTGAAGGAGGTGAATGAAGATGAAAAAAAAAATTTGGACCTCCCATAGTAATAGCACATCAATGATTTACTATTACTATGGGAGGTCCAAATTTTTTTTCATATTTCGACCTATGTTCTTTGGGGAAATTTGTTCAGTTTCATGAGCACATTCACCTCCTTCAGGGTTGATACCCCCTTTCCGTTACACCTTGTATAAAGCGCGCTGAGAGCCGCGCCGCTGCCATAATTCCGATCCAGCCTGTCCCTTGCTGCCCTCTCCCAGCGACGCCCTAAGCCGAGGTCCGTACCCCACAGGGGGTGCCCTTAGCGTGTAGTCGCTTAGTTTTTAAGTTTATATTGTGTAGTTAAGTTGTGTATTATGCCCTGGCTGGAGGCCTTAATTTATTGAGGCATCCACAGGAAAGCCAGGTTAAGCAGTCGACAACCCCTCAGGTTGAACTGCGAGATGACCATTTCAAAAGAAAACGCGCCGCTGCCATAAGGATTCAGTTATTCGTTGCGAACGCACGTATCCTGGAGAGTATAGGCGAATAGTTGGATTCGATTATTGCGATTCGCTTGAATACTGACTGTTTGCATATTTCATTTATTTATATTTTAGGGTTTGTAGGTTAGGTTCTTTTTCTTAATTTTCTTTGTAAGTATTTGGTATAGGTTAGGCGGTTCTTTCCTTGATTATTCGGTATTTCCCTGATTTTCGGTATACTTATCTTAATTTGTATTTAGGGTTTGTATATAAATATTATAAGTATTTGGTATAGGTTAGGCATTTCTTTTCTTGATTTTCTTTATTAATTATAAGTTCATTAGCTTAGGTTAGTAATTATTTTTTCTAGCAATTCTTTTGTTTTATAAAGTTAGTACGTTTGTCTGTGTAGAAGAATAGCACCACCCCTTACTTCCCGTGGGTGTCGTAAAAGGCGACTAAGGGTCTCACCGGAGAATGGGCAGCAGCGTTCTCTATGCATTCCACCACCATACCATACTGCGATCGCCAACCCGCCTGCCAAGCGTGGCGATTATGGCAAACCCCCCCAAAATTGGGGGAGGCCTATATCCAGCAGTGGACGTCTATCGGCTGAAATGATGATGATAATGACGTTTGGTTTACACGTCTTAACACTTATTACTTAAACTGTGATAATTTTAGACTGTATAATAATCTGTAAGTATTTATAATTTAATTGTTTACGATAGTACGTGTCTAATAAATAACTGTGTGTTAAGTACTAAGTACTATTTTATTGTAAGAATGCCTCGAAGAAGATCCAACCTCTCCCAATGTAGCAGAAATGCTAAAAGGATGAGATTAGTTCGATCACAGGAATCTGAGGAAGGTCGTGAGGCAAAAGGCTCTCTGCACCAGGCTAGGTTTCGTGCTGCAGAAACTTCGACTCAGCGAGAATCTCGACTGAGTTCAAATCGTTCTCGAATGATGACAACTCGAAATAGGGAAAACGGGGAACAACGAAAGGCACGTTTATCTGTCGATCGCGAAGCTCACGCGCTATCGCGTGAGTCTGAGACTTTTGCTGTCAGGGAAATCCGCCTGAGCTTCCAGAGAGTACGGACAACAAATGCTCGATTCCAGGAGACACAGGACGAACGGGAAATACGTCTCACTGCCGATCGTGAAGCTCATACACTATCGCGTGAGTCTGAGACTTTCACTGATAGGGAAATTCGTCTGAGTTCTCAGAGGGTTCGGACAGCAAATGTTCGGTCTCAGGAAACACAGGAAGAACGAGAAATACGTCTCACTGCCGATCGTTAAGCTCAAGCACTAGAGTCTGAGACTTTCACTGAAATTCGCCTGAGTTCTCAGAGGGTTCGGACAGCAAATGCCCGGTCTGTAGACGGTATATGTAATTCAAAATATGCTGCCCGAAAAGTCACTATTCCACGCGGACGAAGTCGCGGGCACAGCTAGTTATTAAATACTCTTGTAAATTACACTGATAAAGCTATTAGTCTCAGAAGGCTTGTAAAAAATATTAGCCAACATTATTAGACAACATATTAATGTTATTTATTACCGAACAAATTTTATAAAATGTGGTCACATCAGATGTGGTGGAATGTGGTTCGAACACTTCCGACAATGAAGGACGTACAATAATAATTAGACGTCATCCAATCTTTTTAATCAGAAACACTTAGGAAATATTGATAAAACGTTTGAGAAACCCCCAAACATAATTATTTTGCTTCTAATACACATCTCAAACCATTAGCTTTAGTTCCATGGTAAATTGAATGTAATAAAAAATTAAATTAAAAATTTAAAAAACCCCCGACACAAAATAAACAAAATAATAATAAAATTAAATGTAAATTAGTCTCGTTACATAAATTCTATATGTCGGGGGTTTTTAAATTATTTTATCCTTTTCCAATTACATTTGATTATTATTTTGTTTATTTTGTGTCGGGGGTTTTTTTTAATTTTTAATTTAATTTTTTATTTCATGCTTTTTGTAGGGACTCCTTAATTTTTGTATTTCATTTGTTTTATTTTCTTGCGTTTTAAGATTCAGGCAATCTGGTGTTTAATCAGGTTTTTTATCCGTCAAAAAATAATTATTAATTTATAGTTGAAGAATATTTTTTAAAACTAAACAGATATTTTTGTTTTATTATATCCTTTTTCTAGTTCTTCCTTAAGTTATTAAACTTTCGTACAAGTATTTCATAGCTTTGTCTGTGTGGTGCCAGACTTAAAGAATAGCACCACCCCATACTTCCCGTGGGTGCCGTAAAAGGCGACTAAGGGTCGTAGCGGAGAATGGGCAGCAGCGTTCTCTATACATTCCACCACCATACCATACTGTCATCGCCAACCCGCCTGCCAAGCGTGGCGATTATGGAACCGCCCCCCCCCCCCCATTTGGGGGAGGCCTATGTCCAGCAGTGGACGTCTTTCGGCTGAAATGATGATGATTTCATAGATATTACTTAGATATCTTAAGTATTTCAGATCTAGTTTACCCCGTCGTCGTAGCTGCCTACTAGGTTTAGGTAATAGTAGGTCCACAAATGTCTGTAGGTACATTGGTACCTATCTATTTGCACTATGTAGGTAAATAAAAGTGAGTCTTACATGCATTTATTTTACTATTTACTTTCTTGTATTGATCCAGCAATTATCGAATGGCTTTTACGTGTTCGCATGCGTTTTCATTACTTAGTAAGAAATTGAGAAACGAAATAGGTCATTGTTCCTTTATACAGATTACAGGGTTATTGATAAAACATTAACAAAATAACAACCCTTTAAGAGGTCATTGTACTCATCATTATGAACAACTTTTACTATGGGATCAAACCTGTATGGCGAAAAAAAAAATCAGCTGTTCCCTACATTTCTGTTCGTATAACTCGTCAAAATGTATAGGGAACAGCAGATTTTTTTTTCGCGATTTCAGGTGTGGTCCCATAGTAAAAGTAGTTCATAATGATGAGTACAATGACCTCTTAAGAGGTTGTTAATGTTTTACCAATAACCCTGTAACGATAATGACTTGCCATCAAGAAACGGTATGTAAGTCATAAGTTCGTATATTTTATTTCTCATGATAAATAGATTGTATTCTTTTTGAGAAATAAATGTCTTAAACCGTACCATATCCGCTGCGATGTCGCGAAATTTCCTAGAGATCGGTAACAATAGAAAAAGTAGGTAATTGTGTCTCATTAGTGACAGTTGAGCTCATACACAGTGTCAAATTAAATTAGCTATAGAAACTCCACAGTCTTTATGGGTATAAATATCTAAACACTTTACAATAAAAAAAGCGGGCAAGAGCGAGTCGGACTCGCGCACCGAGGATTCCGTACCATCATAATTATGTTTTTAAATTTTCATCGGCGAGGCCTATAATCGTCAGAGAATTTTAACACTGTGCACTGTGGTGTAGAATATTGCAGTTTTATGTCAGCGCCATCTCATGACCGACAGTGGAACTAATGTAACTTTTGTTGATGATTTCTGAAAAAGTGTGCTATTTAGATACTTCGTTTTTTTTCCTGTAATCTTAACATAAACTTCTATCACATAGAATCATTTCAGATTTTTCTCTTTGCAAACTTCGGAGATAAGGGAACGATATTTTTTTATATTTTTCATCAAATTTCGAAAACAATGCGGCCTAAAAAAAAAGAAAAAATGTTTGAGAATGTGCAGACTGAGCTCTTTCATATGATACCCCACATGCCCTAGTAGCCCAACTTAGAATTTTTCAGACCAGCTTTCAGTCCCTGTTGCAAAATGTACATATATTTTTATTTCTTTCTTATTTGCAAAATAGTTGGATAATTGAACGTCATCTAAAACTATTTCTAATTTCAAGTTGATAGCATTAGTAGTTCTTGAGATAGCTGTGACAGACAGACAGACAGACAGACTGTGTCACACCTTAAGGGTTCCGTTTTACCAATTTGGTACGGAACCCTAAAAAGATTTGATGATTTGACAACCGCTGGTAGTGTAGTTACTTGAAAGTATGAGTAGAGGAAATAAGTTTATTTATGTTTTGTAGTGTTACCCATCACGTCTCCAAGCTGTAACGTTGAATGCGCAATACCTCTTAAGGGGTCATTGTACTCATCATTATGAACAACTTTTACTATGGGACCCAAGCTGAAATGGCGAAACAAAAATCAGTTGTTCCCTACGTTTACGCTCGCATCATCATTTTCAGCCGAAAGACGTCCACTGCTGGACATAGGCCTCACCCAAAAGGGGGAGGGTTTGCCATAATCGCCACGCTTGGCAGGCGGGTTGGCGGCGTCGCAGTATGGTATGGTGGTGGAATGCATAGAGAACTCTGCTGCCCATTCTCCGGTTAGACCCTTAGTCGCCTTTTACGACACCCACGGGAAGTATGGGGTGGTGCTATTCTTTAAGTCCGGCACCACACAGAGCCACTGTTACAAATTAACTATTTGTTGCCTATGATGGCAACCTATGCAGGTGGTTTGGTGTTGGAATTAAAGGAAACAACAAACTATCTCAAACACTTTATAATTAAAAGTTTAAAGTAATTATAGAACTAATTTAAGTTATTAAATATATACTAGATAATTTACTAAAGTTAACACTATTAATGCCAGCCAGCTAAAATTTCAGCAGAAAGAGCTATGGGCGTGGGGAGTCGGAGATAAACCCAGTACTGTTCCGTTTAAAAAGTTAATTCAAATTAAATACGAGTATTATAAACCACAAATTCAAGATATTTAGAAGATATTTATGCTCGCATAACTCGTCATTTTGCCATCATCCACAGCCCGACTTCACCCATTCCTGGGCAATGACCTCTTAAGAGGTTTTGCGCATTTAACGTTACATGTTGTATAAAGTTTACACAAAAAAAAAACAGGTGTTTAAACAGATGTTACAAGTAAAAACACTACCAGCTGTCGTTGATCCCAAAAATTAAATTCATCAAATTTTTTTTTTTTTTTAACATCTTTAGATATCGATACCTACCTATCACGTTTGTCGAGTTTCGCTAGCTAATTTAATTTGACCCTGTAGATTTTAGATAGGAATATAGTCAGCAAGGACTAGAAGACGAAGTGTCGGTCGTCCGGCGTCTAGATGGGCGGACGATATTGTTACCATCGCGTTGCGGGTAGCATCGCGGGTAGAAAGAACCTGGATGAGGCTGACACATGAGCGTGGGGAATGGCACAAAAAAAACAGAGGTCCTTGTCTAGGAATGGGTGAATTCGGGCTATGGATGATGACAAAATGTCGATGAAGTACCTAACACTGTTACTATTACATAAAATATACAGGCTTATTGGTAAAACATTAACAACCTCTTAAGAGGTCATTGTACAGACGCCAGCACATCAAGCTACTACAATCTGTCAAATTTCATTAATAGATTTTCAACTTTAAGGCTACAGCATTAGGTTCAAAGTTGATTGGGGAAATTTGACAGTTTCGGGTAGCTTGATGTGCTGGCGTCTGTACTCATCATTATGAACAACTTTTACTACGGCTCCAAACCTGGTATCAAGAAAATGTTCGTATAACTCGTCAAAATGTAGGGAACAGTTGATTTTTTTTTCGCGATTTCATGTTTGGTCCCATAGTAAACGTTGTTCATAATGATGAGTACAATGACCTCTTATGAGGTTGTTAATGTTTTACCAATAACTCTGTTTATATTATTATATCTAAGGGCTGATTTTTCCAACGCCGGATAACTTTAACGGAAGAAAATTTTGAATTTTTGACATTTCTTCCATACAAAAACTAGGTCAGCCGTCAATATTATTCCACCAACAAAAATTATTCGTCGATTAAAAAATCAACCCTAAATCGAACATGCAAAATTATTATTAAATAGGTATAGACGCCAGCACTTCAAGCTACTACAATCTGTCAAATTTCTCTAATAGATTTTCAACTTTATCGCTAATGCATAATGTTCAAAGTTGATTGGGAAAATATGACAGTTTCGGGTAGCTTGATGTGCTGGCGTCTGTACATTGCTTTTCATTGGCCTAGCCACATTTAGATATTCAAGATTCACCTCTTCTTTTTGCCTTCCAGAATACCTTATTACATCAGGCCACTCAGAAAGTATTGCGAAAAAAAGTTTTTATGTATGAGAGACTGGCCAGTTATAATCTACATATTTTGAAATTATGATTATTTGTAAGTAAGTAAAAATAGGTACGTTCCAATTTCAAAATTTCCCTTCACATTGTTTGCGACCTAATTTAAATTATCGTGTCTCATTAAATAAAAAGTAATTTTTAAAAAATAAACCGAATTCAAAAAGAAATTAACTCAAAATTATGAAATAACTCTAATTTCGGAAGTCGGTGTCTTTGGGATCAGTATTTTATAGTTTTAGTTTTTTGCCACCGACTTCCGAAATTAAAGTTATTTCATAATTTTGAGTTAATTTCTTTTTGAAGTCGGTTTAATTTTTTTAAATGACTTTATTTCGTAATTTATAGTTTTTGCTCTAGAATTTGACCAAGGTTTTGAGATGTTTTCCCTTTGACACTACACCCGTAGCTCGTCGTATCAATAAGCCAGGCCGTCACACTTACTCGTACCTATTAGTCCATTTCTTGGAAATTACTGAATCGATTTTGATGAAACTTGCACTGTTCCCTAAGTTGAAGTACCATGTAAGCCAATAAAAAAAAGGTCACGATCCGTTTAATAGTTGCGGAGAAATGCGAACAAACATACATACATACATACGTCTATAAAATTTTGTATATTTGTTTGGAAGCCCTAATAGATTGTCATATGTGAATATAATGCAATTCCAATAATATTACATACATGTGTGTCGAATTGATAACCTCCTTTTTTCGAAGTCGGTAAAAATGGATTTGCGCCGGGAACATTTTCATGCTATGATTTTTACGATTTCAAGTGTCGCCTGAAACCGGGCGAATCGTACGATAGACTTCTAAAGGCATTCATGGATGAAGCAGCAGCCCTTCTAAAGCAAACGTGTATCGTTGGTATGATTAATTCAAGCGCGGTCGACTAACTTTGGGGGATGAAGAAAGAAGAGGTCGCCCTTTGACGGCTGTTACGAAAGAAAACGTGCTAGCAGTGAAAGATTTTATCCAAGACAATAGGCGAGTTACGTATCAAGAAATTCAGCACATACTGCAGGTTGGATCGGGAAGCCTTCACGAAATTCTATACGTGCATCTTCGCGTGATGAGGATAGTTTCATGCTGGGTGCCGCACAACCTCACCGATGCTCAGAAGCAGGCCCGGATGAAATTGTGCCGTGATATGATAAACAAATTTGAAGCAGGCTCGTCTCGGCGTGTTGGATGATCTTGGATTTATCAATACGATCCAGAAACGAAGCGCCAGTCGACGGTTTGGGTGTTTCAAAATCAATTAACGCCTACCAAAGTGAAGTGATCTAGAAGCGGGGGAAAGATTTTGATCGCGAGCTTTTTCAATTTGACTGGCTACTTGGCGTCAATTCCTTTACGGAACCAAAGAAGCGTCAACGCTGAATGGTATACTATCAAATGCTTGGCAGAAGTTTTCTCCGTTGTGAGCAACAGGCGACCAAACACAGGGCTCCGCGAGCAACTGTTCCACCACGACAACGCGCCGTCGCACACCGCGCCCAAAACGAGGGACTTCCTGGACAGCACGCCGGTCAAACTCCTGGGTCCTTACAGCCCTGTCCTAGTACCGTGTGACTTCTTTCTATTCCCGAAAATAAAAAATCAGCTCAAAGGGATACAATTTCGACAATTTCGTCGCCGGAAGACGCGCTGTCAGCGTTTGAGCAGGCTGAAAAAGAGGTGTCCTCGGCGCGGCGGACTGGGATAAGTGTTTCGCATACTGGTTTAGACGCATGAAACTTTGTATAGAGGCCAGTGGAGAGTATTTTGAAAAGATTTAATAAAAAAATATTTACGTATAGAATATTTTATTTCACTTTCGCAAAACTTTTTAATTAAGTGTCCTACGTATAATGTACTTAAATTAAAAATAGCTCAACCTAGAGCTATTTTTAATTTAAAACAGACCAGAATTGAACCAGTTTTACCAAGAGGTATCGTGTTTCCCAGTAGCTGGGTTGTGGAGGTCAGATAGGCAGTCTCTCCATGTAAGTAGTAGTCAGTTGCATCCGGATAGACTGGAAGCCGCCCGAACATAGTTGGGAAAAGGCTAGGCAGATTGATTGACTGATCAGAATTGAAAACTATGTAATTTCGTGACTAGGCCAGTAATATAAAAACGTAGGTAAGTACCGTCTTTTTGTACTATATCCACATTGTTTTATCTCTTACTAGCCCTCCGATTTCACCCGCATAAGTGTCGATCCCGTGGGAATATCGGGATAAAAACTATCATATGTCCTTCCCCGGGATGCAATCTATCTCATTGCCCAATTTTATCGAAATCCGTTCAGTGGTTTAGGCGTGAAAAGTTACCATATAGACAGACAGACGGAGTTACTTTCGAATTTATAATATTAGTATGGATGACGTGGCAAACAATTTAATGGACCGTTAACCTGTAAGCTATAAACTGCAGTGTTTTCAGCTCACAGCTATTTACCGTTTAAACCGAGTAGGTAGGTATTGTTAGGCCAACCCTATCTCATTCTCAAAGCTAACAATGTAACTTTATCATCTATCTTTATAGGTACCTACTAATAATAAAGCTGAAGAGTTTGTTTGTTTGTTTGGACGCGCTAATCTCGAGAACTGCCAGTCGGATTTGAAAAATTCTTTTTGCATTTGATAGCCCAATTCTTGAGGAAGGCTATAGGCTACTTAACATCACGCTAAGACCCTTAGGAGTGGAGCAAAAGCAAAATAAATTTCAGGTGGACGAAGTCGCGGTAACCATAAAGTTGAAGCATTCTATAAATTGCCTATGAACCTATATTCTTTGACTTAAGGTGAATGGATAGTGGTAGACTGCGAAATTCAAATTTTCTTGGATTTTTTGCAATTTGCAGGTCAGTGTCAGATTGTATCTTGATCAAAATATGATTCACGACAATAATAGATACATATTTGGAAAATTGAATTATAATCATTAGAATAATTAATATATCTTTCTAAATTAGATTTCTACCACCAACCACCAATCTCTTATGGAAAAGTGTTAGTGGTAGAAATCTAACTTAGAAAGATGTATTAATGATTCTAATGATTATAATTCTCTAAATATGTACCTGTTATTGTCGCGATTCATATTTTGATCAAGATACAACCTGACACTGGCCTGCAAATTGCAAAATCAGTAAGAAAATTTGAATTTCGCGGTCTTAACTACCCATTCACCTTAAAATGAAGCGTTTAATTTCTGTCAGATGGACTATTCTAATTAATTCATAATAACTAAACTACTAACTTGCAAAACAACAAAAAACAAAAGTAGCATGTCTAACTAATCTACTCTTTCATGTTAAACATGAGATAAACTGTCCTACATGAGCTTCAATAACGTTAATATTACTCGACAGGACGGATTAGTATAATGTTACAAGATAAAATCTACACCAGTTTAAATTATTAACAAGATAAGGAGAGGAGACATGAGTTCATTTAGAAATATGCAGCGACTACACTAATATCAACTCAGACAAAACCCCCCACGGTTTTGTCTGAGTTGATATTTGTTTAGTCTACCTAATTATGTCGTCCTGTTCGGTTAAGGTGAATGGATAGTGGTAGGCCGCGAAATTCAAATTTTCTTATGGATTTTGCAATTTGCAGGTCAGTGTCAGGTTGTATCTTGATCAAAATATGATTCGCGACAATAACAGGTACTTATTTAGAGAATTATAATCGTTAGAATCATTAATACATCTTTCTAAGTTAGATTTCTACCACCAACCACCAATCTCCTATGGAAAAGTGTTAATGGTAGAAATCTAACTTAGAAAGATTGATCAAGATACAACCTGACACTGACCTGCAAATTGGAAAAAACCTAAGAAAATTTGAATTTCGCGGTCTCAACACCCATTCACCTTAAATAGGAACGCTCGTTAGCTCAGGTAGCTCGTCTGCATTGCTGGACAAACCATGCCAAGCAAGCCTAGAGTACCTATCTCCCTTGTCTTGTCGTTCGCTCTGACTCAAACTATCGCTTGGTAAAGTCAGGGAAAGACCAATTTATAAAATAAACTAGCTTCCACCCGCGGCTTCGCTCGTGAGGTATGTCGATAAGAACTCCTATGTCCTATGTCCTTCCCCGGGATGCAATCTATCTCTCTGCCAAATTTTATTAAAATCCGTTCAGTTGTTTAGGCGTGAAAAGGTAACATACATACAGACAGAGTTACTTTCGACTTTATAATACCTATTAGTATGGATAATAATAATAATTAATTAAATGGTCCGTACCTATAATCAAGTCACAACTGGGGGGTAATTCAGGTAATTCCCGTATTATTAAGAAGGGTCGCAGTGTAATCTCAGCCTCAATTTGTCAAACATACTCGTACCTCTAATTTCTCTACATTTTCGACGAGTCTTTGACATTGATTGTTGTTGATATGAGATTGCGACTAGATTTTACACGTTTTTATTTACGGAAATTAGGCTTTAGGTATTCAGTTGCATCTGGTTAGACTGGAAGCCGACCCTAACATTGTTGGGAAAAGGCTGGGCAGATGATGATGAATCAAGTCACAGAGTTGTATTATCACGTAGGGTGTCAATTAGCTTCACAATTAATTTCCCTGACTGTACAAATAGTGATTAAACACTGCTGAAGGTGAAAAAGGAAACGGCCAATGGTCTACTAATCAATCGGGACAATACAAAGTCAGGGCCAAGCCCGAGGTTTAAGGTAGATGATAAAAATATCAGCAAATATCTTATAGGTAAACGCGACAGGAAAATACAAAGTTCAAAATAGAAAAAAAACTTCAGCATATTCCGGTTGGACGTTGGACATTGAACGAACCCGGGAAGACAAGCAATTTCAATCATTTGCAGCACTGATGACAAAGTCAATTTTTATCAAATATGAATATGACGTAGGTATCAGATATACTTGCTTGTAACACCTCATATTTATACGAGAACGATAGGTAAGTAATTATCAAGTCAATTAGTTTTATTGGCCGTATTATTATTATTAAAACAGCGGCCATCAAACTATTAATTTATCAAATTGGAAAAGATTTGAAATCAGGTTCATTGTACGCAAAGAGGTTAGCAGAGATTAGTATCTATTAATAAGATTAACTTGTATGACGATTCAGAGAAATCTTATTTATACGCATAAAGGATTGAATGATTGAACAGAATACAACGATAGACTGCATTATTCATCGTCGCTAGGATCAAATCAGCTGCATTTAGAATTGAAATAATTGAATATTAAGGTGCATGCACACGTAGCTTGCCATTGCTTGCAGTTCCGTCATTATCGTATTAGTAGGCATTCTTAGTGTTTCTTAAGTAAGTACCTTTATGTAAATATAGTAGGTATACAGGGTTATTGGTAAAACATTAGCAACCTCTTAAGAGGTCATTGTACTCATCATTATGAACAACTTTTACTATGGGACCAAACCTGAAATCGCGAAAAAAAATCAGCTGTTCCTGTTCCCTACATTTATGATCGTATAACTCGTCAAAATGTAGGGAACGGCTTATTTTTTTTTTCGCGATTTCATGTTTGGTCCCACAGTATAAGTTATTCATAATGATGAGTACAATGACCTCTTATGAGGTTGTTAATGTTTTACCAATAACCCTGTAGGTATATTGTATAAAGTAATTTTAAATATTACTTTGTTAGGTAGGTTCAGGTGCAATTTTGTGTGCAATAGCGCCTTTACCTTGTAAGAATGAAAACTACGGTACTTGAGGGTAGGCAGAGGCAGGTACGGTCAGCAACAAAAGTCGATTATGACTTTAGGTCTCCGGTCTATTCTGTAAAAATCTCACCGTGAAAACTTAGGTGGAGTGAGCTTGAAGTGAATTCTGGAATGTCGAGTTAACTGTCAATATCAGTGTCAACTCCTAGCATCAGGTGATCCTGATGCTAGAAATTGAGACTATTGACACTATTTCACTGAAGTTATCACGGTGAGATTTTTGCACTAAAGACTTTTTACCCGACTGCGGCGAAGCCCAAAAGGAGGGTTATGTGTTTGACCTGTATGTATGTATGTATGCGATATCAAATGCGATAGGAACAACATTACTGTAATCACGACATCGGCTACCTACATCAACGCATCAGCGAAATTGAAGCGAATTTATTAGAAAATTTCTCATTTGCACGACTATCAATAGTGCTACTAATTATGCGTGTGGCTACATTATGCGTATAGTAAACCGCGATGGATGATTTGATCGCATTTTAAGAAAACGACCAATTCAAATTGAGTCTTTGTTATGATAGCGGCTACATATATTTCGTTGTGGAGCATGTGTCCTGTAGCCGTCGCCGAATATACGCCGGAATTTCGTTTGTAATGTAGCCATACCATGTTTTTCTCGTTTCGCTCTTCCAGTCGCATCGCAAATCGCTACGTACTGTAGCCTCAGCCTTAGAAACAAAACACGCGCGGTGTCGCTTACGGTAACAGTGGCGCGAGTTCAATGGTTTTTTCCCATCTCAAAAAATGCCCAACGCGTCTAAATAAGTTTTCATTTCAAAAACATCTACGGGTGACGGCCAAGTATCTCCCGCATATCTAAAGCCATCTAACCGACTCTGACGCTATCTGTATAGTTATCGAAAATTGGCTAAGGTTCGAAAAAACCAATTTAAATCATTGGTAAAAAAACATTCTATTATGCAACTATAATTGGTTTAGGTCGTTGACTCGAAGACGCGGCAATACACATATGACATGATACCTATGGATATTTTCCTTTATTTTTTTTTTTCGCAAACACTTTCTCACTAGCTTTTTATGCGGGAGCACGAGGTGGTTTAAATTGCTTAACTAATGTGTTTTGTTCCGCATGAGTAGTGGACAGGAGGTGAAAAAAAGAATCTAATTAATTAAAAAAATGTGGAACATGATGGCACGTTCCCATTCATTGAATTACAACAGGCGAGTACCTAATTTAATCGCTTGATAAACATCATTAACAACAAGGAAAGGCTGTCTTTACTAATGATATGACAACTTTTTTCATGATTTATGTTCCTAACTTGCTGTTTTGGAATGAAATTAACTTACGGATGCTAAGGCATATGCAAATAAACAAATCCAATCAACATTTTTATTGTTTCCATTTTACTAAAAACGAAATTAGTGTGAAACTAGGAATTCTAGCGAGTGCAAATGAAACAACTGCAGCAATAAAGTTTATGATCCTCCTTATGTTTATGTTTCGGGCTGAGGTTTCATTGCATCGACAAGGAGATTCGCAATAAAAACAGTGCCCGATAATTGACTACCCTCCGCTCCCGGCGTTCCCTAATTGCATAGCTGGAGACGATTCCCACGCGCACCAATGAAGATCAGACACCGAACGTGGATACGACCGTCGTTATGTAACTTTAATCAAAATTCTGTGAAACGCAGCAGGGGGACTCGCTATTAATACTTAAGTAGGTACAATACGTAACAATAGGCTCTTAGTAAATTAATACCTTTGTTGACAACGAAACGCGGCGCTTGCATCAGGGGCATTCAGGGGTCGATTTAACTCAACTGACGCTAGAATCGTTTGAACGTGTAGCTGCCTAGCTTACACGGGCTTAAAGTAACGATTTGTAACGTGTATGGAAACTTAAAGTAAGTCTGTCATCATCATCATTTCGACCTAATTCCGCTCACTGTTAGACAGGCCCCTAATGCCACGCTTCATGGTCCTTCGTAATGTGTCTAACAGTACTCCTACATATGTTTATAACTAAGTGTCTAAACACACTATGCCGAAGTTACGCGACCGAAGTTCGGCAAGATTACGCCCGCAATGCTATTTGAATTACTGACGACACATTATGCCGAAATTACGTTGCGTTAAATAGCATTGAAATAGCATTGCGGGCGTAATCTTGCCGAACTTCGGTCGCGTAACTTCGGCATAGTGTGTTTAGACACTAAGTATGAAATTACTAATTCCCTACAGCAACGCCAAAAGGAAAGGTGATTTTAGCAGTTAGCACCGTAGAAAGAAACTACCTACCTACATAATTATCTCGTTCAGTTATTTAATGAAGTTGTACTACCTATTACGTGTCGCAGAGACCTTAGAAAAGAAAATCTAAAAAAACTGCTTACGCAAAGACCATGCACTGATCCCACATCCACAACATGCATAATATAGCCAGAGACAATAAAATTAATAGCTCGCAACTTCAGCAAGAAGCCATAAAATCGATCTAAATCAGCCCGGATGATATAAAAAACACGGTGAAAGACTACAGGCACTCCTGTGGTCAAGGGCCCAAGTAATCAGCCGACCGCCAGGACTATCGTATGTTAATAAAATCTATTTTGCTTTGACAAAATTAGATGTAGGTATAGTAAGAGTATATACGTATTCTTGACATCTTTGAACAACTGGAGTAGCTACTAATATAGGAGCTTCATCTTCATGCAAGCAAAGCACTGCAGTCACCTCAGATGGTAAGGTGTGAACATGTTTTGCGACGTCCTTCCTAGTGGATCCGTCGGAAATGGTTTGCTTTAGCTGTACTTGGGCTGACACACCGCGGGAGGTCCAAGAAATGTTTACAGGATGTCGTTAAGACAAAAAAAAACCAAGTGTTGAAGATTCACGTAGTTTGGTGAAGAGAGAAGAGGTCAGTGCTATGAAAGGAGAAGAGGTCAGTGCTATGAAAGTAGGAGCAAATAATTTCAGCGCTGTAGATGCACAACAGCAGATGAAAACGCAAATTTTATAAATAGCCCAGAGAGAAACGTTAGAAAAGAGCAAAAAATATCAATGATCTTAGGATTCTCTTTTTTCTAAAGGACAACAACAAAATATTGGAAGAAGTATATAGAGTGGTGTTGAATCACAGACAGACAAAAGTTTGTTTGGTGCAAGAAAACAATTTTTTCACTAGATTTATAAGTTCTCTCGGTGTGTAATGATGATTCTAAGACTTGAATAGTAATATGGGAATGCACGACCACCTTCGACTCACAATCAATGGGACTTAAAAATGTAAGCACGCACCATCGACACAGCGGAACAAAAGTTTATTCAAAGTGGCTGACCGCTGGGTGGTGAGAATGACGTTGTACTCGTATCAGACTGTTATTAAATAACTTGGGAGTTACTTATTTTTAGTATTTTATTTTTTATAAATATAATTTTTACAATTATCGAGGTATGGTTTACGACACGGAATGTAGGTACAGTCAGTAACAAAAGTCGCTGGTAATTTTGGATTTTGATTATTGAACCAATGATTGTTTTAAAGAAATAATTAGGCATATCATAAGATACATATCACAAGACACTATAGTCTTCAAAGAATTTTTTTTTTTCTACTCTTCACTACTTGATTGAGAAAAATATTTCTCAATCAAGTACTTAATCAACTTTTATCGCTGACTGTACCTAGATACGTATTTAAAGGTAGGTACTTATCCGACCATTGCAGAAATCCCACTCTCTCAATATAAACTTTCCACGTTCTAATTCAAGTAGGCAGATAAGCCAGGTAGTAATAAGAGATTGACAGGACGTCTGACCCTTGCTAATGAAGTGATCGGAAAAACCGTTCGTGCAAATCTTACACCTGCACGTTGCACCACATAAATTACCTACGCACCAAGTGCGTTGCTCCGCATGACCGTTGATACTTCACGCCTCGAAACTCCTCGATAAACTCGAAGAAATTAATTAAGAAAACAGTAATCATATTTTATAGCTAATCTTTTGACTAAGTATCTTTATGCTCCATTTTTCTTTACGGCAGTTTGTGCTTATGATACAATCTTATTTCCTATGAAATTGTATATTATTTTACTTAATAGAAATATTTTTTAATGAAAATATAAACACGATAACTAGAGAAGTTCATCTGAAATTACAATGAGATGTAAGGCTTCAGTTAGTTGTAACTATATCTACTTAACATTATTTTTACTAGATATTTAACTCTTATGTCTGTAGAAGCAGTTACATACCCATTTATTTATAAACATTGATTAAAACTTAAGAGTTTTAACGTCCTAATAAGTAAAGTTAAACAGTCGCTAATCATTACTTAACTTTAAGAAACGTTTATAAGTAAATACATTAAACAAAGAACAACTTATTACAACTGTTAGCAAAATAAAAGTTACGAATAATAAGAAAAAAAGATTTGGGATTTTGATATACCTATTCGGTATATCAATTCTTTTCATGTTTCTTGAAGATAAGTAGGTAACGATTCGACTGTTTAACCATACATTTTTTAACATTAAAACTCTTAACTTTATATGCAACTTTTATAAATATGGCTACACTAGATTTACGACTCAAAAAATGCATTCCACATACCGTTCCGCACCCCCATATACTACATCGACGCTCTTAAAAATCGTGTTTCCTCATCGAACGTTCTTTTAATAGGTACTAAAGCAATCTAGAGGCTGATGAATAGGAATCATGTGAACCAGAGCTAGTAATTGGGTGCACCAGAGCGGCGCTAGTAAATTGATATGGCAAGCTAGCGGTTCTCGATCGGCGCATGCATCTACGCCCTTCGATATGTATGGCATTTCGATCCGCAAGTTCATCGTTACGGCAATCGAACGTCGCTTCTGGGCGGAGATCGATTCGACTCCATGCACGATGTTGCAATGGTTACAGTTAGTGGACTCGAGTGATATTATCTTATGGTAATTGAACTAAATGTTCTCGCTTTGATATTACTTTGCTTTGAAGGGCGAGTGAAAGATTTGGGCTAAATTGTGCGCGTTAATGACTGCATGGAACTGTGGATGTCTATGTGCGTATTGCGTGTCGATTCCGCGAATTAAGTTCTTGAGTGCACACTATGCGTCGGTACTTTGCTGTTTATTCTTCGGTAAACTAAGTATTTCGACTGTAAATTCAAGCTATTTTTTTCTACTATTAATTGGATCTTTATGACAATCTGAATTCTTGAAAAACTGTTCGTTGTTTGTGATATTGGGAGAGTTCTAAAAAATACAATAGTTAAGTAGATACAAATACAGTAGGTACTTGCTTACAAGTTACAAAATGTTAAAAAGGTTTTAAGTATTTTTCCTTGAATGCCTAACTACTATAATTTTATGGTAAAATTAGAACTCTACAAATCCATAAGCCGTAATTTTATATCATAAAAGAATATTTCTTTAGAAATAAAAAGTATAGCTAAGTAGGTACCTAAAATTCCATTAGTTTATGAATAGAAATAAATCGACAGTCAATAAATGTCTACAGTCATAATAAACAAAATGAGCTTACCATAATATTTATTACGATGAACCATCGTAAAAGCATCAAGGGACTCGATTTTATAGACATCATTCACGATATACACATAAACTTAAGATTTGTAATTCGCTGTATCTGCGATTAATTTTCCGCGAACGCGAGCTTTCGTTCCCGCCAAATGTTAGATGGAGTGACCACAACGCGCACGCCTGTTGGCTGACGCTTAGCCCGCCAAACTGAAGCAAGCCATAAGCACCGTGAGAGCTTCGCGAACCGTCTCTGAATGGCCCACTCCACAAGAGGGAGAAATGGCGGGAGTCGCGGGAGGGACGATCTTGTAGGGGAAACCGCGTCAACCGCCTCCGGTAATTCACTAAGAAAAGTTATTTGACGACTTGCCGCATAGGGGATCGCTGTTGTAATAGAAAAATGAAAACGATTTGTAAAGTGAATAGGCGATTTGAAGTATTGCACACGGCCAATTTTGGGTTATTATTGATCGGAAAAAAGTGTGGGTGTTGAAATTATTATGTTTTGAAAGTTGGTAAATATATATATAACAATCCTGCCTATATACTAGTAGGTACCTACAGTACAGTTCTTCATAGTAGTGGTACCTACTTCTTATAGGGAGGAAACTATCTGAACCTACATAATTGGTGCAGATTTTACATAGACTTATGATTACAATAGGTGCTACATATACCTGTTAGTACCTATTACGTACTTACTTTATACCTACTACCTACATGAAATATCTAAGTAGCTACGTAGGATCTAAAAAGAAAGTAGGTACCTACAGCTAGTTAATTTACGGAGTCCAAAATGTGTAGGTGGGTAATAAATATAATAAATGATATGACATTGTTTATTGCGTGCCTATAACCGCAAATTGCAGAATCTGATTTCAGTTAAGATAATTGAAGCCGGATGTGTGGGCTGTCTGTGGTATGGACAAGATAAAAATTGGGCAAATCAAAATAACAATATCATCCAAGTAGGTATGATACTTATCAAATTATTTGTGAAAACCGCATTGTTTAGGGTTCTGTTTTTCTGCAGCTCACTGTTAAACAACAAATATTTCTTCTAGTAAATAATATTTCGTGCAAGTCAAATGTGTAGGTATCGCCAGTAAAAATAATACTTCTTCTTAGCGTGTCGATAGCAATCTAAATAGACTGGGCCCAGAATTCGGCTACTTGTTTGGCGCCATCACCAGCGTCCACCAGTACTTTACCTACTAGGAAGTATTATCGAGAGATATTTGGTAAAACCGAGAATCTTCCAGATCTATCTTTGGGGGTATCACACCAGTCCACCTTTGCTTTTTGACAATTAGGTAATATCTATTATTTGGGATAGTTACGGAACCGAAGCTGTATCAGCCCCGGATCTACGATTACTACGAAACCTTGATAGTGGCGCCCGGGGGCTTCAGTGTTTGAGAAAAACTGTTAAAACTGCCAATGAGTAGCATTTTTGTGACCATTTGTTAAAATAATAATCCTTTAATAAATTTCAACTTTTTATTATCTAATAACTAACATAATTATATAACTTTCATTTGTGACATAAAACAGAAACAGAAAAAATATATAACCAGGAAATACCATTGAGGTAGGAAAAACAGTCTTTTCTATGTCAATGGGAAATACTCGTATAGATGTGACGGGGATTCCTCTGTCAGAAAGATCACGGACACTACGCACGCGTTCAAAAATTTACTTGATCTGTTAAGATGCGTTCATAAATCACTTAGTAAGTATGTGTTCAAAAACTAACTGGGCGTATGGAAATAGAAAAGTTTGTTTTTCAAACATATTATAGGTATAAAGATTCGATTACTTGATAAAAACCTATGAGATTGTGGAAAAGAGGCTTCATTTGTTCGATATTTCGAATTCTTGTCTCAAGGATTTGGCGCCTCCATGAAACTGCCGCCCGGGGCAAGTGCCCCGGTTTGCCGCCCTTAGATCCGGGGCTGAGCTTATGTAAATGCAACATAACATTTTCTAACAGTGATAAATGTCTAACTACGGGGGAATATTACAGAGCTACCTACCGGCCACGACACCGGAACATATTAAGATTTCTGAAAATCATGTAATGTAACTTTATCTAACTACCCACAATCCCATTTTTTGCCACAGTCAAACACAATTTCACAAGTTATTGCAAATACATTTTACAGTCATGCTAAACTGATAAACATACATAGGTGTAATAGGTAAGGCTATATAGATAGCATGCATGTATAGGTAAGTATCAACTTATTGATATCAAATGCTGATATGCTTCGTAAACGATAAGAAAATTGCATAATAGTGTACAACGATTTTATCTTAACATGAGTTTAATGAACGTTTTATGGCTCGTAATTTATAGTCGTAGTAGTTAATATGAAAATTACATAGCAAGTAGTACAATAAACCACAAAACAAGTAGGTACGCCCCAAAACGTGTCGAATATTAAACATGCGTTATCTGCCATCTGTGAGATATTCGAAGAACTAAAGTAGACGCCGCTACATAGAACATGTTCCAGTTTCCGCATATGGCATGGCGCTAGTATACGAGTTGTGAATGGCCAAGACCTTGGATGATGCTAATTTAATTCTACTCATTGAACCATTGCCTCAACTCAATTGCCTGTTGTTAATCTCAAGATAACTAAGATAATTATACTTTACATAGGTATCCGATTTACATTTTCCCTCATGTGATTCTTATCGGCAAATTAGGAGATAAACTAAGTAACATAAGACAAATTAAGGTAAAATAATTAGGAGCCGGTGGAGCACAGAGTACTTTTTGATAGACTGAAAAGGTGGAGCATAGCTTGAAAAATAAATGTTTGGACTAGTGCGATAGTGGTTCATTCAGTTTACTTGAAAGACCCTAATTGCGTAATACTCTCAATAATTTTGAAGGATATTGCTAATACATTGCTTCTTAGATGTTAATGTTATTGAAGTGTCAAAATGAAAGCATTCCTACTGTTGTGTTACGCAAAATTACCCCACAGGTAATTGCAGCAAGCCTGGTTTAAAATACAAATTCAGCATTTCTAATTAGCAGGGTCATTGTGCCACGATGTTAACACCAATAACAAGAGGAAGTACCTAGCGAGGAAACACTAGAAACTAGTCTAAAGGCCTGCATGAGTTGTCTGAAGACATGCTGGGTGAAAAGTAAGTGTGGGATGTTATTGTCCCGCGCCCGTCTTATAAGCCTGATTGAGATTAGTAAACTGTTAGTATAATGAATTTGATTGGCAAGGGCAATTGTAGGGTAAAGGCATGGTTTTACAATCCAAACTGCAGTAAGGCCATAGATAAGGATAAGTACTAACGTAAGCAAGGCCCTGGAGTTTTAGAAAAGGAAGTGCGTACCTAGGTAAGGCTAGGTACGCAGTTTTATAAGCAACTGGGACCAGAAAAGCAAGAGGTCCTATGGTTGGTTTTAATAATATGAGGCTTGCACTGCTGTCCAAAGATCGATTACCTGTGGTGCAATAAGTATAAAGAGTTGAAGACTGTTTTTTATGAGTCTCTTTCAACTGCTTATTAATCATAAAATGTAAACGGTACTAGAAACTGAGCAATACAATTATTTTCATTGTTGTTGTTTCTCATTTACAATTACAATCGAGACCCTAACTAGAAAAGGTGAAATACAAAAGTAAAAAATTTTTGTTATGATTTAAAAGTTGGATTTATTACAGTATTATAATGATTGATATAAATAAGGTTTAAATAAAATACCCTCATTCCCTTTGTGACATATAAAAATTCATACGTATACATCGATTGGTAAAAATCGTTCACAGGCTACACAACATCCTTTGTGTATGTAGTCATTTGCCCAAACTTTTCTTAAGATTTTGAGCAAGTTTATCCATAAACTCGAAAGTTTCATAGTAGTCTGACCTCTTTATATTGTTCATACCCTTAATACAAATAGCAAGATCCTTAGTCATAATTCCAGATTCGATTGTGTCGATGCAAACCTTCTCCAAAGTTTCCGCAAAGTTCTTAAGTTCAGCGTTGTTATCCAAATGAGCGCGATGCAGGAGACCTCTGGTCCATGCAAAGATTGACGCAATCGGATTGGTGGATGTCTCCTTTCCTTGTTGATAGAATCTGAAATGCCTAGTTACAGTACCGTGAGCAGCTTCCGCTTCTACAGTCTTTCCATCAGGGCAAATCAGAACTGATGTCATTAGACCCAAAGAACCGTATCCTTGGGCAACAGAATCTGACTGCACATCACCGTCGTAGTTTTTGCAGGCCCACACGAATCCACCCTCGGATTTCATCGAGTAAGCAACCATATCGTCGATCAACCTGTGCTCATACCAAATACCAGCAGCTTCGAACTTTGATTTGTAGTCCTTTTCATAAATTTCCTGGAAGATGTCCTTGAAACGACCATCGTACTTCTTAAGAATAGTGTTTTTGGTGCTCAGGTAAAGAGGATACTTCCTCCCTAGTGCAAATTTAAATGAAGAGTGAGCAAAGTCAATGATGGAGGCATCAGTGTTGAACATGCCCAGGGCGACACCAGCACCCTTGAAATCATTAACAACGTGCCTGATAGGCTCTCCCTTGGGTGGCGTCCAAATGAGCTCTAGGCTCCCAGCACCAGGTACAACAAAGTCAGTAGCTTTGTATTGATCAGCGTGTGCATGACGGCCGATAATAATAGGTTTTTCCCAGCCAGTCACGAGACGCGGAATATTTTTGCAAATAATAGCTTCCCTGAAGACTGTGCCGCCAAGAATGTTACGGATTGTACCATTGGGACTCTTCCACATTTTCTTCAGCTTGAATTCTTCTACTCTATTCTCATCAGGGGTGATGGTCGCGCATTTGATGCCGACATTGTATTTCTTGATTGCTTCAGCACAGTCAATGGTTACTTGGTCATCAGTCTTATCACGATTTTCCATGCCCAAATCATAGACGTGCAGCTCGATGTCCAAGAAGGGCAATATGAGCTTTTCTTTAATCAGATCCCAAATAATCCTGGTCATCTCATCACCGAGGACATCAACAACGGGTCCGGCCTTGATTTTCGACATTGTGGGAATCTGAAATCAAAGAAAAAATGTTTGCTGAAATATGTATCTTGGACAAAAAACAGTGGCACTCCGGGAGTGCCGACAGAAGTGAAAACTTGAACGTGTATTTTTTTAATCGTCTTATAAACAAAACGGCCGGTGTCGGTTACGGTAACAGTGTCGCGAGTTCAATGGTTTTTTCCCATCTCAAAATGCCCAACGCGCCTAAAGAAGTTTTCACTTCAAAAATTACGAAATAAAATTAAATGAAGGCCAATTCACGTAATTAAAACGTTCAAAATCTAGTCGCAATCACCAATCAATGTTATGAACTTGTCAAAAATTTTGGGAAATTAAGAGGTATTTTTGACAAATTGAGACAGATCAGACCGTGACTTTTTTTTAAATTACGAAAATTGCCTGAAATCTAACTACATACTTGTATCTACCTAACTTGCTGTTGAAACCAGAACAAACTGTTCAAACAGAACAAAGCCAAAGAATTTCTTTAAATAGGTAGGTACCTACATAACATACCAAGATTTGTCTGGTTTATCAGTATACAATAAGTAAACATTACCATTACCACATATTGGTGTATTGACCTTGGTAAGCGCAATTCGTGTTAAAATAAACAAAATTCGTTGACTATGTACTCTTAATTATTGAAGTTCAAAGAATACATTACAGAGGCCACTATTACACAACGGGCAAAGAAGTTGATTTGAAACTAGGTACTTATTTTTTTTTATAGTTTGTTAAAAACAGCATTATCAGATTATCAGAAAAGCAATTATCAGAAAGGTGTGGTCAAGTTTGAGGGTCTGGTCAAATTTAAGGGTGGTGCAGAGTTACAGTCCATCAAAACAACTTTCTTTATGGGACCAACATTGTAATTGCCAAAAAATATCAATCGTCCCATACAAGACTTCTATACCTACTCGACCCAAATGTATCGGACGGGTGATTATTTTGTCACAATTACAAAATTACTTAGTCTGATGAGAAAGTTGTTCAGTTTGATGGTCTCTGATAAATTGCTGTATATTGTATAGAAATTAACTATTTTTATTAGATTTCTATAACACAATCGCAAGTTGACACTTTTATAACCTTGAGAAATCTATAAATTACTACTATAGTACTTGCACTAATTGACTAATCATTATTTATGAACCAAATTATACTTAATTGGAATTGTTATAATTATGTAATTTTATTGATAATAACATTACTATAACAATAACATGTTTTTTATAGGACGTGAATACTACATCTTTTCAACAGCTATTGTGTAATGAATTTTATCTGCATACATGTGTACATAAGGATGATGTAATAAATTTATTGACAATTGACTCCTATTTACTATCCTGTGAATACTACTACTTACTAACAAAATGATTTATGAGTCCAGATAATAGTGAATTCATTGATGTTCTTGTGACGTTACAAATGTCAGATCACAAACAAGTAGTAGGTGCCGTCAGCAAAAGAAGTCGATTAAAGCAGTTATTTTACACACCATCTGTATTTCTTGTACTTTTTGAGTTTTTCTTGGACATTACTGACATTGTAGAAGAAAAGGATTGTGAGGCTACCTGGACTTAACATCATCTGCCTGGCCTATTCCCAATTATGTCGGGGTTGGTTTCTAGTCTAAGCTGGACTTATATCTAATATTTTAGTATAATTCTGAAATCACAACCCGTCTTGAGTGTGGTAATCAATGCTTGTGCTATCCCTGTATGAGAAGAAGCCTTTCCTCTGCAGTGGGACAATAATAGTCTGGTATTATTGTGTTCAAACAAAATGATTCAATATGTTGTTTTTCATCATTTTCAAACTACTATTCTGAATTTAATTAAAAATCTTGGGCAATAATTAGGTTTAAAAACTGAAGTGTTAAACAACTTTTGTTGCCGACTACTACTGATTAAATAGAGTTCTAGCTAAAAATAAATTAAGATAACAGAAAAAAAATTCAACAAAAATTTATCTGAGGTTGTTAAACTAATTTCTAACAACAAGGCCATAGGCCATAAAAATAAAAACAAGAAATACTGGTATGGGTGGCAAATCAGTTATCTTGTTGAGAATCACAGACCCTCAATATCT
This sequence comes from Mesoligia furuncula, assembly GCA_916614155.1. Classification (NCBI taxonomy): domain Eukaryota; kingdom Metazoa; phylum Arthropoda; class Insecta; order Lepidoptera; family Noctuidae; genus Mesoligia; species Mesoligia furuncula. The sequence continues at coordinate 11,156,183 of OU744803.1, read as the reverse complement.
TTCTTTCACCATGCTCTGTTCAATTAGTAGAGTTCTTCATTTAAAACACCTCATTTGGTCTCAGTAGTTCATTATTTCATATTATATTATCTAGAAATTTAATATAAAAGTTGGTTATCAGTCAGAGTTTTGTCTTAGGTATGACTGATAGTTTGATAACCACCATAATGGTCTAATAGCCCACATAAAATGGTCCACCCGAAAGAGTAAGTGCGGAAACCAAAGCATGGAACATAGAACATGGTCTAAGAGCTAATTTGGGTTTTAATATAAAAAATCTATGAAAAAAATAATTGAAATGCCTAGGATAATTTTTATTTCTCACAGAATAGGTTTCCAGGGCCATTGCCAAAAACAAATTGAAGGATGATAAAAGTCTGATAAATATTGAGATAATATGCGTAAAAGATAAGCAATGATTTGCAACTTTTTATGAAATAGTAGGTACTGTATGTAACCAAAAATATATTATGCTTCGGTGATTACTGATTAACTATCTACTTTAAAGTGTTGGTTCTAGCGCACTAGCTAATAGCTTGTTAAGACTTTAAGATGCAATTTCCCAGGGAGTGTTGATTTCTGTAAAGTAATGCTTGAACAGGTAATCACCAATAAAGAAATAATTAAGTATTTTTATGAATGACAGGGTATTCATTTTAAATTTAAAGATTATGGTAGGAAAAATAATTAAAAATCTATTCAACTCCGAATTCAAAGAGTCAAATGTCTGCTATGGAAGTAGCAACTGATAAATTACCTATTAGCTTGCAGAAAATTGAAGACTTCTTCTATAAATACATACCTAACCTATACACAAACATGGAATAATACCGAATAATATTTTCACATAGAATAGTACATAAAAATATTTTAGTTTAAATGACAAAATTAAGAAATCCGCCCCTAAGACGACCCACTGACCAAATTAAGACTTTTCCAGAACACGTAAACAACTTCGTGGCAAAGCAACCAAAGTACAAAGTCCGAAAGGTTTAAGTGGAGAAGGCTTTAAAATAACTAAAGGAAATACTAGTAACAGTTTCAAGACCTAAAAATAGGTTTTTACAAGCAAACGATATGATAAACCTGTGGGCGTGTTATCTTACCAATTAATATTTCGTAAAATGTAAAATGATGAATGATGTCTGATCACGTCGTACTACACCCACTTCACAAACCGGACTGCAAGTATTTAGCAAAGCAAGCACTAGGCAGTGGCGGAGTCGTCGTAATTTCGTAAATGTTATCATCAGTTACGAACTTGTCATACGTAGATGTTTGTAAATTATTTGAATGATTATCATTCGAGGAATTAATAACGGACGAGAGGTTCATAATAAAGTGAATTATTCACTTACCTTATTATTGCTTTAGCACTATTAAATTAACCAAGGAATAATACTAGGTAATTTATACTCTTATTATCAGTTTAGCACAGTACTTTTTGATAGAATGAGTGAAAATCGACGTACGTCAACACTCAACAACAGACGTAAGAGAAGAGAAAGCAGATGGAATTAATTGATGGCATGGAAATCACTGAAATGCGGTCGAATTCCGTAACTAATGTGATTGTATTTTCGTTTGATGTCGATGAAAAATAAAACTAGTTACGTGGGAATTTCAAAATGAATATTAAGTACTTTGTCTGCGACTCATAGGCACTCTTGAGGTTTGAAATCAAAATTATTTTGTATAGCGACTAGCGAGCTTTATTTATCTTACACAGCATTATATTGTAGTCTTTGCTTCCAACTTTCAAGGTAACGAACGAAAATGAAAGTAATGAAAGCTCAAAAGCTATGGTGTCGTGTCAAAAAAAAAACAACCAAGTGCGTGTCGGACCACGCACAAAGAAGGGTTCCGCAGTTAGGACTAGGAGGATGTATTTAAAATTACACATGCTCTTTGATGATTTTACTGACTACAAAATAAGTTTATACATAATTTATTAACATATTTCATATCATTTCTCGAAAAACAAAGTTATTTCCGCGTTTGTAACGGAAAACATCCCATAACTCACAAACTATTGACTTATTATGGTGAAAACGTCAGGGTCGCCCACGAAATTCTAATTTTCTTAGGTTTTTTGCAATTTGCAGGTCAGTATCATGTTCTTATTTTTTAAATCTTTATTTATTTACATGATTTCAGTATAGTTCATGTCGTATTGTTGATGTAAATATGATTCGCGGCCGTATTTATTTATATAATTATAATAATAAAAATGATCAATACTTACACATCTCTCTAAGTTTAAGTGTTTTCTGTCCTGCAAATTGTACAAAACTTAAGTAAAGAATTTCGCGGGCTACCTTAGCGCATCCCCCTTAAATAGAAAAGTCACCTAGAAACCTCATTGAATACTTTTTACCGACTTCAAAAAAAGGAGGTTATCAATTCGACACGTATGTATGTAATATTATTGGAATTGCATTATATTCACATATTATGACAATCTATTAGGGCTTCCAAACAAATATACAAAATTTTATAGACGTATGTATGTATGTTTATACACGCATTTCTCCGCAACTATTAATCGGATCGTGACTATTATTTTCTTATTGGCTTACATTTACTTCAACATAAGGAACAGTACAAGTTTCATCAAAATCGATTCCGTAATCTTCAAGATATGGACTAATACGTGTATGTGTGACGGCCTTGCTTATTGATACGAGCTACTGGTGGGGAGACAACTCAAAACCTTGGTCAAGTTCTAGTGCAATATTTACAACAAAACTATTACCCACTTATTACAAACAAATATTCCAGTTTTAACTTTAAACTACAAATTACGAAATAAAAAGTAATTAAAAAAAAATTAAACCGACTTCAAAAAGAAATGAACTCAAAATTATGAAATAACTTTAATTTCGGAAGTCGGTGGCAAAAAACTAAAACTAAAATACAGATTCCAAGACTTCGACTTCCGAAATTAAAGTTATTTCATAATTTTGAGTTCATTTCTTTTTGAAGCCGGTTTGATTTTTTTAAATTACTTTTTTTGATTTTTATTTTCATCCCTCGGTGACGTTACGTGTTTTATTGCCACCGCAATTTTTTTAGTATTTTCACTACACCATTGTTTCCACCTTCTTTCTAATTGTCTTCGATATAGTGCCAATAGTATCCGAGTAACATGGCTGTTTGAGTTTCGAATGGACGGATGACAGACGGACATGAGTACATGACGAAATTTTTTGGGGTCCATTTTTGTATCATTTATCTAAGGAACCCTAAAAAACTCGGTGCAATTTGATGTTGCCATTACTAATATTACCATGGCGGCCGACTCTTGCTCAGTCAGAAAGTGAATGATTCGGAAATTCAGGAACTGAAACCCTACACACTTACAATCCCAAATAATCCCAATATCATTGCGATGTACGGCGTGTACCTACTAGGAAGGTAGTACTTAGTAGCACTTACCTAAGATACTTAGTCGTTTTATAAAGGTGGTTTTACTTAGCTAACAGTCCGTAATAGGCCGGCAGCATACGTCCGGTTTCCTGATCAGGAATTCAGATTCGGAGACCCTGAATGCACGAATCTGAATTCTTGATCAGGAAACCGAATCAGGAAATCGGACTTACCTATGTATGCGGCCGGCCATACTCAGAATGTCTGAGTATGGCCGGCCGCATAAGTCCGATTACGAATTTCCAGATCATTCACTTTCTGAGTCAGAAAGTGAATGATCTGGAAATTCATAATATTGTACAATATTATGAATTTATACAACTATATTTTCATAGTGTTTGCTTATAAAGCACTGACCTTGTATGATAGAGGTCAGTGTTATAAAGTGTATATTTTTTAAATTTGGTAACACTTGTATACCCCGCCTTCCACCCACCCCCTCCCTCTCCTTTGTTAGGCAGCTCTAGAAGCTTTTTTCTGTTTGCTAATAAAAATTTAACATCTAGAATTCCCAGAAAGTACAGAAATATAATTGTACAATATTGTTGTGTTATCTCCTCGAGTCATTCTTTAACAGGATTGTGAATGATCCCTCGGGTATTCGGGTATGAAAGTCAAACAAAACAGTCTATGACAGGAATTCGACATGGTGGTGCAAAAGAATTGGAATAACGTAGATACTTCGCATCAGAATCCAGTTACTGAGAGCTCCAGTGGTACGTGGGGCTTCCAGGCACCTACCAAATCATTGAATGCTCGTTCTAACACACCCAACAATATGCAAGCGGTAAGTTATAATCTCTACATTTTTGTAGTGACCATGAAAATGTCAGTGAGTAAATAATGAATTATTGCGTGCCTGAAGACTTGTTTTGTAAATAAATTTAAACAGAATGAGTCTGTTTTCATGAATCAATGGTTAGGTTAGTTAAACAATTATTGTGAATTTTCATGAAAAATTAAATTTTAAAAAAATCTTTAATTTTATTTTGTCAATCATGAGTATATTTTTGTTTTTATTTGTTCTGAAAGTTAGGCTGAGCTTGGGCTTTCTACGTTTTAATGAGGATACTTAGATGTCCTGCATTAATATTGTTCAAAAAAAATATTAAACCTGTTCTGTTTATTTGATACAATTTGTAAATTTGATGGCCCTGATAATTTCAGAAGCAGCCAGTTACTCGTCAGATTGCCATTAACACATTGGCAGCTATGCACAGAAGATTCAGTTTACCTGGACCAGTGCAGCCGCATTCAAGACCTATTGCAGAGTTCAGGGCAAGTGCCAACAAGTCATTGGACATGTTACGGCAAACTATTCAGTCAGCAGTCACAAGAGAAATAGATCAAGTTATCAAGAAATATTTGGAAGTAAGTTTTGTACAAATAATAGTCTCCAGAAGGTATTTTGTTGATTTATTGATCATCATCATTCTCCTGCCCTTATCCCAATTTATTTGTAGCGGTCCAACATGATACTACATGTTATCTCAGTAGTCACCCCCACACTTCTAATGCTAGTTGTCATCTTGGTAGGCGGCCCACACTTCTAATGCTAGTTGTCATCTCAGTAGTCACTCCCACACTTCTACTGCTAGTTGTCATCTTGGTAGTCACCCCCACACTTCTAATGCTAATTGCAGTCTCGGTAGTCACCCCTACACTTCTAATGCTAGTTGTCATCTCGGTAGGCACCCCCACACTTCTAATGCTAGTTGTCATCTCGGTAGTCACCCCTTTTCTTACCATAATAATATCATAAGTCACACAGTCCATCATTGTTTTTTTGGCCTTCCCCTACTTTTATAGCCATCGACATAAGTTATTACTTGGGTAGTCAGAAGCCCGAAAGTCTGACAACCAGTCTTATGAAGGAGTATCATATTACCCAGTAACTGGGTTGTGGAGGTCAGATGCCTATCTAAAATACCAATATTCAGCTGCATCCAGGTAGACTGGAAGCTGACCTCAACAAAGTTGGAAAAAGGCTAGGCAGATGATAATAATGATACTTACTAAAAATATATTTACCAATTGCAAAAGTAACTAATATTCTTTATCTTAACACATAAACACTTGTTTTGTTTTTAATGATTGTTTTATCACTTCATTTCATAAACATTTCCAAATATATGAAGAATATTGTTATTAAAGTAAGTTGTATTATTATGTTCCAGAAATTCTTTGTACCCGCTGTCAACAACATAAGACTGAATTTGGGAGATGAATCTGTTAGCGAGGATCAGGTATTTTTATTATATTTCAAACCGAAAACAAAAATATTTTTATCTGTAAGTACCTAAGTCATTTAGAGCAACAAAAGAGTGTGGGTACATACGCATTCATATCATCTAAACTATAAACAAGAGAGGTAGGTATCATAAAGTTACGCAAATATTATCTTTTTTCTTATCGTTTTATTGTAGAACTATCTTCTGCCCATGACTTCTTTTGCATGAAATTTCTTGTTCCCTCGACATGTCCCATTGCATCACCTGCGCTATTACTTTTCTGACAAACAAGCTCGAAATTTATTATTATTGTAGAATGTCTAATTCTATGATATTAATGGTGGTTTGTTTCGTAGGTGAGAGCAGTATGCCGAGCTATGTTGGATGCCACCCGTTTACTGTACACCACACCGCCTCGGCCAGCACAGTCACCATATGAGACCAGTGATTCAGAATCCAGTAATAGTATTGACTCTAAACTTGTCAAACCACCTACTGTAAGTTTACTAATGAATTAAGAAAAGTACTCTACTCAACAAAGTCTAGGGATCAAGGCTACTATACATATAAGGTCCCATTAAAATAGGTGGACAAACTTTTAGGAATCATTCAGGCCACCAAAATAAGGACGATGGTAAAAAAATATAAAAGAAAAACGCATAGATATGCACAAGAAAAATAAAATCAGCTAACGAAAACACACTAATGTGCCAGCAATTTATTATTTTAGGTCATAATAAAATCACTTTAATCGGTGTTTTTTTTGCTTGGATATGTTTAGTTAGACGTACTGAGCGCTGTGTTAAAATTTGTCCATCTATTTTAATGGGACCCTGTATAAGAAAACTTTAAGAAGTAAAGAATTTTGGAATAAGGTGGTAAACCTTCACTTAGTCTCACCATATGGTGTTGTGAAACATTAATAACCTTAGAGATTATTACCCATAATTGCTTATTAGATATTAAGCGATATTCCAGAGGTGACAACAGAAAATTTGATACTGAGCATACCACACTGATGTAGAGCCGTCGCGAATGCCTTGGGAGGTCCAACAGATTATTAAAAAGTTGGTAGGAATGCATTAGATTATCAAATTTTATTCGTTTTTAAGAATATGTGGTGTGTAATCTGTAGTATGTATCTATAAAATGGTGCCACCATATAAGATTTTCATAAACTTTTTTTAAATTAAAAAGTTTATTAAATTATGCTTCTATTGATATAAAATATTATATTACATTATTATTATTATTATAAGCCTGTGTTGTCCCACTGCAGGGCAAAGGCCTCCCTTCCCTCTTTCCACTTTTTCCTGTCTACTGCGATTCCGGGCCAATCATTTAAGGTGGAACTAGTCGCGAGCTCGACCTCACTGGTGGGAATGGCCAAAAAGCACGCTGTCTCACCTGGCGTCGTCTCCGACAGAGATCGTATCAGTGATGAGTAGTTATCCGCTAGTTTACACGCATAACGTCTAGTTCGCACGCACACACATACCGTTCCGAACTAAAACGCGCATAAAAAAATACGAAGTCCTTTGGAAAATCGAGTTTTATAAAAAAAAACCACTGAATAAATCATTTAAAAATAAAGTTTATTGTACACTTTGATAATTAAGCTTTGTCGGTACCGACTTTGTTTTGAAGATTTTACACTTCTTTTATTACTTATTTTATTATTTACATCCAAAGTTACGTTAGTAGCAAGAAAAACTAATCTTTGTAGGCTAACAACTTTTTTTAATGGCTTTTTAACTTACTATTGTTTCCGTACAGACACAATTATTGATAAGAAATATAAACATTTTTACAAAAAAAAACAACCGACTTCCAAAAAAAACACTACAAATTGAAAAATAACTTTAATTTCGGAAGTCGGTGTCTTCGGTTCCGCGTTTTCGTTTATTGACACCGACTTCCGAAATTAAAGTTATTTTTCAATTTGTAGTGTTTTTTTTGGAAGTCGGTTGTTTTTTTTTGTAAAAATGTTTTTATTTTTCACTTTTTAGTGGGTCAGTTTGTAATTTATCTAAGTTACAATAGCCTAATGCCAACTGTTTATCACCTTTTACAAAATTTTGCTTTTCCCGATGCTGGGACGTTAATTGTTGAGGAGTTCTCCCGGTAAGAACCAGGAGATCCTCAACAATCATTTGCAATACGCATTGTGACGAGCATAAATTGCTTAGCAACCATATTAAAGTAATTGAATCGCAACCCGTGAAATATTTGTCAGTGAGTAGTTCCGATGGCCATCTGTGATCTTCATCATCAGCTCCACTTTACCAAGTGATGATTTCCGAGAGCAAATGCTCAAGTTACTTTAAAAAATATCCAAATCGCTGTAGCTTTGCCTATAAAATTTGAGGGTTTCCCTCGATTTCCATGGAATCCTCTAATCAGATTCCTACTTGATGATAATGGGACCACCTCGAGAGTACACCCTTTCAAATAAAAAAAGAACTTTTGGAATCGGTCCAGCCGTCTTCGAGTAATCGGTGAACATACACAAGGTAGCTACTGTAAACTGTTGAGGAATTCCCTTAACTGTCCTTCGTCTTCATCATCAGACCCCTAATGACAGTCGCAACCCATCTAGGTGTAAAGTTCACATCAATACAAATTAATCAAGCCCAAACACAAGGTAACTGCTGTAAATCGTTGAGGAGTCCCCTCAACTGTCTTTCGGCTCCATCATCAGATCGACTCCAGGCCTTCATCAAATTGTAGTGCTTTAAAATACTTAATGAAAAAATTAACAAACGCACTAGTCGCTCCTACGATTTTCGAAAGTTCCCCTCGATTTCACTGAGATGCCATCATCAGATCCTGGTTTCCTTATCATGGGACCACCCTTGGCATATAAACTTTCCAACAAAAAAAGAATAATCAAAATCGGTTCATAAACGACGAAGTTATCCGCGAATACACATAAAAAAAAAAAAAAATATATATATATACGGTCGAATTGAGAAACCTCCTCCTTTTTTTGAAGTCGGTTAAAAACGATATCATTTAACCTTGGTAGTACAATGTCAAACAGTGGAATAATACCCTCGCGAAATTAGTATGGGAAAAATATCGACTAGTGCCACCTTATGAAGTCCAAGTCCAACATCCCGTCATCTCTTTCTGGGCCTGTCGCGTAGTAATTTCCTGCTATTTGGGATCCACGAAGAGGTGGATTTTGCGTATGATGCTCCGACATGACAGATGTGGGCAGCCCAGTTCCACTTTGGTCCAGCAGTTGTGCGGCCTGGGTCTGCTAATCGTGTTTAAAAAAAAAAAAATGTTAAAATTCTAATAATTATTTTAAATACCTTGTTCCCTAGACTTTGTTGAGCAGTGTTTATCTATTTTGTTGGTCCATTTCTTGAGAATGGAATTGAATCTACTTATTATGAATATGAGATGTTTAATATTCACTGCTCTTTTAACACAATATCACTCAAGCATCTGATTATATTTTATACTGTTCAAGTGAGTATTTAAGTACTCATACACAACTACCACAATACTTCCTAGTTTGTTATATGTATTTGCATGTGTACCAGCAGAATAGTACTTGTATAAACAATAAATGTTCAAAACATGTTCAAATATGATCCTTGGTCAATTATATCATGTATAATGTACATACTTGACAACAGTTGCAGAGCCCATGCCCAAAAAGAAAGGATTCCGAAAACGACATTGACATGACTATAAAACGGAAGAAGATCAAGCAGGAGGACAGCACGGACAGTGCATCATCTTCACCCTTACCTTCCCCTGCCATCAGAGACCCTGAGAAGTGGAACCCTGCAAGATTGACCCAGGAAACACTGTTTATTATGGGGTCTCATGCTCATAAAGTGAGTATCATTTACACTTTTTTTTAGGGTTCCGTACCTCAAAAGGAAAACACGGAACCCTTATGGGATCACTTTGTTGCCCGTCCGTCGTTCTGTCTGTCAAGACCCTTTATCTCGGGAACGCGTGGAGGTATCGAGTTGAAATTAAAACCGTATACTAAGTCTACAGTCCCTTGAAAATATCAAACTTCTAAGTTAACGTAAAAAAAGATACGGTCGTTTATGCCGTCAAAAACGTATATTTCGACACTCTCAAGGGAATCAAAATTTATAGGGTACTTCCAGTTGACATAGAATCATGAAATTTGGCAAGAAGCAAGATCATGTAGCAAAAGAAAATATCACAAAACCTTAAATTTGTAGGTACATTAAAAAAACCCGTGATAAACTATTTACATACCTACAAAGTACGGAACCCTAGGTGCGCGAGTCCGACTCGCACTTGACCGGTTTTTTTTTCTTTTGACTTTGACACCCAGCATAGCTATTCAGAACTATTCGATAGGCTTCCGAATCGAAAATTATACATTTTCGGTTACCTACCTCATTTGTCTAGTCCCCGACCGCAAATAACCTTCGGAGAATAGTTGTCGTCATTCTCATTTCGGATTTGGGTACAACGCTTAGAAGACTCATTCGATAGCAATGTTTGATGTTTGATTCGGTTCGGAAGCGTATTGAATGGTTGTAAATATCTATACGGTTCTGAAATAGTTACTGTTATGTTAGTTGGTAAAATTTCCAATAGCAAAATAAATCATACTACAGTCATGAATACACTAGTTATTTATTAGTTACAAAAACTAATTGATATTTTCAATTAGCGTGAACTTAAATCAATTCCTCTTGGTCACGTAGTCTGCTATGAGATAAGTCTTTGAAATCACTTTTTTTTATTAGATCCTTCAACATTTAAAAAGTTCCAATACATTGGAGAATTTTAGGTATTTTAGCATCTTGATGGTGGAGTACTTAACTGATAAAAAATATCTTCTTTCAGTTGTTAGGCTTAGGTCACTCTCGTGGCCGCCTGTATACCAGACATGCTGGTCTACTCAGATATCCAGCTGACTCATCAGATAAAGAATGGATTGCCAGCCATAACTTGGTGAATGCTGTGGGCGGGAAAACGTATATCATGGTAATTATGCCTTATTTTCTTGATTGATGAGCTGGTCTCTACAAAAATTAATGGTAATTTAATTTGATTTTGTTGTATTTCCAGGTTTTAGAAGACATTGAAGAACTTGCCAACAGTGATGCATACAAACACAACTCACTCCCCATGCTGGGAGAACTAACAGGCTTCAAAGTTCCTCTGTTTATGCTTAGAAAAATAAAGGCTTATGTTCTTAAACGAGCCCTCAGTGGTGACATAAGTAACGCCAACAGCCCCCAACCTTGCACAAGCAATGTACAAGAAGAGGACAAATACAAAATAGAAGACATCAAAGTTGAACCGAATCATGATAATTTTGATAGTAACAGTTTCGATGCCAGCCAGTATATCGGTAATGGCGAAAATAGCAGAGACTTCTCAGATGTTCCAATGATGAAGGAGGATACAGATTTCGCTGATATCAAAGTGGAAGATATGGATGACATGAAAGTTGGAGGTATAAAAGTTGAAGATTTGGACGAAATTAAAATGGAGGAGATGAAAGATGAAGATGATCTCATTAGTATTAAAGTTGAGAACATGGATGATCTTGATGTTGATGGGATGAAAGTAGAAGATATAAAGTTGGAGAATGACGACTTCTCCCTCTGCAAAGACCCTGAGGATGGTCAAAATCATTTGGTGGATGGCTTGTTAGAATCGGATATCGAGTTTTTGAGCAGTAACTTGGGGAATATTGAGAGTGATGCTGACGCGAGGAAGGCAATAGAGAAACTGACTGGAGCTAATCCTGATACTATAACATTGGTTGGTGACGAATTTGATTTGGGCACTACCTTGAACACTAGTAATGTAAGTTGTTGCCTTATTTAACACAAAAGGCTTCTAGCCAAATTATATAATGCTTAGCATTTTGCATTATTATCTGTTCCAAAAGTATCTGATGAAAGTGTAAACAAACCCTGTTTAGTTAAATTCTTACGAAATCATTCACTAAAAGGCATTAGTGACACATTATCATCTGTAAGTATTTAGAAGGTTTCAATTTAATATCTCATAAATTTTTCTAACAACTGTTTGAATAACATTATTAACTGGTCAAGCCCCCGCACGTACCCTATTTAGTACGATACAATAGAATATCAATTGTGTCTCATTAGCGGGGATCAATAGATTAATTTGTAATTGAAAAATTGTCGACGAAAATTGAGGTTAAAATCTATACATATAAAATTCAAAGTCCTGACTGTCTAACTAATATATCAATGCACAGCCTAAACCACTGGTCCTAGAGAAATTGAAATTTGGAGTGTGTGTTCTTTGTGAAGAGTAGTTATCCACTAAGAAAGGGTTTTTCGAAATTCCACCCCTAAGAGGGTGAATGGGGGGAGGGTGAATTTTCACGCGGACGAAGTCGTGGGTAGAAGCTAGTTGACGTTATAAAATAAAACTCAATTGTCAAATGAAAAACATCTTCAAGGTGATTTAAAATTAAAATTTTGAGATAAGTATTTAAATATTCCAATTAATAAGATGTCGTATCTGTATCCATTTTACTGTGTGTACAGATACCAGCACATCAAGCTACTACAATCTGTCAAATTTCTATAATAGATTTTCAACTTTATCGCTAAAGCGAAGTTGATTGGGAAAAATTGACAGTTTCGGGTAGCTTGATGTGTATTGGTTAGCGTCTGTACATAAATAAAAAAAAAAAAAATTAATGCACTAAATTTGTAAGTAGCATTACAAATTGGCATCCACGGGTACGTTTTCTGATCCGTTTACATTTTCATCAGATACTTTTGTCACAGACTATAGTTATTATTCTTTGCATAAACTAAACAAGGAATATAAGATACTTATACTAAACAAACATCAAGTTTTAAAACATACTGTCCACTGAATAATTTTTGTGGTTCAATGCACTGGAAAAGTATTTTTTTTTCTTTTTCCAGTTCTCAGTGAATCAAACAAAATGCATCACAGTGGCGTCAACCACAAGCGGCATAGTGCACCGAGTGCCGGTTGCCCACATCGCCGCACCTCCCCGCATCACTGGGAGCACTGTGCATTACTACACCAGTTCGAACATCCCGCCTACTGGGCAGAGGACCGTACATCATCTGCCGCAAGCCACTGTCACCATACAGAACATTCCTGGGACTACTTCGCAGGTCATTCGTGGGTAAGTGTTTGATTGCGTTATGTATATATTAGGCGTTTATACGGAAAAGTGTTGTACTTCATCCTTTAGTTAGGTAGATTAACTTGGAATTTCTGCGTGCAAATCTGAGGGGAAATTCTCGTAATTTTAAGAGGGTTTACGCCGTACGGCATTTCATACAAACTTTCAAGCCCTTGTTTTTCGAAATTAATGAACCGATTTTAATGAAACTTCATACGCAAAAGCAGGATACAAAGGTCTAAAAAGTTAGTAGAAAACATTTTCGAAATGTCTTATTTAAATAAAGATAACTGGAAATCTCTGTTTCTATGGAAAGTTTAAAATCGGTCTAATTTGGCTGTAACATTATTTTTCGAAAATGATTTCTACTAACTTTTTAGACCTTTGTATCTTGCTTATGCGTATGAAGTTTTATTAAAATCACTTCATTCACTTCGAAAAACAAGGGCTTGAAAGTTTGTATGAAATGCCGTTCGGCGTAAACGCTCTTAAGAACGTTCACAGATTCTGATCTGTCATAATTTGTCAAAAATAACTTTGATTTTCCTACATTTTTGACTAGTTTTTGACATTGATTGTCGCTGAGATGAGACTGCGACTAGATTTTGAAAGTTTTTAATTACGAAAATTGGCCCTCTGGTTACAGAAATAGTACCGATAATCCTTACAGCTAAGATATGCATCTGCAGAAGTAACGCACTAAAGCATTCGCTCGTCTGTACGAAGCTTTAGTAATTGCCAGTTATGAGCAGTGATCGGAATAGGTAGTGCTATTTAGGTTCATTGACCGCAAATATTGATGTTAATATGGATATTCCACGAGATTCCGATCGATACTACGAGATTTTATTGAATTTCATTATTTTTGTCAATATGTATAAAAATGGTTTATGTAAGCCAATAAGCGCATGAGCGACGTTGTAAATTTTACGTCAACAGCACGCTATAAAACTTTTTGCCAAGCGCGCGACGTTGCCGCTTTGTTGAGACGCGTGATGTCGCCGCATTATGGAAACAAAAGAAAACAATAGCGGGGTGTTTCTGTCGCTGGAGTGACGCACCTGTTTTTGTCTCTTTCTGCCCCACTAGAATTCAATTTTTTACCAACAGTAACTCACTCAATTACCCGGGACTCGGGGAATATCCATATTATTCTAACCTATGGCAAGTACATAAAACAGCTCTACCTATTCCGGTTATGAATTGTAGGCTATAACATTTTATTTTCTTTTCCTTGCAGAATACCAATCAACACCAAAGGTACATTCAGCACAGTCATGTCTCAGGGTGCGGGCAGTACGATCATTGGCTTCGGGACACGCACCTCCAACGCGACCATCATCGGCACCCCGCAGTATGTCAATGTCAGTTCCAAGTCGTTCCCAACCGGGAACATTCTCCACAACGCCATCGTTTCACGGAACATCATCAATCGCAACAACCTGACTCCTGCTTCGAGCGCCACCTTCAACGTTACAGCAGTCCGCCCGATACTACACACGTCCACGCCAAAGATAAGTACAGTCGTCACAGCGAGTTCTACAGACTTCGACAGTATTTCTACTACCAAAGATATGATCGACAATGCATGCAATTCCTCTGTTATGTTAAAGAAAGTTCTTACTTTAGGCAGCGCGGGCGCCGCCAAGTCATTTATGATGCATAATACTCAGAAGGTATTGTCAACTGGATTCGCGAATGGTGTTACACCACCTCCGAACGTTACTATCGTTAGTTCAGGAACCAGCGGTGGTTTGCTGAACAACAATAATGTGGGGCATTCATCTGCTAACATAGTAAGTCCTACTTCTGGTACATTAAGTGCCACCCACGCCACTCTGTCGGCTTTGCTAGCGTCAAACGCGGAAAACTCCCAAAAGAATAAGAAATAAATTGCACATTCCATTCCATTGTAGTTGGCCATTACTTGATCTCATATAATTACTAAAAATAATCTCCTTAAACTTTATCAAGTGGTTATAATCAATGAATTGATGTTTACATTTACATAGTATCAATATAAATATGTAGCAGTAGACATAGTGCAAATATAAATGTGCATGTTCTGTAATGCGTTTTCTGACTGGCTCACTAACTGTGACGCCCAAGGCCCAGTACATACCAAGCTAGTATCAGTAAAAGAATAGCAATCGAATCATAATTTAAAAAATAAAGTACCTAATTAGAAAGTGTTGAAAAAACTTCACTGAAACTATTTTTCCTATATGCATAAGATTTCTCGAATTCCATGGATGAACTCTGTTGGATTAACGAGATCCATTTAGGATACTGGCCTAAATAATGCTGGCTTGTGTGTCTTGGGCCTTAAGCGCTAAATAAAATTCAAACTGAGAAGCTTAGTGAAGTTGTTTGTAAGGCCTGAGAAATACAAGGTTAAATTAAATTGGGTGGCAAAACTTCACAGATGTGCATGTATCAATATCTAATCCCTTGCTTAGAAGTGCATAAAATATGCTAAAATACGAAAAACTATTAACAAACCGTAAAGTAATATTCCCTAAATATTAACCATTATTATGCCTGATTATTTTGTTAGCAGGTTATACAAAACTAAGATTTTTAATTTATCTTCCTCTATAAGTTACCTGAAAGTTATTTTTTTAGAAAGCGCGTATTGTGTGTACTAAGAAGTACTAAAGGTTGTGTGATTACTTGTCGGAAGTACAAATTGGGATTGTGTGGTCTCAGTATTATTTGTAGTGATATACTTCGACTTTATTACCTATTGTTAAGAACTATTATTGATCACTATAATTTTTTGAGAGTTAGGCTTGTTTACACTTTGATTAATCAACGTCAATTTCTCTACTTTATTTTACTCGACTGAAAAGGAGGGCTTTTATTTTCAAGTGAAGATTGTATGAATACTTGGACTTTTAATAATTGTGTTCAGTAGTTTTGCTGTTGGTCAAAGTGTAAAGAGCTTTGATTTCAGAATATTTTGTTAGGTTATACGCTTAAAATTCGTCTTTAATCCATCTTAAAGGAATTGAATATGCTGGGAAAACTACTTCAATTTACTTTATCAGGGTATGGTAAAAGGTGATTGATTAATTAAGTTACGTTAGGGCTAGCGGATCTCTATTAATTCCTGATTAGTGTTGATTGGTTTAATTGACTGAACCAAAAGTTACTTTTTTCCCTTATATGTAGTAAATATTTTTGTTTTTAAGATTTGAACAAATGCTCTAAACTTTTATGTAAGCGTTTTTATCCATGGGTTATTTCCTTATTTATTTACCTCCTTACTAATTAATAAACGTATTATATCACATGAATAGTTACACACCGAGTTGTCTCCTTCAGTCGCCAGTAATTTGACTTTGGAAAGAAGAAGACAAAGCGTTGTGTAACTATTCAGACACTATACAACGTTTATTAGTTAGGGGGTTTAAGTCTATTATGCTAAGAAGGGTAAACTCCCAAAGTGATTCCTTTTTGAAACTGACTAGTTATGAAAGTTGAATAAATATTTTTTTAATACCGTTTTCTAATAAATCAAGTGATTCTATTTTTGATGGGATTTCAATCACTTATTTTTTATTTAGACGTTTTTATCTCGTAGAGGCTGAGGCTGAGGGTTTTAACTTATATGTTTCCAGTACTTTTAACACGAAGATAATTAAAACTTTAAAGTACTCATTAGATTCTTGTAGATTAGTGTATAAGTAAAAATGTAGGTTATATTTGTAGATCAAAAAGTTGTTCAAGATAGGCTAAGAAGTTCTTCAAGTTACCGTCAAAATATTTGATGTTGGTTTTTTAATGATGCGGTTATTATTTATTTACTAAAATATTGTACTAATATTGTGCCAAATGTTGTACTAAATGTGTACCTGTGATTATTTTTGTTACGCTTTCTTACATAATTTACACAGTGTTGCTTTCAAACATATATAATGATGCTTTTGCTTATAAATGCAAACAGACTAAACTCTGCTTAGATAGGGTTATTGTCTGCCTAAATAGAAGATCACAATCATAAATCCAATTACGAAGGTTGTGTTTTAAATTAATATAATGCCACTTAAAGCTGATCTTTCCAAAGCCAGATAATTTTATCTGAGGAATAATTTTGAATTTTTGACAGCTCATCCATGCAAAATCTGTCAGACGTAAATTTTATTCCAGGAATAAAAATTATCTGTTGGTTGTAAAATCGGCCCTTATTGATATAATAAGGCATTATATTGGTACTTTGCTTTGAGTTAAACTATTTCATGTTTAACTGGTGTTTGTTCTGCGCGGACCTTATGTTGAGGAGCACTGGTGCACAAATTTTTTACTATGTGCTATTTATAAAATATAAATCACCGATAGCACTATAAGGTGCACTATTCTCAATTAATTAAGCGTTATAAATAATGAAACAAACCGGCCTAGTTTTTCGGACTACTCTAAAAACTATCGTTTTTGTTGTTTTTTAAAGTGTGTGAGTGGTTCTTAACGTACGACTACTGACGAATAAGCATTTTTACCTTATTTCATCATGCAGAGGGTTGGAAATGATACTAATGCCTTTAAGATAAAATAAATAATAATATGGAACGGACCATGGTGATGAAGAACAGTGGTAACTAACGGCCCCGACTTATGAGTTGTAAGTCGTGGGGTTCGAACCCAGACAGGCGTTTTACTTTGTATAATTTATATCATCACCACTGCTCTCAAAACGGCAATGAAAAACTGTGTGAGGAAACCGGTGTGTCCTAGAACCAAAAACTCGAAGACATGTGACATCTACTAACCCGCATTGGGCCCGCGTGGTCGATTACGGCCCATTCCCTCCCACAGAGAGAAGGCCTGTGTTTATAGGCTGATTATGAACGAACCATAGGTTGAATAGGTATATAAAGAACCAATGACCGCTAATTGTGTTGTGTTTTGTTCGACTAAGAGCTGATTTTTCAATCGACAGATAATTTTTATTCGTGGAATAAAATTGACGTCTGACAGTTTTTGTATGGACGAACTGTCAAAAATTCAAAATTATTCCTCCGATAAAATTATCTGGCGTTGGAAAAATCAGCCCTAATATAAATTTTTCTGGCTGATTTTTCAATCAACACATAATTTTTATTTGTGGAATAAAATTGACGTCTGACAGATTCTGTATGGACGAACTGTCAGAAATTCAAAATTATTCCTCAGATAAAGTTATCTGGCGTTGGAAAAATCAGTCCTTAGGGCTAATTTTTCAATCAACTGATAACTTTATTCGAGGAATAATTTTGAAATTTTTACAGTTATTTCATACAAAAACTGTCAAACGTCAGTTTTATTCCTCGAATAAAAGTTACCTGTCGATGGAAAAATCAGCCCTTAGTAAGGTAAAAATGCTTAATCGTCAGTAGTGTATGGTTTCACCGTACAGGGGGTTAAATGTAGTCATTCCACTGATTGGAAAGAATACAATTGAAATTATTTTATTTTCGCTTCGACCATACAGATGGCCGTTTCCAGTCTTTTTAATTATTAAACTTTATTGTTATTGAGTTGCAATAAATATAATTTTGTTAGCTTTTGGCGGCTATGATTACAGCTTTAATAATTATTTGCTTGCAATATTTTTTTCTTAAGCTTTCGTGCAATGTTACGTTTATTTATTTTTATTATGTAAGTTAGTCTGTGCTTTTTCATTGCAATATTTTTTTGAGCGACGGCTTTTGTATTTGTTTTATGCCATGCTCATATTTGCTTAGCTTGCAATAAGTATAATATTTATCTATATTTTTTTTTGGCAAAGTTTTGTCTGTTTTAAATTATTTTTGGATAAGTTTATGAACTTTGAAGTTACAACTTTTTGTTATTATTTATGACTAGGTTATTTTGGATTTTTTCCAAAGATCATTTCGGGATTAAAAAAAATCCTTGTGCTGTGTTGTTAAATGGCTGTGTTTTCACTTTAGTGATACATTTTTTTGCTTATAGTCTATAGAGTTCCAACAGGATCATTTTGAAAACTAGCATTAGCTAGTGCAGTCCTCGTCTATCTGGGACGAATCTGAATCTCATATTATAGGATAATTATGTATGTACCGACTAGGTATTACTTAATGGTTGTCGTGGCTGTGTGTACTCTAGATGTAATCATTGATGTACCTACTTATTGCCATTTTATGTCTGAATGTGGTTGTTTATCCGATATGTACTTTTAATCATAACTAGTGAAATATTTTGATCTCTAGTATAGTAGGTATTTTATCTAGCAGTGTATTGTATTAGTCATCTGTGCGTTAATGTCCCATTTCAAATGTTCAATTTATTTTATTTTGAATCTGTCTTGTTTGTTTCAACGAATTACCGTTTTTTTTTTCATTGTTAAGGCGCGTTTACACGAGGAGTTTATCACCGTCGATAGTTGACTATAATGCCATTCGAGACTCGTAGTCGCGAATCGTCAGGCGATTTATGGCTATCGTGTGTTTACATTCATATTCTGAACCCTAAGCCCACGTTCGCATAGACGTAAAAACATCGCCGCGGAATTTTATCGCGCACTCGATTTTCAACTCTTCGTGTTGAGCCGAGTGTTGAGAATCCAACAGAGCGCACACAAGCGCGGCAAAAAAACAAACGTTGGATTTTCAACTCGGTGTGCGTTGAAAATCAAGTGCGTGGAAAAAAACGCCGCGGAAAAACGCACCCGTGCAACCTGGGCTTAGATCAACAAGCACTGTCATTGAGACTTTGAAATAGGACACTAGCGGCACAGTTTTAAATTTAACGCCAACGAATCTCCATACTGTGATTACTATTTTATGCTCATAATTATAAGCAGTTTCAAGCTATTTTGTTTCTATAGAAGTTTTAAACGCTTGCCTAAAAAATGTGATTTAAAACTAAGACCAAGTACACTATGTGCCGATATCGCTCGGATTCTGATATATTCTGGCTCCGATAAAGAAACATTTCCCAAATCGACCATTAAATGAAAAAATGTGGAGATTATTCATCACTCATTCTTCCCGCTGATCATAGACGGCGTCTTGGTATGTGGAAAACTACGTTTTCTCACCACGGTAAAATAGAAAAGCGGTTTTTCGGTGGAACGGTAGAGGAACGGTTGACGGTGGTGTCAGATCGACCCTTAAGAGGGCACAGGGCGTGCGATTCTCCTTACAAAATATGTATTCCCCTTTTTTCTTCAGTAATAATGGCGCTAGAGCAAATTTTTTTTTTCATAAAATCAAGATTTGAATCTAATTAGTACAGAAAATATGACCCTCTAAAAATTACAAAAAATGCCCTATTTTTACCACCGTGACTAGAGGACTACCAGACAAATTAGAAAAGTTAAATTTTTTTTTTCATATAATCAAGATTTTAATCTAATTAGTACAGAAAATATGACCCTCTCAAAAATTACAAAAAATGCCCTATTTTTACCGCCGTGGCTAGAGGACTACCAGATAAATAGAAAAGTGTTTAACATAAAAAAATATATAGGAACCTAAACATACTCTTTCTTAAAATGTTAATGTAAAAAATAATTGAATCGACTCAGTTTTCGAGGAGAAAAAAAAAGGGGAATACGAAACGTCGATATCGTCAAAATTTTTGTGATAATTTCGGTCTGAGCTGCAGCTGTCCCTATCACACACTACGGGGGAAAGACTTGAGGTAAGGCGACGGCAATAGTTTCTTTAAATACCTATTTTTCAAATTCCTGGCAGGCCCCGTCCCTTCTTAATGCGTAATCGGTTTTCACTATTGTTGTATCTGTTACAAACAGGGTCAAATTAAGTTAGCTAGCGAAACTCCACAGGCGTGACGAGTATCGATATCTGAGTATGATAAAAAGATAAAAACTGATTTTCTAAACTCATAATTCTACACAGCGGAAAGTTGACCTAAAAAAAATATCATGAAATTTTTTATTTTTATTTTATCATGTTTGTGGAGCGTACCCATCATGTTTGCGGAGTTTCGCTAGCTAACTTAATTTGACCCTGCAAACTATTGGATTATTTCATTGCTTTCTTGCTAATATAATATCCTCCATCATCTGCCTAGCCTTTTCCCAACTATGTTTTGGGGTCGGCTTCCAGTCTAACCAGATGCAGCTGACTACCAGTATTTTACATGGAGCGACTGCCTATCAGACTGGAGTTCCGAGGCACGGAGGGGTCTCGGTATGTAAAGATGGTCACCCATCCACAGACCAACCGCGGCAAGCGTAGCTTAACCTGATCGATCGACCTGTGCGGCTGTTATTGGGTGAATATTAGCCATCCCAGAATAACAGGAAATGAAGTTGCTTTGTTGGAAACAGAATTTACTGCCGAGTTCACAATTTAATAACAGGCTCAGGAAATCTTTTTATCAGAACAGATAAAATATGCAAAATATCTTGCACTACTGATTCGAAAATAACAAAAACAAAGAGTGGTATCGGCACTAGAGTAGACATAATGTCAACAAGTTTGTAATGTATCACTGCCCAATCATGCCAAATATAACTTATCCATATAAGAAGTAATGTAATAAACGATATGTTTATCAATTAATTTTTGTTGTATGATTTTGTTTAACTTTCTCTTTAACTTTAACTAAACCTACTTCGTCCATATTTGTGTAGTATTAATTTAACATTATGTTTAGTGTTTAAGATCTCTACTGATATTGCAATGCAGTATTAACTTATTTTCGGGATAAGGTAATTAGGTACTGCCTGCCGGGTCAGCGGGATTGTCCGAAAGGGTTACCGCTGGCCCGGAA
Organism: Mesoligia furuncula; assembly: GCA_916614155.1. Lineage (NCBI taxonomy): Eukaryota > Metazoa > Arthropoda > Insecta > Lepidoptera > Noctuidae > Mesoligia > Mesoligia furuncula. The sequence goes on along the minus strand of OU744803.1, from coordinate 11,134,619 downwards.
CATAAAGGACTAAGGAAGGAACACGGGTGGGTTTTAGTCAGTAAGAGTCTGACACTCCCTCTCCACCCAGAGCGGGAGGAGTCATTTGATGATTTCCCAGCCAACAAAAAAAAAGTTATTAGGTACTGGGTAATTGAATGGGTCCGGCGCACCGCATATAAATAGGAAGGTAATATCATTATGGCAATAGTACACGTTTCAACCAAATTGAAAGATTCACTGTTTTTTGTTGTGATTTAATTCTTTGTTTTATACAAATTGAAAGACTACGCGAACCGTGTATTTTTTGCTATTAACGACCCGATTTTAGTCTTAATTTTATTATTACCTACTGTCATGTCGCTGTAGGTTGTGAAAGTAGACCTTGTCTCATCTTTCTAGCAACTTCACTCACAATGACTGCAGGCTATTGTAGATAGGTTTAGATATAGAGACTTACAACAGATAAATAATAACAAAAAAAAAAAAAACATCTAAAATTCTCATCATCATCATTTCAACTGATAGCCGTCTGTCCACTGCTGGACTCAGGCCTTCCCCAAGCAACGCCACTTCGACCGTCTAAAAGTCTAATTAAATAAAAGTGTCGCTAAAACAGACTTGCTGACAAAAATCGCAAACGTTAACCAGTATATTACCAGTGTAGGCTAAAACTGAATCTGTCTCGTAAAATATTTTGTACGACAGTTTAAACTTTCCCCAAGTTTTACTGAGAGAACAAGTTATTCCATATTGTTGAGTTTATAGTGGACGGTTTCATAATGAGGACGTTATAATGTGAAAGAGGCTTAAGAATATCTTAACTGCCATTTAAAAATGTTTCAAGTGGAGAAAATACCAGACGTTAAACATGTTTGCATTTCGTTTTAAAAGCAATGGTCAGATCTTATGAGTGAAGCACGTAGGATGGTATGTGCTTTAGAGTACCTAAGCCCTTGTTTTTTTACAGATGGAATCGTGAAGGTCCATCTCTACCTATTGGGAACAGTTTTTGAGCCTGACTGCCCTAGCCAGACGTGCATTTCAATATCGCCATTCGCCGTGGTGGAGGCTATTTTAATGCTCGATATAATGCCCTAACTACCTCTTACGTCATCTGGAAGAAGAACTGGGTTATTCTATTCCTAGTTGCAGTTTAAATCACAGTATTGATCCGGAACGGATGATATTTTTGTACTGCCGCAGCCACCACTGCAGCTGTATCTCCTTTTAGCGCTTTCATTTCAACCTGTCATTTAGCTAGGTACTGAAGTTTTAAATGGACCTCGCCTCTGTCATGAATGCATGGATCTTCCATCCGACATGTTAATTTAACAGGAACATATACCATCTTTCTTTTAAAATTAGATGGATTTAATGTATGTGACATAAGCCAAGGAATTGCGTCGTGCAAATGCGCGTGAGAGGGGGTCTCACGCGCATTTGCACGATGCAATTTCTTGTCGGACTTATCATGACCGTTTTATTTAATTGTCATTAAATCTCTTAATCGTATCTAACAACACAGAAGGAGGAGTTGGTCTACTCTATTCATAGAGGGGTTCAGCACGGCAGATTTAGTTTCCGTATTGATTTGAAGCGGATAATATTTTCGTGTACATGCATCCACCACCACTTTTCTTACAATTTTTTATTGGTGCATCTTTGTAGTGGTTGTGAGTTTCAACAGCATGCGTGCTGCTCGTCATCGATAGCCTTTGCGGTTAGGTACAGTCAGGGAAGTTATTTGTTAAGAATTTGACACACTACCTCAATTTGCCATGTTGTACCACAAATGAGATGTGATTCGAATATACGGACAATTTAAGTTGGTAGTCAACTTGATAAGCAAATAATTTCCCTGATTTTAAACTCATTTAATTTTTGGAGGTCTTTCTTTTTGTGCAGCAGAAGACTGCTTAAAAAAAGCAGATACATCGACCGCAAAATCACATCAGTTTCTTTACTTCTGGTAAAGGCAGAATTGAAATAAGTACCAAGTTTGGGAGACGGATTCGCAATCACTGTTTCTAGGATCGTCATTAAAAGACCTGAGAAAGTTTTCTAGTCTTTTTGACAAAACCCTACTATCAGTGCAGTTGCCTTTCCATTTTAAGCAATGCACCATTTTCTCTAGCACATTACTCATTTGCAGGCACAACTGGGTTGTTCTATTCCTAGGCAGGCCAGCTCGACATTTTTAGTTGCAGTATTGACCTAAAACGAATTATATTCCAGCCCAGACGCAATTTAAAATGCAATGCAGAGGATCTATTTTAGATTTCGAGGCTTTAAAATATTAAAGCCACAAATATGTCATAATGCTGTTCAGAAAGTAGGTTGATAGACATCCTCCCGTTCTCTTCGATTCCTAATTAACTTTGAAAACTTTACGAGTGTTGACTCTATAGGAAATCCCTAAACCATAGTAATGGGAACCAGTTTTTAATTTCCAAGTGACGGAACAAGTGCATAACTGCACGACTCCAGGGCATTGGTAACACCTCAGTAGTTATCATCAGTCATATTGCTCGTTATTGGTTTCCATTACGAGTCATATCCTGCGCATCTCCAGTGTGCAATTCTGACTTAGATACATACCAGAAAAGTCAAGTCACTGCGCACCCTAAGCAGCCCCCTCTTCATCCCTTGTGAGTGGCAAATCCTGCTCGACATGGAAAACCCGCGTATAACTCGAACCGATAAGAGAAAGAAAATACTTGCCTTTACCCCTGCATAGGACTGGGCTCAATACCTACGTAACAAAATATGGGAGGTATTGCGTTGTTCTATTGCTAGGTCAGTACGGCATTTTGGTCCCAGTATTGATCTGAAGCGAATTATATTTTCAGGCTAGACGCGATTTAAATTGCAATGCACAGGATCTATTTTATATTTTAGCGATGTCGAAGCTTTAGGCTGGTTTTAGAGTCGCGCTGACCGCACGCTGACCGTCGGCGCTGACAGCCTGAAACGTATGAACTTCTAGGAAGCGTTTTAGAATGACGCGTAGCTATCAGCGCGTGCGTTTCATACGTTTCGGCTGTCAGCGCCGACGGTCAGCGTGCGGTCAGCGCGACTCTAAAATCAGCCTTAATTTTCGTCATAATGCGTTTCAGAAAGTAAGTTGATAGACAAGTAAGGTGTTCTCTTCGATACCTAATTAACGTTGGAAGTTTACTTTACCAGGGTAGACTCGGGATTGACCACAAACCTTGGAAATGGGAACCAGTTTTTAATTTTCAAGCAACAGAACAAGTGCACATCTAGTAGTAGACTAATAGGACATGTTCTCTCATCATCATCAGCCTACAACAGTCCACTGCTGGACATAGGCATAGACACGCTATTTAACTCGATTTTCGGCAACTCTCATCCGTCTGCTACCGCCGTCCTGCGAAAATCGTCGCTCCACTTAGCCTGAGGGCGTTCTACCTTACGTTTGTCGATTCGCGGTCTCCACTCAAGGGCACGTCTACCCCAACGGTCATCGGTTCTACGGTTAATATGGCCGGTCCATTGCCTCTTCAGCTTTCATTGCCATTTCTCGCTGGCTAATCCTTCTCGAACTGCTAGTGACACTAGATCATTTGGTCATCGGTTCTACGGTTAATATGGCCGGTCCATTGCCACTTCAGCTTCCATTGCCATTTCTGACTGGCTAATCCTTCTCGAACTGCTAGTGACACTAGCAGTTCGTATAGCTCGAACCGACACGAGATAGAAAAGACTTGCCTTTGCCCTACATAGGGCTCCGCTGAGTACATCCAGACCTGCGGTCCAGACTGAATAACAAAATACGGGGGAATTGGGTTGTTCTATTGTTAGGCCGGGTCAGTACGGCATTTTGGTCCCAGTATTGATCTGAAGCGAATGATATTTTCAGCAAAGCCGCAACCACTAACTGGAATTGTTAAATTATATTGCCAGACATTGTCTCTACAGTTTGGGAACAGCCTAAAAGCACCTAGTATACAAAGGTGACTGTAGATCTCATTGAAATTGTTTCGTAATTAGAAATTATTGCAGCTGGTATTAATAAAAAATGCAGGTGTAATGATAATTCGTTTTACCAGGGCATTCCACCTTTTCTCCATTTTCCTAGGCCCTACCTACGTATTCTGAAATGTTCTGTTTAGGCTAGGTTGTGTATGGCGTTTTTCAAGTCAATCTAAAAGGATGTCTGAACACGCGACGCTAAGGCGAAACTGTAAGGGCTTCTAGTTTGTATCGGTAATATCGTTACAATATGACTTTCAAAACTTTTTCGAACGTTTGTTTTAAATATTCAGTTTATTGTATACGATATGTAGGTACTGCGGCTGAATAAAATAAGGGCTTAATTTTTATATTTTTCGATAAAGTAAGTTGAGCAAGTTACGAGTTTTTAATCCATTATGCTATCGTCAGCAAACTTTTGTTTACAGATTGAGATATTACAAAAAATGCTTTCAAAAATGTAGAGTATGTTTCCACAAGAGAATTCTATTTTAAATATATGTGTAATTATGTATACTGACTTTATTTTCGCGAATAATTTCTGGACATTAACAATTTGGTTCAATTCACAAATGCGAAAATAAGTTTTCGTTTGTTACATGTCCGTATATTAAGTGGTCGTAGCAGCATTCACTTCGTAGCGCGGTGCTACGAGCGTCTGACAAGCCACTCAGTGACGTCAGCTATAGAGGCTTCGCGCCGCTACGACACGATTGGTGCTTAGTGCGTCTGATGATATCGCACGAAATTATTATGATGCAACATTTATGTAGAGTAGCAGATAAGAAGAGTGTAAGAAACACATCGGTAGATCATTTGAGTGTTGTTATGTAAATACTGAGAGCACGATGATTTATACCAATTAGAATATTTTGAAAAGTTTTGTCTGAAACTTAATTATTAATATTAGTTTCAATAAAGTTTCGAAGTTGGGTGTATGGGGGTGGTGGTGCGTGTAGGCGCGCGGTGGGCGTGCTCTGGGCGCGGGCGGGGCGGCAGCGGGCGCGCGCGGGTACAGAGGGGGGGCACGAGCACGTGCTGCGCGCTCACGTGGTGCTGCCGGCGCGCTGCTCGCGTCCGTCGTGCTCACCGTATGAATAATTGTGTACGGAGTGAATGAATCGATGCGGCGGCGGCGCGGGCGATGCGGGGCGCGGGCGGGCGGGGGCGGCCGCTGCGTGGAGGGGTGCGCCGCGGCGCGCCAGTCTCGTGCCGGTAGTCGGTAGTGCAGCCGAGCGACTCCGGGAGCCGTCCCCGCCGTGCCGTCGCTCGCTCGTAGTCGTAGTGCGCCGCCCGGCCCGCCCCGCGCCGTTGGCGTCCGAGCCCATGGAAACCCAGAATCAGGATGTGGCCAGAAGCCCCGCGGAGGTGCCCAACGACCCGGGGTACGTCGCTGATCCCGAGGAGCCGGCTCGTCGCGCTCTTTTCAGTGACTGATTGGTATTGTTTATCTTGCAGGAAGATGTTCGTCGGAGGCCTCAGCTGGCAGACTAGTCCAGGTACGCTCGTCGGTCCCTGGCGCTCCGCCCGAGCCTCTAGCGGAAGTGCATCCGATGCACGAGCCGGCGACGGCTGACCGCCCGCTTAGCTCGCGGAAGACGCCTCCTATGACCGTGAAATGAGAAACGCGGATCGTTTCCAGTGACGAAGTACCGTGTCGGATACATAAACACCGGTAAAAGTTTGATAATCAGCTGATTACTTAACGTGTTCAGAAGTTGTCGTTGTCGGTGTGCAGAAGTGGTGCACGTGATAATATTGGTGTGAGATGCATCCAGGGGGTATTTAAGGCGTCGTGAACGTGTGTAATATGCTGTAATTCAGTTATGTTATCGGGTTGTATTGGCAATCAGGTGTGCGACGGCGGCCATGCCGGCTGCGCGCGCAGGCTCAATCGCCTCTCCGACCTCTCCACCCCACAGGCTTGCGAGCTATTTTAGTTCTTATCACTAGTAAAATTAAGTGGCAAATTCCAGTTACACTTTCATAGCCGGCTTTTGCTCCAAACAGTTATCACAACATAACCTCAATCTCAAGTACGTAAAGCTCGGTACCGGCGCGTTTCCGTCAAGTCGACTATCTATATAGTCTATTCATACTTAGTAGGGCAGGATAACAATTGGCTTTAAGTAATATTTTGTATTTGATAATAACTTGTGAACTGTTTGAAATACATAAAGAAATAGTATTTATTGTTTTATTCCAATCCTTTAACGCAGTTAGGGCAGCATCAATCAAAATTTCAATTTAGGTAGGTACAATATTTTATCTGAAAGACTTATAGTTTTAAAATACAATATTAAATACTAGTTAGTTATACATTATGTTAATTCGCGTGTCCTATTTACTGAGAGTATGATGAAGTACATCAATTCTGTAGCGCGTACAAACAAATTAATTGCGCGATGCACACGCAAAAGGTCCGGTGCGCGTGCGCGAGTGATTTGCCGCCCGCGGTATTGGGTCGTGCGCCCACGCCGCACTTTGATCCTCAATATCTATGCCAACTTTGTTCTTCTCTGGAGATATCTAGGGCGCTGCATCAGCGATTACAAGCAAAACACTCGAGATATTATCGGATCTATCATCGATCGTGAGCTCTATACCGGCAACTGTCAGAAATGAGCTCACAATTGCAAGACTCGCTTACATCGTTAAAACCAAACGGTTTGCAGTCATGTGCTACTACAACATCGTTTTACAAAACTACTTTTAGACTTCTTTTAAATTATCCCGTGATGTCTTCCACGTGATTATCATTTTCTGCCAATTTTCTGTAGTTTACTGTTCTCGTCATAATGAGCCTAGTTTTTCTTTCCGGTTCCGAGCCAACTTTATTCTTAACTAAACACGTTGTCGCCGGATAACGTCCTGCGTAGAATTTTTAAAGTATTTATTTAAAATTTGAACTGAACTGACGTTGTTTGTTTAAGATGTTTGCACCTTACCGGAGTTAGTGTGATAAGATAATTTTTGATATTTGTATCACGACACACGGACACACCAACTGTTATCGCATTTTGATAGGGAATGAAGCGCCCTAGACTCCTTAATCCCAGCGCTATAAATATCAAGTCTTCAACTATCGAGCTGTCCAAATTTTTTCAGACAAAAAATCAATCACTGCTTTTGATAAGAGTGACAGGTAGGTACATAGCGTTGTACAATTCAGTACATTCGCGTTACTTCGCAGTTTAAGGCTTGTTCGCACATACTTATCAATTTCGCAAGATTCGCACGACAGTATAATTTCATTTTCAATAGGAATCCAGTTAGGCAAACACTCGAGTCATCGTCTTATGAAATTCTGATGAAATATTTTCAACGCGGAAGTAGAGTTTTTATCAGGTAGCATCCAGGTAGGTAGCTATTCAATACAATAATTATAATGACGAAAATAAATTGGCTGACAACAACGACATACCACTGTATTTATACCTATTACTATCTCGGTAATGTATTACATTCGCTAATGCGTTCTCTTGATGCTCTCATGTTCGTAGATAATATTTGGAATGGTATGAAGGAAGCGCAGGGTATAAATATTATTTCATTCATCGAACGACTTCATCTAAAATGAGCTCTATTAATATCGTCAGTAAGATCTAAATTGTTTTCCACTTACATCCGGGCCTTGCAAGGAAAATCGGTCAACTGTTCTATTCATCAATATATTATTATCAACTTAAAACTAACGGTAGAGAGATTTGAATGAAAATTTACGGTAAACCCATGTCAGTTCCCATACCTACGTAGCACATTGTATTGAAGAGACCCCTAAATGTTACAACTTGTTGCTATGTTACAAGCTGTTCATCAATTTCATAACACGAGACACTCGATAACTAAACTTTGTACATTATTACCGTGTTTTTGTGTCTACAACTAATTATAAAGATATTAATGACAAAACTGTAATGGTCTACGTTAATTTAGATACTGACAGTGATATAAGAAAACAATATGAACGTAAATAGCATGAGAACGTACCTACACCAATTATATATAAAATATTTAGTGGGAATTTATATCAAAATGTAATGACATTTTAATGTCCGTCGATGATACTTTCCCTCGGTCGCTTTTGTCAAGCAATTTTTACTATCCGTCTTGCCGTCAAATGTACCAATCGTTCGTATAGGCACTCGTCGTTCGTCTATTAAAGATGTCGACTAGAAAATGGGACAAGGATAAGTAATTTTAGCTTATATGTATTACTAAACTAACTCATTATTGCCTGCACTGTTAACTGAAGACGGCTACAGTAGCGAAAGTGGGTGTTTAGTTGTCGAACAAAAGATTATTCATTATCTTATTCGAAGCGTCTGTTGTATCATTAACATGATACTTCATTGCACAGACTTAACTAATTTTAACAGAAACAGAAATACTGAAATTTTACTGCTACATAAATATTCATATTTATAATATAGTAAAGTCCGTTATTTAAAGCATAGAATCTATGGTTATCATTTGCATAAGTCGAAGTTCAAATGTTACTCGAGAGGTAATGTCGATAAGGATTAGAAAGTCTTCGGCCTGTAGGGCAACGAGAAATCAACGTATCATTGCAGTTCTTTTAACTCTTCTATGTATGTCACTGTGACTTCAGAACTAACACCTTGCACTTGTACCTATTGCTCATAAATCTGTCAGTTTTAATTTTTTATGCCTATTAAGTCCGCGTCTGCTTAGTGTTGAGTACTCCATCCGCTTTCTTCGCCACTTTATCTTGTCCTGGGCATGTCTCGACCTTGTCTGTATTATGGGTACAAAAAGAGCTACAAAAAGTTTTCGAGATTCCACAAATAGTATTCCTGAAATAAACGAACGAGTTCGCTTGAAGTCCCGAAATTGATGAAACTTTTAGCCTTACCCAGAACCAATAACTAAAAAAGTCTTTCATGTAGCCCTAAAATCATTTGACGGCTACATTACGAGAGTAATGATTTAAATATTGACAAATCTCCTTAACGTTGTTTCGGTAATCAATGCACGAGTTTGCTCGAAGTTCTGAAGTCTAGCATTGTTTAAAGTTTGTGCTGTAAACAGTTGATGACTGAGGTTGTGTGCTCGTTGCCCCCAACACAATACAGATGCAAACGGGATCGACGCCGGACTCGTTACGGTTATTATCAACGACGATTGTTTGCCTCAATCGTGCTCGTGCGCACTGCGTCTTTACTTTTACTGAACCGTTTTGTTATACAGTTCCCTTTGACTCTTTTATGAACACGCTTCACGGATTCAATGAGCACTTGATGATTAGAAATGTTAATTTCGATAACGGTACACGCAATTCAAAGATTAATGACATCTTACATGGCGACTTTAGAGATTTATATTGTCACAGAATGATAAATAGCACTGAATGTTTGTACGTTTCAAGACAGATTTAAAGAGATAATGGGTCTTTGCTTTTGAACTCGTTGGTTTTTCCAAAATTCATCAAATGACAAGGATAATATTCGTCCTATCTATCTATGTCGAAAGCAGTTCTATTTTTTCATTCCAAGCGGAGTATAATTTTGTCTGCGGAATAGATGTAGGCAGTGCCGGATTAGCCCATAAGCAAATTAAGCAATTGCTTAGGCCATCACGTCTCGGGGGGCACCATCAGGCAGAAACAGAACCGAAACAGTATTTGCTAGCACATGAAAGGCAAGACTGTTTATCAGCATGATATTACAAGACCCAAAAGTCACTCTAGCTAGAGATGTGCGCCAATCTTTACAAATCGCTCGTCGATGTTTTGGAAAAATACGAGGCGACTAGTGGATAGGAGGGCCTACAGGCGTGGATTGCTTAGGGCATCAAGTAGTCTTAATCCGGCACTTGATGTAGGTACCTAATATTTTTATCATGCTTCTGTAGTTCAACGAAAATAACGTTTTCAGGCAATAACTTCAGCTTGGTATGACGAGTTAAATTTTGCATAGATAAACTCGAACAATTCCTTTTAAATGATGGAAATTATCATTCAATTTCCCGTGAAGACAAAAGCTCGCGAACCCGTTTCGCACTCTGAAAGGGTCACAACTCAATTCCTTAGTCGATTGCGAGGAATCCACCTTCGTCGTCATCTATTATTAATCCAGAGATTTTGCATACGTTGAATAATGCAACAGCGAAGTCTCTGATGCAGAACGAACGGATTGTCCTTATTTAATTTCCACTTTGAGGGAGGTTCGCGACGACGTAGCCGACTCGCGAACTGAGGTACCAATCAGGTGCAAACTTAGTTCCCAACGAACGTTACTTGGCTTGGAATCGGCGCCACTAATAAGCAGTGATTCATCTGTGCACTGTATTTATCGGGAAACCGTATTGTTGCAACAGGAGTGAGCGGTGAACAAGTGTCTCCACTCCAACGATATTAAGTTCTTAAGACGGATTTACTGTGCAAAACGAAACCGAGAAGGTAGATAGATACGTTGGGTTGGCCTAAAAATCTCAACAGGTGCTTTGCCGCTTAAAGATTAAAATGATAGTCATCCTTTGAGAAGTTTCGAAAATATTATTGTAAAATGATTAGCTGAAGAATCGGTAACATAGTAAAAATCCATAAATAAAGTTAAAACATCTTGAAATGTAACTCAGTTCTTTAATAAAGTTTCTGTCAGCATAACTACTTACATTTGAAGCATGACTCTATAAATTATCCAATGTAGCCATCCGAGCGAGCGCGCATACGTCCATTATTTACAAACTTAAAATAGTAACTGCAGCGATTCTAAATCAATGCGGGTTATTGAAAGCCGCAGGTGCTCATCAAAGCTTCAAAGCGCATCGGGCTGCATTAGCCAGAGAACATTATTCCACTCCCGAGTGATCGGACAGGAAAAAGATTTAGCAAGTGGTCAAAGAGGAAAGAGTGCTCCCGGTGAAGAGCCAACCGCATTACCGCAAATCGTGGTATAATCCCTCTTACAAAGCGCACGGTGGTCGTATGTGAGCAAACAGCAGTTTGGAAATCGGCTAGGAACCGGATACACGTTTCGTTTTGCACAGTTATTTCAGCCTGGCCGCAAATAGACATGGGTGTGCGTGTGCGAACACTTCTTTACAGAATATAAATCAGAAAAGAAAAAAATAATATATCATTGACTAGCGACTAGCTTTTAGCGGTGATGGATGGCAGGGCTATGGTTTGTTTGTAGTAATATGCGTCACCACTATTAGTATTCGTATTATCTATGGGATTCCGTACGCAAAATACGCGCATTGACGTGGAGTTGCGGACACCAGCTCGTAGTACCTACCTTCACCTATCTATGGGATTTTTATTTTATTGATAGACAAGCTATTTGTTTCCTTTTTTATGGCACGAAAGCTACCGCGGTGCGCAGGCGCAGCTTCTTTAGCGCCCCTAGTAGTAATAAAGTTTTTGTTATACTGTCGCGTTGAACGATTGGAAGCGTAAATAAAGAAATCTTGTTATGAGTACTAGTGTGAGATGCGTCTGTGGTGATAGATAACTATTTTTATTATAAATAAGTAGGTACTCCGGAGGTTTAGTAGAGTTTTATCTTCTTCCGCGAGGTTCAAATAACTTTATGATTTCGATTTCATATATTGCACACGTGTCTCGTGACTATCATATTTCTTTAATTTTTTTCAACGATCGTTGATTGACTTGACAACACATGTGGTTCATACAAGTTATTAATAATTCATAATGTCATATCTATTTTGCTTTATTACACTATTTTGTCTGCAGAGACAGTGTTTGAGTAAAGAATTATTGTTTAGGAGAATTTTATGAAAATTGCCTACTTGCATCTTGCCAACACAACATTCGAACGTCGCTCGCAGAGAATTTACATTTTATCTTATGTGATTTAAATAGTTCTTATAATCTTGTAATATCTAATTTTTGAGAACGACCTAAAATTATGCCCAGCGTTTGATATTTCACTATGTCGTTTGTATTTATGTAGAAGACGTTCGAATGTTTGTAATTTCCCCGGCGAGGTCGGCAATCCGCCTCGGTATTCTTGTTCGTATTACCTACAAGGAGTATTTCTCCGGCTTGCATAACTCGTGCAATCCATGCATCCAGACGCACATCTGGGAACGTTCGGAGACGACACACGCCGCTGCGTTGTTGTCATTACTCATCTGTAGCGCACACGACTTCATGCTACCGACGACCCGCTGTCACAGTTTACAAAATGCCACATTTCACAACTTCTCAACTCACAATAACGGACTTTAAAACTTTGGCAGCACGGCATAATTCGAATGCCCAAGTTTTTTTTATGTTACGTCCACATGAAACTTGTTAAATGACAGAGCAGCGTGTCTTCAAACGACATGCTAATTGACGGCGGCGTGAAGCGCGGGCTAAAAGCTACGACTATTTCTTTCGAATTTTAGTCACGGTGTGATATTTGTTCTTCGTACCAACTAATAGAAAATGCTCTCGATTCTGACGTTAAGATTCGTGACGTCACATTATAAGCGAAATGTGCTCTTGACTTGTTTTACAATAGAGAATGACATTGTATTATGATCTAAGAACTAATATTAGTATGAAGCGTAATCGTTGCTCGTAGTCTCATGTGGACTGTTTCTATGGGGAAACATTGGTGCCCATTCTATTGTTCACAAACTAAACTAAATTTAAGTTCAGTGTATCTTTTTCTTTCTATTTCGTTAAGAAAAGGACAGAAGATAAATTTTATTTTAGTCCTTTCAAATAATCAGCGCTTGACACTACTCCAGACAAGTTTAGATGTGATTAAAAACTTGCCTACTAGTTTAGTTTGCGAACAAGGGAATCGGCATCATTGTTGAATTAACACGTTGTTTTGAACCAAAACATTACATTAGCATCATTATCTATCGGGTTTCACAAGTGACGTCTGTGAGGCAATGCGTAAGAACGTAGTTTTTTCTGAGATAACGATGAGATTTGATAACAGCGAAATATCTGATAGCGGTTTACGAGCAATGCGTGTTTAGGTATTCAATTCATAGGTAGGTACGACTAATGAACCGAATTATAGAATGTTACTCTTACCCCATCATCCCACAGCTGGGCAAAGGCCTATCCCCATGATTTCCAGCTCTTTCGATCCAGGGCTAAAGTGGACCACTGGTCGTTTGTTTTCTCCAGCTCGACGCCCCATCTTCTTCGGGGCCTGCCGCGAAGCCTTCTGGGTGTGTCAGGGTTCTACATAGTGAATAATGTTCCATAGAAAGATAATTAAACAAATTGACACTTAGGATTGGGTCTATTTCGCCATAGGCAATTAATTAATTACCTATTCGATTAAGTGGTCGTCACGGAGAGACCAGTAACGCCGGTGATGGTAAATATCTGGAGGAAACACTGTGAGGACTTCAGAAGGCCAATAAATAATTTTCGTATTTAGAAAACATCCAAATTCAAGTTCTATTCTATTTTTAATAAATGGCAAGCAAAGCCGATGTCGACTTTTCTGCCAATGTCTAAAGTGAGCTGAAAAAACAAGTGCGCATAAAAAAAATGCAGTTAGAAGATTTTACACAAATAAAACTATTTGATTGATCCAGTTGATACAATGCAAAAACTTGTCAAAAATGTAGGGTAAGTGGTGTTTTTTTTGACATGTTGAGAACTTGAGACTAAGAATAGAATGTTAAATACGAATGTTTAAAAAAAACAACTGACTAAGTGCGAGTCGGACTCGCACACGAAGGTTTCTGTATCACAAGGCAAAAACGCCGAAAAAAACACGTCTGTTGTATGGGGGCCCCCTTAAATATGTATTTTATTCTGTTTATAGTATTTGTTGTTATAGAGGCAACAGAAATACATCATCTGTGAAAATTTCAACTGTCTAACTATCACGGTACATGAGATATAGCCTGATGACAGACGGACAGCTGAGTCTTAGTAATAGAGTCCCGTTTTTTTAAAAATCGGGAGTTGCCTCTCAGATCTGCAGGCGTCGTAAGGGAAGATACCTAATTGATTGAAACCTCGTAATTCAAAAATAGTAGGTAGGCAGTTACGTTTATTATATCCAAGTTTGTGCATTCGCATAGCAGTAACTTGGTAGGCAGACCAGGGAGCCTAAAAAGGCCACTTTGGAGAATCATAAAATTATAACATTATGAATTATAATATGGCGAAGACGGTCCGTGTTTTTCTTTTTTTCGCTGCACTAAGTAGGTAAAATCAAAGAGATGGGGATTGGATTTGGATTGGATTGATTGGTATTTTAGCACAGACAAAAAAAAAAATAACTGAAAAATGCTTCACCAATGGGATTTGATACGATTAACTGTCCATTATGTTATCATTTTATGATTCTGCCAAAGTGGCCTTTTTAGGCCCCCCAGTACCTGACATCACCAAGTAATTAATCAGCTAAAGTAAAATAGATCCTCGTGCCTAAACTTTTAATAACACAAATGCTTTATATTCAATTTTATAACCTAGACCCTCGTAGCAGAGCTTAATTTACCATAAACATTTTTTTCATAATGAAAACCTTTAATGAATGAGCTCAAAGATAAGATTACACCAGCTCATAGTAAAATATTTATGTTTATCCACTTAATTCTTCCATCATTTTTGTTCAAACAAGAAGTAGAAGTATCTAGTTTATATAAAACTAGCAGCGCCCCGCGGTTTCACTCGCATAAGTGTCAAATATCGGGATAAAAACTATCACATTTCCTTCCCCGGGACTCAAACTATCTCTATACCAAATTTCATCTAAATCGGTTCAGCGGTTTAAGCGTGAAAAGGTAACATACAGACAGACAGACAGGCAGACAGACAGAGTTACTTTCGAATTTATGATATTAGTACGGATTGTTCTAGATCCTAAAGCATTTTAACATAATTCTTACGTTTCTTTTATAAAAGAGAAAATAAATTAACTGTTGACTTTCCGTAATAAATATTTGTCTCAGTGGTTGGAAAAGATTGTTTTAAGTCCTCCCTGTACAACCTTTTGGTGTTTGAAGAAGGACGTTAAAGCGTCTTTATTAGTTTTTTCTTGGTTCTCCTTCACTGAGACGAACTGATACAGAATGTTTTTAGAATTTTGTATCTTAATTACATTACGAGGATAAACTGGGGACCGTGATTACTGAAAAACATCTGTTGCCCATGTTTAATTAAATATGCCATTATTGTAGATTCCTCTGATAGTTCATACCAAAAGGTTTCAACCTGTCCATTATGTTATCATTTTATGATTCTGCCAAAGTGGCCTTTTTAGGCTCCCTGGTACCTGACATCACCAAGTAATTGATACTTACTATATTGATACATACCTACTCGTACGTTTCATATTGTTGTTTTACTGAAAAGCCTCAGCTGCTTGCTATGTTTCTGAAAAAGATTAATCGGTAACTTATGGTACGTAAGAATTTAGGTGTGTATACAACGTGCCGCTACAATGGCGACATTCATTTAACACACGGTAGAGCTAGTGGTCAGTAATAATAAAAATTATAACAACATAAAATAATTCATAATTGGAAAACCACCGCGTGCGCCGCTCGCTGACATAGGTCGCCCTCTTTCCTTCAATTCGCTCACCTACTCTTTGAACGTTATTCTTTTAATTTTTAATTCATCATCATCATCATTTCAACCGAAAGACGTCCACTGCTGGACATAGGCCTCCCCCAAAAGGGGGGGGTTTGCCATAATCGCCACGCTTGGCAGGCGGGTTGGCGATCGCAGTATGGTATGGTGGTGGAATGCACAGAGAACGCTGCTGCCCATTCTCCGGTACGCCCCTTAGTCGCCTTTTACGACACCCACGGGAAGTATGGGGTGGTGCGCTATTATTTAAGTCATAGAGACGAATTTTTAATTAAATTAAAATAAAACGAAAACGCAAAGAGTTTGTTTAGTTATGTGAAAACCTTAGCAATATCCGTATTTAATTTCTTTATATTGAGCTGAGAGGTGCGTAAGATTGAATGCTTAACTTTGACTTCAGAAGAAATAAACCTAAGAAATAGTTTCAAGCTTTTAAAGGACCACAAACATTAGATATTATGTATTATCAATCAATTACAGTCATAAATGAGTGGAATTAACAACCCATTGAAAAATCAGTTAGGTAGTTACTATAAAGAATCCATAACGACCTTATTAGGGCGTAGGTAGGTACAGTAAAGGTTGTCTGCAAAAGGGAACCTTGCATGCAGGCTGATAGAATAATTACTGTGGTGGCATTCGATCACTCAAGTAAATTTAGAATTAGTTTCAAAATTGATTATGCGGTGAATGTTTTATAAATACAACAGTAATGCGATAGTACAGGTGTACAGGTGTACTTAGAAGTGGGCACGTCCTCATCAAATAAATAGCAGAAATTCAATACCTATTGCTTCTTATTTTCTTATCACTAGCTGCTGCCCGCGACGTTGTTTGCGTCACATTGGTACCTTTTGATTTGCTTTCCTTTTCTAAAATGAAAGTAGCCTTAGTTACTCCTTATAACATCAACTATCTGCCAGTGAAATTCACATCAAAATCGGTCCAGCCCTTTCGGAGATCAGCCGGAACAAACAGACAGGCATTTTTTTTTTATATTGGGTTTTTGTTATAATCACTGTACACAGGGTTATTTGTAAAACATTAACCACCCCACCGGACTATTATACTCACATCATAGATAATAACTTTTGTTTTATGACTTTTAATTAATTAAGAGCGTTTACACCGTACGGCATTTCATACAAACTTTCAAGCCCTTATTTTAATGAACCGACTTTAATGAAATTTCATACGCATAAGCATGATACAAAGGTCTAAAAAGTTAGTAGAGAACATTTTTGAAATATCTTATTTAAAAAAAGATAACTGGAAATCTCTGTTTCTATGGAAAAATCGGATCTAATTTGGCTGTAGCACTATTTTTCAAAAATGTTCTCTACTAACTTTTTAGACCTTTGTAACCTGCTTATGCGTATGAAATTTCATTAAAATCGGTACATTCATTTCGAAAAATAAGGGCTTGAAAGTATGAAATGCCGTACGGCGTAAACGCTCTTCACTTCATCATCAATTTTGTTTTCATAATATATTTAAAAATATTTAAATTGATCGCTCTAAATGTGATAAACTCCACACAGTACTAAAATAAAGCACTAGATAAGTAAACGAACAGTGCGTTACAAATGCAGGGGCGGTACTTACTACAAAATACAGATCTAAAAAGTTTTGTTACAACAAAAACTTGACATTCTTTTGGTAAAGGACATGTCAGAAAATGGTTTTTTACTATCCAATAATTCCAATAATTCTGATAGACATCCCAAAAACTAGTTGTTCTATGTCATAAATTTTTAAACACCTCCAATTTTCAGAAAAATCGTTTTTTATTTTAGTGTGATTTTACTTCTAAAACGAATGAACCTTTCTAAATATCTAGGATAATAAAGTGAATACACCCGAAAAAATAAAAGTTTTGTAAAAAGTCATAGAGCAAAAGTTGTTGTTTATTATGTTACTAATATAAATAGTTCTGCGAGGTTGTTAGTGTTTTAAAAATAGTCCTGTATACTGTAATACATTTAGTAAAAAGCTGTAATTTTGACATTACAAATCCATCCATACTAATATTATAAATTCGAAAGTAACTCGTCTGTCTGTCTGTCTGTACGTTACCTTTTCACGCCTAAACCACTGAACGGATTTCGATAAAATTTGGCAGAGAGATAGATTGAATCCCGGGGAAGAACATAGGATAGTTTTTATCGACATACCTCGCGGGCGAAGCCGCGGGCGGAAGGTAGTATATCATAAAGATATATAGAGCAGATATATGTAGCTCCTACCATATGGATTCCTCCGGTACAGTTAGCGCTGGGCCCGCTGCCTACCTCAGTTTATGTAAATCTAATGTCATTTAGTTCTTGAATTATCTCAAAGTTCACACATTTAATTAGATAATGTGGGTGAACACATAAATAAGATATATTCTTAGACGTTATTGACGCAATTCATCTGTGTGTGTTAGTGTACTGTATGTATTTATATTATATGCGAATCTGTTTGAATAGGTATGTAAAGTCAATAACGATATGAAATTGAATAGATTTTACATTAATATTTGCTTCCTGTTTTGTTGGTAATAATTGAGTATTAGATCAGAGGGGCCCATGGCTAAATAGTAGGTAATAGCCAGCACAGGTCGATCGCCGATCGATGCCGCGGTTGGTCTGTGGATGGGTGACCATCTTTACATACCGAGACCCCTCCCTGCCTCGGAAAGCACGTTAAGCCGTTGGTCCCGGCTGTCATTCGCGGATCTTTGACAGTCGTTACAGGTAGTCAGAAGCCCGAAAGTCTGACATATAGTCTTACCAAGGGGTATTCTTTACCCAGTAACTGGGTTGTGGAGGTCAGGTAGGCAGTCGCTCCATGTAAAATACTGGTATTCAGCTGCATCCGGTTAGACTGGAAGCCAACATAGTTGGGAAAAGGCTAGGCAGATGATGATGAATTGAGTATTAGATCGAAACTTGAACTAGGTACACACGACAACACATGAAGCTATATATTTCCAGTTTTAGTTGACCTCGCATGTATAGGCTTTTCGTACAGACGCCACCACATGACGCTACCCGAAACTGTCAAATTTTCTCAATCAACTTTGAACCTTATACTTTAGCGATAAAGTTGAAAATCTATTCAAGAAATTTGACAGATAATAGTAGCTTGACGTGCTGGCGTCTGTACAATGAGAAGTCAGCTTATATTGGAAATGTATAGCTTGATTATGTCGTTGTGCGAAAGCGACGTAGTAAGACCACAATTAACAGAGCCTAATCGTAGCGGATTGTCCGAAGGTAAGGAAAACGATACGAAAATAGATAAAAATATATAAAAAAGGAAATAGATATAATAACGATGTTTTACGAGACATCGCCAAGCGGTTGGTCGAATCTTCACGTGACCAGGGCTGGCCTATTTCTGGCCAAAGTATTAGCATCGCCTTACAACGTGGCAAAGCTGCCAGCCTTTTGGGCATTTTTCCTGTTGACAGCGATGCGGACGAATTTTTTTGACGCTTATTTTTTTTTTAAATTCTTTTTCCTCTTTATTAAAACTATAGTAGAGTAAGAATTAAATAGTTTTAAAGTACCAAAGTAACCAATATTCGCTCGCTGTTAGTAGGTATCTACCACAGATATAGTTATACCTAGATAACGCAAGAGTAACTACTTCGCGTGCCAAAAATTGCAATGATTACAAATCGTAAGCCGCCTCTTTCGCGCTCAGTCCTTTGTACTGCTGGCTGGGTAAGTGTGAGCGAGAGCGCGAGCTTGTGACGTCATAGTAGGTAGTCAAAAAATGGCACGCTTGGTTTTCATACAGTTCGTGATACTTGCGTTATCTAGGTATAACTATATCTGTTGTATCTACCTATTAAAAGGAGAAAATAATTAGTAGATATTTACCTATAGGAAAATGATAATGATAATTTCGATAAGTAGATATATTTCTTTTAGGTAAGCATATTTTTTTTCCGTTAGATATATTTATAGATAGATTTCTGTAAGTAGGTTTGTAGAATCACTTACACGTCATTCATATTCTTTTTAAACTAGATAAGGTCGTCGTTTCCTATCTGACTACTCTGAGAAGAAAGGCCGAAACAAACTCAGAGGTTACACTCACTTTTAAAGTCCAGACATAATCTTGGTCTGATCAGATTGGTGGGTACTTATTAAAATTTTGACTACCCGACGTGGTTTGACCACAGTTAACAGATCATTAACGTTGTGGTTTTTCCCTAGGTAAGGAAAAGAAAAATAACCAGCAGTCGCGTTTTCTTTTAAATCTATTTTCCAGTAAGATATTAAAGTCAATAGCTACTTACATTTAAAAAAACTAAAAGCTCTCTTTTATAAACCTCCAAACAAAAAAAATAGCAAATAAACTTTCTAAAAAAAACTTCACTAGACATTGATTTTATGACCAACTCATATTTACCAAAAAATTATTCACGACATGAAGGAGTGTCTGAAGAACGTGGCTATTACATATTCCGGACAGAGCCGGACGAAGTCACACACACATCCATGTCCCGCTTTATTTAGTCCTAGATCTGTAAATAAATGCTAAGCGGTGTTTTATTAAGTTCTTTAGCTTACTTATTGTTGAGAGGGATAGAGATGAGCGTGGTATGTCGCCGCTACACAGGCTGAGTTTTCTTTGACATGAATCGCTATCTTGATTCCATGATTTTTCAAGCTACAAAAGAGATCAATAAATATATTTAAAAAAATGTTATAACAATGCAATAAGATGATAAAAACTGGTCTGTGTGGTGCCGGACTTAAAGAATACCACCACCCCTTACTTCCCGTGGGTGTCGTAAAAGGCGACTAAGGATCGTACCGGATAATGGGCAGCAGCGTTCTCTATGTATTCCACCACCATACCATACTGCGATCGCCAACCCGCCTGCCAAGCGTGGCGATTATGGCAAACCCTCCTAAAATTGGGGGAGGCCTATGTCCAGCAGTGGACGTCTATCGGCTGAAACGACGACGACGATAAAAACTGCATTTCTTTGCAATTTTCATACATAACATTGTGCAAATAAGGACCAATATGTCAACTCATGCATTCATTTTTGAAATGCGAGAGCCTCGTCTTTTTGAAATAGTAGTCTGAAAAGGATAAGAAGCTGGGCATCCTAAATAAGGTGAGGCGATACTTCAAAGCAGGACAGCTTTTTAAGTCTGTAAAAAGCACAGGTCCGTTCCTGTATGGAGTATTGCAGCCACTTATGGGATGGTTAAGCAAAATACCAGCTTGCTGCACTTGACTCGGTGGAACGCAGAGCTAAAAGACTTATAGGCGACGAGACGTTCGTAGCTACGCTTCACAGCCTAGCTCATCGGCGTAATGTTGCTTGCCTATCGGTCTTCTACAGATTGTACATCGAAAAGGGTGTGCGCAGGAGCTCCACGACCTGATCCCACCATCGCCCTTTTACTACCGGACAACCAGACGTGCTGCAGCGTACCATCCATAGGTACTTGGTTGATACCCCGACGAGTCGTACTCAGCGCTTCTCCTTCACTTTTATTTTGCTCACAGCCTAAATGTGAAACTCTCTGTCGGCATCTGTATCGTCCCACATTTAACCCGTCTGCGATTAAATCAAGAGTGCACATGCATCTTCTGAGCACGCTCGTTCCATCACAGACCTCATCCATCGCTTTCCATCAGGCGTAAGAGTGAGTCAACAGCGGGCTCATTTAGCTATAAAAAAAAATCTACATAAAATATATCTAAAAAAATAAATCTAATAGTTTAAAAAAAATCTGTTCCTATTATGTTATTATTATTTTTTTATTTAGTTCCAAAACACAGCTTATCTTACAATTTAATTTTAGCCACACAACAAAAACCTCTGGGTTTGCCCTGTGTACTGGCGAGCCTAGTGGTCATCTATCACGTTGTTTTTATTTTTATTCTATTTTAAACTCAACCTTACCGGTTACGTTCAAACAATTTGGTCAGCTTACACAAGAGATCTTGCCAAGCAATGACACATGTAATGAAAAAAACAAACTACCTACTACCTACAGCAATAAATCAGCTAAAACTAAAAGATCACGAATATATTATCTGTGTGTGGTTCTTTCCTCAAAAGACCATTTCATGACATCAATCTACATGATCTTCACATGATCTAACCAAGATTTTGTTCGGACTTCAAAAGAGACTGTGACCTCTGAGTTTGTTTTAGGTCTTTCTTCTCAGAATAGCCAGATAGGAAACGCCGACCTCATCTAGTTTAAAAAATTATGATTGACGTGTGAAAGTGTTAGAAGAAAATAAATCATTTATCTGATTCTCTTGAAGATTATTGTCAACCCGGTAACGATCACTGTGTTAATATGAAATGGCGTGTTTAGTTAGATGAACGCGTCAGCTTGTCAGGTTCATATTTTATTTACTTACGTTTCGCGAACGTTTGTGACGTCTCACGACCTCCGATATGGCTCGAGTGACATCTTTTGATTTCTTGTCTGGAAAGTTAAACGTTTACGTATTATCTTTTTGGCTTTAACATTTGCTACAGTAAAGACTGAATCGCCGTCAAAACCTGAATGAAAGAAGTCAAGAAGTTTGATGACTTTCGACATAGCTTTTATTTACTTAGGTATCTATTAAAATAAAATAAAAATTTTCATACTTAAATATTTTCCCAAAAGAGCTTTCATCTGAGTTATAATTAAAGTAGATAACTATTAATCGAACAAAAATCGAGATTGATAATAAGAAAATAAAGTTTTACTAAAAACACGCCAGACAGTACTCAAAGACGAAACACGTTTCAGTCTAGAAGCATAGAACCACTCTTTTCCAGTATAAACTGAAATTCAGCATCCCAGAGTTACAAGTTAAGTACCAGCCAGATCAGACCCACGGTTAATTAAACGTTACCACTTAATCATCGTGCTCACTGTCATGCAATATTTAATTAAGCCGTCATTAAGTTCGATGCGGGCGAAAGTAATTACCTCGGGCATTCCAACCAGCTCTTCTTACTAACACACATATTACTATCTAAACTGCGGATAATGAGAAACATCATTTCTGCGAAGACTTTAACTACGTTATCTTTAATGTGTCTTAACCTTTATGTGTTAAGGTTGCATTTGCAGACATCTTTTAGCGTTAAGTAGTCATTAAGTAAGAGTAATTGGGTGGTAACCTAGTAGGTGCGACTTGGTACAGTGGTTTGGTCACTTGGACAAAGCAATAATTATAAAACAGGGCAAGAGCGAGTCGTACTCGCGCACCGAGGGTTCCGTACCACCATGTTTTTAAATTTTCATCGGCAAGGCATATAATCATCAGAGAATTTTAACACTATGCACTGCGGTGTAGAATATTGCAGTTTTATGTCAGCGCCCTCTCTTGACCGATAGTGGACCTAAAGTAATTTTTGTTGATGATTTCTGAAAAAGTGTGCTACTTAGAGACTTCGTTTTACTTTTCCTGTAATCTTTACTATAAACTTCTATCACATAGAATTATTTCAGATTTTTCTCTTTGCAAACTTCGGAGATAAGGGGGGGGGGGGGGGGGGTATTTTATGTTTAAATTTTTCATCAAAAGTCGAAAACTATGCGGCCTAAAAAAAAAAAAAGAAAAAAAATGTTCGAGAATGTGCAAACTGCGCTCTTTCATATGATACCCCACATGCCCTTGTAGCCCCACTTCGAATTTTCAGACCCCCTTTCAGTCCCTATTGCAAAAATATACATATATTTGTATTTCTTTCTTATTTGCAAAATAATTGGGCAAACGTCATCTAAAACTAACTCTATTTCGAGTTGATAGCATTAGTAGTTCTTGAGATATCCACATGTGAAAGACAGACAGACAGACTTGAGTCTCACCATAAGGGTTCCGTTTTTATTATTCTGGTACGGAACCCTAATAAAATCAGTTTCATTAAAATGCTATTATCTATTATCTGTGTGGTGCCGGACTTAAAGAATAGCACCACCCCAAACTTCCCGTGGGTGTCGTAAAAGGCGACTAAGGGAGACCGGAGAATGGGCAGCAGCGTTCTCTATGCATTACACCATCATACCATACTGCGCCAACCCGCCTGCCAAGCGTGGCGATTATGGCAAACCCCCCCAAAATTGGGGGAGGCCTGTGTCCAGCAGTGGACGTCTTTCGGCTGAAATGATGATGATGATGATGACTATTATCTACTTTGTCATCTGTCAAGTTATACCAGCCAACTTCAAATACAAGTTGGTTAATGATTCACTAACTTAAGTAGACGTCTATGGCTGTTTGCGTATTACATACGCCTATACAGGGTTACTTTCAAAGACCTTCCAAATTTTTACAAGGTGTTCTACCCATGAATATAAACAACTTTCTATATGGGACCAACTCTGAAATCACGAAAAAAAAATCTGCTGTTTCATACAAAACTTCAATACCTACTTGACCAAAATATATAAAACAGCTGATTTTTTTTGATGTGAAAAGTAATCCTGTATATACCTTTGATTTTTTCCTCAAGCTTGAGCTAGAAAACAGTGGTAGACCAGTGGTAAAGGCCCCGACTTACGAGTTTTAGGTCGTGGGTTCGAACCCAGCCAGGCGCTTTACTTTGTGTAAATAATTTCATCACCACTCCTCTCAAAAGGGCGAAGGAAAACATCGTGAGGAAACCGGCATGTCCTAGAACCAAACGAAGACATGTCACACCCACCAACCCGCACTGGGCCCGCGTGGTGGATTATGGCCCACTCCCTCTCACAGAGAGGAGGCCTGTGTTCCAGCAGTGGGAACATTTCAGGCTGATTCTGATAGGCTAAGCTGGTGTTATCTTAATTATTCGGAACTAATAAAGTTTATATTCTAACTCATTTGCTGGGAATAATGTGCGAATAACTAAAGCTCGTTTGGGTGTGAAACAGGAATAGATAGGTAACGGTTTATTTACTCGCATGCGGGCACCGCAGAGGTTTGTCCAATTGTCCATGCTTCAAACTATATTTTTAATAAGCGCGTTATTATGTCCACTGCCGAACATAAATCTGCGAGATAAACCTGTGACCGTTCCTTAGTGTATTAAAAAAAACCGGTCAAGTGGGAGTCGGACTCGTGCACCGAGGGTTCCGTACAAAGGTTATTCATTAGGCGTAATCTGACCCGGTATGTGAGAACTTGCGTACAAAAGCCAAACAAGATTTAACTTGTTAAATTATACCCCACTTTTAATTTCATGTATTTTTTTTTGTTTAACTATGGGAGTAAAAATTAAGAGGTCAATAAAAACTCGATGTTTATACCGGCCGTAACGCACATCAGAAAACTGATAAACTCTGCGGGATATACAGTGGCTGTAACGCACGGATGAGCAAACTCTGTCAGAAGTTTGCCGCGTTGAACGTGTTAAAAAAGTATTTTGTTTATTTTTCCCAATACAAAAATGTTTAGATAACATTAATAATAAATGGCGCAAAATAGTTAAAAGTTAATATTAATGCGTGATTAAGAAGTCAATTTTTGTTAAAAATATATACAGGGTCAGGGTCAGGGATTAACAACGTCTTAAGAGGACGTTTTACTCATCATTATGAACAACTTTTACTATGGGATCAAACCTGAAATCGCGAAAAAAAAATCAGCTGTTCCCTACATTTATATGTTCGTACAACTCGTCAAAATATAGGAAACACCTGATTTTATTTTCGCGATTTCAGGTTTGGTCACATAGTAAAAGTTGTTCATAATGATGAGTACAATGATCTCTTAAGAGGTTTAATGTTTTACCAATAACCCTGAATATAGACAACCAGCTTCTGCCCGCGACTTCGTCCGCGTGAAATTTCACCCTCCCCCATTCACCCACTTAGGGGTGGAATATCGAAAAACCCTTTCTTAGTGGATACCTACTTTTCACAAAGAACACACCCTACAAATTTCATGTCTCTAGGACCAGCGGTTTAGGCTGTGCGTTGATATGTCAGTTGGTCAGGATTTTGAATTTTATACACTTGGAAAAATACACTTTCATTTTTTTGGCCTTACAGACAGTATCCACACTAACGCAACCCATACTATCGTAAATTAAAGACATTAATTTGTCTATTCCACCCTATTTTATTTCTGTACAGCGTGGGTGTAGTTTCCATACAATTGTGCCCAATGATCTTTGTAGGTAAATAGTTTATCACGGGAATCGTGTCTCGACAAATTTACGGTTTTCGGATTTTCTCCTTTACTTGTGCTACATGACATTGCTTCTTGCCAAATTTCATGATTCTAGGTCAACGGGAAGTACCCTACAGGCTTTGATTCCCTTGCGAGTGCGGTGATATGTGATATGCGATGCGGCATATACGTAGCATAAACACCCGTATCTTTAGATGGCGTTGACTTATAAGTTTGATTTTTTTGTTGCTTCAAGGGATTGCAGCCATGACTATTTGATATTAATTTTAACTTGATATCTCCACGCATTCCTGAGAAAAACGTTCTTGACAAACGGACAGACAGACGGAGAACGAAGTGATCTTATAAGGGTTCGGTTTGTCCTTTTGAGGTACGGAACCCTAAAAAGAATCTAAATCAACAAATAAATAAAAGGAAAGAGGGAAATCCGTATCTAAGAGTTAGTTCAAAAACACATAGGATCATTCACCAATCGGGACACCGAAGGTCTTGCAAAACTATTGGTAACCTATTCCAATTGTAGAAACATGGAGAGACTCGATGCACTCTCTCACAGAGTAAAGCCTGATTTGTCATCTTATGTAGATGAGCCATTAGATTAGATCCCCACTGCTGTTGCAACTTACATGAGACGTAAGCTTTCTCTCTATTTTTAGTAGATAAGTTTAAAGATACTTTAGTTCATATTTGTAAATTGGTGATTCGATCTTGCTCATTTGTGTTAAGTTAACAAATTGATTAATGTGATACGTACAGAAGCTACTACAATCTGTCAAAATGCTTTAATAGATTTTCAACTTTATCGCTAAAGCATAAGGTTCAAAGTTGATTGGGAAAATTTGACAGTTTCGGGTACCTAGCTTGATGTGCTGTAGCATATGTTAGATATTTTGTGGTTCACATGTCTGCAAAGATTTATCGAATTTTTTTTTCATTGTCAAGTGTTTTGCTGAAATAAATTTTTCATGAAAGCGGTAAAGACTAAAAAACTTCTAACTTTTTAGTCAGGACTATAAAGTTAAAACAAGTTAAACTTCCGCCTTCTGTTATCATCCATGATGGATGTGTTGAAAGTGACTACGCATGTTTTAAAAAATTAAAACACTATCCTACCTTTCACATTAGGCCATGCGAACTGCGTGATAAAACTAAAATCAAATTTTTGGATGATACTGATCAAAATAGGTCTCTTTGTTTTAACTTTAGCATTTTATCTCAATTCTTGATCTTCCTAATCAGATTTGACATTAAACACATTTTTCAGTTGCTCCACGTAGTCTTCGAAATTCAGTATAAATTCGAATCCATTATCAACATTCACGAACTCTATGTTAAAATCAAAGCTTGAGTGCATTCCGTTAAACATGAGTATCCTGTAAGTTTGCAAGTTAGTTTACTGAAGGTAGTGTTTCAGGTGAAGCTCTGAGACGGTCGCCCACAATTAATGGTCCTTTCCGTGCACTTCGAGGGCGTCTAATGGATGTCCGCCACGCTCGTCCCCATCTCACACTATTTTCTCTATTTCTATAAAAGTTAAGATTGCTTCACAATATTTGGTCGTTTTACAGACCACTTTAGAACACAGTTCAACAGCATTCAAGAAATGTTTCAGGGAAGATTTTCTTATTTGTTGCTAGAAATTTTCACCAGTCATATAAAATCCTGAAACAACTCTTAAAGCGACCGTTGAAACTTATTAAAACGACCCAAAAATAAAATTTCAATAAAACAGCAATCCACTTTGTTGTGTCGCCGCAAGAATCTCGTGCGCGGAGTAAGTATGATAACGCTTCTTACTGTAGGCGTTTTAGTTTTGTGCAATGTCCACATGATTTGAGTGAAAGTGTTTGGATGAAGGCCAAGACTCATCTCTATGATACGATAACTCCACGAATGCTGGAAAATAAACAGGTTCACTCCACACTCGACGTGATTTAACATGATTCCCGTAAAGCCATTAGCGTCCATTTGTTTGTTGTTAATTTACTACTCACATACACATTTTATATGGTGAACCTTTTAATTTGATTACAGTTATTATAAATATTCAATGTTTATCAGAACGTCATTGTTCGCCGCAGTTTAACGTAATTCGGGATTTTGTTTAACTTTTTTGTTTGCCAACAATTAATTCGACGAAATTCGCTGACGAAATCGAATGTATTTCAGCCTTTCAGCAGTGCCGTGTTTTACATCAGAAAAATAAAATAGGTACCTATTCTTGAAACGCAGAAAATAATATTACGAAAGAAATGATTTTGAAAGTGGAGTTGGCTATTGACATTGGGGATAAGATATAGCTATCCTCAATGCTGCTAAGCATAAACTATTCATGTGGGATTAGTGGGTGCTCACAACATCAATTTGCCATTTTATCTCTCGAGCGAATTTTCCGATTTTCACAAAATTGCGTTAGATCGACTTCTATACAAATAAATAAAATTGAAGTGTCTCATTTTATTGTAATGTGTCAAAATAATAGCTTGTTAAATGTATATGAGAGTATATACGGTCTCTATAAAAAAAAAACCTATTTTTTAAATCTTTTGTCTGTCTGTCTGTTCCGGCTAATCTCCGAAATTTCTGGGCCGATTTTGACGGGACTTCACTAGCCAATAGCTGATGTTATAAGGAGTAACTTACGCTACTTTTGTTTTAAATAAGAATTAGGGTTTCCGCGCAAAAACATTAAAACCCATGAAATCCAATTGGTTTTCCGCCATGCACGCGCGATGTCACGGGCAAGTCCATAGACTTCTGATTACATTACATACTTATACCTCTCGACCTTACGTCGTTCACACAACACAGGGTAAGCATGTGTAGGCGTCAAAACATAGTCACTTGCTATTTACATGGAAATGCAAATATTAGTTTAGGCAAAGGGTACTCCGTAGTCGAGTGCGATAACATACCGGGAAAGGGATTAAATGTCGTGACTTTGTTACTTTAAGTGTGTTTGTAAACTCATATCAGGGACTTCAAATACCTGAAGGTCTGGCTGGTGAAGTTGGACGGAATATCTTGCCAGAATTTTGTCCAGATAACGTTAATAGTTAGCGTTATATGTATTGTACAAAGCGAGAGAGCTAATCTAGCCTATTTATTCATAACTAGCTTCCGCCCGCGACTCCGTCCGCGCGGATGTCGGTCTTCACGTGGATGGTTTATTTCTCCATTTTGAGTAACTCTGACAATGACATCTTATAAATATCTATTGGACCCAAATACGGCTAAGCCTATAATAATTAAGGAGATCCCTCTATTGAGCTACTGCTGTTGAGCTCGCGTTTTGTAGTAAGTATTTTTTTCATAGTAATTCCGACCTTGATAAGTAGCATGTAGCAGTAAATTTCTGACAATGACGAAAAGCTTGCAATAATAAAAAAGTGATCGTGACAATGCGACAGAAAGTTAATTGAGAGCTTCAGCATACACAACATTGTTAGTGAGCTCGTCCGGAATATGAACATGAAGATTTCTTGGACTGCTCACATGGGAAAGAGCTACGTAAAGTTGCCCGTGTGAAAAACAACTCGCGGTAAGATCTACGCCAGCAACTCCTAGGGTCTGACCTTGAGCCTTATTTATTGTCATGGCGTAACACAAAGCTACAGGAAACTGTATTCTCTTAAATTGAAATGGAAAATTATCCACTACGGGTAATGCAACGTGTGTTCGCGGTTCTACAGAACAACGTCTATGAATAAAACCGAAAAATAAGATTTTTTTTTCTACGTATTTTTCCAGGATAAAAAGTATCCTATTTTATGCCCAGGATAATAAGGTATAATTATACCAAGTTTCATCGAAATCGAACCGTTCGTTTTCACGTGATGCCTGCATATACAGACAGACAAAAATTTTTTTAATCACATATTTGGGTTTGGTATCGATCCAGCAACACCCCCCGCTATTTATTTTTTCAATATTTTCAATGTACAGAATTGACCCTTCTACAGATTTATTATATGTATAGACTAGCAGTGCCCCGCGGTTTCACCCGCGTAAGTTTCGATCCCGTAAGAATATCTTGATAAAAAGTATCATATGTGTTAATCCAGGAAATGGACTATCTATGTGCCAATTTTCATCCGAATCTGTTCAACGGTTTACGCGTGATTGAGTAACAAACATCCAAACATCTTTACAAACTTTCACATTTCTAATATTAGTAGGATAGGATTTTGTCACAAATATTAGCCAATTCAGAAGCATAATCAGCCTATAATGTTGAGGGGCCCGTGGCTATATAATAACAGCCGCACAGGTCGATCGAACAGGTTAAGCTACGCTTGCCACGGTTGGTCTGTGGATGGCTGACCATCTTTACATACCGATACCCCTCCGTGACTCGGAAAGCACGTTAAGCCGTTGGTCCCGGCTGTCATTTGTGGATCTTTGACAGTCGTTACGAGTAGTCAGAAGCCCCAAAGTCTGACAACCAGTCTTACCAAGGGGTATCTATCGTATTACCCAGTAACTGGGTTGTGGAGGTCAGATAAGCAGTCACTCGTGTAAAATAATGTTATTCAGCTGCATCCGGTTAGACTGGAAGCCGACCCTAACATAGTTGGGAAAAGGCTAGGGAGATGATGATGATGTTACTCGCGATGCTTTTCTTCTTCCTGACGCATAGTATTCGTGGGCTGCAGCTGAAAACCAGCGTCAGGTGGTGACCTTGTGTTGTCATCTGACATTATGCCGAGCTGAGCCCTTTTCGCATTAAGGGGACTACATGACCTAAAGCGCGGTCACTGTCGGACTGCATAGAAAAGAAAGAGAAGCGCGATGACACAACGCTGGTAATTTATTGCTAAATATGAAGCAATTATCTACTTACAATAAATCTATTGTATGGACTAAAAAATTAAAACACTAGTGCTTTAGTATGTTGCTTGTAGAATATGATGAATCAGCCTATATTGTTCCCGCTGCTGGGACACAGGCCTTCTCTCTGTGAGAGGGAGTGGGCCATAATCCACCACGCGAGTCCAGTGCGGGTTGGTGGATGTCACATGTCTTCGATCTTTTTCGTTCTAGGACAGTCAACAGCAAAAGTAGATGATCAAAATGAGAAATTCGATACTAATGAACGGAGTTCGCGTCAGAACTGTGTGGCGTCGAAGTGATTTCTGTGTGGCGTCGATGTGGCGTTGAGTGGTTTGAATCACTTCGACGCCACACAGTTCTGACGCGAACTCCGTGCATTAGTGTTGAATTTCTGATTCTGATCATCTACTTTTGCTGTTGACTGGACAAGCCTGTTCCCTCACGATGTTTTCCGTCACTGTTTGGAGCCTGGGTTCGAACTCACGACCTATAAACTCGTAAGTCGGGGCTAATACCACTGCGCTACCACTGCTATACCACAGCTCCCAATTCAATATAGGGCTAAGGGCTAAATATACTCTTTGACACAAAACTGTTGGTGTGATTAATGTACAAAACTATGAATCTCGACGGTTGAATTTCCCTGTGCTGTTTCTGCGAATGTTTTGTTAATAAATGATGACGCAGAAGAAGCATGGTGGAATTCTAAACAAAATTGTTTCTCGTTCTGTGGTATAAAGCGGCCATTGACCGAATTTAACGTTACATTTATCAGACGTTAAGGCTTTATGAAGCCTTAGTCATTCTTTTAAGTAGTGAGGCAGGTCAGTGATGGATGGAATTTATGCTGTATAGGTATATTCTTTCGGGCCGAGTTTGATCCTGTTAGATGCGCACAGGTGGGTTGATATTTTCAGAGGTCAGGTACAAAAATAGAGTTGCTCCTTTTAAAACTTGACTAGAATAGAGAGGAATGTTACATTGGGCGGAGACAAGTGACAATCTAGTATTCAATGTGGAGAAATAATTCGTGTCGTCCGCGTCGTGAGTGGTGAGTGACAGCTAGCTGGGCCTCGGCTGTGACTCGTTACGATAGTTTGCGAGACGATTGCACACACGACCTTTGCGCTGCGCACACGCACTGCACCGCTGGCCTATGATAGCCCGCACTAATCCACTTAGAAACCGATATCCGTCGTCGGTGTCACGTCACTGAACTTCGTTATGTAACTAATTTTGAATTACACGTCCTCGATGGGTTCCACGAACGTCACAACTCTGCTCGCTAAATGCTTGAAATACAGTTTTACCGCGAAAATTAATAAAACTTACCAATCGCTCTTTCGTCATACTCGAAACTTTGTAGACAGCCAAAGTAAATTTAACTGCTCATAAAACAAAATCGAATAGATGCAATAGTAAATTTGATTGTCCGTATTTTAGTGTGGAGATGACAAGATAAAATATGTTTATGCGTTTTCAAAATACTTAGTAGTTGCGTAGAAGTTTACAAACTTGAAGCTATTTTAGAATCCCCAAGTAGCTAGGTTCACATGTTAACTGCTTAACGTCGATCTCGAAGATAAGAAAAATCCACGCAATTACAATTTCGTAGAAGTTATTACTAACATTATTTGCTGGAAATAGCAACGACTAATGACTCCATTGTTTTGAATCTTTTCTGATCTCTTTGCTTTGTTGGCACATGCATGCGGACGTATGCAGAAATAAATAAACAAAAACTTGAGTCCATTCACTCCTCGCTGACATTTCTACGAGGCCGTTTCGTGCCAATCTTAACTATTTTATAGGATTCATTTTTATTGAAGCTTCGTGATGAATGCTTCCTCAAAGTTTTTAATAGTTCGTGTAATTTCAGTAATGAGAAGGAAACGGTATATCAAAGAATTTATTCCGGATTTCCAGTTACAAAAATTTTACAGTTGCCAGATCGGAAAACTAAATCGGTCAATGTTGTTTTTTGTTTATGACTTCATCGAAATCTATTTTTAGTGAAAAAGGTGTAGATGATTTATGTCAGGGACACTTTGTAGTTTATTTAAATAAATTAATAAAATAATCTCAAACAAAGGAGGCCTGTGTCCCAGGAGTGGGAACATTAGGTGTAGGCCGAAGGTGCTTTTAATAAATAATAATAATAAAAATTATTAAAAAATATAACGCTATGCTAATTAATAACGCCAAATGTCCCTATTTAGGTATTAGAGAACGTATTTATTTTTGTTACTTTTTTAAATAATAATTTGGTTTTTTATTTTTTACTGTGTTTAGTTTAATTTGTGATCTTCCTGTGCGATTACTTTATTCTTTATTTAATTAACAATCCCTTGCAATATATGTCGCGAACAGGATAGTAGCAGTTAAAATGCCCATATAGGTAGGTAATCTAAAAAAGTACAAAATAATATCGAAGTTTATCCTCGTTCTATTTGAACTGTTCTTATCTAAATACAAACTTCTGCGCAATTGCGCAAGTGGCCGTTATTTTGTATGAAGGTACCTAATTAATACTTTTAATTTTATTGGTGGATACTACATAGGTAGTAATCGAAATGTCTTATGCAGTGGATTGGCATTTAATTAGAAAAATAACGGAAAAATAACGGCAAAATAACGTCAGTTATTGTGTAATATTGTTGAAGTTACTAGCTACCTACACTTTAAGGTTATTTTTTTAAATGTGAATAGATTACATTGCTTTGTATTTATCGTGAAATAACGGAGTTTATCATACGTTTATATAGAAACTAGCTGCGCCCCGTGGTTTCAGCCGCGTAAGTTTCGATCCCGTGGGAATATCGGGATAAAAAGTATCCTATGTGTTAATCCAGGAAATGGTCTATCTATGTGCCAATTTTCGTCCAAATATGTTCAACGGTTTACGCGTGATTCAGTAACAAACATTCAAATATCTTCACATACTTTCACATTTATAATATTTTTTTATTTTTATTATTGAATGGGCCCGCTCTTGACCCCGATCACGCCTGATGGTAAGCGATAGATGAGGTCTATGATGGAACGAGCGTGCCCGGAAGATGCCTGTTCACACTTGCTTTGAAGGCAGACGGGTTATATGTGGGAGGGAACACAGATGCCGCCAGAGAGATCCACACTTTGGCTGTGCGCATAACAAAAGTGGAGGAGAAGCTCTGAGTACGACTCGTGGGGATATCAACTAAGTGCGGATGGTACGCTGCAGTACGTCTGGTTGTCCGGTGGTAAAAGGGCGATGGTGGGATCAGGTCGTGGAGCTCCTGCGCACACTCTCCGAAGTAAAGTCTGTAGAAGACCGACTGGCAAGCAACATTACGCCGATGAGCTAGGCTGTGAAGCGTAGCTACCAACGTTTCGTCGCCTATAAGCCTTTTAGCTCTGCGTTCTACCTAGTCAAGTGCAGCAAGCTGGTATTTTGCTGAGCCATCCCACAAGTGGCTGCAATACTCCATACAGGAACGTACCTGTGCTTTGTACAGACTTAAAAGCTGTCCTGGTGTGAAGTATCGCCTCACCTTATTTATTTAGGATGCCCAGCTTCTTGGCTGCAGTCTGAGCTTTTGATTCGACGGTTGAGCCGAAGTTGAGATCAGATGTCAACTCCATGCCCAAAAGCTGTAGGCGGTCGGTAACCGGTACAGATGCACCTCGGAAAGTAGGACATAACTGGAACTGGCTCCTTTTCGCAGTGAAAAGACATGCCTGTGTTTTCAGAGCATTGAATTTGACCAGATTCCACTGGGAAACGAGATTTAAAGTCAAATTCATTCGCTCCACCAAGGCCTCTCTAAGAGTAGCTGTTCATATTATTATTTTAGTAGGATTATAATCATATTATTATATATTAAAATTATAGTAGGAAGTAGGATAGGATAACGAAAGAGTAAAAACCGTTATTTTCCTAATGTTATACTAAATTGAGTATAGATGTTGTAGACAAGCATTTATTTAGCCTAATAACAACGATAAATGTTATAAATATGCTCCGTTATTACTAAAATTCTGCGAGTATTCTCTGCATCTTTCAAGTACGCAACGTATTTCATAACACCCAGAAAGTTCTGAATATAATACGTATTGCAGTCATAGTATTTCATTTAATTCGAAAGCCAAAATCCTTGAGATAAAATAAATGTACAGATATGCGACTCTATATTATGGCCTTCTCTACACCATATATTTTACATACTTATGTGTTTGCTGGCCAACATTATAATTCAAGAAACATTGTGTGTCTTGTTTGCGCAAATAAACAGATTCTTAGCGACAAAGTTTCAGGCGAAATGCAATAACATCTAAAGTAAGGTTATATTATTCGCATGAACGCTTCTATTATAAAAGATAACATAACCTCATGCTTGTATTTCCCGAAGGTTTAAGCAGAAGTGTAGTTTTGAGTCACATGTAATAGGTGAGCCTATTGTCAAAAAAATATAAACATCCGAATTGAGAACCTCCTCCTTTTTAGAAGTCGGTTAGCAACCGGGCACAAATACAAACTCCAGGCTGCTACTGACAAATTCCAGATGGAAATAATACTTGGCCCAACCCGGGAATCGAACCAGGACCTCATGCTCAGCAGTACCGCTTGCGGCCACTACAACAACGAGGAGGACTAAAATATACAGACGAATTTTTAACCTTTTGAACGCCAGAGTATAAACGTATCGCCGTACCCCTGACGCCAGGCCACTTTTTTACACTTTTAAATTTTATAAATAAAAACACACAAAAGTAATGATTATATTGTTTATTTCATAATATGGTGCGACGTGTATTTTGTCATATATTTGTGACGTTGGCGTTCAGGGTAAGATTTCGTTTGTCACATAAATATGTGACAATGGCGTTCAAAAGATTAAAAATAGTGTCGTTAGATTTTCGTTTTAGACATCATGTGACATGCAAGATTATGTGGATCCAATATGTTGGTCGTAAAATAAAAGTTAATGGCTGCAAAGTTTATTTTGGACACAAAAGCATGTCAAGTCACGCACTAAACAATTTATTTAGTTATAGTGTAGTGTTTACGTGAGTGTCATCGTACTTTCTGACACGTTTGAATTTCTGAATATGATTTTTCCTGTCTCTTTGACATGAGTGAGTTGTTATGACATTTGAAGGTTCGTCTTTCCGGGAAGTTTATTTTAACGTCCACTTTTTGATGAATGCTAGTAAAACTTTTCAGTCTGTCGGCTATTTTCATGTTATTCATTATAATATCTATTTAAAAAAAGAGTTTTTTTGTTGGTAAAATGTAAACTTTAATATGCAATTTAAAAAGCTAAGAGTCTTAAAATAATAATATGTTCAAGTATATAAAAAGGAGGGGAAATAATCAAAGGGCAACAAAAAATTCGTCCGCATCGCTGTCAACAGGAAACGTGCCCAAAGACTGGCAGCATTGCCACGTTAAATGACAATGCTGATTCTTTGGCCAAAAAATAGGCCAGCCCTCTATGCAATCAATTAAATTTTTTAAACTTTTTCTTTTAATAGGAATTATATGACTCACACGCATTTATTTGATAGTCAATATCAAAAGCACTTTAAAAGCTAAAGCGTCGTCTACCCCGTGTCCAAAAGCTATAAAAGGGTGGCAGTAACCCGCAAAAAAATTTAATATGTTGCGGCCATAACGATTAGAATGAGTCATCACAATTCATTCTACTTTGTTCAAAACAAGAACTTGGCACTATTTCCAAAATGGCGCCGGGAAGAAAGATTTCCACCACCCGCCATGCCGCGGCTACCAGCGGCTACGGCCATACGGCTTAAATAAAAACGTTTGAATAAGTCTCTTTAACCACAGTAGCCGTGTATTTTTTGTTTATTTTTCACACTTATCGCAAGATAAGTATCTCGTGTCGCGATATTAATTGTAAATAAGTCAGATAGTTGGGTAACAAAACGTCGCCATCGATTTAATCTACGTTTGTGATCGCACTGATTGCTTGTCTACTTTGAATTAAAACTTGCAAATAAATACTGACAACATGAGTGCGAGTTGATTAGTCAATTTCAGATATACATATATTCCTTCGTAAATTGTCACTGCTATCAGCATAAGTCGCTTTACGTCAATCATTCACTATTCAAACTCTTTTGAAATATGAACTTTGCGAAACTTTTTCCTAATTTTCCGAACATTCTAAAACGTAACGTGCATTTCTCCACTCATAAACTGGACCAGTATTTATTTTCAAGGCAAACCACGGAGCTAAAATATCATTTTGTTATATTGTACGTCTATAATTAAAGTGTGAAGAGAGAGTCGAACTGTTTCAAAAATAGCTGTTTGTGTGACACCGTAAATCTCTGTTACGACGAAAGTTACTCTGTAAATCATTGGTCCACGCGCACACTTAATGGTACATTGAATTTTATTGCACACTCGTAATAATAAAACTATGTCATAACCAGTAATTAACAACGAGACCGATTATAAATAAGATAAAACGCGCACTTGTTTGTTATTGCTTTAAATAATACCGTGTCAGGTGTTGGACGACATTTTGTACTAGCTCGTTTTGGGTTCCTACTTATAATTGTGTATAAACCCGTCCTTGTTACTAAACCGCCATATTTGACGCAACAACACAACGCATAACGATTCTCAATTAGTAATAAACCGCTGGTGAACCGCAAGTCTGCAAATGCATCGTGCTGCGTAAAATCAAATTATTAGTAACTTCACAATATTCCGTTTATATTTCCGCGTAACCTCTACTGCGTTACAGCTCGCTACAATTCAACCGCTATCCGTTAATCGCGTGCATTTACAATAATATATTAGTTTCGCAGGTAAACACACATTTCATCGCGGCGGCACGCGTGGTTAACGTTAACTTAATTTAATAGAAGTGCCCTATCGTATCGTAATGATATAAATCGCGAACGCAGCGAGCTACTAACAGCTAGTTTCCAATGAATGGGTCAGTAATCATCTGCATTTGAAGCCATTATCTCAATTGGCGAGCGCTCAATGAGCGACGACCTCCAGCGCCGGACACCGCACCCGAGCCGTCGGTTGCTCCACAATGCTTGTTTGTTTGCTTCACAATATGCTTTTCTGCTCGTACCAATTATTTTCCTAACTAAATACATACCGATTCACAATTTCAAGCGCTGATTTCGCGCAAATTTTATGACTTATATATATGCGCTTTGAACATTAATGAGTGTTCTATCTCGTTAATTATAATTTTGTTATGTATGTGCGTAATGTGAATCTAGAGCATATTATCTCGCAGTGAGTAAATCATTTGATTACGACCGATTTACCTATTTATTGATGGAAGACCTCTAAACAGTCGCGACACTTAAGACATTATCGCTTCATTGCATTGATCTATACATATAATAAATCTGTAGAAGGGTCAATTCTGTACATTGAAAATATTGAAAAAATAAATAGCGAGGGGTGTTGCTGGATCGAAACCAAACCCAAATATGTGATTAAAAAAATTTTTGTCTGTCTGTCTGTCTGTCTGTCTGTCTGTCTGTCTGTATATGCAGGCATCACGTGAAAACTAACGGTTCGATTTCGATGAAACTTGGTATAATTATACCTTATTATCCTGGGCATAAAATGGGATACTTTTTATCCTGGAAAAATACGTAGAAAAAAAATCTTATTTTTCAGTTTTATTCATAGACGTTGTTCTGTATAACCGCGAACACACGTCGTTGCATTACCCGCAGTGGATTCAGCGCCGTAACGGAATGAAAAAAAAAAGAAAAAGAAAAAATGATGGATCAAGAAGAGTCCACTAATTACCCCATAGAATTTTTAAATTCGTTAAATGTTTCTGGACTTCCTTCACATATAATTAAATTAAAAATCGGCGTTCCTTTTATTCTTCTTCGTAATTTAAGTCCTCCGAAACTTTGTAACGGCACTCGATTGAAGGTCGTTAATTTACAACCTAACGTAATTGAAGCTGAAATTTTAACCGGTTGTGGTGCCGGGGAAAGTGTTTTAATCCCTCGGATACCATTGATTCCCAACAATTTTCCATTTCAATTTAAGAGAATACAGTTTCCTGTAGCTTTGTGTTACGCCATGACAATAAATAAGGCTCAAGGTCAGACCCTAGGAGTTGCTGGCGTAGATCTTACCGCGAGTTGTTTTTCACACGGGCAACTTTACGTAGCTCTTTCCCGTGTGAGCAGTCCAAGAAATCTTCATGTTCATATTCCGGACGAGCTCACTAACAATTAATGTTGTGTATGCTGAAGCTCTCAATTAACTTTCTGTCGCATTGTCACGATCACTTTTTTATTATTGCAAACTTTTCGTCACTGTCAGTAATTTACTGCTACATGCTACTTATCAAGGTCGGAATTACTATGAAAAAAATACTTACTACAGAACGCGAGCTCAACAGCAGTAGCTCAATAGA
This sequence comes from Mesoligia furuncula, assembly GCA_916614155.1. Taxonomy (NCBI): domain Eukaryota; kingdom Metazoa; phylum Arthropoda; class Insecta; order Lepidoptera; family Noctuidae; genus Mesoligia; species Mesoligia furuncula. The sequence goes on along the minus strand of OU744803.1, from coordinate 11,095,685 downwards.
GGGATCTCCTTAATTATTATAGGCTTAGCCGTATTTGGGTCCAATAGATATTTATAAGATGTCATTGTCAGAGTTACTCAAAATGGAGAAATAAACCATCCACGCGAAGACCGACATCCGCGCGGACGGAGTCGCGGGCGGAAGCTAGTTATAAATAAAACTATTTTTTGATTTTCTACTGCTGTTCATTTATCAATATTATATTTTAGCTAATTAACTTAACTCACAAGTCTTTCCGCCGTCAATTGTTTTACTTTTCGATCTTTATCCTTTTCGCGACGTGTAACTTGGTTTATTTTATGAATACTAGCGTAAGTTGTTAGATGATACTAATGGATTTATTAATAATATACCTGTGTGTCTTTTCCAGGTATCTACCACTTAGTATTAACTCATAAATGGTAATATTTATTGCGACAAATTATAATAATTCACTTCTTGTACTGTAGAAGTAAAGTATTTCTTATTTACCTTCACTACTGTGTCAGTATTTATCGTATATTGCGAACAACAGCAAATATTAGTCACTAATTGCTGCAATTGTTAGAAACAGGAGTATCTACATTTTAGTCCTTGTTTTAGTTTCATAGATATCTGTATCTATAGCACCGATTAGCGGCCCTAGCGTTTGTATTTCAAGTTTTTATATTTAGTAGATCATGTCCAATTTAATTTTCTTTTGAGTACAAGCAAACACAAATGTACAATCCACTCTGTAATAGTGTAAAGAGAACAAACCTAATTCTTCCTCACCGAGTACCAGTATCGTAAATCAGCATGTTAGTAGTAAGATGCCACATCCCAAAGCAAAATCACGGAGTAACTATTGAGATGATCCCCTGCCTATATTATAAGAACAACCACTGATATAAGACTTACTTACACGTTAGATTCACGGAGAAAAATATTTTTCCCAGGGTTACGCAAGCGGTAATTGTGGTGGAGCACCTTAGTTGCCATCTTCCGAAGTTTGGTAAGTGAGGCACTCCATTAATACACAGACTGCCCGACGTGATTCCGGAGAGAAATATTTTGTCGATTGTACCGCTGATGCCCTGTTCACACAGCTTATGGACACCAACAGAAACAGTGCGGAACATAGCGCATAAATAGATCTTTCCCGGGAACCACCGGAAGCATATCTCACACCGTAGACTAGCCGCTTGAGACCGTAGAGAGCTTACTAGCTAGTGAAGCGCTAACGGTTGATGTCACGCCTTGCATGATTACGATAAGAGCACGATTACTTTACTATATCTTGTTGTTATGTACATTGTGGCGCATCTTAGTGTTCCTGCACATTTTTGATGTATTTTTTACTTTTCACACGTTGTTGTATTTTTAAATCTTTTTGTTCGATGTCTTAATTTTAGCATAATTTTAACGGTAGGTATGGTTTAATAATATATCATGAAATGTCCCAGGGTAATTTTGGAAGGCTGCAGGAAGGGCTTATAGCTAGTGAACCTGAGCGCAAGCCAAGTGATCCGTGTAATGGAAGGCTGAGTTTGCCTCCGACGCCTAGCGCCGCCAGTTTTTATGCATATAGGAAAATCTATATTCAGCTGCCAAACGCTGCAGTATTTACAATGTTTCATGCAGTCTATTTCAGAGTATTTTTCTTTGGTGGTACGGTAAGCTCATTATTTCTGTATCTAGCCGGAGTTCGTATTTAAATCCTGAGTAAGGGTCGGGTCGTATTTATATGCGGGCGCCGTGCAAGGCGCATACGATGGCATGTGCCGGCAGACGACACTCGCCCCTAATCCGATTATGTGTAACAAAATGCTACGCGGTGGCGCGGGGAGTCGCCGCGGCCGCTCTCGTCGACTAGTTTGTAGTGTATGTTACAACTACTAGCTGGCAGAGTCGCACCGTGTACTTTGTGACTTGAATTTATGTGAGCAACACCCACTCCAGGCTGACTTATAATTACGTATTTAAAAAATACGTGCGATTTATTTTGTTCCCTGGGAGATATTAATTAGCAGCGTCATCATCATCGTTATGTAGTTTTGCTTTATGCTCATCTTGATATTTCAAATGTGTTTTCGTTTTTTCTAATCACAGGTCCCTCTGCTGTTACCTTATTAATTATCCAATTCAGATCTAGGAAGTTTTGCATAATTTGCCCGATTAAGTATCGAGTTAAAATAAATTAGAAATATCAATGAAATTCTATAAATATATTTATATACCAGAATTAGTTGGACACAAATAAACTTGCAAATAATATTTGCTCATGGAATCCTTTGGAATAGCTCGGCCTATTTTCTCCAATGACAAGTCTAGAAACTTAGGTAACCTTTAAAACATTTGACATTTGGAAACAGTATACTCCAAGGTAGGTTTGAAAAAATGCTTGAATTTATTAAAACATTGTTCGAAAGCAAGACTCGTTTAAAAACTGTATATTTGCTCCCAGTAAACGATACAGCAGTATTATTTACACGAACAAATAAAAAATATAAGTGCGAAACTGTTCTTTTTCATTAAAAAAAAATACAAAAGCGGCGTCTGTATGTGGAGACATGAAGTTGGGAGCTCCAGGTAATCCGTTTACGAGACAAAATGTTACCGTCACTCTCGTTCACATTCACGACCTTCCGAGCTCAGGAATTGATGTCTAATGACACTTTATAAAACTGTTTAAACTCATATAATGCCTGTAATAACGTTTACTTTAAAGGTAAATAAACATTCCCGCTCGAAATAAATTGAGTTTTCTTCCCAAGTGAAAAAATCAGTTAAACTCGAATTCACGCATCAAAATATACAATACGAGCTGAAACTAAACACGAGATAAAGGAAAAAGTACTTTATGATCGTTCCGAATAGCCGGAGGTAAAATCCGATAAAAAAAAATCAAACATTGGTAGAAAATGGATTCTCTATTGTCCAATTTTAGACTCCATGTATTTACGCTAACATACATTGAATCTCGTATGTATGGACGTTCCGGCAATCCAGTTTAAATTTAAATATTGATCCACGTAACACGGACATGTACCGTTTATTTTACAGTTCAAAAGCTCTATTATAATGTAGATATTATTTGGCAGTTGCAGGTTTAGGTTATGTGACTGAAAAATGGAATATAATGAATTTCAATAAAATCAGTGACAATTTTTTCTAAAATATTATATTTATTATACATACATATTAAACAAATACCATGGTATTTGTTTAATAAAGAATGCATCCTCCATCTTTACATACCGTGACCCCTCCGTGACTCGGAAAGCACGTTAAGCCGTTGGTCCCGGCTGTCATTCGTGGATCTTTGACAGTCGTTACGGGTAGTCAGAACCCCGAAAGTCTGACAATCAGTCTTACCAAGGGGTATCGTATTACCCAGTAACTGGGTTGTGGAGGTCAGATAGGCAGTCGCTCCATGTAAAACACTGGTATTCAGCTGCATCCGGTTAGACTGGAAGCCGACCCCAACATAGTTGGGGAAAAGGTAGGCAGATGATGACATATTAAACAAATAAAAACTATTTACACTAGATACTAAATTAAAAGACTAACTAACTTACTATACAAATAAATACAAAAACAAAGGACACTTAGGCGTCGAAGTACTCGTCTGTATCGCTGTCATCAGAAAACGAAAAAAGAAATATTTAGAATTTTTTTTATATTTTTTTTTTCTAAATAAATATAATTTTCCCATCATTGCCTAGACCTCGTTGGTCTAGTGGTCGAAACCGCTACTGCTGAGCATGAGGTCCTGGGTTCAATTCCCAGGTCGGGCAAACTCTTATTGGGTTTTTCTGAGAAATTTCTCAGTAGCAGCTCGGAATCTGGAATTGTGCCCGGTTGATGGCATTAGGCTCGCCCCCTATAACATGAGACTTAACCTTTTAACCGCTTCATCATCATCATTTCAGCCGAAAGACGTCCACTGCTGGACATAGGCCTCCCCCAAAAGGGGGGGGTTTGCCATAATCGCCACGCTTGGCAGGCGGGTTGGCGATCGCAGTATGGTATGGTGGTGGAATGCATAGAGAACTCTGCTGCCCGTTCTCCGGTACGCCCCTTAGTCACCTTTTACGACACCCACGGGTAGTATGGGGTGGCGTTATTCTTTAAGTCCAGCACCACACAGACAACCGCTTAGGTACGTCGGATTAATCCGACAAATATTTTCGTGTCCATTTCGCCAAGGTCGTACCTCTATTTACGACCAAATGCCACAGCTCCTATGATCTGCTTTTTTATTTTTATTTAATTAGGCTATATTCTATCAGGTATTTATTTTTACCCGACTGCGGCGAAGCCCAAAAGGAGGGTTATGTGTTTGACCTGTATGTATGTATGTATGTATGTCCGTTTCTTTGTTCCCTCGTAACTTCTAAACGAATGAACGGATTTTGATAAATTATACGTCTTTAGATTTGTCGTGGTAGCGCGAGTGTCACTGGGTAGGTATATCAAAATTGAAAACATATAAAATGGCCGATTTTTAGCGCAATATTGTCTTCAAAAAAAAATTTTTTTCTCGAAACCTATCGATTGGGGATCAAAATAAAGGGGTTTTAAAGGTGATTACAAAAATATACACAACTTATATGGTTAAAAGTAATTCGAAGTGACAAATCGTAAAAAACACGTACCAAGAGCGAAATCGTCTGCGAAATCTTTCACATTTATTTTGTCAACTAAAAAGCTGGAAATAAAAAAAGTAATTAAAAAAAAAACCCGACTGCGGTTGAAAACTGAAAAGCTAAAAACAAGCCCATTTTTAATTAAATAATCTTTTCAGTTTTTTACCACAGTCGGGTTTTTTTTTTTTTTTTTTTTTTTTTTCGATTTACTGTGCTGTGCGCTGGGGGACGACAACTGATATGAAGTCGGGCGGTTAAAAGGTTATACATAACGGTCGAAATGTGGATGTACAGACACCAGCACATCAAGCTACTACAATCTATCAAGTTTCTCTAATAGATTTTCAACTTTATCGCTAAAGCATAAGGTTCAAAGTTGATTGGGAAAATTTGACAGTTTCGGGTAGCTTAATGTCCAGCACATTAAGCTACCCGAAACTGTCAAATCGTCTGTACTATAAGTATATCTCTGCTTAACCCTTCGGGGAATACAGGCGTGATGTTTTGTTAAAAATATTATTCTACACGCTGGAATTTTGTGCCCTGTCAAAGAAATTATATCTGTTATCATCTGCCTAGCCCTTTCCTAACTATGTTGGGGTCGGCTTCCAGTCTAACCGGATGCAGGTGAATACCAGTATTTTACACGGAGCGACTGCCTATCTGACCTCCCCAACCCAGTTACTGGGTAATACAATACCCCTTGGTAAGACTGGTTGTCTGACTTTCGGGCTACTGGCGACCTGTAACGACTGTCAAAGATCCAAGAATGATAGCCGGGATCAAAGGCTTAACGTGCTTTCCGAGGCACGGAGTGGTCTTGGTATGTGAAGATGGTCACCCATCCACGGATTAACCGCGGCAAGCGTTGCTTAACCTGACTGATCGACCCGTACGGCTGTTATTACTTAGCCATATATCAGTGTGACTCAGATATAAAAAAAAAAAAAAACGTGAAGGCACGTGTTACAGATTATCCTCCTAATAAAAACTACGGCCTTGAAAGGTCGTATTCTTATTAAATGAACAACCTATTGATGTCTATTGGTAGGTACCTACCACGTATAATTTGTCTAAAAATGTCTTCCTTTTTCTTTCATCTCGGGATTTGAAGCCGCACTCGACAAAAGTAAAGTTTTAATGACAGACTTATTTGAAATTCTTCTTAGGTAGAAAAAATATATTCGTCGGTACTTAGTTATCATTTTTCCCAATTAAAATTCTCATAAAACAGTAAATTGGTAAAGATAATTAAGATAAAACTCAGTTGAGGACTTCAAGTGCTTCAAATCACTTGTCTGTTCATAATCCAGCTAACTTCTAACATCAATATTCTACTAATCACACAAATATTATAAAGGCGAAAGCTTGTGAGTGTGTTTGCATGTTTCACGCACAAAGGGCTGGACCAATTTTGATAAAATTTGTTATGGAGGTAGCTGACACCCTGGATTAACACGGGCTTGGAATATATGGCATAATAAAAGATAGTATAATATCTAATACTTGAAATAACGTTCATAAGATATAATTTTCATATGCTATAAAAGCGTATAACCTAATTTCATGTGATCGAATGTTATATTTCATATAACCTTCTTTTGCTCTAATAACATTTAGCATAACGTTCATCCATACTAATATTATAAATTCGAAAGTAACTCTCTCTGTCTGTTTCTCTGTCTGTCTGTATGTTACCTTTTTACGCCTAAACCACTGAAAGGATTTCGATAAAATTTGGCAGAGAGATAGATTGCATCCCGGGGAAGGACATAGGATAGTTTTTATCGACATGACTCGCGGGCGAAGCAGCGGGCGGAAGCTAGTTACATATAATTTACAATTTGTGTAATGCTCTTTTTATAGTTGACCTAATTTGCATAGGTATTTACTCATTTTCAGCCAAAATTCTGTAATGCATAGTAGCGGGTGTTTAAAATCTAATCAGTTTTTGCAAAAATAAACAAAATAAAGTAGACGTTTCTAAATTATATTAAATGCTACTTATAGATTTTGAATATTATAGTAACTGAATATTATACTAAATGTATATTAATTCAAATGTGCATTATAGAAAACGTTCATTATACCTTATAAAATTAGGTAAAATTAAATTGTATCAATAATTCAATATAATTTTCATTTCATCGTTATATTAAACAAAAGTATATTAAATTAAATTAGAACTTTTGTTATTATTTCAAACGTTACACACCCGATTAACGCATAGGATACTTTTTATTCCGATATTCCCACGGGATCGAAACTTATGCGGGTGAACCCGCGGGACGCAGCTAGTACTATAAACGCGAAAGTTTGTGAGGATGGATGGATGGATGTTTATTACTCTTTCACGCAAAAACTACTGAACGGATTTTGATGAAATTTTACAGTAATATAGCTTATATATCGAGTAACACATAGGATACTTTTTATCACGAGAATCCCACATGATCGACTCTTATGCGGGTGAAACCGTGGGGCGCTGCTATTATAAAATGAACAAAAAAACAAACGATAAAATAACGCTTAATAAAACAAATTTTATTAGTTAAGGTAGCTCAAATTGACTGCTATTAAGCTGTGTTTTATCGAAAGGTAGGCGGGTGCCTAAGGCTGGTGACAGAGTAACGCTTGAGTCAGTTTAAGCGGAAAGCGATAAGTCAACGGTAAAATTAAGGTAAAACATTAATGTCACAAAATACTATACCATTTTTATCTCACGAAGCAACACGTGCTCTACTTGTGTTAACCAAGTGTACAAACACGCTGTGAATGTGTGCGTGAAGACGAGTAGCGACGGTACAGAGAGCTCCAGCGCTTACACACACATTCTCAGCGTGTTTGTACATTTGGTTAACACTAGTAAACCACGCGTAAAAATACTATACAAGATGTTGCTACATATAGTAAAAGTGCCTGCTCGGCAACAGTTGACACACAACATCAACGCAACGCAATGTTCCGACTACATGATGCTTTTACCTGACAAGTGTAATAATTATGCTTTGCTCGTCGCTTCATTTAATTTGAAATAACTGATGTGGCTTTGACTTTCAATGTGAAGTAAAGTTAACAGTCAGTCAGTAATTATCATCAGAGACTGGGTATAAATCTGCATCCGATCCTCATTTTCCTCGATCCTCGGTTACTTATATCCAGCTACTACCAGCCAGCAGTTTGGTACAGCAATTTTTTTTGAGGCCATAGATCAGAGAAGCTTAAAAGACAATGACGGAATAAAACACTATAATAGAGATAAAATCATGGAAATAGCGACCAAATTCTATACAACATTATATTCAGATCATTCACCACCCCTGATCAGCACAGAATACGGTCCCCCAGATTCCATTCCCTCAATAAGCGGTTATGAAGTGCACAGAGCACTTACAACCATGCGCTACAACAGAAGTCTTGGAGAAGATGGAATCACTACCGAAACATTGTTGCCCCACCTTACCAACCTATTTATATACAATATTAACGTCAGGAAATGTACCTACGTCAATGTGCCATTCGAACATAGTCCTTCTGCACAAAAAGGCGACAAAAGCGATATCGGCAACTACCGCCCAATTAGTCTGACATCTCATATTTATAAGACTTTCATTAAAGTAATACACAATCGCATAGACCGGAAACTGGATAAACACCAGCCACCAGAACAAGCCGGATTCCGCCCAAGCTTTTCAACAACCGATCACCTTCAACTTTACCATATCGACGCTGCTTCACTTGTTACAGAATGTGAATTATTTACTGTACCCATTCGGCTGAACCCTATCTCTTAAGACACAGGCTAGACCTAGTTTAAGGGATAGAGTCTATTCAATTGTGCTTATAGTGTGACAAATGTATATTTATAATCTACAATGTATACAGTGCAATGTGTTTCTTGTTTTATGAAATAAATATTTTTATTATTATTATTATTATTATTCAAACACTAAACCAGACCCTTGAAAAATACACAGAATTCAATAAACCGTTATATCTTGCCTTCGTAGATTATACGAAGGCCTTTGATAGTATTAAACACTCAGAAATATTCACATCCCTAGAACATCAAGAACTTGAAAAACAATACATTGACCTCTTAAAAACCATTTACAAAAATAGCACGGCAAACATAAAACTAAATACTTCTGGACCTTCATTCCAAATCCAAAGAGGCGTTAAACAAGGTGATCCGCTCTCTCCCATTCCAATTCCTTCATTCCCAATTGTTTACGAGCACACTTGAGGAGATATTTAAGTCACTGGCAGCCTCATGGAAGACCAAGGGCATTGACGTCGGCAAGGAGAGGCTGACAAACCTCCGATTTGCCGACGATATCGTCCTTTTTGCCCCCACAGCTCTAGAACTCCAGACCATGCTCCAAGAGCTGAGCACGGCTAGCTTCAGGGTGGGGCTTGCGATGAATCGATCTAAAACCCAACTAATGACCAACCGCACTAAGCGTAGGGTCGAGGTAGATGGGCAGGAAATAATTTATGTCGACGAGTATATCTACTTGGGCCAGTTAGTTTCTTTCGAAAACAGGCAGGAAAAGGAAATCGATCGCCGAATAGAGAACGCCTGGAAAAGCTACTGGTCCATGAAGATGCTAATGAAGGGTGATCTACCGATCTCCCTGAAGCGCAAACTCGTCGACATGTGTATCCTGCCCGTCCTAACCTACGGTGCTCAGACCTGGTCGCTCACCGAGTCGCAAAAGTTCCGCCTTGGAGTTTGCCAAAGAGCGATGGAACGCAGCATCCTGGGTGTTAAAAGACAGGACAGAATTCGGAACACCACGCTGCGTTCCAAAACGGGCATACTGGATGTAGGAAAGAAGGCTGCCAGACTGAAATGGGATTGGGTGGGTCACATCAGCCGTATGCACGATGACCGCTGGGCAAAAATCTCCACACAATGGGTGCCTGAAGATGGACGGCGCCGCCGAGGCCGGCCCAGAAAGGGATGGCGAGATGACTTGGACGCGTACCACGAGGGCTGGTTTGAGGTGGCGCGGGAAAAGATTTCCTGGAAGGATTTGGGGGAGGCCTTTGCCCAGCAGTGGGACAGCATAGGCTAGCAAAAAAAAAAAAGATCAGACAATTGATGTTAATAAACAAAAGTTGTGCATTCATAGACAAGAACGTTCCGAATCGAAAGTCACCGCCTTATCGCTTATTTGTTACCAACAATGTTTCCCGCTTCCGCCAGCGTCAGCCTAACTCAGCACACACCTTAGCAGGTACTGAAACAACATGTCGTTTACCTGAATCATTCATATTTGATATTACGACTGACGGTCGGCCTCTTTCAGTTCTAACGAAAGTTCTAAGTATTCTAAATTAGTATTGTTGAAGTTCTATTTAGTAGGTAAGTGTACGTGTTCACATAGAGTTTATTGCGCCACTTCTTTCGAGCTCATCAATAGGTTGTAGTTCGGTGTTTTAGGGGCGGTATTTTGTTACTTTTGACCTTGAAAAAGCGTCGTAGACCATAGCAAAATTCGAAATTTTGAGTGACTAAAGAGATTTTTTGAAAATTACCCGGCCAAGATCGCTTGACGGATCTCTGAGCTAGGGAAGCATTTTACAACCCCAAAACGAATGAGTTGCAACTTGCAACCTTAGTAGTTAGTAGTCAATGGTTTTAGTTTTTTGTCTTCACTAAGCCGTGCGTTAATCATAAGAAGTTTAGTAGCTGGTAAATGTGTGCTGTCCCATAAACGATGGGACACTTCATGTCGTGTTCTGCGTGTCCTGTTGTGACCAAAACTGGCCCTGGCATATTCCGTGTAGTTAGTTATATTGAATAATTTGAATTCACATGCAAGTTGTCTATACATATGCGAGTATATACATTTTTTTTCTGAAAGTCTATCTTCAAAAATGGTCTGTTATAACTGCATAAGTTACGTTAAAAGCTACAATTAATTCGCCTAGTTAATATTCATCAGGAATAAAAGTAAAGCGAGCCTGGTGAGTCACCTCATTCTCGAATGATTCCGTTGATGACAATGAGGATAGTTTACAACGTGATGACAAGTCACGGCCTCATTAAACTAGTTCTCATCTCATGTTCCTGTCAGGTCCTTGACAATACTTTAGTCATAAGTTTGCTTGACAAAACTAAGCTAACATAGTGCTGAAGATAGACCGATGAAGAAAGGATTTCTGGGTATTTGAGACTTTCTGGGGGCCCAAAAAGGCCACTTTGGAGAATCATAAAAGGATAACATTATGAATTCTAATATGGCGAAGACAGTCCGCGTTTTTCTTTTTATCGCTGCACTACGTAGGTAGTACAATCAAAGAGATTGTGATTGGATTGATTGGTATTTTAGCACAGACAAAAAAAATAACTGAAAATTGCTTCGCCAATGGGATTTGATACGATTAACTTAATAGTTAACTGTCCATTATGTTATCCTTTTATGATTCTGCCAAAGTGGCCTTTTTAGTCCCCCTTACCGAGCTGCAGCGTCTTCCTCAGTAAAAAGATTGTTATCAAATTGCTTAGATATTCTATCTCCTTCCGATTTCTCTCATGATACTATCTAGTCATGATTAGTCTTTAAGTTTCTTCTCAACTACATATCTAATTTAACAGCGTTCCATCGTTTCGTAAGTGTAGAAACACCTTCTCAAAACGAGGCGATGCGTCTCCATCACATTGCATCATTGAATATAAATCTCAACCATCTATATGATTTTCTCAAGCATAATCAGCCCTTTGTTCTCACTACTGGGACACAGGTCTCTTCTCTGTGGTTGGGAGTGGGCCATAATCCACCACGCGGGCCCAGTGCGGGTTGGTGGACGTCACCTGTTTTCAAATTTTTGGTTCTCTCTCTAAGACTACCGGTTTCGTCACGAAGTTTTTCTTCACCGTTTTGAGAGCACTTGTGATGAAATAAATTACACAAAGCAAAATGCCTGTCTAGGTTCGAACTCACGACCTGCAACTCGTGCTAAGCATAAAAGCCGGTCAAGTGCGAGTTGGACTCGCGCACCGAGGGTTCCGCACAAATTTGTAGGTAAATAGTTTATCACGGGAATAAAATATTTTTTTTGTACCTATTGTAACTACAATTTTACGGTTTTCGGATTTTTTTCTCTACTTGTGCTACATGGCATTGCGTCTTGCCAAATTTCAAGATTCTAGGTCAACGGGAAGTACCCTATAGGTTTTGATTCCCTTGTGAGTATCAAAATATGCTGCATAAACGGAACATAAACGCCTGTATCTTTTGATTGCGTTGATTTAGAAGTTTGATTTTTTCACTGCCTCAAGGGATTGCAACCCTGAGTATTTGATATTAATTTCAACTTGATAACTCCACGCGTTCCTGAGAAAAATGGTCTTGACAGACGCACAACGAAGTGATCTTATGAGGGTTCCGTTTTTCCTTTAGAGGTACGGAACTCTAAAAAATAGCTGTACTATCTCATCTTCTAATGATTTGGTCACCAAGCCCATCATGGTTCTTTCAATATTATCTATCAAACAGAATATCTATTTTAAAACGGGGCTATAAAATTGTGTCGACCGAACACTGGGCAATTAATCATTGAGTTCTTATGTCTGGCATTACGCCGACCTAACACGATGGCTCGGTTTCATGTAATCATTGAATATTTCATGTTTCTCAATCAATCAGCCTTTATTCAATACCATGGCTGCACCTACGACACGCTATTTTTCTAGTTCAAATTAGGTCGTTTGTTTAGGCTAAGTAACATTATTTTTCTTTTATTAATTTGCTTGTTTTCAATATTGTTGTTCATTTTTTGTTGGGATAGTCTCTCAGTTTTGGCGCACCTGCTACTGCCATTAATTTCCCTAAATGCTGGAAATATTAAGTGATTAATTACCGTACTCGGCAAAACCGTAATAAAATAAAATTTTCTATGAAACTTTTGTTCTGTCAGACGCACTTAACTTTGTCATTATTTTCCAGCCTAGCTTTCCTCCCGACTCCGCCCACGTACTTACGTAAGTAGGGTGATATTATTTTTTTATTTCTGAATAACTTCACGTCATGACTATATAAAATAATTAATTCCATAGTTTATTTTCTTGACGTTGGTTGATCTATAAAACAGAGAAAATCTTATTTAGTTCAGTAGTTTCAAATAAACAAGACAGCAAAAAGGCGGTGAAACATATTTTGAATAGATTATTTATAATTTAGAAAAATATTGCACAAAAATACCTCCGATATTTTGTTAGGCATACAAGTCTTCAGAAACGGCACCCTAATTGCGTAAAGGCTCCTTCAAACAGGCGCGACACGCGATATAATCGCGCGGACACAAAGGCACCGCTCGTTGCGCGACTCGCGGTGCCTTTGTTTCGCCCGCGATTTTATCGCGTGTCGCGCCTGTTTGTAGGAGCCTTAACACTATCACAATTCTGAATCATTTTGATCAATCTTCATATGTTCAAAAAATGTAGGCTCCACAACGTAATTAACGCAATGGATGTTGTTGAACTGTCAAAATGAAAGCCATTCCGGGGCGGGGCGGGGTGATTGCGTAACACACTGTCAGAATCAGTCGCCAAATATCAGTCGGAATCAGTCGCCAAATATCAGAATTTGTCGGTCACTGGTTCAAAAGATATAAGGGTTTATAGGTGTAGGTATAGTCCAAGAGCTAGATCGAAGAGTTCACGAAAAAACTCTTCAATCTAGCTCTTGGACTATACCTTACTAATTGAACTCATTATATCTCCTAAACTAAGACCCGATTAAATCTGTGACTTGGCGACTGATTCCGACTAATTGGCGACAAAATATGGGAGAAAACATATCTTCGGTAGGTGCCCTAGTTTTTGAGATATAAATGTGGCCCTGCTGGGGAGACTCTCTCCAGATCGGCCACCTATAAACCTTTATATCTTTTGAACCAGTGACCGACAAATTCTGATATTTGGCGACAAATTTCGACTAATTAGCTACTATTTTTTTCTGCCAGACACAGTGACACAACAGAATCGGCGATAGCACAGAATAAATAGTACAGTGATAGTCTCACCGTGCTAACAAATTTTCGCCGCGATGATATTGCCGTGTGGAGACACGTTCTAAGAGAGTTTATAAAAATACGTGGCACGACGATAATATCGCCGCGATTCTTTCGCTCGTGCAGACGGCCCCTAAGAAACGAAAGTTCCTCGTCATTAAAATACAGGATGCCTATTGTTTAGGCAAGTAGGCGCCTACCTATTTGTCTTTTAGCAGAATTAGCATGTGTGTTGTTTTAAGCAGTAAAAATCAGCTCGGAGCAGCCGACTAATGTGTACCTACGAAGTCGGGACAAAAACCGGTAACAACTAAATTAACAAATGCAAACGTTCACTTCCGTGACAGGAAAGCAACACTTATCGTGTATATTGTACAGTCAAAAACGAAGTTCGTTCGCTTGATGTAAGACGTTTCATGTTAATAAGGACTAACTTTTTTGGACAGATGTTTTTTGAACCTGTCAAAATGGTTGGTTGTTTTTTTTGCTAAGTTGGCGGCGTCACTCATAAGGGGTTGGGTTACTGGTTGTTAAGTTTGAATCATTTCTTTATTCTTAACTAGCAACGCCCCGCGGTTTCCCCCGCATAAGTTTCGATCCCGTGGCAATAAGTATCCTATGTGTTAATCCTGGTTATAAACTATCCGTGTGCCAAGTTTAATTTATATCCGTTCAGTAGTTGGTGCGTGAAGAAGTAACAAACATACAAACACACAGAAACTTTCGCCTTTATAATATTAAGTGTAACGAGTGGAGCCTAGGATTTGGAATATGAGTCATGATAATTGTTATGATGCTATCAAGCTTTTTAAATTGACTGCTGACGAAGTTCGTTTAAATAAAGAAAATATGTAGAAAATGAGTTAGTCTAGTTAGCTAGTAGGTAGGTAGTTGGTGGAAGAATTCAGATAGCACAAGAATACAGACAAAGGGTCATATTGTATATTGTAATTCGAAAATTAAACAAAGTTCGTTTGTGACTTCTATAGGTACTCGAATGAAAGCGTAACCCGTTGGTTCAGCGCCATCTAGAGGCAGTATTGTGGAACTTATGATAATTTATTATGGTTTTTTATTTCATATTTTGTTTTTCAATGCATGTCTTTACTACAAAACAAAACTACTTCATCTTAGTCAATTTAAAGGATTAATGCTATAAGGTTTTTTATTTGTCACAAAATTATCCAACACCCAAGTTCAACGACTATTACCTACTTCTAAACTAATAAAGTTATCTTAAGGGGAATGCTCCAACCAGCCCGCGAAATTCAAAATTTCTTGCGTTTTTTGCAATTTGCAGGCCAGTGCTAGGTTGTATGTTGATTAAAATATTATTCGCGGCTGTAAGACGTATGTAGTTACAGAATTATAATAATCAAAATCACCAATACAACCCTCCAACTTCATAAAGGTGTAAGAACAAAAAAAAAACAGAAAAAGTAATTCTAACAGCTTTATGAACTTAGAGCGTTTTATTGATGATTTTCATGATTATAATTCTGTACCTATATATGTCTTACAACCGCGAATAATATTTTAATCAACATACAACTTAGCACTGGCCTGCAAATTGCAAAAAACGTAAGAAAATTTGAATTTCGCGGGCTGGTTGGAGCATTCACCTTAACGAAGTGCAAGTGCAAGCCATGGTCTGGAGCGAGAGGGAGTGGTAGGCAGTCACCTCCTTCTGCGAAGCAGTCATGCTAGCGAAGGAGGTGGTGGGACGGCTCCGGGAGAGTGCCTTCCGTCTCAGCCGCCGCGGGAGACGCTCCGGGCGTCGGAAGCCGCGTGACGACTCCCGGCCACTGTAGGCGCGGGCGGAGAATAATGGGTAGCTCACCGTCCGATCAGGACCAGGCCCGTGCCGGACGGCGCGTACGTTTTCCACGCGCGCCTCAAGGAGATGTCAGCAGCAGAGAAGGGGCCCCTTAGGGCCGGAGCCTGCTGGGTCAGCGGGATTGTCCGAAAGGGTTGCCGCTGGCCCGGAACATAAAGAGCTAAGGAAGGAACACGGGTGGGTTTTAGTCAGTAAGAGTCTGACACTCCCTTCCGCTCCGCCCAGAGCGGGAGCAGTCATTTGATGATTTCCCACAAAAAAAAAGGGTCATATACAAATGGAAACCTAACAGCCAAAATAAATACAATATATGCGGACCCTAAAGATAAAGGATAGTCGCGTGGATCGAAGCAGACAACATACACATTCAAAATACCTAAGTACTGCTTACCCCGTAAACATGACATTTGTAGTTTCATTCACTAGGTAACACCACCATTCATTATTTAAGGGAAATATTTAAATGATCCTATAAAAACTCATTGACGTTCATAATGTAAAATGTAACCTAACCTATAGTTGTGACCAGCCGCGCGCAAGCAGAGCGAGCGAAGTAAGCGATGCTGCAGGAGCGGCCGGCAACGCTACTTCCAAGTTGGTCGCAGTTACTTTGCCATTTAGTATTTTTACAGCAATACGTGCAATCATTATTTTAGAGTGTTCAATAATATTTTTAGGAGCGCAATATGGGAATTGTTAGAGGCTCGATTAAATACGTGCCATTCTTAAATCTTAGTGCATCGCATGCCACATCTAGGCGTATTGTAAAGTCTCGGTACATCTAACTCTATGTTGTCTTTATGACTGTACATAATTCATCGTCTGTCATATTAGTAGTTTCGGTTAATTTCTAACACGGAAGGCGACGGATTAGTCACCATTTAGTAAGAGAAAATCAACTGGAAACACGATACTCTTGTTATTCTGATTTTAAACTGAACTTATAACTAGCTTTTAGCAGCGGCTTCTCCCGCGTTTAAGCCGAAAATGATCTTACTGGAACGGACCTACTACCTGGATAAAAAGTACCAGGTCATGTTCTACCCGTTTGCCAAATTTCATCCAAATCCATCGAGGATATTCCATCTAGCATAATAAGGCAAATTTATTTCATCACCCTGCTCTCAAAACGGTGAAGGAAAACATCGTGAGGAAACCGGCATGTCCTAGAACCAAAAATTCGAAGACATGTGACATCTGCCAATCCGCACTGGGCCCGCGTGGTGGATTACGGCCCACTCCCTCTCACCGAGAGGAGGCCTGTGTCCCAGCAGTGGGAACATTATAGGCTGATTATGGTATAATAAGGCAAAAGTCAAGTTCTCTCGAAAGCTTTCCAAGTCTTGAGTTACAAATTCTTGGTCTTCACATCAAGGTTTACATGTACCCAGCCAAAACTTTTTGGACTTTTCAAGACCGCTATTTGGACTCTCTCCAGGTATTACAACATACCAAGTAGGTAAGATATAAATTACCTTAACTATATCAAATGGAATTATACCATCGTGTAATGGGAAACGGGCGACGTAAAATGCTGTAATTTATCCCCTTGCCGCAGTCGTTGGTCATTTTGTGCAATTCAGTAGTACTTAATAATGAGACTATGTAGTAAATTCGCCTAATAGCAGATTGGTCGAAAAGCTGTAAAAGTTTACGTGAATATTGAAATACAACTTCCGAATACAATTCATACCGAGTTGCAGTAAATTCGTAATTGGAAAATGTTTCTGGAAATATGACTATACAGCATGCATAGACATGCTGGCGATGGCGATTAGGTTATCACATTAATTGAAACCGCGTATTCTACATTACGTATTTTAAACATAGACAATTTAAATAATTAATAACAATAAACATTCTACACGTGGGACCTTTTTTTCGTATTAGTAGGTATTATTTTAAGAACATTAAACTTAATTTGTAATTATTTGTTAACAATACCATAAAGTTTGTGTTGAATTGTTGATACCATCGCTCCGCGGATCTAGTGCCTTATTATCAAGGATGGTTTATTCCGTGTCAATTTTAACGCAATTTATTTAATTTGAATAATTCAGTTTTCAATTTTTTGGTAAAATTGTTTATTTTATTTTTTTATTTACCTGACTTTTATTAACTACTGTACTATTTAATGTGATAACCTAATCTCCACTCTGTATTTTATTTATTTATTTATATATACTTTATTGTACTCCAGAAAAAACATAACAAAAAAAATACGATTTTTAATACAAAACATACAATGGGCGGCCTTATCGCTTTCTGCGATCACTTCCAGGCAACCTTGGAATGGACAGTGAATGTGTGGATATAAAAAAATGGGGTTGTTAGTGGTGCAAAATAATATACTACAATAGATACATAGATATACCTATACCTGTATAATGCTGTATAATAGATACATAAATAAATACATACTAAATAATACAATTGTTGCCAATATCAATAAATGTATATGTTGTTATTAAAGATATTAAGCATATTATAGGTTAAATTACACATAACTTTCTTATAGAAAAACAACTCTCTCTCTTCTTTGCTAGAAAAAAATCTTAGTCCCAAAGGCGGGAACTAGAGTAAAATATTTCATTGAAACAGTCGTGGGTGTCAGGCAACGGGTGAAAATACCCTAAACAAAACCGTTGGGTTATTTTCGATAACATTAACATATTCGAGTCGCTGTAAAGGTAACTTGGCTGAAACAAAAATATCTCAGTAACATTTTATAGGTCAAACTTGTGCCGAAGTTTTCTTGAGTTAACTCAGGATATTATTAGGAACACGTACTGTATGTGTATTGGAAATAGTTGTTTCGTTCCTGTTGCTATTTTTGGCAACAGTATCGGAGAATTTATGCTAATGAGCGTTCTGCCGTTTCCTCTAGTTTTAGTAGACAAGGAAACAAAAAGAACAACTAGAAAATCAGATCTGTCTAGGTATATCATTTTGTATTTGTTACTACGCCTACATAGTTTAGCTAGCCAGAAAATTTTCAGGAACGAGCCACGTTAAAAAGTTTATCGTAGGTCAAGTTGAAGTGTGAAGTGCAGAGAGAACAGTGTTGGCTTTAAATTGTGTAATTTATTTCATCACCAATGCTCCCAAAACCGGTGAAGGAAAACATAGTGAGGAAACCGGCATGTCCTGGAACCAAAAATTCGAAGATATGTGACATCTACCAACCCGCACTGGGCCCGCGTGGTGGATTACGGCTCATTCTCTCTCACAGGGCGGAGGTCTGTGTCCCAGCAGTGGGAACGTGGGATTATGCTAATGTTGGAAGTAGGTATGTGTAAAAAGGGTGAACCTTTGTGAAAGTCGCTATTTTTGGTTGTATCGTTTATTTTTAGTTCAAAGGGATAATCTTGTGGTCCGGTTAATGTCAATTCCGATAATGTTTACGTCTTTGCATTTACTTTAGATACCATAATATAGATCTATGTTGGATCCTGTTAACATTTTGGGAGATGTCACATGTCTTCGAATTTTTGGTTCTAGGACATACCGGTTTCGGTTACGATGTTTTCCTTCACCGTTTATGAGAGCTGTGGCGATAAAATAATTTACACAAAGTAAAGCGGCTGTCTGGGTTCGAACCTACGACCTAGAACTCGTAAGTCGCGACCGTTACCACTGAGCCACCACTGCTCATTGTTCTCTGGACTTGCAACACTTCATTTCATACTCAATCATGTTTTCAAAACTAATTTGACAGACACTGAAGTACCTTCATTTATAACGACTTCAAAAACGAACATGACAGCTACTTCTAACTTTGAGGGTTGCAGTTACAAAGCTTGTGAAGTAAGAAGTGTCATGATAAGATAAGGGCCTTAACACCATGACTTGTAAGAGATACCAGTGGACATCGTACATTTAGAAAAAACTTATGAGTAAATAAGCGATTGGTTAACTTATAAGATAACAGTTTAAAGTCCGATGTTAATACAGACATTTGTATTTTAACTTGCTATTAAACCCACAGGTTAACTTAGGAACCTCTTTTTTATTTGGTTAAGAGCGTTTATGCCGTACGGCATTTCATACAAACTTTCAAGCTCTTGTTTTTCGAAATGAATGAACCGATTTTAATGAAAGTTCATACGCATAAGCAGGATAAAAAGGTCTAAAAAGTTACTTAAGAACATTTTCGAAATGTCTTATTTAAAAAAGATAACCGGAAATGTCTGTTTCTATGGAAAATTTTAAATCGGTCTAATTTGGCTGTAATGCTATTTTTCAAAAATGTTCTAAATAACTTTTTAGACCTTTGTATCCTGCTTATGCGTATGAAGTTTCATTAAAATCGGTTCATTCATTTCGAAAAACAAGAACTTTAAAGTTTGTATGAAATGCCGTACGGCGTAAACGCTCTTAAAAAAGTCCTGTCTATAAACTTATACCTATGTCATGCATTTAGAAATAACATGCGCAAACAGTCACTCCCACAGAACAAATATTTGCAGGCTAGCCTAACTCGTTGTAGCACAGAAACAAGTGGTAGTAAGTCGTAAGTCCTGAAATATAAAAAATATAATGCTTCTGTATATTTTTACCTACCTACCAAAATCAAACTTAATTAATCATGAGTTCATGACACAAATATAGAAGAAAAAAAAACAAACTAGGACTGCAATGATTAACTTGATTTTTAAATATCCACCCAAATCTCATATCCCTACTATAAAAGTCACCATAATTTAAGTCGAAAGTCCACCATTTTAACCTCAAATGAAGAACAAAACGTCCCGTAGAATAAAGGCGGTTAATTTTAGACGAGTTTTTATTTCCCGTGCAAGGAGAACAAATGAATCACTATTGGGGAGCTCAGCGCGAACAGACTGATTGATACCTTCCTTTCATCTAGGACATCTAGTGTCTGAGACTAGACTTCGCTGCGACTTAGTACCTAGGTGAGGACAAATATATTGCTGGATTATAGTTATAGTTAGAGGAGTTGGTTTGAGGATGTTGGGACTGTATTTGGGAGTACCTAAGATTGTTTGTTTTGTGATAGCAACTGTTTTTAGGGTTCCGTAGTTCTGACAAGGAACCCTTATAGTTTTGCCATGACCGTCTGTCTGTCTGTCCGAGGTTTTGCTAAGAGACCGTTAGTACTAGAAAGCTGTAACTTTGTAGGAGTGTGTATATCAATTACGCCGACAAAGTGGTAAAATAAAAATTTGGAAAATATTTGTTTTAGGGTAGCTACCCTACATGTGAAGTGGGGATAAATATTTTTTCGTCGTTTACCCCATCGTGTGGGGCATCGTTGAATAGGTCTTCTAAAATAACTTGGGGGTTGCTAAAATAATTTTTCAATTTATTGCTCCATTTACGGAATATTAAACTTTAAAGTGCAACTTTTTGTTCCAGTAGGGCGTCCCCCCCTCTAAAAACTAAACTGCTGGCTTGAAAAATCTGCAAAAATTCACGATGATAGTGCATTTTATGAACTTCAAAGGAAAATTATAGCGGTTAAGATAACTTTATTAGTTTAGCAGTAATAGTCGTTGAACTTGGGTGTTGGATAATTTTGTACCAAATACAAAATCCTTAGCATTAATCCTTTAAAGTGACTAAGATAAAGTAGTCGCTTGTTTATAACGGGTAAAGACTTGCATTGAAAAACAAAATATGAAATTATCATAAGTTTCACAGTACTGCCGCTAGATGGCGCTGTACGAACGGGTTACGTTTTCATTCGAGTTCTGGTGATCGACATCCCCGCGCGTCTTAAGCTAATCTAATCTGTCGACGTGGAGAGGAGTCTACACGTCGACAGATTTATCAGCAGATGGCCATCTGCGAATGCCTCCGCCGACGTGTAGACGGGGTAATTTGCTAGTCTGTGCCGATTTAGCCTCTGCCGACGTCAAACAGCTACCACAGACTAGCAAATTACTCCGTCTACACGTCGGCGGAGGCATTCGCAGATGGCCATCGGCTGATGAATCTGTCTACGTGTAGAGGAGGCTAATAAACGATAATTCAAATTTAAAGTCGCTTTTTGTTATTTTAACCATTAACTCCTAATACGAGTATCTATACAATGGTATAGATATTAGGAGTTAATGGTTATAATAACTTATATTCAGAATAAAGAACAACAGAATCGTACAATATTGTGATAACGGGTTACTACGGAAACTTACACTGTGCGTGGCCCGCTACGCACTTGGCCGGTTTTTTTAAAATAAATTCTTTACGAATGTAGAAAATATATTGTTTTAAATGTCAATAATTATCTATTGCGTTATTTCAGTCTTTGGCTTTAATTTTCAGCTTATCTTAGTGTTGGGCTTTAAAAGTTTCAGTAATCCATGTTCTTACACTTTTTTTTTGAAGACCATCACCGAAAATGATTTCGTTTGGAGAAAAAAAAACAAACGAGTCGTTAAAAGAAAAACAGGAACTTCGAGGTTAGACAGGAAAAACCGGGAGAATAATTTAAAGAATTGCAAAGACCAAGTTTTATGAAGATCTTCTTCCACTGACGTTTAGACAGTAATGATACTGATGAAAACCTAGCAACCCAAATTCACAAAAATAAAAACAGTTTTTATTTTTCTGCCAATCTTTTGAACAAGCAAGTAGGTACGTACTTGACTCGGTCGATCAGATTTTATTACAAGCTAATATTCGTCCTAATATGCAAACAAGACGGTTCACACCGTGATAACTTCCCTAGCAAGTTGCTTAGCGCCCCGATATTTCGTGAACAAGTAGGTGTTCTATCATTCTGATAAAGTTTAATGTTTTCATTCCAGATAAGAATCTTGTGTTTACTCTACTCGACACAATCTTACCGAGTAAAAAATCAGGACGTCAACGTGATAACTTCCTTATCAACTCCAAATTAAACATTTTTACTCAGCTAAGATTGAAGCTGTAGTAGAAAATAATAGGCCGCGAGAATCTTTGACATCCGACGTTACTGTATGATGAATAAACCTCAAGTCGTTAATACTAAAATATATTATGTGGACGTTGCCAAAAATTATGAATGGATGAATATCTCATATCGTGTGAAAAGGTGTAGATTTTAAATGGGTGATAAAATTAACGAGAACATTTTATTATTGTGTCATAAGCATAACATGACTCAGTGTTCATAAAGAACCATAATGAAGCTAAATAATACGAGTTTCAAAGTGACGTCATTATAATAATACCCGTTTTGCTTTGTGTATTCAAATATATCAAATGTTTGACAATGGGTAATAAACTCTGCATTTATTGACGCATAAATGTAAATAAAGACCCGTAGATTCTACCAATACTACAATAACAGAAGTGAACGTTAATTAATTTAACACACGCAGAAAAGTTATTCATTTATGAAATTCGTCATTGCGAAATTAAGTTTCACCAATTACGTTACTTAACAATATAAATTATCTGCAGTATTATACACGAATGAGCCTGATTACCGCCCATAAAATTTGTAGGACATTACTTAAACATATTATTCGATTTATAGCCATTCTTATTACAGCTTTGCTATTCGAATGCTAAGCAGATAGCATGATTGAAGTAATCTTCATTTGTATGTCTACTACATATGCATGTGCCATTCCGAATTTCTGGATATTCCGAAATAACGCAAAGAAAATTGAGCTTAAAAGAGAATAAGTCAAGACTCAAAATTGCATCAGACGCAGACGTCAGCACGTATGGGGCGCGTCAGCTCGCAGCGTGAAGAGTAGGTGCTCGACTGCGTAACGTCAAAATCGGGTTTCAGCAGGACATGCCCCTGAATTTGCATATCGCACATCTACTACCGCATTCCTCTATGAAATATTCAGACAATCTACTCCTTCGCAATTTAACTTCCATATAGACGAGACTCACCTTCAAATTGTGCCACCAAAATAGACAGCTCATTTGAAATGCTTATACTTGTGTTGCATTTTGAAGCATTTCTTATCTGAGATGCAGAATAATGGTGTTATGATAAACGAACGACCGACCTGTGAGTAGCAAAAAGTGACAAATACGTATCCAGGAGGTCAGTGCAGCTGGCATGTATTTATTCAAATGTAGATGGGAGCATGAATAAATTAGATGCAATATCAATGCCAGATAACGACAGTAATTGCCCTATAAAGACGAGGAACGATGTCACAACGCCTAGAAACGCAATTACGTCCGCAAGCATGCTCTCACGAACATACACAGCTATAAAACGTCCTTTCCCCGCATTTATTGCTTACATGTCTACAGATTTTTGGGAGCTTTTGAATCAATACAATAGCTTTAAGGAGCAAGGCGTGTGTGACTGGATTGAGAATGTCGTTTTAGATGGAAGCCAGTCTTGCAAAGGAACACATTCATTGGCTGAACAGGACTCGTCATCGCGTAAAGGATGAATTGTTCATTGATTCAAAGCGCTTTATGTCTGGGAGGTTAACTTCAATTTAGTTCTGTATTATGATCATTACGGATTATTTTCATAGCTACGATACCTTTTAAGTGATAAAAATCAGGTGAAATGTAACCATCTCATATTAGTCATTTCGGTTAATTTCAATGTAGCCTATGTTGTAACAAAATTAATTACAAGTATTCCTAAATGAAGTAGAGTACCCACGATTATTTTAATATATTAATTCTTGTAACTTGCTTTATTTAATGAGAACCATGAAACTCTTCCTTTTTGCAATATAATAGAAACTAAATTTATTGCCAATATAAATGTACGAGCTCACGAGAATACTTCTTTATTTGGACTATTACTACTCAAACAAACATTTCCATCTTTACAAGGTATTTGTTTAGCTAATATTTGTACGATTTGCTCTCTGAGTCACTATGCAGATAATCTAAGAGCAAGTCTTGTAGCCAAATGGATGGCAATATGGAGCGTTTGCTGAAGCGTTTTCAGAAAATAGGATACGCGTTCATAAACTGTCTTCACTTCATATGGGAATAATTCAAAAATTTGGCTGAGCAGTCCATAGCGAGCACAAATGTAAGTGCACGAAGTAATATGGTCCACAATGTACGTCGGATTTAGGGTATTTCCGAAGCTCCAAGAATATATACGGCTGCAGTTCGCACTCACGAGATATTCGAACGCTCTGCCAATAGCGTACTTAGTTCAACTAGATATAATTCTTTGAAACCCTCCCATGTGCAGTCCGCCAGATAGAGGTGAGGGATTCCCGTAAGCATACCTGAATTGTATATTATAGTGATAGCCGTGAGTCAGTCGGATACCGGTTACCTAGTTCAGTTTTATGAATGCACTAGCTTCATGTTTTGGAAGTAAATAGTTGGTTGGACTTTGTTATCGTCTTGAAACATGTGTCTTTGGATCTTTACGAATTCTATCGTTTTGGTGAAGTTATTAATCTCATTGTACGTAGAGGTTCTGAAACTCTGTCTCAATTTTCTTTAAAATCGTAATAAATTATTGAAATTAACCAGCATGCTCAAGCTTGTCATAGCGCGATCATTAAAATAGTTCTTTACGATGTTTCTAAGTACCCACAAATATTCTGGGTTGAGTTTAAATTTATTGACAGCACTGACAGGTTGGGTCTTCCTCTGCAATTCCTAGAATTCGCATAAGTCTAGTTTCAATTTCCCGTTTACTTAGTAGCGTGTCGCGTCTCCAAATGATCGTTTATTGTCGTTTTGTTCGCCGTGTCAGCTTTAATCTTTAACGAAAAGGGTGTCCGAGACTGACTGTCCAGTTTCCACGTGAAAGCCGAAGCTACAAATTCGAAATAGAGCACATTGAAATTTAGCAACTGTCTGTCGAGGCGCATTACCGACTCCGCCACCGTATTTATAAATATTCGGCCGACGTTTTGAGCTATCCGTCCAGTTATAGGTCAGGATATTTAGAGCTTAGTTAAAAAACAACAATCACAAATTTGATTTATACGCCGCGTATCGGCTGACAACGTAGACGAAAGATATATAATAAAAACTAGCAGCGCCCCGCGGTTTCACCCGCGTAAATGTCTATCCCGTGGGAATATCGGGATAAAAAGTAGCCTATAAACTACCAACTACCTCCGTACAAAATTTTATCAAAAATGGTCCAGCCGTTTGAGCGTGAAGAAGTAACAAACATATAAATATACACAAACACACACACTCACAAACTTTCGCCTTTATAATATTAGTGTGATAGTCAACCGTTCGTATTACACAATAATACCGTTATTATTACACGGAAAATTTTCACTGATATTTTACTGAGAGTAAGTTCAATTTGGCAGCAAAAATATATGTGGTTGTCAGTATTCATAGTAGTTTATAAGTAAAAGCTATAAGTATACATTTGCAAAATGTTCTATTCTGCGGTGTTATTCTGTAAAAATCTCACCGTGAAAACTTAGGTGAAGTGAGCGTGGAGTGAGCTGCCAATAATGTCAATTCCCAGCAAAAACAAACTCACTTCACCTAAGTTTTCACGGTGAGATTTTTACAGAATCGACCGACTGTTCACTAAATAAGAAATACTAAAAAGAGAAAATACTAAGAGAACGGACATATGCGTGTATAAACTGTCATTAAAATCAAATTTTGGCAATGTTCCAAGCCTCAGAAATATTGTTTGTCGTCTTTGCAGAAAGGATAACTACTGCAAGTCTAAAGTCTGAAGATCTTGGGTGCTTATCTTGTTCTATTATACTTTTTACGGTGTTAAGGCCAAGAGATCATTGCAGATAAATTCAAGAACAAAACAAATCTAATACAGTTTTAGAATTAGAATTTCAAATGTAGAAATCTTTACATTGATCCCGACGTCTATAAACAAGCTTTATCGATTAAATACGTCGTTGTAATGCGTACTAGTGATGCGTATTGTAAGAATTGTAAAAAAAAGAATTGTTAAAAAATATGTTTTTTTTTCTAAAAATATGTAAGTATCATTTGTTACGTTATTTAGTGTGGACGTGTGGTCTAACGAATTTTTTAGCTAATGGAATAGTTTACTTCACATCTGTTACTAGGCCCCTCATTATTTCAACAAATAATTTGTCCGTTGACATGATGGATGTTAATGTCACCACTTGTTACGGTATTTAGTTCGCCTTTGAGAGAGTGATAAATCTAGGATAGCTTCCTGAATGTAAGTGTTCCTTGTACTGATCACAGTAACGATTGCGTTTGTAATGGCGGCTCAGTACTAACATCATAAGGGTTTAGCTGTAGAGTAATGATAATTCGTATGAAATATGACAGTTGTTTAATAGTTTAGTTCAAAGAGATGAGGAGCGACTTAGCAAGTTGTCAATTTAAGTGTTGATTTGTGGTCCTTTAATATATGTAGTATTGTTTAGCCAGATTGTTTCCCTCGACATCAATCGTATGTGTCATTGCAAGAGACAGACAGTGTCGTCAAAGCTCGTGAGAGTCACATTACTAAGTGTAGGGATTGAAATCTGACCTACACGACGTTCGCTGATAGAAATGGTCACGGACAGATGTCGTACACGATTATCAGCGCAGACATGAAGTTTACATTAAAGGCAGATGCTATGGTGCAATGTATGCTTCGGCTATGCACTTTATACACAGATAACGTTTGTGATTTACTAAGGAATATAGTATTATTATAAATATTAAAGGCTACAAAGTGAAGAAATAAGTATCTGTGCTGTTAACTGAGGAAAGATGCAACTTTATAAAGTTTAATGTTCTTAGGAGTGTTCCGTTTTATGTGTCCTATAATGAACTCTTATTTAGTTTAGTTGCAAAACATTCAAATGCAACTGCGGAGGAATTGCGATTTGGAAATATAGCCCTTATGCTGCAATTAGTATCAGTGCCATAAAATTCCCATAGATTTGTTACATTTCTTACAGGCATACCTAATTTTGTCGAAAGAAATCGAACCCCAGTCGCGTAGAGCCAGTTATTCATCGGCCTTAAGGGAATTTTAGGGTCTTGCTCTGAAAGTTAAAATTGGATTCACAGGCATATAGGCATACGAAATCTATATACTTACAAAATGTCCGATATATTTGTAAAAGGCGGTCTCGTTTAGGAGTTAGAGAGAAGAAAATAGATGGATATTATATGAGTCATCAGTTAGAGGAGGATCACAATCGACTAGTTCATTAGTAGTCCTATGCAACCCTAAAAATAAGTCGCAGTCGTCAGCAGAGCCCGAACAAAAATAAAAGCAGCCCACATTGATTGATGTCGAGTCTCACACACGCATGTTTTTGACATCCCGCCGTCAAGACAAGCAGTGCCAACCGATGTGCCCTCGGACGCCGCGGGGTTTTTTTCTATTAGTTGGAACGTATCACGGCTGAGATGCTCGACGGTCACATGAGATAATGAATCTTAGAGGTTTTCTTTCAAACAGGAAGTTACCAGAGACGATGACACCGCGGCGAGACTCGGTTCAGACAGAGACCGACGCGCCGCGTCGCGGACCGCTCGCGGCTCAAATATGAATATGATTTTTATTTCGTTTCTGTAAACGAAACTACGATAGCGAATTGGCGCATTCCCTCCCACGTGTACAGTTAAAAGTGTCGCCGGGAGCAAGTTTTATTCGATATTTTCACGCAGATGATTGAGTTAGACGGCTTGCGCAGGAGGCTGGGACGCAATCTCCGGTGGCGGTGCGGAAACCACCCGGCCCAGCCCCCGTGCCCCCCTCGCAACCCCCCGACGCGCCCGTTGCACTGCCAGACAGACCCGAGAGACGTCCCCACTACATCTAATTAATAAATCTGATATAAGTAATTATTATTCTGAAAGGCGTCAATGTTTGAATTATAACGAGTTTACATCGCAGAGATCGAAATGGATGTAGACAGATTGAAACCGTATTAGTTATCTTATGTCTCATTCAATTAAGCGATGATTAAACAATATTAAACGAATAAGATCGTATATTTGTCGTGCGTTTGATCAGCTTAACTAATCTTAAATGTTAGCTAACTCACTGTTATGAGCTGAATGGCATTTGAAATAAAACTGCAATTGTTACATTGTTATTATATTAAAAACAATGAGAAATAATAATAAAATCGCATTAGCCCTTGTGCCTTAGGTACTACTTAGTTGTAAAGCGAAGTTGTGTCGGTCGCGCAGGAAATTCGGGGGATATTTTCCGATCGGAGTTAGGGATCTAGTTTCCGCAGTCGCGCGATAAACAAGTTATTGGCGTTAGTGAGGGTTGAGAGGGACGAGTCAGGAGGAGGGGGGGCGGGGGCGACGCGGGATAACTCGCCCGTGTAATTAATAAACGAAGCGAAAGGGAATTTGAATGGATTTGATGATTTGTGAAAGTGTTTAACGCGTCACGTTAAGATTGTTATCATTGATGACTAACTCGGTATTTCGTATTTCCCGATTCTTGCCCGTCTCCCGTACGAAAGTTTATTGACACCATTAATTTATATAATTAAAATTCTTGGGCGAATGTCATCAGTTAGCTTATCTTTTCACTTTTAAATTAGAATAATAGCAACAATTATACTTAGTAGACTGATAAATTTTTACATTCGTCTGCGGAATGTTTTTCGTTTTCTCCGTCTGAAAACGAAGCAAAGGAGAATGTTAACGGGTTTAAATTATTGTAATACTTGCAATGATTTGTTCTAATTTGAAAGAGGTGTGTAAAAGGGCGTGAACTGCTTGCATATATTTCGCTCCGGTTTACACACACATATTATTGTCAGCGAGGACGTGTCAAATGTCTCTCCGACCGACTCGTTGCGGCTGCAATAGAATGCAGTGCAGTGCGTTGAAAGCGACCAGACCTGTTTGCTTATCTCGAGTTTTCTTAAGCTAAATGAGGCCCTACGTACCCGTAATAAAGACGAGAATCCCTCGCGTGATATTACAGCTCTAGATAGCCTTCAGCTAGGAACAGTTCATTTGTTTCCGTTAGCACTTCTGGTCCACAGCTTCTTCGGGAAAGTATCAGATGTTAGGCGCTTTTTGATTAGAACCGCACGACTACAAGATAGACGATTGATATCTCTGTTTTGACACATTGTAACCGCGAAGACAAATAGCGCGGCTACACAAAGAGTTTTTGTTATTTGACAATTTCTTTATGTCTCTTTTAAATACCATCCACGTGTTAAATGTTCCTTCACGTGTTTAAATATACGTAGTCGAAGCATAGGCAGTTATTGTATAACACCATGATTTATCATTTTTAGTGTCGTAGTGTAAAAAATGTGGGAGTTCAACGACCTACAAGAGCGCTAATAGGTTTGATGAAATCTGTGGTGGAACCTAATTAATTATGGTTATTTCGCACGAAGAATATTTCAGTGACAATTAGGTTATTGCGCAGTCGAGCTTGTCAAAGTATCATTATTCTGTCGCTGGAAATGTGTCGGATTTTACGAATTAATTCCGTATCTCACGATGTTTGAGAGTGAATCAAATGGAGCATCTCTATCACATCATACTGTCACATCGCGTTTCACAATCACGAAGAAAACGAATGTCTCTGATTTTTTTATTCGGTCTATATATTTTTATCGTAAACATATCATTTTTAGCACGCGTAGTAAAACGACGTTTTAACTTTAATTTAACATTTTACGATTTCCGTAAGCGTGTCGTCCATTCTATAATTACAGTTAATACTCTAAACTACTCCTTTAATTAGTTATTAAAGTCTCATAACATATGTGTTGTGTAAAATTAATTATTATTTTATGGTTATATACTTGATTTTACGGCCATGGCAAGTGATCTCTAGTCTGCCCTCTCGGTGCTTAAACCTGATAAGAAATAGAATGAATAACAAGTAACGAGCAATAGAGCATTAATATCTATCTATCTATGTAGATGTTATTACAAAGATAGTGTGGAGTTATGAATTAAGGGCCTATGCACACGCGGCTGAGCAGTGGTGGCTATAGTTGTAAATAAACCGTTTTAAACAAAAAAAAACCGGGCAAGAGCGAGTCGGACTCGCGCACCGAGGGTTCCGTAACATCCGGGTTTATGCATAAGGTTTATGTTTGTGAAATTAAATGTTTTATTTTATTTTTGAGTTGATTGAATGAATGGTAAATTGTGGTTTACGATTTATGACGTATTAAATAAAAACTACTTACTAGATCTCGTTCAAACCAATTTTCGGTGGTAGTTTATATGGTAATGTACATCATATATTTTTTTTAGTTTTATCATTCTCTTATTTTAGAAGTCACGGGGGGGGGGACACACATTTTGGAAGTGTCTCTCGCGCAAACTATTCAGTTAAGAAAAAAATTATACTAGAAACCTCAATATCATTTTTGAAGACCTACCCATAGATACCCCACACGTATGGGTTCGATGAAAAAAAAAAATTGAGTTTCGGTTCTAAGTATGGGGAACCCTAAAATTTATTGTTTTTTTTCTATTTTTGTGTGAAAATCTTAATGCGGTTCACAGAATACATCTACTTACCAAGTTTCAACAGTATAGTTCTTATAGTTTAGGAGAAAAGTGGCTGTGACATATGAACGGACAGACAGACAAACGGACAGACAGACAGACAGACAGACATGACGAATCTATAAGGGTTCCGTTTTTGCCATTTGGCTACGGAACCCTAAAAAAACGGCTTAAAACCATGACAATGTACAGTCCACGTGATCGTGGTTAAAAACGGTTTATTTACAACTATTAGGTACATAATGTTTCAGGGGAACACAGGCCTCTGTTCCAGTAGGTAGCGAAACCATTATAGGCACTATGCACACGCGACTTATTGCAGTGACACTGCACCGCGTCACAAGGTCATTTGACAAAATGGCTTCGCGCCTGTGTACTTATATCTACTACCTATGTGTTAACTGCCACAGAGTACCAACGCCCCGTCACCTAGCGACTTTGTTTTCAATTGATTCAGCGGTGAGACTGCATCGCGATCAAGTGTCGGCGTTAGTCTAGCTCTAGACATTTGAATTGTAGCTATGTCGTAAAGAAGAGTCTGTACCGTGAACTGTTAACGCGATACTATGTTAATTCATGTACTGACATCTTTATAAAAGCATTGCGACCAAGAGCAGTGAGAAGCCACGATATGTATAATATATTATGACCTTAGACTAGGCTTACCTCGACTTAGGTTAGGTTAGTAATATTGCAACTTATCTTACTTTCAAATATGTAGTTATTGACACTTGTAAATATACCGTTAATTATTATTATAAATGACATACATACCGAGGTATATCTGCGAAATGGGATAAGAAACCTTCTTCACTTTTTAGATAAGTGTGTTCCCAATAAAAACAAACTGATGCAACAAAGAGAACAATAAAGCCGCGTTTCCATTAGGCAAGTCTTGCATGCAAGTATGACGTCACACTTGCGTGCAAGTGATTTGAATTGAAAACAGAAATTTGTTCAACTTGCAACTTGTTCGCAAGCTGTGGTTTCCACTATACAAATTGCATGCAACTTGCAACTTGTATGCAAGGCATTTGCATAATGGAAACGCAGCTTTACGACAAACAGCAGGCTAAAAAATTAAGACATTTAACAAATTCATAGATAACAAGAAACTGTACAAAACACTTACCAGTAATTGCATAAAATTACAAAGGCAATGACATTTATTTTGACTATTCAACAACATTAATTGCGTTGAGCAGATCACTTTTTCAAACATTTGAAGCAATGGATTATAGGAATTGCTTTCAAAATCCGGATTGTGATTAAAAGTATGCCACGCAATTGGTGAGCCGGTTCGTAAATCTGTGCAAGTTGATCTACGAAAATATGCACAGATGACATGGACAGGCCATCTGCACAGTTGTATTATAGGTCGCATGTGCTTGTGCAACGAACAATGTGCTGTGAACTGGCACTGCAGACTGTCAGAAATGGCCATTGTTATTAGTTAGCACATAAACTATCTCCACAAACGTCATACATGTTCCGTTGTTGCTCCCGCAGATATAGTGTGAAGTAAAAACCGCTTTAACCACTTAATTGGTAGTAAAAATGCTCTATTAGCTAGTTATTTTCCAGGTCATAATTTCTTTTTTTCATACCCGTCAGTGATTGGATGGAACTCGGAACTGGAAAAATGCAAGAATGTGAATGAAGAGCTAAATTCTTTTGGTTTAGGGTATATTGTATAAGTTTGATAGCTTTTCGGCTAAAAATATTTTATTTTGTAAATGTGGGAACAGTACATAGATCAATAGGGAAATAGGGAAAAATGTTCAGCCATTTTTTTCCAGTGGCATGCAAAAGTTACAAAAAAAAAACAACGCAAAGCAAACTAATCCACTCGCTCAACTTTAAAAAAATAGAACATAAAAAACAACAGAAAGCCAAACAATTCTTATTTTAAACATTAGTATTTTCTATATTTGACTTTGGAAGTTTGGATCATTCATTATCGTTCATTACATTTTCAATACTTTCTAGTTCTACGTCACGTAAATCGAGAACGTATTCTAGGTATTTTTCCACTAAGCCCTAAGTCTTATGTTCCGCTTAGATACTTGGAAGGGAAATCTTCTATATCTGACTTTGGCTCGCTTCTTATCTTATCTTCTATCTAAGAGGAACATAAGACTTATCTTGTTCTAGGCTGTTTTTTCACTAAGCCCTAAGTCTTATGTTCTTCTTAGATACATGGAAGGGCTTTTATATCTTCTATATCTGACTTTGGCTCGCTTGTTCTAGGCTGTTTTTTCATTAAGCCCATAAGTTCTAGGCTGTTTTTTTTAAGTAGATACAAAAGCCCTTCCAAGTATCTAAGAGGAACATAAGACTTATCTTATGTTCCTCTTAGATACTTGGAAGGGCTTTTGTATCTTCTATGTCGGACTTTGGCTCGCTTCTTCTATACAGGGTTATTGGTAAAACATTAACAACCTCTTAAGAGGTCATTGTACTCATCATTATGAACAACTTTTACTATGGGACCAAACCTGAAATCGCGAAAAAAAAATCAGCTGTTCCCTACATTTTGACGAGTTATACGAACATAAATGTAGGGAAAAGCTGATTTTTTTTTCGTGATTTCAGGTTTGGTCCTGTAGTAAAAGTTGTCCATAATGATGAGTACAATGACCTCTTAAGAAGTTGTTAATGTTTTACCAATAACCCTGTACATTTCTTCATTAAGACCTAAGTCTAACGTTCCTCTTAGATACTTAGTAGGGTTTTTGTATCTTCTTTAATTGACTTTGGCTCGCTTGTTCTATATATTTTTTCATTAAGACCTAAGTCTTATGCCCCTCTTAATTAGCTTAGCTACATAAATAGTTTTCATAATATTGACTCTATCAGAAAAAATCTATTGCTACTCAAAAAGCAAAATTTAAAAGAATAAGTACTCACATTAGAAAAAATCTTTCTTGATTTCTTTCACCTAATGTACCAACATTCCAAATTTATTCTACTTCACCTAACCACACATTTCAAACGCTAATCGGCACTGTCATTATGGGCTCTTGTAATTTTTTGTTCTAACAATTTCGGTACAAAAACATGTTTTTTTTCGTACCTCACTCAGCCCTGTAATTAGTCCCTGCCTAAATCAATCAACGTTTTACCCTTTGTCGTTATGTCGTTAGTTTCTATAACATATGCTGCTGGGCACCGTATGTTTTGAAGTAGATTTTGGCCTAAATATTTGTTTTTCTCAGTGAAAGATTTAAATCATCAGTAGAAAATTGTGGAGTGGTACCGGCCTCAAGTCTGCTATTACAATAGTGTCAGAATGGTCTATCATTGATTTCATAATTGTTGATTTTGACAAGTTTGGTAATCTACTAATATAATGGCGTCATTATGACTTTTCAATGGTCAACCACTGACACTCCATTGAAAGAAATGGCATAGAATGGTAATCTCGTACATAATGATAAATGAATTACTGACTTAAGCGGTAATCTGCTAAAATTTTGACAGTTCCTTTGAACAGTGACCTACCATTAGAACGTCATTGTGCAGTCATTGCTTTTAATTCGTTACCTGTATCGTATAATTTCTGTGCCATTGACCGACCAATGATCAACCATTATGAATTTAGCAGATTACAAACTTTTAGCAAAATGACAATGGGATGGTAGTGGGATCGTGTTGGAATAATGAATTTATAAAAATAGCAGACTAGGGCCCCAGTGGGTGTTGATATCGAAACAAATAGGTATGTCTAGTCGTCATTTAAATGCAGTCCTTTTCATATCTTACAATAATACCTAAGCAGACGGTAAACATATAGACAAATGATAATTAGTAACGGGTACATCCATTAAGCAAAATCAAAGAAATATTATGACGTCTTTGTGTAAGAAAAGATCTATAGGACCGTATGCATGGATATAATATTATTATTGTTTACAAGTTTGTAGGCGTCATAAAATCAGTAATATGTTTTCATGGTCAGCATAATCGTAATTCGTCCATTCTGTGGCTGGTGATTGACATTTTAAAATCGTCATTTTACAATGTAGGTCCTCGTAATTGTACCGACTTGCTAGCTAATAGAAGTCACTAAAATTTAACAACAGCTATTAAAGTAAGTAGGAACTTCAATTAGAGCCAAAATTTATCTTTGGCACGTAATAAAACCAGTCATATTTGAGTGTAAAAGTCTTTAGAATTGCATACACTTGACAACAAAATTCCCTGTTTGTTATCTTAAATGACTAAAACGGCACTAAAGAGAGAGAGAGCGAAAATATTAATTAGTAAATACAGGAAATTACTTAATGCCTGTTTTTCTCTGAAAGGTTAGGCAGAGGTGTGATTATACATGTATAGGCATAGGTATTAGTAACCCGTATTTCGAAAGTAATTAAAACTTTTTTCTCAAAAATTTCTGCCCCAATATTAATACTGTGCAATAATAAAAAAAACTTCATCTTGTTCTTGCGACTATATCCAATTTCGAATCCATCATCATTTTCCTCTATTAAAATTCTATTTTCAAATTAGTACGTTCATATTTTCTTGAATGCCAGTAACACGTTCTCACGGGGTACTAAGACGCTGATAATTTCCATTGCAATCCGTCATTCGTTGACGTAAAGGCATATCGTCTTGAGAGATTTTTCTGTTTTCGTACCCAGTGCGTATGTTTGCTTAAGTTAAAAGTCTTCTTAACAATCGATCACTGTCATAAGATACCTACTGCTATTATCAGAGTACATTGAACTGTTTAGTGTGTTTCATTGCGTACGCACACAAAACTTCATTGTGACTATGAAACGATCTGATAACACACACATGTAACCCCGAGTCAGACCTTATCTTGTTTGCTTTGTAAAATTTTAGATGTAAGTAAATATCTTTCGTTTTTTGTGGACACGGAACGGGCCTTTCAGGATGTGGGACACGAAATTTGCAATGGAAAATAGGTTTTACCCACGACTTTGACATATACAGCAATTTCATTGTTATCTAATATCCACTTCTTGTATAAATAGCCGTTGTCCAATATTTACCTACACTTCGTAAAAGATTATTTGAGTTTATGTCCTGGAACTTAGACTCTACTTTGCTTTCAATATTTCACGACACTTACATTTGTAGTTGACCCACAAAAGAATCTATTTTAACTTACTACTGAACTAATGTTCAGTAGTAAGTTAAAATAGATTCTTTTCAGCGAGCACTTGGACTCGGTCCTCGGTACAGCTAAGTCCCAATAAATACTGTGATGAGGCAATAATTGACGGAGCGACGGTCGTCGAGCATCGAGCTTTATGGTTCTTCCTTTTTTCTTTTATGAGCTACGTATTCTACAGGCTGTGGTGTACTTAAAGTATTTTTGCACTTCTATACTTTTACACTAATGAAGAATGGTCTAGATTATTCTAAATGTTAAACGTTTTTCAGACAAACATTCTAGAAACCCTTTTATTTTCGTCACAAAAGACCTCATTCGACTAACCAAATTGTGATTGAAAGATTCCACTTTAAATAGAGACAGGCATGCTGTCACAACGTTAAGAGTTATATCATCCTGACGTACTACACCTACTTTCTAATAGTAGTCGCACCTTTACAGAAGTACTTCCACAAATTCTTTCAGGGAATACGAACAAGACAGCTAGCTCATGTCAATGTATTTCCAGTCGCAGCCACGAATTCTTGGCACTCAATCACGTCGGTAATTCTGGAGTAACATTAACCACGAAGGACTCCATTTAATGCTAACAACTAGTCAATGGTAACTATAGGTCTGTTGTTTTAGCATCAAATGTACACTATCAGAGAAGTTGTTAAAATTTCGTAGTTTCGGCTTGACGTAAACCCCGCCGACGGTGTTTATATTGTGCAGTGAGTTCTTAAGAAACGTGCCGTCTCGCTACAGATGAGATGGCCGCGTTGAGATACAAGTGCTGTTTATTTTTCTTAGCGCTCTTTTTGAATCTCAGACTCACGGAGGAAATTATACGCAGTTCGTTTCTTAGATAGTTAAGTGTTAGTGGATGGGTGGCGTTTTAAGTAAATGTTCTGTTTACGTTGGTGAAATTATTATGGCAGTTAATGTACGGTTTTTTAACAACTGTCATGCCTACCTCTTTGGGGATTAGAGGGTCCTTCGGTAGGCTTTGTTTCAAGCGATTGACAGTATTAGGTCCCAGTGTGATACAGGTTGAGCCTAAATCTATTTATAGTTATCTATTTGGTGCTTGTTCTGAGCTGAGAGTACTAATTTTCTAATGGCAGACTCAGATGGTAGATTTTTTTCTATCCATCTGACTTAGGGTCAGTGTCTGTCAATCAAGCGATGGGTAGGTACAGCTACAGAAATATTCATTTTCTGATTCGATGTCTTTTAAAGATCATACAGGAGCTTCTCCCTACATTTTCACTAAGAAACGATTCTAAAGCGATTGCTGAGTAGCCATCAGTTTTATTAGTTACTGTCGAATAAGACGTTGTTCCCTATTCTGACAAAACTCTACATACAATACTACATCTTGAACGTTTGGGTTAAGGGCTTGTAATAGATCAGCTCAAATTCATATTTTGCCCCCACTTTTTAGTGTCATGTGTCACTCCATCCCGTTCGAACTGTCAAACTAGTTCAGTTAGGGTGAACTACACTCTTGATGGACGTAGGCTTGGTAATAAATGATTAAAGTAGGTACTTAGTAGTTCTCATCTTTACTGTATTCCACGTTATTTTTAAATTCGTAAACCTGAATATAGTTTGTTCAGAATAAGTAGGTAACTGAATCGATTCCATTAATTTTCACCCCATGTTATATTTTGTCCCAAAAATATTTAAAAAAGGTTAAAAGTTGGACACCGAGCGACACTAAGTAGGTTATCCAATCTCCGCGCCAAACGCTTAGGTACCTAGGTACTATTATCAATGAGCGCAAGAGGGCGCGGCGCGAGCTGCGCGGCTGAGCATGTTTTTGTACGGACAAATGGGTAACTTAACAAGCTTACAACTTTGTGTTTTTTCATGATACAGTTTTGAAATATTGAACATAGATTGTTTACATAAAAATACTAGACACGTGTTTCGGGTTTCGCATATACTAAAAATAATGTTGTATAAATTTTAAAGTGAACACTACTGTTGCAACTACAGCCATTCATGCTAAGACAATTTTCGCAATCTGAAGTGGTATAGGCCCTTAACATGAGCTTGGATTTTTAAAGTCGCTGAAGTAGGTACATAATTCTGCAGTGTCAGTAATAAACCGTTCAAGTAACGGCTAGACATGGTCCTTAAGTTTATAAACATTTATTAGGCAGTAATCTTACAAGGTCCTCTCACAGTAAATAAAACTAGTGGGACCGGTATATAAATGTCAGGTGCGTTTACTAGCTTCTTTATTTAGTTTTTATGTTGCGTAGGTCATGAGGTGCCTAAAGATTAGGAAATATGGGTATCAACACTACGGTATAAATGTTATATTCTATCATCATTTCAGCCGAAAGACGTCCACTGCTGGACATAGGCCTCCCCCAAAGGGGGGGGGGTTTGCCATAATCGCCACGCTTGGCAGGCGTGTTGGCGATCGCCAGTATGGTATGGTGGTGGAATCCATAGAGAACGCTGCTGCTCATTCTCCGGTACGCCCCTTAGTCGCCTTATACGACACCCACGGGAAGTATGGGGTGGTGCTATACTTTAACTCCGGCACCACACAGATAAGTAATTTATATAATAGTAATAGTATAAAATTTTAATATTCTATCATCATCATCATTATCTCTGCCTAGCCTTTTCTAAACTATGTTGGGGTCGGCTTTCCAGTCTTAACGATGCAGCTGAGTACTAGTAATTTACATGGAGCGACTGCCTATGTGACCTCCACAACCCAGTTACTGGATAATACGAAACCCCTTGGTAAGACTGGTTGTCAGACTTTCGGGCTTCTGACGACCCGTAACGACTGTCAAAGTTCCACGAATGACAGCCGAGACCAACGGTCAAACAAAAAATATATTTATATTAATGGTAAATTTCAACATTACATATAATTTCTTCTATGTGTCAGGCCCGGATAGTGTAACTTGCAAATACTCGTACCTACCATTTTCTTGTCTGGTTATTTTTCTGGCTCTGAAGTATCTACCTCAGGTGTAGTAAGTAACATTATCA
The DNA here is from genome assembly GCA_916614155.1 of Mesoligia furuncula. Taxonomy (NCBI): domain Eukaryota; kingdom Metazoa; phylum Arthropoda; class Insecta; order Lepidoptera; family Noctuidae; genus Mesoligia; species Mesoligia furuncula. Next base: position 11,056,672 of record OU744803.1, on the reverse strand, counting down.
AAACCACATACAAACAGAATTTGTTTGTGAGAATCGTTTTGTATGAACTAACCTAATCCGTCTACTAATCTACAGGGTTATTGGCAAAACATTAACAACCTCATACATACATTACAACCCTACATTTATGTTCGTACTAGCTGTACCCGCGACTTCGTCCGCGTGGAATAGTGACTTTTCGGGCAGCATATTTTGAATTACATATACCGTCTACAGACCGGGCATTTGCTGTCCGAACCCTCTGAGAACTCAGGCGAATTTCAGTGATAGTCTCAGACTCTAGTGCTTGAGCTTCACGATCGGCAGTGAGACGTATTTCTCGTTCTTCCTGTGTTTCCTGAGACCGAACATTTGCTGTCCGAACCCTCTGAGAACTCAGACGAATTTCGCTATCAGTGAAAGTCTCAGACTCACGCGATAGTGTATGAGCTTCACGATCGGCAGTGAGACGTATTTCCCGTTCGTCCTGTGTCTCCTGGGATCGAGCATTTGTTGTCCGTACTCTCTGGGAGCTCAGGCGGGTTTCCCTGACAGCAAAAGTCTCAGACTCACGCGATAGCGCGTGAGCTTCGCGATCGACAGATAAACGTGCCTTTCGTTGTTCCCCGTTTTCCCTGTTTCGAGTTGTCATCATTCGAGATTCTTGCCCATTCTTCTCCATACGAAAACTACCTTTTGGAATGGGCGACTAGAATCAATTCTATTTTACGTAATTTTTGACGTTCAAAAGTGCCTTTTAAGTGCCTACTTGAAATAAATGTTTTGACTTTGACTTTGACTTTGAGAACGATTTGAACTCAGTCGAGATTCTCGCTGAGTCGAAGTTTCTGCAGCACGAAACCTAGCCTGGTGCAGAGAGCCTTTTGCCTCACGACCTTCCTCAGATTCCTGTGATCGAACTAATCTCATCCTTTTAGCATTTCTGCTACATTGGGAGAGGTTGGATCTTCTTCGAGGCATTCTTACAATAAAATAGTACTTACTACTTAACACACAGTTATTTAGTAAACACGTACTATCGTAAACAATTAAATTATAAATACTTACAGATTATTACACAGTCTAAAATTATCACAGTTTAAGTAATAAGTGTTAAGACGTGTAAACCAAACGTCATTATCATCATCATTTCAGCCGATAGACGTCCACTGCTGGACATAGGCCTCCCCCAATTTTGGGGGGTTTGCCATAATCGCCACGCTTGGCAGGCGGGTTGGCGATCGCAGTATGGTATGGTGGTGGAATGCATAGAAAACGCTGCTGCCCATTCTCCGGTGAGACCCTTAGTCGCCTTTTACGACACCCACGGGAAGTAAGGGGTGGTGCTATTCTTCTACACAGACAAACGTACTAACTTTATAAAACAAAAGAATTGCTAGAAAAAATAATTACTAACCTAAGCTAATGAACTTATACTTAATAAAGAAAATCAAGAAAAGAAATGCCTAACCTATACCAAATACTTATAATATTTATATACAAACCCTAAATACAAATTAAGATAAGTATGTATACCGAAAATCAGGGAAAGAAATGCCCAACCAATAATAAATGCTTACAATATTTATTTACAAAACCCTAAATAAAAATTAAGATAAGTAAATACCCAAAAATCAAGGAAAGAACCGCCTAACCTATACCAAATACTTACAAAATTTTAAAGAAAATTAAGAAAAAGAACCTAACCTACAAATCCTAAAATATAAATAAATGAAATATGCAAACAGTCAGTATTCAAGTGAATCGCAATAATCGAATCTAACTATTCGCCTATACTCTCCAGGATACGTGCGTTCGCTACGAATAACTGAATCCTTATGGCAGCGGCGCGTTTTCTTTTGAAATGGTCATCTCGCAGTTCAACCTGAGGGGTTGTCGACTGCTTAACCTGGCTTTCCTGTGGATGCCTCAATAAATTAAGGCCTCCAGCCAGGGCATAATACACAACTTGACTACACAATATAAACTTAAAAACTAAGCGACTACGCGCTAAGGGCACCCCCTGTGGGTACGGACCTCGGCTTAGGGCGTCGCTGGGAGAGGGCAGCAAGGGACAGGCTGGATCGGAATTATGGCAGCGGCGCGGCTCTCAGCGCGCTTTATACAAGGTGTAACGGAAAGGGGGTATCAACCCTGAAGGAGGTGAATGTGCTCATGAAACTGAACAAATTTCCCCAAAGAACATAGGTCGAAATATGAAAAAAATTTTGGACCTCCCATAGTAATAGTAAATCATTGATGTGCTATTACTATGGGAGGTCCAAATTTTTTTTCATCTTCATTCACCTCCTTCAGGGTTGATACCCCCTTTCCGTTACACCTTGTATATATAGCCACGGACGCGCAGGCGCGAGGCGTTTACGTACTCTGATAGAATACCTTAACAAATGTTCGCCGTGATTCTTTAAATTGACATAACTTTTTTATTTATGAACCGATTGACATGAAATAAACACTAAATGTTAAGTGAAGCTTACTACAATATATTAGTGGAAACCGCATCTAAATCGAATAAGCCGTTTCTGATATTAGCGTGCACAAACACAGCAGACAAACAGACAAACAGATAAACAGACAAACAGACAAAAAAAAAATTAATTACAATTTCGGGTTCGGCATCGATGTAATAACAACCCCTGCTACTTTTTTTTAATATATTTCCATTGTACAGACAACACTTTTCTACAATTTTATTATATGTATAGATAACTCGTCAAAATGTAGGGAACAGCTAGTTTTCTTTCGCGATTTCAGATTTGGTCTCATAGTAAAAGTTGTTCATAATGATGAGTACAATGACCTCTTAAGAGGTTGTTAATGTTTTACCAATAACCCTGTACTTATATTAACTTGAAACCGAACGTGGGGTCGAACCTAGCGATTCTCACAAACTCAAACCTTTGAATTATCAAAGAGTCGGTCAGTAGAAATATGAAGCTAATTGCTCATTCCAAACCTATGGAGAAGAAGGGCCAAGAAAGTCCATGGACACTCTTTTTACCCGACTGCGTCAGAAGGAGGGTTATGTTTTTCGAGCGTATGTATGTATGTATATTTCTTTGGCACGCTCTGTAGCCTAAACGGCTTGATCGATTTCAGCTTGAGAGGTGCCGTTAGATTCGTCTTAATTGTAAGAGTGAGAGAAAAAATTAAAATGGCCGATTTTTGGCGCAAAATTATGTCAAAAAATTTTTTTTTTCTCAATACCTATCGAGTGGGGTATCAAAATAAAGGGTTTTGAGAAGTGATTACAAAAATATATATAACTTACATGGTTAAAAGTAATTCGAAGTGACAAATCGTAAAAAACACGTATCAAGAACTAAATCGTTAGCGGAATCTTTCACATTTGTTAACTAAAAAGCTGGAAATAAAAAAAGTAATTTAAAAAATAAAAAAACCCGACTGCGGTAAAAACTTAAGTTAAAAACTCAAAAGCTAAAAACAAGCCCAACAAGCCCAAATAAAAGTTGGAAGCAGGCGGGACCCATTCCATTTCAAATTATTCATATTTTCAAATTCAAATGGCCCGCCTGCTTCCAACTTTTATTTAATTTAAAATGGGCTTGTTTTTAGCTTTTCGGTTTTTTAACTTAAGTTTTTTTAATTATAATGTTACAAAAGTAGTAGTTACATATTAATCATCATCATCATCATTTCAGCCGAAAGACGTCCACTGCTGGACATAGGCCTCCTCCAAGCACCTCCACTTCGACCGATCCTGTGCTTCCCGCATCCAACGGGTTCCTGCGGCCTTCACAAGGTCATCGGTCCAGCTTGTGGGAGGCCTTCAAACGCTACGTCTTCCGGTACGCGGTCGCCACTCCAGAACCTCTCGGCCCCATCGGCCATCTGTTCTGCGAGCAATGTGCCCTGCCCACTGCCACTTACGTTTGGCAATTCTTCGGGCTATGTCGGTTACCTTGGTTCTCCTGCGGATCTCCTCATTCCTGATTCGATCACGCAGGGAAACTCCAAGCATAGCCCTCTCCATTGCCCTTTGGGTGACTTTTAGCCTTCTTATAAGGCCCATTTTGAGCGACCACGTTTCAGTTCCATAAGTCATCACTGGCAACACACACTGGTCAAAGACTTTCGTCTTGAGACACTGCGGTATGTGGGACAAGAAGATATTGCGTAGCTTCCCGAACGCTGCCCAGCCGAGTCGGATTCTTCGATTGACCTCTTTCTCGAAGTTAGACCTACCTAACTGGACAGTTTGTCCTAGGTAAACGTACTCGTCCACGACTTCGAGTGTAGCGTCTCCGATTTTTATGAGAGTGGGTGTTACATGGGCATTTGACACGACCTTCGTTTTGTCCATGTTCATTTTAAGACCCACTCTTTCGGAAGCTCTACTGAGGTCATCGAGCATTGTACTGAGGTCCTCCATAGTCTCAGCCATGACTACGATGTCGTCGGCAAACCGAAGGTGAGTTATGTACTCGCCATTGATGTTGATGCCAGCCCCTTTCCAGTCCAGAACCTTGAAGACATCCTCCAGTGCAGCGGTGAACAGTTTCGGAGAGATAACGTCTCCCTGTCTCACACCTCGCTGCAGAAGGATAGGTTTCGAGGCCTGATCCTGGAGTCTGACTGACATAGTGGCGTTTTCGTACAGACACTTCAGCACTTCGATGTACCGATAGTCGATCTGGCACCGTTGAAGAGACTGCAGCACAGCCCATGTCTCGATCGAATCAAAGGCTTTCTCGTAGTCCACAAACGCTAAGCAGAGAGGCAGGTTATACTCTTCGGTCTTCTGTATAACCTGTCGCAGCGTATGTATGTGGTCTACGGTGCTAAAGCCTTTACGGAATCCGGCTTGTTCGGGAGGCTGGAAGTCGTCAAACCTGCGCGCGAGACGGTTCGTGATGACTCTCGAAAACAGCTTGTAGACATGGCTCAGGAGTGAGATGGGCCTATAATTCTTAAGGAGGGCATTATCGCCCTTCTTAAAGAAAAGTATCACCACACCTCTGTTCCATGCCTGTGGTGTTTTGCCCTCGAGTATGACGGAACCAAACAGCTTCTGAAGGCCCTTCAGGACGGTTTTTCCGCCGGCCCTCAGGAACTCGGCCGTAATTCCGTCATCACCCGGTGCCTTGTTGTTTTTGAGCTGCTTCAGAGCCATCCTAATCTCGTACAGGCAGGTTACATATTAATACTGAATTTAAAATTATAAAGGAGAACGATGTAAAAAGGACGTAGGTAGACGTTAAAAGCGTCCACAGTACAGCAAATTATTAAAATAAGCCGTGGCAGCCGAGAGTCCTAACTGCTGTCTTAAATCACACAAAGTCTGCTTGTGCCTAAACTCCACTTTTCAGTTCTTGGTTGCAATGGCAGAACTGCTCGACGATCATACCTTGGTCTTTTTAGTTATTTCTGTATTCATTGTAAGAGCCAATACTATGAGGCTTTTCATCAACTGAAACAACTTCCTCATAGAAAAACATTTCATTGGCACCTAAGAATGACACCAAATTACTGATCGGCTCGTTAAGAACGTTTCACGGCTGTAACGGGCGAAGCCAGCCGTAGCTAATAGTAAGTGCACTGTCAATGTGTAGACACATTCGCACTAATATATTACTGCCATAGTCCCTGATATATTGTGATGGAGGCGCCACGGATTAAAATGATTGAAACTCCATTATTTGTAGTGGAAACTATGGTTTTACCTTCATCATTGGGTTTTACTGGATTTGGTGCACACTGTTTTTTTTTCGTATTTTAATAGCGACCGTCAGACGAATCCAGGGTTCGCTGAATCTGTGGATATCAATTGATATTTGTTGTCAAAACTAGAAATTTAGCAGATTCAAAGTTTACTCTAGTAAGACTTGACAAAGAACAACACTTTAACCTGACATACTGAAATAAAAAAAATATACCTAGTCAGTCACTAAAAATAATGTTATAAATATAATATTGTTAAGTGTTGATTAATATTCATAACAAAACTAAATTTTTTGTTACTTCTATTATAAAAACGTCAATTAGTCAGACACAAACTTTTGTTTTACAACTAAAACGCAGACCACTTACAGAATGAAAATCGCATCTTTTTTACACACGATAAATATCCGATATGTATCGGATAGGTATCAAATATAGGATATTTTGATATTTATATAAATATCGTATACTTACGAACCCTGGACGAATCCAAATTAGTTAACACTAGTCAGGCCATAAGGAAGAGTGGTGGTGGCAACGGTGAAGGAGAACATCGTAAGGAAACCGGCATGGCCTAGAACCAAAAATTCGGGGACATGTGACATTCACCAACTCGCACTGGGCCCGCGTGGTACACTTGCTTGGCCGGTGTCCTAGCAGTGGCAACCTTTCTAGGTTGACTATTCAGGCCACCTAAGGCAGACAGGTACATCTCAAAAGTGGTTCATGCGTGTCGAAGTCCTTCAAGATTCGTTTTGCCCATCTGCTTTGATATAAGCTTTGCCGATCAATAGAATTTAAAATCATAACGATATGAAATTCACACAAAATGTAATAACTCCGACAATCTGCTCGCAAACTAAGCTAATGCGCGTGTGCTCACCGATAACTTGAAGTAAGCTGTCTTGTATGTTATCACTCCTGCATATGAGAGCAAGCTCTCAGCTCCACGTCAGACAGGTACACCTAACGCCACTTAACTGCATCACTATTTATATCCCCTCATCACAAATCATTCCTAATATTCCATTTCCATTCCAGTCTACATATTTGGCTAAAAATTCATAATTTATTCCATTAAACTACAATATTCAGAGCTGAAATCTCACTAAAACAGAGTGTGGATAATTCTGGAAACGTCAAGCCTAGAGTGGGTCAACAGTGGCGGTTTTATATTTAAGAACAAATGACACGGTGCCTCCATTAATGTTGCAATGTTCGGGCAGGTAGACTTGCTAACGGGGTCGGCGCGGTTATACTTAGAGCGATCGAAGCATGCTATTATTGGGATGGATTGTTTCGGATCAACGCTTCTGCATTTCAGCTGCCTTCCCGCACCGGCCAGCTTGACCACTCATTAAAACATCTACAAATTAACACTCATTCCCAATCCCACCATAAATCATCGACTGTTTATTGATAAAAAACAGTTGGGATTATCTTAATGGTGGCTGGATTAATTGAAGCTGCAGACCACTTGATTTATTTACAGCTAGAAATCGCGGACCGCTTATCTTATTACTGTAATTTGTTTTACAACGTTCTAGTTACGCAGAATTATTATTTGGTTGCGGCTACTAAATCAGATGACAGCCCTCGCATTGCCATTTATAAGTTTGGAATTTAGTGTTTGGTATTTATTAATATGATGGTTGTTATGTAAATGATAATGGCAATTAGCTGTCCGGATCACTTGGTATTTGTGAAGATTTATAGGTGCTTACGTTAAACGCTCGAAAGAATTGTTCTTAGAACTGTGGCGAGCTACATAAAATAAAACAAATGCAATGTTTCTAATTACCTACCGCAAATGGTAGCCATGTTCTAATGGAACACTGCACTAACACATTTTCTTCTTGTTTCAGGTAGAATTATGCAATAAATTGCACGAGAAGTTATTTGACTGTACAATCCGATGTAGATGTGGAAGAAACGTAAGTTAACATAACGAGATTAAATCTTAGCTTAAGATTTTATGAATTATTAATTTCATATCTCAGACGGAGCTGAATAATGTCGCGATTGTAGAAATTATAAAACTAATTTCTCAAAATGGTCCAATTTAAGAAACGTCCAGTTTCAGAACTTAGTTTTAAGATCTTTTGAGATTAACTATTTGTTGGGTATTTTCACATATTTCTTTAAGTTTTCAGGTAACATTTAACTTTACCGTAATATGAATAATTGAATACCACCCAGCAAATAGTTAATTTATAGCCAGTCAGTAAAATGATGAAACAAGTTTTTAGTCGTCATGGTGGTCAAGCAGTTCGATAAATCTCCAAGTGAGCCAGACAATCAGTGTCAGTCATTGACCAGCTGATATTGAACAAATTAATGAGAATCGATTGAAGTGCAACGATGCTACCAATCGATTCGCTACAAAAACTAAACGTTTTGTGGCTGAGAGAAACCTTTATCTGCGGTATTATATTTATCTATCATCTGTTTATGAATTGGATGACTTTATTTACATTGATCTAGCGAGTGCGTTAGTTCATGTATACGCAAAAATAACATTCGATTTAGATTTTGCTAGGAATAATAATAAATAATAATAATAATAAGTATTTATTTCACAAAAACATAGCACTTTGCACTGTATACATTGTTTGAGATAATATTTACATTATGATGCAATAGTAGACTCTATCTTTTAAACTAGGACTAGCCTGTATCTTAAAAGATAGGGTTCAGCCAAGTGGATTCTGTTAATATTCAAAACCAGAACAAGTGAAGACAGTGTCAATGATTTCTACTAACAGCTATACAGAGATAAAAATAAAAAGAGAGATAAAAATAAAAACAATAATAATAACAAAAACTAATCCTGTGTAACACGAGGAGAGTGAATGACAGCAGACATGCATGTGTATATATGTGTGTGTAGTGTGTGGGTATGTGTGGTATGTGTGGGTGTGTGGTATGTGTGGGTGTGTGTGTGTGGGATGTGTGTGGGTGTATGTGTATGTGTGTGGGGGGGGGGGGGGGGAGTGATTCCGTGAATGTAATAAATGTATAATAATTCGATATAAAGTGTGAGATGTGATCTATGAGAATGTATGTATATTAGGAGATGTAAGTTAGCAGATTCTCTGTTGCCACATAGTCCTGTTTCAATAGCCATTTACTTATTTCCTTCTTCAACATGTATCTATTTAAATCCAGTATGTTTAGCTTTCTGTGCAGATTTTTGTATAAGTGCTTACCTAAAACGTAAAATTGGTGTTGGGCAAAAGAGGTTTTATGTTTAACGCCTGAAGGGACATTTGTGCGCTTTTTAGGGTTTGATTTAGGCATGGATCTATGAGTCCTGAGGGCTGATTGCAGAATGAACAGTTGTCGAACAGTTAAGACCTCACAGTCCTCGTAGAGTTGCTTAGTTGGATATCGGTATGGTTTTTTACACATGACCTTTAGTACAGCTCTTTGAGCTCTCTCAGCTCTCAGCAAGTTGGTTTTTGATGCACCACCCCACGCGGTAATGCAATATCCAATTATGGACTGACAGAGTGCAAAATATACCATTCTCAGTGTGCCCATATCAGCAGGATCTCTTAGCGATTTGAAAACGTAGATGAGCCGCAAAATTCTGGAAGTTATCATATCTAGCTGTTTGTCCCATCTAAGGCATTCATCAATTTGCAAGCCTAGATATTTGACACTATCGCATCTGTCCAGTGTAGGGCAAGTACAAGTATTAGACGAGCTCTGGCATGAGTGAGCAATTACTGTGAAGTCTTTAGGGGGCATAGTATTACGTCGGATTGCGAAAGGAATGTAACAGGTTTTATCTAAGTTGAGGGTTAGTAGGCTATCATGAAACCAGTTCATGATTTGACTTAGAGCGTTTTCTGCCATTATTTTAACCATATCCCAAGTTGCTCCATAAATGACGATTGCAGTGTCATCCGCATACGCGTAGATCTTGCAATTAGGGAGAATCATTCTGCAGAGGTCATTCATGTAAATTAGGAACATAGTGGGCCCTAATATGCTTCCCTGGGGCACGCCGTAGGTCACAGATTCCTCATCACTGAGATGTTCACCTATTTTAACCAACTGAGAGCGATTCTTAAGATAGTCTTTAAATATTTCTAGTGCCATGCCTCGTACACCCAGACGCTCCATCCTTGTTAGGAGTTTGGGAACAGAAACTGTGTCGAAGGCCTTCGAGAGATCTAGAAATATGCCCAAGCATTTAGACCCACCATCAAGTTCCTTTGCCACAAATTGTGTAAGGTCCAAAACAGCATCCTCTGTCGATACCCCAGCTTTGAAACCATACTGGTTTTCCGCAATGATGCGATGTTTGTTCAGGAAGCCTTTGAGTTGCTTATTAAGGATCTTCTCAATTATTTTTGAAATTGATGGCAGGATTGAGATTGGCCGGTAGTTATTTACACAGTCTCTGTTCCCGGACTTGTATATTGGGAGAATGATGGCCTTTTTTAGCGCGTCGGGAAAGGTTCCTGTCTGAATGCAGCGATTACAGATATAAGTTAAAGGAGGCACCAGTTCCTGGCGACATTTTCTTAACAGAGATGATGATATTCCGTCCCAACCCACTGCACAGTCATTACGTAATTGTGAAATGATTGAATCAACTTCAGTTTCATTGACTTCTAGTAAGACAAGAGAGTCAATTGGGGTTAAACTTTCGCCTGGATCGTAGTTCGAAGGTGTAGTGGGTTGCCTATTTGTTTTAATTATATCATCCGCAAAATTTTTGCCAATGTTACTAAAAAAGGAACATACCTGATTCACCGAGGATTGGGGATTATCGCTTATTCTTAACAACTTGTCAGGACTGGTGTGTACCTTTCGTGTATTTGTTATTTCTTGAATGGTTTTCCATAGTTCTTTTGGATTGCCTTGGGCTTTTTGAAGTTCACATTTGTCATAGGTCAATCTGAGGTTTCGAAGCAAGTTATTGCAGAAATTTCTATAACGTGTGTAAGTTATCTTTAGGGTTGCATTGTTAGGCGATTTATTTAATCTCATATGCATTTGATCCCTATTCTGAATACATTTCAACAAGCCAGGGGTAATCCACGGTTTCAAAATTCTTTGTCTCCTTGGAATTATAATTTTAGATGTGTTATTTATTATTACGGTATTTATTTGCGATATAAAAGTGTTCAGCAATTCATTCGTGTCTTGAATGTTATAAATATCCGTGAAGTTGATATTTTCTAGTTCTGACTTAATCGCGTCTAAGTTGGGACGAGATTTATAGAATTTCGAATTTTGGGTTCTCTTGTCATTTGTTAGCATCAATATAATAGGTTTATGGTCTGTAATGAAAGATTCGAGTACTAATGTGGTAGATGATAATTTTGACTTTAATAAAACGTGATCTAAACAATTTTCTAGTCTGGTGGGCAATAAATGAGTAGGTATTAGGCCATGAGAAGCGTTTAAAATCAGATATTCCAAGCTATGTGGGTTTCTATTTCCAGGTTTAATATCAATATTTAGATCACCAATTAGTGCAATGTTTGGATATGAAGAGAGACCCTCTAATATATTGTTTAAGCTTGAAAGGAAATTTTCTATTTGTGCTGCAGTATTATAGGATGGAGAACGGTAAACAGCAACAATTGCAAACTTGGAATCTATTTGACACACCAAAGAGTTTGAGTTAGTCAAACAGGGTTCCCAAATTGTGGCGTTAAGGCTTAATTTAGAATATATAATTACACCTTCATTTTGGTTCGAAGTTAGTTTTGTCGAATGTGACAAGTAACCATTTAGTACTGGAGGGTTGTTTATTTTACTAAGCCAACACTCGGTTAAGACAATAACATCAATATTGATTTTCGTTAAGCATATTAGTGCCTGTAACTGACCAAAATTTTTCTTAACACTGCGGATATTCATATGTAGTATTTTAATATTACTCTCAGTAGTAACAAAATAACTTGCACAATCCTTTGGATTACATGCAAAGGAATTGCCTAGCCCAAGGTTGTCCAAATCATCGTTAATGTTTTTTATTGAATCCATTTGTGATTTAAAAGGTAACTAAAAAATGGCGCAGGATAATTACGTGTTACGTAGAGTAGAATATGACCGATACATCTCATAATAATATATGTCAGTAAGTGTTGTTGGGTATATGTCATAGTTTTGGTGTGTAGTATCGTGAAAGAGTTTTGGTTTGTGTATTTTGTGTTTAGAGTGTAATTTGTATGTTGCGAATTTTTTACATAAGTAAGCAAGATAAGAACAATTAAGCAAGAAAACATTTTAGTACATTGAACCAGTCAGATTGAACTTTGGTTATCAAGATCAAGAAGACACTTTTCTGAATGAATCAAAATTTGCTTGTCACCTTCTATTTTACGTAGGAAGATGTTACTATTTGAGATCCAGCAGAATTTATATTTATTATTCTTGGCGAATTCTCGAGCCTGAAAGAATAATTTTTTGGTAGTGGCAGGCAATTGTTCCGCGATGTAAATCGGCTTTGCATCACCGGGTAAACCAATGGTGGCAGTATTTAATTTCTCATCCTTTCCTTTTCCCTTGTTAAAGTCCCTTACTGCCGTTATTAAAGCCTGTTTAGTTTGTACTGATGAGAACTCTGCAATTATTGGCCGCGAGGTAGTCGAACTGGATGCCTTTCCTGGTAGTCGGTATACATCCCGTATGCTCAGATCCTGACCCGAGACTCCCACAGTATTGCAGATTCTGGAAACTGCTTTAATAAGGCTTGAACTAGTTTCAGTCTGTTCCTGCGGAATGTTACGAATCTCAATCCCGGACGATCGTGACTTGTACTGTAAGTCAAGTATTTTTTTTTCCAAATTTTCTATATACTGTCTTTGCTGTAGACGTTCCTTTCTTAAGTCCTCCACTTCCTTTTTCATGTCTTCAAACTGTCTGTTTATAAACGACATAGATTCTACCATCTTTTCATTTGATTTGCGAATTTCAACGTTAGACGCCTTGATTTCAGAGTTTTGGGACTTAATTTCCCCTATATCAGCCAAAAGTTTGTTCATTAATGTGGCCTGTTCTGTTAGATATTTGGAGACGTTTGAGTCCTGTTCATACTGCAAGTCAAGTGAAGCCAAGGCAGGCCCGCTTCCCGGCGAATCTTCTTTGCGAAAACGTTTATTCCTATTTGTGTTGACGTAGTCGCTCATCGTTACTGCATTGTTAATATCGGGTTCGGATTGAGACTGGTTTATACTTGATGAATGAGGAGTAGCTGGCTTAGGAGGTGTGCGACGTACGGCTGCCATTTCTGATGATACACGTAGTAGAAGGTAATAATGGGTACTTATCTGGCACTGTTATTCTATAATATATTGTTTAGTACCAACGTAGTTCAACGTTTAAACAATCCGTTTTATTCAACAATCGTAGATATATCCATCGAACGTAAGCGTAGCCGATACAGTGTTCGTAGGCGATTCGTAGGCTCGTAGCGCATGCAGACGTAGCACTGACGACAGACGCGCATACCCCACCGCTATTTCAAGGTCCGCTGCTACGAGCACGGTGGCGAGACGGCTAAGCAAGCGAGGTTCCGAATCAGGGCGTCTCTGGTTCGATACCCGCGAATCACAATCACTTTTCGAATGTTAGTTAAAGTAGCACTTGCACAAAATGTTTGCGTCTTCTTCTAGGACCGCCCAGTGGGAGTCACCGACACATAAAAATCCTTAAAGAGTGACAAGGATTTGATTATTACTAATTGCAACCAATCACTGAATTTATAATGAGGAATCACTTGAGACATCTAACACACGTCCACTCTAGACAACATCTACCGGCCGAATCCAATAGGAACGAGTGGAATGCATCATTTTCTACGTCATCATCATACATTCGAATGTCGTTAATCGATAAGCTCTATCTCGATCCAAGCACAGGGTGAGATCTATAAAATATTTGTATTGTGCGTAGAGTCCGAAAAATGTAGGGGTTTTGATTCACGCCTACACTTGAACCTGAACCAAAATTGAACCTGTACAGTTGTCTGTACATGCTGCCGAGGGCGAGGGCGCAAGAAAGAGAAATACATTAAATTAATAACAAATTAAAACAAACGCTAACTTAAAAATCTCAACTTAAATACTAATTACAAAAATTCTATTCCTCTAACTTTCACTTAAGGGAATATCAAGCTTGATTGAGTGCAAGTTAGGGGTTGATGTGCTGATTAATCAAAACCTTTTTATCCTCGAAATCACGGCTAAAATTAAACGCGCCAAGAATATAAAAGTTAATCTTAATGAGCAATAAAATGGGATGATATCAGATTTTTTACATTTCTCCAAAATTTAATGTTAACAATTTAAAGAGGGAAAAAATTCCTCATTGTTAGCATTAAACGTTAGAGGGTGGGTGGTGTAATAATAGGACATAATATATTCAGGGCGAGTCAAATAAAATTAGCACGGTGAAAAATGTAAACGGTCCTTTTACTGCTAGAGGACGTGTAAGTATTAGCTTGCACCGAGTGCGCCTTTGTAGGGGAATGCCGCCGCTCCGTACTGCCGCGAACATCCCTACAGATGATACAGAATCACTCTCATTTCTCACTAGTAGTAATAAATATAAGTAGCATTTTTTTTCCCTCACGAAGCGACGCGCGCTTTATTTGGGGTTACCAAGTGTAAAAACACGCTGTGAATGTATGTGTGAACGCAGGAGCTCTCGGTACCGTCCGAGACAATGGCGAAGTCGGAAGTGTGTGTGCGTGCGCGTGTGTATTACGTGCTGACGCTACTCATCGTGACGCACATGTGCTTGAAGTTTGTACACTTGGTTACCACAAGTAAAGCGCGCAACGCTTCGTGAGATAAAAATACTGTAAGTAATAATAATAATTAAAAAGATCACATAACTCATAATTACTTTATCTTCATCATCTTTTATTCTCTTACTCCTTAGTTTTATCACCTAACGAAACTCTAAAGAGTTGTATCTGTTACAAAAGGATACACTTCTAACGTTCTTTATTTGCGTAAAACTTCTACCATTTGTTTATCAGACTCTCCAACAGGAGAAAGTTTTCTTTTCAGAGAACAAAGCTCAGTATAATAAATCGTTTTAAAGAATTTATAAAGATACTTATTTGGTTGGCAAAGTGTAAAAGTTCTTCAATAATGCGTTCGCTATTACACTATATTAGCATAATTATTTAGAAGAATATGTAAAAAATTGTTTTAGCTCTGAAATATGAAAGAAATTAAAAAAAAAAAACAAGTGATAAATTAAAAGTCTAGAAAATCACATTGATAAATTGAATGGGAGTGTAAAAATAGTATTTGTTAGAATTCAACTGATTTCTTTGATGTTGGTCACATGAGTTGTAATGATTTGAGTGAAAGCGACTAAATTGGATCGTTCTGTTAGTGCTCATATCTCCGTTACCCGCAATAACGTAATCACAGACGCACTTCACTGACATCTACTGGTATCGTACGCTTTTGATCTTGGGATCATGAATGCTACAAAAGCAATCGACTTAGAATCAAACCAGCCTTCATTGCTAAACACATGTAGGTATACTCATAAATGTTTTAAATTACTTTCCCAACGTAGCCCACGTAATTAAAATTTTCTTAAATTTTTTGCAATTTTCAAGTCAGTGTGATTGTATGTTGAACAAAATATGATTCCCGACCAAGTATGTATTAATATAATTATAATAGTTTAAAATCATGAATAAAACCCTTTAAATTCATATAACTCAATTGTATTATGACACTGACTTGCAAATTGGAAAAAAAATTAAGAAAAAATTAATTACGTGGGCTCCCCAACTTTTAGGAAAATGTATCAGCCATCGCGGCATGTGTTTGAACCTGGAAAGACGCAGCTGCGTCTTCTTGTTAATTATTATCCTGAACTCACCTTTCAGACTACGGAATTTCCTCGAAAAGCGTAACTAATTCCTTTCCCAGAAACTTGTCAATTAGAGAACCTATCATCACCTAAATGTCTAAAATATGTGCTTCCACCACAATTTGTACAAATTTTCCTAGAACACCAGTAAGGTAAAGGCACCTATTACAGCTTATTACAATTAGAAATTTACTGCGATGCTTGCCGTAATTAATTTAAATGCATTTCTATGGCTTAGATAATGATACTTGCGATGACAAATTTGTGTAATTTTCAAAGATAATTTGTAATAGATTATACAGAAACGCTATGTGGGTTTAATTACCTATGCTTACGTACTATTCGTTTCATAGCAATTGCATAGCCGAGTTACTTTTGATTGCATTATTTATAAGATTATCTCATATCCTTGCCTTAAACATAAGCCACGCTATAGCTTATCTCTTGTTATGTTGATTAATTAAATTTTGATTGAATTTATATTATATTCCAAAACGTTATCCTTATCTTATTGTACAAAACACACAAATAAATGTAACAAAACGTAGTCAAAGTCAGTAGTATCTTTCAAAAAAAGAAACAAAAAACTGCAGTGAAAACGTCAAACTCTTCCCGAAAAATCAGCTTGACTTTTAAAAACACTAGGTATTGGCAAAACAAAGCATCTGTAGAAACATCTGGAACGTCTTCGTGAAATGCTCTGCTACTTCTCTTTTTTCCTTTAGCTGCCCCACTTTGGGCGTACCAATAGGAAGTGAGTGTGTTTACTTCACGGTTACATAAGTTTTTCATAGCTTTTGTGTCTGATGCTGGCACTTTTCAATACGTGCTCCGAATTAAACTTGCATTTTGGAGCCGAAATTAAAATGTTCATTTTAAAATGCAGTTCTTTTTTGTATGCATTTTGTTATAAAGGACATTTTGGCCCGATTTCATCCATTATGTTGCTTGTGAATGATTTCGAATAACAAAGTAATATGCCAACGAACTAATGATTAATTGAATCGTGTATCTGAAATGTTCATAGCGCTGAAAGCTACTTACTAACTGCGCATCAATCAGATATAAGAAGAAAATATTTTCCAAAGGAAATAAAAAATAAACTTAACTATTTATAAACAAAACTGCAACTCCATCAAAATCCGCACCACTTATTCTCAACATACCACAATCTTGTTCTATTGCAAATGGCGCTCGCATTTTCCGACATTACCCGAACAAACGATCGTATTAGCCTGAAAAAGGCTCTTAGCGTGTGGGTTAGTGGCGTCGAACATATGAATGGAGTTAATTGGACAATCAGTTCATTGAGGCGTGCTGAGTCGGGCAGTTTGCCCGGCGCGGGCGACGCGTGTGCCAGTTGGCGGCATCTCCCTGCTCGCTAATCAGTTCAGAGGGGTATTCTTGTGGTAATAGTTAGCCTGTCGAATGCAGAATTGTATTTGCATTACCTCAGCATGGAATTTGATTGGTGCATTTTGGATTTGGGTAGGTTAAAGTAATTGCAGTTGGCTGAAGTTCTGTATCTAGTTGGATATCAGGGCAAACCCATATAGCTATCTCAAGCAGGCGAAAAGCGGATGTATGTTTACTTATCGATGAACTAGTAAGTGCAGAATTCATTCTTAAAATTTCAGGGTTTTTCTGAACTTTAAAACAGGCTTTTTCACGTGAGTAGAACTGCAGGCATAAGTACCTAGTGAAGGTAATTATATCAATAATTGAATTTGCATTGTTCGAAATATAATATTAGTCTACGTGAGAATGTAATTGTTGATTTATTTTATTGCACTGCTTCGTCTAGTGACGTGCCTCTATCAATATTTGAGGATATACAGTCGAAGGAATTCACTTATTCAACATCGGTTTCGTCATGGCCGACGTAATACCTATAATAAATTCTATTTTCATTCTCTATTGTGGAAACAAGCTTTTGCTACTTGAGGTAAGGTCTTGTAGCGCGTAGGTATATTAAATATCTTTAGTCTTAAGGCAATGTAAGCTCGTAAGATAATTCTAAGTCCTCTTAACTTCTGTTGACAACGTTAGTCGTTCAGTAAACCTTCAACCGAGCACACGCTCTTTCATTTGTCAAACCTTCTGATCACTCACACATCAAATACCTTACCGGCAAGGTCTGTTTTGAATGTAACCGTAATCTAATGTCATTAGAAAGACAATAGCATTTTAGAGTGTTTTCAGAATAGCCATTCTTCGCCAATTTTTCCACAAACTCAACGGGGTGCCGCTAAGTGCTGATTAAAAGTTTCATATGTTGGCAATGGGAACGAGGCAAGATCCTCTAAAATGAAGAATCTCATCTGTAATTCCGGTGTTTTAATAGATTTTCATTGCAGATACGTGTCCACTGCTGTTCTTGCTTTTGTTAATTAAAATGTTTTATATTTTTATTTGGAATCACGAATGTTGAGGAAGCCAAATGAGTGTCTTGGATCGTTAGTTTCTTGCTCGTTCTTCTCCATAGAGATCTACGTTTTGGAATGGGCAACTAGCTTCAACTTTTTGACTAACTGACAGACTGTTTAATTTTGACAATTCAAAAGTGCCTGTACAAGGTTTAATTGAAATAAGTGCTTTGAGTTTGAGTTACTTTAAGTATAGTTGTTTCTGTTCATATTGGCAGAAAGCGTATAAGCTTGTTGTTGTATGTTTTTGGGATGCATGAAAAAGCCTCATCGTGTAGCGCAATTTGTTCCGCCAGTTACTCAACTGTACCGAGCGCTCGGCGCATCCTGGACAGTCACACCCAACACCTTATTTGACTGGCAAATTCTTCCCTTGCGTGGTAGGGCTAACGCCCGCCTGGATTGTGACCGAAGTCAAGCAGCCTGCTGAGTTTTGTCGATGCGTGGGAGTTTCAGTGCCTTTTTTTTTGTCGGATGTTAAATCATCAAATGACCCCTCCCGGTGTCTGACTCTTACTGACTAAAACCTACCCATATTCCTTCCTTAGCCCTTTATGTTCCGGGCCAGCGGTAACCCTTTCGGACAATCCCGCTGACCGAGTTCCAGTGCCTTAGGCATCTTCTGGGCACGCTCGTTTCATCATAGACCTCATCCATCGCTTTCCATCAGGCGTGATCGAGGTCAAGAGCGCCCATTCAGCAATAAAAATGTAAGGAATTGAAGGCATAAGTCAGTTTTTTTTACTGATTAAAAAATCCTTTTAAAACACTTTGGTTTGTCTTCCCTTCTTTGTCGTCATGTCGATGGCATCGTCATCTTTATTGGTAGCTTCATTTCTGAGAAAGGGCCTCCTTTTTGTGCTATGCGTCTCTGGTCTATATTTCATCCAGCAGTTCGTCATCAATTCCTCCTGGTTGGTCCAACCTCAGCAAGTGTTCCTTTCTTTGTAAGTAGATAAAACTGATATTGTTATACCGTAAATCGAATAAAAATATCACAAAATAATGTCAAATAGTCAACTTACCGCCTTACTTAAACGTACGAAAAAAATAACATTTTTACCGCGTGGGCTGATCAGCTGATACATACGATGTTATTCTTTTCAGTTCTGATACTAAATCCAAATCACGATAGCGTACTTAATCGTAATCTTTGAAAGCTGGATAAGCCGATAAGACGGTTAGGAAGTTACAAATTACGTTATGTTGTTATGATTAACCGTATCTTATAAATCACCATGTTCTACCATGTTCTAAAATTACGCAGTTTCAAGTACGGTTGTATGACGAATAGGTATGAGAAAGATTCCGGAAGATTTCGTGGTTAATCAATCAAGTCAGTCTATTTTACCCTAGTCAAACTCAACTCAAACTCCGTCTTATTACAAAACAAGATCTAATTTTAGACCTAGCCTAAACCTTCGAGCCAGTTACTCTATTTTGAACTTTATTCCGTCAAACGTAAATTTCTTAATACAAAATTGACAACTTAGACTAGGGTTTAACGTCAGTTTTTGTAATAAGAACTTTAGCTTCGTCGGATTATAGTTCGAAATTTAAAAATTGCTGGATGGTTTAAACCTGGGTCTAAAGATAAATCTTGTTTTGTAATAAGGCCGAAAGCATTTATTTCATTTAAACCTTGTACAGGCACTTTTGAATTGTCAAAATTAAATAGTCTGTCAGTTAGTCAGAAAGTTGAAGCTAGTTGCCCATTCCAAAACGTAGATCTCTATGGAGAAGAACGGGCAAGAAACTCCATGGACACTCTTTTAAATCAAGATATTACAAAAGCCTGGGTACATTATTCTTGTTGCTTCTATATGTGAGAATAATGTAAAAAAAAAAACTGGCCAAGTGCGAGTCGGACTCGCACACGAAGGGTTCCGTACCACAAGGCAAAAACGCCGAAAAAAACATGTTTGTTGTATGGGAGCCCCCCTTTCATATTTATTTTATTTTAAATTTATTATTTATTATTAAAGTTAAAATACAACTGAGTATTTTGTGAATATTTCAAGTGCCTACCTGTTGCCATTTTTGATATCGAGCAAAAAAGGGCAAAAAATCGCGTTTGTTGTATGGGAGCCCCCCTTAAATATTTATATTATTTTGTTTTTAGTTTTGTTGTTATAGCGGCAACAAAAATACATAGTTTGTGAAAATTTCCACAGTCTAGCTATCGCGGTTCTTGAGATACAGCCTGGTGACAGACAGACGGACAGACAGCGAAGTCTTAGTAATAGGGTTCCGTTTTTACCCTTTGGGTACGGATCCCTAAAAAGACACAAATGAGGAAAAAAAATCAAAATATCAGATTAAAAATAAGCCTCGGCGGTTAAGAGTTGACCAGTCTGAACCGACGGCGCCCGTTCACGAACATGACGCGTGGATCAGCACCATCCAGCTCAACCATTTTGTAGAGAACCGAATGATCCAACACACGCGCCACCATCGGCGAGACATTTATGTGAGCATGACACGTTCTCAACTGTCATGCTCTTTCAAGTCAACTTCAAAAAATCATAATAAACGGAAACATGGTTCTTAAATTTACAAAAAATTAAAAAATGCTCCTAAATTATACAAAACTAGTTTGCGATTTATGTAAGAGGTTAATAGAATTTTACTAACAAACAGGAAGAGATATTTAATATTGAAGTATTCAACAATTAAAATTTGATTGCATAAAATATAATAGTTATGTTCGTAATGTCAGAAACACTAAGAAAGAAAAAGGGAAGCACCTCTTCCATATATTGAAATTTTAACCAGTGAGCCCAAGTGCCTGTGGAGCAGGACCAGCATTAAGCCAAGCATTTTTATCTACGATATAATCATCCAACTTGTAATATGCTTGTCTACAAAGTGTGCGTTTAATGCATGTTTTAAATTTCTTCTCATTTAATTGAAGAATATCGAGTGGTATTTTATTGTAACATTTTACACAGTAACCCATAAAAGAAGTTTTTACTTTAGACAATCTGAAACGTGGTTGATCTAATTTGTCCCTATTTCTAATGTTAAAATGATGCTTGTCACTTATCTAACTAAAAATATGTAGATTTTAACGTACATACCCATAACGTACGTACACATTAACGCAGGTACATAATATTTTCATATATATATTGACAAGGAACCGTCATGATGTTAATTTTTTTAAACAGTTCCCGTAGAGATTCGCGTTTGTTGAGCTTGTAAATGGCTCTGACAGGCCTCTTTTGCAGAATGAAGATAGAATCAATATCTGCAGCCCGTCCACAACAAAATACCGTAAGACATGATGCTATGAAAGTAACTAAAATAGACCAGTCTCGCGGTAAGCACGCCTGTTAATTGGCGAATTTTCCAAACAGCGAAGCGGCTGAACTTAGCCGCCCTGTGCCAAGCGTGATCCCCAAAAACACAGTATTTTCGACGAATTCAAGTATCTCTTTATTCAATACAATATGACATTACATTCACTAGTAACATTCAGTAAAGCAAATCTAATGCATTTAGTTTTTTTTTTCTCATTTAATACCAAATTATTTACAGTAAACCAATATTATGAACCATCAGCAAAGCGTTATTTACGTCGTCAAGCTCCTGTGCACGTCTGCTTACTTTAAAAATCAGTGATGTGTCATCAGCAAATAACACCATTTGTGGTCGATTTTTCAGTAAATGAGGTTTATTTATTCTGTGAAAAATATTTACATAATCTATGCTAATATTTAAAATAATAATATGTACATTTATATGAAAAAATAAGTAAAATAATCATAGCTAAGGGCATCAAAAAATTCGTCCGCATCGCTGTCAACAGGAACAGTGCCCAAAAGGCTGGCAGCTTTGCCACGTTGAATGGCAATGCTAATTCTTTGGCCAAGATATAGGCCAGCCCTCTGGTCACGTGAAAAGTCGACTAACCGCTTGGCGATATCTCGAAAAACCGAGTGGGCACTCGGACCCCATGGCCCTAATGTTTCAACCCCAAACGGCTCGAACATATTACTTCCAATCAGCTTGGAATATTTTCGCCGTTTGAGGTTTTCTGCACTTGCAGCAGCCGCCCCAGCACATCCCACCGTGCTAGGAAAATGGGATGGCGCAATGGTGTCGACACAAGTTGCATTCCACACCAAAGGTCTGCCTAACTTCCGGGGCATTATGATCATCGCGTCTGGTCTCTTCCCATCGTCGCGCGCCAGGCCGTTGGGTTCTAAAACAGCTGGCACCCGGGTGAGAAGAGCACGACGGATGATGTCATTAATGCTGGCGTGCCGTGCTTTCCGGCCTGCGCTCCTACTGCAAGATAGGCCATGATGTCGAAAAACAGTCGACAGCTTCACCGCACTGACAGCGATGTGGAGCCCCGCAAGGAGCGCCCAAACGCAGACAGGTAGCGAACCGGAAGGTGGTGCCACCCAGTATAGTGCCTATGTTGGGTGACGGGAGTGCTTGAAGCCAGAGCCCCGACTTCCACTCACCCACAGCCAGCAGGCGGGCACGCTCAGCAGAATTGGTGGACGTATTAATAAGATTATTCCGTACCAACCTGCAGAGCGGCTTCGATGAGCAACATCGATGTTATCACTAATGAGACCGCGGGAAGTGTCCAGTGTGTAATCGGTATCATGTTTTTTGTTCCTGTCCGTTTCATTGTTTATAATTTTCCAAACTGTCTTTATTTTATTGTCTGCTGATTTAACCTTGTTACTAATTAAAGAAGCTATAGCTGCTTTGCAGATATAAAAAAAAAAGAATACTTTTTAAAAGTATCCATGTTAATACGGCTTTAAGCCATACAGTTCAAATAATATTTCCCTACTTTTCCTGATTCCTTTAGTTGCCCATTCAATGAATAAAAACTTAGGGCAAATAGTTTTAGATTTCTTCTTAAAGGAATTATTAAACTCTGCACTAATGAAAATAATTCTTCATACAAAATATTACTTTATACTAATAATTAGTCATACTTAGGCCCAGAGCATTTAACTTGCTAATTTAAGTGTTATTAAACTTATTCAAATTTCCCGATGTTATTGGTCTAGTTTGAATCTGCACTTTTTGTATCGGTGTTTTGGACTCAAAAGACACGGTTTGACCACTGTGATCCGAAGGGAGATAATTTACAATGGCTTTATCTAAATATTCACAGCAACAAAAAACATTATCAATACATGTAGCAGTAGCCGTAATTATTCGCGTTGGTTCCAAATACAAATTTGACAGATGTAATGATTTAAAGAGGCTTAACAATCTACTGCTATTTGAATTATTTTCCAAAATATTAACATTAAAGTCACCACAAAAAATTACCAGTTGCAAGTTTTCGCAAGACATTTTCCATTACTGACTCAAATATAGAGTAGTTTTGATAGTTTGGAGGTCTGTAAACGCACACCATATAATGCTTGTCTAGCTCAACACAGGACAGTTCGATGCTATGTTCTCCCGATAGTTCCACCATGTCTTTACAAGTCTTATATTTTACACAATTTTTAATTAAGATTAATGTCAAAATCCATGCTGCGTGGTGGTTCCACGCAGCATGGATTTTCAGTTAAAGCAACTGCCTACACTTACAGTTCTTATAATTCTATTCACATTGAGGCCCGGTAAAGACCCCGCTTGAGATCAGCTTGCTTCCTTCGGTGGGGTTTTTCATGGGATCTCTCTTTACCTTTTAAGTTTACAAAAAGCACTCAACCTCATATATTATTCTCTCTAACAAATTACGGTTTCTTCAAGTCTATACATGAAGAAACCGCAATCTAGGAATTCTAGACTATAGATTAACGTTTCTAAATCGAGAGTCCCCATGCCTTTAGAAACAAGCTTAAACATTCCATCCAAAAGAAAAACAAAACTAGAAACAAATCAACGTTGTTAGCATAACAAAGTAAACTCCTAAGCACTTGTTAGGTGTTACCCGACCGTTTACAGTACCCTCCTGTGCCGTGTGACAGTTTGTGACGAAGGGGCTCCGTGATTTGGCTGAGTTATTCTGTATGTGCATTCGTTGAGGCGCACTCAAGTCGAAAAATCAGCACGCGTGAAGATGCGCCTGAGCCTGTAGGACAAGGACGGCAAACAGAGGAGGTGCGAGGAATAATTTCACGGTGCGTAAACTTGTACGTTACAAATTGTATAGACAGGTTGCGCGTTCCAGCAGAGTTATGGGGATATTTTCTTGGGCTCTGTAATTGAAGGGGTTTTGATTTTTTTGGTACTAAATGAATCGCTTATAATTTATGGGAATCTTAGGGGCCATCTTTGTGTGTTATTTATTTATTCAGAATTTCGTAAATAACACCATAACAGCTACGCCAATGCAATGTTACTAATACATTGAGTAGGTACCCCAAAAATACAATTTAAAAATACAACCATATATACAATTTAAAATACAATAAAAAAATAAAATAAAAATACAAATAGAATACAATTAAAAATACAAATACCATTAACATACAATTAAAGTCACTTCTCAACGCTACTTCTGTAAACTTCATCAGGCTGCAGTGAAATATATCTAAGTACCTCATTTGAAGTAATATTTAACAATCTTTTGGCGAGTGACAAGGTGGCAAACTTGTTCAGGTTAGTCCTAGAGGATGGCTCCAGTAGCGTTGGCGTGGTGCGACGCGCGCAGCCCCAGCTCCTCTAAAAGATCGGGGTGGTGAAGCCAGCCGCGCAGCACCCGAAACACTAAGCTACACAGAGCGATGTCCCTCCGCACCACCAGCCTGCTGTACCTCACCATCCCTATTACAAAGAGACTCGGGTACATGAGTGGGAAGAAGGGATAGATGCTGCGATCACCAATGCTGCTAATATAGCAGTGTTTATAGCAAGTATGGGTAGGCTCGGTCTAAGTTCCCATCTTAGTTTTTGACTTTATTC
The DNA here is from genome assembly GCA_916614155.1 of Mesoligia furuncula. Lineage (NCBI taxonomy): Eukaryota > Metazoa > Arthropoda > Insecta > Lepidoptera > Noctuidae > Mesoligia > Mesoligia furuncula. The sequence goes on along the minus strand of OU744803.1, from coordinate 11,031,803 downwards.
ATAGTAGTTAAGGTTGAGGACTTTATTATGAGCTAGAATAGGTAATTTAATAAAAAGTACTTCAACAATGAAGGATTTATTGCAATCTGCATTTTATGTAAAAATACTTTGGTCTTGATTTTTGCACCTCTCAGCAAAACAGCGCTTCTGATGCTTCACGTTGTGTGTAAAATCTGTAGTAAGATATTACGCATTTTATTCATAAAAAAGCGCAAACTGTGTCAACTCCTGTTTATTTTTCGGCACCAACACTGAACAGCCATGTTGAAAACCTATCGACACTTATGCATTAATGCGATGTGTCATTCATATGCTTTAATCATCAACACAATGCCGTGCCAACATGTAGTATACAGATATTACATTATTTGATAAACGTATAGTATATTGTTATGTGATGAATTTTCTATAAATAAGCAGAGAATGATTTAATATTGTGGGCTTGAGGACGGGTGGCGCCGCTTAGGCAGGTCATGGAAACTGGCATGATGACTTAGGTTCACGTGATTAGCATCACAACTAGACATGGTTATGTATGGTGATTTACATCATAGTGGGTTCACCTAGATGCGCAGTTCTCCGCGGAATACTTCTGTGGACTATATTCGGCCATTTTAGTTTTTAGCTGTCTTATTGGCATCGCTGTCAGTGATGCCAAAATAATTTTCATTTCTCATTCTCGGAAAGTAGTGTTTGTTTGATCCGAATAGCGGGTGGAAGACGCTGCTTCCCACCCTTGGGCAGGAAAGACTCATAGTAATTGCTTCCCTCTCTAGGGCGGGAATGAATTTTAAAAATAGAACTATATTTGGTTAGGTAGTGAGCTACGTATAAACAGCCAAAAAATACTTACCGCCGCGGGACAACATGAGTAGACAAACGGGCGGGACGGCCCGCAGCGGTGACGAGGTGTGTTCCATAATTAAAATTTAAAAAACCGGCCAAGTGCGTGTCGGGCCACGCACAGTGTTGGGTTCCGTAGTAGCCCGTTATCACAATGTAGTGTTAAAAAAATATTGTCTTTTTCATTTTACCCGTTATAAACAAGCAACTACTTCATCTTAGTCACTTTACAAGATTAATGCTAAGGATTTTGTATTTGGTACAAAATTATCCAACACCCAAGTTCAACGACTATTACTGCTAAACTAATAAAGTTATCTAAACCGCTATACTTTTCTTTTAAAGTTCATGAAATGCACTATCATCGTGAATTTTCCCAGATTTTTCAAGCCAGCAGTTTAGGTTTTAGAGGGGGGGGGGGGGGGAGACTGGAACTGGTACTGGAACAAAAAATTGCACTTTAAAGTTTAATATTTCGGAAATGGTGCATTAAATCGAAAAATTATTTTAGCAACCCCCAAGTCATTTTAGAAGACCTATTCAACGATATCCCACACGATGGGGTAGACGACGAGACGACGAAAAAAATATTCATCCCAACTTCACGTGTAGGGGAGCTACCCTAAAAAAATATTTTCAAAATTTTTATTTTACCACTTTGTCGGCGTAATTTATAGACGAACTCCTACAAAATTACAGCTTTCTAGTACTAAAGGTCTCTTAGCAAAACCTCGGACAGACAGACAGACAGACGGACTTGACGAAACTATAATGGTTCCTTGTAGGACGGCACCCTAAAAAGACTATAGTATATTTTGGCGGGATATTAACTCTGTAAGCTGTACCGAAATTCAAAAAATTGGTTGTATAGACTAATATTTGATTAAAAATGAGTTCAAGCGATTCTGAAACGTTGACCCCAGATTCAGATAAAGACGAAGCAAATACAGTAATCGAAAATCTTTTGCCAGAAATAAAAAAAAAGATTCTTAAATACCTACATAAAATGAAATTATGAAGTGGCGAGCAGACAAGAAAATCTTCTTTACATAGTATAAAACAAAGTTGCTCACGCTGTCTGTAAGCTTAGATCTTTTAAATTACGCAACGGATTTTAATGCAGTTTTAAAGCAGTTTTTTTTAGCAATAGATAGAGTGATTGAAGAGGAAGGTTTATATGTATATACATGCATAGTACAGTAGAGAAAAGCCGAGAAATTCAAAGATTTGTAAAGTCGCGTACGCACGAACGAACAAAACATGGTGAACACGAACACATTGGATCGCCACGAACACTTTTGACGAACACAGTGTTATGTTCGCTAGTGGTACGCACGTGCGAACAAAGTGTTCGATGTTCGTGTTCACCATGTTTTTGTTCGTACGTGCGTACGCGCCTTAATGTGATGTCGTAACAAACATATTTTTGTGCGCTTACATTGCAAACGCTGGGTAAACCTTACGAGTTAGATCAAATTAATTTACTACGGAATTGTATATCTTTAAAAGATCAATAAAAAAGTTCCCGATGATATATTATTACCTCCTAAGGATAAACCAAGTAACCATTTTTATCTTTTACATATTACAAAAAAATTATGGGTTATTTACCAAACTATTTTAAACAATACAGTACTCCTTATCGTTATCGTTACTCCATATCCAATTAAATAAATTAGATACGTTGTGCATTTCATGTAGATCAAATTTGCTCTTAACAGCATATAATTAAATTAATACTATAAAAGATATTAGAAATTTAAAAAGTGGGAGCAGAGCGGCCGGGCGGCGGGGCGATATGAGGTTCGCCGGGTCAGTTAGTAATAAATATTGTAGAAAAACTACTAGTTTTTAATTTCCTTATACTTATTCGAAATAAAAAGTAGTGTTTAGCACCGGTGAAAGTCATCAATACCTTTCGACCCTTGTATCTACTATTCAATAACTAGGTATACTATCTACTATTCAATAACTCAGCCTACTAACTACTAACTATTAAAAAACTATTAAAAAAATCAGCTGTTCCCTACATTTTGACGAGTTATACGAACATAATAGGGAACAGCTGATTTTTGTTTTTTCGCGATTTCAGATTTGGTCCCATAGTAAAAGTTGTTCATAATGTAACCTCTTAAGAGGTTTTTGGTGTTTTTCAAATAACCCTGTATAATTGACTGTAATAGCTCGTCGTTTTTAGGTGCGAATTTGCGAAAGCAAGGTCGTAGGTTCTATCTATTCTTTAGGTACACTATTGGCGATGAACGCAGTCGTGGCTGGCACAAACATCTTTCTTTAGATTAACAAACAGATATAATGGTGACGTGCCACAAACATTATTAGAAACCATACAAAAAATTGTTTAATGAGTTTGGAGAGACTAACTTTTTATCAGACTAATATTATATATAAGTAGTAGTTTTATCTCACAAAGCAACGCGCGCTTTATTTGTGGTTACCAAGTGCATAAACGAGCTTTGAATGTGTGTGTAAGCGCAGGAGCTCCCGGTACCGTCGTCCGAGACAATGGCGAAGTCGGAAGTGCGCGTGAGTGTTACGTGCTGACACACATGCTCATTACTAGCATGCTCAAACCAATCGAAGCACGCGAAAATCAAAGTCACGTGAGTTTCGTGTGCTCCGATTGGTTTGAGCATGCTAGTAATGAGCATGTGTGTCAGTAACTTTATGTGCTGACCACTGACGCTACTCGGCTTCACGCACACATTCACAGTGTGTTTATACACCTGTTACCACAAGTAAAAAACGCGTCGTTTCGTGAGATATAAATGCCAGGAAATTGAATCACGGTTAGATTGATTCCCCCTGCACGAGTGGAAAAAACCCACGTAATTCCAATAAATGATTAAATTAAAAGTCCCCACTTATTATGTTCTCTATACCTACCTGGTGATCAAAAGCAAGTCTTCAAGATTTAGTCTCGCTCGCAATCGCTAGACCAATGGGGCGGTTAATGTTATTATGATGCCGTAAATTCAATTTCCTAGAAGATCCAATGACATTGCTACGCTCAAAAGGCACTTGAATTTTGCGTTTAATATCGCCAACCAGTATCAATTTGTATAATATATTTAAATTAAGCTATCATTTTATGTTAAAACTTTGTATTAGCGAGCAAAGTATTTCTAGGTAGGAATATTATGCTCTATCTCTTTCTGTGGGTGGCTAAAAGCTGAGAGGGGTAATATCAGTTTGATGAAGACCAGAAACTGTTTTGTGGTACGTGAATTACGTCAAACCGCGAAATTTTGGTTGCTTTAATGTTTCGGTTCGGAATTAGTTTTCGAGCATTAAGCACTGTAATCCTACATGCCCTAGATACCTACTGACAAATTTATGATCATCATCATCTGCCTAGCCGTTTCCCAACTATGATGGGGTCGGCTTCCAGTCTAACCGGATGCAGCTGAATACTAGTATTTTACATGGAGCGACTACCTATCTGACCTCCACAACCCAGTTACTGGGTAATACGATACCCCTTGTTAAGACTAGTTGTCAGACTTTCGGGCTTCTGACTACCCGTAACGACTGTCAAAGATCCACGAATGACAGCTGGGACTAACGGCTTAACGTGCTTTCCGAGACACGGAGGGGTCTGGGTATGTAAAGATGGTCACACATCCACAGACCAACCGCGGCAAGCGTAGCTTAACTTGATCGATCGACCTGTGCGGCTGTTATTATTTAGCCACGGGCCCCTCTACGGACAAACTTAAGATAACTACATGAATACCTGAATCCCTGATTATTATTTATGATGAACAAACGTCAATAACCAGCCTATAATGTTCCCACTACTGGGACACTCACACACACACACACACTCCTCAATGTGAGAGGGAGTGGGCAGTAATCTACGCGTTTACCGGTATTCAATCATCATGGGGCGCTCAAAACAGAAAATGCTGCCTCCCCCATAATCATTTAATTATACAATAACAATAAATCTGACTAAACAACACAAGAAATTACAAGCGGCACTTAATAACGCGTAATTTGCTTAACTATAACAATCACCTAATTATAATGATTTAACTTAATCATTACTTTATTTAATTACAAAGTCAAGTAATTGTCTCAGTTGCCCGACAAATCGTTCTACATAGGAAATAGGTAAATATCTTTGAACATACATATTTTGTCACCCGGTAGCGTTAAATGAAGCAATTTCCGCCCTTAAGGTGAATGCTCCAACCAGCCCGCGAAATTCAAATTTTCTTACGTTTTTTGCAATTAGCAGGCCAGTGCTAGGTTGTATGTTGATTAAAATATTATTCGCGGTTGTAAGACATATATAGGTACAGAATTATATTCATGAAAATCATCAATAAAACGCTCTAAGTTCATAAAGCTGTTAGAATTACTTTTTCTGTTTTTTTTTTGTTCTTACACCTTTATGAAGTTGGAGGGTTGTATTGGTGATTTTGATTATTATAATTCTGTAACTACATACGTCTTACAGCCGCGAATAATATTTTAATCAACATACAACCTAGCACTGGCCTGCAAATTGCAAAAAACGCAAGAAATTTTGAATTTCGCGGGCTGGTTGGAGCATTCCCCTTAAATTGACTCCTTGTATGAAATTGCTTCGAGAAATGAGTTTTAACGCTGCTTAATTTAGTTAAGTGAGCAAAGAAACAAAAATTCTATACATTGTCGACTAACTTAGGGCTTAATTACACCGGCTTGGTTTAATTTAAGCTTTTGCTTTTTTTTTAACTTTTTTTTTTGAGAGGTTTTTGGGGTTCCGTACCTCAAAAAGAAAAAAACGGAACCCTTATAGGATCACTCGTGTGTCTGTCTGTCCGTTAGTCACAGCCAATTTGCTCCGAATCTAATGGACTGATTAAGTAATTGTAAAATTGAAATTGTTGTTGTGTAAGTTGAAATTTGGTGCACATAATATGGATCTCCGTGACCCAAACACAGAAATGTAACGTAAATAAATGAATTTTTAATAAGGGGGTCATTTTTCGTGGGCAAATAGAAAATTTAAAAAAAAGTTTCGCTATCTGTACCGTGTGACATCAAATGGCTTACTTTGAGGATATTGACCATTCCGCCCCCTTATTTCCAAAACTAGCGAGTCTAAAATTTTGAAAAAAAAAATACAGAAAATAGTTCTATACCTATAGATTACAGGAAAACCTATAAGAAGTATTGTGCGCACAAACTTACATTTTCAGTTGGAATGTATGGGAGAACATGTTTTTCAACTACAATGTTAAGTTTGTTCTTGGGGTAAATTTTGGAGGGACTTGTGGCTAAGGAATATAATAAGGTTGAGCTACGCGTGCCGCGGTGGGTCCGTGGGTGGGTGACCATCTTTATATACCAAGACCCCTCCGTCACTCGGGAAGCACGTTAAGCCGTTGGTCCCGGCTTTCATTCGCGGATCATTGACAGTCGTTACGGGTCGTCAGTAGTCTGACAATCAGTCTTACCAACGGGTATCGTATTACTCAGTACCTGGGTTGTGGAGGTCAGATAGGCAGTCGCTCCATGTAAAATATTGGTATTCAGCTACATCCGCGCAGACTGGAAGCCGCCCCTAACATAGTTAGGAAAAGGCTAGGCAGATGATGACTTTTAGAGAATATTTTAATAGACATTTAAATGCAAAAGTGAAAGTGATGATTAGGTTATTATTTAGACCTTTTTTTTTTTTTTTGCGGATGGGAAATCATCAAATGACTCCTCCCGCTCTGGGTGGAGCGGAAGGGAGTGTCAGACTCTTACTGACTAAAACCCACCCGTGTTCCTTCCTTAGCCTTTATGTTCCGGGCCAGCGGTAACCCTTTCGGACAATCCCGCTGACCGCCTCGCCCGAGATCGTGCGGTAGCCCCGGATAACCCTTATGGCTACCACCTTTTGGGGCGCGTTCACGTAGTGGGCGGCTCGCCGCCGCAGTGAACGCGCCCACACCGGGGCCCCGTATAGGGCCGTGGACCGCACGACCCTCGCGTAAAGCCTCCGGCAGGAGGCGTTTGGCCCCCTCAGGTTGGGCAAGAGCCGCTTGAAGGCGGCCCGGCCCGTTCCAGTTTGGGGGCCAAACGTCGGGAATGCTCCACGAAGTTCCACCGGCTGTCGAGGACGAGACCCAGGTATTTCATCGTCATCCCGACGCCGATGTGAACCCCTCCTACCATTAGTTGGGATCCCGATGGCGGCGCGTTCCGGGGCCCATGAAACGTCATGGCCTCGGACTTGTGCAATGCCACCTCGAGACCCAACTGCCGGATCCTCTCCACGACTATCGCAACCCCGCGTGTCATTGCGTCGGCCGCCGCCTGATGCGACCTCCCCTGCGCCAGGACCAGCGTGTCGTCAGCGTAGCAAACCACGCTGACGCCATCAGGGAGGTCGGCGCGCAGCACCCAGTCGTACCCGATTTTCCACAGAGGCGGCCCCAGGACCGATCCCTGTGGGACACCGCACGACATCTCTCGCCGGTTCCACTCCCCATCGCGACCGGGGTAGCTGACGGCTCTTTCCGTCAGATACGCCTCGACTATTCGACGGATTATTTAGACCTTGACTTATATGTTATGACAAAAGATAAACTGAAATTAATTAAACATTTTATAAGAGTATCTATTGTATATGGGTTGTTATAGTTTCTTGCCCATTCTTCTCCATACGTAAATACATTTTGGAGGACGCGCCTAGAACAAATTCTATTTTCTTGTAAATTTTGACGTTCAAACACTTTTGAACGTCAAAACGTCAAAAAGCAATTAAAAGGCACTCCTTTTAATTGCTTCATGCTTGAAATAAATTATTTGACTTTGACTTTGAAGGTCAAATTTAATTAATTAGCAGAACTTCACAGATCTTATGGTTATCGACATCTAATGTATAAGAGTATAAGATGGAGTTCATGGGCAGGAACAATAAATATAACAATTGTAAACCGTTACTGACAGATATTTAACTAAATTATACTTTGTATTTAAATTTTTTAAATTGTCTGTGTGGTGCCGGACTTAAAGAATAGCACCACCCCATACTTCTCGTGGGTGTCGTAAAAGGCGACTAAGGATCGTACCGGAGAATGGGCAGCAGCGTTCTCTATGCATTCCACCACCATACTATACCCGCCTGCCAAGCGTGGCGATTATGGCAAAAATTATGGCTTTGGGGGAGGCCTATGTCCAGCAGTGGACGCCTTTCGGCTAAAATGATGATTTAAATCTGGGATCAGTAGCCTGTAGTAACGATGTGGTTTAAAATATCAGAACTCAATGTTAAGCTCTGTTTAACATCAAACATTTAACTGCACTTTAGTACATCCAGCACTTGTATTTAGCATTCCTAAAATTAATATGGCGTTTGTACTAGTATTCCCAAGGAATGTTTCACGTATTTTGCTACTCAAATAGTATTATAGTCTTTGTTAACATATGAGATTAGATAAATTATATTATGTCTCGTTTCATGAAGATTACGATACATTTATATCTTTCTAAATGTCAACTCTCTGGGCATTAAACCGAGTTAATGGTGATATTTATTTCCTTTATTTTAGAATTAAATCTAATAGATATTGGACAGTTATGTCCTGTCCTATTTTCGGTTTATTTGTTGACTTGGAAATTCCTTTTTATTTTATGTTTAGATCGAAATAGTTGCGTTGACTACAAACGGGTCATTAGAAGCTCGGTAGCATGAAAACCAATCTTGCCTTGAGATATCGTGTTACCTAGTAACTGGGCTGTGGGATCATCAGCTATATGCTCATAGATATCCGGTTGTGATGATACTACCAGCTTCTTGCGAATGGGTTTATCTACCTACTTCAATTCTAATGCCTCCCAATCGCAGCAATTTTGTGCGTAGTAAAACTAAACGTAGAATGTAGATAGTCTACGCAAGTCCACGTCATCAGCATCTGATGACGTGGACTTTTGACGATTGCAGTAGGTCGATAAACCCATTCGCAAGAAGCTGGTAGTATCATCACAACGGTAATGTTTTCTCTTTGTTTGTCTTATTTCTTTTTAGTATATTTATTTTTCCTTTTATTTATATGTCATTGGGTATATATTATATTTATAGTTTTAATACGTTAATGCGTAAATATCTTTATATTTAAAATATTTATTCCTTAATTTTCATGATTGCACATATCATTGTTTTTCTCTGCATCACCCAAAGGTTGACTGGTACAAAATTAAGTCCGCCTCTGTACATTTATGTCCTTGAAGTATTAAATAAATAAACAAAATTAATTTAATAAAAAAAAATGGCCAGCCTTTTCCTATTGACACCGGCTAAATGCGGACGAATTATTTGAAGCACTTTGATTATATTCCCTCTAAATTTATATACTTGTACATATTATTATTTTCATTTTGGGACTGATAGCTTTTTAAATGATGTACGAAAAACGAATTGCTTTTAACCTTTTGAGCACACGTCAAAAAATCAAAAACGTGCCCTCGGCGTCAAAGTCTGTCATATAGCCGAACCGTGGCGTGCTGGACGCATTTTGGTTTGTCATCTATACATGACTGTGGCGGGTTAATGTTCTATTTATCGTTTTCTCAAACCTTCTTGCCTACATACAAAACCAACCAACCAAAACAGTAGCACCAAAATTATTATACCAGACGAAATTCCCAGACTTACATTAGAATCATGTAACCGAACCTAGTATCATTATGCAGAGTTAAGTGGTGGGACAGACGGCGGCTATAATTTAAAAGGCCCCCCCCCTCTGACGGTAGCTTCCCAGAACTGTTGTCACGTATCCAAGCCTTACTTTAGTTAGAACCTATCTATTTAACAAAATTGCTCCTCCTTAGGAAACTTTCGTCGTTATAATATTTGGAATTTGTAATTGGAATATCGAAGAGTAATGTGGAATAGCAGCCGTTTATCTAATATGTGGTTTCTATTGCTGAATATTATTATGTGGGCCTAATGGTCAGTAATGGATGATATCATATTGTGATAATAATCATCACGTTGACAGATCACTCACAGTATGCAGTTATATCTGCATGGAGTGATGCTGCTTAGGAATCCTTGTGAGGATTTTACATTATGTATTCACTAATGATAACCGTAATAAATAATAATCAGTCAATGATGATATTTGACGTTCAAAACTGCCTTTTATGTGCCTATTTGAAATAAATGCTTTGACTTTGACTTATTATATACTCAACTAGCTGCGCCGCGCGGTTTCATCCGCGTAAATGTCGATCCCGTGGGAATTTCGGGATAAAAAGTAGCCTATCCAGGTATCCAGGGTGTCAGCTACCTCCATACTAATTTTTTATCAAAATTGGTCCAGCCATTTAAGCGTGAAGCAGTAACAAACATATAAACACACACACACACACACACATACACACACACTCACAAACTTTCGCCTTTATAATATTAGTGTGATGGTCATTCGATGGGTAATTCCAGATGACATTAAAGATCATAGCACACGTATCAACTTGGAAAGAGATCGTCACCATATCAACTCGAGTCATTCAGTATTCTTTGTATGAAACTCCCTACTGCAACGCACACTAATCGGAATCGTAACGTAATCGCCTCGCCTCAGGACCTCACTAACAGCGGTGCGGTGCGTGGTCAACTTGCAGTTCCCGCGCTTACGGCTCGTCGTGCCCGCGCTTACGTCTCTCCGTACCCGAGCCCTCTCAACCCTCTCGCGGCCTGCCTGCAGTGCCATCAACCAGCGGTCGGCGAGCCGTAACCGAGTCCGGCAAAATGACGATCTTTGCCCATCTCTCCGGGTGCATTCGTGAGAAAGTCTCGTCTCACGAATGCACCCGGAGAGATGGGCAGAGGTCCGTTAGACGTTTTTAATTAAATGCGTCACCAACCGACGATTACCCATGTTTGCAATATGCAAGTGCACCCAAGGACAACCCCCGGTTGGTATAGGACTAACATGACTATCACATCACAGTCAGTTTTGTTTTAATATTTTTTTTGCTGAATTATAAGTATAAGGGTTTAAGTCACCAGCTGCCACTCTCATATCCTTGTATGTTAATACTGGGAATTTGTTCATTAAAAGATACCCATAATTCGGTAAAAGAAATTAAGTTTTAAAACATAAATTTCACTCCTCTTACAATTACTGTAGGTACACCTTGATCATTTTATGGTAGTTCACACTATGGATATTCATTAGTTTTGTTCCTCATATTATTATGTGATACCTTTGTATCACACTAGTTAAACCGTTATTACAAAACTTTCCTCTTCACTATTTCCCCATGATGTTCCTCGTAAAAGGTGATAAGGACCTGATAGTTTACAATGTTTATAGGACAATGGCGGTATAGGTACCTATCCAAACTAATATTATAAATGCGAAAGTGTGTCTGTCTGTTACCTCTTCACGCTTAAACCGCTGAAGCGATTTAGATGAAATTTGGCATAGAGATAGTTTGAGTCCCGGGAAAGGACATAGGGTAGTTTTTATCCCGATATTCCCACGGGATCGACACTTATGCGGGTGAAACCGCAGGGCCCTGATAGTAATAATTATAATTGTAAGATTGCTAAGAAAGTATATAAAGGTAGAAGATTCAGCACAGCAGCATAATCAGCCTACAATGTTCCCAATGGAGTGGGCCGTAATCTACCACGCGGGCCCAGTGCGGCTTGGTAGATGTCACATGTCTTCGAATTTTTGGTTCTAGGACATGCCGGTTTCCTCACGATGTTTTCCTTCACCGTTTTGAGAGCAGTGGTGATGAAATTATTTACAAAAAGTTAAGCGCCTGTCTGGGTTCGAACCTACGACCGTAAACGACGCGTAAGTCACAACCATAACCACTGGGCCACCACTGCTCTCAAAGGTATAAGATACAACACTGAAAATTCCCTCTGGTAATACTCAATTTATTAAACCACATAACTTTTTTAAAGGCACACAGCAACAAGGAACATTTGAGATTCATATATACGTTAGGCCGTTTTAGTATCTAGGCGTCAATAAACTACCTAAGTGACGTTAAAAAGGCTTGTGCGCACGTCATTCTGAAATAACTGTAATCATGATGTGCATCATTCTGATTATGATTGGTGTCATTTTTATTGCATAGGTAGGTACCTAACGTTATACGCAAAGTAGGTATATGAAAGAAGGTGTGCGCATATACGTCGTTTTGTAGCGTTAATTTTTGTATTTAATGATTTTCAATTGTTTATCGGGGTGATTATTTAGCTGATATAGGCTTTATAGATAGACTAGCTAACCCGACAGACGTTGTCCCGTTTTTGATTCGAAAGACACGTGGCGCCATCTATTATCATAATAACGTTATTGTTGTTTTCCTCGGGAACAGCACTTTTTTTCGGGATGAAAGATACCCTATGTCCGTTTCTGTACACCTGACAACGTATATGCTAAATTTCTGGATGATCGGTTCAGTGGTTTACGCGTGAAAAGGTAACAAACAAACTTACTTTCGCATTTATAATATTATTAGTATTTTTCCATAATCTATTACATTATATACTTGGGTAATCCCAACCCAATTTATCTATTGAATACCATTTCTTTGTAATATCTTCTATTAGGACATCTCGAATAGCTGGGGCATGATACTATGAAAACATTATCAATAGTATGATAAGGTGTTATTTTAGTAATATTGTAGTAGGTACTTGTAGAGATTTCAAGGTATCTTAAAGAGCTCTGATAAATCAATCATCTCATTTTGATATGATTACAAAAATGAGTCAATTTCTGTAAGAGAGGTTGCGTTATTATTTTAAAACTAGCAGCGCCCCGCGGTTTCACCCGCGTAAGTTTCGATCCCGTGGGAATATCGGGACAAAAACTATCCTATGTCCTTTCCCGGGACTCAAACTATCTCGATACCAAATTTCTTCTAAATCGGTTCAGCGGTTTAAGCGTAAAGAGATTATACACAGACAAACAGACACACTTTCGCATTTATAATATTAGTATGGATATATTTCCGTTAAGAGATGTTTTTCCTGTTGTTTTCACAAATAGTTACAGCAAGATAATATCATGGTCTGTGTGGTGCCGGACTTAAAGAATACCACCACCCCTTACTTCCCGTGGGTGTCGTAAAAGGCGACTAAGGATCGTACCGGAGAATGGGCAGCAGCGTTCTCTGTGTATTTCACCACCATACCATACTGCGATCGCCAACCCGCCTGCCAAGCGTGGCGATTATGGCAAACCCTCCCAAAATTGGGGGAGGCCTATGTCCAGCAGTGGACGTCTATCGGCTGAAACGACGACGACGACGACGAATATCATACTGCTTATAGATACGATTGAGTTCATGTGATTTTTTCTTTAGCATGCGTGCTTAGGCGATCTGAACGCTTTCCAAAAATTAAAGCATCTATTTCGATGGGTCCTTTTAAATGCATGTACTATTATGACTTCCATGCTTATATTGTAAATTCGAAAATAACTCTGTCTGTATGATACCTTTACGCGCCTAAACCACGGAACGCATTTCAATAAAATTTTGCAAGGAGATAGATGGTATTCTGGGGAAAGATATAGCCTACTTTTTATTGACATACAACGCGGGCGAAGCCGCGGGCGGAAACTAGTATAAAGATAAGCAAACAAAAAATAAATGCACTCTTTTAAACGAAAAGATGGGCTAAACCAAAATCAGTTCTTTCACAGCACATTATCTAAAAACTTCCACCTTTCTCATTCAAATGCTAACCATTCCTTTAATTCCCTGGAAAAACTCAAAGATACAAGCCAACTGTTTTCCTTGGGACCTAAACAAGTTAAAACTTTATCCCTTTGTTCTTAGTTCACAAGTGTCTAGGTGTCTAGATAGGAAATTGTAAATTGATAATGTAGAAATCGGATACTCTCACCCCTTAATCTCGTTCACCACAACCGGATCGGGGCTCGCAAGTACTTACTTACAACTTCGCCATCCAGCGCAAGTTTTTAATTTCATTACGAGTCAGAATTAGGGATTTACTTTTTATTTTACGTATTCTCTATTTTAAGGACGGATTGAATGAATAACTTTGAGTAAACGGATTTGCATTTTGATTTTGTTGAGTTTTTTTTTGGAGGAAACTTTTATTTGCTTTGTGATGAAATGTTAAACTTTTGAGTAATGTTTTTAATTCATAGTCAAGTCAATCATTTACATTATTCTCCTGTCTACAGGCTGCGTCTGATTCGCGTGCGTTTAAAAAAACCGGGCAACAGCGAGTCGGACTCGCGTACCGAGGGTTCCGTAACATCCGGGTTTATGCGTAAGGTTTATGTTTATAAAATTAAATGTTTTTTTTATTTTTATATTTGAGTTGATTGAATGAAAGGTAAATTGCGGTTTACGATTTATGACGTATTAAAAAAAAACTACTTATTAGATTTCGTTCAAACCAATTTTCGGTGGAAGTTTACATGGTAATGTACCTACATCATACCTATATTTTTTTTTTTGTTTTATCATTCTCTTATTTTAGCAGTTACAGATGGGGGGACGGGGAGACACATTTTACCAGTTTGGAAGTGTCTCTCGCGCAAACTATTTAGTTTAGAAAAAAATGATATTAGAAACCTCAATATAATTTTTGAAGACCTATCCATAGATACCCCACACGTATGGGTTAGATGAAAAAAAATTTTGAGTGTCAGTTCTAAGTATGGGGAACCCCCAAAATGTATTGTTTTTTTTCTATTTTTGTGTGAAAATCTTAATGCGGTTCACAGAATACATCTACCTAGTTCTTATAGTTTCGGAAAAAAGTGGCTGTGACATACGGACGGGCAGACAGACAGACATGGCGTATCCATAAGGGTTCCGTTTTTTGCCATTTGGCTACGGAACCCTAAAAACGTGGTGTGCACATGCCCTTATCCCAATTTATTTGGGGTCTATGCAACATGTCTTTTTCTTCCATACTTCTCTATTAGTCATCATCTCGGTAGTCACCCACTTTCTAACCATAACAATTATCATCATTCACACATTCCATCTATCGTTTATTTGGTCTTCCACTACTCTTATAGCCATCGACATTCATACTTAAAACTCTCCTCACGACATTTTCTTCATTTCTCAGTAACACATGCCCATACCATGACTACCGATTTCCACACAACTTTTCAGTTACCGGTGCCACTTTCAGACTTCCTCATATATACTCATTTCTTATTCTATGCATTCGTGTAACACCACACGTCCCTCTTAGTATTCTCATCTCAGTTGCATGCAATTGCCTTTCATTCATTCAATCATTTACATCAACAATAAATTGAGAATATGGTTAAATAATTATGCTGTTACTTTTTATTTTTCTTTGAACCCTTTATTTATTTATTAGCCTCACCGTTGTTTAGCCACCACTTAAGGGAAGACAGCACCGACACAAGTACTTTTGTAACTTACTGGGGCTGCTTCAGTAAACAATGAAACAAAAATATCAAGTACTAGCTTCTACCCGCGACTTCGTCCGCGTGAAATTACTTGTTCCCCCGACGTCGCCTGCCCGCGCTATAACTTCGTTTTTGCTTAACGTTCTTTCTGACTTTTTGCTCGGCTCCTAAGTAACATAGCGTGATGTTAAATAGCCTATAGCCTTCCTCAAGAATTGGGCTATCAAATACAAAAACATTTTTTCAAATCCGACTGGTAGTTCCAGAGATTACCCCTACATACAAACTTACAAACTTTACTTCTTTATAATATTAGTATAGACTAGTACCTATAGATAAATTGAAATAAATATTTTTGTATTTGTATTTCTTATTTTCTAAGCAAGACTTTCACTTACGGTAAAAGTAACAAAATAGAGACAGAATATCCAGTTTCCTCAAGATATGATTTTCGCCCTCACTCCAGCGAAAAAACCATAAAAAACGCGTTTGTTCAATTAATAATTTAAGTGCACTTAGTTTGTATGAACTTTGTGCTAAAATGTTTCACCTTTTATAGTCGACGCGCACCTGTCGGGCTAAGAATAAACACTCTGGAAAAACAAGACGCAACTGCGATTAAGCCGTAAACAAAACTACTCCAAGTTCTCTTTGTAATCAAGAGCTAAGGCGACAACTTATTTCATTTACATAAACAGTTTAGCATAAGCGAGAATATTTTATCTGACTAACGAACGTCGCACCTCTTGTAGACGTTTTAATTTCCAATATTTAAACGTTTGACTCCACGTTTTGAAGTCACTGAAAAGTGAAAAGTTTCATTGTTTTTAAGTTTTAAACTCCACTTTGATATTGTATACGTTCGTGTTTTTATTAACGTCTGGATCATCTTTAATGTTACCATCTATCTGTAAACTATCAATCAACGCTTTTAAGAAAACTACATTGTATCAATAGTAGAGTTTAGCAACTGTTTAATAATACATTTTTGACGTATAAACGTCACTTTACTTTTATCATCGCTTATAAATAAAGCCCTAGATAACGTGTTTGAAATCATGCAGTAAAACTGAATTAACAAAATTCAAATCCTTTGAATAGCGATACAGTGTGAAACCGTTCGTGGAGTGGGCTCGATGCATAAATCTGTAGTAAGTTAAGCTGCGTAAGCGTGGCTAACGGGCGGTTAGCGCACTAACCCCGGTTGAATTAGTCGGCCGACTCCAGTAGTCGTTTAATCGCCACCGTAGCAAAGAAAACTCGCTATTAAATTAATGGGCATCTAGGCAGGGTTAATGGTCGTACACTGGCTTACATGTAGCCAGAGGCAGATTGCGGAGACATCATGTACCTATAGTAATTAGTAAGTGCTTGGAAGGTAAATTATTCGGGCGATGTCGAAGCCCTTAATTCTAGTGTGCTTTGCTTGCTCTGATAGGAATGTAGTATCGGAGTATTGAGCTGCATTAACTGTAGCTGTAATGACGTCATGTCATGGTATCCTGAGACTTTAATATCGGTGCTGTTCACAGTCTATTTACTGATTATGTCTGTATAGGGTTTCTTTGTGTGTTAGAGTTATACACTACATAATTTTTGCAATATTAGTTGTATCTGCATCATACAAGATTGTTTCGGAGGTCAATTCATGTCTGAATATTTTGATTGCCAATATTGCAACGATTTCACTAATACAGGGTTATTGGTAAAACATTAACAACCTCTTAAGAGGTCTTTGTACTTATCATTATGAACAACTTTTACTATGGGACCAAACCTGAAATCGCGATAAAAAAATCTGCTTTTCCCTACATTACTACATTTTGACGAGTTATACGAACATAAATGTAGGGAACAGCTGATTTTTTTCGCGATTACAGGTTTGGTCTCATAGTAAAAGTTGTTCATAATGATGAGTACAATGACCTCTTAAGAGGTTGTTAATGTTTTACCAATAACCCTGTACAGGTAGGCACGCATACGGTTTGATATTCACAGTAATAAAGCAAACATATTATGAGCAACGTCACACAGTGAGCAGTGTCACAAAAATACTCAGTAACACACTAATAATTACATCAATGCTTTGCGCACACGACACGATGCTTCTCGAAGGCGGCCGTGAGGTATTACTTAACCGTCATAAGCGTCAATGTGTTAATACGTTCAGCACACGTGTTCGCTGTATGTACGTCGCTTTAAGCTGCACTTAAGGTGCCACTAGTCGATATTTTTTCCATACAAATTTCGGGAGAGTATTACTCCACTGTTTGACATTGTGCATCCAAAGTGAAACACGATATCGTTTTGTCTTATTATTAATTTTGTCAGAACAGAACAGTAAAATAAAAAGCCGTTAAAAAGTTACGAGCCAACAAAGATTCGTTTTTCTTGCTATTTTTAACGTAACTTTGGGTGTAAATGAGTAATAAAAGAACTGTAAAATCTTCAAAACAAAGTCGGTACCGACAAAGCTCAGACATCGAAGAGTCCAATAAACTTTATTTGTAATTGAGTTATGCACTGGTTTTTTCATAAAACTCAATTTTCCAAAGCAGTTTTCAAATTTTTTTACGCGTCTTTCTGTTCGGAAAGGTGTTTCTGTGCATAATAACTAGACGTTGTGTGTATAGACTGGCGTCTAACTGCTCATAATTGATACTATCTCTGTGGGACACGAAGCCAGGTGAGACAGCGTGCTTTTTGGCCATGACTACCAGTGAGTTCGAACTCGCGACTAGTTCCACCTTAAGATGTTTACACGGACAAGAAAATTGCGCAATTTTGGTTAATTGTGACGTCTAGGCAACATCGTGCAATTCCAAGATTGTATGAAGTTGCAAAGAATTGCGAAATTTTAGTTGCCCGTGTAAGCACACCAAGTATTGTAAAAGTGTCGAAAGTAGTGGAAATATTGGTGGATAGGTACCGCCACAAGATGTAGAGCGATATGGAGAAACTAACTATGGTAATTTTTTCCGAAAATACATATATTGTTAGAAAAAATTGCCCGTGTAAGCCAAGCTTTACAGCGCTGTATGACACTTTACATCGCTGTACGTCGCTGTAAACACACAGTCGCTAATCGCTAACGTAATCCGGTTCAGTTGCAAGGCCCTCCTGTCATTTGGTTAGCGTGTTGATCATTATTGATGTATTTGCTGTGTTTGTTAGCTGGATTTTGGGAATCTAACTAACGGTGCATATCTACGTAGCTAGAATTGCGTAGCTTTATAGTCCCTTCACTTAAGGCTTAAAATTCAATACCTTATTGCGGGGTCGTTTGCACAAAACAGGCTTTAGGCTGGTATCCCTGGTTGATAATTCTATCAATATGGAATATTCTATAATGGAATAACATTTTATAAATGAGTATTGTCTGTGTGTGGTGCCGGACTTAAAGAATTGCACCACCCCTTACTTCCCGTGGGTGTCGTAAAAGGCGACTAAGGGTCTTACCGGAGAATGGGCAGCAGCGTTCTCTATTTATTCCACCATCATACCATACTGCGATCGCCAACCCGCCTGCCAAGCGTGGCGATTATGGCAAACCCCCCCAAAATTGGGGGAGGCCTATGTCCAGCAGTGGACGTCTATCGGCTGAAACGACGACGACGACGAAATGAGTATTCACTCATTTATAAAATGTTATTCGATTAGAAAGTTAGAAAAAGATGCATATTATTACTTAGCCTAACTTTAACTTAAGGACTACAAGACCCAAACGCAAAAAACGCAAGTTTTGTATGACAATTAATGTCAAAAACTTGTCAAAAATGTAGGGAAATCAAAAGTTTTTTGACAGATTGGGACTGCGATCAGACTGTAAACGTTCTTAAAATTACGAGAATTGCTCCTCTGACCATGTCATTAATGTCAAGTAGTTTCAATATGAGCTAACCGAGTTTCCTCCGTTTCTCTCATTCGGCTGGACACTCGTGTGAACGGGCCATGGTCGGTGGCTTTCCATAGAGCGTGTATTGTCGGCCGCATCTTTTTTTACCGGCCACCATTGTCCACGTAAAATGCAGGTACGTGCGATTCCCACGACTGTGCAATCGTTTGTACGATATTGGTGACCAACGGACTTCTGGTTTCCTAGGATGCGGTTTGTCTAGTGCTGAAGAGCTGTTTCTTTTGTTGATTTTCTTGTGCGCAAGTATTTCCGTAAAACTTCTCGTGTGGATCAACAAAATCATGTTAATTCAGAGGCCCTAGCCCGAATACAATAGAGAAGCATCACCTATAGATATACATAAAGTCTTAAAACTTAATAAATATTATGTACAAAACGAGTTGTTTCAATTTTAAAATCGATCGTTTTTTCGATACTTTATTCCACTCTTTCGTGCTAAGCTCATTGAGAGTGG
Organism: Mesoligia furuncula; assembly: GCA_916614155.1. Taxonomy (NCBI): domain Eukaryota; kingdom Metazoa; phylum Arthropoda; class Insecta; order Lepidoptera; family Noctuidae; genus Mesoligia; species Mesoligia furuncula. Next base: position 11,012,185 of record OU744803.1, on the reverse strand, counting down.
GGTAATCTACTTAAGGCGACATGACCTGAAGCGCGGTCTTTGTCGGACTGCATAGAAAATAAAGAGTAGCGCGATGACACAACGCTGGTAATGTATTGCAAAATATGAAGCAATTATCTATTTACAAAAAATCTATTGTTTGGACTAAAAAATTAAAACACTAGGGTTTTAGTATGTTGTTTGTAGAATAATCTGACAAGAAATCGGAATGATTGTATGGTTTGTATTGTAAAAAGAAAGTTTTTAGAGGTATCTTCATGATTTTTTCTATCATAATTATCAAATTAGTTGTATTATGTTTTACCTAGTACCACAGTATCTACCTAGTATATATCCTGAAGAATATCATTATATTTTTCTGATTTTGTTTACTGTAGTCAATCATTTACTTTTATTGTTTCTAAAACTTGCGTTTTTTGTGTTTAGGTCCTGTAAGACCCTTAAATTAACATAGATTTTGTAAGAACTTCACAACGTAAACGTGAATGAGAAGATTTTAAAGTGAGTTCATAGCATTTGTTTTCTTGCTAGTTATCATGATCATTCCCGTGACGTTATCCCTTATCTTATTTGGTGTCGGCGCAACATGTCTTCGTTTCCATACTTCTCTATTGACGTCATCTCGGTAGTCACCCCCTTTCTACCCATATCATCTTTCACACAGTCCATCCATCGTTTCTTTGGTCTTCCTCCACTCTTATAGCCATCTACAAGCGCTCTTCCTCTCTCTAACTATTTAAAAATTTGCTGTGCCCGACAGGGTCTATAATTGTTTCTATTATTTTAAAACTTAATAAATATTATGTGCAAAACGAGTATTTTCAATTTTAAAATCGATCGATTTTTCGATACTTTATTCCACTAACGTGCTAAGCTCATTGAGAGTGGGGTAATCTACTTAAGGCGACTACATGACCTGAAGCGCGGTCTTTGTCGGACTGCATAGAAAAGAAAGAGTAGCGCGATGACACAACGCTGGTAATGTATTGCAAAATATGAAGCAATTATCTATTTACAAAAAATCTATTGTTTGGACGAAAAAATTAAAACACTAGGGTTTTAGTATGTTGCTTGTAGAATAATCTGACAAAAAATCAGAATGATTGTATGTATAATAGTATGGTTTTTATTGTATAAAGAAAGTTTTTAGTTGTATATTTATGATTTCTTTCTATCGTATCAAATTAGTTATATCATGTTTTCAACACACTATCTACCTAGATCCTGAAGAATATCATTATATTTGTCTGATTTTGTTTAATGTAGTCAATCATATACTTTTATTGTTTCTAAAACTTGCGTTTTTTGTGTTGAGGTCCTGTTAGCCCCTTAAATCAACATAGATTTTGTAAGAACTTCACTAACGTAAACGTGAATGAGAAGATTTTAAAATGAGTTCTTAGATAGCATTTGTTTTCTTACTAGTTATCATGATCATTCCCGTGACCTTATACCTTATCTTATTTGGTGTCGGCGCAACATGTCTTCGTTTCCATACTTCTCTACTTGTCGTCATCTCGGTAGTCACCCCCTTTCTACCCATATCATCTTTCACACAGTCCATCCATCGTTTCTTTGGTCTTCCTCCACTCTTATAGCCATCTACAAGCGCTCTTCCTCTCTCTAACTATTTAAAAATTTGCTGTGCCCGACAGGGTCCATAATTGTTTCTATTATTTTTTTATTTACCACCTGTAATTGTACATAATGGATTGCAATAAACGATTTGAGATTACATTCATACTCAAAATTAAACAAATTTTGAGTATGCATGTAGATGGCTAGGTATCTATGCTAGTTTAGTTGAGTATTTCGTGTGCACATTTCCTTCAGGTAGGTATTTCAAACTACCAGTAGTGTCAGCTCGAAAATGCAACTGACGCAGCAGTGTCCGTCTTCTAAACACAGTGTCTTCGGATTCCCATTGAGTCATCGGAGCTAACAATTGTTTGGTCGCTCACGTGTTTGATCAGAGTTCGGATGCTTGTGCACGTGCTTTGTGTGTGAGGCATCTCGTACATGACTACTAAAACATGCTGTAAATGTTTGTATAGTGTTTATAGTCAATGCTACCAAAGAAGGTACGTAGGAAAAGTTCGTCCGTTCACCCTTCAAGGAAAAAGGATCGTGCAAATAGTTTTTATTCCTTTTATTACAGTTGACTACGAAATTATAGTTTTTCATTAGTAACAAAATTCATGTCAAATTGTCGTATTTTTGCATACTTTTACCATTGCTTTCGCTATAAAACTTATTATATTTTTTAAACACAAAACTGTCAGAAAAGCAATTTATAACGATCGCTAACTGTCTTTCATTGTCGTAGTCTGCATTTTATTTCGAGTTTTCTTTATTTTCCCTGTGAACTCTTTCGCAATATTCGTTACAACTATTAATACGTTTGGCGTGGGAACTATCAAGTTTATCCTCGTTGTTCCTGGCAGTAAAGCCGATAGGTACACGCCATGTTAAATTATGACAATCCAATAACGGGTTAGGTGGCTCGGCCGGGTCCCAAATTGTCCGTATCGACGTTGGTGCCAAGTCCTGGCACAAAGCTGCCTGGCCTGCCGACGCACACGCGCGCAGCTACACGCGGCCTCCCCGATGCCAATTGAGTGCGTAGCACACAGCTAGCTAAGCTATACAATGAGGAAAAATCAATCTACTATCGTAAAGTATAACAAAAAGCTGGCGATAGAGTTTGTATTCAATAGGACGGGAATATAGGTTGAGTGGTTCGTCATAGATTAGGTAGTAAGCAACACAATTGGAGCAGATGCCTGAAAAGAGTGTGTTTACTGCCTTGTTGCTTATATACTTTCTGATAATGAATGATGGTTGAATGTGACTGCACAGTGTGTTCAAGTATTTAATAGTCATGTATATACTCAACTCACTTACCCCCGAATTATGACTCGACACTTAACTTCTTTCTCACTTAAGGTTCTTAAGTCTTAGGTTCATTCTTTCGCTACAACACCTTTCCTTAGAGCGATAGTTTCAGCACCCTAATTGTGTAACACAATATCAATCACAGTCTGAATAATTTTGAAGGAATCCAATGCTTCATACGTTTGAAAAACAATCTGCTCAGCTACGTAAATAACGCAATGAATGTTGTTTAACTGTCAAATGAAAGCCATTGCTACTGTTATTGCGTTACGAAATTACCCAGTAGGTTGATACTTATCTCAGAAATCTTCTTTTAAAATCAGCTTAGTATTTGCAGCGAGTTATTCCGGTCTGATCCCCTGAACCCCCCTCCACCCCCCCCCCCACCTCGATCCCCTCCTGGATCGTCTTCTGTTTTAATCGTTGTCTTATCCACATTATGTAAGTTTACTCTTTATGACAGGTAAGTACAGTCAAAAGAAATTAAAAGTTTCATGATTTACGAAATTAAATAAAGATTCTTTTTTTAAAGCTATATCTAATGCTGTGTAACAGTGGCGAAGGCACCATACAACTCGATTCCTACCAGCTTCCCTTCGAAAATTCAGAATGATGACGAATTGACTATAAAGGGTTACTTTTCAAAGACCATCCAAATTTTTATATGGTGTTCTACCCATGAATGTAAACAACTTTCACTATGGGACCAACTCTGAAATCATCATCATCATCATTCTCCTGCCCTTATCCCAATTTATTTGGGGTCGGCGCAACATGTCTTTTTCTTCCATACTTCTCTATTAGTCGTCATCTCGGTAGTCACCCCCTTTCTAACCATATCATCATTCACACATTCCATCCATCGTTTCTTTGGTCTTCCCCTACTCTTATAGCCATCGACATCCATACTCAAAACTCTCCTCACGACATTTTCCTCATTTCTACGTAACACATGCCCATACCATGACAACCGATTCCCACGCAACTTTTCAGCTACCGGTGCCACTTTCAAACTTCCTCTTATGTACTCATTTCTTATTCTATCCATTCGTGTAACACCACACATCCCTCTTAGCATTCTCATCTCTGCTGCATGCAATTGCCTTTCATTCATCCCTTTTGTGGACCAACTCTGAAATCACGAAAAAAAAAATCTGCTGTTTCATACAAAACTTTAATACCTACTTGACCAAAATGTATGAAACAGCAGATTTTTTTTTCGTGATTTCAGAGTTGGTCCCATAGTGAAAGTTGTTTATATTCATGGCTAGAACACCATGTAAACATTTGGATGGTCTTTGAAAAGTAACCCTGTATAGTCAATTCATCATTGAAATATAATCATATCATACTGTAGGTATTTAATACACAATACAAATAAAACATTTAAAACGCCTACATGCATTTTTTTTTGCTCGCTTATCTCTGTCATAAATTCATCCTTTGCCACTGCTGTGTAATGCTCTGAAGTCGACCTAGTTATCTTTCACTACGAAGATATGATTTTCCAATGATAAAATACATTTCGTAGTTTCTATTGCCATTGTTTACGGCAACGATAACGCAGTTATAATGACATATAATTTAGCAGTATTGCGAAAGTGTACGATACTTTTTGCGATACGATATGATGCAACAATGACGTAAAATTGCGGAAGGTGACGTAAAACAGTGCCGTATCTGCATTTATATTCTCATCTACAGTCGGATGACAATAAAAGGCAGCTCACATCTATCGCAGCGCGGTATAGTAGGTGCCTAAGTGCAACTGCCTTCAACTCTACGTATGACGCAACGCTCATATGCAACGTCGGTACAGTCGCGATACATTGTTCGCGTAATGAACGACCTTATTATTTGAAGGTTTTCTCAAATTAGTTTTTGCCATATCTAAGTAATTTTGCTGAACTAGGTTTTGCTGTTTAGATGAAACGGGAGCTGACGTGTGGAATGAAGATAGATAGTGTTTTGTTTAATTTGATGTATCCAAGCACTTCCTCTCTCCTTAAACATCATCATTATATTTTTCATTGCTCCTGTTTCATGTTTATTGTTATATGTATATGTTTATTTAGATTAGTATAATATACTTTATGTATGTATTTATTGTATTATGTAAATGGTACACCACAGACTACCTGCAGTATTTGTCTGTCCTTCCCCTTTTTAATCCATCCAAAGGTTGTCTTTAAAAGATCGCTTTTAGCGATAAGACCGCCCATTGTGTCACCCTTTGTACAGTTTCTATACCTTAAGTCTGTAATTAATATGGTGTACATAATAAAGAGTATTCTATTCTATTCTATTCTATCCCTGATATCTATGGCACGCAGACATGTTGTAAAGGGTCAAGGTTCAATGTGAGTTCTGTGTGTAAAATTATGTAAAGCCGTTGTATAAAAAAGTGCTTTTAAGAACAATGGCACTTAATTCCTTTTTACTGTTTTGTAATAGTACATTGACCACTCAAACTCACGTCATGTAGTAATAACGATGTTTAGAGATTTCAGTTTCATGCGAAGACAAGTCGCTGGCAACCGTCCAACATTTCAATCATTGCACTTACAATACCGTAATTTCAAGAATAAAGGATTTTCCTGCGATACAGACTAATCCAATCTCCACTTATGGACAAAATAACAATAAAAAAGAGGTAAAACTATGGACAAACAATCAGAAAGATATTGGAGCGTGTAACTGCATGGACTTGTACGTATTTCTAGAATCAAATCGAATGGAAAATTGTCTGCTACATGAAAATGTATGAATGGAAATTATTAAGTAGTTAGGGTATTTGTTTAGTATTTTTTGTGTACTTATTAAAATTAATATTAAAATAATGATATGCATAACCATTCCTGGGAATTTATTTTTATATAAGTACTAGAATTAGCGACCTGTCCCTGTTTCGCGCGGTTTCTATGACAACAAAAAATCGATATATAAGTATCATATTTAAATTATTTATTTATATATACTGTAAATGTTCACCACAAAAATACAGAACATAAAATAAATCAAACACCATAAAATATCCAAAGGGCGGCGCCTTATTGCTTTGCTTCTCTTTCAGGCAACCTTGGAGTGGACGGTGTTATACAGGGTTATTGGTAAAACATTAACCTATTAAGAGGTCATTGTACTCATCATCATCATTATGAACTTTTACTATGGGACCAAACCTGAGATTGTGAAAACAAAATCAGCTTTTCCCTACATTTATGTTCGTATAACTCGTTAAAATGTAGGGAAAAGCCGATTTTTTTCACTTTCACTATCTCAGGTTTGGTCCCATGGTAAAAGTTGTTCATAATGAGAAGTACTGATGACCTCTTAAGAGGTTGTTAATGTTTTACCAATAACCCTGTATAAAATCATCATCTGCCTAGCCTTTTCCCAACTATGTTAGGGTCGGCTTCCAGTCTAACCGGATGCAGCTGAATACCAGTATTTTAAATGGAGCGTCTGCCTATCTGACCTCCACAACCCAGTTACTGGGTAATACGATACCCTTTGGTAAGACTGGTTGTCAGACTTTCGGGCTTCTGAAGACCCGTAACGACTGTCAAAGATCCACGAATGACAGCCGGGACCAACGGATTAACGTGCTTTCCGAGGCACGGAGGGGTCTTGATATGTGAGGATGGTCACCCATCTACAGACCAACCGCAGCAACGATCGACTCGTGCGGCTGTTATTACTTAGTCACAATCCCCTCCATATAAAATGTTAAAGTTGTTAAATATTAATGTGTTATGTCACATAAACCTTCCTGAATAAATTCTCTCAGATAGGTATACGAAAAGCGACTTTAATTTATACTATGTAGAGATTAATATGCCTCAGAAGCTTAACAATCCATGCCAGTATGATATATTGCAGTTTTTTCCTGGAACAGCTGATTGTTTACATTGTGAAAAGGGCAATTTAATATCACACACCCGATAGTAGATATAGACTGATAGAGTTAGTAGAAAATATCAACCAGTAGAATCCGACAGAAGGCTTGAAGACTTGCCGCGCTTGACTCGGTGGAACGCAGAGCTAAGAGGCTCATTGGCGACGTAGAACTGGTGGATGCAAAGATTCACAGCTTGGGTCATCGCCGCAAGGTTGCCTGCTTGTCGGTCTACTACAGATTGTACTTCGGTGAGTGTGCCCAAGAACTCCACGACCTCATTCCACCGGCCCCCTTCTACCTTCGGTCATTCAGACGCACTGCAAGTTACCATCCCTGCCTAGTTGCTATTCCACCAATTCGCACTAACCGTTTTCAAATTTCTTTTATAATGCGCACAGCAAAAGAGTGGAACTCTTTACCTGCGTCTGTGTTTCCGAGCGCATACAACCCAAAAGAGTGAACAGGATTCTTCTGGGTAAGCTCACTCCATCGTCGACTTTGTCTCTGTCACCTCTGACCTAGACTAGATTCAAGAGTAAACTCATTTCGAAAAAAAAAAAAAAGGCGGATCCAGTTGGGTTGGGCAGAATCTGGAAAACTCTGTCAAGTCTTCTCGTCGCCCATCCCGCAGTGTTTGAAGACTAAGGTCTTCAACTAGTGCGTCCTGCCCGTCATGATATATGTTGCCGAAACGTGGACACTGACGGTCGTGCTGGTCCACACATTCAAGGACGTTCAGCGCCCTATGAAGCCAGCTGCTAAGCTCGGAGTGTCTTTGAAGAACAAAATCAGGAATGAAATTATCTGGAAAAGAACTGGAGTTACCGACATAGCTTGCAGAGTAAGCAAACTGAAATGGCAGTGGGCTGGCCATGTTTGTCGAAGGTCCGATAGCCCGTGGAGCAGACGAGTCCTGGAGTGGAGACCGCGTATCGGCAAGCGTAGTGTGGGACGCCCCCAAGCTAGATGGTCGGAGGACCTATGGAAGGTGGCTGGGACTGACTGGATGCGGAAGGCGGAGGACAGGATGTTGTAGCGCAGCCTGGGAGAGGCTTATGTCCAGCAGTGGACTGCAATAGGCTGAGTTGATTGATTTTTGATGAACAAGTAGCACGTAGGTACGCCTGTTCTTGTATTTAACCATGGCATAATATGATATGTAAAAGTACAGTCGCTTCATGTAAAATACTGGTATTCAGCTGCTTCCGGTTAGACTGGAAGCCGACCCCAACATTGTTGGGAAAAGGCTAGGCAGATGATGATTATATGATATACTAGCTTCTGCCCGCGACTTCGTCCGCGTGAAATTTCGGCCCCCGACCCGCCGCGTCTTATACCATCACCCGCCCACGCCATTACTTCTTAATGCGACTCGTAGTTCCAGAGATTAGCGTGTTTAAGCAAACTAACAAACTCTTCAGCTTTATTATTCGTTTTAGATTACAAGGGGAATGTGGCAGGAAATGGGATAGGGGTAAAATCTATGGATAGTTACTATTTCACTACCACCACCATTTTCAAACCCTTTAACCTGTTAAATTACATATACGTTGAATAGTGTTTTGCAGCATAATTAAAAAAACACTAAATACGAGTAGGTATACTTTTAAAAGCATCGATTATATCCGTAAAATAAAGTAATCATTATTTTCGACTGTAAATTGCCGTCAGGTGCTTTATAAGCCATAAAAACGAACCCTCTTACTAATAAACGTTGTCTTCTTTTTTCGAAAGTCAAATTACTGACAACTGAAAGAGAGAAATCGGTGTGTAACATTCATCTGTCATTCAATATTCGTCATTCATTCATTCATTCATACGTTTAATAGTACGGGTTTTTTTGCGTATGGGAAAACATCAAATGACCCCTCCCGCTCTGGGTGGATCGGAAGGGAGTGTCGGACTCTTACTGACTAAAATCCACCCGTGTTCCTTCCTTAGCCTTTTATGTTCCGGGCCAGCGGTAATCCTTTCGGACAATCCCGCTGACCCGGCAGGCCTAGGGCCTAAGGCGCCCCTTCAAATGATGCTGACATCTCTTTGAGGCGCGCGTGGAACGGGTACGCGCCGTCCGGCAAGGGCCTGGTCCTGAGCTGCCCAATACTCTCCGTCCGTAAGCCCGCGCTTACGGTGACCGGGAGTTAGCTTATAGATAAGTCGGCAAGCGCGTCTGCTGACAGTCTCGTTGGTCTAGTGGTCGCAAGCGCTACTGCTGGACAATGAGATCCTGGGTTCAATTCCCAGGTCGGCAAAGTGTTATTGCGTTTTTCTGTCAGAAATTTCTCAGTGTCATGTTTTGTGCCCGGTTCATGGGAATAGGCTTGCCTCCTATGACATGGGACTTAAACATAACTGGCGAAATGAGGGTGTATCTGCTATAAGTACACCTCTGCTTAACCCTTCGGGGGTTACAGGCGTGATGTTATGTACAGTCACCAAAAGAGATATGTAACCAGGGTCGTCGTCAAGTTGAAGTTTAGTAAGAAACCAATGGATGTTTTCGAACGAAATTTTATTTGATAAATGAACTGATTGTTTTCAATTAATTAAATTAAATTTAATTTAAAAATATCCATCGGTATCTTACTAAACTTAAACTATATTAGATGGCCCTGGTTACTTATCTCCTTTGGTGACCGTATCTATGTAATATAGAATACCGGATACGGATATCTATGAATACAATAGTTATTTAACAACTTTATTAAAAAAAACCCATCGGTACCTTCATCATTTCAGCCGAAAGACGTCCACTGCTGGACATAGTCCTCCCCCAAGAGGAGGGGTTTGCCATAATCGCCACGCTTGGCAGGCGGGTTGGCGATCGCAGTATAGTATGGTGGTGGAATGCATAGAGAACGCTGCTGCCCATTCTCCGGTACGACCCTTAGTTGCCTTTTACGACACCCACGGGAAGTATAGGGTGGTGCTATTCTTTAAGTCCGGCACCACACAGACTACCGGTACCTACTACTATCGGTACCTTACTAAACTTTAACTATATCTGATGGCCCTGGTTACTTATCTCCTTTGGTGACCTGATGATATAATATAAAATAGCATCACGGATAAAGTCAAAGTCAAAGCATTAATTTCAAATAGGCACATATATAAGAGGCACTTTTGAACGTCAAAAATTACTAAAATAAAATTGATTCTAGTCGCCCATTCCAAAAGGTAGTTTTCGCATGGAGAAGAATGGGCAAGAAACTCCACCGTTATTCTTTTAAAATGTTTTCCAATATTTTGCATGTTCATTAAATATATAATAATAACATGTGAAGACGATGCACCTAAAATATCTATGAATAAAATAGTTATTTAAAAGATCGTCAAAGAACTCTGTAGTGTTGAAGAGGATTAACGATACGCAGACATACAGACAGGAACACTCGTAAAGATACTTTTACTTCTTTCTGGTCTTTGTGTTCTAGAAAATTCACTTTTGTTTGAGGACTGAAGAGTAATGGGTTCAAACAAAGGATGCAATTATGAGCCGCGTCTATAAGAATTAGTTATGGTTGAAGTTATACTTTGTAAATGGAATTTTTAGTTGCTTAGCAAGTTTTGCATTATTTTCTATGTAGCGGAAATACATCGATTAGTTTCTTCCTGTATTTGTCTATGAATATAAGTCCTGGTCTGAATTGAACTGAACTTACATTAATCTTGAATTTCTTTAAGGGGCTTACAGGACCTAAACACAAAAATCGCAAGTTTTAGAAACAATAAAAGTGATCGACTACAGTAAACAAAATCAGAAAAATATATGATATTTTTCAGAGTATATGCTAGATAGATTGATACGACAGAAAAAATCATGAGATACCTCTAAAAACTTTCTTTTTACAATAAAAACCATACTAATATACAATCAACCAACCATACTAATTCAATCATTCTGATTTTTTGTCCGATTAGTGACAGTACCTGACATTAGTGTTTTAATTTTTTTTGTCCAAACAATAGATTTTTTGTAATTAAATAATTGCTTCATATTTTGCAATAAATTACCAGCGTTGTGTCATCGCGCTTCTCTTTCTTTTCTATCTAGTCCGACAGTGACCGCGCTTTAGGTCATGTAAGCCCCTTAATAACATTTTATACAAATAACTTTGTTCGAAGTCGTTTTCCTGTATATCCAGCTATAGTATTTCGATGTACAGCAACAGGGACACAAAGGGACAGGGAGAGGTAAAACCAAATATCTAAAAGTTACTAAACTTTATGTAAAAAAATAACCTTATTAATAAAACAGTTTTTTTCCTGAATATTAGAAATTAAAACTACTTGGGATCGCTTTTACACCATTTTATTAAAAAAAAAATCAAATAGAAAAATATCCATAAACATAAGGCTGCTAAAATTTAATTCCATTGCAAAACTACATACTTAAACACAATACTTACTTTAATCTTTATCTCTTTCTACCTACACTCATCTCTTTCTTTTTTATTCACTCACTTTATGACCGTAGCAGCTATTTAGCTGAAATGTCCACCATTAAATGTACGCAGCTTTAGTTTAAGAGCCAGTATGCTTGTCAACAATCTCAACTGAGCAATGTACAGACGCCAGCACATATAGCTACTACAATCTGTCAAATTTCTTTAATAGATTTTCAACTTTATCACTAAATAATAAGGTCCAAAATTGATTGGGAAAATTTGACAGTTTCGGGTAGCTTGATGTGCTGGCGTCTGTACCTTCATGTACTTAACGACACGCTGATTGTATTTACTTAACTGAGAAACACTTGACATTACAATGTATGTGTTTGTTAGTTTATTTAAAGGCAAGACTGTGTTTCTCGATAGGCTAAGGTAAAAAGGCCTATAGGTTTCCTGGGAATATTTACCTAAGTCTTGAGTGAAATGTTTACTTTTTACTTAAGACTTAGTGTCAAAGTGTCCAGAGACATCAAACGCAAGTTTGTCAAGTGTAAAAAAAACCGAACAAGAGCGAGTCGGACTCGCGCACCGAGGGCTCCGTACCATTATATGTTTTTAATTTTTAATCGGCGAGGCCTATTATATATTCATCAGAGAATTTTAACACTGTGCACTGCGGTGTAAAATATTGCAGTTTTATGTCAGCGCCATCTCTTGACCGATAGTGGTACTATTGTAACTTGTTGATGGTTTCTGAAAAAGTGTGCTATTTAGAGACTTCGTTTTTATTTTTCCTGTAATCTTTACATAAACTTCTATCACATAGAATAATTTCAGACTTTTCTCTTTGCAAACTTCGGAGATAAGGGGAGATCGGTATTTTTTTTTTAATTTTTCATCAAAATTCAAAAACTATGTGGCCTAAAAAAAAAGAAAAAAATGTTTGAGAATGTGCAAACTGCGCTCTTTCATATGATATGGCTCAGTATCCCCACTTCGAATTTTTCAGACCCCTTTCAGTCCCTGTTGCAAAAAATATACATATATTTTTATTTCTTTCTTATTTGCAAAATGGTTGAGCAAACGTCATCTAAAACGATTCCAAATTTCAAGTTGATAGCATTAGTCAAGAACTTGAGAAATATCTCACAGCTGAATACAGCTGTGACAGACAGACAGACTTACTCTCACCATAAGGGTTCCGTTTTTACCATTTTGGTACGGAACCCTAAAAAATGCAATATTCTTTCCAACTGAAACTTATGCGAGAGAACTGAGGTCTAAAGACATAGAAGCACGTAAAATGAAGCTCACTTTGTGTCAGTGACAAAACTAAGAGTTGTAGTAGAGTATTAGTAGGCGCACTTTGTGTAACTTATTTATTCACAACTGCACTCAAAACGGTGAAGTAAAACATCGTTAGGAAACAGCATGTCCTAGAACCGAAAATTCGAAGACATGTGACATCTACCAACCCGCACTGGGCCCGCGTGGTGGATTACGGCCCACTCCCTCTCACAGAGAGGAGGCCTGTGTCCCAGCAGTGGGAACATTGGAATTATGATTATGCAGAGTAAAAAGTACTCAAACAATTTCCAATGTTCTCTTATTGATTGATATTGATAGGTATGCAGGATAAACATTCATGTTTTTAGGGTTCCGTACCCAAAGGGTAAAAACGGGACCCTATTACTAAGACTCCACTGTCCGTCTGTCTGTCTGTCACCAGGCGGTATCTCATGAACCGTGATAGCCAGAAATTTGAAATTTTCACAGATGATGTATTTCTGTTGCCGCTATAACAACAAATACTAAAAACAGAATAAAATAAATATTTAAGGGGGCTCCTATACAACAAACGTGTTTTTTTCGGCGTTTTCGCCTTGTGGTACGGAACCGTTCGTGTGCGAGTCCGACTCGCACTTGGCCAGTTTTTTTGACTCTATCGTATCTATCATGGTTTCTTACCACATAGAGAGACGGAAATATTGTCATAGGTAGTACCTAGTGTACCTACCTATTTAGATCTTAGACCACAACAAAATTAATTCGAACACACAAAAACGGCCAGAAAAAGTCCTAATTCAATTCCCATAACATGACCTCCTTTTGTATTGACATTCAATTTTTGGCAACACTAATTGAAATACCAAACACAATTGGCTGGTCGGTTCATGTAGCTCCAGGTGATAACGTCGGATGTGGCGGTCCACGTGACGTCATCCGGCGGACGGCGCTGGTCGGCCGCTCGCGTGACACCAATCTCCTCATTGTAGTGTCCGCTGTCAGCAGGACGCTCCAGTCAACCCGCTGCCACTGAAACAAACAATGTCATATTACGTCACATGTTGCCAATATTCACCAACACACGCTGCATGACATGATACAAAATGTCCAACCATTTTACATTTTAATAGCCTCCCCCAAACAGTAACATTATTTTCAACATATTCCCAAACCTTTAAAAGAACAACAACTTTTATCGCGTCGAAAAACAGTTGATAGTCGGAAAGTTTACGGGAATCCATTAGTATTGTTGTTATTGCGAGTAAAATGTTTCGAATCGCATCGGAAAAATGAACCAACTAAATAAGTTTCTCAGAAACTTCGGTGACAGACCGTCAATCAACGCGGAAGAAGAAGAATGTCATAAAAACTTGCCTTACTTTGCCTGAAACATGTCAACAATGTTGTGCTAACGTGCAAACTATGTTGCACTATAAAATGGAAGTACCTTCACACTTACATTGTGCGTCTGACAGAAAATCAATAAGAGCTTCCGAAATATTTGCATTTCAATTAGAATTTCCATAAGAATAAGCTTATCTGGAGAAGAATTTGAGCTTCGTAACCACCATTTAATTCTGACATTTTGATTTTAAGATGACTTTGAAGACGATAGGCATGTCTTCGTCTTCGTAACTTAATACAAGTTAATGGACACCAGTCTTAACGCTTACCAGGGCGTCATTATGTATCAAGTGGGACCTTCGAATCAGCGTGTATTAAATCGCACTTTATAATTAAAGTCAGTCTGTAGGTACCAAGTTACGTCAACGCATGTGGTCTGATATAAAATCTGAACGTCACACAGGCACAAAGGGTATTTGGCGGCATTTACAGGAGTACCAACCTTCAGAGAAAAGGGATTTATATAGCTACCCTAGGTACTCTTGAAGTAAGCACGTGCTATGGTCACGTGTACTGACGCCATTAGCTACAACGTGGAAACCCTGCTGTGAAACCAATACGCACCTCTTTTGTTTATGTTCTAGAAATTATTATTGGAAGTTAGATTTAACTAAGTGTTTCATACAACAAGAGAAGTACCTACACGAATGAATGAAATATACCCATGTTTGATAGTAATTAGATTCGGCACTCACGATAAAACTCGATCATAAACGTTTTTACAACATCAAAATAATCAATTATTTCCACAACGTCGCAATTACTTCAGATAGTACGATTAAATTACTACGACATTAATTTACGAGGTCGTTTTATGAGAACATGTGGCGTATTTAAATGTTCAGTTTGAGGATTAAAGCCGAGTTAAGATTCCGCAGCACGGCAAACTCGGTGCGCTGCGCTGACATCCGAGGTAGGTTAATGACTCCGCAGAGGTCGTCCATTGTTTTGGTAAACAATGCAGCGACGGCGGGCGTGCCATCAATCCTTCCAGTTATTCGCTTCACTAGGTGACGCGCCGCGACCCTTTTAGCTCTCACGTGAAAAATGTACGAGCTAAACGCGCCTTACAAAGGTTTAATTAAACCTTCGCTCGTTACACGACGTGTTTACAACCATATTAAAACTACGGCACGGTCCCCGAGAAATGATTAATAACGGAATAACAGCACACTTCGATAACCAGTCACAGACAGAAAAATATCTTGGAAAGAAATTAGAATTTTCTTTTCCCCTAAAGAAGGCAGCGTCGGAAACAAAACTGGGGTGAAGCATAATTTGAGATCATCTTGTTATGCAGCTCTGAAAACTCACTTCTGGATTGTTTCAACTTGAGCTATTTACGTCGTCCCTCACTGAAATATCCCTTCAATTAACTTTGGACAAATTAACGGGAAAGAGAAAAATATAAAAGCGGAATGGAGTGCGGGCAGAGGAGGGCAGGAGGGAAGAATAACTGGGTTCGCGGATAATTAATGGTTTCATTTATGTTTCTGCACTTGAGAGTCTTGATTGTGCCGGGTTAGGCCGCTTTTTTACTTTTTCCCAGTTTCGAATTGCCATTGTTCAACTGAGACCTAATTGAAAGTGGTTAAGGTTCGGCAATCACGGGGTAAAGGGGAACCTCAGATATACATGCATACCTATAGCAGATTTAATATAATTTAATCTTAGTGGCACCGATCACTGAATCATTGGTAAATTCTTAAATAGAAAAAATGTGCTTGAATTTCTTTGAATTCTACTTTCTTGCACACAAATTCCAGTAAACTGTGACAGTTCTTGACATTATTTCTTGAAATAAACTGCATCAAAAGTTCGTCTGTGTTGTAATTGCACACTGCAATATATTGCAGAATTGATGGTTCTAAAGAATGTTACATTAGCACACCGCAACGTTCGGATAGATCCATCGAGACGAGTTGCCAACCTCGGCTCTGTTGTGATTGACTATGCTCCAAATATCATCAAATTCCATACAATGTTGCCATGCTATTAATATGACAGATGTTCAAAGCATTCCGCCTTTGTTGTCATTTTAAAACAAACGAAAATTATTTTTGTTCCTTTTATTTGACAAGTCTGTAGATTATATTATAGTATGGCGGCCGAAAAGCTTGGAATATTTCTAAATAATGAACTTTGTTTACTGTCGTGCAATTAATCATAGGAAAGAACACTGATACCAGAAATCTGAAATATTTTGTGTCTGATAGTTTTGTAGATGACCTGAGCGGTTGAGCACTAGAAACTTCTGACAGAACAGACGTCATTAGAAGTTATTGACTCGATTTTAAAGCTGCTGCCTGTTTTAAACAATTTCTATTTCGATTTCAATAAATAAGACGCCATCATGTGATCCTTGTTTTTCATCTGTTACAAAAGTAACTACTTACTTACAAAGTCTATTTAGAGGACATCGTTATCAATACTGTCTATATGTATGTATGTACATACAACACTCACACAGACAGACACTCACTCAAACAGATTCAATCATAGATCAGCAATAAGACCAGACGCGACAGCTAAATCATAATCTATCATTGCCCAAATTTATGTGTTGATCTTCCTATCAACACATAAATTATCTTCACAAAAGTCGCGCTCAATCTCACACTGGTTCACGAAATCGGATCGAACTGTGTGTGTACACTGTACATATTGTTATGCAGATTCCAAGTCGGGATTCTAAACGTGTAGTATTGTTATTCAGGACACGAATGAGCCGCGTCACGATTACGGTACGTCCCAACCCTGACCCCATGAACTCAGGGAAATGTCACCGGGACGAGACAATTTTCGCCTTTCTCGTTCTAAGAGTCGAGTGTGCCATTTTTATTTTGTTATCTGTGTCCGTGTTTATAACGCGTTCGGCACGTATCGGCGGGATACGATTCGATTTCCGATTTTTTAAACTTCATTTGTGTGATGTTGTTGTATTGTTTTTATTGCGTTATGTTTTTGCTCGATCAATTTTATTGGAAAAGTTTTATTTTGAATTGCTCTGATCTGGTTTTACATCCTGTTATATTGTATTAGGAAAACCACAAAGTGAAGTGATTTGCTTGAAAGTAGAAAGAACATATTCGTTCAATAAAAAAATAAAGAGTTTTCCCGGAATTTCCACGCGGATACATTGGGCATTGACTCCATTGGATGTCATCCGGCCGTTGACGTATCCTTTGCGTTACTAACGAAGCTGATTCCTAGAAAACGAAGTACGATAGCCTTGCTTTTTCTACTTTATTGGAAAAGTGCCCCGTTCCAGTGATTTGATTAGTTTTCACAGCGTCATGCCGACGTAAACATTATTTCCAACACGCAAATATGCGTTACTGAAAATAATTTTAACTAACTGCGTAATATATCTCAAAGTTTACTGTAATTTCACTCAACGTATAGCTTTACATATAAGGGGATTAAAATGATATATCTGAACTCGCGACGTTCTACTTCGACATCCATAATTTTCGCGAAAATGTTTTTCCACTAGGCTCTACCTATTTTAAATAGTTGTTTAATGGGTACGTCCTTAATTAGAAACTGTACGGAGTGAAATTGATGCTCCTCTTCTGATTTAATGAGGAGGCGATCGCGTGATCCCTTTCGCACAGAATTGGCCCCGCCCATCGGGCGGTGAAAATCAATAACATACTCCAGAAGTGCGTTTAGTGTCGTACCTTGCTGACGTTGCTCTTGCTACCAGACGGATGTAACAGTCAAAAAGCATGGACATGTACATTTTCTGCTTACAGTTGCTTCGTGCGTTGAACGCGTTTTATGCAGGGGACTGGTCGATCAGCTGTTTAGTGACGTCACTTCGATACGTATTTGTAATGTCGGCTTGCTGTCCTAGCTAGTTCGAAATAGACGTCCAGTGTGGCTGATACGTACTTGTTCGATATGATGATGTTAAATGATGTTGCACATGATAGTTGTCTTATAATTTTATCATTTGGAAGAATAGGTTTTTTACTGGTTAAAGTGAACATAGATAGTTATCTATAAGTATACTGTTTATATCAGTCTAGTATCTGATAACAATAGTCAATGAAAAATTCATAACATTTAAGTAAAGTAGGTATGTTTTTATTTTCATCCATAATCTTGTTCTGATTGTATTAGGTACTGCTTTATCACCGCCACTCGTAATGAGTCATTAAAGCGGAGTACATACTTACCAATTAATAGTTCGCTGACCTCCTTAGCGGGAGCGAAAGTCCGTAAACAATCCTGAGTGCCACTTACACCATAAAGTTATAAGCCGCTCTTCAATTGAACAATTACATTCTTGAACGACGTTTAAAACCCCCCGAAAAGCTTTTAGCAGAATTAATATAGCATAATAATTTCCCGCGTAACGTGTAACAGAAAGCGAGTTCCCGATAATTGCCGAAGATCCTCTCGGTAAGTTTGCTCAGACGCGAGCACCTGCATTAATTACAAGATTTAGCGTCATCCCCACCATTAATAAGGAATAAACCACTCCAGTTTCTTTGTCTGCCTCTAGATCTGTTTATTAAACCGAAAGATTAATTACGATACCGAATTTTAAGAATTCGTAACTTTGTTGAGTCGGCGGTATTCAGAATTTAATTTAAAAATTCCGAAGTTTAACGAGACAGGTGAGCCGAACTGCTAAGCGCGTTATGAATTTTACCTCCATACGGTACTAGTTTCGGGAATTTTTCCCGACTCCAACGAACTTTATAGCTTATCCCACACGCGTGCCTATTCATGCAGTATTCATATTATAAAGGTACATAGTCTTTTCTACGTACTCGTACATAATTTGTTGTTGTTTTCCTTGAGAGAGCGTGTAAATCAAATGTCAAGGAGCCAGGATTCCCCCGGTTACCTTGTAGGTCACCGAGAGATATGAATATTGTCTACGAAAAATATACAATTTCAGAAAAATATTTTAGTCTTATAATGGTTTATGAGAGAATTCGTTTGACGACTGAAATTCGTCTCGGCTTCTATATTATTTAAGTAAGCTTTTGTTGTTGTTATAATGTGTTAATAAAGTGCTTCCATGAAATACCAGTTACGCACATAGAGCCACGTGAACTTTACGACATAAAGAACGTATGAGTCAGTGCATAGAAACGCAAACAGTTGAAACTTAGGTTGTTTCATCATTCTTAATTATTCATAAATCACCTACCAGTTAAAATTAAGATCCCGTTTGGCAAATTTTACGAGTGAAGTTCGGAAAACCTGCTTAAAACGAGACGTGTGCGCAATATTTACGTCATATTTTATGGCATAACACTGTTGTAATTTGAGTTTCATGAAATTGTGCATACGTACAGGATCTATAAATTGGAATAGTGGACGTAGGCATGCGTTGCGATTTGGGTAACGTCAGAATGGGCTGCATTGTCAAATTCAGAGCCAAATGATACACTAGGTACTCGCTGTTGCTATCAAAGATTGACGTGCATGTTGGCAGATAGATCTATTGATCTAACTATTCGAGGAGCCATATTGTGACACACGAAAACATTGCGAAATAAATCAACCGCAGTGTTTCAATCGTATGTAAATCAACAAAAATACTCCTGGTTAATTTTCTGCGCTCGGTAAGTGTAAATAAACATGGTAAACATTACGGTTTACATTAGCACACGCAACCAGTGCAAACTGTTGCGAGCCTTGCATAATGTTACACTTTAATTATTTTAAAAGAGATTGTACCCAGTCTATTAGTATAAAAATGATACCTGAGCGTGGCCGACGGGGTCACCGGGATAGGGCTGACACAGCTCGGGGCGCACCTGCATTAATTAAGAGACTTATCCCTTCCATTAATGTCGCAGCCGGGTCAGCCCTGGCCCCGAACTTCGCCTCAACTTGTACACTTTTGATTGATTTAGTCAAACAAAACAGCTTTCCATTTTCTTCTAAATTATAATCGGTATTTTGAAGTGTCTGAAAATTTGTGCTTCGTTGTCGCCCATTATAACAAAAGATACAGTTTAGATAGGCAAAATATTAAGGTCAAACTCATTTACAAGAAGATAATTTAGATTTATAAGTGTTGTTTAGTATGTTTGTCGTATGGACAGTTCAATAAAATGTTCAATGAATTCAAACTCACGATTTCTCAGTATAATTCAAGAACGTATGACTAACTTACTTAGTTTTATAGTTGTTGTTCAGTTTTGTGGCTAAGTTTAAGTTGTGTCGTTATTAAAGTTAATAAAGATGTTTAACAGCTGTTTAAATGTCCTCTAGATTTAGAAATGTATCTTTAGTAATGTTCTAGTATTGAGTATTTAAAGCGGCCTTCAAAAGTTTTGACTGCGATAGACTAAAATTATTACGTAGATAATTTCTTCACAGTAAATTACTATGTCGGTTTACTTAAACGATGTGATCGAAGTCTAGCTTATGTATGTTTTTAAGTAGATAATTTGGGACATAATAGATAGGTTATATAATTATATTAGAACCTTATTTTGTTTGACAGTAGGTATTGTTCTGGAAACTACACAACTTTTGTTTGAAAAATTATGATTCTTTCTTTCTATTATAGTTTAGAGAAATTATGGGTCCGAGTGCCTACTTGATTTTTCGAGACGTCGCCAAGCGGTTGGTCGACTCTTCACGCGACCAGGGGGTTGGCCTATTTTTTGGCCAAAGAATCAGCATTGCCACACAACGTGACAATGCTGCCAGCCTTTTGGGCACATTTCCAGTTGACAGCGCGGCAGCGATGAGTATGAATTTTTATGCCCAGTGATTTCATAGTAAAAAATTAAAATAAATACATTTTAGTTTAAATACTTATCTACCTACTTCAACCGGCTTTATTCCAATATCGGTGCCAATAAATATTGTGTAGAGTTTCCTAGAGTTTTTTCTCTGAAGATGATAACATTATTAGATACATTTTTAATCAGTATTTCTTGTCAAGTTTTCCAAAAGACTGGTCGATGGCTCAGTGACGTAGTACTGTGACCATTTCGTTTCATCCAGTTATGGAAATTTTCTGGTTTTTCCTAGGCTTTTCAATTACAAAGTACGGTCTCTTGTCTACGTTCCTGATGCTTTAATTAAATTGGTCGTTCTACTAAGCTGCCCTAGTATATCTTATAGTTAATACTCCATTCGCCTCGTATGGCATAAAATAATAATCCAGAGAAAAGTGATTTTCTGAATAATCTTATCGAGCCTTCAATAAAAATATACCTACGATTGAGTTTGCGGTCCTTTTTTAATATCCGGTGTATCTTCTATGATAAAGGTGGGGGTTCATTGTGCGGTATTGAGTGGAGACAACAATGTGCTCGTGTACGCACGCCTTATGTGCAGGAAAGTGGCCCTTTCAAATTGAAAAGATTGACAGTTGAAGATAGGTCGGGAGAGTTAAAAAATGGCGGCTCGTCTGTTGTGGAATTAAATCTTTTATGCTACGACTCTTTGTAAATAAAAATGGCTATGCATTACCAAACGTTCCAGCTTCTTCATTGACATATTTCATTATTATAGTTTCAATATTCCGCGGAAGATTAAAAATTTCCTCAATATTTAATACAATAAAAAAAAAAGTTTTCTAAATTGAAAAATGTCTGCGACGATAAAAGTTTATGGGTTAAAAAGAAAATTGAGTCTTACAGTTGAGGGCAATCACGCTTCCGTTTTAATGTTCAAAACATAAAGATAAGAATAAATTGTACGATCCGAAGTAAAAAGGAGTTTCGTTAGAAGAATACCTACTTATAAACATACAATATCACGTCTTTATACCTGAAGGGTTAGGCAGACCTTTACTTATGGTAGGTGTACCATTTACAGGCCTAATGTTGGTGAACATTAAGCCTGTTATGTTTAAGGGGCTTACAGGACTTAACGCAAAAAACGCAAGTTTTAGAAACAATAAAAGTATATGATCGACTACAGTAAACAAAATCAGAAAAATATACGATATTCTTCAGGATATATGCTAGGTAGATAGTGTGTTGATAACATAATACAACTAATTTGATACAATAGAAAAAAAATCATGAAGATACCTCTAAAAACTTAGTTTTTACAATAAAAACCATACTAATATACATACAATCATTCTGATTTTTTGTCAGATTATTCTACAAGCAACACACTAAAACACTAGTGTTTTAATTTTTTTGTCCAAACAATAGATTTTTTGTAATTAAATTATTGCTTCATATTTTGCAATAAATTACCAGCGTTGTGTCATCGCGCTTCTCTTTCTTTTTTTTCTATGTAGTCTGACAGTGACCGCGCTTTAGGTCATGTAAGGTCCATGTCATAGGGGGCCTGCCTAATCCTGCAGGAGGGTATACCTATACCCTATACCACAATTTCACTCCTCTGCGTACCTACGCAGAGGTGTGAAATTGTGGGATTTCTATACCTGAGGTGTAGGTATAGAAATCCCACAATTTGCTAGCTATGATAAAGTCGCCCTATTTATCATAGTTGCCGTTAACCTGCCATAAGTAGTTACAGATTTAGGTTACCGACTGAAAAATTTCTAGTAAAAAAAACCTAACTCTACTTTTCCCAACCTTGGTTTCGAACCCAGAATCTTTTATAGAATAGGAGGAGGTTAGGTCGTGATTGTTTCAGTTGGTGTTACCTAGCTAACACGCGGTGTCAGAATTTAAAGTTTGAAGTTTAGAATTTATTAAGCTTAAGGCGAAAGCGCCAGGATAGCCCGCGAAATTCAATTTTTTTTACGTTCCTTGCAATTTGCTGGTCAATATTAAGTTGTACGTTGATTAAAATATAATTCCCGATCATAACAAATATCTATTTACAGAATTATAATCATTAAAGTCATCAACACAACTCTCTAAGACCAAGTAATCCTTCTGAATGACTATTTCATGAAATATTGACATTTTAGGATTACTCAAACTTAACAAGTTGTATTACTGATTCTAATGATTATAATTCTACACTTCTGGACACATCTATTGGCCCACCTTAGAGTTTAGATTTCGATGGCCCCTACCGAAATATGATTGCTAGATTGAACAAAAACTGTTGATGCAGTTTTAAACCTGATACATTTTACCATCTTTTTCGATCGTATTGTTTTAAATTTGAATTCAGAATACCATACGACATGGAGCTACGCCTAACAAGTCGGATATGCGCCTTGTTAAAGGCAATTGATTTTTGAATAAAAAACATGTTTTATCAAATAAAGGTTTAATTTAATAACGCGTGTTGCCTCCATGGGCATCTACCACAGCTCTCATACGATTAGGCATAGAGTTTATCAACCGCTATATGAAATTTTGAGGGATCATCTCCCATTCCTCTTCTATGGCAGTTTTCAACTCTTGCATCGTCTGGGCAACTGGCTGACGAGCCCTAACACGTCTTTTTAGCTCGTCCCACATGTGCTCAATGGGGTTCATGTCTGGGCTTCTGGCTGGCCAGTCCATAACTGTGATGTTCACATCCCGAAGATATTCCCTGACGATGCCGGCCGCATGGGCTCTTGCATTATCATGCATAAAAAGGAAATTTGGGCCCACATAGTCCGCGTATGGTATCACGTGAGGTTCTAAGCACTCACGAATGTACCTTTCAGCATTTAATGTTGGCAGCCGTGGTCCTGTAACAACCTCAAGTTGAGTTTTGCCGCTCGCGGATATACCGCCCCAGACAGTCCATGAGCCACCGCCATAAGCAACCCTCTCTTTTAAGCAGCATTGTGCGAAACGCTCTCCCTTACGTCGGTAGACCTTCTTCCTTCCATCATTGCCATGTAACACAATTTTAGACTCATCAGAAAAGAGTACACGGCTCCAATCTTGCTGTGTCCAATTTAAATGACTGCGTGCGAAATGAAGGTGCGCTGTTCGGTGGGCTCGCGTTAGTTTGGGCCCATTAGCTGGCTTGTGTGGTACCATATCGCGTTCTTTTAACCTTCTCCGAACAGTTCGAGCGCTCACAGATACTCCGTGGAAGTCGCGAAGTTGGTTTTGTATCTCAATGGAGGTAAGGTGACGATTTCTCAAGCTGGTCGTCACGATGAATCGATCCTGCCTTTCAGTTGTGACCCGAGATCGTGGCCTTCCTTGGCGACGAACAAAGCCGCCAGTCTCTAGGTACCTCCGATAAACATTTCGGACCGCAGATCGACTTAAATTAAGTTGAGCACTCACGTTTCTTTGGCTGTGTCCGGCCTGAATAAGTGCCACAGCTTGGGCGGCGACTTCAGGTGAAGTATCCATAGATTATTGATAGAACCTCACCTTAATGTTAAGAATAAGTAATTTTTGTTGCAAAACCAAAGATATCAATCACTTTTTCAAGAATGAAATCCAAGTAAACCAATAAAACCAAGTTTTCTTAGTATTCGATTGTTTGATATCAACAAACAGGCTCCAAATTGTCTTTTGTTTCTTTAAATTCTGTGTTCGAAATTCAAAAAAAGACTATTGAATGAAATTGTGAATGTGCCAGGTTCAAAACTGCATAAAAACTTTTTGCTCGACCTAATATAAAATTTTAGCTAGGACCAAACGAAACTGAAAATACAAGGTGGGCCAATAGATGTGTCCAGAAGTGTATAAATACAAACTCAAACTCAAAGCATTTATTTCAATTAAACCTTGTACAGGCACTTTTGAATTGTCAAAATTAAATAGTCTAGTATAGTCAGTTAGTCAGAAAGTTGAAGCTAGTTGCCCATTAGAAAACGTAGATCTCTATCGAGAAGAACGGGCAAGAAACTCCATGGACACTCTTTTAAATCAAGTTATTACAAAATCCTGGGTACATTATTCTTGTAGCTTCTATATGTGAGAACAATGTAAAAAAAAGACAAATGAAGAAACAATTCAAAGTATAAGATTAAAAATAAGCCTTGGCAGTTAAGAGATGACCAGTCTCAACCGACGGCACCCGTTCACGAACATGAATTTTATATTTGTTACGGTCGCGAATCATATTTTAATCAAAGTACAACTTAATACTGACCAGCAAATTGAAAAAAACGTAAGAACATTTTAATTTCGCGGGCTACCTTAGCGCTTTTTTTTTTTTTTTTTGCGGATGGGAAATCATCAAATGACTCCTCCCGCTCTGGGTAGAGCGGAAGGGAGTGTCAGACTCTTACTGACTAAAACCCACCCGTGTTCCTTCCTTAGCCCTTTATGTTCCGGGCCAGCGGTAACCCTTTCGGACAATCCCGCTGACCCGGCAGGCTTCGGCCCTAAGGGGCCCCTTCCTCGATGCTGACATTTCTATGAGGCGCGCGTGGAACACGTACGTGCCGTCCGGCACGGGCCTGGTCCTGATCGGACGGTGAGCTACCCATAACTCTCCGCCCGCAGGCCCGGGCGCTTCCCCCTTAAGTAATATTATAGATGGTAGATTTTGACAAGTTCAATCAATCTCATCATCATCATTTCAGCCGAAAGACGTCCACAGACGTGTCGTCGCCTCCCCAAGCGCCGCCACTTCGACCGGCGCGTGGCAATTGCATAACACAGTATCAATTGGAATCGGTTTAACTTTGACAGTTCAACAACATACATCGCGCTATTTACGTGTTGAGCTGACAAATTTTTCGAACTTATGAAGCAATGGATTAGCAATTTGCTTCAAAATTATTCAGATTCCGTTTGACAGTGTGTTACGCAATTAGGGTGCAGTTCTGTGTTTCCCGCAATTAATCAATCTGCATAGCCTTTTATCAACTACTAGCTTCTGCCAGCGACTTCGTCCGCGTGAAATTTCATCCTCCCCCATTTACCCTCTTAGGGGTGAAATTTCGAAAAACCCTTTCTTGGTGGATACCTACTCTTCACAAAGAACACACACTCCAAATTTCATGTCTCTAGGACTGTGGTTTAGGCTGTGCGTTGATATTACAGTCAGTCAGGACTTTGAATTTTATACGTATAGATGTTGGGGTCGGCTTCTAGTCTAACCGGATGCAGCTGAATACCAGTATTTTATAAAGACCAACTGCCTATCTGACCTCCACACTAGTGGTCCAACTCATGGGCTTCGGACTACCTGTAACGACTGTCAAAGATCTAGGAATGACGGTAGGGAGCTACGGCTTAACGTGCTGTCGAGGCACGAAGGGATCTTGATGGTTACCCATCCACGAATCGACCACCGCGGTTAGCATAGCTTTACCCGGTAGCGATCGACCCGTACGGTTGTTATCATTTCAGCCACGAGCCCCCGAGAGCTTAACAAGTTCTCAACTTCCCCAAATCTGAAACAGGGATTTTGTATATTTTGGTGTTATATGTAGTAGGTACTGTAAGGCCCTTTGCACGCACACGTTTCTTGCGTGAAAAATTATGGTTTATTCACCATGTATAGGCACGATCATCAGCGTTGTATGGATCACTATGGAAGCTTGTTGACGGACACGTGTTTTTTTACGGGTCCGGCTTATACGCCGTACCGTACCGTACAAAGGGACTAACGGATGTCTGGAGAAGTCGACCTTATTTTGTGCACGTTTTTTTTTTTTTGACACCAACACTTTTGTTGAGTATTTAAAATCGACTAGGGGTACAGCGTATCTGCCTATTAGTTTTAGACGTCAAATAGCATGGCTATTAGCTTTTATTATTAACTCAGACATAAGTAGTATGTCGAAGTCGGATGTAATTAGCACCACAAAAATTAGTAATAATACTAATAATAAGGTGGTCAGCCACAATAATTTAAACTAGTCAGTAAGACAACAGAAGGTACCAATAATAATATTATTAATCTCACCTACAACAAGGTATCTTCTAGCACTCAATTAGTAAATTGTAAAAAAGGGGCTAAGCAGAATTCCTTGAAATTGTTTCATCAAAACATTCAAGGTTTTTCTTCCAAAATATTAGAAATTGAATTGTTTTTAGAAAAAACAATGTTTGATATTATTTGTATTACTGAACATTGGTTGAAAGATTATGAAATGATGATTAATTATGAGAACTATAGTGTAGGCAGTTGCTTTAACCGAAAATCCATGCTGCGTGGTGGATCATTAATATTAATTAAAAATTGTGTAAAATACAAGACTCGTAAAGACATAGTGGAACTATCGGTGGAACATAGCATCGAACTGTCCTGTGTTGAGCTAGATAAGCATTTTATAGTGTGCGTTTACAGACCTCCAAACTATCAAAACTACTCTATATTTGAGTCAGTAATGGAAGATGTCTTAGGAAAACTTGCAACTGGTAATAAATCAGTAATTATTTGTGGTGACTTTAATGTTAATATTTTGGAAAATAATTCAAATAGCAGTAGATTGTTAAGCCTCTTCAAATCATTCAATCTGTCAAATGTATTTTTGGAACCAACGCGAATAACTACGGCTACTGCTACATGTATTGATAATGTTTTTTGTTGCTGTGAATATTTAGATAAAGCCATTGTAAATTATCTCCCTTCGGATCACAGTGGTCAAACCGTGTCTTTTGAGTGCAACACACCGATACAAAAAGTGCAGATTCAATCTAGACCAATAACATCGGGTAATTTGAATAAGTTTAATAACTCTTTAATTAGCAAGTTAAATGCTCAGGGCCTAAGTATGACGAATGGTAATATTTTGTATAAAGAATTTTTTTCATTAGTGCAAACAGAGTTCAATAATTCCTTTAAGAAGAAATCTAAAACTATTTGCCCTAAGTTTTTATTCAGTGACTGGGCAACTAAAGGAATCAGGAAAAGTAGGGAAAGATTATTTGAACTGTATGGCCTTAAGCCGTATATAAACACGGATACTTTTAATAAGTATGTTGCTACTTATTCTAAAATTTTTAAAAATATCTGCAAAGCAGCTAAAGCTTCTTTCATTAGTAACAAAGTTAAATCCGCAGACAATAAAATAAAGACAGTTTGGAAAATTATAAACAATGAAACGAACAGGAACAAAAAACATAATACTGATTACACACTGGACACTTCCCGCGGTCTCATTAGCGATAACATCGATGTTGCTCAGGAATTTGCAACTTTCTTTACCAATATCCCAATTAAAACTACAGAAACTTTAAATTCCTCGCCCGCACTAGCTATTGAATTATTAAGAGCGAATGTCTCAGCCTGTCCTGTGGAATTTAAATTTAAACATATAAACCCCATAGTCATTATAAAGGCATTTAAGCAACTTAAGATCAAAATTACCGAAGATCTGTGGGGCATGTCCACTAAAGTTTGTCAATCCTTTATTGAGACAATTGCACCCTATTTAGCTTTAATATTTAATTTGTGTGTAGATCAAGGGGTTTTCCCGGATTTAATGAAGTTCAGTAAAGTTATTCCACTTTTCAAATCTGGGGACAGCAAAGACACTAATAATTATAGACCCGTATCGGTTTTGCCGGTTTTTAGCAAGGTGTTCGAAAAAGTAATGTTAAATCAAATGCTCAATCATTTTAATCGTAATAACATCTTACACGATCAACAGTATGGTTTCACCAAAGGACGTTGTACAACCGACGCCGGTGTCACCTTATTAAAACACATCTTTAACGCATGGGAAGAGGCACAAGATGCTATAGGCATTTTTTGTGACCTATCCAAGGCATTTGATTGCGTGAATTACGAAACACTGCTCTTGAAACTTGAGCATTACGGACTAGGTAAACTTGCTCTTAGCTTAATAGAATCATATTTAAATGATAGATTTCAGCAAGTTCAAATTAACGGTGTGAATTCATCGGGCTTAAAAGTC
Source organism: Mesoligia furuncula (assembly GCA_916614155.1). Taxonomy (NCBI): domain Eukaryota; kingdom Metazoa; phylum Arthropoda; class Insecta; order Lepidoptera; family Noctuidae; genus Mesoligia; species Mesoligia furuncula. The sequence continues at coordinate 10,983,609 of OU744803.1, read as the reverse complement.
AAAATGGGAGTACCGCAGGGCTCAATATAGGGGCCATTCCTATTTTTAGTATATATAAATGATTTACCTCATTTACTGAAAAACCAACCACAAATGGTGTTATTTGCTGATGACACATCACTGATTTTTAAAGTAAGCAGACGTGCACAAGAGCTTGACGACGTAAATAACGCTATGCATGTGGTCCATAATTGGTTTACTGTGAATAATTTGGTATTAAATGAGAAAAAAACTAAATGCATTAGATTCGCTTTACCGAATGTTAGAAGTAATGAATGTCATGTTGTATTGAATAGGGAGACACTTGAATTCGTCGAAAATACGGTTTTTCTGGGGATCGCGCTTGACTCAAAGCTACAGTGGGGTCCGCACTTAACATCACTTGCAGGGCGGCTAAGTTCAGCCGCTTACGCTGTTTGGAAAATTCGCCAATTAACAGACGTGGATACCGCGAGACTGGTCTATTTTAGTTACTTTCATAGCATCATGTCTTACGGTATTTTGTTGTGGGGACGGGCTGCAGATATTGATTCTATCTTCATTCTGCAAAAGAGGGCTGTCAGAGCCATCTACAAGCTCAGCAGACGCGATTCTCTACGAGAACTGTTTAAAGAAATTAACATCATGACGGTTCCTTGTCATTATATATATGAAAACATTATGTACGTTCGAAAAAATCTACATCTTTTTAGTAAGATAAGTGACAGGCATAATTTTAACACTAGAAATAGGGACAAATTAGATCAACCGCGTTTCAGATTGTCTAAAGTAAAATCTTCTTTTATGGGTTACTGTGTCATCATCTGCCTAGCCTTTTCCCAACTACGTTGGGGTCGGCTTCCAGTCTAACCGGATGCAGCTGAATACCAGTATTTTACATGGAGCGACTGCCTATCTGACCTCCACAACCCAGTTACTGGGTAATACGATACCCCTTGGTAAGACTGGTTGTCAGACTTTCGGGCTTCTGACTACCACTACTACTATGGGTTACTGTGTAAAATGTTATAATAAAATACCATTCGATATTCTTCAATTAAATGAGAAGAAATTTAAAACATGCATTAAACGCACACTATGTAGACAAGCATATTACAAGTTGGATGATTATATCGTAGATAAAAATGCTTGGCTTAATGCTGGTCCTGCTCCACAGGCACTTGGGCTCACTAGTTAAAATTTCAACATTTGGAAGAGGTGCTTCCCTTTTTCTTTTTCAATATTTCTGACATTACGAACATAACTTTTTTAATTTATTCAATCCAGTTGTAATTGTTGAATACTGCAATATTAGATACCTCTTCCTGTTTGGTAGTTAATTATATTAACATCTTAAATAAATTGCAAACTATAGTTTTGTATAATTTAGAAGCATTTTTTTTTAAATTTTGTAAATGTAAGAACCATGTTTCCGTTTATTATGTTTTTTTTTTTTTTTCTGTTGTTGACTTGAAAGAGCATGGCAGTTGAGAACGTGTCATGCTCACTTAAATGTCTCACCGATGGTGGCGCGTGTGTTGGATTATTCGGTTCCCTACAATATGGTTGAGCTGGATGGTGCTGATCCACGCGTCATGTTCGTGAACGGGTGCCGTCGGTTGAGACTGGTCATCTCTTAACTGCCAAGGCTTATTTTTAATCTTATATTTTAAATTGTTTCTTCATTTGTCTTTTTCTTTTTACATTGTTCTCACATATAGAAGCAACAAGAATAATGTACCCAGGATTCTGTAATAACTTGATTTAAAAGAGTGTCCATGGAGTTTCTTGCCCGTTCTTCTCCATAGAGATCTACGTTTTGGAATGGGCAACTAGCTTCAACTTTCTGACTAACTGACAGACTATTTAATTTTGACAATTCAAAAGTGCCTGTACAAGGTTTAATTGAAATAAATGCTTTGAGTTTGAGTTTGAGTTTGCAGGTTGGCGAAAAATAACTCAGATTCAATTCGACCATTCAAGCGAATTTAGAATAATTAGCTTTCATTTTTATTAGGTTTTTGTTTCGATAAAACAACAGTGATATTCGTACATTATTATTTATTATCTACGAGTGATTTAATAGGGCACGTAGAAGTAAACATGTGGCCTTGGAAAAAACGGAATGAATATAACATTGAACTGTTTCAAATTCCTACAGTAGGTACTAGCGTAATTGATAGGTACAGTCTGTGGCCAACATTATCTGACCCACTTGAATGATAGCGAATTTGAACCTTAAAGTGAACATTTGGAATACTCCGTGCAAGCATTTCGATAAATCATGTTGTTAGGCGATTTTAATCATTATATTGTTGTTGTTAAGGTTGAAAGGCTAATGAGTGTCAAGACTACTAAAAAAAAAACCAAGGCGAGGGTGGATGAATAAAAAAACTATCGCGCATCAGTAACATTTTAAAGGTGTCTACGGTTAATAGCTAAATTCCGTGATTCATTTTAATAGCTGGTTGTGATTGTGCGATAATGAACTTTATGAAAATATACGATATGGTTCAAATTCTTTAGAATATTGCGTCTGTCATCACAACTAAGATTGAATTTCAAAACATATTACAAGAGTTGTGTTGGTCTCGTGGTCACTAAGGCAGCTCGATATTCATCGTTGTCTGCGTTCGAAACCAGGAAAACCTAACAGTTTTTTGTTAGCAATGTTTTGTTTTTAATTATTATCTATTTTTTACTTTTTTTTTACGAACGAAGTCGGGAAATATGTTTTTAAATGGGCAGTTTGTATAGAAATGAAACAAAATCATTGCAAGTAATAAAAATGTTTATTAATTCGTTAAAATATACATAAGTAAGATAAAGTAAGTAAATGCTCTTTAGTTCAAAATTAATACATTTTATAATATCATATTCAAACCTAACCATTTATAAACATTTAAATAGTGAAAAAAAGTCATGCTAATGGTAATTGCTTGGAAGTGTGTTATCAAGAAAACATTGATGTATAAATGCGAGAAAATGAATGAATTTGTGAAATGTTTTACAGATTTATAGCTAAGTATATGTAGTGAATCAACATGTTATTTAAATAGAAAAATGCATTTCCATTTATAACAATAACATCACCACTGAATCTTACATTTTAATGGTTTAGCATTCATTCAATTGAGCATTTACTTACATAGTGTGTTTCAAAATACTTATAAGTAGATTAGTTAGTAGCGAAGTGGCGCACCGTCTCCTCTATAACTTGTTGTAAGCGGCTACGCATACCGCACACCATGTTCCAACACAAATCTTTTCCTCTCATGTGCTCCCATGTCGCTGACACGATCTCAGCCAAATTGTTTTTATTTCGCACTTCGGATGTGTCCCAATTTAAAACCATTTGACCCCATAGGTTTTCTATAGGGTTCAAATCGGGAGTTTTAGATGATGATGGCCAGTAAATAACAGTTACACCTTCTTGAGCAGCTAACCAATTCTTCACAATGCCTGCACGGTGGATGCAGCAGTTATCTTGCACGAAGTAAATATCTGTATTTGGATAGGCAATTCGCACAGTCGGCAGCAGGACGTCACCATCCACCCAGCAATGTTTTGTATAGTCATTAAGTTGCGACATGACGCTTTGATTACACCAAATTCATTAAAAATACTTTTCACGATTTACGTCAAACGTTTTAGAAATGTTTGTGCGCCGCAGTCACTGTTTAGGCGTAGGTAGACTGACTTTTGTCACTTAAATCAATTTAGTATCCATCTACCCCACGGCGTAAACTTTTACTTCGTCCTGCTTATTTGAGGACTTATAGTTTTTTTTTATTTACCCACTTGTTTTCCAGAAAAGTTATTAGGCAAAAATCATATTGGTCGTTCTATAATAATGCAAGAAATATTGTAGAAATCATAAATGAAAACAAATAAAGAAAAATAAATTATAAAGAAATTGATAAAAGGTGGATTGTGTTTTCGAACCCACATGTTGTTCGTCGCGGATCCAGCATCGAACCGCGAAGCCACAGTGACTGGTTGAGAATACGCGAAATTAAAGATTAGGTAGTAAGTATGGCCGTGTTATTTAAAAGCTTTTCAACTTTAACGACAAGAAGATAATGATTAAAATGGCTTAACAAGATATGCCGCCGGTGGGTCAGCCAATGTTGGGTGGGTCAGACAACGTTGGTCACCGACTGTACATTATGTACAGCACATCAAGCTACTACAATCTGTCAAATTTCTTTAATATATTTTCAACTTTATCCTTAATGCATAAGGTTCAATGTTGATTGGAGAAATTTGACAGTTTCGTGTAGCTTGATGTGCTGGCGTCTGTACTATGACTATGTTATCTATTCCTTAAGTGACAAGTCCTGTCCAATTTTCTCTGTGCCAAATATCTATGACTAGAGTAATAGGTATTGATGTATGAGTAGATATAGGTATGGTTAACGTCGCTATGGGTAGATGCCTAATGGAAAATTGGATTGAATTGATATCATTCGGTGAGGTTTACATAATCAAATAGATTTTATTGATTGGGCTGATTATTGATTATTTTCCAGATTGCACCTACCACTGTTTGTCTCTGCATCACCCAAAGACTGACTGGTAGAAAATGCCTATAATATGGCATTAAGGTTGTCTCTGTACATTTGTGTGCTTATAGCTTATACAGGGTTATTGCTTATTGGTAAAACATTAACAACCTCTTAAGAGGTCATTGTACTCATCATTATGAACAACTTTTGCTATGGGACCAAACCGGAAATCGCGAAAAAAAAATCAGCTGTTCCCTACATTTTGACGAGATAAACAAACATAAATGTAGGGAACAGGTGTTTTTTTTTTCGCGACTTCAGGTTTGGTCCCATAGTAGAAGTTGTTCATAATGATGAGTACCCTTTTAAGAGGCTGTTAATGTTTTACCAATAACCCTGTATAAATGAATAAAATACGCTTAAGTACCTATTTAAAAAAAAAAATTGTAAGTGTACAAAAACTAAATATAATAACATAATATTTGTATTATGTTTCTTATCACGATTTTTTTTGTCACAATTAGCTTATCACACGATGTTTTTAATAATTTGTGTATTTTTTTACGTCTCACCTATTTTTAGTTGTAATCATTTAATTGCGACATAGGATAGGATCAAGATGTCAAAAAATAATTAAAACACACTTACAGAGCATCATTGTTTACCGTTTGAAAGCCACCAGGAAAACTTAACTAAGTATAATCATGTTTGTGTTTTTTATGTACAGACAAGCATATATCTAGCTACCCGAAACTGTCAAATTTTCCCAATCAACTTTGAGCCTTAGGCTTTAGCGATAAAGTTGAAAATCTATTAAAGTTTGACAGATTGTAGTAGCTTGATGTGCTGACGTCTGTACTTAATGACTTGAATGAGGAACTATTCTTATTAAGGGGGTATGTGCTAAGTAACCCGTGAAATTAAAATTTTCTTACGTTTTTTGCAATTTGCAGGTCAGTGTCAGGTTGTAGGAATGTTGATTAAATATAAATGTTTGAAATAATCACTCTGAAAGAGTTCCAAATATCTAATTTAAATATCATATGCATTATTATGTACTTAAGTGACTTAAAAAAAAATATGGATGTCACGACGTCCGCGTCGGTGTCGTTGGTCCTGCATTTTCGTTTTTTGTCACTGACTTTCGAAATTAAAGTTATTTTTTACTTTGTAGTGTTTTTTTTTGGAAGTCGGTTGTTTTATTTTTCATAACATGTTTGTGAAATCACGAAAAAAAGATCAGCTGTTTCATAAATTTTGGTCAAGTAGGTATTGAACTTTTGTATTAAACAGCAGATTTTTTTTTTCGTGATTTCAGAGTTGGTCCCATAGTGAAAGTCGTTCAGTTCGAAGGTCTAAAGCACCTCTTAAAGTTTGTCAGGTTAATTTTTTTATCACCTTATAATTATATGAGGGAGTTATGCCCGAAAAAACATAAAAAAACATCCATTTTGAGAACTTCCTCTTTTTTAGAAGTCGGTTAAAAACAAAATGGCGGACAGATAGGTATGCCACGGACTTTCAAAAACTGCACCTTATACTGTGACTAGAGACTTATTTAAAAGAAAGTGCACAGTCGGAGTCCGCTGAATAAAATAAATACTTATGGAAGACTTTTTCATACTACTCATTACCAAGTACACGTCATAAAGTTTCTTCAACGCTGGACATACCTCATAAAGTTTCTTCAACGCAAGACACGATTACAATTAATTTATTTGTTCGTGACTAATAGCCTGCGCAGACGACGAACTTTTCTCCGCGGACTTTTTTGAACCCGCTAAAATAGATCGCTTACAACTGTATCGAGTAACGCAAACGAGGGATCAAAAGTACCTACGCGACAATTGTAAGCGATCTATGTCCGCGGACACAAAGTCCGCGGACAAAAGTCCGTCGTCTGCGCAGGCCTTTACGCGTACCATAACCCCTTTTAGTATCGGAAGCCATCGCTTAGTTAACAGTGGTAATTAAAACTACAATAAATCTTGTCAACACTCCAAGTTAGTACTAACATTTAGGCTAACTGTTAGTTGGTATTAGTACTGGGTAGTATAAATACATTCGTTTAATTTTAGGGCCTGTGCACAGCATCTTTTTTAAACGCGCCGTTTTCGCGCGTTTTAGAAACGTACGTCGACGGCGCGCTTTTATCCTACAGAAGGTCTACAGGCTGCGTCGGACTCGCGTGCGTATCGCGTCTGTATCGCTACAAAGGCGCTTCAACGGCACGTTTAAAAAACGTGGTGTGCACAGGCCCTTAGTCGTATTAGGGGCACATTATGAAGTACTAGAGCAATGATGGGTCATTGGCAACGGCTGCGACTTTAAGAGTTGTAGGTCGTAGGTTCGAACCCGGACAGGCGCTTTACTTTGTGTAAATTATTTCGTCACCATTGCTCTCAAAACGGTGAAGGAAAACATCGTGAAGAAACCGGCGTGTCCTAGAACAAAAACATCGAAGACATGTGACATCTACCAACCCGCACTGGGCCCGCGTGGTGGATTTACAGCCTACTCCCTCTCACCGAGAGAGAGGCCTGTATCCCAGCAGTGGGAACATTATAGGCAGACTTTCAGGATTTCAGGAAGTACTTGCACCCTCTTCCAAACGCTTCGGTTAAACAAGTGGTGAAGTGGTAGTGGTATATTGTGAAAACAAAAGTAGATTTTTAAATTTTATAACAAATTTAGCAGCGCCCCGCGTTTTCACCCACATAAGTGTCGATCCCGTGGGAATATCGGGATATAAAATATGCTATGTCCTTCCCCGGGATCCAATCTATGTCTCTGCCAAATTTTATCAGTAGTTGAAATATAGGGTATTCAGATCACAGATCTGAATATCCCTATATTTCACAGTTCGACCATTCGAGTATACCTACCTATATTTCATTAATCGAAATGAGACTGACTAAATTCATTAAAAGTTGTTTAATGTGAACGAAAAACGCAGACAGTTCATACCTATCATTGGATAATTTTGTAGGAATAGTCTATTCATATATGGATGGTGTTAGGAGTGGAATGTGCACAGATGTTGTCCTCTGACACGTTATATAGGTAGCATCTAGTTACCTACGTACCTAAAATGCAGTCTCTGTGTATAGAGTTATTGTGCAGATATAATCATATTGTGTCCGAATACTCAGTATTTACCTACGTTGTGACATGACTCTTGGTGTCCAAACACACTATGCCGAAGGAACGCGACCGAAGTTCCGCGGCTGATTTGATTTGGTTGATTTACAACGCAACGTAATTTCGACATAACGTGTCGCCAGTAATTCAAATAGCATTGCAGACGTAATCATGCCGAACTTCGCTCGCGTACCTACCTTCGGCATAGTGTGTTTAGGACACTTGTTCTCAAATCCCATAATAATCAATTTAAACTATTTTTACGTGTAATCTGGTCTTCAATTCTTTGATATGGAGTAGAACTGATACGTTGAAGTCATCGTATTTTTTCCCATTCATTTTATTGAGAAGATATGGCAGGCAAAGTCATCGTATGTTAGTAGTATACCATTAATCATGAGTTTTGCAATGTAAGTAATTCTTTTTATGGAGACCGATCAAAACAAAATAGCAGCATAGTCGCAGAGTAAATAGGTACAGATCCTACAGCGTGCGCAAACGTGCGCACGCACACATACGTATAGTTACAGGGATCTCAGCAATATAGAGCAGCCGCAACAAACTCGCGTAAGCACATGCACTCCACTTGTATGTGTGTGAGGTATCGCTCGTTATAGGAAGCTGGCTTTCTGTAGTACCTTATTATTTTGTGATTTATACATTCTATGGCTACACTCGGTTTTACTTACTATATTATAACTAAGTAGTTTTTTAATGTTAATTAAAACGCATACATTAGTTTTAACTGTTTATTATCTAAATATTATTAATTAATTACATTTGCTTTAGAACAATACATATTTTATACATTAAAACCATTATATCTAATGTATATTGTACAAACTCAATTACTTACTATATTATAACTAAGTCGTATTATAATATAATACAAACTTACAATAGTTTTAACTGTGTATTATCTAAGTATATTATTATTAATTAATTAATTACGTTTGCTTTAGAATAATACATAGTTTATACATTACAACCATTATGTCTATCTAACCATTTTGTACAAACACAACTATATTTTTTTTTGAATTTTATTTATCATGTCTTTAGCACACGCGTATATATCATCAGTAAATATATTTTCAACAATATGCTGAGCACATACTTTAGCTTTACAAGTGCATAATCTAGAACCATTGAGATCTTCACCATCAAAGATTTGAATACGTATTATTTTACGGTGTGGACCCTTTACATACTTTCTAACATACGAATACATAATCTTGCTCCCTCGTCTTTTATCGTTGATGTTGTTTCTGGTGGCATTGACGCTGTTCAACCTTTCTTCTAACTGGGGTGATGCTTCTCTCTGCCCATTTTGATATAATGGTGGTGAAATTGGAGAGTATAATGTAGACGGTCTCTCTCTTTCCAAATAATTCATCACATTTTGACGTAATTGTTGTGCTGCTGGATTCGGTGAGTATGATGGGGTTGAAATGAAAAGTTGCTCGGATTCCTGAAACAAGAATAAATAAGATAAGTTTATATTCAATTATGATTATTTATTAATATCGGCTGTCCAACTACTTCTTTATTCATAAAAACTAAAATTATATTTAAATAACTTAACATAGAAGTTGCGAAAAAATAATTAATTTAATAAAAATGGCGCTGATTTACTTACCGACATTATTGATGAAGACCCGCTTACGAGATACTGATTTTTTTTTTCGAGATTGTACTGGTTTTATACTTGTTCAGATTTATTTTATTTATTTAATAAGGTTCAAAATTATAAGATAAAAACAAGCTTATTCTTACATACCGAAATATGAGATTTTGACTCGTCATCTCTAATCCTCCACGTGTCTAGGAGTTGCATGCGAGCGTGCAAACCGCAGCGTTTGTATCGTCGTCGGCGTCAAAAACATTCAGCAAAAACAACCTTTAAACTTTTTTTGTAATTGTAAGAATCTAAGTATAATATTCCCCTATTGCTGATTTAAGTAAGCACCTACATAAGAATCAAAATCGCTTTTTATTCGTCTTATATAAAACGCTGTAAACTTAAAACCTTAACCGCTACGATTTTGTACGCTCGTGTACGCAATTGTCAATTTTTGCAAGTATGCAGTTTTACAAATTTGGATGGAATGACGTGATTTTAGGCCTATAAAAACGCTTTGCAAATTAGTCTCCGGCACAATTCCTCTCTGGAACGAGTCCTCTCTGCAACGAATCCTCTCTTCAAGGAATCAACGCTCCGAGCTCCTCATCAAGCTACCTGTCTAAGCATCAATCAAGAATGTAAGTACCTATTCATTATCATATCTAACTATTGAATGGTCAGAGTAATGTTTTATTGTATATCGAATAGTCTGAGTAATGTATTAATAAGTATAATCAAGTATTAAAATGTTGACCGTCAGTTAGCACGCTTGGCTCAGAGACTGAGTGATGCTTTTCTATGCTGCAGGTTCGATTCGTGCAGAGATCAAATGCTATGTAGGTATATTAATCATCTATTAAAATTATTTTTTTTCTACATGGTCCGTGCAGTGGCTGACTGATCGATTTTTCGGATTTCATTCAGCACAAATCGAACGATATTAATTTTGTTAACTATTTATCTTCGTCATGATCAGTTCCTTTTCACAAATGTAGGAATTATGAAGGAATCGGATTGATTGCAATGCACTAATATCATTTTTTTTGTTCACAGGTCGAAACTACTTAGCAACGACCTTTTCCTCTCCAGCGATGATTCTGAGCAAGAGACGACGCCGAAGAGGAAGACAGAGGAAAGAAAAACGAAGCGGGAAAGGTCCAGCAAGTCGAGTGAAGAGTCAACAAGCGCAAAAAAATCGAAGCCCACCGTTTCGCCAGTAACACCGCCAGCAGCTCGAGTCACAGCTAGTGAATTATTCGGTGAAGACAGTGATAATGAAGAAAGCGTCACCCCAACACAGAGATCCAACAAAACTGGTAATATACCCCCACTTTACTCATATTTTACTAGAAGGATGGCTAAGGGATATTCTCGACAGATAAGCGAGAGTAAACAAGGAAAATATTATGTAGAGGTGAAAATCTACAACACGGAAGAAATTAAAAAAATAATGCCTATTAACAGATGGCGCTCGGCCATAACTACCATCAAGACAAAATTAGACGAAAATAAAGAATCTTGGGCCCACTTAAAGGAGTTTGTTAAAGCAACTCAAAATGATTTTAAAAACTGTGCTATCACCCACATGGGTGCTTATGATACTTAACGACTTTATTTGATTAAATTATATACGTCAATATTTGCTTCTATACTTACTTTAAATTGTATCTTCTTTTAATTGTACTTACCTATTTATACATATTTATGTCTTATTAATAATTGTACTGTATTTTATAACTATGTTATTATAGTATAAATAAATATTATTTAAGTAAGTAATCTGGTAATTGGTTTTCTTATTTACAGTTACACACCTCAACAGCAAATCGAGATCTAGAAAGTCAATAACCTGTCATAAATGTAAAATTGAAATACCAGAAAATCAGTATTCCTATCATATGAGAACGAATATACACAAAGCCAATTGTTTATTGAATACCAAGTTCACAGATATTCATATTATTGCAACAGCATTCAAAAACAGATTAATGACATACAGATTGAATGTCACTCAGGAAGACGAGTACCTGGGTTTAGAGGCGTTCCTGGGTGACCATCTAATAAATATAACAGAATTGATAAATATGTCACTTAATGAACACAATTGCATAAAATTGAATTTCGAATTGTTTGCCTATTTTATGTTATCAAAATCAGACGAACAACAATTGAAGTCGTTTAATACCAAATATGAAATTATATATAAGAACACTGATTTGAATGAATTATTAACCAAAGTAATAAATAAACTAAATAATAAATTAACTGAGTTCCAGCACTATCAATCTGGTTGGACATTTGTTTCTATGAGTCATCTCGAAATTAATATAAACAAGTATTCCCCTATGAGAGGTGGGTCTTATATAGAACTGCCGTCAGCTATTAAGTACTCGAAAAGTTGTATAAATATTAAAAATAAAGATAATTGTTGTTTACTATGGAGTATAGTTGCTGGATTATACCCAGCTAAAAACAATGTATGCAGAACAAGTTCATACCCTCATTATACCTCTGTTTTAAATATTGAGGGAATGTCATTTCCTCCTACAATAAATGATATTAAAACGTTAGAAAAAAATAATCCCCACATCAGTTTAAATATATATGGCATACAAAATAATATTGTGACCGGACCTCTTTATGTAACAAAAAATAGAAGAAAAAATCATTATAATTTACTTTATATCGAAAAAAGTTCTATCGGACACTACTGTCTAATTAAAGATTTAATACGTCTAGTGCGACGTCAAGTGACTCGTTCTAAAGGAAAACATTATTTATGTGATGCATGTCTACAACTATTTAGTAACGAAAATAGACACAAGACTCATGACTGCTCTAAGATTTTGACTATATTACCTGAAAATAATTCTGTACTAAAGTTCAAACATTACGAGAGGCAGCAAAAAATTAATTTCATAATTTATGCTGATTTTGAATGTTTGTTAATAGACTGTAATGAAAGTAGCTCTTTGAATACACAGAAACTAAAAACACATCAACCTTCATGTTTCGCTTATTATATTTGTTGTGCACATAATGATCAATTAAACAAGTATGTTACATATCGAGGTACAGATTGTGTGGAAATATTTGTTAAATATTTAATAAAAGACGTTAAATATATTCATAAGATTTTAAGTAGTAAAAAACCAATGACCCCATTATCAGCAGAGCAAGATATGGATTATCGAAATTCGACTACATGTCACATTTGCAAACAATTATTATTGAATGATAAAGTCCGAGATCATGATCATATTACATCTGAGTATCGTGGGGCAGCGCACTCCCATTGTAATTTGATGTATAGAGTTTGTTCATTCATTCCTGTTGTCTTTCATAATTTGTCTGGCTATGACTCACATTTATTCATTGAAGAGTTAGCAAAGTATGAAGGTTGTATTAATATAATACCGAAAACTAAAGAAAAATATCTTTCAATAATAAAAGTAATAAATACTGAAAAAAAAAATCAGCCTATACAAATAAAATTTATTGATTCCTTTCAGTTTCTTAGTTCTAGTCTAGATGCATTAAGTAAAAGTTTGTCAGAAAACGATTTTTTTAACTTATCAAGAGAGTTTAATGATAAAAGACAATTTGATTTAATGCGAGAAAAAGGTGTTTATCCCTATGATTACATTGATTGTTGGTCTAAATTTGATGAGACGAAACTTCCTTCAAAGAATCATTTTTATAACAGTCTGCGTGAAAAACATATAACTAAAGAAGAATATTTGCACGCTCAAACAGTTTGGAATATTTTCGAAATAAAAAATCTTGGTGAATATACAGATTTATACATAAAATGTGATGTGCTTTTACTATGCGATATATTTGAAAAATTTAGAAAAACAAGCTTACGTTTCTATAAGTTGGATCCGGCTTATTATGTAACGTCACCGAGCTTAAGTTGGGATGCAATGCTTCTATATACAGGCACTGAACTTGAGTTAATAAGTGATTTACAAATGTACGAGTTATTAGAAAAAGGAATTCGTGGTGGGCTTGCACAGTGTTCTCTACGTCATGCTGTAGCAAACAATAAATATTTACCACATTTTAATGAGTTCGAACCAAGTAGTTATTTAATATATCTTGATTGTAATAATCTATATGGCTATGCTATGATGAAGAAACTTCCTATTAAAGAATTTAAGTTCTTGAGTCTGAAAGAAGTTAGCAAGTTTGATGTAAATGTTGTGTCAGATGATAATGATTACGGTTATATTTTGGAAGTAGACTTAAAATATCCAAATTATTTACATAACAAGCATAAAGACTTACCTTTTGCAGTTGAAAAAATAGTACCTCCTTATGGAAAATCAGTAAAATTGGTTGCAAATCTTTATGATAAGCAAAATTATGTAATTCATTATGTTCACTTGAAAGAATGTTTGAAAAATGGTCTGATTTTAAAAAAGATTCATCGTATACTTAGCTTCAGACAAGAATGCTTTCTCAAAAAATACATTGATCTGAATACTAGTCTTCGTCAAAATTCCAAAACTGCGTTCGAGAAGGATTTTTTTAAATTATTGAATAATGCCATATTCGGAAAAACTATCGAAAATAAACGTAAGCAAGCCGATGTAAAATTAGTAACAAAATGGATAGATACCAGAAACAAAACAAATAAGCATCTTGGCGCTCAAAAATTGATATGTAAACCAAATTTAAAAACTGTATCAATTTTTTCCGAAAATTTTGTAGCTGTGGAATTGTACCGTGAAAAGGTCGTTTTAGATAGACCTATTTATATTGGATTTACCGTTTTGGAATATTCGAAGCAACATTTATACCAATTTCATTATGACGTTATCAAAAATAAATACAAAAACAATGCTGAGTTGTGCTATACAGACACTGATAGCCTATTATATTTAATTCATACAGATGATTTTTATTATGACATGCATGATGATCTTTCAAAGTTTGATACTAGTAATTTTGGAATGAATAATCCATACCACATACCACAACTTAATGCTAAAATTCCTGGATTATGGAAACATGAGGTTGGTGACGATTTAATTATAGAATTTATCGGTTTAAGAGCTAAATTATATTTTGTTAACAGTGTGAATACTGAAATTAAAAAAGCCAAAGGTGTTTCTAAGTCTGTAACTTGTAAGCTAAATTTGGATGATTACAACAATGTACTACTGACAAATAAAGCGCATAGATGTAAAATGAATATGATAAAATCAATTAAACATGTTTTATATACTCAGCAAGTAGACAAACAAGTTTTAGAAAGGAACGATGACAAAGTTCAAGTATTACAGGATCAAATTCATACATTACCCTGGGGGCATTGTGATTCTATGTTTGTAGATTATTCCAGTGATGTATAATCTGTAAATATGTTATTAAGGGCTTATTATTATTATTATTACTAAGAGTAAAGCATTTTACTGTGTTTGTACACAAATTACATTTAAATTGTAATAATATAAAATTACTGTTTAATAAATGTTTAATGTGTAATAGCTATGAGCGTTTTATTTAAATTTCCATTTACACAATATTCTCCATACTTTATTTATAAGTTAAGAATTAGTATAAAAATAAAACGTAGCGCCTTTTAGTAAAATAAATAGTATATATACTCAGGTCAATTCTTATTACCTCACATTTCACAATGAAGTTCGTTAAGCAATCACAGACTTTCAAAGTAAATCATATAAAATTGGAAAATCATTCACAAAAAGTGAGACATAGCACACTCTTACCTAACACTATAAGATGTATTATATGCGGTCCATCTAACTGTGGAAAAACTAATATAATGCTTAATTTACTATTACATGAAAATGGAGTAAAATTCAAGCATATTTATTTATACTCGAAGACAGTTTTCCAGCCGAAATATTGTTTTTTAAAACAGGTCATCCATTGCATACCCAATGCAAACTTATTTATCTTCCATGATAATAAAGAAGTTATACATCCTAATGATGCTTTAGCCAATTCAATAATGATTTTCGATGATGTCGCATGTGAAAATCAAATAAATATTCGTAACTACTTTGCAATGGGAAGACACAAACAGATAGATTGTTTTTACTTATCACAAACCTATTCCAAAATACCTAAGCAACTAATACGAGATAATGTTAATCTATTGTTAATCTTTAAACAAGACGACATAAATTTAAAACATATATACAATGAACATGTAAATACGGATATGGAGTGGCTTCAATTTAAAAAACTTTGTTCTACTATATGGCAAGATCGGTTTGATTTTGTATTAATAAATAAAGATTGTTCTCTAAATGAAGGTAGATATAGACAGGGGTTTGACATATTCGTAACTTTTGAACATCCATAATATAAACCATATTACTGTAAAAAAATGATCAATCGTAGTCTACTATCTGTAAATAACGGTTGGATATTGTCGGAAATCATTATGGAGGTCAATATAAAAGAACAATTGATAAAATCAGTAGATAGTATAAAAAATAAAATTAGAACAATACAAAATGCAGAAGATGCCGATAATTTAAAGCTTAAGAAACTTTTTAAGCCAATAACAGATCCTCTAGAGACTTTAATTAAAGTTAATGATAAGAATAGAACTATGTTGGATACGAGTGAAGGTGACAATAATATAATGAGAAGATGTAGCTCATCCGTAGATTTTGAAAATTTTAAAGAATTTATAGAGAAACATTCAAAAGATGATTCTGAATCCTATAGTTGCACAGGTAATGATAGCGAGAACGACACATTTATGTCACTCAATAAAGAAGATATGATTGAAATCTATGATAATAACATGAATGTACCATTTGGGATTCGAAGTGAAAACAAAAATTTGATGATGGGGAACTCTAAAGTATCATTTTCTTTTACAAACAATGTTAACAATTCCCTCAAATCAATAATAGCCACAGTTAATGACAAACATTATGAAATAACTCCTGGACTAAAAGAACTTTTACTTCGTAATAGACCTGACCTAAGTCTGGTAACTGAAATCGATAAAATTGTTTACAAAGATATGCTCAATAATACAAATGCCCACAAACGCGACTTTAATCCAAACGGCCAATTAAAAGGTGACAAAGGTTTGAAATACCGTCAAATCATTAAACCATTATTTTCTGAACAAAATTACGTTCAACATGCAAAACAAGTCATTAAGTCAAAAAGTGGCGGCTGCTTACCTAAATTGAAAAAAAAGTATAAGAGTAATACAGATTATGTTTATTGGGATGACCCTAATGAATTAATCGATAGATTAAGACTGTTAATGGCTTCAAAAAACGCGGGTAATACCAATCATGACAATGAAATTATATCAATTGTTGAAGAGTTAAAAGAAGCAGGTGTTATACAATAATAAATAAGCATTGTAGCTAATTTTATACTTAGTTATATAAAGCGTGTAGACCATGAAGGTTCATACAAAACAAACATCGCTGTCTATTAACGAAATAAGCTCTGAGCATATCTTAGACAAATCAACCGAAACTGAATATTGCAAAGATATTAATAAATTCAAAATTGAAATATTAATTAAAATAGAACAATTGAACAAATTAATTGCTAGTTTAAATAGTAGATTAAATAACGTTGAAAAAACCATTGATTTAAAAGAAATAGCAGGGAAGATAAGCAAGCATTATGAGCAAAATAGACGTCATAAATGAAATCCATAAAAACGCTCGAGTTAATTTTCCAAGAAGAAATGTAATACTTAAAGATATAGATGACCTTTGGCAAGCAGATTTGATGGATATGCAAGCAATATCAAAAGTGAATGCGGGTCATAAATACATCCTGGTGATTATAGATACTTTTTCAAAATATGCATGGGCCATTCCACTAAAACAAAAAAATAAGCAACAGGTATCAGAGGCGTTTAAAACAGTTATAGAAAAAGGACGAGTTCCAAAAAATTTGCAAACCGATCTTGGGAAAGAGTTTTATAATGATCAATTTAAAAGCGTTGTTAATAAGTATAAAATTAATCATTATTCTACTTATTCTACTAAAAAGGCCTCGATTGTTGAAAGATTAATAAGAACGTTAAAGAATAAACTATACAAGGAATTTAGTTTGAATGGAAATTATAAATGGTTTAACGGTACGTTAAAAAAAAAGTTACATGAATACAATAATGACGTACATAGAACTGTCGGTCAGTCACCTGCTTCAATAAATCAAAGGAATAAAACAAATATACTACAAAGATACTTAGACGCAGCTCAGTCTCGAAAAAAAGTGGCGTGTAAGAAATTTAGTGTAGGAGATTTTGTGAGAATAAGTAAATATAAAGGATGTTTTGATAAAGGCTACTATCCCAACTGGTCCACCGAAATATTTAAAATAAAAAAAATCCAAGAAACAAATCCAACTACTTATTTAATAGAAGATGATAGATGTCGACCAATACTAGGCGCATTTTATGCACAAGAACTTCAGAAAACCAATCATCCTGACATATACCTCGTTGAAAAAGTTTTGAAACGAAAAGGAAAGCGAGTATACGTTAAATGGTTGGGGCTGCCGACCAGTGAAAATAGCTGGATTGATAAATTAAATGTATTATAACTCCTGAACGATATTTAAGCATTTGACAAATAATTATCTATTCACTTCCACTTTGTTCTTAATGCAATAAAGACATATTATATAATTCAATTTTATGTAAAAATAATTCTTTAAAAAATATAATAACAATGAAGAAAGCACGAGGACTATGTACAAGCAATAAAGAAATGGCTGGTTTATCATCTTTCAAAATGGATAAAGTAAGATCTGGAGCGGGTTTTAGAAAAACACTTAAAAATATTGTATCACATACCAAAAAACACATCAAGAAACTAAAACCTACCTGTAAGAAAGCATTAATGGAATTAGCCTGCGCTGCAGCTCATGAATTTGCATCTGATTTGCCCATAAAATTACCTAGAGTAATACCAGTACCTAAAACTGGAGGATTTCTTCCTTTAGTACCAATATTTGCTGGTTTATCTGCCGCTGGAAGTTTGGCTGGGGGTGCTGCTGGGATTGCGAAAGCTATTAATTCATATAAAACAGCTAAGAAACAGTTCCTTGAATCGGAACGTCATAACAAGCAAATAGAAGCTTTAATTATTGGAAAAGGATTACATCTTAAGCCGTACAAAGAAGGTTTAGGAATTTACGTTACAAATAAAAAAAAAAACTAAATTGTCGGCTACCCAATAGAGCTTTAACTAATATTGATATATTGAAGCATTCAAATAGTATACCTTTCTTTCGAGGTGTATTTATGAGAGATGAATTACCAGGTAACCCATTACCATTAGAATGTGGAGTGATTAATCTTGATATTTCTAAAAACTCTGGCACTCATTGGGTAGCCTATGCCAAAATATATGATCACATTGAATACTTTGACAGTTATGGTAACTTAAAACCACCCAAAGAATTTATAAAATATTTAGGAAACAATATTCAGTATAATTATGAAAATGTACAACATGATCACTTGTATAATTGTGGGCACTTATGTTTAAAATTTCTTAAGTTATTTTGGAAAAGTAAACAAGGAACTTATTAATTAAGTGAGTGATTTTTATTTTCTTACCTCTCCAAATTTCGTTAAACAAGAAAAATATAAATGACATTGCTAGTTCATACACATGCATTCTTTTGTTGTTGGTGATAACAAACACTAGTGTTGTAAAGGTATTTTTTTATTATCAATTTAAAGTAACCTCCTCCATTTTATTCATACTAACATCATGCTAGTTCTTAATAAAACTCCTAATGAGAGAGGGAAATATAACATAAGACTGCCAATATCCAAAGAAGTGAGACGTGTCAGTGCAGTGAAAATTAAAAAAGTTTCAAAGGAAAACAAAAGATTTCTTCAAGATATTGGTTTTAAAATATAACATGCTTCAAATTACAGATTTACCACAATATGAGACCTCTATTGAGGCTTATGAGATCCATAGCTACAATCCATATAATAATAGCTTTAAAGAAAATGATGAAATTAGAATACCCATACAACAGCAAGATTTATATGTATTGCCATCAGGTAGTTCCATTTATATAGAAGGATATGTAAATGTGTCAACTAAAGATGCAGCGGGAAAATTAATAAAAAAAGATGTTGATTTTATCAATAATCCAATTTCATATTTATTTCAAGATATTAGATATGAAATAAATGGTGTTGAAATCGATCGCATTAAAAATGTTGGTATTACAACAACCTTAAAATCGTATGTATCTATGAATGAAGGTGAAAGTAAAGCTGCAGCAGTCTGGGGATGGAACTTAGGTGGTACGAAATCAAGAAACGAATATTTTAGTGTTATCGTGCCATTGAACAGAATACTGGGATTTGCAGAAGATTATAACAAAATAATAATCAATTGTAAACATGAACTTATATTACAACGAAGCAGCTCAGTATTGAACTGTGTCCTTATAGATAAAAATGATAACGTAGAAATAGATATACAAAAAATACAATGGCGTGTGCCGCATATTAAAGTTTCTGATCGTAATAAATTGTTATTGCTTAAAAGCTTGGAGAGAGATCGTTCTATACAGATAGCATTTAGAAATTGGGATTTGTATGAATATCCATTACTACCAAGAACAACAAAACATTCCTGGTCAGTAAAGACAACTTCCCAGCTAGAAAAACCGAGGTTTGTTATATTTGGTTTGCAAACAGATCGAAAAAATAATAAAACCAAAAGTTCTTCGATATTTGATCACTGCAATGTAAGCAATATTAAATTATATTTGAATTCTCAATACTATCCGTATGACTCACTTAATCTGAAATTTGATGAAGGTAAATTTAGTATATTATATGAAATGTATGCTAATTTTCGTCAGTCGTATTACAACTTAGGCATTGATCCGTTGCTTAGCATAAACCAGTTTAAAGAAATTGCTCCACTTTTTGTGATTGACTGTTCAAGACAAAACGATTCACTTAAAACTGGACCAGTTGACGTGCGATTAGAAATTGAATGCTCTGATGATATTCAAGATAAAACATCTGCCTATTGTTTAATAATAAACGATCGACTGTTCGAATACAAGCCGTTGAGTAATATTGTGAGAAAACTATCATGAATGTCATCGTAGATGTTCAAGGGTTTAAGAGTGAAGGAAACGAGTTTATTCCAAAAGAAATAGCAATAATGTACAAAGGACATATACAAGTACTGTTGATAAAACCACCACGACCATTTTACAACTTGTCGAGGAAAGAACGGTTACAAGTGGCTTGGATTGAAAAAAACAGAGGAATATACTGGAACGAAGGATTTGTACCATATTTTAATTATCAATCAAACTTCGGCACTTTTTTTCAAAATAAATCTATATTTACTAAAGGAAACGAAAAAGTGTTATGGTTAAAAGATATATTCCGAATTAATAATGTATACAATTTAGAAAGTAAGAACTGTCCAAGTTTGGTGACATTATATGACAATTATTCAGATTCATCTGACATTATAAGTTGTATGCATCATACCAATATATGTGCCTTAAAAAATGTGTTTTGTCTTAATAAATGGTGTGAAGAAAATCAAGTGTTTTGTCAGTAAGATAAAATAAGAACGATCCTAGTTTTACGTTTTAATTATTAAATAATGTTAAACCAACTTATCAATCTAAGTGTGAATGTCTAATCTATAAACTTACCTACACATATTCTATTGTTTAGGTCAGTGAAAATGTAAATAATAATAATGTAAGAAATGTAATATTACATAATAAAAAATGTATTTGAATAAATGATGTGTACTAAATAATATTTTTTTTAATAATTAAGTACCTATGTAGAAATAAATATTTAAACTTGACCTTCTTATAAGTTTTATTTCTTAATCACTAACAATATTAATATGAAAAGAGTATTCAGATCTGTGACATTGAAAGTAAAAACAGCTTGTTGTAATGAGCAGTTCATACTGAACAGCTTGTTATAATGAGCAGTTCATACTGAACAGCTTGTTATAAAGAGCAGTTCATACTGAACAGCTTGTTATACGGAGCAGTTCATATTGAACTGCTCTGTTCATTTACACACTCGAACAGATGCTGTTGATGAGTATGCGACACTACTACTATAGGTACAGGATTTTAATTTAAAAAAATGTTATTAAATAGATAACTCTAAAATATTGTTAGTAGAAGATCTTCTTTACTATTTGAATAGATTCAGATTTCAAATTTACTCTCCCCTGCTAATGAATTTAGTCAAGTCTCATTTCGAATAGTGAAATATAGGGATACTCGAATGGTCGAACTGTGAAATATAGGGATATTCAGATCTGTGATCTGAATACCCTATATTTCAACTACTTTTATCGAAATCCGTTCAGTGGTTTAGGCCTGAAAAGGTAACATACATACAGACAGACAGACAGACAGAGTTACTTGCGAATTTATAATATTAGTAAGTATGGATTAGTTTGACTTTGTATTCCTATGCAACTTTTGTGTTTCATTTAAGAAGATATAGTTTTGTTTTTCTAAAGTTTAAACATACCAGGAGTAATTGATGGCAAAAGCAATGCTTCAGGAATTAAGGCTGTCTGAAAACATTGCAGTAACTGAAAAATACACCTATGACTGGTTTCTACAAAATAAAATCATTCCACTATTAATGTCATAGTTTGACTGGGGTTCCCTTTGCAAAGCCCACCCTGTATTACCACAATCATGCGTTGATGAATTGCAAGGCAAAGGTATTTAATACCGTAGGTACTCTAAATAGCACAAAGTGGAGCATCTGCCTCCAGTGCTCAGTTCCAGGTCGGATTCCTGCAACCGGATAAATATTTGTATGGTACACGGTTATTTGTTTGTGCTCAAACTGTTTGCATACGAGGTTTGTGCGTGTAATGGCACCTAAGACAAAGGAGCGCCGCGTTTATTTATGTAATTTATCTATAAATGTTCTGTATGTGGAGCTCCTCGTATTTAATATTTATAATACAAGAAAAACAATAGCAAGATCTGAGTAGCTAAGTACGCCACTCACATTTAGGCCCGTCCTAGATTCCTAAAAGAAAATATAAACGACAAAGTAAATAATATTCCGCTGTAGTCTCCATTTTACCGCAGTCGCGTTAAACTACCTTTGTCTGACCCAAAATATGTAAGTAAACATCGTCCGGATTCGTGCATGCACAGATTTAAACAACTAAAACATCGACCTGTGCTTATTTCCACAAACCTGTAAGGTCGAGATTGTATTGAACGTATCTACTATCGGTTAAATAATAAATTCAACTAGGACGCCTTCGCTGTCACGCACACGAAATAAAATAATACAATTTGTAATGTTCGTCATCCCTATTTTTATTCGAGTTTGAGCGCGGGCTACACCTAAATATACCGCGAGTCGGGGAGCATGTCACGTGGCTGTTATTATAAAGCCCACGCGTCGTGTGTACTACGATAAAAACTGTGTTAAAATTCAAAGAACTTTAATTAGCCAATCGTAAATGACAAAACATACATATTACACGCGATTATGGCGGGTTGTGTTACGTTCAATTAGCAAGCGGCGACACGTGTGGTCACGTCATTGCCCACGTGTCCCGCTCCCGCCCGTTAACGCTAACATTCCTTTAATACAAATAGCTTTTTAATATTAAATTAGTTGCCACCGATTCCTTTGGCAATCATAAAACGAAGCGCTTTTTTGAAAAGCTTATTGTGCTTGCCAGTAGTCTGTTATCTCCCCTTTTTCGTTAATTTGACGAATGTATTATTCGTAGGTACTGTCACGCACAGCAAATGGATTCCAGTTAAATGTCATTTTGAAAGGTTACACTTATCCGTTTTGTGTTCTGATGTACAGAGGGGATTATAGTTGAACTAGCTTCCGCACGCGGCTTCGCCCGCGAGGTAGGTCGATATAAACTATCCTATGTCCTTCCCCGGGATGCAATCTATCTCTCTGCCAAATTTTATCGAAATCCGTTCAGTAGTTTAGGCGTGAAAAGGTAACATACAGACAAAGTTACTGTCGAATTTATAAATATTAGTATGGTTTACGCCTCTGCATTTATTGTCGAGAATAGTGCTTAGTGTTGATTGTTAGGATTAGGAACTGAAAAAAAAGTGGAAACATTGTTTGAATACTTTTTGCGTTGTTCACAATACTCTAAGCCGCTACCTACAGAAAAACTAATATTTCACGATTTTGACTTTTACGATCCATGCTTGAAAATACTTAGCACGTTTTATATCGGTAAATTATAGAGATGATATGCCTAATGATATAAATGTTGCTGAGATTTAGCGTTCTATGCGTTATTTTTGAAGCCTAAACTATCTTTTTTAAATTTATCACAGTGCCATTTGTTAAATTTTTGACACGCGTTGAAAGCTGTGATTGGAATGCTGCTGAAAGAAAGAAAACAACGCAATACAACGGGGGTATATAATAGAGAGAAAACCCATTCCGTAAATCAATCAGTAATAAGTATGTTGGTGGGCACATCAAATATGTATTTTCAGCAAAATATTAGCCGCCTTTGTTGGGGATTTCGCAGATATTCCGGTAGGATTAAAACCCAATCTCTTTTTGTTACTCTGCCAGAAGAGATTATATTCATAACGAATGTACGTTGTTGTATGAAGCTCTGAATATAATATTATTGTTATACAAAGTTGTAAAAATTATTATTACGACGTCCTAAGATAGTTTTTATATTATTCGGAAAACTATGATTTGAGAAAAGAAATCGGGGGTTTTGTACTTTGTTTATATACCTACATGTGATTTTATTGTGCAAGTTATGTACTCTTTAGATGTGTTATGTGTAGAAGAAACACTATTGTTAGATAGAGTAACATGCCACCTGAATAACTTTAAATATAATACATTTCTTATGTTAAATCAAGGTTATCAATGCCTTTTGGGCATTTTTCCTGTTGACAGCGATGCGGACGAATTTTTTGATGCCCTATGATTTTCCCCTCCCTTCTTTATATACTTGTACGTATTATTATTTGAAGACTGTGAGATTATTTACCTAACTGTAATGTTCATTAGGAAAGAGATTAACGTACGAAAACCTAGTATTTAAAATTTGCAAACCTTAATAATCCATAAACCAAAAATTGAGTATTACGTCCGTAGCGTTCGCAACTGACACATTAAATATTCTCCCTATGATGTAACGAATTAAATAAATCAAAATCATTACCACCTGTCAGAGGACGTTCGCTCAATAAGTGCCCTGTAATGGAAGCGACGTGAACGAACCCAAATTGACGAAGCTATTTTTTTATATTCCAATAATGCACGAATTTCTCCGCGTCGAAATGTTTATTTTCGATTAATGTGCAAATATTATTGCTATCGTCGGTTTAATTAAAACACTATGCACCGCAAAATTGCTCCACTGCTGCAGCCAAGACATTACAGCGATTTTTGCACAGTGATTCTGCACAGCATAAATTTATGAAACATTTTGTAATATATTTTCATAAAACCCGTAAACACTAATGTTATTAAACTTTCATGGCAATCAGATAAGCGGTTTAGTGAGAACACGTCGTAAACATATTATCCCCTTAATAACAACACATTCAGCTGATGTCTATATTGTTGTTGCTACATCATTGATGAGCGATATATGTGTTGGCACATTCTCAATGACGATCACTTTAATCCATTCTCTAACAAAATTCATACGCAATTTTCCGACGCCAGACTAAACAAAATTAGTTGCTTAGGGAGCATTTTAGTTCACGAGTAACATGTAAACAATTTAGTGACAGAAAACAAATAGGCGCTTACGTAACTTGCTCGTCTGTTTGATCAACGGAGCACCGCCGGCGCCGCTGTGCGAAACTCAATAATTTAAGGATTTTTAACTTTTTATTCGAGTGGGTATTAACGCAGATTCTCTGTACCAATATTTGCGCAAGTGCCTGCTGCCTGTTTGATTGCCAATGAATATTTTCGTTGTTTCATTAATCGAGCAATACTGCGCAAAAATGCAGGTGAGGTCGCCATTTGCACTGCTTACGACCAAATTGTGATCGCTGTGTTTTTTTTTATCCACTCGTACCTTATATTTCATGTTGTATATTTTTATTAATTGTCAATTTGTGAAAATTGTATTTCTGTTGTCAGCGCTGTACCTACCTACGTAGATTATCTTTTGTTGTTTTGGCACGTTTATTTTGAAAGCAAATTCAGAGCGTTATTGTTTAATATCGCTGTTTGTTCCTGTGTTTGTATTGAGTTTATTAAAAATTGGATTCATTTTTCATTTGCTCACCTTTTTGGAAGTTTCACACGATACATAACAATTGTTTTATTTCGATATGCATTTAAATGTTTTCCGTATGAAAATTTCCAATTCATTTATTTAAGCCGAAGCGTGTGCTTTTTTTTCTGGAATTGAGTTTTTGAAGATCTGTAAGAGATGACGGAATAAGAACGTTTACGCCTGGTTGACTGTTTCGAGATGTGGCGTGGATAATTGCGCATGCTGTGCGAGGTCGCGGATGGCCGTCGTGAAATATTCCATGATTTACGATGAGCTTGCCAGAGTCCGGCGTCACGCGGACGTCACGCGCGTGACGCGGGCTGCACGCACAGCCGCGCCCGCCGCGCGCCCGCACCGCGCGTCATTGCACCGCGTGACTGACGCACTCGCACCCATGCTACCGTCATTATGCACTGCTCAACTATCACTAATTGCGATCAATAGCTCGTCACTCTCAATAAAAACTCATTAAGCGGAACATTATTATCTAACTCAGCCATCATTCTCTCTAAATGCTCATTACGTTACTCGTACGCCCAAAAAGTTAAACCCGTATGAAAGCTTTGAGACACTTTGGCAACAATACCAATGAGCGCACCAGATCGCCCAGCCCCACCGTACACCATTCGAAATAGTTATACTTACCAAAGATTTTTGCGCTCCATTGAAAAGAAAAATGTTATTCGTGTTCCGAATGAGTTAGAAGTTTTCAAACTAAAGCCGCGAACATAATCGTTATAGTTTATTTAAATCTGTTTTCTGTGCGTTTGCGTCATCGGACATGTGTGAAACCATCATGTGACCTCCCCACTACTGTTATTTTCCAATGTCTAAAATTGATCGGTACAACTACTTTAAAAATATGTGTTGTAATGGTAAAATTATTATAAAAATGTTGTGAAATATGTTGGTTGCCAAAACGTTTCAAATAGTTTGTGAACCTTTCAGATGTAGGTACACAGGAAGGAACGCACAGTCGTAATTCGATATATTCACTCGTAATAAAAATTCGAGTAAGATGTGGCAAGTAAATGTAGGTACCTACATGATTCACGACAGTGTGTGAAATAAACCGTTTCATTGAACTTTCTTGACGTAAGAAGACAACATTCAGATAGAATGACTACTTTATTGTCTTTATTAGCTTGTTATAAGAGTGACAGTTCATTATTCGACGATATCGAGTTGAACTTCAATGGCAATTGCCATCGCTTTTATGATTGTTCAATAAAATCGGGAACAGCAATCAATTTGCGTACCTACGTTGAGCTCCAACATTTTAGAGACTTGTCTACCTATATAATTCAACTAGCTGACCCGGAAAACGTTGTTTTTCCATATAAATTAGTTCTAGCTGCCCGGCGCTACTTCGTTCGCGTGCTCTCCTACCCCTTACCCTACCCTACCCTACCCTACTCCTACCCTACTCCTACACTACTCCTACACTACTCCTATAAGTAAAAAAAAAAAAAAAAGTATCCTATGTGCGTCTCCTGCTGGTTCTAAGCTACCTCCCCAGTTTTCAGCCAAATCGGTCCATCCGTTCTTGAGTTATAAATAGTGTAACTAACACGACTTTATAAATATAGACTAGCTGACCCGGCAAACGTTGTTTTGCCATTTTAATTATTTCTAGTTGCCCGGCGCTACTTTGTTCTCGTGGTGTCCTACCCCTTACCCTACTCTACCCTTACCCTACTCCTACCCTACTCCTACACTACTCCTGCCCTACTCTTACTCTACTCCTATACTACTCCTACCCTACTTCTAATCTACTCCTAACCTACTCCTACACTCCCACCCTACTCCTATAAGTAAATAAAAATATTATTAGGTTCAGCCGTTCTTGAGTTATAAATAGTGTAACAAACACGACTTTCTTTTATATAGGTATATATAGATTAGGTATCTATTGAAATATGAAGTTAAATATTATTACTGATACTTAATATGATATTTTTGTCTGAAGTAGAAGTTTTTACAGAAATAAATTATGTCTCTTTCAGAAATCGAAACATTCCTAATGTTTCAATTTATTGTTATTGCAACTTTGAATTTCTACTGCCATTAGAACCAATGAAAAATTGTGACCGTCTCGATAGCCGTGATATTGAATTAATTTTGTCCGATGCCAAATTCTATTAAGAAAAATTAATGGGAATTTTAATAATAAAAAATAAATTTAAAGTATTTTGGGTGTGTGTCGAGTCGGGATGCGTCTCATTATGTCGAGGGGCGTGTGATAAATGAGCGTATTGGAAAACGCCTTGGCACGCCTCACGCGTCACGATGACGGGATATAAATGAGTTTTATATTGTCTGTTCTCACCTAAGCCCATCTCTCAGCTCACCCTGATAACCGATCAGGAACACAGCGCGTGTCTAAATGTCCACTTGTTTCATTCATTTTGCGACAAGACAAACTTAGACGGCTAGTTGAAATGTTTGGCCGATGTCCAGACTGTAAATTAACGCCTTTTTTCATTGTTTTCAGGTAAAACGCTGAAAGAGATCTCAGAGGAACTAGCGGAAGCTTCAGGAGTCGTGGTCCCCGTATCGCCTACGTGACTGCGATAGCTTAATATAACACATGTTTGTTATTGCTCTGTAGGGGATAGAATTGTACTGAATGTTAACTAAATACACACTTATACGTGCAGGGACACTTGTCGGCAACATAATAAATAGTGAAATGAATAGCTTAGCATTTTTATTTAGATAACATTGACTAAACGAAATTGTGCTCTTTAATAACATCACTATTGCAAAGACCGAGGAAAATCCAGACTATCAGATTTAGATTCTGTGCGAACATAATAAAATTGTGGTAAGAATATTATCTGGTCTAACAACAAAGGATCGTAACGGAGACAGTATAGACGCAATTACATGAAACTTGAAAGTAAGAGGTACCAACGATAAAAGCAGACTAAGCAAACATCAGGCATCCACTTAGCGACTATTGCCAAACTTTAATATAACGTGTAGTACTCAGCGTCGTCGGAGTGTTGCTTCAAGTGGTTTTGGCAAGCAGACGGGCCAACGTCTGCTCGACTTAATCAGGCCGCACCTCAGCCGGGCTTAAGCTCAGGCAAGAGACGAGCAGAACTCGTAATGACTCGGAACCGATGAGCGCGGCCTTAGAGTCGGTCGTTCTGCCTGCTCAAGTATTGTTAATAGCGCCATTTTCCACTCGGAAATTTTATGTGAGATTTTTAAAAAACTCAGACAATGTTTCAGATTTTTTCTTCATTTCCATCTAATTGCAAACAAGGGTTTCGGTACCGAACAGTAACAGTGCTGTACTGCTGTTGCAAATAAATATAGCGCCGACTAAACTTTTATACAATGCGCTTCATTTGCGAACGTATATGGTGTACAGACAATAGAAGCTGTGGTACAACAGTGAGTCAAATTACGAGAGATCCACAATCGGCACTGATTCCAATCTATATGCGATCGCGGTACACAAAGTAAGCGGTAATTTGCTACTGGTAGTCACGTAGTGTTGCGCTTTCCGAGCGGCGATCAACAGGCTTGGAAATTTGAAAATTACCACCCATTCGAGGCAATAAATTTGTTGAGCTGTCGTTGGCAAGTGGCGACCATTCGCGATTGTAGATTGATTCGTTGATTGAAGAGGCCCATTCGTTTTAGCCGTGTACCGACCGGCACAGTCTTAATTGCCAACGGAGATTGCTGTATCGGAGTCATTATTGTTTCAGTGTGAGCGTACCTTTACATTTTGCGACGAATTCACGATTTATTGGCACCTTTAATTTGTGAACTTTGATTTATATAAATTGTGTAGACTGGAATTTATTATGGTGCCTAGTGCTTTACGTTGTACTCTTGTTGCTGTGAAATGTATCGAGATAACGTAATCAAATTAAAAAATTAAGCCACAATAAGCTACCAGAAATATAGAAAATCAGCAATGTAAAATGTTATTTTAAATATTATTTTTTATAGTAAGTATATCACTCAGCTGTGCCCATAGAAAGAAGAAGAGAGAAATAGAGGATAGGGAGAGTTTTATAGAAGTTGCTAGAAACTTACAACAGAGAAAGTGAAACTCCATTGAGAAACTGTGAGAACTTAACCATGAAAAACCAGAACCATGTAGGTACATACACACTTTTTTCCCCTCGAATCAGTGCTAGAATATGTAATTAAGTAATTCTCTCTAACCGAGCACAGAGTAGGTGCGAAATCTGCTGAAACTGTACAGTGTAATGTACGATAATAAGAAACTCCCTAGGGAGGAACGTCAGCATTTCTTTGTGACAACTTTAGTACGTAGAGACTTATTTTATTCAAGTGACTACCCCTTTCACGGATACGGGTCGTAAGTTAAGATCGTCTTGAGAAAAATTCGGGAGGAATAATGAAGATTTTATTTGGGTATGTTTGTTAGCATACTTAGTAAGAAACAATTTTTCTGTCAGATGTCTAAATAAATAGAATAGAAACATGTTATAAAATTATATTCATTGACATTTATTTTATTCATTATATTTTTGTCTTTCCTTTTGTCTTTCCAAATGTCATAGGTAAATATTTTTTTGCCTCCTATAGTAAAGTTCTTACCAATTAAGCAAATTAAAGTTCATCTGCCTAGCCTTTTCCCAACTATGTTGGGGTTGGCTTCCAGTCTAACCAAGTGCAACTGAATAGCAGTATTTTACATAGAGCGACTGCCTATCTGACCTCCACAATCCATTTCTGGGTAATACGATACCCCTTGGTAAGGCTGATTGTCAGATCGCGGAGAGAACCGCGGCAAACGTAGCTTAACCTGATCGATCCACCTATGCAGCTGTTATCACTTAGCCACAAGCCCCACTAATTATGCAAATTAAAGCATGAAAAGGAGAATCACAAAGTGCGCTATGATTAAGTGCTATCAACGGCACATCAGAACTTTAGTAGTGATACTTGCACTTCGTAAACTGCCTTTACAGCTGCGATTCAAATGCGCTGTCAATGTCAAATTGTTACCATTGATGTGCGGGTAAGTATATAGCATACACACGAGTAACTCGTAGGGAGACGCGTCGACGACAAAGGTTGACGGCGGCTGCCGTCGAGAACATGCCGCTCGTGTGTTTAAGCAACGGCAGCAGTCAACGCGTGTCGACGCAGTCGTCGATGCGTCGGCGGCTGCCGTCGACAACATGCTGCTTGTGTATTTGAGCAACGGCAGCAGTCAACGCGTGTCGACGGCAGTCATCGATGCGTCGGCGGCTGCCGTCGACAACATGCCGCTCGTGTGTTTGAGCAACGGCAGCAGTCAACGCGTGTCGACGGCAGTCGTCGATGCGTCGGCTGCTGCCGTCAACAACATGCCGCTCGTATTTGAGCACCGTACTCAAATACACGAGCAACACGTTGTCGACGGTTGCAGTTACCTCAGTCATTGACGCGTGCTGCTACTACTGCTGTACACACGGTACGTTGTACGAAAGCAACCTTTGTATGGATACGCATACAAAGGGTGCTTTCGTACAACGTTTCGTTTCGTTTATTTGTCTCGTTTTCGAAACTGAGGTAACCTACAGCAGTCAACTATTACAACCACACTACCTCCCGTACTATCCTCATATAAATAAGATAATAATTAAAATAATGCTCGTCACGATAGCTCTCTGAAAGCATTGCTGCGATGTCAAGTAGTCCGCGATTACCGGTTGAGAGGGCAGATGTGCGCGCGAAGCATTGTCGCTCTCGACCTCAGGCGTCCTACTTTATACGCCCTAGGCGATTTACACGATTTTTTTTTTAATCGGACTTTTTTGTTCTTTTGTACGGATTAGTTTCAGCTTATGATGGATTGATGAGTTAACAATGTACGTAAAATTTAAATGTTGTAACTTTCATTAGAATTTTTTGTCAGACAAGTTTTTAAGTTTCAGGGGGTTTAACAATAACAGCCTCATATTTTCCGGAATTGCAAGTAGTGCCCATTAATTAACATGGCATAATATTATACCAAATGTGTAATCATTTTTTTACCTTGATGTATGATTATCGATTTAATCCAGGTTTTATCAACCCAGCCTAAATTCCTGATACAATTTAGTTAATGCCTACGTTGCATATAAGGCGTGTTTTGCATATAAAACAGATAAATTCCGACTAATCGCACATTATGGTTAAACAATCGTATATATTCTAGTCATGCGATTAATCTGTCTAACGACTGTATAAATTATCCGATCGCCATACCTTTGAAACTTTTCCTGAAAATCTTGTACTGTTTTCGTAATTATTTTGGTTATAATAATTCATTTATCCATTTAATTACAATATAGGTGCTTTTAATTATATTTGTGTTCAAATTTATTTATCCATTTACGTACATAACTTTACATTATTTAATACAACTATTTACAGTAGGTACTAAATTAAAAGACTAACTCACTAATAAGTATATTTGTATAATAATAACAAATAAAAATTAAAAAAAAAGTTTTATCGCAGGCTGTTGAAGAAGTAGGTACCTAACTACCTACCTACTGTTTGCTTATATTTCTATGAGTACCTAATTAGTTTCTTACTAATTATGTTTATGCTTTATACATTGTACTTGAAACTTATTGCCGACATAATAATTTTATTTTCACTTTACCACCCGCAAATCAAAGTATCCAGCATGTTTTGCGAATCGTTTTGTGAACACGTGCAGACTACCAGTTCAGTACTACAAGATAGTTTATTGTCTAGAAGCTTCACGGTCTAAAACCGATACATGTCGTCCATTATTTTCGCACCATTTGAATTATTATGTGTAGTCTGTCACACTAAAATCAACTTAGAGACAACTGCAAATAGATTTGATCTAAAGCTTGCATTTGTTTCAATAATTACTAGTCTGCAATTAGTTTGTGGACGATAGTGCTGCTTCTTTAATGTCTAAAATATTGCCTCATCGCAAATGGTTTGATTTGAAATAAACGGTTTTTCGTGACTCTATGTTTTAACTTCATACTATGTAGAATTGAAATATTTCGTCGGATATTAAAATAAAAATATGCTGTTCCATACATTTTAACCGCATGGCACCGCATACATATATCTATTTAACAACAGTTTTTTTTATAACCCACGAAAAATTTCGCACAGAATTCTGGTGTCATAAAGAAAAAGGGCACAACTAACATTTCTTTCAAAATTGAGTTATATACATATTTGGAATCAGAAAAAAAAGGCGCATATGCCAGTTTTTTTTTTACTCAATTTTGGAAAAAAATTTAGTTGTGCCCTTTTTCTTTATGACGACAGTATTTTCGTCTAGAATCATGCCCCTGCTACCACCACCTGTATAGATAGATTAAAAAAAACAACTCTCAACTATCGTAATTCTAAAATTGTTAACTTCATCAGTTTACTGACAGAACCAAAGTCCATCATTAAAAAAGTCATATACCTACGTAAATCTGACAAATAAAACGAAATTCTAAGTTCACACCCCAAAGAGATATTCAACCTTATGATCATGTTACTTCTTGCTCAGTAGGTAATGTATGGCATTAGGTATTCATAATCTCAGATAATTTATGCAGTCGACACTACTTCAGTGAAATGTATTCCAAGTTGATTTTTGAGTGACCATTTGTAACAAAAAGGTCCTAAAAAAAGTTATTTAAAAAAATAAAAAACCCGACTGCGGTGAAAAACTGAAAAGTTAAAAACAAGCCCATTTTAAATTAAATAAAAGTTGGAAGCAGGCGGCACCCATTTGAATTTGAAAATATATTGAAAATGATAGGGTCCCGCCTGCTTCCAACTTTTATTTAATTTAAAATGGGCTTGTTTTTAACTTTTCAGTTTTTCACCGCAGTCGGGTTTTTTATTTTTTTAAATAACTTTTTTATTTCCAGCTTTTAGTTTACAAAATAAATGTGAAAGATTTCGCAGACGATTTAGTTCTTGGTACGTGTTTTTTACGATTTTTCACTTCGAATTACTTTTAACCGTATAAGTTGTATATATTTTTGTAATCACCTTACAAAACCCTTTATTTTGATACCCCACTCGATAGGTTTTGAGAAAAAAAAAATTTTTTTGAAGACATAATATTGCGCAAAAAATCGGCCATTTTTATTTTTTTTCAATTTTGATATATCCAGTGTCACTCTCACAATTAAGGCGAATCTAACGGCACCTCTCAAGTTGAAATCGATCACGCCGTTTAGGCTACAGAGCGTGCCAAAGAAATATACATACATACATACATACATACATACATACATACATACATACATACACTCGAAAAACATAACCCTCCTTCTGACGCAGTCGGGTAATAAGTTTTTGGTTGCAATGAAATTTGAACTTTGCGCAGTATGACATTAAGTTTGTTGTTCCATAACTTGAAAATTATCTCAAATTCTTAATTAAAATATGAACTTGTCAACTTCATCAGTTTGCTAACAGAACAAAAGCCCGTAATTAAAAAATCAGCCAAGTATTAGAAAAAAAAAATCCGAAATGCGAAATTCAAAATTCAAACCCCAAAGAGATATTCAGCAATATGGGCAGATTTCAAACATCGGCTGTTTTCTAGGCGAGGCAAGTAGCCGGTCGAGAACCGCTCCGTGTGTAAGTGGCCGCGGCTGACGCAAACCCATTCACTGCTCGATGACACTTAAAAATTCTTTGACAGATACAAGGCTCGGGGCCCCCGCCACTCGCCATCTTTCACATCCTGAAGTACAAAACCTTTTGATGTACTTACTAACTTGATTTTTTATTTTGGAATTTTGGCTTGAGGCTTTTGCTAAGTCGAAAATCTCTACACGTCTTCTTCAATAGGCAATACTTGTATGCGTTTGCTGTCATTCAAACTCCCGTTTTTCCCAGCTATTCAATTATTCAGACTTTTTACGGTTTTATTTCGAAATTATTCGGGATATTGGCATGATCTAATATCTTTATCAGAAACATGGGGTAGGTACGATAACACACCATTGACCAACCTTCCGTAGATAAAAGACATTTACTTATCGGTTTATCTTTATATAAACTTCTATAATTTAATTGCTCAGATGTGTTCACAGCTTGAATATGAAAACAAAGTACAAGCAAGTATAAAGTAGAAGTCTGACTAAGTAAGTTTGGCAAAAACCATGTGATGAATTTAGAAAGTCTGATATTGTAATTTTCCTGTGAGGGAATTAATTTTGTCTGTTGTCAGTATCTTTGATCAAGACATTAGTGTCAAAACATTTATTTTTATTCCCTTTCTCTACTAAGTATTTTATTTCTAGATTCAGGATCAATAAAATTCTAACCCATATGCACCATCCATCTAAATAATACCTAAACAAAAATTCTACTAATCACAACATCAAAACCGTAAAGGCTCCTTCAAACAGGCGTGACACGTCACGCGACACAAAGGCACCGCAAGTCGCGCAACAAGCGGTGCCTTTGTGTCGCGCGCGATTATATCGCGTGTCGCGCGCGATTATTCCGCGTGTCGCGCTGTGTAGAAGCCTTAACCGTTTATCACAGCTGTACCTACACAATATTATTAGTCAACAACAGGGGATCAACTTGTGGCTAAGTAATAGCAGCCGCACGGATCGATCACGTTAAGCTACGCTTGCCGCAGTTGGTCTGTGGATGGGTGACCATCGTTACATACCAAGACCCTACGTGCCTCGGAAAGCAAGTTAAGCCGTTGGGCCCTGCTGTCATTCGTGGATCTTTGCCAGTCGTTACGGGTCGTCAGAAGCCCGAAAGTCTGACAACCAGTCTTCGAAGGGGTTTCGTATTATCCAGTAACTGGGTTGTGGAGGTCAGATAGGCAGTCGCTTCATGTAAAATACTGGTATTCAGCTGCATCCGGTTAGAATGGAAGCCGACCCCAACATAGTTGGGAAAAGGCTGATGATGAACAGGGGTCTACTCTCTAGCCACAAAGTCCGTAGTTTTTGCCGAAATTTTGCATGGGCGTTTCCTACTCCGGCCATAGGATATCTGCGAAGACCCTTACTAAGAATGAATGACAACACGATTTGACATTTGTCCTTAATCCCGATGTTTTTTTGCCCGTCAGAAAAAGTAAATTAATGGGGAGCACCTAAGGCTTATTCCGTTGTACTGGACTACTTTCCGATGGGCTCGTATCTTCGTTGACGGACTTGAGGCACAGTAATCGTGGGCTGCAGCTGAAAACCAGCGTCAGGTAGTGACCTTGTATTGTCATCTGAGATTATGCCGAGCTGACGCCCTTTTGGCATTAAAAGCATTGTTGTCTCTTATTTATAGTTAAGGTTTTATGGGGTCCATACTCGAGTATGGAACCCAAAAGAACACCTTAACTCGTACAGAGGCGGTAAGAGGCTAGTAGTAGGGTCGTCCCTAGCACTAGCCTCTACCCTCCTCTGTCCGTCCGGCCGTCCGTCCTTCCATCCATCCGACTGTCAGCGACTATCTATATATATTCAACGTTTGTCTGTCAGCGGGCTGTATCTCATGAACGGTAATAGGTAGACAGTTGACATTTTCACAGAGTGTGAGTTTCTATTGCCGCTATAACAACAAATAATAAACTTAAAAATTAAATGAGGTTGTATAATTAACGCATCTTTCCCCGTGTGCCGTGTTAACCCTTCGTGTGCGGGTCCGGCTCTCTTGGTCGGTTTTTTTTTGCTGTAGCCAATGCCAATAAACGCATTTTTCTTTCTTAATCACCAACAACACTCAACTTGATATTGAACTCAAACTCAAACTCAAAGCATTTATTTCAATTAAACCATGTACAGGCACTTTTGGATTGTCAAAATTAAATAGTCGGTCAGTTAGTCAGAAAGTTGAAGCTAGTTGCCCATTCAAAAACGTAGATCTCTATGGAGAAGAACGCGCAAGAAACTCCATGGACACTCTTTTAAATCAAGATATTATAAAATTCTGGGTACATTATTCTTGTTGCTTCTATATGAGAACACTGTAAAAAAAGAAACAGACAGAAATGAAGAAACAATTCAAAATCTAAGTTTAAAAATAAGCCTTGGCAGTTAAGAGATGACCAGTACTCTCAACAGACGGCGCCCGTTCACGAACATGACGCGTGGATCAGCACCATCCAGCTCAACCATTTTGTAGGGAACCGAATGAACCAACACACGCGCCACCATCAGTGAGACATTTAAGTGAGCATGACTCATTCCCAACTGCCATGCTCTTTCAAGTCAACATCAAAAAAAAAAAAAGGTTCCATAGATCTTACATTTACAAAATTAAAAAAAAAAATGCTTCTAAATTATACAAAACTATAGAACTTGGCCCTTCCCTCTTGTTCGTAATAGTACCTAATCATTAAGGCCAGGAATGTTCGTTGCTCTGTTGCCCTGCACTTGACCTTTGGCCCAATGGCCCCTAATAGTACTTTATTTATCTATTAGGTACGCAAATACAATTATTTCGTAGTATAAACGTCAACTTAAATTCATCTTCAGCGAGTTTTATAGACGTCATTAGTTGTATTGATTAAAATTGGCGCGATTAATGTTTAATTTTGTTTATTGGGGCGTAAAAATGTTGTTCTAACGATAAAAGCTTCTTCAGCTTAAGTATTAATGATTATCATTCGACTTAGGGTGTTGTTTCGTAGTCATTCCATTCATAATTATCCACCCATCTTGATGTAAAATCATGTTGTTAAAAAAACCGTTCTTATTCAACCATTCTAAAACTTAAAAAATCTAGCTCTTTTCCTAGAATTTCAGAGCTTTTTCTTAAAGTCTTTATACGCCAGCGTTTCACATTAAATGCGTCAAATAAAAATTCATCAGCCTCTCTTGACCCGGTCACCGCGGACGGATCTTTTGCGGCGAGATCGTCATCCTTTCAATTCTTGATGGCCCTCGAGAATGCTTCGTGGCTTCCCAGCAAGTATGCGGACTAATTCACCCGTTTGTATAAGCTATTTGTGGCATCCTTTCGGCTCATTAACGGTTTACAACATGTTCTGGACGCGTTCAATTTCATATGGAACCATAAGTACCCCCCATTCACTTATTTTAGGGTTAGGTTAGCTTAGGTTAGTCGTTACTGAGAGGTAAGGCCGTGATTCTACGGACTTAAGTACCTAATGTTTACATTTCAAGCGTTTTTTCACTTTTATATTTCGATTGCTTAGCTTAAGGTATTTTTATTAGTGTTGTAGACGGCTTTGTAAAGCACGATTAAAGAAGCAGCCCTATCGTATACAAATTAATTGCAGATTAGTAATTATTGAAACAAATGGAAGCTTTAGATCAAATCTATTTGCAGTTGTCTCTAAATTGATTTTAGTGTGACAGACTGCACATAATAATTCAAATGGTGCGAAAATAATGGACGACTTGTATCGGTTTTAGACCGTGAAGCTTCTAGACAGTAAACTATCTTGAAGCATTGAACTGGTAGTCTGCACGTGTTCACAAAACGATTTGCAAAACATGCTGGATACTTTGATTTGCAGGTGGCCAAGTGACAAGTGTGGGGTCACTTGTATCTGTGAGACAAAGTGGCAAAAGACTGCGTTTAAGTAAGTAATTCGTTTACTGGATAGTGAATAGATAATAATATGTTTTAGGATTAATTCATGTGAATTTAATGAAAATATTGTAATGGAAGCGAACTGTCTAGCAATTGTGTCTGAATTTTTATTGGGAATTGAGACTACTGACAATAAATGTGGCGTCAATTTGTATTTATAAGACAAAGTGGCAAAAAACTGCGTTTAAGTAAGTGAGACACCGGGATACAAAAAAAAACGGTTTAAAAAAAAATGCTAGGTATCAAAACTGTTGTACAAACTCACGGATGCTAATAAAACAATTTAATTAACTTAATTTGTCCTCATACCTAGCTCAGTTCCAAAATAGTTCTAAGTGGTAATCTAAATAATGGGTATTAAAAAAAAGTTACTCCGGTCTGATCCCCTGAACCCCTCCTCCAACGCCCCTCGATCCCCTGCCTGTTCTTCTTCTGTTTTAAAAACACGGCTACACATCAAGCTATACCTACATTACCAGTTTTAGCTGACCTCGAATTGTATAGGTTTTTTGTACAATCAGAAGTCAGCTTATGTGGGATATATATTGACAGTTTGTTGCAGCAGAAAACTTTTTTGTGATCTGAATTTATTTATACCTCTTTGGTTGTCAATCATGATATATTACCATTTTTAGTTTACTGTATTATTGGCGACTGCCCGCGACTACGTCCGCATGAAATTTCTTGTTTTAACAATAATACTGTAACTTCCCATAGGTATTAGTTAAAGGATTTTCGGAATCAGATCAGTAGTTTCGAAGATTACCCCCTACACACAACTTTTACCTCTATACTTTACTCACAAATTTTACCTCATTATAATATTCATCATCATCATCATTTCAGCCGAAAGTCGTCCACTGCTGGACATAGGCCTCCCCCAAGCACCTCCACTTCGACCGGTCCTGTGCTTCCCGCATCCAACGGGTTCCTGCGGCCTTTTATAATATTAGTAGGTATAAATAGATAGGGGAAGATATTTAGTAAGTGTGTTTTCTATAAATATCTTTGCAGGCAGATTTATATCGTAGATTTTTTTCTGTCTTAGCGATTTCGCTAACTATTTGAGGTTTTTCGAAATTAATTTTAATTTGCCTAATAGTACAAACAAGAAAAAATATTTTGCCCTTTAAATAAAATTGTGCCCCAAGCCTAGTGTAAAATTAAAACCAGTAGGGGAATTGCGTAACAAACTAACAGTAGCAATAGCTTTCGTTTTGACATTTTAACAACATTCATTGCCTTCTTTACGTTGTTGGGCAGACAAATTTTTCGAACATATCAAGCAATGGATTAGCAATATGATTCAAAATCATTCTGATTGTGATTGTTTGTGTGTGACGCAATTAGGGTACTGCTGAAAGTTTAGTAATAGGTTCCACAATATTTCAATAATTTCATCGGTACTAAATAAAAATGTTGTTTAATTCGTAAGAAATGTAAGTATCTACCTAACATGCAACTGCCAACCCTAGTAAGACTGTCGTAGAGTTTTGTAGTCTCCAGTTTATCTTCAAATCTTTTGAGTCGTTGAATTAATTACACGCAGATGATTATGTAGAACTTTTCGATTTCTTAACGCAAAATAAATGTCATTAATATATCTTTAACCTCTGTATAATTAATCATAAAGGAATATTACTTAACATTAAAACATATACAATTATAAATCTATTAGGTATGAAAACGAATTATTACTAGAAATATCTAATACCTAATTGGTAATTATGTTTATTATA
Source organism: Mesoligia furuncula (assembly GCA_916614155.1). Lineage (NCBI taxonomy): Eukaryota > Metazoa > Arthropoda > Insecta > Lepidoptera > Noctuidae > Mesoligia > Mesoligia furuncula. The sequence continues at coordinate 10,943,783 of OU744803.1, read as the reverse complement.
GGTATTTAGATTACCACTTCGAACTATTTTGGAACTGAGTTAGGTAAATGAGGACGAGTTACTTTAAATAAATTGTTTTATTAACATCCGTGAGTTTTGTACAACAGTTGCTTACAGTACTTACCGTTTTTAATTACAATGGGGTACAAAAAAAAACCGTTTTGTTTTGAACCCCGGTGTCTCACTTACTTAAACGCAGTTTTTTGCCACTTGGTCTTAGGGCTGATTTTTCCAAAGCCAGATAACTTTATCGGGGGAATAATTTTGAATTTTTGACAGTTCTTCCATACAAAATCTGTCAAAGGTCAATTTCATTCTACGAATAAAAATTAAATGTCGATTGATAAATCAGCCCTAATAAATACAAATTGACGCCACATTATTTATTATAGTCTCGATTCCCAGTTAAAAATTTGACGCAATTGCTAGACAGTTTGCTCGCATCGCAATATTATTGTCATTAATTCACATGAATAATTACAAAAAAAAAAAATACTATTCACTAATCCAAAAAAAAAAAAACTAAAACCACAAAGTAAATACTCACCCTAAGCCAAAAAGCAAAACCAGGGAAAACATATATTTCCCAATCCCGACATCCGGATTCGGATTATTAAAATAAAAATAACGAGACCATTAAAATACAGCGCAGCCCTACGATTCGTAGATTGCAAGTGAGTACGAAACTTTTCGATGCATTCATTAGTGGTACCAAAGTTTCTTAATTCCGAGCTAGGATTACCCCGCGGTACTATAATATTCCTCATTATTGCACACAACATGCTTCCACTCACATTACAGCAACCGAAGATGTTTAAAATAAACTTCATGGCTTAATGTTTTGAACCTTTGTTGCATCACAATTTGCATGGAATAAGGATGTGTAGTGTTTTTGGTTTGAGATTGGAGTTAGATGTTTAGTATGGAATTGTGGTATGTACCAGAAAAGACAATTAGGTACCTACATATTGTGATGCTGAGTTTCTTTACTAGCTTGCTCCTGCGGCTTCGCGCGAGTGGTATGTCGATGAAAAGTATTCTTAGTCCTTTCCCAGGGTTCAAAGTATATTTTAACCAAAATCGGTCCAGCCGTTTCGGTGATTAGCCCGAGTAAGCAGACAGACAAACATTAAAAAAAAGTTGTTATTTTGACATCACTAACAGACACTTCAAATTTTTTTTGGATGTAAGTACATATAATTATGTATTTGTATAGATTTGATGTCCTTGTGCTTTGTTTCTTCCAATGCAGTGACGATTCTGTTTTGAGCTGTTGTTTGGACTGTAATTATTATATCCTGTACAGAACCCTACAACGCTGTAAGAAAATAATTATATACACCTATTATTATTATTAATAATAATAATAGTCACCTATTATTATTATTAATTAAATTATTATTATTAATAATAATAATAGGTAAGTACACCTATTACTGTCTCTACATGAGATTTGTTATGCTTTTAAATAAGACTCCTTGATTAAAAGCTTAGTCTAGACCGGGCTCTAAATTGCGCCCTCATTAGAAATTAAACAAGTTGAACATTTAATTCAGACATGCTAAAATCAATTTAATGTTTTGTTTTCTATTACTCTAAACTTAATTTTACGCAGCTTAAATTAGTCGCGCCAACAAAATACGATGCGAAACTTTTAATTTGTAAATGTTAATTTTGTTCCATATTAATTTTTACTCAACTATACGGGGTTGCTTAATATTTTCATAAAACGACAAATTTAATAAAGTGGCCGTCAACGTTGAATAATTCAGAGTTGGCGGGAACGTTATACATTATTTATGATGATGACATGTCGTAGGTAACATAAGTCTGTCTTGGCCTGCGGTTTTGCATCTCAGGCACGTCTCGGCAATATTGAGAGGAAACTCGCAGGTACTCCACTTCACACGGGAACCGATCCACGAGCAGCTCAACAAACGCGTTAAAGATTGAGTGACAGACGGTTCAATCACCCCGCGATCAGTTTTGGCGCGTAATATACAATGTGGAAAACAATACGACAATAAATGAAAACACTGGCAATGTCTACTAATGCATAAGATGTTGAACTATCAAGTAAAAAAAAAATAACATAGAAACACTAGTGATTTATTCAAACAAACTAAATAGTAGTGATAGGCCAACTATGGGTTTTGCCAGTGACAAAACAATTTTTTTTTAAATAATTTGTTTAATGGTAGGTACCTATTAAAATACAGAGGTGTTACTTAAATCTAAACTCGCCAATACATTTGATTGAATTTTCGTATGCAGACTGGGGACGTCGTCGTCGTCGTATTTTCGTATTGTCGAGTCCACCTTGTATAACATTTTGTGGGACACTAAACAGCCATAGGCATAATAACAGTAGAAGTATCTATTGTGTCTAGGGTTACCATTTAGAGATTTGAAAAGTCCTGACATTTCAAAAAAAGTCCGGACATTTTTAGACACAAAATCCAAACATTACCCACTTAGTTACAGTGGTATGGTAGGCATGGTAGCAGACGTTCGCGAGAGGAGGGACGTTGCGGGGTGCGGGGATCAGAAAAAAAGTGCGCTAAAAAATATAAAAATTAATACATACCAGAAACTAGCGTTAAGTTTGATTATTTTACGTAAAACTATTTTTATATCGAAGAAAATATTTTATGTTTTCATAGGTAGTATGTACTTAGTTGATTATTTGCGCAATACAGATTTGTTGTTTGATCGCGTTAAGTTGATTGATATAGAAGTATATTTTAAAATCCGGACAAAATAAAAAGCCGGACAAAGTCCGAATAAAACTCTAGAAGTCCGGACATGTCCGGACGGATGGTAACCCTAATTGTGTCTCATTCAGTAGCCTTAGACAGATTATGCGTCTTTGAAATCGCTGACAAATTAGGCTGTCATAAAGACAACCAAATAAGGTTTTAACTTTAAATTCATTTCAGTCTTCCGTGAACTTTGTAACTTTATAATCTTGTTGCATCTGTCATCAATGTCATCATTAACTTCACGCGTTAGCCCAGGTACGCCTACGCACGGGCGCGTTTTCCCCGCGGTGATTATTTTTCGCGCACTGGATTTTCAACGCTCTGTTTAGCGAAGAGAGTTGAAAATTCAACAGTGTGTTTTCTCGACGTGCTGGTATGCGCTCTGTTGGATTCTCAATGCTGGGCTCAACACCGAGAGATCAAAATCCAGTGCGCGATAAATCCCGCTGTGATATTTTTACGTCCGCGGGCTTATACACACCCACACCCGCACACTCGATTTGTGTTTAATAAGTAGTATTTGACACAGCATTTCATTAGGTGATGCGAAAATATCGTTGTAAAATATTGTTTGTTTACGTAAACAAACACATTTTTATTAGGATATGATAAAGGGTTCTACAAACAGGCGCGACACGCGACGCGAATCGCACGCGACGCAAAGGCACCGCTTGCGAATCGCGTCGCGTGTCGCGCCTGTTTGAAGGACTTCTTAGATGCGTTTTATTTATTGGAACAATATTTTATGCACCAACAGGATGTGGTCACTTTAAGCATTTTCTTCATTAGCTGAAGCGTTTGCTTGTTTGAACCCGCTAATCTCTGGAACTAAGTAGGTACCAGTCGGATTTGAAATTTTTTTTGCATTTGGTAGCACTTTTTTTGAAGAAGGGTATTTAACATACAAAGAACGCTAAGCGACAATAATTAATAGCGTGGGCGGGCGATGCGATGCGACGCCGTGAGTCGGGGGAACAGGAAATTTCACGCGGACGAAGTCGCGACCAGAAGCTAGTGATTAAGGGGCTTACAGGCCTTAACCGAAAAAAACGCAAGTTTTAGAAATTATAAAAGTATATGATCGACTACATTAAACAAAATCAGAAAAATATATGATATTCTTCAGGATATAATTATGCTAGGCAGATACGTGTTGAAAACATAATACAACTAATTTGATACAATATAAAAAATCATGAAGATACCTCTAAAAACTTTCTTTTTACAATAAAAACCATACTAATATACATACAATCATTACGATTTCTTGTCAGATTATTCTACAAACAACATACACACTAGTGTTGTAATTTTTTGATGCAAACATTAGAATTTTTGTAATTAAATAATTGCTTCATATTTTGCAATAAATTACCAGCGGTGTGTCTTTGCGCTTCTCTTTCTTTTCTATCCGACAGTGACCGCGCTTTAGGTCATGTAAACCCCTTAATATAAAGTGTCTACTAAACGTTTTTTAAATTATTTGGGGTGCATTATAAGATCTTTGGTACTTAAGCACGTTCATCGCACGCTAGGCAGTCAGCCTGACCCTTAATTTGCTTTTGCTGAGTGAGTTATATTTTGCCCGTAGAATGAGCTAATTTTTATATAGCTCCTCCTAGCCAAGAGAGAGAGGGAAACAATAATTAGGAAGCATTGAGATTGTATCCTGACCTTGGTTTCCCCCACGTGGAGTATGGAATTAATCCCACAGAAACGTACTACAGAGATAAAAGTTCTCCTGTCCTAACTTATCGTATTGTTCAACCTGTGTGCTAAACTTCATCGAAATCCGTTCAGCCGTAAAAAGGTTATAGACAGACAGAGCTACTTTCGCATTCATTAGAGCTACTTTCGCATTCATTAGAGCTACTTTCGCATTTATTAGGTATACAACCCCCTTACTGATACACGTATTAGATATATCAGATGAATAACTACACACCGATTTCTCTCTTTCAGTCGTCCGTAATTTGATTTTCGAAAGAAGAAGACAAAGCGTTGTGTAACTATACAGACGCTATACAACGTTTATTAGTAAGAGGGTTAGTATGGATAGATAGATCCAGAGAGACAGGGAAACAATAAAGGCTTCTACAAACAGGCCCGACACGCGATATAATCGCGCGCGCCACAAAGGCACCGCTCATTGCGCGACTTGCGGTGCCATTATGTCACGCGCGATTTTATCGCGTGTCGCGCCTGTTTGAAGGACTAATAAGGAAGCTTGAAGTCCAAAAAAAAAAGAAGTTGTTATCAATGACTTAGGATCCTTTAAAACATCTTATGACGACGACAGGACAAATTGCATCAATGGCTAAAGGATAAACGAAATGAAACACTCCTTTACTTCCAAAACAGACTTTCACTCACAACCAGAATAAACAACCAAAGAAACCAAGTCCTAGGCTTGTGAATGCATTCCCAAGAGTTAAGTCGCAAGACAAGACAAGAAACGTAACGACCTGGAACCTGGAACTAAAGTTCTCGTGGACAAGTGTCTTGTTAGACTCGTTTCTACTAACTTGGAGAAACAGATAGATAGTTAACGTGACGTTGTATGAGGATTAGAAGGCTCAGCTGACTTGTATTGGGACTTATATTTTGTTGGGAGTTGCTGGTTTGCAATTTTGTAGTTCGTTACATAAATGGAAGGATATCTTTAAGTACTAGTGACTAGTAGTAGTGACTATTTCTTGAATCAGAAAATTAGCCTCGCCATTTCACACAAACTTACGGCATTTCATACAAACTTTCAAGCCCTTATTTTTCAAAATGAATTAACCGATTTTAATGAAACTTCATATGCATAAGCAGGATACAAAGGTCTAAAAAGTTAGTAGAGAACATTTTCGAAATGTCTTATTTAAAAAAAGATAAGTGGAAGTCTCTGTTTCTATAGAAAATTAAATATTAAAATCAGTCTAATTTGGTTGTAACACTATTCTTCTACCTCATAAGAGGTTGTTAATGTTTTACCAATAACCCTGTATATAAAAATAATTAAATACTTTTTCATTCGATACGAACCTGTAAATATAACCAGCAACTGAGAACAGCGGGGTAATTGCGTAACCCACCAACAGTAGCAATGGCTTTCATTTTGACAGGACAACAACATTCATTGCGTCATTCACGTTGTTGAGCAAACCATATTTTCGAACATATGAAGCAATTGATTAGAAATATCTGTCAAAACGGTTCAAATTGTGATTGAAAGTTACAAAGGACAGGCAATCTTCAACCTGGTGACCAGAAAGTATATTTTCCTTACAATTCATGAATCCCATTCATTTCTATGATTGTATCACAAACCACTAATGGTTTGTTTTCGTGCACTTAATTACTTACAATCTGTGAATTTAGAAGATTTTGAGGTAAATGATATAATGGATGTTTCATTATCTTTGCTCGTGATAAGGGTATCATTAGTACCGTTTTAGGGTGCATGCGGGCGAGTTACTGATTCATGACTGCAAGTAGTGACATTTGTAGCTGTGTTGAAAATGTTTAACTGTGGTGTAACTAGGTTATAGAGGTCAGATTGGCAGTCGCTCCATATAAAATACTGGTATTCAGCTGCATGCGGTTAGACTAAAAGCCAACCGCAACATAGTTGGGAAAAGACCAGGCAGATGATGATTTGAAATCGTTTTAAGGGCCCTGTACCCAAAGGGTGCCAACGGACCCTATTACTAAGCCTCCATCGCCGTCCGTGCGTCCGTCTGACAGCGAGCTATATCTCATGAACCGTAAGAGGCAGATAGGTAAAATTTTCATAGAATGTGTTTTTCTATTGACGCTATAACTAAAAATAATAAATATAAAATAACTAGCTGCATAAGTCTCGATCCCGTAGGAATATTCGGGGTAAAAAGTATCCTATGTGTTAATCCTAGTTATAAACTATCCGCGTGCCAAATTTCATCCAAATCCGTTCAGTAATTTTTGCGTGAAGAAGTAATAAACATACAAACACACTCGCAAACTTTCACCTCTTATAAATTAGTGTGATTATACGGTGGTTCGAAACCCTTTGTGTGCAAGTCCACCTCTTTTCCGTATTTTGCCGGTTTTCTCATACATCTAAGGAATACATAATCTTTAGGAATCCTTCCTTTTTTGTTCGGAAGTGAACACGTTTTCTGAGATAATATCATTCATCCAATAAAAGTTGAAGGTTACAAAAATACACACAGTTAAATTAAATCATTTGACCAACCAACATCTATATAAAACCACAAACAAACATTTGTAAATCAAAACAATAGGTACTACAACATTTTAATCTCCATCTACATCCAACAAATACAATCTTCAGTCCACTTTACAAAGTCAAATCTTCACACTTAAAACTCAATTCACACATATTCTATGAAGACTAACAGTATTATTGTTCTAAAACATTTTATTAGCAATTTCATATTAGCACGAGCTGTTCATTACACGCTGCGCCTGATCATAACAAGCTACAATGCGCCTGATTCGAAACACATGCGAAGTGCAAACAGTGACGTACAGAACATACACGATATGATTCAGTCTATTTAAAACGATCTGCGTTTCTGTAAATGCAAATTGAAGGATGCTGTTTGTTTGTGAAGTAGGTAATGAGCACAGAGCTAGGAATCGCAGTAACGAGAGACGCCTTTCCTAATAATATTCGTGCCCGAATTTGGCACAATTGGCTGTCACATGCATTGGCAGAACGGTCACGGGTTAAGCACCTCCACTTCGACCGGTTCTGAACTTCTCGCATCCAACGGGTTCCTGCGGCCTTCACAAGGCAGGATAGGCAGTCGCTCCACGTAAAATACTGGTATTCAGCTGGATCCGGTTAAACTGGAAGCCGCAACCCATCCACAGACCAACCGCGGCAAGCGTAGCTTAACGTTTGTATGGAAAGTGTTGGCATGAAATCTCTAGCAGCAGCCGCCGGGGCGTCTTCGTGCTGTGTGGTATTAAGTAATAGGTGATACAGAATTCTGTTAGTGGATTAAAAGATTGTTGATACAGTGGCGCCGCTGCTGCCAGCGCGGCGCTGTCTTGTTTTTGAAAGGATGTGAAAATGACCAGAAAGAAAGTACTGAAATCATCGATTGTTTCAGATAACCTGGGGGCCTAAACAGGCCACTTTGGAGAATCATAAAAGGATACCATTATGAATTATAATATGGCGAAGACAGTCCGTGTTTTTCTTTTTTTCGCTGCACTACGTAGGTACAATCAAAGAGATTGGTATTGGATTTGGATTGGATTGATTGGTATTTTAGCACACAAAAAAAAAATAACTGAAAAATGCTTCACCAATGGGATTTGATACGATTAACTTAACAGTTAACTGTCCATTATGTTATCATTTTATGAATTTGCCAAAGTGGCCTTTTTAGGCCCCCTGCTTACTACCTGCGTTTTCCCTGACAAAACATATTTATTTGTTCTTTATAATAATAATAATTATTCCATAATCAGTCTGTTAAGTTCCCTCTGCTGGGACACAAGTCTCCTCTATGTGAGAGGCAGTGGGCCGTAATCCACCACGCGGGCCCAATGCGGGTTGTTGGATGTCACGTGTCTTTGAATTTTCGAAATTGTTATATTATTATCTTCCTGCCCTTATCCCCTATATTATAAAGAACAAATAAATATGTTTTAATAATTAAATACTAAAATAATTCCTTAACAAGAAAAGCCGCAGGCACAGCTAGTTTTCAATCACACTAATATTATAAAGGCGAAAGTTTGTGAGTGTGAGTGTGTAAACACACACACACACACCAAACGGTGTGTGTGTGTGTTTATATGTTTGTTACTTCTTCACGCCCAAACGGCTGGACCAATTTTGATAAAATTTTGTACAGAGATAGCTGACATTCTGGATTAACATATAAGCTACTTTTTATCCCGATATTCCCACGGGATCGACACACCGGGTAAAACCGCGGGGCGCAGATAGTAACATATAAACCCCGCTTACAAATCTTGTAGTTACGAGTTTACTCCATATCAACATACACGGAGTAGGTAATGTCTTGTCTAGCACTTAGGCATCGTAAAACACTAATCTATCGTAACTTCGAGTAAATACGAGTAGTTTAACTACTATAATTTCATACGAAATAATAATGATTTTCAGGAATAATTCGGATAAAGCGGTTTTAGAACACGCTGCGTGTTTGCAAAATTATTTAGGGAAACATTTCAATAGAAAATGGTATCTGCGTAAATAATTTTGTGTAGTAATGTTAGTTCAATCCAATCTAAAACATAAATTAAATTCCGGGCTTAGGAAGAGCGCATAAACAAGGAAATGAATTGAAATTGTTTATTTTATAAATAGGATATCGAAATTACTTTTACACGTCATATTATTATAATAAAAAATAAACTAGATGAGGTCGGCGTTTCCTATCTGACTACTCTGAGAAGAAAGGCCGAAGCAAACTCAGAGGTCACAGTGATGACCATGTAGATTGACGTCTGAAATGGTCTTTTGTGTACCACACAGATTTGAGGGGACCAGTCCAGTCAGTGCTAACATTTGTCAAGGTGTAATTGAAATAACTGAAAACCTGAAAATAGGTCTGTGTACGTATTGTTTACAACTATTACTGTAGGGCTAACAATGAGATCGCAAAATAAATCTCGACAAACGTAGTTGATTTTTTTTTTTACTCATAAGATTAGCAAGTCATAGTGTTGGTTTACTGCACAGGGTTCGGTTTGAGCGTGCACAAGAACCTTATGTTATTTTTCTGTTATCATTTTGGAGTAACAGGGAGATGCTTGCTGCCCATACTTTTAAAAGTGATATCTAATAAGTGGCCAAAGAATTAGCATTGCCATTCAACGTGGCAATGCTGCCAGCCTTTTGGGCACTGTTCCTGTTGACAGCGATGCGGACGAATTTTTTGATGCCCTATGATTATTTTACTTTTTTTTTTTCATCTAATAAGTTGAAGAAGAAGAAAAGGTTTAGAAGTTTTCTATGTCGGGTCATCTACACCGGTCGCAGAGCGTCACCTGCACTTAAAAGTTTTTTGGAATTGCATAGAGTTTTTAATTTATACTTTTGTGATTATGGTAATATAAAATAGCCCAGTAAGTATTTATCGCTAAATTCTTAATATTTACGTAAAAGGGCCCAATATGAGTAACATCCTTTAAATAACCCCCCAACCTTACTCTCTCCACGTCATGTCTATCTTCAAGACTAATACAGAATAACTTCTTTTAATATAAAATAAACATTTAAGAAACATTTTTTTTCTAGGTGTCGGTCCAAGAGCGAGCGAAGCGAGCTCGGGACTTGGGTCACCCCGACTCGGACTGGTTATGTTCGAAGGAGATGACATCTTCTTCGTGTTAGGTTCCTTTAAACCCTGTAGACAGAAACAGGGGCTCCGTCGACTAAGTCTTATTATTACATTAAATTCGGCATAACATTGGAGCAATAATCAACAATATTATGCGTAGTGATCATTATGCTGAATTTCGTTATGCCAATGTGAAATAGGACAATATATTTTATGTTTATCATTAGTAAACCCCTACACTGACGTGAAATGACAAAGTCTGGGCGTGAACTCAAAGAAATACTCTGAATTATTAAACACACGGGTAAATTGATAGTTAGAAGTGTTGGAACATGTTACTTAGAGAAAAAAGTAAAGACAGAATGATATATTATGTGCTTCGGCTTTTTTCGCAGAACTTGTGAATGTGGCATGTTGCTGAGGAACTTAGTGTTAAAAAATGCAGTGGTGAATCGATTGTTTCTTTGGTTCGTTTATTTTAATCGAGATGGCAGTTGCAATCACTTAAACTACACAAGCTTTAAGCCGTTTGAATGCCATTATTACAGAAATAGTCAAAAAGCCATAGTGTCTCGCGTGGATCCTCGCGTGGATTCAAAGGGCTTAAATACTTGGAAGTATTGAAGGGCGGGCGTTTTGGGTTGATCTTTACTGCCTTATGTAGATAATTTTGACGTTTTTGAACGTCAAAATTGCTGATTCTCACAGCCTTGGGCCAAGGATAAATGATTTTTGATGTTGATGACCTTTAGTTTAATTTTTTGGTGAATCTTTCATAATATAACAGTTTGCATGTCGACATGTCAGTGTATCAGTTATCCCGTCCTCCTATTTAGAAAAGTTGATTTTATATCGATTTGGAAAACTTTTACTTCTACTCTTACTTATATAGTTGTTGGTCTCCAAATCTTCAGTTATCTAACAAGCTTTAAGAACAAACAGAAATGAAACAACTCTTACAGATTGTTTTGCTGTTATTTAACTTTTTACATTTTCAAACTTCTCAAGTAATTTCGGCGTATACTTGCGCGAAAACAGAGAAATTCTATACCCGTTCTATTTTCTTTTATTCGGCATTATTATTACCAAGAAAATCTTCTATTTTAATAGACCTAAAATTAAGATTCTTTGATCCAGAAGCGACGATAAAATCTTACTTATTGCCTAATCAAATAAAATGGATGATTATAAATTATAACACATTCGTGTGCATACACACGAATGACACGCATCGACGACAGAGGCAATTGCAGCCATCGACGTGTGTCGGCGACAGTAGCCGACGCGTGTCGGCGACAGCCGTCAATGTGTGTCGCCGGCAGCCGCCGCGGCCGACGCGTCAACGGCGGGAGTCGACGGGTGACGACGGCTGCTGTCGATGCGCGTTGACGTCGACAGATGCAGTTACCTCTGTCATCGACGCGTGTCGTTCGTGTGCGTGAGAACTTAGAGTTGGACTTTGCTGTACAAAAGGTGACTATATATTTTTAGCTTGCCTTCTCTTTTCCTCTTATTGTCTTTAAAGTAATTCCGAGTGATTAACGATCGTGTTGTTAATGCAATTCTGGCTATAAAACTATCATCGTCTGTCGTTCCGATGCCCCCATGATTTGTCAGGACTGTCATAGTTTGTAAGACCGGAAACATCGTGTAGATTTCTGCTGTCGGCAGTAATTCAGTCTAGACTGTTTTCTGAAAGTTATTTCAGGTAAATTGCTGGGATTTAATTTATTAGTGTTGCGCCTTGCGGTGTATTATCATTTCACACTTGCCACAAAGATTTTCGGCTATAAATTGTTATTTAATTAAGTGGGAATGGACATAATGACACATGCCACAAAGATTTTCGACTATAAATTGTAATCTAATTAAGTGGGCATTACGTTTTTGAAAACCGAATGAATTCCTCGTTCAGTTTTATAGACTTGCCATATTATTGTCCAGACAGCCGTGCCCTCGATATTGCAAGTTGAATTATCTCTATATTAAAGCGAATATTCTTATTTCTCCTGTATAAATTGGTAAAACCTAAGGAAAGCGTTCGTAAAACGCACATTACTCAAATACGAAGGAGGGAAATTAGCATAGTAGAATAATTTCCATGAGCTACCGCTCCTTAAAAGCATGTACCGGATGTTGGCGTGAATAAGCTGTATTATCGTAAAATATAATAAATATCAGGTATAACGTTCCCACTGGTGGGATACAGGCTTCCTCTTTTCGACACGGAGTGGCCTGTAATCTACCACGAGGGCCCGGGCGGATTTGTAGATGTCACATGACTTTGTTTTTTTTTGTCCCACGTCATTTCGTTTCCTTATGATGTTTTCCTTCACCGTTTTAGGAGCAGTGATCACAACTGTTCTCAAAACGGCGAAGGAAAACATCCATACTAATAATATAAATTCGAAAGTAACTCTGTCTGTGTGTCTGTGTGTAACCTTTTCACGCCTAAACCTCTGAACGGATTTCGATAAAATTTGGTAGAGAAATAGATTGCATCCCGGGGAAGGATATAGGATAGTTTTTATCGACATACCTAGCGGGCGAAGCCGCGGGCTGAAGCTAGTCATAAATAAATCATCAGAAAGAAAATTACACACAATTACAAAATTAAAAAAATTATTAAAATTATTTGCGCAATTAAATTGCGCCTGCTTGGTTGCGAAATAACGTACAACTCGTAAGCCGGGGCCGTTACTACTGGGTCACCATTGTTCATCATGAGAATCAAAAGTATCAAAATAGGAGGCAAATAACTATAATAAGTTTGGTTGGTTTTCAAGTACGTGGGAGCAAAAGCGCTATTTATAAGGCCGCTTGCGATACGTCAGGTATCTTTTAACTCCAAGATTGAGGCCAATTACGTGGTACACTTGGGAGCAATTATAATCATCAATAAATACATCATACTTTGACGCAACGACGCGTATTCATACGCCCAAAGACGTATGAACTAAATGCGGTTACTTTTCTATATAAATATAATTGTTCTGCTAAAATTCTATTCGCGTAACCGTGTAACCAATGTGATTGTCCCAATGAGATAAATGATGACCAGCTTTCGCTTAAAACTAATTGTTCTAATAGTAATTTCTCAATCCACTGGCGACTGAGACGGATTTCTTTGGACACGCTCCGTGACGATATTATTTATAACTTTCAATTTGTTATTTGCTGATTATTTCACGCAACTCATTGAATTGTCTAGTTACTCTAATAAGATTGGGCGTACATTTATTTCGGATGTCCGTAGGTAGATGGCGCAATTAATTTTAGTACTTACGAATCAATCTGTGAAAACTAGTGAAACGTTAGTTGTTATTCTAATTCATCAAGTAGGTACTTCCTTTTGAAATTATTGCACTATTTCGAGTGTCAAATCATAAGTTTTTACACCAAAACTTAGTCGATTTCAGTTACTGAAAATAATTTGTGAACTTTTAATAACTTTACAAAGCACTTTATTCTACCGATATAAATTAAACTCAATTTCTCATTAAAAATTTTCACCGAAACTTCACAAACGCTGAACGACCCACCTCCAATCACAATGATCGGAATTAAAAGTTATTATAATGGTTTTAATGCTAACCGGTGACGTTGCGGCGAACGTTGAAACGTTACTTAATTAACAATAGACCAATTAAAATGGTCAGAGTACGCGTATCGGGCGAAACGAATGGCATTTCGCGGACTCGCGTCACCGCCCGCGCTACGCTCCGCCAGACAATGCATTTCCCTGATTTTGCTGACTCCGCTTTCGCAAAATAAATGGGAACAGAAGGTTGGCTCCATACAACGAGCGTAAACGCACGCGCACATAGATACGGTTCACGTAACCGCACATCAGAGTGGTAACAATTGCACTACGAAAATCTGCCTTATTGCTACGACATAAAGATACCGGTGATGTACGGTTGTCTGTACAGCAAGTGCAAGCGCACTACCGAGTTTTTTTTTAATATATGGTATCTCGCAGGTCTACCTAGAAGGTTGTCGGCTGCTTAACCAAGCTTGCCTCTGGGTGTCTCAATAAATTAAAGCCTCCAGCCAGGGCTTAAAAACTTAAAAACTAAGCGACTACACGCTAAGGGCAGCCTCTGTGGGTTACAGACCTCGGCTTAGGGTGTCGCTGGGGGAGGGCAAGGGACAGGGTCGGATTAAGTTAACTCACGACTGGCATTCGTTTGACAGTTAAGCCTTTCATCGACAGGCGCGATTCTGGAAGAACAATTTCTTAATACAAATTATTCTAATAGACTCGCGTCGCGCCTGTCTGCGGGAGCCTTTGTAGTTCCTCGTAGGCAACAATGTGTACGTGCACCCATGTTCGTTGGTTTTATGAAGCCGACCTTCTGGTCCTATCTATTTTGCTGACGCTGCTTTCGCTGATCCTTGCTTTTTATGCAGATGGGATTTAGTGTACTGTGACCTCAAGAGAGTAAAGTATGTTCAGTTGATGAGGCAGCGTTCTCGCGAATGAAAAGTGGTGCAGTTTTTGTGGCATGTTTTGTAAAAAGGAGCTGTTTGTTCATCTAGGAGACTTCAGAATGGATTAAAAGATGGAGATGGAAGTGTGAAAAGGGCTTTGTCCTGTTATTAAAAGACATTAATCATTATAGAACTTGCAACTTATAACCTCTGTTTATTTGATAAAGCAAGAGTGCTAACGGGCTCTGTTACTGAGCCTCCGCTGTCCATCCGTCTATTAGTCTGTCTGTCAGCGGGCTGTATCTCATGAACGGTATCTAATGGGTGGACAGTTGAAATTTTCACACAGTATGTTTTTCTATTGCCGTTATAACAACAAATAATAATAAAAATAAAACATAATTGTATGGTGGTTCGGAAACCTTTGTGTGCGAGTACGCACGGCTAAACATCAAGCTAGACAAACACCAGTATAAACTGACTTCTGATTGTACGAAAAACCTGTACAATGCGAGATCAGCTAAAACTGGACATGTATGGCTTGATGTGTAGTCCTGTGTACAACTAGCCTTTTGCTGGTTTTTTTTATGTATATATATATATATACATAAAATATTAAAAATACGCTATAACAACAAATATTAAAAATAAAATGTAAAAAAAAAAACATTTTTAAAAGGCACGTGTTTTTTTTCAGCGTTTTTGCTTTGTGAGAGTCCGACTCGAACTTAGTTTTAGTTAACTTTTTCGTTTTGGATTAGGCAAATAAAAACGTTGTTTTCCCTCTGTACGTCTCAAAATCATTTCTTGTAACAAAAACCAAACAAAAAAGTCTCAGAATCTATGCAAAACAGCATTTGCTTAAAGATTTTCATATATATCGAACTAAACTCAGTAGGTAGGTCCCTATGCCACTATCTAACAATTTCCTCTTAGGGATATTTGGACGTTTGCAAATAGATCTGATAATCCCGCCTCCGATATTGGCCGACACTTGTTTTAAAGTTTAATTAAATGTAATAATGTTTGGGCGATGATAAATGTCTCCAAAGATATCGGGAACTGTTTCAATTGACGTTAAAATTATATCTGGCTTATTGGATCATTGTGGTTGTACTTTGTAGATGTATCTCCATACATATACAAACCATATCTCTCCAGATATGGTTTGTTCCTTGTCGGACTTTACACTTTTTATTTGATCTTTAGTTTTTGTTTTTTATCTGATTTATGTATCTGGTGTATTATGTGTTTTTTATTCTGTGCTAAATAAACGTAATTTCATTCTTTCTTTCTTGTTCTAATAGGTTCCTTGTCGGCTTTGTTCGAGAAGTTTCGTAGATATAGGTGCTTATTAGTTTCTAAAGGGGCTCGTGACTAAATGTTAAAAGTTGCGCGGGTCGATTGAAGGTTAAGCTACGCTTGCCGCGGTCGGTTCGTGGACGGGTGACCCATCCGTACCTCGTATACTGAAAGCTGACCCCAATATAATTGATAGGCATATGTATTGATTTGAGGTGTTTATTAGTTTAATTATTTGGGAATAAGGTTAAACTAAAATGCTTTGAAACTATGTAAAAATACTAGTTTGCACCTTTGAAGTCTGTAAACATTTTCAGAAGTAATCAAGTAAATTTTTTTTCTGCAAATAAACGTGTTTTCTTCATCCAGGTGTTTGCTTATTCCTTACTATAGTTTTACTTACCTAACTTAAGTAGGTACTATTTAACTCCAGTTGATTTGGTCGACATTACTTTTTAATTTTTTTAATTTGAAATAATAATAATAAATTCTTTATTTCAGACAACATACGATCCACTGCGTTAGTAAATTCCTTATAATTAATGTTAGTTACATATATATTATTTAAAACTTGTTTATCCGAGATCGCTTCATGTGGACGACGCACAAGCGAAGGGAAAGTACCTCACTCGTTCTTCACCCCCACAAAACTTCTCAGAATAGGAGAGTAGATACTATCCGCCATTGTCTTCAGAATACTGTTGTCACTGTCCCGCAGTCTTGCTTAGTAGCAAGACTGCGGGACTGCGGGTTCCTTAGTAGGACGAGATATTTTTTCCGCATGACCGCACAGGTCGATCGATCAGGTTAAGCTACGCTTGCCTCGGTTGGTCTGTGAATGGGTGACCATCTTTACATACCGTGACTCGGAAAGCACGTTAAGCCGTTGGTCCCGGCTGTCATTCGTGGATCTTTGACAGTCGTTACGGGTAGTCAGAAGCCCGAAAGTCTGACAACCAGTCTTACCAAGGGGTCTCGTATTACCCAGTAACTGGGTTGTGGAGGTCAGATAGGCAGTCGCTCCATGTAAAATACTGGTATTCAGCTGCATCCGGTTAGACTGGAAGCCGACCCCAACATAGTTGGGAAAAGGCTAGGCAGATGATGATGATGATGACCGCATAAAAGTCATCGGTTGAATTTAGGGCAAACATCTCAGAAGCGCTACAAAAACGGGGCAGTCCCAACAGCATTCTGAAAACATTGTTATATTGAATATTGAAATGGGTTTGCTCTTGACTCTAGTTTAGGTCAGAGGTGACAGAGACAAAGTCGACGGCAACAACGACTTCGGCGACTTGATGGCAATAGCATAATAAACCTATATTCTTCCCACTGGTGGGACACAGGCCTCATCTCTTCGAGAGAATGGGCTATAATCGACTACGCGAGCTCACTGCGGGTGTAACTGACGATGGCACTACCCCCTGTTACATGAGATGTAAAAATATGTACCTAAATATGAGTGTAATAGATACACTTCTGCCTAAGGCTCAATTTACACCGCCGCGGAACGGAATGCAAGCAAACTTTTTTTGTACAAAGCATTATGAACTTTATGTCAATATTGTAACGTACAAATTAGATACATCCATACGCACAGGTCACGCGTCTTCTAGAGAATTATCGTGCATTCTCGAGAATTCCCACTGTAACAAGCTGGTATCTAGTTTGTACGCTAGACAATTTTATTGACGTACAAGTTCATTTTGCTATTACGAAAACTCGATTTCACTCCGTTCCGCGGTGATGTAAATTGAGCCTAACCCGTCGGAGATTACAAGCGTGATGTTATGTTACTAAAACGTACACTAGAGGTGTTTTACAGGAGGTTATGAAAGAATGAACTGTCACAGTCGATAAGGAATCCATTCTTGCGTAGATTACGGATTTCCTTAACGATTTCTTGACGTTCTGTCTTAATTTCTGACTGACTAACTCATGGATAACTAAACTATTAAATATGAGCAAGTATTTTGACGTGAATTTATGTGACAAAATGGTTTTTATAAACTAAACTATAAATTGGTCGACTCTTCACGTGACCAGAGGGTTAGTCTATTTTTGGCCAAGGAATCAGCATTGCCATAAACATGGCCATGCTGTCAGCCTTTTGGGCACTTTCCTGTTGACAACGATGCGGAAGACTTTTTTGATGCCCTATGATTCGTTCCTTTTTTAGGGTTCCGTACCTAAAGGGTAAAAACGGAACCCTATTACTGAGACTTCGCTGTCTGTCCGTCTGTCCGTCTGTCCGTCTGTCTGTCTGTCTGTCACCAGGCTGTATCTCAAGAACCGCGATAGCTAGACAGTTGAAATTTTCACAAATTATGTATTTCTGTTGCCGCTATAACAACAAATACTAAAACCAAAATAAATTAAATATTTAAGGGGGGCTCCCATACAACAAACGCGATTTTTTTGCCCCGTTTTGCTCGATATCAAAAATGGCAACAGGTAGGCACTTGAAATATTCACAAAATACTCAGTTGTATTTTAACTTTAATAATAAATAATAAAATTAAAATAAAATAAATATTTAAGGGGGGCTCCCATACAACAAACATGTTTTATTTGGCGTTTTTGCCTTGTGGTACGGAACCCTTCGTGTGCGAGTCCGACTCGCAGTTGGCCAGTTTTTTATATACTTGTAGTTACATTTTATAATTATTATTTTAATATAATAATAAATAGCTATTATTATAGCTCCCGCGACTCCCGCATTTAAAGTTAAGGGGAAGATATATAAAAGCATGATTAGACCTGCTGTCTTGTATGGATCAGAATATTGGGCCACAAAAGGGATGAATGAAAGGCAATTGCATGCAGCAGAGATGAGAATGCTAAGAAGGATGTGTGGTGTTACACGAATGGATATAAGAATAAGAAATCAGTACATAAGAGGAAGTTTAAAAGTGGCACTGGTAGCTGATAACTTGTGTGGAAATCGGTTGTCATGGTATGGGCATGTGTTACGGAGAAATGAGGAAGATGTCGTGAGGAGAGTTTTTAGTATGGACGTCGATGGCTATAAGAGTAGGGGAAGACCAAAGAAACGATGGATGGACTGTGTGAATGATGAGATGGTTAGAAAGGGGGTGACTACCGAGATGACGACTAATAGAGAAGTATGGAAGAAAAAGACATGTTGCGTCGACCCCAAATAAATTGGGATAAGGGCAGGAGAATGATGATAATAATAAATAGCTATAAATTAAAACATTCATTTTTAGTTATTAATTTTATTTTAGATTTCATATGTGGAAACATAGGCTAACCCCTTACTAATAAACGTTGTATAGCGTCTGTATAGTTACACAACGCTTTGTCTTCTTCTTTTGAAAGTCAAATTACTGACGACTGAAAGAGAGAAATCGGTGCGTTACTATTCATCTGATATAATACGTTTATTAGTAAAGTAGTTAGTGTGCTAGTAGAATAAATAAGCATTAATTATAAAGAATAATCAGTCTATAACGTTCCCACTGCTGGGACTCAGGCCTTCTCTCTATGGGAGGCTAAGCATTTAAAAAACTGACTCATGGCCGATTCCTATAATTTACGTACCGTTATTGGTTAAAATTAAGGCTCTTGTACCTTTACCAATAATTAAACAGAGACCTCATAGCTTTGCATAGTAGACCCTCCCATATGGAAGTAGCTATCACAGGTAAAATTAGCTTACGAATCTATTACCTATCTAATCTAGCAAGTCAACTGTGGGTACTTACCACCTTTATATATACGCGCCGCACTATGTAGGTACCATTTTGTTAAAACTCAGATGTGTCTTCTCGACATCCGTACGTCACTAACAGGATGCAGCAGAATACCAGCGTCAGGTATTGTAACTGGCATATGCTGAGCTGGACTCCCATTAGGTGCAACCATGAGACACACACCGCCGAGTAGTGATCGACCGTTATAGATGTACATGAGCTAGGTGTCTACGGGTCAATCTATCTCTTTAATCTTTGTTTTTTTTTTCTTTCATCTGTTTTTAACGTTTTTTAATACCTGTATTGTGTCTTTTTGGTAAGGAAAACGATTAGTTTTTTTTTATATTAGGAACCGAGCATCAATGGACTGCTTCATTGGCCTAGTTGTCACAAGCGCTATTGCTAAACATGAGGTTCTGGATTCGATTCCCAAGGTCGGGCAAAGTGTTATTGGATTTTTCCATCAGGAATTTCTCTGAAGCAGTCTGGAGTCTGGATTTGTGCCCAGTTGATCAATAGGCTCACCCCCTATTTTATATGGGACTTAAACATGACTTGCGCAATGTACTGTAAGTACCTACAACTCTGCCTAACGAGTAGAACATAATATTTTATGTAAATGTTATTTCAGACGGCTTTTATTAAATTTTAAATTCTGGTCATCTCTTAACTGCCAAGGCTTACCTATTTTTAATCTTATATTTTGAATTGTTTCTTCATTTGCGTCTTTTTTAGGGTTCCGTACCCAAAGGGTAAAAACGGAACCCTATTACTAAGACTTCGCTGTCTGTCCGTCTGGCCGTCTGACCGTCTGTCCGTCTGTCCGTCTGTCCGTCTGTCCGTCTGTCTGTCACCAGGCTGTATCTCAAGAACCGCGATAGCTGTTGAAGTTGAAATTTTCACAAATTATGTATTTCTGTTGCCGCTATAACAACAAATACTAAAAACAAAATAAATTAAATATTTAAGGGGGCTCCCATACAACAAACGCGATTTTTTTGCCCTTTTTTGCTCGATATCAAAAATGGCAACAGGTAGGCACTTGAAATATTCACAAAATACTCAGTTGTATTTTAACTTTAATAATCACACTAATATTATAAAGGCGAAAGTTTGTGAGTGTGTGTGTGAGTGTTTGTGTGTGTGTTTATATGTTTGTTACTTCAATTCAACATTAATGATGTAACTAATATTTTTGTAAAAATACAATTTAAAAGAGTGTCCATGGAGTTTCTTGCCCGTTCTTCTCCATAGGTACCTACGCTTTGGAATGGGCAACTAGCTTCATATTTTCTGACTGACCGACTTCTTGACAATTCAAAAGTGCCTGTAAATGGTTTAATTGAAATAAATGGTTTGAGTTTGACTTCTTCACGCTGAAACGGCTGCACCAATTTTGATAAAACTTTGTATGGAGGTAGCTGACACCCTGGATTAACATATAGGCTGCTTTCTATCCCGATATTCCCACGGGATCGACATTTACGCGGGTGAAACCGCGGGGCGCAGCTAGTAAATAATAAAATTAAAATAAAATAAATATTTAAGGGGGGCTCCCATACAACAAACATGTTTTTTTTCGCGTTTTTGCCTTGTGGTGCGGACCCCTTGGCCGGTTTTTTTACATTGTTCTCATATTATTATATAGAAGCAACAAGAATAATGTACCCAGGATTTTGTAATACCTAACTAAATTTAAAAGAGTGTCCATGGAATTTCTTGTCCGTTCTTCTCCATAGAGATCTACGTTTTGGGCGACTAGCTTCAACTTTCTGACTAACAGACAGGCTATTTAATTTTGACAATTTAAAAGTGCCTGTGCAAGGTTTAATTGAAATAAATGCTTTGAGTTTGAGTTTAAACTAAGTGAGAACATTGAGTTGATGAAATATGGTTTCCGCACCTTCATCGATTTTATCGCTCAAACACAATAGCTAGGTAAAGATTGATTGATTGTAAAACAATGCAGCAAACAAAACAATTGACTATCAATTATTTTGCAGAGTTATTCCGGTCTGATCCCCTGAACCCCCCCTCCACCCCAAAATCCCCTCCTGGATCGTCTTCTGTTATAATCTTTGTCTTACCCACATTTACAGTATGGAATGCTAACAATTTTCTCCATAAATCTTCGATTCATTATGAGAATCAATCTAGGTAGAAAAGGATTCGAAATCTGCAAACACACTACACACTTCTACTTGCTTTACTTTGTGTAAATTATATCACCACCACTTCTCTCAAAACGGTGAAAGAAAACATCGTGAGGATACCGGCATGTCCTAGAACAAAAACATCCAAGACATGTGAAATTTAAGGCTCCATCAAACAGGCGCGATACGATAAAATCGCGTGTCGCGCCTGTTTGTCGGAGCCTTTTCCAACTCGCTCCGGCCCGCGTGGTGGATTACGGCCCACTCCTTCTCACAGAGAGGAGGCCTGAGTCCCAGCAATGGGAACATTATAGGCTGATTATTCTTATGCTAAACACAAACTGACGAAGCTTTTTCCTATCTATATATAAAAAAATCAAAGTCCTGACTAACTGAATATCAACGCACAGCCTAAATCGCTGGTTCTAGGGACATGAAATTTGGAGGGTGTGTTCTTTGTGAAGAGTAGGTATCCACTAAGAAAGGGTTTTTGAAATTCCACCCCTAAGAGGGTGAATGGGGGGAGGGTGAAATTAATATTATAAACATTAAATAAAATAAAATATAGAAATTAAATAAACATAACATAATCACTTAACACCACGCCTGTATTCCCCAGGGGTTGGGCAGATGTGTAAATACCCATACCCAGTAAATTTTGCTAGTTACCTATGTTTAAGTCCCATGTAATGTTTTTGACTCCTTCGTGTTTACTTGAAGGCAATAACTTCCTGCGGGCGGAGAGTAATGGGTAGCTCACCGTCCGATCAGGACCAGGCCCGTGCCGGACGGCGCGTACGTGTTCCACGCGCGCCTCAAAGAGATGTCAGCATCGAGGAGGGGCCCCTTGGGGCCGAAGCATGCCGGGTCAGCGGGATTGTCCGAAAGGGTTACCGCTGGCCCGGAACATAAAGGGCTAAGGAAGAAACGGGTGGGTTTTAGTCAGTAAGAGTCTGACACTCCCTTCCGCTCCACCCAGAGCGGCAGGAGTCATTTCCCATCCGCAAAAAAAAAAAAAAAAGGCAATAACTTGGTTTGCACAATCAAAAACTATAATAACTCGATTTTTTTTTTAAGAATTTAGATTTGGGATGACAATTTGACAACAATAATGATTATGTAACAGTTACTGCACCTCCTATTTTGATTTAGCGCGCGTTTTCAATTTCATCCTGTTTAAAAGTCATCACGTGCAAGAACTTACAATTGAAAACATAGTGTAACCTTAATAATGAAAATCACGAAATTCAGTCTCCCTTCAGACTTACGGTCCGTCTCAATTTCCTAACCCAAACATGTAACTACGTACATGGCATCGCAGCATCAAGGTAGGGGCCCCTTAGGGCCGAAGCCTGCCGGGTCAGCGGGGTTGTCCGCAGGGTTACCGCTGGCCCGGAACGTAAAGGGCTAAGGAAGGAACGTGGGTGGGTTTTAGTCAGTAAGAGTCTGACACTCCCTTCTGCTCCATCCAGCCCGGGAGGGGTCATTTGATGATTTCACATCCACAAAAAAAAAGAGGGTTCAGAATTATGTAGGTACTTGCTGAATCTGTGGTAATAAGTTGCGCGTCGATGTAAGCTTACCACATATAATTTATTAAAATACATGCTGTCTGAAGTTATAACTCATTCACCGCCCCTTTGAACGAAGCCTTATATCGCCTAAGTGACTAGCGAGCTACACTGTAATAAATGCAGTTATTTAAGATCACAGTCTAGAAGGAAATTGCATTTACTTATCGTATGCACCTTTGACTCATTCGCACCTCTCGTGTTACCCTGGTACTAATGACTCAATTATACATACTGGTTATTCTGAAAAGATCTTATTTACTACAGTTTACAGCAACGCAATTTCAACCTTAGCTCCGAAGATTACAGTATAAATTCGCTCGTGTCAAAGTTTAGTCGTAAGGCACATCGCATGAAGACCCATAATGCTAAATCAAGTTTTTTTTTTTGCGACTGTAATTACATGTTATAAACGTTCTATTAATTGTTGAAGTGAAATAGTGTTTGTAAATGAATAAACGCTAATTTTATGTGCTTGAGTAAAGGCAAATTGTAAAGTTTAATATAGTATACCTACTAGCTTTTCGTGAAAATTTTATGAACTTTTCTATACATATAAAGTAGTATTACTTTTTCACTACTGTTGCTGTTAGCCTGTATCATCCCACTGCTGGGCAAGGACAACGTGACTTCCAGCTCTTTCGATCCAGGACTAAAGTGGACCACTCGCCGCTGCTTCACATAAATAAATTCACAGTGACGCCGATTCTGTTGTTCACAAACTAAACAAAATTTAAGTTCAGGCATCTTTTTCTTTTCATTTCATTAAGAAAAGGACAGAAGATAAATATTAGTATAGTCCTGTTAAATTAGTCAGCGCCTGGCGTAAATTGGCGTATTTTTAATAGCCATTTTTTTAATCTCGTCTAAAGTTGTCTATGGAGTATCTTAATTTGACAGGACTAAACCAATATTTATCTTCTGTCCTTTTATTAATGAAATAGAAAGAAAAAGATGCATGGACTTAAATTTAGTTTAGTTTGTGAATAACAGAATCGGCGCCATTATCACACCTAAAAAAATTTTTGTTTGCGATAAAAATCGAGCAACAACTAACAGAACTGATAAAAAAAAACTATCAAACTGTACTGATCTGATGAATTATGGAAACACTAAAACGTAGTGACGTCAACAGGAAAAGTATGGCATAAATAATGTTTAAGATTCGCATCATTTAGAAGAACAAATACGTTTTACATGACAAAGAACGAAGGTGACGACGACGAGCGATAATAAACCTAACTATACCTATTTCCTTAAGTACTCAGGTAAGCTGAAGAGGAGGAGACGACATGTCGCATAAGCGTTTTTTTCGCGTCGACCAGACACTTGCTTTGATGTGAACGCGGCTTTTGTTCCGTTACGTAGTGCAGGGGGTTTACTCTCCAAGTCCGTCAACGAAGATACGGGCCCGCCTTAAAGAAGTTGATCCGTCAAAACAAGTGTCAAATTCAATATTCGGATGAGTTATCAAAAACACATCGAGAATAGGAACAACTGTCAAATCGTGTTGTCATTTATAGTTAATTCATTTGGCTCCAAATTAATCTTATGTTCGTAGGTTATAAAATCCTTCCAGACCGTATTTCGGCCACGGCGGCCATTCTCAACGGAGACTAGCCTTCGCCGCGGGAGATATTATACTGCACAAGTGTGCGCGCAGACATAGGTGCACTCCCTCTTCCCTCACTCTCATAGTCCGATGGGACGGCAATCTGACACGACCGGAGAGAGATCAAGCGCAGGACCAACGGATTAACGTGCTTTCCGAGACAACTTCCAAACTCCGGGCTGTTAAAGGGAAAAACTCAATAACACTTTACCCGACCCGGGAATCGATCCCAGGACCCCAAGCTCAGCAGTCGCGCTTGCGAACATGATACCAACGAGGCAGTTAAACGGAGTTCGTATGTTATACGGAAAAGCCCAGAGAGTTTGCGCCGTACGGATTTTAATGAAACTTCACACGCATAAGCAGGATAAAAAGGCCTAAAAAGTTTCTTAAGAAAATTTTCGAAAAATAGTGTTACAGCCAAATTAGACCGATTTTAAATTAATTGGAAACAGAGATTTCCAGTTATCTTTTTTTAAATAAGACATTTTTAAAATGTTCCTAAGTAACTTTTTAGACCTTTGTGTCCTGCTTATGCGTAAGAAGTTTAATTAAAATCGGTTCATTCATTTCGAAAAACAATTAGGGCTTGAAAGTTTGTATGAAATGCCGTACGGCGTAAACGCTCTTAACTTCGGCTGAAACTACGAACTTCATGTTTAGGGAGTAAACCCCCAGGGACAAGCAAAGTGTTCCGTCAGCGATAGTTATTAGGCTATACAGGCTGTCAATAGAACTGTCACAAAGCCGTCATTTACGCATTCTGTACAACAAACTAAATAACGGTGTGCAAAAAAAAAATTGCTGGTAAACGACTTTTATGTAACGCACGTAAAACATTGTGCTTAAGGGTGCGTGCAACGGTACAAGGATCGTGGGAGTATTTTAAGTTAAGTTATAACATTTAAAACTGATTTTCGTAATGAAACATCAAAAAAGTTCGAAACCTTTAATATCTCTGTAACCACAAGGTTAAGGTTGTTCATCTGTAAGTTAAGCAAGATCCGGCGTTAATAAAAATTAATAGGGGAGCTAAAAAAGGGTGCTGCCACTATTTTGGGTAGTCCCGAAGCCTGCCGGGTCAGCGGGATTGTCCGAAAGGGTTACCGCTGGCCCGGAACATAAAGGGCTAAGGAAGGAACACGGGTGGGTTTTAGTCAGTAAGACTCTGACACTCCCTTCCGCTCCACCCAGAGCGGGAGGAGTCATTTGATGATTTGCCATCCGGAGAAAAAAAAAAGAGGTTAAGGTTGTTACCTATCGTACGCAAAATACGCGCATTGACGTGGAGTTGCGGACACCAGCCCATATTACATATTTATTACCTTTAACAAGAAGGTTCCCAGGTATAGTCCAGTAAAAAAAATATCATAATATTAGGAAGAACAAGTGACTCTCGGTTTCGTTAAGGGTATTTTTACACCAGCTAAGTACAGAAGAGTGTAACCCGCTAGAAGTGCTGTTAGTGATCATCACGAAATTGTAAGTATTCCTGTGGGTAGCTGTTGGAGCCGACGTGACATCGAGTGCTGAACTTTATTCAGGAACAATGGCGTTATAAGCAGTGATCGGAACAGGTAGAGCTATTTAGGTTCATTGACCGCAAACATTGATGTTAATATGGATATTCCACGGGATTCCGACTGATACTATGAAATTTTTACGGGATTTTATTGTCACTAGAGTGACGCACCTGTTTTTGTCTCTTTCTGCGCCACTAAAATTCAATTCTTTACCAACAGTAACTTCGTAACTAAACTTAACTTCGTAACTAAAAGGGAATATCCATATTATTCTAACCTATGGCAAGTACATAAAACAGCTCTACCTATTCCGATCCATAGTTATAAGATGTTGGTGGTGGGATATAAATAGGTCAACGACCTCAAGTAATCAGAAGTGTAAAAACTTGGTGATCTTTAGTGACCACTAATTAAGGTGACTACATGACCATGTCGTTGATGGTGTTAAGGGGCTTACATGACCTAAAACTCGGTCTTTGTCGGACTGCATAGAAAAGAAACAGAAGCGCGATGACACAACCCGGGTAATTTATTACAAAATATGAAGCAATTATCTATTTACAAAAAATCTATTGTTTGGACTAAAAAATTAAAGTAGTACTAGTACTTTAGTATGTTGCTTATAGAATAATCTGACAAAAAATCATAATGATTCTATGAATATTAGTATGGTTTATATTGTAAAAAGAAAGTTCTTAGAGGTAACTTCATGACTTTTTTTCTATCGTATCAAATTATAGTTGTATTATGTTTTCAACACACTATTTACCCAGAATATGTCCTGAAGAATATCATATCTTTTTCTGATTTTGTTTACTGTAGTCGATCATATACTTTTATTGTTTCTAAAACATGTGTTTTGGTCCTGTGAACCCCACAATTTTGGTACTGCGACTGACTTCTACATTTCTCCATAAAGCATCAATACATGCTTTTACTCGCTTGAAACATAACTATCTTTTGAGCTCCACTATATAATAGTCGGGTAAAAACCCATATCAGTAACACAGTGGCAAAATATCATATTGCAAAGAATCGATCTAATAAACTGTATAGGTTTCATCAGCCGCTCCATGCAAGTTTGTAATTGAAAAAGTTCACGTCGTTTTTATCGGGAAGCCTTTTTATTTGCTTTTCAATTTGTTTCACCCAAGTACATGTACCGCTTATGGAATAGTTTCTTAGTGCGAACTAAAGAATAAACTTTGCTAGTGTTGCGACTCTGTTTCGTTCTAACTAAACACAACTAAATGTATTGCTATCTTTCTCTGGTAGATAGAGCGAGAAAGAGATTGCGATTTAAACAAATGACTACCCAGAATATGGCGGCTAAAACAGATGAAGATTAAAATGAAATACTTATACTTACTCCATTTATTATGATACTAGCTTCCGCCCGCGACTCCGTCCGCGCGGATGTCGGACTTCGCGTGGATGGTTTATTTCTCCATTTTGAGTAACTCTGACAATTACATCTTATAAATATCTATTGGACCCAAATACGGCTAAGCCAATAATAATTAAGGAGATCCCTCTATTGAGCTACTGTTGTTGAGCTCGCGTTCTGTAGTAAATATTTTTTTCATAGTAATTCCGACCTTGATAAGTAGCATGTAACAGTAAATTACTGACAGTGACGAAAAGTTTGCAATAATAAAAAAGTGATCGTGACAATGCGACAGAAAGTTAATTGAGAGCTTCAGCATACACAACATTGTTAGTGAGCTCGTCCGGAATATGAACATGAAGATTTCTTGGACTGCTCACACGGGAAAGAGCTACGTAAAGTTGCCCGTGTGAAAAACAACTCGCGGTAAGATCTATGCCAGCAACTCCTAGGGTCTGACCTTGAGCCTTATTTATTGTCATGGCGTAACACAAAGCTACAGGAAACTGTATTCTCTTAAATTGAAATGGAAAATTATCCACTGCGGGTAATGCAACGTGTGTTCGCGGTTCTACAGAACAACGTCTATGAATAAAACTGAAAAATAAGATTTTTTTTTCTACATATTTTTCCAGGATAAAAAGTATTCCATTTTATGCCCAGGATAATAAGGTATAATTATACCAAGTTTCATCGAAATCGAACTGTTAGTTTTCACGTGATGCCTGCATATACAGACAGGACAGACAGACAGACAGACAAAAATTTTTTTAATCACATATTTGGGTTTGGTATCGATCCAGCAACACCCCCCGCTATTTATTTTTTCAATATTTTCAATGTACAGAATTGACCCTTCTACAGATTTATTATATGTATAGATTAGAAAAATAACTGGTATCACCCTTTCGCTATTTCGATATAAATGTATAGTAAACTCTGTAATTTCACGATAAATACCAAGCAATGTAATCTATTTGCCATATACACTAAAAACATAACGCAAAAGTGCAGTCATTTCTACAATATTACACAATAACTGTCGTTACTTAGCCGTTATTTTTAGGGTTCCGTACCTCAAAAGAAAAAATGGAACCCTTATTAAAATTAATATCAAATATTCAGGGCTGCACCCTTGAAGCAGTAACAAAATCAAACCTCTAAGTCAAACGCAATCAAAAGATACGGGCGTTTATGTTCCGGAATCAAAACCTATAAGGGTACTTCCCGTTGACTTAGAATCATAAAATTTGGCAAGACGCAATATCATATAGCACAAGTAAAGGAAAAAATCCAAAAACCGTAAATTTGTAGTTACATTACAATTTGTATTTACATACCTACAAATTTGTACGGAGCTCTCGGTGCGCGAGTCCGACTCGCACTTGACCAGTTTTTTTTAAAATATTTGGAGTATAGTTCGATTGCAGTCGCTTTTTTATATCTCTTGTCTTGCGTCATAGTAAAAGAGGGCAGATCGGACATTATCGTGAGAGTCAATGGAAACACATGCAATTAAAGTTTATGGGATACTAAAAAGCATTGAACTAAAAAGTGAAAATACAAACAGAGGAAAATGGGATCTAATACATCCGGTAGCATTGGTAAGTAGTTTACATTTGACGCATTCGTGACGTCATTGGCAGGGCGCTAGAATTACTAATGCTAACACTACTTATGTACCTACTGTATAACTCAATTCAAGATTATAACGTACAGACTGAATTTATGTGCGTACGAAGGCATCAAGGGTGCGGGCTAGTGCCAATATCGAAGCGGCTTAGGCACTTGCGAAAATTAAATCTCTATTACAATTTCAGAAAAGGGACTAAACTTTTATCAGTTATGAACTTTCGTGACATTTTACGAAGAATTATTATCGCCTTATCTTCCGCACAGTTTTCCGAGGAGGGAATTCAACTTCGCCTGTATTTTCGTTCGGTGCAGTTTCTTTCAATTAGTTTGAGCTTCGTCCGCCGCTCATAGCAAAAGAGTCGACTTATAAAATTGACATTTCAACGCTCGATAGCGCTTAACTCCGCTGCAGACAGCCTTTCACAATTTTGATTCGTTAACAAAGAGATTTTGCATAAGCGAAGGAGTTAAAGAGTTATAAAAATAATTAAAAACGGGTTCTAAAACAGTGAAAAATAACCGTGAAAAATTAAAATGAAACCGCGCGTAAATTAGTCGGCATTGTGTTTCAGCGCCGCGTCCCGCGAACGCAGCCGACAGCAGAAGTTAATTAAATAAAAATACCAACGGAATCCGCTCCCGCTGAGGTGTCAAACACCAATCAGCAAATAAAGTACCGCCAATAAGTTAGCGAGGCTATTCACAGAATCGAAAAGGTTCTGATTCATTGTCACGTCTCGTTTTGATTGGACGTGCTTTGATACCGATAGCCGGGATTGCGATCGTTCAAAATTTTAATATTTTTTTACTTCCCTCATATTCGATTCTATCCGTTGCGGTTTCGCGATATTTATAACGTTTTGTTTTTGTTTCGCCAAATCCCGGCTCCGGTTCGATTGTAACTGTTGCCGTCCATTTATCGAATCTCTATCGATGTTTTGGATTTATAAAACATGGTATACACTGTACTATGTGTAGACTGTAGATACGTCAGGGCAGACTGAATTGGCATAATGCGTTGATATGTGCTACGATGCATATTCGGATCATGGCTGGTATTGTTTTGATATTGACTTGAACGGATATTGCCAACATGATAAAGTTATTATCCATGTATCGATAGTATGCCTGATTTTGTACAGGTATGTTATCTGTGTTGATTTCCGATCAGTTACGTATTACTGTTTAGCGATATCGGATGGTCAAGCGAAGTAGGTCAACTGTAGGATGTGCATTGTGCACTGAGGTTATTTGCATTAAAATAGGCATAATCTATGGTCGCTGTAGGTATGTAGGTACTTACGAGTATCATACTAAACACATAAATATTCCACAGAGTCATGAAGTGAAGGTAAACATCGTGAGGAAACCGGCATGTCCTAGGAATAAAAATTCGAAGACATGTGACGTTTACCAACTTGCACTGGGCCCGCGTGGTGGATTACGGCCCACTCCTCACCGAGGCGAGGCCCGTGTCCCGGCAATGGGAACATTATGGGTTGATTATGACACGAAGTACCTGGGTGATTATTCCACACCCGGACCCACTCAAAAATATAATAATAATCTAAAATAACAACCACATGTAAGGTTACAAAAACATTAGCCATTATGGTGTTGAGTTACAATTTTTATCACACGTGCGTTTAATTATAATACTTACAAAAAACAGTTTCCATTAACTTTTTCAGTCATTGTTAGATCACACTCTGAGAGAAGAGCTTCTAAATGAATTAATCATTGAGACTATTTTTAACTAGAACTGACAAGAAAGGTCAGTCTTCGTTTGATTCCGAACACCACGGTATCACATTTGTTGTTCGATTCGCTCCGATACTAATAATAATAGTCATTAACTTGTTAAAAATAAAGCCATATTGTTCGATATTTTACGAGATTTCTAATTGATTCGGTTCCCTATCGAAAAGTTTTTAATCAAGGTGCAGGACAGCAGAACATTTTGAAAAAGGTACCTAATACATATTATTATGTGTACCTCTAAAAATAGTATAAAACAAAGTGTCCTTTCGTGTCTGGCTACACAGTCAGACACGAAAAGAAGAAGAAAAAGGAGAGTGAAGAAGATCTAAGCGGTCACACGACCGCTTAGATCTTCTTCACATTTTTAACTACACAATCAATTTTGATGCGGCTTTTACCATAATATAAATTTAAAGCATTTATTACAAAAGTTTTTGTGTATATTGATATTTAACTTAGATATTGATGAGAAATCTCGAGAAATCTTTTGTCAAGCAGTGCGAAGCAGGGGCGGGTCGAGTCTCTCCTTTGTACTAATAATAATTACTTAGTCAGTGACTACACTAGACTGTGGCGGCATCTACATCACTATCGCCAAATGTGAACTACGCATCACCCTTTTTTTTTGCTGATGAGAAATCATCAAATAACCCCTCCTGCTCTGGGTGGAGCGGAAGGGAGTGTCAGACTCTTACTGACTAAAACCCACCCGTGTTCCTTCCTTAACCCTTTATGTTCCGGGCCAGTGGTAACCCTTTCGGACAATCCCGCTGACCGGGCAGGCATCGGCCCTACGGGGCCCCTTCTCTGATGCTGACATCTCTTTGAGGCGCACGTGGAGCACGTACGCGCCGTCTGGCCGGGCCTGGTCCTGATCTGACGGTGAGCTACCCATTACTCTCCGTCCGCAGGCCCGCGCTATGCATCACCCTGACGTAAAGTCCTACATCGCGCAAGCAGAGTTTACCTCGCAACAAGCATAATTATATACAACGTCCCACATCAATCTTCGGCTGGTAACCAACCAGACACAAAATCTGTCTGGTTGGAAGTTCCACCTTATTCTATGGAGGGTAGTTGAACTTTACACCCTGTTCCTCATACCTATAAGACTAATGAAGCAGAGACCTAGGCTACAACCGATAAAGGAAACTTATAATAGCTGGGAAGGGTTTTAGAAATTATTCGATGCAAAAAATTACTTAGTACCCCGAAGCTTGTACAGTCAACAGCGAAAGTAGATTATCAAAATCAGAAATTCAATACTAATGAACGGAGTTCGCGTCAGAACTGTGTGGCGTCGAAGTGATTCAAACCACGCAACGCCACATCAACGCCACACAGAAATCACTTGACGCCACACAGTTCTGACGCGAACTCCGTTAATTAGTATTGAATTTCTGATTTTGATATGCACACCCGTAAGACCCTTATAGATGCCGCACTGAGAGAAAATGCAACAAATAAGTCGTGTGTAGCGAGAAATAAAGTAGGTCGGGGTATCTTGCATTTCATAGTAACATGAATAAGAAAATACGGTGTATCCGTTACTTCTGTTACACAATTTCTCTTTCTGCACACCTCATCATCTGCCTAGCCTTTTCCCAACCATGTTGGGGTCTACGACTGCCTATCTGACCTCCACAACCCAGTTACTGGGTTGGTAATATGATACCCCTTGGTAAGACGGGTTGTCTGACTACCCGTAACGACTGTCAAAGATCCACGAATGACAGCCGAGACCAACGGCTTCACGTGGTTTCCGAGCACTGACCTCTATAATATAACTTGTATTGTAGAGGTCAGTGTTTCCGAGACACGGAGGGGTCTTGGTATGTAAAGATGGTCACCCATCCACGGATTAACCGCGGCAAGCGTAGCTTAACCTGATCGATCAACCTGTGCGTTTGTTATTATTTAGCCACGGGCCCCTCCTCTTTCTGCATATCTATACCTTAGGAATGTACCTACCTATGTACCTACTGTTACTTGAAATTACAGCGACACTTGACTTGTAGCTCGGGTCGACCACTACTTAAACCTACCATTGACATTAAGAATACTTTAGAAGGTTATAAAGTAAGTTAAGTAAGTAAGTAAGATTAGGTTAGGTTAGTGAATTAGGCATAAGTTTGTAGTGGTCACGTCTCATACCACAGGAGTTACTTACTCATTTCTTAATCCTAATTTTTAATTTTAATTTTTAACCTGAATGATGTAAACAAGACTTTGTAACCATATTATACACCGTTGCCGTTACCGTTGTAATTAATAATAATAAATAAGTAATTTTGATTTAAAAGAGTGTCCATGGAGTTTCTTGCCCGTTCTTCTCCATTGGTACCTACGCTTTGGAATGGGCAACTAGCTTCATCTTTCTGACTAACCAACCCCTTGACAATTCAAAAGTGCCTGTAATTTGTTTAATTGAAATAAATGCTTTGATTTTAGTATGGTAATCTAA
Source organism: Mesoligia furuncula (assembly GCA_916614155.1). Lineage (NCBI taxonomy): Eukaryota > Metazoa > Arthropoda > Insecta > Lepidoptera > Noctuidae > Mesoligia > Mesoligia furuncula. The sequence goes on along the minus strand of OU744803.1, from coordinate 10,910,144 downwards.
TACCTGCAGCTACACTACCTAATCGGTTAAATAAATAACTTGAAATGTAACTTGAGCTGTGGGCCTATATAACCTCTAAGTGGAGCCCTGACACAGCCAGAAGGCGTCGCGGCCGGCCCCGTGGAAGATGGCGAGACGAGCTGGAGAAAACAAACGACCAGTCAGTGGTCCACTTTAGCTTTGCACCCGAATTGCGTCTGAATCATTTTGAAGCAAATTGCTAATCCATTGCTTCATAAGTTCGAAATATTTGTCTGCTCAACACTTAAAGAATAGAATAGAATACTCTTTATTATGTACACCATATTAATTACAGACATAAGGTATAGAAACTGTACAAAGGGTGACACAATGGGCGGTCTTATCGCTAAAAGCGATCTTTTAAAGACAACCTTTGGATGGATTAAAAAGGGGAAGGACAGACAAATACTGCAGGTAGTCTGTGGTGTACCATTTACATAATACAATAAATACATACGTAAAGTATATTATACTAATCTAAATAAATATATACATATAACAATAAACATGAAACAGGAGCAAAGAAAAATATAATGATGATGTTTAAGGAGAGAGGAAGTGCTTTTTTATCATAATTTTAAAAGCGGACAAAGATAGAGCACGCCTTACCGACACGGGCAAGTCATTCCATAACCGTACTGCTTGAACAGTAAAAGATTTGTCATAGAAACTGGTGGAATGCATCGGCATCTCTAGACTCAGGTTTTCCGATGACCTCAGATATCTATTATGTGTGTCATGAAGGAACTTGAAACGTTCTTTAAGATAAGTGCCTAGGATTAAACAAAATACTGTAGAGCTGAAACAGGATATGAGAATTCCGGCGAAGACGTATGGGAAGCCACTTGAGCTTTGTACGAAATTCTGAAATATGATCATATTTGCGCAGGCCAAATATAAATCTTATACAAAAGTTTTGAAGTCTCTCAAGTTTATCTAGTTGTGCCTCAGTAAGATCTGGATAACTGACATCAGCGTAGTCAAGGATGGGAAGTAAAAGGGATTGTGCAAGCGCAGTTTTAGTGGCAGTTGGAAGAAAGTTCCGCAATCGTCTCAGTGACTTACCAGATGCAAAAATTTTGCGACTTACCTCCTGTAGCTGAGGACCCCAAGAAAGATGTTTGTCGATCCAAACCCCGAGGTTCTTAACCTTTTCGCTGAAAGGAATTGCAGTTCCGTTAAATTGAACCTGGGGAAGTTGCGACCAGTTTATATTGGGGATCATCCTTGAGCTGCCAACAACAATGACTTGAGTCTTCGATGGGTTTACCTGCAACCCATGCGCCTCACTCCACTAACAGATTGAAACCAAGTCAGCTTGCTTATAAATTTGCAAATCGTCTGCATAAAGGTGGTAGGAAGAAAGAAGTTTTTTGGTAATGGAGTTTATAAATATTGTGAAAAGTAATAGAGATAAAACGCCACCCTGAGGTACACCGGCAGAAGTATAACACCACGAAGAGCAAGACTCTTCTATGCTTATACATTGCCGGCGGCCATACAGGTAACTACGAAACCAGTCAATCGCCGTTGGAGATATGTTAAGCGAGCGAAGCATGCCAAACAGGATATCGAAATCGACAGTATTGAATGCATTACTAAAATCTAGTAAGCAAAGAACTGTCAGATTTCCTCTTTCCATGCCTAACCGTATGTCATCAGTGACGTTAACTAAGGTAGTAGTGGTGCTATGACCAGGACGAAAACCGGATTGGAAAGGATTCAGCAGACTATTCTTACAAAGAAAAGTACTAAGCTGATTGTGGACAAGGCGTTCTAGGACTTTGGAGAGGAAAGGCAAGATGGAGATAGGACGGTATTCTGAAAAGGAAGTAGGATTGGATTTTTTGGGTAAAGGAATGACTTTGGCCTCTTTCCACATCGATGGAAAGGCACCATAGGTTATAGAGTAATTTAGGATATAGCATAAGATAGGAAGGATTTCGTCGAGGACAGGAAGTATCATTTTTCGACTCACACAATCACTACCAACTGCGTTAGACGTGATTGAAACTATGCTCTTAAATAACGCAATGAATGTTGTTGACTGTCAAAATTAAACCAATTCCGATTGATTAATGTGTTACGCAATTGCCCCGCTGGATCGAAACAGCTGGAAGTCATGAGGGGGTCTGGTCTTTGCCCAGCAGTGGGATGATGTAGGCTAGCAATAACAGTAACTAACTTCAGCCTGTGTTTTTCAGTGCCAAAACTCTGTTTGCAAAGAAGAAGAAGTGCTCTACAGCTAATCTAAATCATTGTGGAACGTTCGCATTCCAAAGACGAACACAAAAATGCAATGCATTTTCCACTTACGCAATGCACGTAAACGGTTTACGTCTCGATGCGAGTCATAACCCTATGACGTCATCCTTCGGCTGCCGTCCGCCGACGCGCGACGTAACAGTGACGTTTCATTCATTATGCGGTGAATGCGATCTGCTTGGTTTAAACCGTCTCTAATTATTTCCGTGCCTCCCATCGAAACGCGGTCGCTTTCGACGTTTCGTATCGATCATGTTGATTTTTTGAATCCATGGAATATTCCAGGTTTAATTAATGTGCGGATGTGGGTAGGTAGGTAGTAGTTTATTTTTAAAAGATCCATTCGTTTCACACGGCGGTAGATCGTCATCCTGATGAGCTGTCCAATGAAACTGAACAGTCAAATATACAATACATTTGTTGATAGATTTAAACGCACTTAAACTCGTCATTCACTGGTTACAGTGCCAATATTGTCTTCTAGAACTATGTATTTCGTAATCAAATAAAAATTAAACCGATTAGTATGTACTTACAACATTTATTGTTAAAAGAATCCTACTTTTTTCTGTTCATACATTAGTGCTGCAAATGACAAACAAACGTTGTTAGACGAAGCGAATGATGCTATTCATACTCCAGGATATACATAAATAAGTCCAGAACAGGTGCGTCGCTTCTAAAAGCATGCACTACAATGATAGGGATCGCCACGTCAGCTTAGAGTAAGCGACGATATTTTAACATATTTTAGACTCATGACACGATAAAAATCTTCGGAGAGTAAAAATTTTACGACATGTGAAATCGGGACTTCAGTGCAGGAGATAGCAGAATAATTTTATACTTACGATGCCCTTTCGTGTGTAAAATGAAAGATTTTTTTTGATCGGTAAGTACGAAGGGTAACGTTTTCAGTCAATATGCGAATGATGACGACGACGGAGCGACGGGAAACGTAAGAATTGATAAAAATATTGGGAGACTGAAGTCGCGTTTATTGTGCGCCATTGGCAACGTGGCGAGTGAAAATTTATCGACAAGATGCTGTGCAGCGTTTTGTGAATTGGCTCGCAGTCGGCGGAGTCGGCTCTATTTGTCAACTATGTATAATTTCGCTTCAACCAAGCATCGCGCACGCTCGTTTTGTTTCGTGCCGTAATAAGAACGAGCATCGCATATTGCCATCGGCGCAGCGCAAGTATCTGTTGCACCGCGGCGCAAATTCGAAGCCGTACAGTTATTTGTCAACGTCTGAGGTTATTTCTATTGCTCACTGTACGGAATCAGAGCGTACCGAGCTAGACAGAAACGTCGTGTTCTGACAACTGTGTTATTTTGTATATTTATGATTTACTGGTTTGTTAGTGACAAGGGATAGATGATATAGTGGGCATTTTCCTCGTAACCACAATGGCAATTTGAAATAGAATGTGAAGAGTATGTGTGAAAGTGGTTAGGTTACTTGTAATGAGGGATTTGTTTCCTAGTTTATTTTTTTCTTGCGTAGTTCGTGGAAGGAGTCTCTGCTGGGTAATTAATTACTTGTTTACTATTATTGTTAGTGGCAAGAACATGGAATGGGAGGAAGTGCGTAGAGATCGTTGCTGTTGGCGTATTGTGTCAGATATGAGATATGGCGATGTCAGATGGTTATCACTGGAGTTGAATCAGTTTATGTATGATATTAAACATGTAGATAATCGTGTGTATCCTCTGAGGGCAGTCAACAAGATGATGGCTACTCAGATAAGGCTAGTTTATGCTCATTCTTATAGAGTAGATTTGTAATGATATGGAATTATACGTTTTTCGGAAATAAAAACGCTCATTTACTAATTTAATGTACGTAAACGAAGCAAATGGAGTGTGTGAGGATCATAGCAACTAGCAGTTGGTGTTTTGTAATTTTTGCCATGGAAAGGAGTGAGTTTATGTATGTAGGTATTTACTGGAATAATAATAAATAATGAAGCATACCAAAATAATTGCAGTGTTAGTGACCCTTATTAATTAAGTTGCTACCTTGGGAAGTACTTTGTTTATATACTTGTTAGTATATAAATGAAGTACAGACGCCAGCACATCAAGCTACTACAATCTGTCAAACTTCTTTAATCGATTTTCAACTTTATCGCTAAAGCATAAGTTTCAAAGTTGATTGGGGAAATTTGACAGTTTCGGGTAGCTTGATGTGCTGGCGTTTGTACAAGTAGAAAAGTAGAGTAGAGTAGAGAAAGAGCAGAAGAGAAGGAGGAGTAGAGAAGGAGATAGTGGAGTAGTGAAGTAGTTTATTGGAACACGCTAATCTCTGGAACTACCAGTCGGATTTGAAAAAATCTTTTTACGTTTGATAGCCCAATTCATACGCCCACGCTTTAAGAGTCAAGTAAAAAGAAAAAATAGCCTAATTCTTGAAATGCTATTTAACATAAACGCCTAAAGAGAAGTAGGTAAAAGCGCGGGCTAGCGATGGGATACGACGTCATTGGTCAGGGGAACAAGAAATTCGCACTAAGCGTTATCAAATGTCTTTTATAATGCGCACAGCAAAAGAGTGGAACCCTTTACCTGCGTCTGTGTTTCCGAGCGCATATAACCCGAATCTCTTCAAAGTAAGAGTAAACAGGCTTCTTCTGGGTAAGCTCACTCCATCGTTGACTATGTCTCTGTCACCGCTGACCTAGACTAGAGTCAAGAGCAAACCCATTTCAAAAAAAAAAAAAAAGAAATTTCACGCGGACGAAGTCACGGGCAGAAGCTAGTATCTTCACACATATATCTGCCACCAGGAAGTGTTACAGTGTTCCGGTGTAAAGGTTATGAATGTCTGGGAAATTGAGACTTTTCCACTTTCTCCCTGGGTCATGGGCAATGATGCGTAAGACTCGTCTTAGGTGCATCCAACCTTATACAATGTGGTGACAACAAGAGGACAATAAATGAAAACATTGACCATACTAATGTTTAAGGGGCCGGCGGAGCATGCTCAGTTCATACAAACGTAATACCAAAATAATTTGTAATTCAAACATATTCTTAATGTAGTGTGTATTTATTCCGATTGGATTACAGAACATCTAGGTTCTCAAATATATACTACTCAAAACAAAATAAGGGCCACCATGTATTTTCTGTATTCTAATAAATGTATTGGGTTTGAGGGTAGATAGATGATGAAATTGAATTACCTAGCTATTTTAAATGCAAAAACCTCAAAATTAAATTTATTGATAGATATGAGAACATCTGATTAGGTTTTCTGTAAAAAATGCAATTTCAGCAAAAAATACACTTAATGAAAAAAGAGGTTAAAACAAAAATGTCGAAAGATTTTTATCTTTTTTGCACTTCTTTAGTAACGTGTGTGTCCTCCTCTTTTTCGAACACATTCTTGAAGCCTGGATGGCACACTCTCCACCAGATGTCGCACTGTCTCTTCTGAAATTTGTTCCCAGCTTGCCCTGAGCACGTTAATGAGCTGTCGTTCATTATGTACGGGTTAATTTGTATCCCGGACACTTCTTTTTAAAAAGTCCCACATGTGTTCGATGGGGTTAAGGTCCGGAATGTTGGCAGGCCACGGCAAGACACGTCTACCAGCGTCGTCTAGGGCTTCCCTAGTGGCTCTAGCTGTATGAGCGTACCAATTCTTTGTGCAAATGGCACCACATGAGGTCTTATGATCTCCTCAATGTATCGCACAGCCGTTATCGTGCCTCCGCTGAGTATTGCGAGTTCGGTTCGACCTGATAGAGAGATTCCTCCCCAGATTATGACATTGGGACCCCCAAATCTGCCACTTTCATGGATAAAAGCATCCAAAAATCAGTCGCCTTCTCGTCTCCATACTCTAATGCGACAATCATCACAAAAAAAAATCACTTTACACTCATCAGTGAACAATACAGTGCTCCATTCACTTATGTCCCAGTCCAGATGCAGCCTTGAGAATGGTAATCGGTTTGCACGGTGTACACTAGTCAATGGAATCCGCACTACGCATCTCCTAGAAAACTGTTGGTCTTCATGTAACCGATTTCTAAGCGAGTTAGTTAGTTATTTCTAAGGTCACCCACGCGGGTACCGGTCGTCAGGCGCAAGCGATTATGTTAGGCGCGGGCGGTGACGACGCGCTCTCTTCGCGCAGTTAAACGTATGTAGCGGTCTTCCTGTGAGGTGGTTGCTTGATTCCTGCCAGATTCCCGTCTTCTGGTTACACTCCCAGTCTCTTGAAATCGATTCCAAGCATTCTGGATCGCTCACCTTGAAAAGTCAAGCTGTAAAGCTACAGAACGCTGCGAATGTCCCTCTTGGATCAATGTGATAGCTCTAGTTGCGGTTTGCAGGTCCATATGTCTTCGAATCCTCGGCATAGCGCTTTCAAAAGGTTTATTCACGTTCTACCTTAGCAAATGTAAGACTGTTCACAAAAGAAACCACAATTTAAATAACTTAAGAATTCATCTTAGAATAGGGTAAATTACAGTGGTTACAAAAAAGTATCAAAGTTCAAAAATTATGCAAGTGGTATCCTCACATTATGTTTGTTAACACTTTAGGAAATACCACAAAAAAGATTATGTTGTTTAAGAACGCTTTAAAATAATTAAATCAGTCCGGATGTTAAAATTCACAAGTGGCCCTTATTTTGAAAGGACACTGATATAAAGACGAGATATGAGGAATTTCTAATTTCTAAAACTTATTTTTCTCCTAACTACTACATGACCTAAAGCGCGGCCTTTGTCGGACTGCATGGAAAAGAAAGAGAAGCGCGTTGACACAACGGTGGTAATTTATTGCAAAATATGAAGCAATTAGGTTTCTATTTACAAAAAAAAACAAAATATGAAATATATATTTAAAATATGTTTGATTTACAAATTATTTTGGTATTACGTTTGTATGAACTACGCATGCTCCGCCGGCCCCATAATATTTTGAAACTATCAAATAAATCCTGACATTAAAATAAATTTTTTTTTTTTTCAAACAAACTAAATAGCACAGATGGGTCGAATATGGGTTTGGCCAATCTATGACTAGCTAAACTATTGACTATATTTGGTTGAATTTTAGTATGCTGACTTGGGACGTCATTAGATACATGAAATTTTATTTATTGTCGTATTGTCGGCTCCACCTTGCATATGATAAAGCATATTCAATCTATCATCTTCCTAGTTGTGATATGCAAGTAGTTGCAGCTTAACTTCGAGTGATGCAACCGCTTGTTCCATCACACGAAAAAGAAAATGCGGTTTTTCTTAAGTTCAATTCCCGGTTTTGTTTAAATACTGATTTTCCTTCTTTTCTATCTAATCTAATTAGCAGTAGGACAATACTAGCTAGTTGACAAGACAAAATTGTGTGGAAAAGGGAGAGGAAGGCCTATGCCTTCCTCTGCCTATTCCACACAATTTTATCTTTTCCGGCCAGTCCTTTCGGTAGGAGACAAGCTCGTCCCGCCATCTTCGTCTCGGCCTGCCGCGATGGCCACGATTCCTTCTTTTTTCCTACTAATATTATAAATGTGAAAGGTTGTAAAGATGTTTGGATGTTTGTTACTCAATCACGCGTAAACCGTTGAACAGATTTGGATGAAAATTGGCACATAGATAGACCATTTCCTGGATTAACATATACGATACTTGTTATTCCGATATTCCCACGGGATCGAAACTTACGCGGGTGAAACCGCGGGGCGCTGATAGTAAAACATAATTTAAATACAAATAGTTAGTTATAACATAAATAGAATCATAATATGATTCTATTTATGTTTAAATGAAGTATCGTCGTTTCAGCCGATAGACGTCCACTGCTGGACATAGGCCTCCCCCAATTTTGGGAGGGTTTGCCATAATCGCCACGCTTGGCAGGCGGGTTGGCGATCGCAGTATGGTATGATGGTGGAATACATAGAGAACGCTGCTGCCCATTCTCCGGTACGATCCTTAGTCGCCTTTTACGACACCCACTTATAAATGAAGTATAATATACCTTAATTGGATATTATCTAGCAACAAGACACGTGTCTATCAGACATTGACGTAAAACGCGTGTATTTGCGCCCGTTTTCATTTCATCATCGGCCTAGCCTTTTCCCAACCATGTTGGGGTCGGCGCCCGTTTTCATTTCCGAATTTAATTACCCACCTATACCTATTTCTAATTATATACCTATAGTATTATTCCAAAAACCTTTGAAGATTTCCTCAAGTTGGAATTCTTTAAATACGATCGAAAATAATTATATAAAAGTCATAAGTAGAGATGTCTATTATAGGGAAGTAAGTACATTAATTAATACGAAGAACTTGAATAGCTAACATGTTCCAAATTATAATGTTTATCTTTTTTATCAGTTGGCACATTATTTTTCTTGTTCTTTTTAATGTATACCTATATAATACCATATGTCTGACAACCAGGCTTATCAAGGGGTATCGTGTTAGGTACCCAGTAACTGGGTTGTGGAGGTCAGATAGGCGGTCATCATCATCATCATCATTTCAGCCGAAAGACGTCCACTGCTGGACATAGGCCTCCCCCAAAAGTGGGAGGGGCGGGGGGGGGGGGGGGGTTGCCATAATCGCCACTCTTGGCAGGCGGGTTGGCGATCGCAGTATAGTATGGTGGTGGAATGCATAGAGAACGCTGCTGCCCATTCTCCGGTACGACCCTTAGTCGCCTTTTACGAAACCCACGGGAAGTATGGGGTGGTGTTATTCTTTCAGTCCGGCACCACACAGACACAGATAGGCGGTCGCTCCATGTAAAATGCTTGTATTTAGCTGCATCCGGTTAGACTGGAAGCTGACCCCAACATAGTTGGGAAAAGACTAGGCAGATTATTGTTATAAATTTAAAGTTGTTTCTTATTTATTTTTGTGAATTTTCAGGACCTAAACACAAAAAACGCAAGTTTTAGAAACAATAAAAGTATATGATCCACTACAGTAAACAAAATCAGAAAAATATATGATATTCTTCAGGATATATGCTAGGTAGATAGTGTATTGAAAACATAATACTTACAACTATTTTTTTACGATAGAAAAAAATCATGAAGATACCTCTAAAAACTTTCTTTTTACAATAAAAACCATGTGTACAATCATTCTGATTTTCGTCAGATTATTCTACAAGCAACATACTAAAATTCTAGTGTTTTAATTTTTTAGTCCAAACAATAGATTTTATGTAATTAAATAATTGCTTCATATTTTGCAATAAATTTCCAGCGTTGTGTCATCGCGCTTGCCTTTCTTTTCTATGCAGTCCGACAGTGACTGCGCTTTTTGGTCATGTAGGCCCCTTAATAGTTATTCTGCTATTCGGGGCGAAGACAAATCCAACAAATCAAACATCATAAAAATCGGTGCAGCTGTTCTTGACTTATAAATAGTTTAACTAACCAGACTCTGTTTTATAATTACCTATGCCTGTAGGTATATCTGATGGCTCGTTTATCAGCAGGTCTCAGGAAATTAGTGGAAAAACAATTTTTTATCCGCTGTAAAATTTGATATTATTACTCCAATTCATGGTCAGCACGCAATGTAGACAAACATAATACCCCCATACAGACTATACCATCATAATATGCAAACAATATAAAGTTGGACAATAGAATGAATAAAATCGTTCCTCCGTGCACTATGTGATCGCACCATTTATTGCTCCTAAGGACAGTGGAAGTTTCCTACGAGCGAATGTAAGACGCAAGACAGTTCTTTTACAAGTTTGAAAACGCCCTGCTATATCCCCCTCCCTTACTGGATCGCAGTTAGACCAAGATAAATGTATGAAGTGATATGTAAGGGATATGTTTCTTTTTATCGTTCAATTGGAGGCAGTTAAGGAGTTTCAGTTTGCCCTAAACTAAAGAAAATCGGTCTGTGTGCTTTCGTGGCAAATAATGTTGAACAGATTTTGATAAACTCGTGGCTAAGCGCATACCAGGGGGCCTAAAAAGGCCACTTTGGAGAATAATAAAAGGATAACATTATGAATCGTAAAATGGCGAAGACAGTCCGTGTTTTTATTTTTTCGCTGCTTTACGTAGGCATAATCAAAGAGATTGGGATTGGATTTGGATTGGATTGATTTGTATTTTAGCACAGACAAAAAAAAATAACTGAAAAATGCTTTACCAATGGGTTTTGATACGGTTAACTTAACGTTTAGCTGTACATTATGTTATCCTTTTATGATCCTGCCAAAGTGGCCTTTTTAGGCCCCCAGCACCCTAATTGCGTAACATACTTTCAATTAATCACAACCTAAATAATTTTGAAGGATATTGCTAATCCATTGCCTTGTTCGAAATTGTCTGCTACGCAATGAATGTTTTTGAACTGTCAAAATTAAAGAAATTGCTACTGCTAGTATGTTCCGAAATTATCCCGCTAAAGGCCTATGCTCGTATTAAGAATCGTTAAAATTCAAGTCGAAATCTCGGGGTCTACTCCCTAACTCCGTTAACGAAGTAATGAGCCCGTCCGATAGTAGTCCGATACGTCGGAATGAACCCTACTCCCTAACGATTTCGGATTCATCAGTTTCAAACGGAATCATAGACAATATTCGTGAACGAACGACGCATGGCGATAGAGTTGCCCTATTTTACCGGTCGATTACCGATTTACTTATTTTGTAGTTTTCTAGCTTATAAAACAAAAAATAATACTTTTGTCGTTAGAAAATTACCACATTTAAAAAAATATCCTTTTTATTATGTCTTTAAATATAGAATTGAATTATTTTTGCCATTTTTGTCCGGAAACCGGCATCATCCTGTTGATACCTTTGCCTATTTACTTTCTGAAGGACATTTTCCACAGACTACTTTTGACACTTTCAAATGAAATGTCAAATTGTCAACCGGGAAGTTTTAAAATTTCCAATATTTTATTATGCTTACTAGTTAATTTTGTTTATATGGCCCCAACCGCTGCAGCAACACACGGGCAAATTGAGGCCCTTCTCGATTTTATGGGTGAGAACCATGAATTAGCTCGCGGGTTATTGAGGGGTGCTGTAGGAAAACCTGTGCAACTCCTATAACTCAATGGGAAGTTGCACTAAGTCCGCCTAGCAGGGGCAAAGGGTGAGTTTTATACATTACTCGTCAATATTAATATGATTTTAAGGTCTTGTCATCAGTAAAGTGAATACAATGATAATAATCAGTCATCCTCCAAATACTTATCTGTAGGAGTACTTACGAGTATAGTGGTTTTTATATAGCTTCATAAAATTAACTTAATATTCAAATTTTAGGTGTGGTCTGACAAAAAACGCCTTGCCAAAAAGGTTGCTGGAGCTGCCAGAAGGTCAGCAAGTGGAGGCCCCTCTGAACCCTTTCCCAAGTGGAATTAAAGATACTATCGATAATGGGAGAGGGTTTTAGAGAGCTGGAAACCGGAGCAAGAGTGCCAGCTTTTCCATTGGTAAGAATTACATTTATAATTTATGATAGTAAGTCTGTTCAATGGTAAAAAAACTAAAAGCAATAAGTATTGTATTTATAATTATGAGTCTTTCCCGTGACTTTTTTTTATTAAATAATAATAAATTACAGATAACTACACAATTATATATGTTTTGATGTATCCGTCAATGATATTCAGTTTTTGTTGTACAGCTTCCACCTGTAAGAGATCCAGAGCCAGTAGCTACCTCACCCATTCATGCTCCTACACGTGCCGACCCACTCTCCTAGGAGCAACTCTCTACATCCACTGAGGAAAACCTAAGATGTACCTACCAACTCTTGATGGTGCACAATGAAAATAAATGAAATAAACGATTAAAGTTAATTCTTGTTTTATTCCAAAAAAAATCCAATATTGGCAAAACTTAGCATGTACTACACTCTAATGGTAAAATCCCGAAACATTGTCTCTTTTTACCCGACTGCGCGGCGCAAAGGAGGGTAATATGTTTATCAGTCTATATTTATGTACTTATGTATGTATGTCTTCAAAAGAGGAATTAAATCCGCACATAAGTCCTCGTATTATTCCCGAGTGAGCCTATAGTTCCCTATGAACAACGTCGGGAATACTCGCCAACCTAAAGTTTTGGCGAAAATTATATCGACGTTGCCTCCGCTCTTCCTGTAAAGCTTCTTCAATAATTAAAAAAGCAGCCATAGTTCAAATTCTTAACTTTCGTCTACAGCACGAGAACTATTTTGATGTCGTATCAACTGACATAACTATCCGTCGAAACCAATGTCAAGTTCAACTGTTCGGACGGGCAAAAACACATCGGGAGTAGGGACAATTGTCAAATCGCGTTGAAATTCATTCTTCGCTCGGACCCCGAGCGAATCATCCGTCCGTTGGTCATAGGGAGTAGGAAACGCCCGTAACGAAGGCCGAAGCGACGGACTTCGTGCTTAGGGAGTAGACCCCCTCATCTCAGTTACAATCAATGTCAAAAACTTGACAAACATGAAGGTAAATGGGGTATATTTGACAGATTGAGGCTGACATTACACAGCAAACATTCTTAAAAATATGTGAACTGCTCCTCTGAGTCTATCTTTAATCAATGAAATAATGAAAAAACATGAAACAATGATTTATTCAAATCACTATAAAATAGCCAAATTACCCAAAAACCTACGGAACAAAGTTAGGTCAGTCGACTTGGGTGCACCTACCTATCGTGTTCGATATTTTAAATTAAAATAATTATACACGTTTAGTTAGAGATGGAGACACTTGCGCAGCTAGTGTTCATCTACTTATAGTATTTTTTAGAAATTGGTTACGAAATCCTTTGCCATTTTATTAATAGCCAGTTGTAGGTAATTTACCCATTCAATATTTCCCTAGCCGTATCATTACCTTACACCTTGTCTAATGGTTTCCGGAACAGTAACTGTTAGCCAGTGGGAACCTGCCATATGTATTTTTAATTAATCCTTGGAACGTCCTCGGCAGTACAAAAGCAATTATCGCGGGTCTATGGGAGTCATCATGAAGTAGAAAGGTTAATTTTCTTCTTTATTATCCAGGAGATAGAAAGCAAAAATAAGAGGAAGGATTAGCCTGAATCTTTGAATGACAATGACAAAGGCAATAATGCCATACAATCAAACGAACTTTTATTTCTTCGAATGGGTTTTCGATTACTTACCGTGCCATAAAGGTGATGTACGATTGCTCATGCCTCATAATGCAAGATTAAAATTAAACTTATTTTGGTTTTTCACTTAGCAATAATAATAATAATGAGGAGGGGCCCGTGGATAAATAAAAACGGCCGCACAGGTTGATCAATCAGGTTAAGCTACGCTTGCTACGGTTGGTCTGGGGATGGGTAACCATCTTTACATACTGAGACCCCTCTATGCCTCGGAAAGCACGATAAGCCGTTGGTCCCGGCTGTCATTCGTGGATCTTTGACAGTCATTACGGGTAGTCAGAGGTCCGGAAGTCTGACATTCACCAGTCTTACCAAGTGTTATCATTATCCAGTAACTGGGTTGTGGAGGTCAGATAGGCAGTCGCTCCATTAAAATTACTGGTATTCAGCTGCACCCGGTTAGACTGGAAGCCGACCCCAACATAGTTGGGAAAAGGCTAGGCAGATGATGAATCTGATAAATGATAATAATGAGCTGGATTCCTTTCATAAAGGTTGGTCCTTGGCAGCGTTGGACAGAGAGAGGTGGGTAGAGTGGGAGACCTTTGCCCAGCAGAGGAAAATTAAAGGCTTGTAAAAAAAAAATGTAACTTACTTATTTTGGGCTTACAGATCTCGCATTATTTTAAAAGTAAGGTGAATGTGGATGTATCAACTTCTTAAATTCCAATACGAAAGTAATATATTTTAAGACTTTTCCGACTTAAAAGTCAATTTTCCAACTCCTGAAGAGAAATATTTAGGCATCCTGTGAATCTGAATTTGAATTAAAGCTCGTATGGGAAGCGCCTTATAAAATGGGTATATTGTGTCGCGTTAGCATTATAAAGTCGATGTAGTCGCATTCAGACATCTCGGCCTCCAGCCTTCCACACAGACTACCATTGTGTTCGTCCTTTTCTGACTTCAATTTAATTTCAGACGTTTTCCTACACCTCACCTTTGTATGAGATTGCACAAAGACTTCAGAATATTAGGCATTTTCATCCATCTATACCTCCTCATATAAAAAAACAAGTATACCGTGATGATTACTTGAGATCTGATTCATAACCTTCTTTATATTTTCGGACAGGTAAACATAATTCAAACGTGTCTTTGTTAGAGGCTACCTCTTACAACAATGAAATCTCTCCGTCTCATTATGAAGCAACATTTTTTTGCATAACAAACAGTTCCGAAACAATAAGTAAAAATCTTCTAAATTAGCTTCCGCTCTTTCTTGGTTTGCACAGAGTCTGCGTTTTTCTTTACAATGAACGAACGCTTTGGTAGCTACTCGACTATTCTAGGCTCAACCATCGGAAACAAAGCGTAAAACGAACAATACGATAACAAACAGACAGTAATCACTTTAAAAATAGATCAATAACGATTTCTCGGCAGAGAAACGTTCGCGACCGTGAAAGAACAAAGTGGCTACTGATTTGTGGTCGTCGGCGACGTCGCATTCAGTGTCTCATTCCTAGAGAGAATGCTATACATAGTTATGTAGTGAGCATTGCATGTGTGGAGCAAAAAGAAGCAGGCTGGCGTGTGCCCAACCAAGTGTAGTCGCGGCTTGTTTCATGCGTCACATTAATTAAGCATCAGATAGAATCTCGGTGTGTGATGCTGCATGATATTTACGATAAGCTCTAAAACTAGTAAACACATATTTCGACTCCCAACAGGTGTTTAACGTTACGTTTATTGTGTCATTATAATTTAAAGCGCTTTCATGATTACCAACTATTTTGTATTATATTCACAACTTTAATGTAGATACTAAATTATTTTTCAAATGTAAAAAACATTTTCACGGGCAGTGGTGGCTCAGTGGTAACGGCTGCGATTTACGAGTTGCAGGTCGTAGGTTTGAACCCTAGGCGCTTTACTTTATATCGCCACTGCTCTCAAAATGTCAAGGCAAACATCGTGATCATCAACATCTCCTAGAACCGAAAATTCGAAGACATGTGCCATACCTATACCAACCCGTACTGGGTGTCGGATTACAGACTTCGAGAGGGATCTTACAGAGAGGAAGCCTGTGTCCTAATAGTGAGAACATTAAAAGCAGCCTTTATTGATTACTAGCTGCGCCCCGCGGTGTCACCCGCATAAAGTAGCCTATATGTTAATCCAGGGTGTCAGATACCTCCATACAAAATTTTATCAAAATTGGTCGAGCCGTTTAACTGTGAAGAAGTGACAAACATATAAACACACGCACACTCCCACTCACACACTCACAAATTTTCGCCTTTATAATATTAGTGTGATTCTGCAAGAAAAACGTGATTGATTAGGCAAGAAATTTTTTTAAAAATAATTTAGTATCTACATGAATATTGTTTGAGGCAATGTGTTCGCAATTGTTCCTTTAAAAATAATAAATCAGAGTCGACAAGAAAGCTCGGGGCATGTGTCTCAATAACGCCTTATGTGATATGCGATAGTGTCACGCGAGCAGTAGCCGTACCCGGAGGGGCACCATCTTTTTATTTTTCCTGATATTTTAATTCGTATTTCTGTACCTGGTGTTTTTTTTTATTTAAATAAAAATACTGTGTAATGAATATGTTAAGGACAATATTTTAGGTTACGATTACCTACAAATAAAAATAACTGTAATTTATTAAAACCAGAGCTTTAATGTGAACAGAATTTTTCATTTAAGGGCTGATTTCTCAATCGACAGATAATTTTTTGTTCACGTCTGACAGATTTTGTAAGGAAGAACTGTCAAAAATTCAAAATTGTTCCTCCGATAAAATTATCTGACGTTGGAAAAATCAGCCCTTACTCGAAATTATGATATTATCTAGGTACAGAAGCACATCAAGGTACTACAATCTATGAAATTTCTTTAATAGATTTTCGACTTTATCGCTAAAGCATAAGGTTCAAAGTTGATTGGGAAAATTTGACAGTTTCGGGAAGCTTGATGTGCTGGCTGTCTATACATAAGATTTTGGTAATGGTGTTATCATTTTACATAGCATGTGATAAGGAAAAACTGTGTTTATATTTTTGGTAAAATATTCCTAACAGAATCAATTCCTCTGCTAAAAGTGAATAGGTAGGTAATTTGAAATTTAAAGCTTGTGTATTTGGGTCAAATCCGTAGTCATCGATAACAGGAAAAAAATAACAGGAAAAAAACGACATCTGTTGTTCATATATTATTTAAGTACATAAAAAATAATATATTCGGAGCACAAAACTAGCCGAGAATAAATTGATATTGTTTAGATAAATATTAAATTCAAACAAAAAATAAATAAATATTAAATTGTTTATCTTGTATTCTAAGATTGTTGCTAACATAACCTAGCTAAAGTAAAAGTGCGCAGTGCTGCACACCTCTACCCTATTTGAAGGTAAACGAATATCAAATTTATTTCAATGGTGATTAAGTTGATTTCAGAGTGACTAGCACTATTGACAAAGTTATAAAAATGTTTGAAGTTGTAGCGTAAATTGAACTTTATTCTATAGGAATTAAAGTTATGTTTCCATTAATTCATATTTGTTTACATTTTTGGCAAATAAATCGTGAATGCACGATAGATCATGGGGCCTAAAGAGGCCACTTTGGCAGAATCATAAAAGGATAACATTATGAATCATAACGGACAGTTAAGTTAATCGTATCAATTTAAATCCTATTGGTGAAGGATTTTTCAGTATTTGTTTTTTTTGTCTGTGCTAAAATACCAATCAATCCAATCCAAACCCAATCTCTTTGATTATACCTACGTAGTGCAGCGAAAAAAAGAAAAACACAGACTGTCTTCGCCATATTATGTTTTATAATGTTATCCTTTTATGATTCTGCCAAATTGGCCTTTTTAGGCTCCCAAGTGTCTGGTATACAGGGTGGCAGGAACATCAACCTGTCACCATGGTGGATTCAGTACACGATTCTAAAACCCAATCCGTCTTATTACAAAACGAGATCTAATTTTAGACCTAGCCTAAACCTTCGAATCAGTTACTCTATTTTGAACTTTATTCCGACAAATGTAAATTTCTTAATGCAAAATTGACAACTTAGACTCGGGCTTAACGTCAGTTTTTGTAATAAGAGCTTTAGCTTCGTCGGATTATAGTTCGAAATTTAAAAATGGCTGGATGGTTTAAACCTGGGTCTATAGATAAATCTTGTTTTGTAATAAGGCCGAATGTGTTGAAAAATTTCGTGGGTTATAAAAAAGTAAATTGCTGTTCCATACCTTTTGACCGCGTAGGTATTGCACTTTTCTAAGAAACAACACATTTTATTAATAGCCGACATAATTTTTTTAGGCTATATTCACGTGCTGATGTTATGGTCACAGTTTGCGCGTCGATTTCCCCACCACCCTGTATAAAGCAACAACACACAGATAATAAAAAATAAAAAAATAATATTAAAAATAAAAAAAAACAGTTTTAATTTAATATTGTACAAAATCTAATCTTTTGTTTTATAAAACTTTAATACCATAAAACAGATATACCGAAAACCCTAATGTTTGGTTAAAAGTAGATAATTAATACATTATGACTCATTAGCAAGTTATTCATATTTGAACTACTTATATCTAAGTTAATAGTTAAGGCTGACTATCTGAATACATGTATTGTTGTAAAATTAAATAAATATTTGTACGTCGTCAGCTGACGCTTGATATTTGGACCAAGACCCTGAGACGGTGGGTGGAGGCGAGTCGCCATTTACATGAGGGGTCAGCCCGGTCTGCTATCGCGCTGATTTACAGCCATATTCAATTGTTACCACTGCTTGTATCAACAGCTGCCACCTACAAATATATATGTTACCGGAAATGTATGAAACCTAGGAATTGTAGACAATTCCTAGGAAATATACCTATGCAATTCCGAGCCTACTTAGAAAATGTGTAAAATAATGTTTCGATGATTCTTTGATACACACATTTCCTGTGAAATGTATGTATCTCCTAGGAATTGTTTTCAATTCCGAGATGATACTAGGAAATATATAAAAAGTAATGCTTTCTGTGACTAAAAGAAATAAAACACGTTTGTAAACTGAAATCAGAATTTTTATTAAGGCTCTCGTAGAAATCATCAGCTGTGACAATCACATCGTAAAATTTAAAATATTCTTAGGGCTTATTACTTTATTTAAACTTCAAAATTCTACTATTTATACATTTTTAAGGCCCATCTAGCACACATAAAAATCTACGTATAATTCAAACATCAAGAATGTAATACATTTCCGATTGCTATTTAGGGAATGTATAGATTTCCTAGGAAAAGTGCTTATTACAAAATATATCAAAGATTTCCTATCTATTTTAGGAATTGTACAAATATTTCTAGGAATTGTATACAATGACGGATTACACAGTTTTCCCTTAACATATAGGTATATCTACCCAATATACCCAACACGTTGTATGCATTGTCATGATCCTCGTTTGTTATAATAAATGCATTAAAAATAAATTTAATCTTCGTTTCTCTCACAAAACCCTTTCATGAACTTGTAATAGTTATAATAAAGTCTAGGGTAATACAAACATATTTCTTTAACTTTAAAAAACAGTTATTCAAATGGAAAACGTCAGTGTTAGCGATACTTAAAATTTATATAAATGAAAATTTATTTATGACTTTTAAAGTAGAGTGGAATGCTTAAAAGCGACCTCAACATAATTCAAAAAACCGAATCTGTTATCACGAATTTACAATTCAAAGCATTTTTTAGTTGAGAGGCGCGAATGTTGTATAAAAAAATGTTCTAATACAGTTTTCCGAGAATTCTAAAAACGCCTTTAAAAACATATAAATGTATTAAAAGTTGAGAAAAGGCTTCATTCATGGGTTGTACGTAGGCAAAGTAGGCTGGGTTTTTCTTTGGCGGGTAGGAAGGGCTATGGTAGGTAAACAGGGTGGCACGATTTATGCGCAGTTTGAGCGGCTTTCATTCTTTGTTTCAGGTAATGACCCCGCTTTCATCCCGGACTCAATGGGCGAGAGCAAAGAGTTCACAGATACCGGCTACGTCGCAAGTCTGCCTCCACACTAAGTAACGGACATGTTTTTGAGTTACCGATTGTTCTGACGTTAGATATTTATGCGTAGCTGTAGTCTGAGGAAGGGTAAGTTATTAAGTAGAACACATGAAAAAGGTAAATGAAAAATAACATGAAAATTTGGTAAGAATTAGAAGGTGGTGTGATTGCATCGATATTCGAAAAACATACCTATATTAATATACTTCAAAATAATATCATCTGATATTTTGTTATTGGTAAACTGCAACAAAAAAAGCTTGTGAAAGCACAGTGTGAAAGGAAAAATTAATTCTCAGTTAGTCTCTCATTTAAAACCTTTTTCACCACACTATCGAGGCTGTTGAAGTGTTGACGAATTACGTTGCACGCCATAAAACTTTCAAAGCGAATCTTAAAAAAGTATTACTGAAATTCAGCAACTAGGTAGTTTTTGTTCTCATAACTACGAATACAATAAGTAGCTATTCAATTATACGAAACAGTGGCTAACTAAGCTTAGAGACAATAGTAATTCAGACAATAGAGCATTAACAGGCTTGTTACAGAGGTCATTTGAAAAAGAGGTTCATAACTCTGAAACATAGGGCACTCGATAGGTTTCTAGGTCGCTAGGTACTTACGTACTGGTCAGAAATGATTTGAGGTGGTCTACCTCATTAAAGTTCGTTTTTTAAACCCAGACACTATCTGACATTTCAAGTCAATACTCTGTTTGCTTTTTAGTATCGGAGTTTGACATTTGACACCTGACCAATTACTATCTTGGTTTAAAAAAAAAACAAACTTTACATACTGGCCGTAAAACAATTTTGATTTGGTATATTGACACGAAAGGAAGAAGCTTGAAGTACGGAAACCTTTTTTCTTCAACTCGGTCAGAATAAGCAATGACTTTAGTGCGATACGTGAATGGGCGTGGCCTCGTCATTCGGCCCGTTCTCGCTGTAATGACCCTATAACGGTTCGCATTATTATTTATGTTGTGTAGCTGAGAACGGCATAATAGGACCATAAGAATGAAATAAATTCTCGCAAACTTTGAGTTCTTGGCTTGGCTTGAAGGCTGCGATAGCACTTATTGTTTCACATTTGCGAAAATGTTTTCATAGACGTGTTTTGCATACGCCGATTATTTCTAATATTATTAGCCCTTTTTTTGATAGAATAAATAACGTTTTAAAAAAATATTATCAAGCCAATTAATTTGTATTTTCCTAAGAATGTAACATCATCTTACGATGAAAGTAATTCTGAAATTCTTTGCAATAATTTTATCTCATAAACATTTGAAAATTAAATTATAAATAATAACTGCTGTAACTGTATATTATCTCTAAAATTGCATTACAATATTCTTCAAAACAATTTAAAACTGAATTCTAATCGTACATCTCAATTTTCAACCCCGCAATCTCACCCCAAGAAATTCTGATTCCACCCGCGCCGCATAGATGGCGCTGGCTGTAGCATTGTACACACCGGCTTGAACCAAAATGTGTCCTTTTATTACGACCAGTGTTCGATTAAATGGACGGCCGGTAGGTACCTAAGTGACGTTGGTAAAGCCTTTGGTAGTGGCCACAGACCGAAACAGTCCATCAGTTTCCTGTTGCTTCACACAATCCGCAAATAGCTCTTTAGTTTCCAATCTGGTTTTGTACGGATTTCTCTAATTTGTTGCTTTATAGGTCTCAAAGAATAGTACCGTAAAACTTATAAAAAAGGTATAGAAATAGAATACATAGTTTTTAACATAACAGTAGCTTCCGAAAATGCCTTATCTATTGTTTCAACAAAGCATTATTCACTGACATTAATACGGTATTTTAGGCACCAAATGTGTAGCAATAATTCATTAGAGAGCTTTCACTTAATGTGTGATTATTTCTGTACATAATTATTATAAAGGGCTGTTCTCAATATTACCAATTTTTCGGACCCTTCAATACAGTAATAGGTACCTTTCCTTTTTTTTTCGTGATCTGCGTTCCAACTGAAAAAAAAAACAAACTTGCCTTACTAATAGACGCAGTTTATTTTTAACTAAAACTATAACAGCAATGTCAGCTTTAAATTAAACCAATAAAATAGTTTTAGTTAGATTAGGATATTATAAAATAGAACGTACTTTTATTAATCAAAGCTCATAAAATATTGACTAACTTAGACCCAAAACCTCTAGTCACCTAATAGAGATCAATAAACTAACTCAGTACCTACATAAACCATTCGTAAACCGTATTATGGATAGGTGGAAAACGAAAGTCAAGCCCGCTGGTCCAAGTATGAGTGATGACGAAACGAAAAGTGCGGTCTGAACGTGAGGAGCAACCGTAAATCACTTGATGAATGTTCTAGAAGCGGACGATGTGTTTATTGGCAGCACTCGATTTTGGTCTAAAGTTATAATTATACAGTTCAGTTACTATATAGTACGTGAAGTATACGTTTAGTAGGGACCTATTGTTCGAAATTATAAGTGCTTTTTAGGGGTGAGTTTATTAGGGAAAAAGTTCTTGACGAAAAAGGAACAGATATACCTACTAGAAGGAGAAGAGACTTATTCCTCTAAAGCTCGGTTCCTAAAACAAAATCGAATGGTTTCGCTTATCTATGGTAGCATTTTCTATTGCCGAACTGGGCATGTAAATAGATTGGTAAGATAATTGTGCCTGTGATAGCTACTTCCATATGGAAATCTACTGTGCAAAGCTATGAGGTCTTTGCTTCATTATTGGAGTCTTAATTTTTCCGTCATCGGTCGTTGAGAGCAAGCTAATAATATAGTTAAACAAAAGAATCAGAATTGGAACTATTACAGACCTATCATCATCATTTCAGCCGAAAGACGTCCACTGCTGGACATAGGCCTCCCCCAAGCACTCCACTCCGACTGGTTCTGCGCTTCGCGCATCCAACGGGTTCCTGCGGAACTATTACAGACCTATGCCTATAATAAATGTATCGTTTGAGTATTTAAATATAAGAGAAGTATTTAAATCAGGCATAAAATATGGAAACGAGACGCAGTATAAGTAGAATACATTAGATAATCATTCAAGAAGAACCTCTGACATTGAATGAATGAATGTTGTAGTTTGTTTTATACTTGCCTGCGGATGTGTATAAAAACGAAAGCATAAATTCCTGTGTACTATGTACGTCACCGTCATCATCTCCCTAGCCTTTTCCCAACTAAGTTGGGGTCGGCTTTCAGTCTAACCGGATGAAGCTGAGTACCAGTATTTTACAGGGAGCCACTGCCTATCTGATCTCCACAACCCAGTTACTGGGTAATACGATACCCTTTGGTGAGACTGGTTGTCAACGATCCACGAATGACTGCCGGGACCAACGTTTAACGTAATTTCCGAGCCACAGAGGGGTCTTGGTAAGTAAACATGGTCACCCATCCACGGACCAACTGCGGAAAGCGTAGCTTAACCTGACCGATCGCCACGGGCGACTGTTATTGCTTAGAAAATACTCATGTATGTTTCAAACAAAAATATGCTGGCAACTCGGAAAAGTTACAATCTTATCGGACTTGGAGTGCACTGAACGCTCCACCAGATAAATTAAGATGTTTTCCTCTTAATATTTCTAGTGGTCAGATATTTACTAACGTTTTTGTATTAATGTTATAGTCCAGTTTTCTAGGGAAGATAAGTAAAAAGATATCGTTGGAAGGCAACAAGTAATACGAGAAAATGATGGTAGGTAATGATTTCCTGAAAGAAAGGATTAGAATAAAACAGCAGAAGACAAAGAACGGGCAATAACTGACTGCTTATAGAACCGATACGATTATTAGAATATTTTATGCAATAGAAACTAGAGTAATTCGTAAAGGCGACCACGCATGCTTGATACTTTGAATTTTAACATTTTGGACAGCATAGAAATATAATAACATAATTACCGCAAGACCTCATACACCCCAATTAGAGTACCTATTGAGTTAAAAGCATAATCTAATGACCAAAACTTATTTTTTTAAAGCTAACTAAATAGTGCTGATCCTAGCTTTATTTTATGCATTTAAAATTGAGTCTTATTGCCTTGACATGAGATTAATATTCTTTGGCTCAATTAAAAAAAAAAACTATATTGGAAGTCACTGACATCGCTTCAGTAGTCAATTATGAACAAACTGCTTTCAGGACTTGCGTTTATTCTGTTAACTTGTAAGTTTGTTTACATAAAACGCCTAATGGCTGTGCCGCTTTACTAATCAAGTATGAGTTGTTACTACCTACTTACTACTCAAGTAAAATCAACGAGGTAATCTAACTACAAGACCATTGTAAGCAGCATAATAGCGTTCTCGGTTCCAAAGAAAAATCCTATCTATCAATAAACTACAAAGTGCAGATTTCTATAACAAGGCAAAATACTTTATCAAGACCCCGCTTTGTCTTTCAAAGGTAAACTATCTTTTGTTACCTGTAAAAGGTGGCTCAATCGACAATACCCACTGTAGCCTATAACCTTCGATCCTCGATAAAGAAAATTAGCTGCCCATTACAATACCGAGTAAAAATGAAGTAAAAAGGACACGCAAGCCATTAAAGAACCTTAACGACGCCGATCAGATGAATAAATGATTGAATTTTCAATTAAAATTAGAGAGAAGGCGAAAGGAACTTTGTTGACAATATCGGCGTTGGAGTGAGACAGAGTGACGATTTTAATTCCATTTCATCATCCCAACTGCTTTCATATTTTTTAATTGAAAGATTCAATTATACTCTTTCGGATTTAAATGGTTGAGCGCGGAGATGTACTAGAAATGATGGGTCTAATTCACATTGCGATTTGAGCGCTGAATTGAGATTAACGGAATAATATATTATTCTCCATTAGGACTGGAAGCCACATGAAGTATTAACAGGGTCTAAAGACCAGCGGCAATTAATTTATGTAATCAACCTACATATTATATATTTACTTTGTTCGAGGAAAATGATTGTGTGCTAATTGCGTGATACAGTGAGATTCTATGTTATCTTCAAGAAACTGCCTTATATTTTCTGCTTTCATAGGTAATAAATAAGATTTATTTATATATTATTTTCTCTTCTATTCTTTATAACAGGTGCACCTAGTGCAACTTGTAAATAGTGCTTATCAACTCTGAATACTCGTTTTCAAATATCAACATTTTTAGGCTAAGATATAAGTACAGGTATGTTACTTAGCACGTACTTTGGCTAAGCGTTGTTCCTGTCGCTGTCGCACAACTATCAAACTACAAGTGCAAGATAGAGACTGGAACATGTCTAAGTCAAAACACGAGCTAAGCTAATTTTATAGATCTCAGCCTTAGACTAGTCAGTGAATCATGATTATTATTACTAGTTTCTACCCGCGACTTCGTCCACGTAAGATTTCTCGCTCCCCCTACCCACTGCGTCGCATCGTATCGCCCACCCCCGCTATTACATAGTTTTCCGACTCTTTTTCTTCTTTATCGGTTCCTAGGGGCCTTATCGTGATGTTAAATAGCCTATAGCTTACCTCAAGAATTGAGTTATCAAATGCAAAAGAATTTTTCAAATCCGACTCGTAGGCCTTGAAGAGCAGTGGTGTCCCAGTGGTAACGGCCATGACTTGCGAGTTGTAGGCCGTGGCTTCGAATCCAAGCAGACACTTTTTTTTTATGGTGTGAAATCATCGTCCGAAAGGGTTACCGCTGGCCCGGAACATAAAGGGCTAAGGAAGGAACACGGGTGGGTTTTAGTCAGTAAGAGTCTGACACTCCCTTCCGCTCCACCCAGAGCGGGAGGATCATTTGATGCTTGAAAAAAAAAACCCTCCCGCTCTGGGTGGAGCGGAAGGGAGTGTCAGACTCTTACTGACTAAAACCCACCCGTGTTCCTTCCTTAGCCCTTTATGTTCCGGGCCAGCGGTAACCCTTTCGGACAATCCCGCTGAGCCGGCAGGCTTCGGCCCTGACGGGCCCCTCTACTTTGTGTAAATTATTTCATCACCACTGCTCTCAAAACGGTGAAGGAAAATATCGTGAGGCAACCTGCATATATCCTAGAATAAAAAATTCGAAGACATGTGACACCTACCAATCCGCACTGGGCCCGCGTGGTGGATTATGGCCCAATGTCATGCATAATTGGCCTATAATGTGTTGCTGATACATAGGCCTCCTCTCAGTGAGAGGAGGTATCATTACATATAGATTAGCTTTAAAACTCCTATATATTAATTTGGTTTTGTAGTTGTAATTTTGGAGGGGCCCGTGGCTAAATAATAACAGCAGCACAGGTCGATCGATCAGGTTAAGCTACGCTTGCCGCGGTTGGTCTGAGGATGGGTGACCATGTTTAAATACCGAGACCCTTCCGTGCCTCAGAAAGCACGTTAACCCGTTGGTCCCGGCTGCCTGTCATTCGTGGATCTTTGACAGTCGTTACGGATAGTCATTAGCCCGAAAGTCTGACAACCAGTCTTACCAAGGGATATCGTATTATCCAGTAACTGGGTTGTGGAGGTCAGATAGGCAGTCGCTCCATGTAGAATACTGGTATTCAGCTGAATCCGGTTAGACTGGAAGCCGACTCCAACATAGTTGGGAAAAGGCTAGGCAGATGATAATGAGTTGTAATTTTCGTACAAAACATCTTCCTAACAAAAACTATCCTTAGTAGAAACAAGTGTACGGAATGGTCTCTCATAATTTTCTTAGAGTCACGTGCGTTGTCGCTAACAACTGCTCCTTGAATTACGAACTAGTTCTAGGTACATGAAAATAACTAATTAATGTGCGAACGCTATTTGAAAGGACTCATTAATTTAACACCTGACTGGGAAACTTAATGGAAGCCGTGTTTAGTAGTTCTACGATCGGATATAGACCGTTTGAACTGCAGGTAAGTAAATGAGTTTGAAGTAGTAAAGTCACTGGATATGTACATATGTATATAAGCAAAGCATTCGATAGAGATATTCTGACAGACAGAGATATTCTGTCTGTGTGGTGCCGGACTTAAAGAATAGCACCACCCCATACTTCCCGTGGGTGTCGTAAAAGGCGACTAAGGGAGACCGGAGAATGGGCAGCAGCGTTCTCTATGCATTACACCATCATACCATACTGCGATCGCCAACCCGCCTGCCAAGCGTGGCGATTATGGCAAACCCCCTCCAAAATTGGGGGAGGTCTATGTCCAGCAGTGGACGTCTTTCGGCTGAAATGATGATGATGATTCGATAGAGAGATCCATATTTAATTGTTTTTAGGGTTCCGTACATTTGAATGAAAAAACGGAACCCTTCTAGGATCATTCGTGTCAATTTGTTAATTTGCTTCGAAACTAGGTAATGGACCGATTAAGTTGAAGTTTGGTACACATATGATTTTTTGTGACCCAAATACGGATGTGTAACGTAAATAAATGAATTTTGATTATGGGAGGTAATTTTGGGAGGAAAATTAAGACAATATAAAAAGGTTTTGCAAACTGTACTGTGTCATTAATTATCAAAAATGAAAGGGCTCACTATGACGGTCATAAATATATATGTATATATATTTTATGGTTTTCAAGTAAACAGATTTAATAGGTATCTGTGAGATTTAAAGTTATTTAAATTATATGAAAATTGCCCATTCCCTCCATCTTATCTCTGATTCTAATAAGCCTACCTATACTTTTTCCTGTAATCTATTTACAGGAAAACCTATAATAATTCTATGGTCTTAAAACAAAATGGTAAAAATTTCCCAATTTTGTGCGTACAAATTTACATTTGCAGTTGGGATGTATGGGAGATCATGTTTTTTAGCTACAATTTTAAGTTTGTTCTTGGGTAAAATTCATCCCAACTACGGAACCCCCCATTGTGCGTGGTCCGAAACGCACTTTGCCGTTTTTTTAGGTAAAGAGGACTCACAAAAATCGTTCACTCACTTTAAAAGGAAACCTAAAAGGATTTCTCAAACTGTATTTTTAAGATCTTTGCAAAAGCGGTCGAGCCGTGTGAAACAAAAGGGGTTCACTGATGCTCATTTATTTAAGCGCTAAAGATTCTTCGCCCCAAAGAAACTTTCTTATTCCAACGATAATTAAATTATAGAAATAACTGTGGAAATTAGTTGAAAATTACGACGATACTTCGCTTCGGCACACTGTAAAAGTTTATTTTTTCACGAAAACAAAAAAATAAAACAGGTTGAGTTAGAATTGAAAATTGTTAATGGTACTTATTGCATTTATTTCGTTAAGTCGCTTTTACGCTTTAATTGGATTACTGAAGGATTATTTCTATTTTTCTTTTAGTAAGAAACATATAACAATGGCTTATGTTGAAGAAATAAAATGCCTAATTAAAACTTGTTTTATAAAATGATGTTAGTGTCAAAGGAGATGGCTAAATAAAGTTTGAGCGACTGCCCTAGGCATGTATTCTACTATTACTTCTATGTATTATTTGTTTATTATTTTACTAGATCTTTCGTGAACTAATCAAAAGTTTTTTACTAGTTTTGCCATGTTTTTTGTTTGACAAGGAGAACATAAGATTTTGAAGTTATGTTTTACGATAAATCTGGATAATAAAAACTTTTAAAGGTATTTACTAAGCTGAAATAAACAGTATTAATTATAATTTTATTAATTTTTGTATCTCAATACTTCTCAAAACGTTGATCACACTAATATTATAAAGGCGAAAGTTTGTGAGTCTGTTCGTATGTTTGTTACTTCTCAACGCAAAAACTACTCAACTGATTTGGATGTTATTTGGCACATATACAGTTTACAACACATAGGCTACTTTTTATCCCGTTATTCTTACGGGATCGAAACTTATGTGGGTAAAACCGCGGGGTGCTGCTAGTTTAAAATAAATTACTCACTCAATTTTGGTTTCGGTAATTCGATATCCCCTCTAATACGATATTAATAGTTGACATGTTTGTTTACTAATTAATAAACATTATCGCTATATAATTAAAGCGGGATGTAGGTAACTAGCGTGTACCCGACGACAGAAATATGTAGAACATGTCCACCCGCTTGTCTAATTATAATCGATCCTCGGGAGATTGACACATGTCGTGAATGTACCGATAGCAACATCGACACGTGTTTAGGAATATAATATTATATTTATTAACTTAGAAAAATAGAAATAATACTAGTATAACGTAGTGGGATACCGACTCGGAATTTCCGAGGCATATTATTCTTAATAATTAACAATCTAGGACTAATTATGGAAATTTTTATTTATTTGTTTTTATTGTATTGAATATGCAACAGCCGGTCGATTCTGTAAAAATCTCACCGTGAAAACTTAGGTGAAGTGAGTTTGTTTTTGCTAGGAAATTCCTTTTGACAGCTCACTCCACGCTCACTTCACCTAAGTTTTCACGGTGAGATTTTTACAGAATAGCACCGCTGTTGAGTGGAAACAAGAATATTAAAAACCAAAGTCTATATCGACGGTTGATAGAGAGGGTCTAAGCGACATTTTGTAAAACTTGCAGGAGGACGGATCAAAGTTTTTTTTTATCGTAAAAAATCAACTATTTGATAGACTTTTTTTAACCGACTTCAAAAAAGGAGGAGGTTCTCAATTCGACGGTATGTTTTTTTTTTTTTGTGTGTGTTTGTTACGCGATTACTCCGCCAATTGTGGACCGATTTTCAAAATTCTTTTTTTGTTTGAAAGGGTATACTCTCGAGGTGGTCCCATTATCATCAAATTGGAATCTGATGAGAGGATCCCATGGAAATCGAGGGAAACCCTCAAATTTTATAGGCAAAGCTATAACGATTTGGGTATTTTTTAAAATAACTTCAGCATTTGCTCTCGGAAATCATCTTTTGGTAAAGTGGAGCTGATGAAGAAGACCACAGATGGCCATTGGAACTACTCAATGACAAATATTTCACGGGTTGCTATTCGATTACTTTAATATGGTTGCTAAGCAATTTATGCTCGTCACAATGCGTATGGTGAGTGGTTGTTGAGAAGTTCTCCTGTTTCTTACCAAGAGAACTCCTCAACAATTAACGTCCCAACATCGGGAAAAGCAATATTTTGTAACAAGTGATGAACAGTTGACATTAAGCTATTGTAACTTAGATAAATTACAAACGGACCCACTAAAAAGTGAAAAATAAAAACTTTTTACAAAAAAAACAACCGACTTCCAAAAATAATACTAAAAATTGAAAAATAACTTTAATTTCGGAAGTCGGTGTCAATAAACGAAAATGCGGAACCAAAGACACCGACTTCCGAAATTAAAGTTATTTTTCAATTTTTAGTACCTATTATTTTTGGAAGTCGGTTGTTTTTTTTTTGTAAAAAGTTTTTTTTATTTAATACAATTGTTTATTATTTTAGAAAATTTATGTAGGTGAGCCTGAAATGCATCAAATTTAGTTATTTTTTGAGAAAGCTAAATGGTTCAAATGCCTACCGTAAATAAAACAGCTGAAAGAAACTGACTCAAGCATCAACCTAGAATAAAATAGTACGAGAGAAATCAGAAAATGAATTTAGCGCCAAGTCAACTGACAGTTGAATATACCCAATGAGCATAAGCAACATGATGGTGGTGCACCAGAGTGAAGTAGTTTGATGCAGTTCAACAAAATGAACCCTTACTAGATTATAGTAGATATTGATGCTTAGGTCATCATAATTCAGCAACGTCCATAAGATAATTATTTTTGAGGTTGGTATGCCACTTTGATGCAAAATAGGCCAAACGCCAAAACCACAACCATGGCGAAAAAGCCAAATGCCTTAATCGACACACGTTATAAAATTTCGAAAAATCAAAATAGCTTAAGTCATCGAGTCCTCTAATTTGTCTAATTTTATGTCGTATAGATCAATGAGCTTAGAAATGAGGCCTGTTTTGCAGTGAGTGCTAAGAGCCAAAAAAGTAGTAAAAAAATTTGAAACCTGTCTCAAACGACGGAGAAAAATTTGCTGGTTCCGAATATGTATATATCGCTTAGACCAATTAGCCTTTCAATCGTCGATATGTATTTTTATTTCATTTTACGTGACGTTTTATATTTTTTGACTCCAATCAAAGTCGAAATATATGTATGTCAGTTTATTTATGTATCAAAACATTGTTCATATTTTTTCCGGTTCGAGTTTTAAATCCGAGAATTCAGCTTTGTTTGTTAAATTTGCTAATTCGCGTGATGGGTTGTAGCGGTATCTACAACGCCCCATGCGAACAACGCGTCATACTGACGTCACGCAAATCCTGCATCGCGCAAGCAGAGTTTACCGCGCAACTAGCATAGATACAACGGCCCGACATGAATCATCGGGCAGTTGCCCGCCAGACACAACACCCGTCTGGTCGGAGGATCCTCCCTTTTCTATGGAGGTTGAGTGAACTTTACATCCTGTTCCTCATACCTCTATACAGGTGACCCCGAACATGAACGTCAGCGCAACCTTCGTGCACCTACTCCAGCGTGACGTCGTCATCACTCCCGCAAGCTTTAGAGCGGCGAGTCACACAGCCAGCCAGCATCCACGGCTTCAACGGGTATCCTGACACCAGTATGCAGCGACCGCGCATACCTGGTCATCACCCTCAGCCTCATCAGCAACCTCGGCACAGCATACTGCACTTTCGGCCGGTCCTCAAGCAGAGCCATAGAAAACCTCTCCTGGTCGACGCCAGCAGTCAGCCTCAACCCGGCGCTGTACCACATCCGACGCACTGAAGCATAATGCAGCGCCACCCCGACTCACTGGGGATATCTTCGCAGACAGTTCCGACTCACCGTGAACTATGCGGCAACCGGTTCCGACTCACTGGAACCTCAGCTGGCCTGGCAAGCATCGCAATATACAAGACTCAGCCCACTATCGACCTCCGGTCTCCGAGGGGGAGTGATGTAGCGGTATCTACAACGCCACATGCGAACAACGCGTCATACTGACGTCACGCAAATCCTGCATCGCGCAAGCAGAGTTTACCGCGCAACTAGCATAGATACAACGGCCCGACATGAATCATGGGGCAGTTGCCCGCCAGACACAACACCCGTCTGGTCGGAGGATCCTCCCTTTTCTATGGAGGTTGAGTGAACTTTACATCCTGTTCCTCATACCTCTATAGGTAATACACCAGAATCCCTTTTTTTTTTGCGGATGGGAAATCATCAAATGTCTCCTCCCGCTCTGGGTGGAGCGGAAGGGAATGTCAGACTCTTACTGACTAAAACCCACCCGTGTTCCTTCCTTTGCCCTTTATGTTCCGGGCCAGCGGTAACCCTTTCGGACAATCCCGCTGACCCGGCAGGCTTCGGCCCTAAGGGGGCCCCTCCTCGATGCTGACATCTCTTCGAGGCGCGCGTGGAACACGTACGCGCCGTCCGGCACGGGCCTGGTCCTGATCGGACGGTGAGCTACCCATTACTCTCCGCCCGCAGGCCCGCGCCTACGGTGGCCGGGAGTCGTCACGCGGCTCCCGACGCCCGGAGCGACTCGCGCGGCGGCTGGGACGGGAGGCTCTCTCCCTGAGCCGTCCCGTCACCTCCTTCGCTAGCATGACTGCTTCGCAGAAGGACGCGAGAGGTCGCCGCCGCTGCTGATCGCCTCTACGAGGACACGGCGGTGCTCCGTCCATGCGGGGCAGACCTCCACCGTGTGCTCCACCGTGTCCTCTGGGCGATCCTGGCAAACACCAGAATCCCTGGAATCACAAATTGGAATCAGATTGATTCTTTCTAAAACGGAAATTCTACAAATTTTCCGTATGAGCGAGATTACATAGGGCTAATTTTTCCAACGTCACATATAATAAAATTGACGTTTGACGGTTTTTGTATGGAAATCTGTCAAAAATTCAAAATTTATCTCTCTAATAAAGATTTCTGGCGTTGAAAAACCAGACTTAACTACTCTAAATAATGCTTAAACATTTTACCACCGTCTAATTCAGTAAGAAATTCGATATCCTAGCATCTATTCCTTTTTTACCGACCGTACCCGGTACAGTCATCAGGACAGAAGCGTCGTAGAGTAGCTATCCCAAGTTGATGAGTGACATACCTTTTTTGGAGAATGAAACAAAGTAACCGGCATCTATTTGTGTCCCCACTGTAATAAAAAATAACCTGCCAGCAACTTATGGGATGCACGTGTCATCCTAAATAATATTGGTTGAATTATGTATATAGTTTAATTTATTTTGTTGCTTTTTGATGGGCCAGCAATCCAGCATATTTAAAGAGCTAAAAACGACCAATTGTAAATGTGCTTCTGACGTTTCATATGTGCCCATGTAGGTTTAAATGAAATAAAATATTTTGATTTTGAGTTAGAAAACGATTGGAAAATGCAATTTTTTTATGAGAAAAAAAAACTAAGAAACTCAGTAAATGCAACCAGCGAAATCACATTTTCTTTTTTTTTTACAATTTTTTTTTAAACAGTTCCTTAACCTATCTCTGAAACATAACTAAATGTCATTGATAACATTTTAGTTCAACTTGTGACATCTTGATTTTTATCCGGCCATCCGAAAATGAGTGGACATTTTAATTTTATGAGTCTTCTAACTAAATTATGTTCTTCCGCGATCTAATAATATCCTTTATTATTCTACATGGTATTAGGTTTAATAAATAATCATTGTTATTATGAGGACACAATTTGAATTATGGCCCTATATTCACAGGTCCAAAACATCCAATTGAAATGGTAGAAAAAAGAATAAGCACAGGAAAATATGTTGGTTTCACAATCAATTCTAGATTATTAATTTTTCATTCAATATTCATTCATTATACATAATACTTACCTCTCATAAATGTTATTTTCTTAACCTTCCGCTGACTTATGGGATGCACATTAACATTTAACATTTAGTTTGAATTATTACTCCCAAATCTTTATACGCTTGTTCATTATTTTTATTTTACGGGAAATTACAATCAAACACTCTTATTTGTAAACTGTTCCAGGCTTTAAATTACATACTTTCCCAAAGTTTATTTTCTTATCATGCCCCTTGTGAATTTATTGAGAGAGCACGTGTCATTTTCGATAAATTATTACTCTATCTTAATTGTTTTGGGTTATTCGAAGACGTGTTAATATATTTAAAGGGTTAACCCACGATTAAAGCTTGCTCTTTCTAATTTCTCAACTTTCATGTCAAATATTGTACTTGTTTATTCGGTGTGGTTTTCAAAAAGGTATATATGCTCTTTGGGACTAACCAACCCGGAAGGGATTAAAGTGTGAGCAATAGAATCTTCACTGTACCCTGTATATCCTTTGCAAACATAGTCATATTATTGTATGAGTGTGTTTTATTGAGTGTGTGTTCATGCTGGCCAGTTGTAAATTTTAAATTTTAACCAACCATTGTCTGTACATTTAGGCATACGTTATCTTTTTAAATCTTATGTATTTGTACACATAATAAACCCTCAAGTATTACTGTAATCACGAAATAGCAGTAATTTAAGCTAAGCAAATATTAAAACGACCTCTATTGGCGCATCACTTTAAACGTTGACTTGTGCCTCCCTTTGAAATGATAGATTGTGTACAACGCCATCTAGGGAACGAAGTTGAACTCATTTAGTCACATTCTGCAGCAATGCCCCGAGCCACATTAAAGTGCATCTCTAGCCCGAGGTTCTGAAAACGACTTTTTTATGAGTTAGGTACTGAGATGTTCGCTGCATAAAATTGTTGCTTCTCTTGTGTTTCACGACTTATATCACTTTTAGATTAACTTTATTATATTATTAAAACAACATTCGCCTACAAAATGGCCATAGATTTAAACAGACATAATGAAACATTGAAGATGGATAGTTGCACCATCTATTCATTAATAGACAATCGATTAGATTTACTGCTTTCAATGTATATAACTACTGTAAGTAGACATAGACTGGTAGTCACCTAAGCGACCTAATAAAATTAGACTGAACGTCAACTACCCACAATACTTATCTTTTGCCTCCTGGCTGAATTTACAACAATGCAATTTGGACTTTATTGCTATAAGCACAGAACTTCTTGTAAAAAACAAGGAAGCCCTTAAAGGCTTAGAGAGCGGTCGCAACGGCGGCGTAGCATCGTCTATTTCGACGTCGCCGGTGCGTTGACCGGCCCATTTCGACGCTGCACAACAGTCGATAATTATGTTGTCAACTGACTAAAGCAAGCGGGCTATACAAAGCGGATCTGGGCCGGATCAGTCGCTTTTTGTGCACGACAAAGGCCATTACGTGATCCGTTTCCGAGCGTAAAGTCAACACTGTTATGAAGTTTTCATTGAGTTTTCGCTGGAAAATCGGCTAACGTGGGAAAGCTGCGATTGCGATTTGAATGGATAATGAGCTCCGGTGTATTCGTTAATTGAGTCGATATGTAAATAAACAGGCCGCGGGCCTCACTCAATCATTGCTGGACTCAAAGGGTAGTGCTATTTTATTGTGCCAGTGCTCTGATTGTTAGCAAACTTTGCTCTGTAGTTTGTCTGCATAGGTATTTGCGTACCTATTTGTTGTTTTACAAAGGGACTCTAGCTGATTTACTCTTTTTACCTAAGTATACAAAAAGCAAAAATATGGTCAACATGATAACGTTTTCATGAAACCGCATCTGAATTCTATTTTAATGCCATCCGGTTTCGTTTTAAAACTACATAGCATAGGTATTAAAAATGCAAATGAATTAACATTGACGTACAATTTTATTTACCCACAACCGTTTACAGAATAAATAGTTGATATTTTAATTTGCCAAAACAAATAAAGGTGATGCAAAATGTTCTATCAGTAATATCAATTTTATTCAGTACAAATGACATATCACTTAACTATTCATGGCGGTCACGTTTCAATTTGTGGTCTATACAATGTAATAATTAATTTATTATCTATTTACTCATTTGGAACTGAATCAATTTGAGCTACATTGCGTATTTATGGTATGATGATTTTTAGAAGTGTCCGGTTACCCTCTGTGTACAACAGGAGTTTTTTTGGGTGTGATGTTGTTTCAGATATCATATAGTGTAAATAAAATATGTACCCACCTAAACGCCATTTTATTTGACCACGAAGTAATCTAAAAAGCTAACAGTCTTAAAATAATAATATGTACAAGTATAAAAAAAGGACGGGAAATAATCAAAGGCCATTAAAAAATTCGTCCGCATCGCTTTCAACAGGAAACGTGCCCAAAAGGCTGGCAGCATTGCCACGTTGTATGGCAATGCTGATTCTTTAGCCAAAAAATGGCCAGCCCTCTGGTCGCGTGAAGAGTCGACCAACCGCTTGGCGATGTCTCGAAATACTAAGTGGGCACTCGGGCCCCATGGCCTTAGTGTTTAAAACCCCAAACGGCTCAAACGTATAAGTTCCAAAGAAATTGGAGTATTTGCGCCGTTTGAGGTTTTCCGCACCTGCAGCAGCCACCCCAGCACAGCTCACCGTGCTTGGAAGATGGGATGGCGCAAGGGTGTCGACACGCGCGGGCCTGCGGGCGGAGAGTAATGGGTAGCTCACCGTCCGATCAGGACCAGGCCCGTGCTGGACGGCGCGTACGTGTTCCACGCGCGGAAGGGTTACCGCTGGCCCGGAACATAAAGGGCTAAGGAAGGAATACGGGTGGGTTTTAATTAGTAAGAG
Organism: Mesoligia furuncula; assembly: GCA_916614155.1. NCBI lineage: Eukaryota > Metazoa > Arthropoda > Insecta > Lepidoptera > Noctuidae > Mesoligia > Mesoligia furuncula. The sequence continues at coordinate 10,873,987 of OU744803.1, read as the reverse complement.
TCTGACACTCCCTCCGCTGCGCCCAGAGCGGGACCCGTCATTTGATGATTTCCCACCCAAAAAAAAAAGACACGTTGCACACTACACCAAAGGCCTACCAACCTTCCAAGACATTATGGTCATTCGATCTGGTCTCTTCCCATCGTCGCGTGCCAAGCCATTGGATTCTAAAACAGCTGGCCCCCGGCGGTGAAAGCACGACGGATGATGTCATTGATGCTGGCATGGCGTGCTATCCGACCTGCACTTTTACTGCAGGATAAGCCATGGTGCTCGAGGCAGCCGACACCTTCACTGCGTTGGCAGCGATGCGGAGCCACGCAAGGGGCGCCCAGACGCTGACAAGTAGCAAGTCGGAAGGTGGTGTCACCCAGCAAACTGCCTATGTTAGGTGACGGTAGCGCCTGAAGCCAGAGGCCCGACTCCCACTCACCCACAACCGGTAGGCGGACACGCTCAGCAGTATTGGTGGACGTATTAATAAGATTATTCCGTACCAACCTGCAGAGCGGCTTGTGCTCGTGCCTCTGGGAAGATGGGTTCGCGGGTCGATCTGTATCCGGACAAGCATATTTCGGGAGCCCGCGCGACCTCCTATTATAAACTGAAAAAGTGAGAAGTACTCCAAGTTTTTAATTATTCTCAAGTTGATTTAGAAAACGAAGTCTATTCAGGTGTCACAAAAACAAATGAGAATATTTTTATTAGTCACCTGCATTTAGCAGATTTTTAGTTTCAGCTAGTACATCTATGGTTTGCAGTTAATAGTGAGCGGTATCAATTAAAACTGTCTCCTCTGATTTATTTTATTGGTTCAGCAATTGATTACATTACGCCAAATTGACCGCAATGAATGGGAGTCTCACGACACCGCACTGCGTTACATTCACTCTACATTTGCGTTTTTATTAAATTTTTACTTTAATTTTATAAATTTTTACTTTAATTTTTATAAATTTTTACTAGTAATTTTTACTTTCGTAAATTATTGTTGCCTGTGTGATGCCGGACTTAAAGAATACCACCACCCCTTACTTCCCGTGGGTGTCGTAAAAGGCGACTAAGGATCGTACCGGAGAATGGGCAGCAGCGTTCTCTATGTATTCCACCATCATACCATACTGCGATCGCCAACCCGCCTGCCAAGCGTGGCGATTATGGCAAACCCTCCCAAAATTGGGGGAGGCCTATGTCCAGCAGTGGACGACTATTGGCTGAAACGACGAAATTATTGTTTCGTCTAAAGGGAGATGTAATGGATGATACTAGAGAGTAATTAATAATTATTGTAATTAGGTATAATAACCACATTTGGCAAGCGGATTGGTGGTAGGTAGGTACCACTATAATATTATTGGACAAGACAAAGTATGCTGTTACAACCACACTATTTCACACCAATGAGTGCGTTGCCAATTATATATTCTATACCTACACTTTATATTCCACCTTCCTATAGCCAGATTCAAAAGTATCTAATAATAAAAATATCTATTTCAGTAAGCACCTCTCACAAAAACACATCAGCAGTGTCCTAATGCTTTTAGAATGCCCATATAAAACCGCTAATATTCCTCCAACATACAGTGAAATCACGATGACGATGTAAACACCCCACGGCAATATACCGAAAAGGGATCGCACCTATCTATAACAAAAAAGGTATTAGATAACTATCCCAAGTTTGGTTCCTTGTGGAACTATCAATCACCTTACTAATTGCGTTATTTATCTACCCCCATTCTGAAATCGCGTTGTCATGGGTCTATGTAATTTCACTTAGTGACCTCTTTAGCCACGTATTATTTCTTAATAATTTTCCACCACTCATCGTGGCTTTGCTGCGAAAATGACAGGGTTTTCACAACCGGTTTTAGGCTCTGAAGGTGAGGTAATTTGTTAGCGCTTGTTATGAGCACCATTTTCTAAACACATTATAACCTGGATAGGTTTCGCTGACATTTAACTTGGTGTAGAAATGTATTGTTACAAAAGTATTAGTGGTGCTCTTGTTGTAAATTATAACAAGTATTTAAGCACATTTAAGTTTCTTGTGTTGTTAAACGTACATATTTCATGTCTAAAGACGGCTTTAGAAGTAAAGCAATAACGCATTAAAGTTTGGAACTCGTATTCTAGAACCGTTATTTGCGGCTTTCCGTACGTACCGTACTCGAAATATAATTGACAACCCTTTCGCCATTAACTAGAATTGGGTTGTCCAGTCAATTCCTGAATGAATGATGCCCGAAGTCACCGGGTTTCGGGTCGAACAAATCCCAAGTATGCGTGACGGAATACTTCTCAGAAATAATTTGTATAGTTTGTTGTATGCGCACGCAAATGAAATGGTCCAAACATTTGGTAGAACTCGTTAACCAACTCGTGTTTCTGACGCCAAGATTCGGTGCCGAGTTAATTTAGGTTGTCGATGACGGCTTTTTGAACCGATTACACAAATGCGTCGGTTTACACCATGTGCTAATGATTTTGTTAGAAATTGCGGACGTTATATATGTTTATCGGCGATATGGAACCTAATGATAGTTTGTAGAAGCAGCGTCGGAAATAGGAAAATGATAAACGAAATATTTTTGCAAGCTTGCCTTGGGGATAAACAATTAAAATCACTAAGCTCATGCCGAGATACACGCAATTGTATCACGGACGCTGGTCATTATAAATCCCTAATACCGTTATTAATGCCGTATTAAAATAGGGTATTATAACAAGAGGTTAGGCACCATAGCAACGCGATTTGCTTAGTTAAATATTTCGGGAGATCCTCCCGCGTGAGGAGGGTTGGCCGGCCATCCCCGGACCAAGTCGAGAATTCTGGCGATTGTGATGATATATGAGGGCGCATTATTTTCTTATCTTTTCTTTTTCTAACTCCACCGCCCATACTTCATTCCTGCTCGTATTATAAACGTTTTACTTTTCATATCTCGTAATAGACGCCTTGGGCCCGAATGGTGTTAGTATTACGTAAATTTCGGTAATATGTCATACCAGTTGAGCTTCTCAACGCTTTTAGGGCTCGTGATGATTTCATTTTGAGCGGGAATGATATAAATTAATTTTTGTTTGAGCATGACTCAAAGGAAATTGTTTCTTGAAAATGATACCGTATTGTAGATGAGGTTATCTCAGTAAACAAGGTTGCGCCGGGACTCGGCTTGAAAATATTTTCATTCTATTGAGAGTCTGCGTAATCTTTTAATATACCGCGCTATGAGGTTTAACCGCTTGTAGTGTTCCGTTTATAAACTTTAGTTTCGTGCTAGATTTGAAGAAAAAAAAGATAAGGTTGTCTTTTTTTCTAAAAACTAAGATTGTTTTAAAAAAGATAAAAGGTTCTTAGCGCTTTTTTATACTAGCTTGATATTAAAATCAAAATTAACGAATCTATCTAAAATAAATTCTTAACACCAATCGAAATTGAAATCCATCCATAACTACCCAAACTTGACACGGCAGATGTTAAATCTCAAATAACAACAGAGAGACAAATGCCAGTAACAAGATCACAGAATAACTAGCATAAAATACATGAGAGATTATTTAAAGGGAGCGAAATCAGCACTTGGTCCGTTTGATGGACGGCTTAGTGACATTACCATAGTTTTAAAAGTCAAAACCGGGGACAGTTAGATTGGAGACGAAGTAAACAAGTTCACCTTGACTTGATCTTACATCGGATCAGATGTAGGAACAGAGACCTAAATGGAAGTCGTCGAATACAAATGAGTTGGTCGAAAGGACGTAGATTGGGGATTATATTTTAGCTGTTTTAGTTTGTAACTACCGATTCACCTCTGCTTCGCGCGATTTGAGCGACTTGACAAATCATCGAGATTTCTTTATTTTATACTAGCTGACCCGCCAAACGATGTATTGCCATATAAATTATTTCTAGCTGCCCGGCACTACTTTGTTCGCGTGGTGTCCTATCCCTTACCCTACTCCTACCATACTCCTACACTACTCCTACCCTACTCCTAACCTACTCCTACACTACTTCTACCCTACTCCTATAAGAAAATAAGATTTTTTTTTTTATTAAAAAAATAAGTATCCTATGTCCGTCTCCTGGTTCTTCCGCCGTTCCGTTTTTGAGCCGTTCTTGAGTTATAAATAGTGTAACTAACACGACTTTCTTTTATATATATATTAATTTAGACCAATGTATATCTATATCTATATAAATAAAAGAAAGTCCTGTTAGTTACACTATTTATAACTCAAGAACGGCTAAACCGATTTTGCTGAAAATTGATGGCGAGTTAGCTTTGAACCAGGAGACGGACCTAAGATATTTTTTTATTTAATACTTTTATTTACTTATAGGAGTAGGGTAGGAGTAGTGTAGGAGTAGTTAGGAGTAGTGTAGGAGTAGGGTAGGAATAGTGTAGGAGTAGGTTAGGAGTAGGGTAGGAGTAGGGTAGGGGTAGGACACCACGCGAACAAATAGTCGTTTGCCGGGTCAGCTAGTTTACTAATAAATAAAGCTGAAGTGTTTGTTTGTTTGTTTGAACGCGCTAATCTACGGAACTACCAGTTGGATTTGAAAAATTCTTTGTGCAATTGATAGCTCAATTCTTGAGCAAGGCTTAGGCTATTAACACCACGCTAACACCCTTAGGAGCCGAGCAAATTGAAGAAAGTCAGAATGAAAGCGAAAACGAAGTAATAGACGAAGTCGCGGGTACAAGCTAGTGTATTATACACATATACCTTCCACACACTTTGGCCGACCCGCGATATGTACCTATTAATGAAAGTCTTAGTCTACCTGTACGTATGCCAAATTTCATCCAAACCCGTTCAGCTGTTACATGACCTAAAACGCGGTCACTGTCGGACTGCATAGTAAAGAAAGAGAAGCACGATGACACAACGCTGGTAATTTATTGCAAAATATGAAGCAATTATTTAATTACAAAAAATATATTGTTTGGACTAAAAAATTAAAACACTAGTGTTTTAGTATGTTGCTTGTAAAATAATCTGACAAAAATCAGAATGATTGTATGTATATTATTATGGTTATTATTATAAAAATAAAGTTTTTAGAAGTATCTTCATGATTTTTAGGGTTCCGTATAAAAACGGAACCCTATTACTAAGACTTCGCTGTCTGTCCGTCTGTCCGTCTGTCCGTCTGTCTGTCTGTCTGTCACCAGGCGGTATCTCAAGAACCGCGATAGCTAGACAGTTGAAATTTTCACAAATTATGTATTTCTGTTGCCGCTATAACAACAAATACTAAAAACAAAATAAAATTAATATTTAAGGGGGGCTCCCATACAACAAACGCGATTTTTTTGCCCTTTTTTGCTCGATATCAAAAATGGCAACAGGTAGGCACTTGAAATATTCACGAAATACTCAGTTGTATTTTAACTTTAATAATAAATAATAAAATAAAATAAATATTTAAGGGGGGCTCCCATACAACAAACATGTTTTTTTCGGCGTTTTTGCCTTGTGGTACGGAACCCTTCGTGTGCGAGTCCGACTCGCACTTGGCCAGTTTTTTTTCTATCATATCAAATTAATTGTATTATGTTTTCAGCACACTATCAACTTACCATATATCCTGAAGAATAATTATCATATATTTTTCTGATTTTGTTTACTATAGTCGATCATATTATACTTTTATTGTTTCTAAAACTTGCGTTTTTTGCGTTTAGGTCTTGTAAGCCCATTAGCAAACGTCCAAACTTTCACATAAAACTCATGTACAGTCAACAAAAGTGATAAGTATGCGGGATCGTCGGATATAGTTAATAATAATAATAATAATACTCTTTATTATAATACACACAAGATTCATGGTACACAAGAACAGAAGTACAAAGTCACATGGTATATCTACATAAATCTAAACAAATCATGTAACCCTGTCTCCTAAACTAGGTAGTCCTGTATCTTAGGAGACAGTGTTAGGCCATACAGGGCGGTAAGTCATGTAGGTATAGCGGCAGCCAGGGTGTTTAGCGTGAGGGTGGTAAGGTAATACATTTGTGTGCCGGTGTGTAAATGTGTTTGAGTGTAAGTGTGTGAGTGGGTGACAACAAGTATGTGTAAGTGTATGAGTTGTGAGTGTGGGGGTGTGAGCGTACTTCTAAGGGTGCGTGTGAAAGAGAGAGTGGGTATGCAGTGATTAAAGGTGGCTAGATGAATGAGAGATCGTGTATTGGGTATGAGTCGGGTAGACTAATGATTTTCGGGATTATTCAATGAATGTAAGTAAAGACTCCGTGAATGAGTAGTCTTTTTGCAGTAGCCATTTAGTCAGTTTATTTTTCAGGTTGTGAGAGTTTAGATCCATAATTTTTATTTTATTATTGATTTTCCTAAAGTTGAAGTTTAGTAGAAACTAATGGACGTTGTCGACTGAAATTTAATTTGACAAATGAGCTGTTCGTTGTCTATTAATAAAATAAATTTTATTCGAGAACATCCATCGGTTTCTTACTAATCCTGCATACTTATCTCTTTTGTTGACTGTACCTACCTAAGTAAGTAGGATGTAGAAGCCGTATTAGTAACCGATATGTATGGTTCCGTTAGTCATTCAATTTATATAATAGTGACTATGCTAGTGTTTGCTGCATGGGCTAAGGAAGGAACACGGGTGGGTTTTGATTTCCCATCCACAAAAAAAAAAAAAAGAAAAAAAAAAAAAAAAAAAAAAAAAAAAAAGTGTTTGCTGCATCGATGCTGCTGCAGCATATAAATCATTATTTAGAAACATCTAGTATAGAAACTAACAATTTATTAGTAGCCATTACTAAATTGAACCCGCAGTCCAGAGAGCAAAAACGGACTATGCAGTAGTAAAATCCGCATTACTTTGGATTTTGAACTTTGGTCCTCAAAGTCTTTAAATAATTAGCTTGGTTTTTGTTGACGACCAGCAACCAACCTTTTTTATAATCATATTTGTTTCCTTTTTTTTATAAAATTTATTCTTGTGTTTTTGTCTGCTGTCACTCATCATTTCAGCCGAAAGACGTCCACTGCTGGACATAGGCCTCCCCCAAAAGGGGGGGGGGGGGTTTGCCATAATCGCCACGCTTGGCAGGCGGGTTGGCGATCGCAGTATGGTATGGTGGTGGAATGCATAGAGAACGCTGCTGCCCGTTCTCCGGTACTCTCCTTAGTAGCCTTTTACGACACCCACGGCAAATATGGGGTGGTGCTATTCTTTAAGTCCGGCACCACACAGACACAAAATATATGCTAAAAAGTGATCGTGTTTCCATTTTTATGAGCATCATACATAGCCATCCTTATCAGTTTTTTAAGTTCGACATCAAAACCTTAATATCTGTACATAATTGGTATATATCTAAAACTAGCTGCGCCCTGCGGTTTTACCCTCATAAGTTTCGATGCCGTGGGAATATCGGGATAAAAAGTCCGAATGACCTGGGTCAGGGACTACCCACTGGTCAAATTTCGTCCAAATCCGTTCAGCTCTTTAGCGTGAAAAATACAAAAAATCTGATATTTTCTGTACAGAGTTTAATGCGGTTTTCACCAGCATTTAGAGAATTCGTACCGAAAGTTTTTGTGTCATCAACATCATCATCATCATCTGCCTAGCCTTTTCCCAACTATGTTGGGGTCGGCTTCCAGTCTAACCGGATGCAGCTAAATCAGTATTTTACATGGAGCGACTGCCTATCTGACCTGCACAACCCAGTTACTGGGTAATACGATACCCCTTGGTAAGATCAGACTTTCGGGCTACTGACGACCAAAAACTTGAAAAATTATGCTTTTTTTGTGTACCAACATAGATATAGGATAGAAATTTTGCTATTTGGACATGGCGCCACATTAGTAGATTGCACTCGTGCAAAGCAATAAGGACAGGTCACATATTAAAGGACATCACTCAAGTGTCGAACATTTTATACTCAAAAATTAAAGTGCCGCCCACATTAAAATGTACTACATTCTCATGGGAAATAACAACTTGAGCATTTTTTAACGAAAGTCTACCATTAACCCCCCGGCTGCTATTTGAGATTGAAAATGCCAAAAATTTTATAAAAAAAAAAAAACTGTTTTAAGCATAACATTTAAAAAATGCCAACTTTTAATCGAATATAACTTCCTGAACATGTTTTAAGTAGAAGTTAATCACCTGGCTGCTATTTGAGTTGAAAGTAGGTACCAAAAATCATATTTTTGCCAACAATATTTATTGATTCGCTGGTTTTTAGTCTTAAGCCTGTACTCCATGGTAATCAAACACATAACCCTCCTTTTGGGCATCACCGCAGTCGGGTAAAAATGGACATGAGCTTTAGGTAGACATAATAAGTATTAAGATCTTAAACCCCCTATGAAAACAGTACTTTTTTTCTGGCCCGCACTAAATTTTTGGGTACGAAACGAATGATGTCCTTTACGAACATGTAAAATTATTGTTATCGTTTACATTTACCTACAAGTAATTCGGCAGACAAACGCACACATCAGACAGCGCAAAATAAAAAACTAAAATGTCCTGGTATTGAAAAAAAATCCCCCCCATTGATATTAACCCTTATTCTGCCGGAACGTAGATCTACGCGAGACACAATGGCTTTTTAATTGTGTCTGTAATTAAGGCACACAAGCGGTTAATGTGTCTTCAAATTGAACATGCCACGGTATACCAGTCTAGGCTTCCAAAATAAAACCTAATAACTAACTGCAAACGCTTCTTATCATTCCTCACCAGTTGTGAGAGTAGATTGAAGGCCATACGTTATTTAGCCAGCAGACTATTTCCAAGAATCTTTGAATCCTACATGTTAGTACTTCACGAAATCACGAGATCCTTAATACCTCTTAGTATTTGTAATGGACGACCTACGTTACTAGCTTTTGAAGTAGTTACTTATTAGTTTAAGATCTTGTTCGTCAAGTGTTTTCTCGGAAAATGTCTTGCTAGCAGAAAGCTATAAATCTATAATGCTAATTAGGAAGTGCAGTGTCTTTCTAAAGGTTTGGTTGGTTTGATCCATATTTCCATACTAATATTATAAATGCGAAAGTAACTGTCTATTTGTCTGTTACTCTTTCAAGCTACCGGTATTAATAAACCGATCGAGACCAAAGATAGATAGGAATCCTGGGATCTGGAGGGAATGACACCTAGGCTACTTTCGTACTGGGTATTGGTATTAAAAATGATGAAATACAAAACACACGCAGCCGAATTCTCGGGCAATAGCTAGAGAAAATATATTCATGGTGTGACGATGGCTCTCTCGAGTCTAAGGTGAATAAAAATACCTCTAACTGCTCAAATAGTGAATGTAACTTTGAATGTCCTTCTACACGAGATAAAGTTTCCCTTTTATATAGTCAGTGCAAAAAAATAAGCGGATCTTGACATATACATTATACATTATATAAAACACACCTTTTCTCCATTCTAAAAATAAACCCAACCGTCCTGCAAAAATAAAACTGTCTCGTATTGTGTCTCAATAAATTTGATAAAATATTAGGTACTTTGAAAAAGAAAGACATCGTCGGTATTTCATAATTGTGAACGAACAACGTCCAGAAAATGTGTCGTTATGCGATCAAAGCTTAATTACATTGACCGTGCAGCCGGATGTCCGGTGATCCACGGACAACGAAGAAAATGGATTAAAAAAAACAAAAATAGTCTATGTCGCTGCTACCTTAAATCGACTTTTGGATTAGCTGGGCTCGGCCGCTTGTCTTCTGTTTTTAAAATGTAATTTTGTTGTCCAATGTTATTCTTTGACATTGTTTAGATAAAGAGAGTCGGTCACTAAGGGCCGGTTGGTTAACGTAACATACGATTACGTAATCGTTATTTTTTGACGTAGTTCATAGTTTTGTAATTGTAATTTGATACAACACTTTTTTGTTTTGATGATAGTTAGCGCCATTTTTGACGTATAGTTACCTACGCGTGTATTCACTTGCGTCCGGTTAGACTGGAAGCTGACCCCGACACAGTTTGGAAAAGACCAGGCAGATGATGATAGGCAACTATCTTACAGTAAATGAAGATGTGGTTGACGATGGCACAGTCTTCCCAGGAAATTACTTTGAATAGCGAGCTCGAGATTTGAAAATTTCAAGATACTTGTTATTTCAATTTATAGTACTAATAAATTGCGAACTATTAAATTATGTCATGTGAACGAGAGCGTAAATAATATAGTAGGTAATATTTGTTTTGTAATGTCAACAATTGTAATTAAAATAAGTTAACGTTACATTAATTTCCATAGAGTTATTGTTGGTTTTACTCGCGGAGTAATTTGAATATTTTTAATTACATTGTATCTGAAAATAATTTTACTGCAAATATACAGATACTGAGGTAATTATGAATAACGACTGCATTAGGTGCATTAGGTATTATAGAATTAGTTAATAATTGTTTTTATAACTATTCTTATTTAGAGAGTGGGTACAAAAAATAGAGTAAAAAAACCGGGCAAGAGCGAGTCGGACTCGTGCACGGAGGGTTCCGTAACATCCGGGTTTATGCATAAGGTTTATGTTTATGAAATTAAATGTTTTTTTTTATTTTTGAGTTGATTGAATGAATGGTAAATTGTAATTTACGATTTATGACGTATTAAAAAAAAACTACTTACTAGATCTCGTTCGAACCAATTTTCGGTGGTAGTTTACATGGTAATGTACATCATATATTTTTTTTAGTTTTATCATTTTCTTATTTTAGAAGTTACAGGGGGACACACACACATTTAACCACTTTGGAAGTGTCTCTCGCGCAAACTATTCAGTTTAGAAAAAAATGATATTAGAAACCTCAATATCATTTTTGAAGACCTACCCATAGATACACAGGTATGGATTTGATGAAAAAAAAAATTGAGTTTCGGTTCTAAGTATGGGGAACCCTAAAATTTATTGTTTTTTTTTCTATTTTTGTGTGAAAATCTTAATGCGGTTCACAGAATACATCTACTTACCAAGTTTCAACAGTATAGTTCTTATAGTTTCGGAGAAAAGTGGCTGTGACATACGGACGGACAGACAGACAGACAGACAGACGGACAGACAGACAGACAGACATGACGAATCTATAAGGGTTCCGTTTTTGCCATTTGGCTACGGAACCCTAAAAATGGGTAGTATTTAAACATGTGACTGTAAATTAAAGTTTTAAGTGACAAAAATAATTAATTTACGTTATAGTATTACTAAGTGAGCGACTGACTGCGAGTGACGAGATATCAACAGAACAGCAACTTACAAACATTAATTTGAGTTACTTAAAATAAAAAATGAGAAGCTTCTTATTATTTGAGCGACCTAATATTTGTTTGAGTGTCGACGTTCCATCCTGCATTTTTTTCAGTATTTGGCAAATTATTTATTTATCCTGAGCGGTATTTTATCTTAAATATCATTTAATTTTTATTATACATTTTCTTGTCTGTGTGGTGCCGGACATAAAGAATAGCACCACTCCTTACTTCCCGTGGGTGTCGTAAAAGGCGACTAAGGGTCGTACCGGAGAATGGGCAGCAGCGTTCTCTATGCATTCCACCATCATACCATACTGCGATCGCCAACCCGCCTGCCAAGCGTGGCGATTATGGCAAACCCCTCCCCAAAATTGGGGGAGGCCTATGTCCAGCAGTGGACGTCTGTCGGCTATAACGATGATGATGATACATTTTCTAAACCGGTCACAAAGTTATCATGACGGTATTTTCGCTCTTGCATCCTATGTCGACAGAGCCCCTATTTCTGTGTAACCAAACCTAACCTCGGGGTGCCCTTTGCTTAAAGTGAACTTTTTAGTAGTTCCTTATGTAAAACCTCAATTGGAAAAATCGTCTCTTAATCTTAATATTGAAGTATTGAAGTTGCCCTTTATGTATTTCTAGTCGCTCACTTAGTAATTTAGTCGCACGGCTAGAATTTTAATATCTGAAATGGATTAATCACAACCCTTTGTAAGTTCGTTCTGGATTTTATTATTAATCAATATTCGTCGTTAGTTTAGTTAATTTTTTTTTAAGGAGAAATATTTATTTGTGAAAACATAATTTTAAAAGCTAACAGTATTAGATATAATCATAACAATAATATGTAAAAGTATATACAAAAGAGGAGAAATAATCAAAGGGCATCAAAAAATCCATCCGCATCGCTCTCAACAGGAAACGTGCCCAAAAGACTGGCAGCATTGCTAATTGTTAATTTTTCGCTTAATCAAATTCATACCGCTCAAGTTATTAAAACATTACCTATCTCATCATCAGTCGCTAAGTTTTTTTTTATTCGATCGTTTTATAATTCCCCCTAAAAAATTAGTCATCTGTTACTAACTCAGTAGATACCCAGGCCCAGGTTTGCACGAGCGCGTTTTTGTCGCGGCGATTTTTTTTCGCGCACTGGGTTTTCACCGCTTTGCTTATCGCCGAGGGTTGTAAATCCAACAGTGTGTTTTTTGACGCACTAGGATGCACTCTGTTGAATTCTCAATGCTAAACTCAACACCGAGAGCTCAGAATCCATTGCGCGAAAAACCCCGCCACGATATTTATACGTCCGTGAGAACGTGGGCTTACCCACTGCTATCAGTAGATAAGTAGGTCATCATCATCATCATTTCAGCCGAAAGACGTCCAATGCTGGACATAGGCCTCCCCCAAAAGGGGGGGGTTTGCCATAATCGCCACGCTTGGCAGGCGGGTTGGCGATCGCAGTATGGTATGGTGGTGGAATGCATAGAGAACGCTGCTGCCCATTCTCCGGTACGCCCCTTAGTCGCCTTTTACGACACCCACGGGAAGTATGGGGTGGTGCTATTCTTTAAGTCCGGCATCACACAGACAGTATTACCTAATAGGACAAAAACTCAACATGTTGCCATAAAAGCACATTTTCCAACAAAACAACAAGGCGACACAGAACGTGTCCAGATAAGTTTGCCCGACATTCATTGTTGTCAATATAAAAATAACGACTAACTTGTAAAACAAAATCCTTAACTTTGTATATTCGCTGTAAGGCCGCGGGTCACATTTGGAGTCGTCTCTGTACCGCTGTCCTTGCGCGGTAGAAGCCACAACGGAAAATAAAATTGATATCGCTCGAGCCGCGGGCGATCCGAGAAAAAGCATTTCGAAATAAATGACTTTTTAAATTTCATCGGTGCACACAGTTTCTCTATCAATTGTCGAGGCTCGCTCCCCGTAACTGGATTTCACGACGGGCATTTATTGTGCGACATACAAGACATTGCGACTTTTATACTGCGGACGTTGATAAGTATAGTACCTATGAGATAAAGGACGCGGGCGCAGTGCCGCGGACTATTGGCAATCAGTACAATTTCTGGCCCGCCTTTGACTGGCTGAGTAATGCTAAGTTGTCGACAGTCCGTTTAATGCAGCTTACACGGTCATGTCGTCTGCTTTTGAGAGGACAAAGGGTTTGTTAACTTGCCTTATTTGATACTTCTTGTCAGACAAAACTATATTCTTACTAGTAGCTCCCCACAGTTTTACCCGCAAAAGTGTCGATCCCGTGGGAATATCGGGATAAAAACAAGGACATAGGATAGTTTTTATCCCGAAAAATTTGGCAGAGAGATAGATTGCATCCCGGGGAAGGCCCTGGTATGTAATGTGTCTTTCTGCCGAAATTTATCGAAATCCGTTCAGTGGTTTAGGCGTGAAAAGGACATAGACAGACAGACAGACAGAGTTACTTTCGAATTTATAATATTAGTATGGATAAATATGAACTTTAAGAGGTGCATTTAAATACGAATGCATCTTCTATTTACTCTATCAATCATGTTTGTTAATTTTATTTATCCTGTAATCACTTTTTTCCTTTTCCAACAAGGCGTTAAATTATTTAATTCTCTTTAAATTGCTCTGTAAAGCGTTTTTAAGGTTCAATTCCGAATTAACTACATTGTTGTATAAATGAATTGCTGTGCATCCGTTATTCATTTGCAATTATGCACTCTACAATAACGATAATTGGAGAAATCGCTTTGCAATAAATAAAATATATTACCTGGCTAAAAGTACGATGCACTTCTACGTACTATGAAACGAATCATGAAAACAACAACTTTAACAACTTACACACACACACACAAAACAAGAACTACACTTTAAGTAAAATGGGAAAAAGACAAAAGATGCTTATTCCTTTAGTAGCCTGCCTTGTACCCCGAATTAGGTTTTTTTGGAAACAAAAATTAAAAATGTTGCCCAGAAAATTGAAAAATTCGGGAAAATTTTAATTAATTTTAGAATCACAGTTTTGGTTTTGTACTCCCGAATTCCACCGACTAGTCAGTCTTTTTGCAATCGACTAATCGGCGAGTCGGCTAGTCATATTCATAGTTGGTCCATCTCTAGTTATATCTAGGTAATAAAACGGGAGCATTCCACGTGCTAACACACTAATATTATAAAGACGAAAGTTTGTGAGTGTGTGCGTGTGTGTTTATATGTTTGTTACTTCTTCACGCTCAAACGGCTGTACCAATTTTCATAAAAATTTGTATGGAGGTAACTGACACCCTGGATTAACATATAGATTACTTTTTATTCCGATATTCCCACGGGATCGAAACTTATGCGGGTGAAACTATGGGGCGCAGCTAGTCTAATAAGGTCAGGTAAGGTCTAAGTAACGATGATCGTTCGAGTACATCAGACACAACTCTTGTGGGTTCAAAATCAAAAGTAATTTAAGTAAGTATACAAATTAGGCCGAAAATTAGCTCGTCAAAATTAAATAAGACAGTGCTTTAGCGGGTTATTCCCAAAGTACACCATTCCTTTGTTCTAAAAAGATAAGAATCTCATACATTAATTCCCAAGTTACTCCAAGGAATTATTATCTATATATATAAAAGAAAGTCGTGTTAGTTACTCCACTTATAACTCAATAACGGCTGAACCGATTTAGCTGAAAATTGGCAGGGAGGTAGTTGAGAGCCAGGAGAAGGACATAGGATACTTTTTTTTTTAATACTTTTATTTACTTATAGGAGTAGGGTAGGAGTAGGGTAGGAGTAGGGTAGGAGTAGTGTAGGAGTAGGTTAGGAGTAGGGTAGGAGTAGGGTAGGAGTAGTGTAGGAGTAGAGTAGGAGTAGGGTAGAAGTAAGGTAGGAGTAGGGTAGGAGTAATGTAGGAGTAGGTTAGGAGTAGGGTAGGAATAGGGTAGGAGTAGGATAGGAGTAGGGTAGGAGTAGGTTAGGAGTAGGGTGGAAGTACGGTAGGAGTAGGAGTGTAGGAGTAGGGTAGGAGTAGTGTAGAAGTAGGGTAGGAGTAGGTTAGGAGTAGGGTAGAAGTAGGGTAGGAGTAGTGTAGGAGTAAGGTAGGAGTAGTGTAGGAGTGGGGTAGGAGTAGGGTAGGGTAAGGGGTAGGACACCATGCGAACGATGTACCGCCGGGCAGCTAGAAATAATTTATATGGCAAAACAACGTTTGCCGGGTCAGCTAGTTATTTATAAATACTTATCAGCTGGAAAGAAGAAGGTTCATAGTCATACTATTCCCTAGTCACAGCAATGCTTTCTTTTGCAACCGAACGTTCCAGACCAGTTTGACTTCAGAAAATCGCATCATGCATAGCAACTCAGAAACCACGAAAAAAACAATCAGCTGTTTCATACATTTTGGTTAAGTAGGTATTGAAGTTTTGTATGAAACAGTTGATTTTTTTTCGTGATTTCAGAGTCCCATAGTGAAAGTTGTTTATATTCATGGGTAGAACACCATGTAAAAATTTGGATGGTCTTTGAAAAGTAACCCTGTATACAGGGTTATTGGTAAAACATTAACAACCTCTTAAGAGGTCATCGTACTCATCATTATGAACAACTTTTACTATGGGAAAAAACCTGATTTCGTGAAAAAAAATCTGCTGTTCCGTACTTTTATGTCCGTATAGCTCGTCAAAATGTAGGGAACAGCTGATTTCTTATTCTCGATTTCAGGTTTGGCCCCATAGTAAAAGTTGTTCATAATGATGAGTACAATGACCTCCTAAGAGGTTGTTAATTTTTTACCAATAACCCTGTATTATGGTGACCTTAGTGATGATATTTCTTAGAAAGGTCAGGTGCGAAGTACTCGTAAACGACGTGCGAGTATGACCCTTATTGCGTAACACACTATCAATCGGAATCTGGTTCATTTTGAAGCAAATTGCTAATCCATTGCTTCATAAGTTCGAAAAATTTGTCAGCTCAACACGTAAATAACGCAATGAATGTTGTTGAACTGTCAAAATGAAACTGTCAAATTGATAATGTGTTACGCAATTGCTCCGCCGATGTAGGAACGTAAGGAGGAAAAATTAGTATGTATGTAAGAATTACAGCAAGAGGCGTTCTATACTGCCGTCATAAAGAAAAAGGGCACAACTAAAATTTTTTCCAAAATTGAGTAAAAAAACTGGCATATGCGCCTTTTTTCTGATTCCAAATATGTATATATAACTCAATTTTGAAAAAAATGTTAGTTGTGCCCATTTCTTTATGACGGCAGTATAGTTTCTGCCTACTCTGTCATGGAACTCATCAATAGCCATAACTTCAGCACTCTGTCTTCGTACCACCTAAGCATACAAGCAAGACACTTGTCAAGACATAACGTTCAATTTTACGGCGCAATATATACGACGATAAAGCTTAAAAACAACATTTATTAGGATATTAAGTGTACATAGTTGCTCGCAGTTGCAATTACTGAGCACAGTGTAGGTACCAACTGTACAAGAACTTTGACATGAGTATAGTTGCCAAGTACTATAGCTGCCATATTGTGTTACTCAAGGATTATAGAAATACTGGATATGACGAAGGTGTGCGGATATTCTTGTCGTCTCAATTAACTCAAACTCAAAGCATTTATTTCAAATTAGTAGCGCTTCGTGGTTTCACCCGCATAAGTGTCGACCCGCATAAGTATTGTCTGTGTGGTGCCGGACTTCAAGAATTGCACCACCCCTTACTTCCCGTGGGTGTCGTAAAAGGCGACTAAGGGTCTTACCGGAGAATGGGCAGCAGCGTTCTCTATTTATTCCACCATCATACCATACTGCGATCGCCAACCCGCCTGCCAAGCGTGGCGATTATGGCAAACCCCCCCAAAATTGGGGGAGGTCTATGTCCAGCAGTGGACGTCTATCGGCTGAAACGACGAAGTGTCGACCCCGTGGGAATATCGGGATAAAAAGTATCCTATGTCCTTCCCCGGGATGCAATATATCTCTCTGCCAAAGTTTATCGAAATCCGTTCAGTGGTTTAGTCAGACAGACAGTCAGACAGACAGACCGACGGACAGACAGAGTTACTTTCGAATTTATAATATTATTATGGATAAACCAATTTACAGGCACTGTTAAATTGTCATGGGGTCGATCAGTCAGAAAGATGAAGCTAGTTGCCCATTCCAAAGCGTAGTAGGTTCCAATTGAGAATAACGGGCAAAAACCTTCACAGACACTCTTTTAAATCAAATATTTTCTAAATTTTCAAGTCACTGATAGTAATTTAAGTTGTAAGTTAAAGTTTCAAGTCTCATCAATTATTAGAATCGGTAATTATTAGAATTGAGTCTGCATGTCTACCTTCATGTCTTCAGCATGTCTATTATATAGTTCTATTAGTTCTACCAATGTCAAATTATATATACAATACACACACGAATACGATAAGGACAACGTTCCTGCTTGTTATATTCTTTTAGAACACGTGTCCCAACTACAGAAAAAATGGAAACAAGGAGGTTTCTATTAACATTTCCATCAACACGTCATGTCCAGTTTTTCTTCAATCCAAGACATTACTCAAATAGTAGGTACATAGGTATTTGCGGACTAGGGCAAATAATGATTGAACATAGAAATAATAAATGGCTGCCGTTCCGATTATATTATTACTTAGTTTATTATTTGTTGTAGCCTTGTTCGGATCTTAGCCAGCAATGGGTAGAATTTTAATTAGTTATGCCGCTGTAATGAATAAGGCAAGACTATGTTATATCTAATCGCTAATATTAATTATCTATGGTGATTTTAATATGAGCTTAACAACTGATAATTTAGACTGATTTTACTTTTGTTGCACCTATTTCGGATTGCAAAATTTCTGTAGTTTTCCATCATACAAAATGTGTTTTGTCACTCACACTAATATTATAAAGGCGAAAGTTTGTGTGTTTGAGTGTGTGTGTGTGTTTTTATGTTTGTTACTTCTTCACGCTCAAAGGGCTGGACTAATTTTGATAAAATTTTGTATAGAGGTAGCTGACACCCTGGTTAACATATAAGCTACTTTTTATCCCGATATTCCCACGGGATCGACATTTACGCGGGTGAAACCGCGGGGCACAGCTAGTAATTAGTATCAGTAAAACGCTTACATCGGCGAAGGAAAACGTCGTGAGGAAACCTGAAGGCCAATTTTCGTTATTTAAAACGTTTAAAATTTAGGAGCAGTCTCATCTTGTCGACAAACAAAAAACTGGCCAAGTGCAAGTCGGACTCGCACACGAAGGGATCCGTACCAAAAGGCAAAAACGCCGAAAAAAACACGTATGTTGTATGGGGGCCCCCATTTAATACCTATATTATTCTGATTTTAGTATTTGTTGTTATAGCGGCAACAGGAATACACCATCTGTGAAAATTTTAACTGTCTAAGTATCACGGTTCATGAGATGCAGCCTGGTGACAGACGGACAGACGGACAGCGGAGTCTTAGTAATAGGGTCCCGTTTTAACCTTTGGGTACGGAACCCTAAAAATGTAGAGAAATTGTGTTTTTGACAGGGTGAGACTGAGATCAGACTGTTCCTAAAATTACGAGAATTGCCCCTCTGGAGTTATAGGCAATTTAGCTCTGAAATCGCCAACCCGACTTGAGCAAGTGTGTTGATCAATGCTCGTGCCTTCACCTTGTGAGAAAAGGCTTTTGCCCTGTAGTGGGACAATAATAGGCTGGTATTATTTTATAGTAGGTAAAAATATTTAATAAAAAAAACAGTGACACTCCGGGAGTGCCGACAAGAGAGAAAATAAAACGGTATACATTAAAACCGAGTACATCCTGAGGACAGCCGAAGCGGGTGTTTTTTGAACCGTCTTATAAACAAAACACGCGCAGTGTCGCTTACGGTAACAGTAGCGCGAGTTCAATGGTTTTTCCCATCTCAAACAATGCCCAACGCGCCTAAAGATGTTTCTTCACTTCAAAAATTGCAATCCTTAAGAATATTTGTAAACATCTACTAAATGGATAACTGATGTAAAGGGATAACATGATCGGGAGGTTCCTGCACATCATCAGGCGGGAGGAAACGCCCGGGTGTCACTATTGCCAGGATCGCCCAGAGGACACGGTGGAGCACACGGTGGAGGTCTGCCCCGCATGGGCGGAGCACCGCCGTGTCTTCGTAGAGGCGATCGGCAGCGGCGGCGACCTCTCGCGTCCAGCCCTGGTGCAAGTCATGGTCCGGGGCGAGAGGGAGTGGGAGGCAGTCACCTCCTTCTGAGAAGCAGTCATGCTAGCGAAGAAGGTGACGGGACGGCACAGGGCGAGAGCCTCCCGTCCCAGCCGCCGCGGGAGAAGCTCTGGGCGTCGGAAGCCGCGTGACGACTCCCGGCCACCGTAGGCGCGAGCCTGTGGGCGGAGAGTAATGGGTAGCTCACCATCCGATCAGGACCAGGTCCGTGCCAGACGGCGTATACGTATTCCACATGCGCCTCAAAGAGATGTCAGCATCGAGGAGGGGCCCCCTTAGAGCCGAAGCCTGCCGGGTCAGCGGGATTGTCCGAAAGGGTTACCGCTGGCCCGGAACAGACATTCGAAGACATCTGCCAATCCGCACTGCGCCCGCGTGGTGGACTACGGCCCATTCCCTCTCACCGAGAGGACGCCTGTGTCCCAGCAATGCGAACATTATAGGCTGATTATGATGATGAAAAGGATAACTTAGCCAGCTACATTTCTATACAAATTCTATAGCCCCATAACGGTATCGTTATTCCTCTATACCAGGGGTGGCCAACTTGGTTAGACCCAAGATCTACTGTTCACTGACGACACCCTGTGCGATCTACCAATTACTACTTCTTGAAATCTTATATGAAATAGCATAGTTCAGTACACAATTATGTAGTATTTTTTATTTTATTAAGAGGGAAAGTATCCATCAGGTTAAGCTACGCTTGTCACGGTTGGTCTGTGGATGGGTGACCAAGTTTACATACCGTGACCCCTCCGTGCCTCGGAAAGCACGTTAAACCGTTGGTCCCGGCTGTCATTCATGGATCTTTGACAGTCCTTACGGGTAGTCAGCCTGAAAGTCTGACAACCAGTCTTACCAAGGGGTATCGTATTACCCATTAACTGGGTTGTGGAGGTCAGATAGGCAGTCACTCCATGTAAAATACTGGTATTCAGCTGAATCCGGTTACACTGGAAGCCGACCCCAACATAGTTGGCAAAAGGCTAGGCAGATGATGGAAGAGGGAAAATATAAAACCGAAAATTATTCTTATTAACTTATTTATATCAATGTAAGCATTGCGTTTGAGCATCTTTCGCTTGGTTAGCAAAATCAGGTTTGTAGTTGGAAATATTTTTTGCCTTGCCACTGGACCAATAGTTGCGATCGACCAGTCCACCACAGTTGGCCACCCCTTCTCTATACACTTCGAACTAGGAGTGTCTGAAGTCCTGCTAATCCCTCAGGGGTCGAGAGTGACGACAGTTACTCTATTTGTTGCTTTGTTGTACAGTCGATTGCGAAAATTGTGATAGCATGGTGGGTTTTGTCGTAAAATGTAGTTACAAACTTGTTATGAGCTTCGTACGACGCGGAACGATGCCGCGACAGTTACGCCTATAACGTATAAGAATTTTAGTAATAAATATCGGTAAACCTTGAATTTATATTCATTTAATACTTCAAACACATAAACTTGCAGCGGTGGACTTAATGGCATATCGCATTTTCTGCCAGTCAACCTTTGGGTGATGCAGAGACAAATAGTGGTAGGTGCAATAACGAAAATTGTGGAATAAGAATTCATTTTAATATCAGGATGAGATAAACTAATATCTATATCTATATAAAACAAAAGTCGGGTTAATTACCCCATTTATAACTCAAGAATTGATTTCAATGATCTTTTATTTGTTAGATTTATCCTCGCCCCGAATCAATAATTATTAAAACATGAGAAAAAAAAAATAAAAAAAAAAATCCGAGGCTGTACGAATTTCGCCGGTAAAATAAAGTCGGGTTAGTAACACCATTTATAACTCCAGAGCAGCTGGACCGATTATTATGCTCTTTGATTTGTTGGATTTGTGTCCGCCCCAAAGATTAAAATAACTATTAAAAAAAAAATCACGAAAAAAAATTAATGATAAATAATTTTCTCATACATTCTTTCGTATTGATTCTGAGGCGGTACGAAGCCGGGTCAACTAGTATAAAATAAACTTCTTATAAGATACTGGTATTCAGCTGCACCCGGTTAGATTGGAAGCCGACTCCAACACAGTTGGGAAAAGGAAAATTTTTGTAGCGAAAAAAAGAAAAATATTCTTCACTACTAAACACGTTAAATTTTTGATAAAAAACAGTCCGAATATTAAAGGTATCAAAAAACAAACGTGTTTAGTTGAGCAGACAAATTTTTCAACATATGAAGCAATGGATCAGCAATAACCTTTACATAGATTGAGATTGAGATTTATAGTATGTTACGCAATTAGAATGCTGGCTGCTATCGAGACTAAGACAGAATAGAATCTGACTAATTATCTTTGTATAAGTGCCTCCTAGATATTTGGAGAATTACAAATAATAATAATAAACCATTTAATATCACATTGTACTGGGATCGATCCATCATCACTGACAGGACTATTGTTGCCAATAAGCCTGATATTGTGGTGGTGGATCGATCAGAGCGGCGCGCAATGATTGTTGACATAACCGTCCCGCATGCTGAAAGATGATGATGATCTGTTCATCTTTCTCGTGAAAGCCGAGAAAGATGAACAGATCAAGTATCTTGACTTGGCTCGCGAGGTTGTCGACATGTGGCATGTGGACGCAGCGATCATTGTGCCGATAGTCGTGACAGCCAATGGGTTAATAGCCAAGAGCCTCGACCAACACCTAAGGAGGCTCTCGTTGGGCAGCTGGATCAAGGGCTTGATTCAGAGAGCGGTACTTCTGGACACGGCTCGCATTGTTAGGAGGTTCCTCTCTCTGGAGCCCTGACCGCCGGTAGCTTGGACCCTGTTCCCGATACCGGTGGGTTACTACTATTTTTTATATATTTTTTTATTTTTTATATCCTAATATTTAAAAATATAATTTATAAAATGCTAAAAGCTAATGCTATAATAATATATAGTTAAATAAATGGTTAATTTATAATATGCTATATATGCTAATGCAATAAAGGAGATAATAAACCATTTCTTTTCAGGTAACAAAGACCCAGATACATACCATAAGCTAAGTATACTGTAGTAACAATTCTGTTAGTAAATAAAACTGAATAACTATGTTAGTATCACTTAGTTGCACTAAGTCTTAAATGGTAAAATTATTGGATAGACCATATTCAGATAAGCTTTAATAATTGAGCGCCTGCACATGGTAACATGATGTGAATGTGAAAAGATTGTGGTTTTTATTTTAAAGTTATAACAAGGTGGGGTACATATGTATCTTTAAAAGGCACCTCTTTCGTTCATTTAACAACAGAACAACAATACCTGCGAACAAAAGAACTTTTAACAGAAACAGTGAGTACTTTATCAGTGGCTTAAGAAAATTCAAAATAAAAAGCAGATACAAACAAACTCAATGAACGCCTTACTTGGCTCGTTCTTACATGCAGAGTCCTTTGCGTCAATGAAGTTTATTGGAATAGTTTTAGTGGAAATGTTTTTATCCAAAACTGGTTTTCTGTAGATTGTGTTTTTAGGGTTCCCAACCTCAAAAGAAAAAAACGGAACCCTTATGAGATCACTTCGTTGTCTGTCTGTCAAGACCCTTTTTCTCAGGAACGCGTAGAGTTATCAAGTTGAAATTAATATCAAGTAGGTACTCAGCGCTTCCCTTGAAGCAGTAAGAAAATCAAACATCTAAGTTAACGCAATCAAAAGATACGGGCGTTTATGTTCCGGAATCAAAACCTATAGGGTTCCCGTTGACCTAGAATCATGAAATTTGGCAAGAAGCATTGTCATGTAGCACAAATAAAAGAAAAAATCCGAAAACCGTAAAATTGTAGTTACATTACAAAAAAAAAACCTCGTATCGTAGTTCGTTTCATAATTTCTATCCGTAATTTATATGGTGAACTTATTAAAGAGTATTCTATTCTATTCCAAGTCTAAGAAATTTCCACGAACGTATAAATTTTGTGCAATAAACAACACTCACTCATGCATCAACGAAACCCAGCACTAGCATGCAGGTACCTTTCAAACTGTAACAACCGTCCGCTTTAAGTGACATTTAGTGTAATCGAATATAATGTTACGTAGTTATTTAATACGGGAAGCGAAAGCTTACACCTGGTGACAACGCAGACAAAAACACAGCAGGCGATGCCGCGATATGAGTGACGTTAATGAGATGTGCGCGCCAATTTGTTTATGCGCTCGCTTGCATACGAAATAGGGACTATGAAAAGTTGTGACACATCCCTTGTCGTGAGAGCAAAAAGTAATGAAGTCAATTGTGGGACGTGGCGTAGTGGTGACTAGATTTTTGATGAGGAAAATCTACAGTGAAAAGATAAAGAAAACTAAAAATAATGACGATGCTAATAATGATACCAGTAATGCATCCTGGCATAAACAAGCAGCTATGAGTATCATAACAAACCTACTATTACCAACACTAATGCTCGATTCCTATAAACAAAAACTAATAGTTTTTCTTACTAATGGTATCTTTTATTGCCAAAGTGGGCATATACTTAAATAGATTTGTAAGCTAATTTTACCTGTGATAGCTACATCCATATGGAAGGGTGTATTATGCAAAGCTATGCTTCATTATTGATAAAGATACAAGAGTCTTAATTTAAACAATAACGGTCTGTTAATTATAGGAATACAACATATGTGCCAACACGCTGGCGCATGTGGTGCTATATTATAATTATTATCGATGCCAATTGTATGATGCCAAGCGAGTGTGTAATTAACTTGAAAAGGTAGAAATTCGAGGTAAATGAGCGTTGAATCGATTCTGATATTTCAGATTACTCGTTATTTTTATTCAGAATAAAATTTAACGCCAATATATTTTTCATTTATTGAAATTCACAAAATACCTTCTTTCTTTCTTCTACCCTGGTCTTTGCTATATTATTGGTAAAGATACAAGAGTCCAATAACGGTCCGTAAATTATTGGAATCGGCCATAAACCATCCTTATAGTGAATAAAGAGTATATACATTTAACATGAGCCCACAATTTTACGGATGTTTCCCACAATAAGGAGTGCATATCACAATTAGAGCTGTAAGTCAACTAGCTGTCACGAGCCGTTATTTCCATAAGTCACGTAGTACCGTAACGAGCAAGGAAGGGCATCGGACGGTACTATTCTGTGATTTACGACCAGTACTGAAGTTAAATGGGTTGTCTGTTACTGTCTTGTGTGGTCCAATGAAAGTGGTGGTACTGGATTTGAAGATACAATTAGACGGAGAACTAATGTTTGGATTTGATTATAGTCTGACAAGAGTGCCGAATGCTGGAGGTACAGAACCTGTTAAAGTGGTGGTGCTTGGGGGAGGCCTATGTCCAGCAGTGGAGTGGAGTGGAAGAGTGTGTTCAGCATAGAAAGATGTACGAATTTGATAGTATGGGAATGGAGACAACAGGCAATTTCAAATCTTACGTATAGGACTAATAAAATTAATTCCAACGAGAGATCATTATATTTTATGGCCTCCATCTTTCAACATGATATTTGAATAATACCTCTTTATACATAACACGATGTAAAATACAATCCAGGTTTAAGTTGCAGCAATACATTTTTTGCACATACGGATAGCAAGGTAACCGAGTTAGTCGTGATGGACATGGATACGGCAGCAGTGGCCGTGTATTCGAATTCGATTAACGTTGCGTATCAGCATATGATTCCTGAATAAGGCCGCGGCCAGCTGTCAGTCCCCGTTCAAGATCATGGACTCTCCGGCGGGATTATGTATGTGCCACGAATGACAATCAGTTGCACCGCATAAGTTTCCAACAAAATGGAACTTTTAACTGTATTTGAAATTGAAATTGCGGATTGTTTACTCAGGGACTCAGTTTTGAATTTCAACGGTACTTCTGCACGTAAATATTCGAAATATACGACCTTTTCTGTGTAGAAGTGCGTCGCTTATACAATGGGATTACTGTTGATAGGTTACTATGAGAGTTTTTGCCGTAGTAAGTCTAGCGAATGCCAAGTAATCTACTTATCATGCTTAGCTGCTTATCAAGTTACCGAGTAATTAACTTGCGAAAAAAAATTGCAAAAAGCTACGCTCATCGCTCCCCGAGAACAGAGGCTCACATGAAATTTTATAATAAAATTATTTCTTACGATTTTCCTCATTCTGCACGAGCCTATAAGTGCGTAATGAAGCGGACGGGTCCTGCGAGGGCAGTACAAGGAGTCAGTGATGCGATCAGCTCACCGCATCAGGAATCAATTAGGAACGGCTGGCGGGTACGACGTGCCTACCGCATGAATTATTGACGACGCTACCGCTCGTACGCGAGTTAGTTATACTAGCGGTACTCGATTACAAGTCGCCATCTTGTTTACAATGCAATTTGGTATTAAGTAGATTAGGTTAATTGTATTCTGGATTAGATATGCATATTGTGACTGAAATATAGTTACTTGACTTCTGTTATTGGTATTGCTCAATTAACCATGTTATAATTTTGAAAATCGATCAGTTTGTTTCTTTTTTGGATCAAAAAGTTCTGAAAGTTTTTAGTGTTTGGTGAGCGTATAACTCAAATAAAGTGATACATTTTCTAGTTCGATTCGACAAAATTTTGGTGGCGCAGCGTCCAGTTTAACAATAGCTATCTAGTGGGCCGATTAGCGAGTAAACTAGATTTCCTTGTCAGATTATACTGTCCGTCATAGGAAGTACCGCACGTAGCGGGAATTTAGCTCAGGTGTGCACCGAATTATAGAGAAATCTGCTTATTTTGTTCACGTGTTTTGGGTGAATTTTAAAGTAGGTACCCGACTTGATTCGCGTAATTTTTGAGAGATGAGATTGGAGGTAATGTTATATAGCTACTAAAGTTAAATTAGTCTAATTTTGGTGGAAACAAGTTCACGGGAACATTGGTTTCATGAATGGCTAATATACGTCACATTTTACAGTTACTTACAGACTTTTATTACATAATTTTTATACAGTTGTTAAGTCGGAAACCCGAAAGTCTGAAAACCAATCTTACCAATGATTATCGTTTATCTCAGTAACCGAGTTGTGGACGTCAGATAGGCAGTCGCTCCATGAAAAATACTGGTATTCAGCTGCATCCGGTTAGACTGGAAACCAACCCCAACATTTTAGGGAAAAGGCTAGGAAAATTGATTGAATTGAATTGTTGAATTTCCCGAAAAAAAAATCTCCTTTGATTAAATGTTTCATTGAGAGTTTTAATTAGGTATCAGCATAAATACCCTACCTACCCATACGAAAATTGCTAGACAAGTAACTTCAAAGACTCTTTGTGTTCACTCAACGAAACATAATGAGTTTAAATACTCGTGCGTTCATTAAACCCAGAAGATATATCGGTTTTTGTTAAGCGAAATTATCGCTGTTTTGCATAGTTTTAATACGCAAGTCGGTAAGCGTGAAACATTATAGTGTTGGTAGATGTCGTGAAAGTGCAATGAACATAGGTAGATATCGTATCGTCTGCTCTCGAATAGCTCGTTCCATTATTATCCGCTCAAGTCTGGCTGTAGAAAAAGCAGTCAAGTGCGATTTAATCATGAGCGAGTGTGTTCGTTATATTTTCATTCATTTTCTTACATTTAAACTTTTGCTGTATTTTCTATGAGAATAACATTTATTTTTCATAAAGTAATTTTATTTAAAAGTATTTAATTTTAAAAAGATATCTTTGGATAAAAAAAAAACGTAATTTAAGAACCTTTATTTTCAATCTATTAACGTATACATACTTAACTGCTTAGAAGCTGTAGCTTGCAAGATGGTACAGACTTCAAGCTACTACAATATGTCAAATTTCTTTAATAGATTTTCAACTTTATCGCTAAAGCTTAAGGTTCAAAGTTGATTGGGAAAATTTGACAGTTTCGGGTAGCTTGATGTGCTGGCGTCTGTTCCATCTTGCAAGCTGCTGCTTCTAAGCATTTAAGTCACTCGTCATTTATATACCAATATTTAGTACGGGTGACAGTTATTGGCAGCGTCGAATCTTACTGGATTAGGAACACTCTTTGTGACAGGTTGGTAGATGTCACATGTCTTCGAATTTTTGGTTCTAGGACATGCCGGTTTCCTCACGACGTTTACTTTCACCGTTTTGAGAGCAGTGGTGATGATATAATTTACACAGGTAGTATTATTTTGTTCAAAAGATTAAGTATGCCATCTTCATCTTCCTGCTCTTGTCCCATGATACTTGGGATTAACCTTTTGAATGTCTTAAGTTACACAGTTCGACATAAGCAATTAATTGTCTTTCTATTGTGTCTCTAATTACGGCATTCGATGAGTTAAGTATGTATCAGTAGCTTATATTTCATTGTGTTTTTTTGTAAAACACTCGAGAGAGAGAGAGGGGCTTGTGGCTAAGTATGAACAGCAGCACGGGTCGCTTGCCGCGGTTGATTCGTGGATGGGTGACCATCTTCACATACCGAGACCCCTCCGTGCCACGGAAAGCACGTTAAGCCCTTGGTCCCGGCTGTCATTCGTGGATATTTGACAGTCGTTACGGATCGTCAGAAGCTCGAAGGTCTGACAACCAGTCTTACCAAGGGGTATCGTATTACCCAGTAACTGGGTTGTGGAAGTCAGATAGGCAGTCGCTCCATGTAAAATACTGGTATGCAGCTGCATCCAGTTAGACTGGAAGCCGACCCTAACATAGTTGGGAAAAGGCTAGGCATATGATGATGACCCTATTTATGTAAAACACTCGATTGTTGGACGTTTTCCGAAGACGCAAACGGAACCCTAAGTAACATGAGTCGCAAAAGTTTAATTTTTATTGCGGGCATGGAACTACTCTCGCTTTATTCAGCAGACAAATAAATAAGTAGATTACTGACTCCAAGTAGATTCTTCGTTTAAATGTATATAGACGCAGTTAGGATAGTAAAATCTAGATACGCTTTAATCTCAGTCTCATTACAATTCACCCACAATGTCTGAAAATGTCTGTATTAGATATGAAAATCAAGTTTTTGTTGTTTTAATTAGTCTCATGATCTGATTAACCTTATCGTCAACTATATCTATACTAACAATAAAGCTGAAGACTATGCTTTTTTGTTTGAATTCGCTAATTTTTGGAATTACCAGTTGAATAAAAAAAAAATTATGTGTTTGATAGCCCAAAACTAATAGTAATCCTAAATTAATCGCTGAATGTGTTGCTAAGCGCAAATCTCGAGAACAGCTGAACCGATTTTGCGATTTCGAGGGTAGGAGTAGTGTAGGAGTAGGGTAGGAGTAGGGTAGGAGTAGTGTAGGAGTGGGGTAGAAGTAGGGTAGGAGTTGGGTAGGAGTAGTGTAGGAGTAGTGTAGGAGTAGTGTAGGAGTAGGGTAGGAGTAGGGTAGGGGTAGGGTAGGGTAAAGGGTAGGACACCACGTAAGCGAAGTAGCGCCGGGCAGCTAGAAATAATTTATATGGCAAAACAACGTTTGCCGGGTCAGCTAGTATACTTATAAAAACATTTAAACTCTAAAATCGTATTAAACAATCAATGAGAAAACATCACGAGAAAAAAGTCGACTATGAACAACATTTTCTTTTTGTCAAGAAAGCCCAACAACATCAAGCCATTAACACCTCTATTGAATATGGACATCGCAGAACATTATCTCTGTTATTGCAAATCAAATAACATATTCCAATAAAAAAAACAATACTGTCCAACAAAGCTCGTTATGATGTCACACCAAACATTGTAATGACGGGAACCGACACACTCAAAACTGTCGCGAAGTGGAGATTACACCAGGATCCGATTGTTTGCCGGCCGTGACCTTGCACGGAGGAACACTCATTATTTTAATACCACAAGGGTATTATACGGCTATTATTGCCAGTAGTTTACATATTTTAACGTTCATAGAAAAATAGATGGCTATTTAGAGTGATATGGAAGGTGACTTTACATGTGAAACCTTTGTAATATTAAATTGTGTGTTAATAAATATTATGGAATTTTTAACAGACGAAAAAACGGAGTGAGGTTTTCAGGTCGACGCGTAATATATATTTTTATGTACGACTTTTTATAGAGTAGTCCAATTTTGACAATTCTTTTTTCTATAGAAATATGATTCAAGTTATGAAACGAAGTAACTCAGTCTTTTATAGTCTTCCATTTTTTTTAATTAGCCTACGCTGTCTCACTCTTTGGCAAAGGCCTCCCTCTACTCCTTCCATTTTTCGCGGCCCTGCTCGTCCTCCGTCCAGTTTTAACGACACCTAGTTTATAAATAAAATATGCCTTTGCATCGATAACACAAATGATCGATCCTGAAAATAAATGCTTAGACTTTACACTTATTTTCTAATTGGAATCGCTCTTGCATTATCTTTGTACACATACTTAGTACATTCTTCCAATAATTTACAAAAAAACAGTACAATTTCTGTACAATATTTTTATAAAAAAATACGCAACAATTGTAAAGCAAATGCAGATGTTTAATTTGAATCTCCAGTCCATAACACACTGTGTATTTTTGATCAACATTGTGCTGTTGATCAAAGATTGGAATGGTAAATTTAAGTTCAGCTGAATTTCATAAAATAGGCCGCTGATAAACGAGTGAAAGTTTTTCTTTTATGGAATCGCAATGAATAATATAACTGATATGAATATTTTGGTTAGTTTATGTAAATATTATGCTCGGATTTTTTTGGTTAGAAAACAAATTAATTGTGTTTTTAGAAAACTGTACAGGTAATATGAATATCTAACGATTAGTTTAAGTGAAAAACATTCAAACTCAAACTCAAAGCATTTATTTCAATTAAACCTTTAACAGGCACTTTTGAATTGTCAAGAAGTCGGTCAGTCATAAAATATGAAGCTAGTTGCCCATTCCAAAGCGTAGGTACCTATGGAGAAGAACGGGCAAGAAACTCCATGGACACTCTTTTTAAATTACATTTTACAAAAACATTTGTTACATCATTTCTTTTGAATTTATGATTATATAATGTGAGAACGATGTAAAAAAAAATAAAAACGATGTCCGCGTTAAGAGCGTCCAGAATACAACAAATAGTAACAAGACAACAATCCAAAATTAAAACAATTAAAATAAGCCCAGGCGGCTAAGTGATGACCAGTCCCAACGGACGGCGCCCGTTCACGAACATGACGTATATATCAGCACCATTCAGCTCAACTACTTTGAAGGGAGCTAAATGATCCAACGTACACGCCACCGCCAGCGAGACATTTGAGTGAGCATGACACACTATCAGCCGCCAGGGAATATTCAAGTCAATGAAAGATATATTATTACCCAGTAAATGGTAGCTATAGATTACATAGAACTCACATCTGTGCTATGCAATTATACAATACAAAGGAAATTGAGTTTATACAATGCAAGGATAGTCTTACAATCTTCAGCAGCTCCAACAGTATTTTCAAGTGTTAGTAAATTAGTTGTGGAGCAGGACTAGCATTGAGCCAGGCATTTTTGTCAGCGATGTAATCCCCTAACTTATAATATGCCTGACTGCATAGTGTGCGTTTTATACAAGATTTAAATTTTGTCTCATTCAGTTGAAGAATGTGGGGAGGTATTTTATTATAACATTTTAGACAGTACCCCATAAAAGATGAATCTACTTTAGCCAGTCTGAAACCTGGTTGAACTAATAGGTCCCTATTTCTAGTACTATAATTATGTCTTTCACCTCTTTTACTAAAAAGATGTAAATTTTTCCTTACATACATGATGTTTTCATAGATATATTGACAAGGCACCGTCATGATGTTAATTTCCTTAAACAGTTCCCTTAGAGAATCGCGCCTGCGGAGATTATATATGGCTCTGATGGCTCTTTTCTGCAGAATAAAAATAGAATCGTTGTCTGCAGCCCGTCCCCAAAGTAAAATACCGTAAGACATGATACTATGAAAGTAACTAAAATAGACTAGTCTCGCGGTATCTACATCAGTAAATTGACGGATTTTTCTGACAGCATAAGCTGCTGAACTTAGCCGTCCTGCAAGAGATTTTAAATGAGGACCCCATTGTAGCCTTGAGTCGAGCGTGATCCCTAGGAAAATAGTTTCATCGACGAATTCTAGTTTCTCTTGATTCAATATTATCTCACAATCACTACCCTTGACATTTGGTAAAGAAAATCTTATGCACTTAGTTTTTTTTCCATTTAATACTAGATTATTAGCAGTGAACCAATTTTGGACCTGCAGTAGGGCGTTATTTACGTCGTCAAAATTTGTAGCACGTCTATTTACCTTAAAAATTAAGGAAGTGTCATCAGCAAATAACACCATTTGTGGTTGATTTTTTAATAAATGGAGTAGATCATTAATATACACTAAAAAGAGGAAAGGACCCAATATCGAGCCTTGTGGCACACCAATTTTTACTATTAAACCAAGTGAATTGACACCATTTATTTGAACTTGTTGTTGTCTATTATTTAAATAAGAACTAACTAAACTGAGCGCAAGTTTTCCAAGTCCGTAATGCTCAAGTTTCAAAAGCAAGGTTTGGTGATCGACGCAATCAAATGCCTTGGAGAGGTCACAAAAGATTCCTATGGCATCTTGGGCCTCTTCCCACGCGTTAAAAATGTGTTTTAATAAAGTTACGCCGGCGTCGGTCGTACAACGTCCTTTGGTGAAACCGTACTGTTGATCGTGTAGGATTTTATTCGTGTTAAAATGATTGAGCATTTGATTAAGCATTATCTTTTCAAACACCTTGCTGAAAACCGGCAAAACGGATACGGGTCTATAATTATTGGTGTCTTTACTGTCTCCGGATTTGTAAAGTGGTATAACCTTACTGTATTTCATTAAATCGGGGAAGACTCCTTGATCCACACACGAATTAAATACTAAGGCTAAGTAAGGTGCAATAGTCTCAATTATGGAGGTACAGATCTTAATGGACATTCCCCAAAGATCTTCGGTCAATTTGATCTTAATTTGCTTAAAAGCTTTAATTACAATTAAGGGGTTAATATGCCTAAATTTAAATTCAATCGGGCAGGCTGAAACGTTCGCCCTTACTAAATCAAAAGCGAGCGAGGGCGAGGAATGTAAGGTTTCAGTTGTTTTGAGTGGGATACTAGTAAAGAAATTTACAAATTCTTGAGCCACTTCTTTGTTATCGCAAATGAGACCGCTTGACGTCTGCAGTGTGTAATCAGAATTATGCTTTTTATTCCTGTTTGTTTCATTATTTATAATTTTCCAAACCGTCTTTATTTTATTGTCTGCTGATTTAACCTTGTTGCTAATATATAAGGCTTTAGCTGCCTTACAAGCGTTCTTAAAAGTTTTAGAACATTGTTCATTGGAACTATCATGAATTTATTTCAAAATTACAAAGATACGGTTTTGTAATTTTTGAGTAAAACACAATTTAATATTACAAAGATAACGCACAATTTATTATTACAAAAATAACAAACAATTAACACACAATTTAACAAGAAAAACATTTAAAACAAATTATTAATGTTTTTAGAAAACTGCAATAAATGAATAACGATTAGTTTAAGTGTAAACAATGGAACTTTCATGAATATACTCAAACATTACAAAACCATGGCTTCTTATAATACTATTCCAATACAATTACATTACCTATACGCAACGCATCACACATTATGTATATCTACTAGTCCCTATCTATTACGTATGTTAATATTTCATCATTCAATTATCGGCCTGCACCGTACGACTGCAGGCATCTATCAAATAATATTTTAGTTAGTACATTTCGTTCGTCAATATTCAAATTCGACGTTTTCATTAGGCATTCATTTTGATAGATGAATAACGGACTAAATGTCCGTTATTAGCTCCCAGCTTTTTATAATGCATGCCATTTAAACGATCATTATTGACGGGAATTTGAATAATAGTTGTTATTTACTGTAATGATGTCTGGTTTATGTAATTAGCTGTCGTTTAGTATTGTTATTTAACTTGTTGTTGGTAAAGGATAATGCTAGGTTTTGATGGTCATTTATTTGTCTCGGTTTACAGATCGATTGATAAGTTTGATTGTTAGTTCTTACAATATGTTTGTTTCATTGATTTTCAGGTATGTACAATTTGAATCACGATTTTGGACGGGGTTTGATTTGAACATTTTATACAGAAAAATGTTCCGTTTTTACATCATAATAATTGTAGAGACGACAATAAATGGAAAATGGCAGTACTCATACATTGGAGTGTTTTGAGACTATGGGTTTTGCCAATCTTTGACTAGCTACGGTGACTAAATGATTGGATATTTTGTTATTTTTTGTATGCACACTGAGAACGTCATTAGACATACGAAATTAATTTTTAGGGTTCCGTAGCCAAATGGCAAAAACGGAACCCTTATAGATTCGTCATGTCTGTCTGTCCGTCTGTCTGTCTGTCCGTCCGTATGTCACAGCCACTTTTCTCCGAAACTATAAGAACTATACTGTTGAAACTTGGTAAATAGATGTATTCTGTGAACCGCTTTAAGATTTTCACACAAAAATAGAAAAAAAACAATAAATTTTAGGGTTCCCCATACTTAGAACCGATACTCAAAATTTTTTTTTTCAATAAACCCATAAGTGTGGGGTATCTATGGGTAGGTCTTCAAAAATGATATTGAGGTTTCTAATATCATTTTTTTCTAAACTGCATAGTTTGCGCGAGAGACACTTCCAAAGTGATAAAATGTGTGTCCCCCCCCCCCTGTAACTTCTAAAATAAGTGAATGATAAACCTAAAAAAAATATATGATGTACATTACCATGTAAACTAGCAGCGAAAATTAGTTTGAACGAGATCTAGTAAGTAGTTTTTTTTTAATACGTCATAAATCGTAAACCACAATTTACCATTCATTCAATCAACTGAAAAAAAAAAAATAAACATTTAATTTCATAAACATAAACCTTATGCATAAACCCGGTTGTTACGGAACCCTCGGTGCGCGAGTCCGACTCGCTCTTGCCCGGTTTTTTTTGTCGTATTGTAGTTTCCACCTTGTATATATAATATTATCATAGATACAGGATGGCAGGTACACAAACTGTTACTATGGATTCTTTACATGATTGTGAGCCCACTGGTTGAAACTTTTAGTCAACTATTTAAAACAAACCGGCCAAGTGCGAGTCGGACTCGCACACGAAAGGTTCCGTACCACAAGGCATAAAACGCCGAAAAAAACGTTTCTTTTAAACCCCTTTAAATTTTAACTTTATCTTATTTTTATTATTTGTTGTTATAGCGGCAACAGAAATACATTCTCTGTGA
Source organism: Mesoligia furuncula (assembly GCA_916614155.1). Taxonomy (NCBI): domain Eukaryota; kingdom Metazoa; phylum Arthropoda; class Insecta; order Lepidoptera; family Noctuidae; genus Mesoligia; species Mesoligia furuncula. Next base: position 10,839,138 of record OU744803.1, on the reverse strand, counting down.
AAGTTTCAATTGTCTAGCTATCACGGTTCGCTAGATACAGCCTGGTGACAGAAAGACAGACAGACGGACAGTGGAGTCTTAGTAATAGGGTCCCGTTTTTACCCTTTGGGTCCGTACCCAAAGGGTAAAAACGGGACCCTATTACTAAGACTATCAATTTTTTAATGTTCCGTAACACTAAATAATTACAGTTTAGTACATTTTGACCGCGTAGGTATATCACTTTTCTATGAAACGGTATATTTTTTTTTTTGGTAAAAGACGAACAATTTTTGCGCTAGTGTAGAATCATGTGCTGAATTCATGTATTATTATGTGCCAGTTTATAAAAAAAGATAATCCATCCCAACACGCTATATTCAACCACACCTAAAACTAATCCATTTTCCTAGCCCACAATTTTTCCAGCGAGCTAGAGACAAGCTATTTTAATTAACCCTGCTATAGCAACATGTGACATGTTGTAACAAGTCGGAAGTGCAAGTTGGTCGGGTGCTTTGATCCTCGGTCGTGAGGTGTGCCAGCGTCGTGCCTGCGCATAGTAATCCATCTCGCTAGACAAACTCGCGACTAATATCTCCGAGAACTTATGGTTGTGGCGGGGAGTGAGATTTTAGACGCGTTTTCGGCTCTCATTTGAAGATGGACGTGGTGGATGGTTTTGTGAATGTGGTGAAGAGTTACCTATTGGATTTTGTTGATTGCGTTTACAGCTTGTGCAAAATGTAGGAGTTTATTGATTACGAAGATCATTTCGACTGATAAAAAAATTAAGATTCATCAATTAAGATTAAGATAAAGTAAGTTTTGACAAAATTTATAGATATATTTTGAAGAAGCGCGCCATTTTAACGAATTATTCCGTTCTGATCCCCTGAACCCCCCTCCACAGCCTCGATCCCCTCATAGATCGTCTTCTGTTTTAATCTCTGTCTTATCCACTAAAAACTTTCTCATACCGGTTTGAACCGCTTTTTCTTTTGTTTAACACCCTTTGTACACGCCACGGTTTCTTTGCGGTACGGCGTGTAAACCGCGCCGTAGAAAAAACGTGTCCGTCAACACGCTTACATACAGTGGCGTAACTATAGCGTTTGCGGCTCGTGGCAAATTCAAGGGATGGGGCCTTCCCTCAATGTAAAGAAGTTCAACCAATGTTATAGTTTTTTTATTATTATCACTTCTCCCGCGACTTCTTCCGCGTACATTTCATATTTTCCCCTACAAAATTTAAGACCTGACTGCTTCTCTTCTTATGTTGGATCCTCCACCTGTGCTCATGGCCCTCTCGGGTCGGGGGCCCCTCTGGCTGGGGGTCCGTAGCATTTGCCTTAATACCACCCTATAGTTACTGCTTCCATAGTGATCCATACAACACGGACGACTGCCTACACACGGCGAATAAACCGTAGAGTTTCACAACAAGAAAAACGTGTATGTACAGACGCCAGCACATCAAGCTACTCCAATCTGTTAAATTTCTTTAATAGATTTTCAACTTTATCCCTAAAGCATAAGGTTCGAAGTTTATTAGGAAAATTTGACAGTTTCGGGTAGGTTGATGTGCTGGCCAGTCTGTACCTACAGAGAGCCTTATACTGTAAGTAATGGTATTTGTTGTATTTGTTCGGTTTTTCATAAGTAAAAGTGTTAAAGTCCATGTCGTTCTTTCAAAGGTTTCGATTCAATTAAGATTATGATTATAATATTCCACAAGTGAAACGTTCTTCCCCTCAAGCGTCATGTGTACACCAAGAGTGACCAAGAAAGAAGGCTGAAAATTAAAAATTTACAAGACCTGGGGGGTAACTCCGTAACACACTATCAGTAGCAATGGGTTTCATTTTGACCGTTCAAAAACATACATTGCGTAATTTACGTTGTGGAGCAAACAAATTTTTCAAACATATCAAGCAATGGATCAGTAATATCCTTCAAAATTATTCAAATTGAGATTGATAGTGTATTACCCAATTAGGGTGCTGTAACGACCTATTACTTAGCTACTGTGTAATTTAATTTAAATTTAATTTCTGTAACTTCGATGATTCATTGTTTTTTCCAAAAATCAAAAAAAAATCTAAATTATTTTTTTCAAACTAGGTTGAGAATCAGGACTTATTGAAAGTCAAAATTACATGAGACAGTCCTTCCCTTCACCACTTCCTAGTGCTTTCCTTCCACTACGGTGAGTAATATTTTCAGTATTTCTAAGCTGCTGGATTCGTTTCTATCACCTAGGTACTGCCCCAGTACTGCGCTGTACTGTACCCACTCTTTGCCATATGAAGCCTTTTTTAACCTTACCTCCAAATTCTTGTGGCAATAAACTTTTTACTTTACTTTACATACCTTTGGTTTCCGAGAAATTGTGGTTAAGCAAATATACTACCAATCTAAATTGTTTGTATATCACAACTGTCATTTTTTGATAGTAGAACGAAATAGCTATAACACGGCAAAAGTAGGATGATGAAGTAGGATGTGATGTTTTGCTTAACAATTGATTTCCCTGACTGTACAATGGTCACAAAGCTTTAGTAGTCTCTTGGTAATTACCCTTTTTAAAAGCCGATAAAAATCAATGCATTTAACTTCTCAATCAGCTTGAAATCGGATAAAAGTAACCCTTTCGTAATCAAAGGCATAATAAACATTCGAAACAAATGAGCTATAACAAAACATTACATCGAACGATTTAAATCGAATAAATACTAACCGGAGAGCAACACAGAGCTCAAGTGGCTCGTTTAGTCAGTTTGTTTATGGAATTAGCAAAGAAAACCAGCGGAATTACATTATGGTAATTATCACTTAGGTACATATGAACAGTTTTATTAGCAGTCGCGGTTTTCTGTATCGGCTATACTCACAATAACGGAAAAATTATACAGTTTTCCTTTTCTTTTTCCGTTCATTCTAGTCGGTTTTCAATAAGGGTTTATTCTGTAAGGTTTTAATTGTTATGAGTGGTATTATGTGCACTCTTTTGTTTAGATTTTAATACCGATTAAGCTTTCTAATAATCCCTAAGTAAACTTTTCTTTAGCCAAGCAATTGTAGAATAAAAAAAACCGGGCAAGAGCGAGTCGGACTCGCGCACCGAGGGTTCCGTAACATCCGGGTTTATGCATAAAGTTTATGTTTATGAAATTAAATGTTTTTTTTAATTTTTGAGTTGATTGAATGAATGGTAAATTGCGGTTTACGATTTATGACGTATTAAAAAAAAACTACTTCCTAGATCTCGTTCAAACCAATTTTCGGTGGTAGTTTACATGGTAATGTACATCATATATTTTTTTTACATTTATCATTCTCTTATTTTAGAAGTTACAGGGGGGGGGACACACATTTTAACACTTTGGAAGTGTCTCTCGCGCAAACTATTCAGTTTAGAAAAAAATTATATTAGAAACCTCAATATCATTTTTGAAGACCTACCCATAGATACCCCACACGTATGGGTTTGATGAAAAAAAAAATTTTGAGTTTCGGTTCGAAGTATGGGGAACCCTAAAATTTATTGTTTTTTTTCTATTTTTATGTGAAAATCTTAATGCGGTTCACAGAATACATCTACTTACCAAGATTCAACAGGATAGTTCTTATAGTTTCGGAGAAAAGTGGCTGTGACATACGGACGGACAGACAGACAGACAGACAGACGGACAGACAGACAGACAGACAGACATGACGAATCTATAAGGGTTCCGTTTTTGCCATTTGGCTACGGAACCCTAAAAACCGGCCAAGTGCTTGTCGGGCCACGCACAGTGTAGGGCTCCGTAGTAGCCCGTTGTCACAATGTAGTACGATTCTGTTGTTCTTTAAACTAAAAAAAAAAAAAACATATTTTGTTTTTCAATGCAAGTCTTTACCCGTCATAAACAAGCAACTACTTCATCTTAGTCACTTTAAAGGATTAATGCTAAGGATTTTGTATTTGATACAAAATTATCCAACACCCAAGTTCAACGACTATTGCTGCTAAACTAATAAAGTTATCTTAACCGCTATAGTTTTTATTTAAAGTTTATGAAATGCACTATCATCGTGAATTTTTCCAGATTTTTCAAGCCAGCAGTTTAGGTTTTAGAGGGGGGACGCTCTACTGGAACAAAAATTTGCACTTTAAAGTTTAATATTTCGCAAATGGAGCATTAAATCGAAAAATAATTTTAGCAACCCTTAAGTCATTTTAGAAGACCTATTCAACGATACCCCACACGATGGGGTAGACGACGAAAAAAATATTCATCTCCACTTCACATATAGGGGAGCTACCCTAAAAAATGTTTTTTCTAAAATTTTATTTGACCACTTTGTTGGCGTAATTGATATACACGCTCCTACAAAATTACAGCTTTCTAGTACTAACGGTCTCTTAGCAAAACTACGGAACCCTAAAAAGCAGTGGCACTCCCGGAGTGCCACTGCTTTTCTGCTGCTGCTGCTGAAGTGAAAACTTGAACAATTACATGTGTATTTTTTAATCGTCTCTTAAATAAAACACAAACAGAATACTTTGCCATCACTCACTGACATATCGGATATAGATTAAAACCGAGTACACCCCGGGGACAGCCAAACACATCCGAATTTAGTCGGTTACGGTAACAGTGTCGCGAGTTTAATAGTTTTTAGGGTTCCGTAGTAGTTCCGTACGGACGGACATGACGAAACTATAAGGGTTCCTTCCCTTATAGTTTCGTCATGTCCGTCCGTCTGTCTGTCTGTCCAAGGTTTTGCTAAGAGACCCTTAGTACTAGAAAGCTGTAATTTTGTAGGAGTGCGTATATCAATTACGTCGACAAAGTGGTAAAATAAAATTTTGGAAAATATTTTTTTTAGGGTAGCTCCCCTACATGTGAAGTTGGGATGAATATTTTTTTGTCGTTTACCCCATCGTGTGGGGTATCGTTGAATAGGTATTGTAAAACGACTTGGGGTTTGCTAAAATTATTTTTCGATTTAATGCTCCATTTACGAAATATTAAACTTTAAAGTGCAAATTGTTGTTCCAGTAGGGCGTCTCCCCCCTCTAAAACCTAAGCTGCTGGCTTGAAAAATTTGGAAAAAATCACGATGATAGTGCATTTCATGAACTTCAGAGAAAAACTATAGCGGTTAAGATAAGTTTATTAGTTTAGCAGTAATAGTCGTTGAACTTAGGTGTTGGATAATTTTGTACCAAATACAAAATCCTTAGCATTAATCCTTTAAGATGAAATAGTTTCTTATGTTTATAATGGGTATAGACTTGCATTGAAAAACAAAATATGAAAACTTTTTTTTTTTTAAGTTCAGAATAAAGAACAACAGAACCGTACTATATTTTGATAACGCGCTACTACGGAACCCTACAGTGTGCGTGGCCCGACACGCACTTGGCAGGTTTTTTCCCATCTCAAAATATGCCCAACGCGCAAAGGAGTGTTCACTTCAAAAAGAAAATAGGCCTTATAAGTATTTATACTGGCATAGAAAGCAGTTCCTGGCAGTCAGCAACATCGCTTTTTGCTACATTGACTATTCCAAATTCGAGTATTCAAAAACTGCAGCAGTGCGCTAAGCTGTGTCAATGGCGTTTTATTTACATTACATTTTGTACTCCAGCGACGGCCCACGTGTTTGACATAACAAACATAACTATAGCTGTGTCGCTCACTCGCTCCACAAACCTCGTAGTTAGGAAAAAGAAAACGTTTCACGACGACTCTCTTTTCCAAAGTGCTTTGCGGGCGCAACTTGCCTACTTAGATGGGCACAAACACATCGGGACTACCCGCAGTTTATGTAATCCGAAGCGACACCGCAGCGACTCCGACACTATGAATATGCGGGACTCCGATAACTTATCTCCGATTCTTTGAATTATGTACATACGTAGAAAATCGCCTCATAATATATTGGTATTTGAGATTGAAGTCGACTGTGAAATATGGCTTATTGGTAAAGTTTTATTGTACTTGTCACAGGTGCGATGTTCCGATGTTTTAGTTTAGTTTTACCGTTACAGTGTTTATAGATTGAGTTTGGAGTTACGCGACAGGTATTTCAGAGTTTTACGCTTTCGTATACTTTTGTGCTTATATGTTATACTGGAATAGAAATCGTAGGTAGACATTATGTTTGCATGGCGTGAGACTCCCCTATTGCGATAAAAGTTAGTATCAATTCGACCCAGAAAAGATAAAAGTAATCCACGTATTAGATTATCGCATCCCTCTATACGGTCTACGTTGTATTTCTTTTTTCCATATTACTTTTATGTCAAAGTTGAGCGAGTTCCCAAATTGCGTTCAAAAGTATGTTTTATAAGGTGTTACACAGAATACAAGCCGCGATATTTTCAATTTCACGAAACAATTATTCCGCCATGTCATCAATCGGATTCCCGCTTTGATTGCGCGGCAAATTCGTTTTGTTTGGACACAAAAATTGCAATATAAAGAGCTGCCACATCATTCCCTTTTGGGTTAACGTAGATTGCTTCCAAAATGTAATATTGTTTGCAATTCATTTTGAACAGGCGATTGCCCACTTTTATTCCATTTATTTTTTGATTCCGATACTAACTTAATATTTAACGCGGATCGCAAAATAGATCCATGAAAAACTGCGGAATTGAATTCATATAATTTAATTGAACAGAAAATCTCAAGAAGGAAATTGTAAAGAAAGTTGCGGAAGGCGCGAGTGGGGAAGTGCCCAGGGCACAATATAATACTTCAGATAGAACAAATGCAAGAGCACCTTGTTGCGCCGACTTCTTTGTACGAGCGTCAATAATAACACTTCCCCTTACTTTACAATAAAAGGAAACTTTTTACACGTTTATTTATATCAAGAATTTCAAGAGATCTTATTACGAAGGAAGCGGAGGAAGTGGAGGAACACGACTTATTAAATTAACACTTCTGTTATGTGACGGAGACGGATTAAATTAGCATATTATCGACTTCTCGAGATTAGCGACTGTACTCCGAGAAAAGAAAGTTACTTTTTTCAGAAAAAAGTGTATACAAATCCTCATTTCAGAATCGGGGAGGCTGCGACGGGCTCTCGTCTTACATAGAGACGTAATCAGACTGCAGCCTCGAGCTAATCTTGATGTACTATTCCTAGGCTCGGCTATGTTCGTGTTATTGTACTCTTTTTCACGTTCGTGTTATTGTCAACCTCGGCTGCGTAGGTTACTTATTCACAAGTACATTGTGAATATTTAGATAATACCGTCTACGAGCACGGTTGATATTTATTTAATTATACGAAGTATTTCTGCTTTACATAATGGCGTTGTGACTTAAAAACACGGTTTTTTTACCTCGTCGGGTATTGCGAAAACTTTACAAAGTTGTCTGTGTAGTTGTCAGCGTCTAAATCATAAATAAAACGCGGGCGTTTAAAGCGGATGAAGTTTAAAGGACTTAGCGGGATGAAAGTTAAAAAGCGCTGCAATTCATGCAGCGCAGGTGACCAGCGGTTTATCAGCGCGACGCAGCCGGCGAGTGGCGCAGGCGGCGCGCGGCAGCGGGGCGGGTGCGGGGCGGCGGCGGGGCGGGTGCGGGGCGGCGACGTCGGTGCTGCGGCTGGACACCACACACCTATCGCGAGAGGGACCTGCGACGCCGCGCCGCGGATAATCGCCTCATTTATAAAGTTTAGCGGGACAAAGCTGCGCGAGTTTTTGATTGAAAACAAACTTAGAAGGGACAGCCTCATTTGAATAAGTATTCTGCGAATAAAGTGTGGCTTTATGTTTTCCTTTAGGTGTTTTTTTTTCCTTTGTTATGCAAAACATTGTTCCACCTTGTTTAGGTACTAAAACACGCTTTATTTTTGAGTGAAAGACTCTTTTGAAGTTAAGCTTTCCTGTATAAATTATTTTATTTTCAGTGTATTGTTTTAAAGAGAACCTTTTGAAACTTTAATGGTCGTTGCGACTCTTCATCTTGGAATCTCAGTTTATCATTGTTTGTCGGTGGTATAATTCTAACTCGTTGTGCAACAATGGAGCGATGCAGGAAAACGTTATATTAAAAAGAAAGGATTATCTGTCAGTATAAATAAAAAGAAAAAGCTGAATACGCTTCCTGAGCGAGTATAATTAGGCGGGAACCATATATATATTATGATGCTTTTCCACAAGGGATGTGATCCTCGCACAGTACTCCCTAGCGACGTGTGTGAAACCCACCAATAGGATTGCTTTATTTTCATAAAAAAATAGCTATTGCTTCGCTGAGCAAGTTCTTTTTTAAATCTCTTGTGACTTTAACAAACTAACCAGTGTAGCAATATAAAAAGTTAGTGCTCAACTGCATATTAAGAGCGAATTTCTCCATGGAAACTGAACGCAATCGACACGTCTAAACTGCGTTCAAGAGCTGTCAGTGACATCATTGTTGTGGAATATTGACATTGACGGCCCTTGAACTCAGTTTAAGTAGGTAATATACATCTCCTATAATGCACACATTAATAGCCCTTCCCTTAGTAACAAAATAGCCAATTGCCAGTTGCTTCTGACAATATTTTGACAAAAACCTGCTTCGTCCGATTTGTGGTGAGCTGTCTTTCCCTCTTATAATGCTAATCGTGAGACACTGCGGCATGACTAAATAACTATTATATAGGTTATAAAAACTTCTCATTTGAAAAACATTAACAATCACACATTAATAGCCCTCCTTAGTGACAAAATAGCCAATCGCCAGTCGCTTCCGACAATATTTTGACAAAAAACTGCTTCGTCCGATTTGTGGTGAGCTGCTAATTATTATCCCTCCCTCTTATAGTGCTAATCGTGAGACACTGCGACATGACTAAATACCTATTAAGTAGGTTATAAAACATTCTCCCTAGAAAAACATTAACAATCAAAAATAAATAGCCCTTTTCTTAGTAAAAAAAAATAGTCAATCGCCAGTCGTTTCTGACAAAATCTTGACAAAAACCTGCTTCGTCCGATTTGCGGGGGAGCCGCTAATTATCGTCCTTCCCTCGTATCGTGCTAATCGCGAACACTGCGACATGTTAACATGCGACACTTGCTAATTCAGAAGCGTTGGTGTGAGATCTGCCTGATAAACGTCACTGTGATAATCTAGGGGAAGGAGTTTCCTGTTTTTCGCATGTTGGCTGTAATTTATCACAAGTAAGTAACAGTAAAACAGCGTAGTTTTGAGAAAATAGGCACAAAAATGCAACTCGAAGTTGAGTTTGCCAAGCTCCCGAAGTTGAGTTTACAGCGGTAGAGATTTTCCAGAAACTATTCTGTAAATCCGTAAAAACTTATTTCTACTTATCTTCAGGGATGTACCCCTGAAACTCACTGAAACATTATAACACTAATACTTATTATAAATACGAAAGTTTGGAGTGTGTGTGTTTATATGTTTGTTACTTCTTCAAGCTCAAACGGCTGGACCAATTTTGATAAAATTTCGTATGGAGGTAGCTGACACCCTGGATTAATATATAGGCTACTTTTATCCCGATATTCCCACGGGATCGACACTTATACGGGTGAAACCACGGGGCACAGCTAGCTTAGTATAAATACCACAAAAATTAGATAGATAAACATTTATTCAGTGCACTTATACATAGCACAAAACACAAAAACACAACTTATCTACATTAATATTTACATAAAAACAAGATGCCAATACAAAAAAGGAAAACATACGAAGTAAGTATACTCATACTTAATATTTTTTTTGGAGTAGGTTTGCTGAGGTTTTTAAAACATATAGATCCACATTTTCGACACTAGATCACTGTTTATGTATAAATAAAGTCACACCGCAAGATTTTTTCCTCGGGCCTTTCATTACCACACACACACACACCCCCCACACACACACCCTCACACACACACATAAACTCACGGCTTCTTCCCACGAAGGTAGGCAGAAACTACAGAACGCCACCTGCTACGAACCTTACAACATACACCTTTTGCCTCGATTTTCCTCGACTACACAAACTTTTTAAAGGCAGCTTCAGTTTGAATGGTCGATTTTCTATTAAATTTCGGACAAGTTAAAAAGGGACGACACTAGACCCTCGTCTATTCACACTAACAAGTTACTCACGATCTTTAAAGAAATATTTAATGAAGCGCCGGCCGACATCCACGTAGGTAACACAATTAGAAAAATCAATAGGAACCACCTTATTATTTTATTGAAAGGTTACGCCTTAACTTTTCTAATATTTATTAGCTGTGTTTTGTAAGGGTTTCGATAAAAATATGGTTTTCAAAATAAAAACTATAAAGTCACCAATACTGTCGTCAATGTTGTCCGTGTCAACTGTCAACGTGTTACATATTTTTTAAATACAAGTGGTAAATGTGTTTACTCTTAATGGCGTATTCCACCAAACTTTTATATCTAGGATAAGTCTCATCTATACATATAATAAAATTGTAGAAAAGTGGTGTCTGTACAATGGAAATATATAAAAAAAAAGTAGGAGGGGTTGTTATTATATCGATGCCGAACCCGAAAATGTAATTATATTTTTTTTTGTCTGTTTGTCTGTTTGTCTGTTTGTCTGCTGTGTTTGTGCACGCTAATATCAGAAACGGCTTATTCGATTTAGATGCGGTTTTCACTAATATATTGTAGTAAGCTTCACTTAACATTTAGTGTTTATTTCATGTCAATCGGTTCATAAATAAAAAAAGTTATGTCAATTTAAAGAATCACGGCGAACATTTGTTAAGGTATTCTATCAGAGTACGTAAACGCCTCGCGCCTGCGCGTCCGTGGCTATATATACAAGGTGTAACGGAAAGGGGGTGTCAACCCTGAAGGAGGTGAATGAAGATGAAAAAAAAAATTTGGAAACCCCATAGTAATAGCACATCAATGATTTACTATTACTATGGGAGGTCCAAATTTTTTTTCATATTTCGACCTTTAATTGTTTACGATAGTACGTGTTTACTAAATAACTGTGTGTTAAGTAGTAAGTACTATTTTATTGTAAGAATGCCTCGAAGAAGATCCAACCTCTCCCAATGTAGCAGAAATGCTAAAAGGATGAGATTAGTTCGATCACAGGAATCTGAGGAAGGTCGTGAGGCAAAAGGCTCTCTGCACCAGGCTAGGTTTCGTGCTGCAGAAACTTCGACTCAGCGAGAATCTCGACTGAGTTCAAATCGTTCTCGAATGATGACAACTCGAAATAGGGAAAACGGGGAACAACGAAAGGCACGTTTATCTGTCGATCGCGAAGCTCACGCGCTATCGCGTGAGTCTGAGACTTTTACTGTCAGGGAAACCCGCCTGAGCTCCCAGAGAGTACGGACAACAAATGCTCGATTCCAGGAGACACAGGACGAACGGGAAATACGTCTCACTGCCGATCGTGAAGCTCATACACTAGCGCGTGAGTCTGAGACTTTCACTGATAGGGAAATTCGTCTGAGTTCTCAGAGGGTTCGGACAGCAAATGTTCGGTCTCAGGAAACACAGGAAAAACGAGAAATACGTCTCACTGCCGATCGTGAAGCTCAAGCACTAGAGTCTGAGACTTTCACTGAAATTCGCCTGAGTTCTCAGAGGGTTCGGACAGCAAATGCCCCGTCCTTTGGACGGTATATGTAATTCAAAATATGCTGCCCGAAAAGTCACTATTCAACGCGGACGAAGTCGCGGGCACAGCTATCCTGAGAATAAATTTTGAATTTTTGTCAGTTTTTCCATACCAGAACTGTCAGACGTACATTTTATTCCGCAGATAAAATATATCTGACTTTGGTAACATCAGCCCTAAGTCTTCTAAGTTCCACTATTTGGCTAGACTGGTGATATAGAGTAGGAAGGCTGACTATTGAGTTGAAGTAAAGATGACATGAATGTGTGTCATTTTATGTTTCGTTCAGTTGCTAATGATGACGGATGGTGGTAATCTTGGCTGTCTCTTACGTCATTATGTTTTTTATTTCACGAATTTACTCAACTTAAAAAGACAAAAATAAGCATATAATCCAACGTAAATCAATGAAAGCACTCTCCAACAACACCCTTTAACAAATCAATCCTAAAAACAGTTTTCCACAACCAGTTGACACACGACATTTTAATTAGGCGTAAAAGCTAATCAAAACAACCAATTAGGGTCACGCCACACCGTTTGAACACGTCAAAAAATCGCGCATATTTCATGACAACACGTTGTTTCACTAAATAGGACGTTTGATAAAAACTATCCAAAGCTTTTGTCACGTCACCCCTTGAATAATGTTTTATTTGCTCGCAGTACAGTGTTTAACACTTTTCATAATAGTCCTGACGATTTACGCATCAATAAAATTAAAAAGCGACGCGGCTTGTGATTGAAGTCCAGCGAGGAGAGTGCTGAAAATTATAGCTTCGGTTTTTACGTTTGACATGCAATTGTGTTTACGTTGTTAATTTTGGGAAGTGTTATTTTATTATAGGTGGTAAATTTATATTTGCATTTAAAGTTTTATCGCAATCAACTGAAAAAAATAAAAACTATTTTACAAAAATTTAAATGTAACTTTTTACCGATGTTACCAATTTTTTAATAATAGCGCTTATTGCTAAGTAAGTTAGCTTATTTCTCTAATTTATTGTTTTATGCTTGTGCTGTTTCCCTATAAGTAACTGATACTTAGTTATTTTAGTTTACAAATGTATTATGTGTTTATACCAATGTAAGCAAGTGTTGGGGAGCTTAATAAAAACAAAATATTGACCTAATTTTTATTATGATTACATACATACTAAACATTATGAGGGATAATATATTTTTTTGTCAAGATCCGAAATCCAGTTTCTAAAAGTCTTGTTTTAAACTTGTGCATGTAGTTTTAATAAATAAATAAAAGTCCTCGGTCATTAATAATAATAATTATAACGTTTATTTGGACTCAATAGAATATAGTCTAAATACAGTTATATTCCTAAGAACTAGGATACAATTAATGTAGGGGAGACCGTGTACAAAAGTAACACTTTGTACTTTGACACTGGTTCCCAGCTACACACATCAAAAGTGTCTAGGGATCAACATATATTTTTGCAATAACTTTTCTCCTGATTGATATTAATTAAAATTTTCTTTAAGTATTCATCAAATAAAGTGTTTTCGTTTGTCACAGTAACGATAAACCAAGTCACCTTTGCATTAATAAAGAAATTTGCCATTTTCCTAATAAAGGGATTTTTGACATTTGAACCACTAACACAAAAATTCGAAAAAAAGACTGAAATAACAGTTTTCTTTAAAATTTTATTGGGTAACTTAAACAATTAATAATCCGTGTTTCTACCGCGAACACTAACAACACAAGAACATCGGTTTGGCATACTCAAAATGAGTTCATCCAAATCACGCTGTGGAATGGCCGCCCATGTTCGTTGCAACAACAAAAAAAGGTCTTCTTGCGACTGGATACCCTCCATATTCGGCAGAGCTCTTCTCTGTAGCATATCCCATGCATGCTCAATCGGGTTCAAGTCTGGCGACTGAGCAGGCCAGGGCAGGACATTGATGTTAGCTGCGGCGAGAGTCTGTCTTACAACTCTTGCGGTGTGCGGTCGTGCATTATCATGCATTAACTGAAATAAGGGACCGATTTGCACTTGTAGAGGAACGATGACGTCTGATACAATCGTCTCAGCATAAATTTGAGCGTTGAGGTTGCCTCTGATCCAAATCAACTCAGTTCTTCCGCCGATCCAAATACCCGCCCATACCATGATGGTTCCACCACTATAAGGATGGACTTCCTGGCAGGATTTTAATCGCTGTTGGCGTCCAGGGGTTCTCCAGTGTCGTATACGTCTTGTATCCGGTCTCATACCAAAACGAGACTCATCAGAAAAGCACACGAAACGCCATTGTTCTTCTGCCCAATTTCTGTGTTCAAGAGCCCATTGATATCGAATCCTACGATTGTGCATTGCTATAGGTGGTACCCGTAGCGGTCTTCGGGAATGAAGGTTCACTTCATGCAAGCGGTTTCTGACTGTTTGGTCGCTAATTAAGTTCCCTGAAGAGTGATGAAGCCTCACGGCTAACATCATGGCGGTTATTGTTGGAGCTCTTCGAGTTAAGATTTGAATGTATCGGTCTTGTCTCCGTGTGGTGCAGCGATACCGTCCTCCATGGCGCTCAGCCACGGTACCAGTGCTTCGGTAACGTGTCCAAAGTCGACTGATAACACTCTGACTTGTATTCAGAGCTGAAGCCACAGTACGTTGCCGGGAACCAGCTTCTATCATTCCCACGGCTCTGAGCATTTCTTCCCTGCTTAAATGACGTCGCCGCTCCATAATAACGTTGGTTTTAATCAGTAGTAGGGAAACAGTAGCACTAATAATGTCTTCAATGCGTTGTATGTTTTTATAGGGAAAATATTGACAGCTGATTTTCATCTTTTACTCGAATTTGATTCACAGTTCCTGATTCAAATTATGAAATGCACCAAAAAGGATCCATATAAATTTATAAAATCATAAATTTATTACAAAGCCACATCTCAATCTCAAGAAATCCGCATAAAAATGCTTGATCCCTAGACACTTTTGATGTGTGTAGTTATCATATTTTTGATGAAGTTAATATAGCCACCTATAAACTTCGATTATGCTCTACAAATTTGTATTTAAATTTACCTCATTATTCGCTGTTTATTGTGAATTACAGAGATTTAAAAAATAAAATACTATTATTTATTAGTAAAATGTTTTTTAAGAACATAAGTGTTAAAAAAACGATTCATTAAAATAAAACGTAAGTGAATCATACTCATTACATTACGGGGACAAAAGTAACATGCAACTTTTGCACTCGTACTTAGTGTATGTTACTTTTGTACCCAACCACGTTTTTGTTAATTCATGAATGGCTACATAAAAATGGCACTTTCTATTCAAAAATCAATAAGAACACTGTATAAACAATCTAATCAAGAATTACTTTCTAAATAGTCACATCCTGATATCATAATTTTAATAGTACGTAACACTTAATAAATAAACGTCAAGAAAGTTACTTTTGGTTCGTAAAATCACGTGGCGTCCTCTAGCACAAGCTTACGGTGCATAGCGAGCGCGGCGACTGAATGCAAGCGGGGAAAGCGTTGCCGGCTATCTCCTGACGGTAGCGGGGCAGCGTTTCGACTATTTGATAAACCTACAGAGCGTTTGTTACTTGCGACCCGCCGTTACTTTTGTACCCGGTCTCCCCTAAGTAAGTAGACTAAAACTATATGAACTCCTCGGTCATTAATGAGTATTTTATCTGAAAAATAGCGTAGAATTTGATGATTAGGGTGATAGGTAGGTATTCTAGCAAAGTTTCCAACGAAGAATACTGCTCTAAGAGCTGGAACACTTTAGCTCAGCTTGCAGTAAGCAACTACCTTAACACATGTGATGAAACTACACACCGAGCTTAGTTTAACGATCACCATAAAACGATACAATTTTACTGCTGTCCCTAACCGCCAAGAAAAAGACACCGTTCCTGTCAGCCAACAATGTTAATTCCGACGCCATTTTGACACGATATTAATGTAACGGTCTTACTGAAAACGGTACAGTTGTTTTTGAGATAAGTGCACAAAAATTTACCTTACGGCGAGAAGGGTTACGTTTGAAATTATTTTTTAGTGTTATTGCAGCTGTTTTTTTTATTATTTTCCTTGTTCCAAAAAATGTTTTCGTCGAAATTTGTGTGCACATTTTGTTTAATTTAATGGGAGGGCTTTGTTGCTTAGCAATTCTATATCGTAAATTAGACGGAAGCTGTTCTCGGTTCTTGAAAAGTACCTAGCTACATATATTTAAAACAAATTATGTAATATAGTTAGGTATATCACTTTACTACCACGCGTTGTATCGACAAAACACAATTTCTAGAACATAGCTTAAAATCTATCTACGTTTTAAACAATATTCTATCTAGGGCAATACAATTAAATTACGACCACAAAGACAATGATAAAACAGATTCTACGGAAAGTTTGAAATAATGAGCTTATTGTTTCTACACCGACACTTGAGTTCAAACCTACTAATTTCACGCTATACAAAATCCCAGACACGCACTTCCATATAAATTAAGTACCACAGTATTACACCATTGAATTTTACGACAAATCCGAGCCCAGAGGTAACTAAATCACAGATAGTCGAGAAAATCCAATTATCGCGTGCACAATGGGTCACGAAACAATCTAAACTAAGAAAATTAATCTTCTGAGTCCAGAGGAGCTCTGTCTGTGCAAACTTAGACAATGGATTTATAGTTCATCGATTTGAGGGCATCGGTGCTACGGGTATGGGTATCATAGACTTCCACAGAAGTCTCAGGGTCGGGTTGCGTGGAAATCGTAGCCTGATGGTGTCACTCGACACGTTGGGAGTAGGCAGCTATGCGTGTAGGTAGGTATGAGGATACCTGGTATTTACATACACAGGTGGGATGAATTGTTTTGTTAATCTTGAATACCTACCCACCAAAATTATTATAATTATTTGTGTAAGTAAGATGTAGGTAAGTATTGAAGGAAAATTAATGAGACATCTTCGTAGTAAAAATATAGTATTTCAAATTGACTAAGCCGAAAAACGGTTCACTAGAACAGCAAGAAAGAAGGCAATATTATATAAATTGAACGCAAAACTTCTTGGCAATCTGAATCTCGTTGAAAATGAAGCAAATAAAGCAAGGAGGCACGTCGGTCGAGGAGTGCGATTGCGTCGGCCTAGCATTCCGGAAAATTTGTAAATTTAAATGCGAAAAAGTCAAATTTATTTACAGTGAAAATATGAAATAGTACTCTTTCTGTATTAGAGGAGACTTGGCTTTTCTTTCTGTATTTTGATTTATTTTCGCAGTTTCTCCGCGTTGCTTTAATTCCTTGAAAGGGAATATTTATTTTTCTATGACACTTTTCTATTTGTAATCTCAGTTTCCACATCTTGGATTATTTATTTGCGATCTTGAGATTTCTGTGAGCTTTTATAATGGTAAAAATAAACTGAGAATAGATAACAGTTGATATGAAAATAGAAACACATCTTCGCTTAGGTATTATCGTTGAATTTCTGTGAGTAAAATTTTTGACACAATACAATGATCTTCGGGGATACAGTTATTAAAAAATGTTAACATAGGTAGTTGATCAATATCTATTTAAATTTTGTGATCTTAGTCTGTAATTGCACACAAAAACAAAAGAAACCCAAGTGTGATCACATATCTACATATTTAAAGTCTATTCAAACTTGTGTTTCAAATTTATATTATTTAAAGTTAAACAAATATCAACTTTATTGTAATGTTAAATAAGTTGATTTCAGAGTGACTAGAACTATTGAAAATGTTGTAAAAATGTTTGAATTTGTAGCGTAAACTGAACCTTATATAGTAAGGGTTTAAAGTTATTTTTCCATAAACTCATATTTGTTTACATTTTTGGCAAATAAGTCGCGAATGCAGATCAGATAGGTATCTACATGCATAAATTCACGCCTGCTTCCCATGTGGATAGGCAGAACCTACAGTACGGCACCTTCTACGATCCTTACTCCTTGCCTTTGCCTCGTTTACGTTCATACATCACACGTTTTGACAAGTGTGATCACTTGTCAAAATATTGTTCTAAGGGCTGATTTTTCCATCGCCAGGTAACTTTTATTCGAGGAATAAATTTGACGTTTGACAGTTTTTGTATGAAGTAACTGTCAAAATTTCAAAATTATTCCTCGAATAAAGTTATCAGACGATTGAAAAATCAGCCCTAATGATATTAATTTCAGTCAGAAATCAAAACGAAAGATCCCATATCACACAGTCTGTTTAAATTTTTAATTAAACTATGTACCTCACTTTAATTGGTTCGTTTTTCATTTGTTTGTTTGATAAATATTTCACGACAGGCACCGTTGGAGTTTTGAATGAGATATTCACATATTGATGTTGCCATTTTCAAACCAAACAATGTACGCAATAACGATTGGTTGATTTCAATCTATGAAACCGATGATTTACTGTTTGAAACAATGGAAATACTGAATAAACTATGAGAAGAAAAAAAAAACAATTTAGGTTACCACAGTACAGGGTTTTAAGTAAGAAAAATTATGTTTTGTTGGTACATTTACTACTTAAACAGGAGTAATTCTAATTTTTCCTTTATTTTGGTGGAATACTTAAATACTCATAATTTGACTGATATATACAAATCTATGTAAAGAAGGTACCTATGCCATTTTCTACGGAAATGTACAGCATAGCAGCGCCCCGTTTTACCCGCGTAAGTAAGTTTCGATCCCGGAGAAATATCGGGATAATAACTATCCTGTGTTCTTTCCCGGGACTCAAACTATCTCTATACCAAATTTCATCTAAATCGGTTTAGCGGTTTAAGCGTGAAGAGGCAACATACAGACAGACAGACATACTTTCGCATTTATAATATTAGCAAGTATAGATATTCGAACATCCTCAATTTACTAAGTAAGTTACCGTATCCACTGCCAAGATTTTAACAAAACGTCTTATGTAAATGCGCAGTCGTTAAAAACTCACCGTATAATAATATATATAAGTAAACAAAGTATTAAAAAATTATATTTTCTTGAATTAAAATCAAAACGGGCGCCGCTGCTGCATTCGTGAGATACGCTCGGCTGGGCCCCGTTTCCTTCTAGCTGTCACAATTTTATCTTTACCTATTTTTAGTTATTACTGCTTTACATTTTTCCTTTTTTAATGCTATGTTGACGTTAATTTGACTTTGTATTCTTTTATATTTTTCTCCTCATTGTAAAGGACGGACGTTAATTTATGTGAAAGCAGATCATTAAATAAATTAGAGTGTTTTAATGAAAACGCGATGACAGGTTAGATTTCTATCTGCTGAAATAAAACGAAGGTTCAAAAAAAAAGTTGAGTGGTTTCTAATATCTTTACTTGCGAAACACTCAGTTTTCACACGATAATCTATATATATAAAAGAAAGTCGTGTTAGTTACACCATTTATAACTCAAGAACGGCTGAACCGATTTGGCTGAAAATTGTTGAGGAGGTAGCTTCGAACCAGGAGACGGACATAGGGTACTTTTATCTTTTTTTTTCTTTTTACTTATAGGAGTAGGTTAGGAGTAGGGTAGGAGTAGGGTAGGAGTAGGGTAGGAGTAGGGTAGGAGTAGAGTAGGAGTAGTGTGGGAGTAGGGTAAGAGTAGGGTAGGAGTAGGGTAGGGTAGGGTAAGGGGTAGGCGATTGAAGTAGCGCCGGGCAGCTAGAAATAATTTATATGGCAAAACAACGTTTGCCGGGTCAGCTAGTGTACAATAAAAACATTGTATTCAGGAAATAACGCTAAAACATTTGAGTGACATCATATATTTGTGGTACGTCGGCGCTCATTTGATTTGACACAGATATCAAATTGGCGGGCGGTGTCCCGTCGTCCCGTCATTCCGGCAGGTTTAATATTTTAAGCATTCGGCTCACGCTCCGTCTTCAACGGCCGTCCTGATTGCCGCTAAATTGAACTAAAAACTTCTTCAATGCCCCCTAAAACGTTTCAATTATATCTATATTTTCGTAAATGCAAATGTTGATCTTATATTTTATACATTAATCCGACGGCTATCTCCCGATACTAAAATTCTTGGACAGATTGCACGAATGACGTCGTTTTAAACGTTCGTTCGACAATCTGTTTAAATCATGTCGTAATTTTAAATTTCTGCCTGCATTTTGAGATTAAATTTTAACTTTTCCCGATTGTAAGTAGTTTACTCGCCGGAAATTTATTACCATGGCGTGTAGAACTACTAATAGCGTTGAGATGATTTCAATAGAACGCCAACAACGGGATGAAAAGTTTAGCTATAGTGCACTCTCGGATCGCGCAATTATTGCCAACGGGAGTCCTGATTGAATTCTAAGGTCAAGTTTCCGCTAAAAGTTTGCATAAAAGACCCCTTGCAAATTAACAGAGGATTCTTTATTTGCTTTTGACTGAATTCAGTAATTAAAGTAGAAACTGGACCAGGCTCAGTTAGACGCGACCGGACGCGGACGGCTCCATTAGGGTGTTGTTTTAATATAGTCACGAAAATTCGACGTAGGTAAACTGTGTAAAATTTTCACGTTGAAATTGACCAAGCGCCAACATTTCGTTAACACGCATGTCATGTCTGGAAGTTCCGTTCGTGTTGTCGGTAGACTATTCGAAATTTAAAATGGATCCGTTTATAAAGGCATTTACTAGGGTTCGCATTTTCGATGAGAGAGACTCGGCAGGTGAGTGACTTGTTTGCCGGTGGGCCGGGTCCGCTAACACGAGCAAAACTCCGTACAGTTTAGTCGGCGCCGCCGGAGGAGCCCGCCCTCTATAAATCAGCTGGCGATTGACGCTTTCCTACAGGGAGTGATCTATTCCTCCCCCACCATGATACAGCTTCACTTGCAAGGATTTTTCACGTACGGACAAGTTTGGACGTTAAAATTCACTACTATGCACTTACGTTGACGATGCTAAGCAGGTCTTTCAGTTAAGTCTGGGGCTTTAAACCGTTTGTGATGTACAAGGTATCTACATAGTTATTTTAAGTTGTGTTTTATTTTTTACAATTTTAAATCCCAGGTTTCAAAGTTTCGTAGTAACCATATCTGAAACTACTTACTGTCTGTCTGAACTGTCTGTGTGGTGCCGGACTTAAAGAATTGCACCACCCCTTACTTCCCGTGGGTGTCGTAAAAGGCGACTAAGGGTCTTACCGGAGAATGGGCAGCAGCGTTCTCTATTTATTCCACCAACATACCATACTGCGATCGCCAACCCGCCTGCCAAGCGTGGCAATTATGGCAAACCCCCCCCCAAAATTGGGGGAGGCATATGTCCAGCAGTGGACGTCTATCGGCTGAAACGACGATATCTGAAACATATTTTTTATAACACCATGAAAAAATATTACATGAATGTAAAACATCTGCTTATTGTTGACCCATGTTTGCAAATTTGATTTTGAATTTTTAAAACCGGTCTGCAAATCTTCAATCACCCACGATATTTTATAAGCGGCTTCTCAAAACACGCTAAACCTATTGAAAATAAGAACACATTCTATATCTTAAGAGGCAAATAAACTGTACGGAATATATAAAAAGTAAGATTTTTCCGTGCCCCGAATAAATATTAGCTAGATGTTGATCTACAAGTGTGCTGGTAAAGACGCCAGGGTTTATGTCGTAAAATATAATCCGCGGTATTTTATATCAGGGCCCAACCCTACGCAATGTTTCTTAAACATGTACCAAATATTGAATGTCTTGTTATTTGTTTCAGGTAAATGCTGGAATGGGATAGAAAAATTTTGGAGTAGAGAGAAGTATACCATTATAATCAGACAGCAAACATCCACCTCTGAATATGGGGGCGACACTTGACCGCAACAATGAGCGTTCATTAGAGAATATTGCCAAAATGACTGAAATTAAATCACTACGATTATTGAATTGATTAAAACCTATGACCAAGGTGTTGGCGAAAGTGATACATGGTTTCGTCATGATTAGTAGGACATCTATATCCATCACACTAATATTATAAAGGCGAAAGTTTGTGAGTGTGTGCGTGAGTGTGTGTAGGGGTGTGTGTGTGTGTTTATATGTTTGTTACTTCTTCACGCTCAAACGGCTGGAACAATTTTGATAAAATTTTGTATGGAGGTAGCTGACACCCTGGATTAACATATAGGCTACTTTTTATCCCAATATTCCCACGGGATCAACATTTACGCGGGTGAAACCGCGGGGCGCAGCTAGTAATAAATAAATAAAAAACAAAAACATCTGTGACGTTCATATAAAAGCCAGTTTTTGTAGAGTATTTTTGTTATCAGAGGGCCAATGTCCGTATATTGAAAACGTTCAAAATCTCATCTCATGAGCGACAATCAAAAAGTTGACAAAAATGTGGGTAAATTAGACATTTTTGTCAGATTGAGACTGATATTAAAAAGCAAACGTTCTTAAAAATACGGGATTTACCCTTCTGGTATGTTACAGACACCAGTACATCAAGCTACTAAAATCTGTCAAATTTCTTTAGGTAATGGATTTTCAACTTTAGTGCTTATAGCATAAGGTTCAAAATTGATTGGGAAAATTTTGACAGTTTCGGGTGCTTCTGTACAACAACAAATATGAAGAAATTGATGATATTCACTATGCTTGTAAGTCAAGGACTGATATGATGTTCAAAAAAACAAACTAATAATGACCCTGTTCCGTATGATCTTAGAGTTTATCCATCATGAGATGAATAATTAAGTATGTCAATACAGATGAGGATCTGTTAAACCTGGAGACCGGAGGCTCAGTGAAATTTGTGTTATTTTATTATACCTAAGTAAGTATATCTAATTCAGTCATCAATACGCACCAAAACTGTTGTATATTCATACTTATCAGGTGTGTACTGTAGAGGCTGTGTAGCCCTACCTTTAGCAGTACAGTGGTGCTATTCTGTGATAATCTCACCGTGAAAACTTAGGTGAAGTGAGCGTGGAGTGAGCTGTCAATAGTGTCAGTTCCTAGCAAAAACAAACTCACTTCACCTAAGTTTTCACGGTGAGATTTTTACAGAATCGACCGGCAGGCTGGTTATGATTGCCGGTGTGTTCCATTCGAACGTTCAAGCAACTGTCAAATATTCAAATATGGTGTTTTTGTTTAGTAGAAGCAGTGCTAGAAATACCATGAGAATGTAAAGTCGTTAATATATTTTATTCAAGTCAAAGCTTTTTAATTAAATTGGGAGGCACCGGTCTGGACCTCTACAGTACCTACCTATGTACAAAAAGTTATGGTTTGTACCTACTCTTTACATTATTGTTGTCACCTTGTTATTTTTTCTATCGAAAAGCTGTTCGGTTCCAATCAATAAAGTTCAATACTTCTAACATTATTCTTTTAACAAGCTTATTCTTTCAACAAAACCCAATAAAACTTGATGCTAAATAAGAAATCCGCCAAAATATCACATTACAGCGCAAATCTGAAAAGCAAAATTCAAAATTACACTCTAAAGCACATTTTTACAGCACTTCTACCCTGTAACGTCCATTTGTCCAGTGACAATAGATATAATAAATATTTACAAGCCACTTGTTCGATGCACATTGCTGTGGCTAGCTCAAAAGCGCTACATTTAATATTTTACGGATTCCCATCACGCCCCGTCTTCAACCGGCCCTGATTGCCGTCCGATCGAAATTATATTTCACAGGCGAATTCAAAGCTGCCGGACAAGATTGCCGTTCGTACGCCGTGTAATATAAGATATATTCTAGTAATACGGTGGACAACGGGTTTGTAACTAGGTCTCCGAATTTTGGGACGGAGGTATTTTGTCAGTGAGGAAACAATTCGGAATAAGATACGAGTTTTTTCTTGTAAAACGTTGGCGAGACTGAATTGAGTAATTATGTCAATGACATATAGGTAAACAGCTAAGTTGAAATACATAAAGTAATTACTGTTGGATGATTTAGTCATAGTTACATTTATTCGGAGCAAATAGTAAATATCAAATAACATAATTGATGACAGAAGGGGTCTAAAGTAAATAAAACGGAACGTCTTTACAATACGAAGTATTTAATCAGGCTAAAGAACATGCTACAAGTTACTACTTATCTTAATTTTTCATTTGTCTATAATATGCTTAACCTACACATAAATACATTTATAAATGTGGCTGTCACGGCGTTCCTGCCATTGATCCTCAACTCATAATATAATATCAAATGTTATCAAAAAATTTACCAATAATCAAAAAACCACAAACAATGATAGTGAAACGGCCATCAACAAATTAGTTTCAGTCTAATTTTCAGAACAACAAACCATTTTCCCCGAATGTCGTATCTACCACATAAATTAGTGAACAGCCAAAATAAACTAGTATTAAATCGTCCGAATCCTAATATCTATTCTCATTTTTTCTTTATTTTCTCAGTGTAAGCGGGTATCGCGTGACAAGCCGCCATACCTCAGCTCGGCCAGAAAGAGTAACCACTGTTTGTTAATCTTGCTTTCATTGTGTAAAATATTTGGGAATATACCTCCGCAAAGCCTTTGTAGGCTCGGCCTCGCGGTCTATCGTTTGCCAGCAAACAATGCACGTTTAAGTGTTAAAACTGAATTAGGTAATTGAATTTTATACTGGTTGCTGCTATGAAAGTGGTTTTCAGTAACATGAAAGACTACCCAAAATTGGTGTTGGATCACGCGAAATTTTTGCGACAAAAATTGTACAGAACTTTTACTAAAAACGTTCAAATAAAAAATAGATTTATTTGTTCCCTTTCGTAAGTTGTACTTTCACGACCAAGTAAAACACAAGAAAAGGTAGCGTTGCCGTAATGTAATTGGTTAGAAATTCTATTTCATGCGTCATTTCTCAGTCATACTTTTTCTTGAAAGTAAACAATGTAGAGTTTAGTTAATAATATAGAAGGTTACGAGCCACATTCCTGGGGTCTTTATCGAATTGAGTTCGTGATTGGGTACATTGGAAGTTCGACTGCCAATTATTGAAGACATTAGTGGCGGGAGCATCCCCATGGAGACGCACTGAACTTGAGTGTGGTGCATTCTGCAGTAACGTAGTCTGCGCTGCAACTCCGCTGTGCTTAAGTAATGAGAAACTTGTGTTATTGTGTAGGGGTATTTAAATGTTGTTAGAAGGCCACGTTTAAACATAAATAATAATAATAAATATAGCTAATGCAGGGTTTCAAAGGAAACACGACTAGACTAAAACACTATCTGTTTATTTGTAGGTTTGTGAAAGAGCTAGTCTAGGTTTCAAATATCATCATCATCATCATTTCAGCCGAAAGACATCCACTGCTGGACATAGGCCTCCCCTAAAAGAAGGGGGGTTTGACATAATCGCCACGCTTGGCAGGCGGGTTGGCGATCGCAGTATGGTATGGTGGTGGAATGCATAGAGAACGCTGCTGCCCATTTTCCGGTACGCCCCTTAGTCGCCTTTTACGACACCCACGGGAAGTATGGGGTTGTGCTATTTTTTAAGGTTTCAAATATATAATCTACAAATTCAAGTACAAGTACAAATACCTGAACTGGATCGCAGGGACCTTGACGCGCAAAGTGTAACCATGAATTCAGACATGATTTAGAGTAGACATTTATAGTAGGTTATAAAAAAAACTGGCCAAGTGCGAGTTGGACTCGCACACGAAGGGGAAGGGTTTCGTACCACAAGGCAAAAACGCCGAAAAAAACTTGTTTTATTTATTTTATTCTGTTTTTAGTTTTTTTTGTTACAGCGGCAACAGAAATACATCATCTGGGAAAATTTCCACTGTCTAGCTACCACGGTTCATGAGATACAGCCTGGTGACAGACGGACAGTGGAGTCTTAGTAATAGGGTCCCGTTTTTACCCTTTGGGTACGGAACTCTAAAAAAATGCTTGTTTATAGCAAAGTGTAATACCTACGCGACCAAAATGTATGGAAAAACAATGTACAAAAAATAACGAAGAATTTCAACGCCCCCTGCGTTGAAATTTTTAGTGAGTATTTTTTTTTTGTTTTTTTTTTTGGTCAGAATCATGTGCTGAGTTAATTTTGCTCGCCGATGATGTCAGCCTGTACAGTATCTATGTACTGGCTGAGCAACTAAACGGGATAAAGTTAAAGTCAGAACATTCCAAACCGCATCATTCAGAACCAGAAGTCCAACAAAATTATCAAAGTAGCTCATAACAAATTCGTTTAAGATCCTGCACAAGCGCTATCAAATTAAACCAAGTATATAGTGCAGAGCTAACCTTACGACGGAGCCCAAAGATATCCCTATAGTTTAGTTCAATAGTTAATAATGAAGTAACTGGAGCTATTTTGGTACCCATTTCAATTTAAGGACAGGGGCTTGCACAGAAACTTATCCAAGTTCCAACTAAAGTTTACAAGAAACTCTATCCTTAGTGGTATTGTCTATTAAATCTACAAGATACACTTCTAGACACCGAGATGTTTTGAGAGCTCCATACAAAGTATTAATCGTTTGACTTGTGGCACATAACTTTGTTAGGGTTCGAGTTTTGAAAATTTCGGAGTGGGTCTGTTTGGTAATGTTTGTAGGATTATTTTTTTTGGTTGGTTACGTAGCTATTCAAATGTGCGATATATGGATGACAAATTTGATAAAAAATTATTGATGTTATGCACTTGTTTTAATTACCCTTCGGCCATTTCGCACAGTTACCTAGGTATACTAAAATGGTCTAAGATTGTGAAAACAGTTACCTGCAACATTATACAAGGTTATTTTAAAATGGCTAGCTAAACTCCGCATATGCGATGGGTACCGATAGAAAAAAAACCGGGCACAAGCGAGTCGGACTCGCGCACCGAGGGTTTCGTACTATCATATATGTTTTTAAATTTTCATCGGCGAGGCCTATATTCGTCAGAGAATTTTAACACTGTGCACGGCGGTGTAGAATATTGCAATTTTATGTCAGAGCCATCTCTTGACCAATAGTGGAACTAGTGTAAATTTTGTTGATCATTTCAGAAAAAGTGTGCTATTTAGAGGCTTCGTTTTATTTTTTCTGTAATCTTTACATAAACTTCTATCACACAGAATAATTTCAGATTTTTCTCTTTGCAAACTTCGGAGATAAGGGGGGGAACTGTATTTTTTTTACATTTTTCGTCAAAAGTCGAATACTATGCGGCCTAAAAAAAAGAGAAAAAATGTTTGAGAAATGCAAACTGCGTTCTTTCTAATGATATCCTACATGCCCTAGTAGCCCCACTTTGAATTTTTCAGACCCCCTTTCAGTCCCTGTTGCAAAAAATGTACATATATTTTTATTTCGTTCTTATTTGTAAAATAGTAGGGCAACCATCATCTAAAACTATTCCAAATTTCAAGTTGATAGCATTAGTAGTTCTTGAGATATCCAGACAGACAGACAGACAGACACTCTCACCATACGGGTTCCGTTTTACCATTTTGGTTCGGAACCCGAAAAATATATTATTCTTTTTTCGGGAAATCCACGACCGCTGTTAGTGATGTTACTTGAAGTATGAGCAGAGGCCGAAGCCTGCCGGGTCAGCGGGATTGTCCGAAAGGGTTACCGCTGGCCCGGAACATAAAGAGCTAAGGACACTGAGTCTGACACTCTCTTCCGCTCCACCTAGAGCGGGAGGAGTCATTTGATGATTTTCCGTCCACAAAAAAAAAGTATGAGCTGATAAAAACTGTTGTAAGTACTATGTTTGATCGTGTTAAGATATCTATAGCTACGTCTGTGAGTTTTACGCAAACAAAACATATTTCAATTCAAATGCAGTCGATGACCCCACAATGAAACCTTCAAATTAATTATTTTTTATCATATGGCTAGGTACCCTGTATATCTAGCTTACTTAATATTGATTAGCTGAAAAAATCTTGAGTTAGACGACCGCCACGAGCCAGTTTGTGTACAAAACTGGAAGAATTATATGTCTACCAGAATCTCATGGCAAAAAAAAAAACATTGTGATTTTCATACATATGGCAATGTCAATCCATATGAAAATCAATTTTTTTTTTTGTTATTGCCGTGAGATTCTGGTCGACCTATACTAATCTTTTTACCATTTGATGTCATTGCATGCCTAGCTAGTATTTGGTGATGACATCTATCGTGTACTTACTAGCTAAGCAGGGAAACAAGTATTTATAGAGAAAAAGTTCTGATTTACTTGATTTGATTGCGAATAAAATATTAAGCATAAATTGTCAAAAATGAAGAATTGAATACAAAAGCAATACATTGAAAATGAAATCTGTCTTGACATTCCCTGATAAATCTTTTACGAAACAAGCAAAAAATATCACCGCTACACTAGGTTTTACAACTGCTGTCGCCGCCGTTAATTATTAATATCGAAATGAGTTTTTAAGTTTATTACTCGTTATTTTATTTTCAATATGTGCTCCCATACCTTGCATATTACTTTGACCTACTTTAGCATGTAAAAAGCATACAATATTATTTATATCATGAGCTGCATAAAAATGTGTGGTCTGACAACCGGTCTTAGCAAGTTTCGTGTTACCCAGTAACTGGGTTGTGGAGGTCAGATGGGCAGTCGCCCCATGTAAAATACTGGTATTCAGCTGCATCCGGTTAGACTGGAAGCCGACCCCAACATAGATGGGAAAAGGCTTGGCAGATGATGATGCGCTGCATAAAAATGTTAAAATACGGTACGTACTAAGCTCCAAAATACGCTTAAATTTAACTAAAACGCGGAAAACTATTGTAGTATCTCTCTAAATGCTTAGTTAACAAACTATTGTCAAGCCCTTAACATAAGGCGGAGCACTCACACGCGCAAACTCAATCTCTCGCCCGTGCCCCCTCAATTTTGATCCTCAAACTAACCTACAAGTTCCGATCGAAGATCTGAACGTCTCGGACGGTCCTCGGCGTGACAGCCTCAAGTAATCCCAGATGGCGTCCTCGCCGATGAATTAAAGTCACTCAGACTAGTTGACTCGAGAACTGTACAGGAGATACCTATTGTGTAGACACAGTAGAGTTCGGTTTTGTAATTAATTGTTTGCGTTGTTATTACTTCAAGTGGTATTAGATGTAACGGATTCAGACGGTTTTAGGATACAGTAATTTATTTGTGGTTGCGTTTTGAATATTAATGTTAGTAAGATTTCGTGAAATTGAATTGACAATCTTGGTATCAGGGATTATGCTGTAACTTGTAATCGTATTTTGAGTTGTATTGCTGTGAGGAATTAATTAAATGATAGTTTGTGTGAAGGAAATGTCGAGACGTAAAGATGCTGATTATTTCTTATAATTTTTAGACGCTTTTGCTTAGATTTCTTAGAATTCAAACAAGCATTATATTAGTACCTACTAATGATGCTATGGTACGAAAGCACAGTGTCGTATCACACTTCTATATATATAAAAGCAAGTCGTGTTTTTTTTTTTTTTTTTTTGCGGATGGGAAATCATCAAATGACTCCTCCCGCTCTGGGTGGAGCGTAAGGGAGTGTCAGACTCTTACTGACTAAAACCCACCCGTGTTCCTTCCTAAGCCCTTTATGTTCCGGGCCAGCGGTAACCCTTTCGGACAATCCCGCTGACCAAGCAAGTCGTGTTAGTTACAATTATCGGCACGGATCTTGAGCGCTGACCTTCACCTGCGCAAAAGTGAGTTATTCCCTTTAGTGGGATGAAGTAAGGTGCGGGAGCGGGGTATATATATTGTCGTGCAGTGACTACGATAATAATAATATTATAATTATATAATATTATGTTTTCATCTCTCATACTCGGAAAGTAGTGTTTGTTTGATCCGAATAGCGGGTGGAAAACGCTCCTTCCCACCCTAGGGCGGGAAAGACTCATACTAATTGCTTCCCTCCCTAGGGCGGGAATGAAATTTAAAAATAGAACTAAATTTAGTTAGGTAGTCAGCTCAGTCAGACATACGACACCCTTAATTGATTATGTAAATATTTATTATGCTACCCATCAAATCTTATGAATGTGCGATAATTAGGAGAGTTGGATAAAAAGCTCTTAAGTTAACGCCATTAAGTCTTTCATACTTAGCGCACAAGTTAATAATTTACCTTGAATAAATTCAACATACATAGGTACGATAATCGCCATTTTGATGTCAGTTGTGGTCGAGGCTAAAAAACATAAAAATTGGGGATTTCGAACATCCTGACTTTACCTTATGGGGCTGTGAATATACATCATTTAATTATTTGACGAATTTATCCATAGTTTAAGGTAAATAAGTAGTGGTAATGAAGTTTTTTTGATATCTAATATGTCGAAGTTTCGCGCCAATCGTGTGTTTACATTTTTACTTTTCACAAATTTCACACACACAGATGTAGATAAAATTTAAAATGTGACAAATGTTATTGATAATATTATAAACAACACGAAAATGCCCAGGTTTTAACGTAATATACAAACACAGGTTCAATAATACGTATTAATCATTACCACTACTCAATTTGTGTTCAAAATCGCCGACCATTATTGTTTTTTTTTATTGCAATGAAGTGTGAAAGCGATTATTTCAAACAATTTTTTTAAAATTTCGATTGACTCGAGTAATTAATATAACGAATGTAATCGATATTTGAAAATAAAATAAAATTATTTTAAGCAATAAATACAATAAGCATTGTTTATAATAATGATTTAAGTATGCTTTTCTAATATCATTTCAATCTCTTTTAATATCATGTCAATAACAGACAGGCCATAGGTACCTACCTCATTTACTGAATTTCGCGCCGAAATGCTTCTATAATTGAATTTATATTCGGAATGCGCTCGCTGTTTAAAATTATTTTAATTTATTGGACAATTATTTATTGTGGATTTTATTTTTGATACTTTCTAATAGTTTACTACAGAATTCCCAGTAAACATTTTTTAGGTAGGCTTACCAGAAGTTTTTTTGAAAATGATGATAATTAATTAATTCTATAGATTGGATATTCTGCAAACACTTTACATTTCAATACAATTTGTTAGTTTAAAGAGTTTTTATTCAGTTTCTACAATTTTTTTCATTTTTTTTATTGTGAGTATCGATTAGGCTGTATGAAAGTTTTGAATCGAAATAAGAAAGTTGGGTGGACGGTCAGCACTAAAAAGTGTCACGTCGCAACACAATTTTTAGTAATTTTTATCAAGGTTATCGTGTTTTCTAAGTAATTTATGAAAAATGGTAAAACTAAGAATGCAGACAGAATGATAATAATACGGGCCCTAGTAAGCGGGACGGCCCGCGGTGGTGACACAGAATCTACTCATGTGGCGGTGACGTGGTGAGTTCCATACTTCAAATTTAAAAAAGACTAATAAATAGATTCATGTAATTATTATCAATAAATATTTTAGAAAAACTACTATTTTTTACTTTCCTTAAATTCGAAATGAAAAGTAGAGTGTTTAACGCGGGTGAAAGTCATCAATTCCCACTCGGACTATAGCCGCCCTCGCTGCGCTCGGGCGTCTAAATGCCTCGTATGGGAATTGATTCCTTCCGACCCTTGTATAACAATCTACTATTTATTTTGCCATAAGTCCTATACGATGCGCAAAGCGATCCCCACTCTACCGCCGAGCGCTCAAGATCCGTGCCGGTAACTATACACTATTTATAACTCAAGAACGGCTGAACCGATTTGGCTGAAAATTGGTGGGGAGGTAGATAGGATACTTTTATCTTTTTTTTTTACTGATAGGAATAGGGTAGGAGTAGTGTAGGAGTAGGTCAGGAGTAGGGTAGGGGTAGGGTAGGAGTAGTTTAGGAGTAGGGTAGAAGTAGGGTAGGAGTAGGGTAGGAGTAGTGTAGGAGCAGTGTAAGAGTAGGGTAGGGGTAGGGGTAGGGTAGGGGTAGGCTAGGGTAAGGGATAGGACACCACGCGAACGAAGTAGCGCGGCAGCTAGAAATTTTATAAAGGCGAAATTTGTGTGAATTACTTCTTCACGCTAAAACGGCTGGACCAATTTTGATAAAATTTAGTATGGAGGTAGCTTGTCAGTTACCTCCATACTAAATTTTATCAAAATTGGTCTAGCCTGGATTAACATATAGGCTACTTTTTATCCCGATATTCCCATGGGGTCGAAACTTATGCGGGTGAAACCGCGGGGCGTAGCTAGTGTCTTATAATTTTCAGACGCTTCTGCTTCGGTTTCTTAGAATTCAAACAGGCATTAAGTTAGAACTAATAATACTATGGTACGAAAGCACAGTGTCGTATGAAATAATATAAAAAAAAAAACGCCCAATAATTTACTTTTGCAAGCTTCACATTCATTTTGGTTCAACTCAGTTGTATGTTTACAATAATTAATATAATGTTATTGCTGGTTTTCATCGGCATTGTTCAGATGAACAATCAAAAATATCCATTACGCGCACCATTTTACTCACAAAATAAAACAACACCACATTTATTTCATAAAATTCAATCAAACAAATACTTTATAGGTAACTGACTCAACAAACTACGCAGTATTTAGATTAAACGGGATTATTCGTATATGCGATAACAACACGAAACAATAAGTTTAAATCGGTAACAATATCATACGCGCCTACGAGCGTATGTGTAGGTACCAACAAGAGATTCCAAGTTAAAGCAAACACGACACATCTACATAAGCAAGCGTTGCGGGGAAGCAACATTATAAACAAGCTCAACTTAATATTAGACCACAACGGCACAGTTTATTCATGTCACCAGGTGTAGAAAGACGGCCTAACGCCACAAGTTACCGTCATGTTATACGTAATACGGTATTCAGACGCATTACACTCAAGTTTACGACTCCAACTGAGGTAGCTTACGTTTATGAATCTTTAAACATCTTTTAAAATCCATGCCATGACGTATTTTATGTTTACAACCAGTATTAATGTTTAGTATTCCACAGTTACACACTCTAGGAATGCTTGCAGGTCTTGTAACCGTCAATTGCACGACTCAGTCAAATATTCGCTTCAGCTCCCTAATTGCGTATTACAACTATCAATCACAATTTGAATTTTTTGAAGGATATTGCTAATCCATTGCTTCATATGTTCCAAAAATTTGTCTGCTCAACAATGTAAATAACGCAATGAATGTTGCTGTCAAAACGAAACCTATTGCTACTGTTACGCATTACCCCGCTGGATGATGAAATAACAAAAACTTCAGTCGCAACAACTTTTGCAAAACCTTGAAGCAAATGGTTATTTTACAATCCGAAAGTTTGCTAAATTCGTTTCGAATTTGAATTTGCAACAATAAATAGCAGGAACACATAATAGGAGCGTTATTTATTGTCGTGTATTTAATTGCCGGTTCTATTCCAATGTAATTTATACGTCCAATCATAAATTAGTCGCACGTACAGAAGCCAGTTAGAGTATTACGGTGCCGATCAAAAATAAACTGAACACTATCGTAATAGATAAACAGAAATAACTGCAAGTGCAGCGATGACGTAAGATAAATAACTGAGCGGGAGTTAGTATAGAATATGTTTCCTGTTGTCTGATCCCATTCACGTTCGGGATCGGTAAATGAATGGATGTCACGAAATTAGCAACGTATCGTGTGCCAGCTCATATCTCACAGGAGACAGCGGCGGTTGTTCACAGAGATCACGACAATTATACGGTATTACCTGATAATATATTATAGGTGAGCTATGCAACTATCGCACACTCAATCATTGTGAGACGTCACGTCAAACGATATAAATCGTGCCACGTTTGCATAAATTACACAAATATACACACAGTACTGAATAGAGCTTTACGGTTCCATAGAAATGTGTGTTTTGGGTAAAGGCTTTGACGTAAGTAAAGTCGTATTTGCATAAACAAATATTAGGGAAATAAGCTAGTTTTATTTACTAACGGCTGATTTTTCCAACGCCAGATAACTTTATCTGAGGAATAATTTTGAATTTTTGACAGTACTTCCATACAAAAACTGTCAGACGTCAATTTTATTCCACGAATAAAAATTATCGGTCGATTGAAAAAAATCAGCCGTTAATTAAGTATGATTACTAACCTCATACTTTATAATTTATCCAAATTGCGTAATTAATATTAACTACCTACCTAAACTCTGATTTTTTAAATTTGGTGGACAAAAGTTACAATTACCACCTAAATAATGTAATGTTGACAAAAAAAAGGTCGATCGCCGCTGTCATTTTAGACTAGCAAGTAAAAAATCAGAGATAAGCAGTTTTCTACTCTCTATGGGCTTTGTTAATGGTGCAAGTACAATAAAACATATCCTATCTATGTCAAGATTTGAAAATCCAGAGCAAATAATGCGGTGCACGGATTTAAATCCCTTTTTCTTGCTTTTAACAGTTGATACTAAGCATAAATCAACAATATAATAATTCTTAATATAATAATTCTTCACTCTCAATTCAGAACCCAGTCACTTTAAACAAAATAATAATCAAAATAACACAGTTAATGTTTGCCCAAACTTAGTTCGTCATGACAATTTGAACTAATCTCACAGAGCCGGGATACACAGCAGCCACAATAACTCTGTGTCGCTGTAGCTACATATTTACCTACCCACCACCAAGGAATGCCTCGACAACAGTATCTGTAGCAACTCAGATGTCCCAACAGTTTCAGCCTTTAGAAAGGGAAATTGTTTGCGAATTTCAATTGGAAGCATTGGATTGAATTGGAATTAATAGTTGTATTTTTGTAGCTTTATTGTTATTATTTCATTTAGATTATAAGTTTGGTAATTTTATTAATTAATGGTAATAATTATGATGAGATAAGTACATAAGCCGAATTTACACTACGAAAATTGTTGAGCAAAATTAGTTTCATGATGAAATTATCTATTTACACGTGAAACTAATGCCATGAAACAAATTTTGCGCAATTAGTTTTTAGGGTTCCGTACCCAAAGGGTAAAAAGGGACTGTCATCAGGCTGTATCTCATGAACCGCGATAGCTAGACAGTTAAAATTTTCACAGATGATGTATTTCTGTGGCCGCTATAACAACAAATACTAAAAACAGAATAAAATAAATATTTAAGGGGGGCTCGCATACAACAAACGTGTTTTTTGGCGTTTTTGCCTTGTGGTACGGAATCCCTCGTGTACGAGTCCGACTCGCACTTGGCCAGTTTTATAATGTAGGCTTTAGTTTATTCAAAATAAAAGACTGAAGGAAAATTATTTATTTTAACTGGTACCTACCGGAATTTCACAAAAAAATCAAAACACAATCATAAATAAAAAGAAAGTAACAAAAAAAAAATAAAAAAACCGGGCAAGAGCGAGTCGGACTCGCGCACCGAGGGTTCCGTAACATCCGGGTTTATGCATAAGGCTTATGTTTATGAAATTAAATGTTGTTTTTTATTTTTGAGTTGATTGAATGAATGGTAAATTGCGGTTTACGATTTATGACGTATTAAAAAAAAACTACTACATCATATATTTTTTTTAGTTTTATCATTCTCTTATTTTAGAAGTTACAGGGGGGGGGGACACACATTTTACCGCTTTGGAAGTGTCTCTCGCGCAAACTATTCAGTTTAGAAAAAAATGGTATTAGAAACCTCAATACCATTTTTGAAGACCTACCCATAGATACCCCACACGTATGGGTTTGATGAAAAAAAAATTTTTGAGTTTCGGTTCTAAGTATGGGGAACCCTAAAATTTATTTTTCAATTTTTGTGTGAAAATCTTAATGCGGTTCACAGAATACATCTACTTACCAAGTTTCAATAGTATAGTTCTTATAGTTTCGGAGAAAAGTGGCTGTGACATTCGGACGGACAGACAGACAGACAGACAGACAGACCGGGGCTGCGTTGAAGCGGCTCCTGCCCAATCTAGGGGGTCCAAACGCCTCCTGCCGGAGGCTCTACGCGGGGGTCGTGCGGTCCATGGCCCTTTACGGGGCACCGGTGAGGGCGCGTTCACTGAGGCGGCGACCAGCCCGGCGGTTGAACGCGTCCCAGAGGGTCATGGCCGTCCGGCTAGTCCGGGGTTACCGCACGGTCTCCGGGGAGGCAGCGAGCCTCCTTGCCGGATTGCCGCCATGGGATCTGGAGGCCAAAGTCCTCGCTCACATATGGGAGTGGCGAGAGGAGGTAAAACGCCGGGGCGTAACTCCGCTGCCGCGAGAAATCGCGGCGCAGCGGACAGAGCTCCGGCGGGATCTCATGGCGACATGGAGAGTGCGACTGTCGCAACCCAGTGCTGGGCACGCCACAATTGCGGCGATAAGTCCCCTCTTTGAGGAGTGGCTAGGGAGGCGCCACGGCGTCCTCACCTTCCGCCTAACGCAGGTCCTCACCGGGCACGGCTGCTTCGGGAGGTTCCTGTTCAGAATAGGGCGGGAGGAAACGCCCGGGTGTCACCATTGTGTGAATCGCCCGGAGGACACGGTGGAGCATACGGTGGAGATCTGCCCAGCTTGGGCAGAGCACCGCCGTGTCCTCACGGAGGCGATCGGCGGCGGCGATCTCTCGCGTCCGGCCCTAGTCCGGGCCATGGTACGGAGCGAGAGTGCATGGGAGGCTGTCGCCTCCTTCTGCGAAGCAGTGATGCTCGCGAAGGAGGAGGCGGAGCGCGTGAGGGAGAGGCAATCCTTGCGCCCTCACGCCCCTAGCCGCCGCAGGAGACGCCCTGGGCGTCGGGAATCGATAGCCGATTCCCGGCCACCGTAGGCGCGGGCTTGCGGACGGCGAGCAATGGGCAGCTCGCCGTCCGGTAAGGACCAGGCCCGGGTCGACGGCGCGTTGTGTTCCACGCGCGCCTCAAGGAGATGTCAGCACCAACTGACGGGGTCCGCTAGGGCCGATGCCCGCCAGGGTCGCGGGTTGTTCGAAAGAGATACCGTGGCCCCTGGCACAGGCAACTGAAGGAACACGGGTGGGTTTTAGTCAGTAAGAGTCTGACACTCCCTTCCGCTCCGCCCAGAGCGGGAGGAATCATTTGATGATTTCCCAACCAAAAAAAAAAAAAAAAAAAAAAAAAAAAAAAAAAAAAAAAAAAAAAAAAAAAAGACATGACGAATCTATAAGGGTTCCGTTTTTTGCCATTTGGCTACGGAACCCTAAAAACATTATCCTTTAAGAGGCCAAAAGGCTCCTATATCAGCATGACGCTGCGACATTCATCATCATCATCATTTCAGCCGAAAGACGTCCACTGCTGGACATAGGCCCCAAAAGGGGGTTTTTGCCATAATCGCCACGCTTGGCAGGCGGGTTGGCGATCGCAGTATGGTATGGTGGTGGAATGCATAGAGAACGCTGCTGCCCATTCTCCGGTACGCCCCTTAGTCGCCTTTTACGACACCCACGGGAAGTATGGGGTGGTGCTATTCTTTAAGTCCGGTTTTACACAGACGACATTAAAATAAATAAATGTCGCAGCGCTGGTATTATTATACATAGCTGATTACCAAGAATCAGTCTTTTCCAAATACGAGTAGCAAAAGATATTATTTCTATATCCTCCCAACAATATGAAATGCCAAACAAACCAGCATTACCAACATTTATTGAAGGTAATAGGAACATTACTTCGACGTTTGTTCCCGACGGTCTCAAGATTAGTTGACAGTGTCACACGAAGCGACTTCCTCAAAGTAAGTTCATCTCGTGCAACTTCCCTTAAATTGAAACAGTACAGCATCTGCACTTGCCGTGATAGTTATTGCGAATAAATTACTGAACTACCGTCTTTGACCCACATGTTGGCTTCTTATTACAGTTTATTGAGGAAAAGTAATAATGGCTACGATATTGTTGGTAGAAGTTGCAATTATTAGGACTTGATAAATGAGACATTAAAGAAAGTAACACATCTTATTTATTACTAGCAGTGCCCCGCGGTTTTACTCGCATAAGTGTCCATTCCGTGGGAATATCGGGATAAAACTATCCTATGTTCTTCCCCGGGATGTAATCTAGCTCTCTGTCAAATTTTATCTAAATTCGTTTAGTGATTTAGGCGTGAAATGGTAACATACAGACAGACAGACAGACAGAGAGAATTACTTTCGAATTTATAACATTAGCATGGATTGCGAAAAATTTCAAGTGAAGAATACACAGCCAATTTTTTTGACAATTGAAGAATATCCATTGCGCCGTTTCTTTTAAAATCCGTGTTCACTATGACCAAATCAACGCAATGAATGTTGTTAAGCTGTCAAAATGTAAACGACAAGATAAGACTCTTCTTATTATATCGTTTACGCTATTGATATCTCCTAGTCAAGGAGAATGAAATAAATTTTAAAGACATAAAAGTAGCTTTTCTAATAAATAAAGCTAATTTATTCCTCCTAAGAAAGCTACCAACACCCGTGTTAAAATTGGATAAGGCTTTTTACTCGTAAATATTTAATTGGATTGATCGAATTTATTTGTTTCTTCAGAAACGAAGCGTTTCTATGTGAATTAAAGTATTTTGAATGTGGACTTAGTAAGCAAAACTGTCAAAGAGAAACGGATTGAAATAATAGTAATTTAAGTTTAGAAAGGAAAAAACCTAATTTCTAAGTTAGCGTAAGTTAAGTAGCAGACGCCAGTTACCTAATTTACTCGTAAATATTTAATGGTTCGGTGAAATTGATTTGTTTCTTTCAAGGCTGATCCAAATTGGGTAGGAAACGAATGACCCCCTCTTTCCGAGTTAGAAACAAAGTAGGTACGGTGGGTTTTAACCCTGGGTAATTTCGACTAGACCGGTTACGTTTGAAGTTTCAACCTAATTGAGCTTTCACTCAATAGTGCATAAAGTGAAGGACACACAGTGACAACATAATAGCCCAGTGCACACGAGCACTGCCACTATTTACAATGGACGACTTTGTGAGATGATAATATAGGATTGTTGCAATGTGGAAGTAAGGCCAGTTAACAAGGTACGTAATTTTGTTAGGATGGGTAACAAGTACCACATTAATTTCACTTAGCTACAAGTGACTGAATATTTCATAGTAAAACGCACTTAAAACTCAACTGAAAGTACCAACATAAAGTGCGTATCCATAAAAATGAAGTGCACCTGCCAGAAAAACAGCCGCCGAATCTCCAAAAACGAAAAAAAAAAAAAACAATATATTACGATCGTGTACATTATGGGCGAATCTGAATGTGTCAGTGCGTAATTTATCGGGGGTACGTGTTTTTTGTGGAGGTTCTCTTGACCTCATAAAACACAGCGCTGTGCAGGGACGAAATCAGAGGGCACTCGAATGAGCTCGGCCCGCGGCGTTCATCGAAAGTGGGAAAAACAAGCGATCGCCACTCCACTGAGACGCCCCGATAGCACTTCACACGTCGCAGTGATTTTTACAACGCTCGCACTTGACTGTGTGGCGTTTTTCGCTCGTAATCACTTTGATGTACGCGCGTCCCTTCCGCGGTGGACTCAAGTCGGAGGCGCACTTGAAATTGAAACGCGAATGTTTCCTTTTTTATTGAGAATATTATTATTGAAGTGGCATCAAAATTTTATCTTTTTTGTTGAATCAAATTCGGTCATATTTATTGGAGTTTCGTATCTTCCATCTTATTTGTGTACATATTTCTACTATATGCACACAATAAACGTTATAAGCGAGAGAGCAGTGGTGGCCCAAAGGTGACGTCCATGACTTACGAGATGTAGGTCGTGGGTTCGACATCAGACAGGCGCTTTACTATACCTAAATGTTTAGAATTGTTTCATTATTGAATTATTGTTTCACAAATGTACCTTTCTTTTTTTGTTGACTGTACCATTCTAGTACATGTAATTTGGAACGAAGCACAACTTGAATAGTGATATGGGACAAACTAAGAATTTTTTGAAAAGTGGTACAAAACTTCAGGACGAACGAAGAATAAATCATAATTTCATCACCGCTGCTGTCAAAACGGTGAAGGAAAACATCGCGAGGAAATTGGCCTGTTTGAAAAACCAAAAATTCGTAGACGTGTGACATCTAGGTACCAGCTCGCACCGGGTCCGCGTGGTTGATTACAGCCCAACCCTTCTCGAAGAGAGAGTGGGAACATTACAGCCAACCCTTCTCGAAGAGAGAGTGGGAATATTACAGCCCAACCCTTCTCGAAGAGAGAGTGGGAACATTACAGCCCAACCCATCTCGAAGAGAGAGTCGGAACATTACAGCCAACCCTTCTCGAAGAGAGAGTGGGAATATTACAGCCCAACCCTTCTCGAAGAGAGAGTGGGAACATTACAGCCCAACCCTTCTCGAAGACAGAGTGGGAACATTACAGCCAACCCTTCTCGAAGAGAGAGTGGGAATATTACAACCCAACCCTTCTCGAAGAGAGAGTGGGAACATTACAGCCCAACCCTTCTCGAAGAGAGTGGGAACATTACAGCCAACCCTTCTCGAAGAGAGAGTGGGAATATTACAGGCCGATTTTGCTAAACGTTGTAAAGTTATAAAGTTGCTATAGAATGCGCATTTTCGTAAAATTCGCACAGCAAAAAATGCACCGATTTACCTCAGTCGATATTCAAATCGCAACCGTTTGATTATTCAATATTTATGTGTCGATTGTCGAATCATCGCAGACGAATGCAGCGGGTCGAGTGAGAGATTCTCAGGATCGGACGTGCTCCTACGTGGTTGGCAGGTTTCCAACCACAATACACATTTAACTGGGTGATTTTATACGCAGGACACAATTTTAAAGTAGTCTATAAACGTTAAAAGTAACATTAAGTAACTATACTGCTTTGTTTTTCCTATTTTACTCTTCAAATTATCGTCAATGTTTTGCTGTTCAATGCATAAATGCAAATATCGGATGTTAGGCTAGCTAAAAAGGTCACTTTGGCAGAATCATAAAAGGATAACATTATGGATCATAATATGGCGGAGACAGTCCGTGTTTTTCTTTTTTTCGCTGCACTACGTAGGTATAATCAAAGAGATTGGGATTGGATTTGGGTTGGATTGATTGGTATTTCAGCACAGACGAAAAAAAACTGAAAAATTCTTCACCACAACTTAACAGTTAAATGTCCGTTATGATTAATAATGTTATCCTTTTATGATTCTGTCAAAGTGGCCTTTTTAGGCCCCCTGATGTTAGTCTAGCTCATTCGTGGCGGTATCATACGTTTGGGCATTAGATGAAAATACAATGAGGATTATTTTGATGTTGTTTGGTATTGCATTCAAATAGGATTTTCTAGCTTTAAAAAAAAGAAATAATGTAATACTCATCTTTTAAATGTACTATGAATTTGATGAATGGTTAAACAGTTAGGGTGTAAAATATTTTTATTTTACTGAAATCGAATTGCGTGGCTAACGTTCAAACTAATACCTCAAACGCAACATCACTACATTTACAGACACAGAAAACAGAGAATGGTTTAATTGAA
Organism: Mesoligia furuncula; assembly: GCA_916614155.1. NCBI lineage: Eukaryota > Metazoa > Arthropoda > Insecta > Lepidoptera > Noctuidae > Mesoligia > Mesoligia furuncula. The sequence continues at coordinate 10,798,084 of OU744803.1, read as the reverse complement.
AAATGTACGTCCCAAAAAATGTTGTCTACCTATGTATAGTGTGTCAATTTAGTTTGGGCCGTCGCAAAACTATTACTGCACCACTTTATTTGCTGACAGCACTGAAAATTTGCGTCAGGCTAAGTGCCAAATTTATAACATTGGAACTGTACTATGGAAGGTTTTCACACTAATTGGTTTGGTGGGAAGGATTGTTAAAGATAAAATATGCGATGCGGACTGTTTTCGTTTACATATTGATTGATTGCGTCATTACTATTGATGTCTGATGAGTTTGTCGTGTAGTCGATGATTTCGGTGACGTATGATAAAAGCTTGTCAGGACGGCTGTATGCAGTTCATCAATCCATCTTGATCAGTGGCTGGATCTATCTGTGCATGGTATTAAGCTGGGATGTGTGTTACTTCGTTGTTTTTGGAAAATTGGATTTTGTATCCGTGTTCGATGAAATTTGGACTTGAATAGGATTTGTGAAGCTAAAACTGAGCATTCTCTGATTTTTGCGTGTCTATTCGAATCGTTAACGAAGATTCTTATTGAGCGAGTTTATTTCGTGAATTGTTTCTGCACTAAAAAATAAAAAGAACTTAAAGACTCGATTAAAATGTGTTTACTAGAATAAAAAGTTTCAGAAAAGTTTTGATTTATAGAAATTACTAGCTGCGCCCCGCGTTTTCACCCCCGTAAATGTCGATCCCGTGGGAATATCGGGATAAAAAGTAGCCTATATGTTAATCCAGGGTGTCAGCTACCTCCATACAAAATTTTATCACAATTGGTCCAGCCGTTTGAGCGTGAAAAAGTGACAAACATATAAACACACACACTCACAAACTTTCGGCTTTATAATATTAGTGTGATTACTTTATCGGCATCGGCTGGGTAGTGGTTCGGGAAGCTACGCAATATCTTCTCGTCCCACACACTGAAGTGTCTCAAGACGAAAGTCTTTGACCAGTGCGTGTTGTCAGTGATGACCTACAGCACTGAAACGTAGTCGCTCACAATGGGCCTCATTAGAAGGCTGAAAGCCACCCAAAGGGTAATGGAGATGGCTATGCTTAGAGTTTCCCAACATGATCGAATCAGAAATGAAGAGATCCGTAAGAAAAGGTAAGTGGCAATGGGCAGGGCACATTGCTCGCAGAACAGATGGCTGATGGGGTCGAAAGACTCTGGCCTGGGGACCGCGTACTGGAAGACGTATCTTTGGAAGGCCTCCCACAAGGTGGACTGATGACCTGGTGAAGGCCGCAGGAATGCGAGAAGCACAGAACCGGTCGAAGTGCTGGTGCTTGGGGGAGGCCTATGTCCAGCTGTCGACGTCTTTTGGCTGAAATGACGATGATGCTTCCTTTATTCGCTATTGTGAGAAACACAACAATTCAAACAAAAAAAAACAGCTGTTCTCTACATTTATGTTCGTATAACTCGTCAAAATGTAGGGAACAGCTGATTTTTTTTCGCGATTTCAGGTTTAGTCCCATAGTAAAAGTTGTTCGTAATGATGAGTACAATGACCTCTTAAAAGGTTGTTGATGTTTTAGCAATAACCCTGTATAACGGAGTGAATTAAAAGAGTTTGTCCGTGAGAAGTATAACTTCATGCGTACAAAAAATATACACATAACGAGTAATACAAAAGCTACTAAAGTGTCTGTTATCCAAGATCCAAGTCCAATAATCCAAAAATATAGTCGTATATTTATGTGTGGCCTCCGAACAGATCTTATTATTAGAAGTCATTTAACTTGAATTATTGCTCAGTAGTAAACAGCATTATATTCCAGCTAGTGCGTGTGTTATGATTTCAATATGGAAGTTTGTAAAAAGGAGGCTATGTTTTTAGGGTTATAGGTATGTTTGGCTGTATATAAATCTCAACTGTATCTTACGAAATAAATATGAGAAAAAAAGCGGCCAAGTTCCGTACAATATTTAACACCAACAGTTATAGGTACGTAGGTATAGTATAAATAGCTTTAATTTTGTAATTTAATTTAATTATGTACCTATTGTTAAAGCGTATGTCAAAAGATTACGGCTCATAAGATACAGTCCTGTGACAGAAGAACGGGCGGATGGACGGACAGCGGAGCCTTAGTAATAAGGTGCTGTTGGCACCCTTTAGGTACGGAACCCTAAAAAAGCAGAGACAATAACAATGAGACACCCCGTGTATTTTAAAGTAGGTACTATCCACGCCAAAAGTCCATAGGCAACTTCAAAACTAATTGCTTAACGTTTAGTTTGACTTACGACCTTCTTTTAATGAGTAATTTGACACACATACCCGCATATTACTCGAATAATCACGCTTTTGAATATAGTTCCGTGTCATGTTCGTCTTGTTCACATAATTCGTAAAACTTTATGAGTATACCCACAGAAATCTAAATAAATAAATTAGGTATGGTAGACAGATGCAGGTAACTTACGGCTCATTCACCGCGTCTAATAGAATGTTGTTCGTTCTTGATTGGTTTTTGATATTGTGGGTTAGTGACGTGTGTTTAATCTATTATAATAGCTGTGTAATAGTTCATTTTGAAATGTAAGCTTTGAGATGAAAGCGGATATTATCGCGCAGCGTAAAAGTGGACTTAATATTATATCACAAATAATTGATGAAACCGGACTGACTGTGAGTATTATGATTTAATTATTTTATCTAACATTTAGCTAATTAAAGTTTAACTGCTGATCCTTGTAGTTATTTTATTAAACGTTTTATATTTACCATAGGGTCTAAATAGAGTAGCCATAAGGGCTATCCGGGGCTACCGCACGATCTCTGGCGAGGCGGCAAGCCTCCTTGCCGGACTGCCGCCATGGGATCTGGAGGCGATAGTCCTCGCGCGCCTGTATGAGTGGCGCGCGGAGGCACTACGCCGGGGGGAGGATCCGCTTCCGCGGCAAATCGCTGCGGAGCGGACGGATCTCCGGCGCGATCTCATGGCGGCATGGAAGGAGCGACTGTCGCAACCCAGCGCAGGGCACGCCGCGATAGCGGCGATAAGACCCCTCTTTGAGGAGTGGCTAGAGAGGCGCCACGGCGCCCTCACCTACCGCCTGACGCAGGTCCTCACCGGACACGGAAGTTTCGGGAGGTTCCTGCACATCATCAGGCGGGAGGAAACGCCCGGGTGTCACCATTGTCAGGATCGCCCAGAGGACACGGTGGAGCACACGGTGGAGGTCTGCCCCGCTTGGGCGGAGCACCGCCGTGTCCTCGTAGAGGCGATTGGCAGCGACGGCGACCTCTCGCGTCCGGCCCTGGTGCAAGCCATGGTCCGGGGCGAGAGGGAGTGGGAGGCAGTCACCTCCTTCTGCGAAGCAGTCATGCTAGCGAAGGAGGTGGCGGGACGGCTCAGGGAGAGAGCCTCCCGTCCCAGCCGCCGCGGGAGACGCTCCGGGCGTCGGGAGCCGCGTGACGACTCCCGGCCACCGTAGGCGCGGGCCTGCGGGCGGAGAGTAATGGGTAGCTCACCGCCCGATCAGGACCAGGCCCGTGCCGGACGGCGCGTACGAGTTCCACGCGCGCCTCAAAGAGATGTCAGCATCGGGGAGGGGCCCCTTAGGGCCGAAGCCTGCCGGGTCAGCGGGATTGTCCGAAAGGGTTACCGCTGGCCCGGAACATAAAGGGCTAAGGAAGGAATACGGGTGGGTTTTAGTCAGTAAGAGTCTGACACTCCCTTCCGCTCCACCCAGAGCGGGAGGAGTCATTTGATGATTTCCCATCCGCAAAAAAAAAAAAAAAAGGGTCTAAATACAAGAAAAAAATAATATTTCCAAGAGTTTATTTATTTACTTTTGGAATGATGAATATAGCATTATGTATAAATTAAAATATAATTATTTTGTAACAGTTGAACTATTTTCAAAAAAAAATTTGTCTAAAAAAGTAATAAGTAGGTATCTACTTAATATTTTATAATTTTGCTAGTAGCCTTACAATATTCCTTTTTTGTGTTAGAGAAATTACCTACTGTGAGTCGGAGGGTCAAAAGATATAAGGAAGAGTACAGTCAGTGAATAAGAAACAAGTGGTTTTAACCAACCAGTTACCTACCAGATGAAGTTGCATTGCAAGGAAATATGAAGACATATGTTTAAACATTACAGGATCCATACGCCAGCGTTTATTTATTTATTTATTTATTTAAACTTTTCGCACAAAAAGGTACAAAGGCGGACTTAATGCCTTAGGCATTCTCTACCAGTCAACCAAGGGTGGTGAAGAGATTGGATGGCAGGTGCTTTGGTTGAGAGGAACAATGATTAAAAAAAATTAAAACTAAGTACACAAATACATAAATGGGTTATATACACATACATACTATTGACTATAATACATACTTATAATATATATATATATATACATACAAATTCAAGGGAGAGAGGTGTTGAGATGACTCTACGCTATTTGTTTTGAAAATAACTCTGCAATTTCCGCTTAAATGCATACCGACTGGTGGCCGTCCTGATATCAAGAGGAAGTGCATTCCAAAGAAGAATGGACTGAATATGAAAGGAAGAATGAACAAAGTCAGAAGTATGAGAAGGACAGAGTAAGAGAAGATTGTTAGAAGAACGCAGATTCTTAGCGTGAGAAGAACATAGAAATTGGAAGTGAGACACGAGATAAGAAGGAGGAGTGGGAGAGTTGAGAAGGGAGAAAAGCGTGGTCAAAGCGCGCAAACTTCTTCTTTGGCGAATGGACATCCATTTGAGCTCAGACCTATAACTCGACACATGGTCATATTTCCTCAGGTTGAATATGAACCGGATACCATTGTTAAGCAATCTGTCGAGCTTATCCAGCAAAACCGCGTTCAAATCAAAGTAGCACACGTCACCATAGTCGATAATAGGGAAAATCAAAGTCTGCACAAGCATGGTTTTCGTCTTAGCGGGCAAAAAGTTCCTCAGACGATACAGGGATCGCAGTGTACCGTTGACCCTTTGACTAACACTAGAGACCTGACGTTGCCAGCTAAGTGTAGAGTCAAGATGCAAACCGAGATCTTTCACCGTAGGGGTAATAGGTATGACGGTACCATTGAAAATAAGAGGAGGAAGAGAGCTAAGCGTCACCCTACCCATCATGCGTGAGCTACCAATTACAATGGCCTGACACTTCGAGGGGTTTACTTGATAGCATGGATAATAATGGGGGTTATACAACGTATTAAGTTATAAATTACAAATTGATTTTAGTAATATTAAATAAAATATTATTGTGTCATATCCGTAATAAGGATTATTTTGAGGTTTATAGTTTCAATCTTCTTTTCAAAATGAATTTTGAAAATGAATACTTAAGCTATATCCGCAATTAAAGCACAATATTATTTTATTACTAAGATAGTTACAATATTTTAAGTCTAATGGTCGTAGCTCACCGATTACCTGCTTTACTTCAATAAATTGTTCTTTATGAGAAAATAAACTGTTTTAAAAGTTTATTTATCAAATTATAACGAATAAAATTTTTGATATCACTTAAATTTTTTTTTATTTTTACCCCGCATATTTCAATAACAATATAATAATACAAATAAAACAAATATTACATTATTATTCTCGTGTATTAATTTATCGAATAATAAAAAAAGATAAGATTATTGTTGAAAAGATAATTCAAAGTTCCATCTCGAGATTCGAACCCAGGCCTGCGTGTTTACTAATCCTATGCGCTACGTTATCCGCTAGCAGCACTTGTTATGAAGTTGTGAATTTTAGCAGTGGTATGAACCAACCAAGGTCATACGTAATTACGCCGCGCGTGTGAAAAAGCGATGACGATATGTTTTGTTTCGTTTGACGTTAGCAAGTGTGCACACACAGATGTAAATACGGGCCTGCGGCGCGGGCGCGGAGACGGCGCGAAGCATGTTCACAGAAATTTCAACCATAGCGCGCCTAAGCAGTATTGAGGCATACTGTACCTACTGCTTGGGAGGAAAAATTACAACTTCAAAATCATAAAATAATCACGTGTGCGGAGAAAAGCCACGTGCATGTACCTAAGTACAATGAGAAATCAGCTTATACTGGAAAACTATAGCTTGATATGTCGTCGTGCGTACATATGACGTATGCAGAGAACTCTGTGTGTGAAAACACGCTAAGTAGGTACCTACGTGATACATTTGGAAAAAAGGGGAAACATCTCACATAAGCGGGTTACAAAACCTCGTCTTCACCTTCCATTTCCTGCTCAATGTGCATTTGTTTTTACTTATAGTAACTGCGATAATATCATAGCTCAGCTTAGGATACTTATAGATACCAGGGTTTTGCAATCTACATTAGCATAAGCTATTTAAGGGGCTTACAGGACCTTAACACAAAAAACGCAAGTCTTAGAAACAATAAAAGATTTTGATCGACTAAAGTTATAAACAAAATCCGAAAAATATATGATACTAGCTGACCCGGCAAACGTTGTTTTGCCATATAAATTATTTCTAGCTGCCCGGCGCTATTTCGCTCGCGTGGTGTCCTGCCCTTACCCTACCATAGCCCTACCCTACTCCTACCCTACTCCTACACTTCTCCTACGCTACTCCTACACTACTCCTACCCTACTCCTACCCTACTCCTACCCTACTTCTACTCTACTCCTAACCTACTTCTACCCTACTCCTACTCTACTCCTAACCTACTCCTACACTACTCCTACATTAGTGCTACACTACTCCTACATTACTCCTACTCTACTCCTATATGTAAAAAAAAGATAAAAGGTATCCTATGTCCGTCTCCTGGTTCTAAGCTACCTCCCCACCAATTTTCAGCCAAATCGGTTCAGCCGTTCTTGAGTGATAAATAGTGTAACTAACACGACTTTCTTTTAATATAGATTATATATATTATTATATATTATATAAGCAATGAATAGTTACACACCGATTTCTCTCTTTCAGTCGTCAGTAATTTGACTTTCGACAGACGAAGACAAAGCGTTGTGTAACTATACAGACGCTTTACAACGTTTATTAGTAAGAGTGTGTAATATTATGTATGTGTGTGTGTAATATTATGTATAGTCGCAGTCCTTTATAACTATATATATCATAAAAAAACTAATCACAGTATTGTTAAATTCTAAGTTTCCCCTCTACTTCTACACAACCATAAACAAAAAGCTCACCTGTATCGTTGTTTACGTTGAATTTAATATTGTTTTTACGTAATGTGTCCGTTCATTTCGGCTGGACTCGCCGGCTAGTTTCCAATTTTATGGTGGTTGCACAAGTGGCGTAGGCTCCGTGCACATAGGACGAATAATTTGGCAAACTTCCGTGAAAGGTAACAAAGTAAACTATGCGGGAAATAAGATCTAAATCTATTTTTACCCACATTTTAGGTAGTTCAGCGTCATGATTTTTTCTTTTCTCTGAAAATAAGAAGGATCTAAATTAATCCACGTCCTACAGAAAAGAAGAAAATTATCAAAAAAAAAAAACAGTGGCACTCCGGGAGTGCCGACAGAAGTGAAAACAAAACACAAACAGAATACTTTGCCATCACTCACTGACATATCGGATTTAAAACCGAGTACATCCCGAGGACAGCCGAACACATCCGAATGTAGCGCGGTGTCGCTAACAGTGTCGCGAGTTCAACGGTTTTTTCCCATCTCAAATCATGCCCAACGCGCTTATAGAAGTTTTCACTTCAAAAAAGATCAAAATTAGTAGGTATTAAAATATTGCATACTTTCGAACTCTCCCTCCTTACAGTCGACACTTAGGTACAACATATAAAAAACTGGCCAAGTGCGAGTCGGCCTCGCACACGAAGGGTGTACGTACCACAAGGCAAAAACGCCGAAAAAAACACGTTTGTTGTATGGGAGCCCCCTTAAATATTTATTTTATTCTGTTTTTAGTATTTGTTGTTATAGCGGCAACAGCATCATCTGTGAAAATTTCAACTGTCTAACTGACTAACACGGTTCATGAGATACAGCCTGGTGACAGACGGACAGACGGACAGCGGAGTCTTAGTAATAGGGTCCCGTTTTACCCTTTGGGTACGGAACCCTAAAAACTTGCTATGAAAATTCGTTCAGGAGCAGTACGCTTTTTTTTTTTTACGCATTTTTTGTATGTTAGATTGTAAGGATGTTCGGAAGTATGCCAACTTTTTATACTCATTTTTATATGTTTTTTCAGATATTTCTCTTCCCTGTAGGACGTGGGTTAATTTTGTATGGATTTGTGTAAATCTTCATTTCAATTAAATCTTAAAATAGAATACAAAATGTATTATAACTAAATTCAATTTTATACTTTATATTGTTAAATAAATAATGAATGGATTCCCTACTAATAATCTCACCGAATAAATTAATGCGTTCATTCCAAAAACTAAAAATTTCAATGTCAACAATACGAACGCTTCAAGTTTCCGTCCAACTTTAATAAGAAATATAGGCTATTCTGAAACACCATAAAAGCGATCCGAATTTAAATCAAGCAAATTATCCTCTTCAGTCATTATAATTTGCCAAAATAAATTTATAAATTTCAGTTAGAAGGTTTTGATTCGTTTCGCCACGAACCACGACAACTTGTTCCCCTACTTTCGCTGAATTCTGTACAAAAGTTAGTAGATTAAAACTGCCAATTAGGGAGCATTTGAATTCCAAGTTGTTTTAGAATTCGCGTAATTATTGTTGGATGAACAATTACAGAAAGGACCAGGCATATTTGACTTTATTTTATTTTGATAACTGGGCCGTCTCTCATTGTATTCTTTTAGATTTATTGTCCACTCAGCTTGTAATAAGTACTTAACGACTATTCAGGCACCTTCCCTTTCTATTTAATTTTTAGGTCAACGTTTATTTGTGAGTCATTATTACCATAAAGCAAATATAATTCTCAGACATGTCTATTCTCAAACTTAAAATTCAAATTGTTCAGTTTACACACAAGAGGGTTTCATTTATGACTGGACTATAGCTTCCGCCTGCAGTTTCGCCCGCATAGTATGTCGATATAAAGTTACCAATATCCTTACTTAGGGTTCAAAGTATTTTTATACCAAATTTCGTCAAAATCAGTCCAGTCGTTTCGGAGATTAGCCGGAACAAACAGAAAGACAGACCGAAACTTTTTTAGCAAGTGTTTTTTTATTTATGTAGGTACTATATATACTTTCTTTCTTTCTAGTCTGTGTGGTGCCGGACTTAAAGAATACCACCACCCCTTACTTCCCATGGGTGTCGTAAAAGGCGACTAAGGATCGTACCGGAGAATGGGCAGCAGCGTTCTCTATGTATTCCACCACCATACCATACTGCGATCGCCAACCCGCCTGCCAAGCATGGCGATTATGGCAAACCCTCCCAAAATTGGGGGAGGCCTGTGTCCAGCAGTGGAAGTCTATCGGCTGAAACGACGACGATATATACTGTCACATGCATTTAGTAAAAAACAGTTATTTTGCCAATAGAAACAGATACTTCAATATTATTTATTCGTATATTATATATTCGTAGATTAATAACACTCCTTTTGTTTGGGCAGTCCTGTAAAAATACAGGAAAATGCTACAGGCATTCGGCAACGCCGCCTAAAATGTTTCAGTCAAAATCCTGACTTATCTCTTGTAGAAACAATCACTCGTAGATGTAATAATATTTTCTCTAAAACCACTTTAGACTTGCATGTTTGAACATGGCTGCACTCTAATGTTGATCACTAATTATAAACATATAAACGACAGAGTTTCGCTGTACTCATCAAAATTAAACTGTTAATATAATGACGGTGTAATCCAGTAGCAAGTTGGTAGTTCAGGAAGTGTGGCAGCTTCCAATTTAATGGTGGTTGAGCAAGTGCTGCGTCGCCTCCCCCCAGTTTCCCCCCACTGACAATATTAATAATTTTATTGCAAGCTAGTCGTAATACGTCATTAAACTGTAAATATTTTATAAGAAGGAAATAAAATGTTTCCCGCGGCCATTTTCTCTGGTAATGGCGGTGTTATAAATTAAAATATAGTGGCAGGATGTTATAGGGAGCAGTTGTGTTTTGTTTCACTTCTAACTTTTGTTTTACTACCCACGCATTCATCATGTCTCAATCTTTACAATATATTTGTTATCTACTTCACTTTTAAAAATAGTTGCTAGCAGAAAATCAATTTAAAAAGAGACAGATTCGGGCTCATCACTTTATCGTAAATTATCTATGGTAAAGAACATTTTAATGGTGCCAATTTAATGTATTTTTTTATACAGTCAACACAAAGTTCTTGTTTCTAAAATATATTTTACATTACAAATTACAAATGTTAAAAAAAATATCTTAGTTTCAGACAACTAGGCCCACACCAGAGCCCACACGAAAAAAAATTCGTTTCTTGTAGAGAGATGCACTTTCCCTTTAATTTTTACTAACTTTATTTTATTTTTATAATTTGTTGTTATAGCGGCCATAAAAACACACACTTTCTGATTAACAACTGTCAACCTATTATGGTTCATGAGCTACAGCCCGCTGACAGTCAGAGGACTGACGGACTGATTCACAGTTAACCACGGATATTGAAGTTAACACACGTTAGAGTTGTGTTACAACAAAATAAAAATAAAAACCGGTCAAGTGCGAGTCAGACTCGCGCACCGAGGGTTCCGTACCTAATTTGTAGGTATGTAAATAGTTTATCACGGGTTTTTATTCAATGCACCTACAAATTTACGGTTTTCGGATTTTTCCCTTACTTGTGCTACATGATCTTGCATCCTGCCAAATTTCACGATTCTAGGTCAACGGGAAATACCCTATAAGAGAATGTCGAAAATCGAAATATTATAAGAGAATGTCGAAACATACGTTTTTTGCAGCATAAACGGCCGTATCTTTTTTTTACGTTAACAGCTCTACAGTCCCTAAAATTAAAACCATATACTTATATGGTTTTAATTTTAACTCGATACCTCCACGCGTTCCCGAGATAAAGGGTCTTGATCGACGGACGGACAACAAAGTGATCCTATAAGGGTTACATTTTTTCCTTTTGAGGTACGGAACCCTAAAAACTAACATTACAACAAAATCTGTTGTAAAAAAAACTAGTGCCAAATAATCCACTAAAAATAATGCGAAACCCTCCACAGTGTCCCTCATTTTGTCACCTATTAAAGATATACCTAGTTTATATTGAAGATAATTAATAATTAATTAATTTTAAGCTAATTAATTTTTTCTTCAGGGTTGTCACATTTTATATCCGGAAGCCAATAATATTAATAACTTAAAGTGAATAACTAAAAATAAAAATAACTATTTAAGTAACTATTATTAACTTGTAGTAATACCCCTAGCTACAAAAAATCCGGATATAATTTATATTACTTGTAACTTCTGAATAACGCGGAATTAGATTGTGATTTTAATACTGCTCATAAGGGTTTCTATAAGCTATCATTAGTTAAATGAATCTCTTTCTAATACGGCGTCAATGTGGAACAAAAAAAAATAAAACTGAAAATGAGAAATTAATTTATATCTCCTAATTTAATCACCGTAAATGTGCAAAAACTTGTCAAAAGGTATGGTTTTATATGTATAATTATTTGATGCAATCAAAATTAAAATAACAAGTTCAGTTACTTTTAAATATATTTTTTTGTGTATTTCCTAACCCAGCTATAAGCAAACTTTGAAAAAAAAATTCTGAAGATCTATAAGTTATTTCGATTTCGGAGTTTTACTCCGACTGGACGGAGAAGGCACAGTATAAGGAAATGTGGAAGGAAATGGGGGAGGCCTTTGCCCAGCAGTGGGACAGAACAGGCTAAACAAAAAAAAAAAACTCTTATGTTTCTCTCAAACTCTGATATTCTTCAATAAAATCAAGGTGAGACGAAATGAGGGTTTATAACACACTGTGCTCTCTAATACCAACCTAACAAAACACACGACAAACCCTCGAAGAAGACCGGTCGAATAATTCAGGTGGCTCAGCCTGTGTTTAGATGAAAACGCTATACTCGCCAGCAAATGCTAATTTTATGGTGGTTGAACAACTGTGCCGAATCCAGTCGCGCTGTCCTCCGCAGTATTGCCTGGTAGGCGTCATCTAAATAAAATATAAATCCGGAGGGTAGATAACAAGGGTTGCGAATAGTTTAGCGGTTTGCGTACTCATCATTGAGCGTTAATTAATTTATTTTTCGTGTCGATTTTTAATGTTGGATGGATGGGGTGGGGTATACCTAGTTTTAAAAATATCCAGACGGAAAACAGAAAATATTGCTGTAATCAAAGTCAAATTTATTTCAATAAAAGGCACTTTTTGACGTTAAAATCACAATAAAATATAATTTTTTCTAGTCGCCCCTTCCAAAAGGTAGCGTTAGTATGGAGAAGAATGGGCAAGAAACTCCACAAATCAGCCTCAATCATTCTTAATCATTCTAGAGCAACTGTTAAATTTCGTGGTGCACGCTTAGCCTTAGGTAAGTCGTTCTCGTCGTTTTTTCTCACTTCATTGCAAAGTGAACGCAGGGCAACACAAAAATAAAGTGGCAATTTAGGCCTACTACGTGAAGACTGAAGAGTTATTCGCCCTAAAAGAACTTTTAGATCGCCGTAGTCAAAAAAGTGTTCCCATTAAACAACGAGGTCATTCTTCACGGATCTAAAAACGTACCCTCACACAATGTTGCCGGTGATTAATGGTACAGTCAGCATGCAATCGTTACTTTTCATTACTGTTTCGAAGTGCAGAACCGAAGGCCGGGGTAGCGGTCAGATTAGAAAAGTTCCGCGCGAAACAAGTCCAAAATCGACTTTAAAAACATAGACCAACATTTGGTTTTAGAAGCGCCCCCTGTTATCGAATTGAAGGCAACTTTAAATTGGAATGTATCCCGCAATAAGCCTCTCGTGATTGGCCTGTTTGTTCTTAATTAGTATTAATCGGGAACTTCACAGGTTTACAGCAAGTTAGTATCGAGCTTTTGTTTTCAACTGATTCCGATCGTTATTATAGGTGGTAAATAAACAGTATGACGCAGGATACCTAGATTATTGACGCTTGTTTACTGTCCTCGGTTTGGTTATGGTCACAATCTAGATGGAGTAAATATTGGCAGATGGGTACAGGATAGAACGAGTTTCAATATCCTTTACAATATTTTAGCGTGTTAATTATTTCGTAGTTATTAGGTAGGGTGCACCTACGAGCACCGAAAGTGATTAAACAGTGTAACGTGTCGGTTGCTGACCGGAAATTATGTAAAATACGCCTAAAAACACGGACGTGGGAAATCAGCATATTCATTTTAGAGGGAGAGCCTACCCGCCCTATCCATTAGTGAGTCATACAGCCAGTCGCAAACAAATCTCCACGCGGGTGCTCCTTGCATGTATTTACGGCAGACGAGACGTTTTAACAAGCCAATATAAATAGAGAAACATGATACTAAATAATCCAGCGTCTTGTCGAACCAGATCTCTTGTGACACGATAAACACCACGAAAATTTCTGTGGCGCGTGCGCTCTCAAACATTTGCCTGACGATTCCTTCAGTCATTTGAAGGGAATGACTCTTATCGTTTTACTTTTATGGACTGCGAATCGAAAAGGCTTCAACGTTACAAAACGAGACCCTTCTATTGTGTAGAAGTGTTGAGCGAATGTGCCATGAAAGTTCTTTGTCGTTGTACCAATACGTACCTTGGAAAAATACCCGAGGTCCTCGGTCTAAAAATAAAACCGAATTTGGTAATAATACCTACCTGTGTTCTTGTTTGGAGAGCAGTGTTTTAGGAGGCGGACTTCTTTTGTCATTGTAAGGATTTCACTCACAAACCTTTCTTTAAGTGCACTTAACGCTAAAGCATTCAATATACAATTTAGAGGACAGCATTGAAAAACAACTCTCTTACTTCTTTAGGCGCCTCTTAAGCCACAAATGTAAATATATCCTAAACAAATCTTTTAATACCCCATATGTTTGAGAATTCATGAAATATTCACCATGTTTAAACACAATTTTCTTTCCTTTTCAGAAAGTCTCCGAGACTACTTTAGCAAATTCGGCGAAATCACAGAAGTTATGGTTATGAAAGATCCCACAACGAGGCGGTCGAGGTATGTTCTGATACATTCACTTACTCACTTTCGTTATCGGCATTTTCCAGGAATACTAACTTCATTCTGTTTACATAGACTTCGTGTACTCTGCAGCCGAGATAAATTGACGGATTACTATGAAAACCGCAGAAATATTCAGGAAAAGTTTCAGATTACCTGAATTCCTCTGCTGAGCGTATAGTTTCCTAGTAGAATTATCCAGGTTATCGGTTAGGATAGCCTTAATTTTAACAGAACATGAAGATAATTGGCAAATTTTGAAATATTGTTACAATATCAGAGGCATAGGAATGCTTTGTTGCATAGTTCGGGAGCGGTGGTCGGCCGCCCACGACGGCGTGAACTGACCAACTCGACTCGTACTAAAAGTTATCGGTTTGCAAATAAGTTTCATTCTATAGAGAGGCACACTCGTTTCGAAATTTGCGGTTACCTTTGAATTGTAAGCAGTTAAATGTTGGACTTCAAATTTAGGAACTTAACAATAGAACTCGAATTATTCCAACTGAATTAAGCGTTAGGACGAGTTGAATGAGGATTTCGGTATACACTTTACAGGTTGCTAAACTAAGTTCCGTTAATAGCCGTACTGCTTTGGGCATAGCTCGAATATTTCTCTGCGTATTCCTCCGACCCTTGTTTACCTTAAAGTTTTTAAGCGTTCATTACGTCTAATATCGATGCGGAGTTTGTAAATTAAAGCGTAGTACGTTATTGGTTCTGAAGCGGAATTGTTAATGTCCTTGAAAAGTCTGAACAGAAGCTTTTACAATCACTATCTCGGCGAACAACAATCAAGCCGCTACGTACACAAACTGAGTGGCTTAGCAACTCTGGAGACAAGAAATAAGTTGTCAAAGTGTCGAGCTAAAGTTGCTCCGTTAGCAGCGTCTCCTGTTAGGTAAATCGTCGGTTTCACAACTCAATATTGCCCCGCGTCCCTCCGCCCTGAAATAATATACCAAGAGCCGATATTGGAGCGCCTCAGTCGGGAATCTGAATGCAGCCTGCCCGCCATTACGTGCTCCGCCTCTCAGCCAAATGTAACGTAAACGTCTTTTGTTTATGTTTATTGTTAGTGGGTATTACTTGGCCCAACGTTATATTAATTAAACCACCCTGGTTTGGTAACATTTAAACTTATACTTCAAACTTGAATCAATTATTAATACAAAGGTAACAACAACTTCGAAAGTGTGACGCTAAACCAAAGAACCTTGCGGTATTTTCCGGTTTAAATCTTACGCGATTGCGTTTCGCGTAGGGAAGCACAAAACTTTTTAGGTCGACACCTTATCGTAACCGTAAATCAAGCGGACATCGGCAACGGCCGAGATGTACCGTCCTGGTGTCCTGAAAGTGATAACAGTTTGGAAATTGTTGCCGTAAACAACGATATTTGGAGGCCATGCCTTGCATAGTTAGACACAGATATTTACAGTCAGCAATAAAGTTGGACAACTTAATGATAAAGAGATACAAGGGCCGTAAATCTAAAGTTTGTTGGGCAAAATATGATACAGAAAAAGGTTATCATTCAAAAGGTCGGTAGTCGATCAGTGTTTTCGTGCGGTTTCAATTTATCTATGCTCGTCTGTATCTCGTCAAAGTTGTGGCTCTCCCAGTGTCCGCACGTTCCAACTTCGCCCTTAATTCTTCATACCAAACACCGTATAGTTTGCCTACCACAGTCTTGGCCAACTACAGCTTATGCAAGCAAAGTAAATCAATATCGAAAGTCAATGAATCAAGAGTAATATATACGGGTACATAATAAATGTGCTCTACCTGAAGGCAATATCTGAAAAATTTGCCTGCTCGATATTGCTTACAAGGGAGTTTCCTTTCTCCCCAAAATTTAATGCGCCGTTCGCTTTTTATAAAAAGAAGTAGGTAAGTGAAATAATTTGCGGTCGGTGCTTTATTTCCTTTTATTTATTTTAATGGTAGGTCTCCTTTCATTGTTTTTTCTTTAAGGCTTAGGGAAATGAGGGTTTTCTTGAAGAAAAAAAAAATGTGTTAACTTTGTGTGCCTATCGTTATAAATGTCGGAATTTATATCGAGGTGTGAAACAAATTGGTTTAGTTATGATTGTAAAAAAGAAAATTAATTACGGTATTAGAGTTCTCTCTGTGAATAGGAATGTGACATTCTAAGATGTTTTAAGGGATACTAGAGGGTTTTTATTAAAATATTTTTGCAATGTTTCCCGTATGAAAAAACGCGTTTTGAACTAATAAATGCTGTACATTTCGAGCAGATAGACATTCAATAACTCTAGCTAATTACAAATGAAAGAAAGAATTAAACCTACGATTTTTAATAAATAAGATCGAATCAAGTTTGAAAGTATCGTGTTGATAGCACCCGGAAAGTTTATTATTTGTAGGCGTTAAGTATTTAACCACAAACCATGGTTTTATTCAAGTCGTAAAAACGAAACCTTTTATCATAATTTAACGAGGCACAGCTCCTTAAAGCTTCTACTTCGTGTTAAGGGTTCCATTAGATTTGATTTCCTAATTAACTAGCCTTTAACCGCAACTTTGCTCACATGCGTCGCATACTTAAACGATTGTTCAAAACTATCCTATAATATTATTACATTTTTTTCTTACGGAACCCCAAGATTTTTCTGATGGAAGGCGTTTTTAACCGACTTCTAAAAAAGGAGGAGGTTCTCAATTCGGATGTTTGTATTTTTTTTTTTTATGTTTGTTCGCGCATAACTCCGTCGCTTGCCAACCGATTTGAAAAATCCTTTTTTTGTTGGAAAGGGTATGCTTCCCAAATGGTCCCATGAAAATTTTATCGAAATCGGACAAGCGGTTTTTGAAAAATCAACAAAAACCTAAAAATTTATCTACATTAACGATCTTTTCATATTTCATAACTCCGTCATTTACGAACCGATTTGGAAAATACTTTTTTGAGCATTTGCTCTCGAAAATCATCATTTGGTAAAGTGGAGCTGATGATAAAGACCACAGATGGCTATCGGAACTACTCAATGACAAATATTTCACGGGTTGCGATTCGATTACTTTAATATGGTTGCTAAGCAATTTATGCTCTTTACAAGCTCCATTCCACCATATGCAATGGTGAAATGGAGCTGATGGTGACTTCTCAAACAGCTCCAGTTCTCCTGGCTTATGAGAACTCCTCAACAATTAACGTCCCTGCATCGGGTAAAGCAATATTTTGTAAAAGGTGATAAGCAGTTGACATTAGGCTATTGTAACTTAGATAAATTACAAACTGACTCACTAAAAAGTGAAAAATAAAAACTTTTTTACAAAAAAAAAAAACAACCGACTTCCGAAAAACACTATAAAGTGAAAAATAACTTTAATTTCGGAAGTAGGTGGCAAAAAACTAAAATACAAATCCAAAGACACCGACTTCCGAAATTAAAGTTATTTTTCACTTTATAGTGTTTTTCGGAAGTCGGTTGTTTTTTTTTTTGTAAAAAAGTTTTTTTGGGGGAATGTTTTTTAGTGTCAACACGAAGAAAACGATAATTGGCTTTAGCCTGTTTAAATCGTATTGCGATTCATGTACTTACCACGTTTCTTACATTTGCAAAAGATATTGTCCATTGCACGTGGTATTGCCTGAAAAAAACTTTGATATACTGACCAAAAAAACAAATACTTGCTTAAATGCGATAAAACGTAATGCGGTAATACGGTAATCTATTAGAAAAATATTAAAGATAACCTAATTTTAATACGATTGCATCGCTTACATTCAAATGCCCTTGTTAATTGCAGAACACAAACCGCGCATACATACACAGACATAACTTCAGGGTTCTCTGATATGTTCCCCAGTGAATAGCAGTTTAAATCATCTCTCGGCTTACACCGGCTTTACCGGGCGCGTCTCCATTCACGCCGGCTTCATTCGTTTCGCTTTCCACTAAAAATCTAAAATCAATAAAGGATCACGCCATAAATGCAAAGATTACTGTTCGCTCCATTCGTAACATGAAAAATGTACGCGCCTTTACATGAGCCGTCCGAAATAAAACCGCGAATCACTATGAGACCGTAAGTAGCACCATAAAAGGAGGATCCTTGCTTGAAATCGCTTCGGCAAACACCTACAGAGGAATAGAGCGGTGTTAAATGAGAGGGATTGCGAGTCCTCCCCCCCTTTCCTCTCCCCTCTACTTAAGACGACGTCGTATTAGTAGCTGCCTCGCAAATGGTTCAAATACTTTTTCATATTTTAACGAATCATTAAGCAATCAATAGTTGAAAGGATTTTCAACTGTTTTTATTAGTTTTCTCGCTTTGATAACTAGGTAGTTTGAAAGTTTTCTTGGCGTTATTGATTTTTGAGAGCTGGAGGTACCTACCTGCTATGTAGTTTGTGCGCGACTAGATAAATTATCCATGATTAAAATAATGTCAATGATAACGAGATGATTTTTGTACCTATTCTAAAGAACACAAATCCAATCAAAAGTAATAATAAATCCATCCTTCAGTTTATTCAGAACGAAACAAAAAATCTGCATCCTCATCGCCCAAAATCCAATTTTTCCGATCATTTCAATATCGTATTAGCAATAGGTTGGATAGCGTCAAATCTCTATGCTAGGATAGCGTATCTAATAACAATGTTGGGGCATCATCGGCGCATTATTCTGACCGATTGCACAGCCCTATTGCACTATCGAGTTATCGACAGGCGGGCATTTGTAGTAGTCGGTTGTAAATTCATACTACTAATTAATATAATGAGAGGCAATCTATTAAGATGCAATTATGCTGTTAGTCGTCACTGCATTATATATTCGAGGAATTGCCCAGTACTACTGGTTGTAGATTGTACCTACACATTACTCAGAACATGTAGGAATTGCGATTGAGTTGTCGACTTTAGACGTGGCACCACCACGTCTAAAGTCGACAACTCAATCGCATACAAACTATTAATTGGAATATTTCATTTGCGTTTTATTAGAATCACATTGCAAATAAAATGGCCAGATGAAAATAGATGAATTGCCCACGTTTTGTTAAGTACTGGAAGCACTTTAGCTAAATAAGGGCAATGATGACTTAGGTAAAGAGAAAAGTACCCTCATTCCAACCACTGACGGCAGTGTTCAACTTCCTCATAAAAACAACAGTTACTAAAATGTTCGTAGTAACGTTCATTAGTAGTTCGATAATCGGTCTGAAGTACCGCGGATGCATAATCAAGTAGTCGAGTCTGCCCGTAGGGGGTTAGGAACGGGTCGGGGGGGAGAGTTAGTCGTAAAACTATTACGGCAACGTTCTGTGGTACGTCGGCTTCATTAATCGGCCATCGTATGAAGCTATCAACTAGCTATGATATGACGGAGGTCGACATATCGCACGGGTACCATGTCTAGGTATGCGGGGGTTAGGGATTGAGTTAGCTTTGCAAAGTGATTGGTTTGTTTTTAGCATAGGTACTAAATATAGTTCAAAGTTAAAGTATTTTTTATGGCATTGTTTTTATAGGTTGAGGTGTAATGTTAGGAGGTTGTGTTACCAACTGCGAGGTTGGCTTTCTCTGCTTGAACTAACTCATCGTCTGGATGATGTGACAGTCACCAATGCTTTTCAGAGAAGCCTTTGCTGCTGTTATATTGGCAATCTCATTGCAACATTTAGTTATCAAGGATTTAATCAAGTCTAAAGATATTAGTTGCATGAATTGCACATTCGATACATCAGCCGTTGTCTTAAAAACGCACGATTTTAAAAAGTTTTTCGAAACCAATGCAACAGATTTCTCATTCGAAACACTCAATTACCCCTCAGCCCAACTCTTACCTACCGATAAATACAAATTGGAGGATCAGGTAACACAGTGTCGATGGGGGCACAATTCGTGCAATCTTCGGGAGTGGCACAGTCGGTGGACCGATCGCGGCCGACGGCGAACTAACAATTCTGTTCTGGTGCGTCACTGCGCTCGATCGAATTGAGAGTGGCGTATACTGGGCGGAGCTGATTTTCTTAGGATTTTCTTTCTGAGCTTTTTATTAATATTTATCGAATACTTAATGAATCTCTTGGAAAGATTTTATTGGTAAACTAAGGTAGTGTTCTGAATCGGACACCAAAGTCCAGTTCGTGCTGTTTCCTTAGAACATTTTTCTTTATTCATTTTTCGGATTTCATTGTGAAGTCCTGTCTCAAAAATTATATAGCACAGATTTAATAATCTCAGGTCCTTTGCCTATTTTCCTACTAGTATAAGCTACTCCCAGTACCTATCCAAATCCATGTAAGTAAATGAATAAAAAAAAAAAACTTATTTTTGTAACTTTGCGAAACATATCCGCGGTCCTTCTTGGCAGGCGAAAATGTCTTAGGATAACCAAGAATACTCGGAATTTTGACAAACAAAAATTGAGACCCACACAATCAGACAAATGTAAACAAAACTCAACAGAAAATTAAATTGTAACACGAAGAATGCGAGTGTGCGCGCCGGCTAACAGTCGCGTCGGGCCGAACCAGATTGGATCGGACTAACAAGACCGCCCGGGTACTGTTGCATTCGCTCGCTGCACCCCACCACTCACTCCTATTGCCTATTTGGTTAAATTTACCAGGATCCCAGTAACATAAGTGGGTATAACGATTTTGCTTAACGACTTCTCTTAGTACCGGTCAGATGTTGCTACCGTAGCAGCGTAGGGTTGAAATTTTATTATTTTTTTTATTTATG
Organism: Mesoligia furuncula; assembly: GCA_916614155.1. NCBI lineage: Eukaryota > Metazoa > Arthropoda > Insecta > Lepidoptera > Noctuidae > Mesoligia > Mesoligia furuncula. The sequence goes on along the minus strand of OU744803.1, from coordinate 10,777,232 downwards.
AGACGATTCTTTGAATTCGGTGTAACTGTGTGAGCTCACTCTTACATGACTCGTGTAGCATTCTGGCGAGTTTCCTGTTAACTTATTGGCAAAACTCGGAGCAAAATAAATTAGCAGTTTCAGTCACAGACATATTTTAATTAAAATTATTAACGCACGTGTAAACTTAATACTTCTACAAAACACTAGTAGAAATTGAAATATGAATTTTGTTTATTAAATTCTGCCAAACGAAATGCAGAATATTCTATTATTTTCTCTGGCTCCAAGAATTAAGGTATGTTTGTTAACCATTCATTTCTAATATGACGACGAATTCTCTTTTATTAAATACTTACTTCAATATTAATAAAACCCCTCTACAGATTTAGATAGGCCATTAAGATAATAAAATGAGTATTCTGTTTTATTATTCTGAAAGGTATGTCGAAGAAGTTAGCATTTAGAATATAAAATCATAAAAATGAAATCAAACGTAATGAGTTTTAAGACGTTGAAATTGCTATTACGCTTTGGAATAGGCACTCGCACCTTTGCTTCGTTTAGTTTTAAAGTATTTTATAAATAACTACTCCATTTAAAGTAATAATTTATTAAACAAACTACCTAAACACTTAGAACGAAAATAATAAATATACATTTTCAATTTTGCAGCATTATGTCAACGAAATTTGATATTCCTCTCTAAAACTTAAAAAAAGAACGTCCCAATCGGATACAGTCGCCAACGCAATTAGTTATACAATCTGTCAATTTCCTTGCTTTCATGGGACAATGGTCTCTATTGGTGGGTAATACCGTCTATAGTTGCATGGTTGCGTTGTGTAGTGGAGGATTTCTATACCAATTGATATTTTTATGCGAACATGCCGTTAGCAGTGTGCCAAGGATTAAGCATTGCAATGTCGGACATGAACAAATAGCCATCATTACATATCAGTAGTGATTGATTTGAGCGTCAATATCGCTTCCTATGGCGGTTCACTTATATTCTGTCGCGGTAATAACTAAAATAAGTCAGTTTATTGGCTGTTTCATCATCATCTGCCTAGCCTTTTCCCAACTATGTTGGGGTCGGCTTACAGTCTAATCGGATGCAGCTGAGTACCAGTATTTTACATGGAGCGACTGCCTATCCGACCTCCACAACCCAGTTACTGGGTAATACGATACCCCTTGGTAAGACCGGTTGTCAGATTTTTGAGCTTCTGACTACCCGTAACGACTGTCAAAGATCCACGAATGACATCCGCGACCGTCTTAACGTGCTTTCCGAGGCACGGAGGAGGGGGATTTATTGGCTGCATATCTAATAAAATTGTTAATTTTCTGTCCATTTTGTTGTTTTTTTGGCAATACCTAGCATCTATTTCATTTCCTTCCTGTTTCAATTTTACAAGAACTAGCTATCTATTTATACTAACAATAAAGCTGAAGAGTTTGTTTGTTTTTAGGGTTCCGTACCCCTAGGGGACCCTATTACTAAGACTTCGCTGTCTGTTCGTCTATCTGTCACCAGGCTGTATCTCAAGAACCGCGATAGCTAGACAGTTGTAATTTTCACAAATTATGTATTTCTGTTGCCGCCATAACAGCAAATAATAAAAACAAAATAAAATGAATATTTAAGGGGGACTCCCATACAACAAACGTGTTTTTTTCGGCGTTTTCGCCTTGTGGTACGGAACCCTTCGTGTGCGAGTCCGACTCGCACTTGGCCAGTTTTTTAATGTTTGTTTAAATGTGTGTGGATTTGAAAAAAATATTTTTGCTATTGACAGATATTCTTTAATACTAGATACTTATTTTCTTTAAAAAAATATACGATTATGTATGGGGCATAATTTATTTATTTTATTTATTTATTTATTTATTTATCCTCCTGCTGGAACGCCATATAGCAATTACACCAACGGAGCAAAAAATTACTTCATGTGCATTATCCATCCTGTGCGCGGTGGACATCGAACGGGCGATGCGATGGAACACGCATGCTCATACAGCGTCAACTCCACAGTTCCATTGGTACTCCATCCAAATTGCGCACATTCTTTGCGATTTTTTGAGACTGAATGAATTTTTCAAAATAAATATATATTTTTGTAAAAACGGAAAATTTTGATGTGAAATAATGAATATTCTATTTTCCTAATTCCATTCTACATGTTTCTATACTATAGAGCATTAGGTTAAACGAGGGACATACTTTGAGGGGAGTTAGTACTCATGAAAATGAGCAACTTTTACTATGGGGCCGAACCTGAAATCGCAAAAAAAAAATCAGCTATTCAGTACATTTTGACGAGCTATGCGAACATAAATGTAGGAAACGGCTGATTTTTTTTCGCGATTTCAGGGTTATTCCCATATTAAAAGTTGTTCATTTTCATGAGTACTAACTCCCCTCAAAGTATGTCCCTCGTTTAACCTAACGCTCTGTATAGGTACTTAGGCAACTTAAATATGATGAATTTTCCAGAACAATAAAGCTAGATGACACAACAGTCTCTTTCTTAAAAGCAATTCAAATATTAACATTAGCTTCAGTTAATAAGATTAAAGACTATCTTATGAAACGAGTCCAGAATTTTCAGTTGTTTATCTTTTTCGAGGATAAGACGAAATGTTATTATATCTTTTGTATTAAAGATTAAGCTATGTATAAATGATTGGGGTTGGATTTCCCTTGGAATGAAGGCATGAGGTTTCCTTTTTGAGACTAGTTGTTTTTTCCAAAAGATACAATTAAAGCGGCCAAGTGCGAGTTCCGTACCACAAGGCAGAAAACAAAGAAAAAAACACGTTTCTTTAATTTTTATCTTTTTGAGGGTTCCGTACCCAAAAGGGTAAAAACGGGACCCTATTACTAAGACTTCGCTGTCTGTCCGTCTGTCCATCTGTCCGTCTGTCCGTCTGTCTGTCACCAGGCTGTATCTCAAGAACCGCGATAGCTAGACAGTTGAAATTTTCACAAATTATGTATTTCTGTTGCCGCTATAACAACAAATACTAAAAACAAAATAAAATGAATATTTAAGGGGGCTCACATACAACAAACATGTTTTTTTCGGCGTTTTCGCCTTGTGGTATGGAACCCTTCGTGTGCAAGTCCGACTCGCACTTGGCCAGTTTTTTATTTTTCTTATGTGTGTTGTTATAGCGGCAATAGAAAAACACACTCTGTCAAAATTTCAACTGTCTACCTATTACGGTTTATGAGGTACAGCCCGCTAACAGACAGTCGGACGGACAGCTGAGGCCTAGTAACAGGGTCCCGTTGGTACCCTTTGGGTACGGAACCCTAAAAATAGATCAAGTTTCGCTTTAATTTTGAAGAAACAATGAGGAGGAACAGAGAGGAGAGATAAAGAGTACTTATCTATTGTATTTTTCTTGTAAGAAATTCCCTGATTGAGGGGGTTGTGGCTAATGCAGCAACACTGGTCGGTCGATAAGGTTAAGCTACGCTTGCCGCGGTTGGTCCTTGGATGGGTGACCATCTCTACATACCAAGACCCCTCCGTGCCTCGGAAAGCACGTGAAGCTATTAGTCCTGACTGTCATTCGTGGATCTTTGACAATCGTTACGGGTCGTCAGAAGCCCGAAATTCTGACAACCAGTCTTACTAAGGGGTATCGTATTACCCAGTAACTGGGTTGTGGAGGTCAGATAGCCAGTCGTGCCATGTAAAATACTGGTATTCAGCTGCATCTGATTAGACTGGAAGCCGACCCCAACATAGTTGGGAAAAGGCTAGGCTGATGATGATAGTTTAGCTGATTGTCTGTTATTCAATCATTTCATTTTTATACGTCGGGATCTGTTAACAATATTTGGAGTACACCCATAAACTGCGGGAGCACGCATTAAATTCCAGTTTGTAATAACCCCATAATATTACGTAAGTACACTCTACATAAACGCTAATTTTGATTGGCTCCGTTCAACACAAACACATCATAAACTTAACGTTTCTGTGATTCTATACAAAGCTAGACCAGCCAGAATGAACTTCACGGAATTAGTTGCTTTCAATAATTAAAATATTATTGATTGGATTCTGGGTTGGCTGTCAATCAAATGATTTTTTTTCATCTTCAACGATTTAAATCAAAATCACTAAAACCAAAGAATCAACTCAATATCACTGTATTAAACATGGTTTCTTTTTGAAAATAAAACGTTCTAGTCATTACATTTTATTCCATACCTACTGTAATATTATAAATTCGAAAGTAACTGTCTGTCTGTCTGTCTGTATGTTATCTTTTCACGCCAAAACCACTGAACGGATTTCGATAAAATTTTGCAGAGAGATAGATTGCATCTCGGGGAAGGACATAGGATAGTTTTTATCGACACACCTCGCGGGCAAAGCCGCGGGCATAGCATTTTTCATAGTATTTCCACAGTAATCTGCATGTTTTTAGGTAAATTACGTACTAGAAACGATCGTCAAGATGGTAGTTCAATCTAATCTTTACAATAAAAACCATGTTTTTAAAAGAAAAAAAAACTTCAACGAATAAACGAACAAAATACTAGTACTCGTAAATTTATACATTAACAATAAAACTAATTTAAGATTTAAAAAAACCGGGCAAGAGCGAGTCGGACTCGCGCACCGAGGGTTCCGTAACATCCGGGTTTATGCATAAGGTTTATGTTTATGAAATTAAATGATTTTTTTTTTTATATTTCAGTTGATTGAATGAATGATAAATTGCGGTTTACGATTTATGACGTATTAACATAAAAACTACTTACTAGATCTCGTTCAAACTAATTTTCGGTGGAAGTTTACATGGTAATGTACATCATATATTTTTTTAGTTTTATCATTCTCTTATTTTAGAAGTTACAGGGGGAAGTATCTCTCGCGCAAACTATTCAGTTTAGAAAAAAATTATATCAGAAACCTCAATATCATTTTTGAAGAGCTATCCATAGATACCCCACACGTATAGGTTTGATGAAAAAATTTTTTTAGTTTCGGTTCTAAGTATGGGGAACCCCAAAATTTATAGTTTTTTTTCTATTTTTGTGTGAAAATCTTAATGCGTTTCACAGAATACATCTACTTACCAAGTTTCAACAGTAACATATGGACGGACAGACAGACAGACGGACAGACAGACTGACATGACGAATCTATAAGTGTTCCGTTTTTTGCCATTTGGCTACGGAAGCCTAAAAACCGGTTTTACCCATCTCTAATTGCATTACATTCAATGTTTGCAAAAGGCTCCTGTTATTTCAGTTGATAAAGACCATGGGAAGAATGCCAATGAAATCTTTTAATTTCCACCGGTCCGCACAAAATGAAAGTCCACGACTTTGGGTCTCATATTTTCTAACTCATGTATTATTTATACTAGGAGATAAGCAATCTTACCATTGGAAGTCTAGCCGTAGTGTGAATGAGATGAATTAATGAAAAATATATCGACTCCGTACATAGTGTTCAGCTTTATTGGCGCTTCGGAGGTGAAGCTGGCTCACTGTTGTTTTACGAGCTTAGAATTGGTATTGTGGATATACAAACGTTATGTTCGATTATATTTGGGGGCGTTGTGGCTAAGCAATAACAGCCGCAGGGGTCGATCGATCAGGTTAAGCTACGCTTGCCGCGGTTGGTCCGTGGATGGGTGACCATATTTACATACCAAGATCCCTCCGTGCCTCGGAAAGCACGTCCCGGCTGTCATTCCCGAAATTCTGACAACCAGTCTTACCAAGGGGTATCGGGGTAGGGGTACCCAGTAACTGGGTTGTGGAGGTCTTATGGGCAGTCGCTCCATGTAAAATACTGGTATTCAGCTGCATCCGGTTAGACTGGAAGCCGACCCCAACATAGTTGGGAAAAGGCTAGGCAGATTGATGATAGTTTCCCTGTCTGTTATTCAATCATTTCATTTGTGCCGTGCCTCGGAAAGCACGTTAAGCCGTTGATCCGGCTGACATTCGTGGATCTTTGACAGTCGTTACGGGTCGTCAGAAGCCCGAAAATCTGACAACCGGTCTTACCAATGGGTATCGTATTACGAAATAACTGGGTTGTGGAGGTCAGATAGGCAGTCGCTCCATGTAAAATCCTGGTATTCAGCTGCATCCGGTTAGACTGGAAGCCGACCCCAACATAGTTTGGAAAAGGCTAGGCAGATGACGATGATGTTCTATTATATTTACTTCTTTTTCGTCGTATCGATAATTCCTAATTGCAGTAGCCTCTAAAATGTTGTTTAAATTTTTCTACTTCATTGGTCAACTGGACTCGCGGGTCTAGAAGCACTTTATGATTTAAAGTTCTAGTGTTCCAAATGTTTGAACTGCCATAACGTTTTTATTGAAAGGGCTGGTTTTTCAATCGTCTGATAACTTTACTCGAGGAATAATTTTGAAATTTTGACAGTTATTTCATACAAAAACTGTCAAACGTCAATTTTATTCCTCGAATAAAAGTTATCTGGCGATGGAAAAATCAGCCCTAATTCAACTATCTTTTATTTTACATAAATATAAAAATAATCAAGTAATCTCTTAGGAGATTATATTTTTTTTAAATCATAATTTGGCATCATTGCTGGATTGGAAAATGAAAACTTTTTCAGGCCACTGTATATGAGTTTTGACCAGAATTCAGCCAGGTCGATAGTGTTAGCATTGGCCTCCCAGGAAGTCTTTCATATTTTAGGAGTTATTGTACAGGTATTGTCATTGCTGGTATAAGAATATCGATTAATTTAAAACAGTTCAAAAGGTGTACGAATTATTACCTACCCAGGTGCCTATCATAGCTAGAACCTCAACTTAATTATCCCCCCAGAACTCTGTGTTTAGACAGGTGGAAAAACGTTTATTTTGTTCTTGGTAGGTACCTACTTGAAGTTAATAAATGTCTGCGTAGGTATAGTTATATATAGTGACAGATTTATGGATACTTAAACGCATCTTAAAGTTAAAGCCGTAGAGTGAAACTGCTAAGGTAACTAGATGTAGGTAAAATTTTTGATTCTTTAATATCAAGAAGGCATGCGTGTTTTTTATCTAGTAACTGGGTTGTGGCGGTCAGATAGGTAGTCGCCCATATAAATTACTGGTACTCAGCTGCATCCGGTTAGACTAGAAGCTGAACCCAACATAGTTGCGAAAAAACTAGGCAGATGATGATGAGGTAAATGTGTTATTTCATATGAATGTTGTAATTTCTCATATCACACCGTTCATTTACCTCAATATTGAAGTTGTACATTTTATCTCAGATCGAGATGACGGTACGCACTTCTCGAACAGAGTAAACAATATACGAAACAAGATTAATTTTCTAGAAGATTCCCTTTCGCAGATATCTCGCCTGGAATATACGATTACGTGTCATAAGTTTTATGCCCCGAAAGTTTCAAAGTAAATTCGAACATCCATCGATAAATCTTGGCGACGCTCGGAACGATTTCATTTTCGAATTTCAGGAGCGATTGCCTCCACTGTTAAAGTTTGCCTGAAAAATGTTCGCGGACGATTGACTCGCTATAAACGGAAATAAAAAGTTTTGTGTTAGAGCAATACCGTTGTACAATGCGCATATAAAGCAAAGAGAGAGCTCCAAGAGGATCACTATTTGAAACCCTCCTGGATTTTCCCGACTTAAATGTGACTAACTTTTTTACATCAGACAGCCAGTGTAAAAGTTCTGACGTAGGTAGGTACTTATAATTCAAGATATTACAGTGCTGTTGCACTCGTACCTCTAATGCAATTTAAGTTTTAATATAAAATAATTGCTTAGATGAAAAACAAACTCGCCGAGGCAATAAGCATAAACACGAAATTCATATCGCACAAGTTTAATTCAGTTAGGCTAGTATAGCGAGAGCTGCGTTCCGCATTATCATTACTAAACAGCCTTTATTATTCCACGATATTTGGCTAGAGGGGCCTCAGTGGCTCACACGCGCGCTAATGGAATAAAAAGTAAGGTTACAAAGTAAAAAGATACAGAGCACCTCCCGCGGCGGCGGTTCGTGCGAATTTCGACTGAAAATTTTATACGTTCAATCTATTCTGAGCGCCTTTATGCTGTGTCTCGCGATCCCGCTCCCGCGCAAAACAGTTTCGTTTTCAATTATTGCCCACTTGTGGAACGGGATTCGATGGAAAAACAAAAGAGCTAGAAATGATATTTTATAGACAAGTCGCTTTATTCGATGTTTACTGCACCTCGATTTGTTCTCGAGTGAGATCTGTGATGTTTCCAGAAAATTATTGACGGAACGTGCCAGTATAGACCGGGCGCGACTGGCTGGAAGGATATCAGACGAAGCCCTTCGTCGGCGCTCTACGATGAATCGATTGCTTTTAATGCCACTCGAATATTTTGTTTGAATCGTCAATTTCTTCCTAGTTATAATGTAAATCTCCCTTTTTTAAAAGAATTCTTTTCAGTGGTCGTAAAATTATATTGTTCGTCGTAACTTTAATTCTCGTAAAGCGCTAAAAGAATTAAAATTCCAGCGAGAAAATGAGGTCTGACAAATAAACGTATTAGCTTTTATGTGCTCTAGACACAGTTTGTCCAAAAAATAATTCTGTTAAATTAAATTTAAATAATTACTTCTATCCACTAGGTCTTTTGCAATTGAATTAATACTCGTAATCTAAAAGTAACATTAGTAGGATTGATATGTTATGTATATTATTATGTCGTGGCGAATAAAAATGGGTCTAAATATTTAAATAATATAATATTCTAGGTTTTTTTTTATAAATCCACGCGGTCGCTTCAAGTGTACATAAATTTGACTTTATCGTGTATAAAGTTTATGTTTGCCTACATAATTATGTAAATGCAGGCGATCTTTTAACGTAAATTATTTTCAACGTTTGTTTGCTCGCGAAATAATGCAAGAGAGCCTTTCATTAGCGGAATGCACGCGTCCGTTTACATGTATTTTTGTGAGATTACAAATTTCGCACATACCAACGCGGTGTTATCATGAACTGACTGATGTTATCTACGTACGGTAGCTTAATGAATTCTTTTTACTCGTTTTATCTTTAAATGTAAGTACTGTTTTAAGGGAATTTCGGGGTGCTATTTTGTTAAACCTGGGTTTTTGTTTCAACGTTTCGAAATAAGTTTACTCTAACGATCTAAATCGCACTGGATTATATCCACTTTGCAATAAAAAATAGTCGCACTCCGCAGAAATTTTCTAAACTCCAACTTCAGAGGCATGCAGTTCGACTTAACTACATCATTACGAGTGTTTGAAGACTTTTCAAGTGAAAACCACGTTTGGAATCAAGACTTTTTGAAAGGAAAAAGCAGCTGATTGAATAAAAGTGTTTATATGGATAGTCTACGAAGAGATTCAAACGTTAAGCGAACGTGTGCAACTGTTGTTATCCCATTTGGTCTATCGGAGCAATAAAGAGTGCAAGTTAAGCTGAAAAACAGCCCGCAGCCCACAAAGCTTTGAATGGAAGAAGTGCGGGGACCAAGCGGAGGACACCCGGCTCCTACGGCCTGTAATTTAAAGTTGACATGGTTCGCTCTGTGTGCCACGTTACTACTTTAGTGCCACTATCTGGATTATCTTTCACTACGCTCTTGTTCAAACCACGGCTATTTTTAACTCGACCAACAAATAAACCGTACAGTCGAACGGAATATCAAAGGTTTCGAATATGCACAACAACATTTTCTAATTGAAACACATCCACATTTGAACTGTTTGCTGTAGATTGTACCAATAAAACGGCCTAAATTGATCCATCCAAAAATATGAAATTATAGACACTGTCTGCACTCCTATTTATATAGAGCTAAAGTCGAATTTCGACGTACAATTCAGACAGTTGTGCGTGGGCACTTTAAGCGATCACATCGGACCGTCACATTCATTGTTACGTTTATTACGTGAACATTGTTGGATGAACATTGCCAATATGTGATAAGGGAGGACATTTAAATGAGTATCGATATAACTCGGCAGTTGATGAATACGAGATATCGATTGTAGCAGCTCGTCGTAGCGAATCGAACCCGGGCCATCCGCGGCGCTGTCCACCGACCGATCAATGCAATACGAGTACATTTTGCATAATTGATGCCCCATTCACGAGTACGGAACACTTATTCATATTCATGAATTTTACAAATTTTTCAATTTGTGCCGCCAGCAAGTGTATTTACAGTATTGCCAGGTCGTATTTGCGCCAATACAATCTGTGTAAAAGCTGAAAGGGGAGTAGCCGGCGTCCGTGCCGCGGCACAAACTAGCGATAAAGCTACCCTCTAATGCGATATTTTTGATGCTACTGCCGCCATCAATAGCTGTGTCACCGTTATTGTACCTCTTGTTGTGGCGAGCTCTGTTTTAGATTTTATCTCAAGAATTGCAACGAGTAAATTTTTCAAACTAGAAGAGGAAATGTTTAAAAAAAATCCTTTCTCAAAAATCCTCTCAACTAATAGCGTGAAAGAGGATTACGACCGAGTAGGATAACATTGATCAGCGTCGAAACTTGATGGACACGAAAATCGTTCAAAAGGAAAAAAACTGTAACAAAACTGATTCCCAGTAGCGCTCAAGCCTCGGAGGTAATGGGAGATTGTAAAAGGAAGCAATAAAAGCTTAGTATTGTGTGTGAGAACCGTAGGGGAGTCCCTGTATTGTGTTCGGGTCCGCGGAGGCCCCCAAGAATCGTCTGACCACGGACGCGGTCAAATTGTACAGAAATGAAATTATCAAGGTACGCTGCCGATTTTCCGAACCAATGAATCAAGATCCAATTCCCTTTTGTAATAGAACATCGTCGCGAAACGCGCCCATGGAGTTACACTACCCACTCAGTGGACGCTTAGGCAGCGTCCACACGAGTGTTATACAGCTGCGGCATTATTTATTGTACATCATGTAGAACATTCCGTCGGATTGTCGAACGGTCTCGTGACACGCAATCCAAATAACAAATCGTGTTTTTAAACGTAACTTATTTGTTTTTCCCGCGTATTTTACGGCATTTATGGAAATATTTTTACATTAAAACTTATGATACACTCGCTTCACAGAGCTATTTTAAAGACGTTTGCATAATCAGGAAACATGTTTTACACGTGTGCGAAATGTAATTGCTAATTTTATGCAAAATAATGTCGGATGTTTTGTTTTTCAAGTGCGTGGTAAACAAGACCAGTCCCAGTTTTACTATAGTCCGCGCGGAACTAGTTGCCCGCGCCTTAGGTATGTGAGCGGTGGGACGGAGGGGCGGGGGCGCTTTGTCATTACTCAGTACGTGGGTTGCGATTGCGAACACTAATGGGCGACCCCGCCGCCCTCACCCCCGTCTCCACCTAAGGCACGGTCAACTAGTTCCGCGCGGACTATAATGCTTAGTTCTTAAAAACAAAAATTTTTTTTACAAAAAAAAAAAATACCAAGTTCTAAAAAACACTACAAAGTAAAAAAAAAATAACTTTAATATCGGAAGTGCCGTGGAACCAACGGCACTTCGTTTTTTGACATTGACTTCCGAAATTAGTTATTTTTTACTTTGTAGTGTTTTTTTTGGAAGTCGGTTTTTTTTGTAAAACTTTTTTTTTGTTCTTTTTAGTTGTATCTACCCCACACAAATTCATGTTACCCTACTTGCTATGTAAATAACAGTGACAGGAAGTTATTTAAACATCATCAATATAAACTAAGTAGAAAGATTTCGTATTATTGAAGCTAACTCAAAACTATCCAAGAAAAGTGGATAAGGAATGCCTCAAGGGTGGTACCATATGGGACCACCCTTGAGGCATACCTTATCCATTAAAAAAAAACAGTGACACCAAAACAAAACACAAACAGAATACTTTGCCATCGCTCACTGACATATCGGATTAAAACCAAGTACATCCCGAAAACAGCCGAACACATCCGAAGCGAGTATTTTTTTAATCGTCGTATAAACAAAACACGCGCGGTGTCGCTTACGGTAACAGTGGCGTGAGTTCAATGGTTTTTTCCCATCTCAAAAAAAGCCCAACGCGTCTAAAGAAGTTTTCACTTCGAAAAGAATTTTGCAAATCGGCTTATAACTAACGGAGTTTTGAGGTAACACATAAAAAAAAACAACCGATTTGAAAACCTCCTCCTTTATTGGAGTCGATTTATAAGAAAGGTTCGTTTTGCTTACCAATGGTAACATTTTTATTACCAAACTGGACATAAATAGATTCGTAAGCTAGTTTTACCTGTGATATCTACGTCCATATGGGAGGGTCTAATATACAAAGCTACGAGGGATTTGCTTCATTATTGGTAAAGATACAAGTGTTTTAATTTTAATCAATAACGGTCCGCACATTTTAGGAATCCGCCATATGAGAAAATAGTACCTATTTGAATTCAAATCTCTCTTACGTTTCTTATTCATAATTCATATCTAGTGGACTTCTACAAACATGCACATTTTAGTAAGATTCTGGTCAGTCCTCGACGTCCGTAATCTGCGACAAATTGACTTTTCCGGCAGAGAGCTGACGAGTCCTGGACTGTAATATGCCATAAACGACCCAAACGTATTGGACCCGATGCTAGGAGGTTGATAAATTTCCTTGATATTTGAATGCGTTATATTCCGTTCGGGTTATAGCCGACCGTCCCTTCAATAAATACTCGGCGCCGCGAAAAATTTGTTGACTTTCTGTAAGCCCTTATTAATGAAAACCCACCGAGGGATTCTATCGCAAATGAGCCATTTTGCGACGTGACATTTAAAAAAAAGATTTAATATCATTTGTAGCGAAAAGTTGCCGCATCACCAAAAGCTAATATTATTCCGATTCAGAAAAAACAATTTTCTCCCGAAGTTATAAACCTACAGATTTCCATTTCTTCGCAGAGTTGGTAGAAAGTAATTCCTCCGGTTCGAAGATAAATTTTACGTCATTTCCTGTCTTCTTGGTGCTCGGCAAAAATTATCAGGCATCGGCTCGGCTGAGACCATTTAAAATTAATGAATAATGTTATCTGATAATGATTTTGGAAAGTTTAATTAAAGTTTTCTTTTTCGATGTTTCTTCACTTTCTGATCGCATGAATATCTTTATTATTTTTTATCTCTGAATAAGCGGCTTCTTTAAAACTTTGACCGTGAATAAATTTGATGATAAGCATGGCTTATTAACGTAAAGATTTACTTAACCTAAATTCTATTTTGCATTTTTAACGTTTGAGGGTGGCGTTTTGCAGTTGCAGTCGAGATTGAATTAAGATCCTTCTCGTCATCATATATATGATGTATATATAGTCTCGACTTCATATATACAGTCCTACCTATGTTTATTTTGGCCTTCCTTAATTTTATTAGAACCGTCAAAAATACGTTAGTATATACCACATATATAGTATATAAAATACGTTAGTATACTCCATACGTTAGTCATATTTCTTTTTTCCAAAATGCGTAGTAGGGTTTTGTCTAGTGCAGCTTATACAAATAATGTAAATGAAAAACCCAAAACAATATAACCTCCATGTTCACGTGTTAATAAAAACTGGCCAAGTGCGAGTCGGACTCGCACACGAAGGGTTCCGTACCACAAGGCAAAAACGCCAAAAAAACATGTTTCTTGTATGGGAGCCCCCCTTAGATATTTATTTTGTTTTAATTTTATTATTTATTATTAAAGTATTAAAGTTAAAATACAACTGAGTATTTTGTAAATATTTCAAGTGCCTACTTGTTGCCATTTTTGATATCGAGCAAAAAAGGGCTATAAAATCGCGTTTGTTGTATGGGAGCCCCCTTTAAATATTTAATTTATTTTGTTTTTAGTATTTCTTGTTATAGCGGCAACAGAAATACATAATTTGTGAAAATTTTAACTGTCTAGCTATCGCGACTCTTGAGATACAGCCTGGTGACAGACAGACGGACAGACGGACAGACAGCGAAGTCTTAGTAATAGGGTTCCGTTTTTACCCTTTGGGTACGGAACCCTAAAACGAAAAACAAAAGGAAATCCGAACTATTCAGGATGCATTCCAGTTCGGATAAACATTCGATTTTTTACAAAATCTTATCGCACTACAAAAGAATCGTGATGTGTGGTGGGAAAAGGCGAAACGCAAAGCCAAATATAAAGAATTTAGATCAAAAAGAGCGAAACATTTGGGAAATCGCGATAACATCATTCAAAGGATGAGGAATGGTGAGCTTTATACACCTTTGAGTGAGTAAAAATAAATATCTGCGGATCTACTGACGTTAGTTCTTCAAATTCGCTACTTCTTGTTACTTAGTATTCTAGTTGGAAGGGTTGTTTTTATATCGGTTCGGAGAATTTGTTATCCTCTTTATTAAAAACAAAGTCTTGGTTTTTATCTTCATTAGGACGAGCTGGTACATTTGTACCACAAGCGGTACAATTTTGTACCAGAACGTCCCTGAGAGGTCAAACTTATTTTCTTGGTAGGCTTTGTTCAAAGGTAAATTTCAAAGCAATTAAACAAAGAATTTCTTGAAACTGAGATTCATGATACAAAATAATTTTCAATCGACGAGCATTGTCCAACAATTCGTTACAGGGGAACATAGAAATTTTAAAATCAAAATAAAGCCTAGTACGTATAAATAAATAAAACATGGCATTGCTTCTCAATTAAGTATTCATTAGTGACGTACGTATGCCAACTATTATGGAGTATTTACCTACCGTATGAGCGCAAAAAAACCGTCACGAACGCAAAAGGTGAGGGGAGGGTGGTGTCGCACAGTAATTGCTGGCAATTTGTAATGCCCGTGTGATTGCCGGGCGGAACGCCGACTCTAAACTGTGCTATTAATTTCGTACATTTGATTAACGAAACTACTTGTTATGCTAATGAACGCAAGCAAAGAATGCACGCTAACGTGCTAACGCGACGCCTTGTCGACACGTTGTCGAGCTTGCAATATTTTCGCTTCGCTTCCTCTGTAATTACTATGCCACGAAGGTTTGAAATTTTAAAAACTTATTTATAATTTTTTACTAACGAACGCCACTTTCAGCGAGTCTAGACACACGTTCACTACGATGGGTGTATCACGATGTTTACTCGATCGACGACATAGTCGTGAGCGTCACACGTGAACCGGGCAGGTGTCATCGCCCTGCCTTTTGAGACAATTTATCTAGTTAACTTCGCTAACAAAATCACGTTCGAATCGTGTACCTTGGTACGTCATCGGACGCTTCCACATTTGTAGCAATTCATGTTAAAGTCAAATTCGTGACTCGTCGATACCGCATCGATTCGATCTCAAGACAGACGGCCCGAATGAAAAGTTTAGAACACGGAAAGTGATCGAACGCACGCAAACCGTTATCCGCATGGAAATTAGGAACCCTAAATATCGTTTGTAAATGCTAGATGTACATACATATCATGACAGCACACGATAGTCTATAATATGTGTTTATCAATAAATCTTGGGAATTATGACAATTTCCATTTCACAACGTAAAGGGTTGAAGTCACGTTGCCGCATCATAGATCATTCATCCATCAATTGCAAAAACGTATTGGGAGACCCACACGAGCGTTATGTCGTGTAAGCGAGCCTTCTTCCTCTGAGTTACAACTTTGAGGTTTATTCGAACTACATAAAAGCCGTAGCTGGTTGTCACCAATTTTACTGCGTGTAACAACCGAATTAAAAGATCCCGGGGTCAATTTTCCCTTTGTTTATTCCAGTTTCACGGAGGGGCGTCTCGTCAAAGGAATCGAAAGTGATTTTATGCATTAATTAAGACCACAGACCGAGATTTACAATTACACGGTCTCCTATAAACAAGCTTGATTGCTTTACAAAAACTCAAATAACTAAGGCAGTGTCTCAAGTAGGGGTTCATTTGAATATCAAAGACGAAATTCAAATTACGGCGTTTACAATAAAGGCTCAGCCGGCACGGTATTACGAGCTGATGTAAATTTCCGATACTCATTTCGAGGATGAAGTTCAGATGTCTTAGTCGTGATGCTTCAAACTAAGTGCTCCATGAAAGTGTGAAGCGACGATACTTTAACAAGACCTCTCTTGTATTTTAAACGCTCGTTCCGCCTATCTTAGGCGTAAATCAAATCACGGCTAATTTTCTTGCTGTTATAGTGTTTTTTTGTTGCTTTAATTAAACCAGTGGATGCCTGAAGCAGGTATATCTAAACTAATTATTGTAAAAAGAAAATAATTGATTTTTGTATGTTTGTTTGTTAATGCCTTCATGCTAAAATGGCTTAACGAATTTGAATGAAATTTGGCACATGGGTAGACCATAATCTATATTAGAACATAGAATACTTTATTCCCACAGGATCGATGCTTTTGCGGGTGAAACTGCGGGGCGCAGCTAGTGATAGGTAAAAAGTGTACCTAAGTAAATTGTTGTGTAACTAATATAGACCCAAACCTAGATAGGTCGTCGTTCGTCGTTTCAGCCGATAGACGTCCACTGCTGGACATAGGCCTCCCCCAATTTTGGGAGGGTTTGCCATAATCGCCACGCTTGGCAGGCGGGTTGGCGATCGCAGTATGGTATGATGGTGGAATACATAAAGAACGCTGCTGCCCATTCTCCGGTACGATCCTTAGTCGCCTTTTACGACACCCACGGGAAGTGAGGGGTGGTGGTATTCTTTAAGTCCGGCACCACACAGACCCCGGCACCACACAGACCTCCGATACTTATATAACCTAGATAGGTAGATAACCAAATACCAATACCTAAAACTTTCTTGCTCCCAACTTTTAACTGAAATCGCCAAATCATGCATGACAAATAAACTAGAAAATCACAGAGCAAGCAGAAATGGAGAGAAATAAGTAAGCTAGTCAATATTCTACAAAATAAGTTAAAAAGAAAAAAAGTAGAGGAAATACGTTTCTCGTTTTATCTGTCCCTTCTGACCTACAATTTATTCGATGCTTTTACGGTTGACTTAAATGCCAAAGCATGGAAGTTAAGTCGCAAATCAAGTTCTCTTTTTGGTCGTTTTTACGTGGGATTTGTAAAAAAGTTATTTTTAACAGAACTTAGGTAATGTGATGGGTTATATAGCTACTGTTTAGTTGTTACAAAAGAGTACTTACGTTATTATTACATTGTATCTATAACTTTTTTCTAAATGGAGGATTTTTTTTTTTGTAGAATATAAGTTATATAGCACCTACATAAGGTAGGTACGCTTTTTTATTAACCTGTACTACTATTGCAAACTTCCACCATTTAGCTTTGGTATTTTATCGTTTAAGAGCGTTTACGCCGTACGTCATTTCATAAAAACTTTCAAGCCCTTATTTTTCGAAATTAATGAACCAATTTTTATGAAACTTCATACGCATAAGCAGGATACAAAGGTCTAAAAAGTTAGTAGAGAACATTTCCGAAATGTCTTATTTAAAAAAAGATAACTAGAAATCTCTGTTTCTATGGAAAATTTAAAATCGGTCTAATTTGGCTGTAACACTATTTTTCGTAAAATGTTCTCTACTAACTTTTAGACCTTTGAATCCTGCTTATGCGTCAAAAGTTTTATTAAAATCGGTTCATCCATTTCGAAAAATAAGGGCTTGTAAGTTTATATGAAATGCCGTACGGCGTAAACGCTCTTAAGGCGTTAATGCTACGCTGAGATTCAGAACGTAGTAGTATGTAGGTAGGACTATAGAATTGAAAATCAATAAATTAGTGTCAATTAACACCACAGTGATTAATATTTTAAATGGTGTTGTAACCACCCAAAGATGAATAGGTAACCACATTGTCTAAAATCAATAGTGAAAAGCGTTCGTCCCAAATCGCACAAAATAATCCAAAACATCTTCATGCAAAATCCATATTCAAATTCTAAACGAACTCCAAGTGAACAGCGCGGTAATATAAATAAAATCAACGAGTAAAATTCAGCATCTTTAATTTAATTTAAATTACACGATCAATTTTGATTTTAAGTAAATTATCGTTCTAAACTTGTTTACTTGCTCCCAGATAACGTGACTCCATTAGGCAGCCGTAACGGTCACGAGCCGCTTCCTTTTATTACTCTCTGCAATGCTTCCTGGTGCTTCTTTTTTTCTCTGAAATATTCTGCTAATTAAGGACGGAGTGGAGGCTGAAGATTTCCTGCTGCTCTAGCAGATTACTGGCGGTATCTCCGAGAAAAATGTAACTCTCAGATGGAATTCATTTTTGTGGCTTAACTTTTTGTACGTCATTTTAAAAGTTTAAAGCTGCAAGGATATCGTGTAACACCGTCTCAAACATAACTAGTGCTGCGTCCAGTTATTGCTAACGTTTAAATCAATTAATGTCAGCTTCTCTTGGTTGAATTGCTTCTATGATAACATCTTCAGTGGCGGACAATAGGACTATTATGTGAGTAGCTTCATCTTGTTCCATACGAGGGGAACTAACTGGCATAATACGAACAGGCTATGAATCTGAGAGCCGAACTCGCATTGAAATGTTATACCAGGTTTGATTTTGATCGAGATCGACGTCTACGTATTATCCATTGAAAGCGCTTGCACTTTGTCAATTGAACAATGGATTGTTCAAAAACTTTCCTATCGAGTACTGGTCAGTATTTGCCAATGTTATAAAATTCTAGTGGACAGTTACACATAATGTACTTCGAATAATGTTCGCATTGTATCTTCAGAAGCATTTATTGCGTATGATAATGTTTTATTTCCGGAAGAAGTTCTAACGACCTGACGATAAAATAACTGACGCTTTGATGAAAATGTAGCTTCACAGTGAAAAAATCACAAAATTCGCCTTTTTAAAACCTAAAATTCAGCACTCAAAAAATCTTTGACCAGCATCGATGATGCCTAAAATTACTCTTTTTTACTCCCAATACATAGATGTGCTTTGTAGGTACGCATCAAATTCGGACCATTGTTATGCAAATACTCGTGGTTCGGTTTGCTGGCGTCAGTGTACAAGACAAAGCGACGTTGACGACCGACATCGGCTGTTGCTATCAGCTCCACATCGTATGAATCCACTCGACTGGCCCTAGTCTTGTTATAGGGCTGCCGGGAGTTGGTGTAAGGATTTCGGGTTAGGGTGATTTTAACGTGCCCGTGCTATTTGGTAAACGAAGTTTGGTATACCATCTCTTGATGGAATCTATCCTTATTTACCTATCCTTTTCAGTACATAGGTGTTGTTAGATAAGTATAGACCAGGATAAAATTATAGGTGGCTTTCTACCAGCATTTTTGGAGACAAAGGGACTTCAGTTAAGGAACAATGTGTAGGTACTTCAAACATTACCGTATCTTTTCCTAAAAAATGAGGCCGAAAATAAAAACTAGAATTAAAACAAAAAACTTTTATGTCTGCCTGAAATAATTTCTGGGACAGTAGCTTTAATGACAGTACAACTAAATCCTTGGCTGATCCTACATTTTCTAGACACTGGTAACCTTGGGTCGCTAACAGTGTATCATCCCGCACCCTACATAGCTAGGGGTAATATGACGAGGGATGCGATAGTCATTACAGATTATATACCCCGACTTACGAACTGACGACCCCGGACTTCTTTCATTGGCGAATTTAAAAACGAAATTTTATCTATGCTTTGAGCCACTATTCAGTTTTTTTTTAATCTGTATAAATGACACATAGTGTGCACTAAATGTGATATTTTTGGGTTAAAAAACTAGGTTTTTATTTATCATCAAACTATTTTTTTACAAATTTTTGTTTCTTTGGAACTATTGTATTCGTAGCATCAATATCCAAATGAAAGTTGATAAAAATACCCTAGTAAAGAAAGCCCTTAGTAAAACTACGAATATCTATTGAAATTGTATCATTTATTCATTTTTTTTACCAAAATATTATATTCAGACGCCACGTTACTAGACGCGCGTTGTAAAGCGAATAGAATTTTTATTCTAGCAAATTCTTATTTTCTCGAGCACTGTAACAGAGTTTACGCAGGTGCTTCTAAAACGCATAGAATTTCAAATTGCGTTTTCATTTTTTCTCTTGGGGCAGCCCGGTATCAGTGGGATGCATAGCCTTGAGATGCAAAGTGTGAGGCGAACGAGAGCTTTTTATATTTGCGGCATCCACGCTTGGATTTGCATAATATTGCTTCCTTAACATTCCTCTGTAGGACTATGAAACAAAACGGAACATATCTAGGGTTGGAGGGGATTTACAGAAGCGGGAGAATGAGGAACCCTGGGGTTGCGAGTTCAGGGGTCATCGGACTGCCGAAAATAAAATAAAAGTTCGTACATTTCGACAGTGGTGTGTGTGGTTAGGTAGAGTTTTATATAAATTTGAATGTCTGTAATTAAATTTTGTATAAAAAGTCAACTTCTGCGTCTATTTTTAAAACGGAACAATTAACAGGATTCTTTCACGCATGTAATATTTTACTACCAGTTTCAAAATTGCTAAGCTTAATGAGCTTTTAATTTGATACTTCAGATTGTTAAAAGTCATGGTTTTTCTGTGTCCAATCTGCATAATATTGCTTCCTTAATATGCCAACCACCGACAAAAGACCGGCGAAATTGCTTTTTTCAGTGTGAGAAGCCAATGAAGTCAGTGGTAGCCGATAGTGGGGGCTGAGTCTGATATGTTTGGCTAGTCAAATGCGATGGAAATGCGCTGCTTGGATTCTCGGCTCTTGGTCTTTTTTTATATTATTTTAATGCGTTAGCCATTTTATTAGGAGATTTAGAAGGGATAGGGTTAATGATGGTTTGAAGCATATGCTGGTATATATGGCAATGTCTGGTTTAGATACTTTGGTAGCCATGATTTCGTTTTCAGTATTTACGTTTTGATTTGAAGAAGTATTTAGGTACCTATATCTAGTTTTATTTTAAACATAAACTCAGCAAACCGGCATGTCCTAAAACCAAAAAAATTAAGACATAATATGACATCTACCAACCTGTACACCTGTACTGGATAGATTATAGCCCGCTCCCTCTCAAAGAGGAGGCCTGTGTCTCAGCAGTGTGAATATTATAGGTTGATGACGCTATTATCTTAATTGTTGTATATAAGTTACCTATTTTTATTCCTTATTTTTATGGAAAAGATAACAGGCCATGTAAAAGTATTTTGTTTGATTGATGACAAACCTCTAGTATCGCATAGCTTACAGAATCCAGATTGTCATGTCACCTACGTACATATAGAAGGTGAACCCAGACAATATTGCAGGGGGTGACCGTGTCTGAATAAAGAAAATATGAGGGATCACCTGTTTTGTTTCACCCAAGTGGGGGACAGACAAATAGGTAATTGGATAGTACTCGGATGAGCATGGTGACTTCTCGTGGCTAGTCCATCATAGTAATATTACAAACATGATATGATACGAAGTAGATGGGGAAATAAAGAAGATACACAACAACGAAATATATTTCTTTCGGGTAAAGTTCTGGATTGGAAAGGTCCGCGGTTTGCCAACTTGTCTATTTCCCATTTATCCAACAATAAAATGGCTTTGGTATTGTCATTTTGTTCAATATAAAAAGTGGAAAATGTTTATTCTTTTGCCTTTCAGTGGCAAAGTATAAGGAAGTATTATATTCTGGGCTAATTTGTCATTAGCTTTCGAAAAGAAAAATCGTAAAACCTCACTTTGTCCAAAGTCGAATCGTAAACGATGATAGTAGGAACACCTGTCGCGTTGGATGTAAACGTTTAAAGTTTCCACATTGGCATTCGTCGTAGCCGTAACCTAAAAATCTGGAAACTTAAGTATTACGCTTTTTATTGCAGCATTCGAAAGACATAAACCTTTCCAAGTTGAACCAGAGATTATAAATCTTAGCTTCGTTGCTTCCGCCATGCAATGTTATACTAGAACCAATACGTCGAGTTGTTAAAACGTAAGCATTCAAACATGTTGGGTATAATAATCCTTTTCAAAGAAAGTCCCTCTCATGAGCGAATACACTTGGAGCAAAATTAACAATAGCCCGACTTCGTTGTCACAAATGTGTCATATAAGAGCAGGTGCCCTCGCCTGACAGGCGCGCAGGCGGCGGCACACGTGAAGGTGACGTCGTTATTTGCTCCCGGGTTTATTTATTCGAAACTTGCGCCGTTTCGGATGACCACCGTCCACTCACAACCTGTCACTGTATTTTCCTGACCCTTTATTTTCACTTGACAAGAATATTCCGAGCCGCGTTCTCTCGATATTACATTCCGATACGACTTTTTATTCGTGATACATTTTTCCAATTGTCTCCGTTGCACGACTCCGCACTGCGAACTAACGGAATAGAATTTTCAAACAGTTTTGATTGATAAAGGTAGACAGGTTTTCGTTTTCTTTGTTTGCGAAATTAGATTCGGAAGGTAGCGTGAAACTTCAGAGTTCCACTTGATTAATGGTGACTCGGGGGGATCCAAGAAAAAGAAACGATTTTAGGCCGTTCGATTTTCTATAGAGAACGAATTACTGAATCGTTTTCACTCGGACGGTTTGGTTTTATCTGGAAATAAGCGTGTTTAGATTTAGATGCACGAGCGCGATATTATCCCATTTGTCGAAACAACGCTCGAGCTCTGTTAATATTTGATGTGTTCTCGACTTTTCTCGAATTTAACGCGCCGATTAAACAACGCCGGGCGAAGGATTTTATGTGAATATTTAAAATGCTATATTGGTTTTAGTTCAGCAGAAAAACAAGTCCATTGTTCATGTAACATCTTGTAACGTTAATTTATCGCTACTGCTTACCAACAATAGACTTTTATGAGAGAAGTAACATCTCGAGTTCTGTGGAATTAGAGGTAGTTTTTTGAATCGATTCGGAGAGAGAAACATCAAATCGTACGTGTTAGATAAGATAGATATTGTTACATGCAAATTGTACTCTCGTATAAAATTGGCGAAGGTGTCAGGAATGGATAACTGTGAAGCAAATTGGACACATTGTTGCATCGCCCAGGTTGGAGGACCATTAAAATAGAAGGATTACTTTTATGGCCCGGTTGGCTCGCTTGAGATAATATCGGTAAATTTTATGATCGTAATAAAGGGAATTCGATTTTAGCCAGTCATCTGTATGTGATTATGTAAGACCCGATTTGATACAGAGGGGTACCTTTATTAAATTTTGAATTTATCTCGAGCAATACCGAACAACGTCTAAAAACATTATCGATGTTACAGATAACATTTAGACAGAGGAATAAAACTGGCATTTAATTTGGGGAGGATGATTTGATTTACGGAACTCATAAAAGATTCCTCTCACTAAAGAATAAGAACTTCCCAAAGTTTACATTCACACAATCAGAAAGTGGGTTAATGAGATTCGCTCAAGAAAAACATCTCGTTAAAGCATACATTATTCAAGCTTTCGCGAAGTTATTCCGCGTTCACGCGTTCATTAGGCTGGCGAATACAAACTTGCGATTCCCGTAAAGCTTCCAGACACACCCACTTATCACCCCGGACAAACTATTCATAAGTATTTCGGGTACCGTTCCGAACACACGCCGCTCTCCTTGTTATTTAAATTTATCACTCAACTTTTATCCTCTAAATTCATTGTAGCAGGTAATATTTCACAGGTTATTAATTACGTTACGCCGGCATCCTCACGGTGTAACTCTTATTACATTATGTCAGTTGCAAATTGAAAAATTCCCGGGGCGTGTGTCCCGTCTCTCCGAAGTATTTTGGCAAAATTATTCTCATTCATTAAGTCGAGAAGTGGAGGGCGCGCTCGCGAGATTGGCGACCTACCATTCACTTGTGAGTAACGAGGTGACTTCCTGTTATTAGTTATGTTGGCAAATTGTTTTTCTTACGCTTTTATACTTACACCTTAGTTAAGTATCGAATTTATATAAAAACTTGTGCAATGGTCTGTCATGGGACGAAGAAGTATTACGGGTTTGTTTACCTTGTTTGTTGTAATTAAGAGGTTCATTTTTATTAATAAAATGACGTGTGGGTTCTGTAGCTTTCCGCCGGGAATTGGGCAATGAATGTCGCAATACTTTTACAGTAACATGTATGAGAGGTCAGCAGTTGATGGCCTTGTAACTGAACGCTGTCCCCGGCCGGCACGCGTGTCTCCAAGTGCCAATCCATTAATTAAAACTTATTTTGTAGCGGTAAACACGATCGCTGAACGACGACAAACAGCCGCTCCGTGTGCCTAGTTACCAACTTCTACTTACTGTTATGGAGCACATTTGGGTAACAGATTAGTGGGATTAAGTGGCATTGATTAAAACTTAGGCTTTTTGTATAAATAATGGGAAAAGTTAGAAACAAACTATGTAATTTGTTTTTGCTGATTTATTTCCTAAACAACATTTATATAAGTACACACAACATTCGCAATAATCTTTGACACAAACGTATTCGTATGTAATATGAAACATAGGTTCAGAAAATGCGCTCCAGCCTTCAATTTCGACATCCAATACAATCCACCCCAAAGCTTCCGCAAAGATGGAAAATCTCTCAAAAGAATAGCGTTTAGCACGAGACAAAGACCGATTTAGATCTCCTCTGGCGAAGCCTTCTACCGGGCCACTATTTACTTTTCTCAAGGGACCGCACTTCGTCAGCTAGTGGCGTCCGAACCCAATTTTACAAAGCGAAAAAGCAGTGCTTTACATCGGCGCCGCTCCCCCAAATCGAATACGACGAACATGCCAGGTACGATCTCGTACATATTAACTTTGAAGCCGTATAATGTGAACGGCGCGACAATGAGCGGGGCAGGCGACGTGTCCTACGAGTGCCTTAGGCCATAATCCCGAAGTGTTAGCGTACGTGCCACCGCCGCCATTCGAAGATAATTCCTCCTTATAATTTCCCATGCTTAACTCGGCGTAATGAAGTTTATTCGTCGCTACTTCATTGTGAGTCGTTTGCAGCGGAGGCGGCGAGGAATGTAATCAGTTGCGAACTAATACCGTGTCGTTCGCAAAGCCCCCCTCGCGTATGGAAATGCCTCGTTGGAGCCGCCGTTAGTTCTTTTGATTGCTAGCTTCTCCTTGTCGAATTAAAACCGAGATCGAGCTCGGGTGATTTCGAGAAAATTAAAGGAGCGTTTCATTTTCAGCGATGGCTCTTTACGGTTAATATTAGTATGATTGTGGGTGCTCCTCTTACTGTGAAGTTAAGTACCCACTTATTTTGTCTTCAACGTTTATTTTAATTAAGTGAATTTCTTATCAAGGTGAGACCGTGAATGTATGTTTAAGCCCCATTATACATGAGCCCTTTTTTGAAGTGAAACCCTTTCAGACGTACAGCGGCTCGAACCCTCAAAGAAAATGCAAAACATGCGGTAGGACCGAAAGCGAAGTAAGATATCGCACGCGATACGCCCAAGTTCACGCAAGATCGAGTGCATGCCATTATAAACTTTAAAATACGGGAATAGGATCGAAACTTTCATATCAGAGCGACTCGGAATACTATGATTAATGCATTTTAAGAAACGTTTTAGTTGCAACAGAAAACTTTGACTCGCGGAGCGTGACCGAGCAGTGCGATGCTGCGAGGATTATGTCATACACTAGCTATAATATACGTAAAATCAACCGCGGTTGAAACTTTAAAGGACGCATTTAACATGGTAAAAGGAACGGCTGAATGTTCAAGTAGACAAACGCAGACGTGTTGCATACATTGTGGTTAGTGACCAATATAGAAGTGCCTTTTGATGTTTAATACCTCCATTAATTACTTAATACGAAGCTCACAGATGTCAGAGGAATATATCACAATGACAATAATTCATTAGCAATTCTGTCGGTGTACTAACTACACAGATTTATGCAAGCCGCCCGAGTCATTATACTTGCACCGCCCCGTTGTCGCTGACGCCTTTATTTTGGCCTCGATGCAAATTAAATTACACTCAAGTTTCGCTGACTTCACCACACTGTTGGAAGGATAACTCGTTTCTTGTCACTAGCTAAGGAATATATGTATATCGTGCATCTAATCTGTAATGAGCCAACCGTATGTACTTTCAAACTGTTCTGGATATGCCAGCCAACTTTCCTAATATAACTACACAAACATTCCCGCAAAGACACCGAAGGGGGCACATACAAAACAACAATAAAGTTTTGCCGGATCTGCTGACCATTGCAAAAAGCACATCGTTCGCGGCGTCCTGAGCACAATACCAACTTAAATTGTTCGTGAAAACGTTATGCACTCGACGGTTTCAATTTCCTCGCGAACTAGCCATTGCAGATGTTCGGACGACACTCATAAATATGATTTGAAAATCGTTTTATGTATAACTCATAAACTTTTATCTTCAGCGCGGATGAGGCTCCCCGTCTAAACGGTTCCAGTTAGTTTCCTGCACAAAAGCTGCAGACGTTTTAATATCGGGCCGTCTGCTAGCATGGTACGTATCTGCCAGTGTAAATTTCGCAGAAGCAAAACGACCCGCCAGCACGCCACCTCTGCCTGGTCAAATAATACCGTCCTAATGGCTAACTATTGCCTAATGTATTTTGGCGAAATGGAAATAATGTTGGAGGAGCTCCGCCCGTCCCTACCGGAGGTTGCGATTTAGATAGTGCTTAGTACAGTCGAGACGGGCGGGCGTACACTGCCAGCTATTCAATTTCAGTTTATTAAAATACGTTATTATGGTGTTATGAATAAGACCCTGGACTTACCGGCGACTGAGCGCACTCTAGAATGCAGCCTCTACACTGTAAATTAGAATTCAATTTACATTATCTTATTTTATAATACTGTTTGAGTTTATTCGAAGCTGGTTTATGAAGAGATCCTTTAAAGAAGGTTGAAGAGAGATTTTGGTTACTTTTTTATAGAATTTACATAAACAGTAAAATAACTCGCTGAAGAAACTAGATGAGATAAAAATACTAAGAAACAATATTCAACATGAAGAACATAATAAAATACTCGAGATAGAAGAAGTTACCTTTATAAAACACTTGATCTAAATTGCAAAGAGTTCACAAGATATTGCTGTTGAAATACCAAGCATTCCTTCAGAACTTTACACCGGGTTACAGGTACCTTTATTTTATACATATTAAAATGGATAATGGATTTAAATCTGCATATATCTACATGAAATAAAATAGAGGTGTCCCTAATAAATTAACATGAATTTACTGAAGAGTTAAGGGATGCAAACCTATGTAGGAATAGGAAAGGAGTGCTGAAGTAAAAGAAAAACACCGACCGTGCATTTGCAATTTATTTGCCAAAAATGTAAGCAAATATGAATTAATGGAAATATAACTTTAATTCCTACACAATAAAGTACAGTTTACGCTACAACTTCAAACATTTTTATAACTTTGTCAATAGTGCAAGTCGCTCTGAAATCAACTTAATAATCATTGAAATAAAGTTGATATTTGTTTAACTTGAAATAGGTGTGGAGCACTGCGCATTTTACTTTAAGTACCTACTTACATTGATAGTTTTTTGTTACATATTTTTATTTTTGTTTGATAGATTAGTAGTAGACAACAGAGGGGCAATTCCTGTATTTTTAACATGTTGAACGCCATGTGAAAAATCGGGTATTTCCATTCAGGCCATGGGGCTCACCGGTGAGCCTTATCTTACTGAACCATTCGAGCCATAGGGGTCACCCGTGAGCCGCGTGAAAGGTACTACGGAAACGCTTTCTACAAGCCACAGATTGCAGCTATCAAATAAAACGCATATGGAAGTGAGCCGCGTGGCCCTGTAGCTGAATCGGACGGCGCGGCGTGGTTTTCAAATCCAACATAAACTTGTAGTTTTTATCAAGGTAATTGCAATGATGAAATCTTAACAATACGGTAGTAAATATTAATTAGATTTAATAGCGGTAATAAAACTATATAATAATATTAACATTATTTATTAAATTAAAAAATACCATTCAACAATCACAACTATTATGGCACTTCTTTTTAAAATCACATTAATAATCAGTAGAGACCGGATTATATGCATTTGCATATTCGCACATGCATTTGCATATTTTAGCCATTCTCAGCGGTAATAGCATATTTTACCTAAGATCTAGTTATATGATGCATATTATCGGTACATTTACAATATTTTTCAGTCACCCTGCGTTCCGAAATGCGACCAAATTTAATAACAGTCACAAAATATAAGGGCTTAGCTATTGAGTAATAATTGTAACTTTTTACTGCATTTCGGAACGCAGTCAGTAGCCGCGCGCGTCTTTTGTTTTGACAGTTACGATAATAAAATGAACGAGACAGAAGAACGTCGCGCTCGCCCACTACAAAGTCGTTCCACCTATTACGCATATAAATTGTTACTTGTTCATACTTGACGTGCGTGCTCATTGATCTGCAGTTTAGTTAGTTTTACTGTACCTATTATCGCCTATCAAAAAATAATTTACTACTTAATTGTATGCTGATTTTGAAATAAAAAAATGAATACTTACTGTTCTCTTTTTTTTGGGGATTCCTATAATTTATCATTTAATTTAGCATATTCTGCCAATTTTCGTGCATATTTCAAGCATTTTTCATGCATATATGCATGCATATAACAAGCTTTTTATGTTGCATATAATCCAGTCTATAATAATCAGTCATCATTGAAGCATAAAAAAACGACGGGTTGCACTCCGGGAGTGCTGGCAGAAGTGAAAACTTGAATATTAACGTTGTGCATTTTTGATATTTTGGAGTCTTACGAATTTTCGATCAGGTCACGTGTCCTGGCGCGAGTTTAACATATTACAAAAAAAGTGTACAACGCCGCTAAAGAAGTTTTCACTTCAAAAATATTGGTGAATCTTATTAAAACTAGGTAAACAAAGGTAAGGTTTAGTTGGACAGCTTTGGCAATAAGTGGATAGTTTTTGACGTGATTCCTTTTTTAAAATTCCTTCCGTAGTGGGAGGTAAGTCAAAAAAACCAATGATAACAAAATTCGGGGAACACAGTTTGGTGTTGCAGCTTCATATCTATCATCTCCATCCTAAATTCAATTACACTATTGCATACTTAAAGGGTCAAAAAATTCATTACGCCAAGTGAGGACTGTGACGCATCGCGCGTGGTGGAGGGGGAAGCGCTGCCATTTTGAGGTAATTTTGCTGCGTATCGAGATTTCCACTTAGTATAACTTTTGAATTGGAAAAGTTACGACGTTTGTTTAAGTTTAAATCGTCAGCTCTCGTCAAAATCTATCGAATGTACACCAAACGTTAGTGTAAAAAGTGACAGTGAATACAATGTTTTAAAATAATATAAAAAATATATAATGTCGGCCTAAACGCGTCAAAAATCCAAATCAAATACAGAGATCGTATACAGTTGGAAAAAGCTTCTCAAGAGCAATAGAATGGTACCAATAAAACACCTTAGGATCGAGTCAAGCAGTGCCGGGAACGTAAAAGAATGAATGCGGCCGAGCGGTTCAACCCCGTTACGTAAACGTATTTAAGTACAACACACGGCCGAGTCCATGACACAGCTACACCCCATTTTTTTCGACTTTTTCTTAGCCTGTTTACTACCCATGATTGGTACATTAACTGCATAAAATTGGCGACTTGTTCTTCTGACTTTTATAGCCAAACCATCTTTTCTTTCCAAAGAGTGTTTCATTCTCTTCGGTCTTCACTGTCTGACAATACAATTCGCCGGCATCTTCTTTTCGTTCGCGATATTGATCGGCCGGAGTATATCACTTCGCCAGAAGCACACGCGTGTGGGGTGGGCCGTGACGTGACCCCGCGGCCCCCGCCAACGGAAAAATACACAGTCCTTTGTACGAGGCCACGGGACCCACCTGTGAGCCTTTTACAATATCTTATAAACTAGACGGTAGAAGTCGCAAATTTTTATTTTCCATACAAATTACCGCATTTTATAAGCTTTGGAATGAAAATTTCAAGTTGATGAAAATTACCGATTTCCTGATTTTGGCTTGGCCCGAACGGCGTACTACGCTAGGTCCACCGGTGGGTCGTAAAGCATTCGATGTGTTAAGAACGTTCGCATTCTAATCTCAGACTAAACTTTCAATAGAAACTTTTTGCAAAAAAAAAACCGCCTTCCAAAAATGACAGTACAAAGTAAAAAATAACTTTAATTTCGGAAGTCGGTGTGGTTGGGACCGCATTTTTGTTGTTTGCCACCGTCTTCCGAAATTAAAGTGATTTTTTTTATTTTGTTGTTAGTGTCTTTTTTGGAAGTCGGCTGTTATTTTTTTCGTAAAAAAGTTTTTATTTTTCACTTTTAAGTTGTACTTACCCCACACAAATTCGTATAACAATACTTGCTACCTAAATATAAAATAAAAAAGTAATTTAAATAAATAAAACCGACTTCAAAAAGGAATGAACTCAAAATCATGAAATAACTTTAATGAGAGGTTTTTCTTTTGAGTATTAAAAAAAAACATAGTTTCCAAGAACCCTGAAGATGGCGTTGAACTGACTACGTTACTAGGTGCCAAAGACAAAACGCTTGAAAAAAAAAACATTGCGTCACGTCATATACGCTCGTTGAGTGACAGTTTCGTTTGCTTTCGTTTTACGATCTCAAAATTACATCCAATTGAATTAATAGAAAAATTATGTGACGTTCCCTTCCTTGCAGTAACTTACCAAGTTCAGCGCCATCTATCCAGCGGCTAGGGAAGCGTTAAAAAAAAAAGTACCCTCATTTAGGAAGTATGTCTTGGGATCGGTTTTTTAGTTTTTTGGCACCGACTTTCGAAATTAAAGTAATTTCAAAATTTAGAGTTCATGTTTTTTTGAAGTCGGTTTCATTTTTTAAAATTACTTTTTTATTTCGTAATTTTTAGTTTTAAGTAAAAACTTTTGTTTGTAATAAGTAGGTTTGTTGTAAATATTGCACTAGAATTTGACCAAGGTTTTGAGATGTTTTCCCTTTGACACTACACCCGTAGCAATAAGCCAGGCCGTCACACTTACACGTATTAGTCTATAACTTGAAAATTACTAAATCGATTTTGATGAAAATTGCACTGTTACCTAAGTTGAAGTAAATGTAAGCCAATAAAAAATTTGGTCACGATCCGATTCATAGTTGCGGAGAAATACGTGGACAAACATACATACATACGTCTATAAAATTTTGTATATTTGTTTGGAAGCCCCAATAGATTGTCATATGTGAATATAATGCAATTCCAATAATATTACATACATACGTGTCAATTGATAACCTCCTTTTTTTTGATGTCGGTAAAAATAAACTAAGTGGAAAAAAATACTTATTATATGGAGCTAGCTCAAAAACTACACAAGAAAAGTTAGTAAAATTAATATGGGACCACCCTTGAGACATACGTAATCCATTAAAACATTATTTTTAAAATCTAAAAATACAAAAAAAAAACCATATAGTCGAATTGAGTACTTCCTCCTTCAAACTACAATCAACTTAATAATAATAATAAATCTTTATTTTCAGACCATAGATCCATAACATAAGTACATAAAACAACTTAAACAACAACTTTAATAAACTAGCCTTTTTTTTTTTGCGGATGGGAAATCATCAAATGACTCCTCCCGCGCTGGGTGGAGCGGAAGGGAGTGTCAGACTCTTACTGACTAAAACCCACCCGTGTTCCTTCCTTAGCCCTTTATGTTCCGGGCCAGCGGTAACCCTTTCGGACAATCCCGCTGACCCGGCAGGCTTCGGCCCTAAGGGGCTCAATGCTGACATCTCTTTGAGGCGCGCGTGGTCCTGATCGGACGGTGAGCTACCCATTTCTCTCCGCCCGCAGGCCCGCGCCTACGGTGGCAACAGTGGCGGTACTGTGGCGCTTTCGCACTCCGACGCCCAAAATACAAGCCCTGCTTAGTTTGGTTCGTATCGGTTCGCACGCGTCATGTTCGTGAACGGGTGCCGTCGGTTGAGACTGGTTATCTCTTAACTGCCAAGGCTTATTTTTACCCGACTGCGGCGAAGCCCAAAAGGAGGGTTATGTGTTTGACCTGTATGTATGTATGTATGTATGTATATATGTATGTATGTATGTCCGTTTCTTTGTTCCCTCGTAACTTCTAAACGAATGAACGGATTTTGATAAATTATACGTCTTTAGATTTGTCTTGGTAGCGCGAGTGTCACTGGGTATATCAAAATTGAAAAAAATATAAAATGGCCGATTTTTGACGCAATATTATGTCTTCAAAAAAAATTATTTTTCTCGAAACCTATCGAGTGGGGTATCAAAATAAAGGGTTTTTAAAGGTGATTACAAAAATATATGGTTAAAAGTAGGTAATTCGAAGTGACAAATCGTAAAAAACACGTACCAAGAGCTAAAAAACCTGAGTTTTCTAATAAATTAACTGTAAAAAAAAAAAAAATTAAAAGTAGGTAATTCGAAATGACAAATCGTAAAAAAACACGTACCAAGAGCTAAAAAACCTGAGTTTTCTAATAAATTAACATTACAATCACCGCAAACGATAACGGACTTGTTTGAGTTACAAATCCTGTGTAACAGTATCGTTTGCGGTGATTTTAATGTTAATTTACTAGAAAACTCAGGTTCTTGTAGTAAAATTTTAAGTCTGTTTCAGTCCTACAATCTTCTAAATCTATTTTTGGAGCCCACAAGAATAACCCCTACTAGTGCCACATGCCTAGATAATATTTATACAGATATTATACCAAGCCACAAAGAAATTATAACTTTTTTAGATTCTGATCATTGCGGGCAAAGGATTACTATTCAAAACCAAAACAAAAAAGTGGCTAAAAAGGATATCACTGTTAACCCCAAAACTGCAAGTCGCTTGGAGGATTTTAAAGTTAAACTCATTAATAAATTACCAGTTTTGTCTATTCATGCTGATCCCAATCATCTTTATGATAATTTTTTTAAAGTATACTGTGAACAATTTGATTCCACTTTTATTCCCAAGACTATCTCGGTTAATAGTAATGCATCGTTTAGTGATTGGGCTACCATTGGTATTCATAAAAGTAGAACACGGCTTTATGAACTTTACAATGAAAGGACTTATATTAACACTGATGAATTTAATTTGTATGTTAGAAATTATTCAAAATTATTTAAAAAAGTTTGTTATATGGTCAAGTCACGTTATTTGGGTTCAAAGATTAAAAACAGCAGTAATGTAATTAAAACGACTTGGAATATTATTAATAGTGAAACGGGAAGATCTAGTAACCGAAATACTGACTACAGCCTGTCTATTAATGACAACATAATAAAATCAGACTCACAAGTCGCCGAGGCATTTGAAAATTTCTTTTCAGATATTCCCGTTTTAACTACTAAATCACTAAACTCGTCACCTTCTGTTGCTGAGTCTTTGCTTAAGGAAAATGTTAATCGTTGCGAATCGGAATTTCATTTTGAATACATTACCTGTAGAGATATAATTAAAACCTTTCACACTTTAAATGTAAAAAAGACTGCAGATCTGTGGGGTAATTCTGTAGAGGTAGCTAAGTCTATTATTGACATTGCAGCACCTACTCTAGCTCTTATCTTTAATAGTTGTATTGACAATGGGGAGTTTCCTGACCTTATGAAAAATAGTAAAATAATACCTTTGTTTAAATCAGGTAGTACATCAGACCCTACAAATTATAGACCTATTTCTGTACTACCTACCTTTAGTAAAATTTTTGAGAAATTAATTTTAGACCAACTACAAAGATTTTTTAATAAACATAAATTATTACATAGCAAACAGTTCGGTTTCACAAGGGGTCGTTCAACTACTGATGCTGGTGTTGAACTTTTAGGACATATTTATAATGCATGGGAAGATAAATGCGATGCCTTGGGCATCTTTTGTGATTTGTCCAAGGCATTCGATTGCGTTCTTCACGAAACCTTAATCAGGAAACTCCGCCATTACGGGATCCGGAACACCGCTCTGGATCTTCTTACTTCATACTTGAGTAAAAGGATTCAGAGCGTTGACGTTAGTGGAAAAAGATCATCCGGATCTACAGTAACAATGGGAGTCCCACAGGGCTCAATTCTTGGTCCTTTCTTGTTTCTAATTTATATTAATGACTTGCCGTACCTCATAAAGGATAATCATGATATAGTGTTGTTTGCAGATGACACTTCTCTTTTGTTTAAACTTAAACGTCAGCAGTTGGTTACTGACGATGTAAATAGCGCGATCTCGAAAGTAGTCCACTGGTTCAATGTTAATAATTTGCTTCTAAACGAGAAAAAAACCAAATGCATTAAGTTTACGCTACCCCACGTTAGGCAGGTGAAAACTAATGTGTTGATAAAGGGCGAGGAATTGAATCCTGAAGACAATACAGTATTCTTGGGCATAACTTTGGATGCTAAGCTTCAGTGGGGTCCACATATAGATAAATTATCCAAAATGCTTAGTTCCGCAGCATACGCTGTTAGAAAAATTCGTAATTTAACTGATATAGAGACTGCCCGTTTAGTGTACTTTAGCTATTTTCATAGTGTAATGTCGTACGGTATTCTATTGTGGGGAAATGCCGCCGACATTCAGACTATCTTTGTTTTGCAGAAGCGAGCTGTTCGATCAATTTATAAATTAAGTCCGAGACACTCTCTCAGAGACAAATTTAAAGAGATTAATGTAATGACTGTGCCTTCTCAGTATATTTATGAAAATCTTTTATATGCCCATAAAAACATAAAATTGTTTAAAAAATACAGTGATATCCATAATGTCTCTTCAACGGTGCCAGATCGACTATCGGTACATCGAAGTGCTGAAGTGTCTGTACGAAAACGCCACTATGTCAGTCAGACTCCAGGATCAGGCCTCGAAACCTATCCTTCTGCAGCGAGGTGTGAGACAGGGAGATGTTATCTCTCCGAAACTGTTCACCGCTGCACTGGAGGATGTCTTCAAGGTTCTGGACTGGAAAGGGGCTGGCATCAACATCAATGGCGAGTACATAACTCACCTTCGGTTTGCCGACGACATCGTAGTCATGGCTGAGACTATGGAGGACCTCAGTACAATGCTCGATGACCTCAGTAGAGCCTCCGAAAGAGTGGGTCTTAAAATGAACATGGACAAAACGAAGGTCATGTCAAATGCCCATGTAACACCCACTCTCATAAAAATAGGAGACGCTACACTCGAAGTCGTGGACGAGTACGTTTACCTAGGACAAACCGTGCAGTTAGGTAGGTCTAACTTCGAGAAAGAGGTAAATCGACGAATCCGACTCGGCTGGGCAGCGTTCGGGAAGCTACGCAATATCTTCTCGTCCCACATACCGCAGTGTCTCAAGACAAAAGTCTTTGACCAGTGTGTGTTGCCAGTGATGACTTATGGAACGGAAACGTGGTCGCTCACAATGGGCCTTATAAGAAGGCTAAAAGTCACCCAAAGGGCAATGGAGAGGGTTATGCTTGGAGTTTCCCTGCGTGATCGAATCAGGAATGAGGAGATCCGCAGGAGAACCAAGGTAACCGACATAGCCCGAAGAATTGCCAAACTTAAGTGGCAGTGGGCAGGGCACATTGCTCGCAGAACAGATGGCCGATGGGGCCGAAAGGTTCTGGAGTGGCGACCGCGTACCGGAAGACGTAGCGTTGGAAGGCCTCCCACAAGGTGGACCGATGACCTTGTGAAGGCCGCAGGAACCCGTTGGATGCGGGAAGCACAGGACCGGTCGAAGTGGAGGTGCTTGGGGGAGGCCTATGTCCAGCAGTGGACGTCTTTCGGCTGAAATGATGATATCCATAATATAAATACTAGAAATAAACACAAATTTGTTGTACCTACAACAAGGCTCAAGAAAATAGGTGGGTCGTTCAGATGCCAATGTATACGCTTTTATAATAAACTACCAAGCCAAGTTCAAGATCTAAGCCTTAATAAATTCAAATCATTCATTAAACGTAAGTTGTGCCAGAAAGCCTTTTATACCGTTAAAGATTATATTGAGGACAAAAAGGCTTGGGATTGAGCTGCTTCCAATTTCTGCATTTTGAATGTTTTTTTTTTATATACACATTGACATTATTATTATTATTTTTTTTATAAACATTGACATTTGCTTACTTTGTAAAGTATTATTTATTTTATTTATTGTGAATGTGAAGACGATGTGGGTCATTTTATTAATTTTATATATTTTTTTTATTACTCTCTCTGTTCTGTTAGTTTTATTTCTTGATATTTGTCTGGCAGTTTGAGTAACTTATGTGGCCTACCCAAATGTCCTTTCTTTGGTATTGTTCGTCGAATCGTTGAGCTCCTTAAGTTTTGAGTTGAGCTGCACGATTTCTGACAAATGCGTGCACTGACTGGACAGGTCCTCTCAATCTGTGTGGTTCTTTCCTCAAAAGACCATCTCAGACATCGATTTACATGGTCTTCATATAACCTGCCCAAGATTATGTCTGGACTTTAAAAGAGACTGTGACCTCTGAGTTTGTTTCGGCCTTTCTTCTCAGAGTAGTCAGATAGGAAACGCCGACTTCATCTAGTTTTTAAAAAAACATGATTGACGTGTAAAAGTGTTTGTACAAACCTACTTACAAAATAAAATCATTTATCATTTATCATTTAAAGCGTCTGCGAAATCTTTCAAATTTGTAAACTAAAAAGCTGGAAATAAAAAACAAGTAATTAAAAAAATTAAAAAACCCGACTGCGGTAAAAAAATTAAGTTTAAAAAAAGTGAAAAGGTAAAAACAAGGCCATTTTAAATTAAATAAAAGTTGGAAGCAGGCGGGACCCCTTTTGA
Source organism: Mesoligia furuncula (assembly GCA_916614155.1). Taxonomy (NCBI): domain Eukaryota; kingdom Metazoa; phylum Arthropoda; class Insecta; order Lepidoptera; family Noctuidae; genus Mesoligia; species Mesoligia furuncula. The sequence continues at coordinate 10,740,450 of OU744803.1, read as the reverse complement.
GTTTGAAAATGTAATAAAAAAATGGTATGGGTCCCGCCTGCTTCCAACTTTTATTTAATTTAAAATGGCCTTGTTTTTACCTTTTCACTTTTTTTAAACTTAATTTTTTTACCGCAGTCGGGTTTTTTAATTTTTTTAATTACTTGTTTTTTATTAATCTTTTATTTTGAATTGTTTCTTCATTTGTCTTTTTTTTTTACATTGTTCTCACTTATAGAAGCAACAAGAATAATGTACCCAGGATTTTGTAATAACTTGATTTAAAAGAGTGTCCATGTAGTTTCTTGCCCGTTCTTCTCCATAGAGATCTACTTTTTGGAATTGGCAACTAGCTTCAACTTTCTGACTAACTGACAGACTATTTAATTTTGACAATTCAAAAGTGCCTATACAAGGTTTAATTGAAATAAATGCTTTGAGTTTGAGTTTGGGGTCAACGGCCAAACCGAAAAATTGTGATGTACAAACATAACTGTGTTAAAGTAAAAATACTGTCTGTCATCACATCACCTTTTGTTTTTGCTAATAAAACGTTTTTTATTTTTGTGTTTTTGACAAGTTTTTGGCATTGATGCCGCTGAGACAAGATTGAGGCTTGGATTTGAACGTTTTTTTTAAGTACGAGAGTTGGCTTTCTACTGTAATGAAAATGGCAATGTCAATTGATATTATACCTACAATATGAGTTACAAGACACTGTGATTGTTTTAAAAAAGGTTGTGTACCTATGTGTACTATTTTGAAGTCTTGAAACACATGTTGACCCTCTCTTCTCTCAGTTTTCGAACCAAGTATGAATGAAAGAAAGATATATATAAGGTGTACAAAAAATTAACTTTACAAACTTAAGAGGTGTTTTAGACCATTGGACTGAACAACTTTCACTATGAGACCAACTCTGAAATCACGAAAAAAAATCCTCTGTTTAATACAAAAGTTGCCTACTTGAAAGTTACCTACTTGATCGAAATGTATGAAACAGCTGATTTTTTTTTCATGAATCATGAAAGATTTCTTCTAAATAACTTTCCATACAATTCAACTTTCACTGTACCTAACCATTTAAAACAAAACCTAGAACTTAAAACCTAACTATCTCATGTCAACACGTAATAAATTACAACGTTGAAAGTAGCGGTAAATAAAACCATATTTTAGCACTAAATTGTGGTCAGCAGAATTATTTTCATTACAATTAGGGATCTTAACACGCAAGCACTTGTAGAGGCATATGAATGGTCATTAAACATGTTGGGAGATAGAGTTTAGTTTTAGTTTTAGTTCGTGGATGGGTGACCATCCGTTACAGATTAAGTCGTTGGTCCTGGCTGTCATTCGTAGATCATTGACATTCAGAACGTCTGACCACCAGTCTTACCAAGGGGTATTGTGTTACCCAGTAACTAGGTTGTGGAGGTCAGATAGGCAGTCGCTCCATATAAAATACTGGCATTCAGCTGCAACCAGTTAGACTGGAAGCTGACTCTGATATATTTGGAAAAACGGTAGGCAGATTAATTTTTCTCGGAAGTACCTGTAGAATACGAGAAAATTGTGTTTAAGACTGTTCTGGTTTTGGATTAATTTTACTTTTTTTTTAAATTTCGTTTTGTAAAGTGTAGGTCTTGACATATTATTGATTTGATCATAATTTTAGTTAATACTTTTGAAAACTGAGATAAGTTTATATTTCTTTTGATTTGGTCCTGAAAATTATTAGTAGTTTTGCAAACTCACACAAGCATATGGATTGGTATGTTCATAAGTTGTAATGTACAGAGACGCCAGCACATCAAGCTACCCAAAACTGTAAAATTTTCCTAATCAACTAAAAAATGTAATAAAGAACAATAAAACCTATTAAAGAAATTTGACAGATTGTAGTAACTTGATTTGCTGGCGTCTGTACTTAAAGCACGTGTACTTAAGTGTGTATAAGCCCAAATTTTGCGAACACATCAAAATTAAGTTACAAAAAAAAAACGACGGGTTGCACTCCGGGAGTGCCGGCAGAAGTGAAAACTTGAATATTAACGTTGTGCATTTTTGATATTTTGGAATGGTTAGGGAATAATTTTGCACGAATTGCTTTAATTATCACTATAAAAGTACTATCATTTATGTGGTAGAATACAATATTTGTTTATTGCGCTATCGTACACAAACATGACAATTTATATTACATTATAAAGTTTATCTCTCAGAAAAATCAACTTCCATCCATAATTTCAACTTTTTAAATGGTTATGAATTCAAATTTGGAACAATGATGACACCAAAATGATGGCCAGTACCTATATCGGCTTTAAAAACTGCATTAAAACTTTTTCATTGACAATATTTTTTTATGGCCTTTATATTTACCTTTTTTGATATTTTGGAATCTTACGAATTTTAGATCAGGGTCACGTGTCATCTTACGATCAGGGTCACGTGTCATTTTACGAATCTTACGATCAGGGTTCAGGGATCAGGGTTCGTGTCCTGACGCGAGTTTAACATTTTTTACCCATTACAAAAAAAGTGTACAACGCCGCTAAAGAAGTTTTCAATTTAAAAAAATACTGAGTTTCCTAAAATCAGCTCTAAAACAATCAAAAACAGCATCACAGTAAACAACAATTTAAACAATAAAGTACCTGTTTGCAATAATCACCATCCATTAATCTAGTACGGGAGAGCTTTCCGTTACAGCCCACAAATTAATTACATTACAGTACATAGATTACCAACATCTGAATAATTATTACGAATGCATTATTTTGTTGTGACGGATGGTTTCCTGGTTAATAGCTACAATTCCTGTGGCCAGTAATGTTACCTGACTCATTAATCATTAATTTTTCGACAGTTATAGGTTTATGTTATTAAAAATTTATCTGTGTAGGATAAATAATTGTAGCACTTTTTATTTGGAGTTTCAAATGTGGAATGAAACGTGAATTTTGTGTGGACGTAAATGGATATATTGCAAGGTTGAAAGAATAGTACGAGCACCGTCTCCGTGTGAACGCAGTCTGTGTACTGTAGATGTCCAGACGGGACCTCCACAGATTAATTAAAAAAGAACTGCGACCTCGTACTAATATGTTTATAAGAAAACTTTACATTATCACGTTATTTCTAGCACTCTGCTTCTATTAAACAAAAACACCATATTAAAATATTTGACACTTACTTGAACGTTTGAATGGAACACCCAAACAATTATGACCAGCGCGTTGCTATTCTGTAAAAATCTCACCGTGAAAACTTAGGTGAAGTGAGCGTGGAGTGAGCTGTCAATAGTGTCAATTCCTAGCAAAAACAAACTCACTTCACCTAAGTTTTCACGGTGAGATTTTTACAGAATTGACCGGCAGCCTGCATCTAGTGCTAAAGGTAGGTCTACACAGACTCTACAGTACAGAGTGGCATTGTCGACCCTTTCTATGCAAACCAGCAGGATAATAGCGTAACACATTATCTGTACCAATGGCTTTCATTTTGACAGTAATTTTTTTTTTTTTTATAAAGTCTTTGCCCCACACTTTGAATTTTTCCTGTACTGTGGGTGCGTTCATAACCATTTAAACTCACCATCAGCCAGACCAGGAACAACTACTTGTAGGTCATACAAATATTTGCTCCGTGCAGGAATCGAACCCGCGACACGCAGTGCAGCAATCAATCGCTTAACCACTGCGCCAACCGTGCCGTCAAATTATGCGTTATTTACGTTGTTGAGCATGCACATTTTTCGAACATATAAAGCAATGGTTTAGCAATATCCTTCAGAGTTATATAGATCGAGATTGATTGTGTGTTACGCAATTAGGACGCCGCCGCCGGTGTGTCACCCAAACTCAAACTCAAAGCATTTGTTTCAATTAAACCTTGTACAGGCACTTTTGAATTGTCAAAATTAAATAGTCTGGCAGTTAGTCCGAAAGTTGAAGCTAGTTGCCCATTCCAAAACGTAGATCTCTATGGAGAAGAACGGGCAAGAAACTCCATGGACACTCTTTTAAATCAAGATATTACAAAATCCTGTGTACATTATTCTTGTTGCTTCTATATCTGAGAACACTGTAAAAAACTGACCAAGTGCGAGTCGGGCTCGCACACGAAGGGTTCCGTACCACAAGGCAAAAACGCCGAAAAAAACATGATTGTTGTATGGGAGCCCCCCTTAAATATTTATTTTATTTTAATTGTATTATTTATTATTAAAGTTAAAATACAACTGAGTATTTTGTGAATATTTCAAGGGCCTACCTGTTGCCATTTTTGATATCGAGCAAAAAAGGGCAAAAAAATCGCGTTTGTTGTATGGGAGCCCCCCTTAAATATTTATTTTATTTTGTTTTTAGTATTTGTTGTTATAGCGGCAACAGAAATACATTCTTTGTGAAAATTTCAACAGTGTAGCTATCGCGGTACTTGAGATACAGCCTGGTGACAGACAGACGGACAGACGGACAAACGGACAGACGGACAGACGGTCAGACGGACAGACGGACAAACGGACAGACGGACAGATGGCCAGACGGACAGACGGACAGACAGCGAAGTTTTAGTAATAGGGTTCCGTTTTTACCCTTTGGGTACGGAAACCTAAAAAAAACCGGGCAAGAGCGAGTCGGACTCGCGCACCGAGGGTTCCGTAACATCCGGGTTTATGCATAAGGTTTATGTTTATGAAATTAAATGTTTTTTTTTTATTTTTGAGTTCATTCAATGAATGGTAAATTGTGGTTTACGATTTATGACGTATTAAAAAAAAAACTACTTACTAGATCTCGTTCAAACCAATTTTCGGTGGTAGTTTACATGGTAATGTACATCATATATTTTTTTTAGTTTTATCATTCTCTTATTTTAGAAGTTACAGGGGGGGGGGGACACACATTTTACCACTTTGGAAGTGTCTCTCGCGCAAACTATTCAGTTTAGAAAAAAATTATATTAGAAACCTCAATATCATTTTTGAAGACCTACCCATAGATACCCCACACGTATGGGTTTGATGAAAAAAAAAATTTTGAGTTTCGGTTCTAAGTATGGGGAACCCTAAAATTTATTGTTTTTTTTTTCTATTTTTGTGTGAAAATCTTAATGCGGTTCACAGAATACATCTACTTACCAAGTTTCAACAGTATAGTTCTTATAGTTTCGGAGAAAAGTGACTGTGACATACGGACGGACAGACAGACAGACAGACAGACGGACAGACAGACAGACAGACATGACGAATCTATAAGGGTTCCGTTTTTGCCATTTGGCTACGGAACCCTAAAAAGACACAAATGAAGAAACAATTCAAAATATAAGATTAAAAATAAGCATTGGCAGTTAAGAGATGACCAGTCTCAACCGACGGCGCCCATTCACGAACATGACGCGTGGTTATCTATGATCAGCACCATCCAGCTCAACCAGTTTGTAGGGAACCGAATGATCCAACACACGCGCCACCATCGGTGAGACATTATAGTGAGCATGACACGTTCACCGTTAACTTACTCGTACTATGACTAAAATGTCGTATAGAAACTGACGGCTTTGAAGGCGGTCCGTGACGGAAGTTGTTCGAACAACGCACTTTCGACGTCACGATTTTTATTAGCACTGCTAGCGCGGCCACTCTGTGCTCTGCGGTCTATAACAATAAATTCACATGCTTTATTGTGTGAAAGAAGCATAAGGAACCATACTCATTGGTCTTTAATGTATTTTTAAAACAACTTTATTTGATTTATTCTTCGTTCAGCCCGAAGCTTTGTCCCACATTTCAAAAAATCCTGATAAGTACCATGTTTTATGCAAATAAATAGTATTATAGACGCCAGCACATCAAGCTACTTCAATCTGTCAAATTTCTTTAATAGATTTGCATCTTTATCGCTAAAGCATACCTAAGGTTCAAAGTTGATTGGGATTTGACAGATTCGGGTACCTTGATGTGCTGACGTCTGTACATTGTTATAAGGCCGAAGCTATTTCCAGGGTGAGCTAGGCTCTTTTGGCAAAGCTCTATCTGACCGGCATCTAGATCGCCATATGCGAACTACGCATAACACTGATATCATTCCGAAATCCTGCATCGCGCAAGCAGACTTTAGCCCGCCAGACACGACTCCCGTCTGGTCGGAGGACCCTCCCTTTTCTATGGAGGTTGAGTGAACTTTACACCCGGTTCCTTTTTTTTTTTTTGGTTGGGAAATCGTCAAATGACCCCTCCCGCTCTGGGCGGAGCGGAAGGGAGTGTCAGACTCTTACTGACTAAAACCCACCCGTGTTCCTTCCTTAGCCCTTTATGTTCCGGGCCAGCGATAACCCTTTCGGACAATCCCGCTGACCCGGCAGGCTTTGGCCCTAAGGCCCTTCCTCGATGCTGACATCTCTTTGAGGCGCTAACAAACGTCTATACTTTTTTAACACCTCCCCATACCTCTATAATATCATTAAAATAATGATAGTACTAATATACCTACACACGTATATGGCAAAATTCTAAGGTGCCAGAAATTTTCTGATTTGTTCTGATTTATAAGCACTCTAAATACTTTACAACACATTCACTAACGAGTAGTTATCAAAGTAACATTAATTAACATAACTATAAGGCACTGTTAGTTTTGAAATATTATTTAAAAAAATTATCCCACTCTCACTAAAATTCTCATCGTTCATACTGTGAATAATTTACACATTAACAATTTCATAATTTACCAGCGTTTTATTGTCCATCATTTTAAAATAGCTGTCATATTTTCAGTTACAACTATTTCAAGTTACTTTTATATAAATCGGATATCTATGATATAAATACTAGCTGCGCCCCGCGGTTTCACCCGCATAAGTTACGATTCCGTGGGAATATCGGGATAAAAAGTAGCCTATATGTTAATCCAGGATGTCAGCTACCTCCATACCAAATTTTATCAAAATTGGTTGGGTGGCTTGGCCGTTTGAGCGTGAAGAAGTAACAAACATATAAACACACACACACACACACAAACTTTCGCCTTTATAATATTAGTGTGATACTAGCTTCTGTCTGCGACTTCATCCGCGTGTCTTGTTTCCCCGACCGCGTCGCATTGCATCGCCCACACGCGCTGTTAATATCTTCACTCGGGTCCTATGGGTCGTAGCAATATGTTAAATGGCCTATAACATACCTGAAGAATTGGGCTGTGTAGTGCACAAAAAATCCTAATCTGACGGGTACTTCCAAAGATTAACGCGTCCAAACAAAGAAACTTTTCAGCTTTAATATATTCGTATAGATTTTAATTCAGTACGTTTTGTTTGTCACGGCTATGTTCATTAAATAATTGAGTTGTCGCATTAAATATTAAAGCGATTCGTGAATCATGATGCCATTTCGTTTAATTAAAATGTTCTCTTCATGTGTTAAGTATTTGTTTTGCATCACATATGATAGTAATGATACATATTGTGTGTAATTATATAATAAATATTAACATTGTGAAAATAACATTGATAATGTGAAAATTAAATCATTATTTGGTCTCATTAATTCAGTATTTAAATAGTACCTTGAATTTATACTCGAAAGAATGAGCTTTTAATGTTATTGTCGGTTTGATTAGTGCCAACTAGAAAATATAACTACTGAATGCAAGCCATAAGCCAGATATCCTTGGGCAAAAATTACTAACTTCTATACAAAATTTCATCTAGTATTTATGAAAATGCATCCACTAAAGAGATTAACCCTTTGGGGGATGAATTTTCAAAAACCTTTCCTTATTGCTCACTTTCATTTTAAAAGGAACTCTTGTGCAAAATTGCATACTTCCAGATCCAGCGGTTCAGGCAGTGCCTTGTCTGTCAGTGGATTTAATAATTTTATTAAATAGAAAATGTAATTACTTCCTACGAAAAACAGTTTTTCCATCGTAAGGTACGGTCTAGTTCAATTATTTGTACACCTATAGTAAATCACTAACAGTTTCCATTTATTTCATATAAGCTGTTTTTTAACTGTCATAGAGTATAGAGATGTTGATATCGTCGATATCGTGAACGGGCGCCGTCGGTTGAGACTAGTCATCTCTTAACTGCCAAGGCTTATTTTTAATCTTATACTTTGAATTGTTTCTTCATTTGTGTCTTTTTTTACATGGTTCTCACATAAAGAAGCAACAAGAATAATGTACTCAGGATTATGTAATATCTTGATTAAAAAAACAACCGACTTCCAAAAACACTATAAATAAAGAGAAAAATAACTTTAATTTCGGAAGTCGGTGTCTTTGGATTTGTATTTTAGTTTTTGCCACCGACTTCCGAAATTAAAGTTATTTTTCTCTTTATTTATAGTGTTTTTGGAAGTAGGTTGTTTTTTTTGTAAAAAAGTTTTTATTTTTCACTTTTTAGCGGGTCAGTTTGTAATTTATCTAAGTTATAATAGCCTAATGTCAACTGCTTATCGCCTTTTACAAAATATTGCTTTTCCCGATGCATGGACGTTAATTGTTGAGGAGTTCTCCTAGTAAGAACCAGGAGAACTGGAGCTGATTGAGAAGTCACCATGAGCTCCATTTCACCATACGCATTGTAATGAGCATAAATTGCTTAGCAGCCATATTAAAGAAATCGAATCGCAACCCGTGAAATATTTGTCATTGAGTAGTGCCATTCGTGGTCTTCATCATCAGCTCCACTTTACCAAATCATAATTTTCGAGAGCAAATGCTCAAGTTACTTTAATAATAGACTTAGGCAAGAAAATTTTTGCTAAGGGCCAAGTTTATGTTACGCTTAGTCGTGTAAAGACGCTGTATGACATTGTATTATGCGACTTGGAGCCTACCAAATTGCTAAATAGACCACATGACGAAAAGGCATTGCGTGAAATGCAACGATTGAGGCTTTTATAAATCATCATCAGCCAATTGCAGCTCACTGCTGGACGTAGACCTCCCGAAGTTTGCGCCAACGTTCGCGATCCTCCGCTTCTCTCATCTAGCCACTACCGGCAACATTTGTTAGGATAATTATACAGAAGAAAAACTCGCAAAAGTATTTATTAGTTTTTAGACTAGATGCTGATAATCCTGGCTGCAGCATCAACCAGACTTATGTCGACATTGCATTGAACTTAAAATTTAGTCCTGTTTAAAATGAGCCCAAACACGACTACGGTGCTGTAATTTCAAGGTTTGTACTTTTTCTGATGCTCGACTGGCTTCAGCATCAGGTCTCTATGTACTTCGGTGTTCCTCATTAACAGTACGTTTATCCACACATCGAGCCCTTTTCAATGAGCCTAAACACGATATATCTGCTGTTAGTTGTCGAGGAGTTAGGTACTCTGCAGACTATCCTGTCTGCAGCATCAGGTCATAACTTGATGATCATGAGACCAAATGTGGCAAATGCCCTATCAAACATCAAAACAATTTACTAAAACAGTCCTTGCCTGTTCGAGTAACTTCTTACTGTTAAGGAGTTGAACCTTCCATCATCAGCCCAGCTACCTGAGATGGTGACAACCGTACGCAAATACACAAGATACTTCATAAAATATGCGAAAAACAATAAGTGAGCCTATAAAATTTGAGGGTTGCTCTCGATTTCTCTAAGATCCCATCATCAGATCCTAACTTGGTGACAATGGAACCACCTCAGAACTATCTACTTTCGAACAAAAAAAGAATTTTGAAAATCCGTCGATAATTGGCGGAGTAATCGATGAACAAACATACAAAAAAAATAAAATAAAAAAAACATACAAACATCCGAACATAGTACCTCCTCCTTTTTGTGAAGTCGGTAAAAAGAGTGTCCATGGAGTTTCTTGCCCAGTCTTCTCCATAGAGATCTACGTTTTGGAATGGGTAACTAGCTTCAACTTTCTGACTAACTGACAGACTATTTAGGTCTGACAATTCTAAAGTGCCTGTACAAGGTTTAATTGTAATAAATTCTTTGAGTTTGAGTTTGATATTGCAGCCAACTGCTTATATTAGCCGTTTAGTTAACCGCCTGGCCTTTGGAAGTAGTGGCCGCTTCGCTTCGCTCTCCTTGCACGCGTTTGATCACAGTTCTAACCTAACCTTTGGTCGGGGTGCCCTGGCTTAGTTACTGCGACCAATTCGGCTCTCGTGTGATTGGTTACAGTTCCACCCTAAACTATAATATTGATTATCATTCAAGCCGTCAGTTGAACGGCCGCCGTTCAGTTAAAAGGCTAGGCGGTTAACTAAACGGTTAATTATACCAGCTGGATGGGACATGGACACAACATTACAAATACCAACATTTCAACTACCAATATTTGCAGTAAATTACAATTATTTAGCCAACATTACGGCAATCGCCAACGTATTTGCAAATACTAGACGCATAATCAATAACCTGGAATATGGACGTAGCTTATGTAATTATTAACTAAGTACACAGCCTCTATCGCGGTATCCTTGTACTCATTCGACAAACAATGTCCAATGCATGGTAAACAAATAATATGCCATGAATTATGGCCGTTAAGTTGGCTTTGACACTTATGACAGCGACCTGTCATTCGTGATCGGGGTATTAAGAAAATGTTGTGTCAGCTGATTATGACGTGTGCGCAATGTGTGATCGTTGGGTAAGGTCTTTGTTATTTGATTTAAACATATTATCACAAATCACATCACGACTGTATTCTCCAAAGGGTCAGGCAGCGGTGTACTAAAGGTATACCCTCATTTCGCCATGTTTAAGTCCCATAGGGGGCAAGCCTATTGCCATCAATCAGGCACAAAACCAAAATTAAACATATCAATATACCATTAACTGTATTTCAACTTCATCGTCTTCATCATCTGCCTAACCTTACTATATTGGAGTCGGTTTCCAGTCTAACCAGATGCAGCTGAATACTTGCATAGAATATTTTACATGGAGCGACTGCCTATCTGATCTCCACAACCCACTTACTGGGTAATATGATACCTCTTGGTCAGACTTTTGGATTTCTGGCGACCCGTATCGACTGTCAAAGATCCACGAATAACATCCGGGATTAACGGCTTAACGTGCTTTCCGAAGCACTTATGGAAAGATGGTGCCTGAAATTAAAATCTCAAAAAGAACTGTTAATATAAGAAGTACTTAGTCATTGTGTTCTTGTTAAACTATCCATGGAGCTTTTAGGCTGCCTTTCTACCAGAGATGAGCGAGGATGCGTAGCGAAGGATGTGTGTAAAACTAACCAATACCAACGCTAACTTAGTTCAAGCTATAAAAATGAAGCGATGTTATTGGTTGGTTTCACACACATCCCTCGATATGCATCCTCGCTCATCTGTGGTGGAAAGGCAGCCTTTTTTTTTTTTTGCGGATGGGAAATCATCAAATGACTCCTCCCGCTCTGGGTGGAGCGGAAGGGAGTGTCAGACTCTTACTGACTAAAACCCACCCGTGTTCCTTCCTTAGCCCTTTATGTTCCGGGCCAGCGGCAACCCTTTCGGACAATCCCGCTGACCCGGCAGGCTTCGGCCCTAAGGGGCCCTCCTCGATGCTGACATCTCTTTGAGGCGCGCGTGGAACACGTACGCGCCGTCCGGCACGGGCCTGATCCTGATCGAACGGTGAGCTACCCATTACTCTCCGCCCGCAGGCCCGCGCCTACGGTGGCCGGGAGTCGTCACGCGGCTCCCGACGCCCGGAGCGTCGTCACGCGGCTCCCGACGCCCGGAGCGTCTCCCGCGGCGGCTGGGACGGGAGGCTCTCTCCCTGAGCCGTCCCGCCACCTCCTTCGCTAGCATGACTGCTTTGCAGAAGGAGGTGACTGCCTCCCACTCCCTCTCGCCCCGGACCATGGCTTGCACCAGGGCCGGACGCGAGAGGTCGCCGAAGCTGCCGATCGCCTCTACGAGGACACGGCGGTGCTCCGCCCAAGCGGGGCAGACCTCCACCGTGTGCTCCACCGTGTCCTCTAGGCGATCCTGGCAATGGTGACACCCGGGCGTTTCCTCCCGCCTGATAATGTGCAGGAACCTCCCAAAACTTCCGTGTCCGGTGAGGACCTGCGTCAGGCGGTAGGTGAGGGCGCCGTGGCGCCTCTCTAGCCACTCCTCAAAGAGGGGTCTTATTGCCGCTATCGCGGCGCGCCCTGCGCTGGGTTGCGACAGTCGCTCTTTCCATGCCGCCATGAGATCGCGCCGGAGATCCGTCCGCTCCGCAGCGATTTGCCGCGGAAGCGGATCCTCTCCTCGGAGCGGAACTACGCCGGGGCGTAGTGCCTCCGCGCGCCACTCATACAGGCGCGCGAGTACTATCGCCTCCAGATCCCATGGCGGCAGTCCGACAAGGAGGCTTGCCGCCTCGCCAGAGATCGTGCTAACCCTTATGGCTACCACCTTCTGGGGCGCGTTCAGGTAGTGGGCGGCTCGCCGCCGCAGTGAACGCGCCCACACCGGGGCACCGTATAGGGCCATGGACCGCACGACCCCCGCGTAAAGCCTCCGGCAGGAGGCGTTTGGCCCCCTCAGGTTGGGCAAGAGCCGCTTGAAGGCGGCCCCGGTCCGTTCCAGTTTGGGGGCCAAACGTCGGAAATGCTCCACGAAGTTCCACCGGCTGTCGAGGACGAGACCCAGGTATTTCATCGTCATCCCGACGCCGATGTGAACCCCTCCTACCGTTAGTTGGGATCCCGATGGCGGCGCGTTCCGGGGCCCATGAAACGACATGGCCTCGGTCTTGTGCAATGCCACCTCGAGACCCAACTGCCGGATCCTCTCCACGACTATCGCAACCCCGCGTGTCATCGCGTCAGCCGCCGCCTGATGCGACCTCCCCTGCGCCAGGACCAGCGTGTCGTCAGCGTAGCGGAAAGGCAGCCTTAATTCGAAATCATATTAATTGAAATCCTAAGTGACTAACATTTTAAAGTTTTCTTATTATTCTATTTATCCGCAAATAAATGTGCAGGAAACTACCTCCTTACGCTAGGTGTAAACAAACGATCAATAAAAAAAAAATACATGTAAATTAGTATTACAATATCTACAACATTTGATGCTACTAAATAATACCTTAGATATCCAGTTTTCGGCTCAAACGCGAGCGCAACGCATCATAATAATAGTCAAAACAATAATTCTCATCCGATTTAATTCAGTTTGGGCAAACAGAGGCAAAACAAAAGCGGGTAACTCCGACATTGTCAACTAACATGGCGTTCGAATCGTTCTAATCGGATTCGTGTATACCATAACATGCACGTGGGAGTAAGGGGCATATAGACTGGCTCGATATTATTGTTTAATATTGTCGGTCGAGATCGAGGGATTTAGAGTGCCTTCGCACTGAGAGTACCTATGTCTAGCGTAAGCGGTGACGTCATGTAAACGCTGTGTAAATGCTTAAGCTTTATCGTAGACGTGAATGTGTAGAAAACTATTTCACGTTCACGCAGCGTTTGTCTAGCGTCTACGGTGCGTTTAAGTTCAATGAACGTCTAATACAATACCTACATGACATGAAATGCATTGACTGGCCAACATCATCTCAACACTGCTGTTTGTAGGTATAATAAAAACTTATGCGTGGAAAATATTACGTTGAATTTATTACTTTTATTGCAAAAGTAGAAAAAATGGACTTGCCGGTTGAGCATGGATGCAGAGAGAGGGAGAGTGTTGCTAGCCATCAAAAATGCAACATTGTAATTAAGCTTAACCTAATTACAATGTTGTAACTTAATAAACGACTTGGTAATTGTTTACAATTAAACTTACTAAAATTACAAATAAAATTAAGTCTGGATAGTTTATGTTAAATTTACTTTAACACTGTAGCCTTTCCCTACTCCTTTTCACCTCTCTTTTCTTTTCTATTTTTTAATGTCTTGTGTGACATTTTATTCGGATTGATAGATTTTCGATCAATTATGCCGTACAAGCAATAGTCGAAAACATAAACATAAACTTACAGTCCGACAGTCGAGAGAATGTGTCTCTGACACCTGTCAATGTGACAATTCTAGTAGCTAATAAAGATCAAATTCGCAAAACACGTATTCATTTGTATGAAACGTGTCAAAAACAAAATTTTCACCTTAGTAGCTCTACCATGAGTTTGCACTGCCAAAACTCGCTAGCGTCTCCATAAATAATAAGTATAAAATATTGTACAGCGCCTCTAGCGGTCACAGAAAGAATTAAAATTCTTACCATGAGAACTATAGATTACGATAGGTAAGAAACCTAACGTAATCTATTCGATAGTAACTAACGTTTTTCAGCTGTCGCCATACAGGTATCAGACGTAACAGCAAACGGCTGCAAGCTCAAATGGGAGCCACCAGAAGACGTACAGTATTCGTTTGTATGAAACTGACAGGTGTCAAAAACGCATTCTGTCGTCAGCGAGACTAAGTAATTTATCGTATTTCATTAAATACTCAATTCCTCTGATCGATTTTAACTTTCGCAAAAACACTCGCATTTATTTATCTCTCTACTCTAATTTATGTAAATCAAGTCCACCGACGTCTAAAATCAGACTAATCGATGTCGTGTATACGCACCTTAGGTACGAGGTTCATTACAATGCCATGTCGGCAAATACGGGGGTAGTGAAGGTCTGGCTTTATTATGATGCAAAATGCGAGTACACGTGAAGGGAATTCAGAAGAAAATGTCATAAATTAGCACATTGGTTGAATTAGCTAGCGAGTTAAGTAATTTTCCTTTTGCATGTTTAGTTCTGGAAGTATTTTTAGTTACGAAGGACTGGAAAAGTGTTTTTTTTAAGTTATGATTTAAAAGTGGAAGTGGATGTTTATATTTTTATTCAAGCAGTCAAAAGCAATATTCTTATCAGACGTATTTAAATAAATACTATAGAGTAGTGGTGGCCCAGTGGTAACGGCTGACTTAGGAGTTGTAGGCAGTAGGTTCGAACCCAGACAGGCGCTTTACTTTGTGTAAATTATTTCATCACCACTGTTCTCAAAACGGTGAAGGAAAACATCGTGAAGAAACCGGCATGTCCTAGAACCAAAAACTATACTCACTGGGCCCGCTTGGTAGGGTACGGCCCACTCCCTTTCACCGAGAGGAGGCCTGTGTCCGAGCAGTGGGAACAATACAGGCTGAATAATATGCGCAAAAATAATATGCGCAAAAAAAAAAACAGTGGCACTCCGGGAGTGCCGACAGAAGTGAAAACAAAACACAAACAGAATACTTTGCCATCACTCACTGACATATCGTCAGATCAATGACGTATTGGATTATACATTAAAACCGAGGACAGCCGAACACATCCGAAGCGGGTATTTTTTTAATCGACTTATAAGCAAAACACGCGCAGTGTCGCTTACGGTAACAGTGGCGCGAAAAATGCCCAACGCGCCGAAAGAAGATTTCACTTCAAAATTACGTAACCTCAAATTGTGACACAAATAGAGTCAAATTGCGAACAAAACTCCATAGTTTCGGGAAGTAAACAGGAGCTCGTATTTCACTAGAGCACTAACATCAAACAGTATCTATTGTACAAGCCAGCACTATCGACGTACAACACAACATTTCACAACAGACGGCATATCACTACCGAACTTGTAGCAGTCGCGAAGCCACCACTAGCCTACTAGGTTGGTAATAAATAAACAGGGTGTGTGTTCAACCCGATAAGACTGAGTCGCAGCGACGTACACCCCCCGCACCCCCGTCCGTACCCGATAGACACCTAGACGTCATTATACATTACACAACCCCTATTGTTTTATTTGTCAGGTCACAAAATGCAGTGAACCGGCGCCGCGATGAGATTAGGCCGTCTAAATTCGGGCTTAAATTTTAATCGCCGGCTAAACCTTACCCGTACCCAGTTTCTCCGCTCTATATTGAAAATTCCGACGTCATTTTCTTGAATGTGTGCTTTTTAATCAAGCGAGTAATTTTGAGACGTTATCGTGACAGTGTTGTGTAGCTTTTATAGATACGTATTTGTGGAATGGGACGAGAATACTAAGTTACAAGATTAGAAAAAAAAAATAAGGCTAAAGGAATTATTCTTCTAAGTGGTTTGTACAGTAATCGTGAAGCTAGGAGCGTTATTTTTCACCCGGCTTTATTTTTACGCGGAGCTACATCGACGGCCGGTATCGAACAGGATTCTAATCAATTTAATTTATCAGGGATCCCCCCGGAGGCGGCCATTCGCTTCATTTAATGCGCGTATTTTGCGGCAGAGCTGATTGTTTTGAACCATTCGGCTGTACGGTCCATTTAGATTAATTATTGGATTACTTAATTTCGCTGCGGTATATTTTATACCTTCGTTGTATAGAAAATATTTGGGTAAACGTACTGTTTTGGTTTTGAAGCTAATTAGGTTATGTCATAGAAATAAAACTGTGTGAGTACTTGAATAGGCCTTGAGGCTCGTTCTCTTTCCTAAGTCCGTATTTAGTCCCGCGTCTTAATCTTAGTAGCACTTAATGTTGATAGAGGTCGGTTAATTTGTTTTGGTGTTCCGACATTTTTCCAATTTTACTTTCTGGTTGTTGACCTAGAATTAAATATTATTCGCATTATTATTTCAAGGCTTTGAATTAAAGACAGTGTTGCAAGAAATTAATTACTTTGTGAGTATCTAAATGTAACATTTTACGTTTCTCTTTTAAATTTACACTATTAGTCGAATGGGAGGTATATGTAAGTAGTTATCTACGTCTAAAATAGAGTAGTTAACTCACGGTATGGAAACGATCAAACATGATGAATAAGGGTTAAATTGCAACGTTCTAAATTAACATAATATTGATCTATGAAACACGAGAATTATTGCTATTAAAGTCATGCGAAATGAATATCTATACATCACATACAATTACCTATACATAGTGATTTATGTACCGTAATAGAGAAGCCAAATTCGATATTGTTTGCCTTACAAATTGCATCATTGATTATATTCATGCCGACCGAATTGCGGCGAACAGTAACTCTACTTAATATATCAACGGTTCTATAGAAGTACCTACTGAGTATTGACCAAGTGACACGTCAATACCAGGCCTATGTAAGAAGCATTAATTACCTTCAAGATTAAATAAGAAAGGCGCCAATTGGGGGAATAAGGGTGGAATTACGACACAGCCAGCATTTGTCCCGCCAACTAATAAAGGAGACAATATTGCACTCGATACGTATAAATGTGCGAGCAGTATTTGGGGCGTGATATTAATTTCGCCAGTAATTGCTATCGGTTTCCACCCGAGGCTGCAGCCATGAACCATGAATACGGGAGTTACCGCTATTTGTTCCTGACGTTGCGGTTTAGGGTTTTACCTCGACCCCGCTCTCGTATATTTATTTTCTTGGAGTTTTGTCCAAACAATAGCGAGTGGATTATCGTCGGGTTTCGATAGTTCTGTTCGAGCCTAACGCCGCGGAAAACAATGGGCTTATTTCAAAGAACACTATTGTGTGTTACAATTAACAGCTTACGATTAAATATTTGCAGATTCAAGTTTATGTTTGTCTTTTCAAATATAAAATACGGAGCCGGTTTTTTGTAATGTTTAAACAACAATCCAATCGGTAATTGAGATTTGTAAAATAATGTTTCAGGACCAAATTAATGATTATGAAACGGTTTGTTTAAAAACAAAAAGGCACACAAGCGCGACATAACAGCGCGATGCGACTCTAGTTGAAAAAAAAAAAAGAAAACTTCAAGGAAATTGTTCTACCAGAATCGCATCGCACCGTGCGTCGCGTCGCGCCTGACTGCGGTAGCCTAAAATATTTTTTCTGCTTTTGAAGTATGTTGGTACCTACATATAACAAATCTTAGATGAGAAGAGACGAGCTTATGAAAAGTGTCAAAAAATCCGTTCCCGAAATACTTTGAACACACAGACAAAACACAACCAACTTTTAGTAGAGAATGTGGCAAATTAATCGGTCCATACATTTTTATTTTTCCTGTCGACCCATTGGTCAGCTCTAGTGGACACTGACAAGCGATTCGTTTAAGTTGTAACCGGATAACCGTTACCGTAGTGGTAGTATCAAAATCTCTTCATACATAAATTAAAGGAGCGTGGTTTGGGCTGCTACCGGCTGAGCCGTTTAAGCGCTATTGTGCATAACCAAAGAGGGACACGAAACAACGGCTTCCGTTCTAAACCGAAAGGTTAGAATAAATATGTAAATAGTAGGTACAGAAAAATTGGTCAGGTACACCAATTTTTCTGTACCTACTATTTACATATTTATTCTACATAGGTATATATAAATATATATATATATATATATAAATGAATATTGTAAGTTGCTGGCTGACCCGACAGATGTTCTCCTGCCCAAATTTCAATAATTCATACAAGAAACCCCTTCCATACTTAACCGGTCTGACTTCAAAGCAAGAGTGAACATATCTTCTGGGCACTCTCGTTCCATAATAGACCTCATCCATCGCTTTTCATCATGCGTGATCGAGGTCAAGATCCCATTCAGCAACGAAAAAAATTGAAAAATCCCATGGAAAAAAGCACGTTCAGTTTTTGCCAAATTTTGAATTTTCTGGGCATCTTATCTAATTTTCTTTCCCTAAAAACATTTTTCAGACCATTACAAACATTCCAAAACAGAAAATAGCCAAATCAGTCCAGCCCTTCTCAAGTGATGCGCTTATCAAAGAACTGCATTTAATTTTTACTTATATTTATTAAACAAACATGAACTTTCCATCAATGGATACTTTATGAAGCTCACATAAAATGTTTTACACCGATTGGAATAACAAAAACCATTCATAAGCTTATTACCACCGTTTTGTACGAGAGAATTGAGTTGTTCCTCTTTTGCAAGTGGAAGAAAATAAGGCACGTCTCCTTAAAGATAAGTACGACGTAACTCCATTCGGTAAAGGGCCTCTCCACTCGTAGCTCGCGTAGTGGCTCCAAGTCCACGAGAGCCTCCCCGCCCCCCGTATCGGTGTGAAGATCGGGCCAGATAGGGGTTATCGGAAAGTGCACTGGAGGTCGATTAGAAGTGGTCGGGTTGCACATAGTCGGCTTGATGCGCGGTGTGAACGGAGGCCCTCGTTATTTTCAATTTCCATACACGAACGCCCTTCCTTCTATACGTTTTCGTATACGAGTATGAGATGCGAGTGTATTAAGCCATGAATCTTATAAAGACCTGAGCTGATTTAATACGTTCCCGAGGATGGGTACGATTGTTTTTGGATGTATGAAATACTAATAAAACGAAGTTTATCGATGACAGGCTTTTCTGTACGGTACGCTTGCGTGGAACTTCGGAAGGAATAAAATTTCAATAATTTATGAACATAATTTCGTTGGCACACGGATTGGCATTGCTTCATGGCGTTTTCAGTTTACGGGTAGTCCCATTCATTTTATATAATCCTTAAGTCACCTCTCTACGTTAAAATACCTGAAAAACATAACGCGGGATTTCTTCGTAAAATACATTACCCGAGGGAAACCAATTAAACACGTGATAAGACTCGTCTGTCAAAACGTGGCGAAATTCAAATTAATTTAAGACATTTCACATTATCATAAGCTTTAAAAAAAGGTTTTTTCCGGCATACAGTATCGCAGGAAAACTCCATTACGAAACCGCTTACGTGAATTTTTAGCAAAATGAAATGAGCGTTTGTGTCTAAGTGCACGATATAATAATAAAAAGAGATTGGTACTTATGCATTAGCTAATATGTTGGGGGTTGATTAAATTTTACATTTCTCGGATTTGATAATTGTACGGTGATATTATTTTGTACTCTGTATAGGAGTGTTTTAAAGATTATCTGTATGAATATTGAAAGTATATCTAGAATGTTGGCTCTTACTTTGAGTATTTTATCCTTTAAGTACCTCTTGTACCTACACGTAAAGTTGGGATGTTTTTTTTTCTCATCTACCCCATGGGGTGGGGTATCGTTGGATAGATTTTTCAAAAATTTTGCGAGTTTGTGAAAGCTATTTTTCGATTAAGGAAACCGTTTGTCAAATATTAAGTTTTAAAGTGTTAAATTTTCTTAGAGTCAAGTTTCACCCTCCCCCTGTCAGCTAAATGGTTGCTTTTGGATATGTGGAAAAATTTATGGCAGTAGTATATTAAACGAAACTAAAAGGAAAACAATCACAGTTACAAGTTTACGAGTAATAGTCGACTAACTTAAATTTGCAGTTGCAATGTATGGGAGAGCATGATGATTTCCTAATAGAGGAAAAAATGTTAGTTGTGCCTTTTTTCTTTATGACGGCAGAATTTGACATCCCAACTTGTCCAAATGTCAAAAAATTAACTAAACTTGAAAACCAATGTTCACATTTTTACAGGTTTTTGATGGCATAGTAAATAGTACCGTATGCCATCAAAAACAAAACTTCAAAAAAAAAAAAGCCATCAAAAAAAAAGTTGTGTGATCTCACAACTTTTTATGATAGAAGAACTGAGTTGCGAGACTTGGTTTTTTTTTTACAAGTTTTGTTTTTGATGGCATCTCACTTCTTTTTGTAGATTGTCCTACTTTTTTTCCTTTCCGGTACCCTTTTAACTTTTTTTTAACCTAATCCGTTGACCATTTTACAAGTTACCTTTGAACATCTAGGTACATTCAATTATACACTATAGCTTCCGCTCGCGGCTTCGCCCGCAAGGTATGTCGATAAAAACTATCCCAAGTCATTTCCCGGGATGCAATCTATATCTCTGCCAAATTTTATCGTAATCCGTTCAATGGTTTAGGTGTGAAAAGGTAACATACAGACAGACAGACAATAATATTAGTATGGATAATTGTTATTTTCCTCGCTAGAGAGCTCCGATAAACGCGTGCGATCGCTGCTAATAATAATAATAACGTTTATTTGGACTCAATAAAATATAATCTAAATACAGTTATATTCCTAAGAACTAGGATACAATTAATGTAAAGTAAGTAGACTAAAACTATATGAACTCCTGAATTCCAAACTAGGTAAAAACCTGTATCTTGGAAATCAGTGCGCTTCCTTACTTACAAATCACACAATGACAATTCCAAAATTAAATTGACTTAGGAGGAGGTACTTATTCTAAAACTTGACGGATGAGTTATGTATGTCAGTGAGTATTGTGGTGTGTGTAGTGTGGATGCAGGGTGTGAATGTGTGTATGAGTGTAGTATAGGTAAAATGTGAGTGTATACTCAAACGCGTAGGGTGCGAACGTATGTGCTAAGTGTAGTGTAGGTAAAGCGTGTGAGTGTGTACTCGAACGCGTAGTGTGTGAATGCGTGTGGTGAGTGTAGTGTAGGTAAAGGGTGTGAGTGTGTACTCGAAACGTGTAGGTGTGTTTTCAGTATGTTAATTCTATTTTAAAATATCCAGTGTTTTTTCCGTATTGATATAATCAAGGATTAAAAGCCATTTGGTGACCACTATTTTACAACGTTGTTTAGTTAAAGGATATATTTTTAAGATATGATTTATTTTGTTGTACAAATAGCCACCTAAGAGGTTGAAAGATCTCTGTGCAAAACGGGTGTGGCAAGCTTTATATACGCAGACTGTGTGTTTTCTACGTTTCTGTTGAAAAGCTGCTCATTAAGTGCTGTAGACATTTACACTCCAAGGCGGAGTCGTCTATGAATCTCCACCTGAACAGGTTTTCCTTGCTTCGGCCAACCTGGGTGCGGAGTCTGTTTAAAGACTTCCAGGTTACCCAAAGGAAACTCATGTCCAGTTGGGAGGTCAGCGGGTGGGACGAACGGTTTGGGTAAAGAAGCACTGTCTCGCCACAACTTCAGTCTCTCTTGTGATGGTTCGCCAGTGAGTGGAACGACACACTTTAAAAAACTGTTTCGACTTTTCAGCCTTTGTGGCACAAGGATGTTGTCGTGAAAGGGTTTTGTGTGTCGGAGACCATTTTGGCTCTTTCGCTGGAGCTTGCCACCGCTCTGCGAGGCACTGGTGGCGCTATTCCTGCTAGTGGATACAGCATTTGTACCGGGGTTGGTTTTAGCCAGCCAGTGATGATCCGGCACGTTTTATTAAAAGCTGTATCCACCAGCTTTGCATGAGCAGAACGGCTCCACATGGGGCAAGCGAATTCTCCCGCAGAAAAAGATAGCGCCAGTCCAGTAGCCCGCTTGATATTCTTGCAGTTTTTGCTATATGTTAAAGACCTGTCCAGGGTAACACCAAGATATTTAGGGGAGTTGCTGTGCTCGATGGACACCTCACCCCAAACGATGAGAGGTCGTGACTACTTAACCGGACTATCCTGTTGTTGCCATAAATAAACTCACCAGCGCTACCGCTATGTCCCTACATTTGAAATCTGTAATATCTTCGAAATATTCATTTAAATTACATGCTGTAAGGGCCAAATTGATCTATATTAAATGCACAATGTATTTAAGGTACTTAATTGGATAAAGATTAATGCTGTATTGCTTAAAATCGCTACGTAAATAAGCCATTATTTCTCGTAAAAAGTAAAGGATAAAAAATGGTTATTGTGGGTTATCCCTAAAAGATAGACATATACCATCGCGGACTTTCTTGTAGACCTTTTTAAGGTGTACAATACTGTAGTACATTATTTTGACCTATCTCGTAGGGTTCAGCTAGCTTTTGCAATATAAGCGCAAAAAATGTGTTTATTTACGACATCACATTAGAAACCTCTAAAATTATCAGTGTTTCTCTACTATATTATGCATACATATAAATTCGCATCAAAATCCGTTGCGCAGTTTTAAAGATCTAAGCATACATGCGGACAGACAGACAGCGGGAAGCTACTTTGTTTTATACTATGCAGTGATAAACAGATACACTGATTCATTAACTGCAAATGTAACTTTGTAATACTATATATTTATAAAGGATTACAAAGTTATTTATGCAGTTGGTGTATCTAGAAAATTGGAACGAAATTGCAAAATATTTTAGTTTTTCTTGATTTATACACTAAACACTAATAGTATTCTAAATTTGAAGCTTCTATGTTTGCTAGAAGGGCCTTAGAGTTTTGATGATCGGTCAGTCAGTCAGTCAGTGAGTGAGTGACAAAATTAAGAAACTTTGACTAGTTATAATTCTTAAACTACGGGTTCAAATTGAATGAAATTTGAAATATAGCGTGTTTATACAATGCCTGCTTGATTACTGAAAATTCAGGTCTCTAGTTTTATCCACAACCAAGTTATAGGGTGTCGAAAATGGCCTGAACTGCTTCGAGAAAAGGATGGTACGGCCGTGCCCCTTTTTGCTCGACTTGGTGGGGGCACGGGAGTGCCCCCAGATATACAGATTATGTAGTATATAGTAGATTATATAGTAGATTGTTTTAGAAGAAGCGTATCTTGGCATTAAGCGGGGAAACACTAAACCCCGTACTAATAAACGTTGTATAGCGTCTGTATAGTTACACAACGCTTTGTCTCGTCTTTCGATAGTCAAATTACTCACGACTGAAAGAGAGAAATCAGTGTGTAACTATTCATCTGATATAATACGTTTATTAGTAAGGGGTAAGACTAAAAATTTTGATGCTTGCTTATTAAAATAAAATTGAATTTAAATTACTCCTAGAAGACTCTGCTATTTGAAGCTTGTATTTTTTAGTTCTTTTATAAGAACCGTGATGTTTCTGAAAGAAAATACCGTTAATACACTTACAGAGCATTTTGGGTAGGTACAGTCAGTAACAAAAGTCGATTAACACTTCAGTTTTATTAATCTCAGTTATTGAGCAAAATATTAACACTTCAGTTTTATTAATCTCAGTTATTGAGCAAAATTGCATTGTATTTCTGCTGCAATTTTGAACAAATATATTGCTCAATAACTGAGATTAAAAAACTGAAGTGTTAATCGACTTTTGTTGCTCACCGTACACAAATTGGGTTAGAAACCAAAATAGGATCTCAGAAAACTTGACTTTCATGTCTTATAAATAAAGTTAATCTACTTAGCTATGACAGAATTTGTCTGATATTGTAACATTATGTCGAATAAAAAATTAAAACTTGGTGATTTATTTAGTTTGTTTATTTATTAAGGGCTGATTTTTCAGTCGACAGATGTTTTTTATTCGTAGAATAAAATTGTCGTCTGACAGTTTTTGTATGGAAGAACTGTCAAAATTTAAAAATTATTCCTTCAATAAAATTATCTGGCGTAGGAAAAATCAGCCCTTAGTCTGTTAAAAATCATGCATTTAAATGAATGTAAATCATCATCATCTACTTAGCCTTTTCTCAACTATGTTGGGTTCAGCTTCCAGTCTAACCGGATGCAGCTGAATACCAGTAATTTTCATGAAGCGACTGATTATCTGACCTCCACAACCCAGTTAAGTACTGGGTAATACGATACCCCTTGGTAAGACTGGTTGTTACAATTTCGGCCTTCTGGCGACCCCTAACGACTACCAAAGATTTAAATGAATGTAAATACAAAATCGAAACATCTACCGCTTCACTAAACTACGAAATTATGTATTACCGCAGCTCACAACAAAATTCCCGAAAATCAATATGTTACCTTTATTTCCCAAGGTATCATTTTAGTTCCAACAACATGTAACCTAAACTTGTCCGAATCAAACGAACTCGAGAGCAATCGAGGAATTACGAAACCCACAAAGAATCCGAGCTGGCTTCGTCCGTGACAGTTTCCCGGGAACAGAACCCACTCAAAAATATTAAGGAAGCCTTGTTATTATTATAACACATTTCTGGCAACACCTGTAGGTAGCAAGCCGTCGGTGTACAACGAGAAAATTGTATTTCCATTTTTACAATTTCAATTTAGTATTAATTCGAGGCCCGAGAACGGTCGGGCGCGCCGCCACATGTAAAATATGGATCGGCTAAGTGAAATTAAAATGCTCTATAAATTGTGATTTTTGCAAGTCCTAAAGTGGAGAAGGCTTTTTATTATTTATCGCCTCCCGGTCGCGGCCAGCGCTCGCTTACTGAAAATCGCTGTGTTATTATTCAATTTACTTGTTTGAAATATTAACTTCGATGTGAATAATCTTTATATAATCATGTCTTGTGGACTGGACACTCTTCTGGTTTTTATTTTATGGAGTTGTGTTTTTAGGACGAGCCGTTTGAATTAATGTGGATTATTACGCCAAAAAGAATTAGGGATTTTATTCTTATTTTAGAAAATGAATCTGATTTAAAAATCTTTACAATGTTACATCAACAACTTTGGTCCTGAAAGGCCTAGAAAGAATCCGACCAAAGCCATCTTAGTTTTACGACAAAAAATATTGCAGTTTTTACCATTTTCGATCCATTTCCGTTATTTAGACCCTAACATAAACCTCTGAGAAAATCTACCTTCAATTCCATCTCTAAAACTAAATCCAGGATAAGATATTCCAAGGCCGTATTTTACTTTAAAAAAGTAGCTGAACAAACTTGAAGGTTGTGCAAAACAAATATAAGCGTCATTAGGGTGCCCGTGCCGGGTCGTCGCGCAATCAGCGAGACAGTTCCTATCGGCGTGTCCACTTGTTCCTGTTTCTGTGGACACTACACGATTCTAATGTTTCACGCCGAGTTTTAAATGTAGGAATAAAGAATTTTGTAGAAAAATCTGTTTTAGGGACTTTTGTACGGATAAATGAAGTATTAGTGGAGCCATATGTCACCAACACTAAGATAGAGAAATATAAGTAAATTAAAGGATAGGGCATCGTAAATTTAGAAAAAAAAAGCGTTTTTTAAAATTATTTTGTTATTTAACATTAACACGATTATGTATTTAACAAGTAAATGAGTGTGTTTTCTTTTTATTCCAGGGGCTTTGGTTTCATCACATTCGGCGACCCAGCTAGCGTAGACAAAGTATTAGCTCAAGCAACACACGAATTAGATGGCAAAAAGGTAAGTCTTCACATAAATGTCTTTCAAACTCCTTCGAGCACAATATATCAAAAGTAGAACTCAATAAAAGAGAAAAAATGCACCGCGATAGTTCAATAGCAGTGTTATAAAATACGAAAAACTTAAGTTAGTTTGAAGTTATTTTTACTTCATAAGATTCGCCAAAAGAACTTGCGAGCTATGCAAAATAGGTTTGATAGTAATTTACAAAAAGTAGAAGGATAATAAAGTCATACTTTAAACTTCATTTTGTGCTTTCTGTTGAGTTTCCATTCAGAATTTTTGTACAAAACTGAGTGGTGTCTCTTTCTTTATTAACTTTTTTTTAAATATGTCTCTAAGGGTTGATTTCTCTATAGTCATGAGATAACTTTTATTTTAGTAATAAATATTGCGGTTTGACAGCTTTTGTATAAAAAATAATGATGTCAAACTGTCAGATTTATTCTTATGATAAAAGTTAGCTGACTATTGAAAACGTCAACAATTTTTGAATAGTTTTTGTCCTTTAGAACAGGTTTTCAAAAGGCTAATGCATGTGAATCTAAAAAAATCCTAGAAAACGAATGTCTCATGAAAAGTGCACATTGTAATAATGAATAAAAATTTAACCTAAAATAAATTTCATATTTCACTCCAACAGAAAAGGTCCTTTTCTCCTATAATTTTATAAGATAATAAAATGAACTTTGCCTTTACATTTATTTTCTTTCCTTTTTATTATTTTTTTATTGCTGAACTAGTTTCTGCCCGCGACTCCGTCCGTATGAAATTTCACCCTCCCCCTATTCACCCTCTTAGGGATGGAATTTCGAAAAACCCTTTCTTAGTGGATACCTACTCTTCACAAAGAACACACCCTCCGAATTTCTTGTCTCTAGGATCAGCTGTGCGTTGATATATCTGTCAGGGCTTTGAATTTAATTATATATATAGATGGGCCCGCTCTTGACCTCGAACACGCCTGATGGAAAGCGATGGATGAGGTCTATGATGGAACGAGCGTGTTTAGAAGATGCCTAAGGACCTGGAACTCTCACGCATTGACGAAACACAGCAGGCTGCTTTGTCGCCGAACTCCAGTAGGAGGGTGGTCGCAAGCCAGGCGGGCGTTAGCAAGAAGAGAATTGGCCAGTCAAATAGGGACTGCCCAGGATGCGCCGAGCGCTCGTTTCGCTTGAGGAACTGGCGGAATAAATTGTGCTACACGAGGAGCTTATATCATATATATTGATATCTGATGTAAGGCAGTTTTTTGTCGGAAAAATTCCAGATTTATAAACCTTCAATAAACTGAGTTCATCGTATTTTCAAGGGCTTATTTAGCCTTAGTCCTGAAAGTGCTCGGATTGCCATTTTTTCTTCGCCTTGATTCACAAAATATATGATGTTCTTAGCCTTCCTTCTCGTACATAGATACGATATATAATCAAAGGCTTTTTGTGTTGCTGACTGCTACTAAAAGAAATAGGAAAAGTCTTGCCTTATAGGTAAATTGGGAAACTTCATACATACTTGTAGTAAAATGGGCAACATTTTTTTTATTTCTACATTGATTATTGTATTATTTACTTAAGCGGGAAACGCCCGAAATTCAAATTTTCTTACGTTTTTTGCAATTTGCAGCTCAGTGCCAGGTTGTATGTAGAACAAAATATGATTCGCGAGCGTAACAAGTATGTATTTACAGAATAAAAATATAAAATAAATAATAATAATTTATAATACATTTAATCATTCATTGATTTCTATTTTACGAAAAGTCATTCAATATTATTACATGAACTTTCATGAATTCCGTACTTGTTACGCTCGCGAATCGTATTTTGTTCAACATACAAACCTAATCTTATTGATTGATATTTAATGAAATGTCATTAAATAGGATTACATGAACTCAGAGAGTTGTATTGATGATTTAATGATTATAATTCTGTAAAGGCATACTTGTTACGCTCGCAAATCGTATTTTGTTCAACATACAAGCCTAATCTTATTGATTGATATTTTATGAAATGTCATTAAATAGGATTACATGAACTTAGAGGGTTGTATTGATGATTTAATGATTATAATTCTGTAAAGTCATACTTGTTACGTTCGCGAATCGTATTTTGTTCAACATACAAACCTAATCTTATAGATTAATATTTATTTAAATGTCATGAAATAGGATTACATGAACTTAGAGAGTTGTATTGATGATTTCATGATTATAATTCTGTAAAGTCATACTTGTTACGCTCGCGAATCGTATTTTGTTCAACATACAAACCTAATCTTATTGATTAATATTTAATGAAATTTCATTAAATAGGATTACATGAACTTAGAGAGTTGTATTGATGATTTAATGATTATAATTCTGTAAAGTCATACTTGTTACGCTCGCGAATCGTATTTTGTTCAACGTGTAACGCTGACCTACAGATTAAAAAAACTTAAGAAAATATGAATTTCGCGGGCTATTCTAAAGCATCTCCATCAAATTCCTACGTCTTAAGTCTCATAAAATAAAAAGAGACGTATAAAGGAAAGGAAAAAAGAGAAAGAAGATTAGTTTCAATTAAATTACGATTGAATGTTGTTTGCTTTCAATGGAGCGATTCTTAAAGGAGATTAGATTGGTCACTCAAATCAAGAAATGAACAATCTTATTCACTATTGGTTAACTTCAAACTGTGCTGTTGGTTCTTGATAATATTACGAGTATTCTACGAATATTCATTTTTGCCGAGCTGCGTTTTAATGATAGTTAGACGTTCTTAAAGATATTTTTTTTTTTTACAATTAACATACCTCCTTGTAGAATTCTAGAATTGTCTTTTGTTCACAACTAAAATATCAGGAAGGACATTTATACCTATTATTATTTTTTTTGTCCTCTCAATCTTAGAAGCTAAGTAAATAAATAAGTAAGTAATAAATATTTCTAAAATGTTAAGAACCTTCAAGCATAAAAATTAACATATAAATATCAAAAATAAAGCAAAGAAAATGAGATAGGACGGACTGGTAACATCAACCGCTCATTATATCGCAGGGTGCTGTCATTACAATACTTGATAAGCTATCATTACACATGCGAAACAGCACTTGATACCGTTTTCCACACAAACGGAAAAAGTATCCACGATAAACGTAAAATTATACGCAGAATGAACAGACACGGTGACATTAATTACGGTGTTGTATTTTACCTCTCCTCCGGCCATAAATGCTCGTCGCCACCATATAGTGTTAAATCACAGCTGCCTTTAATATTTATACACGAAAATTTGTTTTCCTACAATTAAATTACGTGCAATTTTAATTCGACCGGTTGACTTGTGGCTTGCGTCAAAGTTACAGTTGCGAATTTTTAATTAATTCCAAGCATAACGTTTTTATAAAAGAGTACATACTATACTTTTCGTTTAGTCACAATTTTTTCGTTTCATTAACTAAAAGTTGTATTGTTTCAAGTTTCGGCTTTACCATAAAACACTAGGCGTATTTTCGTATGATGGAAACGGTTTTGTATTTACGCCAATTTATTACGTTCATTGGCCATTTATTCTGGCTTCGAATGTATTTTAGGAACAGACGAATGGGTCAACTGTTGCGAATGTTTTATTATACAAATATAACAAAATATTTCTATAAAGCGTACAGTTTCCGCCAAGTACAGTGGTGGTAAAAACATAAGAGATACTGTTATTTATATAAGTCTTGCCATTTATGTAGATAATAATCATCTTTGTATCTTGGGATTCGAGACACATTACGAGCTCCGTTCGGAGCGTTCGCTGTGTACAGATGGAGAAAAAAGTCGATTACTATCGCTCGCCACGAAATAATCCAGATAAATTACAGCTCCCGTCGTTGTTTACTTTGATTAAATTGTAGTCGACTGGCGGAAGATTAGCCGAAGCCTCGCAAATCGAGCGAGAAGAGAGAGCATTTTCGCAATTTACATAGAACGAACGCGGAAGATCGCAACTGTGTTTACACGATACGATTTTATATCGACTATTGACACTATTGTTATTCGCGACAATTACTATTAATGACTGCGCACTGTTATTATTACTCTGATTAAATAGCGGCTTTAGTTGTATACGGAAACTGTTCATGCAAATACAATACAATTTATATGTATCACGTAGTTTGCTTTGAAAACGCTTTAAATCTATCGTTTAACAAAAAAGCTTCGATACAAAAAAGGAGGAAGTATTAATCGAACATTCATTATTAGAAAATACAGCGTTGGCTGAAGATTCGGAAGAAAATTAAAACCTTTAAGAGGATTTTTCAAGCTCCGGATAATCCAGTTATTTTTTAAATCATAAGGTTTGCTTAGAATTTTATTATCCTGATATTGAAAAGGGTATAGAATTTAAGGGATTATAGAGTTTTTTCGAACGGGCGTAAATTTAATAGACTTTTAGTTAGTAATAGATTATATTGATTTGTTTTTCAGCTGTAAAGCACGACTTTGGAAGTACGACGTTTGAAGGATGCCATTGTTTCACATGTTCGAAAATTTTCACTGTTCAACAATGTAAATAACGCAATAATATTGTTGAACTGTCAAAATGAAAGCCATTGCTATTGTTAGCAATATATGATATGCAATTAAACGAAGGATCGTCGTTCGTCGTCGTTTCAGCCGATAGACGTCCACTGCTGGACATAGGCCTCCCCCAATTTTGGGAGGGTTTGTCATAATCACCACGCTTGGCAGGCGGGTTGGCGATCGCAGTATGGTATGATGTTGGAATACATAGAGAACGCTGCTGCCCATTCTCCGGTACGATCCTTAGTCGCCTTTTACGACACCCACGGGAAGTAAGGGGTGGTGATATTCTTTAAGTCCGGCACCACATACACAACGAAATATAAATAATCTTATTCAATTAGGTTTTAATTTAGCTAATGTATCTTCTTCTCTATCTATCATAGTGCCTCAATAGGACATGTCAAATATTCAAAAAAGTAAAAAAAAATACTTTCGCAATAAAAACTAATCAAACATTTTTACAAAAAAAAATAGACCGACTTCCAAAAAAAAACACTACAAAGTGAAAAATAACTTTAATTTCGGAAGTCGGTGGCGTTGGTTCTGTATTTTTGTTTTTTGACACCGACTTAGGGAGTCGGTTGTTTTTTTTTGTAAAAAACTTTTTATTTTTCACTTTTTAGTTGTTCCTACCTACCCCAAACAAATTCATATAACACTACTTGCTATGTGAGATATTCACATAGCAAGAAGTGTATTGACAGAATGCTATTGAATACATCTGCCTACGATTGCGTAAACAATGCATACATATGCTATAAGTAGCAGCAGTTGCGGTAGATTTGCTGGCATTTATTGAAGAGTTCCGTTATCTGTCTCCAAAACTCATCATCAGATCTTTACGAAATTTAAATAGGATCATTTCGGAATAAACCTCTTTCGAACAAAAAAAAAAATTGCAAATCCGTCTATATATGATGGAGTTATGCCCCGAACATATATAAAAAACCGGCCAAGTGCGTGTCGGGCCACGCACAGATTCTGTTGTCCTTTATTCTAAATACAATTTAAAAAAAAATGTTTTTCAATGCAAGTCTTTACCCGTTATATACAAGCAACTACTTCATCTTAGTTGGTACAAAATTATCCAACACCCAAGTTCAACGACTATTACTGCTAAACTAATAAAGTTATCTTAACCGCTATACTTTTCACTAAAAACTTGCACTTTAAAGTTTAATATTTCGTAAATGGAGCAATAAATCGAAAAATAATTTTATCAACCCCCAAGTCATTTTAGAAGACCTATTCAACGATACCCCACACGATGGGGTAGATTACGAAAAAAATATTCATCCCCACTTCACATGTAGGGGAGCTACCCTATAAAAAAATATTTTCCAAAATTTTATTTTACCACTTTGTCGGCGTAATTGATATACACCCTCCTACAAAATTAGAGCTTTCTAGCACTAACGGTCTCTTAGCAAAACCTCGGACAGACACACAGACAGACAGACGGACATGACGAAACTATAAGGGTTCCTAGAAGGAACTACGGAACCCTAAAAAAGAAACATCCAAATTGAGAACTTCCTCCTTTTTAGAAGTCGGTTAAAAATATACATCTGCCATAAAGAATGGACCTTGCAAGAAATAAAACATATGAAACAATGCATAGTCCATACCTTGGTTAACAAGGGTGTTAAAGTATATCCCCACCCACTTTACTATTGTTGGAAATAACAACGTAGTGTTTCTAAGAACTTATTACTGAATCTATATTAATAAAGCATTTCTAACGCCTACTTTAGAAAAATAAGACCGTCCTGTTTAATATCTGTCTAGGTAATTCCGACTTTAATTCTTACATAGAATTGCTTTCTATTGTATACAACTTCAGGTTCTCAAACTGAAGTAGATTCATCTAAGTTTGAACATCAGATTGAATTTGTGTTGAATGATAATTTAGAGTGGGACGTATTGAGACGACTCTTAGTCTGAAAACTTTGTTAAAGTAGTGTGACATAATTATCATAAAACCTAACATAACTTTTATTGACTGGCACTCTGATCCGGTTTAAACAATTTTAGTGCATTGTTCAAGAGCGAAGACGCATGGCGTATTTAATTATAGAAATGTAAAATAACCAGTTTGGTACAGGAGTATTACAGTGAGGGGCCCATGGCTAAATAATAGCAGCGCACAGGTCGATCGATCAGGTTAAGCTACGCTTGCCGCGGTTGTTCTGTGGATGGGTGACCATCTTTACATACCGTGACCCCTCCGTGCCTCGGAAAGCACGTTAAGCCGTAGGTCCCGGCAGTCATTCGTGGATCTTTGACAATAGTTACGGGTAGTCAGAAGCCAGCTGACAACCAGTCTTACCAAGGGGTATCGTATTACCCAGTAACTGGGTTGTGGAGGTCAGATAGGCAGTCGCTCCATGTAAAACACTTGTAGTCAGCTGCATCTGGTTAGACTGGAAGCCGACCCCAACATAGTTGGGAAAAGGCTAGGCACATGATTATACAGAAGTTTTCCAAAAAGTCCATGTACAGTTTTTTTTTCTAAAACACCTTGCCCCACACTAGGAATTTCTCTCAAAAATTTAAACTCCCATACCCAAACAGCCAGACCCGGAACAGCTACTTGTAGGTCATACAAATATTTGTTCCGTGTGGGAATCGAATCCGCGACACGCAGCGCAGCAGTCAATCGCTTAACCACTGCGCCAACCGTGCCGTCATTTATGGCCAGGTACTGTAGATAGAGAAATGAGACTCGCACAGACTGGTCAGCACCAGTCTCATCTTTCTGGAGAAGCTTGACACAAAATGGAGAAGGCCGTACTTAACGGTGGGTTGAACAAGGAGGCCGATGATGATAATGATTAATTAATTATTGTTAATTACAACGGTAACACCAATTACTTTTTTTTTATTGCTGAATGCGCCCATTCTTAACTACGATTACGCCTGATGGAAAGCGATGGATGAGGTCTATGACGTAACGAGCGTGCCCAGAAGATGCCTAAGGCACTGCAACTCCCACTTATAGACGAAATACAGCAGGCTGCTTAACGCTTGACTCCGGTGGGTGGTGGGTCGCAAACCAGGCGGGCGTTAGCCCTACCACCGCAAGGGATGTTTTGGCCAGTCAAATAAGGTATTGGGTGTGACTGTCCAGGATGCGTTCAGCTGAGTAACAGACGGAACAAACTGCGCTACACGAGGAAGCTTGTTCATGCATCCCAAAGATTAACATAGAGATTGAAACATGATACTAACATTTATATTAAAGGACACCCTAGTATACTTCTTCTCATCAGACATACGCGCATAATTCTACTCCATTTATCGGCAAACAGATCACATTCAGGATTGGTAATCAGGAAGGCGTTAAGCATCCTAAAAGTATGACGCACTGGGGACTCAGCTCTGGCGACAGTTTTAGATGACGGGCTGCGCAAACAAATTGTGTCGACGGCTTTGGCGATGATGACTTTAGATTGGCATAACCGAGTAGAGGCCTCCCAGCAGTGGATAAAGTCAGGGTGTGGATGATGTCTATAAATCCCTGAATCAATAATACATAACTTTCAATAGTTATTACTTTCTGTTTCAATTTCGTACAACAGAGAAGTTAATCGCATGTCTTTACATCGTAAATTGTTCACATTTTTCGGGAGTATGCCTGAACATAATAGCTTTCAGCGTCATCAATATTTATAGAAAGGTTTACGATTGTACCACTAACATTGTGCACATGGCGCCGCCCCCCTTTGTACGAAATCAAAGGTCAGAATGCGACATTCTACTGCTACATAATATATATTCGGTTGGTTATTTTTTTGTTATTTATTTATTGTTGGTTGTATATTTTGTGAAGATGAAATGAAAAATGCCAACATATAACGAGGCTCTTGAGTCTAATCTGTTTATTGGCTTTTCTTACATTGTGAAAATCGAAATTTAACTTTATTTATGTAGACAAACACAAATGCAAAACACGAAAATATTTATTTGAACTTGTCATACCTACCTACCTGCATACGTAAACCATTGATTGATAAAGTCAAAGCATTTACTTCAAATAGGCAAATAGAAGGCACTTTTGAACGTCAAAGTTTACAATAAAAAAATAGAACTGATTGTAGTCGCCCTTTCCAAAAGGTAGTTTCGTATGGAGAAGAATGGGCAAGAAACTCCACCGTTACCAATGTGTTGCAAATTTTTTTATACATTCATTACTTAGATATATGTACCTATGTGAAGACGGTGCGGTGCACCTTGAATAAAATAACTATACCACAATAGGTAAAAATAATATAAAATTTAGCAATGATAGATAAAATTAATTATGTGATAGATACATGGTGCGTACCTACATATTTATAAACATTGAAGTGTGAAAAAGAAACAAAACTGTAATTAACTAAAATCCCTACAAATCAATCTTCAAATTACTCGTACGAAACAGCTTTCTTACTTTGATTCTCTTTGATAAATTGATATACCATCATCATATGATGCAGCTGAGTACCAGTATTTAATATATAAATTAATATACCATAATAAATTCAATAGGATATTGAACGTGTACAACCGCGGTCGCTCCATCCCTCAAGTGTATAACTAAACTTTCCCCATTTATATTTTATTAAGAAGAAATATTGAAACTTATTTAGTTCCTCATTCAAGTTTCTTCCAAGGCTCATCGATTTGAAACGTTTCAAAATAACTAGTTGATGGAGAGGAAAGAAATATTCTTGTTTAACTTTGATACGATTTGTTTTTGATGTTTCTATTCATCTTCATTGTTAATGAATAATAAGAAAGAGAGAAGAGATGAGTAGTTAAGAGTATTCTAATGAGTCTTTCTAATTTTGGTTTGTCGATCTTTAACATTATTATAGTCATACTGAAAGCAAGGGTCAAATAAATTTAGCCAGCGGAACTTCGGAGATTTAAAAATGATAAAACAAATAATCGACGATTTTTTGTTATTATTACGGTAATATTAACGATTGACAAACTAAAAATAGAAAAGCTTATTATATTATTTCTTAATTAATATACAATTTCTGACAATACTACAGAATTTGACATTTCGCACCGCATAAATCTTTAAAAGGATAATTATACAATATATTTTGGTAATATACCTAAATATACCTAATAAAAAATTGCAGCACAACAGCAGCACCCTAATTGCGTAACATACTATCAATCGGAATCGGAATAATTTTGAAGCAAATTGCAATATAGAATTCGGCCATTTTTCTTAGAAATCTAAAACAGTAGGTACATCTCGTATGGTTGGAGCCATACGATAAAGGGCCATGACAACAAATAAGCCTTACAAATACCCAAGAAAGAAAGCTGCAAAAGGAAAAAGGAAATACAATCAACGTTGTGCGTAGTTTGACCTACTAATTTGTGCAAACAGTTTTCATAGCCGGTTTTACGAAGTTTGTTATCAATCTGAACATAGATATTGACAAAATTTGTCAAAAATTTCCCGACGCGACGTCTGCAGCCAAGGCAACGGGTGCGAAGGCTGCGCCCTGCATGCGCAGCACCCCAGGCCCCGAGCGCGACTGCGCCGCAGTCGTCAAAACCAGTCTATCAAAAAGTACTCTGTGTCAAAACCAGTTGACAATAATTGTAAATATTATTAGTTTATTTTTTTTCAGTGAGTGTTTAGATATAGTTTATTTTTATATTCTTTAGGTAAATTTTACTGTAAGTTTAAGTGTTTTTATATATATGTTCAGTGCCGGCTGTAGCGATGCCGGAAACCGTGCTAATCAACCTGCCACATCGCTTGATGTTCAGCTGGTGAGATGTCCACATTGCTCACAGGCACGCTTTTTTAAAGGCGAACGGGGGCTGAGGATACACTATGGCAAGATCCACAAATCACATAGTGTACCATTGTGCCCCCCAGCCACATCCCCAGCATCAACACCTCTAGAACAAACATTGTGGAAAAAACTAGCAAAATTAAAAAATTCTACCCCTATATTAAAGAGAGTTCCCCGGGGCGCGAGACGATCTGTTGCAGCGAGTTTGGCGCAATGTATCCGTCTTGCGACCCAGGAGAACTCACAAAGTGCCTGGGAGCAATTACTTACCTTCCCTTATAGGATTCTACATGTTCAAAAAAATTTGGCAACTAAAAAAACATTAACTAACCAAATTAAAGAAAATTGTAACAATTCGGCCCTAATTTTAGATCCAAAATTACCTACATTCCATAACTTTCCTCAAAAAGGATTATGTTCGCATGTGGAATCCAAATTAAGTGAAGGTGACATCAGGGGTGCGGCCAGGATACTATTCAGCAGCGATGTGGTGGCGCCTTACTCTCCAGAAACACTAACAGCTCTAGAGAGTAAACATCCAGCGCCTGCGGATGGTCTCACCTTCCCCGACCCCCCCGACCCTCCCAACCTAAATTCAACCTTCCTCAACGTTTCGGCCCCCCAGTTGTTTGCAGCCGTGAGCTCCTTCCGAAGTGGTTCCGCCGGCGGCCTCGACGGCCTGACTCCACAGCACCTAAAGGATCTTTTGAGTTCAGGCGCCGGGGAAGCTGGTGAGTCGCTTTTAAAGGAGCTTGCGGCCATGATTAATCTCATGCTTACCGGCGGTGTGAACGAAGCCGTCGTCGACGTCTTGTACGGGGCCAATCTATGTGCCCTGCGCAAGAAGGACGGCGGCATTCGTCCCATCGCCGTTGGGTGCACCTACAGGCGTACGGCAGCTAAAATTTGCTGTAAGCTATACAGCGAATCGCTTACAGCAAAATTTCAGCCCCTACAGCTTGGTTTTGGCTCGAAAGGGGGCTGTGAGGCTGCCGTACATGCCATTTCAACATTTTTAAAGTCCAACAAAGGTGAGGTCATCCTCAAGGTTGACGTTAAGAACGCCTTTAACTCTGTGAACAGGGACACTTTGTTGGCTGAAGTCAAAAAGGAATTACCCGAAATTTACGGTTTTATGTGGCAATGTTACAGGCACCCTTCCAAATTATTATACAAGGACAATGTTTTGGAATCTGCAGTTGGTTGCCAACAAGGTGACCCTCTCGGGCCAGTCATTTTCAGTTTAGCTATTCATCCAATTATACAGAAACTAAATTCAAAATTTAACGTATGGTATTTAGACGATGGAACGCTAGGAGGTGACGTAGACACTGTTTTGAAAGATCTACAACTCCTCAAACAGGAATTTCAATCTATTGGCTTGGACCTTAACCCCTCAAAATGTGAACTTTACCTTTCTGACACTACCGACAGACAATTGACTCTAGATAAATTTAATACAATAGCCCCACAAATCAAAATTTTAGACAAAAGTTCACTGCACCTCCTAGGTTCCCCGATTTTAGAAGATAGTTTTACTCCTTTTATCGACGAAAAAATTAAAAATTTCAACGAGATTTCGGACAGACTCTCCAAAATTAATTTACATTCGGCATTCACCCTGATTAGATACTGTTGTTTTGGCCCAAATTTTATGTATTTTCTACGCTCTTCCCCTTTATGGAAGCAGCCACACCTCTTGGACAAAATTGACCAAATTATTCGCAGCACACTAACATCCATTTTAAATGTGGCCTTGGACGACCGAGCGTGGCTTCAAGCCACACTACCCATCCGTTTTGGTGGCCTCGGCGTCCGCAAAATTACCAGTATTAGCTTACCGGCGTTCCTGTCTTCTGTCCACAGCACTGAAAAGTTGACCAGGAAAATATTAGCCCCTTGCCTGGTTGACTCTGAAGTGCCGTGCTTGGCCGACGCGGTGAACGCCTGGAAAGCGGCTTGCCCGGATACAGATCGGCCCGTAAACCCATCTTCCCAGAGACAGTGGGATGAGCCGCTCTGCAGGTTGGTACGGAATAATCTCATTAATACGTCCACCAATTCTGCTGAGCGTGCCCGCCTGCTGGCTGTGGGTGAGTGGGAGTCGGGGCTCTGGCTTCAAGCACTCCCGTCACCCAACATAGGCACTATGCTGGGTGACACCACCTTCCGGCTCGCTACCTGTCTGCGTTTAGGCGCTCCTTGCGGAGCTCCGCATCGCTGTCAGTGCGGTGAAGCTGTCGACTGTCTCGGACACCATGGCCTTTCTTGCAGTAGGAGCGCAGGCCGGATGGCACGGCACGCCAGCATTAATGACATCATCCGTCGTGCCCTTGTCACCGCCGGGGTGCCAGCTGTTTTAGAACCCAACGGCCTGGCACGCGACGATGGGAAGAGACCAGACGGGATGACCATAATGCCCTGGAAGTTAGGCAGACCTTTGGTGTGGGATGCAACATGTGTCGACACCCTTGCGCCATCTCATCTTCCTAGCACGGTGGGCTGTGCTGGAGCGGCTGCTGCAGGTGCAGAAAACCTCAAACGGCGTAAATATTCCAACCTGATTGGGAGTTATATGTTCGAGCCGTTTGGGGTTGAAACACTAGGGCCATGGGGTCCGAGTGCCCACTTGGTTTTTCGAGATATCGCCAAGCGGTTAGTCGACTCTTCACGTGACCAGAGGGCTGGCCTATTTCTTGGCCAAAGAATTAGCATTGCCATTCAACGTGGCAATGCTGCCAGCCTTTTGGGCACTGTTCCTGTTGACAGCGATGCGGACGAATTTTTTGATGCCCTATGATTATTTTTCTTATTTTTTCATATAAATGTACATATTATTGAATTTATTTTAAATATTAGCATAGATTATGTTATTATTTCTGAATGTTCCCCATCTTAATAGTTGACGAAAATATATTAAGCTTAGTTGTTTTAATGAAAATTATTCCTAAAAGAAGTGAGCAATAAAAATAAAAATCTGTCCTGAATAAAGTGTGAAAATTAATATGAAAACCTTTACTGATTCATGAAATAAATATAAGTTTTATCGAGTTTAGGTTTAACACCGCTCTTTGAAAGGCCCACAATTAAAATTGCTTCAGGGCCGAACGCAAAAAATACACCGATTTTTAACAAATTTATTTTTACAAACTATAAAATGGGTTGCATTTTTGGTAAATACACGAAAAAAGTTATGTTTTTATTCCAAGCTATTAACAGGCGCGATTGAGATAAAAATACACGTAAATTTTATTATTAAAATTCGTTTTGGGATCAAATTGTTGCATTTTATAAAATGTGAAATCGTAAACGTATACGTATATTATGTAACTGCCCATTTAGATATTTGCAAAAATAAAAATTTGACGCTCTAATATGTAGCTCACTTAAAAAAAAATTACTAATGTATTGAATGATTGTATTGAATTATAATCATTAAAGTCATCACAACTCTCAGTAATCCCACTGAATGACTATTTCATGAAATCTTGACATTTTGGGATTATACTAAATTAACAAGTTGTATTACTGATTCTAATGATTATAATTCTGTAAATAGATATTATGGTATTAGAGATTAGATATTATGATAATAGATATTACGAGTATTTTAATCAACGTAGGTACAACTTAATACTGACCAGCAAATTGCAAAACACGTAAAAAAATTTGAATTTCGCGGGCTACCTTAGCGCTTCCCCGTTAATATTCTACAGTTACACTTCTTAAAGGATGTCTTTTAAAAATAGCTTTCAGCAACAACACCGCACATTGTGTCACCCTATGTAAGAATTCTAAATTATTATCTGCAATTCTAATGGTGTGCATAATCTTATTCTTAGCGTGACGATGGAAATCTAAATGGACTCGGCCCAGAATTCGGTCAAGTGTTCGGCGCCATCACTAGCATCCATCAGTTCCTGTAACGAGCAGCTGACAGGACACGCAGGACATGATTATATTAAGTGTCCCATCGTTTGTGGATCAGATTAATTACTCTGCAAGTCGGAGTCATCCATGAATCTCCTGAAACCTGAACACACTCAACACAATAAAATAATAAAAAATATATAATGTAATAAATTATATAATAAATAAAGAGTGATAAAAAGTATTCTACTTTATTCTACCAGCCATATATCGCTAATAGCTCACGAAACAATATCAGTACAAGATTGGCACAGCTTGAGGCATTGAACGTCAATAAAACACTTTGTACTCTAGTACTATACAGTGAATTAGAACTGACAGCTCACAGGTCCATAACTTGTAACTATTTGTAGTAACCAATTCCGCTTAGTTGACTTAGAATTTATGTTAGAAGATGCTGTTACTGTGTTTTACTTTTACACTGATTTAGTAGGGATTTGGAGCTGATATTTCAGACTAATGTTTGCTTTAGGTTTAACAAAACATCTGATGTAGGTGGAATTTTGACTTACTCGTAAGTTAAGGTCTTCGCTGTAAGATATCGAGAATTATACAGGGTGTCCCTGGAACTATGGATCAAATCGAATAGGGGCAAAGAAAAATAATCATAAAAAAACTACAGGGCTTTCTAAAAAAAATTAAATTGATAGCCCTGACATTATGATTATAATTGATTTATGATTTTTTCTTTGAGCACTTTGCGAAGTGATTGAAAAAAACAAAAATTGGTCATAAACTTTTGAACCGTAAAATAATTCACCAATCTTGGGGCCTAAAAAGGCCATTTACGCAGAATCATAAACGAATAACATTATGAATCATAATGGACAATTAACTATTAAGTTAATCGTATCAAATCCCATTGGTGAAAGATTTTTCAGTTATTTTTTTTTGTCTGTGCTAAAATAACAATCAATCCAATCCAAAACCAATCCATTTCTCTTTGATTATATCTACGTAGTGCAGCGAAAAAAAACACGGACTGTCTTTGCCATATTATGATTAATAATGTAATCCTAAGTTTGGAAATAAGTTTGCCCACGCCCCTATTCGATTTGATCCATACTTCCAGGGACACACTGTATATTTGTATAATCTTGTACACTGTAACTTAGTATGCTACGAAATCTTTGGTAATTAAAGAATTCATATTCTGTTTAACAAGATAGGTAGGTATGTACATTCTGTAGAACAGTCGAATATGAAGTAACCCTTGACAGACATACACAGTCAGATTTATAGACGAACTAGCTTTTGCCCGCGGCTTCGCTCGCGTTGAGTATTATTAAAAAAAAACTAATACATTTACATCCGCCATCATCCCTTATTTTATCCCCATGGGGGTTGAATTTATCAAAATCCTTTCTTAGGGGATGCCTACGTCATAGTAGCTATATGCATGCAAAGTCTCAGCCCGATCAGTTTAAAATTGACAAAGTTACATACAAACTTTCATCCCCTATTTTATCCTCTTGGGGGTAGAATTTATCAAAATCCTTTCTTAGCGGATGCCTACGTCATAACATCTACCTGCATGCCAAATTTCAGCCCGATCCCTCCAGTGGTTTGGGCTGTGCGTTGATAGATCACTATGTCAGTCAGTCACCTTTGAGTTTTATATATTTAGATAGGAACCGACGCAGAGTGGACAATCAAAATGCCATTGACGAGCCATGGGCGCGACACATGCCGACATATGCTGACACAAATGTCTGCTCTCGTCCACCGTAAACGGCATAAATGGCATAAATGGCGTTTACGAACCCGCATTAATAAATCACGACTTTTAAAATATAGCAGCGGAATTTTTCGGAAAATTAAAATTTTACTTCCACAGGAAATGTTCGATGTTTTATGCGGTTTCATATCGGTGGCTGTTTAAAAATATGATGCACTTTGTAACGCGGTAGTGACGGAAACGCTGTGACAATGTGTTTGACCAACATTTATTTGTGGAATGTGTAATGATTATTATAATATTTCGCGTTAATTTGTAATGTGAAAACCTACCGTAGCGGGCCTTTATGTTGATTTTTTCAATAAGAGCACGCGGAATACTGCTGAAAAATTTATTCAATTTCGCTAGCACTATTGGTTCATTTATATGTTCCGACTATAATAATAATATTCATGATCACGTAATTGTAAAATATTTAGTCAAAGTAGCGCAGAATAGAAACAATTATAGAAGATATAGCTGAAAGGACCCATTTTAACATTTACAAGGCGCAGATAACCCTGGAATTAGGATTTATAAAGCTATACATACACGACGTTAACGTAATACAATGTTCTCCGTTTCATTAAAATAACAGACCGTCCTAAAGAGGTGGCGATTAAACTGTCCTAATTGTTTCAGACTTCCTCCAAAATATGAAAGTAAAATGTCTGTTACACCAACAAGAACTTTTGTATAATGAATAAAGTTTAAAATGGAACACACTTTTCATTTTAAGTGGCCGTTAGGGCCTATCAAGCCATTATGACTATGGAAGAGGACCGTTTTTTTTCACTTCTCCACCGTCTGTCTTTGACGCCTTATCTGGCCAATCTTTCTTTGCGAAAATACGATACAGCAACAACCAGTCCGCGTGAGAGTCAATTA
The DNA here is from genome assembly GCA_916614155.1 of Mesoligia furuncula. NCBI lineage: Eukaryota > Metazoa > Arthropoda > Insecta > Lepidoptera > Noctuidae > Mesoligia > Mesoligia furuncula. The sequence goes on along the minus strand of OU744803.1, from coordinate 10,697,649 downwards.
AAAAATGAGCGTTATTTTTTTGAAACATTTCGCTAAAATAGTTAAAACCGCGGTCCGTAACGAATTGCGCCGTGAAAAAAAGCCTTTTATGTTGTAAGTTATATGGGCTTTTATTTGAAGGCCAATTAAAAATTCCTTTTCCCGCTGTACTCGGTCCCTAGGGCTCCCTTTTGTCGCGGCCGGATCTGTGTGGAGCCCCCGCCAGACTGAGATGACTCTTAAATTTCATCTAGTGAGCCCTAACGAGACAACGAGAAACTGCCAGAAATTTATCGAGACTCAGAGCAAAAATACCTTTGCCTGGCTTAAAGGTAAGCATGCATGCCTACTTAATAAAGTTCTGTTATAAATTGTTTAATAGGTATACATACTTACTTGTTGGTATTTTTTACATGGTGAATCATCAAAATCGTTTTTCGTGTCATAAGTTTTAAATCTAATCTAATTTAACTATCCTGTACTGCAGGGCAAACTGTCCCACTGCAGGGCAAAAGTCTTCAGTCCTTACGGTAGAAGTCAAACTCATCCCGCCATCTTCGTCTTAGCCTGCCACGATGGCGTCTTGCGTTTAGTGGGACCCAATCGATGGTTCTCTTAGCCCAATTGTCATTTGACATGCGGCAAACATGTCCGGCCCAGTCCCACTTAAGTTTAGCGGCTTTCTCGGTAACGTCTGTTATCTTGGTTTTGGCGCGCAGAATTGTTTTCCTTATACGGTCAGAAATTCGTACCCCAGGTTACTGCGCTCCATGGCTCGCTGGCAAACCTCGAGTCTGGACCTCTGCTGAAGTGTCAAAGACCAGGTTTGAGCACTATATGTGAGAATGGGAAGAATACATATGTCTATAATTCTCCTTTTGAGACATAGCGGTAGATCTCCTTTTAGAAGATCTTTCATTGACCAATAGCTCCACCAGACGCTCTCGGTGAGCAGAGCAACTTCTTTGTCTTGTCGCGCCAGAAAGGAGACTATTTGGCCTAGATTTAAACAAGGTGTAACGTCAAATACGCAAAACCTCAGGGGTCATTGTACTCATCATTATGAACAACTTTTACTGATGAGGAAAAAAGTACAGTGTCATCGCCGAAACGGAGGTTCGATAGTCTCTTTTCACCAATGACTAGTCTCTTGCCTTCCCAGTTTTGTCCCAAAGTTAAGAAGTGTCAAGAATCCTCAAGAGTGGCTGTAAAAAGCTTAGGGGACAACGGATCTCCTTGCTTGACTCCTCTTTTAATCGGAAAGGACGGCCCAGTGGTATTGATTTTGATTAATGCTGTGCTATTACTGTATATTGTCTTAACTAAGTTGATGTTGGTGGGTTCTATATTTTGATTAATCAGAGCGTTGATAAGTGAATCGTGGTTGATGCTGTCGAAGGCCTTTGCGTAATCGACGAATGCCAGATACAGCGGTGTTTTAAATTCTGTGCACTTTTTAATAAATTGGTTTAGAGCATGCAGGTGGTCGGTGGTGGAAAGGCCTAGTCTGAATCCAGCCTGTTCAAGTGGTTGATGGGAATCTAGTTGTTGTGAGATGCGGTTTTCAATAACTTACACAAATGCTTTATATAAATGTGACACAAGGCAAATGGGGAGGTAGTTAATAATGTCTGTTTTATCGCCTTTTTTGTGTAGTAAGATTACGAGGTAGTGGCAAAATTTTTTGGGGGCCGCACCAGCATGGAGTATAGAATTAAACAGATTGATGACTTGGGGAAGTAGCTCTGATTTTCCAATTCTGAGAACTTCTGTAGAAATGCCGTCTGAAAGTTTTAAATGAAATGAAAATGTTTGAATAAGTATGTTTTACTTTAAAAGGTCACAAAATAACTAAATAAAAATTCATACATCCAATTAATAACAGAAGCGGAGCTACAATTTTAATATAAAAGTGTCCATAAATTTGGAAACTGCAAGGACCGTTAAATGTGTACAGTTTTTTGTCATCAGCAATAATAAAACAGTACAACAAAATGCAATAAATATTCTATATTGCGAGCACGAAACACTAGAAGCACGAAAAACAGTCAGTAGCCGGTCATCCAAGTCCTTAATTAATTTCCGATGCGTATTCCGCCGAATCACGTTTCCCTTTAAACGCATTTAATTCGCTATGATCATAAATTCATATTGCCACCTAACACGTTCAGCGTTCTCTGGCTGAATTCGAAAATACGACGGCTATACTAGTCGCCGACGTCCATGGAAATAAAATGCTTTCCAATGCAGCCATTGAAGTATGTTACCGTGCACCAGCATAAATTTGCTGTAGTACGCTATTTGAATTATTGCATAACTTGTAAACACGTTTAGACCAGGCGCGCTTGCAACTCGGGACATTCCTTTTTTCTCTTATCGGCACCTTTAAAATATGGAGCGCACGCGTTCCGCGATATAAGTACATTTTGCGACTGAATGCTGCGCCACGCTGCATTATATCAACTTTTTTAATTTAAGAACAAAATTTTTCTGAAGGTTTTTTTATAAAATCCCAGTTGCTTACAAGCATCTTAAATCTCTGACCATAATAGAGTGGTTCCTTGTAGTAAATTTGCACTTATAGTTTACAACGTTTACTTCAAGGGATTTTGCATTTTCTTCCGTTTTAGAGAGGTTCTCTCGGACCGAGCGGTGCAGAATATTTCTGAAGTGAAAGTTAATTTTCAAATAAGTATAACAAGTCTCGTTCCCCGTAAACGCTCTTGTTATGTTATACTCCCTGTAGTTAGTAGTTAGCGGTAACGTCTAGAACGGCTACTCGGTTCACTAAGTGATTTTTATCGTCCGACGATTACGTTCCGACAACATTGAGAACACACATTTGTGTGGCACCACTACATTATGTAGACTCGGCTTGTTTTTCGCTGGATTACCCGTTTAAACAAACAGAGTAGCCGGAACATCAAATAAAGGGAAATACTAACCGACGCCCGCGTTATTCTTACAAAATTAACTCATAACGCCAAGAGCTCGTTGATTTTTTTTCGTCCGTAATCTGCTTTAATGGGCACGGGGCCAGTCGCTTTCGTAAATCGGTTGCACGCGACCACCGCGAAATGGGAATCTTTAAATAGTGTACATACATTTTTGATGTCGCTTTAATGTCACGCCCATGCCCGATTGTGGGAACAATTAGCGTTATAACGAGTTCATTAATGATGGACGATATAAAGGCACTTTTAAAACTGAGGGATATTATTTAGTGCAAGATAACAGCTGACCGTAAACAACTGCGTCGTTCAGAGCACTAGGTTTTTATGGGATTGGCTTTTAAAATTTAAAAACGCGAGATAAAAAAGAAATATTGGTAAGAAAAAAATAATTCCGGAGGAATTTAATAAAGGGATTAAGTTTATGATACATATGTAAATGTATATTAGAGGCGTGGGTCGGAGAAAAACAAACGCTTCGCATGCGGCCCCGAAATAATAAGTTGAAGTAGAGTTCATGTCGCGCCCGCCCACCTGAAGAGATTGGGGGGACAGGAATGCTTAATATAGAGTCCTTTACTTGCACCGGCTCGCCAAATAACATTGCCGACTTCGCCAGCATTACCTACGAACGCCCCGCTCTCTCCCTGTGACAGATTTTCTTCAGTTCTATCTATATTATTTCAGAGGGGTTCACTGTAAAAACATTTACATTTCACTAAGTAAACAATTTTATTTTAGCTCCAATGTTTTTCATTCTAAATGAAAGAAGCAGAGAAAATTGACACTTTTTTTATTTTCAAGAAAAATTCACTTCTCTAAAATTAAAAGAACCTGGAAAGTTTTCGACGCAGAATTTTCGTACGCGGTGACATTGCAAACAATCCGACGCCCGTAGCAACGGCTATCCGCAATCCGCAAACTAAATAATATACCAAGTATTTTGCTTGCATGTTTACGTTTGGCTGACAGGCATTCATTCTATGCACGAAAAGTTTCTCGTTTCTCCCAGTCGTGTCAGTTCGGAACTTCCCGAGCTCGGACATCACGAACCGTAGATAGTTGCACAATGGAATAAAGTAACATCGGAAGCTCGTTGGAGTTAATAAATAATACAGAAGCGGAGTGACATGCGCAGAGTGCAGTTCGTACTGGCCCTAAGTCTGTTTTGACTGCAAATATCTGCTCCGGATGTCTGCCGGCCGGCCGACGTAGATTGTTTGGTAACTAGATAGGTCATTGATCAATCAAACAAACAGGATTAGAGAACTGCCTAGCGGTACGGCTCTGCGCTTGACGTGATCGAGTTCTTGGATTTGTGAAGTTGGCCCAAGGATATTGAATGCGAGTATATGCAGGGTGTTGTAATGGCTATGGTGGTTACAGCATCTACATAATATATTATGTGTGTTACGAGACGTACCTAAGAAATGGATTGAATACCACACCTGCCAATGTTGCTGATAATGTGACTGAATGAATAAAATGATTACCGTTTTCAAGTCACAGAAAACTTTCATTTGTTACACTCGTAACTAAGGCAACCCAAAAGAGGTGTTCATTACTGTCTCTCAAAAATATATACAAACCATATTATCGTCAAAAACCAGTGAGTCCACACAATTTACGAACTACTCTAAACACATAGTTACAAACATACATCCAGAGCGTACCAACAACTTCGACCCACCTTTAGTCCACCAAAATTGTAAGCAAGCTACACAATAGGTGCACCACATCCAGTAGCCAGCCAGCCGTTGTTATCTACGTTGGCGAGCGAACTGTGCGTAATCTTTGTCTCACGAGACCACCGACCACATTGTGCTAATGCCCACCCGGCTTTGGAACTGACCTGAAACGCTAGATAAGCTTAAACTTTGTACCTTCGCTGTCATTTGTGGAACTATTGAATTTTTAAGTGGAGTTGACTGGAAGGATTGGATTTTATTGTGATGTTAATAGGTGTAGTAAGACTTTAGTTTTTCTACTGACAATAAAAGTCTTCTTCATAAGCAAACTAAAAATGGGATTGGAGGGATTATCGAAGTATTTTTACTTTCAAAGAGTCCTTTTTATCTTGGCTTAGAAAACTTAAGAAAATTTAAAAGACCCATTAGTACGTAGTAGGTTTTAAAACTAAGACTGTGAATAGCCAGTTAGATTCTAGCTATAAAGAGAAAGGTTCGGCCTACACTTCAAAGAAAAACATGTTTCACAAGAATAATGTTATTCTGTACCAGTACAAAGAACGAAGAAAAAAAAATAGCTACTCCAACACCAGGTACAATTCATCATTCACAAGTAAACGATTATAACATAAACTAGAATACCGTGACAGCTCCGTCTGGGGCGAAGTAAATAAACGACGCCAACACTTAAACAAATGTAAACGAAATTAACAAGGGCATTAAGAAAAGAGAACTATGTCGTTAAGGTCCCTAGCAATTGTAGCCGACGTGTAAAACACTGGAGGAAAAGGGCGATGAATAAAACACACGTTAATAGGTGTACGTCTAACAACACAAAGCGGCCACATTAACGCCTAACGAATAAGGTGCCTCTGATGGATAAGATTACGTCTCGCCTCTTCCGCCGTTTACGCTTTCGACGCGGTGCTAAGAGAAAGTAATATCTGACAAAGTGGATAAAATATATTTCGGCTGCACTTAGATCCGAAGCCTGGCCAAGAAGGGCAGCGTGCCGAGTTCCCACGCGGCCGTGTATCTCTTGTTACACCCAAAAGAATCCCATTTTTTTCTCACAGAATTAAACGAGCGATAAAATTCTTGCGACGTCGCATGAAAATGTGCGTTACCTGCCTTGCATATTTATGCGTGCCCCAGTAATGACGTTTGTTGAGCCGCCCTAGCCCGGTTTCATTACTGCTTGTCTCACCGAGCGTTGGAGCAAACCTTACTTAATAAACAATCTGTGTCAAGTGTTTTCCGATCGCGCCGCAACTTGTTTGCATTTTTCTGTACAGAATGAGTTAAAGCTGTATCAATTAAAACAACGCCACGTAACATTGTTGGCGTGCTGATATTTGTCTACGTTGAAGCGCGCCTCGTTAGGTCTTTCTTGTTGAGGTGTTTCTGTTCACTTCTCTCTTTCTACTGCATGGAACATGTATGAGAGCGTCTCGTTCTCGCAATGGCATTTTCACTAGCTTATGCTAAGAATGTGGGTACATAAGTCGTCACTAAACATTAACTCTGGCTTAAGTGTGCAATATCATTTATCTCGGCTCCGAGGGTAAATATTGTTCTTAATTTAATTCAAGTTAGTGGGAGCGCACGTGGATGACGGCGCGCGCGGCGACGGCGCTGCGAGCCGCAAGTCGCGCGTTGCACATCGAATATTTCAAGGGGAAACGGCGCAGAATATACTCGCAATAGCTCGCCCCTAATCTTGAGCCAAGTCGAGTGTTGCACCTGCAGCCAAATTCGTTCCAATTAGGAGGAGTTAGAGTGCGCGTTGCTGACTGAACAGCAAATGATGCGGTCCCCACTTAACGCCGCCCGGGGCGACACTTACGTGTCGTCTGCACGTAAATAAATTCAGTTACCGCTTGCAGTGAGTGCGCGTCATTAAACTTTCTTGTCCGTAACTCAAGCCCGACGTGTGACGTTTGTTAATTATCAGGATTTAACAACATGTTGATCGAATTGCGTTCCGAGAATGTTCGCTTATTAACTCCGGTTCAGTACACGATACGGAGAACGTTTGATTATTAACGTGGGTTTAGAATACTAATAGTGTCTTGAAAACAGATTAAACTTGGTACACGAAATACTATCGAAAACTGACATTTTGACTTCAATAACAGCAGGTGTGCTGGTGTCACAGGTTCAACAGTAAAGTGATACAATGAACTTTCATTGCGGCACGTTACCGCAATGACTTGAAAATACACAACACATCGATAAAACTGTTTGCTTAATATAAAATTTAACGTAATCGACTTTACGTCGATGCGATCGTAGCGAGTACATAAAGTGAACATGCTCTTTCGCTACCAGTAGTGATATCCCACTAATGTGCTTTCGCCTACAATCTTTTCTTGCGATGACACGCAAAAATTTTCGTGTGGTTTAAATGAATTTGTATTCTATGTTCTATAGATTAGGGTTGGATTTAGTTTATTTCGGGTATTTGAGTTAGGATAATTCGAAAGTTAAGGTGGGTGATGTCAATCTTTATCGTAAGGGAAGTTGTAGGAAGGGGGAGGTCGAAGTCGGCTAGAGGGTGCGCCGCTGCGTCGATTGTAATCACGCAAATGGCTCCATATCAAAATGTCACATTTGTATCGATGTTTTCCTGTCATTTTGCGCAGGAGTATTGTACTTTTAACTTCCAAGTATTGTTCTTTGAAATATTAAAACCAACGGATTGGTATTTGTAAACATGTGCGTAGAGCGTAGCACTGCTACGCTACTGCTACGCCGACTGACTTGCTGCTACGCCGTAGCATAACCTCCTTTCATTTTGAATTAAACAATGAAACTGTAATACCTATATATCCAGCCCTTATACTACATGCGTAATAGTATAAGGTATCTACTGGTCAGTATTTTCGGGAATACACCAAAGTAAAATCAGATGCTTAGATAGACATTTTATGCCTCCAACCCAAATCTTACGTAGATTGTGTCGCTCTGCTTGATCAAAGATCAACTCACGTCACAACCCTCCCTTATTCATTTTCCGTTTCTTCTTTACACATTTATCCATTTTTGTTACAAAAGTAGCAATGGACTTGTAGATAAGGGCGGTACCACATTTTATGTATTCAATTACAAATGGAATGACATTTTGGATGTACAAAAGGCGTCGTTTCAAAAAGCAATTATCGTTAAACGTTTACGAAACAATAAAAAAATCACGGGGTCACGTATTAAACAGTCTTTTTGGCGAGTTTGGTTTTATTTTTCTATCGACGCAGGCTGCCGGCTGGCCACTGACTGCGATCGCCTCCATTAAAATAACTCGTTAAAATTTATCATCGACCCGCTTAATCGCTTTAGCGCCACCATCTGGGATTTTATGATTTTTCTGCTTGCTCTGTATACTTTCGTGGTCATTTTACAACGTTTACAAAATTGCTTGCGTGAGGCGGTTAAAAGCGTTCCAACAACGTTTTACATCTCCTGTTTTGCGGGTGGTGATATTTTTTGTGTCAACCACACTTGGGCCGCAGCGTTCGTTATAATAATTACAATTTACATTTTTATCAAAAAAAAATACAAATTGTCTTGGTTGAAATCCAATTTAATCCAATTACACCGGATTTTGTGCTGCCGTGGTGTGCCGTGGCGCACTCAGAAGATAATTAAATAATTAAGAATGTATGAATGACGCTGTAAAGCGGTTTCCCTGATATTGTAATAATGCAGTCCTCTTGGGCGAAATCTTTTAAATTATTCTCTCGCGCTTTTGCTTCATAATTACGCGGACGTGGATGCCTACCGGCCTCGCGTCTATTGTGCGCTCTACGCCTTAAAAATGTACGTAATATTTAAACATTGATGAATAGAATTAGACTGTATACTACTTGAAACACTTTCATTTATCATCACCATCAAAACTGTGAAGGAAAACATCGTGAGGAAAACGGCATATACTCGTACGAAAAATTTGAAGATTTCTGACATCGCCAACCCGTACTGGGCCTGCGTGATAGATAACAGCCCACTCCCTCTCGAAGAGGGGAGGCCTGTATCCCAGCAGTAGGAACAGTACTGGCTGATTATGCTACTTAAAACACATTCTTCAAAATAAAACAATAGAGGTCCACATAAATGAACATTTTAATTGTAAGGCAGCATTCTACATTCATACTCAGAGTCTTGGGCATCGTCCTAATAGAACGCGAATGCGCGATCATCGTAGGTTCGCGCAAATTTTATTCGTACAAACGCGCGATCAAATATATTGAACTGGAATAGGTGTCCTAACTGACAATCGCACGACGCGGTCACATGACACAAATGTTTTGAATTGGTCTCATTTTTGACAAAGCACTTTGCGGCCATGTTGTTTTTTTTCATTTCCATCTAAACCCGCAGAATAGGTCATCCAAATATTTCCCGACAGCAAAAATTGAGCGTCTCTGATGTCCATGGTTGGTACCGACCGTGGCAGTGCCAAACTAGGCACTCCACGGTCGCTCGCGTCGTGAATTCGCGCGATGGTCACATATTCGCGTTCTATTAGAACGCCCAGTTTTTGCTATCGCGCAAACACGCGATGGTCGCGTCGCTTACTCCCGCGATGTGCGCGCATTCACGTTCTATTAGGACGATGCCTTAATGTATATGTGTAAGTGCTTATACATCGCGCATTTTCTACATTCGTAATTTTTTAGAGTAAGACCTGCACTAAAATAATCCTGGAGCATTTCTGCTGAATGTGGAAAACGTTCGACAAAACGGTTAGCACGAGTGGAAATGAAACGTTTTACCTCTAAAATGTCAAAGGTAGCTTCTTTGGGTTTATATTTTGCGTTTATAGCGGTCAACGGCGCGTCGAGATACGAGCAAAAAGACCTGGAGCGACCGCTCGCTGCCGGGAGAAAATCTGAGGGCTTAAACAGTGCCACGTATGAAATAGTAGAGCTCGGTTACATGAAAAAGACGAGAGGCGAAATCGAGTGACAGGACCACGGCGCAGGATTTTCAGTCCGATGGTTTTTTGCAGCCGGGATTTTAGGACTGGACATTGCAGCCGCAGAGGCGATGCGAATTTATCGTGCCCGCTTCCCAGCCGGACGTGCGGTCCATGATTAGTTGGGCTCGACGCGTCTCAGTGAATTTTTTACATTTACAAAGTCACCGGAACAAACACGCTCCCCTCGCAAAATTAGAACAACCCCGCATTAAACATATCTCCTTTGATTATAATTGCATTAAAATGTTGTGTTTTCAATTTCAGATTGACCCCAAAGTGGCCTTCCCCAGGAGAGCACACCCAAAGGTAAGCTTTTGATAACATTTCATCACGTTGTGGTTAGACGTAAATTGAAAATTAAACCTTTATAATAAACTCATTCCAACATTATATTGCCACAAAACGGCGAAGTAGCGTTGCAAAGTTACGACATATTGTGACTGTAAAGTAACCGGTTCCACGCGGCTTGTTTATTTTCGAACATTTACACAAAATATTATTTTAGGCTGGACATAACTCCGGCTCGCTATTAAGATGTTGGTTCACGGTGCATAAATAACTAAGGGCTAATAATTTAGTATGCGGCCTGTGATCTCGGGGCCGTCCGTAACCTAGATGGTTCTGTGATTGAATCGCATAACAGTCTATTTAGTCCATTTCCTTTTTCCCCAGTTTTCGTGAGTACATTTATTTAATATTCTGTACAAATAGGGCTATAGATGGATTAGGGAGACAAATGTATTATAATCTGCGTTGTGCTTGCTTGGGATCAGTCAAAAACAAGTTTCAAATGTTTCTCAACACGATTGTTCAAATGTTTCTCAACACGATTGCACGACAAACTATCTGTTTTGTTGATAACGCTTCATATCATCGAAACATGTCAATTACCTCCCTAAAAATTTACACAGTAACTTTTTAATTAAAAAGTATAATCTACCTCTTATCGTGAAGCGTTGCGTTAATAGAAAACAAATAAACTGACGAGCCCTTTGACTCTGAAACAAATCCCTGGTCAAAAAACAAAATTAGGGCTACGAAGCACTGAAATTTAAAATCCCACTAGTCGCCGGAAATTGGACCTGCGATTGATAAATGGCTATTAGGGTGGCTCCCTATCATTTAAGGACCAAACATCAGCAAACTATATCGCTGCATAACCGTACCCCTTTTGCCTACCCTTCCAAAATACAGACCAGATAGCAGAAAAATTATTAAGCACAACATTTAGGTAGGTATTATTTTTATATTCTCATAGTTGTAAAAACTCAAAGGTTTCTTTTAAAACCCTGCATAATGCAGACATTTTTGAATTCAGCAACGATACTATAATGGCTTCGTCTGCAGAGGGGTTCGGCACATATTTACTAGGGTAATAAAAACAATAGAATTCAGAAGTAGCTCGCGTGAAAAAAACGTGGAGGAGGCAAGAGAACTTGTGCAAAGGCACGAGAGGGTTGCTTATTGTAACGAGATGTTCATCAAAGACCCTAGGGTGTGGGATGCAGACATCCACAGATGTTATGTTTTTTTTAAGAGAAACTTTTCATTTACCAAGTTTACGTTTCGAAAAATCTGACGGTTCATTTCAAATTTAATTTTGGATTCGTAAACAGTAGTTTCAAAAAGTATAAAGCAATAATCTCCATTCAAATAAAATTGAAATATGAGTAGGATAGATTTGTATTGAAAATGTTTTCATTTTAAATCAATATAACAAAATATCTCTGGATTTGACAGCTACTGGACAGGTTATGTGCAACCGAAATATTGTGCAGTGGAAAAATTATTGATAGACTAACAATAAAGTATTATATGAAAATGATATAATGTCGCACATATAATATACAATTAATAGTCTCGCTTGTTGAAGGGAATAAAGTTAATTCGTTATTGTTCCCAGAAATTCAATCGGAATCGTATTCCACTGAATGAAACATAAAATAAATAGTTATAATGAAATTTTATTTATTATGATAGTTAGATAATATCTTATTATTTTAAATTCTATTCTATGAGAAATGAGAAGTAAAATACTTGAAATTACAGATAAAATTATTCACCGATCGTAATATAATTTGCATTCTTTCCACTGAAAACCATTTTCGATCTTTTATTGTGTTAAAATTGTAATGAATCAATCAATTCCACTTATAATTGGAAAACCTTTCCCAAATTGCGCTGCAGCACTTGGTCTTGATGAATTTGTTGCAATTTAATTGGTTAACAATGTCCATTGGCAGCTTAACTTCATTTGACTGACCTCGACTTGTGAATAAAGTAATCATTAACACGATGACAGGAGTTTCACGTAATTTTTGTTTTAAAATGATTCACTTTTCAATCATACTCTATTTTAATAAAGCCTGGTGTGTTCGCTGTTGTTCTAAACATGAATGCAGTTTTCAAGTGTTTTGATTTTAAAAACCGCATTATTTATCTTCCACTTTATATCTTAGCTATTTTGTGAATTTTAGCTGAAGCCGCGAGAACCAAGATTTTTCGCTGAGCTACGAGTTTTTGTTCTGTGCATAATTTTACAAGTTTTTACTTAACACAAAATATTAAGCTCACAATAGTAAACACTAGTTTTGCGGCTCCAGCGAGTGTAAGTTATCATTGGTGGGTGTAAGCCGCATTTAATGTAAATTGGCGTCAGGCGCGCCGCCCGGCCGGCCGCATCCCACCGTTTTTACATTCAAGTAGCTGATACTTGAGGTTTTATTTGACCTCGCACAGAATAGACGGTAAGCTCTTGCTTTTGTATTTGCACTGCTGAATACTAGAGTGTAGTCAATTGATAATTTCCACCCGCAATAAACGGACGCGAGAGAGTTTCGTGAGGTGAAAATGAGAAAGTCGACGGTGTTGTTTTGTATTAACATTTATAAAACTTGAGGTTGTCGGAGCGTCTTGCAACAAGTGAATTTCCTTTAGAGATGCTAAACATAAGTGAGTGCGGTGCGTCTAGCCTGTTTTAGGTGAAAAGCCGAATGAAAAAATCGTACCATGCGCAAATTCAAAAATCCGCGGATAGAGTCGGCACGCTACCTCCTTCTTTTTATATGAACATTAAAAGTGATGGATGGTTTTAAAACATCACGTTATATTACTCTATCCGGGCAGCCAGTGCGGTGTTGCGTGGCTGGTCAAAGGGGATGCCGGCTATGCGAATTACATGAATACATTAAGGGAGCACTGCCTCGTACATGTTACACTGTAATGCTCACGAATAAATTTAGAGCATGTTCCTTCATCATGCCACCGAGCGGCTACTATGTAGATATGTGAATTATGAATATAGATTCCGCTTATAACTTGCTATCGATCGCTTGTACCTTAACCGCAGGAGGCCGATGTAGCGGTTTGAGATAAAACAAAATAGAAAAGTTTCAGCACAACGAACTGTTTGCCGACATCAACCATTTTCAGAAAAACCAACATAATATTTTTTGTTCGCCTAATTAATTGCTATGATAAACGACGCACAAAATCGGATGATTTTGTCAGTGCTCGTGGGGGCGAAATTCAAATTTCTGATTATCGTTTGCTGCCGCGTCTGCTTTCCCTTCTTGCGCAAACAATGGAAAAAAGGGGACACCGCTTCCAAGGCGCAAGCTAAGAACAAAACAAACGAATTTTTAATATCGTCTTTATCGATAATTGAGACTCCGTGGAAAACCTCTTATTTTGAAAAGTTTTAGAGACTGCAAAAGAGGAATGGTGAAAGCAAAATGGAATTGGAAGAAAAAACTTTTTTCATCTTCTTTGTTTGACATTGACAATCACTAAACTTTGTATTTTCACAGTGGATCTATTTAATTTAGAATTGATTCAGCGGTATTTAATTGTCCAGTCAGCATCTGGCAGATGACTGCGGCAGATATTAAAATTTTATATTTTTTATCATCTTTTTCTTTTATACCTTTCTGGAATAATTGTTCTTAGAAATATATTTATTGAGTCTTCGTACTTTTTGATGTCAAAACAAAGAAGTCATTGCTCTTTCATAACTGTCACAACTTTTTAAAATATAATCTGTACTAATAACACAGCTGAAGAGTTCGTTTGTCTGAACCTACCAGTCGGATTTGAAAAATCCTTTTTGAATTTGATAACCCAATATTTGAGGAAGGCTATTTAACATCACACTAGAACTTTTAGGAGAAGCTTATTTATGTTTTTAATAAAAAAAAAAACAGAAATAACTGTATGTGAAATCGAGATAACAGTACGGGCAGGAGATGTTATGCGACGGGTTGGATCGGGGGAACAAGAAATTTCACGCGGACAAAGTCCCGGGCAGAAGTTAGTCAAATAGATTCCTAATTAAATGCAGCTCACATTAACTTAACATCGTAGCATGTTCATAAACACGCCGCCATAATGTAAGGCATAACACAAAGCGCAATAACATATTAACCTCGGATGCAGATGAATAGAATATAAACTGGAACGTAGAACCAAGTGCATAGGAAATCACGCACAGCCGCGAGCAACATTACCTATCTATTATCTGGCAGTACATACTGCAAGTTTCTTGCGAGTAAATACCGGTCGTAGTGGGAGAGGGGATGCAGGGGAACAAAGGCTAATATGTCATCGCGGGCAACTTAATTGACGCGGTTTCCGCAACGACGCGGCGGATCGCAGACGTCAGCGTTTCCTCCGCTTACATATTTATATGGAGCGACTGCACTGGCTCTCCGATGCTGTACCATGAAATAATACATATACGCTTTTAATTCTAACGGATGTGCAGTTATACTTTATGGTCTCTTGGTTCATTGACACTTTCGCAAGTATATACGATTCTAATTGGTCGGTCGAAAATGAACCCAGAAATAAAAATGTCACTCAAAACGTACACATCAATATATCCATGAAATATCTTTGTCAAAGACAAAAGGATAAATGGATGATCAAAGATTCATCTTTCACCGTTATGTTGGATAACTGTGAAAGGTGAAACTCCAAAAATAACTCGGTTACCTAAATAAGAACATTTGAATTGCTTACGGTAAACCTATGATCGATAAGTAATTTGATTCAGAGAGCTGTGATTATATTTGGTTAACACGAGTCCTTTTCGTTTACTCAAAGTTTATCACAGGTGATTTCAATTCCAACATCGACGATGAGGCGGAGTGGTTCCGGGAGGCCATGTCCGAGATCTGTGACGTGGCAATGCCCCGAGTCCGGCCAGGACGCGCCCGACGTCAGGTGTACTGGTGGTCGCAGGAGTTGGAGACGCTACGCAAGGCGTGCGTCGATGCGCGACACCTGTACACCAGGCACCGCAGGCTCCGCATTCGCCCTCCGGATGCGGAAGCCACGGAGGCGGAGCTGTACGAGGGGTACAGAGCGGCGAAGACCGCCCTCCAAGAGGCTGTCCAGCGGGCCAAGGATGTGGCCCGCGAGGAGATGGTGGAGACTCTGAACAGAGATCCGTGGGGGCGCCCTTATAAAATGGTGCGGAATAAACTCCGCACCTGGGCCCCCCCGCTGACGCAGAGTCTCCGCCCCCAGCTGGTGGAGGAGGTGGTGAGCGCTCTGTTCCCTTCACGGGGGGAGCACACTCCCCCGCCCATGGCTCCGCCAATTGCGGTGCCCGAAGCGGACCACGCGGACGACGACGACATCCCTGCTGTGACCGGGGTAGAACTGAGAGCGGCGGTAGGAAGGCTGAAGGCCAAAAATACCGCCCCAGGACCCGACGGCTTGCCAGGTAAAGCCTGGGTCCTGGCCTCGAGGGCTCTCGGGCCTCGACTGGAGGCGTTCTTAAGCGCATGTTTGGAGAGAGGCCAGTTTCCACGCCGTTGGAAGACGGGGAAGCTGGTCCTCATTCGGAAGCCAGGGCGCCCTGCGGACTCTCCGTCCGCATACCGGCCCATCGTGCTGCTCGACGAGGTCGGCAAGCTCTTTGAGAGAGTGATTGCGGGCCGCCTCGTCGGGCACCTGGTGAGGACGGGGCCGGATCTTGCGGACAGCCAGTTCGGTTTCCGCAAGGGGCGCTCGACGGTGGACGCCATCATGCGCGTGAGAGCCCTCACGACGGGGGACGCGGTGTCCCGGGGTGGGGTCGTCGTGGCGGTGTCACTCGACATCGCCAACGCGTTCAACACCCTCCCCTGGAGCACCATTGTGGAGGCACTCCGGTATCACCGGGTGCCGCCCTACCTCCGTCGAATAGTCGAGGCGTATCTGACGGAAAGAGCCGTCAGCTACCCCGGTCGCGATGGGGAGTGGAACCGGCGAGAGATGTCGTGCGGTGTCCCACAGGGATCGGTCCTGGGGCCGCCTCTGTGGAACATCGGGTACGACTGGGTGCTGCGCGCCAACCTCCCTGATGGCGTCAGCGTGGTTTGCTACGCTGACGACACGCTGGTCCTGGCGCAGGGGAGGTCGCATCAGGCGGCGGCCGACGCGATGACACGCGGGGTTGCGATAGTCGTGGAGAGGATCCGGCAGTTGGGTCTCGAGGTGGCATTGCACAAGTCCGAGGCCATGTCGTTTCATGGGCCCCGGAACGCGCCGCCATCGGGATCCCAACTAACGGTAGGAGGGGTTCACATCGGCGTCGGGATGACGATGAAATACCTGGGTCTCGTCCTCGACAGCCGGTGGAACTTCGTGGAGCATTTCCGACGTTTGGCCCCCAAACTGGAACGGGCCGGGGCCGCCCTCAAGCGGCTCTTGCCCAACCTGGGGGGGCCAAACGCCTCCTGCCGGAGGCTTTACGCGGGGGTCGTGCGGTCCATGGCCATATACGGGGCCCCGGTGTGGGCGCGTTCACTGCGGCGGCGAGCCGCCCACTACCTGAACGCGCCCCAGAAGGTGGTAGCCATAAGGGCTATCCGGGGCTACCGCACGATCTCCGGCGAGGCGGCAAGCCTCCTTGCCGGACTGCCGCCATGGGATCTGGAGGCGATAGTCCTCGCGCGCCTGTATGAGTGGCGCGCGGAGGCACTACGCCGGGGGGAGGATCCGCTTCCGCGGCAAATCGCTGCGGAGCGGACGGATCTCCGGCGCGATCTCATGGCGGCATGGAAAGAGCGACTGTCGCAACCCAGCGCAGGGCACGCCGCGATAGCGGCGATAAGACCCCTCTTTGAGGAGTGGCTAGAGAGGCGCCACGGCGCCCTCACCTTTCGCCTGACGCAGGTCCTCACCGGACACGGAAGTTTCGGGAGGTTCCTGCACATCATCAGGCGAGAGGAAACGCCCGGGTGTCACCATTGCCAGGATCGCCCAGAGGACACGGTGGAGCACACGGTGGAGGTCTGCCCCGCTTGGGCGGAGCACCGCCGTGTCCTCGTAGAGGCGATTGGCAGCGACGGCGACCTCTCGCGTCCGGCCCTGGTGCAAGCCATGGTCCGGGGCGAGAGGGAGTGGGGGGCAGTCACCTCCTTCTGCGAAGCAGTCATGCTAGCGAAGGAGGTGGCGGAACGGCTCAGGGAGAGAGCCTCCCGTCCCAGCCGCCGCGGTAGACGCTCCGGGCGTCGGGAGCCGCGTGACGACTCCCGGCCACCGTAGGCGCGGGCCTGCGGGCGGAGAGTAATGGGTAGCTCACCGCCCGATCAGGACCAGGCCCGTGCCGGACGGCGCGTACGTGTTCCACGCGCGCCTCAAAGAGATGTCAGCATCGAGGAGGGGCCCCTTAGGGCCGAAGCCTGCCGGGTCAGCGGGATTGTCCGAAAGGGTTACCGCTGGCCCGGAACATAAAGGGCTAAGGAAGGAACACGGGTGGGTTTTAGTCAGTAAGAGTCTGACACTCCCTTCCGCTCCACCCAGAGCGGGAGGAGTCATTTGATGATTTCCCATCCTCAAAAAAAAAAAAAAAAAAAAAAAAAAAAAAAGGTGATTTCAATTAAAAAGATTTAATCGACCCCGAAACGGTCGCCGAAATCGGCGGCATTTGTAATCACCGCGGCGTGAGTTTATACTCTTTAATGGACTTTGCAGAAGTAGTTTCAACTCTACTTACGGCTAAGATATTTGAGGAAAAACTACCCGCCACCTACCGCAGTAAGTGGTGAAGTTGCCGAACTATGGCAGACGTCGAGGGTATGGGCGCTTGGCGTGGCGCGCGCCGCCGGGCCCACTTGGCGCGATTTAACGTGTTTCATTAAAACGTTTTGTCGGTGTAATCGCAAGTAATTTAAGTGAAGAGAGCCGAGCTTCCGACTTTGTAAGTATTTTGTGTTTTCTTTTTTAATTACTTCGTTTTAACTTTGTTGTCGGGCTTTTAAAAGCTGACTGACAGCCAAATAACGAAGTTCTTTATAACTATTTAGAGAGGATTTAATGAAATTGTAAACTTTTATATGATAATGCTTCATTAAATTGGTTATTTTGAATGTGATATTAACATGTCGGAATCAAGATCCTTTCTTTTTCTTTTTATTAAGTAAATAGCAACCCACCCTGCTTGATGCTTCGCGCGGTGTGTAAGATGACAAAACATCGATTTCTTTATTATATATATAAGTATAAACCTTCTGGAATAATATCTCGCAAAAAAAAAAAAAAATTGTGAAAACCGCATCAAAATCCGTTGCTTAGTTTAAAAGAAAAACGCGGTCACACAGACGGGCATGAAAAGCGACTTTGAATTATAATATAGAAAGATTCAATAAAATTCTCGCCCTCTAAAAAGATAAAAAGCAAAAAAAAAATGTATCTCCGCACTAGCCGGTCGATTCTGCGGTGCTATTCTGTAAAAATCTCACCGTGAAAACTTAGGTGAAGTGAGCGTGGAGTGAGCTGTCAATATAGTGCCATTCCTAGCAAAAACAAACTCATTTCACCTAAGTTTTCACGGTTAGATTTTTACAGAATCAACCGGCTGTTAGAATCTCACCGTGAGAAGTTAGTGAAGGGAGAAAAGAAAGAAAAACTGTTTATTCTGCACAAACAAAACGCACATCACAAATAAAAAAAAAGACATAAAATATACACACACAACGTAGTCAAAAGCCTCGTAAGTACTCAAGCTTCAAAAATGTTGACAATTTTGTCCATTGCTTGATATCAGGGCCAGGGACCAAAGACAACACACATTATTAAGTATTAATTGACATTGACAATTTGAGATTGACATTTGACAATACAAATCAATCCATGATGCGCCTGCGTCACTGGCCTTTATATGACAACAAAACAAAGTGAAAACAACAACAATCAAAACAAAAACACAATGCCAATTCTAGAGTGGAAAAATAACTACTTTTGTAACAAACAACAATAATAAGGACGAATTAAGCCGTGCGTACTGAAACTAAATAACCATAATACAATTTTATTAAAACAAAAATACTAAGTAATAACTCATTGTACAGTGTGGTGTGTTTTTCTATTAGGAGCTGTCATTCCATTTAATGATTAAATGAAAGTGACCTGTCATTAGTGTCAATCCCTAGGATTGACACTAATGACAGGTCACTTTACCCGAGTTATCACGGTGAGATTTTTACAGAATAACACTATGGATAACCACACACACACGCCCAAAAACTATCCTTCCCACAGAACCCCTGTATAACGCGTAATAATTTACAAATTCTATCAAGATATCCACGTTAAATACAACATCGCCGTGAATGATGTACACCGGGGTGCAGCTCCAGTGTGCGGTCGCGGAACTTATGCGCCGCTGGACGGTAGTTATGACCCCGGTCCCCTCCATAAGTCACTCGTTACATCTGTTCCATCACTCCCCGGCTCTCCCCTTCATTATTTAGCTTAATACACAGAATTAATTTTAAATTTTCACAACGAATTTTACACTTAATAGTAATGTTCAGCCGATAGACGTCCACTGCTGGACATAGGCCTCCCCCAATTTTGGGAGGGTTTGCCATAATCGCCACGCTTGGCAGGCGGGTTGGCGATCGCAGTATGGTACGATGGTGGAATACATGGAGAACGCTGCTGCCCATTCTCCGGTACGATCCTTAGTCGCCTTTTACGACACCCACGGGAAGTAAGGGGTGGTGGTATTCTTTAAGTCCGGCACCACACAGACAACGAATAAAACGACGAGTAATGTTCGGTCAAGTTTTCCCTGGAGGGTCGACAGTTTTAAGGAGGTAGGAATTAAAAGGAGGGTTAACAATTAAGATTTTAAAAGTGTCCGAGAGAGTAATAAGTCAAATCTCGTCTAATAGAGGCCATCTCTCATATTTTGGTCTAGTTCATTTTGAGGATTAATTTTTTTTAGAGTTCGACAGAGAATTTACGAAATATCAACTCTTAGAGCTGAAACTGTAAAAAATAACTACATCGCCGTTCTAAAAAATATTTTATAACTACAAATGAGTGTTCTTTTAAACTAATACCTAATTACTTTAGTACTAGTACTTAATTATTTTTTAAAGTACAACACTGGATCCCGGGAAACTGTGATGTTATGAGCTCCCGTTCGTCCATAAGTCAGTCGTTACACGGTTCTATTGCTCCCCAGCTCACTCACTCGCCTACAGGAAAACAATCCCCTTGAAAAATAATTAAGAAATGTGAATTTATGATAGAATATAGATGCATTTTTTTTTAAATACAATTTATAATAAATAGGTAACACAGTCATGATCGATTTTATATTATACTAGCTTCCGCACGCGGCTTCGCCTGCGAGGTACGTTGATAAAAATTATCCTATGTCCTTCCCCGGGATGCAATCTATCTCTCTGCCAAATTTTATTGAAATCCGTTCAGTAGTTTAGGCATGAAAAGGTAACATACAGACAGCAGAGTTACTTTCGAATTTATAATATTAGTATGGTCTATAAGACACACACTACTAGTATATTATACTACAATAACAGTTTCTACGAAACAACAGTTAAAAAAAATACCCCATTATATTTATTTATTTTATTTTATTTTTTATTATTATTTTATTTTATTATTGGTTCACCAACGGTTACACAGGTTATAAGTATGTTAAATGTAATACGCGAAAATGTGTATGCAACAATGTAACAATTTACAGGCAAACTCCGTATGCTTATAGGTGTACAAAAAATAATATTAATCTACACACATCAAAAGTGTCTAGGGATCAAGCATTTTTATGCGGATTTCTTGAGATTGAGATGTGGCTTTGTAATAAATTTATGATTTTATAAATTTATATGGATCCTTTTTGGTGCATTTCATAATTTGAATCAGGAACTGTGAATCAAATTCGAGTAAAAGATGAAAATCAGCTGTCAATATTTTCCCTATAAAAACATACAACGCATTGAAGACATTATTAGTGCTACTGTTTCCCTACTACTGATTAAAACCAACGTTATTATGGAGCGGCGACGTCATTTAAGCAGGGAAGAAATGCTCAGAGCCGTGGGAATGATAGAAGCTGGTTCCCGGCAACGTACTGTGGCTTTAGCTCTGAATACAAGTCAGAGTGTTATCAGTCTACTTTGGACACGTTACCGAAGCACTGGTACCGTGGCTGAGCGCCATGGAGGACGGTATCGCTGCACCACACGGAGACAAGACCGATACATTCAAATCTTAACTCGAAGAGCTCCAACAATAACCGCCATGATGTTAGCCGTGAGGCTTCATCACTCTTCAGGGAACTTAATTAGCGACCAAACAGTCAGAAACCGCTTGCATGAAGTGAACCTTCATTCCCGAAGACCGCTACGGGTACCACCTATAGCAATGCACAATCGTAGGATTCGATATCAATGGGCTCTTGAACACAGAAATTGGGCAGAAGAACAATGGCGTTTCGTGTGCTTTTCTGATGAGTCTCGTTTTGGTATGAGACCGGATACAAGACGTATACGACACTGGAGAACCCCTGGACGCCAACAGCGATTAAAATCCTGCCAGGAAGTCCATCCTTATAGTGGTGGAACCATCATGGTATGGGCGGGTATTTGGATCGGCGGAAGAACTGAGTTGATTTGGATCAGAGGCAACCTCAACGCTCAAATTTATGCTGAGACGATTGTATCAGACGTCATCGTTCCTCTACAAGTGCAAATCGGTCCCTTATTTCAGTTAATGCATGATACGCGACCGCACACCGCAAGAGTTGTAAGACAGACTCTCGCCGCAGCTAACATCAATGTCCTGCCCTGGCCTGCTCAGTCGCCAGACTTGAACCCGATTGAGCATGCATGGGATATGCTACAGAGAAGAGCTCTGCCGAATATGGAGGGTATCCAGTCGCAAGAAGACCTTTTTTTGTTGTTGCAACGAACATGGGCGGCCATTCCACAGCGTGATTTGGATGAACTCATTTTGAGTATGCCAAACCGATGTTCTTGTGTTGTTAGTGTTCGCGGTAGAAACACGGATTATTAATTGTTTAAGTTGCCCAATAAAATTTTAAAGAAAACTGTTATTTCAGTCTTTTTTTCGAACTTTTGTGTTAGTGGTTCAAATGTCAAAAATCCCTTTATTAGGAAAATGGCAAATTTCTTTATTAATGCAAAGGTGACTTGGTTTATCGTTACTGTGACAAACGAAAACACTTTATTTGATGAATCCTTAAAGAAAATTTTAATTAATATCAATCAGGAGAAAAGTTATTGCAAAAATATATGTTGATCCCTAGACACTTTTGATGTGTGTAGTTTTAAAGGTAAATAATGACAACGATATAATTTGACAATATAGTATAATTTTTTAATATAAGTAAACACACACATTTATTTGTGAAGGTATTTAAACAATTTGGCTTTCAATTTGCCTAAACTTTCAAAGTGGATATTGATTTGATCACTGCAGCTATATAATCTTGCAAAGAAGAAACATTTAAAAAAAACCCTAGGTAATAACACTAGTGTATGTTGAAAATTCTACATTACGACCATAATTTTAAAATCGTGTGCTGCTCGGTACAGCCTGGCCAAAGTTACGAGTAAGTGTTGCGTCATCGTAGAATCATTTTTTAAACGCAACGTATTTTTGTTAAAAATACCCTCACGATTAACGCTTTAGGGCGAAAAGGATTTTTGTTATTGACCTTGTTTTAGTTGCCTAGTACAGAATAAATCAATGTCATGTAGTTTTAAATGGGTAACTTCGAAATTTAGTTATGTACTTTTTCTAGCAGCTCATATTTTGGTTAAAGCCAACTTTAACCTAGGTAAGCTTATCTAACCCCTCTAACACAAAAATTCACTGAATAATTCAGTACAAAATCCCTTTTTTAAAACCTCAAACTAAAGCGGTTTAGGCACTCAATTTATTTCCAACGTTTATAAATAAACTAACAAAATACGCGACTGTTTACCACCCGTTATCCGTGGTATTCGTAAAGAAAACAAAACGTATTGCACGCTAACTTTGGGCATGGCGTGACGGGCAAACCCGCGGTCTAACGTTGTAACTTTTACTACCATTTACACCTGACGTAGACACGAGAACATATGGAGCCGTGAACCAGATCGTTTGTCAAGATGTGTATGAATTATAACTTTTTAAACGTGAGTCTTGGAGGGTACGAAAGAAAGTGACGGATTTAGAATCAGCGTCGAGTTGTAGTGCACACGATTAACATTTCCGGAATGCGTTCTAACTTCTAATTGTCGCTTATAATTCTAACAGACCTTTTTTACGTTTCATTTCATTTAATAAGTCATAACGGTATTAAATGTATCATTATTTTCTTTGAGTACCTGTTTATATACTACATTTTTTTAATACTTTTTAATTTATATACGTTTACTCAGCATAAAATAATCCACGTTTTGATGTAGAGTTCTTTATATAAAAGAGGCTAATAATGTCATTGTATTTTTGATAAAGTATACATTTGCTTTAAAACTTCAAATTAAAAAAAAAATATATTATGGAATTCAAATAAGCAAAGACTAGCCCCCATACTAATAAATGTATTATATTAGATGAATAGTTACACACCGATTTCTCTCTTTCAGTCGTCAGTAATTTGAATGTCAAAAGAAGAAGACAAAGCGTTGTGTAACTATACAGCTATAAATGTAATTTAAGCTATAAATATAATGTAATTTGTAACTTAATTAGATATAACTTAATTTGTTGAATATAATATTTTATTTGGATCGAAGGATCTTTTGGATTGCTCTTTGGATCTTTAGCTATACAACGTTTATTAGTAAGGGGGATGTATGCAACTCTTCATAAAATATCACCAAAACCGTGGGACGCAAGAATCCGGTCATCTAAAGACAAACTTTCACCTACAACTGGGTAGCATACTTCCCAAAGAAATTGCATTTAATCATGTTCAGACCTCATAACTTTCCTTCTACCTCGCATATTTTATGAATTTCCAAACATACTTCTCGTCAACAATTACTTTAATAATAAAAAAGTTCTTATTGTAGGCTTTTACGACAAATACTTTTGTTAAATAAAAAAGTTTTGTTGAAAGTTCTCGCTCTTGATCGGTTCATTGTTGCTGTATTGTTTCATGTGTGTGTGTGCGTATTGTGAGAGTAATTTTCATCACAACTTTCAGCTTAAGGTGATGTGTTGCGTACAAAATGCGAAATTACATCTGTATAATAACTCCACTGTGAAATGAAAGCCATTTAATTTTCTGTGTTTGAAATAATCGATCATTAAAATTCGCAGACGCTTTACGTTTTGAAGTCTACGATATAAGACGACTTACTTTGAGCCTTAAGGGGAAGCGATAAGGTAGCCCGCGAAATTCAAAATTACTTACGTTTTTTCGCTTTTACTGTGCAGTGTCAGATTTGTACGTTGATTAAAATAATTATGATTCGCGACCGTAACAAACATGGCTTTACAGAATTATAATCATTAGAATCAGCAATCCTTATGTTAGAATTTGCTTCAAATGTCATGATTTCATGAAGTAGTCATTCAATAGAGTATTATGAACTTAGAGAGATGTATTGATGATTTTTGTGGTTATAATTCTATAATATTTGTTACGGCAGCGAATCATATTTAGAACCACCTACAACCTCATATTGCAAATTGGAAAATAATGTAAAAAAAATAATTTCTTACGTTTTTAGGATTCCGTTCCTCAAAAGGAAAAAGGAACCCTTATATGATCACTTGGTTGTCCGTCTGTCTCTCTGTCTATCAATACCATTTTTCTCAGGAACGCGTGGGAAGAGTTTATCAAGTTGAAATTAATATCAAATGCCTACTCAGGGCTGCAATCCCTTGAAGCAGTGAAAAAAACAATCTCGAAGTTGACGCAATAAAAAAATAATGGCGTTTATGTTCCTTTTATGTCGCATATTTTAATTGTAGCATGGGAATCAAAACCTATAGGGTACTTCCCGTTGACCTAGAATCATGAAATTTGGCAATAAGCAATGTCATGTAGCACAAGTAAAGGAAAACATCCGAAAACAGTAAATACAAATTTACGGTTTTCGGATTTTTTCCTTACAGTGTTGGTATGTAACTACAAAGTTACATACATACCTACAAATTTGTACGGAACCCTCGGTGCGCAAGTCCTACTCGCACTTGACCGGTTTTGTTTAATTTCTGTTAAAATGTTCAATATACACCATAAAATAAGTACATAGTGTAATTTGTAACTTACTTAGATATAACTTAATTTGTTGAATATAATATTTTATTTGGATCGAAGGATCTTTTGGATTGCTCTTTGGATCTTTTACATATGGGGTGGTCTCACCACCCCTTAAAAAGTTTGTCCAATACTACAATTGGACAATTTTTTTAAGGGATACCCGTATTGCGATCCATGAGGTGTAGATTCTCTATAGTTTTTATGACCTAGGGCCGGTGGACAACGACTATTTCTTTGAACGAGACCTCGTTGAAACTTTTAATTAACTGAGTACTGCAGATTTGCTACACAAATTATTTTTCATCGGTCATTCCTCCACCTTCAATTTTTAGCGTTCCGTGGACACTGGACAGCTTCAAAAGTTTTATTTATTCTGCAAAGAACGAATTCGAAGGATTTCTCAGAAAGGAGTCATTTACCTATTGAAGTGAGTACAGACGCCAGCATATCCCCGAAACTGTCAAATATTCCCAATCATCTTTGAACCTTATGCTTTAGCGATAAAGTTGAAAATCTATTAAAGAAATTTGACAGGTTGTAGTAGCTTGATGTGCTGGCGTATGTACCTACCGTTGTTTTCTTCTGTACCTGCCTAAATTTACAGGGTGGTAGCGCCATCGACCCGCAAATTGTAACTATGAATTCAGCACAAGATTCTAGACCCCGAATCGCAAAAAAAATCGGTCAGATATCAAAAAAAAAAATTTGCTGTTTCATAAAAAAATACAATGATAACGCAGTCAAAGTGAATAAAAAAATTCAGCGCAGGGGGATTCAGAAGCTAAATGACGGGGTCCGCTAGGGCCGATGAATTTCAAAAATGATTCGAAAGAGTTACCGTGGCCCCTGGCACAGGCAACTGAAGGAACGCGGGTTTTAGTCAGTAAAAGTCTGAGGCTGTCGCGCTTGGCCCAGAGCGGGAGAAGTTATTTGATAATTCCAGAAAAAAAGGGGGTGTTCAGAATCATATACCTACTGAACCCATGGTAGCAAGTTGCCCGTCAATGTCCCTGCCACCCTGTATAGTTTAGTTAACAAATCTAAGCAAACACCTCCTGTTTAATTTTGCTCATAAAACGTCCTTTGGCTTAAGGGGCTTACATGACCTAAAGCGCGGTCACTGTCGGTCTGCATAGAAAAGAAAGAGAAGCGCGATGTCACAACGCTGGTAATTTATTGCAAAATATGAAGCAATTATTTATTTACAGTAGCGTTGGAAGGCCTCCCACAAGGTGGTCCGACGACCTTGTGAAGGCCGCAGGAACCCGTTGGATGCCGGAAACACAGGACCGGTCGAAGTGGAAGTGCCTATGTCCAGCAGTGGACGTCTTTCGGCTGAAATGATGATGATGATGATGATGATGATGATGATTTAATTACAAAAATCTATTGTTTGGATTTTAGTATGTTGCTTGTAGAATAATCTGACAAAAAAACAGAATTATTGTATGTATATTAGTATGGTTTTTATTGTAAAAAGAAAGTTATATTCATGTTTTTTTTCTATCGTATCAAATTAGTTGTATTATGTTTTCAGCACACTATCTACCTAGCATATATCCTGAAGAATATCATATGTTTTTCTGATTTTGTTTACTGTAGTCCATCATATACTTTTATTGTTTCTAAAACTTGCGTTTTTAACACGCTTTTATTAGGTCGACCTGTAACTATGTAACTATGTAATGGAATCTAAGGTAACTAATTTAACCATCTTCCAAGGGTCGTAGCGTAATGAAATTTGACAGCTGTAAGTATGTAGTTCTGATGACAATACAATAATATGGTACTGTCGAACTGATCTGATGATGGAACCGGAAGATATGAACTGGAACTTCATGATGGAAAATCGTATCATAGCTGTTTTGGATTTCTTAGAAAAGTCTTGTAATGAACTTTGACGACGATTAGGTTTCAAGGTCTGGTGATGAAGCCGGAAGATTGGCACTGGCATTCCATGATAGAATATCGTACGTGCATTTTTAAAAGCGAGTTTTTCTAGTGTTTTTTTAAACTATTAATTTATTTGTGTTTAGGTCCTGTAAGCCCCTTAACAGCTCTAAAAACTTTTATTCCAACCACATTTATTAACAAAATTCTGTTTCACATCATCTCAGTTTTACAGAGCGGCGATGTGACGGGAAATGTGTAATCACCAGCGCCTAAATAATAGCTATATTAATTAATAACTTGAAAGTCAACACGCTTCACCCTGTCATTAGTTTGAACAGAGACGCACGAGTATATCAATCATTAGTTGCGTTATCGCGGAGCCACACGACGCGCCTTCACACAACTTCGCCATCTCATGTTTGTGTTATTTGTTGAATATTTCAGAGAAGACCTAATTTCATTAATTTAAACGTATGTACCATCTCCCCGCGCCGTCGCCCACGAGGCTACCGGCTACCTTCACAACCGGTTTTATTTCGAACCTGATAAAAAATTACACACCTTTGTTTTTAGTCCAAATTTAACGCTGTAAACTGGATTTTGAAAAGGCCGGTGAGATCAGTGCGGCTTTGCGCATGCCCGTTACTTTTCAACCCGAAATTCCTAACCGCGAATTTAATATTTAATCTGACCCTTGTCTAGAACATTTACCGGGGCGAGTGTGTCCCGAAATACTTTCCCTATCTGCGGAGAGGCGTACATTGGTTAGGTACAGTTTTTTAATCGCTCGGCCACCACTTGACGTGCGGTCGTGATGGATGGCGGCCTGTACCCGGGTCACGTTTTGTCATTTTATTAATACTTAAATTGGTCACCCGTGACGCGCGAAACGTGAAGAGGACAAAGCTTAATACAACACTTTAATATTTTTGTTGCAGCTCGTTCGACCCATGTATGAAATTGGAAACTTGGGTCCGCTCTAATAAAAATTAATTCACACTATTAGTCAAACAGGGCTTGTTTTATTTTGCCAACACTTCGAGTAAAGCGCGTAAAGGCAGAGCAGGTTGAATGTAAACATATCATATATTTTGAGTGTAGGTAGGTGACGAATAACTCCATAATGTAGGGTCGCTTCATTTACAAGTCCCCAGCATCATGTCCGGTCGACATAGCTACACGAGTAGGTATACGTACGTCTCAAAACATATTAGCGAAGTAAGTTAGCAAGCGCAGTCCGCCCTGGGTTAATGGGGTGTCATAGCACATGATGGGTCGTCCGCCTTACGAGTTACTGGCTCATCAGGAGCGAGACCGACACCCTTATATTGACACTAGTTTTACACTGAAATATGGACTGAGGTAACAAAAAAATAGGGGCAGCTTTTAGGGTAGTAACACACCTACCGATAATTATGTTCTTCTTAATACAATCTTATGGCCTGAAACAGGTATATAAATGACCTCCCTAAAAGGTAGGTAGTGGCGGTTCAAATACTAGAATAATGTAGATGTAAGTGATACTGAAATATTCATTTATTCATTCTCTTTTTCCGGCTGTTCTCTATGATGGAGGTAGAAAATTATTCGCTACTTATTCCAAATGTAGCTCCTTTTACATATCTAGGCGCAATGGAGGTAGCTAATGTATTACTCGCTTCCGATTAAACTAGAGATATTATCATTCATGTGGATTTTTTGCTATTAAATAACTTGGGCTACTTATGTGTTGATTAGAGGCTTAGATAAAAGTGTAGGCAAACCATAACATCACGACTATAATCCCCGAAGGATGAGACTAAGGTGTACTAATAGTATCCACATTTCGGCAGTTATGTTTAATTAACCGGGCAGAAATGAAGTGTAGCCAAACCTTGCCTTCATAATACAAATATATTTTCTAAGCACTTTCAAAATCATGTACTTTTTTTTAAGTACCTAACAACCTGTTTTAAAAGAATTTTTTTATAACTTTGTCCCACCCATAAAAAATATCCCACACATGTGACAAAACAACAAACTTTCTAAAAATGCCCGTTTACAACCCACTCCAAAAAGTTTGATGCAAGACGTATAAAACTCCTTTAATAACAAAACATTTTACAAAGACACCGTCCAATATAACGTGAGTGTAAAGGACTAATGACACGTCATCGCACTAGCCCGCCCACACGCTCCAACGATCACCGAACACTCCTTCAGTAATAAGTTTATCGACCATCGAGACTGGAGCTCATTTCATCTTTTTAACCGCTCGGGTAGGTAGCATTAACGTTTCAAACTACCTTAGTTTATTAGACTTGAACTTTGTTTTTAAAGACTGTTCTGTGTTCTCTTTTTTGGGTGTTATTAGGGGGTGTTTGCATTGTTACGTGGAGCATTAAATTGAAAGAAAATCTGCTAAATTAATTTAAAATATCGTTTCATGAGAACTCACATGGATTATCCTACACTATCAATGTGTTCCATTCCACTCGCTTTTTTCTTCGAAGTTAACTCAAGTTGAAACTTTAGTTACGTTAAGCTTTGGTTTAGCACTAACTCGAGGTACTCTGGTTTCAAGTTTTCAAGACCGTCAAAACTTGATATCGGTACACTTCAGGAAATCCTAATCAGTTGAAATAAAAAGTGCCCTGCTCTCTTTTCTTCGGCACAAGACCTTTAAAAACTTTGGAACGATTGAGTAAGCAAGAAACTTTTTCATCTACTACATTATGCCTGATTACACCTGTTATTCCTTCTAATAAAGTTTCTGAGTAATCTGTATTGCTTTTAGCACTTGTTATGACCTGGCAGGGGTCATGACTTTCCTTCTCAAAGGGCGTGAAACTCGTCTAATACATTTTGTCAAGCTTATCTATATATGTATGTCCCTAACAGACCTCGAAACAGTTTGCTCTAAACGGACACCATTACCACCAACCCTTTAGTCGGAGCAGTCCTTCCACGCACTTCAATGGATTCACCACATTAGCGTGTTTCAAAAACGCCACAAAGTTTTACCTGTTCGTATCGAATCGAAATGAGAATTGCATCGGAAAGCTTGCCAACAAGATAATACAATCTGTACCTCATCTTCCGTACAATATAAAACTCTCAACCTGCAAAGTAAATGCACCTTCAAAAAGCGAAGAGTAGCAATCTAGCAGGGAATTATTTTTCCGTGCGATTGCGATGCGATGTTTTGGCGCATCGTTCGACAAATAGCCGCGCAGCGTCGCAGTCCGCAGGGCGGTCCGCTGACGCTACAATATCTGCCGCCGGCGCTCGCTCGCGCAGCACTCTGGCTCACAGGCACACGAACGCACGGGCACACGGGCACACAGGCACACAAGCACCGGCAACTTGGAAAAAATGCCGAGATTGGCGAAGAGAGCTCCGCAGCCTTGGGGTGTCGGCCGCCAATTCGCCACGTTGCAACACGGAGATTGTACTGTCTGTTTTGTTTGCCTCTTACCGTCTTATTTCCAGCACAGAAATTGTATGAAAGTGCATCTGACTTCAAATTGTTATTTTGTGACTCCCCAAATTTTCTCACGAAAAACAAAGTTCCTCCCCCGAGAACTGCGATTACAAGCGAAATAAAAACGCGGAACAAGAAAAATAAAAACTTGGGACGGACAATTCACGTCTCGGATTTTTCAGCCGCAAACGATAGTTAACGCTATCTAGTTAGTAGTTAAATAGCTCATTCTCATTCTTGGAAACGTTCCCTAACGTAATAAACGACAAGAGTAGGAAGCTTCGCGTGAAAGTTGAGAGCGTATGCTATCTCATGCAAATTACGGTAGATTTATCATAAGACGTCTCCGTAATTGCGACGTGAGGAGATATGGCGGGAGCGCTTAAAGCCACTCTCCAGAAAAAAGGCAATTAAAGGGATAAACTGGAGCAGTTAGGTCGGCCGTCACGCTTGCGATATCTCTGGAGAGGTGGCGGCACGGCGGCGTGGCGGTGGCGTGGCGGCGGCGTGCCGCGTGCGTGCCCGCGCGCCTCCCGCCTTCAGACCCCACCGAACATGTAAAGGGCGTGGAGCAATATCATAGACTACAGACTGGAGACGGGGGTGGAACATCCGCCACTGACGCTATTGCACTTGAAGCTTTACAAAGCTAAAAGCAATACAGTTATTTGATTTAAGTCGGGTGTGTACCACCGCCTTGCGCTGGATTGTGTTTGTTCTGGTTTGGCAGATGTCAAAGTTGTATGTTTTGAAACAGAGCCTCACTGTTGTTTGCGATGTTTGTTTCCAGATAGATGGTATTAGTTACCTACCTATATGTGTAGTTGTCATGTGAGCATTATCCTACATACACACATACAGCTAACCACAACATATCAGTTGTGCACATGCATCGAGTAGCACTAATGACATTCATTACTAACGGATTAGCTAAAACAACTGATCTGTTTACTGTATCATTACACGTCTGTCGATGTTTCCCAACTGTAGATACGACTTCGAAAGCAACTAATTACGTAGAGCTTGACTAAAAGCCATTGAGAGTCCATCGGCGATAACCAAAACGGAGTCCATCAAAATAATGACTTGGTGTACGAGGGCGATATGTGACATTCGCTACGGTAATTAATGCAAATCAATGGTAGGACGTGCGATTGATTCGGGCCTAGCGGAAAGCTGATCAATTACGTTAATGAGCTGCTGAATCCATATCGCTGACGTTTCAATATTATGCTAATGCTTATGGTTATTTGCTGAGTAATACCGGCGGGCATTCGCTAGATATGCACCTTTAAGTTTCTGCACAATTTGTCGATTATTTTGTATCCAATCGGCTGTGATGTTTTAAGGGGTTGTGGTAATGAGTGTCGAGTGTTTATGCAGTTTAGATTTTTTTGTGTCATAGGTATGTTAGCTTGGGGTGAGGTTGTGTTTATGTTTGTTTTTCTTCGGCTGTTCATATGTGCACGATATCTACGTAAAAGCATGTGCATTATTATTAAAGGTAGTACTCGTATGATTCAGTTGTATCATATTAACAAAGTATCTTGTGTTTTTTCTTTGAAATTGGATTTAACTGCACATGCAAATAGAGTTCTTTCCAGATTATCTAAGAAAATAGTGTCATCAGGTGGACCGACAGATTACTTCACATAAGTACGTTTTTACGTTGAGATTTTTTCAGAATAGACCAGTTGTATTTTACCCAAAATAATCCACACACGTGTTGATGTCAAACAAAATTCGGCCTTTTGTTACTAACAAAACACAAAAGCTAAAGCTATTATCGACACCACTAGCCAGAGCGGTATTCCATATCGTAAGCCGATCAATGGCTAATGATCCCTAGGTGTATCGGAACTGTTCCAATATTATGTAAATGCTATCAGCTAGTCGCCTGAAAGCCTCCGCCGGCCTTCTCCGCTAACGTTACTTAACGATAACGAAAGCCTTCGCTATATAGAATAGGTATATTTTCATAATTTTAATAGAGCAACGTTTTAAATTGTGTGAGAGTATTCTGTTACGCTAAGCTTTAATGGGCAGGGGATACATTATTATTTAGGAATATAAGAAGATAGAATTTACAACGTGTAATTTAATATATAAACGCTTCTTCTTCGAAACCAACTATTGAATCTATTTCTATTTCTGTTGGACATAAGCAAAGATAAAATACAAGAAGAGGTGTTATATCTTCTTGGCTCTGACAACTTCTGCACATTCTCGTAATTTTAAGGGCATGTAGAATATGATGTCAGATTCCCTACATTTGTGACAAGTTTTTGTCATTGATTGTCGCTGAGATGAGATTGAGACTAGATTTTAAATGTTATTCATCATCATCATCATCATCATCATTTCAGCCGTAAGACGTCCACTGCTGGACACAGGCCTCCCCCAATTTTGGGGGGTTTGCCATAATCGCCACGCTTGGCAGGCGGGTTGGCGATCGCAGTATGGTATGATGGTGTAATGCATAGCGAACGCTGCTGCCGATTCTCCGGTCTCCCTTAGTCGCCTTTTACGACACCCACGGGAAGTATGGGGTAGTGCTATTCTTTAAGTCTGGCACCACACAGACAAAAAAACGTTGAACGTTGTTAATTACGAGAATTGGCCTTCTGATATTTAGAAATTTTATAAAATACTTTGTTTGTCCCTTCTAGACACGACTAAGAAACAAGATTAAGTTCAAACTTGTAGTGATTCAATGTAAATGAATTTAAAAAACAAATGTTTATAATTCAACTAGCAATTTAGTGCGTTATACTGATGTCAAAACTTCGAGATTTTTGAGTTATAGTGATGAAAAAGTGACCAAAAGTGACTTTGTTTTATACTATGTAAAACGGATGAGGGCAATGGGCAAAATAAGAAAGCTAAAAGTCACCCAAAGGGCAATGGAAAGGGCTATGCTTGGAGTTACCCTGCGTGATCGAATCAGGAATGAGGAGATCAGCAGGAGAACCAAGGTAACCGATATAGCCCGAAGAATTGCCAAACTTAAGTGGCAATGGGCAGGGCACATTGCTCGCAGAACAGATGGCCGATGGGGCCGAAAGGTTCTGGAGTGGCGACCGCGTACAGGAAGAGGTAGCGTTGGAAGGCCTCCCACAAGGTGGTCCAACGACCTTGTGAAGGCCGCAGGAACCCGTTGAATGCGAGAAGCACAGAGCCGGTTGAAGTAAGTGGAGGTGCTTGGGGTAGGCCTATGTCCAGCAGTGGACGTCTTTCGGCTGAAATGATGATGATAATGATACCTGGAAACTTTCTGGTTACGGATAATATATTGAAGATCAAAATTCCAACTTTTTCTGCGGTTTTTTTACGAAAACAAATTTTTAATGTTATAACACATCTTTAAATACCCCCACGACCCATGTAGCGTTGTTTTGTATGCGTTAAACAGCGATTTTCCACACCGAAAATGAAAGTCGTTTCCCAGTAATTATTTTTGCACAGAGTTATTTAGTTTGATGTACAGAATGCGTATTTGACAGCTATGTGATGGGTCTTTTTAGACCCTTTGTGTGTGATTTAGATTTGTCTAATTGATATCTCTGAGGTCTTGCGCTTATTCTGTTACACGTTTTAAATTGAAATGTATTCAGGCAAGTTAGTATTTGGTATGTATTCAAGGAAACCTTGAAGAGAACCGCGATGTCGTGATGTCGTGAGTTGAATTCGTGCATGTATCAAAGTCTTTCATATAACCTATGAATGCTTACAATTTATTGCTGACTACGATTTTTTCAGGAAGTATGCATAAAGCTTATGGTTTAATAGATCTATGAAATAGCTTTTGTATGATTTGAGGAGGTTTTTAGGTTTTCAGTGGCGAAGGGTAAATTTATGATGGAAATAAGCCGGAGCAAAAATAAGTGCATGTAGACGTTTTGTAATGTTTTAATTGTATGGTGTATTAAAAATAAAAGACAAAATATACACATACAACGTAGGTAGTCAAAAGCCTCGTACTCAAGCATATAAAATGTTGACAATTTTGTCTATTGCTTGATGTCAGGGCCACGGACCAAAGACAACACACATTTAATTGACATTGACATTGACTATACAAATTAATCCGTGAAGTAATGCGCCCGATGCGCCCGCGACACTGGCAAATCGATGACAACACAACAATCAAAATAAAAACAAAATGCCAGTTGCAGAGTGTAAAAATAAATACTTTTGTAACAAGCAAACAACAATAATAAGAACAATTAAGCCATGCGTCGCATCTGTGCAAGAACTGGGGGCCTAAAAAGGCCACTTTGGCAGAATCATAAAAGGATAACATTATAAATCATAATGGATCGGTCGATTCTGTAAAAATCTCACCGTGAAAACTTGGGCGAAGTGAGTTTGTTTTTGCTAGGAATTGACTATTGACAGCTCACTCCACGCTCACTTCACCTTAGTTTTCACGGTGAGATTTTTACAGAATAGCACCGCAGTTAACTGTTAAGTTAATCGTATCAAATCCCAATGGTAAAGGACTTTTCAGTTATTTTTTTTGTCTGTGCTAAAATACCAATCAATCTAATCCAAATCCAATCCCAATCTCTTTGATTATACCTACGTAGTGCAGTGAAAAAAAGGTAAACACGGACTTTTTTCGCCATATTATGATTCATAATGTTATTCTTTTATGATTCTGCCAAAGTGGCCTTTTTAGCCCCAGGTCGTTGCTCAGGAAAATGCTGACTTCGGACGAACCTATCGTCAACAGCGCTGCTTTTCAGCAACTACCTCTAATTCACTTAGGTAAAGATTGGTTTTGGTCTCATTCCTATATAATCTTGGATGGATGCCGAACCTCTTAATGTGGCTTTAGACCTAACGAACATAGAACCAGTGCAAGAGCAATCGTTTCTTAATATTTTTGATATTTTAGTATGAATAGACCAACGAAAGAATAATCTATCCCTGTTTACCAAAAAAATGGTAATTCGGAGATAGAATGACCACTCACTTGTTTGGTCTACACAAATCTACCATTAAACAATACGAGTAGCCAAACGAAACACAATCGCAAAAATACTCAAACCATCACAGATAAACGAAACTAAATCTCGTGAGGAAACATCAAAACAAAATATACCTCAACGTCTAAAAAGGCGATTGTAGCCACTTACAATATTCCACTTACGTGCCATAAACTGTATCATACAAATAAAGGACTACCATAAGCGTTCTGTTGGACGTAATATCATGTTAGTAGTCATAAAAACTACGCGGATTGAGTGTAAACAAGGGCTTGGTTAAGATGTACGAACCGCAATGCACCAAAGTGACGTGGCTTCTTGTAGGGCGACACTGACTGGCTCGTTTATCAAAGTCAATATCGTCTGTCGGCGTATGTACCTACATGTATAGGTTGCGTACGTATTATTGCACGCGTGTGTACTCGGGCTCATTGATTTTGATATGTTCGAGGTCTGATGACAGTTTTTCGTGGTTCTGGGGAATGTATTTATACTTCATTTTAAGTAATCGTTTGATGATGGCATGTAAGATACCACATAGATTATCAGGAGGCTACAAGAAAAACTTATTTTTTCTCACTTGTAACTATTATGCAAGGAAGAAATTTTTTTTAGACTACTAATGTGACTTATTCTAGCGAACGTTTTCCTAGTAAATGGTTTAATACTGGTGTTAGTGACCTACGCAAATTTTTCAGTCCTGTGTTGTAGTTTGTAGTTGTTATTCCGAATGATAGACAAAAGAGATAAGTTACTTAAAATCTATATGGTAGCCATGACACTTTGGGTTCTCCTCGGACCATCTAGCGGCACCCTTTCTCGAGGCAAGATTCACAGACCACACTTTGACTTTACTTTGCCAAATAAACGTTTCATACGAATATGAACCTTATTCTAATGCATTTACCTGATGTTCATATTCGTATAAAGAGTGTCCATGGAGTTTCTTCCCGTTCTTCTTCATGGGAACCTACTACGCTTTGGGATGGGCAACTAGCTTCATTTTTTTGACTGACCAATGACAATTCAACCAATTACAGGCACTTTTAAATTAACAAGCAGTCTGTTAATTTAAAAGTGCCTGTAATTGGTTGAATTGAAATAAATGCTTTGAGTTTGTACAAGCGACCAAGCCTACGACAATGCCTACGCGTCGCTCCGGTCACTCCTTGCGTGCTGGGTCGCGGGCCGCACCTTCACTATAACAAATACTTTTAGTTTATATAAGAAGGTCCTAAAGCTTTGCTTTCCGAAGAAAACGGCGATCGACTTATGGTACCAGGTCTTAAAGTATTAAATAAATAGTCACAAAATAATGGCTGGCCAAATACGTTTTTTGACACCTTAATGGTAAATGCTGGTAAAAACGACAGCTTTTTATGATGCCACCGCTCTTCTAGGAAACTGTAGCTTAGTAACAATACATCCAACAAGCTTTTGCTTAGACTTCGCACAAAGTAACCTGTCGATGGGGACGGATAACTTAGACTGTCACACTTCTCTTCACACACTTTGGCATTCTATTTGAAATAGCTACATTACTTTTTGCTTTTGTAAAGGTTTAGTGTCAGTAGATATTGTTTAAGATTTTAAATCTTAAACAAACATAACATCGACGCGCAGATTGTTATCTTGGATTCAGTACACGATTTTGAAAAAATTGAACCCAACCCAGACGAAAAAGTTCAAACCAAAGAAGGGGGGGGGTTTCCGGGTCAGCGGGATTGTCCTCTGGGTCAGCAGGATTGTCCTCCGGGTCAGCGGGATTGTCCGAAAGGGTTACCGCTGGCCTTGAACATAAAGGGCTAAGGAAGGAACACGGGTGGGTTTTAGTCAGTGAGAGTCTGACACTCCTTTCCGCTCCGCCTAGAGCAGGAGGAGTCATTTGATGATTTCCCACCAAAAGGAAAAAAAAACTGGCCATGTGCGAGTCGGACACGAAGGGTTCCGTACCACAAGGCAAAAACGCCGAAAAAACATGTTTGTTGTATGGGAGCCCCCCTTAAATATTTATATTATTTTAATTTTATTAATTATTATTAAAGTTAAAATACAACTGAGTATTTTGTGAATATTGCAAGTGCCTACCTGTTGCCATTTTTGATATCGAGCAAAAAAGGGCAAAAAAATCGCGTTTATTGTATGGGAGCCCCCCTTAAATATTTATTTTATTTTGTTTTTAGTATTTGTTGTTATAGCGGCAACAGAAATACATACTTTGTGAAAATTTCAACCGTCTAGCTATCGCGGTTCTTGAAATACAGCCTGGTGACAGACAGACGGACAGACAGCGAAGTCTTAGTAATAGGGGTCCGTTTTTACCCTTTGGGTACGGAACCCTAAAAAGGGGGCTTAGCTCACCGTCCGACAGCGCGGGCGCCTCAAAGAGATGTCAGCATTAACGAAGGAGCCCGTCAGGGCCAAAGCCTGCCGGGTCAGCGGGATTGACGAAAGGGACCACTGTCCCGGAACATAAAGGGCTAAGGGAGGACCACGGGTGGGTTTTAGTCAGTAAGAGTCTGACACTCTCTTCCGCTCCACCCAGAGCGGGATTTGACGATTTCCCATCCTCCAAAAAAAAGGGGGGTTTAAAAAAAATGCTGTTCCACACATAACTAACCGCGTAGGTATCGCACTTTCCTATGAAACAGCTGATTTTTTTTGATACCTAGCCGACGAATTTCTACGGTAGGGAGTTTAGAATCATGTGGTGAATTCATGGTTCACAGTTCGCAAGTCGATGTTCCCATCCTGTATGGCTTGAAATATTGAGATATCAAAAGTAATCGATTTTCCGAAGATGAAAACAAAGAAACATTATTTTTGAGAGTTTTAGTTTTAGCAATAATGAAGTCACTTCGTAATTTAGATAAAACTTCGGTCTAATAAAGTAATAAAATAAAAGTTTTAAATATAATTACTTTCTTTTATGTTACTCAGCTTCATTAAAGTTATTAAGCGCGTCAAGATAATTTTATTCTTCATTAAAACCACCAGATTTATATTTACTAGGTATATTTTTTCATTTAGATAATATCATTTTGATAAATTCTTAGATTTCATTTCTACTTCAAATAACTACAATGATATTTTATTATAAGTTGGAAGAAAAATGTTTTTGGGTTGTATTGTTGAAATAACACAAAATATATTATTTGATTTACGCAACTTCAAAAAAGAAAAACTTTTTCTATAATACATTTAACTTTTTCACATTATTCAGAGAAAATATTATTAATCAAAGTTAGACAGCGAGGTATTTCGTGAAATTCAATAAAAGAGAAATACAGAAGTGTCAGATTTTATTCTGGATCAAAGTAACGAGTAATAAGAAATATCAGAATCATTCCAACCCTCCGTTACCTCGAATTTCTACCTTTTGGAGTTAATTTCACACTCGTTTGGCAACATACCTTTGACATCGATAGTAATTATAGTACAGCACTAAATGTTCTATCACAGTGACAAATTACTTGATGATGTTGCTAAAGTAACAAACAATTGCATGCATAACCAGCCCACTGCTTGGACTCAGGCCTTTTCTCGCAGAGAGGGTGGGCCGTAATCCACCACGCGGACCCAGTGCGTGTTGGTAGATGTCGCATGTTTTTGTATTTTTGCAGTGGTGGCTGGTGCAAGCCATGGTCCGGGGCGAGAGGGAGTGGGTGGCAGTTACCTCCTTCTGCGAAGCAGTCATGCTAGCGAAGGAGGTGGCGGGACGGTTCCGGGAGAGAGCCTCCCGTCTCAGCCGCCGCGGGGGACGCCCCCGGCGTCGGGAGCCGTGTGATGACTCCCGGCCACCGTAGGCGCGGGCCTGCGGGCGGAGAGTAATGGGTAGCTCACCGTCCGATCAGGACCAGGCCCGTGCCGGACGGCGCGTACGTGTTCCACGCGCGCCTCAAAGAGATGTCAGCATCGAGGAGGGGCCCCTTAGGGCCGAAGCCTGCCGGGTCAGCGGGATTGTCCGAAAGGGTTACCGCTGGCCCGGAACATAAAGGGCTAAGGAAGGAACATGGGTGGGTTTTAGTCAGTAAGAGTCTGACACTCCCTTCCGCTCCACCCAGAGCGGGAGGAGTCATTTGATGATTTCCCATCCGAAAAAGAAAAAAAAAAAAAAAAGTGGTAACGGCCGCGACTTACGTAGTAGTAAGTATACTTGTGTATTTGTATTTGTCGGCACTACTGAAGTGCCGCCAGAAATGAATAGAAAACATAAACAGAATAGTTTGCCATCACTCAATGACATATCGGATTTACATTTAAACCGAGTACATATTATATTTTATCCCGAGGACAGCCGAACACATCCGAAGCGGGTATTTTTTTAATCGTCTTATACTCGTAAACAAAACATGCGCGGTGTCGCTTATGGTAACAGTGGCGCGAGTTCAATGGTTTTTTCCCATCTCAAGAAATGCCCAACGCGCCTAAAGAAGTTTTCACTTCAAAATTTGTTCTAGGACACGTATATCCTAGAAAAAATTTGTTCTAGGACACGTATATCCTAGAACAAATTTATTGAGCGCGATGTAATTACCATTTGACAAGAATCTATCGTCAATGTGAGCAGGTGAAACGTGAAATGGGCTTAAGTATTCCGGAAAATAGACAATCTCTGAAGGAATATCTGAAGATCCCTCACTAAAAGACAGCTTAGTACCTAGCTTAAGGTATAAACTACTCTTTATCCCGGTCAAAAATTCCCCCGGGACATATAACTAATAAATATCCCAAATTTATAAGAGGTGCCGAGTGAAGGCGAAGATAAAAAATTGCTCCACAGAATCGTATGATTTTTATCCAAATCATAAATCTATGTGGGCAACATTTTGAGCTGTGTATTTATCAAAGGAATCTAAAATATATTCGCACATAGTCAATAGCAGTCTCAGTTCAGAAGCAAGATGTTATGCTAATATTGTAAATATTATTTCTTAGCTCCAAACGTAATTGAAACCGCGACGACTTTGCCGGAAAATACATCATAATTAAAATTTTGTAACACAATAGAATAGGTACATCTGAAATTGAATTTTGAACGGCTTTCCGTACTAAAGTCGTTCCCTTGCTATCACACGTCGGAAAACTTATTTGAATAACAACGCATACAATAAACGCTGCCGTGCATAACGCTACGAAGGCGTTTGACAGAAACAGAATAACCCGGCCCGGATCGCAAGAAACAATACAACTCGCAATAGTGACATAAATCAAATTTTTGTATTCGTACGGACTCGATATTTGTGATATTAAAACGCGAGTCACGGCGGGTCGCACGTCGCGCAAGATCGCCGCGGGTACAGACGGCAACTATTAAAAATAGAGAACACTCTTGAGCGTATTTCAGTTGTCATATTTCACGTTAGGTTTGGCCAATGCTGTATAAACACGTTCCCGTTCAATCATCCCGCGATAGGCGGCGGCGCTGCGAATAAATCAAGTCTCTCACTTTTTCACCTGCCACACACAAAAGCTTTCGCACTGAAACTTGATTCGGGTTATTTCTGACGAAATATCAGCCTATTTGTTATACTATTGATACGGACACACGTGCGCCGCGTAAGTTTGTACTTGTTGACGATAGGGGATTGAGTGAAAATTGCTTTCCGACAATGTGCATAGAATTTGATGGCACCCGGTGCCGAATTACGGTAGATGTTACGCTTTTTTCCATGAAAATAAGCCCTGATTTGCCGCAAAGGGTATCTAT
Organism: Mesoligia furuncula; assembly: GCA_916614155.1. Lineage (NCBI taxonomy): Eukaryota > Metazoa > Arthropoda > Insecta > Lepidoptera > Noctuidae > Mesoligia > Mesoligia furuncula. Next base: position 10,656,464 of record OU744803.1, on the reverse strand, counting down.
ATAATATGATGGTATTGATACAAACTGAAATATATGAGGCGGACACGTACAGCGCACGTTTTTCTTTAGCCTAAATAAACAGATAGTCGGATTAAACTAACATGACCCGATAAGGGAACTCCTTTATCATTCTACTTTATATGTAGGTGCTATAATTTCCAGTTACATATTATGATAAACATTATTAGTGGACAGAAATAATATTATAAATAAAACAGCATATAGGATACTAAGTTCTGTTCCATATAATAATCAGCACATTGACACTTATTTCATTCACATTAATTCCAAAAAAAAGAAATACTATCTAAAAGTCAGTACAGTAGCTTCCCCACGCACCGTAAAACACTCTTTACTTTATCACAAACATAACAATAACTCACGCGCGTCGTTGATACGGCGGTGTATCGCGCGATCGTAAATATCACACTCGAACACCTCACGACCTGTCATAATTCAATTATGGCGAAAAAAACGCGTCACGTATCGCTGGTGATAGCACAATCTTCGCACGATCCAGCTAAGGAAGCTGTGAGGCATCTCATTGCGGCGTCGTAAGTGCCTATTTAAGGCTACGTAGCCACTTACGTCGACGGGGGCCGATAGCGTAATCCGAATCGAGGTGTATTGTGCGTCCCTGTACGGAATACGACCGCGGTGCCGAGCAGACTATTCCGGGAGCCTATAATCTTCGCCGTAAATGGATTTAATGCAAATTTCTCTACGGCCGTTTGAATGGGCTGATAAAAATACATACTTAACTCCTTTTGTGTGGATCAAATTGTTTTTCGATGATGTTAATCGTTTTGGTGTAATATTTATCTTTAATTAAAAATAAAATCAAAATCTGTGCGGACATTGATTACGGCTATGATTGAAATAAAGCTAGACAATATTGCATACATAATCTGCATTCGCGATTTATTTGTCAAAAATGTAAACAAATATGAGTTTATGGAAAAATGACTTTAAATGATACACCATAAAGTTCAACTTACGCTAAAACTTCAAACATTTTTATAACTTTTACAATAGTGCTAGTCACTCTGAAATCAACTTAATTACCATTAAAATAAATTTGATTTTTGTTTAACTTGAAATAATAGTAATATCAAACATAAGTATGATTAGACTTTATATAAACTCATGCATTTTTCCCATGAGGGTAGGCGGAAACTACAGAACGCCACCTGCTAGCAAAGTCTTTACATACTCCTTTTGCCGCGTTTAATAAACAATATTGATTTTAGAAATTAAGCTGAGTACTATTTTAAACGGTAAACGTGTTAAGCTATATTTTTATCTATTAACCTGCCTATAGTACACAATACCAACCTGAATTTCGGATCACCAACGCATTTAAATTTATCATCTTCCCTCAGAGCACAAATTGATATTGAAACAAGCTAAATTTCAATCAAAACTAAAATTAAGCGTTGTGAAGCATCGGTTCGGTCAATCAACAGCTAATCGTCTGAGGGGAGCCCTATACATAACTGAGTCAAATTTACATAAACACAGCTCTATCTTGCGGCTGTTATTATTCAATTAAATAAGATTTTGTGATACGAAAACCACACCTGCTACTTGAACTAGAAATCGAATTCGACTGACTTAATAACTAACCATTTTTGGGGGAGTGAAACTTGAACATTTGAGTTGTTTTGTTGTTAAATTGGATGTCTTCTGACTGTGTGTAGTCGTATCTATAATTTTCTAACCCTTGACGCATAAAGAGGGTGTTATTTTGAAGCCTTTGTGCATCTGTGGCATCCAAACTTGCAAACGGATGTTCCGTTTACAAGTTTTGATTTTTTTATACATTTAATATTATAGAATAGCTTTTAATGATGAATGATTTTATTTCTGTAAGTGGGTTTGTTTGTTTGTACACTTTTACACGTCAATCATATTTTTAAAACTAGATAAGGTCGGCGTTTCCTATCTGACTACTCTGGGAAGAAAGGCCGAAATAAACACAGAGGTCAGTCTCTTTAAAAGTCCAGACATAATCTTGATCAGATTATATTTATGGTTTTTTGAGGAAAGAACCCCACAGATTGAGTGGACCTGTCCAGTCAGTGCACACATTTGTCAGTAACCGTGCAGCTCAACTCTGAACTCAAGAAGCTCAACGGTTCAAATTATTATTTTTTAAAGAAAATTGAAAAGCAATAACAATATTAAGTGAAAATTATATCGACAAAGGATGCCACCAAAATTACATACAACGTAATAACCTCAATTATTTAAAAAATATTAAATGTTTCATTTTTTGAGTAGTCACGAAGTCTGTCCGGAAAATGGATGAAGAATTCCCGTACGGTATAAATTAAGAAGTAACCACAAACGATGTGAAAGGCGAAATGAATATAATATTAATTTAAAACAATATATTGTGTAATCTACAAAGAGCTTGGGTTTCGACGAAAGTGATTAAATATCGATGCAGCAATGTATGTCTTTATATCATGCAGTGCAAAATAAAAGATAATGAATTCCAATACCTATAGTTTACAATTATGCAGTTATTGTATAATTTTAATACCTGTTTCCGCTCTGTTTCCTTTTACTGAGAATACGGAATCGTTTTTGTTCAAACATAAACAATGTTGTTGTATCATCCTAACCAACTTCACTAAATTTACATTATTGCCATTTTCGTGGAAACAGCTTAGGGAACTAGTAATGATAGTTACCACATACCACATTTAATTTAATACCTAGGTAGAAGGACCCATTTTTGGTCTTTTAAGAGGAACTGGGACCACCCCTATGTGCTGATGGTGATCACCGGGATGGTTTTAGCGAGGTAAAATTCTTCCCGTTCTCCCTCCCCGGAGGCCTTTTGAAGGTCTCCCCCGACAACAAAAAAAAAAAGGTAGAAAGGCCCGTGGCTAAATCATAACAGCCGCACAGGTCGATCGATCACGTTAAGCTATGCTTGCCGCGGTTGATCTGTGGATAGGTGACCATCTTTACATACCGAGACCCCTCCGTGCTTCGGAAAGCACGTTAAGCCGTCGGTCCTGGCTGTCATTCGTGGATCTTTGTCAGTGGTTACGGGTAGTCAGAAGCCCGAAAGTCTGACAACCGGTCTTACCAAAGGGTATCGTATTAGTCAGTAACTGGGTTGTGCAGGTCAGATAGGCAGTCGCTCCATGTAAAATACTGGTATTCAGCTACATCCAGTTAGACTGGAACCCTACAATGTGTGTCTAGCTAGGCAGATGATAACCTAGCTAAACACACATCATTCTGTGAATTAAATTATTATTCGTTTCAACTATCTGGCTACTGAGTACAAAGTTATACACAGCAAAAGAACATGAAACAGATTGTATATTCCTAGAAAAATATTAAAATAATGCCTGCGTATTATTCAATTTTCATTATGACAAAATTGATTTGATTTATTTATTAACCATTTATGTAAACACTTATATAAACAGATAAGAAAAATATGTATAAAGAAATCTGTCTAGTAGATAAAGAGATGTGAAAAGCGTGTGTAAAATAAAATACATAAAATAAAATAAAACTGACCAAGTGCGAGTCGGACTCTCACAAGAAGTGTTCCGTACCACAAGGCAAAACGCCGAAAAAAACACGTTTGTTGTATGGGAGCCCCCCTTAAATATTTATTTTATTCTGTTTTTAGTATTTGTTGTTGTAGCGGCAACAGAAATATATCATCTGTGAAAATTTCAACTGTCTAGCTATCACGATTCATGAGATACAGCCTGGTGACAGACGGACAGACGGACAGTGGAGCCCTAGTAATAGGGTCCCGTTTTTACCCTTTGGGTACGGAACCCTAACAATTCACTTAATAAAATAAAACAAATAATATGAGAATATACTAGCATACAATAGTTATTATTTAAGTAATTAACCAAATATCGACCATTTTTCTGGCCTTTCTATAAGCAGTACGTCTCTTTTATTCCCCATAGCATTCTTCCTCCATGCAACAAATAAGTTAGAGTAAGTACGAGTGAAATGCGACACAACTTCTCCGCTTTGTCAACGTGTATTATACTCGTAAGCCCCTCACTTGAGATATCTACCAGATATACTGGGCCTTTGTCTCTCTTTATCGGTGCATCCATACGATATTGAAGTCTTAAATTTTCGATTTGCATCTCGCAGTTTTGGTAAATAACTTCTACCTACTTTTACGATTTGTTTTCTGATTGTTGTTTTAAATGTGAAAAGATTTTTGTAAGTAACTATAATTTTTATGTCCAAGTCAAAAATTGTCTTAGGGCCGATTTTTTAACAGTCAGATAACTTCGATCTGAAGAATAATTATGACAGTTTGACATATTTTCTATACAAAAACTGTCAAACCGCAATATTTATTCCTCAGATACATCTGAAAAATCAGCCCTTAATTGAATAGATACGGCGCTTTTTCAAATATACACTAAAAAGAATGACAGCCATTTGCAATTAGTAATGGCTCCAATTTTATACAGCTACACACTTCCTTCATTTCAAGCTTAGATACAAAACCACAACCCAAAACGGCTAACTAACACCGCATCGCATACATTACCTGCTAAGCAAAGCTTCAGCAGTTTCAAATACACCGTGAGCACGCATCAGACGGCTAACATCCAGTAATCAATGACTACCTATCATCCGCATCAGCATTGCGGGATCGTCAATCCACCAGACGATTTCGCTTACATTAATCTTATCAATTCACAACGGCAGTTTACCCACGTTGCTTAGAATTTGAATACCGCATTCAGAGTAGCGCTGTGGTTCGCCCTATGCACTCATACGTGTTTGCAATGCGTAAACGTGCATAGACTTCGGAGATTTGTGCGTGAAAGACAACAGACGTCGGCTGGCTATGTTATTGTTTTCATGCCATAGACTGTTCTAGAGGGTGTTGTGAAGCTGGATTTGATACGCTGTGGAGATTTTGGATGTGTCTAGTCTATGGTTTATGATCTTGAGGCGAACGTGAATATGATCTGCGAGGTAACCCCCACTTCTAGTATGATATTTTCAATAACGAAGGTATTAACTTACAATGAATTACTTAAAAGTAGTTAATCGTATTTAATGAACAAATTGAATTGGTTCGCAAACACATTAAGTTGACCTGCAAATAAATAAACGTCACGAAAATCCATATTCATTTCGAAATTCAAGATGAAACCACAGTATAAAATAAAATAATGACAAACAGTTGACCAACTCTGGCCCGTTGCACCCAATCAAGTGTTTAAAGCGAATATGTTGGGGAATATGAACGGCAAAAGACAGGTATGAAAGTGCGGACTTACTGAGGAGAGCCAATCAGTTCTATTTGCATTTCAGTAGTCGCCATTATAGCGAATCTCTCGCCGCGTCGAATGCTACAACCCAACACTGAATTTGTGAATGAAATTCTGTCGAAATGTATTTAAAGCGTTTATTAACTGCGTGCCAAGCCAGAAGCGTCCTGGATAATGAAGCTTTTGCTATCAACTCTAAATTGTTATTTAACTTAGTAGTTCTGATGCATTTACTATTGAAATGCACGGTTTGAATGATATTGTTAATATAAACGGCTGCAAATTTATTTCGGTAGCTTTAATTAAGAGCAGTAAGTGTTGAAATGGGAATGTTTTATTTGTGACTAGTTTTTGGCCGCGGCTTCGCCCGCGTTCATGTCAAAGAATATCCCACGGGAAAGTACTACCGGGATTAAAAGTACCCTATGTATTAGTCCAGGTTATAAACTATCTGTGAGCCAATTTTTTTTCAAATCCGTTTAGCCACTTTTACGCCAACTCGGAACATACATACTAACGGATATTTTCACGTATTTTCGGCATCAGACTCGTAGTATAAAATATTCAATGTACGGTTTTGACTTCGTCACTGTTTATTTTTTATATAGATTACTAGCAGCGCATCGCGGCTTCACCCGCATAAGTCTCGATCCCGTGAGAATATCGGGATAAAAAGTATCCTATGTCCTTTCCCGAGACTCAAACTATCTCTATACCAGATTTAATCTAAATCGGTTTAGCGGTTTTAGCGTAAAGAGGTAACAGACAGACAGATAGACACACTTTCCCATCTTCTATATCTATACATATAATAAAATTGTAGAAAAGTGGTGTCTGTACAATGGAAATATATTAAAAAAAAGTAGCAGGGGTTGTTATTATATCGATGCCGAACCCGAAAATGTAATTAAATTTTTTTTTGTCTGTTTATCTGTTTGTCTGTTTGTCTGCTGTGTTTGTGCACGCTAATATCAGAAACGGCTTATTCGATTTAGATGCGGTTTTCACTAATATATTGTAGTAAGCTTCACTTAACATTTAGTGTTTATTTCATGTCAATCGGTTCATAAATAAAAAAGTTATGTCAATTTAAAAATCACGGCGAACATTTGTTAAGGTATTCTATCAGAGTACGTAAACGCCTCGCGCCTGCGCGTCCGTGGCTATATATACAAGGTGTAACGGAAAGGGGGTATCAACCCTGAAGGAGGTGAACGAAGATGAAAAAAAAAATTTGGACCTCCCATAGTAATAGCAAATCAATGATTTACTATTACTATGGGAGGTCCAAATTTTTTTTCATATTTCGACCTATGTTCTTTGGGGAAATTTGTTCAGTTTCATGAGCACATTCACCTCCTTCAGGGTTGATACCCCCTTTCCGTTACACCTTGTATAAAGCGCGCTGAGAGCCGCGCCGCTGCCATAATTCCGATCCAGCCTGTCCCTTGCTGCCCTCTCCCAGCGACGCCCTAAGCCGAGGTCCGTACCCCACAGGGGGTGCCCTTAGCGTGTAGTCGCTTAGTTTTTAAGTTTATATTGTAGTAGTTAAGTTGTGTATTATGCCCTGGCTGGAGGCCTTAATTTATTGAGGCATCCACAGGAAAGCCAGGTTAAGCAGTCGACAACCCCTCAGGTTGAATTGCGAGATGACCATTTCAAAAGAAAACGCGCCGCTGCCATAAGGATTCAGTTATTCGTAGCGAACGCACGTATCCTGGAGAGTATAGGCGAATAGTTGGATTCGATTATTGCGATTCACTTGAATACTGACTGTTTGCATATTTCATTTATTTATATTTTAGGGTTTGTAGGTTAGGTTCTTTTTCTTAATTTTAATAATCAAGGAAAGAACCGCCTAACCTATACCAAATACTTAAAATTTTGTAAGTATTTGGTATAGGTTAGGCGGTTCTTTCCTTGATTATTGGGTATTTATCTATACATATAATAAAATTGTAGAAAAGTGGTGTCGGTACAATGGAAATATATTTAAAAAAAGTAGCAGGGGTTGTTATTATATCGATGCCGAACCCGAAATTGTAATTAAATTTTTTTTGTCTGTTTGTCTGTTTATCTGTTTGTCTGTTTGTCTGTTTGTCTGCTGTGTTTGTGCACGCTAATATCAGAAACGGCTTATTCGATTTAGATACGGTTTTCACTATTATATTGTAGTAAGCTTCACTTAACATTTAGTGTTTATTTCATGTCAATCGGTTCATAAATAAAAAAGTTATGTCAATTTAAAGAATCACGGCGAACATTTGTTAAGGTATTCTATCAGAGTACGTAAACGCCTCGCGCCTGCGCGTCCGTGGCTATATATACAAGGCGTAACGGAAAGGGGGTATCAACCCTGAAGGAGGAGAATGAAGATGAAAAAAAAAAATTTGGACCTCCCATAGTAATAGCACATCAATGATTTACTATTACTATGGGAGGTCCAAAATTTTTTTCATATTTCGACCTATGTTCTTTGGGGAAATTTGTTCAGTTTCATGAGCACATTCACCTCCTTCAGGGTTGATACCCCCTTTCCGTTACACCTTGTATAAAGCGCGCTGAGAGCCGCGCCGCTGCCATAATTCCGATCCAGCCTGTCCCTTGCTGCCCTCTCCCAGCGACGCCCTAAGCCGAGGTCCGTACCCCACAGGGGGTGCCCTTAGCGTGTAGTCGCTTAGTTTTTAAGTTTATATTGTGTAGTCAAGTTGTGTATTATGCCCTGGCTGGAGGCCTTAATTTATTGAGGCATCCACAGGAAAGCCAGGTTAAGCAGTCGACAACCCTCAGGTTGAACTGCGAGATGACCATTTCAAAAGAAAACGCGCCGCTGCCATAAGGATTCAGTTATTCGTAGCGAACGCATGTATCCTGGAGAGTATAGGCGAATAGTTGGATTCGATTATTGCGATTCACTTGAATACTGACTGTTTGCATATTTCATTTATTTATATTTTAGGATTTGTAGGTTAGGTTCTTTTTCTTAATTTTCTTTAATATTTTGTAAGTATTTGGTATAGGTTAGGCGGTTCTTTCCTTGATTTTTGGGTATTTACTTATCTTAATTTTTATTTAGGGTTTTGTAAATAAATATTGTAAGCATTTATTATTGGTTGGGCATTTCTTTCCCTGATTTTCGGTATACATACTTATCTTAATTTGTATTTAGGGTTTGTATATAAATATTATAAGTATTTGGTATAGGTTAGGCATTTCTTTTCTTGATTTTCTTTATTAAGTATAAGTTCATTAGCTTAGGTTAGTAATTATTTTTTCTAGCAATTCTTTTGTTTTATAAAGTTAGTACGTTTGTCTGTGTAGAAGAATAGCACCACCCCTTACTTCCCGTGGGTGTCGTAAAAGGCGACTAAGGGTCTCACCGGAGAATGGGCAGCAGCGTTTTCTATGCATTCCACCACCATACCATACTGCGATCGCCAACCCGCCTGCCAAGCGTGGCGATTATGGCAAACCCCCCCAAAATTGGGGGAGGCCTATGTCCAGCAGTGGACGTCTATCGGCTGAAATGATGATGATAATGACGTTTGGTTTACACGTCTTAACACTTATTACTTAAACTGTGATAATTTTAGACTGTATAATAATCTGTAAGTATTTATAATTTAATTGTTTACGATAGTACGTGTTTACTAAATAACTGTGTGTTAAGTAGTAAGTACTATTTTATTGTAAGAATGCCTCGAAGAAGATCCAACCTCTCCCAATGTAGCAGAAATGCTAAAAGGATGAGATTAGTTCGATCACAGGAATCTGAGGAAGGTCGTGAGGCAAAAGGCTCTCTGCACCAGGCTAGGTTTCGTGCTGCAGAAACTTCGACTCAGCGAGAATCTCGACTGAGTTCAAATCGTTCTCGAATGATGACAACTCGAAATAGGGAAAACGGGGAACAACGAAAGGCACGTTTATCTGTCGATCGCGAAGCTCACGCGCTATCGCGTGAGTCTGAGACTTTTGCTGTCAGGGAAATCCGCCTGAGCTCCCAGAGAGTACGGACAACAAATGCTCGATTCCAGGAGACACAGGACGAACGGGAAATACGTCTCACTGCCGATCGTGAAGCTCATACACTATCGCGTGAGTCTGAGACTTTCACTGATAGGGAAATTCGTCTGAGTTCTCAGAGGGTTCGGACAGCAAATGTTCGGTCTCAGGAAACACAGGAAGAACGAGAAATACGTCTCACTGCCGATCGTGAAGCTCAAGCACTAGAGTCTGAGACTTTCACTGAAATTCGCCTGAGTTCTCAGAGGGTTCGGACAGCAAATGCCCGGTCTGTAGACGGTATATGTAATTCAAAATATGCTGCCCGAAAAGTCACTATTCCACGCGGACGAAGTCGCGGGCACAGCTAGTTTATAATATTAGTATGAATGAAGGCGTTAATTGTGTTTAATCCCAGAATAAGAAGAATTTCTTATAGGAGAATCTCCTATTAATACTGGGAGTTGCGCATAAATATCGCAAGTAATTACAATACGAAGCGAGATCGTGGAAAATCACTGGGTAGCGAGTTGCAATTAGCGGACGAACACCCAACGGAAATAAATAAGGATATTAGCTTCCCCGCCGCAGATCTCACTCGGGATAAAAATTATATTATTGTGTTCACTTATACAGTTATACGCGTACATGTTTCTCGGTTAATCAGGAATGTAAGTGGAATTTCGATGGGAGCAAGAACGTATATCATTATCTGCATGCGTAGTCTTTTCCTAGTTGGGAAAAGACTATGCATGCAGATAATGTTATGGTCGGCTTTCAGTCTAACCGGATGCAGCTGAATACCAGTATTTTACATGGAGCGACTGCCTATCTGACCTACACAACCCAATTACTTCGGATCCCCTAAACCCCCCTCCTAGATCCACTGCTAGTTCGTCTTTTTTTTTTTTGGATGGGAAATCATCAAATGACTCCTCCCGCTCTGGGTGGAGTGGAAGGGAGTGTCAGACTCTTACTGACTAAAACCCACCCGTGTTCCTTCCTTAGCCCTTTATGTTCCGGGCCAGCGGTAACCCTTTCGGACAATCCCGCTTTTGTCTTCCCTAAATAAACAAAAACCAAATGAAATGCTCAGTCTCAAATCTCAGTCCCAATAAAGATAAATATATGTATATATATATAGAATACTCTTTATTATGTACACAATAAATATTACAAACTAGCTTCTACCTGCGACTTCATCATCATCATCATCATTTCAGCCGAAAGACGTCCACTGCTGGACATAGGCCTCCCCCAAGTTGGGGGGGGGGGGGGGGGGGGGGGGTTTGACATAATCGCGACGCTTGGCAGGCGGGTTGGCGATCGCAGTATAGTATGGTGGTGGAATGCATAGAGAACGCTGCTGCCCATTCTCCGGTACGACCCTTAGTCGCCTTTTACGACACCCACGGGAAGTATGGGGTGGTGCTATTCTTTAAGTCCGGTACCACACAGACTACCCTAAATAAACAAAAACCAAATGAAATGCTCAGACTCAAATCGCAGTTCCAATAAAGATGAATATTTATATATATAATACTCTTTATTATGTACACATTAAATATTACAAACTAGCTTCTACCTGCGACTTCTTCCGCGTGAAATTTATTTTTCTCCCGACCCATCCAGTATCATTGCATCGCCTGCCCGTGCTATTAGTTCGTTTTAACTTTCATTCTGTTTTATTTATTTTTTTACTCGACTCCTAAGGGTTCTAGCATGATGTTAAATAGCCTATAGCCTTCCTCAAGCGATGGGCCATCAATTGCAAAATGAATTTTTCAAATCTGACTGGTAGTTTCTTAAATTAGCGCGTTCAAACAAACAAACTCTTCTGCTTTATTATTATCACATAGATATAAATTCAATAATGGACAAGTATATACTCTACCATATTGTTTTAATTACATTATTAAGTGCTTATTTATCGATAAAGCTGGATTAAGCTGGACTACACTGTCTCTCAATAAATACAATGAGGGAAAGAACTCGAAGGAGTCTCGTATCTAATCCATGGATTAAACTGTTGACGTACACGCCTAGCGAAATTACTTAACTTGGGTACTATAAAAACCATTTTACTTTAATATATCTAGATTTTTTACATAGATAGAAAAATAATCTTTATTATTATAATACACACAAGATTCATGGTACACAAGAACAGAAGTACAAAGTAACATGGTATATCTACATAAATCTAAACAAATCATGTAACCCTGTCTCCTAAACTAGGTAGTCCTGTATCTTAGGAGACAGTGTTAGGCATTAGGCAAATGAAGAATTAATTAAACTATGAACGTAAAAAAGTGATCTAAACGTCGAAAAATTATTTCCAGCGGTGCTATTCTGTAGACATCTCACCGTGAACACTTAGGTGAAGTGTGCCTAGCGTGAGCTGTCATTCCACCTGATGCTAGGGATTGACACTATTGTCAGCTCACATTAAACTCACTTTACTTAAGTTATCACGGTGAGATTTTGACAGAATAGAGCTCGAGAAAAATCACACCGTTATAACTTAAGTGAAGTGAGGGCCCCGTGGCTAAATAATAACAGCCACACAGGTCGATCGATCAGGTTAAGCTACGCTTGCCGCGGTTGGTCTGTGGATGGGTGAGCATCTTTACATACCGTGACCCCTCCGTACCTCGGAAAGCACGTTAAGCCGTTGGTCCCGGCTGTCATTCGTGGATCTATGACAGTCGTTACGGGTCCGAAGCCCGAAAGTCTGACAATCAGTCTTACCATGGGTATCGTATTACCCAGTAACTGGGTTGTGGAGGTCAGATAGGCAGTCGCTCCATGTAAAATATTGGTATTCAGCTGCATCCAGTTCGACTGGAAGCCGACCCCAACATGGTTGGGAAAAGGCTAGGCAGATGAAGATAACTTAAGTGAAGTGAACTTAAAGCTGTCAATAGTGTCAATACCCAGCATCTGGTGGAATGACAGCTCACATTAAGCTCGTACTTCATGGAAGGCGACGGTAACTATTTATGATTTCCAGCTTGACTGCTGAGTGTGTGCTGGGTTCGATTCCCGGGTCGTCCAAAGTTTATCGGGTTTTTCCATTTGGAATTTCTTAGTAATACCCCGGAGTTTGAAAGGAGGCGGTGTGATATCCCCGTGCCTCAAGTCAGAAAGTCCTGCGCCTGATCTCTTGCAGGTCGTGTTGGATTGCCGTCCCATCGGACTATGAGAGTGTGGGAAGAGAGAGTGCACCTGTGTCTACGCGCACACTTGTGCGAACACACACACACACATCACACACACACACACAGCCTTCGGTACATCTCCCGTGCCGAAGGCTGGTTTCCTGAGATTAGTCGCCATGGCCGTAATTCAATCTGGAGGACTATTAGATAACACTAGCTGCGCCCTGCGGTTTCACCCGCGTAAATATCGATCCCGTGGTAATAACGGGATAAAAAGTAGCCTATATGTTAATCCAGGGTGTCAGCTACCTCCATACAAAATTTTATCAAAATCGGTCCAGCCGTTTGAGCGTGAAGAAGTAACAAACTTATAAACACACACTCACAAACTTTCGCCTTTATAATATTAGTGTGATTAGTCGTGATCAAAGAAAAAAACTTGAATACAACCTACAATACAAATGCAAGCTGTAAATGTTTCAAACTTACTTCAATACTTTTCTTTTTATTTATTAAGTCGCTATATAGGCTTGAATTCTAATCATAAAGCGCTGCAAACGCTGTGTAATCAAAACGCAAGTTTGCTAGACAATCTGACGCAAAATAAATGGTAATAAAACGTGAGGTAATCATTATAGTGAGTGTATCGTTATAGTGAGCGATCGAAGGAGTGGGCAGGCAAATAGCACGCGGGACCCCGCCGTGATTAGGTCTGGGACTGCAGTGGGCAACGCCTATCCTCTTTTAGATAGAGAAATATTGTGTAGGATTATGGCTTTGTGGTTCTTGCTTTACTTATGTTATTGGTATGGTGGCTTTTGGGTTAGAAACATGAAGGAAAACGGGTCACCCAGTTTTATTTTTAAGGAAGTTGGAATTGCCTTTTAGGTTAGAATGTCATTATAAAAATTAAACGTAACAGTTAGCATCATAAATCAGTACCTAAATTCAATTATTAAAATAACAACAGATTATTAATTATTTTATGAGCATCAAACTCAGTACTCGTTCAGTTTTCATTTGCCAGATTTTTCCGCAAAAAAATCACTTTTTTTTTTCCTTTTATAAAGTACCACAGTAGGTGATACTTTATTTACATTACAATCTAGCCTATTAGCTAATAAGTAATTTAAGTATAACTTAAACTGCTAAGTAACTATAAAATTAAGAAATCGTCCAATAACGTCTTTCTTATTCACATAAGTTCATTCACGTGTTCTTTATAAGATACAGAACTTGCACTACAGTTGTTCACTTACACTGCACTAAACTAACTCAAAAGGTCTTACCCTTTTTAGTCTTCGCACTAATTCAGTGTTGTCAAGGAGTTGGATCGCCTCGACATTCACGTGATGATGAAGTCTGTGTTCATGAGCTTCTTTTTTTTTTAAGGAAGCTAAAATTGCCTTTCAGGTTAGAATGTCATTATAAAAATTAAACGTAACAGTTTTAGCGTCATAAATCATAACCTAAATTCAATTATTAAAATAACAACAGACTATTAATTATTTTATGAGCATAAAACTCAGTACACGTTCAGTTTTCATTTGCAAGATTTTTCCGCAAAATCACAATTAACCGCAGATCCTCTAAGTAAATAAACACACTAATTACTGACCATTTCAATAAACCCAGGGCAGTGCAGCTTCAATTCCCAGCTCATACTTGAGAAAGGTAAGCGTTATATCGGAGCTCCTCGTTTTATTCAACAGCCCGGTCCCTAACGCTTCACTCCGTTAAAACCGATTCCTTGTTACTTGATTTCTGCATTTCGAAAAAGCGTAAATATTTTCCTCGTGGGTGCTTTTGCAGCCATGAAGAATTCAATGGCCGTGCAACATTTCAAATTATTAAAATGTAATATTATGAATTTCATTTCCCCTGTATAAATAAACGTATTTTTTATTATTCATGCGTTTTTCGGATTTTTACTTAATTCGGATTCACGGAAACATTTTTGTTGGAGCCTAAAATAACATCGGAATCAATATCAGGACTAAAGGCTTTGATGTCTGGTGGATTATTGTGTTATCAATGAAATGGCGTGATGGATCGCTTTTCACAGGGCCAATAGTATTTTCCGGAAAAGTTACAGCAGGTAAGTGCAATTTAGTGTTGGTTTCAAGAGTGAATTTCGAATGCGTTTCGCGCTTGGTTTTGTACTGTTTCGGAAGTAGGGAAATTCGGTTTCTGTTATCGAAATGTACAGTGAAACAAATATTTTGTGGTTTTCAATAATCAAAACCACAAAATGAAAAAGCACTGTTTTGTGAGACTCGCAAGTCAGTGTTACGATATAGGAATAATGTATAAAAACTCGTAAATCTCAGCACCGTAAAAGTTAATACCATTCGGAAGCTTTGTAGGTGCATATTATATTTAGTGATAAATCAAATCCTAAAAGTTGTAATTACGTTAGGAAACAGGGCGGCAGAATTGATTTAATTTCGTTCATAACCAATGGCTGTTTTCGTATAACAGCCTATACATCAAGGGTTCTAGCAAACGGGCCTGTAAGCACGCATTTCATTTGAGTAAGTGGCGAAGTGGGGTCGTGCTCCAGCCACAACTTTGTGCTCCACAACTTTGGCCTTTTCTAATTTAAACGCTGCTCAACCGTACGGAATGCGAAAACAACATTCTTCAAAAATCAAACAAACAAAAACGCATTTCAGCACATCAACGAAATAAAGAATGGGATTGAAATGCTATCAATCCAATTCTGCTTTTTGCAAGTTTTAATAAAAATTGAAACATATTTCGGTTTCTGGTAAAAGCTAAGTACATTTCGGGGCTTTTCCTGTGTTTTTTTTTTCTTTTGTAAGAGATTGCGCTAAGTGATCACATTTCGATATTAAACCATTTGCCGAAGGCCGGTGCCGGCTACGTATTTCATTTTACTGAGTGTCTGACGTGAATTTTGGAGACTTGCTTTTTGTCGAAATTATTTTCCAATCTTTTTATTACATCTAGTGTCAATTTTGCTGTCTCCTTTTTATCAATGCCTTTTTTATTCAACGTGTCTTTTTTGCAAACAAGATTGATTATATTTCCGACAGTCTATGCGCCGTAAGTGGTTTTTGTCAAAATTTATTAACCGGCGGGGAATGTTAATTGTGTGAAAACACAATAGGTACAATATTTTAATTTATTTCTGAATTAACTTTCAAATTATCATTTGTACTCGCGTAATTGTTCGGGTCGTTGGATTTGCCGCGTTTGACACAAATCTTCCCATTACAATAGACCCGAAACCTTAATCCTAGCAAAAACGAGCCTCACACATTTGCATAACTACGTAGGTACGAGTTACGTCCAGTAAAAACTTCATGATTATGCCCGCTGTAATCTGTTATTTTAGGAGCTCCCAGTTCGATGTTAAATTAGTGAACTTCGAACTAAACTTTGACGTTAAAATAAAAAGTCTTTATTCGCGAGTATCTCGGCTTCAAATAGTGAAGTTTTGATACGATGAAAACATTTTCATTTTTTCTTTTCTGTAGCTTTTAAATTAATTACATCAGCATATTTCTTTTGAAATTCATTTTATTTAGAGTAGGGTTGGATTGTGCTGCACGTAGCAATTTATTTTGCGGGATTTTAGAATTACAGTCGAATTCAGGTACAGCATTCATGTAAAGAAATAGATGATCTCTTGCCCGACGTGAAAGGGGAGAGTGTAGCTCGTTTCCTGCCTGCGCCAGCGTGTGCTGAACCCTGTTCCACGCTATGTATGTTACATGTTGTATAGGAGTGTTTGCAAAAAAGTAAATAAAATAATGTCGGAAGATACTTCACTCACTGTCCTGTTGTAATATAATAATGTCTATAAGTTGCCAGCGTTATGACACAAAATAAAGTAGTTTATTGCACACCAACAAATCTATTCCCACCAACAAATAACAGAACGAGCCACAAGGTAGGTGAAATAAAAATAAACCTTATGAACAATCCGTGCACAACCGAAGATGTTGAAATATGAGACAGAAATTACGTCGCGTTTATTTTATGATGCATTTCATTTTGTTCCCTACTTGTTCAAGTCTCCCTACTGTTGTAACAGCATTCAGAATTGAAACTTGCAAGATGCTTTCGTGAAGTTCCTTCGCAACACAACTCCCGGCTCCTTCACTCATTAAGTTCATTAACAAGATTCAGCGTCAGTATTTTTGATGCTCTCAGCTCGCTTTCAATATTTTCTATTCGTATAATTCACTTTGTGTTCTGCCCGACGTCTGTGTAAGCGAAAATATTCCAGAAACGCTTTGAATGTCGATGTTTTATGTTTGAGGTAAATAATTTAAGCACTTGTGAAAACTTCCTTCTCTTGATTAACAGGGCTCAATTAGGTACTTAAAGTTAAACATTTCCAACAACGAAGCAGTTTAATTGTTAAGCAATGTCCATCGGCTACTGAAACAAAACTCTAAGTAAGACGCTTAAAATAATACTTAACTCTCCTGTATAATAAGTCTGGAGCATTTCAAAAAGGACCCACCATTTCAATCTGGCAAAGTGCATAATTTAAAGAAACCGCAACCGGAACACAGTAAAATGAATCTTGAAAAATCTTAGACACGTAATACAATGCCTGGATTTAGACTAAAATTTCAAGATTTTAAATATTACAATGTACTTCGTCGAACTGCAGTGCGGGCTCTGTAAATTCCATTTAGCTAAATAGCTTTTGAGAGAGATAAGAATCTACCATACAATGCTTGCCTGCTTCGAGCGGGAAACTAAGAAAATTGAAAAGAGAGTCGCCAAGTAAGACTGCAACGCCGATGGTCCGATTTCAGGGAACCCGAGATTTCGAATTACTAACGTCGTAAAAATTGAGCGCCTGTAAACACTTGCGTAGTGAGGGTTGCCCCAAAGTTTTTGTCAGATGGGATCCTCGGTGTGGCAATCT
The DNA here is from genome assembly GCA_916614155.1 of Mesoligia furuncula. Taxonomy (NCBI): domain Eukaryota; kingdom Metazoa; phylum Arthropoda; class Insecta; order Lepidoptera; family Noctuidae; genus Mesoligia; species Mesoligia furuncula. Next base: position 10,639,095 of record OU744803.1, on the reverse strand, counting down.
TGGTTTTAATAAGTATATAACGTTCCTGAGATGTACCTGTGAGTGGGGGATTTACATAATCATTACCATATCTGGCGCAGTGGCGCGCGTATTATACCCGAGAGGTTAATAATGCTATTTTCTCGCCACGTTTTCACGTTGCTATTTCACGTTATCGACCCTCTTTATCTGCGTCGTCATTGTTACTAGCCACTGGCGGAACTCTGCCTTGCCCTCCGATACTCCATGGGTAGGTCATACGATGCTTTTACCTACGATTGTACCTTGTTATGGTAATAATGGAATGGTTGTGTTCAGACATAACAGTGTGTTTATCGCACAAGCCTCTAATATTAAATCCCGTGCCGCGCGGGATTACTTTAAATCAGATTTGCGCTTTTAATTATTGTAACTAACCGTAATAGTGTGGATTTTGTTATGGCTGGTTGCTGTTTGTTGTTGTTGCGACCTCATTAGTTGGTTTATAGTAATTTGCTTTGACAAAACAGACATGTTTCACACTAATAGTTATAACAGAGGCGAAAACATAAGTAGATGACTGATTTCGGATTGAAATAAATTGTTATTTAAGGGCAAAATTTTGAAGTCTCATTTGTAAGGCAGCAGTAAGTTTCAACGTTGACAATTATTCTCGTAATGTTCTCGCACAAGGCGACAAGATGAGTGAGGCGGTGCGTGCTTTCGGCACACATGCGCGGAAGTCGGCTCCACTCACTTTAAGTCTATTTAACGGATCGCGGGCTACGTTCCTTCAAAAATAGATAAGTAAGCACTCATGCGTCACCATACTTCAAATTACTTTTTGCATGCCACGCTGAATGGGAGAATTGAACCGATAAAACGAACCCCACTGTTGCTAACGAATGTGTCATTTTCAGTCGGAATGCGAGCCCAATCTTAATTCGCATTTAGCCTATTCATCATATTGTCCTGACATATTTTTAACTCGACAATACTGAGCCGATACTTACGCAAACATCATCAATTACAAATTATATTATTAATCTCTGGTATATCGGTGGCTCACCTTATTTCCAGACGTCAGCAGTCTGTAATCATACAGATATGATTTAGTATTAAGAACAACTAAATGCTGTCGAGCAAACTTACGCAATGTCCAATAAATCTAAACTTTGTAAGAAAGTAATTGTGTTTATATGCGTATACGATATTTCTGTCCCCAGAGATAGCTACACTTCACAATCTGCTGAATGTGCGACATGATATAATCGTACCTATTTGTTTTGCTGCTCATTCCACTACTTGCGACACAATGAGAAAACCATAGGCGTAGGTAAAAATCAAGTAAACTTTATTCGCTCGCAACAATAGGGATAGTATCTCGTCGAGTAAACACAAAATCTCTTAGAATTTTCACTTGGATGGTTAAGAGCGTGCTTTGTCACTGAAATAGGAGTTTTTCAGTGGAACAGTTACCTTTATAAGGACTTAACGTCGCAGGAAACGGCCGTCTAAGTATACGAGCGCAGGGGCGCCCTCTCACTGCTGATAACAGAATTATCCGAATGACGCCATCTATCTTTTAAATGTGCACCTTACTTTTGGGTCTGTACGTTGTTGGTGTCACACATACAGTACTTGCAAGTAGGAAAGGACTTTAAATATTCATGCATTGTTTGTTCATCAATTATTAAAACTGGTTATATGTTGGCTACCTATATTGTTGCCTAATCGAGTTTGTCAAAGAGCGATGGAACGCAGCAATCTGGGACTCTGGGTGTTAAAAGACTGGTCAGAATTCGCTGCGTTCCAAAACGGGCATACTGGATGTAGGAAAGAAGGCTGCCAGGCACAAATGGGATTCGGGGTAACATCAGCCGTATGCACGATGACCGCTGGGCAAAAATCTCCAGAAATGGGTGCCTGAAGGTGGACGGCGCCGCCGAGGCCGGCCCAGAAAGAGATGGCGAGATGACCTGGACGCGTTCCGCGAGGGCTGGTTCGAGGTGGCGCGGGAAAAGAGTTCCTGGCAGGATTTAGGAGAGGCTTTTGCCCAGCAGTGGGTCAGTATACGCTAACAAAAACAAAAATGTTATTTAACGCCTTCCATTCGTTTAAATTTGTGTAAATTATATTAATGTCTGGTTATTGATATGCGTTAATTGTTACGTCATTATCGCCGTAATTTGATCTTAATCAATCATCTCATTACAGCAGTGCTAATGACATATTATCAATCATTATCGTATCAATCACCGTTTGCGAATCCATCTTGCAACATAGCGCACTGTTGCACTTAATCTAACAAGCTCCGCTTACAAAATGTTCGGGTATAATTTCTTAAAATATTTGTTCATCTTCAGCTAAGTACACTCGCCGACACAAGAGGTGTCTTTGGTTAATTCGTACTAATATTTGTACGCTTCCATCTTGGTTGTAGTTAACCGCATAATGCATTAACTGATTACCAGCGCGATCCATCTTCCGATGCGTCGGACATGCTCCGCCCTACGTCTTGGGAGCTCCGTTCAATATGCACTAAACAGTTTAGTGGGTCACTGTACTCAATTTATATCAAGGTAAATGACGTCGTTAGTTATACTGAAACTTTGATTGTCGATTTGATTTTAAATATTGGTTTTATTTTTTCATAAAGCGTTTTCTACCCACACTTGCTTCATCAAACTCAAAGCATTTATTTCAATTAAACCATTTACAGGCACTTTTGAATGGTCAAGAAGTCGGTCAGTCAGAAAATATGAAGCTAGTTGCCTATAGAGAAGAACGGGTAAGAAACTCGATGGACACTCCTTTAAATTATACTTTTACAAAAATATTAGTTACATCATTAATGTTGAATTTATAATTATACTAGCTGACCCGACAAACGTTGTTTTGCCATATAAATTGTTTTTAGCTGCCAGGCGCTACTTCGTTCGCGTGGTTCCCTACCCCTTACCTTACCCTACCCCTTACCCTACCCCTACCCTACTCCTACACTCCTACCCTACTTCTATCCTACTCCTAACCTATTCCTATACTACTCCTACCCAACTCCTGTATATCCGTCTAAAACCGGATAAAAAAAACGAATAAAAAGTATCCAATGTCCACCTCCTGGTTCTAAGCTACCTCCCCACCAATTTTCAGCCAAATGGGTTCAGCCGTTCTTGAGTTATAAATGGTGTAACTAACACGCCTTTTTTATATACAGGGTTAATGGTAAAACATTAACAACCTCTTAAGAGGTCACTGTACTCATCATTATGAACAACTTTTACTATGGGACCAAACCTGAAATCATGAAAAAAAAAATCAGCTGTTCCCTCCATTTTGACGAGAAAAATGAAGAACATAAATGTAGGGAACAGCTGATTTTTTTTCGCGATTTCATGTTTGGTCCCATAGTAAAAGTTGTTCATAATGATGAGTAAAATTACCTCTTTAGAGGTTGTTAATATTTTACCAATAACCCTGTATAGATCTGAGAATGATGTAAATAAGAATTTAAAAAAACAAAACGTGCGTTAAAAACGTTAATTGATTGCTATACAGGATTGCATAATCAGCCTAAATGTTCCCACTGCTGGGACACAGGCCTCCTCTCGGTGAGAGGGAGTGGGCCGTAATCCACCACGCGGGCCCAGTGCGGATTGGCAGATGTCACATGTCTTCGAATTTTTGGTTCTAGGACATGCCGGTTTCCTCACGATGTTTTCCTTCACCGTTTTGAGAGCAGTGGTGATGAAATAGTTTACACAAAGTAATGCGCCTGTCTGGGTTCGAACCTACGACCTACAACTCGTAAGTCGCGGCCGTTACCACTTGGCCACCACTGCTCTCACTTGGCCACCACTGCTCTCTCGCTCTGTTGCGGAGATATCGATGCACAAACGGTAACCATGAATTTAGCATATGATTCTAGACCCCTGCGTAGAAATGTGTAGTCGATTATCAAAAATAAATCAGCTGTTTCATAAAAAACCGGCCAACTGCGAGTCGGACTCGCACACGAAGGGTTCCGTTCCACAAGACATAAAACGCCGAAAAAAACGTTTCTTTTATAGACCTTTAAATTTTAACTTTATTTCATTTTTATTATTTGTTGTTATAGCGGCAACAGAAATACATCATCTGTGAAAATTTCAACTGTCTAGCTATCACGGTTCATGAGATACAGCCTGGTGACTGACAGACGTCTGTCTGTCAGTCACCAGGCTGTATCTCATGAACCGGGACCCTATTACTAAGACTCCACTGTCAGACTGTCTAGTCTGACAGTGGAGTCTTAGTAATAGGGTCCCGTTTTTACCCTTTGGGTACGGAACCCTAAAAAGTACAATACGTACCTACGTGGTCAAAATGTATGGAACAGCAATTTTTTTTTTTAATACCGAAGTAATATTTCGACGCAGGGATTTCCAGAATCATGTTCTGGATCCATGTAACAGCTTGCACCTCGAAGCCCCTGCCTCTGTCCCTGCCTGCTGTTTCAGTGATGGTTGTAGGAATAAAAAAAAACACTTATTGTAATAATTGACTCTAGAATTTATTTTCAACTAGCTGTGCCCTGCGGTTTCACCCACATAAGTGTCGATCCCGCGGAAATATCGGGATTAAAAGTAGTCGCCATGGCCGTAATTCAATCTGGAGGACTATTAGATAACACTAGCTGAGCCCTGCGGTTTCAACCGCGTAAATGTCGACCCTGTGGGAATATCGGGATAAAAAGTAGCCTGTATATTAATCCAAGATGTCAGCTACCTTCATACAAAATTTTATCAAAAATGGTCCAGCCGTTTGAGCGTGAAGAAGTAATACACACACACACACTCTATGTGATCTACAACGGCTATGATAAATAACTGTAGTTTACATGAACATACCTATATACACATTTAGATTTTATGTACAAAGCTTGTACTAGTTCTTTCAGTATATTATTCAATTTTTTTTGACATTAATTAATTCTGTTATTGACATGTTACGACTTAATTATAAAGTGTCTACAATAATCATCTTTCTAAAAGGAAAATAACAAATATTAAAAACTTGTAAATCAAATATAAGCGGCAAGTAAAAACGCAAGCAAACCAACTGGAACAATGTAAACGCTCCTCAAACGTAGACGATAACGACCAAATAAGTTATTTACAAGAAGATAGGTGTTCCCATAATAACTTTAACGTGAGTTTAATTTGAACGTGTGCATGTTCATTAAGAACTAAAGATATATGTTGATACACGGTATCACTTTTGTTTTCGCCTTTACCATTGGCTTGTTAATTTTAAACATGATACGCCCTCGGTTTCACCCGTATAAGTGTCGATCTCGTGGGAATATCGGGATAAAAAGTATTCTAGGTGTTATTCCTGGTTATAAGTTATATGTGTGCCAAATTTTATCCAAATCCGTTCAGCCGTTTGTGCGTGAAGAAGTAACAAACATACAAACACACTCACAAACTTTCGCATTTATAATGTTAGTGTGATTGGTTATCCAAACTCCGCAGACGCGGTGGGTATATCTAAACATGATCAAATAAGAAATAAAAGTTTTTGTTTTTTGGGATACCGCTGTTAGTGTTATTCCTTGAAATACGACTTCAAAAAAATTGTTTACTTTTTTTTCGTATTTAGATCGATATCTGAATACGAAAAACATGAGAAAACAATTTTTTTCAATTTTCATGTTAAAAACTTCAGACGTGGATGGGTATCGATATACCTATCCACGTCTGAAGTTTACAAAAAAAAAAAAAACAGATTTTTTAAACTGATGTTTTACGTGACTACAAGGTTGATAGCTCCACAAAAAAATCATCATAATAATTTATTTTTTGTTTCATGGTGTTGAGATATCGATATCTATGGCGTCTGCGGAGTTTAGCTAACCAATTTAAAATAACCCTGCATCATTTTCATCTTCTTAGCCTTTCCCAAACTATGTTGGGGTCGGCTTCCAGTCTAACCGCATGCAGCTGAATACCAGTATTGCAGTATACTATACCAGTACATGGAGCGACAGCCTATCTGACCTCCACAACCCAGTTACAAGGTAATACGATATCCCTTGGTAAGACTGGTTATCAGAATTTAGGGCTTCTAACTATCCGTTACGACTGTCAAAGATCCACGAATGACAGCTAAACGGCTAAACGTGCTTTCCTAGGCACGGAGGGGTCTCGATATTTGAAGATGGTCGCCCATCCACGGATCAACCGCGGCAAGCGTAAGCTTAACCTGATCGATCGATCCGTGTGGCTGTTATTACTTAGCGGGCCCCTCCCCCGTCCCGGCCCTCGGGTATTTAAAATAACCCTGTATAATAGATAATTATTATAATAATAATAAAACCTTTATTTTCAGGCTACTTTGGCCCATAGATAAATACCTTACAGACTAACATATGTATTATAATAATACAATGCGTGTTAGTGTATAAACTTAAAACTATGTTAGTAAACTCAATTCACTCTAGCACTGACTTAGTGCGATCATGTGGCACTTGTCCGCGGAAGCAACGGAACATTACACCTTGCGGCCAAAAGTCCTCTGCCATGACGAGGTGCAGGTAGCATGTAGGTACTCGCACCACGAACGCCTTGAAGTTGACGTTGCGGCGCGATTCAAGCAACTGCACTCTAGGCCTGTTCTTGGTCCTTTGACACACGTACTCCACGATGTCCTCGGCCTTAGTGGTATAGTGTAGGCGGGAAATATACACTGGAGTGTTCGGCTGGGCGGCCCGAACAGGGATGTCGGGCTTGATAGGAGCTGTGCCACAGAAAGAAAGAAAGAAAGAAAATTTGAGAACAGCGGTTCATGTTGGTTCTTTGTCGGCGATTATGTAATCATTGTCTCATTCACACAACAGTGAGGTAGCTGCTGTCACTTATGTCATCTGTCATTCACCAGAAATGGCGGGAGAAGGTTGAAAGTGAAGTGGCCCTGCAAAGCTTGGTGGGGTAGTGAGCCAGTGTTGTGAAATAATCAACTTAAGGGCCTTATAGGACCTAAACACAAAAAACGCAAGTTTTAGAAACAATAAAAGTATATGATCGACTACAGGAAACAAAATCAGAAAAATATATAACATTCTTCAGGTTTTAAGCTATGTAGATAGCGTGTTGTAAAAATAATACAACTGATTTGATTCGTTAGAAAAAAATCATGAAGAAACCTCTAAAAACTTTCTTTTTACAATAAAAATCATACTAATATACATACAATCATTATGATTTTTTGTCAGATTATTTTACAAGCAACATACTAAAGTCCAAACAATAGATTTTTTGCAAATCGATAATCGCTTCATATTTTGCAATAAATTACCAGCGTTGTGTCATCGCGCTTCTCTTTCTTTTGTATGCAGTCCGACAAAAATACGCCGCCGCCTTAAATACGGAATCAACAGGATTTTACGATGACCAACTAATTAACGCCAACCAAAAATGTTAGCGTGATACTACTCTAGCAGAACTAGAGGCACTTGTTCCGATTCACAAGTCGAGGGCAAATTGATGTTTCACCAAATTGATCACCTTCTGATCAATTCCCGTATTTTTAAGAACAGTCCCAATCTATTAAAAATGCAACCAATTTACATCTTGACAAGTTTTAGTCATTGATTGTCTCTGGGATGAAATTGCGACTTGAATTTGAACGTTTTTTTAATTAAGTACGAGAATTGGCCTTCAGTGCTCTTTCCATGTAACTTATACTTCGATTTCGAATCGGAAATCTTGGCCACTCGATGATTTAATTTACCTCAACATTGCATTTTCCCAATGAATTTTTTTTTCTACCCATTTTACGTCAAATTATCATATCCCTTCCGCAGAAGCGTTGTTCTTCTACCCTCGTATGCCAAATACACATTTGCTACTCCATTATTTATCTCCTTAAGACGATACATGAAATACAGTAAATATTGCGTTCTGTTTAAAGAAAAGTATGTTAAACACGCACGCGGGTGTCTTTTGTTGTTGAAAGACGTATCTGGGACGATGATTTCGTTTCGCACCAATGAACACATTTTTTTCATTTTCAAGGAAAATCAAGAATATAAGAGCATTAAAAATCTCTTGCCTTTTTCTGTGTACCTTTATGGCTTGTGAAGGATATTTACGATAGAAATTATTCGTTGAAGTCTTCTGTTAAAATGTTTTTCTCATCTTCTACTCTAATGAGAATAAGCTGTGGAGGCAATAAATTGAAATTTATTTTCTCCGTGAAACGCTCACACACACATTTATAAATATTTATTACTTATTAAAGTCAGTAACAATTCATTAAACTGGTTTACGAGTTATTCAAATGAGATTTATCGCACAGAATCGTGTAATATTGAATGCCTCTCATAAATTAAATGAAGACATAATCGGGCAGTTACGATTGTCCGATCTCATCTGGTTTAACTGGATAACTAATAGAATAACAAGCGATCCCGGAGCGCACTACAAAAGTTCCGAGGAAGTTTTCTTATATTTAATAAAATGACTGGTGTTTGTGGAACTTTTCCAGCGCACAAATTATAAGTAGGGAACACAAATAATAGTTGACGTAGGGCCCGGGGCGGTGGGCCGCGCGGGGCACACGCGGGGCTCACCGGGGCACGGGGCGCGCGGGGGCCGACGCGGTAATCAGCCCGGACAGTAATTCGGGAGCCTTAAGGGTGTGATCGGTTAGCGCAGACAAGGGTACCACCACTAGCATCCTTAGAGAGAAGAAATACTTTAGTTCAACATTTCCGATGTGGTTTTGTTTTGTAGCTCTTCGAGATTAAGCAATTTCTCAATAAACATGCGACCGGGCAGGCAGCTGCTATTGCTTAGTTTGCGAGACGTCTCCGGAGAAATTAATGTAATGTGGAATATAAGTTAGGGAACCGTAATAAGATTGGGTTCGATGTTTCTGTCTGTTTCATCTCCTAGTTCGTTTAGGTGCGCGATATAATAGGTTAGTGCACGTAACTTGTATATAATAGTTAAGTTGACTTCGCTCGTCTCGTCGATCTAACATCGTTAAAGTAACTTTTATGTTGATGAATGTCATACGCAGGGAGGCGAAGATTGAAATCCACGCTAGAAAGAACTCAAAGAGAAATATTAACGAGGCAATGGCAACAAAAACCGCAACTTTATCCCAATTAAGTTCGGTTTGAATCTTTGAACGCACGGATAGACGAGTAACGTCAGACTACGTAACACTCATCGGTTTTGAGTACACAGCCGACCATTGAGGGCCCTTGAGCCCCTCTACGCGGTAGACTTCGGGTATCTTTGCACCTTAATTACACCCGGCTTCGGTATAAGTACGACACGTATCTCCGACGCTCGCCGAAAAGAAAGGGGAATGAGAAAAAAAAATCGAAAATCAAGACCTTTCTGCATGAAAAGGCCGAGAGCCTTTCACAGAGGATTTTAAGACATTAGAATGTTGCTCTCAAATTGAGAGTCGACTTCGATTAACTTTGATGTATTTTATTTTAGTCGACGCGAGGCTAAGTAAACGCTTCAGAATGCTAAATGTTAACAAAGATTTCGTCGTACTTTCGCTTTGTGACCAAATTTAGGCAACTGTAACTTCTGCATTATGATAATATTCGTATATTCTTCCGATTTATAAAATAAAGATAAAGAAAAAGCTCTGTTCCTGATTATTATGACATTTTGGCATGTAGGGTTCAAGAGCATTTCTCTGCAAGTCAATGTTTAAGCCGGAAGCCGCATCTTAACTAACGTGATCGTCGCGTTTTTTTCTGCGAACCCAAATGCGTAGTCGTGTCGACAGCCTTCCGGTTTTCCGAACGCATATTTGCGCGGGCGATCTTTTTAGTTAGAACGCGGAGTTAATCTAACTCTGAAAACCTTTACTAGGCTTTGAAAGTGGTTAAAATCGTACCTAAATATTATTCTTCTAAAAAAGTCTCAATAAAAAAGTTAAACTTAATCGAGTTAAAAATTCACTGTTGTTTTACTAACGGTTCACTGGATATACAATATTGATGAAATCAATTAAACATGATTATATATTGTGGTGAGAAATAAAAGTTGATTGATTGATTGATTATCAAACTTAATGAAATTCATGATAGCTACAAATATTCCAAATTCATGTCGGTTTGAGAGTTATCTCTTGAAATGGCGAATATATTATGTAAACGGAAAAATGTAGGAACATTATTCGTGTGGTAGGTATGGGTCTAAAACTTTAGAAACATTCGGAGATGAAGCTTATTTGACTTTTAAAGATACCAAAAACAAATAAGACCGTACTTCCAATTTAAAATATTTGAGTGTGTGTTTATTTAAAATATTTGAATGTCAGCTTTTAATATGTAAATATTGTATTGAATAGTAAATAGGTCGTGAACCAGTTTACAAATATTTCCACACAACTTTTCAAATACTCAGGTGGTACACGTTTTTTTTTCCTTTACGTATGGTTAAAAATACCCGAAACCATTTTAAATAAATTAATATGCTGTCACTATTAAAATAGTCCGTGGTCCCATAAAAAAAATACTAGGAACTCGATCCAATCAAACGATTTGTAAGAATTCATAATATACGAAATGCGATATCGTTAAATCTGCCAATTGGCTGCTGTTGTAGTTAATAGAACAAGACTCCCTTTGAAGTGTTGGCCAATTAAATGCGTATTACTGAAAAGTCGAGTACACGGAAAATATAATAATCGGAAAGTTTAATACGAGGTGTAGTTGGAAACAAGCACACACACATGTAAACAAAGTGTTAATGTTCTACAAAAACAGAATGTTCAATTTGTAGCACCACAAAACTGTCTAAGTGTTCGTATGTATGTGCAACGTAAATATTGGTATAACATAACCTGTCACAAGTACTGGGGCTGAGTCGGTAATATTCAGCTTTTCAGAGCGCGCGCAGAAGCCTAGTAAAGCCTGTCTTATCTGGCAACTTTTACATTATCTGCCGAACTCTTCCATAAATTTGAGCCCAAGTCTACTTACGCTTATCAAGTCAAAACTACCTAAGCGTGTATTTATTTGTTTCTATTTTCTGGCTGATTGACTCTGCAACTTGTACGGAAGCGGCGGTAGGCTGGCCTACCTCGCGAAACTTCCTCGCCCCTGATTCGAAATCAGTTAATGCAAAAGTTTATTTTTATAAGTAAGATTACACGGGAGTTTGGATAGAAGTTTGTAGGAGCAGCTTTCTTTCGGAAATCCCACAAAGTATGGAAGAAACGATGCTCGGGACTGGGTTCGAGGATTAATACTGAATTTAAAATGATTCTGGGACTCTTTCCTGTTTTGTAGATGTCCGCTAACTTTGTTACGTTGTATATCATTGGCTAACTTTAACTTTGCGAGTTTAACAAGATTTACAATCCTTTTATTTATAAAAATATATTATTCTTATTGTCTTTTGTAAGAAACTAAGATTGGGATCACTGAACTGTGAACAACGAAATGTTTGGTGGTGAGACCTAAGTACGTAATAAGGCTTTATGTCTTTATGGTCAAACAAACACTTCATCCACGGCAATGTCATTTTAGGCTATACTTAGCTACTTGTTAACAATTGTGGGGCTTAATATGGTCAAACCATTGTATCGTTATCGTTTGTACACGTCCAATCGTCAGAATTTATGTACGCTTCCCGATGGAACTCATAAACATTGTAAAACTTCCGGCAGATGGTGGGCTGGCACGATTATGTTGCTACGCCGCGCGTTACAGCCCACAATGTTATAATATCATGACTCCGACCTAACAATTGTAGCCATACGTGTAAAATTTAAAACGTATATTTTGTTAAGCGGATTTTGAAAAACAAACAAAAAGTTTGTGAGCGCAATCGTTATGATCGCTTTAACTCGGTTTGGTTTGGTTTAATATTTAATATGGACGCAAAGGTATGATGGAACATCCATTTTGTATATGGTTGTTATAGCTCTCCCCTAACTTCGGCCTTGTGTGAGTCGCACTCGTGTTTTTGGCAAACTTCTCATTGTGATTATGCAATTCAAGAAACAATAGTATTGTGTGAACTTAACCTAAAATAAACACTGCGGCGTTTACACTGGAACTATATTAAATTTCAAGTAAAAGCTCCTAGCTTAAACACTCTATCATAAATTAATCTTCATCCTTCTAGCCATCAGAGCCGTGCTTCGGTTAAAAATCTCGATACGGCTACATAATTTTCGTGACATTCACTCAGTCACAATAAGCCATTAAAGTTTGAGCGACGTAGCCTCTAATTCACGTTTAAAAGCCTGCACTCGACTCAAAGTCAGCTGTAATTTAGTCTTAGCCAGCAATACCCGTTAAAAATCTAATTTGTCAAGATGTTGCGGCCACTGGAATTATTTCATGGAGCGATTACCGAGATATTTTCATGAGATATTAAGTCAATTTCACTCAGTGTTACACTAATGATGCAGATTCGCAAAAACGTAATTTTCAGCACTTCTGAAATGTGTTCTGTAATTAGAAAGACGTTAGGTAGACGTATTTCATGAGTGATTGTGGAATTTTACTGATGTGATAGCAGAAAATTTATTTTGCTTACACAAATAATTTAATTTTTGCATTTTGTGGATGCTATTTTGCTGAATTTATTTAAAAGAAACATAATTATAATAAATCCAATGATTTCAATTGTAGTGAAATATTATTACATTTTGTACCTAGTAATTCGTTTACTTTTAGTTAAAAATAACTACAATATTATATTATTCTGAATAATATTCGTTGTAAATCTCCCAGAACATAATTGAAATAAACCGATATAGATAATTAACGATATAAGCGACAATTATAAAGTGGTGTGTAAGTGCGTAGGCAATGGATGGAAATTATTAATTACAAGATGTCAGAGACAAAGATGAAATGGACCAAAATAAATGGGCAAAGATTTGTTTTGCTGATTTTGTGATTCAGAAATTATTCTAGATTATCAAGGAACTGTTGGCAGTTTTGGCAAGGAGGTTTTTGATGAAATTACAGGTTCGTGAGTCAATCAGAGAAGTAGGTAAGACTAGGATCAAACCTAGTGGAAGTTTACGGGCGTAATTCCTTGGCATTTTTTCGCCCCGATTGTTCTTTTACCAAACTGAATAAGCTTGCTGAGTAATGTAGATGGGTTACCGTCCCTTACGTAATTATGAAATCATAGTACAAAATAATAAAACCCAGAGAGTATCAAAACACATTGATCTTCCGGCATTATCCACTAATAATTTTGTAAACATAGTACCAAAGTTGCTCAGCATATTTATCCTCGTTTAATTTTTGTTAAATATCATTATTACCTAAATAAATCTTGTTTGCTTAAAGAAATTTTCGGCCTGTTTACATTTTTTTTTTAGAATGGAATGTATTTATTGTCCAAGTAATACAGTAAGCAGGTTCACTGGTTAACAGCAAGTAAAGACGATATGAGTAGCTTAAAATATTACCTACAGCTAGGTTACAATATAGTAATAGCTAGTGAACCCCAAACTAGACAGTTAGTCTGTATCTTGGGGCTCGGAGTACGAATTCCAGAGTGGAGGTGATAATATGGTAATTAGACTAGAAAACCAGTTAGGAAGAAGTTGATAGTGTTAAAAAAAATATGAGCATGTCGGACCAAATGTTGGGATCTTGTTGAGCGGACTGTATATTTTTATGGTTTTTTGTTGGCGTCGGTGGCAGGGTGTGTGGTGACTGTAAATTGAAACTCTTAACTTCTCAAAATAATATATTGTAGATTGTAGGACAAACAACTCGCGTGCGTTACTTTTACGAATCTCGCTTGACAACTGACAAAACAATGTTGCGAGTATATAAAAAAGAATAAACTTTGTTGGTGTTGCCAACATGCTGCGCCACCACACAAGAAAATAATTAGTAGCTGATTAGAAACTAAATAAACTAAAACAACTCTGTTTACATGGCAATATCTTATACTAGTTTCATTAGGCAATGTATGGCGGACGAGCTTGATGCCTACAGAGAGGATTGGTCCACGCTAGCTCAAGATAGAGAGGAGCGGAATGAAGAAAGGGAGGCCTTTGCCCAGCAGTGGGACAACAAATATGTGAAAACCATCGAAAACTAAAAAAAAAACAGTGACACATCGGGAGTGCCGACAGAAATGAAAACAAAACACAAACAAAATAATTTGCCATCACTTACTGACATATCGGATATACATTAAAACCGAGTACATCCCGAGGACAGCCGAACACATCCGAAGCGGGTATTTTTTGAATCGTCTCATAAACAAAACACGCGAGGTGTTGCTTATGGTAACAGTGGCGCGGGTTAATGGTTTTTTGCCATCTCAAAAAATCCCCAACGCGCCGAAAGAAGGTTTCACTTCAAAAAAATGTTACATCGCATAAACTCTTTCTCTATCACAATACTTCCTCCACAATAACAACGACAAAAATCCTCTAGTCCTGTTACAATAAAGCTGTAAACATACCCTCGCACCGAGTCCAATTATCGAGAACTGCCACTGAAGACAGTACAAGGTCTACACCTAATGCTTTATTATGAACGATTTGTTTTCATGGGCTGCCAGAGACATGCGGCCCGTGGGTTGTGGGGCCTCACGCACCGTTGCACTGGACCTTAGGCTGCGAGCTTGTTAGGGACGGGAGCGATTAGCGATTTAGTTTTGTGATGGGCAGTTTTAGGTTTTATCGCAGGAGAATGTCTGAGTAAGAGTCTGTAATGAGATAAAAATCTGTTACGTGTTCGGCTAAAATCACACTAGTATTATAAAGGCGAAAGTTTGTGAGTGTGTGAGTATGTGTGTGTGTGTTTATATGTTTGTTACTTCTTCACGCTCAAACGGCTGGACCAATTTTGATAAAATTTTGTGTGCGGGTAGCTGACACCCTGGATTAACATATAAGCTACTTTTTATCCCGATGTTCCCACGGGATCGACATTTACGCGGGTGAAACCGCAGGGCACAACTAGTGGAATATAGGTATAGGAGGCAGTGAAACCGCAGGCATTATTTTGTATATAATTTTTGACACTTCGGCAATCAACTTGATGATTCAGTTTTTCTAATGCGATGATTCAGTTTTTCTAATGCGATGATTCAGTTTTTCTAACGCGATGATTCAGTTTTTCTAATGTGACTGATTACTTTACTTATGTCATTAAATGTTACCTTATGATGCGACAATATAAGATGATTTTTGTTATATGTCCCATGTGATAGGGTGCGATCAATATCTAAACTAAACAATAGTTTTGATAAATATATATTTGATTTTTTGTATGTTTGTTTGTTACGCTTTCACGCTAAAACGGCTGAACGGATTTAGATTAAATTTGGCACATGGGTAGACCATGACCTTGTTTAGGACGTAGGTTACTTTTTATCCAGATATTCCACGGAGTCGAGACTTATGCGGGAGAAACCGCGGGGTGCAGCTAGTAATTAATAAAAATCTAACCATCGTTACCACTTACTAGATACATTTCCCAGAAAAAATCGAATACCTACAATCTTATCTCTCTCCATTCTTGTAAAACATGCAAGATAGAACCACTAAAGAAAAACTCTCACTAAACAAAATAAACATCAGATAGTGAGCATTTAGTAAACTGAGACCACTAAAAACATATCCTAAGTAAGAGTTAATGGGTTAAGTAGGTGGGGACTTGTAACTGTTTCGCCTTTGAAATATATTTAGAAGTTCCGCTCAAGTGGTTCGAGGATAAGATCCGGTTATGTTTCTTATTATGGAACTAGTTTAATATGTCCAATTTGGATTTTTTGGGATAAAATGAGAGTTACAAATATGATTCCAATTTTTTTCAGCAAGACAGCCTTTTTATTTTCTTCACAATGGATTTCTTAAAAATATACATGATTTACCATAACATTACGCCTGTTATCCGCAAAGGATTAAACAGAGGTGTAGGTACCTGTTGTAAAAGTGTTTACCAATATCAACTTTATTTCAATGACAAGTTAAACCAATATCAACTTTATTTCAATGACAATTAAGTTGATTTTAGAGTGACTAGTACTATTGTAAAAGTTATAAAAATGTTTGAAATTGTAGCGTAAACTGAACTTTATTGTGTTAGAATTAAAGTTATTTTTCCATTAATTCATATTTGTTTACATTTTTGGCAAATAAATCGCGCATGCAGACATAGTGCACATTCATTTACCATGTTAAAGGGTGGATGGCAAAAGGGTTTGATGGAACCTGACACAAACCCTGACTAACAACAAAATATATAAGGTGTAAAAAAATTAACCTTACAAACTTTAAGAGGTGCTTTAGACCATTGGACTGAACAACTTTCACTATGAGACCAACTCTGAAATCACGAAAAAAAATCCACTGTTTAATACAAAAGTTCATTACCTACTTGATCAAAATGTATGAAACAGCGGATTTTTTTTTCGTGATTTCAGAGTTGGTCCCATAGTGAAAGTTGTTCAGTCCAATGGTCTAAAGCACCTCTTAAAGTTTGTAAGGTTAATTTTTTTACACCTTATATAAATGAATATTATAGGTACCTAATGTACCTATCCTAGAATTAAAATCAAAATAACAACATTATACTGCTACAATAACGTGTAAATCTTTGAATTGATTGACACTCTTCGAAAGTCATACTTAATTTGATCCAGTATTTTCCGATCTTAGTACATAGAGACACACGATTTGGACCTTTGCTTTACCAGAACAGGCATAAATACTTGCGGTCGTTAAAGCCAATGTGTTATAACATCTGGTCTCAAGTCATGCCAACGGTCTTAGGTTCGAATCCGCTTGGAAATCTGCCCACCCTGTAACGGATAACTGTTGCAATAAATATGTTGTATTTAAATGTACCTGGCTTGTGGTTTTAATTGCTTGTTTTTTTTTGTGTTTCAGGTAAGATTGGTCGAGAAAGTTGGTGAATATAAGGTAATTTTTTTTAACTAATATAGAGTGAGCAGTCAGCGGTAATAATCGATAAACACTTCCGTTTTTTAAATCTTAAACTTTGAGCAAAATATTTAAATTAAACCGAAACAGAATTAAAAAAAAGTATTATTTTCAGTGTTAAGGGGCTTACATTACCTAAAGCGCGGTCACTGTCGTACTTCATAGAAAAGAAAGAGAAGCGCGATGACACAACACTGGCAATTTATTGCAAAATATGTAGCAATTATTTAATTACAAAAAATCTATTGTTTGAACTAAAAAAATACAACACTAGTGTTTTAGTATGTTGCTTGTAGAATAATCTGGCAAAAAATCAGAATGATTGTGTGTACGGTGGCATGCATCAATTGGGTACCCCAGTTGTATTAAAATTTTTATACAACTGGGGTACCTAATTGATGCAGCCCACTGTACATTAGTATGGTTTTTATTGTAAAAAGAAAGTTTTTAGAGGTATATTCATGATTTTTTTCTATCATATCAAATTAGTTGTATTATGTTTTCAACACACTATCTCATCATCAGCCTATAATGTTCCCACTGCTGGGACACAGGCCTCCTCTCTGTGAGAGGGAGTGGGCCGTAATCCACCACGCGAGCCCAGTGCGGGTTGGTAGATGTCACATGTCTTCGAATTTTTGGTTCTAGGACATGCCGGTTTCCTCACGATGTTTTCCTTCACCGTTTTGAGAGCAGTGGTGATGAAATAATTTACACAAAGTAAAGCGCCTGTCTGGGTTCGAACCTACGACCTACAACTCGTAAGTCGCGGCCGATGCCACTGGGCCACCACTGCTCACACACTATCTAGCTAGCATATATCCTGATAAATATTATATATTTATCTGATTTTGTTTACTGTAGTCGATCATATACTTTTAATGTTTCTAAAACTTGCGTTTTTGCGTTTAGGTCCTGTAAGCCCCTTAATTTAGACTATATGTAAAAGTAGCAGTGTGATTGACCTTACATAATGACCACGTATGACCAATAATGACAATAAGGACACACCTTATCATAATGACCATATGAGAATAATGTTGATAACATAGTGCTATGGATAGGAGGGAGATGAAGTCCCGGAAAATACCAGGATGAGGAAACTGTGAATCTGGCACTGTTTCTGACAATGCCTGATGCGTTTTCGGATAGTTTTCCACTCCATCTGGTCGTTTGCATTCGCAGCCTATAAAAATATTGAACGATCACTGCCAGCACATAAAAATACGCTGTAACAAATAAAGTATTTTCCAATTCAGACTGTAGTACCTACGCAAAAATTGTGGAATGTTTCATCTTGATAAGACTTTGTCATGAGGTGAAATAAAAGCTTGTAAAAAGAAATTGATGCCTACGTATTTACATAACTATTAATAATATGTTAATACATTTTTTTCGCTAGAATAAAAGCAGTAAGAACACATATAACTTAGTCTGTTCTACAAAATAATTTCTTTGAACAAAAACACACCCAACACCATATATTGAGCTGTAGCCTAGCAACACGAGAAACAGAACAATTGTTTCGGGATCGAAATACGAAAGTTTAATAATAATACCGTTATCATAATGACTAGTTTACAATATCGTTAAAGCAAATGTAACAATAGGCCTGAAACGCCATATCCGCCTTACTCTACATCCCCAAACTATTTAATGTTGGTTAAATTGCCTTCACAGCAGTTTACGATAGCTAAAATGCGATAAGCCGTAGGTATTATAATAAGCAATTTATTTTAAAATATACGAGTAAGCGCGTTATTGCCACCCCTCCACATAAAATCCAATTTTCTAAAAATCCAATGAGCCCTTTCAATTTGAATTGAGCTTTCATCGACGCTTATATTTTATCATCTGATAATCTGTTACGAAAACAGTTAATTAAGATATTCCTGATTGAATCAAATTATCTGACGTTGTCATTTTATTTTTTTGGAGATTGCGAGTGACATTTTTAACAACATCATTTCGGGATGCTATCATCATTGTCGAAAACGATTCTAATAAACGCATCCAGCTCGACAAAGTCTTTACTCGTAAGAATTATATCATTCATCCTTAAAATGGATTCCAAAGGAGGGAAGCAATTTCATTTGTGAGAACCTGCTCCTGCTTATAATCCGTCCGAGGTAATAACATTTCATATTCGTAATAGAATCATTTTGCGTCGCCCGGAAACTTTATAGTCTCATTTTCAGTGAAAGCGTTTAGTACGAATAAACTTGTAGAATATTTGATGCACGGCCGTGGCAAACGGGAACAATCTCCGGAGTCCCCTGGACGACTCATCAACGCCGCCCTTGACAACAGTTTTTCATAATTTTTTTAAATATTGCACACTGTCGAAATTAGAACGAGTAATATTTTATTAGAAGTAATGTACAGTAATGAAGATTCATGACTACATATTGTACTATACTTGTAAGTATGTCGTTGCTGTGCCTTGCTCAATAAATAAATATAAATACTTAACAAGCGTACCGGAAGACGTAGCGTTAGAAGGCCTCCCACAAGGTGATCAAACGACCTTGTGAAGGCCACAGGAACCCGTTGGATGCGAGAAGCACAGAACCGGTCGAAGTGGAGGTGCTTGCGGGAGGCCTACGTCCAGCAGTGGACGTCTTTCGGCTGAAATGATGATGATGATGACTTAAACAAGTGGCTCCACGCTCCAAAATAACGTGGCACAAGGCTGTATGCTAGGCAATCTTTACACAAACTACTTTTAAAGTGAATTTAACAACGACTATTGTTTTCCATAAGCAAAAAGCTAGATAAAAACACTTATTGACTACCAGCCATAAAAAGTACACAAAATATTGAAGTCGTTACACAGAAAAATTAAAAATAACACCAAAGGAAACCCACACACTGTAAAATACACTGCAATACAAATACCATTTGAATATAGAATTTCACGCAAATTCCTTTCTACATACAGCAGTTTGTTTCAAAGTATCGCACAATTGTTTACCTACCGTGTTTTATACGGCTTAATGATAATTAATTGATGATAATTAAACGCAATGTGTACACATCCATTTTGCGAGTAAGCCCGGACACCTTTAGTCTTGTGAACCGAGATCCGTGTGTGCGTTATGTATCAAGATGATGTAGCATACTTGTAGGATACATACGTGTAGGATACATACATATAGGGTACATACACCTCCGAGTAGGATACATACAGGAATTATTAGCGAAAGAGCTTACCCTTAGCCCGGAGGTTCGTGGTTTGGGGAAACCGATTTTATGTGTGTGGGATTGAATTTCAGAGATAAAAAACCCTCTTCATTTAAAAAGTAACACTTTTACAATGTAGACACGATCGTAGTTTAATTTTCAGCCATGGAATCTTGAACACTCTTCTTTTCCACGTTAAAACCGGGCTATATTTTACAATACCTGTAATCAATATAATTTTACGACTAATAATTCATTAGAATAGCTTTTACGGACATACGGTTCACCAGAAATTAGGTTAATTTGCTGCGTAAAAATTAAATTAGGAAGCTGTTGTAATGGTTTGAGATTATATTGAAAATCGAATATAAAAATATTGCTTGATACTGTTTTACCTATTTCTATCCTACTAGTCCTACTATCACACTAATATTATAAAGGCGAAAGTTTGTGAGGATGGACGGATGGATGGATATTTGTTAATCTTTCACGCAAAAAGTACTAAACGGATTTGGATAAAATTTGACACACAGATAGTTAATAACCAGGATTATCACATAGGATACTTTTTATCCTGATATTCCTCGGGATCGAAACTTATGCGGGTGATACCGCGGGTCGCTGCTAGTTCTGCTATACGTTTTTCAAGTTCCAAATCTAAAAATAAACCTCATACTGTCTAGTTAATTTTGTTGAAAATTATTTAACATTTTTGTAACACAACCCTTTTGTCGCTTGGGGCGTCCAAAAATCTTAATTCGACTCAGAAAACGTCTCATAAATAATAATAGGCTATCAGTCTGTCGCTTAAATAAACAGCTGTATTAAAATTTGTGCGATATCTGTCTAATACTCCTCTCGATCTGAACCCAGTAGCGTCTAACATAAAGCGAAATTAATTAGCTGTACGCACATAAAAATATACTTACGTCTAAGTATATATCACCCTCTTGTGGTTCACATGACAAAGACTTTCAGGAAATTGTTAATTAAATCCAAAAGCCTTAAGTAAAGGTGGTTTTGCTATCATAAAAGTTCCCCTACGAACGTTGACTGGTATGTGTAATATTACGTTGACAGTACGGTTAATCACAATGGATTATAAACTTTTGATGATTAATGTAAGGTGCTAATTTGCGTGGTGTAGTGTTTGTGTTTGTGAATCCAAACAGCACCTATTGTGATTATTGACTTGGATTAGTTATCTCGCTTGTTGTGACATGCACATGCTCTTTATCAATTCAGTTGAGAACACTAAACAATAATCTGGAGGAGAAATGGTGCATTATTGAGATTAGCATTCACCTTGCTAAGTATTTTTCAAGAGTAATGGTTAGTAGTCTGTTATAAATGTATTTTTGTTTACGTAACGTAGTAACGAGCCATATTACCATTAGGTACTGTAGCTACGCTTAAACCTCATTTCACTACAAAAACGTGCGTATGTTTCTTCAAAGCAGTTTTATATCCTCATGAACAGTATGTAAACGTGTCGACAAAATAAAGAAGCCACTCAGGTGTAACTCTGTATAGCATACTTACGCGCTAAGGGCTGTAAATTCGAGTTTTTATCATTACTCGGGCGGGTGTGAGGACAAATTCTAATTTGTTGTGTTATCGAATTCATCGGAGGATGAGAGTGCGTAGTTACCTCTGTAGAGAGGTGAGCCGGCGCCGCCAGTTCCCGAGGACAAGATTTATGTAAGGACTTTTGTGTTTGTACGAGTAGTTAAGCAGGGGGGCGCGGGCGACGGGCAACTCATCTACATTCTCTTGTACTCAGATACCTAACAAAGTATAGAGAGCCTCTTTTGTCTATCCTCTCGCATCCGCTACAGTTTCTTTCGAGAAGGAGGAAAAATACGGCTCGTTTTAAAATTCCACGCATACACACATAGAGACACGTAGAAGTTACTTTTCTTTTTTTTTTGCAATTTCTCGCCATAGACACATCATCTGGCGTGGATGAGTTTTTGTTGGGACGTAGGAAGTTCCTTTGTCTCCGCTATGAAAGTCAGAACTGTTGTAAGGAATATCCAGCACGGAGGCGTATAGGCATTGTTTCGAGAAAAATCTAAGCTTAGACTTTTGCGCTGCAGCGCTGCGTCTGTGAGCAACACGTGGCACTCGACTCTAAGTAATGAAATCTACTCCAGTTTAATTAAAAACTCGTTACAACATAACCGTTAGCCAATCAACTGTTATACTCCCTTGCGTTAAGGCTTCATTGTATTAACTTTGTAGTAATCTCGGCTGAAGTAGGGTCGAATGTTAAAAGTTAGGAGGGCTTGACAGTCTTGTCATTCGAAATACTTGTTTGAAAGTTCGTAAGCATAAATTATGGGTATCTCATAGAATGGAACACGTTTTATAAGAAACAATACGTAGAATGAATTGTTTTCTTCGATTTTTCTTTCAGTTGTCGTTTTTTTATGGCTCGTAAAAGGGATAAAAATGAATATCCGGCAGTGTGTCCCACACACATCCTGTTCTCCACTTCTGTAGGTATAGTATCTGTGAGACTTGAAAAATACTGACATTTCTAATAATGTAGAATTTTTAATCAGTATTTTTAGTATAACTGACAAAAAATTCTACATTATCATTAACTTCCGTTCGTCCTTTTCGGGTGACCACTGAAAAACTTCTTGTCACAGCCATGACGTGCAGCTGCCGACTTTTTTTGTTTCGTGCACATGGATTATAATGTAGATCTATTTTGTTTTAATTCTGCTTATTATTGCTTATTTTTTCGTTTCTGTGACAAATAAAGCTATTTTTCTTTCTTTCTTTCAAAGCAATAGAATGGCACTCTATGGGATTGCACTAGAAACACCAGGTATTGAAATATCTGTAAATCTATGTTATAAAAAGCCATAAGTTCTCAGAAAACTAACGCAGAGTCTAAATCACTGGCTCTAGAAGCATTACATTTACTGTTTTGATATATAATTATTTCAGACGGATTTTTCTAGAGTTGTACGTTGATAATTTTTGCCGAAGTGATGCTATCGGGTATTTGTATAGAATACTCACTAGACAGTCAAGTATTAACAGCGTTTACGACGTGCGGCATTTCAAACAAACTTTCAAGCCCTTGTTTTTCGAAATAAATGAACCAATTTTAATGAAACTTCACACACATAAGCTCCTGCTTATGCGCTTATGCTTGTTCTTTACTAACTTTGACCTTGACCCTTGACTTTGATTTTGAGTTTGATCTTTTTTTAAACCCAAAGGTTGAATGAAACTTCATACGCATAAGCAAGATACAAATATCCTGCTTATGCGTATGAAGTTTCATTAAAATCGATTCATTCATTTCGAAAAACAAGGGCTTGAAAGTTTGAATTAAATGCCGTACTTTGTAAACGCTCATAAAATATCTTCAAATCCATGCTAATCTATATATATATATCAAAGCGGGTAGGTTTGTCTGTCGTTATTATAAGGCATATTTAATTACTTCTGTGAGCGCAGTGTGGGTAGTGTTGGTTATTGCGCAATAGAAAAACTTATATAAAATTCAAAGTCCCGACTAACTGATACATCAAAGCACAGCCTAAACCGCTGGTCCTAGAGACATGAAATTTGGAGAGTGTGTTCTTCGTCAAGAGTAGGTATCCGCCAAGAAAGGGGTTTTCAATAATGGGGGGAGCGTGAAATTTCACGCGGACGAAGTCACGGGAAGAAGCTAATATTATATTATAAATTCGAAAGTAACTCTGTCTGTATGTTACCTTCTTACGCCTAAACACTGAACGGATATTTCAAAATTCATCCCCTAAGACCGTTAAATAGGGCATGAACATTTGTATGGAAGTGCTTCATTTTTGCCGATGATAAATATTAATATTAATTAGCTAAGATGAATGATAGTATCTTAAGAAACGATCGCACTGAGTACGGTGTACTCAATCCCTAAGGGTCGGAGCGGTCAGGACAATGTACCAGCCTTCGTGTTATTGCGCCAATTAATCATAAACTTTGTGTTAGTGAAATTTCTCCAGTGGGGAGACGGTAGGCCAATGGTGCATGAGCTCACGAAAGCATGAAATTGCCTCGCAAAACCTTAGCTTCGCCCGCCTAACTGGAGCGAAGCTGATTTCGAAATTTTGACAAAGCGTACTTATTATAATCACATCATACTAACATTATACAGGCGAAAGTTTGTGAGTGTGCGTGTGTTTATATGTTTGTTACTTCTTCACGCTCAAACGGCTGGACCAATTTTGATAAAATTTTGTATGGAGGTAGCTGACACCCTGGATTAACATATAGGCTACTATTTAACCCCGATATTTTCACGGGATCGACATTAACGCGGGTGTAACCGGGGGTCTCTGCTAGTAATGTAATATTTTGACTAATTACCCCGGCTTTGTTATGAGAATTAATGCTGAGACGATTATTTCAGTTATGATACTTTAAGGCGTACAATTATGATAGTTAGGGCTTCTCTTCTCTTTAATTAATTTGAATTTTATTCGAAAAAGGCTTCATTACAGAATTAACTAAGCTTCATGCCTTTTTTGCTAGTATAAAAAAAACTAAAAAAATATATATGGAAACATAACAAAAATATAATGTACCTATTTGTCGAATGTCATTGAAATAAATCATAACATTTGACCGAATATGAAATAATAATAAATCTGTAAACCTGCAACAAAAAACTCCCGTTAACTTTACCATAAAGGCTACTGTATGTATAATATTTAATTCACATAGGTACTGAAAATCATAATATCTGCAAGCTATGTAAAATCAAACTACAACAATAGTACCTAGAATTTCAAATACCGAAACAATACATAGTCCAGTCCATAGTTTAAATTAATCGTTGTATAGTGTAAAGGATGCAGGGAATTGCTGAAAACAGAGCTAAGACCAGTTCCATGACAGAATGTTAGCTCAGAATTATGATAATAGTTTTAAGGAGTTAAACAGTTTAGATGCTCCAAATTTTCAGTCTACGCCGTAGCAAGTGCTACGAGACCGACGGAGCTACGCCGCTACGGCGCTACGGCGCTACGAAGGCTCGCCTCTACACGTTTTATTTATGTCCTTGTAATAATTTTGCAAGTTTAGGCGACTTGGTATAGCAATAACAATTTTACCTGTTTGTGAAACAAAAAGTTAACTTTAATAGCTTACTACCTTATGTTTACGGGGATTTTATGGCGGAAATTTAGCCTTATCACTTAATTTTTTTTATTTATTTGTGTATTGTAAAATTTTATTTGCTGACTTTTCATTATATTGTTGTTGAAATATCTTCGGTATTTTTTTTTATACATTTATTACGGTTTTGATTCTCCAATTGTATTTTTGTGTAGTAACTAAACTTATTTTAATTTTAAACGATTTCTCGAATGAAACTTATTATTTAGCGAAGTGTAGCCTTAATCTTGATTCAGACAATCAGACAGTATAAATATTTTGTGCCTACCATATTCAGTTTCTCAAAAAATAGTGTAAATAAAAAACATAACCTACGGTTTGGAAATAAAACACAATATTTTATTTAGTTAGGTACACTATTGGCAGTGTATCGTAGTTTTTTTATGCATGAGACCTATTTTATAATAAATACAGGTGTTTGTGTGCCTGAAATTTATTACATCCGTTACAATTTTATTTATAGAATTTATGTATTTAAGTTATGAATTATTTCATTCGTATAAAAAAGTTTATTCAGATTTTTATTAGAGCGACGGTTTATTGTTATTTTAAAAGTCATTTTAATTTAGAGCATCACTAAAAGTTTTTCAGGTTACACTGATAACAAAAGTGGTTTTTATTCACAATAACAACTATTTAGGCATCTTCTGGGCAGGCTTGTTCCATCGTATACCTCATCCATCGCTTTCCATCAGGCGTGATCGAAGTCAAGAGCGATTCAGCAATAAAAAAAATTAAAGTAAAGCGAAACTTCCAATGGCATTGTCGTATTACACAATTAATTGGGATTAGTGTGTGAGGTCGTGCGTTCCATTTGCCACTTATTTTTCACGTTTCGAAAAGTCGAGTGTCGAGGGCAGGCGCTGGCGCCGCGGATTATTGAATTAAAGTTGATAAGTGTATTAGCCAGTGTTGTTGCTCCATTCTCTTGATTAATGGTCGACCGTTGCTTTTTCTCTCTCATTTATATGATAATGAGTCGGCAGCCGCGACCGAACACAATTATTATGTGTAAATGAATGTAGTTGGAGGTGAAATCGCTTTTTGAAAAACGACCACCTACATAGCGAATTCAAAATGATCAATGCGCGCCCGTGAATACGAATACGCTGAATTAAAAAACGTTAAATGTTCCATGTTTTAACTAAAATTAACTTTGCTTATTTTCACAACAGGATTATGTTAATTAAGTTGCTGCCATTTCGACGGTGAAATTGTAATCGAAAACGCCTAATGTTTATTTACTTAATCAGTTTGTTTTGTAATACAATGACGAATTAATGAAATTAATTGAAATTTACATTTTGAGCGCCGCAATTAAGTAGGTAGCTATATTCCCGGATGTCATTCGTGGATCTTTGACAGTCTGACAACCAGTCTTACCAAGGGGTATCGTTTTACCCAGTAATTGGGTTGTGGAGGTCAGAAAGGCGACAGATAGCCGACCCCAACATAGTTGGGAAAAGGCTAGGCAGATGATGAGGTAGCTATATTGATTTTACTTTTGACTCGTGAATAATAAAGGTATGCGACAATTTATCATGGGGTTACAGGATAATGAAGAGCGCGACTGTCACGAAGATAATACCGCTCGAATACTCGTTCCTGTGACACTAGATGGCAACAAGCGGTGCAACAAAAACCGTGCCACAAAAATACGCAGCAATTTTTAAAAACACAAACAAAATTACTCGCACTCGCGTTGGCTTATTTCAAAAAATAAAAATTGGAATGCGTGACGTAAGTACAACGGGCGCATTCGGTACAGAAGGTGGAATAAAGTGGTTCGTGCCCGCGTTGGTCGCGGCTCGGTACACCGCACTGTCTGCTATTTAATTCCCCTTTGTTTAATACAATCTACAGGGAACACCGGCAGGGTTACGTTATGATGACATTTGGATTTGCTATGTGTAATATAGTGCGCTCGGGAGGGAATGAAATCCGGAAATATGAGTGCATCGTCGCGAGCCGTGAAAGCACTCCTTTCACACGGTACCATTCTTGTTCCTTGGATATTAATGATGTCAAACGAAGAGCGTCTTTGTCTGGGAATTGACGAGTTTCCACGGAAACTACTTCATTTGTTTGAACTAGACGCACTTTGATAAAGCCAGGGGACTTGTGCCTTGTATTCTCTTGTTATTTGTGTTTTGTACTGTGGTATTTGTGGAAATGGATCATCTTACACATACAGAACAAGACGTTCTGTTAAGTAAGGTACTTAACAGAACGTCTTGTTCTGTTAAGTACCTTATTACACGTATATAAGCCATCATTTGGTTTCATCAACATTAAAAACTGTTTTCAGCAATTCATGTTCTGTAGTTTATATGCACAAGTATTACAAAACCGTCCACCATATTTTTTGATAACTTCCCTCGTAGAAAAATACAATAGATGCATCTAACGGAACTTCAGTTTTTACCAAAGAGCGATATCTGACACTATAACAATACAGCGCTGTAAAATTCTATTTAGCTCGGTCTGAAAAGCCCGTCAATCTAAGCGAGATGCACTGACAGCTATCAACAGATAGCCGCGGGCATTCATGACAGCCTCCACGGCTCTACGGCTCCGCGCAAACCAATCCGACAAAGGATCACCTAACAGAAAGGCTGCGAGCAATTTCACCTGTTCATTACTCACTCATATGATAGCCGTTTAGTTCATCACGTCTCAGAACTGAAAAATCCAATATTTGCACTCTCACAGCGCGACCACAAACTCGTACAATCTCCAGAACCCATTTGACATCAAGTAACATTGTCATAGCAGAACTTCCAACCCGAATCCTTATTGAACATAGAAATTTATTAAGCGAAAACGGATGCCACCGGTGCTCCCGCGACCAACACTATCTAACTTTCCATAACAAAGCGCTAGGGAAAGACGAAAACATTCCAAAAAGTCGTTCCTCTACAATAGCAAAGTTTACTCCGTAGGTTGGTAGAACTGTTGCAAAAAATATGACGTTTGAAAAATTACACGCATTCACAAATCATGCGGGGCCCCCTTTTGTGGAAACTTTCGAATCGCACAAAGGTCTACAACTCGTTCTCAAGACGCTAAATTCTATGCCACTGTGTGGCACCTTTTGTGTACGTAGGTATTTGTAAGTTAAAATAATTGCTATTTCCAAAAACTCGTATAGAATGGGTACTTCACAGAACTGAAAATAAAATGTGTCAAAAATCTCTCGTTTGGGCGTGAAGTAATAATAAATCACAGAGTCCATAACACACCTGAACAAGTGTACCGGGCGGACAAAAACGTCGAACGTTTTACGAATCGAAATACAAAATTCCATTTGGTGCCGTCGAGAGGAAATGAAGCAATTAATTCAGCAGATGGCGTCGCAGTGCGAGCATTAATCATCGACTAATCGTAACTGCAGTCTTCGATTTATCCGCGCCCATTTGCTGGGACAGACAGAGATGCGCGTCGATCTCGCGTCACGTTTTATTATAACTGTGTTTGCGCTCCAAATGTTCTGTTTGAACATTTAAAAGCTATCGGATTGTCATCAAGCAGTATTCATGAGAATTCCATTTCAAATATTCGATAACTTCTTAAACAATGTTACGTTTCTTAAGCTTTGTTATGAATTCAAATTAGTTTAATAGTAGCTTATCCGTGAGACTGAAAACGTACATAATAATTAGGTAGGCATTATCATCAGTGTACCCATCAATTATCAATTTCAAAAGCGTCGAAATAATTGGTTCTATCTGCATTTAATAACAATTAAACATCAAACAAAGATTTATATCTCGTCGTCAAACAATGTCGGATCATTTTGTTAATATAAAATCTTAATCCAAGATTTACGTCAGTCAATGACACCAGTATTCTCTAAACTCGGCTTTCTTTACTAAATTAACACCGATACAATCTATTGTCGCATTGACGGCCTTCAAAACTTATCTCAGTAATTAATTTCTCTTTGAAAATTTAATAATGGTACAGTGAGAAGGCAATTAAAAATGGATTATACGTAAAAATGAAGCAAGTGGCGCGTTTAAGAGTCGGAATCGAACCGAAAGCGGGTAGATTAAGGCACTTGTCCGCTTGGGATTACCGGACAAGCTAGTGGTAATGAAATTCGCCCCGAGGAAATGGCGGAATCCAGAGGCCTAGTTTTAAGCTCTGTCCAGGCAACCACTGATTGTATTTGATGAGAGTTTTATC
Organism: Mesoligia furuncula; assembly: GCA_916614155.1. Classification (NCBI taxonomy): domain Eukaryota; kingdom Metazoa; phylum Arthropoda; class Insecta; order Lepidoptera; family Noctuidae; genus Mesoligia; species Mesoligia furuncula. The sequence goes on along the minus strand of OU744803.1, from coordinate 10,609,626 downwards.
TGTTTTGTTCTATCGGCGCGCAATCGTCGCGCAATCATTCCGATTTAACTTTGTTCGCCTTTGTTTAATTGTTGTTATTTCGGATTTGAAGTCGCGTCGATCAACTGGCTTAAGATTTGTTTGCGATCTTAATTATTCTTGCTTGTTGCTGGTTTTTAGTAGAGTTTTATTCGATTAATTATTTCGGTCGCAGTAAATTTGCAATAATCGAAATGTCATGGCTCACTGGCTATTTCGCACGGCTACACAATTATACCGGCTATAATTATGAGATGAAATACTAATAGACTATTGTTGTCATGGGTTTCAATAAATAGGTAGATAGCAGTACCAATTTTTATTATGTATATTTTGATTTTAGTTAAAGTAAAAAGACGGTTGCCCTCCACCAACAATCGAATTCCCAACGATTACACCCCATACGTACTTCAGTACCAACAAATTAGAATGTATTCACGCACGCTTACCGTTCGGTAAACTTTTCAGCACTGATTAGGGGTGCTCACTCAAAACTATCCAAGCATGACATGGAGCCCCGAAGGAGACGTCGATTCTTGCCGGTCCCTATAGACTGGCGGCGAAGCGTGCCTTACGTCAGTGCGATTGTGATCCAATTAGGGGTTGCGCATCCTCTTACGTATTTAACTGGACGGCACACAGACCGTTTTGCTGGTAGACTCACAAAGGTCAGTGACAACCCTAGGGATTGAGTATGGAAGTTTATTGTTTTATAAGGGTAGTATGATTTGTGTGGGCTTGAATTTTGGTGTATGTTAATGGTAGTTTAAATTCAGAAGTAGAAAATAAAACCGCCTTTGCCTTTCAGAAAAAAAGACAATAAAAGGGTTTATTTTCATTTTAGTTGGAGATTAATAATCTCAAGAAAACAAAAGTTGCAGAGTTTTATAAATTACTTATTTCAGTTGTGTTCTTTTTTATAAATACAGTCAGTGCTAAGGACATGTAACAAACGAAACAAAAGCTTGTTTCAACACAGCCTACCGCAGTCCACTGCTGGATATAGGCCTCTCCCATGTTGCGCCCAACACCTTGTCCTCCGCCTTCCGGATCCAGTATGTCCCAGCTTGTTTATGCCAATGAAATTCTGGATACCATACTTAGTTTACTATCATAATTCCCCATCATATAAACAAACTTCTGGTAAACTTTAACTGACGATGACTGCAGCAAATTGTGCATCTTTACGTTTCAAAACTAACTGTGGCCAACTGGTGCACTCGACGTTTAGGAAAGTCCCGCCGTTCGCCGTCTTAACTTAGTATCACTTCCAAACCAGGCGTTTGATTTAACTGTTAACGAATGCTCTCATTCTACCGTGCAAGTTTAACTTGTGTGGGTGGGTTAAGTTTAATTGCTTTAGTGTTTAGTTATTTGGCTACTGATATTTGAGACGTTTTAACTGTTAGCGTTAGTTTTCACAAGCCAAGTTAATTTCTTATTAAACTACTTTATTCCATCATAGATTAAAATTGTGTGTGTGTAAAATTGAAATGTGAAAAAAAACTAATAAAAAAAAAAGTTTCGAATTAATCTCGAAAGCTACCTACCAAGCTTTCGAGGTTAATTTAAAACTTTTTCTCTAATTTCTAACCGACATTGTTAAACCACAGGTTTGCTAAAAATAACTACGTATTATATTGTTTTCTGTTTATTTGAAATTAGATAAAATACAAAATCAAAATATTTTATTTCACATAAACCTACATGGTCACTTATGAAACGTCAGAAGCTAGGTGCACGGTTCCAATTGGTCGTTTCGTATGGAGAAGAACCGGCAAGAAACTCCACGGTTACTCTTTTTTAAAAATAATTGGCTTTTACAATGTTTTCAAATTACAGTAGGTATGGGAGGACAGCGTAGGCCTGTCAGCAAGTACCAGGTACTTGATAAAATACAAAATGGTCTACAGATCTAAAGTCTACAAGACCTACAAAGTCCTCACATTTACAAAATAAGAATGTATCAAAAAGATAAATAAAAATAAAATATTAAAACTTACTAAAACCAAGTGATATGATTCCCATTACAACGACTAATAAAGAGGTGAAAAATTAGAATTGTCTGTATAAACTGTCAAATAATAATAAACTCATGTCAAAAAAGTACGTAAAAAATAAATAATAAATAAACATCGTAGTTTGAGAGCAGTTAATAAAAATAGTTATGCCGTTAACGAGGTGCCAGGGAAGCCACATGTGCAGAAGGAATTATTGCCAAACTATCTTGTCTTCAACGTAGTCTATAATCTTATAATATGCTTTTTTGATAAGGACACGTTTGATGAGGGTTTTGAACTTTCCAGCTAAGTTCTGTAACCGGCTTTGGCAACTTGTTAAAAAACGGTTGTTATAAAAATACATTTATTTACACGCTTACTCGTATTAAGACATCTTAGTTACAATATACAATCTAACCTGAAAATTGATATCTTACCTCTTTACAAGTATATAAAGGAAAAAAAAGGAATTAACTCTCATTGGGTATCCAAAAGTTCGTCCGCAGTGGGAAGAGCACCTACACAAAATGTTGTTGTTCTCTTATAGGTTCTAATAATAGATACTTAGGTACCTTTCTAAAATATTTCAAGTAATTACTCATAAAGTCATAATATCAAAAATATATTACCAAACTTTCAGCACCTCCCATAAATTACACCTAAACAGAAAACACTTCACCTCCAATGTTTTTTAGAAAATATGTTTATTAAATTGTGAGATACCAAAAATATGTAGCAAAGTGTAGCGATATAAAGTTGGAAGATGTTTAACGGAGAAAGTATCTTGGGAATATATTAAGTTCGCAACAACTTCAAGATAGGTGCTCCAAGATAAGAAGCAAATAATATTGAAAAACGTGTAACTTTCCGTATCTGTATTACGAGATCAGTTTTCAAAATGAAATATTTTGATATTTGCTGCTTTATTTTTGTTAGTGATAAGGTAACGTTTTGTGATATTGCTGATGTTTTTGGTATCTATTAGGAAAATAAAACAAGGGAAGCACTTTTCTATTCTATAACATTGGTTTCTTAGTGACAGTGCCACTGTCACGCAATGCGTAGTAGCACCGCTGTCCCTGTGCGTATCATGCAATTAATAGGCGCCTTTAACTGACGTAATACGACTAAGCGCTGTTTCTTTACAGTTTGTTAGGAAAACGGTAACAGATAAACACTAACAACATATCATCACATGACATTCAACTACTTGATCAAACGCATTTTGTCGTTTTATTTGTGTGCATTACATCCACCAATATCATGCAAAAATCTTCATTCAGCCTGAATCAGAAATAACAGAATTATAAAAACAGTTTCTATGTCTATCCTACATAAACCCAGCTAATCATTCAGTGTTTCTGAGTGATAGTGCTGCTGTCACGCGATGCAAAGCAGCAACCCTGTCGCTGTGCGTGCGCATCATACAATTAGTAGGCGCCTTTAACTGATGTAATACGACTTAGCGCTATTTTTAAAAAGTTTTAGACGTTGCAAACAAACACACTATCATTCCATCATACAAATCCTCTAACCCCACATATAATAATTACATGTAATCGTGTTTGTGTTCTTTGCAAGACATCCTTCAATTTATAAACAAAAATACGGCCTCAATCAGAAATAATCCAATTAAAAACACAGTTTCTATGTCTATCCTACAATAACCCAGCTAATCATTCAGTGTTTCTGAGCGACAGTGCTACTGTCACGCTATGCACAGCGTCGCTGTCACTGTGCACACCATACAATTAATCACGCCACCAGACAAAAGGAGCCTTTTACTGATGTAATACGACTTGACGCAGTTTTTTATACATTTTCTGTCGATATTTTGTGGTGCAATCAGAAGCTATTGAATGTGAACTTTAGTGTTTATTGCTGCCTGATGTTTTTAGTAATCACGGTTCAGGTTTGGAATTTTCCGGGGTCATTGTATCATCACATAATAAATATGAAAAGAGATTACTGGAGGTTATATATTTTTTTCCAAATTGGTTCACTGCAAACAATTAAACAAACAGATATATATTTTGGAATAATTTGAAGAACTTTACAAATTGCATTTTATGTAGGTAAGCTTTCTATGAAATCTTAGCCCCTAGAAGCTGCGGTTTCCACAGAAAATTGATGATTTTGACATTAATATAGAGAAAAAGAAATATGTCATGTCATAAATTATTACTTCTGAAATCAGTATCAAAATAAAATGTAAAACCACTTGGCACACCACTATTGGCTATACAGTAAAGTAATCAACCCCAACCCTTTGACACACATGCGTAATGGTTCCGCATATTAAAAATTACTTATAATAACCACACAGCCACCACAGCAAGATTAAGGTCATACCTATAATTGGACCCTTCAGCGCCAGCCCAATCTCAGGTAGAGGCTATTATTTTTCATATCCCCATTGCAATCGCCGTATAAATAAATAAATACCCCACCAAGGTATTATTTCGGCGATGGATATGCATCGGATATGTTTATACCTTTTGCCCGAATATTTTGATGTTTTTTTGAAGGCAGACAGTTCTCAATCCGCCCTTTGGGCCTGGTCCTGGTCCTTTTCGGAATCTTCTATCAATAAAGCTGGGTTCTGAGAACTTCAATCGATTCAAAAGACTGATACCTAAAAAAAAAATCCTGTATCTACTGCATATAATATAGCTTTCATAACGTGGATTATCCGACTAACATTTAAAAATTTGTTGTTAGACAGATTTTATTATTCACCCTTTTCTCTATTCAGCCTTTTCAGCCAAATGCGAGGAGTTTATAGAAATACTAGCAGCGCCCCGCGGTTTCACCCGCTTAAGTGTCGATCCCGTGGGAATACCGGGATAAAAACTATCCTCTGTCCTTCCCTGGTATGCAATCTATCTCTCTGCCAAATTTTATTGCAATCCATTCAGTGGTTTAAGCGTGAAAAGGTAACATACAGACAGACAGACAGAGTGACTTACGAATTAATAATATTACGATAGATAATAAACGTATTCAATAAATTAGAGGGACTAACGTGAATATTAGTGATATGCATTATTTATATTATGTTAGAGTGATGGTCAGAATCCTTATAAGTCCGCCTTTGTACCTTTTTGTGCGAAAAGTTTAAATAAATAAGTACCTACTGATAACAACATACGTACTGCGAACAAATAGATTAGCTATTTGCTAATAATAATATTTTCTATCTAATCGTGGTTATTACTTACGTCATTTTTAGGGGTCCATACCCAAAGGGTGCCAACAGAACCCTATTACTAAAAGCGGTTTCGCACTACATCCCCGTCCGAAGTGACCATAGCCCTATTTGTATGAGGGCTTGCGCACTAGATCCGGACTCTATCCGACCGAATTTAGAATATTCCCAATTCGGATTGAAGTCGGATCTTTAATTCGGATTCGGATCGGATGTAGTGTGAAACCGCTCTAAGGCTGGTTTTAGACTCACGCTGACCATCGGCGCTGGCAGCTCAGCGCGTAGCTTGTCAGCGCTGAGATTTAGCGCGAGACGTTTCAGTATTGCGCTGATCACTGTGGAGTACAGATTCCTCGATTCGTCATGACTGTTCACGCTGTCGGTGTCCGCTCGGCTCGACACTAGAACGCTCACTGAAGACAGAGGCGCGCGTGCTTTGGTCAGCGCCGATGGCTACGCGGCGCCGACGCGCGACGCGTATGGCCGCTGACCCGTCAGCGCTGACCAAAGCACGCGCTCATAGCTACGCGTTATTCTAAAACGCTTCCTAGAAATTCAGCGCCGACGGTCAGCGTGCGGTCAGCGCGACTCTAAAACCAACTGTCCGTCCGTCCGTCCATCCTTCTGACTGTCAGCGGGCTGTAACTCATGAACCGTTATAGGTAGACAGTAAACATTTTCACAGAGTGTGTATTTCTATTGCCGCTATAACAACAAAGAATAAACATAATGAAAAAATAAAGGGGTCGCCATACAAGATACGTGTTTTTTCTGTGATTTTTGCATCATGATATCATAATGCAAATATCGTGCACGAGTCGCACTTGGCCGGTTTTTATCATGACAGAAAGGAAGCAGAAACAAATAGTAAGATCTCTACTCTGGTTTTACACACGGTTCTAAAACAATCCATAAAATATTATTACCTCCCAAAAATAACAGTTTCAAGTCATGAACAACACCGAAGCTGATGATCATTGTTAAAAAAAAGAAAATTCATCCACAAAAAATACAAAAGTAGAGGCATTTAGATTTAAGCCATGTACCTTTAATCGGGCCCGCATATCCTGCCCAGGTAGACATGGCTATTATTTTTCATATCTCTGCTTCCGTGGCGCACCCGGCGATTACTTTTAATTTCAACCGTTGAAAAGCATGTTGTACATTGTAAAAACTGTTTGTAGAACACATTTTTTAATGAACGCCATCGAGTTACGGCTTTGACGTGTGTTTTAGGTCGAGTAGACACGATAGTTAAATAGGAAATTGCTACCGATTTGTTGACACTCGTTTGTGAGAATTTAGAATGTTGTAGCTAATTTTTGTTAAAAGAAAATGGCTGTGAAATGCAGTCAACAAAAGAGATAAGTATGCAGGATCGTCGGATATAGTTGAAGTTTAGTAAGAAACCGATGGATGTTCTAATTTTATAAATAGAAAACAAACACCTCATTTATCAAATCAAATTTCAGTCAACAACATACATCGGTTTCTTACTAAACTTCAACTATATCTGACAATCCTGCAAACTTATCTCTTTTGTTGAATGTACAGTCAATAAAGGAGATAAGTATACAGGAGCGTCGGATATAGTTGAAGTTTACTAAGAAACCGATGGATGTTCTGAATAAAATTTTATTTTATTAATAGAAAACAAACCGCTCATTAATTAAATTAAATTTCAGTCCAGAACATCCATCAGTTTCTTACTAAACTTCAACTATAGCCGACGACCCTGCATACTTACCTCTTTGGTTGACTGTAGATACTCGTACCATAATCAGTCTATAATTTTCCTACTGCTGGGATACAGACCTCCTCTCTTTAAGAGGGAGTCGGCTGTCATCCACCACGCGGGCCCAGTGCGGGTTGGTAGATGTCACATGTCTCCGAATTTTTGGTTCTAGGACATGCCGGTTTCCTCACGATGTTTTCCTTCACCGTTTTGAGGGCAGTGGTGATGAAATTATATGCACAAAGGAAAGCGCCTGCCTGGGTTTGCACCCACGACCTACAACTCGTAAGTCGGGGCCTTTACCACTGGGACATCATTACAGGAATACTTATAACTAGCTACGCCCCTGGGTTTCACCCTCATAAGTTTCGATTCCGTAGGAATATCGGAATAAAAAGTAGCCTATATGTTAATCCAGGGTGTCAGCTACCTCCCTACCAAATTTTATCAAAATTGGTCTAGCCGTTTAAGCGTGAAGAAGTAACAAACATATAAACACACACACACACATACACACACAGACACACTCACACACTCACAAACTTTCGCCTTTATAATATTAGTGTGACTAGCTGCGCGCCGCGGTTTCACCCGCATAAGTTTCGATCCCGTGGGAGTATCGTTATAAAAAGTAGCCTATATGGTTACCCAGGGTGTCAGTTACCTCCATATAAAATTTTATCAAATTGGTCCAGTCGTTTGAGCGTAAAGAAGTAACAAACATATGTTTACACACAAACAGTCACAAACTTTCGCCTTTATAATATTACTAGCTGCGCCACGCGGTTTTACCCGCGTAAATGTCGATCCCGTGGGAATATCGGGATAAAAAGTAGCCTATATGTTAATCCAGGGTGTCAGCTACCTCCATACCAAATTTTATCCAAATTGGTCCAGTCGTTTGAGCGTGAAGAAGTAACAAACATATAAACACACACACACTCACAAACTTTCGCCTTTATAATATTAGTGTGATGTTTTGAAGGGAAAACTACTAATCACACGATTAGTAGTTTTCCCTTCAAAACATGACAAATAATGTTGCAAAGGTGATGAATTCGAATTATTTGAAGGTAAGCCGTAAAGCTTTTTAAGCGGTTTTTTTTTGTTAGGAAAATTAGCCGTATCCTTCCATAATAAAATGTATTGTTCTTTGCCGCCATTATTATTATTTTCTTGTAGTCATCTGGAACTACAGACTAACAAACATAGGATATGTAAAGTTCATTTTTAAAAGATTTGGTTTTGGTAATAAATTAAAAATATACCTACAGTAAATGACTACATCTAATCTTTACTTTATCAAAATTTCGATTCTTAATAAATTATTATTTAAGCCTAAAAGTGCCAAACTAATTAATTGTTAAAATTAGACTTATGATATTAGTACTAATTGCTTCTGAGAAATAAACCATCTAAAATGACAAAATTAGAACAAAATAATTATTGCGACACGTTTTCCTAGAAACAAGATCACAGGATTATAACGTTATAAGAATAATATAGCCGGCAACCAATTCCACTCCTTAGTAGTTGTCATAATAAATGATTTCAAACAAATACAACACATTGTACGTGACATATTTGTACCAGATATTGCTTTATACCGAGTTCTGAATAGCTCAAGTGCTCCAAGTTATTGTAAAATAATACAATGTTTCAAAGACCAAGTTTTATGTTTCTCGACTCTCTACTCCATATTACATTCGTCAGTGTCTTACAACTTTTATTGCAACGCATATGATGGATGTACACTACCACAATCTCGTCCCACGAATCAGGATATTCCTCATCTAAACTATAAAACAAAATCGCATACCGACCGCCTAAACAATTTCACAATGGAACAAGGGTGGCCGTTCTTTGTATAAAAATGCCGAGACGTCAACCGTTTACAAATAACTCCCTTCCTTCGCAGGGGTAATTTTTGTTTTCCCCTTTACCGAAAGTTATGACACAAATATGAAAACATTAAATTTGAATCGCGGCCAAATATGTTAAGTTCTTGAGGTTATGCAGGACACGAGTGGTCTGCGAATACTAATCGCTGGGCGCGCCGTAGAACCCTGCATCCGATTTGCTACGCCGTAGACACGTGCTACGCGCCAGGCTTGCTGGCTACGAGCGTACTTAGTTTCTTAACTGCCCTTGAATAATATTGGAATGGGTGCGGTTTATTGAAATATTTTGTTTCATGGTAGAGATTAAAAAAATTAAAAATATATTTTTTTAATTTTTTTTACTAAATGTTAATAAATAAAAATTGTTTATATTTTCACAATATCTAAAGCCGTGAAAAACAGCTGTTTCAGATTTAAGTATGTCCTATGAGTAAAATTAAATGGATTTTCATAAGGAAAAATATTTCGTGCATATTTCTTCGCGAATAATTCGCAAGGGTTGGACATTACTACGTGAAATAAGGTTAAAGAGCATTTTATCAGCGTTCATTTATTGCGATCAATCGATGCTAATTAGTAGGTGAGCGTTCGACACCAAGTTCCATAAGAATATTTCAGAGCCGCCGCGGTGATAAATCAAACTCGAAACCGTAATGAAAGCGAACGGATCGCGTCGCGAAGAGAGAAGGGAGGAAAAAATATCACGGAAAAAATCAGGTGCGTCCCCCGGTCGGAGAGAAAAACAGTCGGTCGGGCGTCGGGGGTGGTGGGCGGGGGTGGGGGTGGTCGGTCGATGCGGGGGGCGGGCGCTGGGCGGGCGACGCGTGCGCGAACCTGCCCCCGGCACGGCCGCGCGCCGCCGGCACACTCCCAGCGGCTCCGTCGCTCGTCGCTCGTCGCCCGCGTCCGTCCGCTCCTCGTGCGCCCTCTCTCGCGCCGACGCCGGCCCGCGCCGCGCGACATCTCGCGTGTTCCACCGCTCCCACGTTACATGTCCAAAGTGCTCAACTCAGTGCTTCCCATCCACAACGCGACAGTGCTCCCGCAGCCTTTTTTCGAGACGGAACCGACCTGCACTACGTTCAGGGTTAGTACCGACATCCGTGCTGAAGTGACCGGTTTCAGTGTTCCATTGTAAAAAGTTTATTTCGGGAACAAAGTTTGGTAAAGTTGAAGAGTGCGAGCCGCGTCGGATGCACATTGCCCCAGCCGCAAGTGGTTCCTATCGGCTGGGCGGCGCCGTCGTGTCGCTCCCTCCTCTCGACCCTCACTAAAAACAACAAACAGATCAATCGACCTGTTATATTCATCCCGACACTCATAATACAAATCTTCGCTCGGCTATTTTGTTTGGCGCAAAACGGATCCAGTTTGACTCACAACAACCACTATATTTTGTTTTTATGCCTAAATATTGCGATAAGATAAGAGTCGCTACACTAATAGCTAGAAATAAAATTGTGGAATCGCATGTAACGGTGATATTAGCTGTGAACGGTTCAAGTTTACCTACTTTTTTCTTAAATTAGTCGGTGGGCAATTTTGTAGAGAACTTAAATTCGTAGATCTATTTGTATTGTTTTGTTATGGCGCTTCGGAAATTATCGTGGCGTCAGAATACATATTAAAAGTTATTAATGCTCGTAAATTAAAATAGAAATGGCCTAAAAATAAACGTGGCACGCATTTGGCTCACGAAACAAAATAAGCGCGGTATTGCATCCATCTGTTCAAGTTTTAGAGTTCGCAAACTTCTCAGATTTATCTGGCGAGCTACATTTTGGCCGGAATATTTTTTATGACTCACTTTTTCAGTTGAAAATAAGCCGATAGAAAATAATGTGTTTTGTAGTTGGTAAAATATCTGTTCAGTTGAAATATCGATTAAAGTCGAATAACAAGAAATTTAAACTGGTATTTTTATCTTTCTTCGCGAAATTATGTAATGAAAATATTTAAATTTTACTCAAAATCAATAATTAAAATGTTTGGCAATTTAATTTACATTCTTTATAGTTACCTATTTTTCCGCGAAAAGCATTCCGCAGCATTCCAATGAAATTATAAACCTCATAAAATAAAATAACGTTAGAACAATCACACGATATTATTCATAAAATTTCAATGTAAGACAAAATTGAGACGCATGTTTTCATGAATAATTTTATTCATTTGAAATGTGAAATTTGACAACTGTATGAAATTCAGCAGCTGCATTTGTGACACCTGTAGACTTTGAGTGCGTCGGTTCTACCCAGCCTCGCTGACTGACTGTCGCTTATATAATGTTAGCCGCGTCGCGATTTCGTCGCTTTTAACTCGTTTACGTCCCCATTCAACCGTTATCAACTTTGCAGACACTCCACGCTACCAAAACAAAATTTCAATCTGATAAAATATTTCAACCCGATAAAAAAAATATGTCCACGAATTTGAAAATTATTTATTTTGTACTTTAAATCTGAGTAGTTTATTTGAAGATAAAAAGATTGTTTTCGAAATATTTATTTATTTATTTTATAATTTATGTACACACAGTAAAATACATAGAGATATTACATAATTATAATTTGAGTACAAAGGTACTGCTTATTTCTTAAGAAATTTCTTCCAGCAGACCTGCGAAATGAGAAGTAAAAAAAAAAAAAATATTTGTAAAGCAAAATTTTATTTAATAGATTACCAATTAATTAAATTCAATTCTAAGTACTTTCTTTAGAAAACGCCCACGACAGTAAGTACTGTTTGTAATAACGGAAAATCCTATTAAATTTTTGGTATCGAAGTGAATAGGTACAGTTGATTAGTTTCATAATGAAATTCCTACCGTTTTGATTATTAATTTAGGCATAATTTGTGTTGAACACAAGTGCTATGTCAATTAATTTATCGCGCTAATATCCATGGAGTATGTAGGTACCTATATTTATTTTATGGGCATGAAATGAACAATTGTAATAAAAAAATGTGTTTTTCAACCCCATAAAAACAGAAATCGTTTCATGTTTTCGCATTAGTTTTATTTTGAACTTCAGTTACTAGTTTAGTATAGGGAGGTTTCCTTTAACGCTACACGGTGTGAGTAGGAAATTGAAGCGTAATAGATCTTGATAAGCGAGCATTTAGGAAGTTGAAAATGGAGAAAACGTTTCAGTTTCAGCCTACTTGCAAACGGCAAAGTGGCGGAAAGCAACACTTATAACGATATTCTGTTTTATTTTGATTACAAATTATATAGTTACAACGCTTACAAAATAAGTATGGATAGTATAAAATTTTCCGACTTCCGTTTTTTAGTAGGATAATGTAAACTGCGAAAAATGTTGAATATTAATTCGTATTATTATGAAAGCCATACAAAAAATACTAGCAGGCACGGTGCCTGAATAAAAACAGTAATTTTCTGTAAAGTTCTCATAAAATATAAAGTATTCCTCAGTATATTGCTTCACATAAATTATATCCATAACACACCTTAAAAAATGTGACAAATCCGTTGGTGTAACTTAAGTACCTCCCTAATTACACTACTCCATTACACAAAATAGATACAAATTACATTGTTTACCGCGATTCCGTCATTAATTATTTAACTGTAACAGCACGTTACTACGCGCCCTTAAATTTTGGTATAATATCTACCTCTTTACCATCACTTTAAAACCTCAAGTTCTCCCAATTGTTCCTGATTTAAACGAATACATTTTAACTTTATCTCTCCATAAAGATAGATACACTTTTAGTTACTTTGGAGCCGTTTGAAGCCACTTATAGCTGTTATGTATGGGTTAAAAGGATGTAATATTGCACACATAATTACGGGTTGCTGGCCCATCGTCTGCAAGTACCACATTAACCCTTTATCCTCAATTAACTCTTATAATGATTGGGAAGATGAGCAAATTGTTCTTCGTGATGTTTTCTTAGAGAAAAAGCTGCAAAGAGCTATACATTTTTCTGTTGGTGCGAGGATGTATGACTATATATCCCTCTGATGGCGCCCGGAGGGGTGTGCAGTCGCACAAACAGCGCCGTAGACGGTATATCGTCCAATGTGTTGGGGGGCGAGCCTATTGTCGTCTGCCGGCGCAAATTTCAACCCTAGATTTTATTTGAGGGTTGTTTTGAAGGTTATAAAGTCTCGACGAAATATTTTAACGTTTGCCGAGCATGTTTTTTAAGCGTTTGTTATGGAAAACCAACTTTTTACTTTGCTTAATTTCTTTCTTCCGAAACAAACTTTTTACAATACGAAATAAACTCTTAGTTATATGTATCATATTCGCAGTCTGTATCATAAAGCTCAGCATATATATTTTATGAGAAAAACAAAGCAGTGATAATGCATACGGCCAAATGACGTCATATATTTCTATAACCGTCTGCAATGAGTAATACGTGACCATCTGCATATTTGTATGTCCATTGCTGGCCTTCTGTAGTAGATCTTACTCCGTCATTCGAGTGGTACTATGAAAACAGTTTATGTAGATGATACAATTACATTTCCTCGCATTATTATGACAGCTAATTTACGTTTTGCGTGATGCCCCATGAAAAAACTGTATTATGATAATAACCTTATATTTCATTGTTGCGTTTCACTATAAAAATCTGATTGGAGATTGTAACAGTGAAACGTAGGTACTTAGTAAGTAATTGTTTAGGCAAATTGATTTTTTGTTTGAACTTACGGTTTTAGTTCGAGGCCGGAGCAAAAACCAAGCAATGTTACACCCATGTTCAACCTACTTACGAAAATATTGAACGAAATATTTCAAGAAAAACGAAAATTTTCAGCCAATATGAAAATAAAGAAAATACAACACATTTAAAATTCACTTTGTAGTAGTTTATAAAGTTTACTATGCTTAGCTGCTTATTATTCCTGATAAAACGTCAAAACTTGAAACACGAAGCCATCAACAGTTTTTCCTATGAAGGTTCAATCAAGTTTTCTGGGAAAACGTCTATCACGCACAGGTGTCATACAATGATAGGTTTAATTTTCAAAGGAAACACACCCACATGTTAAAGTTCTAATCAAAAAACCGGATATAGATAAAACAGTTGCCAACTAAATATTATTTTCTATTAAAAATATGAATAGATAAGTACTTTATTGTAATAAGTGCCTTCCGAAACAATTTCCTTTTCAATTTTGTAATAAAAAAATACAATTTCAGGCTGGTCGTCTGTTTTTTGTTAAGCCTCACTTCTGAAAGTCACCAAAAATTAGGACTAAAGTTCCAATTTTTTCTAACAGTTACAAATTCAATCCACTTAGTAGATATATCCCAAATTTAGAAAGTATAAGAATGGAAGGAAAATAAAAACCAAATAAAATAATAAGTACATTCTCTCCACAATATTTCTGCTGCCACTACAATAGTTAGTCCAAGTAGAATATAAACAAACAAACTTCGCGTGCGAGTCTAATAGTTTCAAAACAGACGACTAAACACCTTTTATTGCAATAATAGATTAATTTTTAAACTGACCTTATTCTACCAAATGCGCTTAAAAAAGAAATTGACGATGATTGATTACTCATGACGTCACTACTCCAAATATAAATAATATAGGAGTAACTGTGACTAAAAATAAACAGCTCGATCGAGAGACGCTTTCCCATACCGGCCGCTATTAATGCATTTGCTTTTTAGATCTATAATTATATGTCCCAATTTATATGAGAAATAAAATACTTAAGCGCTACGGTAGCCCGCGAAATTCAAATTTTCGTACGTTTTTTGCAATTTGCTGGTCAGTATTAAGTTGTACGTTGATTAAAATATGATTCGATTAAAATATCATTTAACAAATATGTATTTACAGAATTATAATCATTACAATCAGTAATACAACTTGTTAAGTTAGTATAATCCCCAAATGTCAAGATTTCAAGAAATAGTCATTCTTGGGGATTACTTGGTTTTAGAGAGTTGTGTTGATGACTTTAATGATTATAATTCTGTAAATACATACTTGTTTTAGAATAGAATAGAATAGAATCGTTTATTTCTGAGTACATGGTACATAAAGATCTTAATATTAGACGGAATCACATATACTACCATTGCTGGTGTAGAAAATATATTAAATGAGTATCTAATTTACAAAGTCACATAGTTATAAATCATGCTATATTAAATAAAATTTGAAAATAAACAAAAATAAATAAAGAATAGTAGTAATAATAATATGTGTACTTTATGGACCACATTATTTGTATGCATACATAATTAAAAATTAAATGTTATTCAAAGTTAACTATTTTATATAATGTCAATATGCAATAAATAATGTTGCGGCCGCGAATCATATTTTAATCAACGTACAACTTAATACTGACCAGCAAATTGCAAAACACTTTAAAAAAATCAATTTCGCGGGCTACCCTGGCGCTTTCGCCTTAAAGCATGAACTGATTTTATTTTTACGCAGTTTGCTAGTGTCGATAAATGATAAATGGTTTTATTTTGTAAGTAGGTTTGCACAAACACTTATACACGTCAATAATATTTTTTTTAAAACTAGATGAGGTCGGCGTTTCCATCTAACTACTCTGAGAAGAAAGGCCGGAACAAACTCAGAGGTCACAGTCTCTTTTAAAGTCCAGACATAATCTTGGTCAGGTTATATGAAGACCATGTAGATCGATGTCTGAGATGGTATTTTGAGAAAAGAACCACACAGATTGAGAGAACCTGTCCAGTCAGTGCACGCATTCGTCAGAAATCGTGCAGCTCAATTTAAGACATAAGGAGCTCAACGATTCGACGAACCAAAGAAAGGACTTTTGGGTAGGCCACATAAATTACTCAAACTGCCAGACCATGAAAAAAAAACTAACAGAACAGAGAGAATAATAAAAAATATATAAAATGAATAAAATGACCCACATCGTCTTCACATTCACAATAAATAAAATAATATAATACTTTACAAAGTAAGCAAATGTCATTGTTTATAAAAAAAATAATTAATGTCAATGTGTAAATAACAAGAAAAAAAACATTCAAAATGCAGAAATTGGAAGCAGCTCAATCCCCAAGCCTTTTTGTCCTCAATATAATCTTTAACGGTATACAAGGCTTTTTGGCACAACTTACGTTTAATGAATGATTTGAATTTATTAAAGCTTAGATCTTGAACGTGGCTTGGTAGTTTATTATAAATTGACAAAGATTTCGGCTAAAAATTAGCAAGTAGCTATCGGCTAGTTTTGCAGATTTATTTTTTGATCTGAAAAGTAAACTAAGCATAAATGGCAACAGAAACTTTTTAATATAATTTATTACTACCAAGTTCACATAAAATTGCGTGCAGCTATGCATGTAGGCTCAGCATAACAACAAATTGCATGCATTTCCTTAAAACGATAACAAAAATATCAACATTTTTGCGCGCCATTTCGCGGCTCACTATATAAATATAAACCCACAGACACATCGAGAAACTTGAATGAACGTTAACAGCAATATGGTGTACCTTGTCTTTGGCAGAAACAAACATGTCTAATGATCGAAGAGGGAGGATGATGATAGATGAAACTTGGATGTCTACGCACAGCTAACCCACTAAGATTTGTTTGTTATGTATGATATATCATATGTTTCGGTATTGATTTCCTCCGTTCTAGTTGCTATGGAGAGGTAGTCTTGGTTTCTGTAATTCTGATATTTGATTATAATGTTAGAACAGCTTTAACTGAGAGAAAATCTTTAGAACTTCTAACAGAAATTTATATTTTCACACCGGAGTTAAACGAAATAGAAGACAAAGCAAAATAGTTATATCTATAAATAGAATTTCTACGGCCTATAATTATACTTAAAAACTGGCCAAGTGCGAGTCGAACTCGCACACGAAGGGTTCCGTACCACAAGGCAAAACGCCGAAAAAAACATGTTTGTTGTATGGGAGCCCCCCTTAAATATTTATTTTATTTTAATTTTATTATTTATTATTAAAGTTAAAATACAACTGAGTATTTTGTGAATATTTCAAGTGCCTACCTGTTGCAATTTTTGATATCAAGCAAAAAAGGGCAAAAAAATCGCGTTTGTTGTATGAGAGCCCCCCTTAAATATTTATTTTGTTTTGTTTTTAGTATTTGTTGTTATAGCGGCAACAGAAATACATCATCTGTGAAAATTTCAACTGTCTAGCTATCGCGGTTCTTGAGATACAGCCTGGTGACAGACAGACAGACAGACAGACAGACGGACAGACGGACAGACGGACAGACGGACAGACAGCGAAGTCTTAGTAATAGGGTCCCGTTTTTACCCTTTGGGTACGGAACCCTAATAAAAAAGTCACTACCAGTAACCAAAGTTCAACGTTCCCTGAAATTACCTTTCAATCTTTAAACGTAAGCCAAAAATATCGAAGTGAACAAATAATAATCGATCACTTTGATATAAACTACCAGCTACCAAACTTTTGATGTTAACGGTCATCGCAGTTAACACATTTATGAATTAGACATGTTAATAGTTTACATACTGTTTATGAAAACCGAAGATCAAAAAGAGTGGAAAATATGAGATATTGGTCTTTAAATATTCGAAACTCTCTAATTCTTGAAGTTTTGTTTTTTCTTTCTTAGTTTTTGGAAACATCAAAGAGAGTAGGTATTAAGTGGATCGTAATTATGTTGTGCTGATCAAGATTAACATTAGAATCTTTTTGAATCCAAAGTCGTCGAGTTTAGTCCAAATGTGAAAAATGTAATGTCGTGGATGTCTTGTAAATATGTAACAGGTGTAAAATTCAAAAAACTTAAAGGGAAGCCATTAAAAATTCTTAAAATGTATTCCATCAAATTCTACCTCAAACTTCACCTGCTAACTTTTTAGCGTAGGTAGTTGGCTTCCATTGTATACGAATCCTTCGAATTTTCTAGGTCGTTTCGTAGAACACAACGCCTTAACACGGTTGTATGTATTAAATTTTGATGGTTTGCAACGCTGTTACAAGTTCTTTACGAGTAAATTGACGCAGGGAAAAGTTTGACGTGGAACTGCGTAAAAATGGCCTCACTAAGTTATTTCCTGTTCGTCAGAGCCAGTCCTTCTAGGAAAGGAAAACGAAACACATAAACATAGTAGGCAGCTACGCGTTTATTTTGCACACTAAAAAAAATACTCTATTTTTTAAAATCACAATTACTATCTTGCTAATATTTCTAAAGAAAATTTCTAAGTCGTTTAGACTAATCCACTCTTCCGCCTCTCTGTTTCAATTAAAAAAAAAGCGAAACGATTGAGAAAAGAGACTGGAACGGAACTTATTTCTTCCAAATGAACTTTATTCTTTCTTTATTATTAATTTCCATGATTGAAGCATGTATTTTCCGCACGATTGTATTCGTATTAATGCAAGCGAGGATATCAGAAATTCTGCCTCACTTATTGCTTTCGCATTCAACCCTCTATGAAATACGTCAATTTACTGTGTACCTATAATATTGACCAACAAAAGACATGCTACGTTTTCCAGGAACTTAATAATGTAACGTAATACGATCAATCAATAAAATTGAACATTGAATATTCCCGTTCAAAGATCAGAAGCTAACATGCAAGACCAACTAGTCGTTTAACTAAAGAGCTCATATTTACCTTGTAATTGACCGCAGTTGAATATAAAACAACACTGCCTTCAGCTGTTTGACTGAATAATAGTGGTTGTTCTTGTTGTAATTACTTAGTAGTTTGTTTTGAACCTTATTATTATAGCTCGGCCACCACTTCCCGTGGGAAGCCAGGCCTCCCCACTTATTAATTCATAAGTTCCCATGTTCATAGTTACAGCCTCGATAATCTTTTAATTTTTCGACGTAATTGCAATATTCATTTCTACAGACAATGCGATTGAGTTACCGTATTGAAATGAGCCAGTTTTAATATTTTCCGCTTGATTAATATTTCAACATAATTCTTGGAATTTTGGAAACTCATTTTCGCAATCATTTTCTGTGTAATGAACACTTTATTATTCAAGCATTATTAATGCTATCATTATAAATAAACGTAAATTAAAACAAGGAAGATTTTTGGTTTTAATTAAAGTTTAAAACAGCAGACCAATAGGGTTTTTTACAGAGTTCTTTTATGAGTGACTTAATATAATAATCCATATAATTCATTTATGTATTAAGCTAACAGAGATCCACTGGGTTAGTAACAATAGTCTTAATGAAAATATATTCAAACAAACCCGTGAAATATTTAAACTATGAAGCTAACACAACTTATTTAAACACACATTTAAAATATACATACCAGCAAGTAATCGCTTTAACTTATTTTAACTCAAACACCTCTCTTGGCTCGATTCGAAACTTTCATACTTATGTAGTTTCAATACCCGTAGTTGTAAAACTTTCTCTATGATGGTAGCACATTAATTACTAAACGTTGGCGGGGGTAAAGCCCAATAGGACGGTGTATTAAGTTTAACCATGTAGATTTACGATCAAACCCTTTCATTAAACAGGTATTAAGGCGACAGATAAGCCTGTACATTACGCACTTGTTCATACTATTTGGGAGTTTGCATGAAAGGTTTATAGGCACCAATGAAATTAGCCGACCCGACTCTCTCAATACAACTATCCAACCTAATACATAAACGTTGCGGTTTAATTTATGTACGTACGAACTTTCGTTGAATACCTATTGGGGTTTCGATTCTGAGGAATCGAAATGGTACATAGAAATCCGAATGGTACATTCGTAAAATCATAATTGCAACTATCTCGTCTCGCTGGATACAGTTCTGAATGTAATTCAACTTTATCGTTCGCTAACTCTGGACTTGAATGTTCATTATCGCTAATTGGTGTAGTTCGATTTACTGAATAGGGGTAAGATTCGTTTTATTCCTTTGCGTAGCCATTGGCTGTGGAATCGTTGAATGAAAACGCTGAAAATACTGGAAAATATTTAAAATCGTGGTGATAACCAAAAATAAAGTCCACGCAGCGGTTTTCGCAATTAACGCAAACATTGAGCCAGACAGATAACAGAGTGGCCAATCAGAGTCAAATAGATATTAATAGAGCTGTTCATACATAAAATAGGTAGTATGCACTCGATAATACCACTGCATTGAGTTTTTCTTCAATTTCTGTGTCATAACAATAACGCACGACAATAAATCATGATATAATAACGAGAACTAAATTAATTCACCTTTATCGCTTTTAAACGGAGCATTATAAACCGAACAGATTTTAACGAGTCGTGAAGTTTAAGTGAAGCGTATATAAATATAGCCTAACAATTAACGAGTTTAACTGTTTATTTAAAAAAAAAAAATACAGCTTTCAATTTAACTTTTACGGTGAAAATTGTTGGATTAAAGCGTTAATTTAGCGGAGGTGTACGTTAGTTGCCCGCCCCTTGTTTCGTTTTGCACTTACAAAGAGCAATCGATTTTAAAGCTCGCTGGATTGAAAATTATATGAGGAGCCTTAGAGAGCGGGCGGGTGCGGGTAGCTGTGTTCGTGAGCCGCCAATGCGCTTGTCTTTCGGTTCAGTGGGCTTTCTTTAAATTGGCGACGGCTCCGCCGCTGGCCGCTCCGCTTATTGCATCCCCCGCCCGCAGCGTCGCGACGTCCACGATATTGCCTCCATTCGACCTTTAAGCAAATAGAATTTCCCAGTCTGTAAATAGGATAGCGTTATAGGTAAATCTTCGGCGTGTCCTCGCGTCGTTTACGGGTAAAAGGTAGAAATTCAATTTTTATCGACGTACTCGATTACGATCGCCCCGAGGAGCAAGTACTCTACGGAGCGCCGGCTGCGCTCATTCGTCTTCTCCTTACCCAAAATTTGTGCGTGATGAAGGACAATCGTTCAACTCTTGTCGGGATATTGTCTCATTTTGGCGGGTTCCAGGCGTTCTATTCATATTCATGTTCAGGGTAGGCGAGGCCAACGAAATGCCATACAATGTCGTTTTTATACTGACGAGTGAACGCCAAGAAAGTTGCGTGCCACAAGGATTTTCATCATGGGACCTATCAAATAATAACGAGGTCGCCTTCTCGAACGGTGCGCCCGATATCGTGGGCCGATCTACAATCATGGACGATCTTTTGTACTTTATGATAATACATGTCATTGTTATTTAGTCAATCGTTTTTGTATTCACTCATGTTACGTGTTGTACGACGAAATAAATATATTGATCGATAATGTCGTGGTCTATAATAGTTGGGTGGTGGTTGGGTGGTATCAGTGTATCGGCGAAATGGTTGTGTTAATAGTCGGTTGGGCTCGCATCTGCAGCGAGCTCCGGCTTAAGCCTATTGTCGTTCGCACGAGCAGCCATCACGAATTCTGCCCACGATCTCCTCTAAGGTTTATTGTAATTTACAAAACTGACGGAGGTTTTGTTGCTATCATTTCGTTGAACGTTTGTTTTGCTACCCCAGCTTTCCGAGAAATGGCCAGGTTTAGGATTACGTTTCTCGAACATTTTATTGCAAGAACTTAAAGGCAAGCACAAAAATAATTTGCCTGAACAGCATTTTTCAAAGTCCAATTAAATGGAAGCCCCTTGTATAATTACAGCGGCAAAAGAACAACAAAAATAAAACAGAATTTGCAAAATTTTAATAAATTATATACGAAAACCTTTTGTAACCTGCGGTAAACAAATTCATCAGCAACCTACCCTTTGGTCTCAAATTATTTTCACGTACACATTATATATTTTACAGAGGGCGGAAGGCTACTAATGGCATAAATTGAAGAGCGAGCGCTAGAAGCAACCACAGGATTTTGCGTATTTGAAATTCAGTTACTCGTTGTGCACAGCGTGGCTACGCTTCGAAGCGATCGCTGTAGACCCCACGTTATATTTTCTATAGAACGAAGGAGATGGATCGCTTTAAAACTCGCTAGTGGAAACCAGAATTTGAAATTTGCATCCCGACGTATCAGGAGTAGTGAAACGTTGTAAGTGGCGTACTAGAACGTGCTTGCGAAATTTTCACGGTGTGGTCGGAAATTCGAAGCGCAGTTTGGAGGAGTAATTACTCTAATTTTAGATGGATAGATTGGTTGTTTAGCTATAAGTGGTTTGAGTAGATTGATCGGTTTTTAAACGGGCAATCGAAAAAATCTTGATTAATTATTTTGATGATTGCTTTTCATGAAATTAAGTGACTAATTATAACACTGACTTCACATACTGTCATGATTAATATATCATGTATTTGGACAAATACTAAAACTTTCACCTGATTATCATAATCGCCAGTTGAACTAAATATTCGCGGCTCACAAATAACATCAAAGAGCGAACCCAGTCACCTGACAATATTGAGGCGACAGAACTACAGTAACATAGACGGCGATCCCATTACAAATGCATCGGGTTGTCTAGTCGGCTGACAGGACGCGGCGGGGCAAGACGGTGCTCAGTATAGCGTCATATCAATCACCATTGCTGAACACCAGCCCGATCCCTTGGCACTTGGCCTACATTCCAAATTACACAAATTTACGTAGTGGGGCCTAACCGCCGTCGTTAGCCCGCCGCGCGGATTAAGTCTGGAGCGCAGCTTACATCGGGTACCTCTCCCAATACCACGCTCAACCGATGCCCAATCTTATCTATACACCACACTAACTTTTGTACAGCCAAACAACTTCCACAAATAAGCCCTTAATACACAAGTTAATAAGTAGAAAAGTTTGAATAAACTCATCTTAACTCGTCAATGTTGAGAGCCATCAGCGACTGTCTACTTTGGTGAAAGTTAACGGTAAGTAGGATTTGAGTTAACTTACGTTTCCTCGAAAGGATTAAAGTAATAGTGACGACATCTTTAACAGATTGTGAGTTCGATTTTATCTCCGATACATTGATAGATTACATCGTGGTTTTGAATGAATATTTGAGCAGCAATTTGAGATCTGTTTCGCTGGAGCGATTCGTAATTTATAGTGTTTCGGGATGTGGGCGTACAATGTATTTGTTATGAATCGTTTATGCCGGTTCTAGCGTATTGCTGGTTGTTATAGTAAACACGCGTAATACCCTTTCATTTATAACTCCCGCTGCGGTTCTTGATATAGGCTCGCCCTTAATTCCGACTTAATTAGTGTCACGCAAGTTCCATAATCCAAGGCTTGAGCATCGCACGACCGTTCTTAAAATGGAGATTAGTGCGGCAAATATCTCGAACTACGCTATCCGTTCATAAAGCCACTACTCCACTACACCGCTTTCGGGATAAATATTCAGTTGGGGAGCAGTAAGGGTGATTTATCTGAGAAAATTCTTTGTGTATATTCTTACATTATTTACCTCTAATTGTAATATATATGCGGGATTGAAAAACGAGTCTTTGTACAGCGACAGAAACAACATTATGTATTTTAATGTACAAGATAAACTAAAACTTAAATAGCTCTAAACTTAATAATTCTGTGAAGATTTTAAAGTATGTAAGTATATTTTGTGTTCAGTGTCGCAACATGTCGGCACGAAGAGTCAACTGCGACGAGGAATTCTAAAAGAACTGAACATAAACACAGTATTTTGTGTACGGTAGTCCTTCCGCGGTCGCGTACAACGGATGTGCAGGAAAACGCTTGCATACTGAGTAGGCGTGCCTAAAAGACACTGCGGACTTTAGTTTACCTACAGCGGATTACACGAAACTTAAACATGCCACCTAAATCTGCGACAAACCGTTAGAACCGAAGCATTTAGCTCACTGGCTTTACGGGCCCGAGCCTCTAACTACGTGAAATTAAAGCCCAATTCTAAACAGCGCCACTCCACTTTATACCTACAGATTAATTCAATTTGTGTCGCTCTATTTTTACGGCCCTAAAAAAAATATAGGTTGGTATTAACTTTTGACACTTCTCTCCGAAAATCTCACCTCGTTTTAGTTAATCTCGTTAAAATTTTAATCATAAGCTCACACCGGACGTCAGCGTATTATTTCTAGATTGTCCCGCGACGTGTCTGTCGACAAATTAGTCACGGATTTGTTAGTGTCGATCGACGGGTGATTTTATTTTTAACGAGACATCAAACATTATCGAGGGCCCCGCGAGGAGTTACTCAAGCGCCTGTTTACAAATAAGAAACGGCGAGGAGACGAGTGTGTAATAAATTTTATAACACGGCATCGATTCGGATTCGAACGTAATAATAATATATCGGCTGGAAATATTGGAATGTGTCGGTGCGCTCGGCGCAGATCTTAAAATAGACCCTCATCAAAGACAAGCAGGTTTGCAGCTGTAAATCCATTTCAGTGTGGCTTGTCCGCTTTATAAATTGGGGCGTACATATGTATGCGCAACTTTGTCTGTGTGACGTTTACCTAAACAGAGCGGCATGTCCTGCGACCTCGCGTTTCCATCTCATGTCGTACCGCATTCGTTTGCGTTTTCTATTAACGTGTCCCGGACACTATTAGGGCAGCTAGACGGATGTTGTAATTTGATTTTGTATACATTCGCCGAATTAGAGGAAAACTACTGCTACACACAAAGACGCGCGCTGCCATGTTTTAGCATTAGGATTTGCAATTCCAATTTAGTAGAAACAGCAAATGCAGAATTTATTCCAAGTTAGAGAATCTTACAAAATGTAAGCTGAATATTTTTAAAGAGTACAATGTCAAAAAAAGTCGTAGTCATTATCAACAATGTGATTCCGTTGACAAACTACTTGTGTATGATAATTTTAGTCATATTGCATTTGATGAAACGCGGTACGCGAGCCGAGGTTCGCTGAGCACTCTAGACGACCGCAGTGCATAGATTTGCATTTTACGGTTTTGATACGTTGAGCGAATATTCAGTGCGGTGTCGGCGTAGGTATCTTTTCAATTCGACGCGGCGGGCGCCGAGTGGCCGCTCGAGGGCGCTCGAGTAGTGGCGCGTGCTCGAGTGCCGTGCTCGATGCGCCTGCGCAACGCTAGCCCTCTCGCCCCTCTCGCCCTCTCGCCCGCACTCCCCCGACGCCAAACTCCCCATCCTTCGAAGGTTATTACAATTAACTACAACGCTGAGTTAAGCCTCAATTTGGCACAAGTTACTGCTGTCGTTAGAGACTGAGTAAATGTGCTTTTTTAAACGAATTCTCTGATCAGACGTTCTACATGGTAAAACTAATGAAACGAAGACGCAATACCTAGGAAAATATTCAAAGATCCCAAACATGAAGCCTTTGGGGACGTGCCGTTATTCGTGGTCGCGTGGCACGGAAGTCGGCCATATTGCGGCGTGTCAGCTGGTCGCAAGCGGAAGCGTCGTCAGCACCACGAGTACAAGACGAACATTTAGCTAGTTTTATGTCTTACCACTCATAAAACTTGGTACATTTGTCTAGTACGTTCTGTCCGCTAGTGTTCACTTAAGCTATAGAGTATTACAAAGTATTTTTTATCGTTAGAGCCCAAAGCGTTAAAAGTACAAAATATGCTTTACGTTAAAAACTGTGCACTAAATTATCAAAACTATTTAACTTTACAATTCGCACAACACTATGTCTAAATTGAATTCATCCTTTGCTGTCCGCTGTGAAATATTTTCATCTTTTATCTATCTAGAATTGTTTTGTATGTTGCACTCCAAAATTCTGGACCACCGGCATGGAGAATAAATCATGCGTCAAACACACCCATCGGTGGGGGGAGAGGGCGAGAATCTGTCGTATGGGGAGCGGGGACATCGCATCCGAGCCATTCATTCATTCGTCCGAGATTCATCACGTCACCGACTCATAGGCCGGCCAATTAGTGACGCCGATTCATTTTCTTTATTTCTTTCCTAGAAACAGATACCACCCGCCGAAAGTTAATGTGGGATTATTTATTTCCTTTTTCCCTATGTCATAGAGTATCATTTTGCAAACATGCAGATTTATTCCACCAAATGCTCTGATAAGTCTTATAGCTACCTATAACTCCCACAGCTATTAAGGTAATAAAATTTTCATTTCATATGATATCCATTATTAAATTTCTAAGGAGATTACGATCTCGTAATCGTGAAATATAACGTTTTCTATTTCACCAAGCTCGTTTGA
Organism: Mesoligia furuncula; assembly: GCA_916614155.1. Lineage (NCBI taxonomy): Eukaryota > Metazoa > Arthropoda > Insecta > Lepidoptera > Noctuidae > Mesoligia > Mesoligia furuncula. The sequence continues at coordinate 10,583,682 of OU744803.1, read as the reverse complement.
AGAGGACGCTTAAAATTTATCGACTCTGGTCCTCCCTTGCTATAAAAGTGCAAAAGTTTTCCACGAAACGCACAATTTACTGCGTTTCTGGCGAGTACAAACTAGATTTAATTCAGCCACCGTACATATAAGCTATATATTACGTAGGTAATTATTTTGTGCAAAGTTTAATTCTGCATTGCGCCATTGCCGAATTCGTGTATGAATTAAAAAATATCGCACGATACCAATATAAATTGAGAATTCCTTTTGCCTGACGATTATAAATATGTCAAGTATTTGTGTGTTTCTAAGGAATGAATAATTTACTGTCGTCCTTTGATACCATTTTCCAGACGTCTAATTTTAAATTCTATTTGCCATTCAACTGTGTGTGAAGGATATAATTTAACTAATTTCCAACATGTGTGCGAGAGGAGTAGAACACTTTCGTGAGTAGCAGAGAACATACCTTTTGTATAATTAAACTGCGGGCAAACCCAGTTTAAGTTTAATCCTATAGCCTCTTGACACCGCACTCCCGCCCGGAGGGGAGCTTATTTTGTTCGTCAACACTATCGACCGATGTGTAGACGAAAGCGCTCAACCGCGCTACAAGTGTCACTCGAAATACAACTGTTATACTTATGTAACACGGTTTGTTTTCCAATGTGCTGTTGTGGGGACGCCGTTTTCTTTTTGTAGGAATAGAGAAAAATATACGGCATATATAGAGTTCAGGCAGTCGGCTATCATTCACAAGGATTGCATGTTTTGTAGGCAGCCTCCGTCATAGAAGACAGTTGTTCCTGTAGTTTGTATTTATTTAGTCTTACGAATCGCTCCATACATTCGTTTCATGGAGGGTTGGTGACGTCAAGTAGTTTGTCGTAAGGACGTTTAAGTGATACTAACAATGTATTCGTATCACGACGTCGTCGAAGGAAAAGTGTTGTGTTACCCGAGACATTACTTAGTCTAACATCAATTAAATTTTGTGTGTATGTTTCATCTTATCGTGGTAAACAATACGAATGTGTACCCATTGTTTGTGTGTGCATAACTATGAGTGTATTTACATATTTTATTCAATACTTTGATCGGAGATATTGGATCTTTGACAGCCGTTACGGGTAGTCAGAAGCCCGAAAGTCTGACAACCAGTCTTACCATTATTACCCAGTAACTGGGTTGTGGAGGTCAGATAGGCAGTCGCTCCATGTAAAATACTGGTATTCAGCTGCATCCGGTTAGACTGGAAGCCGACCCCAACATAGTTGGGAAAAGGCTAGGCAGATGATGATGATGATGACTTTGATCGGAGATAGGCATTTTTGGAAATACTGAAAAATAATAAAAGAAAATGTATGAAATTTTTAAAAACTTTTAAGAGAAAAGAAGAATCTATTAGGTTTTATAATGTTCACTGGTTTCTTAATACAGTAAGATTTGCACAACAAAAGATATATACCAAATACTGTCGCAAGAAAACGCAGACAGATAACACAAATGCGGACACATGCTGCATGTTTCAAATCGTGTAAGTACAAAGTTCTCTAGAAAGCAACATCTTTTTACCGCGATATTTATTGTTTATTTACAAACAGCGTCCCCACTGAGTAAAAGTAATAATAAATACGAATGTAAAGTTCAAGTTAAAAGAATGTCCGATTGTCCAGTCCCCCTGTTTTAATGAATGCTCTTGGCAACCCCGCGACGGCTTACAACATTTAGGTCCTTATTACGCATTCTCGACATTTACTTAATGTATGAAAATTTGAAAGAACGAACCATGTTGATGGTACTCGAAACAAAATAATTGCTACGGTCGCGCGGTCCGGGATTCGACCTCGACATTCATTATTCACTTTTTATTTCGCCCTCCCCTCAGCTTATAATTTGACTCGAAACATAAAATCAAGTTTTATTTGATTATACGTAGCAAAAAAGGAAAACATTCCAAGTAAGTATCTTGTATCCTTCACTTTTAATAGGGAGAGGAATCTTTACATTATGATTTACTTGGAAAAGATCATTTGCGTTATCAGCGATACAACTCATTTGTAACGGCCTGTTTATTACATGTTTTTCTCGAAACAATCCATAATACTTGTACTTTTATCTTTATCTTTCGGGTAAATTGTATTTCAGTCACGCAAAATTCAAATTTTATTGAACTGCTGACGATATACAAATATTCGATCTTGAATATTCAAAAGGGTAGGAGAATTTAAACGACACATCCATCTTGTACACTTACATCACGTCTGCATACTTGAAACAAAGCAGCGTCAGTCAATCTTACAATAGCCTAGGGTTGGTATAGGCATAGTTTTTGCATTTAGGAAGAAAGGGGAGTTAGCGGGCGTAGGCATCCCGACGTCTCGCTTTCATCCACTCGCGGGTGCTGCTACATAAAAGAAAGTACGCACACACTCTACCCCAGCCACCCTTACATATGTGCCGTTCTGATGTGTTCCGAATGGCTTTCGATGACAAGTGCACTGAGCCGGTTCACTTTTTAGGCTCCTAAATGCTGCTATTGTTTCCAGAACTCTCGTGCGAGCATTTCTGAAGTATAAAGTCGGAGCAGTCGATTTTGTGATGGCTATAACAGTTATTTGAATAGTACTGTTCAATGTTTTATCGATAGAAACGAGAAAATGTCATAAACAATCACACAGCATTAAAGACTCGGCCCGCCCACTACGTAGATATATTTAACTGTATAGAATGAAGTGGTCCTTTGTTCGCGCGCCGAGGGCTGCGTACGAGTAATAGGACGTAAAAAACTGAAAGAAGCAATATCCCAGGCCTCTTCATACCTACTCCATCCGTTTCTTTCCACCATTGTGCGGATCCTCTTTAAATTTTTCATGGGCTTATCAACGCATCGATCAGGCGTTATTTATTCAGCTCACGATTTAATTCTAAGAAGGTTGTTCATTTACATGTATTCGCTTTTTACGTATTTACTTGTTTGTGTTTGCTTTATCGGCTGTTGAATGGAAACGTACCTACGTCTACTTCGCAAAATTCCGTTATTATAAAATCAAAATCATTTATTCATATTAGGCTGAGAATCAGTACTTTCGAACGTCAAAATTACAAAAGACAGTCCCCCAAAAGGCATGCCCTTCACCACTTCCTAGTGCTTTCGCTGGGGAGTAGAAATGGCCCCAGTAGCACAGCTGTCTGGTCAGTTAGAAAATACTTAATTTTATACAGTACTAGGTATGCAAAGTAATTAACATTACAAGACACAGAACATTAAATTAAATTATTTGCCATATTCCAATATACCAACAAAACAAAATTATAACGTACCTACTCAAGCAAAATCTAATAAATAAAAATAAAAAATGTAAACAAAAATGTATTACTAAATAAAAGCCCACAGGCATAAAGGGCGTGATAGCTTACATATTTATGCAACATAGCTGTCACTTGAAGAATAAACTAAGACCATCGAAGTAAAATAAATAAACAAGTTATTACTAATAACAACAATTAAACCAAGGTCAGCAAGACGACCAGTCACCACACGAGCATAACAGTCATTGCCCCCTTCGCCATATTTGAGAGAAGAATGATTGATAAGCTGTGGGCTGAGCAGCTATGGGATGAGTCATAAGCTATGGGCTAACTAGTTACGGACCTATGTAGATAAAATATATAGACTTCAACTATGTGCCAAAGAATATTAAACTTAAATATAAAGATGATGAGTACGGATTATTTAAATATTGTAAAGTTGTGTCAGTCTTTGATAAATTCAGGTCGGCGATCATCTTGGAAATTTTTTAAAATATTAGCTCCTTAACTTTGAATAATAGACCAAAACAGTTACGTGCTCTTGATTACTTACCAACATATAAACTACCTACAACTGTATAAGTGTGTGGCATGAGAACATGGGAATATGTAGGTATTATATTACCTGATACTACGAATAAAATTCCTAAAATCGTGCAGTCAAATATTGCACTAGTACATATAAAAAATCTAAATCTACCTTAAAAAAATATTATATTACTGGTGACTGATCATCTTAAGTTTTTTATTTAAATATGTTTAAGTAATGTGTGGTGAGCGAGCTTGCTTCCTCCACTTTGTCACATAAACCTTCAAAGGTTTTTAGACAAGTGTATGTTTGTATAATTAGTTAGTGTAACTTAATGTATTGAAAAATAAAGTAAAAATTAAAAAAAAAAACGATTGATTAAATTGCAATAATAAATGAGTTATTTCGTATATTATATACCATTTCCAGTAAATAAATAGGATTTGCAATGCAAGGCGATGCAAGTGCAGGTGTTTATTGAATAGCAACACTGAATCATTTAAATTTCACTACAACGCTGTGTGGATGCGGCGGCGGCGGTGACTTGTTATTGTCGGAATTAACTAGTCTGGAGAGCGACAGACAGCAAGCATCAGTACGAGATAGAGATTAATACTGTGCAAGTGTCGGTGAAGCCGAGAAGCAATAACGTTTCGTTAATGTGTCCCATTTAGAACGTACGCGGTTAGTGTCTTGCGTCGCTTGACGTCGCACGCCACAACCGACTACGTACTTATTTCACGTCGTGTCGCCTCCCCACCGAACTAACGAGACTGGCACCCTAAGCCCTGGAATCACCATTTGCCATCCGTGTGGTCTCTGTATTGTTACAAATGGCATAGATCTGTTCGAAGGCGCCCCGTGCGGGACCTAATGAGCTGTGAAGTAGATAAGGTGTGCGACATGAGAAGACGGGATCATCCCCTATCTATACGAAATGCTCACTGCGCCGAGGCGAACGCCACCGATACATATTTAGATACAGTTATAATGTTGCCAACGAATAAGATAAACTTTGCATATGGTTCCAGGGGTTCATGCGCAGTTCGAATTTTGTAACAAGAATTCGCACGATGGAACGCCACACGTTACACGAAAATCAATTTTCGTTTCCACCAAAATACTGTCACTAGAGGTTTTTCCAAAAAACGCACAAAGTGGAGTGAACAATAAATTGAATGAATGATAGGGAGAGGTCACATTCTATCCTGTGGGTGTTGTAATAATGAAAAATAGGTGCTTCAAAAATACGCATTTATTCAGGAAGACAAAGAACAGACAAGCGGGGCAGAGGCTGCGGGCAAACAAAAATGAAATGCAACGTCAGCGTCGGGTGGGCGGCCGACCTTTGTGCCCTCGCCTGCGCGACGATCCCCCCAAATTCCCTGTGTAAAAATTGATTAATATTGTCCCAACCGCCTCTGCCGCAATAAGTGGTATATTCACTCTTTCATGTTGCACACAACTCTTGAAAGAAAATGTTTTCAACTGGATTTCGCTGGCTGTAATACTTTTTTTTAGAAAAAGCGAAAAAGGTGTGCGACGCAGAGTGGATTTAGAGCAATAAAAAATAACTATTCGAAGGAATTGTACGAGTGCTGACGTTGGATGCATTTACGCGTTTAGTTTCATGGCGCTGTCACGTTGCGCTACAAAACGGAATACGTTCAGAATAAAAACATTGTACACTGTTATATTTTACTTCCTTCGGTGTAAACGGTTGAAAAATGTATGTATGCACGTGTACGGACGTTTTAATTTTTCGACCGATAAAGTTTATGGCGTTTATTACTGAAAATATAGGTGGCGACAATTTCGGTGTGGTGCGGGAGTGTTGTTGGTCGGGAACGTAAAAATTTGTGCGCAGCGTGTTCCGCGGTAGTGGCACATTATGAATTGAGTTAGAGCAACTCGTAAGCCGGCAGTCGCACGTCGCTAAAGGGACGGTACCGTGCTGCCGTCCGACGTAATTGGTGTGTGTAGCTTTTTGTCGTGCTGCGGCCGTTCGGTGTTTGCCACCCGCGGTCAAGTTAGTCTAAATTAAATTGTTGTATTTTTCACAACAAAATGACTGTGACGTAGCCGGTTACTGCCGCGTCCTAACGAGCACGACGCTAATGTTGTTTGGCGGACGATGCACGTACCCACATTTTTGAGTCGCGCTCTGTGGCTATAGTTGAATTCAAAATAAACTAATTCTGTTTTTACAAACTTTTATCATATTTTCATTGCTCACTGCGTTTATTTTCAGTTCATTAAATGGGCCGTTTGGTTTCATGAGTTTGTAATAAAGATTATCGAAAAATGTTTTGATCTGTTTCATGAAAATATTCAATTATGGAAATGTGTTTTTTCTATGACAGTAGAAAAATATTTATTTCAATTAAATGGAATGGTGAAAATACCCAAATGGCTTATGGTTACGCATAATAAACTTAGGGTTGCACGCAACTGTCAGCCGTGACAATTAATACGACCAATCAAAGGTAGCCGGAACAATTTAGAGGCCTGAGCTAAAAATTGGATATGCGGTGAATAATAATTTTCCCAATGGAGTGGACTGCGTTGTCCACATTTAAGGTAATTTGCCAACAGTTTGGGCTGACGTGCCGGCCGGCAAGCCTGACACTCACTCCCACAGGACCACCCTTTACAATCCCATTTATAAATGCCGCTTAATCAAATTTTTATTTATCGCTCCCCGAGTATTTTGGTCGCATGAACCCGTGATTATAATATTCAAACTTCAAAACGTAATTATTGTTAATCAGTTTAATCAAAATCCCATAATGATAATTCGGTGTATTACCTACCGGTTGATATCAGTTTTATTTGATCATTTTGGTTGTTTGCCTATCCATATCCGTACTTACGTACCTACAAATAAGTTTGTAAGGGTCAATTTATACTGGCGCAGAGTCGAAGCGCATCGAAGCGTTAATCTAAAACTTAAGATAGAAAATTCACTTTTATCTCCACAACGTAATGCACATATTTCTTCTGAGATAAAAACAAAAGATTCGCGAAGTCGCGCGCATTCGACGGAATTCGCGCGTCTGAGCGCGATCAACGCTGATTGGTGCGCGTTCATTACGTTGTGGAGATAAGGGTGAATTTGCTATATTAAGTTTCAGATTAACGCTTCGATGCGCTTCGACTCTGTGCTAGTATAAATTGACCCTAAGACGTAGGTACTCGTATATGGGTAAAACCCCATATCGCGTGTCTTAGTATTGAATATAAATCTAACAAATTTCGTATTTTACGGTCAAAAGGGTTGGATGATCAGTATGAGCATTGCCCGGGCATTGTGGTTATCGATCAGACTGCCCGTAGTGTAGGAACATAAATAAAAAACTGGCCAATTGCGAGTCGGACTCGCACACGAAGGTTTCCGTACCACAAGGCAAAAACGCCGAGAAAAACACGTTTGTAGTATGGGAGCCCCCTTAAATATTTATTTTATTCTGTTTTTAGTATTTGCTGATATAGCGGCAACAGAAATACATCATCTGTGAAAATTTCAACTGTCTAGCTATCACGGTTCATGAGACGCAGCCTGGTGACAGACAGACAGACGGACAGTGGAATCTAGTTTTTATCCTTAGGATACGGAACCCTAAAAAAGTATGATCATGATCCGTTTGCACCTTCTTTTTATAGCCTTTTCGCAGTATATCATTTATATTGAACACGGAAAAATATTCCCCTAAAATTTTATACGTTCATTGGTTTCATTGGGGTTACGGCAGTAACTATAGCAACATAATAATGATATAAAAGTAACTTACGGTGTGCGCACCGTAAGTTACTTTTATAGGTTTATAGGGTTTAATCAAAATATTTTTGTTGGAAACAATTTTCAAAGAATTCCCCTTAGAAATTAATATGTAGGAATATGCATACGATCCGTATTTCAATACAAAAATGTTGTACTTATGAAATATGTTTTATTTGAACAACACAAAAGTTGTACTGGAATGGAGTTTTATATAAGCGCAACAGTGTCCTTGATTGTTTAATAACACAGAATTTAATAAATTATGTCAAGTAACACAGTGGTAGTAACATTTCAGTTATTTCTGTACGGATATGCTCGTAATCATAAAATGGTGTTGGTTACTGCAATTTCAAAAGTTTATTTCTCTTATTCCGAGGGCAATGAACCATCCAATGAAGATGCTGTTTGTTTTGGCGGCTCCAGCCCAAATGTTTACCTTAGAAATTCATAGTATTTTTATATACTCGAATTGAATCGATTTCCGAAGTATCGACTGTGATTGTTTTTTATTTGAATGTGAATAGAAAAACCCGGTCAAGTTCGAGTCGGACTCGCGCACCGAGGTTTCCGTACAAATTTGTAGGTATGTAAATAGTTTATCACGGGATTTTTTTTTAATGTAACTACGAATTTTACGTTTTTAGGATTTTCTCCTTTACTTGTGCTACATGACCTCGCTTCTTGCCAAATTTCATGATTCTAGGTGTTGACCTAGAATCATGAAATTTTTCTAGGGAAGTACCCTATTTGATTCCCTTGAGAGTGTCGAAATATACGTTTTTTGCGGCATAAACGGCCGTATCTTTTTTACGTTGACTTAGAAGTATGATTTTTTCACAGCTTCAAGAGACTGTAGACCTAAGTACAAAGAAGTAAGTAGTAAGAGTGAGTGAGTAGTAGTAGTAGGAGTAAGTAGTAAGTACATACTCAAGATTCTTTACCACGGGAACGTGTGGGCGTTCCCCTGATAAAGGGTCTTGACAGTCAGACAGACAGACGGACAAAGTGATCCTATAAAGGTTCCGTTTTTAGGGTTCCGTAGCCAAATGGCAAAAACGGAACCCTTATAGATTCGTCATGTCTGTCTGTCTGTCTGTCTGTCTGTCCGTCTGTCTGTCTGTCTGTCTGTCTGTCTGTCCGTCCGTATGTCACAGCCACTTTTCTCCGAAACTATAAGAACTATACTGTTGAAACTTGGTAAGTAGATGTATTCTGGGAACCGCATTAAGATTTTCACACAAAAATAGAAAAAAAACAATAAATTTTAGGGTTCCCCATACTTAGAACCGAAACTCAAATTTTTTTTTTTCGTCAAACCCAAACGTGTGGGGTATCTATGGGTAGGTCTTCAAAAATGATATTGAGGTTTCTAATATAATTTTTTTCTAAACTGAATAGTTTGCGCGAGAGACACTTCCAAAGTGGTAAAATGTGTGTCCCCCCCCCTGTAACTTCTAAAATAAGAGAATGATAAAACTAAAAAAAATATATGATGTACATTACCATGTAAACTACCACCGAAAATTGGTTTGAACGAGATCTAGTAAGTAGTTTTTTTTTAATACATCATAAATCGTAAACCACAATTTACCATTCATTGAATCAACTCAAAAATAAAAAAAACATTTAATTTCATAAACATAAACCTTATGCATAAACCCGGATGTTACGGAACCCTCGGTGCGCGAGTCCGACTCGCTCTTGCCCGGTTTTTTTTCCTTTTGAGGTACGGAACCCTAAAAAAGATTACAATGTTGAATAGAGGGATTTGCATTGATAGGATAGAAAGCTCTTATTTCACTGTTTTACCGTAAAATATGTCATGATAAAGAATTCCCGTCCGTTGATTTTAAGCAGGGTTAAAAAAAACCCTTGTTGCTAAAAATATTCCAAGTTTCGGAGCGTTACTTCAGGCTGTTCCTACGTAGCATGAAAAAAAATTTAAACAGTAGAAAAACGCATTGATTCGGTGAGACAACGTGACGGGGGCAGACAGGGAAGGGTTGTCACACTTGAGATTTACAGGGAAAAGGCAGAAGGAAGGGCGCGGGGTGCGGGGACCGCCACTTGGACACGTAGACCACCCCCGCCCCGCCGCGCTTCTCCCCCACCATGCCACTTATTCATCATTTACGTACATTTGAGTGTGATTTCGTTTGGGATCGTCCCAGAACTCCGGCCCTCTTACTCACTTACATTAGTTACATTAGACGTTACCGAATCTTGTTTTATTCAATTTCCACAGCGCTATTATCTTTCACCACTCATAGTAATAGGGATTCCTCTCCGAGACGTAATAATATTTCTCGTTTCTAGTGCCTCAAAGGTTTAAGGGATTTTATGTATTCTTATATGATGATATTATCATTTTATTTTACTTAAAACCACTGAGCTGATATGAGATTGTATCCTTCACAACCGCTGACATTTTTTTTGGCCATGTAAAGTAAATTTACTGTGGCACAAAATTTTGCTCATGATATTACATGTGGGGCTATAAACATTTTAATTCTCAAGGCTCAACTTTACCACCTGACATAATTCTATCAGGTTATACGAGTAAACTGTAACAATACGTGGAAATTGGGTCCACATTTCCACGAGCGACCGCTGAGTTTGAAAAACGCCAGCGCAACAGCTCACTGGGGGTTAATTGTTTGACTTTTGCCGTTAACTGTACCGTTCATATGATACGTAAATAGGTACTTACTGAGGCTGGGTCCCTGCCATGTTCACGCGACATCTGCTAACTTTGTCGTGGCGTCATAATTATAGTATCGAGCACAGCTTCCAGCCTCCAGCCTCGTTACCGATAGGAAACCCCGTAAAAATCACGACGACCATTGTTAACTTGACGCGGAGTGCATTTTTTCTTCCGTTATTACCGCGCATAAAATAAATATTCAAGAAGAAAATACATATCTTGCCTTTGAGTTCGAGCCGTGCAACGATATTGACATTATAATAAAATCCCCTTTTAAACGTCGACCCTTTGGTTGTTAAAATACGCATTGAATAAATAAATTAGCTACATATTCAGCCATCGTTTTTATCGGACTTTTTGCTTTTTTCCTGCCTTTAATATCACTTCAGGCTGAACTCATAAGCAAATCTGTGAGGTGCAGCAAAGGAATTATTCTCAGACTAAGCAAAACAAACAAATTTCAGTGAACAAGTCTGAACACGGTCCAACATTGTCGGTCTGAGGTTACTATTATCTCGCAGAGCCATTATGTATTATGCGTTCTTCAGAAATATCCCTGAGCAACCTTGGCGGGAGGATTGCATAATATATTAACAGTAATTATTTGAACATTTCGCTCGACCGCTGTGCGTTGCCGTCACTTTGCTTCCAATTGTTTTTCCGTTATGAACTAACCGAACAAATTATGCAGAATCCCGACACATACCAATGCTCCCTTTTGTGTTTACTATTCATATAAGCCGATAGTCCCATATAAAAATAACTAACTACAAAAAAGCGGAATTCATTGTAAATTGAAACTCGTTAATAAAAGTCTTTCGCCATTTGCAAATAAGCGTTGTTTTTTTTACGTGTTGATTCATCGTTATCATATGTTTTGACTTCATGTGTATTGACTCTCTTTATTTGTTGCAGATGGTCACCAGGACAAAGAAGATTTTCGTAGGAGGGCTATCGGCACCAACAACGCTTGAAGACGTAAAGAATTACTTCGAACAATTCGGACCGGTGAGTACTCTCTTTCTCTTGTATCTACTCGTTAACTTCGGCTGGGGACTGTACTGGCAGAGCTCCGGTGGCGCGGCCATTAGCAGAACGAACAGAAGCGTTTAGCCGACATATTCCACGCAACATGGCCACGACACGCGCGCAAAGTTGAGACAACTTCGCTCGCCAAATTTAATTTACACGAAACTTTTTAGAAAAGTGTACCGAATTTGCACTGTCATGTCTCATTTGTTATTAGGCAACGTTAATTTTATCCGCAGCTAAATCATTCCGTGCACATAATAATTTAACACGTTACCCTCAAATTTGGCGCGTCGGTCAAACTTGCAAACTGTGTTATTGTGATTATGTGCCCGCTTTACTTGTTTTGATGGAAATTCATAATAAAGCGGCTTAGTTCCGAGCGATTAAATTGTAGATGTACACTGTTTTTATTCCGAACGAACGCCATTATGTGAAATTGAAGCTTTCAACTAAATTAATGTTGTTTTAATGGATACTAAATTACAAAGCAGAGGTTTAAATCAGGAAAACAATTTCTTTGTGCTGTTATTGTCTCAGGTCGATATTGAATAAGACTGTCGTCTTAGCACCAATCTATCGTCTCGTTTCTCGAATGGTGTCACAGGAAAAGGGATCTTTGTGTGACTATTTAAAGTTAATATTCGCGTGGCGATGCGCGCGTGCCTGTAAGTCTGCGATAACTTGGTCTTTGTCTGGCGGCCGCGACTCAGCGCAGGTGTCTATCTACAAAAGTTTCGTCGTAATTAGCCCCGTATCTAGCATGGATGCGGACTAAAGAACTTTTCAGAATTCAACATTGGCTACAGCCGGGAGTCATTGTGCCAGCTCTCAAAGTAATCGGAGCGAGCCAGCCGGCAGCGTCCGCGACGATCAGACCTTCATTACCTATTATGAGAGTTTAGAATAAAGCCAACGAGTTTTTCGGAGTGAATGTGATTGATGCCGAACGAAGGAAATATCCCGGGAGAGATAAAAGGAATTTAATGAAGAGTCTTTAAGAATAATGATTAAGGGAATGGTTATTCCTTTTGGTCGGCGGCTTAATGATGGGGTCTTTTGAATTACTTTTTGTGACTACGAAATATTATGTAACCGCAATTATTCTAATTAAATACAAGACGCGAAGAAAAACTGACGAGACAAATAAATCTGAAGACTCCCGAGCAATGGTCTATCTCACTTTGACGAGAATAAATTGGAACACGTGGGTAACAAAAATAACTTTGTTACAACATTTTATATACGTACAAGGTTCTTTAGAAAAGATCTTACTTTTCCATTGCAAATATTGTGTATTTCTCGAGATCGTAGAATATTTACATGCTTCGATTGATTATTATTTATAATATTAGCATTATTTTTGATCGTGAGAGGTTTTCCTTATACTTTTCCACCCAGCTCTCGTTACAAAGGCCTCGAATACTAACCATTTAAAAGGCCTAAATGTTTGTTCATAGGTATCTAAGGAAGTAAGTTACGAAATACCATTATTACATTCAAGAACACACACCGGGAATTCTGATTACAAATTAATTCAATATTATAGAAGCCGTGCACTGTGCTCCCGGGCCGGCGTCATTTCGTAAGGGTGTCACATTTTGAGCAAGTTTAATTAACAATCTAGTCGCTTTTGTAGGTGCCTTCATTAGTGTATTTGTGGATAAACATTGCGCAAACTCGACGCGTGCGTGTGGTTCGTGCGAGCCGAGCGGAATCTTACGAAGTCACCCGATCACGTGCGATCGCAGTCACGATGAAGTGTTGTGACTGCTGCCGGCGTACGGTACGCACTACGCATCAGTTCTGATGTGTGCGTACTCTGTGACTTCGATGCCCCGATACTGGCTCTCTACGTGCGAGCTTTTCGAATGCAAACTGTCTCAGAATATCAAATGAGCCACTTAAATATCGAACACAATGACTACGCCCACCTGAAGCAAAGGCCGTGAGACGCATGCACGCAACGCCGTAAATGAAAGGCCGTCGGGCCGGGGGTGGGCGAGGTTCAACCCCGGTAACGATTTCCTTCAGATAATGGTGAATTTTCTGATGAAAGCTCCTCGACGATGCCCTTTCAAGGATTTAGGAACCGCCGGATTTATGGGCCGAACGGTCTTCGCAAATTTTGTCCGTCACGACACAGCTTTGCTTATCGCATGCATAATGGCGATCCATTCGCGAGATTTCTCCGTGAGAGATTCTTTCATTGGGGAACTTTTAAGTGGGACTGTCGGGACAGAAGTAAAGAGTTATGGAGATAACGTGCCTTCGGTAGTTTAATCTGCAAAGATGTGGCGAGTAAAAAAGGAACAGATTGCAGCGGGTTAATTTTATGGCGCGAGAACGCTTAAGCTAAAACAAACACGTACGGGAAATTACTTCCGGGCATACATTCTCTGAAACTGTTTTAAGGTGAAGGTAATTTGCCAAATCCAGTTGTGTATGAAGCGCTCACGTTGTTCTTGAGTTATGTTGCTGAGTACGAATATTAAGTGGTGCATTAACAAAAGGTTTTTGGGTAACTCTACTTGTCGGTGAGTTGATAAAAGTATTAAGCTTTAATCAGTACGATACGATTGCTATCTTATTAAATGAAGTAGATGTTAACCACATTCTTTTATATAGCTAAATAGTAAAAGAGATACTACCAAGAATACTTCTTAAAAATTAAAAAAAAATACTTATAAGAAAACTCCAGAGATTGTAATCACTAGGTTCATTAAAGGCTTTAGCTAGATCAATATTTTATTGTAATAGTAGATCGAGTAGTTAGTTAGTTAGGGCCACAGTAGACTAGTTACTTTTAGCATAGGCGCTCGGCAATTTAGCCGCTTTTTAGAAGCTAAATGCGGCGACCAAACATTCCACACCGCACACTTAAAAACGCCAAACGCGGCGATTGAGTCGCTTTTCGGAAGCTCGACACAGCGGCTGAACGCTACACTCCGCACACATTCGGATGCCGGTTCCAACAATTTGGCATCTGCGGAACACGACTCAGTGTTGCACTAGATTTTGACGAAGCTACACCCTTACCATGGATTCTAATGAAGCTGCAATGCTGCTTGCTTTACTGATAAAGCGAAAATATCAATCGCGCCGAAGACGGTAATGGTTACATCCAATAACCATTTCACGTCTTACTTTTGGAGAGCATTATTCATTATTTCATATATTACTAGCAGTGCCCCGCGGTTTTACCCGCATAAGTGTCGATCCCATGGGAATATCGGGATAAAAACTGTCCTATGTCCTTTCCCGGGATGCAATCTATCTCTCTGCCAAATTTTATTGAAATCCGTTCAGTGGTTTAAGTGTAAAAAGGTAACATACAGACAGAGAGACAGACAGACAGAGTTCTTTATTCTTTACTAGCTGCGCCCCGCGGTTTCACCCGCGTAATTGTCGATCCCGTGGGATCTCGGGATAAAAAGTAGCCTATATGTTAATCCAGGATGTCAGCTGCCTCCATACAAAATTTTATCAAAATTGGTCCAGCCGTTTGAGCGTGAAGAAGTAACAAACATATAAACACACACACACACCCCCACACACAGTCACACACACACTCACAAACTTTCGCCTTTATAATATTAGTGTGATTATAATAATATTCTTTATTGTTCTCTCATTATCACAAACACAGTACAAAGCCAAGGTAACACTTAATAGAGACTGGTGTCTGTTGTAGGTTGTCTGTTGTTGTAGGTAGTTACTTTCGAATTTATAATATTAGTATGAATTACGTAGAGATGAACGGAAATTTTTCAACATTTTGGAATGAAGTACACTACATTTCAATTTAAGAGCTTTTGCCATAATCTGGAAGCTAGTTTACAAGGAACAGATACACATCTAAGGAAGAGTATATCAGCGGAAGAATGACCCTAAGGTATCGGCTCCTATCTCTGTCCTTGTCTATCGGAACTGTAGGTTTGCGACTGTGATCACAATTCGCACTGATAACAGATGTGTTTGTTTCGGTGCAGTAGTCGCGCGCCGAGTCCAGGTTTAGTGGTTGCGATTTTAGCAGGTCACATATCTTCCTCCTTTTATTTTAATATATCAATGGTATTGGGTATGTTTTAACAGCAATGTAATTAAACGAAGGCCATTCAGTTAGACCCGTTTTTTTTTTTAATATTGCTACTGACCTGTGTTACTGCTAAAGTACCTATTAAAAAAATAAAGAAATAAATAATTTTGAAATTTATCATTTGTAAACAATACCAATGCAGATCAGCAAACTATCGATAGTCGACTGTCGATCGGCAGTACTACAGCTGACCTGATCAAGGATCGGAGCAGTCGCTAAAACGCGCGATTCCGAACACAAAAAATCGCGTAGTCGAGTTACAGCATCGATATAATCTCTAAAACGCGGTATTTTAATACTGCGATGGAACGCAGTGAGTTGCCAAAACGCGATGCAGCGTCGATACAGTCGCAAAATCGCAGATCGCCTATTCTAAAAGTAGCGTGTGTGATTTGGCCCTTAAATATAACCTACTAAAGACATGTCAATTAAAAGTGTCACGAGGTTGACCATTAGCGTCACAATCCGTCAATCATGGTCAACGCTTAACCATAATTGACATGGTATCTATTAGTAGATAGACACAACCTGAATAACTTAGATGTCGTTAAAGTAAATGTAGCTTTGTCAAAAATGTATAATTTTGAAGTAGGACTTTAAAATAGTTATTTTCAATGCTAGCCATGCACGTTGATAAATTTTTGAATGATTGATGAAAAAGAATGACAATACAAAATAATGTCCAAATATAAATACTAAGTGAGCACAGACAGTAAAAAACCTTGTACTCGTAGGTAACTGGTAAAATGATTACAAGACAAGACAGTTCCTGAAACCACATTTCCCAGTAGTAATTTGACGTGTAGAGACGTATTGACAGGGCATTGCTTCAAAGCTAAAAACAACCCTTTTCCTCAATATTTTTTACGAGTTCCACGGAACTACAAGCCACTGACTCATACAAGGCCTTTCCATTACTTCAAACCCAGCGTGGGAGGCAAAACAGGAAGAAAACAGAACTCCTATAATATGTAAATCGTAGTCGAATTCACTTGAAAGTCGAAGCTGGCGTCCACGATGCCGACTTAAAAATTAATTAGCCGAACGACCGGTGTAATCGCTGAAGGCAGCACCGATTAAGAGTTATCTGGGAGGGACTGCGCCCGCAATGTTGACTCCATCGTCCGGTGTGAGAGTGCCCTTTCCTTCGTAGGCCGGCTGTCGCTTAGGCTCTTCTGCCTCCCCCTCCGCAACCCCTGTCTGCCAATCTCTACCCCCAGTCGACAGAAAACGCACACTTGCCCCTCACAATTTCACCACGGATTGCTTATATTTTATTTTTTCTCTTCTCATGAAAATGTATGCCGTCTTTATCTCTCTATCTGCCTCGCTAAAGCGATCTTATATTTAATGTTAAGCGGACAATTTTATTCACAACAATTTCGGCTGGAATGTTTAAGTAAAAATGCTTTTACTCGGTGAATATTATTTTTAGATTTGGTAACGCGAGAAAAATAACCGATTATGTTTTCAGCCGCAGACGTAATTGTTTCGTTATATTTCAGAGGAATTTACGTCAAATGATTCCCACTTTGTAATATTAAGTAAGGCGATATGAAATGATTAAAATACTGTAATCAGAATTTGGAAGTGAGTATGATTGCTATGTAGCTGTGGAGATTTAATCAAAATGCAGTGCTTTCTCCTAATTTATCGCCTTACACTGGTGAATGAAGGGCTCGACTGCTCGAGGCGACGCTCAAGTTTCCCAACCAATATAAAGTTGTGAGCGCGTTCGCTAAGCGTCGCACGCACAAGAGGGTGTCTTTGAGGAACTTCCGTTGCATGCTTGATTCGCTATTGTTTTAGCCGTCGAGCGAGACCAAACTCTGACCGTCGCTCCGCCGATAACTAGTACGCAAGTCTTGCGATCCAACTTGCACGATTACTTGTTATTATCTCAACATACGCTCTTAACTTTGTATCGGCTATCGACATGTTCTCTTCGAGTCTTGACTGCGACTGGTGGCGGGAATTGCGAACAGACTTGCTCTGCATATGGTCGGGCGAATGACTTTGTGCAACTGCTTTCTAACAGTTTGGATTCGACTTAGTTTCTTTCATGGTTAATTCGATTTTAATATTATTGTATCCCGGAAAAATTCTCGTATGAAAATATCTGAACGAGAAAATGTAAGTGCGTCAGCAACGAAAAAACGAAGTGAGTGGACTCACTGCACACTTGAAAAGAGTACTTATGACACGGATAAAACTTATTTTTATTTACAGAAAGTGTTATCGTAGGACATAAACCCCTAGTTATTGCAAAATTCAGGGGATATATCGAGTGTATTTGACCAAAGCAAACAGTCGAAAAGCGATAGGTAGTCAACTTTAACGCTCGTTCACTATCTAAACATCGTTTAATGTCAACAGTACTCGAACTGTAACTGAGGCGGGTCAGGAATTCGGTACACGATAGTTACCTACGATATCATCGGAGGCCGTATATCAATCAGTTGTTACAACGCTCCACGGTTGTCGTTTATCTTCGGGGCCGCTCGGATCTGTCTGTCCAGATTCGTGCATTGTTCCGACATTAGCCGTGGCCACTGAAACGGTGGATGTCTGAAATGCCAGTGCGGTAGTCGCGTTCCTGTTGCAAGCGCATCGAGCGCCCCGATAGCATTTCCAATTTCCTGACTTAAATTGCTCTAATTTGGTTATGCGCTGACGGTTGATCGAAGGCTGCTAGCGCAGACCACCGGCGACACTCGCGTTGCGACATGTAAATTTGATATCAATTTTGAATTGCGTTTCAATCATTCGCTCTCTTATTTCTTGTAATATTTTCGGCATATAGCTGTAAATTCTTCCTCGATACATTTTTAGTTACTTACAAACAATATTGAAATAAAGTAGCAGTTCTAGTAAATTTTGTGTGGTTACTTTCACTAAATACTTGTAAAAGCAAGTCACGGATGTGACTTTTATAGTTCCGTTCACATCAAATAAATGGAATAAAAAAGAAAAGTTTTTCAATACTTGTACAATGGCTGTGTATTACTATAATGGCTACCTAATTGAGGCCTTACTCTTACAATTGCTATTAAAACTACTTCTAAGGGCACTAGTTAGAATCAATTACGTCACAATAATTATACGATTTCAATTTATTGCTCACGCTATATTTACAGAAATATTGTTTCGAGAAATGTTTTTAAAACTACGACCTTCTATAGCAATGTAACACATTTTATTGCTACGAGGGTAGTTTGACTTTAGGCACACCAAGAACAACCCGTATTTAAATTAATGAAACAACGAGTATTAACTAGTACCTATTCACCAAAATCAAAACACGTATTACAAGATTAAATAATGACAATATACAAATATATTTTGTTATTGATTGGATATAAATTGCTATCAGTTTAAAGACCAGAAACTGAATTATATATTATTTAAGCATTGGTGTCCAATAAAGCATATTTCATTAAAATAAAACTGTTTAACGATAATAAAATGTATCCAAACTCCTTAATTCTAACATCTCAATTGTTTACATCGTACAGAATTATCTAGCGATTGGAATTACACTGAAGATTGATCGGAGTCTGAGTGATAGAGAGTTACACTGACAGATTGCCAATCTATAGCCGGAGGGTATCCTCCCTTGACTCAATATTAGAGGGAAAACGTGAACGTAGTTAATACGATAATAACTTTCAATCATGTGCCAGTATAAAATTATATTCACTTGTCTTGATATTTAATGTTGTGCATGCAATAACTGACATTCGATCAGAATAAAAGTTACAGGGATTTCACTGTCAAACTTTGAGCAATGCTAAAAATGTTACGTTGATGCCTTTCATTAAAAAATATGACATTTAAAAAGGCTTTATAAATACCCTTCCCGTCTTGTGATTTGATAGCAAATAAATGAATGGTCTGCTCTCAAAACAGTGAAGGAAACATCGTGAGGAAGCCGACATGTCCTAAAGCCAAAAAGTCGAAGACATGTGACATCTACCAACCCGCACTGGGCCCGCGTGGTGGATTATGGCCCACTCCCTCTCACAGAGAGGAGGCCTGTGTCCCAGCAGTGGGAATATTATAGGTGATTCTTAACTAATATTGCGTTAACAAAGATATGAAAAAAAATGTACAAGGTTTGTTAGTCTAAAACAAAAAAAAAAACAAATAAAACTCAGAAAAACGCATCGCAACTTAAAACTCCACTACAAAAAAACATGAGGTTTGAACAAAATTAGTAACACTTTCTGACTCTGTATTGAGGGGTTTTTCTTTTTGCTTGAATCGGAACAAAACGCCCCTTCAGTACCAATATATTATTCTAATAGGGAACTAATTACCCCCACTCTCCTTTATAGAACCACGGAATTATTCCTCGAGGAGTTTCTAAACGTTTATTTGTATAGTTTTTGTATCGTAAGGGTGAATAGCGACTTCAGATTTAGGTATATGAAGAAAGGAGGGTCGTTTTGTTTGGGCGAATCGATTTCAAAAGTTTTATTGGTAAGAAATATTTGTATATTGATCATTAATACTTTAATAGTATTGATTCTGGTTTTTGTATGGCCAGAAATGAAGTGGCCTTTGTGAAAAAGTTAATAGATAATAATATATACACGAAATGAGTAATCTTTTGATATGTTTTTTACAGAATTCAGAATAAATAATACCAGATTACTTATACAAAACTTAGAAATATACTTTCAAGAAACCAATATTCTACAGTCTAGACGATCAAAGGAAAGTACTAGCTACTTCGTAAAGTAACACATCCATATGAATTTAAAAACAATATCATTCAACATCGTCCTGGCTTAAGATACATTTGTAGAGTGAAATGAAATTGTGTTCTATTATGAAAAGAGTTAGGTTTATTTTTGTATGATGAAATAGTTTTCTCCGCGTGAGGTATGGGGTGAGGTTCAGATTAGGGTTACCATTTGTCAGGAAATTCGAGATTTATCAAAGTATGTACTAAAATCCGGTTTGGGCATACGATATTTAAGAGCCCGAAGAGCACTTTTTTTTAATCTATAAGCTAGCTTAACACATTAAACCATTTCATTGTGCCGAACCATGCTCCAGGTAAATCTGATTCCCCTCAATTTATTTCGTCTTAAAATTCAAACCTTTATCTTTTTCTTCCTTCGTTCCTTATCTTTTCTTGTTCGTTAACATCCAAACACAATTACACGCCCTTGCACGGAAAAAGGGCCAAGCATTTAAAAACACATACACCACAATTTTCTTCAGAAAGCCGGTTTTCCTAAGATGGTTACCCTATTCCGGATAAACGCACCCCCGGGCAAGCGATTTGTATTAACCGTCTAGTGCTGTACTCGTAATTGTCGATACCGCGGGCAACGTCGCACTCTCTACTCGTAAGAGGGGCAAATCCGAAAAAAAATAATGAGAAACCTCCAATCGATAGTCCCTTTCGATGTCTCGTTGAGAACTTACGACTCATTATTTTATTAGATCTTCGAGGTTTTATTTCTATTGAGCTTCGTTTCTTTTTGTATATTAAGAAAATTGCGTTCAACAATTTGGTTGCCAAGTGTGGTAGTATATAACCTGTTGTCATTGTCACTCATGTGAACTATTAATGTAAGCAAAACAGCAGAAATTCAGAACACACTTCCAAAAAGAAAAACAGAATAATTAACGAAAAATCAGATGCACACAAAACACCAATCTAGCAACATTTATACAAAAATCGCAACGCCACCATACTTTTGGAATGCATAAAATGTTTTTACATTGCTACACGGAATATAAATTTATAAACTCAATTGAAATGCTATAAATACAATTCACGCGTCAACTGCTTGATCCTGTTACAATGTCCGAGTTGATGGGCCGATATAAGCCGATCATTTGCAATATAAAAATAAACGCGAAGTTACTGGCCCGACGGGAAACGATTCTACCTACCTACTGATGTTATTAATTCTCGTTTAGTGTAGGTATACGATTTTAATTGGAAAGGTGTGCTACATTTTTTGGTTTTATGTGTAAAGAATTTTGGTGGGTATCATGTATTTTAGTGACTTTTTTCTGTTTCTTAGTAAGGGAATTGTGTATAATATAGTGGGTGTTTGTGAAACCCATAAAAAGTAGTCACTAGTCTGACCATAGCAGAAAGAAAGATCCTGCCCCTAATAAATCCTACATTCCTCATCTTTGTTACCCGATAAACTCTTCAGGTAGATACAATAATATCTATGATAGAATATTAAAGTTGGTCAATTTATATCGCTTTTAGATATTCCGTTTAATCAGCAATATCGTGCGTTTGCGGTTTAGTATAAAACGATACAAATTGTGCCACTTAATGAAGCCTATAATCGATTCTATAATGTGAAGTGAAGTGATTTTGCAATAAAGTTATAATGGACGCATTTATACATTTATATCTACATTTAAAACCAGGCACATTTGTGCAATAATTTAGATCATTTTCGAAAGGTATAAATGAGTACGTAGGTTTGTACAAACACTTTTACACGTCAATCAACATTTTTTTAAACTAGATGATCTTTGCTATATGACAATTCTGAGAAGAAAGGCTGAAACAAACTCAGAGGTCACAGTCTTTTTTTAAAGTCCAGACAAAATCTTTGTCAGATCGTGTGAAGACCATGTAGATTGGTGTCTGAAATGGCCTTTTGAGGAAAGAACCACACACATATTAAGACACAGATTAAGCGAACCTGTCCAATCAGTGCACGTATTTGTCAAAAATCGTGCAGCTCAACTTAAAACTTGAGGAGCTCAACGATTCGACGAACAATACCAAAGAAAGGGGCATTTGGGTAGGCCGCGTAAATTACTCAAACTGCCAGATCATGATTAAAACTGAAAGGAAAACATAGTCCTGACATTCACAATAATTAAATAAAAAAAATAAAAAATACTTTACAAAATAAATATTCATGTCAGTGTATATATAAAATTCATCAATGTCAATGTGTATATAAAAAAATCCGGACATAATCTTTGAGGACCATGGAGATTGGTGTCTGAAATTGTCTTTTGAGGAAAGACCAACACAGATAAATTTATTATTTGTTAAATGTATCATTCTATAACTAGCTACGCCCAAGACTCGTCTGTGTGGAAGTCGGAAAAAAACACAACAAAGTCGTTATTTATAAAATATTAACAAATAAACAATTTACATTTACATTTAAAAACATTTTTACCTACGAAGCCAAAAGTCTTAAATTCAGAACTTGTGGCTAGAAGAATTGTACTATGTGGGTATGGAAAATTTTCGTCATTTAGGGCTGATTTTTCAATCATCTGATAAATTTATTCGAGGAATAATTTTGAAATTTTGACAGTTATTTCATACAAGAACTGTCAAACGTCAATTTTATTCCTCAAACAAAAGTTATCTGGCGAAATCAGCCCTTAAACGAATATAAAATTCAAAGTCCTGACTGGCTGATATATCAACGCACAGTCTAAACCGCTGGTCCTAGAGACGTGAATTTTGGAGGGTGTGTTCTTTGTTAAGAGTAGGTAGGTACCTATTAGTATTCACTGAGAAGGGGTTTTTGGAAATTCAACCTTTTAGGGGGAAAGGGGGGAATTTTTTTGTATGAAAAATCTTATTCCTTGAGTTGAAACTTGAAATTTGGCACGAATACTTATCTAAGTAAATTATGAAGTTTGGCATTTTTTGTTTTCTAAACTATACCCTGAAAGGGGATTGGGAGGTGTCAAAGTTTGTATGGAAGAATTTTAACGCGCGGTCCGATTAACTCGAAACTCAGTATTTGTACTTAAGACCAAATAAAGAATAACGTGTATCAGGGTTTTCCGAAAATCTACCCCTAACGGGGTGAAAAGTTAATTTTACAGGGGAAACCTTTACTGCGTGGCTTGATTTTTTCGAAAAATTTTATAAACAATCTTTGAGTCAAGTAATGAACACACCCCAAACGATTTAACGAAATTCCACCCCTGTGGGGGTGAAAAGCGGGGATACAGTTTATAAGAAAAATCTGAACCCAGGATCTATAAACTTAAAAATTGACCGGAATACTTATTTATTTAAATAAATGATAAAGATTGCCTACATTTTCGAAATTTTTAGAGGAAAGTACGAATTTCACGCGGACGGAGTCGCGGGCAGAAGCTAGTATTTCTATAATCTCTTTTCTATTCATCAAGCAACAAAACAGACAGAAATAGAGAAGACGAAAAGATGGGTGGGACAGACTGGATACGGAAGGCGGCGGACATGGTGTTGTAGCGCAGCCTGAGAGAGGCCTAACAGTGGACTGCGATTGCCTGAAGCAACAGACCTTCAAATTAATTTAATACCACAATCCCACACAGTAATAACGCTTGCCCTCAACTACAGTCGTAT
The DNA here is from genome assembly GCA_916614155.1 of Mesoligia furuncula. Lineage (NCBI taxonomy): Eukaryota > Metazoa > Arthropoda > Insecta > Lepidoptera > Noctuidae > Mesoligia > Mesoligia furuncula. Next base: position 10,559,887 of record OU744803.1, on the reverse strand, counting down.
CTAATTTTGAGTTAGTGTCACGCGTTCACGCGAAATTAATATTAATATCCTGAGCGTACTAACAATAATTATTATGATTATGGGAGATACGCAATCTGTATAACTCAGTCGCTATTCGTAGGGAATTACTTGACATGTTATATAACAAACCAAGTCTTGTACGAGATTGCCGTGTATGCCATATGTAGCAATTTAACTTGTACTATCGGTGGTGGAACTTGTGCTAATGTGTTATAGGACAAGTTAGAAATTCAGGTAGGTATACCTACTAGACCTAGGCGAGTTCTATGGAACGTTTTGCTCGACTACCTTCGGTGTTTAAACTAGGCTCGCTTTAGAACACTGGAAGTAAGCTCGGTTTTCCAAAGCGTGTAGACTTAGCCTAAAGGCCAGAGGGGTTTCCTTTTGGTTTCAATGCTATGCCATAGTGCTACAGCCTACGAGATTCGCCGCTACGAGTTTTGTTGCTACGATTTTTTGTAGCAGCTCCACAAACTCTGGTTTAGATAGAGCGCTGTCATCGTATATCAATGACTATTAATGTATTCAAATCTATATCTAACATACAATAACGTTTCATGCATTCATGGGAAATTAATATTTAATATCCTGTGTGTACAATTAGCATTACTCTGTACGCAATACAAATACATGAATACGTTATGCAAGCGTCACATCGATTATTCTATCGGACTTGGTACGTTTCACTTATCTCGACATAATAATAAGATTCTGTTTAAAATAAGGAAATCAGTGAAAGCATTCGAATAAACTCGTAGCAGACAGTCGTAGTCTTATTCAAAGCTTCTCTAGAATCGAAAAAGCTCGCTCCGCGCGTATGTGAAAATTCACTCAGCGGACCAAACTTAACTCAAAGCTGATTAGGCTCAATTACGCCTCTTATATCTTCCCAACTGACGTTAATTAAAGTATTTTAATTTGGCAATCCCCTTGTCTTCGTGCCGTATATAATTCTTTGTTCTCACATCAACTTTTCCTATAAAAAACGGCTTTGCATGTGGATCAAGCTTGTAAATTATTCCTAAATTTTGATTGCCTCGTAGAAATCCGTCCGGAGTCTGTGGAGGGGCTTTTCGTTTTTTCATTCCCGTTCCGAGGGACAATTAGGTATGCTAATTCATTTATTTTATGACGGGTTTGAGGAAAAATGCTACGAAAAGATCAGTTCTGCGATGGAGGTCACATTGTGGCATTTGTATTCGCAGACGAAGAAATAATCTAAATGAAATCAAATCTAATTCGAAACCTATGCCTAATAAATCACTGTATTTTGTTTATTTGCCTTCATGTTCATACATATTCCACTCAAATAGGCACGCGTTATGTAAATGCTGTGGAATTGGCCTAAATGTTGTCGCACTGTGCGTACTGCGACGTAATCAGTTCCTATAAACATTTAGAGGGGATGGAATGAATCCACGTCGCGCACAGAGGCAGCGGGACACGGCAAACATAATTAGGCGAACGGCCATGTTGATTGGACTAGACGCGCCGACACTTCCCGGAAGAAATTGCACGTGAAAGGTAATATTTCACGCAGATGAGATCCTTTGATACGCATCTTGGTCACGGCACTTCTGTTTTCTACATAAAATAAGATAAAATTCTACAAGGCAGCACGTTTTTTAATTTCTTATCGAAGAGCTCAGTCTCGCTGAAATAAGTTTAACACACGAAATAATCGTAAATTTGTAATATAAAATCCAGGTTCGCCTGTTCCACTACAGAATTACGGTTATTTTCAATAGTTAAATTCAAACCGACCGGGGATCGACTCGAACAATGTTTACTCAAGTATCTTCGCGCCGGGTTCATTCGGAACAAAGTTTGAATTATATTGTTAATGTTAACATTCCGTACGCAAACTAAAGTAACTGGTGTATTGTTAACAAGTTTCTGTTTGTTTTATCACTTACGCATTATCCGGTGACGTGGGGAGGAAACAGCGAAAAATAACAACGGGAACGGGCTGTAGGTGACAATTCAAAGTGTCAAATAATTCAAGGTGCGGCCCCGCGTTTCTCACAATCAGCGAGATCTACAGCCGTAGCGAGCGAGACACCGTACGCTCCTTTTTTCTATCCATTCGGTTTGTTTATTTCTCGTTTCACCTTATAAATATAAGAGTTCGGCATCTCTGCACGAATTCCCAAGATGAAAAGGTATTTTTCACGCGCGGTGTTCGGCGCGCCAATGCGCCCCGCAGCAGCGGCTAAACTGCAAAGCTTTTCGCTATCAATGCATGAGTTATCATCATATATATTTCAACGTTTTATATACTTGCGTTTACGTAAGATAGTTTTGTTGCTCTACAATTATGCAAACTGCTATAATGTAGATGAGATCGCTAGGTACGGATATTTTCTCAGCTTTATCGAATTTAAATTGGATTTAAATTTGCATTCTTACTTTATTAAATAAACGTACAAATTCAAGTAATTTACATTTTTTATTGTCTTTGGCAATGAGTATTAGATATTAAAGAGAAACTGGAAAAAAGAAATTGGTCGTAATTTGTTGAGTAGGTTGTATTATATAACAGGCAGGTGCAATCCTTAGATATGTTTTTATCACGGCACAAGAATGTGTGTTCTTTAAATCTTATCGTCAAGTTGAGCCATTACAAGACATTCCTCACTTGCGGTATTATGTCGTAACTTCACATTTTAGATATCGTAAAAAAAAAACAAAAGCAAGCGTGCGCAAAGTAATAAAGCTACTCGTTTTCCGCTATTCAGAACTGGGAGAATTAAAGTTCTTTAAGGGAAAGTTGATTTTAGTATACACGGAATGTATCCAAAGTAATAAGAATTCCCTAGTGGGGGGGGGGGGGGTCCGCGGGGCAGGAGCAGGCACTTTGACAAAAAAACGATGATGAAGCACGATCAAGTCGCCCAGACCCCCCTAGCTGACTGACAAATTGTCGAACATTTTTTTCGCTAAAATTCCTTTCCTTCGAATCCAATTATTGAGCCTCACCGATAGAACACTTGGGTGTCTTTAGTTGGGCCTGCGAGAGGTTTTTTACTTGTTCCGCTCGACGTGTTCTCAGGTTTATTTTTAACCCGTGCGTCGCCGTTGCGCTCGCTCACGTAAATTTTATGCATTCGGCGTTTGTTTTAGTGTTGCAAATATGAAAAAGACGTGGAGAGGCCGACAGAATATTGTCTCCGTTGTGGGCGGCCGGCTAGGGCTGATGGAGTAATATTTCCAATGCAAACATGTTTTCGTTGCGCTCTAATTTTATTCTGTTCCACGTTTGGTACAATAGGATGTGCAATTTCGTTCAGCTGAGGCTGCCTAAATTGGTCTGTTATGTAGCATCAAATAAAAGCGAGTGAGTGTAAGCATTCAGTGATATAATATGAGCGATGTTGAAATAAGCTTACCATTTCTAGAACAATTCAACGAATACGTTAGAATTTGTTATTGCTTGATTTGAAAAGCGAATTTTAAATTGCTTTCAGGATAGTGCATTTTACATTTATAAATCTGTTTTATTACTTTGTTTAAAATGTAGGTGCATTGTTTTAGTAGATGAATTGTTATGAGAATGCCATGCTACACGATTATAAAGTAAAATTCTTTATCCTGTTTGAATTCCCTAGCATAAAATCACAAATACCTAAAACAGGCGAGTACTTTGGTATGTAAGTACATGTACAAAATCTTCCGAGCGACTAATATTGTACAGCAAAGTTATAATTTATTTCTGAGACGCAAAAGTAATGCCTATGAAACACAATGGTGTGACACGCGGTGACGGAGCACGACCATCACAATCCGACGTCAAACATGCCTCGCCAAACTTTTCCCCAGATAACAGGAATGTGTTCCATTGACAGCTGTAAAATATAAACAAGCAGATAACGCAACAGCGCCCGGGCCGACCATCCCCCTAAACGTAGGAACCCACACAACACTCTAACTCGATACAAACCGTGATAAAGGTTCGATTGTATGCAGTAAATAAAATATGACTTGCCCATATTTCCACTTTCGTTTCTTCTCGTTTTACGTCCCTTTTTTCTGGCCTCTCTGGGAAACCGTTCATACAAAATACCTTTCCGATATTGCCCAACTTTATTAGCATCGGGCACGTGTTTTTATATCTGAAATATCTTTCACTTCTGCGGCACTTCTGTGGAATAAAGATTGCCACATGTGCTCCGATATTATATCATGATATATAAGAAAAGTTATTTCCTTTCAGTCCTGTAATTTATTATAAGTGCTATCGGTGTTGAGACCTGGGAAGTAGACGCGATTTCATTTGCAACTAACTTGAGTCGTTTATCAATACGAGAGGCCTATAAAACTCTTTTATTGTTACAAATTTTACTTTCAGTTATATTTTAAGGACTCGTCTATAGGAATACTGTTTTAAATACGCGTAATTCAAAGTGCGTGGCCAGAAATCGGGCGTGGATTGAGCTTACGACGCAAATAAATAGCTTCTTCGAAAGCTATCCTGAAAGCGAATTAGAATAATGCGCTGCGATTTGGCGTTTCAACAAACGAGAGAGCAGAACGGCCCTCGGTGGATTATTCGGGTGTTCGGGTGGGTTCGCCTGAATTTGGGTATAAATGGAGGTGTCGTGACTATAAGGGAGATTCACGATCGGCTGAGGAAGCACACTGTATCGGATAGTGCAAGAATCAATCGTGTGAATGTGGAACATTAGAATACATGAGAATTTCTGCGAGAAAACAAAATATCTACAAAACGTAGATACTAAACACAAAAGCTTAGCTCTTACAAAATGCAGACGAAGCGGAAAAAGGGGAGGGGCAACTTTGTCTAACTGTGGTTATCAATTGTCTGTGTTTATTCGAACTAAAATTCTACTAGGACTACCGTTTTTGAGCAATAATAATAATCCTTTCTACATGTATTGCTGCTTTGCGAATAAATTCAGTACATTAAATGCTAATAATGTAGGAGATACAAAGTTAGTTATGACAATAAAAATCTGAGTTATGACATAAAATCTCCCATTTCGACTTACATTCTACATTGTGGCAAAATTGATCAAACCGGAATATAAATGCAAACAATTAATGTTCCTTCGCTTCCCTAACCAATAATATTATCTGATGTAGATATTTAAAAGGTCACCGCTTACTGTCCCTTTGAACCCTTCAGGCACATCTCTATAGTCAGTTATAGACATCAAATAACATTTTCTATATAAGGGTAATATTATAAACCACAAAAGATCCTTATAATATTCGCCGTTATCCTCAGTGAAACCGCAGAGAAAATATATTTCATTAGAGGCATTAATATGAAGTATTCTAAGTATATAAGCTTGGTTTCGTGTCAGATCAAATGGCGACCTGCCCTCGATGCTAATGTTAGAGATTAATGGAATTACCCACGACGAGACCACTACGAGAGCAGACTCGCTAAATTCTTGTCATAATGGCTTTGAAGTTTCTAGACGATTTTTGATAATGTCTATGAAGATAATAAAAATATTTGTTTTTAGGTTAAGGTATGTACCTGCCTGCGTCGCCTGAAATAAATAAATCATGTGGTTATTGCGAAATCAAAAACTTTGGGAAAGGTTTCGGTAGATGCTAGTGACTTGTGATGTGATGATATTATTACTTTTAATACAGCGTATAGAAAAGAGAAACAGAGTTGGAGAGTGACAGCACTGACACCACTGTTCATAAGAACCAAGACAGTATACATGAAGATAGAAAGAATATACAATACATACACATAGTCTGGTGAAGAACAGACTAACAAAAAATATATTATGACTGAGATCCAATCCTAGCAAAGATAAAACACAACAGAAAACTGTCTCGCAATACGTAAAGGCGTAATCTTCATTTCATATGTCTCGTATTATGACAAAAGATCGTAAATCAAGGAATTGCCAATAAATAAGTTGCAATAAACCATACCATGATGGTGGAGCTTAACTCATTTTTGAATTATTGGATGGTGGAGGGATCTCATACTGCGCGCAACATGTGTTTTATATCATCTCATCTCTGCTGTATTTCGTAACATCAAGCTACAGAACGTACCAGATTGAAAACGGAGAAACTACATGGAGGATTCAATATAGCAAAGGAACGAGAAATAGGAAGCCGAGTTGCATTCATACATGTTGAAAAGTCATAATATGATTTCGAATCGAATGCGGCGCGTATGTACGTTTTTATGGTCTTTGTAAGTTCTACGAATAAAATTTTATTCAAACGTAACCCCATCTTTATATATCCAGAGGCTTAGGGACGTACGTACGTTCATCTTTCGGGATATGCGATGATTTGAATCCTCCATACATCCCTCGTGTACTTTATCTCTTCCATTACCTACAGCTAAATCCTTATCATCGTTTGCTTGATCCTCGTTGAAATTTTCAATAAGAACCCTCAAAGTATCAAAATATTCATTACAGGGAAATATCTGTTCGGTAATTTAATACTTTGGCGTTCAACGTGCACATTTTCCTCAGTCTCGCCTTTTAAAAATTACGTCTATTAACTACCGAACCTAAAACTTTTTATGACCCAACACGAAGCTTTAAATACTTTCAAATGCCGTCCTTAAAATCAATAAAGGCGTACTTTCATCAACGTCCAAGTAATAAAACCTGCTTAACTGTTATCCGCGGCGATGGAATTAGATAATGTATCTTTGTGAAAAGTTCGTTTTACTAAGTTAAAAGCTGTAAAAATCTAATTGCTCTAGGCTATAAATATTTGGCGTGGAAGCGGCGTGTCGCGTTGAATGTCGATAGGGCAGGGGCGCACCGTAATGCATGTCAATAAGGATCCTTACAATTTACTGAGGTACCCGTGTAACCAAATTCTTGGCATCATACATTTTGAGGGTTTGATTTACTGTTGACGCAATACATCTTTGATTATTAAGGAAAATCCCTGCAATAATCCAGATGTAATAATAATGTGATCGGGACGTGCGGTCTCGGCATTGAGGGTCTATCAATTCTCGTTGCTGTTGACAGGTGAATAAAGAACATAGAATGTACTTTGTTTATTGTTTTTGGAACTGATTTATTCAAAAGGCCTGGCCTTGCCAATGTGCCGAAAGAGATTTGAACTTTCAAAGGGACAAAGTACATAAATCCAAATCCATAAAATGTAGGTAGGTGCCTACCCAAACCAAACAAGGGAAAATATAAAAATAGATCCACAATAATCTGTGAAATTTCCCCGAAGCCTTACCTTTATTTTCTGTGTCATAAACTGTCTGATTTGTCATATCAACTCATATATCAAGGCATCGGTGGGCAAGATTTAGATTCGGGTATAGCTGTCAATCTGAAAAAACGTCACCGCTTTCGCGTCCTCCACCAAATTGACACTATGACGTAGGTATGGCGGAAGCGGGAACCCTTTTAACGTCACTTGTGTGGGTTTTGATGTAGCCCTCCCGGTGTTAGCAGATCTTCAAGTCTTTTGATACGGCTGCAAGGAAAAAGTTGGTTTTGATTATAATAGTGAAGTACCTACTTGGTCTGATGAAAGTCACCCAAGACAGATGAAAAACAAAAATTGTCACAGACATGTTCTAGAAAGGTCCTTACAGGGGAAGGAACGACCAATCGTTAATCAAATAAACCCAACACAGAAAACGATACAAAAGCTCCTCAGAACGCTAAAGAAGATAATAAAGCTCATTGAAAATACAACATAAACGTTACAACTGATGCATTTATCAATAACAAACAAGAGAAATACATTAACAACTCCATACATGAAGAGGACTAGAATACTGAAGTACATTTTACTGTCTCAATTACACTTAGAGAGAGTTTGAATCTCTTTGTCTCGTAATAAACAGATCTAAATTTTGTTCCGGCTGGTTGACTCTGGCATTCGTCAAAGCGTTCCTATGAAAACAAATCTAGAGTTCCTTGGGAGTTTGCGCGTTATTCGTTACAATTGTATTGATATATAAAATGTGTTTGATTTTGTTCTTTGAATTGAGGATCAACGTTTTTAGGGGCTTGCTTATGTGCTGAAGGTTCTATTATTGGTTTTTGTTTTTCAGACCTTATTTTTTACTTGTTTCTTAGCGTCCGTCACAAAACGGTGAAGGGAAACATCGTGAGGAAACCGGCATATCCTAGAATTAAAATTTCGAAGACATGTGACATCTACCAACCCGCAATAGGCCCACGTGTTGGATTACGGCTCAATCCCTCTCACAGAGAGGAGGCCTGTGTCCCAGCAGTGGGAATATTATAGAATGATTAGCTTAAGCTAGCGTCTGATCCACCTCAATCATCATCATCATCATCATCATTTCAGCCAAAGGACGTCCACTGCTGGACATAGGCCTTCCCCAAAAGGGGGGGGGGGGGTTGCCATAATCGCCACGCTTGGCAGGCGGGCTGGCGATCGCAGTATGGTGTGGTGGTGGAATGCATAGAGAACGATCTCAATCATCGTTATACACCAAATGACAATAATAATATAGTGCTCATACACTATACGTATGATTATTATCAGCACTGTTGTTGTCGTTACTTATGTACAGACGCCAGCACATCAAGCTACTACAATCTGTCATATTTCTTTAATAGATTTTCAACTTTAACACTAAAGTTTAAGGTTCAAAATTGATTGGGAAAATTTGACAGTTTCGGGTAGCTTGGTGTGCTGGTGTCTGTACCTACACAATGTTTGAGTTTGGCTTCAAAAATATTCTTTCAAATCACAAGGTCAAGTTCTGCCTATTAATTTTATTCTGAACTCGCTTAACATAAATCGAAACAAAACTCCAACTTTTCGTCACAAATAAGCAGTAACAAAATTAAAAACCGGGCTAGCGCGAGTCCGACTCGCACACCGAGGGTTCCGTACCATCATATGTTTTTAAATTTTCATCGGCGAGGCCTTTATTCATCAGAGAATTTTAACACTGTGCACTGCGGTGTAGAATATTGCAGTTTATGTCAGTGCTTCTCTTGACTGATAGTGGAACTAACGTAACTTTTGTTAGTGATTTCTGAAAAAGTGTGTTATTTAGAGACTTCGTTTTATTTTTCCTGTAATTTATACATAAACTTCTATCACATAGAACAAATTCAGATTTTTCTCTTTGCAAACTTCGAAGATAAGGGGAGGGAACGGTATTTTTTTTACATTTTTCATCAAAAGTCGAAAACTATGCGGTCTAAAAAAAAAGAAAAATTGTTTGAGAATATGCAAACTGCGCTCTTTCATATGACCCCCCACATGCCCTAGTAGCCCCACTTCGAATTTTTCAGACTCCATTTCAGTCCCTGTTGCAAAAAATATACATATATTTTTATTTCTGTCTTATGTGCAAAATAGTTGGGCAAACGTCATCTAAAACTATTCCAAATTTCAAGTTGATAGCGTTAATAGTTCTTGAGATATCTAGCTGTAACAGACAGACAGACAGACTTAGTCTCACCATAAGGGTTCCGTTTTAACCATTTTGGTACGGAACCCTAAAAAAAAATTACAACCCGCATATTTAGCACGACCTTTGCAACTCAGTCGGACAATTCAAAAGAAATCAAGTCCTGACTTCTTACCCTTTAACGTCGTTCGCTTTTAAAGAGACTATAAGACCGGGGGAGGTAAAAAACAAAATGGAAGTAAGTAAACATTAAACACAAGCACTTAGAACATTTTCATTAGGGAGCAACATTGCATGGGCTGCTGACAGACAACGATTATTACGAGGAAGTACTAATTACGGATGAAACTGGACACTTTAAGTGTTAGTTTTTTGATGCAGTTATTGATTAAGAGAGGAGGGTGTAATTGCTAGCTTGGTTCTTGAGAACCCTACAATAATTAAGATATCGCCCATTGTGGTTTTTTCCGCGGACCTGGCCACTTTGGCAGAATCATAAAAGGATAACATGATGAATTATAATATGGCGAAGATAGTCCGTGTTTTTCTTTTTTTCACTGGACTACGTAGGTATAATCAAAGAGATTGGGATTGGATTTGGATTGGATTGATTGGTATTTTTGCACAGAAAAAAAAAAAATAATTGAAAAATCCTTCACCAATGGGATTTTGATACGATTAACTTAACAGTGAACTGTCCATTAAGAATTATAATGTTATCCTTTTATGATTCTGCCAAAGTTGCCTTTTTAGGCCCTCTGGAAGGATTTGGGAGAGGCCTTTGCCCAGTAGTGGGAAAGTACAGACTAACAAAAAAAAAACAGTACAAACGGGTCTTGTCTATCAAAACTTTATGATAACAATCACGTTTTGCTATATTTTATGATTATTAGTAATTTTGTGTATAGGCCATAACACGTGCGATTAACATACCTGTTTTTTTTAGCTCTTTCGTTATTACTGCTGGTGCTCTTCAAAATCCATATAAAAAGTGATGGGCATTTTTGTATAGAGCCTGGCCTGATGACCGATAGAGTTAAAGAGTAACGACTGTCAAAGATCCGCGAATGTCATTCGGAACCAACGGCTTAACGTGCTTTCCGAGGCACAGAGGGGTCTTGTTATGTAAAAATGGTCGCCCAACCAGGGACCGCAGCGGCAAGCGCAGCTTCACCTGATCGATCGACCCGTGCGGCTGTTATTACTTAGCCATAAGCCCCCTCAATGTTATGAGTCAATAACTAATATTATTAAGAACTGCAGTGAACATTAGCGTCATAAACTAATACGTTTACATGGTACTAGCAGGTCTGATATCTCTTTAACCCGGCATTTCACAGCCTTTTGCTCATAATGAAAATTGATGCTTATGATATAAACTTTCATTTGATGTATAGGTATGTGGTTTTTATTGGACATACCGGCCAAAACGCCCATCATTCTTTATTTGAAGTTAGGTAAAGATAGAGAAACTTTTTGACTTATTTCTACAACAAACATGCCGATGTTTGTTGTCCTAGATAAGACTGCCTAGTCTTATCTTTCAAATACCAAAACAACTAATTACAAAATTCCCTTACTATCCCTACATACCACGCGAAGCAGAACCGCGATATTTCAGTAAACAAACTATAACAATGTCGCAGTCAGTACAATTGTACTTTGTTCTTACTGTTCACTTTTATTAGTGCTTTGATAGTAAGTGTCGTAGTTTTTATGGCGAAACCAGCCAGCTCAGTACCTAATCATTTAATATTAAACTAGCGGTGGCTTTGGACGCGACTGTACAGTCAGCCTTAAAAAGATGTATGTACCTATGATAGACTATTTTTTATTTTATCAAGTACTTGGCACTTGTTGACAGGCCTATGCTGTACTCCCATACCTACTGTAGGTAATTTGGAAACATTGTAAAAGCCAATTATTTTTAAAAAGAGTAGCCGTGGAGTTTCTTGCCGGTTCTTCTCCATAGGAAACGACCAATTGGAACCGTGCACCTAGCTTCTGACGTTTCATAAGTGCCCATGTAGGTTTATGTGAAATAAAATATTTTGATTTTGATTTTGATACATCGACAAGAATTCATTTGATTGTCTACAATTTGTGTTGCGTAAAATTGTATCAATGTGTGGCTAAGTAATAACAGCAGCACAGCTCGATCGACTTGCCGCATTCGGTCCATGAATGGGTGTCTATCTTTTTTTTTTTTGCGGATGGGAAATTATCAAATGACCCCTCCCGCTCTGGGTGGAGCGGAAGGGAGTGTCAGACTCTTACTGACTAAAACCCACCCGTGTTCCTTCCTTGGCCCTTTATGTTCAATAAGTACAATCCCGCTGACCCGGCAAGCTTCGGCCCTAAGGGGGCCCCCCTCGATGCTGACATCTCTTTGAAGCGCGCGTGGGACACGCGTACGCGCCGTCCGGCACGGGCCTGGCCCTGACCGGATGGTGAGCTAATGGGTGACTATCTTTACATACCGAAACCCCTTGGAAAGCACGTTAAGCCGTTGGTCCCAGCTGTCATTCTTAGATCTTTGACAGTCGTTACGGGTCGTCAGAAGCCCGGCTAAGGTTTATTGTAATTTGCGACAACTAGTCTTACCTCGTTTTACCCAGTTCCTGGGTTGTGTAGGTCAGATAGGCTCCATGTAAAAAACTGGAATTCAGCTAGCTCCAATTAAGTATCCAATATGAAATATCAGCAGCGCCCCGCGGTTTCACCCGCATAAGTGTCGATCTCGTAGGAATATCTGGATAAAAACTGTTCTATGTGCTTTCCCGGGATGCAATCTATCTTTCTGCCAAATTTTATCGAAATCCGTTCAGTGGTATAAGCGTGAAAAGGTAACATACAGACCGACAGACAGAGTTACTTTCGAATTTATAATATTAGTATGGATGTTTAATGGCTTCACCCTGGTGTTGAAGCAATATGCTATGAATGGAAAGCTATTGTGGATAATGTAGTGCAGCCGAGTCTGCATCTCGTCTCGATGGTGCACGGTTAAGCCCATGTAATGTGGCACGAATACGGCATAGCGCCGTCCGGATAAGGCTTCGGCCTAATGTGAAAGGTCCTTGTGACCAGTTGAAGAGTTTCCAGTAAACGGTACTCATTGTAAGGAAGCCTTAAGCCTTCACGTTATGTGAAGGCTTCACATAACGTCTTAATTATAGAACGTAGATTTAATTATTTTTTTGAGGCTGACTGTACGTTCAACAGTACTTCCGTGGTTACAATTAGACATTGACAGCGCCTTTATGTCGAAGCAGTAAGGGTAACTTTCGTAGTTATAGTAAAATTAAAATACGGTTGACTATACGATATGCAATTCTGAAAGATGAAGGGAATTGCTGCATTCGAGTTAAAATGAGGTTAAGGTTGTGTTTTGTAGTTTGGACAGGTTTGAGTAGGTCAGATGGCAGTCATGTATTTAAAATATTGTTACTTATTCAAATACATCTGGTTAGACTGGGAGTCCCAACTTAGTTGGAAAAAGGATTGGTAGAGGAGCTTAGATGGAGAGCAGATACTGCCGTCATACAGAAAAAGGGCACAACTCACATTTATTCCAAAATTGAGTAAAAAACTAGCATATCCCCTTCGATGTTGACGTCAACCGCAACGGCCCTGTGTCACTTTTAGTGAGAACAATGTAGAAAAGACATAAATGAAGAAACAATTCAAAATATAAGATTAAAAATAAGCATTGGCAGTTAAAAGATGACCAGTCTCAACCAACTGCGCCCGTTCACGAACATGACGCGTGGATCAGCACCATCCAGCTCAACCATTTTGTAGGGAACCGAATGATCCAACACACGCGCCACCATCAGTGAGACATTTAAGTGAGCATGACACATTCTCAACTGCCATGCTCTTTCAAGTCAACATCTAAAAATATATGCGCCTTTTTTTTTTATTCCAAATATGTATATAACTCAATTTTGGAAACATTTTAGTTGTGCCCTTTTTCTTTATGACGGCAGTATAGAAGAGTTTATTTCTGCAGATTATTTTAATATCTGCTTTAATTAAGCTTTAATCAGCAAATGGAAAAGGATTTGGCGTTGTACAAATAGTAAAATATTTTTGTTTTTACAGATTTGTTTACCCTGTTCGGGGAAATAAACTACAAATGAAAAATCTATAAAAGGTTTAAAGTACGGTTCTCGGTAATTTACGAATTTTTTATGATATTAACAATTCTAGGTAACCTACAAAAAGCTTATTTAATAATAAAATGCAGTTATTTTACAGATTTGATTATCCTGTTCTGGTAAATAAACTACAAATGAAAAATCTACAAAAAGTTTAAAGTACGGTTCTCGGTAATCTATAATTTTTTTTATGTTATTAACAATTCTAGGTAACCTACAAAAAGCTTATTTAATAATAAAATGCAGTTATTTTACAGATTTGATTATCCTGTTCTGGAAAATAAACTAAAAATTAAAAAAAGTAATCTTCACAGGATTAAAGTACGGTTCCCGGTAATCTATTCATTTATGTTATCACCAATTCTAGGGAACCTCCATAAAGTTTATTTTAATTAGAAGAAAAAAAGTTATAGTGCAACATGTTATGCATTGAGCGTAAACCGTTTTAAAAATGTAACAACATCCATATATGAAAGGTTCCAGAATAGCCGGGTACAACACTTTTAGATTGTTTTGTTTTAGATTTTGTAAATGGAGAACGCCTGCCCATAGTTTCAGCCAAATAGACTTTTGTGTTAGTGTATTACCTACACCACGGCTTTTGGCGAGTTGATATGGCATATAACTGAATGTATGCACAACTGGATGGAGCACAAAAGGACAGTGAAAGCTTCAATTTACTTTTAGACTCTTTTCAGTTGACATTTTCCTAATAGAAGTAGGAAATACTATTTCAGAAAATGTAGTTCTTAATGGGACTAAAACAATAAGCCTTTCTTACATCAAAACCTACATGGGCACTTATGAAATGTCAGAAGCTAGGTGCACGGTTACAATTGGTCGTTTCCTATTGAGAAGAGCCGGCAAGAAACTCCACGGTTACTCTTTTTCAAAATAATTGACTTTTACAATTTTTTCAAATTATAGTAGGTGTGGGAGTCCTCCCATCCCAAACCACCTGGTACATGTTGGTTGAACAAGTACCAGGGATTTCATAAAATAAAAAATGTTAGTTAGCAAGTTCTATAAAAAGACAACCTAGGAGCTAAATAAAATCTGTAAACATGGAAAAACGTTTAAGAAACAAAACTATTGTATAAGTTTAAAAAAGTCGTATCCCCTCCGGGCGTATCGCGATCAATATCAGCCGGGTCGCACACCTGTACGCTGTGTAACACAAATAACCAAGGAGTCCTGATAAAGCCTCGCAGTCCACACATCGAGAGCTCCGCCCGAGATTTATACGACGTTTTTATAGTTCGCCGCGGACGTTCCTTGTTTTAATTTCGCAAGGATCAACGCTTCCCGGTCGCCGGAGGCTGCGGCGGCCCTACCGTCTCTAGCGCCCCTCTACTGCCGCGAGCCTAATGTCACGAGGCGACGAAATTTATCGCGCCGCTTGTAATTCCGCCCCGCGAACGCCACCCCGCCACGTCACCCGCGTCACCCCGTCACCCGACAACACACTTATAACGTTTTCTAATGAAATTGTCCACAAACTCCCGCTCGCCAAAACCCCCGGCCCGTCGACGCCGCCGGATGAACCGAAAAAAGTACAGCTCGCGTTACTAATGGCTTCATTTATCACAGTCACTAACAGTGATACACCGCAACGACGTTTTATATTTAATTTGGCTCTCTGCGGAATAAATTACGGCAATATCGAGCCCAGAACGATAAAGGACGAGCGGCAGCGCTCTTGAGTTATCGGGACAGGTCATAGTACTAAGACAGTAATCTTCTTGGATTAATTTGTTCGTGGCTAAGTGATAAGTTAGCCAGCGGCGCACCCGCCGATGCGAACTTACGATGTCACACGACAAGAACACAGAATAGACGAGTTGTTTGAACAGTTACCGTTTGCTTTCTACTAATATCAGTCAGTAGAGCGGCAAGAGTTAGAGAGTGCCAGTTGCCACATAGATAACAGAAGAAAAGTCTTGAAAGTTATTCGACAATAAAGATAACGTTCACGTGTACGTTTAGTGTGACGTGTAGTAAATTAAAACAATAAGGCGTATTGCACGCGTCAGCTCTGAGTGAATGGTTGTCGCCTGCAAGCGAAAATGGTTACAAAGACGTCGGAATAAAGAAGTGTTTCTTGGCACTCGTACAAATTGTGGTTCTGTTTAACTGGTTGGTTTATGCGTCCCGTGATTCAAAGCCCATGGAGCCTGACATATCGTAGTGGTTTACTGCGACCGATAAACGTATCTGAGCCGATGGGTGCGCTCGCAGTTCCACGTATGTTTTCCAGAAACCAGTGTTAGCCTTATCTTAAGAGGCGTTCCTGGCACTGAATTAATGAGTGCTCTTACGGCGACTTTGCATTTGGCGCACCAAATAAACACGTGCATTTGTGAGACATGTTTAAGATACGAGGCTATGCTTAATGTTGAACTATTTCATTTACACAACTTGACAAATCTGTGCTTTAGTTTAGAATATCTTATTTACGCAGTTATCAATTGCAGGGAGATCACAAGACACATCAAATCAAAATACTTTACGTTAGCATAAAATCCCCAAAACATTCTTCTCTTAACCAACTGCCAATAAAATCTAAAACCAAGATGCAAACCTCAAACCTTTTTAAACGTTCGTCCTAAACCCCCCACTAAGTGCTACAATTCGGCAAAACGTAGGCATCCACAAGCATTACCGTCTACATCGCGAGATTAAAGTAAGCCTACATTTAAACAGTGAACCGCGTAATTTGGCAAGTGAACTGTGATTAGATAGTGCTTCAGTCTCGTTAGCGTAATGAGAACGGCTTTGTTAACCTTTGCTTTAAACATTAAACAGATATCTCGGTACAGGTATTGTGATTATTGTGTCATGTGTAATCGCGATCACGTTGTGTTTTGTTTATTGAGTAATTCGCTTGTTTTTGGATCGGAATCACCAAATTGTTTAGATGAAAAGGTGGAGTTAAGAGAGAAAACTCACTTCACTGATTAAACCTGAAAGCTTCAAATTCTAACAGCAACGATAAAACAAAGGCAGCTCAAGAACACACATAAATCAAAACATCTAGAAGTAGTACGCAGCCCATTCTATTCCTAAATCTTAAATGACTTCCAGAAAAGTTAGAAACTTGAACATAAAAGCGGAACAGCTTTCAAAAAAACTTCCACGGCGACGTTCAAACACACTCGCATAATTTCATACGCTATCAAGGTAAAAACACGGTAAAACACGGAAAAGCGTTACCCTTGGTTCTTTACATTCTTTCGTAAACACAAAATAGTTTAACGCATAGTCTGGTAGAGAGTTAGATGTGGAGCGAGACTTACATTTCGGAAGCAATGTAAATTGTCGCGAGCCACGGCGAAGTTCGCAAGATATCCGGCGAAAGGACAAGACGCTAATGTATGCGCAATCGTGCACTTCGCGTATTGTAGCCTAATGCCGAGTTTGTCGAGCGTTTCTATTTAGACTTCGCCAGTCGCAAGTTCGCGCAATGTGCGCTCGGTGTTAGATGCGGCTTGTTTTTGGATGTTTAGGAGCCATTACGGCGTTTAAGATGTGTGGAGAGTTTATAATAAATTGTTGGTTAAATTAGTACGGTACTGTGTTCTAGTGTAACTGCTGGAGAAATATGACGGCTGGGTATGACAGTCGAAACGTAAATATATTGAATAAGTTTTAGTTTTCCGACAATTTTAATGCATTACGCACCGGACACTAACTCCCCAACTTATTTTTGTGTAGTTTATACGATTCATTGTCTTCAAGTCTGTGCTGTCACACGAACAATACCACAGCTAATCCCTTTGTATCTTCACCTTTGTCTCGACGCTATTAAAATACAAGCAAGCTTCCGGATTCTAGCAACTGGGGCCATTTCTTAGGCCCTTTTCGCTTAGTTAATTTAAATTAATTTATTCCCTACTCATCCTGCCTCGGAGCAAACTTCATTGTCGTATTTTAACCGTGAATATGACCCACCTACGAGCCACTTATTTTCACGCTCCGTGTAAATGTTAGAATTTTGTAAAATAATCCTTTATAATCTTTATTGTTTTCGATGCGTGTATTCTGCTATTAATTGCGTTTTTAAACACTAGGGATTGCGGAAGCCGAGTTCATGAACCGCGCTCCGAGCATGATACAATATTTATAGCTAACTGTACGTAAAGAACTTTACAAAGCCTAACCGCCTAACCTCACTAAGCCAAAACAAATGCGCTCAAGTATAAAATATCCATAAAGAATGTAAATAGTTAAACTGTAACGGCTATGAAAAGAACCTTTACATTCGCCTCAAACAATCCGCTCCGCCGTGAGAATTTGACTGAAGAATAGTGTTTGTATTTCATTATCAACAAAAGCTTTGTTGAAAAGATGACGCTCAGCGCAAATTCGAGGTATAGCCGCCCACGAGCAAACTCGAGAAAAGCCGCACTCAGGCCCGGCCCGAGATATTTCGCAGTCGTATTTACTCAGGCGTGCCTAAATTGTTTGCTTACATGTTTGACGCGCCGCACGCAACGCTCATTATGGCCAACGAAGCTTTGTTCAGACTTAGACAACATATTGTTACACCCTATGGAGCTCAATGTTCTTTATATGTTTATTTTTATCATTACAGGTAAGTTCCTGAAGCGTTTGCGGCTCTTTAATGGCGGTGCGGTGAGAGTATCTCTTTGTGTTTACATTATTTTAATAATGTTGAAGCTGCATTCGCTCGTGTCTCGTGTTATTGCTACATTTTCAATTGCATCGGGAATATTTTTATCTAAGATACAAGTCGAGCTGTGACGTAAACGATCGCGTTCGTGTAACGTCGTGTGATGGGACACCTCTAGAGCTTAACGATACTGGCATTAGACATACCACTTAGCAGCAGTAAACATTCATTACGTTTCTTCCCGCTCGGAGGCAGGTTGGCACACTTAATTGTTCATACAACAAGCCAGCCGGGAATTGGCTCTAAATGTTCCGTTGTCCGGGCCATGGTCGTACCGCAAACGCGCTACGCGGTCGCAGTCCACAGCACTGAGCAGTGCGAGCCAAAATCGACCGCGTAGTCTCATATCTTAGCTTGATTTTCGAGGGAAGGCCGAGCGGAACACGAAACGAGGAGGGCCGTGATGGAAAGCGCAATAGGCAGCCGTTTACACCTGCGATTCTTCTTCATCTTACCCTAAACTGGCGAGCCGCTTTACCTAAAGTAATTATGCCACATAACGTATTAGTCTTTTGGGAGCGTACACGTGTTGGAAACGCTTAATCACTTACTTTACATTTGCGTACGCAAATAATCCGTTAATTTAATTTCGGTGGTGGTATTTATGACGCTTATTTAATTTATTATCATATCAAAGTGTAGGCTTTATTTAGCGGGTTTTGTGTGCGTGCGAATAAACGTTAATAATGAAATCATGTAACAGTACACAGGGGAAAAATTTTAACGATTTCATCATGTTGACTGTTAGAGTAATTTTTCTATATTGTAATTAGTATTCCGGGTAACAATCATGCCGTTATTTTTATAAAATGATTATCGACAGCGGGGTGGAGTTTTGCTCGGTTAGGAAAGAATATAGTATTGATTATTTCCGAATCTCGGTATCATTTGTCGTAAAACGCATTCGGTGGCGTGTTTGTCCCCATCGCGCTCAGATCGCTTCGAGCCCTCCTCACCATTGATATTTATGCTTTTTTCGGGATTCTTTTTGAGGGTAAGTTGTTTTGAAACTTTCCTTTTCGGAAGAAATGGCCGGGTTCACTGGATTAATGTAACTAGAGTGTTGTAATTGGTTGAGAAGTTATTACTTTTCTGTTTCTTTTCGAGAAAAACATAAAGCAATTGTGCAGGTTCTTCGGGAGTGATTTATTTTTATTCTGTGGAACATCTTTTCTGAACTTAAAAACAACGTTGAGGAGAGCTTTGTGTATCTTACTGATTTATTATTTATTGCGTTTTGGTTTGATCTGATATGAAAAACATTCGAAAAGTTTTGCTCCATAAATTATTTTTTGCTACATCTCTGCCTTATTTGGATAAGGGACGTGTTTATCCTTACAGCGTATATTTTAAAACACAGCCTCGGACTTGGAATAAATCTATCTCTCTTTTTCTTGTTCAACGTCTTTCGTAAAAGCGAAAGCTGAATTTTATACGTCATATTTCTCAATGTAAAGAAAAGTAAAACCAGCCTGAAGTAACGACAAAAAGCAAAGCACCCGAAAATCTTCATTGCCACCGATTTATAACAGAACCGAACATTTGTTTCGTCTCCCGTGAAGGCCTTAAAAATATCCGGTCCACAAAATAAATAACAAAAGCCATTTTATCTGACAGGACCTTGTTTGAAATCATAACAAATAGCCTTTTAGAAAACCGCATCCCAACCCGAAGTGTCCTACAAAAACGGGTTTCGTAAACACATTACAAATCTTTGCCGCGGCAACACGCAGTTAAGAGGGCTGTCAATGAAATCCCCTTCTCGGTCTATTCGTTATGTGTCTTAATGGATTACAGAGAATAAAGTAGGCATCGGCGAAACAAAAGGCAAACCTGCCCCGAAAATCTCCGACCACATAGTTTGCGGGCTAAAACTAAATTTATTACGTTTGACCTTAGTAATTCTTGCCAAAGGTTTTCTATCCTAAATGTGTAATAGCCAGTTACGGCTTTCAAAGGTGGGGGCCGCGTTCGCCCGCTGCGGTTTTATACGCAACTAAATATTTTATGAGTTACAAAATAGTTGTGTAAAAGTTCCAGTTTTGGTTTGATCCCATCAATAAAATGGTTCACATTACAATAATGTTCACAAATTGATATTGTATGTCGGCAGAGTTTTGTGATTTCTCTTAAAATATGAATATTATTTCAACTGCAGACTATAATATTGTAACCACCCTAAAACTCTGTAAATAAAGTACCTTTTTGGATAGTAGGTACTTAATGTAAGTTCGCACATAATTTCCCTTGCAGCAAATAAATAAAAACAGGCTGCATAAAAAAACAAATAAACATTAAAACTTTCCCTATCAATATAATTAATAGCTTTTAATTCCCGTCGCATTTAAATCTAAACTTATTCAAATCCGATCGCTCTCCCCCCGGGAGCCAGGAGTGCACAACATAAACACATTTTAGTGCAGGCCGCATGCAATGGAATTGCACAGTTCGGTGCCCATCACATCAAACTTATTTCTGCACCGATCGCTACGATTACCTGTTCACGGGCCGTTTTGCAAGTTATACGGATGCGTTTCGCTTTGAACGTGCTCATTTCGTGTCCTTTGAAGCTTCCATGTTTAGAAGCGTTTGATTTCAACTCTTTCGCTGTGATTCGCGCCCGAGCGACGCGACGCAACGTTTCGCCTTCACATTCGAAAACAAATGAAGAGCTGCACAAGGAAAAGTTTTTAATTCGCCTAATGCACACGGAGTACCTGTCTTTCCCTAACTAAAGTGCACTCTTACACCGCTTCGCGTCGGCACAGCGTTCTGTCACATCGACTGTTGCATTGTGAGCAGTTTATTTTAGCTCCGTCTTGAATGCATCCCATTTTTCTCAAGGCACACTTTCTGCAAAAATGGACGAGTTGTTTTTGTAAATGTTTCTGGAGTTGTTTTTGAATTTACCTACGTCTTCAATGTCATTCGTTTGTTTTGACTTATGAGTATGGCTAGTGAAATATAGCGTAATTATTCTATGATTTTGAACTTGGGTGCCTATAGCATAATCAACCTAATGTTCCCACTGCTGGGATACAGGCCTCCTCTCTTCGAGGGGGAGTGGGCTAGAATAGATTCTATTGGTGGTAGACCACGCGAGCCCAGTGTGGATTGGTAGATGTCATATGCCTTCGAATTTTTGGTTCTAGGACATGCTGGTTTCCTCACAATATTTTCCATGGTAGGCATATGAAACGTAATCATATATAATATCTCAATCTTAATGAGATCGAGCTCTAATTATCACTAATTACATAGTTAAAAAACAAAGAAGCCAAGCCAAGTGCGATTTGTTAGACGCTTAATCAGTCTTAATGATTACTTTGATTTTCATCTCTCGCTCGGCGAAACGAGCAAGTTAATGAAAAGTCAAGCAAACTCAGGCGAATACAAATTTTAGCATTAGTATGCAAGAGTAAAGTTTTTATTCAATATAACTTGCAATGTTTTATCTTTCGTTTGTCTTGCTCGCATCAGCAATGCACAAGTTATTGTTACTAACGGATGGTAAATAAGTCTTCAAGATTTTCTGTTTGTCTTTTAATTTCGCTGTATCGAAATGTTAATTATACAAGACAAAGCAAGCTTTGAAATATCTTTTAGAGACTTTTGATGATATAGTTGCACCCTTGTTTATTTATATTTAGCCTTTTCTTAATTTATGTTAGCGTAGCGTTAGGCGTTCAGAACTTGCTCTGGCGCAGCCTCCAACACAGCTTTACAACTAACTATTATGTATAAAACATACAGATTATTTGTTTTTTGAATTAAGTATTTAATTTACTTTTATTTCAAATTAAAACTTTTGAAATGCTTATAATATTCGAAATAACTTCAACATGTATAAAGAAAATTGTCTATAGTGTGCGACATATACATCTGGGAAATATTTTCCCTGCAGCTTTCTCCTTTCATGCAGACTTATCTAACTCCTCTCATATGTAAAAACCCCTCGATAGAAACTCTTAGCGCAAAATTGTTGATTCAGTGTCTGGTTGTCAAGTCAGCAGACTTGGTTAGTTCCGTAGTGACGTCCCCGCACGGCATCGAGTGCCGCCTCCTCCTGCCACCTAATTCTGATATGAATATGAAATTGTATGTAAATGTCGGCCAAATGTTGCCGCGCAACTTGACAACTCGACAGCGCTGTAAATATACGGGTAACGTTGCACCGGGCCACCAACTAGGTATACCGAAACATGCGAGTTTGTAGTTTACGACCGACTGTGACTGTTTGAATAAATTGTTTAGATTGTCGTCTATGTACATACTTAGAAAAGCAAAGGTGCCGAGCGCCACGATCCACGCAAGCCGGGAATTCGTATAGGTACACAGTTAATATAATACCAGAGTGCCCTCGCACCGCAACACTAACGAGAGCAATATCACCTAACTACGTTCAGCGGAAGCACCCCTTCTGTTTTAAACTAGAATCCATTTCACGACTACAAACTCCACAAATGTGCATTTTCTCGTGCCGAGCTCCGCCACAAAGTTAAGTTTTACCACTTGCCATGATTACCAATAAAACGTGTTCCTGCTGATGGCACGTCAACTAGGGCCGCGTCACAGTTATGAAGTTGGCCGTCTGGCCCCGTGACACCGCGTTATTGCTGATATTTTAGCCTGATTATCTTTAATTAAAAAGTTGTTTTAGGCCTCCACAAAATGGCAAGTTATTAAAAGAAATTGTCGAGAACCCGCGAAGTGGTAACTCACTGAGTTGTCATAATTAGATTAAAAAGGCTCTGCTTTACTACGATTTCGGACAGAGATTTCAAAACGTTTCTTTGGAGGTCTTATAGATACCTACTTTAGTTTTGGTTTTTGATTTAAACTTTACTGCCGTAAAAGAACGGGTTTAAACGCATAGTATGCTCAAAGAATGTTGACAGATATGATCACTTCTCGATTGGAGCTCCGCCAACAATGTCTAGATTTTCTGTACGATTTGTAACTCGATACCCGAGCTTCCGTTTAGAATAGATGTGCCATTTTAGAGAGTTGCGTCCTCTCAGGTTCGACATGCGTTCCTGAGATATTTACGACATTATGCGCTTCACTTCATGATACATTCCCGCGTAGTCGATTACACGTGATTACTGTGTGGTTCGATAGCGTGTTAGTCTTTGCGTGTAATTTGGAAACCGTTTTTTTATTTGAATTTTGGAACGAATATTGTATTCATGCAGTTGAGTTTGTTTTAATATTGATGGGCTGTTACATTGATACGTTTGAATATTTGTGGGGGTGTGGGAGAGCGCGGCGGTGCGGCGGTGCGGCGTTGCGCGGTGCGGCGGGTGTGCGAGCCCCGCGTCATATGATTCCTTTTATTTATTTTAATCAAATGTGCCGCTTGTTGTTTTGATGCGGCGAGGTTTTCTGTCGTGGCAGTTTGCATGCTCCACATTCGCCCATGAATTCCGGTGAGCGGACCTGCGGATAGATGAATGCTTTAACATTTTACATATCCGACGAATGAATTCGTTCTCCCAACTGACGGTTTTTCATTTTATTCAGTTATTTGATACGTTTTTATTTATACCGGCTGGCGTGTTGTCTTTGTCGAGTTTACTCTGGGGTATTGTTACTAAAATAATAAATATAGTATTCATACCAATGTCGTGCGTTAGTAAAACCTTTTATGCTGATAGCGGATTTGTTCTATTTACAAACTGGTATAAGCCTACATGGTCGCGTTGCCCCATTTTTCCTACAATGCCAAACATTTGATTCACGAAAATGCCATTTTGTAAATTAAATTTATTATTGCCCGTTTTAACAGAAGGCATTTGGCTTGTAAACACTTTAAATATTTCAGATAGGTACAGGATTTGTAACAATTTAAATGCACGCCATTATTAAACGTAGGTAGGTACCTACCTACCTAATGGCAGCAATGTCTAGTATTTTAATCTGAATAATTCGAGACCACAGCTCATTATAAAGCGTCACAGAGTAAAAAAGAGCAGAGGAATAGCGGGGCATAATGAAAATCTCGGATGTCGTATTTCTTTTTGAAATTGGTTCACATTTCTTTGTAACAGTGCGTGCTGTAGGCTGTGGTCCGGCTGGCGGAGCCAATCAATGGTTATGAGTGTGGGGTAGGCAGGGTTCGTGGGACCGTCGGTGGGGGACAGTAATCATTTAAAAAGTGTGCGCATTCAGTGTGAAACGCATCTCGACGATTGCCGTTTACGTTCTACAATCAGATCGTGCTACCTCTCTCATATCGACTTTTTCCACTTCGTTTGTTGCGCCCGGTTTGGGAATAGTTTCTGTTTCAACCGGACTAATCAACGCCTGTACATGGCCGGCCGAGCGGGTTTTTCCATTTTGTTTCAGAATAAAATATTCCGAATAGTTGGTAGTAGAAATAATAGTAGTATCATAATAGTTATGAAATATAAAACAAACATTCCCTATTCGTTTAGTGTAAGTTATCGCATTGAAAATAGTTTTTGCAATGTTTAAATATTTAAAATTCTAGAGAGAAAAGTTTACATTTTGCATAATCCCTGAAACCGCTCAACTGTTTCAATTTTTAATGACCCAGGGATTATAGTTGGTTAGCTGTATGTTATGAAAATCGTTTAGCAAGCATTGAATAAAAATTTTTCAACCTTAATTAAGGAAGAGAATAAAATTGTTTAAAGATTGCCCTATTTTCAAACAGAACGAAAACAAATTGTTTTGTGG
The DNA here is from genome assembly GCA_916614155.1 of Mesoligia furuncula. Lineage (NCBI taxonomy): Eukaryota > Metazoa > Arthropoda > Insecta > Lepidoptera > Noctuidae > Mesoligia > Mesoligia furuncula. Next base: position 10,534,926 of record OU744803.1, on the reverse strand, counting down.
CAAAGATTGTAAAACCTTTTTCTAACCCCCATTAACAAAAATACTTAACATAAGTAACTAGGTACCCACCTGGCCCCTCCATTGTAATTATCAATCCTCAAATGCCAACGTAGAACCACCACTATCTTCACAGAAACTCTAAACTAAACCCACAACTCACTCAGCAGTCCAAAACCCTAGAAATTACACAATTTACATAACATTATCAAATAATCATATCTTCTAACGTTCCCTTACAACGTTTTGGTTCTACAAGTAATTTCACAGGTAGGTAGGTACTGTATTTGCGGTTACGCGGTGCAAATATCGATTTACATGGCACTGTATAATTCACGGGTTGAATTATGTATTACCTTTCATTAGCACATTGGCCAGTCCCAAGGAGTATTAGCACATAAATTCGCTTACCCACACCCTTAAGGAATCCTTACGTGTGAACGATTATCCATTCAAGTGAATTTGCTATACAAATCTTTGTTTGTTTTCTTTTCTCCTGTTTTATTTATAGATGTTTTTTAAGGGTTCAGGCGCTATCTCGAAAATTTAAAGTCTACTAAGCGAGCGAAAGTGATGCAATTTCTTTTGAAACGCAAAAGAAGAGCGATGGCTATAATGTGCGTGCGCTTGGTATAAAACGCCGTATGTGCCAATACGAATTTACTCCTTTTTTAACAAAATAAATTAATTAATATTAAAACTACTTTAAGTAAACTTTGATATGATAATTCTCTAAGTTTTAAAGTAAATTCCATTGAATAACTCTTAAGCGTTACGCCGTTTTGTCGAAAAAAGTAAAAAAAATAGATATAACTTTGTTTTTTTTTTTGTATGGAGTAAAATGTATTGAATCGTGTATTCCTTTTACATGATACTAGTTCAAAGAGTCAAAAAATGTACACCAAAATGATAAATCTCTATTCCACATACTTAACAAGTTACAAGAAATAGAAAAACTACATTTTTTTCAACATTATCACCTTAACTTTTTAATATAGTAAGCTTTACCTAAAAAACATGTTAATTTACAACCTCGATACTAATATAAAATTCTTTAAAAAAAAAAAGCCTTGAAAACTCTGTATTTTCACAAACACTTTTAACACTTACACAAATTAAAATATATTTCGAATATAAAATCGACTTTTACCGCAACACTTTTTTCTCTATTCGAATACAAAATATTGTCACAAACCTGAACATAACATGCGGGTCACCGCACGTAATGTTTTGAGGGCTGGCAACATTCAAACGCGGTGTTGCCAGGAAGTTAATTACCTACATTATTTAATGATATTTTACAGTGCCACCCACCTGATTGATGAAACTAATGATTGACAATTATCGTATCGATTTATAGTTCATGCTTTAGGTACCTATACGTCAGATGGGAAGTAAATGGTAATGGGCCATGAAATAGGTTATTACTGCTCTTCCTCTGATATAATTATAAAGTAATTATGTAGTGGTATAATTATACCACTTGGATTCGTCTTACTCTAAATGTATGTTCGATATTAAGACGTTTTGACAACTATTCGTATATAAGGTCCTATGTTGGCATTGACGACAAAATGTACCTACTAAGTATTACGCATAAATTCCGTGATATCGGTACTATGATTTTATGTAGTTAAAAGTTAGATTAAATCCAATCCATAGTTTTGATAATATATTCAGATGAGTGTTACAAAATTCAGTAGTTTTCAGAATAAATGTTTGAATTCGGCAGTTCTACGAAACATTTGGTAGTCGAATAAGTTTTCACACAAGCCGCGGTTATTACAATTATTTTCAAATTTATGAAAATAAAGATAGCCACTGTTTTACAGCAAAAAAAAGCTATGAAAGTTAAAGACACTCAATTTATTTAATAACAAGATTTAATTTCAGGTTTATGGGTGTTATAACGTAATGAGTTTCCACAATATACGACTTTATTTCAACACAAAATAATAGCGAAATATTGCGGCGATACTTACGAACTCCAATAATTGCAGGCTTAACATGGAACGCGTGCTACTACCTCAAAAACGGCTCACCTCAATCATTATAATGCCCGTTTAATTATTATTCATTGCGCGACCAAGCTCGTCTAGAGTCCGCACCGACACCCATCTCTATTCGCGATCATTACATCGCAAAAACCCGTCACATTCTACATCACCCTTGAACACAAAGCGTATTAGTGTGATCGATGTATTTACAGTGTCGTTTTAGTTTTAATTAAGCTACAGTTGGACCGTTAAGCCGGACCGCGCAGTAAAACGGACCGCGCGGCGCGTGCGGTGCGTTAATAAGCTCGCGCGAATTTAACTCGGACCGTGGGCCGTAAATGAGAATCGCCAATAAATCGGGCATTATAATAAACATTAACGTTATTGTTTCCCGTTAAACTGCGCCCCGCTCCCCGCGCCGCAGGTGCCGCCGCAACGATCCGCCCGGAATTTCAACGACTTCAATTATTGAGTGCCTCCGAACCGAACCCTTTGCTTCCTCAAGAGACCGGACTGTCCATTTCATCGGACGATAATGCCGCATGGCACTCGGGATCTACCTAACTTAAATAAATCTGTATACCTACCTATTCCTTTTCGGATTTTGCTATGCGAAAGTCGGCTTAGAATTTAATTAGGTTGAAAACAAATAAATAGATTCAGAGCTTTGTTAGATTGCTTCTTCAAGTAGAGATTAACTTTAATACTTATTCTGATCAGATTTTTCTATGAAAAATACTAACTTCATTATCATAAATTGACTATCTGAATATTACAGTTCGTTTATATTAGTTATAGGCTCTGTTATTATAAGCAACTTATTCAAATATTTATACTTGTAAACCGTCATCCGCCACACCATGAATAAAAGATGTCCGGTGACAGGAAACCTTGATTCAATTGAAGATTTGCTTAATTTCCCTGGAATATAATCTCTTGGTGTTATTATGCGCCGTGTTGTAAGCAAACACGACCGGTGTTACTAAGTGTTAAAGAAATTATCTCAGCAAAATGTCAAAAGATCTTGTTAATTGAAATCCTATTTTTGCTCACTCACACAGCTGGGCATAGAAATCTCTGTTCCATTACACCCGGTTTTCCTTCTCCTACTCTACCCCAACTGCTTTCTTCCCGTCGTCTGTCCATCTAGCTAGAAAGCCTTTGTTAGCTTTTCACTAAAAAAGAACGAAGTAAAGGTTTAAAATAAAAATAAATCCTCGGAAACAATGTAACGTTCTACGTCGCTATAAAATACAAAACAGACTCTCTAAAAGCAGTTCCCAACTAAGGTACGGTTAAAGCATTATCGAAACTAAATTAGGGTGGTTACACACACGCGTCACGTTGTCACTAATCTCGACTCTTAGCGCAATCTCGAGCCGTTCCAACGAGAAAACAATGCAGCCACCTTTCACGGGGAACAAAGAGGAAATAACAAAAGAATGGACTCGACGAATCGCTGTACTGCGAATTATCGGACCGGCTCCAACACACGTGCGAATGCCGTTGATCGCCCTTTAAAACGAGCGCTACAAAGAAAAAAATCACTATACAATTCAAGTCGAAGGCACGTTTAACACAAGGAAAGTAAATATCAATATGATGCAACGTGTGGTCGAACCTTTTACATTTTCGGTATTTACTATGTGACCGCTTTGTGTAACTTCAGTTGCAGCGGGGCTTTGTGTTAAAAGGTTCGCGCGTCCACCCGTCCGTCTATACTAAACAGGAAGTTAGCCACTGGAATTTCACCGACTTTTTTCTGTTTTATGATTGACAGCACACGGGCCGTGTTCGGTCGCGCGATCCATGTCCAGCGGCCCGTGATCCGCTACTAAGAGACTACCGCCACGAGCCGCCCACCAGTTCCCACATCGTCACACATTGTATCATACAAAAAGCTCTCTGAATTCATTTGCTATATCCAGACTCGAACCATCGAACTGCACACAAAAGTCACCCTTGCACAAAACATACAATGAGAAATACGAGAACCCCATTCTCGTCAAATTACGAAAATTAAATCGCTGTTTTCAATGTGTGCCTAAGCGTAGAAAAAAATAGGTTCGTCTCGTTAAAACTTTCGTCTGCAAATATAAAATTCAATTTCTGAATGAGCGCAAAAAATCTTCCACCTTGTTTTTCGCGTTCATTTTGCATCAACCGACGTAGAATCCTAATTATCTTTCCCAGTTAAGCTTAAGTGAATTATTCCAGCCGCCCACTGTGGCGCACAAACAAAACGGCACTGAGTTCGCAACCTCAGTCGAAAATACTAAAACATTAAAGAGCATTCCCGCCGTACGTATAATATCCGCTAAGTAGTAAATATATGCGGCGCATAAGCCCGCTATCTTGGCGGAGGTAACTGAGCTGCGCTTTAGCCGGCTCAACTTTTAATAACGCCCGCAAAATCATCTAATTAATCTGATTACGTACGGACCCGCACGCCGAAGCAACACTCGGCATTAATGCTTACTTCTGAGCATTAAGCAAACTTATTTGTCCCATGTAGTGCCACTCGGATTAGTCAGGCGAGCCCTGGCCTGTCTCCCTCGTAGATTAGCACGGGCTTTCTGAGGTCCCGCACAAATACTACCGACCGTCACTCGCCTTGGAAATTACACGAACTTATTTATAAAATATGTAGAAAACCTCTTTGCGGTCCTCATTTCATGCTGATGCCAGAGACGACTCAACTAGAAAACTCGATCTTACGAATATTTCCCATAAACATCATGGTTATATAAATAACATAAAGCAATACGAACACGTGATAATGCCATACAATTTAAAGCAAAGGAATCCGGTTAAAGCCCCTTCTTTGATATTGAAATTGTTTTTACCTAGGCATTCCAAATATTCTCCCAAAAGATACCTACATCCTTTTGGATAAAGTTGGGATACAGTCTTGGCCATACCCATTTTCCGGTTCAGTGCTTACCTCTTCACGACTTACTGCTGATAGAGATTTTCCTGTTTTATTGTTACATGGAAATACAACATAAGAAGTTATCGAGAAAATAGTAGATAGCCGAATTTAGTTATTTTGGACATATCCTTTCAAGTCAAGCAAAGTAAATAAGTAATTAGTGAAAGTAATGGTAAAATTGCTATCACATTTTCCGAAAGGTAGACTAAAGTAAGTACACAAGACTTCCGGCTCCTTTCAAGCTTAAGATGAAATACAAAAAATGTGGTAATTATCCGTAGCAGGATGTCAGTAAGAGGCGAATATCAGATTTCAGGCGGGTCTGTATGTTTGTGTGCGCCCCCCTATAAGTGTAATTACGTGGGCTCGAGACCGCTCCTCCAGCCGGCTTCACGCACACGATGAATGAGTTCTGCCACTAATGGAGATCTTATCTTTACTCCGAGATGGAGTAAGGTGGCCGTCCTTAACAGTATAAACTTTGTTGCGTATAATACAGGGACTTATCTTAGCCAAATAGGACAGCCAAGTCCAGGTCATAAATAAAGCCCGGCTTTGATTTCTGAAGGTGACCCTCACTTTGTGCGTTCTTAAGGGTCGAGGTTCGTGAGATCCCTTTTAATAGTTTCCAAGGAAATGTTACTTAATTCGCGTAATGATAACGTACTCCTTTATAGTAATCGGGACCTCTATAAATTATATACCGAGGTCCACATCGTGGTTTCCGCTATCGGCGGTTTCTTGGCGACTTTGCGTTTTGGACGTATGTTCGTATTAATTTCCCAGCACTTACCCGCTAATCCGTTTTCTTCACAAATTAAATATTTAAGTCGGCAATTTGTGGCGCTTCCGCTTTACACAGCTCTGTACAAAGAAGATAGGACTAATTCTATTAGGTGAAAGTAATTTTCAAAATTATATTGTTACTTCGCCTTTAGATCTTGTAATAATTATCTCTGGTCTGCTTTAACAAGCGTTTAATTTGAGTAGGAAATTAAGACTCGCTTTACTTTAAATTGTTCTTGACAAGGAGTCAAACAATACGCGACACATTATAATTCAGTCATAACGATCCCGGAACACACTCATTTGAATAACTTGTTTCAAAATGACTCATTATGGAGTCGAATTAAAATTTCGAACATTTTCGATATGAGAATAGGAGTCTCTATCAAACACGTTGTATTTTACCATCTTGAACAATGCGATATGAAAATCAATCGGAACTCCATTCAACTTAGCCTTTCAAAAAGAGCTCAGTGATTTCGATAAAAGGCAAAGCCTATTGGCAGAACGAATCGAGGGGCAGAATACAGAAGGAGGTTCAGTGCGAGCGCCGGGCGTCGGGCGTCGGGCGGCGCGAGCAGATAGGCAGCTCGAGCGACACGAATGCGACATTTCAATTTGAGTATATATTATTCATGGTAATGCGTTAAAAGCGCGAGCATACAAGTCGCTCAGTGCGGCGGAGGCTGGCGCGCGGCGAGTAATCGGCCCGCACGTGCGCTGCCAGATACATTATATGTATATTCAATGTTGTGCTTTAAAATTGTCGTTTCGCGCCATTTGCAGTTGCCGCGCCGGCCCGATGTGCTTCGCTTATAAAGTAACTCCGCGAAATGTGGCACTCGTTTTTATTTATCGACGCTCTACGAAATCGCTTTTTACCTATCACTGAACAAAAGTTTTTGTTGTATAAAAATCTGGTATAGTACCGGAAAGTGCAAAAATGTATGGACATTGTATTTCGGTACGTGATATGTTTCAGATTAATGAAATAGCCTGAGGGTTGGTTGCGTATTGAGCAGATACAAACAAGATATATTGAATACCGTACATAAATCTCGTGCGTTGCTATAGAGCGGAGTGAATCCGTTGCTACCGCAACATTACCAGCGTAAATGTTCAAATAATTCCTATGCACGCATTCCGAAGCGGATTCCAAAAGTGAAATCTATGTGGCGGCCTAGCTTAGAGCGTAATTCAATTATTGTCGAAAGCTTGCTCACTTAATTTATATGCTGAGCTTTTAATTCATATGCTGAGCTTTTAATTCATATGCTGAGCTATTAATTGTTGTGAAACTCAAAATATTTATTTGATTAGATTCTGCCAACTATAATTACAAGTTTTTGTCGTTCTTTCGCTTCATACTATAGAAGGGGTTACAAACAAAACAGTATAAATCATGTGCGGATATTTACAACACCTATCCTTTCTCAGATATTATAAATGTGTTGAGGTATTTCGCAGAGAACATTTAAATTTATTTATGGCTTACCTCGATAATGCCTTCGAGATAGTTTCTACGGAGCAATTTAAAAGGGGAGACCCGAAAAATTAATCAATGGACGGTGGGTATTCCACAAATGCGGCGAGGGTATAAAGATAATATTGTATTGGTGGGAATAAGCTAGTGTGTTTAAGACGGGGGCAGTGTGAGGTAGTGTGTGTGAGCAGCAGAGAGGTCGAACTGTGGCCAACATCTATTATTCATCGTTGAAGACACGGGAACGAAATTTGTGTAAGTGCGTTGTGATCCAGCCAATCTTACAATCTTTATTTCATTTCCAATAAATGGATTAGGTTGTTCGCAAACCTTGCGTGATTCCGTTTATTTTGTTTATGAATGTCAACGGGGCGGGCGTGATTATATTACTGGATTTATTTATCTTGGTGTCATATTTTTCAGTTATCGTTTCTGTACCTAGTGACTTGTTGTTATTGTCAACAAAAAGTAACAAAAAAAATGCTTTCTAAGGAATCTTTGTAACCAAGATTAACGTTTCATAAAGCGGTCTTCATTTAATATCGATTTCTCTGAAATAAACACTTTCCATTATATAACATTAAAAAAGGTTGTTAATTCTGTAACATATTCATGCAACTTGATTCCCAAACACATGATAATTAGATACCCTGTCAAAGCACTCATCAATAAAACCGTTAGATTTAAACTTCGGCATAATACCAACGTTCAGAGCATGGCAGCGTTTGTTTGCGGTGTTGGCAGGCGCGTGCGTACGCATGCAGCCTGCTGCGGCGTGTCTGATAGATGGCCGCCGATATATCAGCCGCTACACACTCCCCCGCCTCCCCTCGCCTCATCTAACGAATATTAATCAAGTCTATACCAAGCCTTATATCGCACACAACGGACCTCTTCATTTTCTTCAAGTACACGAGCATCTATTCTGTTATTATTTCCCTTCCTCAAGACGTGTGTAATTTTTCCACTCCTCCTTATGCCAGACGAAAACAATCCCTCCAAAGTAATAACCCTCTGATTTTATTTACGGCTGTATCTCGACCTCGCTCTTGATAAAACTTATACTTAACATGCCCATCGAACTTCATAATTTATATGAGGGCAGTTAAGCAGTTAAAAGCCTGGAAAGCTTTCCTCAAAGTCGCCTTAAAAAATTGAGGAAATTCCGCGGGGACTCACCTGTGACCCTCTTCGGTGCCATCGTTTTATCGGTACCCTGAGACATAAATTACAAGTAAAAGTAATCGTTGAAACTTTGCTGTAGCTGGCCGGAGGGCCAGGAGCTTGGAATTTGTGCAGAATTACCTGCCACTGGTTTTAAGACTTGTAATTTATCAGTGAAGGCCGGGGCGCCCCGATCGGCCGTAGGTCGGCGACCATCCGCCCGGAAAACGGCCCGTATTCCAAAGATCCGCCGGAAAATATTAGATTCGACGTTACCATTACTACTTGTTACAAAAGCAGTAAGCATTTAGATGCCTACTTAGCACATTAAAAATCCGTGAATAAGAGAAAAAAAATCTCCCGAAATAAAGACATTAGTTAAAGTACGGTTGGTGGTTCTGCGTACGGTATCTGGGAAAAAGGCGGGTTTTGATTGACGCTGGTAATCGGCTTAATGTAACCTCGAGGCAAGTTTTGCGCGGCGCACAAACGACTGGTTAAATTCGGAGGTCGACGCAAAGCGACGCAATCTCTCACACGTCACAACGAAGGAGCTTTTCATATAATTCATTTCTCTATTCATATTTGTCTTAGGAACTGACTGGAGCACGTACTAAAAAAATCCTAAAAAGAGGTTACAGAGTAAATTGATACTGTTTTGCTTTCGGGGTAATTGAAAATATTTTGCGAAAATACGCCTTTCACATTTATGTATTCTATTCACATACAATTCCAGAAAATATTCGCGAAGTTGAATAATTATTCAAAGAATAAAAGGTCTCTCATAAAACCGTTTGATTGGAAAAGAAAAAGGTAGGTAGGCACTGTGAGTGTCGCGTGCCTCGATCATTGACCTCTAGATATTCTCTCCCCAAATTCCGCATATCCAATAGGAAAACTTGTCTGCCTTATGGTTTATGCTCCTCGTTCAAGTTTACGTGACTGGAAATAGTAAAATCGGATGATGATGTTGATAATGTAGGTCGTAATGGGCCATTGCCAATAAAACCTTATAGGTAAGCGATGGATTAAAAGGAACTGGGTCAGGGCAAGGCCCATGCCTTATAAAAATAACGCGCTTTGGAAGGTGCTCCCGTCTACTAAACGTCGGAAGTGCCAATCGCGTTATCTATCTGCGCTGCCTACCTGCTGTGCAAACAATACGCAAACTAAACTCGCTTAGTAACCGAATATGTTTAGTTAGTAGACTACGTTCACCTTGAAACAAGTTCCAACAAAGTTTCCTCCTAGATTAGCAGTTCCACGTAAATATGTAAGTACATCAGAGACATAAAAGTTGGTACTTACAACGATGATAAAAGTATCTTTACAGGTAACATAGTATTGGGCAAATGGAACGGCCAATCACACTAAGTTTCTTTTAGCTAGTACTTTAGTCTAAAAGGAAAGTTACATGCACTCAATAGGAGACCGCTTAAAAAGTTTCCTTCGAAAACGTCAATGGAAAAACCAGGGCCGCAACTTCGCAATATCGCCCACTTGTCCCGGCCAAATGAATAATTATTGAATTTAAATTCTTATTTTGAGCCTCATTACGAAGTTTGAAAAGGGTCATGCTTTTTGTATAATTAAAGAGCTTTCCATTTCGTGACGCTAAACTTGAGATCTGTTAAGAAATTAATTGAAGCATTTGAAATCGATTTACCAATTGATTCGTAGCACCAGTGCTACGCCGGGTTGCTACGCGGCGTAGCAATCGACATAGCGGATTTTTGTTAGAAAAAAGAATATTCGTAGAGCGTAGGCTGCGGTGATAGTAAAATAAATATGGCTATAAGTAATAGACAAGTAGGTGAAGCCGGCGGAGTGTGGGGGCGTCGTGGAGCGGACGCGGTCGTGTTTCGTGCGCGGGTCATTTGCGCCCATCGTTACCAGCAGCAGGCGTCCCCGCACGCACAACGATCTCTTCATTTTCACACGGAATTTTACACTCATAGTAAACGTTAAAACTCATTTTTGTGCTCGATTTTTTCCAAGCTTGGAAACCCGGACCCGTACCCGAACTTGGACCCGTTTATTGGTACGACCGAACAGATATTAAACATTAAATATTTACAACGGTTTTCCATTCTATCCATTGTTACTAGTTTCGATCCTCAGACAGATACGACCCTGAGTCAATATCGTAAGTTCCGGCCGCAAACTTAGCGACCGCAGTGGCCGGCCGAAAGTTTCATGTGGCTGATAATTTACATAATAGAAGACTAGGTCTACCCACTATCGGGGTCATCCAAACTTCTGTGGATTAGAGCTTTCACGGGCAAGGCTTATCGGATTTTGAACGAATTTCGGGTAGCTTGCGATAGCGACGTCATTATCGATATCCGATTTATATGCAGATTGGAAGTGAAGTGACTGTGGCGTGGCGTGGGCGCGGCCGTGACGTCACACGCGCGCCGCCCCACTACACATAAATAATCCCGCTCGCCGACCGCCGTCTTCAACTTTGTCTTATTTGAAGATTATACAATTAATCCCTTCCCTTTACATTCCCGTCGGAACTGAGATCCTTGTACAACTTTTGCGCACTCGACCCGACGAAGACAGAGCCTCCATTGTGAGGATTTAACAATTTCACCCGCCTCGTTGCATTTCACAGAGTAATAATAAAACATCACAATGGATGTCAACTCTATTCAAGATGAGTATCCAAGACGGAGAGCGTCAGTGGCATAATTCAACAAATCAGATATGATGAAAGAATTATTTTCTTTGGAAAGGGCTGTTTCGGATCCGTAACAATATTATTATATCTTTATTCAATACGTTAAGACGGTAATAGGGTAAATTCTGTTGTTGTATTTATACCGCTAAAGCCAACAATGTAATATTAGAAATACAACTCGCGTGTCACTCAAAATCACAGTGGATAAAAATGTATGAATTTTACTCATAATACACATTTTTACCCGAGTATTGAAAGTTTGTAGTTGGCGCACATTACGTGGGTTGCCAAGCGCGGGTACAGATTGCGTTCATCCCCACTCTGACGAGTCTCGTAAACAATAAGTAATTTCGAAAATGGAGGCGAACGTATGAAAGCGTGGCTTTTCCCATAGGTAATGACTAGCAACAATCTACATAAGACTAACGAGTGAAACTTCAGTGGCGTCATTATGCTGGTAGGGATCGCTTGCGCGCCGTCGAACGCGCGCTCGATCGCCATTTTTCATCTGGTTGTATAATCTAGACTTATTTATACTATCCGATACCGACCGACACAGTAAATCAATTAAGCGAACCTGCACAAGTTTCGGTCGCAATTAAGCTGTTTATATTAGGTATTAGCTACGGTTTATCAACGTAACAGTATGTGCACATGAATAATTAAGTAAAACACCATTTGCAACACAGTTTCAATCACGGAGCAAGCATATTTACGGTGTCTGCCGAGAAGCACGCTCGCCTCCATTCAAACCTGGCGGTTATGCCAATTAGACCTCTATTTTTGTTACGTTCGATGGTTGAATAATAACTTTTTGCTTGTGTGTACTGAGTAATGATAGGCTATTAGATAAAACCACTTTGGAGCCTATCGCGATGGATGAGTCGAAACCGTTTGAAATTTTGAGTGCCCATTTATTACTCATCTGTCGTTTAGAAAATGTTTAACGTCAAATTCATGTTGTTGTTGTTCAACAATTCATGTTTCCGTGAATTTCCAACGAAGTTTAGCAAAAAAGGCAACTTGGAAGCCAACACATCATTCATCTTTCAACCGAGCTGTCTATTATGAGTTGCAGTTTTAAAAAAGTTGGTAATTAACACCGGCCCGCAGTCCAGGCCAGGTCCTAACTTCTGAAGTGTTCACAAAGTTTGGAAAATACCCCAATAATTAAAAGCTGGGGGTTTGGATCATGACTTTTTGTTCAGTTTGCATGATTGGACGAGTCACGTAATTAAAAAAGAAGTACTTGTACTAGGTGACTTTTCACCGTTACAATATTATTCGACATGGAAACAGTAGAGTGAAATATTTTCTTTCTATTGACTTGCGCTTATTCCAATAATAAAGAAAACCAATGTTATTAAGGCATGGAGAAGTCCTTTATACAAAGCTCAGTGTGCCTTTGATGTTGGAGACGTCTATTCATTCAAGTCTATAAATAACAATAGATCTCTGATTTTTGAAGTGTTTCAACGTTTTCGGGCACACAGATTTCCAATTATCTACTGCGGTCCTCATAATTATTAAATAAGGAAAAATCTTGGAAATGTATCTGATTGGATTTTGCAATCATAGATACCTACCTGCTGAGGGGCCCGTGGCTAAATAATAACAGCCGCACAGGTTGATCGATCAGGTTAAGCTACGCTTGCCGCGGTTGGTCTGTGGATGGGTGACCATCTTTACATACCGTGATCCCTCCATGCCTCGGAAAACACGTCAAGCCGTTGGTCCCGGCTGTCATTCGTGGATCTTTGACAGTCGTTACGGTAGTCAGAAGCCCGAAAGTCTGACAACCAGTCTTACCAAGGGGTATCGTATTACCCAGTATCTGGGTTGTGGAGATCAGATAGGCAGTCGCTCCATGTAAAATACTGGTATTCAGCTGCATCCGGTTAGACTGGAAGCCGACCCCAACATAGTTGGGAAAAGGCTAGGCAGATGATGAGATACCTACCTAATCTCAAGAAAAGTTTACAAAGGGAAATCATTTTGAAAACAGCTCAATGATTGATTCAATCAACATAGAATCTTACACATTACATTTATAACATTTCCATCAAAAAGTCTCCCGAGAACAATATTTGTCTAAAAGTTAAATTCGATGAACGTCAATGTAGTGGTTGTTTTCGTGTTTGTCTCACACTCGAGCACGTTAATAAGTAATGAAGTAGATTCGGCCAACTTTTGTTTGTTAAAGTGATTATTCAAATACGAAAAACGATTTCGGGTTTTCCTAAACTTCCCTCATATTTTATTCACCGATTTTTTTACGGATCGTGGAATACGTAATTTTTGAAGTGAAAACTTCTTTAGCGTTGGGCATTTTTTTAGATGGGAAAAACTATTGAACTCGCGCCACTATTACCGTAACCGACACCGCTTCGGATTTATTCGGCTGTTCTCGGGATGTACTTGGTTTTAATATATATCCGATATGTCAGTGAGTGATGGCAAAGTATTCTGTTTGTGTTTTGTTTTCACTCCTGAGTGTCACTTTTTCTTTTTTTTCTAAGTTTGACGTCCGGAGTTGTTATGAGCTAGATTGCAGTTTAGCAAATTGAAAGTAAGAGACAAACCATAAGATGGAAATTGTTGAGAATGTCGGGTTTGTGGCTGTCGTTGAAAATACGATTTTATTTCTTGAGTCAGACGGATGAATTTCAGTCGACACTGCCGCTATCACGCAGACATTATTTATGTGGAATGGGCTATCTATACATAACAAAAAATATAGTAAGTAAGTAAGGCGAGTAACCTTCCTTGGCACGTAATAATAATAAATAGAGTAGATTTGGTCTGTCACTGTGACATTTGTTTTTTTTTGTGTAGGCTGCTTTTTCACGACCGGATTTTGTTACATTTAAAAGGAAAGTGCTTACTCATCATGTCAGATTAAAAAGTACATTGTTTGAATAATTGGATTATTTATCTATTAGTTTGGGAACACGAGATAGTTTGCATCATCGCGGCGTATATACATTGTGATTTATACTTGAATTTATCCCAGATTTAGAAAATAGACAGTGAACTATTTTCGACCTAAATCCTAAATGCACGTCGTAAACTTGACGAACCAATAGTCATTTGTTGAACAATGCTAGTTTCTTGAGCAACAAAATCTGTATTTGTTTCCAACTCTGTCGAAAGACTTCTAATATTTAATTACTGTTGTCCGATAAAGTATACTTAAGGGATATGTTAATAAGGAAACGGCGAGTTCTCCGGGAAAACTTTCCTAAGAAAACTAATCCCATCTCGAGATTATTTCCAGTGGTTCCCAATCAATTCGCCTATAAAAGCACAAGGATAAAACGTCGGTATCCTCGGGGAGTTTCCTCCGCTGAGAATCATTACGAAAATACGACAAAATTGTAGACTGTCTTTAGTCGGGAAGGGGTGTTATTTATGGAGGGCAGAGGCCGGAGTGTATCTGAGTGGCTCTATTAGCTCTACTAATATTTTCTTCTTCAAGTTAATTGTTATGTCGCCTTTAAGAGCAGGTGGCTTGTCCCATTACGAGCCGCGGGCAACTTAATGCCGAGACACGAAACTTGAGCGCCACTGAACTCCGTACCCGCGGAAATATTTAAACAAATTAAAACTTTTTCTTTATGCCATTTCCCGAAGAGTATTCTTATTGTGATTCGTTTTTATTGAGTTTGCGGCCAGTTCTTTTTTTCGCAACTGAATTATGAGAAGTATTCCGTAAATAAGGTTGCTGTGGGTTCTAAAATAAATTTTTAAAAATCGTATTTCGTATTGCCACATGTAATCTAATTTAGCAAGTCTACTAAAGACTTGCTAAATTTAGCAAGTCTTAACCTCAAAGAGAAACGAAAAGTTATCAAACATTCAAAGTTCAAGCCAAAACTACAAAACAAAGAATAAGTCGAAACTCAAGCCCAACAATAAATACGTGTCAAAGTTTGCCAATATAACCGAACTCCTTGCAAGGCTGCCTACAAACGATCCAGCCAAACCGAGAGCATTGTTAGCTACACTCCCTTGATTGACGTGAGGTTGACCAACACTGGACCATCCTCAAGTCCGGCCGAAGTAACAAGATGCATAGTTCCGGAATTCCTTGTAACAACTGACAGTTTGAATTCCAAATATTAGTTGGAGAATGAGTAATGGTATTTGTTCAGGATCTAATTTGCATGGCATCTAAAAACAGATAACTTGTCCATTGTTAATGTTGGAATGTTGTTTGTGTATCCTGTATTTAAAGGGCTTTGGAATTGGTAGTTATGTATCAAAACATTTATTAATAACACTAAAATTAAAAATGAACAACAAAAAAGCTTGATAAGTGCTGCTGACTAAAAATAACATAAAAATCACAAACAACAACAAAACATTTTGGCAAATTCCAATTTCCGCCATATTGAAAGCCTCGGGGTAAACGGACGCTCGTATAAACACCGTGTGTTTAGAAATACGTCACTGTGACGTCATGAGACATGCTGACAAACAAACAAATCAGTCGCGATGCACGCGCGGGCAAACAGCGCGATTGTTCAGATATTAGTTCATCGCGTAATGTTGGCTGCGCGATCGCGATATCGCGGCGTTTGATGGATCGCGATACTAAATGTAATGCCAGTGCTGTTTCAGTGTTCATTGTGTGTAATGACGTCACTCGATATGTTTCTAATGATGCGTTCTGATTTATATGCTCTCGCGACTTCAACATTTAAACGAGAATAATAATTTGTTGAGACTTGAAAGTTTGTTGACAGCCATTAGCCAGGCTTCTCTCTGAACTTATTTCATAGCCATCTGCGAGAAATAGACATAAAAATAATATTGTGAAAAACTGAAATTTGAGGCTAAATAATTCCCAAACTTAGGTACTTTAATTGGTCTCAGTCGAATTATAATTTAATTACCGAGTTCTTTTAAAATAATTAAAAGTTTTGAATGATGCAATTAATTTCGAGTTGTTTTAGTTTATTTCGCAAACTTGAATCGTGATGCTTGATGTGGATTAAAGGTTAAGCGATTAAGAAGAGCCTATCTAACAATAAAGTTTTTTTTTCGACTGTATAGTTATGCTTTCCAATTTATTTCAAAGACAATCAAACAAAAGTCTTTTATTGCCTTACTAATCAACGTTTCCCAAACAAACTATTGGCAAAATAATTTATGATAAAACAAAATAAATAAGTGCCTATATTATTAAGAGTCTCCCAATTATTTATAAAGTGTCCTCCTTCACTGCCACATCACTTAATTCCACCCCTGACACCCCCCTAAATCTTAACAACAAAAGTAAAAGATAGAGGTGTACGCATTCCGAATTACCGCGACAGGTATCCTCAGGGACCCACTCACGTCACTCCCTTAAATGAAATACTTAATAATAGAGGACGCTTAACACAAACGTACAGACATTACAGAAAATTGTCCCCTTTGTTACAACTGCTACATTCATACCATATTTAAGTAACACTCACATATAGTTTCCAAGATATTATCGAAGTAAATTATGTTGTTTGGACATGTCATTTAACGATAATGTTGATTAAATAAAACTGTCATGTTTGCTTCTGTTAAAGGTGTTTCTATAATCGATCAACGTTTGCTTACAACGTAACTAACGTTGTATTTTATGACATGACCTTTTCTGTATCAGCCTAGTACATTAGAAGTCGGTGGTTTCGACTGCCGAGTGCTCTACTAAACTGTGGCATTTTCCTTGACCGAAAAGGGACTCGACTTAACCCGATACTCCATCTGAGCATTCAGTAAATCCTGTATTTTATTCCCACCATGTACGCTCAACTATAAAAATTCCGGCCGTCGGCGAACATTGTCTCCAATTTCGCTCACTTACCCTTGCTTGTGAAAAATATTCGGCCAAGAGTAGAATTAGTAAAGTTGGTGGTATACCCGTGTGGGCCACACATCGGCCGAATATTAAAAGGGGAATTAGAGCGGTCACGCCTTTATGCGTTCATAAATGTTCTTATTTGGCCTCAAGTTGTTACACCACTTGTTACGTGACGGTGGCTTTCCTGTAAAATTGGGTTCTTTACAAGCTTACTTATATTTTTGTGAAATGTTAGTGGGACTCATAAGAGCAATTTCATCAAGTTGTGCTTGTAATGTTGTTCCTACTTAAACATCTATGCGTACTGACATACACAGTTGACTTGCAAAAGCAATGCTGCATTGTACTCCAGGTAAATATCGGAACACATCACCACGGTTCCCCTACGAACAAACGTTCGAAACAAATTAAAACTTAAATCAGTCGAAATTAAATCGATCAGTAATCAGATACAAACATTAACTCAAAAGACACCTCCGAGGTTCGCATTGATCACGGCCAAAGTTCGGTTTCACAGTAACGTCGCCCAAGGGAACGACCCCGAACAGCAATACCCGTCCTTGTCGCACGCACTTCATCACAAATGCGAAAGAAGGTAATGACGCGATGTAGCCCTCACAAATTGACCGTAACAATACCGCATTAGGTCACAATCTCTGTCGCAGAAATACAGCAGAATCTGTTTTTTTTTTTTCCAACAAATCTCTATTGATTCGGTCAAACCACTGACGATCGTATTATTAACGAAATGTGTTACGATTGGTCTATTTTCTCGTCTGCTGACTGAAGTAATAAATTCTATCATTTATGTAAGTTCATAGATATTTATTGCTTTGCTATTTTGGAATATTGTCAGGCTTTTTTACCTAATACCTTTCATTCGTGGTTTTATTTTTATTCGGCAGATAATTTATTTAGTTCGAATACGGTATCAACAAATTATATTTTCTTGAACCATTGGTTCACTGTAAAATCAATGTAAAGGAAATTAATGACCGAAGTAGGTTATTCTAAATATAATTCAGTACCAGGAAAGCATAATATAGCAGCTGGTTCTTTTCCCATGCAAGTTGTAAGAGTCAACTGTGGAAAATTGGTATGTTAACGTACCGACGGGCGATGGTACACGCACCGTGATAGATAGTTATGTACTATTTTAAACGTACAACCAGTATTTTTTTCTACAAATAACTAGAAATGGAACTGAAGCACTTCGTTCTAGGTACTCAATCTTATTGAAAACTACATTCACGAGGTACAGCATGGCTCTATTCATGTCGATATCGCAGCGATATCGAAACAATTCCGCTCCGATAAAATGTTCGAAAGGTGTAACAATGCGCTCTTTGTTTCTTCTTAAGGAATAGTTTTGCACTTTGGATACTACCCTGATACCGATACAATTTAAAAGCTCTGAAAAATGTCATCAAGCGAAAACGTATTGAAGAAAGAGCTATCGGCGATGTAGTCTGAATTAACACTTACCTTTGTTTTCAAAGGTTCTATATCCTTGAGTAAATGCCATCCAAAGCCCTGCCCTTCATAGTATCAACCTACGTCGGACCCAACTACTTTTAACACGTGAACAAATAGGATCACTCCTAGCGAAAATGATAAAGTTTGTGAAAAAATAAACGAGATCCTTTACCTTCTCTTCAGACGGTATTAATGTCAAAGATAAATCAGCGTCCGTGTATGTCCGAAAATTAGGTGTTATTTTTTTATTCACCACAGAAGAGGGTTGCTCAGGCCGCTGGGCCTACAAAAGCGTGGCAATTCCCGCTCAAACAAATCACCACTAAACAAACGTTTCTACAGGTAGGAATAATTCAGCGAAAGGTCACCTGTTACGGGTATTCGACATCGATCATCGGGAGTGCGTCGTGTCGACCTACCCGCGTAATGTCGCCCTGGGGACCGTCGCCGGCGACGCCGCCGCCGAGACAAAACCCACGGGCCCTGGCCTGTCAAACCGAACTTACCCACCTTTGTATACACGCACATTTTTCAACGTGGGTCATTCCATACGGCCGCTGTGTACCCTTCGCTGTACCGCCAAACATGACATATCTGATACGCATCTGAAAAGTTAATAAGGAAGGAATTTATAATTAAGTCGTACGTACAATTACGTATGTGGAGGCGTCACGCGTCGACATCAACATGAATATTTACGATGCAATTTCGTTCCATTTCAGATTTATCACTGTTTTGTTGGCAGACGGGGAATTTTAAAAATCCTCCTTCGTTGCCAAATTTAGGTGCGAGCGAGTCGCGTTAGGCGGGTGGTGACAGCGCATCTCCGCTAGCGTGTATTGTTCGTGTCCTAACCGCCGACTTTCCATTTATTTCTCTATGAATACGTTATTACCTGCTCGCCCCCGCTTATCAAAGTTTATTTGCAGCGTGTGGTTTACTCTGTACTGGTGCTTATTCGTTATTACAACGGCGGAGTGTTTTATTGCCGGGGCGGGGCTCAAATCGCGCACGACGCCCTTGTTTTTCGCTATTTTTCCTCACGATTTTTTCAGAATTTGAAGTTAATATTATGTCTTTTTGTTGCAGATCGAGGACGCCATGCTAATGTTCGACAAACAGACCAATAGGCACAGAGGTAAGTTGTCATTACTTTAGTAAGCGGATAATACAACAACGGAGCCTGGACCGTAATAAATCAGATCCTCAAGACTGCCCAAGTAGGTACCTAATACAATATACAATTATTAATGTCTTGTACATTAATAAAACTATTCCAATAATGGCTTTGTATAGGTATCCTTCTGAGGAGCTTAGTGATTAGGTAATTACAAATAATAATAACCGAAATATTACCTATTAGCTATTTTCAGCTGTCTGCGTTACCGAACAAAAGAACAAAATTCAAGTCATTCCAAACAAAAATATAGCGCAATAAAACAGAACGGAATTCAAAATCGAAATAATATTATATTATTACTTCCTCAGCCGTAAGTTACGCGAGGAAAGCCACGCACGGGGGCGGTGTGTCACCGTATTTTTCTTGACAAAAACAACGGAACTTCCAAAGGCTTGCATGTCACACACGGAAACATATCATTTTTGTTTGTCTCGCCTCATTTCTCTGGCCGTCTTCGCCACAAAGTCGTCACTGGTTAACTAGCAACGGATAAATATAGGCTTCGACCCTCAATGAAAGCTGGCCAGCGTAAACAGACATGTCGCAATCTAAAGAGCCTCCTTTCTCTCTTTAAGGAGTTCAGCTAACAGGAAAGCGAGGGAGTTCATGTTATGATGGCGGCTCCGCGGCTGAGACGAAGCGGAGCGAAACGGAGGTGGCATCGTCACTAAACAGGCGCACCGTTTTCGGTATTGTGCTCCCTCCCCATGTTACGACTATTCCCGGCTAATAAATAACAAATCGACGCCCGGATAAAATATACAGTTTCCTCGGCAGGAGATTTTGTATTATTGTGAGGGTAAAAGCGAAGTTACGCTTGAAATCTGCCTATTTCAATTTCGATGGTCGCGTTTTCGCTTTTTTTGTAAATATTACACATTGTCATAAACGAGCCAATAAATTGTGTCCCAAAACAGTAAAGTCCGGGCCCACGTAATCAGTTTCTTTCATTATCCCCACAACGCGTAAGATTTTAATTAAAATCTACGAAAATCGTATCAAGGCGAGCCATCTTTTGTTGCCAACGAAGGTTCCCTTGTAGCAGTTACAGCAAATACAATGTTAAATTTGCTTTTGTAATCCCCATTACACAAAAACAGGTTGACCCAAATATTCAGGCTCGGTGAAATATCGTTGCGCCGTCATTTATGCAAGTTCGCAAAAACGAATCCTGTTTCATTCCTCGCCGAGGGAAAAACGGCCCTTTCTTGTCGTTGTAAGACATAAAATAATTCACCCATGTTTTCCAAACTTCCAACTTTCGTGCCCTTTGCGTGTCATTTGGATGATATTTCGAGATCCCTCGGCTTGTAATTAGATAAACATTGAAATAAAACACGGCGACGTGCCTAGAATATATTTGGATGTGGACGTTTAAACTTTCATTTGTCCGGGCGTTTACCTGCTCACTGTGCTCAGACGATTAATTTAGGTTATACGATTCGTGTAATGTTGCCGTACCTAGATATGAATAGCGCATATAATAATCTAATATAAATATTCCTTAGGCCTCCTCTAATACTACAGACGGGTTATTATCCCCGGAACGTAATCAGTTGGGTCGGGTTATCCTTGCAAGAAATGTAAAAATATCCGCTGTTTATTTGTATCA
This sequence comes from Mesoligia furuncula, assembly GCA_916614155.1. Lineage (NCBI taxonomy): Eukaryota > Metazoa > Arthropoda > Insecta > Lepidoptera > Noctuidae > Mesoligia > Mesoligia furuncula. The sequence goes on along the minus strand of OU744803.1, from coordinate 10,513,771 downwards.
AACTCGGGCAAGAGGCAACCCAAACGCGTATTCAAACTGAATATGAATGCGAACTGCCCCGGCGAACGGGCGGAATGGCGAAAATCAAATTAGGTATGGCGTGAATACTTCACGGCGACGGCGGGAAAAAAAAATTGAAATCAAATATTCATTGACTTTCAACCGGATAAGCCGGCCCGCAGCCATTTCAATACATTTTATTATCTATTTTCGTTGTGAGGACCACGCCTCGGTGACGCGGGCCCACACTCGCCAATATATCCCGACAAATCCTATATTTAATCATTATTATACAAACGTATTACTTATTTCAATGAAACCCTACAATGACCGTTAGGTACGATTTTCCCACCAAATAAAATGAAGCTGATTTCGATTAAAAAGCTTTTTGCTAAAGTCAAAGTTCAAGGTTCTTTTATGGCCAGAATAAAATGATATTCTATAAAATTGACCTGACATTGGAATAAAAAAGTCGAATTTTAGAGAATGAATACATCTCTTTGATATTACAGTCCCGACTAAAGGTTTCATGTCTAAAGCTATTTACTTTGAAAGATATCTGTCCCGTTTTAAAACAAAAGGACAAAAATATGTCGGGAACATAATTTTTGATAATGTTTAATATTCTTTTTCACATTATTTAGTTAATAAATCACGTGTTGAATGGAGACTTAATTCAAAGGATGATTTTTATGTTAAGCTGTTGAATCTGTGAAAAATAAAAACCTTTTAGCCTTTTCAGTACATTAAATATGCGCGAATAATGCGTTTAATAGCACCCTTTACTTTTATTTACGACCTTCGCCAGTTGAAAAAATAATTAACGATGTCCCTTTGCAAAATATTTTCCATTATCTCTGTCTAATAATTAAATTTTTAGGATATAAAATACCAATGGGAATAAATCCTTTATTGCCTAACATGAATTTGCATATCGTAGTATCGTCAACGTGACACTGACAGGCAAGATGTCTTGTATCGTAATCAACAGAGCGTTACCGAATATGTTCACGTTCGTTTGGCATTCAAAGTATCAGCGGAGCTTGAAGTAAATGCCATTACACAAAGGTAAACGCGACATGTGAGAGACAAAGTTCATAAATATTAAACAAAAAAACTAGCGCTAGCAATCTCTGCGGAGCGGATTCCATTTGGTCGTGCGAACCGCCTCACGCGCCTCTGGGACGCATTTCTACGAGTGCGTACTAGCTACCGTGAAATTTTCACCTCTCACTTTGCATAAGAGTAGTGCCATCTATATTTCATCCCTCACAGTTCGTGATGTGTAAAGACGCCTATCGCGTGAATCATAAATGGCGATCGTTTTCTTCGAGTGCCATAAAATTTCTGATGTCAAAAAAGGCACATCACTAGAGTATTTTTAAACTTTATGCCCTTCACGTACAAACGCTTCCACGCCTTTCTCTTTTGTTTTCACCGTTGTGTTTACGATTTTCTTTGATAAATTATTATTCTCGTAAATTTCCAGCGTGTGTGTAATAAAATCGTTAGCTTATTTTACAATTCAAATGCAATAAATATTAACAAGTTGAAGAAATTATGTAACAGATAAAATGCTGGTAGATTTTCTGTTGATTTTTATATAATCTTATCTGTATTCAATTCACTTCACGAAACACTTCAATTTCGCTATTTTTGTACATGTCGAGGCAATTCTAATACCGGCAAAGCTTCTGAAGTAGAGCTCTCAGACTGTGTAAGGCTGCAATCTTACTTAGTACCTCGGTACAAAGGAATTTGATCTTTATATGTATGGAATGAGGGTTGTTTGTTGGTTTGTGTAAATGTGTTCGGTGTGTGCTAAGTGGGTGCACGTGGCCTCGTCCCCGGAGAGAGACAGAAATACACAGGGTTTAGCTTTAGATGCATCTTGCGGCCAACCAACAGCTCTTGTTAATATTACGTGTATTACAATTAATTTAGTTTAAAACAATCTCGTGTTTGAGAGGTTGTTCATTCCAACAACTTTTGTGCTGTTCTTTATAATTAAACTTTAACGATTTATAGTCAAAGTTGATGTTTGTGGGCCTTAACATGTAACTGTAGAATAGTTTAACCAAATATAAAGTTAGTTCGAGAGTACAACATAAGTTTTAGACTCAATGCATTCCATAACTTATGACTCTTGTTAAACTAAGTTACACGAGTTTGTACGCATATAAAAGTTTGAGACATAGCTAGTGAGGCAAAACAACAACAAACTAAACTCTAGATAAAGAGGTTGAAAATCAAATACAATGCGGTCGACGAGAGAACGCATTCTTGACACCTGTCAGTTTCATACAAACGAATACGTGTTTTGCGAATTTGATCTTTATTAACTACTAGAATTGTCGCACTGGCCGGTATCGGGAACGTATTCTCACGATGGCCGGACTATAGACGAACAAAAAATATAATCGAAATATAATAATGCCATCACCAATCAATGTATAGGGTGTTGGTTATGTGCTATAATGCCATTGTGTTTTACCTACATCAACAAAAACTAGAAACGTCGAATGTGATATTGAACAACATCGAGATTTTAACACATTTATTCGACAGCCTATAACCATTCAAGCTAGATAATGTTCAGTAGTTACTACATTAGTGCACGAGTCGAAATAGGCTCACCAATTTAAACACTGCAAACTGAAACCTGAAAATTTAGTATTCACAACACATCTCTATGACACCGGGACCTAATTCTGTCATTTACTAACATTGGGTGTACGAAAATACGCTGCCTACCTCTGCAGGGATTACCACCGTATCGATATTTGCGACTTCGTCGAGTCCCAGTTCTGCCCATCCCTAGAGGTGCGGTTCCGAATGCATCGCGGGTGATGCATCGATATGAGAAAGTGGGATAGGAAACACTTGGGACGTCCCTATAATCACCTGTTTACGGAACCTCTTCTTTCTACTTTGCAAGTAAACAAATACAGTACTTCGTTTTTATTGAATGCTGAGCAGTGTGTGTAAACAGATACGGATTTTACTGAGATTTTATTACGCGTTAGTGATTGTGTTTTGTTTGTTTATTAGTTTGAGTATGTGTCTGGCGTAGCAACAGCTAAAAATAGAAGCTTTTTACGCCAGAAAAAAAACCTTTGGAGCTAATTGATCAAAGTTTCCAAAACCTATAGTCCGTACTTACACTATAGCAAATGAAAGAGGCAGGTATGCCCAGAGGTAGGCGCCAGGAGACTGAAAAAACGACGATACGATAATAATTAATTTGCATCAAAACATTTTTAACCGACTTCTAAAAAAGGAGGAGGTTCTCAATTCGGATGTTTGTATTTTTTTTTTTTTTTATGTTTGTTCGCGCATAACTCCGTCGCTTGCCAACCGATTTGAAAAATTCTTTTTTTGTTGGAAAGGGTATGCTTCCCAAATGGTCCCAAGAAAATTTTATCGAAATCAGACAAGCGATTTTTGAAAAATCAACAAAAACCTAAAATTTATCTACATTAACGAACTGCCGGTCGATTCTGTAAAAATCTCACCGTGAAAACTTAGGTGAAGCGAGTTTGTTTTTGCTGGGAATGGACACTATTGACAGCTCACTCCACGCTCACTTCACCTAAGTTTTCGCGGTGAGATTTTTACAGAATCGCACTGCTGTTCATATTTCATAACTCCGTCATTTACGAACCGATACGGAATACTTTTTTGAGCATTTGCTCTCGAAAATCATCATTTGGTAAAGTGGAGCTGATGATAAAGACCACAGATGGCTATCGGAACTACTCAATGACAAAAAAAAAATATTTCACGGGTTGCGATTCGATTGCTTTAATATGGTTGCTAAGCAATTTATCGTCGTTGTCAAACCAAAACCTGCTATGTGCAAAAAGTATACTTTTGAGATATTGACAAAAGAAGTTTTGACAAAGTTCTAGCTGCTGCACATAGCACATTTTATTCTGAGGCCATAGTTCCACAACTAGTGGTCATAAGCACATAGCAGTTCTTTTATACTTATGAGAAATAAGGCAGTGACCTATAAGCTGTGATCAAAATCTTGAAAACTCAAAAAACGGCACACAGCAGATTTTGGTTTGACAACGACGTTATGCTCGTTACAATGCATATGGTGAAATGGAGCTAATGTTGACTTCTCAAACAGCTCCAGTTCTCCTGGCTCTTATTAGGGGAACTCCTCAACAATTAACGTCCTTGCATCGGGTAAAGCAATATTTTGGAAAAGGTGATGAGCATTTGACATTAGGCTATTGTAACTTAGATAAATTACAAACTGACCCACTAAAAAGTGAAAAATAAAAACTTTTTTACAAAAAAAAAACAACCGACTTCCGAAAAACACTATAAAGTGAAAAATAACTTTAATTTCGGAAGTCGGTGGCAAAAAACTAAAATACAAATCCAAAGACACCGACGTTAAACGAACGAAAGGCATGGTTTCCTCTATGTTGAAGATCACTATGTACAGACGCCAGCACATCAAGCTACCCGAAACTGTCAAATGTTCCCAATCAACTTTGAACCTTTTACTTTAGCGATAAACTTGATAATCTATTAAAGAAATTTGACAGATTGTAGTACTTAGCTTGATGTGCTGGCGTCTGTACATAGTGATCTTCAACATAGAGGAAACCATGCCTTTATGCTTAAAACTTTCCAAAGTCGGTCGCTATATATGAAAATCAAAACAATAGAAAAATAATTTCATAAAGACATCAATTTATGACACACTATATTCACAGCCTTATTCCCCTTGTTCACGTAATTCAACCAAACTAAATCACATTCCGGCAAAAGCTGAATACGACCAATATTTCCATTGGAATCAACAACAATAGCCCCTTAAGAACCGATAGCAATAAATCGAAACCATGAGCATTGATCGTCAATAGAGCATTAAGGAGCTGACACTTTCACAATATACATTAAGAGTATATTTTAGCAAATCACTTCCTGCCCTAGCCAAGGCCCCAAAAAGGATGGTTAAAAAAATAGTGAGTGCGGGAAATGACACAGTGGAAATCCATTGACGACATAGCTTCGCCTTAAGGTAAATAAAGAGCCCACAATTGAATAGTCATTCTAAGAACGATAGAAATTGTCCGCAGCATTTACATTGTCAGCTTTGCGAACAATAAGCGAAGCACTCGCTGAACAAATAAGTCAATGGTGTTGTAATTATTACGGGGTGTTAGCGTAGTGCCGTTTATCGGCGATTTTCATTGTTATTACTTACATGCTTCGGGCGTGCACGCGATAATAACTTGCCAGTAGATTCACAGTAATTCTGATAGTAAAATGTACAATTAACAGAGCTTTAAAAAGCTTTTATTTCACAATACGCTGTTGTTTGTTTTCTGTATTAACTTTTTATGGGGGAATTTCGTTTTTGAGCCGGAGATTTTTAAACAGTTACCTACTCTACTTTCGTCTGTTTATCTTATGATACCTATCTTGAAAATGAAGGTGAAAAAAAATGGAAGTTCGTCAAGTCTAAGTAACAAGTCTAACCTCCTTACTAATAAACGTTGTATAGCGTCTGTATAGTTATACAACGCGTTGTCTCACGGGCGTAGCCAGGGGGAGGGTTTTGGGGGTTCAAACCCCCCCCGAAAAGTTCAGATATTAACATTCATACAATCAAAATAAGAACACAACAAGTGAAAACAGACTGAACGGCTTGGCTCTCCTAAACATTCACTATGGGATAGAAATTGATGTGAATGAAGTAGGTAGTGGATATATTTAAAAAGAAAAACAGAAGATTATTTTTTTCTGTGATATACAAATACGTTATTTTTTTTTTAACTCATAGTTTATATTGTCCCACTGCTCGAAAAAGGACTCCCCCCAATTTTTTCGAGGAGTTTTTTTTATCACATCTTTAATATTTTTCTTATTTATGGGTTATTTTATGTAGTTAGTCGTTTTATTTTCTTGAACCCCCCCGATACTAAAACCTGGCTACGCCCGTGCGTTGTCTTCTTCTTTCGAAAGTCAAATTACTCACGACTAAGGGCTGATTTTTCAATCATCTGACAACTTTATCCGAGAAATAATTTTGAAATTTTGACAGTTATTTCATACACAAACTGTCAAACGTCAATTTTCCGTCTCGAATAAAAGTTATCTGGCAATGGAAAAATTAGCCCTCAAAGAGAGAAATCAGTGTGTAACTATTCATCTGATATAATAAGTTTATTAGTAACAGGAATATGTAAGTAGTAGTAAGTAAGTAGTCAAAGGCACTTTATAATGAAAACTAAGGTAATTTCCATCAGAATAATTTTCGAAGATTTTCTCTAATACCGCATCCCATCATTTCCCCAAACGGATTTTCCAATTTCCACAAAATCAACACCTCCACATCAGCAAATCCAATAAATTTCTCACCTACACTCCATTAAAATGTGATATAGCAAAATTCTTACCCAATTTTAATCCTCGTCAAGTGGTTGAATGTAATCCTGTTAATAGGCAATTTCAGCGTACCACCTAACCGTGTCCGTAGTTTCTGACAGGATGCCATGCATTCACCCCTGGGACACCCTTCGGTAATTATTTTCTCTTACTCATACCACTAGTGAGGCACTTCGATTCAAAATTGGATTTTATACCCGACTGTGACATGAAATATGGACGGTGTAGTAACCGTACCATTTCTGCTGGCTGTAAATTGAACGGAAGTTTACTTGATTTGGTTTAGTTTTGATTATTTGAGATCATACATACACATAATCTGTATTCGCGATTTGTTTGCCAAAAATGTAAACAAATGTGAGTTTATGGAAAAATAACTTTAATACCTTCACAATAAAGTTCAGTTTACGCTACAACTTCAAACATTTTTATAACTTTTTCAATGTTAGTCACTTTCAGTGCTAGTCACTCTGAAATAAACTTAATTGCCATAACAATAAAGTTGATATTTGTCTAACATGAAATAACATAAACTTGAATAGACTTTACATAAACTCACGCCTTCTTCACATGAGGGTAGGCAAAAACTACAGAACGCCACCTGATAATAATAATAATAAAGAGTTTATTTCGACCAACACAGGATCATAGTAGGCACAAAAATTACAGAATTATAAAAATAAAGTAAAAACACCTTATGATGAAGTATGTATGATCCTTACATACTTCTTTTGCCTTTCGTTCATAAATTGACACCACATATTTGAGTTTACTTAATTACATTACTTATAAAATAATGTGAGTGGCTCTCTGGCTCTATACTTAGAAATAATTTGATTTTACCAAACAAAAATTAATAAACTAAACGTTCTTATATTTTTTCTACAAATCACAAACATTTGATTTAAGCTGTATCTTATTACTAAACAAGTAAGCTAATTAAAAGCTTTTATTAATATATTTCGAAGAAAAACAAAAAACAATCACATAACCGAATAGTAACAAGTAAAATCAAAAGTCATTTATTCATACTAGGCTGAGAATCAGCACTTTTCGAACGTCAAAATTACAAAAGACAGTCCCTCAAAACGCCCGCCCTTCACCAGTTCCTAGTGCTTTCGCTGGGGAGAAGTGCTGGGAACAAACTCCCCAGCAGCCCAGCTGTCTGTTAAGTTACAAAATAAAGTAAATCAATCCAATTAAAACAAAGTCAAAGATTCTCATGTGTCGACTATCTAAACTAATTCCAAAGCAAGATACGTCTCATTAATGGAGTGGTATCCCCGAGCTGTATAAAGTATGTAATTCCACCTAACAGCCAACTGTTTCCAAGTTACACTCTAAACCATAACTAGAGTCCTTCTGTCACATTAACACGAACGCTTTTAAGTGCAAGTTATTCGCCCTTGTTTGGTTATATTAAAGGATTCCTGGAATAATTATCACAAAGCGACTCACGCACCCATTTATTAACCATCTTAATTACTAAGGCCAAGTTAATTACACCGAGTAAAACTTAGCGCCTAAAGAGCGTTATCCCGTTAATTTAGTACAGGGTAGCTTATACGGAAATCTCTTCATGTCATTCCCCTGTGCGATATCGCCCAACTTGCTTCGGATGGTATCAAATAGGTACGTTTAATGTGCTCAACTTTTGTGTAATAAAATTACGGAAAAATTCTTCGGCTGCTTTATTCTTCGGCTGATTTACGTTTATTTATGGCCCTAATAATTTACTGTCACCTAAATTAAAGCAATGCTTGTAATATAGGACAAAGGCACCTTTATTCTTTGGCGGATTTTTGAGTCTTCGGTAACGTATTACTGGGCTGGAGATGAGGGACGGTGCTCTCTAATATATTACACAAGATCTATAGCAGATTTATCATTCAAAATCATTTTTTAACGTTTTTGGTGCATTTCAGTTATTTAAATTAACTGATAAGCCAACTATTCATGTGCCAAATGATATTTATCTACGCTGGTTGCCAACGGGCTGGTTGGCAAATCAATTTATTTCATACTTTAAAAGCGGATATGAAAATATCTATCAGTACAAAACTGTATACACCGCAATAGGCTTATGGGAGTGGTTTAAACATTTGTAGTAATTTCCGCGATGAAATTTCATAGGCAACTGGTTTGCGTTGTGGATAGTACAGGTGTTCGAACAATGAGAATGCGGCTGAGCACAGAAGCCCATCTCATTACCCGACTGACCGCAGTTGAGTAATGATGAGCCGAACACACAGTCACGCTGCCAGCGCTCACCGCTCGCGCTTTTTGTGGCTTCCACATAAACAAAATGCGAATTCATAATACATTATCCCATTGTTTATTCGAACGCGAAAAATTATCCTTGATTTATTGTTTCATGTTTCTGCTAGTAATCATTCATCTACAAAGGATAATGCCATTCAGACACTAAATAACAAATACACGATGAATTACAATAACATTCCCTCTGCCCCAATACGAGCAATTAACCTGATACGATCCTTTAGAAATTTTAACTTAGGGCTAGCTTACACATACAATTTGCAATGATTATGAAAAATCAATGCCATGGGGCCAGATTAATACAAAATGGGACTCAAATTCTTTGAATAGGTAGTTACATAAAATAATAATAGGTACAATTGTTTCGTTCATGAAATTCCGTGTGTTGCGCGCGTACGCTATTTCAATCGGCTAGAATGTGGGGTGTGGTCGCGGTGTTTCGCCAGGCGATCGCACAATTGCAATCAGCCTAATATGTTGAACAGTAGGTCCATCTCATTACCATGGGCGACCACAGGTGAATGATGGCGCGCGCTAGTGCCCGGGGCCGTTTTGTTTGTGGTCGATTTAACGCCGACGACAAATTGTGTGTTTGCCATTTGGCCGAGAGATCATCCCCACTTCTGAACGAAATAAATCCACTGATTACTTTTGCGCAATTTGAAATATTAACGTGAATTGTTTCGCGCGCCGCCGGCCTGTTGTATTGTTTGATTCTGTACTGTGAGTGATAGCATCGCATTCACTTTTGTGTTGAGCCCGGTTCAAAGTTATCAGCCAATTGTATCGCATTCTAATGCAACTGCGTTTATTAATGGTTTACCATTAAACAACAAAGTTTGTCAAATGTTTTATATACACTTTGTTGAAGCGGTTTTGTTTTGATGAAGGATAGGAAATGTGACATCAGAAGAACTGCCTTTGGTTTAGAAATAATAAAACGTCGCGCAATAGTCTATTAGTCAGCTTGCTAGTGATGTAGTAGGTCCACGGTTATTTTTCTTGGTTACATAAAATTACAGTGAGTAAAATAAAAACGTAATTTAAAAAAAAATAAATCGAGTTCAAAGAGATATTAACTCAAAATTATGAAATAACATTAATTTCGGAAGTCGTTGTCTTGGGATTTGTATTTTAGTTTTAGTTTTTTTGCCACATCTATAAAATTTTGTATATTTGTTTGGAAGCCCTAACAGATTGTCATAATATGTGAATAGGTATAATGCAGTTCCAATAATATTACATACATACGTGTCAAATTGATAACCATCTTTTTTTTGAAGTCGGTAAAAATGGTAAATGGTTACGAACTACAAATATGCTGGCTTATATAGACCCGCAGTTAGGTAATGACTGTAACTGTATCCTTACTAAAATATTTACAGTAAAAGTTTACCAGCTAAGAAATTTTCCTCCATTTGGCCGCTTATTCTGAAATAGTGTAATAAAACGCAGCTAAAATGTTCGTACCGTTATAAAAAGGAAGTACCCTAAAAAAGTTCATATTTATTTCCTTGTAGAAAACGAACTAACTCTTGTTTTCATCCTCTTAACAAGAAAGTAATCTGTCGACCTACGTCGCGATAACGGGATTTTTATGTAACAAACTCGAGTCGCGCCTACCCTCACCTAGCCCGGGGCTCTCTCGAAAAATCCCCGCATTGTCAGATTCTACTAAGGATTCGGAGTAATATACATTTTCCCGTGTTGGAATTACAGCTGTATTTTGCTCATGCTACATAAAATCGGCGTAAAGGCGACGCCCATGAAAAGGCCCGGGTGAAAACCTATAGCTTTTATTTAGTTGGCTCGAATGTAACAATCCACTGAAAGTTTTAGTGTCGGCAGTACGGGCGCTGGTCGTTTCATAAGCGTGGCACAGTACACTGTAGCTGGCACATAACGCAATGCACCCCGGGCAAGACAAATTCGTCTGCCGCCGCGCACTACCGACGGATCTCGATACGTCGACGCGACTCGCTCGTTACCTTTCACTACGATTTTCAAGCCAAACGATACATTTTCATAGAAATCGAGAAATGCCGCATAGGAATTTTGATATTCGTATCTGTATTTTTCCAATAACATTCATTTTAATTTCCATGACATGCTGGATATTTCATTTCGTTAAAATTATCTGGAAAACCATTTGGTTTAAAAGATTATAACTTTTTTCAATTATTTTCAACAGGATTTTCTAGTGAATTTTACGAGTATCATTCACTCTATCCCTAACAGCTGTTGTCTTGAACATAGGTTACTCTAATGCAGAGCTTAAGTGGCAGATCTTGAAGGATATAGCCATAATCACTATGTCTGTAACCGCATGATGATCTAATTAATGGATTGATGAGTACTGTAGAGGTTATCTATGTAGCCTTGCCTGTTATAGTGCAGGCTGGTTTTAATTGATGTTCCATTCGACGTTCAAGGAGGTGCAGGTCCTTTGTGAATGCTAATACCAATCCTTCTATCTACTTCTATTCTTTAATCCCATCTCACACCTTCTAAGACACATGATTAATTATAAGACTAAATGTTGGTGCTATTATCTACCTAGACACTCACAGCCAGCACTGTACTCCGCATTTTTTTTCACTAAATGTAGCTGAAATTCAACTCAACTTACCAAAACAAGTCGTAACTAAAACATTAAAGTGATATCTTGCAACTAAACTCTACTAAAAACAACGTTAACTCTTCAGTACATGTACCCAACGCGTAATATTACTTAACCGCTCGAAAATTATATACAAGCGGCGCGTACGGCTTGTTACACGTATGCCACTAAATTTTAGTTAAAGTCGTTGGAGGCAACAGGTGTGCGGGATGAGCCAGTCGCCGACTCGTAATTATCATGACTCTGGTTTACGCTTCCGGTACATATCTGTACTATACTTGTCTTGTATATAGGCAGGCAATCGAAAACTCGATTGGATATCCAAAAAATTGGTCGCATTGTTAAAAGTCCACAATGCAATGGCCGCCGAATTCGATTTTCGAATTTTTGTACCGGAAATTTGTTTTCGGTAGAATATCAAATCTCGATAGACAATTACGAATGGTTTTGGGTATTGTATACCTATTTAATAAAGAAAATAAATCTTAGGTTTATTCTTATAAGAATGTTTCCTAATACTTAAGTTGATTAACAGTCCGTAAGAACACAACATTAAGTGATTGACTTGATATGAAAGCTCTCGGCAACCGAACAAAGATAAAAGCCTATTATTTCGAGACATAATAAATTAGCTGTCAATAATACCTACCATTTTTAATGATAAACGACAACAAACAAAAACGAGTACCTACGTTTTGTTTAATATTTTGAGGTTGTAGTTAATACGCAGCAAAAACATTGATTCAATAACCGCAGAATATTAATCTCTTTTAAACATACAGTTTATTAAAACAATTTTAATTAACTAGATTCCATCGAACGCGACCGCCGATGAACCGCCCTTTAGGTGACCAATTTATATTTGTTTAAGTTTATTTTGCTGACAGATGTTCGGGACACACGTTGGGTACAGTGCAATGTTCCAACAACAGCGCATCACATTTTATTCACTTGTCAATTAAATGTCACACGCGATTCGGCGCGAATTTACTCACTGGCCTGCGAATATCAACCGCCCAAATGGAAATTTGCATAAAAAACACGTAGGTACACACAGCTTTACATCGAGTGCGTATCATTTAGTTTGCGGAACTGAGGTCCTTTGCTATCAAAATTGATTCTGAACTTGTTGAAGTTTTAAAATAGCCAATAAACTATTTGAATAGGAATATTTCATGGAACTAACGGCCGGTATTGATAATTTAAATATGTATCCGAACGCCGCCGTATAAATTGGGTTTTCATTAAAATATTTTGATTGTGCTTTTGGAGTAGTAAAGTATGCTTCTCAGCAATTTTCATGCTGGCAATAAAGAATTTTTGAACAATACAATCCAAATATCGAAACAACGTTTCCTTGTTGAAAAATAAAAAGTAAATGTTTGAATGGCGCATTTTACGGAAGAGGCTCGTAATTCTCGTCATAATATTTATACGTTTTATTGTAAGACGGTGTATTTTGGAAGTTTTGATGGAGCCGTAAGGGGCGAGGCCCATAAATCCGAGGCAGAGTGAAGCACGCAACGAATGTGTGCGGCGAACAGATTTATACGTTTGTCTTGCTCCGCGGTGCACGTCCACAGGCAGACAAAAATATTACTGCCTACCAGAACTGTACCAACACACATTGTCGAGCAAAAAAATGAACTTGTATTTGTTGTGTTGCACTTGTTTGCTGAACTTACATAGGCTTTAATATTTGTTTAAAATGGTATAAAAATCTACTCTTTCGTTTGATGGAATTGTTGCTTTCATTTTAGACAATGTGTAGGAGAAGATTCAATTTAAAGTATCCTCTTTAACGGGACCAAAAGATGCTCAATGTTAAACTGTGATTTTCTTGGACATTTGACGGAGGATCGTTCAAAGTAAAAGTATTAGTAAATGTAAGTTACTATTGAAATGGTGTTAATAATTAACCGACAAGGAACCATTTTTGGTAAAGCCTGAAGAGCTTTTCTCGCTGTAAATGATTGGAGTTTCAGTAAGCCTGAATTTCTCTTAAATAGGCCTTTCAAATTCCCGTTTGAGTCAACTTTGTTCGTAGAAGGTCAGTACACCAAGCCTTAACAATAAAAATTAAATCACCCCAATAGTCACATATTCCACATCTAAATTCTAATTAACATTGAATCCAAAAACCCAAACATTTAGATCTTATTTACTGTGAAAAGGGTCCTAAATGTATTTTAAAATCACAATATTGGATAGATTCTGATGTGTCAATCGAGAATTAATTTAAATTTCGCTGGCCAAAGCGAGCAGCGAACTGCCCAAGGGACCAAACGGGCATCAAATCGAATAGAAGGTTATAATTGACTGGCGCTAAACGAACAACAACCGACACGATCCATATAAATCAATCAAATTTAGACTCTAAAAGTGAAGAGTTAGAATTGAGAATCGCATGAAACACACGTTTGTTTGGGTTCCATTTTCGTTTGGATAGGAGTAAGTCGGTGTCGTGGCGAGTCCAACACTCACTTAGTAGGTGTTCCACAAAAGTAATTTGCAAGGCTCGTGGCCGATCATTTAGATCTTCCCGCATTTACATAGTTAATTAACGTTTTCCCATATTATTATCCCGTCCATTATTAGTATCACCGACATATATGCAAAACATTGGGATCGGAATTTGAGCCTACACATAGTTAGGTCCAGAATTATAATGTTTGACGTGTTATTTGGGTGTTTGATGAACTAGTTAGTATAAAGTTTGGTTATAATAATGCTGATTTGAAACAGGCGTCAAAACGAAGCCGTATTTTTTATCGTGAAGCTGAAAAACTACCCTTGCAACATAACCCTCAGATCTTTTACATCCGAGATTCATTTTCTGAGAGCAAATTCATACTAGTCATTAAAGGGACTATGCTAAATAAAATGACGGCATGCATTGGAAAACAGATCAACAGTAACGTGTTAAATAAAATTGTCACCACAACGAGAATCGGCTAGTATGTCCGCGATAATTATTTCGTTAATTAGACCCGTTGTTTCGCTAAACGTTTGAATACTACAATTATTGCTGTAATATAGGTAATGCGGGTAATTCTAAACTTTCATTATTTTAGGGTAAATAACGACATTCTCATTAAGCTCATGGCTCGAATTAAGTGGTATTTGGAAGCGATATATGTTTTATTTACACTAGGAGGTAATTTGGAATTGGATTCCCTATTGAGGTTTCTCTTTAGGTACTACAACTATCAAGAAGAATAAATATATGTAAAGATTTAGAAAAATTTAAGAGCTGATTTATCCAACGCCAGATAACATTATCGGAGGAATAATTTTGAATATTTGACAGTTCTTCCATACAAAAACTGTCAGACGTCAATTTTATTCCAATTTTTTTTTTTCTTTTGGTCGATTGACAAATCAGTCATATATGGTTTTTTCCTGTATCGTGTGTGTTTATTTTAAATAAAGTTAGAATTGAAAGATCAAACAATTACAATTCACAGAAACAAAATAAATATCAACAAAATTCACCCCAATTTAATTCCCAAGGTGAATCAAAAGCAAATAACTCACAAATTTAACCCTCCAACACGAAATACTAACCAGCAGACCACGGAACTATTAACTTAAACACAGAACGCCGCGCCCCGAGGACCTGGCCATCTCCTGTCTAAGCGTGACAGCCTAGGTGCCTCCAAGACTTCCAACCCTTCACTTCTACACCCCTGGTGGCAAATTAAAAACGTCAATCAACACTATACTATTGCTAATAAATCACAAGCTCCATTATTCGTGCCTATTAATTGCAGTCGGCTTGGTAGAGTTCATTCATTTGTGTTCCATTGTAAGAAAATAAATGAAGCACTTTGATTGGGCGGTCGGTCGCGTTCGCAGGGTTAAGACGTTAATTTTGAATTAACACCTGGTTTTGTAGAAATTTGCATATCAAGTCTATCAGATTTTAATAGGTTTATAGCGTTACGCAATGTCGTTTAAATTTTATTAACGTTGTAAGTTTAGTCTGTTGAAAATGATTTATAACGTTAAGAAATTCCGATGAAAATCAAGAGATTTTCCCGGAAAAAAACATTTTGTAATGTGAATGAAAACTGACTCGATTCATGAAATTTCTGTGCCATTCAACACTAGTATTGCATGTAGAATAGAATAGAATAGAATACTCTTTATTATGTACACCATATAAATTACAGACATATAAATCTAGAAACTGTATAAAGGGTGACACAATGGGCGGTCTTATCGCTAAAAGCGATCTTTTAAAGACAACCTGATGTAATTTGATTTCAAATAATTTAATTAAAATAAACATGGTTAACCCCCCCCCCCTTTTGGGGGAGGCCTATGTCCAGCAGTGGACGTCTTTCGGCTGAAATGATGATGATGATGAGACATGGTTATATCTCTCATTAAATATCAAAACTTTCATAAATAAATTCAAATAAGTCTTCATAGACATCCCCTCATGTAGCACAAAAGTATCGCGTAAAAAAAAAGCGAAACAAATTAACTTTTCAATTTTCTAATAAACCAGATTCTTTGTAAAAACATCGTAGGTACTTACAACAACAAAAAAACATTTTCCAAATTAATATCAATAAAGCGATGAATTTTACGGTAGCGGGGTTCAAAACCCTTCAATCTACCGCCGCGCCGGTACGTTAAGGTGTGTTGTTCGTGTAATAAAAATTAACATTTACTTTGTAGAACCTCTTGTAATCATACCTAACAATGGCCCGGGGTTGTTTTGATGTCTGTAAAGGCTCTCGATTAATTTCGCCTTTTAATAAAAAAAAATATGGAACAAAATACTGAAGCCCGTTCAAGGAAAGGTTAGCCATTTCAAATACTGGGCAGATGTTGTAGATTTATGGACGTATTATAATTTCTCGGATATTAAAATATCTGCTTAGTGGCTTTTGACATGAACTGGGCGGAAAATGAGAGGGATGCTGAAAAATTGTGCGATTAGCAAAAAGTAAAGAAAATGTTAATAGCGATCTAATTGCTTCGCTTTAATTTTGCCGTGTAGCCGCGAAGATTAGCATAGTTCTTAGGAATATTGTAGCGAGCAATTATGGGATTAAAATATCATGTAGAAGTACCGCTTTTATGTATTCGGATAATTCCAGAGATTTTTGAAATAGGTTCTTGAAATAGTATCTTTATATAAGTTCGCATACCAATACAATACCAATTACAATATTAATAACTTCTGAGCCAACGTACTATAGGTTACCTCTATACCTAGTAGATACTAATTTTATTTATGATTTATTCATAAATAGTACATAGGTATTAATTTAAAACCAAATGTTTTAAGTAAAAGAACTTCCAGTTCATTTATTAATAATTCATATACTTACCAAAAAAAGGTTAACGAAACCATACAGCTTTGTTCCAAATACCTAACCATACACACACATACACGCAGTAAACATTCAGATTTGGTACATTTAATACTATAACTCATTAATAAACCATGTTAAATGGCGATTTGATTTCATTATAAACCAAAAACCGTAACTCTACGCAAGCGAAATCCGACCAAATCAAATTTGCATTTAGTGGATATTTAAATGTAACCGCATATTATGTTATTAAAATAATTATTTAAACTGTTTCATGCACGCAACTTCGATTTTAAAACGGGTCGTAGTAGACAGTTGGTGAGTAAGCGGCTTTTTATAATGATCAAATACTTAGCCACATAAGTATAAATCGGTGGGGCCCTTATGGCTAACCAATACGGATCTTACAACAGTAAATTTGTGAAGGGACGCTAAATTAGCCTTCAGTTCATGGACAGCTAACCTTTTTGAAATATCTCCGTGTCTTGGAATGCAAGAACTTGTCCCTCCCGTTTCTCATACGATTATCTATTGTTACGGGTATACAGAAACCAGAAAAAGTGAAAAAACTTTAGTGACGAGATCGCCACATGACAATATTCTAGTAACAGAGTTCACGTGATAATAATTCTCAGACATCTAGTTAGACTGAAAGCCAAATCTGTAGCTATGTGATTGGAAAAACGCTAGTAGCATGACTTAGTTAAAATCAAAGATTAATAGAAACGGATCTAAGAGGAATATTGGTATATAGGCTCCCGATATGTTCCAAAAGACTTCTAAGGAAATAAATCAGTTTGATGGATGTGAAAGCGGATAAATTCCGACTACCAAAATTGAATTTCCTTGACTTGCGGGAAAAACTCGTGGGTATGGTAAATAACTAGCTGAAACTCATCGCAAAAAATTATTCCGAGAAACGTAACTAGGGATGTCCACTTTTTATTTTAAAATTTCGAATGTTTCTTTTTGCAGACAACATTTTTTCCGTTGTGTCAAAAGTTACGATTAGAAGCCAGAAGTGTAAAATCCAATCGACTTATCACCTCAATAACAATAAGAACATCTCTTAAAATGTACCGAAATCAACGTAGAAATTATAATACAACGTGATTCCCCCAAATCCCCTGCGGGAGTTGTTCCATACCATAATACTAGGTAACGGAACCCTTGTTTCAACAGTTATCAACATTTTGACCAGTGATTATAACGTAATTACTAACCTTGCTTATTTTACACGGGTTTAATTGTTACAACTTTCGTTACAAAACGGCTTTAATAAAATCTTTCATGTTATAGTTAAGTAAAGTGCTGGGTAATGTTTAAAGATCGTGTGTAAAACCGAATAGTGCGGAGTTACATTTAATAATTTGTGTTTAATTAATAGAATAGTATCATACGAAAACTGTCCTGCACTAGAGACAAAACTATACTTTTCCGGGGATACAAAATAAACACCCTGTTTATTTATTTATTTAATGATTGATGTACACGCAATAAAATACAGAGGGATATGACATAATTATTATAATTTGAGTACAAAGGTACTGCTTATTTCTTAAGAAATTTCTTCCAGCAGACCTGCGAAAGGAGAAGTAAAAAAGAAATGTAGACAATAGTGTGTGAGAACAAGAAGAGAAAATATGAATGTGTGAAGTCTAAAACTAGAATATTAAATAAACCTACACAAATAATGCAAAAAAAATAACATAAGTTTACTTTAATAAATACATAATGCTAAAATATATAAACATATATATATACATATAATATATATACTCACAGTACAGAGGAAAGGTAATGCTCTTTTAATCGACATTTAAATAGACAAATTGTTTTTAAATCTGACAATGTCCTGTTCTGACAATTTACATTTTAACTTGCGCTAAAAACAGTTTAATTAAAAAAACGCCCCTGTACCTGCACCAACCACACTGCACTTACCATCAGGTGGGCTGCTAGATTGGATGCCACTCCTGAGTATTAAATAAAAATTGCGCTTTCCGAAGCCATTTTCATGGTGCTTGTATATAAGAGCTACAAAAATAGATACAGATCTGCAAGCAAGCATATATGAAGGTAGAATTACTTCCTTTTTTTTTTATTCCTTTATGAGCCTGCTCTTGACCTCGATCACGCCTGATGGAAAGCAATGTATGAGGTGATGGAAGGAGCGTGCCCAGAAGATGCCTGTTCACTCTTGCTTTGAAGGCAGACGCCTCCTCACTGACTGCCTTGTCGTTGATCATCTTATGGAATCTTAGGTGATAACAGAATTAGACCCACTTGTTTACACCTGGAACCTTTTATGATCGTGATTTTGATACCCTATTTCAAAAGCTTATTGGATAAAGCTTTTCCACCAACTACGCACTGAATTAGGTATGAGTTTTGTTTTCAGGGGGCCTAAAAAGGCCACAATGAAGAATCTTTTTAGTTTTAATTATTTTCGCTGCACTACGTAGGTACAATCAAAGAGATTGGGATTGGATTTGGATTGGATTGATTGGTATTTTAGCAAGACAAAAAAAATAACTGAAAAATGCTTCACCAATGGGATTTGATACGATTAACTTAACAGTTAACTGTCCATTCTGTTATCCTTTTATGATTCTGCCAAAGTGGCCTTCTTAGGCCCCCAGAAAGCCATTTAGTCACAGTCTCATCTCAGTGACAATCAATGTCAAAAACTTGTGTACAGACGCCAGCACATCAACCTACTACCATCTGTCAAAGTTCTTTAATAGATTTTCAACTTTATCGCTTAAACATAAGGTTCAAAGTTGATTGGGAAAATTTGTCAGTTTCGGGTAGCTTGATGTGCTGGCGTCTGTACAATGTAGGGAAATCAAAGTTCTTTTTGACAGATTGAGACTGAGATCAAACTGTGAACGTTCTTAAAATTACGACAATTGGTGAAACCCCTCACGTTTGTAAACAGGTTATAACTACTCAAATTCAGTATGCCAAAAAACTGCCATGTTAAAAAGAGGATAGTTTTGTTTTGATTATGATAAAAGTCTATAAGTCTATAAGTTATACCATGTTTAAAGCAAATAAAGACTTGTCTTATCTTAGCCTATAGACATTATTTAATTCAATTTTTAATTTCGGATTTCTACCTAGTTACCTACTGATAATTTCGTACCAGAAAAACCAAAAACAGTTTTCTATTTAATTACTCAGGGACTGATATTTAGTAATCGTGACCAAAATCAAGGCATTCATTGTAATAATTTACTATTATATGTCGTTATATTTTGCCATAAAAGTCCCACAACGTGTTTTAGCGGTTCAGGTTGACAGGTCTCATTATAGGTAATATTTCAATCCATGTCAGTCCAGACAATATTTTATGGTTTTGTTAATAAAATGAGACCAACACGTTGGGCGTTTCTGCGACAGTTTTTGTTTTGATATTTATGTTATGTTGTGGTCAAGTGATTCAATAAAAAATAACTCTGTTTCTACATCGTACGTAAAAGTACTTAAAAGATCACAGAAATGACTAATATCGACATGGAATTGTGGTATATCTAAAGCCATTGTAAAACAATTTCTAGAACTCGAACTACTCACTCGAGTGTAAAAATAGCCTCTTAAGTGGCCAGCAGTTTAGTTAAGTAGCTATTAACGTAAAAACAGTTAAAAGTCATCAGTTTAAAATCGGATCTCAAGAAGCACACGGTCGCTCAGTGCACGCGCCATAAAAAATTTATGCGTTTAAGATAACGTATGGGCACTGCAAGATTTTACAGCAGTTTTATTGACCAATGATCGGATGACCGGACCAGCGGGACCAATGTTCTAACTTGCCTACGACTTCACTCAACAAACAATTCTTCATTACGAATAGACACTTAACCTTATTTTCATGTCCTCTGCTATCCATTTAGAAGTAACGCTACGTCTTCCTACTTCACGCGTCAAGTTGCATCAACAAAGGAAGAGCTTATCTAACGAGATAACCTCCCAATAAGCGCCACAGGATTATGGTGGAGCGGTATCTCGCAGTCAGATATTATATTATTTTTATGAAGCCCCTGTCCTACTGCTCTGCCTTAAGCTGTAACGAGCGAAGCTATCACTGCCCCTCTTTGACTTGTTGGAACACAACAAACAGCAAATGTTTGTTCTACCTGACCAAATTCCAGATTAAGCCCTTTCAACTTCATGTAACAAAAATGCGGTCGTTTGTGTCAATAAGGAGGGAAGTCGGCATTGTATTACATATTTTCTACGTCGGCCATTCTTAGGATAAGAGTGGTCGCCGGATAACAAACAACACAAAAGGCGAAATAATGAATAGTCCAGAAAAACGGCGCGGCTCTCGTTATGAGCTACATGCATAAATGATACGGCGAATCTGACAAATGGAACGGCAGAGTATAACAATGCTAGTGGCTCCAAGTGGCCGTTCAATTATGCAAATAGACTGTGCGATGTTCGTCCGGCAATAATAAAACTGTTTAACAGCTGACAGGCGCGCGTCCGCCCGCTCAAACATTTTTGTATTCAGTCACCCGTCTAAGCAATAAAACAAAGGCAGGTACATCATCCATATGACGAGTTGTCCCCGCTCATATTAAATTAGACCGCCCCTGGTCATCCACTTTATTTTTATTTGAATCCCATGAAAATATGAACGTGTTTGCTCGTCCACGTTAGGGAGTCGCGGCCGTTTTATTCGCAAGTCAATGTTTATGAATTTGTTAATAAACACAGCCGGCTCCATGCTGTTACCTTTGCAATTTAGGCGTCGAAAAAATTCGCGACAAAAGTTTTCATTCGCGCCGCAGCCGACCGTAACTGTTATCGCTAATTATCCGGAGTGGGTTATTCGACTGAAATAAAAAGTAATCCGATAGTAATTTGGATAAAAGAGTCTCTCTTTACGAGTTGTCGGCAGTAGATTGGCGTAGGTACTCGTCTTTAAGGGGGGTTATCATGCAAGGAGCACATAAACGCGACTGCGAGTCGTGTGTCGCTCCACGAAATGTTATCGGGGCATTGCTTTGAGTCAATGTAGCCAGTGTTACTATGTAATGCATAATTTATAAACGCTTTAAAACGTTCAACTTTATCTAAATTGCTGTACGAGTAATTAGTTTAGTAGACTGGTATTTATTAATGATGATGGAATCATGAGTTTATAAATCATGTAAGTATAATTTTTCGTCGGTAACTCCTCATTAAACTGATCCTCTGGTGCTTCATCACTCAGTCAAATTGCGTTTCGCTTAATTTTCTTTCCCCGGCAGGTGTGTTCGACAGCGCAATTATTTACACCGTCAGCCGTGACGTCACTTCCCCGCGCCCCGCACTCTCCCCTAGTGTTTCCTCCGAGAATAAAACTTCGTATCGTTGTCTAGATAGTTTGAAACTGTAAGTTATTCCCTTTAGTTTTTACTATTTTGTTTTCTACATAAATGCCTATCGCAACTTGACAGATTGTACGTTCATTATCTGGTACCATGAACTGTCCTTCATGTATTTTATTGTTGAGGCATGCCAAGGAGGCTTCTGTTACCGATATATTACAATAGAGTACCATTAACTGAAACCCAATCTCACATGACATATCATTTCCAAAGCACTTAGTCACCGTTTTTATGTGAAATTACTAACTGACTTCCACGGCTTAACAATAGCAATTACAATCCGTAGTGTCACTCAATTCTGCCAAGAATACCGCATCTGTTATATAATGCAAAAGTGTATGTCGTAAGTGCTTATAGCTGATTTGCCAACCCTTACTTTAAGGTACTTTACATTAGATCCAAGGTCGCTTATATACTTGAAATGTCAAAACCATTTGTTCCCCTCGTGTTTAGAAATGTCAGTGCCGCAGATCCGCCTATGGTGTAATATCTCTAATTTGACAGTGACACACACGATTAAATTAGAATGTCATGCTACGCAGAGAAAATGAATTTGCTCGGATTGAGTGGCTTTCATTGTTGTATAAATGGTCCTTTAAATACGTGTCGCGTTCGTTTGAGTTATGAACGGGATAGACAATGATTTGTAATGTGCCTGCTATTGGTAATTAGGAAGATGTGTGAGTTCGCGAGTACTTGCAAAAGAAATTATAATAAGTTTACTTGGAAACACAAAGGGCTCAAAAGAATCTGTCTGAATATTAAAAATGAATGTAACAATCAGCATACCTTTTTTTTGGGTGGGAAATTTTCATATAACTACTCCCGCTCAGGGCGGAGAGGGCGTGTCAGACTTTTTACTGACTAAAACCCACCCGTGTTCCTTCAGTTGCCTGTGCCAGGGGCCACAGTATCTCTTTCGAACAACCCGCGACCCTGGCAGGCATCGGCCCTAGCGGACCCCGTCAGTTAGTGCTGACATCGCTTCGAGGCGCGCGTGGAACACAACGCGCCGTCGACATGGGCCTGGTCCTTACCGGACGGCGACCTGACAATCAGCATACCTTACTATCATTTTAACTTTCGTTCAGCACATTGTATATGGCAAAATGTCCATAATGAACTTTCATTCTATTTTCCCGCCCAAGGACTGAAAAAAACCACCTAAATCCCATGTAGAAATACGAAACAAAACACAAGAAATCACGGAACAGTTAAATGTTGACTTGCTGTAACATTATTCGTAAACTTGACGGGTGGGTAAACCTTAGCCTCCTGACATTTGCGCACGTGAGCACCTGACATTTACCTAGGCTCTTTACCGAGACACCAACAATCGATACGGCTAAATAACCTTTTGTATATACCTTCCTAATATTCCATGTTTTCCAACACGCAACCCAAGTACCCCCTTTTGTATTCGATGATATTTTCTACACGTACCTAATATCTCTATCCTGATTTGTTTATGAGGCTAAAATTATTTATTTTTCGGTTAACTAACCCTTCCATGTTGTCCATTTCCGGAGATAAGGGCCTTCTGAGTTGCGCGAAATACAACGTCCGGTTTCCGGCACATAAGGGTACGCATAAAATTTGTAATAATGTTCTGGTAGTCTGAAATAATCTTTCAAAATAAAAATATACTTATGCTATATTAAAAAAAAAGTACTTGCTCCAAAATATCAATCAAAACTAGCAAACAAAAGTCTTGTACGCTGCAAAAATTAAACTTCATAATTTCACCTAAAAACTACACACCCCAAACAATCCACGTATCTTAAAACTATGTTCTTTAAATAAACACGGGACTCCAAAAGGTCGACGTTTACATTCAACTGGAATGTGAAATTAATTTAGTAAAGGTATATAATTTAAGCAGCCTAAAATAACTTTACTTATTAAAAACAAAATAATGGTAAAGGGCTGGTTCAGACAATTCGGATTCGACTTTCGGACTTACCTTAACAAAGATGTGGTTATGAAGTCTGGCTTAATCACCGGTCCCCTTTAGTCTATTTTGTAAGTTATAATTACATTTGTACTTACTTTCCGTGCCGGTTAGCGGTTTAAAAATGAAGGGTGAAAATGAAAGAGCGATTACTCGGAGAGCTGTGTTTTTTGCAAAGCTCTGAGTGATACTGATGCCATTTTCCCTAAAATAATATAATTACACCGGGATAATTAGTGTAATTAAGAACTGTAAACAGATTCCACAAATCTAAAACATATAAATAATTAACACAAATCACCATCGAATTAATTAACAAATTGCAACAAAGACCATGCAACTCCCGTATTTATGCTCAATAAACAAACTTGTATTTTAAATGTAATAGCCGACTAAGCACACCAATAGTGCATTGAACAGCGCGGTCGCAGAGCGTTGCCTCGAACGCAACCGTTTTATAATAAATTCTCCAGTTCCGCACCCACTGGGATTAATCGTCTTACTTTTCTCTCTCGGCCGTAATCCTCACAGGGAATTGTGTGGCCACGATCTACTGTAACCACTACCACTTTATCACATGCGATGGAAACGATGCATCTGACAAAAGATTTAACATGTGAAACCTTACGAGTACCACCCAGATCCTCAACTACCGATAACAACGAAATCGACTTTGGACCGAAATGAAATTCTCGAATTCCAAAGTCATTTATTTAAAGCGCAGAATTCTACATCTTAGTTGAGTAATAGTTTGATTATTTTTACAGTGATAAATCGACTCACTTTTAGGTAATACGAATTTTATACTTCAACGATTTTAAAATCGAATCTCGGCACCGAAATTATATCCAAGTTCAGACAGTTGCTCGTGGAATTCCTGTTATCGCTCGCCAAAATCTTCGCAGGAAACAATTTAAGTTCTGGCCTGTAGTAAGAGCTCAGGTTTCAGAGACGTAAGAAGGTATAGTTGCGAAGTGTACTCTTAGGATTTACTGCATCACTAGTTGCTCGCAGATAACTATCGTCCGTAACGCTTTAACTTATGAAATGGTCCCTTTGTACCCTACGTCTGCGTCTTTGTTGACTGAATGCGAATAATTGCTTTCGTTGCTGTTGGAATATGGATGGTGTAGTTTTAACGTAATGGGACAGTTTGTGTTCTTAGTTAATGGCTTTGTAGACTGACGGTCTCTTTGTTGTTATAAAAAACCTTTGAACGTCATTTGGATCACGTGACCGCATGAACCTATTGTGATATGTCAGCCGAACAATAACGGGTACGAATATGGCACGGACAAAAATGAATAACAAAAACACTAGATGAAAATGAAAACAAAGTTATTTGTTGTGTCAGTGAGTCGACAATATTAGGTCGTAGGCAGGGGTTCCTACCTGATGGGTTTACCGTTGGCAACAGGGTTTAGTTGGTGTCACAATCGGCCGCCACTGCGCTGCAGAATTAACCGCCGCGCTCGGCCCGCTCTAAATGTCACTCTTATTATCGTCTGACACTTCGGGATTACCTAGGATAAATTGTTTTAACGTTTTGGAAGCGGCCATTTCACTTGACGCTGACGTTTGTTATCTTTCCGAATTAAAACTCCACTCGCTGAATCTATTTTCATTCGAGTTCTAGTGGACCTTTTCCAACTTGGTTTATCGCGCTTAATTTGGACCCCTGTGCGAAGAGAGCGAAGTCAATTTAGCTCGTGTTTGATTGGTTGCAACAATCACTTACGAGCAACACTGTCAACTTTGACGTACGAATGAAGTTTCACGGGAGGCTGGGCTGCACAGTATGTCTGCTAATACCATTTTCCGTTTGGCTAATAAGTTTAGCATGCGCTATTACCAATCTACCGTCGAGCTTGGCGCCAGTGGAGCGCCTCTGCAGCAATCAATTTGTTTCATGTTCGGACGTTTTGATTCTCTGAATTTCACTGGAACACGGCAGGGAGTGTACGCTCGTTGCGGCGTGTCTTCATTTGCAAGTTTATGTTGTTTTGTTTGCGTAGTCATGTAACGTTACCTTTACGATTAAGTGGTGCGTTTAAATTCTAGTAAATACGAATAGAACCCACTTAGATTGCCGTAAGTCGCTTTCTAACTTTACGTGGAATAGTCTGATTGTTAAACATCTCACGGCGGATTTTCCATCTCCTAATTGTTATCGATACAAAATCGCAATATGTAAATGATGGGTCGGGCTCTTAGCAGCGGTACCCGGCCCTGAGGGTCTGGCGCTGGTGCCACTCGACTTCATTGACATTCGGATCACGAACGCCACGAACGATGTCTCCCATCTCGACTCGCTCGCGCCGATTGCATTAATTTTACCATTTTATAAACGATCTAATAGACAATCTTCAGATTTGGCTATTTGCGAATCTGTATCAGTAAAACTGTTGAACGTTTTATGTCAGTATTGCCAAGTAATATTCAATGTTTCAAATGCAACGCAGATACGATTTGTCGTACCAATGAAATAAAATTACTGCCTGCATTCTTTTTGTTTAAATTGAACGTTCGTTCATTTTTGATGCTCCAAGCGCCGCATAATTTATTCATTAGGGCACATTTTTCTCGCTAAGTCTCGCTCACTGGATGAAAATCTGTGAATAAGAATGCGGTTTGTCATTTTTCACTCACTGGCTGCCTTCGGTACATCCTCGAGAGTATTCAAATCAATCTCTGAACATTTTCAATTTATTTCAGTGTCCTTATCTGTGACAGACTCTGCGCTGAATTAATCTGAGCGGACTGGGCCGCCCCTCTCCCGCGCCTCTCCCTCTCACCGGAAATTAAACGAATTAACGCCATCCAAATGTACATTTTTCACTTTGGGACTCGCGCATCCTATCGATGAATCTCCAGTCTTTTTCATCGGAAAGCAATCGGTGGATCTGTGCGTTTATCTGTCTTCGCTTAGATTGAACAATTGATACGTCACTGATGTACGT
Source organism: Mesoligia furuncula (assembly GCA_916614155.1). NCBI lineage: Eukaryota > Metazoa > Arthropoda > Insecta > Lepidoptera > Noctuidae > Mesoligia > Mesoligia furuncula. Next base: position 10,486,832 of record OU744803.1, on the reverse strand, counting down.
AGAATTGTAAATTGAATTCTCGTTATTGATTCGTCTACGCTCCATTTATTTGGAAAGCGATTTGATTAAGCGTAGCGACACTGTTACATCTTAACTAAGCGTGGCTTGAATATAATTATCTGTGTGTCTGTGTAGTGGTAATGACTAAGGATACACGCTTAGCATACGAATACCTGCGAGCCGATCGATTGTCTTCGTGTTTATCCTCTTTTAGAGAGGCCCCGAGTTTCTATTTTCCTGTTGAGAAGTTTCTATTGTTTCATAAAGGTCGGTATTGTAACATAAAAGCTGGGAATGTGTGCGGTCAATCGCTCAAGCGGTTCAACCCCTATGTATTCCGTAACTTAATGGCCCTGTAAAGCCACGTGCACACCTGGCGTGCTCCGTATAAAGCGATACTCGCTAATTAATTCTGCACTGGCCATTACTACGAATGCGATACCTACTGTTACGTTGTCGTACCTCGAAAACTGTTTATTATTGTCTTAAGCAATTTAGCTTCAAGTGTCTGACAAACATTAAACGAAATCTTAATTAATTGATGATGATTGATGTGTAAATAATGATCTAAATCAAAATAAATACACCTACTTTATATTCATTAATTTAAATCAAAATACGAAATAAAGACAGCCTTCCAATTAACAAAGTCAAATCAAAAGTTTGACACTGCCAGCCGAAGCAATAAACAAATATTATCGTGTAGATGAAAATTTCAAAGATCGAAATGATTGTTTACATTAAATGGAACGCTGGCATATAATTTAAACTGAGAGCTTTACCGCTCATCCTCTTAACGAGCTCCACTGTCCAATAAATTGCTTCAAACTATGTACATTCTGATTAATAAAACTGATTATGTTTATCGCCCGCTTTAAATTTTAAATTCACCGGCTTATTACTCATTATATTCAAAATGCATTCGTTATCGCACGCAATATCCTGCGAATTGCAAAACGTTTTCCCGTTGTGTTGCGGGTCCTGCTACGTTCGCTTATTTATGTAGGTTGGTGTGTTGAAAATGTTGAGAATAAAATTTGTGTTTCAATGTACCAGAGGAAGTACAGTAAAACACCTTAAGTGTTATCGTCGGTCGGGAGCAGCTGCCCCGCTAACTAACCGTGATTGCCCCCTCCCGCTCACCCCGGCGTGTATCATTTTTTCAACCCTCTCGGAGGACCGGCTCAACGTCGTCTTGAGATTGCCATACTTAGCATTAAATTGTGAGGCTCTTAAAGGGCATTTCGCGTGGATTACGCGGGGTGCGCCGTCTTTTTTTTCTATTGCGCCTGTCTAGATTGCGCCCGCTTAGCTGCTTTGTAAATACCTTAAAGGTATCGGTGGCATAAACTGGTCCCGGATCCGTGCTGACGTTAATGAGCCGTCCCTTTTGCTATCTCGGAGACGTACGGTTATAACGGTTGAAATTCGCGATACTTAGGAATTATCTCGGCCCGTGCCTTTTTTCGCTTGCAATTTTTGCAAACTCCCATTTAGGGAAATCAGTTCTGTAATGGGGTAGCCGGTTTCATATTCGACAACATAATGCCCTCTCATCAAGTAAATTATGACTTTAATCTCATAGAAAGTTCCGCTGAGAATTTACCCGACTTTACTTTTAAACTTCTCCCTCTCTGGCATTCAGCGCTCGGTGATTTATGAAAACTAGAAAATTCTGAAGTGTATAAAGTATTTTTCATTGCTTCAACTAACTTTGTTGTCATGGTTAAAAGAGTTTCAATATTTAAAAGGTGTAATTTAAATTTAACTTTATATGCAAGCGGACTGGGGTGGCAAACTAATATTGCGAGTTTGTGCATTTCATTTCCACACATTCCAGCTCCATTTCACGCGTGCTGAATTTTTTTTGAATAACAAAAATGCATTGGTGCTAAAACTAGATTACTCTACGCAAACACCCATTTTATTAGGATTTTTATAGTTTAACGCTCATGAAAATGTTTTTTATTTAGTGAGGATTATCTCACGCGTGAGTTCCAAGCGATCGTACCAGGCAGGGCTCGTCTACGATCTAACGTTAACATACCTAGGCCTATTTATTTCATTCGAAGCTCGTTAGACTTATTTACTCCTCTTATATCGTCTATTTGGGAAGATAAAAGAAGTTAATTTTATAAATGGGCCATTCCCGTATAGGTAGGTAATCTTGCGTCGGCCGCGTTATCGGGGTCCAATCGGCCAAAGACAGATAGCGCGGTCGACACGCGAACGGCGATTGATTAGCCGGGCCCGCACTACCCTGACGGGTTAATAAAGCCTCCTGCTGCCCGCTGATTGCCTTGTAAGCTACCCATTCTGCTTTCCGCCCGAATTCCATGAATCGATTACTTTATGCAATCCATCATATTACAGAGAAATTGGGAGCATCGGAGAAACGGAATTAAAGGCCAGACACGAGTTTCGAAATTGAATATTCGCAGGAGTATGCGGCGCTGTGTGTGACTTTGCTCTCTGCTTAGATCTGTACAGGGTTATGAAAGAGCTGGGAAAAATGTCATCAGTTTAATCTCTGCAGCTGCAAATTAATGAGTGTGCGAGTGATGTGTCGTAATTAATGGCGTTCTGTGTATCTATTTACAGCTAAAACATTGAGACGGGTGACATTGGCAACCAGTGCAGCTAAAGTATCGCACACTATTATTTACAGGCGATCATTTCGTCGAATAAATCTCCCACATGAAAATAAAAATAAAGCTTGTTTCTAGTCTGGTGAGCAATCAACGTTAGGGTGTACATTATGGCAGAAAAGGTATATTCGTATCCCTCTAAACGCCCTCTGGATCATAAACTAGTTCGTCGCCCCGTCTTTCTTTACAATTGTTTGACTAAGCTTCAATCACGTTCTTCGACTTATTGGATTAGACTTAGAGTAAGTGAGCAAAAGTTTAGTGAATAATGTTTATATAGACTACTGAGCGAGTAGTCATAACAAACAAGTATCCGTTTCAGATTAACAATCAACTTTCACGGGTGGCGTGGGATTAGGCAGGACCAAAACAACGTTTCTGTTTTAGCGTACAAAACTTTATTCCTGTTTGTGGTGTAAATTAATCAAAGTATATCGTATTGTATAGTAGGTGATTATAAAGCGGGCGGGTGACAGCGGGTGCGGCTGGGGGGTTGCCTCGTCCGGCACAAGTTTGGGCAACAATTCTGGTCCGCGGATCGGATTAGGCTGCGGGGCTGCTCGCGGTCACTAGCAGGTCTCATGAACACGGTATACGTTTCACAAAGTTCTTCCCGGCAGCGGAATTAGAAAGTCACTCACCAACAACAAATCTGGATTTACTTGGCGCTCTGGAACTGACATTTTTAAAGTCCCATCTCAACGTCGGTCGGTCCGCACGAGCTGCGCGCATTAGCCGAAGGCGGAATAGGATTCGCGCGTTGCGTGGGATTATGCAACAAAAACGTACGTTAAACCAACCCTTTTTTTTTTGAGGGGGCGAGTCAATCTGACGTGGAGTTTCTTCCGCCAAACTGCCGCGGCCTTGCGACTGACGCGGGCTCGCAGCCTAATTGTTTGACGAAAATAAATGATTCCCAAAATAAAAATAAACGAGAGTTTCGCGTTTCGAATTAATTTTTAACGTAACGTTGCCTTTCACTTTTACGTCGTAGTGTAGCATAATCGAGAATACAGTGACACAAATAAAACCATTACGTTTCTTATCAACATCTGCTACGAAAAAAGTCAGGCATACCTACTAACTTACTCTCATTGAGGTTACACGTGGATTAATTCGTTTCTATACATTTTTGATAAACTCTGCGCCGAAGTGGGGTAAAACAAACTTTTTTTAATTTGTCCGTTGACAATAAAAAGAATTAAATGTTTTGTTCCCTGGTTAAGTGTTTGAAATGACAAGGAAACATGGCGGTACTTAATATAGCGATAACTTGTAGGACTGGACAGATAGAGGACACGAAAAAATATAAGTACCTTGTATATGTGTAAACATTAAACTGGTTCTAACCCTGATTGTTAGCACGCACGCCAACACCCCCTGTCGAATATGGGTCAAAGCCTTTACCCTGAGTCTACGATTATTATTTACGTTAGTGAGTCGGCATAATTCTATCATGTTAGTCACTTAATCACCTGAACTTCAGTGCTCCTTACTGAAAAAATATTAAAACCATTAATTATAATGTTCAGTGGCGAGGGCGTTCACTCAAACATTAACGAACGTATAAATTGCTTTTATAGATAATATGACTACTCCGTTTTAAATGAGGGAAAATGATAAATGGACAAGTGAAAGAATAATTATGCCGTGTAATAATAATATACGAGTACCTACGTACAATTTAACTGACTGAGTCAATCTGTTTGCTCAATCCGCTTTATTTTAAACTAGTTGCGCCCCGCGGTTTCACCTGCATAAATCTCGATCCCATGATTTCTAATATAATTCAATCACGATTCGAGTGACACGTGGCGCCATCTATTATCATAATGACGTTATTGTTGTTTTCCTCGGGAACAGCACTTTTTTTCGGGGTGAAAGGTACCCTATGTCCGTTTCTGTACACCTGACAACGTCAATGCAAAATTTCAGGATGATCGGTTCAGTGGTTTAGGCGTAAAAAGGTAACAAACAAACTTTTTCGCATTTGTAATATTAGTTAGGATTAACTTGGGTTTTCATGAGTCGATTAGTTTGATTCGATTTTATTTCTTTCCTTAAACACCACTGAATTATTATCTATAATTATTTTTATACAAATATCTAATTGACTTTTTATTATTTCTGTCTATTTTTCTATTTAAATATTTGCATACATCATCATCTGCCTAGACTTTTCCCAACAATGTTGGGGTCGCCTTCCAGTCTAACCGGATGCAGCTGAATACCAGTATTTTACATGGAGCGACTGCCTATCCACAACCCAGTTACTGGGTAATACGATACCCCTAGGTAAGACTGGTTGTCAGACTTTCAGGCTTCTGATTACCCATAACGTCTGTCAAAGATCCACGAATGACAGCCGGGACCAGCGGCTTAACGTGCTATCCGAAGCTCGGAGGGGTCACGGTATGTAAAGATGGTCACCCATCCACAGACCAACCGCGACAAGCGTAGCTTAACCTGATCGATCCACCTGTGCGACTGTTATTATTTAGCCACGGGCCCCTCAAATATTTGCACACATAATAAAACTAAGATACATCCGTAAGACGTCCTCGTAACATAGGTTCCAGTTGAAAACCAGCGTCGGGTGGTCTGACATTTATGCTGTACTGGGTTTATGTGGCACAGCCGTGAGGCACACAATACTATTTTAAGTTTTTTTTCTGTTTTTTTTTTTTTGTTTTTGTGTGGTTATTGTGTGCCTGAAAGAAAATAAGTTTAAAAAATAAAAACTTATTATTTGTCATTACTTTCTTCTTTGAGAAAAGTTAAATTAAAAGCAATTGTTGCTAAATCCGACCCGTCACATCCCCTCGCTGGTAATAGGTCTCTGCCAAATTGCACTATAACATCCGGTTCTTTTACAACCACGTCCAGTGATTTTTTTTAAAAAAGCTCTATGCCGCGTAAAGTTTTGATAAAAGGTTTCAAAGCATTAATGGATTAAATTTTGCTTTTTCACGTGGATTTTTAGATTTTACGAAGTCTGCATGACTTCGGAAATGTTTTACGTATCCTCGCAAATGCCACATAGTGAAAATACAACAGTAATAGATAACATTTTCTAACCCTCTTATTTCTGCAAAGTATGGCTTCCTCCATCAAAGAAATATTAATGTCACGATAAAAAAGAAATATCCTCTTGTCCGTTGGTCACACTAATAGTATAAAGACGAAAGTTTGTGAGTGTGTGTGTTTATATATACTTCTTCACGCTCAAACGACTGGACCAATTTTGATAAAATGTTGTATGGAGGTAACTGACACCCTGGATAGATCGAAACTTATCCGGGTGAAACCGCGGGGCGCAGCTAGTAATGAATAACAAGAAAAATCACTAATCATCTGCCTAGCCTTTTTCCCAACTATGTTGGAACAGGGGCACAAGTCTGCTATTTTTATAAATTCGTCATTCCAACACGATCCCACCACTATCCCATTGTCATTTTGCTAAAAGTTCGTAATCTGCTAAATTCATAATGGTTGATCATTGGTCGGTCAATAGCACAAAAATTATACGATACTCGTAACGAATTAAAAGCAATGACTGCACAATGACGTTCTAATGGTAGGTCACTGATCAAAGAAACTGTCAAAATTTTAGCAGATTACCGCCTAAGTCAGTAATTCATTTTTCATTTTGTACGAGATTACCATTCTATGCCATTTCTTTTAATGGAGTGTCAGTGGTTAACCATTGGAAAGTCATAATGACGCCATTATATTACACACATCAAAAGTGTCTAGGGATCAAGCATTTTTATGCGGATTTCTTGAGATTGAGATGTGGCTTTGTAATAAATTTATGATTTTATAAATTTATATGGATCCTTTTTGGTGCATTTCATAATTTGAATCAGGAACTGTGAATCAAATTCGAGTAAAAGATGAAAATCAGCTGTCAATATTTTCCCTATAAAAACATACAACGCATTGAAGACATTATTAGTGCTACTGTTTCCCTACTACTGATTAAAACCAACGTTATTATGGAGCGGCGACGTCATTTAAGCAGGGAAGAAATGCTCAGAGCCGTGGGAATGATAGAAGCTGGTTCCCGGCAACGTACTGTGGCTTTAGCTCTGAATACAAGTCAGAGTGTTATCAGTCGACTTTGGACACGTTACCGAAGCACTGGTACCGTGGCTGAGGGCCATGGAGGACGGTATCGCTGCACCACACGGAGACAAGACCGATACATTCAAATCTTAACTCGAAGAGCTCCAACAATAACCGCCATGATGTTAGCCGTGAGGCTTCATCACTCTTCAGGGAACTTAATTAGCGACCAAACAGTCAGAAACCGCTTGCATGAAGTGAACCTTCATTCCCGAAGACCGCTACGGGTACCACCTATAGCAATGCACAATCGTAGGATTCGATATCAATGGGCTCTTGAACACAGAAATTGGGCAGAAGAACAATGGCGTTTCGTGTGCTTTTCTGATGAGTCTCGTTTTGGTATGAGACCGGATACAAGACGTATACGACACTGGAGAACCCCTGGACGCCAACAGCGATTAAAATCCTGCCAGGAAGTCCATCCTTATAGTGGTGGAACCATCATGGTATGGGCGGGTATTTGGATCGGCGGAAGAACTGAGTTGATTTGGATCAGAGGCAACCTCAACGCTCAAATTTATGCTGAGACGATTGTATCAGACGTCATCGTTCCTCTACAAGTGCAAATCGGTCCCTTATTTCAGTTAATGCATGATAATGCACGACCGCACACCGCAAGAGTTGTAAGACAGACTCTCGCCGCAGCTAACATCAATGTCCTGCCCTGGCCTGCTCAGTCGCCAGACTTGAACCCGATTGAGCATGCATGGGATATGCTACAGAGAAGAGCTCTGCCGAATATGGAGGGTATCCAGTCGCAAGAAGACCTTTTTTTGTTGTTGCAACGAACATGGGCGGCCATTCCACAGCGTGATTTGGATGAACTCATTTTGAGTATGCCAAACCGATGTTCTTGTGTTGTTAGTGTTCGCGGTAGAAACACGGATTATTAATTGTTTAAGTTACCCAATAAAATTTTAAAGAAATTTGTTATTTCAATCTTTTTTTCGAACTTTTGTGTTAGTGGTTCAAATGTCAAAAATCCCTTTATTAGGAAAATGGCAAATTTCTTTATTAATGCAAAGGTGACTTGGTTTATCGTTACTGTGACAAACGAAAACACTTTAACTGATGAATCCTTAAAGAAAATTTTAATTAATATCAATCAGGAGAAAAGTTATTGCAAAAATATATGTTGATCCCTAGACACTTTTGATGTGTGTAGTAGATTACCAAACTTGTCAAAATCAACAATTATGAAATCAATGATGGACCATTCTGACACTATTGTAATAGCAGACTTGGCGCCCAGGCCTCTCGTTGATTAGACTGATGCAGGTGAATTTTAACTATTGAAGTGGGCCTATCTGACCTCCACAATCCAGTTACTGGGTAATACGATATCCCTTGGTAAGACTGACTGTCAGCCTTTCTGGCTTCTGACGACCAGTGACGACTGTCAAATATCCACGAATGACAGCCGGGAACAACGGCTTTCCGAGTCACGGAGGGGTGGGTCTTGGTATGTAAAGATTGTCACTCATCCGCAGCATCGACCGAGCCGTGTAGTTGTTATTACTGAGCCACAAGCCTCAAATAAAATCACTAATCTGAACTGCAAAACGTGCTGATTCCTTATGACAATCTTTGGCCGTTCAATGATCGATATCATTGGCTTGTGTCAGAAATGATGATGATTGCTGCTACTGAAAACCATAACAATAATTAAAATAACAGCTGCTTCAGCCCCCAAAACTACCTTTCAAGCTTCGAAATTACAATAATACCTGTGGTTATGACGCATAAAGATAAAATTTACACACTGAAACCTCAACAACCACACTATTTCGTCGAACAATCTGGAGTTTGCAAACGCAATATTTATCCAAGTAGGTCCCAACAGTGCCGTGAGCCTTATAAAGTCACGCGAGGTTAATCAGTCTTCATTTCCTATCTATCAGAATACCGGTCGAGTCCGTGGTTGGAACCTCCTAGTGTAAAGCATTACCTACTATCAGGCGACTTGTTTCTTGAAAAATGATATTCTACCACACCTTGGCGTTGTCTTCTCGCAATAATTCAATGTTCGTTTTTATTTATAAACGTTAGCAGTTCGCGTGCCTACATTTTCACCTTTCTTTTATTTTACTAATGTACTTTATTTCTTTTTGATTGCAGGTACGTATCGCGATAGATAAGTGAGTAATGCCTTCATTAGACCGTGACGTCACGACACGACCCAGTAATACAACATTTTTACCCGTAATTTTACCCAGGATGTTTATGAACAGCAAAATGAAATTACGTTTGAAAAATTTTTACATGTTTGAATTAAAATTTTGCGGCCGTTTGATGTGTTTGTCAAACAATTTGGGCGCTTGACGTGTTGGGGGAAAGGATTGAGGGTTCTTTTTTTATTAAATGCTTTTATTAATACACGCTGTTTGCCTGAAACTGGTCGTAAGGCCGAGTTTTTGATAAACAAGCCATTAATCCTTTAAAATTATTTTACGCCCGTATGAAGCAATAAAACAAGATGGGTCGGAACAAAGCAGCGTGTAATACTTTCAAGGACTTCCGATTTAAGTATATTTCATTTCGCATGGATAGGTTCGTATTTGCGAATCAATACCTACAACTCTCATCTTACAAGAAACCCCGGCACGAATCGAGTATCTATTGTTGAAAAAAACGTAATTTACGTATCTCGTTATTTCCAAGGAGTGTTTTCCTAACGCGATACTAGATTGTTTAAAAAGAAATCGCTCTGAGCGCTAAGAGCACCCATTAAATCACTTTATTGTTGTTTAATTCGAACAAAGCTAGTTCCAACAAATTCTTTTAACCCTGTTTCGCTGTACGTAATTTAAATGGGATGAAACTGTGAGGGCATCGCCGTACATGGCAAAACAATAGAATAGTTATCCCGGTCTCTCCAACTTAGTCGGGGGCGGATGATGTGAATTTTAATTACATTTTTATGATAGGAGCGCGTGGAGTACCTACTAGAGGCGAGACCCCCTGTCATTCAAGCTGACACTTCCGTTCACACATAAAACCCTAACCCCGACTTAAAAGCATCATTGAGACGAACACAATCCAGCCACTAGTCTGTCGGATACGATCGATCCTACCTAGCTTTTGATATGAAAATTGAAAGTGCAGTTTAATAACACTTGGATAGTTTTACGTTACATAGATTGAGGAATATTCACCTTAAAATATATATTGCTCCTTACTAGATAGAAGCATATACCTTAAGAAAATTTTATGCTTCAAGCTACTCACCATCCAAATTCTTCGATAAATCTGTTTGCTACAGTTTTCTTCACGACATCAACGGTATAATCTATTCTTATACGTAGATACCGCGGAGTTATGCTCTGATTTATTGGCTGCTACTGTAGAAAACTTCAAAATATTATTTAGAAGCCATAAATTGTGTTAAAATTTATAAAATTGCAAAGAATAAAATCTTCCGTTCGGTAAGTATCTACTTACTTATCTAAGTTTCGAGAATATAATGCCGGGACGATTGAATATGATATCGGACCATATTTCACTTAAAGATATACGAGATGGTTGTAAAATCCGAGATTCTATGTGCAAGCGGCCATTTATATCTTATTTCGTCCATTCGATTTTACGTCCGAATGTTTTACGTTCTCACGGACAGATGTATTGGCGATGCAAATAAGCGATATTTTCCGGTAAATCGCTTCGGTTTATGCGACACCGACAATGGACCCTTATCCACACATCGCAAAACAAGAGAATTTCTTGGGAACGCATTAGTCTTCGGGCGTGATCTATTCAGTGCCGAACGTATGTACGTGGAGTGCCCCATCGCTGTTTGCATAAATCAAACATCACCGGAATTAAGCGCGTCGGAAGAGCAAACCGAAAAACAAATCATTTTGTAGGCACGGACGATCACAAAAATACAATAAATAGAAAAAAAAAAATTAAGCGTTAAAATGAAAACCGACAACAACAATGAAACGTGGCTTTCCATAAATAACGGTGCAGGCTTTCGTTACGGATGTGGGTAGATTTTGAGAGTTTATATAGCCGCCGTAGCGTGGCCGGTAAACAACGAGAGAAATTTGAATTATGAGATTTAACATTGAAATTGCTTGCTTCTTTTTTATTGTATAAAGATTTTGCCTTTGGAAATATTAGGAAGGGTCCTGCGGGCGTTCCGCCGATACCAATATATTGACCGAGGAGAATTAGTATGCCCACCGCGCTCTTGTTTTTGCTCGGTAATTTTTTGTAAAAAGGGAAATAATGATATCATAAGTCAAGGGGAGATAACCTAGGCGTGCCGTAATGTTTATCACGTCCCAATTGAGATTTTTCGCTTTACAATGAGAGTTGATGGTATTATTAATTTCGCGTCTCTAAAGCGTTGCTATCTGATGCTTCGTTGAGCCGAGTTTTAGTACTGTATTTTTTATTAGAAGCAATTTGGTTTAATGACGTCACGTTGATACGCCACAAGTAATCGCCGAGCTCACTTACTAAATGTAGCAGCTTTATGCGAAGATGACAATGGCTTTATGAATTTTTAGCACGTAATCGGTTTACCTTGAGTTCGGGCTGACAATGAGGGTTCATAGCGTATGCGTGCAACCGGATGCGAGTCGCGTGGAGAGGCTGGTCCTTCATACATAGTTGAGTGGGACACCCTCGCAGCAAATTTAAAATTCACCTCGTAACGACGGGAAAATGAGGCCCGCTATTTGGACGATCAGCGTGATACAGAAGGCTACACAACATCGGAAAGGTGTCGTATCTTATCTGTGCGCCGCGTAAATCCGCCATGTTTCTTGTGTTACTCTTTATGTGTCCCCGGAGGGCAATAATAATCTGCATTGTCGTTTACATGGACGATATTTTTTCATTGGTCGCAAAAAACATTGGTACTTTAGCTCGCGGCGCTTCATATCGCGCGTTATTACAAATATTTTTTTGCTGCTCACGATATGTTTGTTGCAACCGTCCCGTTTACATTACTTTATTATCAGATTTACGTCTGTTAAAAAATAGGAGGTGTTTTATCTATGTTATGCAGGTAACACTAACTGTCACGCTGGCCATAAAATACCGGATATTTTCAGAGTTTACCGTTCAACACTGAAAACTCGTATTCGGCATCTCAGCTCACTCGAGGGAATAAAAATATAAACAAGATCATCCTTCCATTCGTGGACCCATTGTATTAAAAAGGTCGATGAAAATTTATAAGCAGCGAATGAGCTCACAAAATGATATAAGCTGATAATCCGGTTGAAAATCGATTGCGGCCGCAACAAAAGAAACGGCGAGCAGAATGAAAAGATTTAAAAAAAAAAAGTTGGAAACTACACGAGACGATTACGGGCGATCGTTTCGATCGTCACGAGCCGCACACGGGGGCGATCCGGGAAGATAGCCGCAACATAATATTACCGCTATACCCGTATCCGGCTCTTATCTTTTGTACGGTGAGCGCTGCATTTGATCCAATTTGCCAATACAATCGGATCTCGGGTATTGCAATGGCATTATCTCCGACAGTCGTGGGCCGCGCGGTCTCTAATGCGATCTCTACTAAGAACTTTCGTTTGCTTCCACCGCCTACCACCACTTACCTACCACTCCCACCCTCCCCTATTGACAATTAGTTACATCTACTAAAATGGCGAGCTCTTTACTCTATCTTGTACACTTTAAAATGGAACTTGTTTAACTAGTTTTAGATAGAAATGTAAAGAGATTGTCCTTATGCATATAAACATTTTTTTTTTCAATATTTTAACTTACACTAGCTAATTATACAAGCATACGCCTGTCTAAAAACCTTTGAAGGTTTATGTGAAACACACATACATACGTAAGTATGTTCAGTTGGCATTAAGGTTAAATGACAATGTAAACTACAAAGGCATCACAATAATGTGAAACATATTTGACTTTGCGACGTTTACTTTAATAATAAACTTATTTACGTCCAAGTTGCCTCGTGTTATTCAAAACACACTTACATATGTAAATTATACTAAAACGCGCATAATCACAAAAGTGGACATGTACCGTAACGCGACCGACACAAATAAAATATTCAATTCCAAATCCCAGCGACAGACCCGACTTAACCCCATAATTCCATGAAAAAAGTTCCGACATTAAAAAATGTAAATCTTTTGCCGGTCAAATACACGCATAATAATTTGAAATCCAATCGGCTGGCCCGCCTTGGCGTCCTGGGAAATCCTCCAAGGTGAGAGGGCGCCGGACAGTGGAAAATCTTCCCCTCTTCCCTCCCTGATAAGATTGTCCAGTGCAACTCCCAAAACGCAGAGGGATTGAAAACTTCTACCGAAACGAAACCGAACATAGTATCCTAAGGGATCAATACGTTCGGAAATATAATATCTGGATAGTTCGCGCTCGACTTGAGATTCTGACTTTTTGCAATATTTTTTTTCTGCTTTATTAGCTTAGTACACGGCCTAACCCTCGTTGCTGAGTTGTTTGAAATACAAGCTCGGAATATCCCGAAAATAATGTTTATTTATTTATACTTCATAAAATACATAACAAAAAAATAAGATTATTATTAGTACGAAACATACGATGGGTGGCCTTATCGCTTTCTGTGATCTCTTCCAGGCAGGCCTTGGAATGGACAGAGATTGCGTGGATATAACAAAAAAATTTGTTTATAATTAAAGTACAACAAACACTTGTTACAATAAATATCAGATAAAACTTGTTTTAATGTTCGGAAATCTCTTGAACACTGAAAAATATGCAAAAATATTCTGAACTTTTTAACTACGAGTTTAATGGAATTTATTTCAAATCTTAGAACCGTTTCTTTTCTTAAATGTTTGAGTTAGGGGGATATTATTTGTACAGCGGTACACTAACCTAATTTGTTGGTACTGTGGAGTACGTGGAATACGCCGAGTACGTCGTACGACGTTGTTATGTCGTCGCACTGTCACTGTATACCTCCGAGACGTAAATAAGTGGGTTTGCGAATTTTTCCTGGTAAAGTTGAGCGGTTGTTTACACTGAAAGCGGAGTCGTTTACTTTAGGGGCTGGGGACGGGGGATCACTAACGTAATTAGCGCAGTTTGTCGCCGTCTGTACCGGCGTCAACTAACTTCATCTTCAGAAAAATGTATTGAAACAATCAGACCATATTAGTGCACTGCTTCTATTGAAAAGGGAGTGAGAGCGCTCAAATTGAAAGCAAATCGAATTTCAATTGTCTTTGTAGTCTCCCCATCTCCCCCGTCAATTGTTTCACAAAGTTCTTTACGGATATTCAAGTCTGCGACGTTCACGCACTTATCTTTAACGTGCATAAGTAGTTTTAATGTTGCTGCAGTAATTAATAGAAAGATTATGAGGACCTCGACATTATTCTAAAATCCTCAAACAATATCCTTTTTTATCATTGCTTACATCCCCTTTAAAGATCAAAGCGCGAGCGTAAAATCAATTTATCCGTTATCAACCGATACCGAAAAATCAAAGCACGTTGCATTACGCACAAATGGACACAGAACCACATCGATAACATACGACAAGTTTATTTCTGCTAGAGAGACATTTGATTATACCCTTGAACATTTCTAATTTCCTGGTACTCGAATGTGGTTAACGCAATTTCCGAGACCATGTATAAGGTACCTGGGGACGAACGGGGCTCGCTTCTGGGACCATTATCGTAAAATCAAATAAAGAGTCTTTTCAAATTATACGATTGAGACGAACTGTCAATAGATATGGTTTTTATTTGAGTAGGTTAGTATATAATCAGTCTATAACGCTCTCACTGCTGGAACACAGGCCTCCTCTCTTCGGGAGGAAGTGGTCTAGTACTAAGGGTTAGTCATCATCATCATCATTTCAGCCGAAAGAGGTCCACTGCTGGACATAGGCCTCTCCCAAAAGGGAGAGGGTTTGCCATAATCGCCACGCTTGGCAGGCGGGTTGGCGATCGCAGTATGGTATGGTGGTGGAATGCATAGAGAACGCTGCTGCCCATTCTCCGGTTAGACCTTAGTCGCCTTTTACGACACCCACGGGAAGTATGGGGTTATGCTATTCTTTAAGTCCGGACACAGACAAGGGTTAGTATTGCTCTTTAAATATTTATGATGTTAATGAAATATATAATATATGAATAAATAGCTAGGCCATCATACAAAAACTACCTTTTGGAATGGGCGACTAGAATCAATTCTATTTAGTTGTTATTTTGGACGTTCAAAAGTGTTTTTATTGTGCCTATTTGAAATAAATGATTTGACTTTGACTTTGTCACTCCATGTATAACTACTAGTACACAGCAACATCCAGTAAGATTGGAAACTTCTACACATACGTAATATTAATGTTTTAAGTATTAGTTTATGTTTATTAGTTTTAAGATATGTATGTTTTTCTTTTTGTTTTTGTATCGGCACCTTGTTTTTCTATTATACTAACAGCGCCCCGCGGCTTCACCCGCATATGTGTCGTTCCCGTTCAAAAGACACGTGGCGCCATCTATTATCATAATATTGTTTTTTTTCCCTCGGGAACAGCACTTTTTTTCGGGAGGAAAGGTACCCTATGTCCGTTTCTGTACACCTGACAACGTCAATGCAAAATTTCAGGATGATCAGTTCAGTGGTTTAGATGTGAAAAGGTAACAAACAAACTTACTTTCGCACTTATAATATTAGTTAGAAAGTTAGGATTCATGTAGGTAATTGGTTATCATCTAATTGTGCTGTCTTTTGTGTGCGCCAAATAAATGGTTTATCTATCTATCTCATGTAGTTGTGAAAGGCCAGAGATGATGATGATATTGATTTTTATTAAACTAGCAACGCCCTGCGGTTTCACCCGCATAAGTTTCGATCCCGCGGGAATAACGGGATAAAAAGTTTTTTTTTCTATGTGTTTATCCTGGTTATAAAGCTAAGCTACGCTTGCCGCGACGGTTGGTCTGTGGATGGGTGACCATCTTTACTCCTCCGTGCCTCAGAAAGCACATTAAGCCGTTGGTCCCGGCTGTCATTCGTGGATCTATGACAGTCGTTACGGGTAGTCAGAAGCCCGAAAGTCTGACAACCAGTCTTACCAAGGGGTATCGTATTACCAGTAACCGAGTTGTGGAGGTCAGATAGGCAGTCGCTCCATGTAAAATACTGCCACTCAGCTGCATCCGGTTAGACTGGAAGCCGACCCCAACATAGTTGGGAAAAGGCTAGGCAGATCAGGATCGCCCAGAGGACACGGTGGAGCACACGGTGGAGGTCTGCCCTGCTTGGGCGGAGCACCGCCGTGTCCTCGTAGAGGCGATCGGCAGCGGCGGCGACCTCTCGCGTCCGGCTCTGGTGCAAGCCATGGTCCGGGGCGAGAGGGAGTGGGAGGCAATCGCCTCCTTCTGCAAAGCAGTCATGCTAGCGAAGGAGGTGGCGGGACGGCTCAGGGAGAGCCTCCCGTCCCAGCCGCCGCGGGAGACGCTCCGGGCGTCGGGAGCCGCGTGACGACTCCCGGCCACCGTAGGCGCGGGCCTGCGGGCGGAGAGTAATGGGTAGCTCACCGTCCGATCAGGACCAGGCCCGAGCCGGACGGCGCGTACATGTTCCACGCGCGCCTCAAAGAGATGTCAGCAACAGAGAAAGGGCCCGACAGGGCCGAAGCCTGCCGGGGCAGCGGGATTGTCCGAAAGGGTTACCGCTACCCCGGAACAAAAAGGGCTAAGGAAGGAACACGGGTGGGTTTTAGTCTGTAAGAGTCTGACACTCCCTTCCGCTCCACCCAGAGCGGGAGGAGTCATTTGATGATTACCCACCCGAAATAAAAAAAAGGCTAGGCAGATGATGATTTTATTTCGTAATATTTTAACATTTTTTATAAATAGTTATTCTGCAAACCAACAAATCAAAGATCATATAAATCGGTCCAGGCGTTCTTGAGTTTCAAATGGTATAACTAACCCGACTTTCTTTTATTTATACCTATGTATTAGATTCATCAATTTGTCTGGTAAACAACAAGTTATTTATTTATTATGCGAATACCTTTTGAATATGCATTTGGCTCGTTGTAGGTAGGTACTTGTGATTCAAAAGGACGTGAGTTCAAAACCCGCCTCGTTGAACCTCTGTAGGTACTGAAACCACTTAAACATGTTTAACTCACTTGAAATAATATGGTAAATAGTCAAAATCTTTTAGCCTTAATTTAATAATGATGAAAAAAGTCTGTTTCTTTCAAATATATCAAAGACTTCAAGCTACATGAACTACATACACACATCAAAAGTGTCTAGGGATCAAGCATTTTTATGCGGATTTCTTGAGATTGAGATGTGGCTTTGTAATAAATTTATGATTTTATAAATTTATATGGATCCTTTTTGGTGCATTTCATAATTTGAATCAGGAACTGTGAATCAAATTCGAGTAAAAGATGAAAATCAGCTGTCAATATTTTCCCTATAAAAACATACAACGCATTGAAGACATTATTAGTGCTACTGTTTCCCTACTACTGATTAAAACCAACGTTATTATGGAGCGGCGACGTCATTTAAGCAGGGAAGAAATGCTCAGAGCCGTGGGAATGATAGAAGCTGGTTCCCGGAAACGTACTGTGGCTTTAGCTCTGAATACAAGTCAGAGTGTTATCAGTCGACTTTGGACACGTTACCGAAGCACTGGTACCGTGGCTGAGCGCCATGGAGGACGGTATCGCTGCACCACACGGAGACAAGACCGATACATTCAAATCTTAACTCGAAGAGCTCCAACAATAACCGCCATGATGTTAGCCGTGAGGCTTCATCACTCTTCAGGGAACTTAATTAGCGACCAAACAGTCAGAAACCGCTTGCATGAAGTGAACCTTCATTCCCGAAGACCGCTACGGGTACCACCTATAGCAATGCACAATCGTAGGATTCGATATCAATGGGCTCTTGAACACAGAAATTGGGCAGAAGAACAATGGCGTTTCGTGTGCTTTTCTGATGAGTCTCGTTTTGGTATGAGACCGGATACAAGACGTATACGACACTGGAGAACCCCTGGACGCCAACAGCGATTAAAATCCTGCCAGGAAGTCCATCCTTATAGTGGTGGAACCATCATGGTATGGGCGGGTATTTGGATCGGCGGAAGAACTGAGTTGATTTGGATCAGAGGCAACCTCAACGCTCAAATTTATGCTGAGACGATTGTATCAGACGTCATCGTTCCTCTACAAGTGCAAATCGGTCCCTTATTTCAGTTAATGCATGATAATGCACGACCGCACACCGCAAGAGTTGTAAGACAGACTCTCCCCGCAGCTAACATCAATGTCCTGCCCTGGCCTGCTCAGTCGCCAGACTTGAACCCGATTGAGCATGCATGGGATATGCTACAGAGAAGAGCTCTGCCGAATATGGAGGGTATCCAGTCGCAAGAAGACCTTTTTTTGTTGTTGCAACGAACATGGGCGGCCATTCCACAGCGTGATTTGGATGAACTCATTTTGAGTATGCCAAACCGATGTTCTTGTGTTGTTAGTGTTCGCGGTAGAAACACGGATTATTAATTGTTTAAGTTACCCAATAAAATTTTAAAGAAAACTGTTATTTCAGTCTTTTTTTCGAACTTTTGTGTTAGTGGTTCAAATGTCAAAAATCCCTTTATTAGGAAAATGGCAAATTTCTTTATTAATGCAAAGGTGACTTGGTTTATCGTTACTGTGACAAACGAAAACACTTTATTTGATGAATCCTTAAAGAAAATTTTAATTAATATCAATCAGGAGAAAAGTTATTGCAAAAATATATGTTGATCCCTAGACACTTTTGATGTGTGTATTTTCAGTAAAGACCAAAGTCATAAAATAACTAACAAGACACAAATTCTACATAAGAACATTCCGAGCTAAAGAATATTGACATTGCTGAGAATATGATAAAAAAATATGTGACATTCGCTAGTAGGGAAAATTATTGACAATAAACAGAGATTTTTGTCACCAACTTGCTATCTTATATTGAAGAAAAGTTTTCCATAACGCGTCAATGTTTTTCCACATTTTCGCATCCTGTTAGAATGTATCCATTTGTATTTGGAAAGGCTATCTACTAGATACATTAAGATACATAGATACTACGCCGTAGCGAGTCTACGGTAGTGTAGTGATTCCAATGAACATTCGGTAGACACAGCTGATTGACTAACGTAGCTCGGTTACGGCCGGTGAAATGGCTACGCGGCTACGCAATCTGCTACGAGAAATGTTACATCGAGAGTGTGCTTGCCTAAAAACGTAACTTGTGTAGATTTTATGTGGAATATAGTAAGAACCATGTAGCTGAGGTTATTTTTGGATGTTTTAAGTATAGATATTTGTCTCTTAATCACGTAATAACCCTAAACTGGTATCGGATTTTTAATGCTAAGGTAATAATAGCAATATTTTTTTATATGGCGGTCTGGAAGCAAAGAGGGTGTCTGATTTATTTTTTTTGCATGCCATCCTTTCTCAAGACAGTTTTTAATTTTCAAATTCACTCCACTCAATCGACGGTGGCACTCTTCGTATTCGTCGTCATTTATCATTAGCTTCATTTATTTTTGTGCCTCGAGGAGATATGATTTATCACACCAAGGCTACGAACGTAGGTCTGTTTTTGCTGCCGCGAAGATATTAATCGTTATCGTGCGCGTGCCACCAGTCGTTTGTTTTCGTTACACTGGCACAACCCATTAATTATCAATGAACGTCCGGTGGCACTATGATGAAGGTACCGCTATGTCCCAAGCTTTTCCAGGTGACAAGCGCCTCGCTATCAACCCTTTTTAAGCCTCAGCATTTAACGCCGAGTGTCTGATGTCATAAAAGTGTCCGAACCGGGAACGTGCCACGGACGTTAAATTCGTGATTAAATTGTACCGAACGGCCCGCTTTCCGCCGTAATAAAAAAATAAAGATCATCTTCTGCCGCATTATAAAATGAGGCTTTATTTTCAATGAATATATTAGGGAAATTCTTTAGAAAATGTTATTCGTGATTATTTTTTTATTACTTCTGTTTTTTCGGTAATTTCGTACTTTTTTTGCGAATTTTTCAAGGCTCTTAAATACTTCCTTAAAGTTTTCCTGTTCATATTTCGTAATAACACTGGTTTAATAAGATAATCTCCGTAATAATTCTCTAGCCGGCCAGGCAGCCATTATTTCAACTATGTACAACTTAATAAAATTGATGGTTTATTTCTAAACCAAAAACAGCAATTTCAAAACTAATAAATTACCCCAAACGGCCTATAAACACTGCTAAAGAAGTACTATAGGTATCACTTGCCGAAAATTGTTTTCTAATTTCTCTTCGGGCAGTGCTGCCATCTGGCGTGGCACGTCGTCCACCATGACATATTGATAGATGGCGCTAGTCATACGCCTGATTGATCGTTGACGTCTCTGCGAGTCTGGCGTTCCTATCGTGGCTTCACTATACATACAGACCGAAAATTAATGCCAAAAAATATGTGCTCACATATTGGCAGAATATAAAAGCGCAGAATTTTTCGGCGCTTTAAATGAAGCCTCCAAAGTTGGACGGGATAATTTTTTTTTGACAACTCCTTAACGTACTAGATGGGGACTATACTTTTTGCTTCATTATTGTTCTCTGGTGAAATTAAGGATATCAGGACACATAAGGACCAAATACTATCGTATACAAATGATTTAAGGCGACTGCTTGACCTAAAGCGCGGGCTTTGTCGGACTGCATAGAAAAGAAAGAGAAGCGCGATGACACAACCCTGGTAATGTATTACAAAATATGATGCAATTATCTATTTACGAAAAATCTATTGCTTTGACTAAAAAATTTAAATACTAGTGCTTTAGTATGTTGCTTGTAGAATAATCTGACAAAAAATCATAATGATTGTATGTTTGGTTTTTATTGTAAAAAGAAAGTTTTTACCTATCTTCATGATTTTTTTCTATCGTATCAAATTAGTTGTATTATGTTTCCAACGCACATCTACCGAGCAAAATTACATTCTGAAAAATATCATATCATTTTCTGATTTTGTTTACTGGAGTCGATCATATACTTTTATTGTTTCTAAAACTTTCGTTTTTTGCGTTTAGGTCCTGTAACCTTATACTGCTCCTTTTACCCAATAAGCTACCATAACTCGAAACACACACAAACCAAAACACTCCCAAGTTGTTCCTCGCCACCCCACTTTAAATCAAACTCCGTTAACGCAGAGGTACCAATCGATGCGATTGTAATAGTAAAGTTTGTTTCTAATTGAAGATTCTCGGGTCGCGAGGGTCGAACGCAATTCCAACGATTAATGATGCGAGCTAATCCAACTAAGCAGAGATGGAAGGCATCATGGGATTCATCAGGCCGGCTTACCATTTGATCTCGACTAGTTGGACATCCAAATTATGTTCATGTTTGGTAATTAATTGTAGGGTTTATTGGGGAAGATGTGGGTTTTGGAGTGTTTCTGGAGCGATTTATTTTTAACGCTTTAGTGGGTTGGATTAATTAACGAAGAGTTGGTGATAGAGAAATGTTACTAATTTGACCTGTGCTTTAATAAGCTATGTATTTAAATTAGTAATCAAAGTCAAAGTCAAAACATTTATTTCAAATAGGCACTTAAAAGGCACTTTTGAACGTCAAAAATTACGATAAAATAGAATTGATTCTAGTCGCCCATTCCAAAGGATAGTTTTCGTATGGGCAAGAAACTCCACCGTTACTCTTTTAAAATGTTGTACAATATTTTGTATACATTAATTATATAATAATATGTGAAGACGATGCACCTAAAATAAAATAAAATTACTATACCAAAATAGGTAAAATAATTAAAAATTAAAACATGACATAAATTAATGATCTAATAGATACATGGTGCTCACATATTTACAAACATGGTAAAAATAAACGATTTTCATTTAAATAAAAAATTACAAGTAATACGTCAGTAATCATAAGGAAAACAACTTGCCTGTATTTTTTTAATAAAAAAGAACATTTCAGCACTTCAGTAAATAAATTTCTGAATACACTTCCAAAGTAAAAATTTGTAGATGCAAAACAAGAATAACGAAAAAATACTAGTCGAGGCTTCAAATAAAAACTTTGCTCTAAAAATTAGGCCAAATCAGACGACAATAAGAACTGAAAGCCGACCGTACATTTGCTAATGAGACTTAACCAGTCCTCTAAAAGCGAGCCGAGCTCAAACGTTACTACCAAGATTAGGACCAAAACTCGAACACACACGAATGTCACCGAGTTGCCTGAGTACCAGAGGACACGCCGCTTCATTAGCCAAACCGTATTATCTCAAGCCTTAATGATTTCACGCTTCCCTTCATCATTTCGACAAGTTTGATGACGTTAGCCGTAATCATAACGTGAATTACGATTGAACTTTCGGTTTTATCTTTCTCGCTTGTTGGTTAACGGAGTTCGACTTCCTATGTCTAATCGATGCGATATTAAACTCTTAGAGAATTAAGTTATGATTTAGATTTGTTTGCAGTTATAGATACGATGTTCCAATGATACGCGGTTTGGTCCTTTTGGTTTTATGACTTGAAAGTTTAAGAATGGTTGTTGAAGTCTTATAAAATAATTTATACTTTTACAATATGAAGGTATCGTTGGTCCCAAACTAACAACACCCTGTATTTTGGAAACCGTCAAATATATACAACATTTTGGTATTTTTTTTATTAAATCGAATTTCAAATTGGCTACCGTTAAGCTAGTTAGCCTCATCGAGCCTACAAAACTGAATGGGAAAACAAAATAACTAAATATACAAATAATTTATCTATAAATAATACAGATAGAGTTTAGTCAAAGCAAAAAAAAAAGAAAAACCGCTGGCTCATAACCCTATCTTAAATAACTGTACTTATGGATGGATACAGCTATTTCTGCCAAACCTGCTTAAATTCACGACACATCACAAATTCATACACCCTTAGAATGTATTTCAAGACAAACTGTGAATGCATCGCTTGAAAGCTTTTCCCTAAGCCGTGTACGATTGAAAATGAGAAATTACGTTAATATTTGCGAAATTTTAAACATCACATAACTTTGTTCATTTAAGCACGCTAGCTAATCCACGTGTGTGCTCACTCGAGTGCGTACGAGAAACCGAAATAGGTAAAGTAAATGGGTAATTGTAAGAACAAAAGCAAATTAGCGTTGTACCTACTTAGAGGAACGCTAAAACGCGTGGGAAGGACATATCGCGTACAGGTGATACCTACACCGTATTACTTTATTTGCTTACTCGCGTTTTGATACTATAATTCCCGTACTACAACGTACGATGTGTTCAGACGAATACACTTTTGTCGAATGAACCTTTATTTTATCCGCGTATCATGAAATATTAAGTCTTTTTTTCGATTACGAAGTACGTCGGCTGGGTTCTCGGAATGCCTCGTGTAATATTTCTGCACAATGACTGCGGAATTGAAGCAATGAACTGACTTGTCGAAATTTTTTTATTCTCTTTTTTTCCTAACTAATAAGTAGGTATTTAACGAA
The DNA here is from genome assembly GCA_916614155.1 of Mesoligia furuncula. NCBI lineage: Eukaryota > Metazoa > Arthropoda > Insecta > Lepidoptera > Noctuidae > Mesoligia > Mesoligia furuncula. Next base: position 10,463,506 of record OU744803.1, on the reverse strand, counting down.
ACATTTGACCATCCTCCCGAAATTGTTTACTAGCTTTTCAAAGCATTCGGCGTATGTTTTAATTTGTGTAAATTAAAATTCACAAAATATATGCGAACATACTAATTAATATACAAACATTTCTCTTACAAAATAAGCAGGAAACCACATAATGATATCATTAAAACCGTTCCGACTTCATTTTAAAGTTTTAAAACAGTAAAATAAAATTAAAACTTCTCAAACTAGTGTTCGTACAAAATGATATTCCAGCCAGAATCACTTAAAGCTTACACGTCTACGAAGTGCTACGTAGCTACGCGGCGTAGCGCTACGTGGCGTAGCGTGTAGCTACAAGCTACAACCGTAGCCGCACTGCGTTACCTACGCGGCTCGTATAAATCTCACTCGAGGATTACACGGAATCTCTTACAAGTTCTTGGTACCTCTCAAGATATTGCCAAGTACACTAAAAGTACCGATACGGGCGAATTTGGCATGATAAATTGTTTATCGCCACTTAAGAGTTTCTAAATACAGCTGAAGCCGAATGTCTCGCTATTTCTAGTTGGTATTGTTTAAAGTTTTATGTATAGTAAAGACTTGAGTGTTTCGGATTTAAGTAAATAAAATTGAGAGGTTTTATTTTGTTAATAAATTTTATTATTCAGTCTAATTCGCAAATTGACTTAAACATTTTCACCTGATAAAAAATCTATGAAATACATTTTAAATTAAATAACGTGGGCTTTTGTGTCTTATTTAAGCGGCTTTTCTCGAATAACTAGAACATCTTGTTTTTTGTATAGGTAAATACCTAATAACTAATGATGCCTACCTATAAAAAACCTTCTTTAGATACCTTTAAAAAAACCTTCTATCCCTAGAACTTCAAAGAAAACAAAAAAACGGTCAAGTGCGAGTCGGACTCGCGCACCGAGGGTTCCGTAGAAATTTACGGGTAAGTAACTAAAAATTTACGGTTTTCGGATTTTTCCCTTTACTTGTGCTACATGACATTGCTTCTTGCCAAATTTCATGATTCTAAGTCAACGGGAAGTACCCTATAGGATTTGATTCCGGAACATTAACGCCCGTATCTTTTGATTGCGTTGATTAGAAGTTTGATTTTTTTCACTGCTTCAAGGGATTCCAGCCCTGAGTATTTGATATTAATTTCAACTTGATAACTCCACGCATTCCTGAGAAAAAGTTACTTGACCGACAAACAGACAGACGGACAACGAAGTGATCTTATAAGGGTTCCGTTTTCCTTTTGAGGTACGGAACCCTAAAAATAATAAAAATATCACCTAACCACCCGGTAGCTTGGACCCAGCTCCCGACATCGCTGGATCATTATATTTTTTTTATTTTTAAATGTTTATTATACTTATTTATTTTAAAAAATGTAATTAAGTAGATAAGTAAACAGATAAATAAACGAAATAATAATAATAACCACAGTGCAATATTAAACGCTGGTTACGAGCAGCAATCTTGAGGCTCAGTTATTATTTAACCCGTCGCCGCCGTCCCTTCACGTTAATGGAGTCTTCTGTCAGATACATCTTTAACCGACTCGGTTAATGAGCTAGCTTGTAAAACTTTGTACTTTATTGTTTGATTTTATGTTGTTGTATTTTTTTGTTGAGTATTTGATATTTTTTACATATTACTATGAATCAGAGACTTGAAAACGATGTTATCGTATAACGTTCCAAAATGAGTAACGATACTAAAACCTAAAAATATCAATAACGTTACAAAAAAAAACGTTATATAGAATATCATTTTCGTAGAACAATATTATAAGTAACGTTATAGGTATCAGTAACATTAAGCTTATCCGCTTGTAATAACGTTACAGGAGAAACGTTACAGATTCATTTGTAACGTTATTTTTCATACTTTTTCGTCTTTTTCGTCATCTTATATTATTATGTCATGAAGCTGGCAAAGTTGAGTATCGAAATACCGTTATTATAAACATATTATTAGTATAACGATATATGGACAATATTGTTAGTGAACAGTTTTAGATTTCGTTCCGTTTGTCAGTATCGTTATAGCCAAGGAATTAATTTTGTTACGATCCTAGTGGAACGGTACAAGTTATCGTTACCGAAACTACGCGTAAAGTTAAGTTTCAAGTCCCTGCAGTTATTACATTTTATTATTATTAGGTACTTACCTATCTTTAATTTTTTATAATTCCAATGTAAAAAATTACCACTTCTATCATTTGGGTGAATAATTATGAAAGTGGAAGTTGGTATATTGAACAGAATATTACTTATGTTTAAAAAAAAATTCTGAATATTGATGGAAATAAAATACGCAATGGTCACATAAGTTATTTGCATATTTTCCATATCAAACTAATTCATAGCTGTAAAAGTTGAACACATTTTAGTATTATATACATAGTCTTATTTTATATTTAAACGTTGTTGGTTGTATACGATTTATATTGAATAATTTTGAATACAAAAGAGTTATTTGAATTATTCCTCTATGAAACTACCAGGGCTCCAGTAAGTGTGAAGAGGTCCGCTATTTGGATTATAACACTATGGTCCTGGGGAGGGTCAGATCGTATAACTTGTCCTAATCCTGGGTTCTGAGGTTATAGCTGGTATTGAGACACCAATAAACTCTTCATATAGGACCGGCTAAACTAGAATATTCAAAGATATTGCTCTCAAAATGTTCAGATAAACTGTAATTCCTTGCTCACAGGTGAAAATAATTAACAGATATTCCAATAAACTGATTTTAAAATAAAACGTTTAATTTGGAAAGATAATGATTTCAAAATAAAACACATTGGTGCAGACACTTAAGTGTTTATATACATATGTAAACGTTTTAAAAGCTTTACTTTACACACTTTAATGCGATTTTCGTGTAACGAAAATAATGTTTTATTATGAAATAACTTAAGCTAATTGACTTGTTTTATTGGAACAATAAAATTATTCTATAAAAGTGACTATAAACGCCTATTTGATTCAATGATTCACTTTCACTTTCTGGATTACTGATTTTCAAAAACGTAAATTAAAAATATAATAACAACATTTTCTAGAGGGTAGCAGAGATAAATAATTAGTTCATTTTTCGTTATAAAAGGGTCACTACACGCTTTTTATTATAACAATATAGGTTAACTATTATACAATCTTCATAATTTACATTCTGGTAAACCATAATTCCGAAAATAGATTTTCAAGTCAAAACGTTTATACTGAAGGTGTTATTTAATATTAACAAGAATGTCTTTGATATTAGTTTAATGTTATAAGTGAGTCGGGCTCATAAATTTCAGTTAATCAGCCTTAAGCCGCGTCTAAACTAACGCTCACAAGGATCTGAAAGGGGAGCTCGTTCTGCAACTACACAGTGGCATTGTTCTCTAAATTTTACATTCACATTAGACGGAGATTTCGTCTCGTCCTGATTTACGATCGGCCCTCGAGGAAGGAGCATCTAACAGTGAGATTATTTATTCCCGCCGCTTGTCTAACACTCAGCCGACGGCGCCGACAGCGGGCTCGGAGCCGGCGCGTACACAGACGCCGATTTGTTTATGCTAAACAACCTGCAACCGAACTCGAACGGCGCACACTCAAAAATAATTTACATATTTAAATAAAGAAGCGCGACAACTTGCGCTAATCCGCCGGCCGCCCATAAACTTGTTAATTCTGATTAGCCGCGGCCGCTGTCATTATTTTTGTAGATAAATCACTGCGACCAAGGCGTGTCCCTTATTAATAACTCGGCGCCGGGCGAAAGAGTTAACAGCGTTCCGACACGATTGTTACTAAACCGACGGAATTTTAATTCGTCTCGGAGTTTATTAAGTGCGTAAAGTTTTAGCGGGGCTTCAACACGAGCGGTAAATTAAGTGAATTTGCTCGTAGGCTCGGGGGGAGCCGCCCGTCTCTCTCAATCTGATCACCGCGATATTAACAATTTTAATTGCAGTCTGTCATTTTGTTTACCATCTTGCCTTACTTATACACCCATTCTTTTGTTTCAGGTAAGAACTCCAATGACATCACTAATAACACAATTTACGTCCTCCGTAAACGCTATTTTGTATTCCGAGATATAGAGGTCCTGCATAAAAAGGTAGGTAGTAAAATGGAGTGAAATGAGTAAGACCCGTAAAACTCTTTTCATACAATATTCAATAGAAGATATTTTATTATACTGAGATTTCCACAATTTACCAATAAATTCGTGCTATATCTCCTGTTTTATATCCTTCTGCAGGGCAAATTTGTATCTTTTCACGTGATACAGTTATAAATCTAGCTGTATGCGTACGCTTCTTTGGTTACGAATCTATTTTATGACCGCACACGCCGAAGGTTAACCAATAAAACCTTTTAACAGCCGTAACTATTTCGTTATAAGTTCCGAGTACGCAATAAAAACGGTGAAACAGAAATAAATCTGGGGGCACAATGGGCGCAGGGCGGCGCGGGCGCTCCTCACCCGCGCAAGAAATCAATCACGATCCGGCGGGCGCTTTAATCGCTCCAATTTAAGTTTTTCCTTTCTTGATAGAACAAATTGATGGAAATAGTTGAACGTTAAATATTGCGATTCGTCGAGCGCGAGTGTACAAACTTCCTCTTACGCGCGTTTAAGGCGGACCAATAAATCTCGGCCGCTTTGTGCCGTCTCTCGCTCAACATCTTCAGCCATAAACGGCACGTGCGCTGCTATCTGTATTTTTGTAACGACCTGCAACTAAAAAAATGTTGTTAACATCGCCATGTTGTCCTCTATTGTTCACCGCGACACAGGTATTGTTTAGTTGTATCGCACGACGATATTTTGGCTCGCCTCCACACAACTTTGCGAGTCATCGTTTTTATTCAGTTATTGTCCGCAACGTTTTATCTCTACCGCTACCCTGAAATGCGTCTCTGAATTAGACATAAGCCGTCATCCACTGCTTGTGCCAGAGATGAGCTTAGTTCCCCAAACTAACCCCAAAGATAAATTATTCCAGAACATTTCTCATCACGATCCATTCTTTCCTCGGTCGACAAAGCGTCAGTGAATCCCAGGGACAGAGTGTCCTTATCCACAAAATAAAATGAAGTCTGGTGGCGCGCAGTTACTAAGTAGCGTCGCCACACGCTCTCGTAATGTTTGTACGTAGTGTACGTACACTCAGGAGTACGTAGTGCCTACATTGTCGTTGTGTATACGACATAAGTATGAATCACAGCTGATAAGCATGCGCGCAGATTTGCAGGATCGTGCGACCGCGCGTTCGCTGCCAAGTTTCTTGTGCCACGCCTACACATTTGCATCATACACTGTACGTGCATAGAACCTACATATATATCTAGAAATGTACGTATCTGCTGCAATTCGTTCGCTGTAACTACCAAAACCAGAACGGGTATTTCTATAATTTATATCACAAAGTCCTTATCGTGATTCGGGCGTCAAATCAACTCAAATTAATATTAAACGGTGGTATAATTATGATTGTATGTAGCTAAATGCGGGAGGCAGTGGTCGAACCGTGCCGGGCGATAAATCAGCGTTTGTTGGGAGCGTAAACAACCACAAGCCGGTCGCGCTCAGCGTCCAATCATTACTCAAAGCATTCGAGTGCAGCAAAAAGCGGACTAATTGCGCTCTTGAAGGACAAGGACCACTCCGCGCGCTCTGTCGCAAATGTACTTAGTCACGTTTAATAGTTTTTCTGTCTTCCAAGGATTTCTCCAGAGGCACGCTAACTCCGCTCTCCAGCACTCAATGTAATCCCAATTTACTAATATTGAAGTCACAAATTGATTCGCCCGATCTCATTGATTCGTCGCCGCGACTGGGTTCTACATGCAAAATAAAATGTAAGTAGATAATAAGGAAAACGCGACACAAAGAACAAATAGGGGAGAGGCCGGTAAACAGAAATATATAGGGACGAAACGTCGTGCGACGGAAACTTCAATAAATAAATATACGACGAACGAAAATTTTACGTTTTATTTTTAAAAAAAGTTTTGTTTTTAATATTCTTCGTGTAACCTGTGAAAAGATTTCGTGAGGGTGGACTCGTTTTTGTGTAGAGGAAACTTGTTTGCAAATATTTTTCCAAAAGTTGGTTAATTTCGAAAAGAAAATTCTCTGGTAGCTAGCGAGCCAGAAGAGGTTTAAGTTTTCGTTCACATTGGCCCGCAGTCGGCGGGCCGGAGTAAACACCTCGCAACTTGCCCTTTTCGCGAGTTCTAAGAAATTGATTTTTAAACTGTGCACAAGTTAGGATGGAAAAAGCGCGAAACATGATAAAAAAAACTATTCTAAGACGAAAGTTTCGAATGAAATTAGTTTTAAGCGACAAGTTCATTGCAGTTTTTTACCGGCGAGCCGGTTCTGCAATTGCTCGGAGATTCCCGTGGAAAGTTTCCCAGTGCAGATTTTGATTACACACGCTCCTTCAAGAAGTTTCATGCCGGATAGGAATATTAAATCTTATTTAAGTTAGACATCCGCGGCGGTTTGCGTTGTTATTTCGAATAAGGTGCTTTATAAACTCTGAGTGCGCCGGTAAACTTGCTGACGAGAACATTTTAACCTTTCTGTAGGATTCGTCTTAACAGAATGCTGCTTTTTCATATTCCGCTGCCTTGACAATAGTAAACTTAATTCACTCTATTTTGTAGCCGGCATCGGGTTTCATTATCTAATGGCTTTATGTTTTACCTAGGATTGCTCGGAGCTGATATTAACGCAAATATTTGCTCCCCTTTCCGTAATATTTATACACGGTTGTAACATTTACTTTTGATTTTAGGAACAACCTTTTAGGGAGCTCGCCACGCTCTGTCGAGATGAAATAAAGTACAATCTTCCGTACAATTTTAGGAACGCTTAAATTTTAATTGTGTAGTAAAATTACGGTTATATAATAATTACGGTGTACAATACGGCGACGGCGCGCGCCGCGTCCCGCTGCTGACTTCGCATTACATGGTGCATTTGCCTAATTACAGCTCAGTTCACTGGTGTGACAATTCGTGATTACCGAAACGTTTATTTCGGAAGACATCCACTCTACTCGGATTACGTTTTACAGAATGGCTCAGCCATCATCCGCTATTATAGCCCGACCTTTGTTATTAAATAAAATATCGAACATTTTGGGTCGTTCGTGCCAGTAATACGATATGCAGCTAACAAAAAACCTAAGTGAACCCCGACTCGTCATGTAAGTATCATCCGTCCGAAACATATCTTTAGAATCTCTCCAAGGCTCTTACTTACTACTTACTTATCTCATATTTCTAAAAGTTGTGTTTAACAAGTTATGAAGTTAATATAAGTCAGTCGTACGGCTGGCAGGGAAAAGGAAGTCGAAAAATAGAGTTAGTGCAGAGGGTGGAATCGAAGAGCGGCGCCGCGGCGGCGGAGCCTCGTGTTACCGTGTATTTCGGGAAACAGCGAAAAGTTTGGCGCGTCCCGCACGATGCACTCCTCAACGTGGAGTGACGGGACGCCTACCCATGCCGCACTCGAGGTGCTCCGCATTTCTCTAACTCCCCAAGACAGGCCCGCCTGATATTTACGTCCCAATCGAACCGACACAACAATCGAATAAACTCCGAGACACAACGTAAATAAATTCATTCTTATAACACAGTTTGAGCTTTAACGTTTAACTCACTCCGATGTTTGAACTTAAAGTGATTTTAGTGATCTCACGTCACAACTTCACAAAGAATCGACTTCGCAATTTCTGGACTCACTTTATTCACTCGTAAATTCCTTGTAGCCAATGAAACTCTCACTTTTTTATTTGACATTTACTGATTGGCGGACACGTTTAAAGTGTTTTCCTTAGACGAAAAAGATTTCAATCGAAATATTGTTGCAGAGCCTCCGTAAACATCGAAAAGGGCCAACTCTGACATTTTAATTTTATTAAACATCTCCCGTTGCCCGAGATAAAGTAGATTTCTTTTGCTGCCAAGTAAGAATTTCGACTCGTATAATAATTTAGATTACGTAGCAAGCAGTGAGCGTTCATTATCGTTCTTTTGTACCTGATTTCGTGGAGATCTCATTCGGATAGAGCGGCAGTCCGCGGGCACGGGCCTCCTCTCCAAATGGAAAGTGCGAAAATGAAATTATAAAGCCCTGCGATAAAAATAAATTAAATCGGATTTCGCATTTGCCAGTAGCCAGGGTGAGGAGCGTTTTGTAGTCCGCGGATTCCTTTCTCTTTTTAAATATTTGTTTTAACAGTTGATTTGTGGCGTAATGAGAAAATTCTCACTTGGCAATTTTTCTCCTTCTCCCTTTGTAATGGTCGGGTATCTTTTTTTCATTTTTCCTCATAATATCTTTTAATGTGGAGCAAATTTAGTCGTTGTTTTTAAATTCAGATGAAACGTACATGAATCTTAAAGGCATTAGTAGTGCTTGAAGTTCCGTGAGAGCGGTGGCGCGCTGCGGCAAATCACTCTGCATTCTCACCAACGATTATTCAAATTAGGTAACGGTACGACAAAGACGAATGGTACTAATATCGTTCGCTTCGCGATCGCCGAGCGCGATAATACGCGCGCTACGTGCCCTACACACGCGCGCAACAGATCGCGTCCGCCGATAAACACCGATTGATCCCCACGATACGCTTTTTGCGTAAATATTCAAGCAAGTTTTATGCAGGCCGCGAAGGCTTTGTATTCTCCATACCGGCCCACATAGGTACAACCCACATGCGGCCCTTAATTAAAACATCAATAAACATTACGCCACGTGGAATTCTAATGGCTTTAATTGTTTTCACGACCCACATATCATCGACAGAAATATGAAAACGATTTATATTCTCAACTCAATAAACTACCCAACAAACGGCCGTGTACTAAGATCTTAAAATAAATATATGTAGGTAGTAGGTTTTGAGTATCACAATAAATAACTACTTCGAAATACCCAAAACTGTCGCTTCAGAGTATTTTAAATAATACGCTATTTTGTTATAACGCTCCTAAAGTGTAATTTAGTACCGATTTTCTATCCCAAATACGTAATTTACTCGCCTTTTTTCCTTACATTATTCGTTAATTCGGAGTAAAACAATGTAATTATATTTTTATTGCTCATTCTATGTCCAGTAAATCGGGGTTTCAAATCCCGGAGGTCGTTTTAAGTGAACCGACCCTACTTAATAGTCGTCCTCTAGGCGCGGGGTCAGTGGTGCGACACTAGATGCTTTTGTTTATACTTTGCGTCCCCAGTGTTATGTAATCATTAGTGTAATTGTTGGGATTAAGTTTTCTCTCATATAGAGCCTTTTGCGATTAGGCTCGGAGTCCGTCGAGTGTGCCGGCTAAGTCCTCGGTTCAATTTGCGACGGCGGATAATAGTGGAGTAAGTGGAGCGTGCGGATGCCCTTACAACAAATACATACAGTTTTGTTCATTGTCTCTTATATAGAATTGACTAGACAAGCCTTCTATTTTATCTACGATTTACGTGTAGTGATTCGTGAACTGTTTGAATTTATATGAGGCTTATGTAGGCTAAAGTCGAGCTTTAAGCTTTGTAGAACGCTCCCGTTTGGAAGAATTCTTATTTTCGACATAAACACGCAGTACGAGAAATGTCTTAGATAAAAAGTGCATTACCAAATTGCTTTCACACGCCGTTAGCGACGTCGGAGGATGACGGCTCGCGTTTTCGTTCGCTCGTCATTTTATGAAACAGCGGCGACACCTGAATGTTATTAAATATTTGACTAAATGTGTGACACGCACGGTTTTTATGCCTTTCCAAATGTTTGCAGTTTTATTGGATCTCATATAAATATGTAGATCCATGCGATTGCATTTGTGTGTTAGTTTTGATTTGAAAAAGTATGAAAGTAAAAACGTTGTATTTGCTGTCTAAACATTGTTGAATTGGAATTTTTTTTTTCAGTATTCTATCTGCATTAATATTAAATCTAACTATACATAAATACAATCCACCAAACATAAGAAAACAGTGCCTAAATCCTACAATTCCGCTTAACCAAGACCTTAATACCAAAAATAGCTCACGAAGAATACCGCCGCGCCAAGAAAGCGAGTTCTCTTTAATCTAGTGACAAAAGCGTCACCTGATTCAGCGGCCAGAAGTACTCTCTACTCACAAACGTGGAGGAATGAGGTGGAAGAGTGGCAGGTACTTGGGATTACTTCCTAATGAAAAGAGGCTAGGAGTGGGACACAGGGGCTCGTCATGCGGCCGCTAACGAACGCGGTGAGCCACTCGACTCGGCTCGAGTGGTCGCAGACGTGAGCCAGCGCTCAGCTTATTAGTGCGAAACAGGAAGATCGAAATAGATGCAAATTGTGTTAGGTTTTTAGGATTGTTAAGGTTGTAAAGTTTTAGAAGGAATGTCGCTAGATTTTGTGTGACATAAATTATTTTTTTGTCGAAAAGTATTTGACTAACCGCAACCAAACTGTAATTTTTTCGAGTAAAAATCAGTTAAAAGTAAAAGAAAAATTCAAATTAGACCTAAAAAATATTTTCAGCCAAAACTGAAAGTCATTCCGAAAAAGAAATGTCCTAAAAAATGGAATTAATGAGGAGCCCGAACAGTCATCTACTTACTATCCCACTCAAAAACACGTGCCGTGGTCCGTACCTCATTTAGTACGAAACTTTCATCTCTACCACAAAAACGTAGGCACATTTTCTATGTAGAACTAAAAAAATGCGATGGACAGAATAAAGTCTCCTCATCTCCATTACTTACGGTACGTAGTTTATCTCAAAACGTTTACCTTAAAAAGGTTTTACTACTAGATATACTATTTTATTAGAAACACAGGTCACGACTAACTGAAATTTGTAGTTAACGTACAGCATATAGAATTAAGCTGGGTATTTTATTTGTGTTCCTATTATTTAGCTTCTTGTGAACTGAAAAGAAACGTAGGTACCTTTCATTTATTAATAGTGATACCTGCTATTATTTTCTTTTAATAATATATCTTGTTTATTAATTACAGCGTAACGTATTTAATTAGTATTTAGTTTCTATGGTATATATTAATATCGGCCTTTATTAAATAAAAAGTACGTAGTTAACAACAACATATCATAAAATATATTGATATAAAATTAATAAAACAACGATATACCTACCTATAAAAAAACAATCAAAACTGTAGGTAAATAATAATTATTAACTAATGGCAACACCCTCGTACCAATCCAATCACGTAATCCTATTTAATAATCCCATCTGTACATACAATCAAATGTTGAGCTGTATACAGCAAATGTTGAGCTGTGTCCAGCAAAAATGTTTGAGCTGTGTACTCGCACAATTTCTATTTTGGTCAAACTCTTTTAGATGGAATCGCGGTACATTTGCATTTCAGAAACACCCGGTGTTTTTAAACCAGCTAAGTAAGTACTTAGTTGTAGCACGTAGATTGCTTGTTTGAAATAATAATAGAGATAGAATCGAGGGTCCAACGAATAATTTGAATGAAGCTCGGAAGCGAATAAATATTGGTTTGTGTCGTTATGGTTGGTGAAAAATGAAACATCTCATTATATTGTGTTTGAAAGTTGAAGAAATAATCTTAACATAAATATTTTAAAATGGAACTGGCCGGAAATCCGTAAAAATTTAATTGAAGCAGAGTCGGACGGATCGCTAACCCGTCTTGAGTGCAAGCGTGGTCGTCAGTGCTCGTGCCTTCGCAGTATGAGAAGAAGACTTTGCCCTGCAGTAGGGCAATAATAGGCTGGTTTTTATAGAGGCGGCCTGGAACGTTCACTATTTTGCATCACTCACATTTCTATAAAACAAAACAAACAATTGGTAAAGTAGCTGAACGGAGAAAAGAGCTCAACTTTCACCACATTCAAAACCCAATCAAAGAAACTCAATCACAAACACACAACTCATAAAAGAGAATAAAAATCGAAAGCTACACTCACGGAACCGCAAGTATAACAGATGGCGTCCGATCCGTTTGTAATGATTCGAATATCGTTCAACTGCATAACTGGCGAGATCAAACATTTTTATTTGTTTGCCCATTCAACCACACGACTGAAACTAATGAAGAGGAGTTTCGATTAAATTAATACGTTTTATTTTCCGTTTTACCCCCGCCGTAGCCGACGGGCACGAGGTTTTTTTCGTCGGTGGTTCGCTCAACGTTTCATAACTATAATTGATAAAATACGCTTCATTAGTTCCGATTTGCTGTTGTGTTTCGATTGCACATTTTGTTCCTCTCGATTTTATATCGATATTGCACTTTTGGTTTTGTTTTCACGTGATTTTTATTCACTATAACAGGTAGCTGGAATAACTGTCTGGATCTTTAGTAGGAATGGAGAGGTTGTTTCTGCAACTGCAGTCTCTTGTGGGAATGTATATAACCTGTTGCCAGGAGTTCGTTCTCCACGATTTTGTTTAAAGATTTTGTGTGTAGATTTTGTATATTGTACTGAGTTTAAGTTAGTTCGTACGTAGGAAATATTCATATAAATATAAGCCTGTGTCAGATTATGAACGAAGGAATTTGTCGTCCGCTTGCTAATGAGCGCAGAACTACTTCCTTTGATAAAGACCAAGGAAACGCTAGGGGAGAAACACATGACATACTATATTTAAAGCTTGAATAATGGGCTTGACAATCCAGGTATAGTTTGCTCACATTTAACAAAATATTCAGTATAACATGTAACTAAACCTCACATTAAATCACAGTGACCAAACAAAAGACAATTAAACGTGATAATTAACACAAAATCAATGATACATTGTGGCCCGCATACAACACTTTTTCCCATACAAATTAACAAATCAAACAAACAACATATTGGTGGCTGTAATTGCATCATTTACAAACCGTACGAGCGTGTGTCATGGATAATAAAGCTTTTGAATTTAAAATAATGCAACTAACGACTGCAATTCAAATTTTATGTGTTTTTACTAAATAATTATGTCGTTTTGTCAGTGAAATACGACAGTTCAGTGAATATTTATGTCGCTTGTTACCTTGTGGTGGCAGTTATTGGTACAATTATGTTAATAAATACATTCATCAGAAATTGTTTACACCAATTTTGTTGTTTTGTTCTGAACTACTGAACATTGCTGTTGGAATAACTCATTATATATCTTGTATTATTAAGACTATTAATTAATTTCGGCTTCATTTACCATCATGTTTTAAAACGGCATGTAATCATTCTTAAATCACAAACAGATTCAAAAACGTACTCGAAGCAGACAGCAAACTTAAACCCGCTCAAACTCAAAAACCATACCACTCCACAGCCTAACAACATACAGTATCTTCAAAACGATACAAGTTTTAATGAATACCTCGTTACAATCAGTTCGCTATCAAAATACCACAGTATACAGAGGAACACAGTACCGCAAGATGCACAAACGCGGTATAATTTCAAGGTAAAACGAAGTTTAATAAGCAACAACCGCCGATATTCCGCGCTCATGTTAAGTTTCTGACTACAGTTAACGAGGCTATGTGCAACACGGCATGTTTTCAACTGCTGTTAACACGATAGAGTTATCCGTAACACTGTTATCGTTTAAACTAACATTGTTAATATTAATATTGGTGTTATTCGTAGAGTGTTTAGTTCGCGAAGTTTAGAACATCCCGTGTTTACGTTGTTTATTATTTTCATAGGTATTTTAGACATAATTCTAACTCTAACTTTAAAAGAATGACTTATTAAAAGGTTACATTTCGTCAAAAGAACTTTCGTTTGATAAAATCAATTTCAGTAACTAAATTGGAAAATAAAACGAAAAGCCAATAGGCGGACATAACCTGAAAAAATCATCATCACCTTTTTTAATTAAAACAGTAACTCGTAGTGATTCGTGGCACCGATCTAAGGATATCTAAAGAGAATCAAATCTTACGACGTTAGGTGATCGAGGAATCAACCACGTTTATAAATCTCATTAAAGGGAGTACCTACTGGCTGAGTTACCGGTTGCCAGTTGCCGTCCTCGATTTAATTTCGCACGTTTCAAAATGATTCAATCTTACGAATCGTACGAAGTGATGTACCTAGAATTAAAATTCTGAGAGGCTATTACGTAAATTGCGATTGTTGGACGACTGTTGAAAGACTTTTTGGGCCGGATGACGCGTTGGAAATAGGTGCTTTTGATTGATTAAAAAGTTGAAAGTTCTAGAGTGTTCTTGCAAGGCTGCGTTCAAATTGTATTGTGAAATGTGATACGATTTTTGTACAAGATGTGTTAGATCACATGATTGTCAACAATGTTCGTCAATTATCATAAAGGTACCTACACAACAATCTTCTATATAAATAAAAATCAATGTTTGTATGTTTGTCCTCTATGCGTTCCGAAAGCATTGGTCAGATTGTGATGAAACTTTGGTAGGGTGTTCTGGGTACGCCAGTGAAGGTTCCTCATTATTAAAACATGGGAAAAAATAACAAAAAAAAAATCTGAGTCGGTTCGAAGTTTGTCGGGTCAGCTAGTGTGCTATATAAGTAACACAACATCATAATAATACTAAAGTATTGTTATCCTTCTCATTTACCATAGGATATTTCAAAATATAAAACCATTAATTCATTCAACATTATATTAATCAGCCTATAATGTTCCCACTGCTGGGACACGGGCCTCCTCTCTGTGACAGGGAGTGGCCATAATCCACCACGCGGGCCCAGTGCGGGTTGGTAGATGTCACATGATGTCTTCGAATTTTTGATTCTAGGACATGCCGGTTTCCTCAAGACGTTTTCCTTCACCGTTTTTGAGAACAGTGATGATGAAATAATTTACACAAAGTAAAACGCCTGTCTGGGTTCGAACCTACGACCTACAACTCGTAAGTCGCGGCCGATACCACTGGGCCACCACTATGTACTTGCTTTAATTTGATCATTCCATTAAAAAACTAAAAATAAAACTCACAACTTTAAATCAAAATCGCAGTGTAATACGAAAATCAAAACTACTTCGCGAAATAATATGCAAAAAACTTTTAGTTCAAAATTTCAATACGGAGGCAACCCAATCTCAGTCGGTCGGAAGTAAGACACATAATAGCCCCGCGTATCTTTTGTCCGGGGCAATCTGAAGGGGCGCGGAATACGACAGATCGATCGGATATGCCGGAACAGTACGAATCGAACACTCGTTAATGAAACTTCGCCCGCGCAATTAGGTAACCATCTTGGTTTTATTAAATTTAATCAAGAACTTGTGTAATATTACGCAGATTGGGCCAATCGAGCCGTATACAAGTTTCGATAACACCGTAGTTGGAAACTAATTTGGGAAATAAGCGCAGTTATCTTGGTTTCTACTCGATCGCCTTATAAAAAGGGGATCAATGTTCTTTAACAGGATTAGTAGATAAGGCGGTTGTGGCGCCAAAGGGGACTGTGTGCCTTCTGTGTTAATATAAACGAGTTTGTGGACGGTTCAGTAGCTACGTTACTAAGGGATCATAGCATGCTCATCAGATATGCACGTTGATTTATGAAAATTCATACTCGCCTATTAATTTTTTGGCAATCATTTGTAACGAAGGGATCCATAATCATACCGTTTAAATCATAAGAATAAAAATGCCCGTCTGCGCAAATAGGAAAAACTCAAAAAAGAAACTCAAGAGTTCAGCATATAAAAATAAATTCACCAACTCATGGCTTTATCTTCAGGAGTTAGAATTATTTAAACAATTAAACCATGTATTTGAAAAATAAATGAAAACAACGATGATATGTTTTATTTTAAATTTAATCTAAAACATCTGTTTACGTATTAGACCTACCAATTTAATTAAATATAATTTTCAATAAACAA
The DNA here is from genome assembly GCA_916614155.1 of Mesoligia furuncula. Lineage (NCBI taxonomy): Eukaryota > Metazoa > Arthropoda > Insecta > Lepidoptera > Noctuidae > Mesoligia > Mesoligia furuncula. Next base: position 10,447,629 of record OU744803.1, on the reverse strand, counting down.
CAGCCTACCAGCAAATTGAAATAAATACAGCACTTGTAACACAAACAGTCTTACCTACATCCTCGTATTAACAAACACATAAGTGGGTTAAACCGTCCATACGCCGGTCGCCGGTCGTACGGCGCTGTGCGGCGTTATCGCCGTGATAAGCGCCGGAACCCGCCGGCGACGGCCGGTACCTATCTGCTGCTGCCCCATATTGCTTTCACACTTCTCCTTAACACTTGATTTTCGGTACAATTTAATGTTATTTTGATGAGTGTTTAGCTAGAAATTACAGAGATGCTGGTTAATATTTTGCATAAACTGCAAAAGATTTAATAATTCACGAGATCCAATTTTTAGCATACAAAGTCTCTGTAGTAGACATTGGCGATTAGCAACACTTTCAAGTTAGAAAAAGTTTCTACTACTTAAAACCTAAACAGAAAATATAATTTGTAATTAAATAAAAAGAAAACTGCAAAATTACGAATAAAATGAAACAAAGAACCTACTAGCAGGGTATTACAAAAACTGCAACTTTAAAAACATTATCAGTTAACCAAACAAAGATTCAGAAACTTGGTATTGTGTTGCTCCTGAAACCGCGGAGGTAGTAACCAACAAGTACCGCGCAGTTTTAAACAAAGCTATGGAGTATTACCATAAACTGTCGGTAAAGAAAGGAAGGAATACCTTTTTTGAATCCACAATGTTAGTATTAGGCGGAAAAGTTGAGTCTAGTCTAAAGACGGTAGGTACGTAATCGTAGAACTTTGTTGAGTGCAACCGAGTCGTCCTGTTTACTGTAGCCACCAACTCGCGTGTGACTCGACTCGACTCGACTCCAAGATTAGAACTATTCACGTAACTCCGACCAAACTTTTTAGCAATTCTACTACTGGCATTTAAAAGCATAGTTATCGCTCGCGAAGTAAACACTACCCACTTTCTTATTCATTCATGAAAGTTCAAGTGGAATCTTGAAGATATAGTGGCAGTGCATCTTTGATGAGAGCTTCCCGCAATCATTTTTAACTTACTATGTAACTGTTAATGGAGTGTAAACTTAGAGAGGTGATAATGGGATTCTGATTCTTTTGTTTTTATACTGGCAGAACAGCACCTCGTATTCAATATGAAGGATTTTACTGTCAATGCTTGAGTGAGATACTTTTAGCAAAGTGTTTGTAAGTGTCATGTGGTTTTCAACGATGACTATGACCCTCCGAAAAGGCTGTTATAAAAAGTAACTAAAGAATACTTAAGAGCCTGTGTTCTGCAACTCTAGCCGTTCGTAACAAGTAATTACTCATTTGTTTCCCAAGTTAATAGCAATATGACTAACGATCTTTAATGTCGGGTTATGAAGAAATCCATGTCCAGCATTTGACGTAAATAAACCTTCTGTATTTAATTTCTGTGATGAACATACCCAACATCAAATAACACCCAAACTCGAGACAACCACACAACAATGACAATGATTACCCTCCATTTTACCGGCATAGAATAATTACTTCATGTGGAAAAGACATCAAGGTTGGTTCAGTGATTTTCTATGAGTAAACAAGGGTACACATACCTACAAAGACAGAAGCGCTTACGTACATGTTCTTGAAAATTGTTCAACTAACAACTTGCGAGTTAATTAGATTACACATTTAAGTGAACAGGCGAACACCATACAAGAAGTTTGGCGAAATATCGGCGCGAAGTTTCGATGTGCTTGCTTGACATCTGACGACAAAAATTCAGGTTGCCATTAGGCACTATGCAAATGTATCTACTAACAAAATTCTTCGACAGTCTATCGAAACAAAAGCCTTAGATTAGATACCATCAAAATGCCTGCAAAATATACGACGGTTGAAAGGCTAATTGGTCTAAGCGACATTTTGTAAAACAGTTTTTTTTTAAATCATAAAATATCAACTATTTGATAGACTTCTATTTATTTATACTGAGTATATTATACTGTATTAAATAAATAAAAGTCTATCAAATAGTTGATATTTTATGATTAAAAAAAAAAACTTTGATCCGTCCTCCCGCGAGTTTTACAAAATGTCGCTTAGACCAATTAGCCTTTCAACCATCGATCAAATATATCACACTAATATTATAAAGGCTAAAGTTTGTGAGTGTGTGAGTGTTTGTGTGTTTATATGTTTGTTACTTCTTCACGCTCAAACGGTTGGACCAATATTGATAAAATTTTGTATGGAAGTAGCGGACACCCTGGATTAACATATAGGCTACTTTTTATCCCGATATTCCGACGGGATCGACATTTACACGGGTGAAACCGCGGGGCGCATCTAGTAATATAATAAACTTCATGAAAAAATCCAGCAAACTGGGACACCATAAGAATAGGGAGCACTTATGCTATAGCAGCATTATACCCGACATGTTTAAGACCGTTAGCGCGTAAACGCCCGGAACAGCGATGTTCGCGGTATCGTGTGCGTGAACATATTTTATCTAACATCCGCTTCCCACAGACCACCGGCAATTATCGGCGTGCTTTGCGCTCATAACAGACCCTACCCTTACAAATATCTAGATCAAAGATAAAAAATCCCGTGTAACATCATTAATCTACAAACGAACTGTAATTAAGGTTTCAACAAATCACTAACGGCGTATCGTAGATGGTATCATTGCGGCGTAGCGGAATGGGGGCGAGTAGGTCGCTCAGGGTCATGTATGAGACAGTAGCACGCAAACGCTGATTTTACTTTTATTGTTCGCCTTATCTGTGGCCGGAATGGCTCTGCGAAGACAGCTTACATGCCATAGATTTTGCGTGTACTTATATTTAAATAAATAGGGACAGAGGAAAAATATGTTGAATTTGTATAGTCAGGTGCAAAATGACACACTTTTTTTGACATTCGACTGTTAAAGAATGATAATTGTTATTTGAATTAACGGGCAGTTTAAGTTGATAGTCCATTTGCTGAAAAAATAATTTCTCTGACGTTATTATGAATGGTGAACTTATTTAGGCAAAATAGTTATCGGAACACGTCAAGATCTAGATTCAACCACAATACAGTTGTGTTTAAATAAGCGCGGAAAATATTTTGAGGCATACCTAAGCAAAGTAGCTTCAGTTGGAAGTAGTTGGCAGTAGTTGGTCGGGCCAGAGATTAAAAAGACCTTCAAAATCTTGTTGAATCACGTGAAATTCTGCAGTTTCTTTCCTTGCTAACATCACTTACCCGGCTGTTGCTAGGCCCAACCTCCAACCAGTCTTTCCTGAGTCGTTAGTACCCTCAGCGACCATGATAAATAAAAGGAAAACACAATTAGAACTAATTTGTAACATATTGCGTTATTAACAATCGGATATCATATTTTCCAATAACACATTTTCCTCATTATTTTATTGGAACTCATAACAGTCGTGTAGTCAAATTTATTAGCAAATAATATCTTAATCACGTAAAGATAACGATAATTTTCATTTCAAATAATTAAGATGTTTATTTACCTAACCTTCGTTTGAAACCTTAACGATTTGTGTATTATTATGGGAGTTCAGAAAATATCTATTACGTTTCTGTTCATTAGTGGTATAATGGGACCTACCGGGTCCCGGTCTAGCAATTAGTGAAAATAATTGTTTACTTATATACACGGATTCGCCAATGAACGTACATAAATATTGAGTGGAGACGCAGTTTGTGAGCCATTAACTTAATTGTTTCGACGACGGTAATCATTAAGACGGCATTATAAGCCACGTGGCTTGTGACAAGTATAATTATCATTGTTTTAAGTGTTATTGAAAATGGTATCGTGCTGTTTGAGTAACGTGTTGCGCACATATTTACAGAGTACTTACACCTAGTTAGAAATTAGTGTTTAGTGTGAATTAGAGTTGAGTCAATAGCGTTGAATTTTTAATACGATGTAGCTGTGTTTGTTTTATGAAAACTAGCATGTTTTATAGTCAGTTTGTTTAGTAGATTTTCCACTTAATGAATTATAACAGTTACTAAGGAGAAAAGAAAGAAAAATAGGTTTATCTGTCACAGAAACACGTGCATACAAAACGATAATTAACGCGAACAATAAAGAAAAATAAAAACAAAATAGATGTATAATCACGAACACATAACAGAAATAGTCGATAGCTTGACATGACTGTGACAAGAAGGCTTCCAATACGAGGTTGTAAGAGTTACATCTTAAATATTTCAGTAGCTATAGAAATAAGAAAATCTTCTTGTTCATGGAGTAAGTACTAGGGAAAAGGTAGTCAAATACTTATTTATCTAAACACATGTAAGTTTATAATGTTACTAAAATTTGCATATTATATAGTATATACATTATACAAGTATATATATAAAAAAAAAGGTAAAGAAAAAGACAGGAGCTCATTTTGGGCATCAAAAAATTCGTCCGCATCGCTGTCAATAGCATAAGTGCCCAAAAGGCTGGCAGCATTACCACGTTGGAAGGCATTGCTTATTCTTTGGGCTAAAAATAGGCCAGCCACGTGAAGAGTTGATTAATTAATTAACACATGTTAATCCACTTACTTACATAAAAAAAAAGAAGAAATGCCACAAAATACAAAACCATAGCCAGGCCTAACGAACTCGAAACTTACCAGGGCAACATAAAACACAGTGGTATCTATAATATAGATAAGAAATAAGCGGTGCACAAATTGTTGGCTTCCCCTTACCTGGCCCGGAGTTTTCATAACACCGCGTAGCCTGGGGCACAGCGACAATTTGTAAGACACGACTGAAGATTTGCTGACGACCTACAGCAAATATATCCTTGCTTTATGAAGAACTCGGAAGTTTGTCGAGGACTGATTAATTGTGGCTATGTGTGTGTTGTAGTATATCGGAATATCCTGCCTAGTAGGCGAGGAAACTCACTTATAAACTCTATTTCTACAGATAAATAGCCCTGTTTCTCCCAGGCTTGTTTTTTACTAAACGGCCTTACTTACGAAATATAGGCCGTGGGTTTGAACCTAGGCGGGTGCTTTATTTTGTGTAAATAAATTCATCATCGCTGCTTTCAAAACAGTGAAGGAAAACATCGTGAGGAAACCGGCATTTCTTAAAATCAAAAATTCCAAGATATGTGATATCTACCATTCCGCATTGGGCCCGCGTGGTAGATGACAGCCCACTCCCTGAGATGGCCTGTGTCCCGGCAGTGGACTCATTATAGACTGATTATGGATTTCTTCCAGATCTCTAAATAAATGTTGATAGTCCAAATCGATTGCTTACTATCCGAGCTACCCCAAGTTTCTGCTTCCGAAAGAAGTAGGAACCATATAAATCCTTTTTCGCAAACTTTTTCGATATAATGCAGGAACACATGCACTTTTCCCACATGTAAGTATCGAAGTTTTAAGAAACAAACGTATTATGGCGCACTATAATAATGAAAATTCACATTAGATTACATGCAACTTGGGTGGAACACAGGTGGTTTAGTTTCCACAATGTCAGTGAGGTGTTACTGACGACTTAATAAGTATTTAGTAAATAATAATGAAGCTGTATATAGCAATTTACAGCGAAAAGCTATTATTTAAACGTAAAGTCGATTTCGCTTTTTGATATTTTTTATTGCAGTTTGTCCAGTAAATGATATTAGTTTGCTAATAATATTTACAATAGATTAACTTATTTCTAATGGTACTACATTGTATATTATCTAAGCACTGACTCTTCTACATACCTCTCTCTCTGCCTAGCCTTTTCCCAACTATGTTGGGGTCGGCTTCCAGTCTAACCGGATGCAACTGAATATCAGTATTTTATATGGAGCGACTACCTATCTGACCTCCACAAAACAGTTACTCGATATCACGATACGCCTTGGTAAGGACTGGTTGTCAGACTTTTGGGCTTCTGACTCTTCTACGTACAGTCAACAAAAGAGATAAGTATGCAGGATCGTCGGATATAGTTGAAGTTTAGTAAGAAACCGATGGATGTTCTCGAATAAAATTTAATTTTATTAATAAAAAACAAACAGCTCATTTATCAAATTAAATTTCAGTCGACAACATCCATCGGTGTCTTACTAAACTTCAACCATATCCGTCGATCCTGCGTAGGTACTTATCTCTTTTGTTGACTGTACCTACTGAGAAAAAATAAATCCTTGATGTTTGAAACTTTCAGTCCATTCTTTTGAAACAAAACACTTACAAATTGCACCCCGCCTTTGTATCCAATGCATCTATACATATAATAAATCTGTAGAAGAGTCAATTCTGTACATTGAAAATATTGAAAAAATAAATAGCGGGGGGTGTTGCTGGATCGATACCAAACCCGAATATGTGATTAAAAATTTTTTTGTCTGTCTGTCTGTCTGTCTGTCTGTCTGTCTGTATATGCAGGCATCACGGGAAAACTAACGGTTCGATTTCGATGAAACTTGGTATAATTATACCTTATTATCCTGGGCATAAAATGGGATACTTTTTATCCCGGAAAAATACGTAGAAAAAAAATCTTATTTTTCAGTTTTATTCATAGACGTTGTTCTGTAGAACCGCGAACACACGTTGTGGATAATTTTCCATTTCAATTTAAGAGAATACAGTTTCCTGTAGCTTTGTGTTACGCCATGACAATAAATATGGCTCAAGGTCAGACCCTAGGAGTTGCTGGCGTAGATCTTACCGCGAGTTGTTTTTCACACGGGCAACTTTACGTAGCTCTTTCCCGTGTGAGCAGTCCAAGAAATATTCATGTTCATATTCCGGACGAGCTCACTAACAATGTTGTGTATGCTGAAGCTTTCAATTAACTTTCTGTCGCATTGTCACGATCACTTTTTTATTATTGCAAACTTTTCGTCACTGTCAGTAATTTACTGCTACATGCTACTTATCAAGGTCGGAATTACTATGAAAAAAATACTTACTACAGAACGCGAGCTCAACAGCAGTAGCTCAATAGAGGGATCTCCTTAATTATTATAGGCTTAGCCGTATTTGGGTCCAATAGATATTTATAAGATGTCATTGTCAGAGTTACTCAAAATGGAGAAATAAACCATCCACGCGAAGACCGACATCCGCGCGGACGGAGTCGCGGGCGGAAGCTAGTTGTCAAATAAGTACTAACTTGGAAATCGTAAACACTTTCTGATACAGAATATTTTCCGTATAGATAAACATTTTAGCGTCCATTCCAAGGCTTTCGACTCGGTAACAAATACTAAACTTCTTGGCAAGAGACTTCATCGACAAATGTTGATATTGAAAAGAGGTTCAAGTTTTCATGTAAATACTTATTTATACACATTCTATCCTAATTATTTTATGTTATATTAGTTTCTCCGAAGGGTTAAAAAGGTCTGAAAGGAGGCAGTAAACCCAAAAACTTGCCATTTCGAAGATGGACTGGTCGTCAGCTTGCTAATAAGCAGGCCATTTGTTTGTAGGTTATAGGCTAAACACCTGGAAAAGGGATGAGGAAATGTAAAGTAAAAGTGCGCAATGCTGCACACCCCTACCCTATTTCAAGTTAAACAAATATCAACTTTATTTCAATGACTATTAAGTTGATTTCAGAGTGACTAGCACTATTGAAAAAGTTATAAAAATGTTTGAAGTTGTAGTGTAAACTGAACTTTATTGTGTAGGAATTAAAGTTATTTTTCCTTTAATTCATATTTGTTTACATTTTTGGCAAATAAAACGCAAACGCAAAAAAGCTAGGTACCGATATAATTAAAACCTGAATAATAAAAGTAGTTCTACAGGCATTAGGAGAACTGCTAAGCCATGTTTTACTTCATTTTGCATACATAAAAGATTAAGCAGCGATTTAACTGATTTCCTGATAAGAAAGGGGAGTTTTAGCCACCCCTCCCATCATTTTAACTAATCTTCAGGAAACGATGCCCCATAACCAATCCTTTACTCTTCCGTTTTTCAATAACCAAATACTACAAGATAACGAAGGTTGTGCAAAATATCTCAATAAAACTTTATGAAGCTATATAATATGCAAAATAAAATACTCGATCGTGTCTTCAGCTATTGAGAGGTCCTGTAATTCGCTTGTGGCTCGCTGAGCGGTTCATTTTTCTTTCATTAGTTACTCACGCAGGGATCTTCAGGCCGATTTTGCGAACTACGCGGAAATGTTAAAAACGGGAAAAATGCTCACTTACCTACAAGTTTTGCGAATTGTTGGCAATATTCACAAGTTTTTACGATGTTTGTTGCCCACTCCCCCGGGCGGGATCAGTTGGACTCGTCGCATCTGCGTACCATTCGAGCGGTCATGTTCTATCTTTTGATATATATTCGTGCTTAAAATAAAAATTTAAAATGTTCCGTTGCTACCAGATATATAATTCAAAAAGAAAATAGGGGCGAAAATGGATGTTTCGCTTGATATTGTTATTTTAACACTACAGCGTTTTCTTTGAGCGTTACTTTACTCGATAAAAAGTCGTTTAAAGGCTTTTGATATAAAAATATTGTAAGGTAAAATGTAGTTGTAATAAATAATTTTTCATATTCCTCGCAAATAAGAATTTAATTTTTATGCAGTGGAACGAAAATTACTTTGCATTATCTATCTCTTAAAAAATTGTAGCATCAACCACGGGGTATTAAAAAGGCGGTCTTAGTCCTGGAGAACTACTTTTACACTGAAAAAAATATTTTTTTACTACACCGCAATACAGCGACTTCATTATGACTTACTGATTTTATACAGTAAGAAGAAATTTTTGTAAAACAGTTAAAGACAAAACAGTAACTTTTAATGATTGAACGTACTATTTACTGAAAAAAAAGGAAAACCACTTTTACTGTAATGTAAGTAAATTTCAATGGTTTGAACGATATCACCAAATGAAAAAACAGTTAATTTTGTGACCTTTTAGCTAATTAAAACGTTAAAGTTTACTGTCATGACGGTAACATTTGGCTCAAGCTTTAACTGTTTTCAGATCAGTAAAAAATACTGTTTTGAACGTTAGGCTCATATGGAACTGTTTAAAGCAGTTCAGATCAATGTTTTTTTTTTTCATTTTTATTTATTGCTTATTTCTTTTAGTGAATCGTAGATTTATTTAAAAAGTTTTACGGAGCATCACTTTTCTAACTCCTATTAGATACCATAAAAACGCCGTCACATTGACGTCACACATTTTAGAGGGTGCATTCTTAAGAGCGATAGGGGGAGCGACAGGGAGGGGGGAGGCTTTGTGGCCGCACGAGACTTCATTAGAAGCGACCATCGAGCACTGAGGGAATGCAACGTCACTCCTCCCCAGCAAGGAGGGAATCGGACCCGCCACTGGACCGCAAAAATTAATGATATGAACAATATGAATACATTGTTGTACCATTCAGTAACTTACACAGACGTAGTTATTTTAATATCGTAGTCGGAGTTTAAAATGGAAATTTTGGGATATGCAAATATGTGAAGTGTTTTAGACAAAGCTTGGCAAAAAGTTACATTCACAAAAATGTTTTGAACAACATTACTCTAATGTCGCTGTCTTGTGGTGCTTCTCCTCATTAACACTGAGAATGAAAAGGTTTAATTAAAATCTTAGCATTTAATTACTTATATTTTCTCAACAAGAATAACTCAAGTTGTCTGACAAAAAGTTATATAACTTAAAGTATGGACAGAAAAATACTGTGTTTCAGTAGTCAAGCAAAGTTTTGTTGAACTATTGCACTGCTAATTAGGTAAGTGCAATGTCGACGCGACAGTCAAAGAAAACTGAGGTAGGTATTACTTTTTAGCTTAATCATTCATAGCTTTATACTGTGTTTGACAAAGTAGTACACGATTGTTGCTTTATAAGTAAAGGAGCCACAGTATTAAAAAAACCGGCCGAATGCGAGTCGGACCTGTACCACAAGGCAAAAACGCTGACTCGTTTTTTGTATCTAGACATCCTTTAGTTTTATTAAATTTATTTTATTTTTATTATGTGTTGTTATAGCACCAATAGAAATGCACACTCTGTGAAAATTTCAACTGTCTAACTATTACGGATCATGAGACGGACGGACGGACAGCGGAGTCTTATAAGTACCATTCCGTTGGCAACATTTGTGTACGGAACCCATAAAAATCAGTACGTATTAACAGATAACAGTAGTGTTCACATTCAAATCATTAAGCTTCTTACATCTAAACCCCACAAAAACATACCCTTTTTTAATATCACTCTATGATTTACTCTTTTTAATACGCTGCCTACGCGTAAAATGTCGACGAGGAAATATCAAACACACGACGACGAATATTCCACAAAAAAAACACCCCAATCTCTTAGTATCCAAATATGGCCACAGTATTATCTTTTCATTTTTCTTGATCTAGGCATCAGTCTGCGCCAAACTCCGAAACAAAACCTCTCGAAATATCTGGCTATATAAAATAGAGAGGTGAATTCCCTGTTATTTTTTACAAAGCGTTTTCTCTCCGAGCCCTCCCTTAAGACTTATAAATAAAAAGGCTTGAAGAAAAAACGAGAAATGTGTGCGTGACCACGCGTAAAAAGGAAGATAAATATTGTGGCGTAGTTAAAATCTGTAAAGCCTTGTGCTGTATCTCCCGAGATGCATCATTATGGGGGTGTGGTGTGCCGCAGAGAGTTGAGTGGTTAGGCTAGAGATAGGTTAGTACACAGGCGGAAGCGACAGCGGAAACGTGTATTAAACCTTCATATTATATGCCTAACTTTTGTTAAGAAAAACCTGCTATATACATTCAATTAAGCGTTTTGAACTTAATATAACTTCAAAATATTAATCAGTTAAACAAAAGCAAAATAGCGCAAAAACATTTTCACTTTATCTTGATTAGAAAACATAGTCTAGTTGCTATTTGTCATCCAATATTACATGAAATAAATTAAAAGTCATTAGACTAAGACATTATGCGAGTTCGTTATTATTTTACTCTGGTTTGTTTTTAGTTTAATTAGCACTCATTAATTTTAGCTTAACGCAGTTTGTTATTTGGGAATCTAATTAAGATTGTATTATGCTGTGAAAAGAAATGAATTATTTGGTTTTATGAAAACTGTCCGCGTTTTCTTGGATACAAAGGTGTTTAAAAAAGTGTTCCGCGGTACGCTGCAAGTGTAACCATAGCCTAATATCTCATTTAAAGGTGTGTTTACATAGTGTACCTACTCATCGCGAGGCTACGTCTTTGCCGAAGTGCATACACGCCACGTCTTGGCATAAAGGTTGTGAAAAAAGTTTTTTGAATACAAAGATTATACACTTCTTTAAAAAAAGACACCTCTTTACGAAATTCTATGCGTAGTTTTTGAAGATTTATGTATTTCACGTGTTATAAGCGCATGTTAGGCTTACGTACAAAAATTCGGCTAAATTATTTCTTTACTTGGAGGACGTATTTCATTGTTTTCGTGAGAAACTGTTTCGGTACTTTTCCTACCTTTTCACCTGTTCAAGGCTACGTTGGAATGACTTATTCGACCTTATTTACACCTGTTATGGCATAAATACGTAGTGAAACATAGTTTCGCCAGCACTATGGTAATCCTGATATTCTTGTTGGCAACGTCAACATTCTGGCTACGTGTGAAACATAATATTGTCTTAGTAAACAATGTGTTTAGATATCTACTGGATCTAAGATTTAGTTACATGGAATACATTACGAATCTAGAACTGTCTTCGAAATTTAAACCAAAACAAAACACAACCCTGAAACAAATCTAAATGAACATTTCGATACCTCCCAACCTGTTACATGCAAATCTTCAAAATGAAAACGGCGGAACCCTGTCTAAATTAAACCGAAACGCTCATCGCCAACTTATAATATGTTCGTCGTTATAGCATGTTTGGATGTATGCTCTTACATGCAAGCTAGGCGTTATTAATATGCGCAAATCATGCAGATGGCTTCTTCGAGACGAGAGCATCCCCAAAGCCTTAATGACTCGCCCGTGACTCGAAACCGGCACATTATAATGCTAGCGTGACAGAGTGTGACTAAGTGGATTGAAGTAATAGTGGAAGCCATTGTGTCGGGTGGAGGAAGGGTCTGTTACGTTTTTCAGGGTACCTTAAGATAGAAACCTGATTTCCGGAATGTTTTTGGGTTTTGAGATGGGTAAAGATGGGTTTTCTTGTACCTATATACTTGACTTGCATTGTGTCTATTGTGATTGAGATGTATCAAATGGTTGAAAATTATTATGGTACAAAACTACGTAACAATAAGTAACTAGAGATTCAATATTCGGTTATTTACATAGATTCTTCTTCTTCTTACCGTGTTGATAGCTATCTAAATGGACTCGGCCCAGAATTCGGAATATATTATTATATTCGAATTTACATCTCTTGACTGCTATTTTATGCAGGTAGGTAAATAGGACTACAGGTATATTAAATTATAAATAATTGAATATGCCTTTAGTCCTATTTATTTTTATTTTTTTTTATTTAAAAATCTTGAAATATTTTTGTTGTAGGTATCTCATCTTCAAAGATATTGAAGAACGAATCAAATTCAGCTTCAAATTCAAATTCAAATTAATTTATTTGCTAGAATGTAGGTATAAATCAAGAACTTAAGACTATCGTGGCTCAATTACATTCTACCATTACTTAAAGTGTGCAAATGTGTCATATTAACATTTAATTTACTACAAGTTTAACAATACAACACGATTTAAATTAAATTATCAAGTTTATTAATTAACTAGCTTCCGCCCGCGACTCCGTCCGCGCGGATGTCGGTCTTCGCGTGGATGGTTTATTTCTCCATTTTGAGTAACTCTGTAAATGCCATCTTATAAATATCTATTGGACCCAAATACGGCTAAGCCTATAATAATTAAGGAGATCCCTCTATTGAGCTACTGCTGTTGAGCTCGCGTTCTGTAGTAAGTATTTTTTTCATAGTAATTCCGACCTTGATAAGTAGCATGTAGCAGTAAATTACTGACAATGACGAAAAGTTTGCAATAATAAAAAAGTGATCGTGACAATGCGACAGAAAGTTAATTGAGAGCTTCAGCATACACAACATTGTTAGTGAGCTCGTCCTGAATATGAACATGAAGATTTCTTGGACTGCTCACATGGGAAAGAGCTACGTAAAGTTGCCCGTGTGAAAAACAACTCGCGGTAAGATCTACGCCAGCAACTCCTAGGGTCTGACCTTGAGCCTTATTTATTGTCATGGCGTAACAAAGCTACAGGAAACTGTATTCTCTTAAATTGAAATGGAAAATTATCCACTACGGGTAATGCAACGTGTGTTCGCGGTTCTACAGAACAACGTCTATGAATAAAACCGAAAAATAAAATTTTTTTTTCTACGTATTTTTCTAGGATAAAAAGTATCCTATTTTATGCCCAGGATAATAAGGTATAATTATACCAAGTTTCATCGAAATCGAACCGTTAGTTTTCACGTGATGCCTGCATATACAGACAGACAGACAGACAGACAAAAATTTTTTTAATCACATATTTGGGTTTGGTATCGATCCAGCAACACCCCCCGCTATTTATTTTTTCAATATTTTCAATGTACAGAATTGACCCTTCTACAGATTTATTATATGTATAGATGTCAAAATAGAAAAAATAGAAAAATTATTAAAATGTCAAATTACGTATATAATGCATACTCCTTAAAATGTCACGATTCAATAATATTAAACATTACATTAATTAGCGTAAGATGAGTACTATATCCATATTATTCAGACTGACCTTCTGCACGATATGTCATAAATTAGTTTAAATCATAAAAACAATTTTCTTTTAACCACTCTGTCAACTTTTTTTTGAACATAGTCAAAGGTAAATTAGCTCAACAGCTCTTAGAACATCCAAGCCAAATCTCTTCGAAAGTTTTGAAATAAAAACATCCAACGATTTCTACGTAATTCTTGACCTAAAATAATGAGACATGACATTATGTATCCTCCAATTTTGTTACACATCTGTCTGAAAATGTAATCCCATTATGCCCCCGTCTAAACATGTTTCTCGTGCTAGAAGTACTCTCGTGAACAAATGTACAATTGTAACGAGAATTATTTTCACATTTTGATACGTTTCAACCATGGTTTAGAACATTTATTATGTGGGTCACAACAAGTTTATTGGAGCGGATAAATATTTGGAACATGCTCATGTCTTAAGAGGTTACAAAAAAACATTGCAAACCGTTAATTTTCTCAGAAACGGTTCAAGTTTCATAGAATCATAATCCTGAAACATGCTTGAAACTATGCTCATCACACTGGCAGCCTACTACCAAACGCGGCGTTAACTTAGACGAACAAAACTTGAGATCAATTATTAACCGCATGTAACCAAATAGCGAATTACCATCCGTCTCGAAACTAGATCCCGCGGCGGCGGCATAACGTGCTCGAGCGAGGATTATACGACGTCTCCGCCATATCCGATGCTGCGATAACCAGCCACGTCAATCCTATCCTCGTCATTATCGTAAATGTTAATGACCACGACAATTACTGGCAGCCTCCAAGCTTCATCGAGAGGCCGCCTCCGAAATTGAACATTCCCAATCTATCGGCCGCCGACCGATTTGTCCCTCTATAAACTCCTTCCATTCGAGCGGCTTTAATTAAAATAGTTTCACGGGAAAAAATAGTAAGGGGCTAACTTCATTTATTCGCAGCCGTCGAATTTTTCCAGACAGTATTTTTACCGATGCCTATTATGCTCTTTTCGCCCCCAGCGGTGTATATTGGCTCCCGTTTCCTAGATCCCCGGCCTAAGTTTATAAACATTACGACAACAGCGGAACGCATACGATCGGTGCTCGCATTTGATTGGAACTAGTTTGGAGCGAAACGACGCGAATGGAACGGATCCACACGGCCACAATCGCATATGCCGACTGTGCAATTCGGTTATGCCGCACATATGATTATTATCTGTGCTTACGCAGCCGTTTTCATTATTATGTATATTGCGCATAAAGCCTAAATGTAACCAAAACCTAACGCGCGTTATGGGCCGTGGCGTTTAAGCGCAGATACCCCTTAATATTAAAATAACATCTTTAGCGTTCATTAAACCGTTTATTATGCTTAATTTCGGTACTTTCCGATGTAAAAAGGAAGTGGTGCAAAACAACAAAATCGGGTGACGCGCCTCACAAAATGGGACGATGCAATATTTTTGCAAGTAAAACTTTTGTGTAAAGGAAATGAGTTGTTCGCTTCCGTACAGAAGTAGACGCATAGTATACAAAGAGTCGGCCACTCCGGAGACATTGGACGGGCGAGTAACTTTCAATATTAATGATGCGCCGAGAATGCACACAGAGGCTGGCGAGTTTCAAAAGCCTCCCATTGATACTCATTAACTATTGATTCATAAGTAATACCCTTTTACCGAGCGGGTCGGACGCTCACCGACAACTTTTCAAATTTAAATGTGAAAGAGGATGCGATTTTTAAATGAAACAGCGGCCATTTTAAATGTGATAGATGTTTGATTTTATTGGACGTGTAGTGAATGAGATTTTCACCATTCGAATAAAATATTTACAATTTTTGTGCTATGAAAATAATTTATACTAGTGAAACGGTTGTACCGAGTGCTTTTTAAGGGTAATTTGAAATAGTATCTATTTGAATGTAAGTAGTGTTTAATTTTAAATACAATATACAATCTAACACTAAAATATACAAGGTGGAGAGGACAATACACCAATAAATAAAACTGCGCATATCTGATGCCGTTCCCAGTCTGCATACCAAAATTCAATCAAATATATCTAATAGTTTAGTATAAGGGGTTTACAGGACCTAACCACAAAAAAACGCAAGTTTTAGAAACAATAAAAGTATATGATCGACTACAGTAAACAAAACCAGAAAAATATATGATATTCTTCAGGATATATGCTACGTAGATAGTGTGTTGAAAACATAATATAACTAATTTGATACGATAGACAAAAATCATGAAGATACCTCTCAAAACTTTCTTTTTAGAATAAAAACCATACTAATATACATACAATCATTTTGATTTTTTGTCAGATTGTTCTACAAGCAACATACTAAAACACTAGTGTTTTAATTAGTTAGTCCAAACAATAGATTTTTTTGTAAATAGATAAAATAGCTTCATATTTTGCAATAAATTAACAGGGTTGTGACATCGC
The DNA here is from genome assembly GCA_916614155.1 of Mesoligia furuncula. Taxonomy (NCBI): domain Eukaryota; kingdom Metazoa; phylum Arthropoda; class Insecta; order Lepidoptera; family Noctuidae; genus Mesoligia; species Mesoligia furuncula. The sequence continues at coordinate 10,431,445 of OU744803.1, read as the reverse complement.
GCTTCTCTTTCTTTTCTATGCAGTCCGACAAAGACCGCGCTTTAAGTCATGTAGTCGCCTTAATCTAATAGCTAGTCAAAGATTGGCAAAGCTTATAGTCGGTCCATCACTACCATTCGGTTTATTGAAAAAATCACCGTATCAATTTGGACGCTAGGCTATCTTTGATAGTTCCAAAGTAGGTACTCTAATGTAGTAGTATATAATGTAGTATACAAAAATACACAATACTGGCAAGTATTGCGTATTTTTGTCTTCATATTATGTACAAACAAGTATGTATTGTAAATTGTAAAAATATATTTTAATCTGACACTGGCAATTTATGTCAAAATACATTTATGTCAAAATTACATATTACATTAATATCTAATACAGCTCGTATTTGGAGACGTAACTCATAAATTCAGTCGTAACATTGTTGATGATTGCCATAAAATATACATAACAAAGTTTCCAGTCGCAAACCGAGCCACACCGAGAGCATTAAAAATCAAAGTGTAACCCTACCGGTGCGCAGTTGTTTCATAAAATTCTAGTTGAACACGTCTCTAAACCTTTAAAACATAGATTTCGACAGAATAACAAGTAACAACTCGGCACAATACCCGGGCGTCTCTTTCGGGTTTATTGTTCTAACATCTGTCGGGATATGCAAAGTCGGACTCGTAAAACAACGTTTCGGCCCGCGATTACTTCGCGCAGTTAACTCTCTCTTACGTTCATCTTTATTGGCCGACCTACCTGTAAATTTGTAATCTTATGCCCCCTTAACGGCTTTGATTAGATGAGCTTTACGAGTTTTTAGTAGACCGTGAATCGGACTGGAACTTTTTCAAGATTAGCATAACACTTAAATAGTAATAACGCCGTGATCCAATTGGTCTGAAATGGTCGCCAGCTTTGGCAACAAACCTTTATTTTTATACAATAGTTTTTTGAACAAAGAATGTTACTTTTTTATTGTGTAATCGGAACAGTCGTTAAAATCATTACGTGCTTCAGCTCAACGCTCAATTTTAGCTTGGCTGGAGCGACGCGTAATCGCGCTGCGCAAATACGTTCAGCACTTATTGCTCACCACTCGAAACAGGTGCTCTGTGTGTGTTCAAGTCCTTATCGTGAACAAAGCGCCGGATGAAGCGCTGATGTGTTGAGAATCGACTTAACCCTTTATACTGGTGAACGATTTTTCGTTAGTTTTTCTGATGGACGTATGAACGTGAAGCTGAAAACATTCACGTTAACCAAGCCTTACTTTTTGTAGCTCCGACACGGTACCTTGTTATTTCATGCGTCCCGTCATTTTTACAAAGTACTACTATTACTTTAAAGCATTGTTTTCACCTTGAAAATAGATTTTATGGCAACCGTATAGATATGAGCCATAATTTGCCGATAAATATAGCGCACGTTAAAATCAGGTCACCTTGTAGGTAAGTCAGTGTGCCTCCCTAACGACTGCCATCCAGACAGTTTAATAAACGACTGACATAAAAACAGAACAGTAAAAGAAACCTAAATGATATGACGCGTACTTTATCGACGAATATATTCGCCATCATTAGGTCTCGCTTCAAAGAAAGCTCATCATCGACGTCGCGTCTGTTATATCTATTTATTACACAAAGGATAAACCTCAATAATCCAGCATTGAGATAACAAGAAAGTGCATCGTTTAGACTAAGTCCATGATGACATGGACCACCGCGATCCAGCGATAGACAAGGCTACGAAATACACTTTGTCTCTGGTTGGAAAGAGACAAATTAAGGCTTCCCGACTCCGTCCTCGCCCGCCGCTACTTGAAGAAATGTCGTGAATAGCGACGTTGAGTGGACGCTTTTATTACTAGATTTACAGACTCCGTTGACAATACAATTCGTATACTGTTTCTGGCTTTATTATTTTATAAAATTTCTTTCAAAGTTAATACTTCCTAGCATACAGTAACTGGAAACTAAATCTACCGTCAGGTTAACTTGTATTTGGATGGCGTATACTGAACTTTACAATTGTGCAGAAACACAAACAGAAAATGTTTCATTTCATGACATAATAACAATAAAAAGTGCGCAACAATCGTATCACGGTTGCAGCGGCCTCGTGACGTGGTACAAGGAATATTGCCAAAATCACCACGGAACAGTTCTGTAGTGCTGTGCAAACAAGGTCGGTCCCGCAATAACCCGGACCGGTGCGAGACTGGTCACTCGACAACTCAAGCGGGGACAGCTCGAAATACAACCCTCGTAACTTTACCCACCAACTTTAAGATGGCTCTTTTTCGAGTGCAAAGTTCTGTTTTTCGGATGCAATTGTAAATATTTGGTTTTCTCGCTGCGGTCTTCTTAACAAGTGAACCGTGGCGTACGTGCGGCCTCTTCATTCTCAATCTGCGCAAGTCCCGGCTGCGCCGCTCGCATCATAATGTTGCCTCTCCCCCTCTCGCTCGATTCACTCCTATTCGCAATTAAAACGATATTATCAGAGTCATGCACTCGCCCCCGTCATAACTTTTACATTGGACTTTTTTCTCGGAGCAATCCAATATAGAATATTATAACTTTGCACGAGTGGAGATTCCCGTTGTTATTGTATAAATTCATCTATTGCGATGTTTAAGTTTTAACTAGTATTACAGACTCGGAATAGTTTATAATAACACAAGTATCTCTCTGTAGATAAACTGAATCGTTCGTTGGACAATAGCAGAGAACATCGAGTAGTGTTGTAACCACAACAAGGGTATTCCCGTCTTGTGTCCGATGATCCCGCAAATCCCGTCCCTCGCGTCTCGGGCACGTCGCCCCCCGGGATTACGCGCTCACGGGACGATCTTGTCGCGATGCCGAGTGACCGCAACAATCATACTGGACTACCTCGGATACCTCCTATTTAACCTTTGCAAATTAAAAGTAATCGATCGCGATAATCAATAGTTTGGAATTTGAGATTGTTTCTGTTTTGGTGAGATTTTTTTGAGGCAATACAATTCATTTAATCAATCTGTAAGTTATGATAAAGCTACAGAAAAGTACTAATTAGTTTTCTAAAAAAAAAAATGCATGAGAACGTGCCTAACTGAAAAACTGTTCATGGTAGTGCTTACATTTAAAAAACAGTAACTTCATTTAACATTCGTGCACATAATTTAACTACACATCCATCGAACAATAAAAAGTATAAAACAGTTCGGAAAACAAAGTTGTGCTTTCAAATTCATGTTAATGTGATCAAGTGAAACTGTCGGTACATTTACGTAAAGTGACAATACATACAAATAAAATTCACCATTGTAATCTAATTACGCGTAGCTCGTTTGAGTTAAAAAGCAATTAAGCGTACTATAATGGTTATACCTTTTGTTCTCGATGCATTCTCACTTCTAAACTTTATGATTTAAGGGTCATAGCAATCTTTGGTGATTCGCATAATTATTTAGACCCATTTGACCTTCATCATTGTAATATTTTTAACTTGTCTAACGTGAATATTGAGGTTGTGGTGACACAAAAAGACCTGCTAACTTCTGATCAGTAGTCATGTAGTAGTAATTCATAAATTCACTTCTACCTCTGTATTTGCCACCTAAAATCTCACGCAAAACAAGCCATTAACACTGAATTAAAATAATTTCACTGATAACCAAAAGCGAAAAACGTGGCGCCCAACGCGGTGCAGCATTGGCGCCCAGCGTGGGACAAAAACTTTGCTTATTACCAGCAAAAACCACCATAATATAATTATTAATAGTCCTTAAACATCATTAATATACTATATTTATTTATAATTTTTAATAATTCGCCGCAAAAGGACATATTTTTATTTCTGCATCAACCACAACATAATTATGAATGCCTTGTTTAAACTAATAAAATACTATGAACGAGACAGAAACTCCGTATTGTGGTTGTAATAAATAGCTTACTTAGTAAATTGTTCTACCTAGACTTCCCCGACCCATCGTAAAGCAATGTTTATGACGTTCATAGAAAAATTGGTTGGCTTCAACAATGCTCCATTTACATTATTATGTGCCATAAATCGCAAATTCGGGTTATAGTTTAGTATTAAATTCATCAAATTCTTATTGCTTCATTCCGTGCGACAAACGATCAACTTTACAATTTTCCGTACAATATTTTTGTGACTCAAATAGGTGGTGTTATTGTAGTTTTACATACTGAAACCTCATAGCCTTGGCTGTTTCTTTATTTACGATCTGCAACAACTCCTGTTTAGGTTATAGAACGATGTTTCAATTCCGACTAATGCCAGGCTTTGAATTTATTTCTTTACGGCTGAGTATTGAACACCATGTATGCAAAGAACAATTCTGTGGATAAACTGTCATTTTCACTACGTCTAGAAAAGGTAATAGTGATATAAACCCAAGGTAGCTCGAATTTTGTTTTTTTCAAAATCTACTTTTGCCAAACTTATTCAGAAAGTGCTCTGCAAGTACTAACTACTATTATAACTTGACCACGTGGTTGACACCACAGAGTACAAAGACAAATTGTAGTCTCACATGGCAACTGTGATTTCGTGCTGTAAAGAAAGAAAGAAAGAAAATGTGTTAATTTGCGGCAAACATGACGCATAAAAAGAACACAAATACAAAAAAAAAAATAACAAGTTGGGAGAAAACATGCGTCACATCCACACAAAACGGCCATCGCTCAGCATAATGCTAAGACCCTGTACGAGACAGAGCTCCAGCGCTGGTTTTCTGCGACAGCCGGCGTTGACGTGATGACATCAACCAGTTCAGCTTGCGATTAGATATAAATAAAAAACAACAATCAAAATAAGAAATAAAATAAATATACATCACAAAAAGATGGTATAAACATGAAGTATATGAAGTGGTATCATTCCAGCCAACGACACACTCAAAACATTCGGTATTCACCCAAACGTAATATAGTCTATTGGCACATTCCACAGCTTTACAATCTATTACGACAGGGTCAGGGATATTCACTTACTCCGCTACAAATTCCGACAGTATAAAAAACAATGCGCTTACGCTGCTACCAGGTTGACATCACGGGCCAAACGGTGTCGTAAAACACACGCGAATAAAAAGGACGGAATCTTATTAAAGTAAATATTTATGGCATTGCTATCAACCGATTGGACGAGGGTACCGTCGCCCTTGATAAATTGTCCTGCCGCTTGCGGCCCAGCGGCCATTCGCCCAAATATTTCTCCCGTTACTGATCGCTCTAAAAAATTTCTTCGATGTGTTTGATTTATGGCATAATTTCCTTTCACGCCCTTTTGATAAGTTCTCAAAGAAATTCTCAAGTAAACACTTGAGAACATTTTCCGTTATATTAGGTAGTCTGCCCACGCAAAAGATACGTCACAACATAGTACAGCGCACACGCTCCTATAAGAAATCATGTTACGAATTCTTCACCAAACACTACGGGACGAGTCCGAAAATTCTTTTTGTGTCAAAAGCTTTAAAACGTTTCTGAAGCAATAAAACAACTTGGACAAACTTCGGGATTTTAAAAGTTGAACATCTTGAAGGAAAAAGCGTCGTAGGAGCACAGTGTTTCTGTTTTACTTACCTGAACGTAGACAATAAAGGTGTCTCCACACAATCAGCGCGTCTAGCAAGTTGATAGTTCTTGTCCTATTCAACTTAACAATGGAGAAAATGAGGATGAGCCAATTCTTTCCAGCTTTTATTTCCCATTTTCTTAGCTTGCCGAAAGTTTACATTTAGACTTTGCACCTCGCAGCGAATGCATTAGAACCGGAGCGTATTTGTATTGGCACGGGAGTCGCGTATTATTTTGAAGCGGCTATTACGATCAACTATTTGAATCCTCGATAGATTACTTTATCTTATAGCAAGGTAATGTATGACTGTTGTTCTTACCTACATACGCACAGTATTTGAAACAGAAATAAATATCTAATAAGAACTTGTATGAAAGTGTGATCAATCATCCATTAGTACATACTGGAGTGTAATACTCTCCTGTAATGTTGATAAGAAAATAACTTGAAAAGAATCGTTTCGTTCTGCAGTTTCAGCTTTAGTGTGATTTATAGACATAAAATTCGTATTAGGTGCTTGAGACTTTTTATAAGCGTGTTATATATTTTTTACCTCAACCGACCGCCACGTCGCGATATTTTCCTGTGATTAATTGAACGTAAAACTGGAAAAACTGATTGGAATTGGTTCGATATCCAATAGGCGTGAGTCGAGGCCGTCACCATACATGCTTTCATACGTCAATATAAACTAAGAATGATTTTTATATGAAGGTACCACCAGCTGGTAGGTAGCTTATGTAAGCCGGGCCCCACATGGAAATAAATTTTCAGTTAATAGGTTCGTAATAAACATTGATCGCGTAACAGCACTCGAGCTCGACGGAACCAATCCCGTTTCTTATAACATAGCCTTTTTCTCTATAATAACCATTGCGATTAACTTGTTATTATTAGCTAAGCTCAGAAGCAATCCGGCAATTATTTACGTAGCAAACATTCTGTCACGATGAGAGTCCGTTGATAAAAGTTTGGGCCAACTGTGACGTCAGAAGGGGCGATAGACGAGGATCTCTTAATTATTGTGCCGCGTATTTCGTATTACAATAATGAAGGGAAACAATAACAAAAGTTGCGACGTCGAGCGCCACCGGCCAACTCGCTGATCATTTGAGAGCTTGTTGAGCGCGCGGCTAATGAAAACTTGCTAGTTATCACCGACATACTACATTACTTTTATTCTGTACAAAAACAAGCAAAATTGACGCTACAATGAGTCGTGTTGACTCACTTTGTCTGTAACAAGATACTGTTTATTAACTTGTACACAGTTGTTGTTCTGGAAATGACAAATAGTAAATGTACCAGTATAGGTACGAGTGCTTTCATCCATGCTAAACTCAAGTATCTATTGATAGGATCGATAGAGAATTAATCTCGTACGTGAGCCACGTTCTATCCACGTTTTACACCATTGAATTTTTCGCAGCGCAGGTAAATATTTATTTTCAGTAAAGGAAAACATCTTAAGAAAATCTGCATGTCGGAGAGGAAACTCTGCATTAGTGTGCCAACAAAAATACAAATCGAACGCGAACTACCGACTTCTTATTTAGTGTAGGTATGCCTTGGAATAGGTACCATGTGCATAATGTATGTGCTAATGTAATATTCAATTAGACAAATGAATACTGCGGGAATTACATTATCGCAATAAATTCCATTAAGTATAACATTTGGGTGCGTGGAGGTAACATAGAAAAAATGTGGTGGAGCCGGGAGCGTCGGCGTGGCACAAAGTGGAGGCCTAAGGTTGTATAACGTTCGTTATCGACGCCTACAATAAGTCGCGTTTTATACGGTTATTATAGCGCCATAAACGCCACCGGCCGGTGTTTCATACAGTGGCGGGGCAGATTATACTGCCTATGGCCCCGATTCGGGGGCGGGGGAGCGTTTGGTAGGGCGCGGGGGGCTCGCTAGGCGGGGGCGGGCCGCCCACTGTCAGCTCCACGTGCCGCCCGACAGATGTGTCGAGATATCCGATATCGGGAGACACATTCATAATCTTTGCCTCAACCTCTCGCTTCTTATATTAAAATAACGAGCGCCGCTAACGCAGGTGCGAACTCGATGGGAATTAATAAAAATCGTCCGTCGTTTACATAGCTATAGTTGCGAGGTTCACCTACTTGACAGGAGAGGAGGGGTAGGGAAATAGGCCTATTGATATCTGAGACATATTGATACAATAATGGAATTCTTTAGCAATGTTTTTTTTTTTCAATAAATTGTATTCAGACAGTCCTTTATGTTAAAATTATCAAGATTTACCCATTTCTGCGAAAAGTCACAATTTGCTGAAAAAAGTATTTTCAATTTTCACGTAGGTAGAGAGAGCTAAACGAAGTGATGTGAATTTAATTTAACAAACAAAGTACAGGACCAATCAGTGCAAAGGGACGCAGATCACCTATACGCCGCCAGATTTAATTAAAGTATTCCACTTAAAAAGTAAAGGTACCCAATGTAATTGAAGTCGGAGAAAAATAAAGTTAATTCCTGAAGCGACCCAGGAGAACTTTCATTAGCGTTTCACAGCTACAATTGCGAGTTCAAATAATTATGTTTACGGAATCCTTTTCTTACGCAGAGATTATTTATCTTCGCCATTGTTACGAGAAGTGACGCGGACGAATTTCACGAAAATACCCCATTTATCTAGAGCGAGCACACAAAGGCAACACGAAACCCAAAACTTTTTACGTGGTCAGTGACAATGCTATTTCTCCCTTTTCTCTTAACGTTTCATCTACAAACTTTACGGGTATTGTATTTATTTGCTCAGTTTGTGTGTATGGCAGCAAAACATTGGCGATTTTAACGTAGCTAATCCATTAAGAAGAAGTTCATTTAGTTTGATCGTGTGGTCCGATTTCATATTTACTCAGCCATCGCGCCCGCAGATAACTTTACTCGGCGGCCGTCAATGTTGCTTGCCTCCTACTTTATTCGGTTTGCAGACCCGCATAAATAAGAGAAGCCGGCAGTCGGCACGCGACTACATAATATCTGTCCTGGGAGGCTTTCTGACTCGCTTATAATATCCGAACATCAAAACAATGCGTTATCAAGTTCCCTAAAGCTTTCCCGACACCATGTTTTATGTAAGTGGGGATTGTTTCCAATCGCTTTTATTGGGAAAGCAATAACGCAGAAACGATTCACTTGATATACCGCACCGACCTTATAATGCATAAAGAAAATACGGTCATCTAACGGAACTCGATTGAACCCCTATTTGCCTTTTCGGGGTGTTACTATCTTTGCCTCGATTCCTACGCAAAGCCACCCGGCCGCGCGTGAAATACCAAGTGCGCCCTAGTTCGGGGCCGGATCGTGCTGTTTGTTTAGGGCAGCCCAAGTCGTGAAAGGTGATGAACTAAATATGAACAAAGAGCCGCACTGTCAGATTATAAGTATCGGCTCGGCCGTAACATTTATAAGGGTATCGATTAGCGCTTCGTCGCCGGCGGCTATTGTCGGACAAGTTCAGTTTTGAACCGTTCTGTATAACTTTCGGGATTGACGACGTTGATCCCGACTCATGAAGATGTATGTCGCTCTCACGTGCCCATATCAACACGTGGACACGGGACGAGAAAGTTGTAGCGATACGGCCGGTGTTCGTGTACGTGTCAGCATAATCGCGGCGCCACCGACTGTTTGCGGAGCGGCTCGCTAATGCTATTTGTCGTCGTGAGTGGATACGTCACGTGTGTGTGTCTTAATCGTTAGCAGACAGAAACACGCCTGCTCATCGCCTTGTTTTGTTTGCCACTTTAAGCGGAAACTTGGTCTGCGTCAGGTGATTGCGAGTCGGGAAACACGACGCGCCGAGCGACGTGTTTCGAACTGGAGGGATTTATTTGTGCGACAGATTGTAAGCTAGGTCGTAAGTTGTCGCGTGGAATCGTGTAAATATCGGAAAGCGATTCGAGTGCGAAACTCAAAATTGCAATTTGTAATTCATGAATCGTGCGAGGGTGAACTTGAACGATCTTTTGAGTTGGAAAGGGAAACATATAGGCGAAGTTGGTCGTCTGTGCGGCCACGTGAATGTCTAGAAGCGTTTAAAGGAGGGTTGGTATTGTTTGGTTTGTCGCCTGTGCGCGCAGGCGGCGGCGGCGGCGTGGCGGGGGCGCAAGTTTTATTAAATAGGCGAGCACAAAGCCGCGGTGCCTACCCCAGTCGACCCACTACAATACTGTGATAGGTGTTGTCGAAAACTGATTGACGCGCCTTTTGAAATTAACTCGACGCAAATTGCCTTTAATTAAAACGATATCAAAGCCAAGACTTTTATGTTGCCGATAACTCGAAACGAAGGCAAAGTCGAAAACTCTTTGGACTGAAAATCTGAGGTTTTGAGTTCTAATCCGAATAATTGATCGTAATTAATGTATAAATGTAAAATAAAAACTTTAGAGGTGGATTATCTTCGTATGGGGCGTTAATTTTGTTCTTCATAAACTTTTACTAATATTATTGTTTATTTGTTTCAGGTTTCGGTTTCGTCACGTTTCAAAGTGAAGACATAGTAGACAAAGTGTGCGAAATACATTTTCACGAAATCAACAACAAAATGGTGAGTACATATTACTTTAATTTACCTATTTAATATGTATAACTGGTCACCATGCTACGGACATTTTTACTGGTATTAAAAAAAAAATACAAACAATAAACAACCGGCTTCCAAAAAAACTGGCCAAGTGCGAGCCGAACTCGCACACGAAAGGTTTCGTACCACAAGGCAAAACGCCGAAAAAAACACGTTTGTTGTATGGGAGCCCCCTTAAATATTTATTTTATTCTGTTTTTACTATTTGTTGTTATAGCGGCAACAGAAATAAATCTAATAATCTAATCTAATCTGTGAAAATTTCAACTGTCTAGCTATCACGGTTCATGAGATACAGCCTGGTGACAAACAGACGGACAATGGAGTCTTAGTAATAGGGTCCTGTTTTTACCCTTTGGGTACGGAACCCTAAAAACACTACAAAGTGAAAAATAACTTTAATTTCAGAAGTCAGTCTCTTTGGATCTGCATTTTAGTTTTTTGCCACCGACTTCCCAAATTAAAGTTATTTTTCACTTTGTAGTGTTTTTTTGTAAGTCGGTTGTTTATTTTTTGTAAAAAAGTTTCATATTTTTCATTTTTTTGTGGGTCTATTTGTAATTTATCTAAGTTACAATAGCCTATTGTCAACTGTTCATCACCTTTTACAAAATATTTCCTTTCCCGATGCAGTGACATTAATTGTTGAGGAGTTCTCCTAGTAAGATCCAGGAGAACTGAAGCTGATTGAGAAGTCACCATCAGTTCCACTTCACCATACGCATTGCGCCGAGCATAAATTGCTTAGCAACTATATTAAAGTACCTAATCAAATCGCAACCCGTGAAATACTTATTATTGAGTAGTTCCGATGGCCATCTGTGGTCCTCACCATTAGTTCCACTTCACCAAATGGTGCTTTCCGAGAGTAGATGCACGAATTACTATAAAAAATACCCAAATCGCTATAGGTGTGCCTATAAAATTGGAGGATTTCTCTCGATTTCCATAAGATTCCCTCATCAGATTCCGACTTGGAGACAACAGGATCACCACGAGAGCATACCCCTTCAAACAATTTTTAATTGGTCCACAATTAACGGAGAAATTGGTGAACATACATTAAAAAGCATACATAAAGTCGAACATATAATCTCCTCCTTTTTAGAAGTCGCTTAAAAATCACATTAGACTCTTGATAGCCATAACACTCTTAGAGCCTATTCCACCGACTACCAGATAAATATGAAATAAAATTTGTATAAAATTACTTGTCAGAAACTTGAACTTTGTGAAAATACTTTCATCACCACTGCTCTCAAAATATTGAAGGAAAACATTGTGAGGGAACCGGCGTCGGTTGTTATGTCGTAAAACCCGCACTGGGCCCGCATGGTAGATTATAGCCCACTCTCTCTTACAGAGGGAAAGGCTGTGTCCCAGCAGTGGGAAGAAGGTACCACCACTTTTCCAGAAGTGATGAGACCCCCTGAGCTGTAAAGTTATTGTGCTACTATTCGATATTTTTTCCATACAAATTTCGCCATGACCAAAAGTGAATTCGAGTTCGCGACTAGTTCCACCCTAACAAAAAAACACAAAAGCAAAAGCTTCGTGAGGTTTATTGAGCGCTATATTCCAAGATCTCTCTATGATTTTAACGCATCATCACTATTCACAATACAGAATTCCTTGGCAAAAACACTAGAAGCCAAAATAAATAATAATAGCACTTTATTCCCCTACAAAAACCTTCCAATCCTACTTTACCGATTAGATGTTATCCTCAAACTTTGTATGTTAGATAAATGAGCTAAAGTTCGTAACATAAGTAACTAGTTACATTGTGCACACGGAGTGAGTTATCATTCTTTATTTATTCATACTCACTTCCTTCAGGAGTTAGATATTCATTTGCACTTATAATGCATAAGGAGAAGGGCTGTAAAGTGAGATTTTCATTATTTACACTCATTTCATATTAAGGTGTGAAGAGCCTTAACATTTCAACATGAAGATTTGATAATTCAAAAATGTATTAGGTACATCACAACAACAAGCTATATAAGGTCCCATTAAAATAGGTGGACAAACTTTTACGAATCATTCAGACCACCAAAATAAGGACGATGGTAAAAAAATATAAAAGAAAAACGCATAGATACTCACAAGAAAAATAAAATCAGCCAAACGAAAATACACTAATGTGCCGGCAATTTATTATTTTAGGTCAAAATAAAATCACTTTAATGGGTGTTTTTTTTTTTGCTTGGATATGTTTAGTTAGACGTACTGAGCGCTGTGTTAAAATTTGTCCATCTATTTTAATGGGACCCTGTATATACTGTTGAACATAGTTTCCCTTGAAGACTGTCACATTGAACTGTCCTGGAGAAGCTTCACAAAGCTTGATGGATCGGTGAGCCAAGTTTAAGGTGTCCTATCAGTGAAATAAATATGCTTCAATATTTCGCAATTCATTAAAAAGAGACGTCTTTTAATTTTGAAGTGGCAAGCAGTTCGCATTTGACTTGAACCTAAGTTGAAAATGTCAGCAGAAAATTAAAGTAACATTCCCTGTTAAACGAGTTATTTGAACAAGACCTGCAAAGGCCGTAAAAATGTTTTTGCTTTAATTTTCAAGTAAAACCTGCCTCATTGCCACTAAATGCTGGCTGACAGATAAAACAATACTCATTACACTTGTCTACAAGAAATCTACGTACGTAAAGTGAACGCTTTGGTCAGATATCAATTAGAGGCGAAGGAACAGAGCTGGCGGGGCTCCAAATGGAGCCAATAAAATGCCACTAAAGCCGGCTTTTACTGTGTTTAGATTTTTCCCCACCATGCGGGGGGGGGGGGGCGGCATTGTGACATGTGTATTCCAGATGTAGCCATGAACTTTGCTAACACTGGATAGATTAACGGCTTAATTACAGTAGTTAGCGCTTTAGTCCGACCCGTTTGTCCGTCTATTCGCTTTGAAATTACGTTAGGCGTATTCAAACTTTTAACTATGCATTCCATTCGTTCGATTTCTAATACAGTTAAATCTTTAAGTGATCACTTTCGTACGTAAAATAAAAATTGGGAAAAAAATTTAAAGTAAAATTTAGTTTTTTACTTGGCTTGCACCATTTCGTTTAGCGCCGTCCATTTGTCGTAATACATTACCAGTCACCCTTTACAAGACTATTACAATCATGTGCGCCCATAAAGCTTGCCCCCGATTAACTTGTAGCAGGCTATAACACAGCTATTGTCTTTCTCTAATGCGACTTTATTATTTTAATGTAAATTTCGGGACATAATCAAATTACTGTGGTCATCCACGCGACATTTGATAGCACTATAAGGAATAATTAAGCAAACAAAAGCTACTCAATACTGCATGTCTATGGTTTTAATTTCACGAAATATGGAAGTACTTCACATAAACTTTAGTGAGCATTTTTTATCTGTGAAATGATGATACAAATTCTGATGATAAACTTACCGCTTCTTAATTATTATAATGAGACGCTGTCACATTAACAGTTCTTTTGTCTGGAAGCGAGTGATATTAAACAATTCAATCACTCTTGCTTTCTCGCCGAAACAATAGCACCCAACATACTTACTCAACGTAGAACAAAGTACGCAGAAAAAGTACGAAAAATCGGCGCCACGGTGCCTGTACCTATTCGAGCCATTACCATTGTCTTTGTCGCTTGAAGTTTCCACCGCCATTATCTCTCGTCCCCGCTGAAAGGGCTGGGGAACAGATACCACCCTTTTGCCGTTGTCGATGCATATTCCTGATTATTAATGCTTGTTTTTTGTGTCTTGCCCCATTGTCTCGCACCTAATGGCTGTACGAAACTCACGGCATGTGTCGGGCGGAATCGCAAGGGTGATGCTCGCCCTAAGTGGAGCAAACAACGAACAAAGACATCAAACAAATGGGTAGTGTTTTAGAGTAATTACGGTTCGCTTCCGTGCGAAACGAGAGGTGTGCATGAAGCAAGCTTTTCTCCCTGCGATCCGCGCGTAACGTATATACGACGAAGCGGGAACCTAATCGCTTATTATTTCGTCCCTTTTTTGTTGCGTGTCGGAGAAAATGATCAATGTTACAGGCTCAGTTTTTACACAGTTTTCGTAAACAGTGTGTGACGTGTGACGTTTGAGTCACAAAGTAAAGACAGCGCTTGTTTAACTCACACTTGACGGTGGAGTATTAAAGTAATGATCATCGGTTATACAGTATGCTGTGTACAGTGTACGTGACTCGTAAACATTTCCGGCCATTAAAAATTCGCCTTAGCATATCATAAACACATCTGATAGTTATATTTACGTACGCAATAAAGAAGACAGAGGCGTCACGTCAGCGTCAACGTTTACGCTACGGGAAGCTTGCCCTCGTAAATTTAATATGTCATCTCTTATATTAAAATGGTCGTTAAGCTAATAGCCGCTCCGCCTTCCAGCACGAAGTGATAGGGTGATACCGCGGCTCACTTTGAATAATAAAAAATATCTTTATTTCTTTGACGGTTTTTGTGTTTAATGACCGAGGAGTAAATGACACAGATTTAAACTGCGACGCTGAAATTGTAATTTTGGTTTTGAATTGTCAGCGGTTTTTTAATATCAATGTACTAATTAGACGGTTGGCCTTGGATTGTTAACACGATTTTGCATTAGAAGTTCAACAAGTACCTAAACATGTGCCTACAGTAGTAAGTCGGTAATATTGACTTTTCAAATTGACGCTGATATTTCAGGAGCTACATACTGTATATAATTTTCAGATTTTCCGTTTCGAAAAACGTGTACCTAAACCGTAATTACAAACTTAAACATTTACAACAACAGAATAAAGTCGGCATTAACTAAATACTTAATGACGTTTTTAATAAGACACTGTATTCATATAATTGCTTTATAAATTATTGTGATAATTATTAATGCGATGAGACAGGAACGCTCGCGGTGCAGCATTTTGAAACATAAATACGGACGTCCATTAAAACGCTGGCAACAAATTCCCGTCACTCCATTACGTCCTTACATATTACTCCCTTAATTGCTTCCGCTTACCATGAATTTTAACAACAAAGCACCGACGCGCCTCGAAATGGCTAAAATATAGTGTAGTTTAGATTTCACCTACTAACAACAATTTCTATTTGCCGGATTTAACCGTCCCTGGGACGTGTACACCTGCTCTTCTTTACGAGCTCGCACCTGTTAAAGTCATATTGCTCCGCGATATATGAGGTTGTACGCATGAAGTTCGGGCCCAAGAAAAAAATCCTCTAAATGTCCCGATTTAGCAAGTTCCATCATAACACTGCCTTTTGTCACGAATACCGTTAAATATTTAGTTTCTCTTCGTCCGAAAGTTTTATACAAGTTGCGCCTACACCTCCGAGGAACAGAAAAGTAATACTATAAGTTTCATGCGACATATCACTTACAACTTAGGACAGCGATATTTATAAAATAAGAGTTCCCGAATCTCATGTCATATTTGCGCGAGAATTTATTTTTGAGTTGCGGAAGGTCTCAATAGCCATTACGGGCGAGTTACAAGTTGGTGTAGATTGGTCAAGTTCCACGTATACGCGACCGTAGTAACGTAAACCATACTAGTGCACACACCCGGCTCGGTTTTATTTCACGAGCTCCACTACTTTTTATTGGACGTTTAACTAATGGTTTCCGAAAACAACGTGACAGCAGGACTCGATGATTCATACACAACTTCTCTTTTTTAGGCGCACGAACTCCCAATTCTGACGATGTATGTTTTAATATTTTCAAAGTATCTTTTCGTATTTTCAGATACATTTCACAAAACGATACAAACGAATATAATGGCGCAAATGCACTTCCCTCGGAGCAATCTCCTCGCATAAACACTTCTGAGAAATACTCGAGTATTGCGTAAATTTTTCTCCTCGATCGTGCTTGAGGCAAACAAATGGTTTCCGTTTAGGAAATAACACTAAAAGTAGGCACATTTGAAACTGCCACTTAAATCTTGGGATCCTCAATCGCCATTTCTCTTAGCGTCTTAACAGGCCATAGGGCTGGAAGTCGCACCCTTGTCGTTACTGCCGCATTAAAGAATGGCACACACCCACGCGTAACGGACGCGCCGATAGATAGACAGATAAGGGCAAGCTTTTCTATTGCACACAGTCACGGGTGCCATTAATAAATAGTTTCGGCGGGCACGTTCGCAAAAAGGTTCGCTAGCGAAAATTATAGTTGTACAACAAAACGGCGAGCACGTGTGGTGTGTAGTGTGGCGTGGGTGTGCCCGGGCCGCAGTAGGTCGCCTACAACAATCAATCACGAGCTCCTCCGCAACCGTGATTACCATAAACTTCCCGTTTTAGCAGGACCCAGCGCGCTTCTTCTAAGCTTTATCGATTCGTCCGCGGCCATTTTTGCGCCTTCTATATATCAGTCGTTCCGTGCGACCGTCCTTTTTCATTGAAACTTGCAATTGGCAAGTTGTGGGCCCAAGATTTGGATGGATTTTGTCTAGTCCCTTTCTAACTTTTTTATTCAGAAAGAATGTAATGATTGAAGTATAAAAGGACTTCGTTTGAAAGCCGAAACGTGAATATAAGGTACCGGATTGATATTTTGAAATGAACGTTTTCACTTTATCTTTTTTGGGGTACCTAAGTAAAAAAGATTGAAATCCATTTTGTTCTTTACTTGCGTTACTATTGTCTGCGATTCTTGACTTTCTTTAAGGAAATTTTGATTGTTTTTGTTAAAGAAAAGGTTTGGAATTAGGATTATGGTTCTGCTGCCAGCTAGCTTTTCTCATTTTGCCAAAACTTTTTGTAGCTAAGATGAGCAATTAAATTAAGATTGGTAAACTTGTACCAGTTCTTGATAAGACAATTGTTGTTCTTTCTGTAAGTTTCTTCGACCGAAGTAGTTCCTAATAAAGCCTTTCCTTTCCCAGCGGGATTGTTTATAAGTTATAAGTAAATCCTATTTATAGATTCTAGTGAGGGGAAAACTAAGAGGTAATTTCTTGCTAATAACAATAATAACGAGCGATCACCAATCCGTTTGTCAATCGTGGTGATGATAAAATATTTTTCATACATCCATGTATGTGAACACCTTTTATTATGTCCAGCAACGCATTTTATGGTAAAATTTCCCTTCTCTCATAATCTAAAACAGAATTTAATTATTCCGTCCCAAAAATTTCCGAACAAACTTGAACCACCAATCGAGATACAATGCATAGAGGCATCCGGCACATGTGTCGTGTCATTAATAATACACATGCCAGACCATGTCCATGTCCTAGGTGCACTACTGTTGTTAACGACATTCTGCGCCCACGGTGCGCAACCCCTGAATTAATTTAACTTACTTGTTCGAATTAGGTGTTTTGGGAAGTGAGTGTAATAACTTATAAACTGTAGAACGTTTTATTGTACTACGAAAGTTTTGTATGCCAGAGGTATACAACCTTTGGTATCAGTTAAATTTTGTTACTTGATTACAGAAATTATAAACTGCTCCAAAAACTCACTTGGTAGTAATATATTTATTTCAAAACTATAAATGATCATTTATATGCTTGGAACATTTATGTAGGAAGGTATTAGCGTAAACACTGTTTTCGATCCCACACGGATAACACATTAATTTTACATTAATAACACGAGTAAAATAAAAAATAATAATAAAGCTTAATATTTTCTGAGGGAAAAATTTACAAGTTACGATCATAATCTGACGGCAATCACTATTTGAACAACTACCTAATTTCCTATGTACGTATATAAATTTAATGGTTATAAGGCACACAGCACGCAATTCTCAAATGACGCAAGTAGCTAAAGTCGAACGAAAAGACGTAAATTACAGCTCAACAGGCCTTTCCGGCCGTTAACGATTTCTAACTTAAATTCGAAGCGTGAAAGAAATTTAATTAATCACACATGGTACCGGCTAACGATCGACAGAATTTGTGTTTGAGTCGAGTACACACCGCCCATACCGAGGCCCGCACAACACACCCCCCGCACCCCTCACCCATTCCATACACACCAATAATCTCGGCAATCATGTTATAATTACTAATCTAACCAAAATGTTCCAATAATGAAACACCCATAATTTCAGGGTTTGATTAGATTAATTTGATGAACATAAAATAATGATATGTTCATAATTCCAATCAAAATATTAAAGTATGCACATAATTCAATGGAGATGAAGTGACAAAATTAGTTCATTAATCACTCATATTCAATATCAACCAGTTCGTAATCCATCTTATTCCGTGATTAATTACCCATTCACCAGACCTCTTTGGATAGTAATTAAACCCAACAAAGGGACTCGGGAGAGCCTAGGATTTCATCGGCGCATGTGTTCGGCTCCGCCCGCTTAAAGTAAGTATCGTAAGAAGCGTCGTAATTGAAACTATGCCTGCGTACGGTGACAATAAAGTAGTAAGTGTGTAGAGGGCGCGTGTGTCATCAATAAAGGCCATACGTTAAGGCAGGCCGGTTCATTACTGCGCTCCGCGTCGTCTCCACATTCCCATTACGTGGGAGTTAGGAGACGCGAGCGGCGATAAATAGCGGCCGAGAAGCCCTGCTTTATTTCTTGCACACAATTTCATTTACATTAGAGGTGCTGAACTGAGACTCCTCCTGAGAGTCATATGAAAGTCGCGTACAGATTCATGCAAAACAAGTTACGAGCGCCGAGACCGCGTGCCGGAGACCTTAATCTAGTCGGTAGTGTGACAAGGCAAGCGGCGCCCCGACCTCCAACCTACTTAATTACAACTAATTGCTACAGCTTATACATGTACGTGCGTCATAAACTTTCTCGCGGGCTGTTATTAATTCTGAATATCACCTGAATTTGTCTTGTACCTTTTGGTTTATCTTCCTTTACTCTGATGAGCAAGTTTCTGATTTATGTTCATTTGTTATTACTATCTCTATCTAAGCGACATTAACTTGTTGTGAAATTATATCGCTGCATTAACGAGACTCAAAATAGAGATGAAAATCAAAAAGAAATCCCCATCCATATTCAACTTGTATGTATAAAAGACATGTAGATTTTTAATTAGGAAAGCAGTGCACTTTGATGAATAAAAATAGCTACTTCGTGTATAACAGCATCTAATTCTGCAAATTGAAGCTGCGTGAACACAGCGCGACCACAAACGGCCGACACTCAACAATTACTTTAATGCAAACTGCACTCATACGCCTGTAACGTGGCTCTCACAGAGCCAATACATCGTTTGGAATTTTATTTGAGTTTCGCCGAGGAATTTTCCGGGGCGTTTCAATTCGTACATGAAAACACTTTTACAAGGTTTTCGATTGCCCGTTCCTGAGCTAATATACAAATTTCATTATACGTTTCAATTGGGCAAACTGCGGTCGCCGGACGGTCACAATCGTATTCTTTCCCTCTTATGTTCGAGTGGGCTTTAAGCGTGATACGAATTAGTTAAGCAGCGAGTGGTCGGTAATCGTGTGTTTGCTTACAATTGCAAACGCCGCTAATACCGCTGAGTATTCTGCCAATATACACTTTGCTCGTTTCGCTTTCAATTTAATTGGCATTTTGTTTGTTCAACTATTAAATTGGATTATGTTAGAAGTTATCCAAGTTGTTTGTCGTTCTGCGCTGCAACTAGCGGAACTGTTTAAAAGTTTACATAGTTTTACTTTTTTAATTTTGCACTGTAAATTCTAAAATCGAGTAGTTTTACTTTAGAAGTTGTTGAGTACGTTTTCCATTAAATGTGAATTACAACGTTTTCTAAACTAAAACACCAGCTCATAAATGATATTGATGGCAATAAACCGTGGCATGTAAAACGTCTTAGTGGTTCGCGTAACAAACTCGTTGCCATCGACTGCAATCGATTTCCCAGAAATAGCCGTGGGCGTTTGACAGGCTTCCGCGCCGCAATGAATGTTGCACGCCGCGCCGCCCGTGTATGCCACCCCCTTAATATTTAATATCTAACTAACATTTCTATGACGGTGAATGTGCGGCTGTAATTTAAAATTCAACCCGAATGTGACACGGAGTATTATTTCCATGTCTTTAGTTCCATAGTATGTATGCACTCGATATTTGTGCAGGTAAATGTCATTCGCTCCATTTAATGTCTACTTTGTAGTTGATATGCTAAAGTGAATATGCAAGTAAGTGTTTAGGCGTAAAACGCTTGCTATTTTGGTGTTTATGCCTAGTGTCGTAAAGAATGTCTGTAACATGTCATTAACATTGATAAACAGAATCGTGTTTTCTGATGTCGACACGTTTTATCAAATATTTTAAAGGACATCGAGGAAATTTGGCGTTACATTTGAGAATATGGTATCGTTATAAGCGTGTGCAATACGACGGGTGTCGGGTAAGGTTGCCGGTTCACTTATCGACACGAGGCGACGACTCGATCGCTTATATCTGATTTGAATTTCGCGCATTACAGCCCATCACGGCGCGTCCCGCCTCTTCACCCTCTCAGTAAACACTCCAACACTTTAAGTAACCGTGCCGAAATTCAACGGAAAACGTCGACCTGCGCTTATCTTATTTCTTCGAACAACAGTTACGTAAATATGGAAAGAGCTCCCGTGGTGCGGCGGAGTATTTCATTATCCGTGACCTGTTGAGCGCAAGATTTGTGACTCATCTCCTTTACGTAACGTCGTACGTTGGCTGTAGGATTTTTCTTTAGAGCTATCTAGTTATCTCGAATATTTGTGTACTACGTATTTTCCCAAGTCTCTTAAATGCTAATGCACAATATTTATGCCAAATTTTCGCTTTGCTATTTTAAAAGCTTGAGAAGGTATTATTCAAAAGTGAATTCTAGTTTTATTGAGTCAGCTCCACATGAGCGTACTCTTAGAATTTTATCTCGGTAAATATGTAATTCTGGAGCTCTTACCTTGCCTCCGGTTCCCACGCTCCGGCTTCCGCTTAGCGGCAATCAGGGCCAGGCTTGCGACGCTCTGTCAATACGAAGGCGAGAGGTTTCCCTGATAAACTTATCTAGCGAGCACGCCGAGCCCCCCTCCCGCCGCCCCCTACCATCTACCCTTCCCCCTGTCGTCTCCGTTTATCTCTCACGTATGTTCGTACGCTCCGCCCGCACCGCATTACTCTCCAGCAAAGTTGCTTGCTTAGTACTTTCTTGACTTTTTATATCATCTGCGTTAGGCCGCTAATATGAAAATCGTCTCGCATTTTTAGGAGAAAGTCTCTCTAGCCCTCTTTTATCAAGCTCGTTTCCAAATTCAAATCAAAATGCCACTCGTTCATAGCGCCGATTTATATTCGTTTAGGAAGAGCTGAGATATTTTATCCTTTTATAAAGTTGTATATTTGGCCAGCTGCCCGTAGTCCTCCACAAGTATTTCAAAGTAAAAGAAATAAAGATGCAAAGAAACAAACGCAGAATCTTATAAAATGCATTTAACGTCAACACACATGCGAGTCGTTCCGAAGAGCGTGTAGTTTAGAACTGTCTTTATTTTGTAGTTTCTTGAGATAGGAAGGAAGCGTCTGGAATTCGGAATAATGTCTACGGTGGAATTTAGTTTGCGGAACTGGATACTGGCCACGAGTTCCTCGTCGCGCTACAATCACGAATATCTATTCTGTATCGTTTTACAACAGCATCGCTTAATCTAAGCGTCTTTGTTCCAAGGGTCCCGCCAGGTCTCGCCCGGTAATAACTCATCGCTACCCGCAATATTACACACCACAATACCTATACAAATGAATAAAATGGTAATGCCGCCTTTTATCTCTCAAAATGTAAATGTTTTACCTGAAGAGCTCTTACATTTATTTAACTCATTTATCTTTCACTTTAATATTCAATTAAAGTAAGGTAAATCTGAAGCGAAGAGTTCAACATTGTTCTCGTGACAGCAACAAAAAATTACATGAATTGTACAGAAACTTTAATTTATTAACGTACAAACACTGCCTTCCGATGAAATACAAAATCAATGTTCTTAAAAGGTAGGCACAATTCTTCTCTGTCGAATTTATTGACATTACTGTTTTACCTTAAAAGGTTTTCACTCAAAATCAATCGAGCGAAAATTTAATGACTGCTTTCAGATTCGTATTAATTCACGTTTACGTGCGAATGTTCAGCCGAGGTGGTGGAGCATAAAACGCTGTGTTTTCTCGCGAAACAATTAAATTCCTCATACATCGATGGGATTAGGAGCAGGTTTCAGCGAGGTGGTTCGCTCGGGCCGCATTAAGCCACGCCGCACTGAACCACATCTTAAGTCCGCTCGGTTAAACCGAGATCTTCGCGTCGGTGTCGAATACTACTCGATCCAGCCGGGTCGATATATCGACGGGAGGGCGCGCCTACCTAGCAGGGGCTAAATACAATTTACCTTTGTTATTTTTCGTGTCATTAAACTGCGTCGCGATCTCGAACGCTTGATCGGGATTGCGAACTCCGATGCGAATTGTTTGTGAGCTTTTGTTTCCCACTCCGCTCGCCAGCGACGCGACATCAATTAACGTCGGATCCCCTCTCTGAATTTTCTTCATGGCTGTTCGTATTATTGTAGGTAGATTTAAAACGGAATCATTTTTCGCTACTGATTACACAGAACAGATTGTGTTTTCGTGTTTCGTCTCGACTTCTCCATTCAATTAGATAGACCATGTTACACGGTGGTGCATGTGACAGTATAACAAACGATGTTTCCTATCTGAGTTTTAAGTTAGGCTGGCATTTATCTGGCATGTCCCCTTGGTTGCGTGTTGCCGAACAAATGGGGGGTGGCCACGGCGCTGGCGGCCGCTGCTGGCGTAGGCGCCTGTTCATTTGTAAAGCTTTATCGCTCCTGACAAATGGCGACACTCACTATTTTTATGTCGCGGACGATCGAAGAATACCGTCCATGCTACGGGACGATTTAGCACCGATATTCCTAACACAATTCTCGCTGTGTTTTTGGCGCAACAACACTGCTTTTAATATTGTGTTACTACTCGTTTTAGAGTGATATCTCAACTTTTTTAACATCCGTCGTATGACTTAGAACGTGCTTTATTATGTGCCGTCGTAATCTCAGTCCCCAACTTTAATATTACGTGTTGATTATTCAGCCTTATCTAGGCATAAAACTTGGTGGAAAGACACTCAGCGCAGTAAAGCCTCACTCACTCACTTCCCCACGTTAATGCAAAGGCACGTAGTTCCATGTCGACGCAGAAAGTTGTGCAAAGTGCACAAAGTGCGCGAACGGCGTGGCAAAGCCTTCATTTGTCGGCTTGTGACGGCCGCGTGACAAATGTGGACGCGAGTTTATGTACCCTCCCCGCGCTGAACGAGGACACGTCGCGATTATGCACCACTATGAAAAATGTAACTCTGGTGAGACTTTAAATGTTCCGATCTGTTCTTACAACATCATTTTTTAAATCGTCTCTGAAAAATGACCAACCCCGGAGTCATTCATTCAGCCGGCTTTAATTTAAGCCTATATACTTTTCTATAATGTCGGCGCTCTGTAGCGAAAATTCTATTGCTAGAGGTTTAGGTTAGCGTAGATTGGGTAATTTATACTTGCCTCCAGCCCCCCGTGCCCCGTTGGGGCGGGGAGGGGAAGATACAAGCACTGAAGAGAGCCATGCTGTTCTTTAAAATTACTTAATGGATCGATTAAACGTAGGGTTTAATTATGAGGTACATTAATTTACTTTGGTTTTCGTAGTCCGTGGTAGAGCGAGGGATTACGTTGATGCTTTATTTATGGCCTCGCTTAAATTTGCCGATATTTTTCACAGCTTAATCCATTTATCGTTGAAAAATGGTGTAGGTATATTTTTTAAATTCAACATCAACAGGTCTCGTCTCAGGTTGGTTAGCAAACAAGTTGTAAGATTCAACATAATTATAGCGAATAATTACATCGGAGCTCGTAAAATTTGTCGTGCTGTATAATAAGTATTCAATGATAAGCTCCTTGACTTGGTAAAGCAAATTAAAATTCAATTTGTTACTCGAACCGTGAAGCATAACGGATTGTCGACCGATTTCGTCGCCCCTTTTCTTCCATAATTTTGCAAGTCACCCGATCTTGAAGATATTTGCTTCATTCTGCTGACTCCAGTTAAAGCTGAGAGTACAAACAATGAATGGAAAAGGACAAAAACGATAGCGAAAAAGGAAAAGATGATGAATTGAGAAAAAAGAAAATCACAGAGTTTTTTTTTTGTGAATTAGGTCTTTTATGGGACTTTGGTTTTCCCATGTATCTATTGCTTAGATGGTTGGTTGCTTATGAGTTTTCGTGGCACCAAATGTATTCCTGAATTTTTTGTTTATAAGAAAGCAAGATTATTAAATTATGTTATTTTTGTTACAGGTGGAATGCAAAAAAGCACAACCGAAAGAAGTCATGCTCCCAGCAAACTTGGCCAAGACGAGAGCCGCCGGCCGCGGCGCGTACGGTGAGTTGCTAGGTAGCAGCGTGGCCGGCGCGGGCGGCGTGCGGTACGCGCCGTACCCGGTTCACGCGCCCGCGCATCTGCTGGTCGGCGCGGGCGCAGGCGCGGGCGCGCCCGGGGCTGCCGCGGCCGCCTACCGCCGCGCGCTAGCCGCGCTCCGTCCGACCCCGCGCCCCCCGCGCCCTGCGCTCGCGCCACTTGCCCTTCCACCACTCACATACTCTGTCTCCGAACTCCTCAATGCCCACGCCCTCGATATCCAGACCCTGTACTCCCCCCTCACTCACACGCTCCCGACCCCTCTGCCCCTCTGATCCGCGATCCTCTTTCAGCAACATCCGCATCACCCCTTCTAGTCTTGCACCCACTAGGGCTTCTCTGATCAGAATCTTTAAATAATATGATTCTTCATTGCATTCCTCTATGCTGAAGCAGCTTCCTGTCCATTCCTAGCTCTTTCTTACATTCCTACTCTCTTCTCCTACCAAGCCAAAGTGACAATTTTAATGTACTTTAAGGAAACTGATAATATCCAAAGTGTCTTATTTTTAGTAATTGCCATTAGAGAATCAGTTAGTTAGCAGATTTTCGAAATGTGTACCAAAATAATTTAGAAGAGCTATAGAATCAGTTCTTATACAATACTTTATATTATTATAAATATTCATACATTTTGATGAAAAGTAGAGTGAAAACTGGAACAATTTTGCGTAGGGTTGATAGAGAGCAATATTTTTCGACCAGGTAGTAGGTGCTTAATTCTATTTGATTTAAAATACATACATTCTTACATAGTTAGAAGATTTATAGTATTGAGCCTGGTATTTTCTGATTTCTGAGTAGATTTTTAATATGAACTATTTACGAGGACCTTTAGGTCTCGACGATTCTTGCCAGTTTTGCTACACATCCATCCATGAAGTAACTAACCTTAGCCCCAGAGCATAGAATGTCATGATTGCGGACGGGTGACACTGTTGTTTGACAATATTTTCATAAATGATATATTAAATTCTCTAGCTCTACCATGACTAGCTTTACAGCTTGATGTCGGCTTTTCAAAAATGTTATCAGTGGAAGGAAAGAGGTACCTATTATGTGGATGTTTCTTATCAGTTTTATGGAGATCATTAGACATTTTATTTATTTATGTTGATTTATTTACAATATTGTTTTGTAAAGAAATATTTAAATTAGGTAAATCCAAATTTCCATTAAATTATTGTGTGTCCATAGTACTTGTGATAAAATTAGGTAATCTATTATTTACTTTGAATCCTTACTCTTTACATATATATTTATATTATTGTGCAATGCAATTACGACTAAACATATGTTCACTATTAGTTTATATTTTAGTTGTATACCTTCCGACTCTTCAAGATCTACTGTTACTGGTTTAACAGTAGGATCTATCTTGATACTCCCAATATTTGTATTATGATGCATAGCTCTCGTAAACTAATAGTATTAATTGTACTTATTAACTTATTAAGTAGGTAATTTTGGTAGAATTTAGTATTAATAAATTCATTTCTAAACTATTTAAAAATGTCTGTTTGTTTAACATGTTTAGTTCTAGACTAACAATGTGTAGAATAGATTAACAATGTCAAGTGAAGGGCTGTCATCGCTATGATGCTCAAGTATACTAACATACCCCATATTTGGAGCCACTTTAGAAAATGTTTGAATGTAGTCTGCCATCTAGAAACTTAGAATGCTCTTTATATAAATATAAATTAGACATAGACTTAATATTTCACCATATACTCAGTATTCGTAAGCTCAAAATTCTTCGCCAAGCAAAATAGTGTCTCAAGGCACATTATCACTATACTATCAATTTATAATATTCATATCTATAATAAAAAACACATATATAAATGTAAGGTGTAAGAATCGATCGATTTATGTAAATGTTTTTACATTTCTAGATTTCATGTGGTCATTGGGTGCTCTTCCTGACGGTAAGTTGATTCACATTATATTTCCAAATGTCACTTCATATCTGCTATACCCTGCATCTGTCAGACCATTCCTCACTCTATTCATAGAGTACGTACTAGCTTGTATACGACATACGTAAGCGGACTATTGAACTGCTAATCGGGGGTACCTACATGCCAAAACGGGTGATGGCAGTAATTAATTAACTCACTAATTCAGTTAAAGTGTTGGTTGGCGGAGTAGATTCAATCAATGTTAGAGTCGCACTGTGCGGCGGTCGCCTGGTCGCGTCCTGCACGTGATGGATCACGCCGCCTGACAGATACACTATTTTGATTGGCAATAATATGATAAACGATCCAGTGTAGTAGTCGTAGCAGCCGTGGACCCTCCGGCCATCATTCATTTTTTACATTTTATATCCAACTTCATTTTGTTAACGAAACTCATAGTACGTGCCACGTTGACCGCCCGCCGTACTATTTGTTTCACATTAGACCTAATGACATGTTTTCACATAGAGTAGCATTTGTTTGTTGATAATTCAGTAAGTTTGTTAATGAAAAACTTTAGCTATCTGTTACGGCAGTATGGAGCCGTCGCCGTCGTTAGTCCACTTATACTGTGCTACATTAAACGATGTTTACAAAATATCATCCGCTGGACATTGTCCAAAGCAATGTAGTACCGAGCGTGTGCGATATACTTGCCTACCTTTTATGTGACGGCTCTATTTTAGAATTGGGCCACCGGGACACGTGTTACATACCAAATGTTTATATCGGCCAATGAATCACTATCGGCGACGCAGCATTTAAAAAGCAACGTTTGAAACGACATAATGCCGAATGAAAGCATGCGATTCGGCGATTAACCTCCGCTTCTCACCTCCACTCGTGCGGCGACAGCGGTACAACGTAATAACTTATGTTTGTTTGTTGCGCAGGGTTTCCAGCAGCGTACGCCGCCTACGCGGCAGGACGTAGCTATTCGGGCTATCCTAGCTTCGGGCTGCCATACCCTGCAGGTAATCCCCTGGCGAGCTTGCACCACCAACTGTCCGGCAATCACTACCACCACCTGGCGACTCTCCTGCCATACCACCCGCTCGAGCTCAGCGGGGTTTACAATGTACACGCCATGCATCTGTGAACTCGCGCCGCGACAATGCATTCCACTAACCGCTAACGTCTATCTCGCAGTCGACACGACCCGCTTACTACTGACATGCTGCTCATTTACAAACTTAACTACGCATACGCTAATTTTCGTAATCTGCTGTGGTGACTATGTCCTAACTTCCCATTTCAACTAACTCGCCGAGGCAAAAGTTCGTGTGAACTCTCACTAACAACTTTACTAACAAGTTAACACCCCTAACAATGACTGAACCATCTAGATAAATCTGCCACGCCGTCAATTACAAAACGTCCATGTTTTGAGAAATGCTATTTATTGTTTATCTCCAGAATTTTGTCGAGACAATCCGGCCAATTGCGAGCGCGTCGCTCCATGTTTACAGACGATTCGCCCTAACGATTCTCAAATGCTACGCGTTGGGCAAACAAACACTAGCGCAAACACGAGCTCGCCCCGCTCAGCGGGCCGGGGGCGAGCGAGCGAACTGCTCACCCGCCCCCGCCCTCGACTGCTACTAGAATCGCACCATCGCCCGCTCCTCATTAACAGCGAAAGCTTTTAAAAGAGATTTAAACAGATTCAAACAAAAGTACTGAAAAACTGACGTCCTTTTTGTGGTGACTTCTATGTAAATCTCGGGTCGGACAAAAAAGAATTCCCACTAATTAAAAGTAGTCCACCGGCTTCCAGTCGATCCTGCCGAATGAGACCAGAATGTTAATTTTTATGCGGTTCTTATTGTTCTTTCGGGATTAGTTGGTCGCGTGCTCGAGGAGAAATAGCAGTAGCGGAGTAGGCCGTGCGCGGGGAGCGGGCGCGGGCGCGGCGACGGGCGAGGTGAGTGCGGACCGCAGCTGCACAAACACTCTTCTCGTTATTTGTCCACACTCCGTGTTTGAGCTGCCTCCGCTCCGCCATAATTACGCCACTAAGCTTTGGCTTTCCACTTTTTTCCCGGCGGTCGGGGCCGGGGCACGCCGCGAGAATTTTTCGGTTGGACGCAGACGGAATCTAGAAACGTGAACACTATTGGAAATTCTAATTGAGCGCAGGACGCGAGTGAGCTCGCACCACTCGGACCGCCAGACCCTCGCCTCCGTCGGTGAACGATTGATGTTATCGCAGCGAGCCGGCACCGCGACCGGTCAACTTTTTCTTCAGCATTAGCTGTACAAATCGTTCCGCGTTAATTACTTTTCAACCGCTTTACTACACGCGAGACAGTCCCATCTCCTTATCGTTAAAAAAACAATTGTGAGCAGTCGTTGAATTGTAAATATAATTGTATAGCCAAAGAACCCTATAATTACTCTGTCCGAATGAACCGTTTAATGTAATGATGTTCTCGAATTTAAAACAAGCGTAGCTAGCTAAGCAATATAAGTGCTTGCCAAGTCTTGGGGTGGGCACTAATAGTAGGGGTATTAGAAGAGGCACTGTGTTAGTTAATATGGGAACATGGTATACACAAAACAAAATCACTATCTGTGTCTCACTTTGTGTAAGTATAGCGTACGTGCGCGCAGCGTGCGCTGGCGCGGCCCTCACAATTAATGTGCGCCATTTCGCCCATTAACATTCCTAAGACGGTGCCACAGTGGCTTATTGGTAACGTCATCTACATCACCAATATTTAGTCGAGCATAAATTAAGAAACCGTAGAAATTCGGTCAGGAGTTGGTTAATTAATTTTCAGGATTTGAATGTTAATAATGCGGCACATCGCATCGCTCGCCCTTATAATTTTATTATGAAGTAAAACGCGGTTACGTCCTTTGATGCAGCAGATGCTATGACAAAGTGCCGCGCCGCTGCGATCCACAACTTCGTCGCGCGCCTTTAATATGAACTAGTCGTTTCCTCCAACTTGGAAACGACTGCACGTACGGCTCCGACGAAGACAGTTTTCGAACGTATAAACAACTTTGTTAGTCTCTAATGGGACGGAATTAATGTCAAATAATTTGTGGCACTGTAGTTGCGCGGCGGCGTACTAGAACCCTTTTCTGTAATACATATTTATTTACTTACAAATTTCAGAAGACAACATCGTTAAATACTTCCCGAGAAAACATGAGGCCGCTAGGGCATAGTTTACATATAGCCCCACTATGCAGTCAAATAATTCGCAGACATTTTCATATTTCACTTGTAGTTCATCGGACGAGAAACGTTCGAGAAAAAGTTGTATACAGCCATTTTCTGAAACTCAATTACAAGTACCCGGCATAGCCAAGATAATCAAAGCATTTAAGCTTTACAAGCTGAAACAACTAAGATCATAATCATATTTGCATATTTATTGAAAATCGTAGTCCGGACTAAATTATAGTAATCTCGGCTATAGAAAGATGTGTAATATTAGAATCGTGTAGATGTTTTTAACTTCTTCCTCTCTATTATCTTAGGTATAACAATGATAGCGGCAAATAGATGTAGAACTTTATTAGCATCAGTAATCATTATATCGATATCCTCTACATAGCATGCTGTAGTTTGTAGCGTTTGGATTTCTATAGATAGGACATAGGTATGGACTGGACACAACGTTAACATCACACGTTTCCCCAGCTTTTTAAAACATTTCCTTTACAAATAAAAAGCAAACGCAGTTAACCATACCATTGGCAGCAATAAAAAGTTTAATACAGTTGCTGTATCGCATTATGCGGACAATTTATCGTAAATTGTAAACAAAACTAAAACTCATAGTAGGGACGGCCCGAATCCCCGTGCATGCATACGAAATGAGTCGGAACTCGGATCGTATATAACAATAAAATTAATAACAAGTAATTTATCCTTGTCCCTCAACTATCCACATACTGTCCAACAATAAATTCAATAGTAGCAATAGCTCGTAATAACACGTATAAATAATTAATAAAAACTTTTATGTGTGACAACGAGAGTGACGCATTTCAACGTATACGTAACAGTGTTATTTATTCATAATCGCTGGAGTGAATAATAACATATATATTCAATTTTTGTTTCTCAAAAACAATGAATAATTGAAAACGTATTCAAGTGACGGGTAGGGGCGCCTAGTGTTGTGTTCAGTCGTTACGTCATAGTAACTTTATATTATCTAAGAGTAAACTAAATAAATATTAGACAGATAAGATTGTAGAGCAATTAGATTTGGAAATTACTAAGTTTAGAGGATGAAAACTTACCGACATTTAGATTTTTATTTGCATAGCTTGTCACGGTTTAGCATTAGTTTAGATTCGTAACTATGATTTTACTCATTATAATGATAAAATAAACAATACATCGAGCTTGAAAAGTGTTATTTTAATAGTTTATTGAATATTCGCTATAATTATATTGTAATATATGTATGTATTTAATTTTAATTTTAAAGTTATTTCTCTATTATATTTTAAATATTTACACTGCTTAAATGATAATGTTATTGATACTAATATTTATTGTTGTTGTTGTATAATATTTTTGGATGCATCTATTTTACGCTACCTTCTTCGTGTTATTGTTATTGTAAAGCGGTTCAGTGTATTTGAATGAAGCTTAAAGGTGCAACCACATGGGACGCTCTTGTCTCCCGACGGTCGGTCTAAGTAATCATCGAACTCTTTAGCAATAAATCATTGCTTTATAAATCACCGCACCTCGCAATAATGATTTGTCAAAATTAAGGTATTTTATCGAAATTATTACGTAACTATAAGTTAACATTCGATCATTAAATCGCTACGTGTGCGACCGTCCTTATCGCCATCCTCTAAACTAGTCATACATAAAGTAAGCTTGAAATATTATGTATATCGCGTCGTATAAGTGTACCTTTAAAGTGTGACCACCACTTTAGTTACAATTACACCCAATTACTGGAACGAACCCGTTCCGTTTCTATATCTTCATTGAGCAAATTACCGTACGTTCAGGTACGGCGAGTGTAATCGTTATTAGTGTTCGGGCATTCAAATTGACTTCCCATTTACGTGATCCATTGCGTGTTTAAATATACTAATACAGAATGTATTATTCAGTAAATAACACCGTGTTCTTGATACAGTTCTGATGATGGAATCAATACGTAGGTATAACACGTAATGAGCCGGGGCCTGCACCGCCGGCCGTGGCGGTGGAGTGGCGGTGGCGCGGCGGTGGCGCCCGTGCGTGCTGACAGCCCTCCTACTACATTAATAAAGCCAGTCCATCATTTCGTGCGTGCAAACAATTTTAAATAGCCCGAAAACAGTAAACAGGAAACTATCAATTCCAAGTTTCCCCATAAAGATTCGATGAGTGGAGCTCAGGGCGATGTTCTTCCTCTTCTACTCCTCGCTGTAATGATATTTTTTTATATCTTTCGTTTTTCCCCCTCATGTTAATTTTGAATTAGACTATGAGTTCTTATCAGGGTTCCGCGTAACGTTTTTCCTTTCATGTGGAGTGTTTGTTTATTTAAGCGCGGTTCTGTTGGCGGAACCCTCGTAGCTCCGTAGCCGGCTTTGTAGCTTTTTTTATTTTGTTGCCGCAGGTGTAGTGGGAGTAATACCACCGGAAAGTCGTCTGTTGGTCGGTGCGGAGTACGTAACCGCGGGCGTGCTCGGCCAGGGCTCTTGAGGCGCGCGCCGCCGCCGCTCCGCCAGCCCACACCTCTCGTACACGGAACACCCGCTAAACGGCTCCCGGAAATTCTTACGAACATAAATAAATCTTTTCTCAAGCGAATCGCTCTTTGGTATTAACGCCCCACGTTCCCCTCTCGAATCAAGGAATGCAATGTCGCAAAAACAAATGTTTTTGTACAGTAAGGCCCGATTTCGCAGATGCGTGTCACAATCGCCCGACTAGGTTTGCCCATATAGCACGATACAATATACTCAGATGTAAACAATTTAATATTGAATCATTTCTATTCACTGAGTTGCGGTATCCCTCAGGAAGTAATTCCAATATTTTTAAAATTAAATACGTAACTTAATTAGTTAGGTGTCGTTCATAATGCACAAATCTTTCATGATTGTATTAATTGTAACCCATGTGTCAAATTCTTTATAATAATAATTAAGTCTATTTTATAGTCATAAGTTTATAATAATACTTACTGTTCTTATCACTGTTCCGACATATCGTCTTATATCATTACTCGTAAGTTTATGATAATTGTGAAGCCGCTATATTTTAAAATAAAGGAAATTGCCGTTGTATAAGCAAAACGTTTTATCGTTTATTGTCCAATTGATCGTTTATTAATGGAGGTCGATCAGTGCCTCAGTTATTTACCATCGCATATCGATTGCGACCGAAATAAGCTGGAAGAGATAGTGTGTACCGTGGAGTTGGCTAGCGTGCGGTGAACTTTGATTATGATGCCTCACTCAGGCCGTCGCTGTCGGCTCTATGACGTATTTTAACGTTGGCGTTTCGTTTTTCTGACTCATCCAACGCGGCACATGCAGCGTGGTGCCCGCGCCGCGGCCCTGCCCAGCAAGCCGGTAAGCGAGCATGTGGAGCGTGGAGCCGGAGGCACGCGCGACCGCGGCCGCCCGCGCCACATCGCCAACATTCCTCACATTCAACACGCTCGCCCTCAGAATGCAGCCCGCCAACCAGACACACCCACACAACTATTTTGCATAGTTCGATCCTTACTTGCACTCTTGCCCGAACCGTGAACGTTTAAACCCGAACAAATCGCGCTCCGTATCATTACAACTCGACCGTATCGAGTTAAATTAACAGCTCGTCCGACACAAAGTCCAAAACAAAAATAAGGAAGCGACGTTACGACAAATTAGCGCCTTGAAACGAAATTCCTTGAAGGGTCACACGGCCGTCGGTTCGAATCCAAATAATTAGCTGGCGAGGCGGCGAGTGGCCGCGCGTCGCGAACTGTGCCAACTCCATTTGTAATTTAAGATATTTGACCGTTAATTGTGTTAGTAACTGTTACGTTTAGTGCTTGTTGCTTAGGTCGGAGTTGAGTGCGACCTCGTTCCGCACTAACCTCTGCAGCACTTGTTTAGATACTCATGTAAATACTAGTTGATAGTGTACCTCATAGCGCTCAGCGGTCCCACGCTGATTTAGCATTACGAGTGCTGTGTTTGGATGGGTCAGAAATTTTTATTTGTTTATTTTATTTACTTTAGATAGATTTTGTTTTATGGATGCCAATAGATTTTGACTATAAATGCGCTAGTCTAGCGAGCTCCATCGTCCATAAATTTTTATTGTAGAATTCCACCGAATTGGAGTGTGTCCGTGAGTCCATAATGGGCACTATTAGCATACTAATCTCTTCTAGTTAGTGTCGTATTGAGCGCACAAATCCTGCGCAATGTGCGGAGTACGCACAGTAAGTCCCTTCTCCCCTGCATGGAGGACGCCGGTGCGTTAGCTGCCGACCGCTCTAATAGCCTATAGGCCGTGTCCGCATTCACCAACGAGCCGATACACTCTCTAAACTGCTCCGGACGGGGATAAGGGATTTACATACACACAAATTGTGTAAATACCTACCTAGTACCTAGAACCTACCTATACCTACCCACGCACCTTGTGTGCGAGCAAACAGTTTGTGATTACCAAGAGAACAGCAGTTCGCCAAAGGAGTGTGACGTCCTCTACATCTCTAGGGCGAGTAACTTTGATTTTGAACATTACAATTTGATCACTATCGTTGAACATTAGAATAGTGTAATCATGTGTGTAACATTTGGAAGATTTGACCAAGTAAAGACTGAAGTGTGGTAGACATTTCATAGTGTTTCGGAGTTACGAAGTAAATTAGATCAACAGTAGCCAAATTGTTAAATAGACTCTAGATTAGAATAAGAATTAGACTTATAAGCAATGCCGCGTAGGCTGTCTCCGTAGAAGTTTCTGGCCGTGTCTTACTTAACTTACAACTAGTCGAGTTCCCGTTAGTCTAGACTAGCTAATTTAAATTATTTCGGGCGATTTTATATCTTATTGTACATTAGACGAGCTTCAAATTAGTGTCGACTTACAAGGTTTTTTGTGAAAAAAAATAACAATTTTAAAGCTGAAGAATAAAATTGCTTTTTCTTTGTACAAAATGTAGCTATGTAAGCGACTAGAATAGTAATTGGTGGTAAAAACAAAATAATGTGATTGGTGGTGCAAACTTTCTATAGATGTATTTTTTGTTGTTTAGCTTTAAGACCTTATTCTAGAATAGTATTATTGTAATTTTGTCATTATTTGCCTTAGGCAGCGAGTTTGTATAATATAGTATTAAATTGAAGTGTTTAATCCCTAAGATAAAAGCGCAGTTAGAATAGAAAGAAAATATTTTTGAACATAGAATAGAAAAAAAAAACAATGTAATTATTTAAGCAGTAGTTGATTTTGTAGTTGTACGCGGAACTAATCTGCCAGTAGGTACATTATAATTTGACTACATGGGTAGTAATTTTAATTGAAGAGTTTTAGTAATTCGTAGAGAGAGATAATTTGAATTTTTTCTATTTCATAATCTGTGTGTTTTATGAATATTCATATTTCTCGAGTTTCTTTTCGCTTCTTTAATGTCGCTTTTCGTGTTATCGGACTAATCCCATTCTATGGCTGAACCACGGAAGCGCGCGTAACTGTTGCCGTGACCGAGTAAACACCTTATCGAACGAGGCAGGGAACCGCTATAAAAGGTAGACTCGAAGACTCCTGAGATTTAGAGAAAGGACACGCAGCTCCTTCTTTGAATTACAAATGTGTTCGCGCGTGCGTGATGCCCACAACACCCAGCATAGAAATTCGATTAAGATTGAGATAAGTCCCAGCGGCTAAACGATCGAAAACCCGCAAAAGCGTATCATCTTCACGGTGAGTTATTGATGGCACCTATTAAATATACGTTTTGGGCGGGACGTGTGCGAGGATCCCGGTAAACGCTCAAATAAAACATTTCAATCGCGCCAAGTGGGAAATGAAGTATTACGATCTTGTAAGTGACGGATGAGAACTTTCTATTTCTAGTTACCCTCAGTATTTTTTACACACTTTCGACTATTTTTAACTGAGCTTAACTTTGTAAGCAATGCCTGACTGAAACCTCGGTACCTACCGACTGCAACATGTTTTTAACTTTGGCAATCTCAAGAAATAACAAAAGCAACCAAACGTTAAACGATTATATATTCAGAAATAAACATCAAAGATATTGCTACTGAAATGTGTTTACCTACATAAATACTACAACCATTACAGAACAAAAACGAAATATGGAAATGCTTTAATATCCACACAAAAGAATATTGATTCTAACTTTTCCATTTCTTGGTTATTACTTCCATGAGTAAACCTAATAAAATACTTACCTACTTCTACCTTAAAATTCGGAGCTGATTTTCGAACCCGGGGACATTGTAACACATAAAAAGTCCCGAGTAATATGGTGGATCCAAGGGTGGGTGTTACGTCGGTTGTACGCTCCGTGAATATTTCGTTCGGCCGTCATCCTACTTCTGAAGAAGAATTATTAAGTTTGCCCGAACTTCGCAATTATGAAAGTTCGAATAGCTCTCACCAGACGGCCTCTGAATTTATAGATGAATGTGTGCCCTCCGCGCCCCGCAGTCTGCAAGGTGAGACACTCTACCACCAACTTATACGCGGCATAAAGATAATTTAAATGAGCCACTTTACCAATAAGATAACTAGTAAAAGTAACTTGCAATTAGGTAGTGAACAAAGAGTATGCCAGCGATTTGGAATACCAAGCTTGATAGCCAAAAGTTTATCAGCGAAGAAAACTCCGTAATTACACGTGCATCAACTTTTTGAACTTTAAACTTTGTTGTTCGCGTCTTCGTGTCTACCTCCTCGGTTACGTTCAAAGCGTCGAGAAACTTTAACTATTACACGCACAAATTACACGGCGAACATGCGTTAACATGTCAGTACAAACTATCTATTAGCTGGGAGCTACGTCCGACACAGATATGACCGCTGTAGATAACTCGTCTCGCGCCGTTCGCATGTAAACTGGATTGTTTAAGTCGTAAATTATTTGAGGTCAGGAACACGCTTCGCACCCAACTTAGTTGGGCCTGTTTGTGACTTTGTTTGCTGTGAACCGACTCGTGAAGTATGATTGAAGCGATAAACAACGTTTAATAACAATAAAACCGCCGCGCTTTTACAGGTTAACTGATGACACTTTTATTTTACAACTTACTGATGAATCAGAAATATTTTATTGTCTGCAGTATTCTTTTTATTTCTTGAAGAAGAGCTATTAGGTATCAAGCTCCTTTAAATTAATGAGTATAAGGAGTCGATCGCCGAGCGCTTCGCTGTAATGGGAAAAGAATGAACTAAGACCGATCGACGTATTAATGAACCCGAGACGTGTCTGCGCCAACACTCGAATTCTTATTTATTACACTGGGCCCTCAAATAAATAGCCTCTCACATCGCAAAGTAATGTTATTAAAATGTGTCAGCATTTTAGTAGGGCGGGCGCTCACGGGCGCAGGCGCTCGTGAGCGCGGGAGTGGGCACCCGCGCGCCATCTATCATTCATCCTCCATTACTTATATTGTACTTTTTTCGCAAAGTCACTCGCAGGCCGGTAATCACCTGGTGCGACCGCGGACCTCCATTTTTCACACTAAATCATAACTCGCGCATCTGACAAAAATAAAATTTGTCGTACAAGCCAATAGGGGTAAATGGTGACACTATGAGCAAGCAAAAAATGTGGGACGAATATTAATCTAGTTATTGTTGAGATGTCGGGTTACGTTTATTATGAATACAGGCTAAGTTTCGTCAGATTTTGCTGAAATTCAATTCTAAGTCTGTCGAAATGTTTAAGTAATGAGTGGTACATGTAGGTACGCATGGAGATTGCGCCTGGAGGCAGAAGTTTGTGTAACTCGGTTACGGTTCTCATCGTTATTTATTCTCCGGTTTACGTTGGTTAAATAGGCGCGTGAGGCTGCGTGCGGCGGCCGTCGGCACCGGGCGGCGGCGGCCGGGCGGCGGCCGGGCCGGGCGGTGCGCGTCGCAAGTCGCAAGACGCGGCGACGTGCGCCGTATGCTAATGCCCTTCCCTATTCAATAAGCAGACCGCCGCGTGCCACCGAGAACTCACGTCGGATAATTTACTGGATATTTTGTAAAAGTTTTTTCGCCCTCTGTGATTTATGCCCGCGAAACTTCGAGCTCTCTTTTTCATTTGAATGCACGTGACATACGTGATATTTTTTTGTTCCGACATAATCTGAGCTCGGGGAGTCTTCTCTGTCCTCATTCGTCAGCTCCGCATCTGTCTCCAACGGTTAAATTATTCATGCATTTACGCGCTTCAACTTTATCCGCGCTAGAAAACTTTAATATTGAGTTGGGATTACATCGATAGTCACTTTACCGTTCAATATGCTAAATTGAGGAAAGATGAGGTGTAGCCGGGATGGCGGACGGAGTTTTTGAATTTCAAAAATTTCGATGGTTCAGTCATGAATGTGTGTGTGTGCTATCACTAACGAGTGTGTGCGTCACTCGTGTACGTGGAGCGGATGCGAACCGTGTGTATGTTTGCAGTTGACCTGACCAACGGCCAACTGACACCGAACAACAACACACCGCTACTGGCGCAGGCGCTCTCAGGTGAGGACGCCGACATGCCTTCACTCAGCACACTAAGGGTGTACACTAAACCGGGGCTTTACCATTAACTGACGCACAATTCTGTCTTTAAGTCTCTGTGTCACTAGTTCATGGTAAGCCTCCTGGCCCATTAACATCATCCCTGACAGGACACACTTTTATCATTCCACAGAGCTCACACATCAGACCTCGGGACACACTACTGTATATATTTCATACTGACAGCACTGACTTCATACTTGACACCAACATCATTCATCACTCGCCGGTGACAAGTCATCATAACATTATTTACGAAAATAAGCGCTTCTGTTACTGCTTTGTGTGTATGTTGTTTGTTCCCATCTTCCTAACATAGTATCGGCAATCGGTGCTACGTTTTCAAAATGACATAGTTGAAATTAAAGATAAGTCCCCAGATGCGTGTTGACTGCGTTTCATACAATTTCAGTAGATTTTCTCATTTTAAGAATAGTAAAAAGTAATAAAAGTCTAATTCCACCCAGAGCACTGGTATAACAGAGTTAAAATTACACCTTGGAATTGGAAAAGCGTCGCCCAGTGATACGAAAAAGGCCAGCACGAATGGCACAATGTTTCGCATTTTCGCTGGCTGAATAAACACGTGGCTCACTGTCTATCTCGCTTCCGTCACCGAGCCAGTGAGCTTTGCCCAGCCCGAGCAAGCCTGACTTAAACGATTTTTAGTCTTAAAATCGCATATTCGGTGAATCCAGATGGGAATTTTTCACTGAATCAAAGTCGGATGGTAGGTTTATGAAGAATTTTTGACGAAGATCTATAATAGAATGATACGAAACCATTATTAACTGTAGCAACTTCAATGTACTTAAAGTAGATTATTATAAGATATACAGCATCAACAGGGACTATGTCCTTGACATTTGAGAGGCCTATACAAGGCTATCCCCAAACCTGAAACCAGGAAATGCCTTCGACATGTCCAACCCGACCCAAGCAGACAGCTAGGCTGATGAAGACGACACAGCACACTCTTAAATTAGGCTATGTCATGTCCCCAGTGATGAACAATTACCAAGCAGCAGCTGCCGGATTCGGGCCGCCGGCGTCGCCGCACGGTGCCGGTGGTCGGGCGGGCTTCCCGGCCGCCAGCTCGCCGGGACCGGCCCTCGACGTGTACGGCTCTGCTGCCGACAGCGTCGGCTACGTCCAAGCCGCAAGCCCACAACCCTCTGGATTCCCGGCGATCGCCGTCAGCCGCGCGCCTCTCAATTACACCCCAGTAAGTGGAACCATAAATATACGATTTCAGAACAACCGGACCTACCACTGCTGAATATCGCTATAACTAGTAAACCGATTCAGAGAGCTTTCCTAGCTTATGACATCACTCTTGTCGGGCAATTTGGTGATCACAGTACGATATTATTAACACGCAGGTGAGTGCAATGTTCCTCCTCTTGATATAACCCTTAGGCACCTGTTGCGAAACTCACGGCAAGTGAAATGGTATGTTCGTGACACAGACTACATGAAACTTCGTTGTTGTTTCGTTTTTGTTTTATAGGAGCAGAATTAGAATCAGAAACGAGAACCGAGGAATGAAATTATATAGCAATCCTAGATATAAAAAGTATTTTATAGAAAGAATATAAGAAAAGTTTCTCATACTTATTTTATTTCATGATGAATGGGATAAAGTTAATAACTTTTGATTCTAACTTTTTTCATTTATTACGTCATGTTCAAAATGCCTTCAGTAACGCCCAAATGAAGGCAATTCCCAAAATTGTCCTTGTTCGAGAACTTTCAACTGTCACAGCATTCAAATTAATGTTTGTTCTGTTTTGTTTTTCTCAGGACGTTTGATTCGCGTTCTCTGATGTTAAAATTCATTTTTGCATTATTCATGATAACAGGAAAGAAAAATAACTGTGTGTTTACACAATCTTATTTCTCAGGGGCTGTAGTATATTTGGTGTGTCTAGCCGGTGTAAGAATTTCATTAGCAGTTAGTCATCGCGGGATAAGGCACTAAGTGCGCGCGGTGTCGGCGCGACGCGGCGCGGTGCGGTACCGAGCGGCGTGGAGGATGCGCGGGGCGGGTAGGGGGGCGCCGAGCCTCCAGACTCAGACGCAATTAGCAGCCGACGACACTCTAAAATTTTAGCGAGACGGTCCAATCTCATTATGGAACCGATCTTCCTTGTCGCTCTTAAAGCGTAATCACCATAAGTTAGCGAGCGAGTGAAGCGTGAGAGATGCGATTATAAAGTGTTCCGAAATATGAGCGCGGCGGGGGGCGGGGAGGCGCAATCTACGCGGTGCACTGCCGCGGGTAATGGCTTTTTAAAACTGCGACCGCGCTCCATAACTGCTTCCCTGAGACGCCATCAGTCTTCATTGCTTGTCGACGCCCGCCAGCCACGGCGCACCCACCGCCGCCGCCGAGATCTTAACTCCTCACGTCGTGCTATCTCAAGACATTTTTCAAACTGCACTCGAAAGCTGCTTTAATTTTTACACTATCACAACGCTGGCCTTTGCCAACTTATTATACGATCATATGAAATTTTACACGAGCGCGCGACCCCACTTTTGTTTAAGAGCAGTGACTAATTCGGAGTGGTTGTCCTTGTCCCCGTTGGTCAAATAATCGGGATACAGTCAATCTACAAGGGCCGCTGTGTAATTAAATGTAGAACAGGTATTGGACACGAGCGAGCTAACTAATTGTTACCCGAGGCTTAATTTGAGTCAGTCGCTGGCGGCGCTACACTGAGCTACCCTTCCGTTTCAGGCGCGTCATATATCAAACGGGATATTAACTCAATCGTCCGTAATCGCCGGGGCAAAACAAATACGTCGCTAATGAGAGAATGAACGGTCCGGCCGTCGGGCGGGCCGGACCGGCGGCGCATGTGGTTCCCGGGTGTAAAACGGTCTTATTAGGTAACGGGAATGCCCCCACGGGCAATAACCGTAAATCAAGGAGAACAAGCGGTGTAATTACCGTTGCCGAGCGGTCGCGCGCGTTGCTCTAACTCATCCACTCACTGTTTTTATTTTGTTGGCCACCGAGCCGGCGACCACTCTATCGACTGCAAACACCAAACTTACTGCCTTTAAATCTGCCCCCGGAGAGGTTAATGTTCGCCTGAACGGTTTATACTTCCATTCAATTATAACCTCTACTGCATGCCAATAATTTTGGGCTGAACACGTCTGCTATCTAATATTGACTCTTGTTTATTTTTTCTCATTTCAGGGACCCCTGATTCCTGCGGCGTTTACCAACGGTTATCATTGAAAGTGTTACAGCACAAATATTTTACGTGAGTATTACACTGTTTTTAATGTGCTTTTGCGTTCCACTCTATTAAAATGTCGTTACGCTGAATAAAAACGTCGGCGTGTGTTCATAGCGCCGCGAAAATGAACACTTGTATAGCAATTACACAAAATGTTTTTTAAATGGTCTCGTAAGACTTATGGCCAAACATTTCATTGGTTTATGATGTTGGCTGGTTGAATACAGAAATAGTTACATACCAAACGATTTTAGTAATTAATCAATCAAATCTCCTACTGACTACAACCCTCACGGCTACTACCATGACTCGGGGCCCTCGGATTCACTCGCACCCCCGACTGGAGCTCTTCAAACCTAGATAGACTTTAAGACCACCATCAGAGAATTTTTCGTATAATAACATTATACTGTGTTGGCTTAGGTGGCGAGCGGTGTGGCGGCGCCTAGCGTCACGAGCGCCGGACGCCGCGTGCGCCGGCCCCGGCCCCCGCACCCAGGCCCCGCGCCCCAGCGCCTGCGCCGCCCCGCTGCCCGCCCGCGCACCTCCAGCCCCGCGCCACCGACGGAGCCCGGACACCACCGGACCTCCCCTCAACATCACTCCGTCAACCGCGGCGTCTTCACCTTCCCCCCCTCCAAATCCCAGTCCTCATCCTCATATCTCCTCATCCTCACTCTCACTATTCCCTCCCCCCTTCACACACACACACACACACTTTCCCCCACCGACCCGGTCTTGTGACCCCGTCTATTGTAAATAACGATAATCTACTTTTTGTCGTGTGAACGAGAGATAGTCTATCGATTGAACTGGTATTTTTTCAAATTTTTCTCGCTTTCGACTGTACCGTAGATGTGTTGTCAGAGTAATAAACGATTTAAACTCCAAAAAAAAAAATACATTTCATAATTATATAAAGTGCATCTAGCCGATTTTATTGCAGGGAGGTATATCTTAAAATATTTTATTATTCATAGTTGAATTACAGCGTAAGGTGTAAATGGTCCTCGACGCGCGGGACTCAGTAGTGGAAGGTGTTATTCTTTGTGCATTGTATCGTACGGTGGGTGGGCTGAGGCCGGGGCGCACGCGGCGCATGCGCGGCTGGCGGGGCCGCGCGCGCGCAAGCCGCCGACAATAACGCGACCGCCGCGCGCCTCCCCGCTCGTCCACCTACACATATTTTATTCTATCTA
Source organism: Mesoligia furuncula (assembly GCA_916614155.1). Lineage (NCBI taxonomy): Eukaryota > Metazoa > Arthropoda > Insecta > Lepidoptera > Noctuidae > Mesoligia > Mesoligia furuncula. Next base: position 10,388,585 of record OU744803.1, on the reverse strand, counting down.
TTTTTAATATTAATGTCAAATATTAACATAATTATAATACTACTATAATTATATTACGCATATTTTACCTATGAATGTAATTATTTTCGCCTAATTCGAATTGTATAAAATCACCTCTTTGAACGGCTGTTCTGTTTCAGTAGCGATCAAGTTTCTCGATTACTTCCGTATAAGACTACGTTAGTTATGCGTATACATACTTTCTAATATTATGTATTATGATATAAAATTTTATCCTAAGGATAATATGATCATATTTACGATTCATAAGGACGTTTGGAAAGCTAAGTCGGTACATTTCAGAATATCTCTCATCGCGTTAAGATAATTCATTTCTATCTTGTACCTTTGAACGTAGGTATTGTAATTATAATAAATAACAATTTTGTGCATTACGTAATAAATATTTCATTGTTTCTTACATTGTATTTACCGTAATATAAGACCATTGTTGAGAAAAATACGCGGCTCCATTTGAATTGAGGAGTCACACAGTACTTAGTCGTATCTAAAATTTTAATCAAAATAATAATTAATAACAGTAATATTTCGTACAGACGGTATAGTTACACGACACAAACATTTCAATAAAAATAAAGACAGGGATATTAAAAAATTACAGCCAAAGGCGCAGGTTTGAGGTAATAGATTAAAATATGAAGTCAATTCATTAATCATATTCGTTAGGTACTGGAGACATTTTTATCAACCACTTCGTCTAGGTTCAGCAGTAAGGGAGCTCCGTGGGCTGCGCGCGTAGCAGTTGCTGTAGCGCAACGCTACGACGTGGCGCCGCACTACGACCGGCTGCTAGACGCCCAAACCGCGCACGCGTTCGCCGCTCGCTATTTACAGTAAGGGAGCTCCGCGGGCTGCGCGCGTAGCAGTTGCTGTAGCGCAACGCTACGACGTGGCGCCGCGCTACGACCGGCTGCTAGACGCCCAAACCGCGCACGCGTTCGCCGCTCGCTATTTACATGCACTCGGTTGCATTCATTCGTTATTTACTATTATTATTACTCATTACCTACATCAATTAAACATTAATATTATAAATCTAGGTATTAAATTTTAGGTAATAATAATAAACAATCTTTTAAAGCTATTATTATATAAATACGTTATAAATATAAATGTTTCCTGTTACAAAAAAAAATATTGAAAATGATACGAAATAAATCAATATTCTTTTTAAAGGTAATTTATTACTTATGAGTATGTAGTTAATTGAATAATGGAGTGTTAGATGGAGTGCGTTCGTCGCCGAGCGGCGCGCTCGCTTCGCGTTTTATGTTCGTTCGTGCCGAATTCGTTCGCTGAAATGACGTCACGTGCGGCAGGCGCCGTACCGAGGCCGTATCGAGGCCGTATCGAGGCCGCATCGAGGCCGCATCGAGGCCGCCCGGGCCGTACCTAGCCGCGCCACGCCGCACACACCGCAGGAGACGCGACCGCGATTATGTTGTTAAAACGTTAGCTAGGAAATTGATAATGAAATCGAAAGGTGTGAGTCTTTAGGACGGTCGGAATATCGATATCATACCTAACAAATTAACGTAATTATTTGTTTTATATTTACGGTGTTATAGGTATTTAAGACATTTTTTCTTAGAATATTTAATTATTACGATGAGATGTTATAATTGTTAGGCCCGGGCCGGCGGCGGAGTGGTGCTTCGCACCTCGTCGCCGTCGGCCGTCTCATTCACTCTCACATCCTCACTATAATTATATTTTCTTACCGACCTTTTTAATGTAGGAGAAGCGCACACGGCCGCTTGTCCCCGTGCGAGTACGAGTACAAACATACAGACAAACATATAGTGAGAGACGTTCGTTTCGCCGCGTTCGTGAGAAGCCATCGGTTCGCCGCGATAGCATCGAGACGATACATAATGACAATTATTGTATATACATAGTTAGCCGCATGTGTAAAAAGACGTTTAGGTAGACGCCGAAGTGTGGCGTGTAATTGAATGCGACAGATGATGCATAAGCGCAGTGTACCACCGCGCTGACCATCGAGCCGACAAGTGTGTCGCCACCCTTATATTATGCCACATTTTTTCACTCCTACAAAAATCTCACAAAAAAACTGCAAACAAAAATCCACTTTCAAAGCAACAGACACTGAAAAATATAGAATTCGACAACTGCATTTACCACCTGCCAAAAAATCTGGAATGTCGCACACTTTTCACATAAAACGCAAATTGTCGAACAACTTTTCCCGTCGAGTGTTAAAAAAAGCGTCATAATATAAGTCTGGCGACACACTGAGTTACCATCTGGTCGATATTAGATTCATTCAGCAATCAGGATTAGCTGACGATATTAGTTTCATTATTGTTGTTAAGTTATAATGTTTGTGAGTTTCTTTAGTATCTATCACCCTTAGGGCTTCTGTGTGCGGGCCATGTTGCGTACCGGCTCTGTCATATCAATTTATTATGTATTTAAGTACGAAAAATTGGTTTTATTCGTTGATTTTTCAATTAAATTAATTTACATTTTAATTTTTACTTGGAGTTATTTTTTTTGTAATACAGATATTAATTTAAGTCTTTTACCTTAGTACTCAATATTTTGAATTATCTTTAGAATTATTTGGTAGCTAATATGGCCCGTGCTTCGGAAGCCACTCCTTCTAAGTGTGGTGGTTTGCGGTGACCGCACGGTCCCCTCGTGGTCGCCGAGCGGTCACCGTAAACGCCGCGCGGTCCCTCTCGCTTGTTTGTATACGCGATAGTTGAGTTACTTCAGTCACCATTTAGACGTGTTCTATATCAGAATAAAGACTACGTAATAATAAGCGAGATCTCAAATTTATTTTAAAAATTCGTTATGTGATCCTAATATTGCGACTTATCGTATTTATAATATGTATGTAATAAAATTAAAAAGATAATTTATTATATTTTGTATAACATTCTACGTTTATTTACACTCGATCTACTTTATATTAAAGATAATAATTAATTTTAATCTAATAATGACAGACTGGTAAAGTTCGTAGAGTCGCCGCGGCGGCCATAGATCAAGTAGCTTTGCATATTCGGCGATGGCCACTAAGAGTTTCTTGGACCAAAGGTATACTAATTCGCGTAGAACCGGAGGCGCACTGGCTCCGCACGAACCCTCCCGACCCGAGCCGAGCGGCGACGGTCGCCGACCGGGCCTGCGCCCGCGCACCCCGTCCCGCTCCCGGCCCCCCACCCCGCGCAATGCCGCCCGCTTGGTTTCGTTCTCGCGGTTACTTCTCGATTGCGTGCTTCGCGTGCTGACTGATTTTCTATAGCAATAAAAATCAATTACCTAAGATTTTACATTAAAATAAATTTGGATTTATATACGTTCGAATTTGGTGTCATGTACATTTAAAATATTAGAGAAAGGAGTAACGATAGGCGAGCGATCCGCGACTGTCCCGTCGCGGCGTCGGCGCATTATTTTCGTCATTTCTTCGTGTATAATATGTTACATGAATCTGTATACAATATGGATATAAATCGTAATGATGAATAAAATTAGTTTTTACGGCATCTCTTTATTAAAATAATGATAATATCAAAACGTTTTGTAAAAAGCGGTGGGTATGTCCGCCGCCCCGATTTCGTGCACCAATGCACTTTCTTATTGGAATATTACATTATATAACGTACATAATACTATGAGATATATAATCATACAGCCTTTCGGGGCGCGCGTGTATGGCGATGTATGTATACACATTGTGCAATGTACATATACCTTATATAATACAATGATTTAAGACAAGGTTCACATCGTGCCGTGTGTATGTGGTAATAAATATAATATGGACATTGTTCAAACAATAACCAGTTGTTTTATTTACTCTGTTAATAATCTTAACTCACCCAATCCCCCTATGCATACTTTAATTAATTAAATAACCAATCATGAAATATTCAGCGAATGTTAGCATTTACTGAATATAATATTTGATGCTACATTACACACTACATTCATGTTTAATGGTAGTTCATTGGTGTAGAAAATTACATCAGTAACATATGCTATAGCAAACAAACAAAGATCATAAAATAAATACACATTTTAAGAACTAAGTACAACTAAAACAATGAAAAGGCTTCTGGGTAAGCTCACTCCATCGTCGACTTTGCTTCTGTCACCTCTGACCTAGAGTAGAGTCAAGAGCAAACCCAATTCAATTTAAAAAAAGTTACATATGGATATGCACCTGAACTTCTTTCGACCCTGAAACTTCCGGGGCGCAGAGCAACCAACCACTTCAGCGAGAGATTTTCGTGGTCGTGCGGTCGGACACTGGATCTTTTACTCTGGCTTTGAGTACTCGTAAGTATATGTTAAGGAGTCGTAAGTATTATACAATCTGGGCCCAAATTCACTATGACCACTTAAGGGGCTTACAGGACCTAAACACAAAAAACGCAAGTTTTAGAAACAATCAAAGTATATGATCGACTACAATAAAAAAATCAGAAAAATATACGATATTCTTCAGGATATATGCTAGGTAGATAGTGTGTTGAAAACATAATACAACTAATTTAATACGATAGAAAAAAATCATGAAGATGCCTCTAAAAACTTTCTTTTTACAATAAAAACCATACTAATATACATACAATCATTCTGATTTTTTGTCAGATTAATTCTACAAGCAACATACTAAAATACTAGTGTTTTAATTTTTTCGTCGAAACAATAGATTTTTTGTAATTAAATAATTGCTACATATTTTGCAATAAATTACCAGGGTTGCGTCATCGCGCTTCTCTTTCTTTTCTATGCAGTCCGACAGTGACCGCGCTTTGGTCTGGTCATGTAGCCCCTTAATGGTTCCTTACATCGAAACCACTTCAATACCTTAGTTAATCACGACATGTTGTTAACGTATTCTCTATGACGCAACGGCGTGGTTTGAACTGTCAAAATACATGTTGTCCGTACGGTTGACATTTCGATTCCTTGCCGATAACAAGACACGATATTGGCGTGGTTTGCACGTGGTAACATTTGGCGGGGAATAATACAGAATTGGGGACCTGGTGATAAAGAAAAAAAGTCAATCGACAACAATCAAATAACTAGGTACTTGAAAGGAACGAGGGAGATTACTTTGGGGGTCAGTCGCCTCGAGGGAAACCAGTACTCGCCAGGCTGGTGTAAATTGACCATTTAGATGTACCTCACCCGTATGGGCGGTAAACTGGCAACGTGTAGAAATTGAGACAAATTTGAATGACAAATTTATCGTCCTATCCTTACTGGAATTTTAATCCTACCCTTCTATATCCTACTAATCCATACTAATATTATAAATTCGAAAGTAACTCTGTCTGTTTTTCTGTCTGTTTGTTTGTCTGTCTGTCTGTCTGTCTGAATGTTAACTTTTCACGCCTAAACCACTTAACGGATTTCGATAAATTTGGCAAAGAGATAGATTTCATATTGGAGAAGGACATAGAATAGTTTTTATCCCGATATACCTACGGGATCGACACATACGGGTGAAACCGCGTGGCGCTACTAGTAAATTATAAATGTGAAAGTTTGTGAAGACGTTTGGATGTTTGTTACTCAATCACGCTAATTAATCAAACTCTTGAACAGATTTAGATGAAATTTGGTATAGAGCTATTTTGAGTCCCAGGAAAGGAAATAGGGTAGTTTTTATGAAACTTTACAGTAATATAGCTAATACATCAGAATAACATAATATACTTTTTATCCCGATATTCCCACAGGATCGACACTTATGCGGGTGAAACCGCGGGGGGCTGCTTGTAATATATATCTAACACACATCACAGAACTTGAATTTTCAGTAATAAAGAGTGATATAGGCATATCAAAGGAACAGTTAACTCAAAAACAGACGTTCATTGACATAACACTTAACGGTTCTTCACCAAAAACGCAGTTTTACAAAGAACCCGTATTCCAATTCAGCGCTGAATTCCAGTGACACTGGATCGAATTGGACTAATGTAAACCCTTTTCAATTCAGTCAGGCATCCTGTATCCTGCGCCGGTTTGGAATACAGATAATTGGCCAATGGCCGATCCAGTGCTACTCTGGATTCAAACGGTAAATTGAAATACTAGTTCAATGTAAAATTACTGCGTTGCACGGGGAGGTTCCGGAATCCGGGACCACCCCTGAGTGCTCATGGTGATCACCGGGGTGGTTTTAGTGGGGTAGAAATCTCACACTCCCCGACCTTCCCTCCCCGGAGGTCGGATACCTTTTGAAGGTTTCCCCCGACAACAAAAAAAAGGGGTCAAGAAAGTACCTAAAAGCTGACTTTGATCTAGATCAAAGTCAGCCTTTAGTCCCTTTAGGTCCAGGAAAGATACATTCAAAGATAAAGTAGCACATTAGTATGGTACAAGAGGAAGGAGGGTTATACCTAGCAGCTCGTAGAAAAATCTAATTCCATACTAATATTTTAAATACGAGGGGTGGCACGGTAACGGGTTCCCTGTCACCGAATATATGTATGTCATCATCTGCCTAGCCTTTTCTCAACTATGTTTGGGTCGGCTTCCAGTCTAACCGGATGCAGCTGAATACCAGTATTTTACATGGAGCGACTGCCTATCTGACCTCCACAACCCAGTTACTGGGTAATACGATACCCTTTTGTAAGACTGGTTGTCAGACTTTCGGGCTTCTGACTACCCGTAACGACTGTCAAAGATCCACGAATGACAACCGGGACCAACGGCTTAACGTGCTTTCCGAGGCACGGAGGGGTCTCGGTATGTAAAGATGGTCACACATCCACAGACCAACCGCGGGAAGTGTAGCTTAACCTGATCGATCGACCTGTGCGGCTGTTATTATTTAGCCACGGGCCCCTCATGTATGTAAACCATGACACTTCCTTTTCGTCTCTTACACCACCACCATACTCAATAATCACACGAACTAATAACAGGAACACCTGAATTCATATTACTTATCCAAAAAAGTTATACCTTCGTCCAATATGCCTCAAAACGACCTTGTACTAAGCGAACACTAGCTAACAGGTGTTGCGAATCGCGGTAATACTGAATAAATATATAAAATAAATACGTAAGGGTAACGTTGTTGTTCTAGACGATAAGCGCCCTCCCACTAATATGTGTGTTGGCTTTTCTTGTATATTGTTTCAATATTTAAAGCTGGTATAAGATTATTTTGAATTGCAGCTTGTGTTTCGAGATAAACAGATGTAGATGTTAACACCTCCAACCTCTTGTTAGACTTTTTAGAGATTATGAATAAAGCCATGAGCAGCCTGATTCCCTCATCGGCATCATCATCTGCCTAGCCATTACCTACTATGATGGGGTCAGCTTCCAGTATAATTAGATACATCTGAATACCAGATATACCAAAAAAAACTTACATGAAAAACTTACCTACATGTATACTTAGTAAGGAGACAGACTGTTTATGTATGTGATATTTATCAATGTGATATTGTAGTTGATATTACGTAGGTAAAACACAAGACACGTTCGTAGATCCATAAAACAACTAGATATGTGAGGGCCACTTTTCGTAATTTAAATCGTTCAAAAAATCGCAGTCTTATCTCGGCGACAAACAAATGTCAAAAATTTGTCTTGACAGATTGAGACTGAGATCAAACTGTGAATGTTCTTAAAATTACGAGAATTGGCCCTCTGATACTTAAAAGATATATCAGATTCTCACAATATCATATTTCCAGTTTCGATATTGGCAAACAGCAGTATTGTATCCGTCTTGTAAGAACAATTAGAGAGAAATAGTGTGTGTAGTTCTTAACCAGTCATGTCGTATCATTGACACAAAGCAATATACACCTGCATACTTAGAGTATTATGTTGCATAAACTCTTTGCTTGTTTCCTGACCTGTGATCAATAATGATTCATGTCGATCAATCGTAATAGTTATTTATGCAACTGTTGTATAATAAGGGGTATTAAAACACGAATGTATAGTACACGAGGTGACGCCTAGTGTGATAATAGTATCACACTAGTGTATACCTAATTACGTACAGTTGCATACAAGACTTTATCTACACCCATGATTTGAATCCTCTATAAAAGGTTCTGAAACAGTTTTCTGCAATACTAATATCGAACAAAAATGGCGGCCAGCGGGATACGACGTGAATTCGAATAACCTATAAGTTATTGTTAGGGTTCCGTACCCAAACGGTACTAAGACTCCACTGTCCGTCTGTCTGTCTGTCTGTCACCTTGTTGAAATGTTGAAATTTTCACAGATGATGTATTTCTGTTTCCGCTATAACAACAAATACTAAAAACAGAATAAAATAAATATTTAAGGGGGTACCATACAACAAAGGTGTCTTTTTCGGCGTTTTGCCTTGTGATACGGCACCCTTCGTGTGCTAGCCCGACTCCCACTTTCCCAGTTTTTTTTAAATTACGGCGCTGTGGCAGTAAAACGCGCGTGCATTACAATGTTCTTTTTTTGAAAAGGACTTGCATAATGAAATTTAGTAGGTACAACATTATGACACTCTTTTGATGATATTATGGTTACTATGACACTGGTTGTTTTAATGTTGGCAATAAGCTAACTGTTTCAGAAACTTTTATAGAGGATTTATAGCTTACTTAAGTTAGGTTTCCTAGTGACCGCCACTATCGGCCGCAGTGACGGCGTCATGAAAATGATGGCATGGCATAATCGTCGTCGTCGTCGTCGTTTCAGCCGATAGACGTCCACTGCTGGACATAGGCCTCCCCCAAGTTTGGGGGGGTTTGCCATAATCGCCACGCTTGGCAGGCGGGTTGGCGATCGCAGTATGGTATGATGTTGGAATAAATAGAGAACGCTGCTGCCCATTCTCCGGTAAGACCCTTAGTCGCCTTTTACGACACCCACGGGAAGTATGGGGTGGTGATATTCTTTAAGGGCATAATCGTAATCAGCCTAAAATGTTCACACTGCTGGGATAGAGGCCTCCTCTGTGTGAGAGAGAGTGGGCCGTAAACCACCACGCAGGCCCTGTGCGAGTGCGTGGAAGACTTAAATTGTAAGATTCACCCTACCGAGTCAAAAGACGGTCGCATTTTCGTTACGTTTTGACACCTACAATGACGCAGCGACTTTACTTGAATGTCATGGAAACGCTACTTAACAAAGCGTGAGCACACTTTTCTCAGTACGGAACACTTTTCTTGTGACTAAGCACGGTGAAGGCAAATCTATCGATTTAAATCTGGCAACGGGGTTTTACTTAATGTCTAATACGGATTTTCATGACGCCCGCTATAATATTACGGAACCGCTTTTCTAGAAAACCAATCCTTCAGACATTTAAACTTACAGACATCGATATTGCAATCAAACACTTAGCCAACGTATCCTCCTAAATTAAAAGTGACGAAATACAAAAACAACGTACTCGCATAAACCAAAAAAAAAGAAAATCTCATAAGTTGAAATTGAAATTCAGTTTCAAGACATGTGTTTCCGTTCGTAAAGGCAATTTCGTTCATTCGTTCAGCCTACAGGCCTTTTATTCGAGCCAGCACACGCCTGTTAACAGAGTCACCTTTGCCTGTAATACAGAACCTTCTTATACGTTACGTGACTCTGTTAGAAAGCAACCGACCTCTTTCTACCAATTTACCTCCTCCCAACGAAAATGGACCAATCTGTTAAAGCATTGTGATGCCATATACAATTTGTGCAATGTTAACTTAAGTGGTTTATCGAAAATCTCGGATGGAGTACGCGCAATTACTTTAAGTATTATTCGAGTGCGTAACGAGGGGAATTAAATTGGATACAGAGGTCAGACGTCCAATTATTAAGGAATTCTATACAAAACTGGGATGGGGATAGCCGACTATTAAATTCAATTTCAATAGGTTCCGTGTCGCCGCTGCAAATGTCGGAAGCTGTAGAAATATATCGCGCGAGTTTTCTATAAGGTGAATAAGCAGAGCTGTGATAGAATATGACGTCAATGTATGGATGGGGGCTTATTGTCGTCGCTTTGCTGTAATCGAAAAAGCGAGATTAGATTTGAATAAAAAATAATAAAATTATGAATTATTTTCAATCTTTGTAAAAAAAAAGTTGCAACATTGATGTCCTTTACTTATTAACTTTTTTTTTTTGATGGGAAATCATCAAATGACTCCTCCCGCTCTGGGCGTAGCGGAAGGGAGTGTCAGACTCTTACTGACTAAAACCCACCCGTGTTCCTTACTTTGCCCTTTATGTTCCGGGTCAGCGGTAACCCTTTCGGACAATCCCGCTGACCTAGCAGGCTTCGGCCCCTCCTCGATGCTGACATCTCTTTGAGGCGCGCGTGGAACACGTACGCGCCGTCCGGCACGGGCCTGGTCCTGATCGGATGGTGAGCTACCCATTACTCTCCGCCCGCAGGCCCGCGCCTACGGTGGCCGGGAGTCGTCACGCGGCTCCCGACGCCCGGAGCGTCTCCCGCGGTGGCTGGGACGGGAGGCTCTCTCCCTGAGCCGTCCCGCCACCTCCTTCGCTAGCATGACTGCTTCGCAGAAGGAGGTGACTGCCTCCAACTCCCTCTCGCCCCGGACCATGGCTTGCACCAGGGCCGGACGCGAGAGGTCGCCGCCGCTGCCGATCGCCTCTACGAGGACACGGCGGTGCTCCGCCCAAGCGGGGCAGACCTCCACTGTGTGCTCCACCGTGTCCTCTGGGCGATCCTAGCAATGGTGACACCCGGGCGTTTCCTCCCGCCTGATGATATGCAGGAACCTCCCGAAACTTCCATGTCCGGTGAGGACCTGCGTCAGGCGGTAGGTAAGGGCGCCATGGCGCCTCTCTAGCCACTCCTCAAAGAGGGGTCTTATCGCCGCTATCGCGGCGTTGCCTGCACTGGGTTGCGACAGTCGCTCTTTCCATGCCGCCATGAGGTCGCGCCGGAGATCCGTCCGCTCCGCAGCAATTTGCCGCGGAAGCGGATTCTCCCCCCGGCGTAGTGCCTCCGCGCGCCACTCATACAGGCGCGCGAGGACTATCGCCTCCAGATGCCATGGCGGCAGTCCGGCAAGGAGGCTTGCCGCCTCGCCCGAGATCGTGCAGTAGCCCCGGATTAGCCTAACGGCTACCACCTTCTGGGGCGCGTTCAGGTAGTGGGCGGCTCGCCGCCGCAGTGAACGCGCCCACACCGGGGCCCCGTATAGGGCCATGGACCTCACGACCCCCGCGTAAAGCCTCCGGCAGGAGGAGTTTGGCCCCCTCAGGTTGGGCAAGAGCCGCTTGAAGGCGGCCGCGGCCCGATCCAGTTTAGGGGCCAAACGTCGGAAGTGCTCGACGAAGTTCCACCGGCTGTCGAGGACGAGACCCAGGTATTTCATCGTCGTCTCGACGCCGATGTGAACCCCTCCTACCGTTAGTTGGGATCCCGATGGCAGCGCGTTCCGGGGCCCATGAAACGACATGGCCTCGGACTTGTGCATTGCCACCTCGAGACCCAACTGCCGGATCCTCTCCACTTACTTATTAACTTTACTTTACTAAACATGATAGAGCAATGCAGCAATAAATAACACTACAATTTTTTTTTTTATACTACAGCTGAGCTGAGAACAGTGGTGGCCCAGAGGTAACGGCCGCGACTTACGAGTCGGTCGGGTCGGGTCGGGTCGGTCGGGTCGTAGGTTTGAACCCAGACAGACGCTTTACTTTGTGTAAATTATTTCGCCACTGCTCTCAAAACGATAAAAGAAAATATCGTGAGGAAACTTGGATGACCTAGAACCGACACATCTACCAACCCCCACTGGGCCCGCCTGGTGGATTATGGCCCACACCCTGTCATCGAGAGGAGGCCTGTGTCCAACATTATAGGCTGATTATGTATACACACAGCTACACAGCACCACAGCTATCTGCTATACGAATCAATATCTCAACACCCCATCAACTTAAAACCCACCAATAAACTAATATCCATAATGGATACCACAACAAAATCATCCATCCGAACAAACAACAAAACAGCGCTATCTAAAATATCAATCTAACATTCCTCCATACGGAATATCGTTGAAAACTCATATAAATCGTACGATTCGCACCGCAGACGATTTTATCAATTTCATTCATGATCTGGTCCTGTTCAATAAAGTAATCTGATTCCGCGTATCGCATTGTCGGTCGACAGTGCTGTATTAAAACGAATATATTCTGCATTTGGCAGCCGAAATAATCTTCACACTCGGGTGGCCCGGGCGGATAATGAAAGCGATTGGTTCGGCGACATAAGTTGGCAATTACCCTGCACTACGCTTGTAGGGATTAAGGTGAGTGCCATAGTTACCTGTTAGTTTACGGAGCGTTGGGTTTTGTTGCCGATGATATATGGCGATGACTTGGAATTTGAGAAGTAGGTTTTAATGAGAAACTGGTACAGTACTATCGCATAATTCGCTCTTGTGTTGTGTTGATTATTAATTAATACATGGTAACTGGATCTTTAATAAAAACATGTTGAAAAAAAACAGTTGTAATATATGTCAATAAACCATCCACTTACCATCATCGTCTGCCTAGCTTTTTTTTTATGTTGCGGTTGGCTTCGAGTCTAACTGGATGCAACTGAATACTAGTATTTTACATGGAGCGGCTGCCTATCTGACCTCCACAACCCAGTTACTGGGTAATACGATACCCCTTGGTAAGGACTGGTTGTCAGACTTTCGGGCTTCTGACTACCCGTAACGACTGTCAAAGATCCACGAATGACAGCCGGGACCAACGGCTTAACGTGCTTTCCGAGGCACGAAGGGGTCTCGGTATGTACCTAAAGATGGTCACCCATCCACAGACCAACCGCGGCAAGCGTAGCTTAACCTGATCGATCGACCTGTGCGGCTGTTATTATTTAGCCACGGGCCCCTCAAGGTCAATAAAACTTACCGTAAGTAGTATTTGATTTAAGAACTTAAAATAACAGAAAAAATATTTACTTTAGCACTACAAATTACATCACATAACTTAACCATCACTAAGCTATATTAATCTCTAAACTAAAAACACTAACAGAGATACAACAAAATCTATTACAACAATAAATTTAAGACAAACCACATTAGCAATACAAACAATTCGTTAGATTAAAACCACTGAGACATAAAATATTTTAACTGCACGACCATATCTGGTATATTCAATTAAGCTTGCTAAGCATTAATATAAATCTAATCAAATACCGTGCATTACCGACCGGTTGCAACTGTAATTTAAATCTAAATCGAGTAACAATAATGTGTTTCGTATAATCCTATCAACCTATTAGGATTCCGCGGATTCCGTTCCATTATAGATAATAATTATATGGGGTAATTTATGGTTGTCAACGTTAGTTAATTGATGTTGGGTTAATTATGGTTGATGGTGAAAAGTGGCTATGGTAAACTGTTGCGTTTTCTCTTTTCGAGACAGATTTCAATCGTTTTAAATGGCACAAAAAAGGGTAAATTATTTCATCACCACTGCTCTCAAAACTGTGAAGGGAAACATAGTGAGGAAACCGGCATGTCCTAGAACCAAAAAATCGAAGACATCTACGAACCCGCACTGGACCCGCGTGGTGGCGGCCTACTCCCTCTCACCGAGAGGAGGCCTGTGGCCAAGCAACGGGAACATTAGGCTGATAATGATACATACACACACATACCATTTGCCCAGCCTTTTCCCAACTATGTTGGGTCGGCTTCCAGTCTAACCGGATGCAGCTGAATACCAGTATTTTACTTGAAGCGCCTGTCTATCTGACCTCCAAAACCCAGTTACTGGGTAATACGACACCCCTTGGTAAGACTGGTTGTCAGAATTTCAGGCTTCTGACTACCCGTAACGACTGTCAAAGATCCTCAAATGACAGCCAGGACCAACGGCTTAACGTACTTTCCGAGGCACGGAGGGGTCACGCGGTATGTAAAGATGGTCACCCATCCAGAGACCAAACGCGGCAAGCGTAGCTTAACCTGATCGATCGACCTGTGAGGCTGTTATTATTTAGTCTTACACACATATGAACTTGCCTAAATTAGAGGTTGCATGATTGAAGTATGATAGTAGTAGTGTATTTCAGTAGCAGGAATTGGATCATGTCGTCGTCGTCGTCGTTTCAGCCGATAGACGTCCACTGCTGGACATAGGCCTCCCCCAATTTTGGGGGGGGTTTGCCATAATCGCCACGCTTGGCAGGCGGGTTGGCGATCGCAGTATGGTATAATGGTGGAATAAATAGAGAACGCTGCTGCCCATTCTCCGGTAAGACCCTTAGTCGCCTTTTACGACACCCACGGGAAGTAAGGGGTGGTGCAATTCTTTAAGTCCGGCACCACACAGACAACGGGAAGTAAGGGGTTCATGAGCACTTCGTTTATAAACCTTTCTAACGACAGTCAACGTTTCTTTTTTTAGAAAGAGAGGATTGTAACAAATCTGTTGAAATTTTTTGAACAAATGATATTTAGTTTAATCTAAACAAGTAGGTACATGAATTAGCATAAAATACGCCCATTGACGTGGAGTTGGGACACCAGCCAGTAGTTCCGTAGTACCGTAGGATATAACTAACGTTCCTATAATATCTGATACGGTAATTGATTACAATCCATACTAATATTATAAATTAGAAAGTAACTCTGTCTGTCTGTCTATATATTTGTTTCACGCCAAAACCACTGAACGGATTTCGATAAATTTTGGCAGAAAGATAGGTTGCACCCCGGGACCTTTCCCGGGATGCAACCTATATTTCTGCCAAAATTGGAAATATGGGAATATCGGGATAAAAACTATCCTATGTCCTTACATAGTATAGTTTTTATCCCGATATTCCCACGGGATTGACACTTATGCGGGTGAAACCGCGGGGCGCTGCTAGTATAAAATAAATAAATATACCTAAAGAAGGTTTGTGATGTTGAAGTATTTTCTATAGATAATAGCGACACTTTATAGCGACAAATATATATACAAAAAGTACGAGCAGAGTTAAATTAGAAACTAGAGGAGACGAAATAAACATAGAACGAGGAGTTAGACAGGGAGACCCTCTATCCCCGAAGCTATTCATAGCAGTACTTGAAAATATTTTTCAAAAATTAGACTTGAAAAACAGGGGAGTGTACATAAACGGACACTATTTAAGCCATCTGCGGTTCGCTGATGACATTGTTGTAATTGCTGAAACTGCCAAAGACCTAGAGGAAATGATGAGAACACTGGACTGCGAAAGCTCCAAAATCGGCCTAGAAATGAATGTAAATAAAACTAAGATATTGACCAACAATCGAGAACGCCCGATAGTGATAAAAGGTAACAATATAGAATACGTCAGCGAATACATCTACTTGGGGAAGCAAATCTCATTTAAAACGTCAAGCAACGAGGAAGAAGTAACAAGAAGAATCAACGCAACTTGGAAGAAATTCTGGGCATTAAGAGAAATCCTAAAAGGGAACTACAGCTTGCAGATGAAAAGGACAATATTTGAGACATGCCTATTACCCTGCTTGTTGTATAGTTGCCAAACTTGGATATTTACAAATAAAATAAAACAAAAAATCAAATGCAGTCAAACAGCAATGGAAAGGAGCATGTTGAAAATTAGAAGAATACATAAAATTAAGAGTGAAAACATTCGTCAAAAAACTAAACTCACCGATGCTCTCAGGCACGCACTCTCACTTAAGTGGAGATGGGCCGGACACATCTCAGGATACCCAGACAGAAGATGGACTACTGAAGCCACACGATGGAAAGGACCAATGGGGAAAGGAATGTTGGTCGACAATTAAGACGGTGGGCTGATGACATAATACACGTCGCAGGGAGTGACTGGATAAGGTCAGGCAAGGACAGGGAGTCATGGAAAAGGATGGAGGAGGCCTTTACCCAAACAGGGGTCCAAATCTCTTAAATAATACTAACATTAATTATAAGTAACCTTTCTTAAATTTAAGCAACAACTAACAAACATTGTAGTATATATGAAGAGTGTGATTTGGAATAAATGGCTTTATTATTATTATTATTATAGCGACCAATACAGGGTAGGAGGGGACATCTACGCGCAAACTATAACCACGAATTCAGCACATGATTAGACAAAGAAAGAGAAACTGACCAAACTGACTTTTACTAGACCCAGAAATTAGTCATTTTTCGTCCGTTATCAACAAAAAAAGCTGCTATTTCACAAATAAACCGGTCAAATGCAAATCGGTCTCGAATCGGTATGTAAATAGTTTATCACGGGGTTTTTTTTTGTAATGTTACAGATTTACGGTTTTCGGATTTTTTTATTTACTTGTGCTACATGACCTTGCCTCTTGCCAAATTTCATGATTGTAGGTCTACGGGAAGTAGGTACCCTATAAATTTGATTCCCTTCAAAGTGTCGAAATATACGTTTTTTGAAGCTGCCGTATTCATTTTTTACGTTAACTTAGAAGTTTGATTTTTTCACAGCTTCAAGGGACCTGAGTATATGGTTTTATTTATTTATGTTTTTATTTTAACTCGATACCTCTACTCTTTCCCGAGATAAAGGGTCTTCACAGACAGTCAGACGCACAACAAATGTGATCCTATAAGGGTGCCGTTTTTTTGAGGTTCGGAACCCTAAAAAGTGCAATACCTACGCGGTTAAATATATGGATCAGCAACTTTTTTTTAATAATCATAAATATCTTAATATCTTCAACCCTGGGGATTCCAGAATCATGTACTAATTCCATGGTAAGGTTGTGCGTTGATGTTGCAGCCACCCTGTACAAACGATATTCAACATAAACAATTCCAGCAGAAAGCTTAACCACGAAATAAATTACCTTTATTATTACACGTGTCATTATTACAAGTGTACATATGCACAAGTACCTACACTGAAAAAAAATATTTCTTACTACACCACATTAAAGCGATTTCATTAAGACTTACTGACTTTATACAGTAAGAAGAAATGTTTTTAAAACAGTAAAAGACAAAACAGTAACATTTAATGATTGAACATACTATTTACTGAAAAAAAAAACAACAAAAAAAAGGAAAACCACCATTACTGTATTGTAAGTTTTCAATGGTTTGAACGATATCACCAAATGAATAAAAGAGTTAATTTTGTGACCTTTTAGCTACTTAAAACGCTAAAGTGTTTTTCAAATAAACTTGCGATAAATGTCATTCAACCACCCTGTACCAAAAAGTCTAAATAACTTACGATAGATATCGTTCGTCATACAAAACTGTCGCTAACATTGCATCGGTTGAGTTTCATAATACCAAACACGGAGTAAGTCATTGTTTTGATCGTGTTACCGACACTGCCCATACATTTTTTTCGTATGGTTTGGAAATATTGGGATACATTAGTAGAAGGAGGTGAACAAACTTTATCGCAAGTTTATTTGAAATGGACTTTAAAGTTTACTGTCATGACGGTAACATTTTGCCTCAAGCTTTAACTGTTTTCGGAACAGTAAAAATACTGTTTTGAACATTAAGCTCATATGGAACTGTTTAAAACAATTCAGATCAATGTTTATTCATTTTTATTTACTGTATATTTCTTTCAGTGTGTTTCTGCCACCCTGTACAAACGATATTCAACATAAAAACCTCCAGAAAGCTTAACCACGAAGTTAATTACCTTCATTTAATACGTACAAGTGTACATATACACAAGTACCTAAGAGTAAATTTAATCGATTGTAGCCTTATCTATCGGTCGACGGAATTGTTCCGGTAAAGCCAAGATAATCTTCTTGCAGCGAGTATCGCCGAGTGGCGGTTACCCGGTTATCCGGTTAAAACAAAATGTTATTGCAATAATAACTGAACTTGCATTACGCTATATTGAAGGGGGATAATCTTCTGATGGTTTGTTTGTTTGTTCGTGGCACAGATGTTTTTATAGGATGTGTTTAGATGCACGACACAATATTGCCATCAGAAAACAGAAAGCTTTTGCCTCTTTCGGTAAAACTAGAATCAGATGATCGACAATACTGTTTAAGTGTACACCAATGATGACCTGTATTCACATACATACATAATAATTATATAATATAATAATAATAATATATAATAATAATAATAATTATATAAATATTGTGATAAAAGACAATAATATAATATATAAATAATAATATATATGTAATATAATATAATATATATATCAACTTATATATAATATAATCTATCGCTTTCCATCAGGCGTGATCGGGGTCAATAGTAATAAAAAAAAAAAATTTCAACCAAAATTAAAATCATAAACACATACATAAACTCATATCATCCTCCCGTGGGGACAGCTACTGTAAGTACACCACCTGCTACGTTCCTTACATACTACTTTTGCTTCGTTCCGTGTGAGATGCATGAAGAAGCCTCCTCGTATAGCGCGATTTGTTCCACCAGTTACTCAACTGAACCGAGCGCTCGGCGCATCCTGGACAGTCACACCCAACACCTTATTTGACCGAACAATTCTTCCTTTGCGGGTGGTAGGGTTAATTCCCGCCTGATTTGCGACTAACCTCCCACCGGAGCGGTCAAGCAACCTCCTGTGTTTCGTCGAAGCGTGGGAGTTTCAATGCCTTTGGCATCTTCTGGGCACGCTTATTCCATCATAAACCTCATCCAGCGCTTTCAATCAGGCATGAACGAGGTTAAGAGTGGGCCAATTCAGTAATAAATAAAAAGTTCATACATCTGGTCAAACACCATCCACCTTCGTCTTATTCACATTTATTCATCTTATATGCTATGCAGCCATCCTAGTCACCATGTCTTACAACTGTTTTCTTAATGATACATTTGACAGGCAACTTATTCATCCTGAATCAGCACTCACCCCCTTTCAAATCTGTTAGACCATGTACAAGTTGAACAGCTAGTGACGTTACAGTACAGAACCCTGTCTTGTTAGACAAGATGCAGAACCATTATTAACCATTGATCCTAAACACAAGCACTGGAATCCTTGTATAAAGGTCCAGTGCCCGTACCAAGCGCCACACCGTAAGCCCTTCCACACACGTGTTCATTTGTTTAGTTATTCATGTAACCCCTTACTCGAATAAAACTGGACACACTGTAGAATCTTACGAACAAGTATACTGGCATTCGCTAGAAAAAATTGAATAGAAGAATGATTTAAAACCGAAAAACTGTTGTCATTTCTATGTCATGAATATTTTTCTTCAGTTTTTGGTCAAATAATGCGCAGTTTTTTCTAAGCCCCTGACCATTTTTATCTCATAGGCAGTTTCGCCTAATCCCCAAAATATTTTTAGGGTATACCAACATTGTATCCTGCTACAAGTTACACATGCTAACACATTAGCGTCAGATTGATGTGGGCCCGACTTCCCGTTTGAGTTTCAGCACAACTTTATGTGTGCGAACGTGCTGTAATACGAGTGTGTGGGTAACTGGAATTATCTTCTACTTAGACTTACTAAGTGGGTATGTTCTTATCTGGTAATCTATCCTTAATGACTTACAAACTTTGGATGATGGGTCACCTTCGTTTAAAGCCTTCTCTGCTGAATTGTTTGCGCTTCAGTAGATTATATTATTATAGAGGTGATTTAATTCGGGCTCGGCCAAGAAAAACAATATTTGGCACAGTAAATAACAGTTAAAGATCATAAAAAAGTAATTTAAAGTAAAAGTATAGGATCGTGTACCTAAAATCCGTGTAGGAAAATAAGTATGTTTGCTTTTTCCTCTCCGTGCCGAATGCCTAAAGACCGCGCGGTCGTAGCACAGTGCGTGCGCTACGCCGTAGCACTGCGTAGCTTATCGACGTAGCACGTAGCAAGAAACGCGCGCTGCCGCGCGGTGCAACTTTTGAGAATTATGGCATGGTTTGTTATTATTTGTTACTATCTGGAATTTGTACCAAAGGTTTATCCCGTGTGCTGTATACAGACTACTGAGTTTATTGCAATCTGAATATTAATTTTTATATTTATTTTGCACTTTAACACATGTTAATTTGTTGTATTTTAGTAAGTAAAACCTGTAAGCATACGCACGAACAGAAATAAGAAAGTACTACACCTGTCACTCTAATTCAATACAAACTGTATTATAAATGTCCATAAAAATGAAATATATTACAACAATACCGTGACCCGAGACAAGAAATTATTCTAAATGAATTACAATTTATCATCTAAATCATATTAAATACCAAGATGCCGTCGACCATTCAAATTATTAACACAATAAGTACCTGCCCGAATCTGTAGAAATGTTTTAATTTCACTAGGACTCGTTGATTTACGAGGTCCATATAAAAGAGCTGTGAATACCCCCAGACTAATAAGACCTGAATAATTTCAAGGTATTAACTCCTCTATAGTATATACTGTAGGTGAGTGAAGGGAGCAGGGCAGGTCAATAGGAACTGGTTAGCAACGTCAGTTTTGTTCCATAAGTTATATTAGTTTAGCTATTCATTACGAAGCGTGAGAGTGTGTTATCTAAAGTTCAGAGTCTTAGCTAATTCGAACAAATATGTACTTATACGTAATGCGTGGATATATCGCTCTTTAGCACAGTTTTGAATACAGAAGTGTTTGGAGTAAGTTTTCAATGTAATTAATGCTATCTATAAATCTTTGGTGGATATAACTATTTTACGATGAAATATAATGCATCGCATTACATAATTATAGCAGTCCACTACTGAACATAGGCCTCTCCCATTGCACTTCATTCAACTCGATTTTCGGCATATCTCATTCAGCTGCTACCAGCCATCCTGCGAAGATCGTCGCTCCACCTAGCATGAGGGTGTTCTATCTTACGTTTACCGATTCGCGGTCTACACTCAAAAACACGTCTACCCAACGGTCATCGGTTCTACGGCTAATATGGCCGGCCCATTGCCACTTCAGCTTGCTTGTTCTGTGAGCTATGTCTACAACTTTGGTTCTCTGCCGGATCG
Source organism: Mesoligia furuncula (assembly GCA_916614155.1). Lineage (NCBI taxonomy): Eukaryota > Metazoa > Arthropoda > Insecta > Lepidoptera > Noctuidae > Mesoligia > Mesoligia furuncula. Next base: position 10,367,587 of record OU744803.1, on the reverse strand, counting down.
CCTCGTTGCGGATTTGATCCCTAAGAGAGACTTTAAAATATTATTGGAGGCTGTAAATTTTCAAATATACTTGTAAAAATTAGTGTTAAAAATGGGAACACCCAAATATTCCGAAATAATTTTTTCCGAATTTCGATGTTCCGATTTTCAAAAGTCCGAATTTCATAATACCTAAGAATTATAATCTCTATTATTAAAAATCACGAAATTTATGTTTCCGAAAGTCATAAATGCGATTTGCTTGTTTTCCGATTTTCATATGTTCGAAGAATCAAATGCTCGATGGGTTCTCGGTCCGAAAAACGTCATTCCGATTTTCAATTTTCCGAATAACCTGTTAAAATTGGTACTCCCTTTCTTCTCTTAAAATTTTTTGTCCAAAAGTCATTATCCATAACACATTCGCTATAAACTTCAGTAACCATAATGTTCAAAAATTCGAAATTTTGTTTTACATAATTATCTTTACTTCTAAATCTATTCTGTCATAATATCGAGTACTATAATAATTGAATCTCCTAATTTTGCATGAAATAAAGTCATATTATGTACTAAGTATTGTATTATATAATGTGTATTATTCCGAATGTTCATTTATAATAAAATTGTTAGCTCTAAAACGTTTGCTAAAAATTAGTTTTTAGTAACAGAAACGAATCGCTGTAAATCCGACTCCACGCAGTCTTGTCTGCCCTACCCCGGGGCGAGGCGGGCCGCGGGCTGAGGAGCAGGAGGCTGTAAGCGATCCGCCGCGGCTGAGGTTGGCCGGCGAAGCCGGCCAGCAAGCCGAAGCCGTGGTGGTGAGCGAAAGCCATCTGCGACGATTAGCACGCGTGGGGCCGCCGGAGAACCGCAGCGCCGGAGCCGTGACAGAAACCATGCCTGCTGCATGTTGCATGCTCGCTTGCATGCTGCATGCTTGCTGCATGCTTGTTGCATGCTTGCTTGCATGCTGCATGCTGCGTGTTTACTTGCATCCTGCATGCTTACTACGTGCTGCGTGTTTGTTTCCATGCTGCATGCTGCATGCTTGCTGCATGCTTGCTGCATGCTTGCTTGCTGCATGCTTGCTTGCATGCTGCGTGTTTGCTTCCATGCTGCATGCTTGCTACATGCATGTTACTTTAAACCCTTTACACAGAAATAGGGGCCCCGCGAAGCGGGGCTCCGTCGATACTAGGATGCAAGAGCGAGCGAATGACAATATAAATACCTTTACCGTGCATCGAAGTCTAGTAGTGTCGCAGTGAAGATCTATCGCGGTAACGTGCATGGAAGTGTAGTGGCGTCGCAGAGACGCGTCTTTCGCAGTTACGTGCATCGCAATATTGTAGCATCGTATTAGCATTTATCGATATTTTGTGCTTCGATATTCCGTATTCTACTCGTATATTTGTCTTGCTATTCAGTTTTACAAGGCGTTTTTATTTCGGAATTATAATTAATTCGGAATTCTAATTAATCGGAATTCGTATTTTTGATGTTTCGAATTTTCATTAATTCGGACTTTTTGTTATTTGATCTATTGGAACTCGGTATTTTGAGAATAGTACTTATAAACGTTAGGAATATTGAAATTTCGGAATTATAAAAATAGGATGAATGATAAATCGGAGTTGTTATATTAGGGATTTTGAACCATTCGGAATTATGAAAATCGGTATTTTGAAATTCGTATTTGTGACTGTCGGAATAAAGTTTTTCGTATTTATGTAGTGTACCCGTTAAAAATGCAAAAGTACCTGCGGGGAAGCCATTGCTAGTGTGTTACGGAATTATCCGTAACACACTAGCAATGGCTTTCATTTTGACAGTTTAACAACATTCATTGGGTTATTTACGTTGTTAAGCAGCCACATTTTTCGAACGTATGAAGCAATGGATTAGAAACGTCTTTATTCAGATTGAAAGTAGGTTACGCAATTAAGGTGCTGAATGTAAAAACTACACTTAAAATAAAACAAAAGCATTGTTGTTATATTATTACAAAACAACAATAATTTAAAAAAAATGAATATATACTCGTATTTATTCGATTTGAAATACAAACTGCGAATTTGAATAAAAATTTAGGAATCCATTATTAATTTAATTCCATTAACTGAATGTTTTGGTGGTAGATTTTAGGAGCATCTGTATCCGAATTTCCAGAACAAATTTCTCACTTCACAGCTAAGATATAACTAAACTAAGTTTTGCCACAATTAGGGATTGGGTAAATACTTGAAGTTCGAAGACCCTTCATCTAATCCGCTGCAAGGTTTACTAATAAAAGCCGTTCCCAAGTAATACGCTTTATAATGCACAAAACTATTGAAGTAGGTGCAAGCTGGCCCAGACAAGTTGGCTAACATTGCGCACTCCGGTGGATTAAGCAAGTTCCGCGCAATCTTCTCGGACGGCCAACTTAAAATTCTAACATCAGTTTCGGGAATTAAGGGATTCACTCCATAAATTTATAAAGCCCGCTTACTCCAACTTAATCTTATCTGTTTATTCCTAGGTCTATTAGCGGATAAATCGAATAAGTTATTCTCTTTAGTAGCTCTCCTTTGATTAGGGACGGCTCGCAAAATAGCCCCGTGTAATTCGCTAATTATTGTGGAGTAACAAATTGCGTTAAGTTTTCATCGCGCAGCTTCACAAAACAAGCGTTAGGAATGCAACGTTAAATAAATAATAATAAAATGCGCTAACTTTTCTGACTGTTGAGTTGAAAAAGAGTTTCTAGACAAATGTTGGGGGGTTTGTTAAGTAGGAAGATTCCCGAAAAATCTATTATGGCGTTGTCTAATTTCCCCTGGAGATGCTGCAGGGGCTGAGAGTAAGCCCGTAAGGAGCCTGTACATCATGCGGGCGCGCCGCGTGACACGAGGCTTTGCGATATGATAAAGCACCTGTTCACATATTTTATCGTGCGCACATTGAGCGCAAAATGTATTATAAGATGCGTGTTAGGAAGATTCATTTTTGTAGCAATTTACTAACTGCGATATTCGGCTGGATTGTAGCTTATTATGAGTATTATTGCGGAGTATTATTAAGTACTTCAAGAAATATAGTAGGTACTAAGTAGCTAAATTATAAGTAGCAAGAAACATTTAGTAAACTTTAAATAACTATCAGGAACCCAAAAATTCAATTTAAAAATCTGTTGCTCCCCTTCCATCGCAGATGCCAAGGGCCTTGAAAAATCTGAAGGTTTTTAAATAACGTGACGTGCTTCAATATTCACAAAGTTACAAAAGAGTTAGTTTTATCCAATAACAGTCGGCAATACATAGCAAAACAAACTTTAAGACTACCTTACCCAGTAATAAATTCAAGTGTTTCATCTAATATTGCAAAACACGTCCATAAAAATCCAAAAATCTGCTCTTTCAAAGATTGAGGCAACTAACTTTTATTTATTTGCTCTCAGAGAACTAAGTGAAGTTAAGGGTTCTTAGAACTTCGTTACAAAGATTTGTCTGAGATCAATAGTACTAGACAAGTACAGTTTAGTATAATTTGAATTTACTTGGCAACATTACATGCTACTTGAACTTAAGCTAAAAAATAATAAAATGTGTTTTCTTTTAGTTCATTGAATTTCGAAAGAATTCTAATTAATTACTAAATAGTTACCCAGTAACTGGGTTGTGGAGGGCAGATAGGCAGTCGCTCCATGTAAAATACTGGTATTCAGCTGCATCCGGTCAGACTGGAAGCCGACCCCAATATAGTTGGGCAAAAGGCTAGGCAGATGATGATGACTTCTGAAAGAATTCTCACATTAAAAGTCTAAACCACATAACTATTAACACATAAAAAGTAGACATAATAAGGTTTCACTAACAGTTCGGTCGTTGAAAGAATGCGTGTCTGACACCCGTCATTGTGACCATTCTAGTAGCTAATAAAGATCAAATTCGCAAAACACGTATGCGTTTGTATGAAACTGACACGTGTATAGTACGAATTTTATCATCGACCGCAGTTTAGTCTATCCTGCTTATCTAATAGACAATTGCATGCTGTATGTATGTAATATATCAAAATTTTCCGTCATGACAAGTGGATATTGTGTACCTACTAATGTAGGATACATTCCTCCAGTCCAGACTAGAGTGTAAGTATAAAAATGAGTTCAACCAATACAATGACAAACATACGTCAATCTGCCCGAAGTTCTAAAAACTGCCCTAAAATCATCAATTAAGAAGTATATCAAAACTATTATAAACTACTAATACTCAAAACAGTAAATGAAACACAGTGGGGTAAACCGGCATGTCCCAGAACCGAAAAATTCGAAGACATGTGACATCTGCCAAACCACATTTGGCCCGCGTGGTGGATTACGGCCCACTCCCTCTCACCAGGAGGAGGCCTGTGTTGGGACACGGCATTGGGAACGTTATAGGCTGATTATGTTAAATCAAAAATAACCCTAAAAGAATAATATATTTACTTAAACCTTCTTTCTCTCAGAGTCGCCGTTCCTGTTTTAAAAGGTCAAATAACAATGAAAATATTTTGAGCTGCATGCTGTAGCTCAGCTAACATATTAAATGAAGCCTGACCATAAACTCTAAACGGCAAAGGTCATTCGAGTCTCTAATTTGTAACTTTCCAGCAGACGCGGTTCCATTTTAATATTTTACATAAAATACTGTAACACCTGCTGTTTAAATCTCCTGTTTCATACGGCTGACTTTGTATAAAATGTATTCTATTTTACTTCCTGAACAAGCATAGAAATAATAATATAGTCTTTATTCTTTAGTTATGAGAGTAAGGGCTGATTTTTCCAACGCCAGATAATTTATTTATCCCAGCAAAAATTTTGAATATTTGACAGTTCCTTCCTTGCAAAAACTGTCAGATGTCAATTTTATTCTTGTTAAAATTAGTTATCGGTCGATTGAAAAATCAACTCTAAGTACTGTTTGGTTGAATGATGTAAATAATTATGTGATGGTGGAAATAAAAGGCGACGCTCTGATGAATATGTTACATTTTTTCTAAAGGAGGTTACCAGAAACTACAGTAGCGCGTATCTATTAGGATCGTCAAAACATTCAATTGATAATAATGATAAAATTTATTCAAAAATATAAGGACTAACGTTAAATACAGTTTTTCTTAAATCTATGTCAAGTTCATCCATGATTTGTGGCTGAACTAGGTAATCCTGTGTTTCAGGCGATTGAAGGTAACATTAATTGATTAAATAATCACATATCATATCACACACATCACACACATCACATATCATATCACATATCTTATCATATTTATCTTATTGGTATCATGCAAGGTGTATAAAATTATATTTAATACGAACAATATTCACTTTAGCACAACTAATAACTTCTCTGTATCTTCATAGGAGATGGTTTGAAGAGCCTCCAGAAGGATTTTCTTGCAGTTACTATGATTTAAGGAGTAGAATTGTTTTGACATTCATAAAAAATAATATGTAGGTAATAATTCTGAAATGAATTTGAGGAGCCACAGCAAAGTCAATGTTCTGACCGTATACGCCAATATAAGATTGTACTTTAGCAAAATTGCTTACATTTTTTCCTTGCCCCATCGTTAGCCGCTTATAAGCGCTTTCCTACCTAACTCTTGAAAACAAGCGGTCGTAGCAAATAGATCAAAAAAGTCTGGAAAGGAGAAAAAAACCGATAATCTCATGATATTTAACCGAAGACAAAATGCTGAGAGTTCAGACAAGTTATATCTACTAGCAGGTACTACAGTATCTACATCAAGCAGATTGCCAGTACCTCTCGGAATAAGATTGCATTAAAGTCGAGCGTTCAATATCGAAATATGCCGACTGCGCAGCGTATGTGCCAACCTACACCTTTCCACAATGTACCTGCACTTTTTATATAGAGATCTTGTTTCTCTCCAAGAAATAATACTGGTTGTAAATGCAATTGCATTCAATTTCGTAAAATATCAAACTTGAGTACAGAGATTGAATGAAATTGTGTCTGAAATTGAGAAATATGAAGAATGAAGTAAAAATACTTCGTTTATGAGTTATTAGATTAGATTTATCTTTCAAATACTGTTTCTGTTACTAAGTAATCTCTTTAGTAAACAAACTGTGTTGTTAGTATACATTGGAGGCAGACCTCATTATTCTGACATATTTATAAAGTCACTGACCGATCAGATCCTACAACATTAATTTAAAATTTACAACTGGTAGGAACTTTCCACAAATAAACGTAATAGCCATTTGTTTTAAATTGCGACCCATTTTAAAACTACAAATTGGTTGATAATTTTATAACCTGAAGTACCACGCTTGCACCCATTCGGAACTATTAACAACTTCAATAAGCAATCAACATCACACCGCGTTCCAACGCGTAATGAATAGCCACCAACTAATTCTACGTTACCAACATGAAAAGGCGCAGTTATAGTTCCACCGACTTGTAAACTACCTTGCCTCCCGCAGGTTGACTACAGCAGGGCGTCAGAGGGGACCGTCATATTAATTTGAAGCTCCGAATTGACAGGACGCACGCACGGACCGCTCTTTCATATGGACATCGTAAATCAGAGGCGCCTACCGAAATTAAAACCAGGGTCGCAACGTGTATTAATTTGCAGTGCAGCTCGAGCACGGACGGTCACCGACGTCGACAGATTTCGTGGTATTGTAAGGCTAGAAATTGAGACGAGCCTTACACCTGGCAAACCTTCCAATATTGTTAGCGCAAAATGTGCTGCCCCCAATGACTGTTTGATGTGAATCGTCGAAATTCCGTCAGTTATTTGGCGTACACGGTAAATGAATCAGGAATTTTGCGCAAACAATTCAGATACCTACGTTTTCGTTTGCAGAGAGGATGGTGCAAAAATAAGTTTTATTTTGGCTTCATTGAATTTTATGGTAAATAGAAGTCGATTTGTTTGCGACTACGCGAATGTGAGGGTATAATCAAATCAACTTCTATTTCATGAATTGCTATAAATCTGTATTTTTTTGCTAAGCAGTTTTATTGAGCTAGATTTTTCTCATACAGATTGTGTTTTATAGCGAAAATATTTAGGTTTTATTTCATGTTGTGTTGATTTTGTAATAGAATTCTCTATGTTATGTTAACGGATCTATTTACGGGGTGCTTATATGCTCATTAGCAAATGCTGAGGTTACTTGATGCTTCTCATTACAAGTATTGTACGAGTTCGGTGCTCTTTCATGCTCTTCAAACAATTTTATAGGAATGGTTGCGTTCGACGCTTGGAAAAATAAACTCAAAAATACACATATCACCCCAGTTTCATCTTCTTCTGTTACCCAGAATATGGTGTTTTAAAATATAAGCCAGTCAGCAAGGGCGGATGAGCCTAACGGAGTTTAGAAATATCATTTGCTCCGTGCGGGGATCGAACTCATTGTCGTTTCGCAAAAAGCATTTAGCCACTCAGTGCCAACCCAAATTACGTCACAACTCCATATCCCACAAAATAACTCATACACGGAAACTGGGTGAAAACACCACAAAATTACCCGCATATGTATTTCAAAAATACTTAATAATTTGTTCGGTTTATTTAGTCAACAGTAATGTTTGCCAATGTGCTGATGGAGTGTTGTTGGCACAGAGCTCATTTGGACCAGAGTTATAATCGTTAGCCATGTAACATACCGTACGTGAACCGTCGGCTTATCGCTCTTGTATCAACTGAATTGTTTATCATTTGTTCTCTTTACATTGGCTGTAATTTTGAATGGGTGGACGAAATTATGGAGTAAAATTTTATGAACTTCGAACCTTGTTATCATTCAGTTATTACAAAAATAAATGTATGTACCTATAACTTTCAAAGAAACTATAACACAGCAAGTGTTTTTCAGTTACTTGAAGGAGCTGGTTCATTTCCCGCCAATTTAACTGACACAGAGACGATTAAGGTACGTACATGGAATTAATGAAACACCAAGAACAGCCGCCATAGAGAAAGAAAATTTACCTGGCTATATGTTTGCTTATTTGTAGCATAATGTGTATAGTAAAATATGTAATACCCAAATTACCTAAAACGTAAACTTAGCCTGCAGAAGTCCACCGTAGTAGGTACCTACACGAGCCTCTTCCAAAATTGGATAGGTTACAAGTCACAAAACCTAACTTATTCTCTATTCAAAACTAAAAATAATACAATTTTTCGCAAAGCAAACACTATCAGACGTATGCACCCATCGTACGTGGCACCAAGAAGATTCCCATTCGTCAAATGGACGGGTTTATTCAGAGTCCACAGGTGCCCGATAAGCGCAGCCGAGATCACCCGACGTTCTGTACTTGATGGAATTGCTGTCTTGCTTGCATTGTGCATAATACCATCCGACGTACTCGCTTTTGACCTAGGTACATGTGTTTATTCCGTTTCTTGGTTTTATTTGTGTTTGTTTTTGTTTTGTGGTTCGTAGTTGGTTTTTGTTTTAAGTAGACTATGTCATAGTGCGTACTGTGTGGGTTACTTTCTTGAATCCAATTTTGTATAATTACAAATACTCATTACTCATATACAAAGTAGAATAAAAAATAAACATCCATAACCTGACACAACATTTCGTAGCACCTCGTAGCACTTTCGTAGCAAACCGCTACGAAAAATCGTAGCAAACATCTTCACACACAATGCATCAAAACTGAGCAGAAAAATCTAATCAACTAATGCATCAACAATATCATTGGATGAACCAAACTCAATATAACAAACTCCGTATGTAATGCAATCAGAAGTATTTACAAGAAGTCCATTCTCGTATATACACGAGTTCCCTTATACCAAGAAGTTTGAATGAGGGTACCTCGCATCGACGCACTGACAGCAACAATCACGCAAGTAAAACGTCATTACGAAGACTGATACGTTGCCCTTATTACGTGTACAGTTGCTATTGCCAACGAATATAGCAAATAGATAAGAATTTTCATGTGTGTTTTGTTGTTTACATTGTGTGAAGCCTTGAGTAAAGTACGAAAAATCTTGATATGGAAATGTTGGAAAATATTAGATTTTTTTAATTTAAATTGGACTCGCTACAGGATCTTGAGAGCCGTTCATGTGTAAAGCAGATAAAGGCACAGTTAGTGGTCATTAAATTTGTTGACCACTGATTGCAAAGGCGATATAACCAAACATATTTCCCTAGGAGATTCGAGGACTTGGGGATTTTATGAAAACTAGTACACGAAAGAAAAACATAGGTTCAGCAAGATAGAATCTATCTAGTTTATACGTTGTCATAGCAAAACCAGTATATGATACATGATGTAACCCTGGCGTTGAAAATTTTCGTAGATTTTTTTTAAATTTTGGTTTAAACACCTACGCAGTCAAACGTATGGAACGTTTGACTGCGTAGGTGTTTGGGATGCATGAAGAATGCTCCTCGTGTAGTGCAGTTTGTTCCGCCAGTTACTCAACTGAACCGAGCTCTCAGCGCATCCTGGACAGTCTCACCCAACACCTTATTTGACTGGCCAATTCTTCCCTTGCGGTGGTAGGGCTAACGCCCGCCTGGTTTGCGACCGCCCTCCCACTGGAGTCTGACGTCAAGCAGCCTGCTGCGTTTTGTCAATGCGTGGGAGTTCCAGTGCCTTAGGCATCTTTGGGCACGCTCGTTCCATCATAGACCTCATCCATAGCTTTCCATCAGGCGTGATCAAGGGCAAGAGAGAATGGGCCCGCATTCAGAAAAAAAAAGGCTAGGAGAACAGTAGTTCACCCCTACAAATATTTGTTAGTATAAGTTCTACGCTTACTTAATAACTTTAATATGTAGGTACCACAAATACCATTTAATGCAATATTTTTATTTTTTTTTTTTTGCTACGCTTGCCGCGGTTGGGCTGTAGATGCGTGACCATCTTTACATACCGTGACCCCTCCGTGCCTCGGAAAGCACGTTAAGCCGTTGGTCCCGGCTGTCATTCGTGGATCTTTGACAGTCGTTACGGGTAGTTAGACGCCCGAAAGTCTGACAACCAATCTCACTAAGGGTACTACCCAGTAACTGGGTTGTGGAGGTCATATAGGCAGTCGCTCCATGTAAAATACTGGTATTCAGCTGCGTCCGGTTAGACTGGAAGCCGAACCCGACATAGTTGGGAAAAGGCTAGGCAGGTGATGATGATTTTTTTTTTTTTTGATAATGGATGAACTATTTCTACAAGGGGTGCTGTGATCAGGGGTGCTGTGATCAGGGGTGCTGTGATCAGGGGTGCTGTGATCATGTGCTGAATTCATAGTTTCAGTATGCGCGTCGATGTACGTGCCATCCCGTACATTTTCGGTCCACTCCACTCACGCACTCGAACGTAGCTGTAGGCTAGATCATAAAACCTTTCCATATTTTTAGTTAGTGGCTCCATTTCAACCAGATTTGCTAAAAGGTTACACTGCCCTGGTTACATATGTACATACAATGACACTACAACCGTTACCAGGTTTTATTTGCCAGTGCAGAAAATAAACCTTCGGGAACATTCGATTCAAACCGCAGTTTTTTAGAACTTCACAAAACTATAAAATACAACACAATTTGTAGTAGTACGGCGTATCTATCTCTAGCATAAAACAAAGTCGGTTTTCGTGTCTGTGTGTGTGTTTCGTGTCCGCTTAGTTTTTTCAAACTACGCAATGGTTTCTGATGCCCTTTTCACCATCATCTAGACAATTTATTCTGGAAGAATTATGTGTAATACAATTATATGATACCTAGATATAGCACAGAAATCATGATGCTTGACATGTCATTAAATGAGTGTGAAGCAGGGGCTGAATGCTAGTAATGTGACCACCTGGGGTACCTACCTGGGAGCCTAAAAGGCCACTTTGGAGAATCTTATAAGGTTAACATTATGAATCATAATATGCCGAAGACAGTCCGTGTTTTTCTTTTTTCGCTGCACTACGTAGGTATAATCAAAGAGATTGGGATTGGATTGATTGGTATTTTAGCACAGACAAAAAAAAATACTGAAAAATGCTTCACCAATAGGATTTGTTGTTGTTTGTCGTCGTCTGTGTGGTGCCGGACTTAAAGAATACCACCACCCCTTACTTCCCGTGGGTGTCGTAAAAGGCGACTAAGGATCGTACCGGAGAATGGGCAGCAGCGTTCTCTATGTATTCCACCATCATACCATACTGCGATCGCCAACCCGCCTGCCAAGCGTGGCGATTATGGCAAACCCTCCCAAAATTGGGGGAGGCCTATATCCAGCAGTGGACGTCTATCGGCTGAAACGACGACGACGAATAGGATTTGATACGATTAACTTAATAGTTAACTGTCCATTCTGTTATCCTTTTATGATTCTGATTGTTATCCTTTTATGATTTATTCAAAGTGGCCTTTTTAGGCCCCCAGTATGTGCATGTCTTCAAAGTCAGCGTTAATAATAATTATCTGCGAACCTGATGAGTGTCGTTTATAATTACGGCTGAATACGAAGCCTTCACTGTTGTATCAAAGAGGTTCCAAAAAGTACCACAACCTTATCTATGATAACAAAATGAGGGATAAAAGTTTTTTTTTGGAATAGAAAGTTTATGTTTTATCAATTTTTTATTTGTACGACTAACATAATGCGAAGCATTAGAGAGTGCTTTACGATCGAATTTTTTTTTGTCTCCTTTCTGCAACTGTTTCTATTGTTATACTCCTGTAAGTACACAGATACCACTGTATAGATAATTTAATGGAGATTAATTTTGTAATTTTCAAAAATTGATTTAATGCAGAAGAAACGAAAAAAACATCAATATATTTTTTTTTATTCTCCCGTCAATCAAATGTGAGCCTGAAAACATTGTAGCTTGCGAAAAAATTAATTAATTGCATTTTTTTTGTAAATTCGTTTCACCCATAGGAAACCCTAATGAAAATGGCTCTTTTATTCAAAGAAGTTTAATTATAATTTATTTAAAAAAACTTTCTAATATAATATCTATGGTTTTTTATTCGATCAAATAAGTATTATGAGTCGTGCACTTTTGGATTTTCCAAATTTATTTTTCCCTGTCTTGAGCGATCTTTGGCCATGTTGGCCCTGCAAACCTTGTCATCTCCGCCGTGGTCTACCTCTCTCGGTTAGAGAGATTTATACCTCGTCAAAATTAAGTCAGCAGTGTAATAAATTGTCCAATAATAAATGAGGATTCTGCCATTACTCCACGCGTCAATAGATCATTCCTATTCATAATTACTACGTATATGACGACGCTATTATCTTTACTTGTTTTGTAACCTAGAACCTTCTAGGACTCTCTCGAACCCTGAAAACACAAGACCATTTCGTCCTTAGACTTGAAGTTTTTTTTTTTTTTGCTGAATGTGCCCGGTCTTGACCTCGATCACGCCTGATGGAAAACGATGGATGAGGTATGTGATGGAACGAGCGTGCCCAGAAGATGCCTAAGGCACCAGAACTCCCACGCGTCGACAAAACACAGAAGTCTCCGGTGGGAGGGTGGTCGCAAACCAGGCGGGCGTTAGCCCTACCACCACAAGGGAAGAATTGGCCGGTCAAATAAGGTGTGGTGACCGTCCAGCATGCGCCGAGCGCTCGGTTAAGTTGATTAACTGTCGGAACAAACTGCGCTACACGAGGCTTCTTCATGCATCCCAAAAATGTTTTAAGTTTAAACTAGAACAGTGTGTAGACCGCCTCATTGGTTTAGCGGTCGCAAGCACTACTACTGAGCATGCGGTCCTGGGTCCGATTCCCGGGTCGGGCAAAGTGTTATTGGGTTTTGTAATTTCTCAGTAGCAGCCCGGAATCTGGATTTCTGGTTATTGGCAAATGTCTCGCCCCCTATTATTTGGGACTTAAACATAACTGGCAAAACGTGGGTGGAATCTGACCTCGGCCTTACCCTTCGGAGAATGCAAGCGTGATACCGGGCCCTATCAGAATACCAGCGCTGTGATATTTATTTTTTTATTTTTTAAATGTTGCAGCATCATGCTGAGATAGGAGCCTTTTGGCCTCGTATAGGACTTTCTGTTTTATTTTCCTTTTGTTACTTTTTCTTTTTTTTATGTAACTTGGATTTACTTCACTGTGTTTAGTTCAGTTTGTGATCTTCCTGTACGAGTCGCAATAAATACTTTTTCTTTCTTTCTTTCTTGTGTATTATGTAGTGTTAATTCTTTACCCCACATTATTTGATAGTAAGAGTCAGTCAATAGCAATACTGTCCGTCTACACGCAATAACGTCGTGCCTATGATTAATTCCGAGCGACCGGGTGACTCGTGCTCAATCGCCATCTGCCCTTATTAATTGCCTTGTCAGGCGTAATCGTGTGTCCTCGCTTAACCGTCCTGTTCTCGATCCACGGTTACGCAACCTGATAAAATTGTTTTCGACATAGCTGTTGCAATCCGGTAAATAGATTTTGTAGAGAGCTATTGCCTTTATGTTTTGTGACGGCCTGTGATTATACATGTCATGGGATGGACTTTGACCAAGCCTATTTGTGGACCTGGATTTGGTTCGGATTTGTTCGGTGATATCATTTTTGGTGGACAGTTATAGAGTTTGGGGGTAACAGAGCCCATGTACTGATCAAAATTATGTAGCACTACAAATAATTGCTTGAATAAAACCACTATAATAATTTCGGTAATTACATAAAGGTTTCTTACAAGATTCCTACTTAAAATTGCCACTAGATGCGACTTTACTTTGTAAGTAAAGGTATTCTTTTTCAACTGATTAAAAAACACATAATTTTAGTTGCACACCACTGTGCAAATATAGATATGCCTTCTTATCAAAAAATTTAATCAAAACTCGTTCATCACTGCAGCGTTACCACCCTTAAATTATTTTAATATCTATAACCCTTGAAGATCCATCAATCACGCATTATTCGCAGGCTATTAATCTCGAGATCACGCCTCACCTATTACTACCTAATTATATCCGTTAGACTTGTATTTAGGCGAATATATCCTACATAACGTTCGTTTTGACTAATGACATGTGCAAGGCAGATCAACAGATGACAAGCAATTACGCGAATTAATTGCAGTTGGCTCGAACGTCCGACAGGACAGTGGGACCCTCCAATGAATCCTTATCCGTGTCCTGGTTGACGGAACTCAAATAAATTGATTGGGCTCTCCAACATTGTGTAATACGTAGTGATATTATAAATGGGTACGTGGTTTTGTCTGTTCGGTACGTCTTGTTCTCTAATTTTAAAGCAATTTTGCTAAATTACAGCAGAGAGATCAGCACATCGTGAGGAAACCAGCATATCCTAGAACCGAAAATTCGAGGACATTTGACATCTACTAATCCGCGCTGGGCCTGTGTGGTAAATTACAGCCCTCTCCCTATCGAAGCCTGTGCCTGAGCCTGAATCCCAGCAGTGGGAACATTTCAGGCTGATTTTGCTTATGCAAAATGATATCTGAATCCCTGAAAAAGATCAGTATTAAACGAATCGAGAGCAAACATTTTCATATAATTGTGTCCTGCAATTTCTATATCATGCTTATTTTGTTCAAATATCACTATGGAGTTACTAAATTTGAAAAACCTATATTTTTGTACTTGTTGCTATCTTATAATTTAATCATAATACAAGTTTTTACACAAATGTGCAACGTTATGATAGCGCATACATATTTTATTCCATAAGCTTTATACTTTGATGTATCATATAAATAATATCAAGTTTTATAACGTACAATATTTTTTAAATTGATTTTCCTTTCCTCGCTTATTATTTTAATGGACAGGCTCCATCGTAGAGGGATATAATATACATATTGTTATTACCTCTGATTCTCTCGCCTCTATGTAAAAGGCTCTACGAAATTTTGCCCGCGTAAGCATTTTGTTTTTATGCGGACATCGGATCCCTAGTAATTACGTATTGGAGATATGTATTCCCATGCTGCCTTAGTAAGGTGAATATCGAGGTTCTATAAATAGCGAGATGGAGTGGTAATTTACAAAGAAAAAAGTGTTGATGAAACTTGAAGTGTATGTTTATATTAATAATGATTAGTTTATGTATTCAGTAAACTCAATGTTTCATAAAAATAGATTTTCTAATAAAATAAACCTATCTTGGTCAAGAAAATAATTGTATTTTTTTTAACTTTGTATCTTTTCAACATATAGCATAAGATACACTGTTTCTACAAATGAAATAAAAAGAGCTTAAAGCGCGATGATATTAACTTCTTCTATATTCCTAAACTCAACACATCGAAACATCCGAAAAAATATTATCAGCCCTAGAACGTACACAGGCTCGCATATAATTCATCCCAAGGTGTTAATTATCAATAAATCTTAAGTTGAACATTTACGACCCAATTTACGTCTACATAACTACATACATCCTGTACATATTATACAAGTTAAGTCTATATTACACCCGCTCCCGCTCCGCCCATGCTTAAGGGCTTCGTTTGCGGAATTACAGTCAAAATCAATTATGTGGGCAGGTACCTACTTATACATGCCATTAAAAGCACTTTATCTCTTTAGAAATTTCATGCGATGGTTCGGAAAAAAGAAAATTTCGAATTTATTTCGGGGAAAAAATGTTTTAGCCCCTGTCTAAAAGCGAGGTCATAGGAAAAAATAGTGAAGCTCAAGTCGATTTTCCTAAAAATATAGCCGAGAACAGACTCCTGTTTTTTCTACGAACGTAATTTGTATTGGAATTTGTGACTAAGGAAATATTATTAGGGGGTTTACCTGCTTCGTGTATTTTTTGTGCTCAAAACGGTGAAGGAAAACATTGTGAGGAAACCGGCATGACACAGGACCAAAAATTCGAAGACATGTGGCATCCACCAACCCGCACTGGGCCCGCGTGGTTGATTACGGCCCACTCCCTCTCACAGAGAGGAGGACCGTGTCCCAGCAGTGGGAACATTATAGCTGATTATGTAAGTAATTATATTTTGTATGGGTATCGGGGACTGCACGACATTTTGCGAAAGAGACATTCTGCGAAAGAGACGTTTTACGACCAGGGGACATTTTGCGAAAGAGACGTTTTGCGCCTGAGCCTTATTTTCTAATGATTTTCTAACTTTATGATATGAAACAGTGGCCATTTTAATATTATTACACTCACTGATGAGAATGATGGGAGGTAATTTGCAGATTTTTGTGACTCTGCGACACTTCAAAGCCTAATTATATTAAAATAATTCGTGGGCTTTAACTATGAATATTGAAAAGGTGTATTGCCGTTGCTTTAGTTTTAGTTAGAGATGTATTGCCATTTTTTTTAGTTTTCTTTGTTAGAGACGTGAGTAATTAATTTCCTGACAAAAAAGAATATCTTACTTTGGCTTTAAAGCTATAGCTACGATGATAATGAAAACCTTATCAGTAATCTGACCTAGTGGTTAGACTCACAATACACACATTTACACACCTTCATCCCCACAACCATCACACATTTCACCATACACATGCTACCCCCCATTCTCAAATACTTAATTAATTTTTTTTTTTGTTCAGGTGTTTGTCTTTTTTTTTTCTATTTCATAATTCAAAAAAACACTAAATTGTGTTTAGTCTGATCCATGTAACTGGAGAAACCTCGACCCCTGTCGTACAGGATGTCCTAGTTCAGGGGTCGAAATCCCGTTGATGTAACGTGTCGTATCTTGTCGTGCCGTTCTGGCAAGAAATGATTCTGGCCAAAACTTCAGTAAGTTTTGGCCAGAATAATTTCTTGCCAGAACGTATATTACTATTTCTCGGTAGAATGCGTGCTAGCTCCCATAGCATTCTAAGTGTGTTGTGTGATAGGTGGGACAGCCCCATGCTGGCTCACTGGATACGACTGCACACGTAGATGTCAGTCGTTTCAATTTTGTGTTTTTACTAACATTAGGTCAAGACTTTTACTAACAACATAATATGGATTTTAATCTGAAATAAATGTATTGATTATTTATCATTATTATATCTTATTTTCTCATTTCCTACTAAGGACTAACTACTTTGAAACTACGCATTTGCAATATCATTCTACAACCTATTATTTTATTTCACCAAAACCAATAACAATAACTTCATCAGAGGCTCACAAACACCTCATTAACTTATTAATGAACATAAAATGATACACAATAACAATGGCACAGTTAATAGGGCACTAATCGCAACGACATAGGATATGCATTGTTTAGATTGTCACATTGAAATAATGTCGCTTGACAATACTGATATAAACTGGGTTGTCAGCGGCAATTACCTTTATTGTATCTAACGGGTAAACAATTATATGAGTGTACAGTGCCGCCTGGGGTCGCTTCTCATTCAAGGGAGGCAAATAGTTCTGGCAGGGGAGAAGAGGGGTTGTAGCAGATTAATTAGAAAAATAAGTATGTGTGAGAAATGATTATCTAACAGTCTTACATACCAAATAGTTTTATTAGGTACTTTAAAACCGAATTGTTAAATCAAAGTGGACATGTATGTAAAATGAATAGTGTTACGAATGACTCACGCCCATTGTACACGGCACGGTTTCTTTACGGTGCTTTGTATAAACCGTGCCGTAGAAAAAATGTGTCTGTGAACAAGCTTCCATAGTGATTCATACAACCCTGACGACCGTGCCTACACACGGCTTATAAACCGTGCAGTAAAAAAAACTTGTCTACATATAAGCTTCCATAGTGATCCATACAACACTGACAACCGTGCCTACACATGGCGTATAAACCGTACCGTAAAAAAACGCGTCTGTATACAAGCTTCCATGGTCTTCCATACAACACTGACGACCGTGCCTACACACGGCGTAAATATAAGCCGTGCCGTAAAAAAACGTGTCTGTATACAAGCTTCCATGGTCTTCCATACAACACTGACGACCGTGCCTACACACGGCGTAAGTATAAGCCATGTACAAGCTTCCATGGTCTTCCATACAATACTGACGACCGTGCCTACACACGGCGTAAGTATAAGCCATGTACAAGCTTCCATGGTCTTCCATACAACACTGACGACCGTGCCTATACACAGCGTAAGTATAAGCCGTGCCATAAAAAAACGTGTCTGTATAGAAGCTTCCATAGTGATCCATACAACACTGACAACCGTACCTACGCAGGGCATATAATCCGTGCCGTAAAAAAACGCGTTTGCGTACAAGCTTCCATAGTGATCCATACAACACTGACGGCTTGACGCCGTGCCTACACATGGCGTATAAACCGTGCCGTAAAAAAACGCGTCTGCATACAAGCTTCCATAGTGATCCATACAACGCTGATGATCGTGCCTAAACACGGCGTATAAACCGTGCCGTAAAAAAACGCGTCTGCATACAAGCTTCCATAGTGATCCATACAATACTGACGACCGTGCCTACACATGGCGTATAAACCGTGCCGTAAAAAAACGTGTCTGTATAGAAGCTTCCATAGTGATCCATACAACACTGACAACCATGGCCTACACATGGCATATAAACCCGTAGTTTTTAACAGCAAGAAAAACGTGTGCGTACAAAGTGCCTTAAGGCTCCTATAAATAAGCGCGACACGCGATAAAATCGCGCTCGACACAAAGGCACCGCCCGTTCCGCGACTTGCGGTGCCTTTGTGTCGCGCGCGATTTTATCGCGTGTCGGAGCGTTTCTCCTTAGTCAATAAAGCTTAATGTGTATGAATTTAATACTCTTTCTACATTGATATCATTATCATGCCACCATCCCTAAAACCACGTACGTGAACATCGCTCTCTTCACTATTTAAACGAAGAAAAGAATTAAGAAATTTTCTTTTTAATAAGTAGTGAAATTATGCCGAGACAGCTGTTTGGACCGCGACACAAATTGCGGCTCCAGGGTGGGACACCTGTGTCGCAATCTCTGTCACGCTGTTCCCTACAAGAAAGATTTAGAAATAAGTACTTGAAAAAAAGAGCATTGTGGGTACAGTTAGCTGCTAAAATATATATACATCGACAATAATTTATTTAAGTGTTTACACTCTTTGTTCTTAAATTTTGTATCAATGTGTAGCCACTTATTCCACACTAGCTTCAGCTCGCGGCTTCACCCGCGTGGTATATCGATAAAAACCACCTATGTCCTTTCCCAGGGTTCAAAGTATGTCCATATCAAATAACATCAAAATCGGTCCGGCTGTTTCGGAGATAAGCCGGAACAAACAGACAGACCAAAATGTTAAAAATTGTTTTTTTGTTATAAGTACCATAATACTTTCATCAAATGCCTTTAGTATATACAAACAGACACTTCAATTTTATTTATTTGTATTTGTGTGGCTACACATTAACCCCCTACTTATAAGTGGTGTATAGCGTCTGTATAGTTACACAACGCTTTGTTTTCTTCTATCGAAAGTCAAATTACTGCCGACTGAAAGAGAGACATCGGTGCGTAACTATTCATCCATACTAATATTATAAATTCGAAAGTAACTCTGTCTGTCTGTATGTTACCTTTTCATGCCTAAACCACTGAACGGATTTTGATAAAATTTAGCAGAGAGATAGACTGCATTTCGAGGAAGGACATAGGATAGTTTTTATCGACATACCTTGCGGGCGAAGCCGCGGGCGGAAGCTAGTCTGATATAATATGTTTATCAGTAAGGGGGTGATACTGTTCTTTGAAAAGTGGCTAGAGAGGCGCCATGGCGTCTCACTTTCCGCCTAACGCAGGTCCTCACCGGGCACGGCTGCTTTGTGAGGTTCCTGTTCAGAATAAGGCGGGAGGAAACGCCTGGGTGTCACCATTGTGTGGATCACCCGGAGGACACGGTGGAGATCTGCCCAGCTTGGGCAGAGCACCGCCGTGTCCTCACGGCGGCGATCGGCGGCGGCAATCTCTCGCGTCCGGCCCTAGTCCAGGCCATGGTACGGAGCGAGAGTGCATGGGAGGCTGTCGCCTCATTCTGCGAAGCAGTGATGCTCGCGAAGGAGGAGACGGAGCGCGTGAGGGAGAGGCAATCCTTGCGCCCTCACGACCCTAGCCGCCGCAGGAGACGCCCGGACGTCCAATAGCTGATTCCCGACCACCGTAGGCGCGGGCTTGCGGACGGCGAGCAATGGGCAGCTCGCCGTCCGATAAGGACCAGGCCCTGGTCGACGGCGCGTTGTGTTCCACGCGCGCCTCAAGGAGATATCAGCACTAACTGACGGGGTCCGCTAGGGCCGATGCCCACCAGGGTCGCGTGTTGTTCGAAAGAGATACCGTGGCCCCTGGCACAGGCAACTGAAGGAACACGGGTGGGTTTTAGATAGTAAGAGTCTGACACTCAGAGCGGGAGGGGTCATTCGATGATTACCCACCCAAAAAAAAAAGGGGGTGATACTGTAATAAGGAACACAAATTGTAGACAATCAAAATAATTCTTGTTGATATATAGGTAGGTAGGTATTCCAAATATGTATCATCATCATTTCAGCCCGGAATCACCTACTGCTGGATACAGGCCTCGCCTTTCTTCTGCCATACTTCTTTATTTTGACGATACCGTCAAAGTCGCTTTTCGAAAGCCCTGGTACAAATATGTATGTTCCCCATTAAATATCCCCTTCAAATTGCCTAAATTTCAAAATCTTATTACGAATAAAACAATTTCATATTAATACTACATAATGTCTTCTTGTAACTTTTAGTACAGAAGTTGTGTGAACCCTTCACCTAAAGTCCTAAACGGTCCGCCCATAGCAACGCCCACTTCTATTTTAAATTACTTCATCACTTTCTTCATTAAATTTTTAAGCAAAGTAATGTAACAAGGAATTAGGTACTATGAATTATAAAACAGTTTCCGTGCGTGTCTGTATGTCCACTCAACCTAATCTCGAAAAGTATTTAGCATATTTTGGTGCGGTTGTAACAACAATTTAGAATAGTTATAGAGGCCGGTTTTAGTGTAATACTCGTAATTTTATGTGGGCGTGCTAACTGCAAATAATGTACAATGAAACGCAAAGTACAGGAACAAAGTGTCACGGTGAAGCTATATTTAAAACACCTACCGTACAATCTGCGATTCAAATCAACTTTATCATCCGAGAAGGCAACAAAGCGTGTGTAGAAGCGACCCAAGTTTTCCGGGCCTGTGTCACACCTGCTACTTCCCACAAATTGTAACCGGTTTCAACTCGCAAGTCGCCCGTTCCCGCCCGCCAACTTGGCCTTATTCTCTTCATAATTAATTCTTCATTCGAAACAACTTGGGCTTGGACAGAAGCGGGCCGCGTAAGCACTTAAATAGTCTAAATTGTGTCGGAGACGCGCCCATTTTTAATTAGTTCAAAAGAGCTCTTCAATTTTTAATGACCGTGTTTCCAAGTTTTGTTGGTAATTAAAGGTGTAATCAAGCCAGTTCTTAGTGAGGCGCCGACCGCGATTGCAACGTCTAATTTTAATAGAAACAATACTAACCAACTTATAGCCAGCAGCCTCATGCTGCCGAGAAAAGTGATCTTAAATTGATTGAAATTCACTCACAGAGAGAAATGCTTATTGTTGAAGAGTTCGCAGTTGATTGAGATCTCTAATTACTTCAAACTAATAGAACATGATTTCTTGTAGTTTTCTTACCATCAAAGATTTCAAAACTCAAATAAGTAAAGAAAATTATTTTCTCTTAGCTCGTCAGACAACACTCGATATCGCTTGAATAAGTCGAACATTTGAATAGTCCTTTTATTAACCATCCCGTCGCCATAAAAACGTTGTCTGTCTCACTTCCTCTGATCAATAAGGTTTGCTATTCGTAGTCGCTTTATAAAAAAAACTATTTGTTTCCTTGACAAGTTTTAATTGAAAACTGTTCTTGTTTATTCAAAAATACTTTCACAGAAATACAACTTAATGGAATATCTCCCGGCAATATCTAAGTGCACCGACTTGTTTCTTGATTTGAGTAAGTACAGTCCCAAACAAAGCCTTCTCAAAAAACCGACTTCTTATGTAGACTCGCCAACAAAACCCTTATCCGCAAACAAAACAATTCAAAACACGCAAATAAGCTAAACAATTAAAACTATCAATGTAACATACCGTTTAAACAATGGGGCTGACAAATCAATCCGCCTGCGAGGCCTGGCCCCGACAGCCGTTCGCAGCGTTGTACAGGCAGGCACAGTTTAAGTTCGTTATGTCCGGATGACAGATGGTTATCCCATTGTGCGCAACGCTCAAGCGTTTGTAATATTTGGATTAGTTTGACGTGTGGACTCCTTGTTTTTGAAGGATTTTAAGTCGAGCTTGATGCGGGTTTCGAAATTAGAGGGATTTGTTTATGTTTTTATGTTGGCTTAAACGTTGTGGACATGGGCGTAATTATGTTTCTGCTTTTTAATATTCTTGTGTGACAATACAGTTTTAAAGTACCTAATCCCTAAAAACTCGTCCCCTCGTCCGCGACTTACGAGTTGTAGGTTGTAGGTTCGAATCTAATCAGGCGCTTTACTTTGAGTAAATTATTACATCACCACTGCTCTCAAAACGGTGAAGAAAAACATCGTGAGGAAAACGACCCGTCCTAGAACCAAAAATTTGAAGATATGTAATATCGGCCAATCCGCACTGGGCCCGCGTGGTGGATTACGGCCCACTCGCTCCACTGACAGGAGGACTGTGTCAGAGCAGTGGGACTGATTATACAATAAGCCGAATCGTTTTCGACTATCTAAAGTGGAATAGGCTTGCGTATAAGAAATCGGCAGAAATAAGGAATGAAAACCTACGGGTGCATCAATATTCAGAAGCAAATGACAATTCCAACGTTTTTTACGTGAGTTTTGGCTTTTTGATATTTATCCCACCCTTAAAATGCCACCCAAATTACCCTCACTCTCAAACATCACAAAACATTATTTTCAAATTGTGTGAATTGAAAATGTGACCTAATTATATAAAAGCTGTAAGTAATCAGAACTAATTTCATTTCACATTCCCGGTACTCAGTTACGTAATAAATTTGATTCCAATTCCAATTGATAGCACATTGTTTCGTTGCTGCAAATTCATTTTTTCTTTGGTGTTTACTGTATTAGTTTGTGGAAACGCCTTTGCTTAACACAGGTCGAATAATTGGCTTAGTTGAGAGACTAAATTAGGGAAACCATGCCTGTGTCTCCCACAAATCTCACTAACACAGGATTCCATGGAATTGAATCGGATGGAATAGGATTTAAACGAGCTTAGTCTATGACCCAAACGCAGCTAACACTTGACACTTAACCTTTTCGACTACAGTCCTCGGCACATACTTAATAATTATGCGATGACAATATGTAACGATAATATCGGATATAATCACGTCATTTGACTCCATGTGCATAATTCACTCGGCCGCCTCCACAATAGAGCATCGCACATACACCACGTTGGCATTACGCATATTAATCAGCCAATTTCAATGGCTCTAATTAGGCCTGACACTGACAGAGTTACACTAAGCGGTGAACATTACACATATGCAAACATAATACTAACTCCCCTGAAATAAAAGCCGAGCGATTATAATCTCTATTCCAGATAAATAAATCATAAATTCCTATGAGTAACTGTATGAATAAGTTGGCGTGAGCATCGATGACGCCTACAAAAGATATTGGTTTATCTTCATTATTTTATTTGGATGTTAGTTAGATTAGGGCGTATCGCATCAAGAGACGCGCGGCGTATTCATGTTCGCGACGACTGTACCAATTGTCAATGATAAAAACTCGAATGCTAAAAGTAGATGGTATTTTCAATTGTGAAAAAAAATCGTTATCCATCGAGCGAAAAGCTGTAATCCTTGTAAACAAATCCGCAACTAAACAGTCAATAGTAACAAACAGTGTATTCCGTACGACAAAGCGGCGGGCACAATGGCGGCGGCACAATGAGTGCGGCCTGCACTACGCAAACACTGTTCGTTCTGTCACTGTCAGACCTAATTAGCGTCGCCATTCAGATTGTCTGATTATTATGCGCATTGTTTCCTTCCATGGACGGCACTCTCGTTAAATGATTGACTTTTTGTCGAAGTGTTACGAGTGTTGGGGTATAGTTCATCTATTGCCGACGAAGTACATGAGCCGTGGATATACTTGATCTTTATCGATCGGTCTGTAAATTAATAAGAATCAAGACGGTGGCAAAATTACCTACAATTACTTCAATTTCAATCTTGGAGCAGCACGAAAAAAGTAATCGATATGTGTGTTGTTTAGTATGTATTTCGAAAAAAATGCAAGTCAAGTTTTCTGTCAAACTTAAAAATTGGTTCGGTAGTTGAGCTGAAAATTAACCTAACATCACATTAATAAAAAATTTTGCTTGAATTCATAATTTTCGCTATTAAAGTAAAATGAACAGTATTTTACAACCTGTAATAAAATTATCACGCTAAATAAACAATCCCACAAACCTGAGAATTTACACACGTTTTCCAACGACACAAACCTAATAACATAGAGGCCCTATTCTTAACCTAAAAGCTAAAATATCGATCAGAAGTAGTTAGTAATTAAAGGCAGATTGTCACAAACTGCTATAACCTATTCTCGAAACTGTCGTTGTGTGACTTGTGTGGTGGTATCGATTGCCATCTATTTTCGTCTTCAAACACGGCTGCGACATGCAAGTCTACCAGGATTGTGACATTTGTAAATTGGTTTCAGTTTTCTATTGAAACCGATATGAACTGCACGAGTGTTTTTTTATTTACTGTTGATTTCATGGTCTTATGGTATATTCTTTAAAAGCAAACTTTTGATTTTGAAATGCTGTATTATGTAATCTGTGGTTAAATCTTAGGTAAAGATATATTTGGCTTTCGCAGTTGCGGTTAGATAATAACAATATATTTAACCGTTATGATTGACTAACCGAAATTGATTGTTATTTTAACGGCTGACACTTCCCGTGACCCAAGGGCTGGCTTTTACCTTGGCCAGAGGCTAAGCATCGCCATACAACGTGGTAATGCCGCCAGTCTCTTGGGTACATTACCAGACGACAGCGATGCGGATGAATTTTTCGACGCTATTTTTTCGTTTCTGTATAGTTTTAGTTAAGTTAGGTTTTAATTTTGTTATTTTTAGATTTGGTTAAAGTAAAGTTGTATATATTCAGTACATAAATAACTTTACTACTATTACCGTTGTGATTGTACCGCGTTTTTCTTCTAGCACTTGTTCAGGCTTTCAGTAAATTGCTGCTGTTACTGAATTGATTATGATGCCTTCATAAATTTTAGAAAACTGAGCGTTCGCGTTTGGGCATAGACCTTCTTGTAAATTAAAAGATTATGGAACATATCTAAGCATTATAGTAAACAGATTTTCGAAGCTAAGCTTAGCTGAATTTGAGGGGTCCGTGGCTAAATAATAACAGCCGCACAGGTTAATCGATCAGGTTAAGCTACGCTTGCCGCGGTTGGTCTGTGGATGGGTGACCATCTTTACATACCGAGATCGTCCGTGTCTCGGAAAGCATGTTAAGCCGTTGGTCCCGCCTGTCATTCGTTGATCTTTGACAGTCGTTACAGGTAGTCAGAAGCCCGAAAGTCTGACAACCAGTCTTACCAAGGGGTATCGTATTACCCAGTAACTGGGTTGTGGAGGTCAGATAGGCAGTCGCTCCATGTAAAATGGTATTCAGCTGCATCCGGTTAGACTGGAAGCCGACCCCAACATAGTTGGGAAAAGGCGACGCTGATGATACTTAGCTGACTTTAGAGAAACTCATGCTAATTTAGCAGTAGTGGCCCAGTGGTAACGACCCCGACTTCCGGTCGAAAGTCCCCGGTCGTAAGTTCGATCCCAGACAGGCGCTTTACTTTGTATCATTTATTTCGTCACAACTACTCTCTAAACGGTGAAGTAAAACATCGTGAGGAAACCGGCATGTCCTAGAACAAAAACATCGAAGACCTCATCCAATAGAACAGTGACGTAATTACGTTCTAGCGTAATTTTTCAGGAGAACGTTTTAAAACTTTGCAATTGCAATATGATATATTTCCAATGATTATGATAAAATCTTTTAATATTTTATGTATGTTAGTTTACTAACAATAATAATTTGTAATAACTTCATGAGAAAACTCAAGAAAACTGTTAAAAAATTCCAAATAAAACAAACCTGACGCACACTTATGCCATTTTATAAATGAAATATAACAATTATGACATAAACTAGGTTTTGAAATGGGAATAAATCATAAATTTAAACAACAAATTATCCAATTTAGTTTTATTTTTATTAATCAGTTTCTTACATTTATAAACGTAAGAAGTATCAATTATTTTTTTTTAAATGAGTTACAAAAATGTGTTTTTTTATGTTAAAACAAAGATACCTAGATAATGTAAGATACAAACATGATTATAAAAAAACTAGTTGTTGTCATAGATAGAAATTTCGAAACGTGAACTTATGACATTCGAAACTCATTTTCGACATTTTCGTAATTACGTCGTTGTTCTATTGGATGAGCGATGTAACATCTACTAATGCGCATTGTTACGGGCGTGGTGGATTACAGCCCACTCCCTCTCACAGAGGAGGAGGCCTGCGTCCCATCAGTGGGAACGTTACTGATTTTGCTATGCTTATACTTACTATATGTTGATTTAGAAAGAGCATGTTTTTAAAAACGCTACAAAACATTTATTTTGAACGTATTTTTTTTTTATATAGGTACACATTGACATTAATGATTTTTTATAAACAATGACATTTGCTTACTTTGTAAAGTATTATATTTATTGTGAATGTGAAGACGATGTGGGTCATTCTATTAATTTTATATTTTTTTTATTATTCTCTCTGTTCTGTTAGTATTTTTTTTTTCATGGTCTGGCAGTTTGAGTAATTTATGTGGCCTACCCAAATGTTCTTTCTTTGGTATTGTTCGTCGAATCGTTGAGCTCCTTAAGTCTTGAGTTGAGCTGCACGATTTCTGACAATTGCGTGCACTGACTGGACAGGTCCTCTCAATCTGTGTGGTTCTTTCCTCAAAAGACCATCTCAGACATCGATCTACAATATGGTCTTCATATAACCTGACCAAGATTATGCCTGGACTTTAAAACTGTGAGACTGTGACCTCTGAGTTTGTTTCGGCCTTTCTTCTCAGAGTAGTCAGATAGGAAACGCCGACCTCGTTTTAAGCCGACCGAGTTTTAAAAAAACATGAATGACGTGTAAAAGTGTTTGTATAATGTTACTTACAAAAATAAAATCATTTATCATTTTTATCAAACGTTTAATTTGTAACACAAACAATCAATAACGTAGCAAAAATCAAGGGATAGCTATAAAACCCTTGTAATACTACTATATAACATATTCGTCGATGTCGACGGATCCCGGCTGTCACTAACAATGCTTTATATCTGTCATTAATCCCACACATTATTGCTATCCGCGGATCGCTATCAATGCATCGCTTTATGACGTTAATAGCTCCTCTCATCTTCTACAGATTGGATATTTCTTATGTAATCATTTCCTGTGAGTTATATCAATAGGTAGGAAGGTTACAATACGTTGTGGCTTCTGGAAAATAAATGTGTCAATGGAAAAAAAAATATAAGTTAGTAGAAAGGAAATAAAGGCTCTTTCATCAAAATCATCATCTGCCTAGCCTTTTCCCAACTATGTTGTGGTCGGCTTCCAGTCTAACCGGATGCAGCTGAATACCAGTTTTTTACATGGAGTGACTGCTTATCTGACCTCCACAACCCAGTTACTGGGTAACATGATACCCCTTAGACTGGTTGTTTGTCAAATATCTGTGCCGGAACCAACGGCTTAACGTGCTTTCCGACGCACGAAGGGTCTCGGTATGTAAAGATGGTCACCCATCAACAGACCAACCGCGGCAAGCGTCGCTTAACCTGATCGATCGACCTGTGCGGCTGTTATTATTTCGCCACAGGCCCCATACCTTAGTATGCCTGCCTCCAAGCAATATGGTTTGTTTGAGTTTGAGTCCTTATAGATACTGGTGAAATTACTACAACCAAAACCAATGACTACCCTAATTGTATGCCATACTATTAATCACAACCTGATTCATTTCACGCACTTCATGTGTTCGAAAAATATGTCTGCCTCACAACGAAAATAACGCAATAAATGTTCTTGTAGGTACTTTCAAAATGAAAGCCATTCTTACTGATAGTATGTTACGCAATTACTCCGCTAGATGTCTAAATATATCGAAAAAAAATGTAGATACTTTCGGTTAGTATGTTAGGCAGAAAAACCTTTCAATCAGGTTTTTTTTGTGTTCGGAGAATGCCCTTTGTTCAGTTTCCAAATTAAATATCCTATAGAGTACTGGCACAAAATACAGATAGTAAAGAAGGCAATCTACATACAAAGTGCGCTCGAGCAACGCACACATAGACACCGCTCACGGACATGTTATCTCGGACGCGTTGGGAGTAGTGCAAGCGCGGGTGTTATCCGCTTGAGACACGCGTCTGTGAAGTGCAAAAATCAAGCAACAAAAAAATGCCTATCTAAGCTCGATTTATATAATAGTTTCCTATTTTGAATCAGTATAAACGAAGTAACTTTTTTGTAAGGTAAATTCACGCCACCAACTATTACGTAAGTTAAATACATGATTTTTTGTTTGTGTAGATATAGTGTTTTTTTTAGTGTCATTTGATAGGTTTAGATCTAAAACGGTTAGGGCATAATAAATTGTGTAAATAGGGGAGTCCGTTTTGAAGTTATTAGGGATTTTCGATAGTGAAAATTGACAAATGTAAAATTTTATATGTTTTTGGTCTGTAAACTTTTTGAATTGTAATAGTTACTGTCTTATTGTTTTGTTTTAATATTGTAGAATAAGCTCAACAATAAATCAAACAACTAGATATAAGTGCCACTACCACGATAGTTTTTTGTGCATAAGCCAAAGTTGACAACCCTAGCACGACCGCCGAGCGTAGGTATGAAAAGTGAAGTACATACATGTGATTGCCTTCTGTACTATATATTTTGTGGTACTGGTGACTGGTTGTTTACATCGCATAACGAATTCTACGAAATTTACATCCAAATATCTGCCAGTAATTTCACAGTTCATTACCGAAAATATCACTTTACACTTTATCACGGTCACGAAAAAATGCATAAAATCGCCAAATGGACATTATTTATGGAAATGAAAAACGACCGCTTTACTTGGCATATACATAAATAACGCTAATAAAAATAAAGTTAAAGGGAACGAAAATTAATAAAAGTATTAATAAAATATACGCATTACCTACTTTCTTCTCAAATTGTCGAATCCATTTGTATCGAAAGTAAAATTGATTAATTCCATTATTTTATTGTCTGTCTCTCTGTTAAGTTCAGTACAGTTATCTTACCTATGATTTTGAATCACTGTCTAAATCACAGTGATTATTATACTCTTAGGAATAAGGTCTATTTGGATTACTGCCATTGAAAATTCTGTCAAAATCACAATGATCTTTATGCTCGTTACAATAAGACCGTTACGAAAATAATATATCAATGTGGGTACATTGATTTGATATATTATTTTCGTAACGGTCTGTAGTTAGTTAGTAGATGGTATACAGGGTTATTGGTAAAACATTAACAACCTCTTAAGAGGTCATTGTACTCATCATTGTGAACAAATTTTACTATGGGACCAAACATGAAATCACGAAAAAAAATCAGCTGTTCCCTACATTTTGACGAGTTATACGAACATAAATGTAGAGAACAGCTGATTTTTTTTTTCGCGTTTTCGGGTTTGGTCCCATAGTAAAAGTTGTTTACAATGATGAGTACAATGACCTCTTAAGAGGATTTTAATGTTTTACCAATAACCCTGTATAGGTATTTTCCACATTAACTACAGAACAAATAGTTCAACGGCACAGCCCACTAAACGGACAAACTGAAACTTCGAACAACTGCGCAACGTTCGTCATAACAGCGCCACTGGAAATACGTTCGACGAAAATTACCACTTTTTGTTGATAAATGTTCCCTCCGCCCTGCGACTGCTGTTTATGTGGCCATTAACTTGAAATACTTACTTATTAATGAGTAATCTGTTATAATTACAATTATTGTAACATCTAGAACGTTCCTGTTAAACGTTAGAAGTGTCGCCGGTCGCACATGTGGCAGAATGAATGTGAACAGTTTAATAACGTTAATAACGCCAATATATTAGTTATAACACTGATGTTACATTGTAGGCGTTATTAATTTAACTCGTATTGTTTTATTTGATTTATACTATTGATGTTATTGTTCTGTTGTATTTAGGTATATTTTCTAAGCTCTGGCTGGGCAAAGGCCTCCCCGACGTCAGGCTCTTTCAATTCAGGCATTTGCCCAGCAGTGGAACGATGCAGGCTAACAAAAAATATATGATCATCATTTTGTCGGTCAAGCGCTGATGATTATGACAATGTTTAAAACATCACCTAGCAATCATCAGAAGGCCCAAGTAATTTATCAGTAAGCAATCTAAGAATCATATAACTTTTGAAAGTGATATTTCTGTTTTGGATTAGGGCCATTCGTTATTAGAACCACTTATAATGCTAAGGATACACATGCCTGTTGGTGGCACAAAAGTATGCAAGTAGCTTGCATGTCATTATGGTATGCACCAATCAGCTTGCATGCCGTGTGCCATAACAACTTCTGATTGGTGAATACCATACTGGTATGCCAGCTACTTGCATACTTTTGTGCAAGTTACAGGCAAATGTGAGCCCTAAAACCATGAAAAATTGCTAATTTATTTGGAAGTACAAAAAGAAGAAATCTAAGCGAGAATAAAATACATGCGTTTATCTTTACTTCTGTTACCGAGTACGAGGTGTGTTAGTACTACTTAAAGCTCAAAACAGGTTTTAAATTTTTAATTGTAGACCAGTAACAGGTTGCCAGTCATCACATAAGGACGCCATAACAGTTTCACCTGACATAACCCTCGACTCGTGTTGATATAAAGTTTTAACTTTGGGTGTTTACTATTAACGCTAGTTTTCCATTCCCCTCTAAATAGGTTAAATGTGTGATTGTTTGCTCTCTGATTTTAATATATCCCAAATGTTAAAAAAACTAATTTTAAATTGTTGAACGCCTGCATACCCAATCAAATATTTTCATTTGATCTCGTAGATATGATCTTGAGATGATGCTAAACAAAAAGCAGCAAAACCAGTAAATTATTACCTACACTCGATCGATACGTACTTACTACTTATTTAAACTTGTTTATGATACGTTTTCATGATACGTTTACAACCCGCACTAGGCCCGCGTGTTAGATTATAACCCACCCCCTCTCAAAGAGAGCAGACTTGTGTCCCAGCTGTGGGATCATTATAGACTGATTGTCGTATATGCTTTTCTTTTTTTTTTTTTTTTAGGGTTGGAATTCATCAAATTGCCTCTTCCACTCTCAGACTCTTACTGACTAAAACCCACCCATGTTCCTTCCTCAGCCCTTTATGTTCCGGGCCAGCGGTAACCCTTTCGGACAATCCCGCTGACCTTGTGCTTGTATGCTTATGATATGTTTATTATTTTTGTTATCGTTTAGTATCAAGACACCATTTAATATTGAGTGATATCTTGCAACACAGCACAATTTCGTTTGTGTTCTCCAGCTACCAGCGAACGGAACGTATCCAATTACCGTGGCGATTATAACCGGCGCTTTGTCGTCTCGCTTTACCAAAAACCGCTCGCAGATCGTTAGGCTCACCAAAATATTGAACGGCCATCTACTACCACCTTTTAGAAACTCCCACTGAGCCTCAGTCCATCCCACAGCCGAGCTAATCGGATTACAATGGCAGTACCATGACATTTAAATGTCAACAGCAAAGGGTATATTGGTCAGTACTTCACAATAGCATACAGGTAGCACATACATACGTAACGTAGTTATTGCACGGATTTTTTTTTGATATGTGCATTGTGCAGTTTGTGTGTGTGTCTGTTTGCTGTAAATATTGTTTTTCAGTGAGGTTTTTTCGTGTGACGCGTGACGTGGAGGCATGTCTTTTTTTGGATATTATTCTTTACTAACTTTTGATACAAAACTGCACATGAAAGCTCTGTGTCACAAACTTTTAGTTTCTTAGCAAAGGTTTCGAAAAATAGTTGTCTTAACCTCTAAATTACCTACTATTTTTTTTTGTAAAAGTGTATAAACAGTAGTAGGTATATTTAAAAAAATAATGGAAATAAATAAACTTAACAGATATACAACCTAGGTACTATATACATTTACCACAGATTACATATTACTTTTTACATCACCATGTTTGAAAAATTAGTCTGCTCGACAACGTAAATGTCGCAACGAATGTTGTTAAATTGTCAAATTGAAAGGCATTGCCATTGTGCCTAATAAAGGCACATTAAGTTAAGTTAACTTAAGTTAAATTCCTCATTTATTATGAGAAAGTTAACTTCGTCATGAAGGTAGTAATAATACAAAAAAAATAAATTTAAAATTTAAAAAACCTCCGACACAAAAAAATACTTAATAAAATTAAATGTAAGTAATTGGAAAAGGATCAAATAATTTAAAAACCCCCAACTTAAAGAATCTAGGTAACGAGACTAAAACAGATAAATTCATATGGCAGTCGGGGGTCCGTTCTGTGGAACACCTTCTATTCTAAGAGGTCCCCCGACTGCCATATGAATTTATCTGTTTTAGTCTCGTTACCTAGATTCTTTAAGTTGGGGGTTTTTAAATTATTTGATCCTTTTCCAATTACTTACATTTAATTTTATTAAGTATTTTTTTGTGTCGGGGGTTTTTTAAATTTTTTATTTCATGCTTTTTGTAGGGACTCCTTAATTTTTGTATTTCATTTCTTTTATTTTCTTGCGTTTTAAGATTCAGGTAATTTGGTGTTTAATCGGGTTTTTTATCCGTCAAAAAATAATTATTAATTTATAGTTGAAGAATAATTTTTAATACTAAACAGATTTTTTTGTTTTATCATATCCTTTTTCTAGTTCTTCCTTTAGTTATTCAACTTTCGTACAAGTATTTCATAGCTATTAGATATCTCAGATCTAGTTTATTATAAAATGGGACTGCGACACTACTACATCTGATGTAGAAATACCTACGCTTTTTATGTAGGATAATTCCATTCGTAATAAAAATAGTCAATTTCAGTGGTCGTAGGTACCAGTCATGACTCCACTTTCCTCATCATTCTAGAGCATTGATGAAACAACATTTTTTTTTCAAGTTTTTAGTTTTCATTTCGTTAGTTAATATTCCTCATTCCCTTTCAATATAGTGTACATTATTCTACTTGTCAAGCCCTTGCATTTGATACCTATATTGAAGGAGTTGTAAAAAAAATATAATTAAACATTTTGTGGTGGCGGCCATCTTGGATTTGAAATTTGTAATAGCGTATAGTATTCTCCTAGTCAAGCCCTTTCATTTGATACCCATATTGAGGGAGTTGTGAAAAATAAATGTAAATCGCCACTTTGTGGTGGCGGCCATCTTGGATTTTAAATGTATCATAGTGTACAGTATTCAACTATTCCAGCCCTTTCATTTGATACCCATATTGAGGGAGTTGTGAAAAAATATGTAATCCGCCATTTTGTGGCGGCGGCCATCTTGGACCGATTTTCATCAAACATAGCTAAGAACACTCCCGACTAATTCACCTTTCAAACAAAAAAAACAAAATCAAAATCGTTTCATCCGTTCGGGAGCTACGATGCCACAGACAGACACACACACACACACACACAGACACGTCAAACTTATAACACCCCGTCGTTTTTGCGTCGGGGGTTAAAAAGGAATTAAAGTGGCGAAAATTGCAAAAGTAATGAGAAATAGTTGTCATATTGCTTATATGAACTAAGTATAAACTTGATAGTAACTTTGCTCAAACGCAGCGCAAATGCAAAAGGTGCTTTTTGCATAGTCGACTTTTAAGTCAATTCGCAAAGAGTTACAAAATGTGAGAAATCTTAATTTAATTAACACTAACTGTGCAGTTGCAAAAAAAAACTGTTTAAATTTTTTGCACGCTTTTAAGTAATTGAAAATATGAAATGCAAGATAGGATAAAAATACTGGAAGGCATTTTTAATCTTGCTTTTATTAAAAAAAGCTGTTAAAATAAATGGTGTAAAAAATTTGTTAAAAAAATTCAGTAAAAGGAGTATCCACACCATTATTTAATCGCCTGTCTTTTTTAGGAGCCTACTTCTTTATTTAACACGAATATGATTTTATAAAAAGTCCTAACTGCATTCCAATTGCATAACATCCTTTCAATTACAATCCAAAGGCTTTTGAAGGAAATTGCTTCATAGGCTTAAAAAAATCGTCTCCTCGATAACGTGAATGACGTATTGATTGTTGTTGAATTTTCAAAATGAATAGCATTGCTATTGTAAGCATGTTACTCAATTAACCCGCTATTTTTCTACACTAATATTATAAAGAGGAAAGATTTGTTTGTTTGTTGGTTTGAATTGAATAGGCGCCGACACTACTGGACCGATTTGAAAAATGATTTTTGTGTTGGATAGTCCATTTATCGAGGAAGGCTATAGGCTATATACTCGTAACATCACACTACGACCAATAGAAGCAGAGCATTGCAAAAACGAGCTAAATTATTTATTTTGAGAGCTTCCGTTGCGTACCCTGCGAAAACGGTTAAAGTTACGCAAAAATCATGTATGACAGAATCATTCTCCTTTAAAAGAGTTCAAAAAAAGTCAGCGACAGCATATGTCTATCTTTTAAGGTTGACTCACTATAACCTTTTTATGGGTATGGTAATTTATGCTTCAATAATGCATTGTTTGCGTAGGTGTTTTGATAAACATGATATTAATCCATAACCAAATAAACACGTTATTCATCACAAGTATTTAATTTTGAACAAAATTGCCGTTGACGTCATTTGATTTCAATGAATGTCTTAAGAGATATAATAGTTTTAAAATAATACTAATAATAAAACTGAAGAGTTTGTTTGTTTGAAAGCTCTAATCTCTGGAACTATAAGTCGGATTTATAAAAATCTTTTTGCATTTGATAGCCCAATTCTTGAGGAAGGCTATAGGCTGTTAGACATCACGCTAGGACCATTAGGAGTTGAGCAAAAAGAAAAAAAAAGTCAAAAGTTATCGCTAAGCGAAAACGAAGTAATAACGCAGCCAGGCAGGCGATGCGATGAGTGATGCGTGTGGGTCGGGGGAACAAAAAATTTCACGCGTACGAAGTTGCGTGCAGAAGCTATAAAGTATAAAGATCGTAAACATTAATTTTCGAAAACTACCTTCCGGGGAGGTGGAGAGGCTGTTAAATTTTTTTGAACAAAGTACGAAACCCACGCGGACGAAGTCGCGGGCTAAGTTAGCTAGTTTTTTATATTTTAATAATTTCAACTATACTGCCGTCATAAAGAAAAAGGGCACAACTAACTTTTTTTTTATTGAGTTATATAAGGTCCCATTAAAATAGATGGACAAACTTTCAGAAATCATTCAGACCACCAAAATAAGGACGATCTTAAAAAATACCTATATAGGAAAAATGCATAGATACTTCTAAGAAAAATAATCAGCTAACTAAAATACACTAATGTTTATTATTTTAGGTCAAAATAAAATAATCAGTGTTTTTTTTTTGCTTGGATATTTTTAGTTAGACGTACTGAGCGCTGTGGTAAAATTTGTCCATCTATTTTAATGGGAGGGTCTCATTAAAATAGATACATATTTGGAATCCGAAAAAAATGGCGCATGTGTCAGTTTTTTTACTCAATTTTGGAAAAAATGTTAGTTGTGCCCTTTTTCCTTATGACGGCAGTATATATTACTATAGCCCATTTTTTTTTCAGTCTGAATATTTTAATTATTTAATCAGTTTTTATTAAAGGCCAAAATATTTGCATAATGTTACATTTAATTTAATTTCAAGCTAACAGACTTAGAATAATACATATTAACAATAATGTAGGTGCATGTATATTAAAAATGAGGACAAGGAATCATAGGCATCAAAAAAAATTCGTCCGCATCGCTGGCAACAGGAAAAGTGCCCCAAAGGCTGGCAGCATTGCCACGCTGTATGGCGATGCTGATCCTTTGGCCAAAAAATAGGCCAGTCCTCTGGTCACGTGAAGAGTCAACCAACCGCTTGGCGATCATTGAGGTATAAAGTACTTACGTACTAGAGCTGACATTGCGAACAAAATATGTTGTACAGCGTGGCAACGCACGTTTTACAGAAAATACAATAAACTTACCGGTGAAACGTCACTCCTTGACTTTTATTCAATTTTCTAGAGTGGTTTGAACAGTATCTCAATACACACGAAGGCATTTTTAGAATTAACTGTATCAGTGCTACGTGTCACGTCGCGACAAGCGTCCGGCGCAGACTAAGGACTTCTGGTCCATGGACCACAAAGCGTGCTACAAATTATCGATTCGCGGCGGCCACTCTAGTACGTAAGTACTTATATCTCAATGTTGGCGATGTCTCGAAAAACTTCGTGGGCACGGTCCCTATGTTCCGAAAAGAATGTTTCAAACCAAAAAATATAAACATTTCATTTCATTGCGGCCAGTTTATATTTAAATATTACCCAATTCACACCCACTAGATACTTTTCTTTTACTATAGCTACGAATTATTATTCGCTTTTCCTGTACGGACCAATCAGAGCATCGAATGACATCAACACAGACAGTTTTGGCACAGTTCGAACGCATGTCCGTACTTTACATGCTATCGCCACATTCAAGGATCTTAATAGTACAGACGCCAGCACACACAGCTACCCGAAACTGTAAAATTTTCCCAATCAACTTTGTACCTTATGCTTTAGCGATAAAGTTGAAAATCTATTAAAGAAATTTGACAGATTAAAATAGCTTGATGTGCTGGCGTCTGTACATAGTAGAAGTAGAACTGTTATTGGGTCATCGTATTCCATTCTATTAATTAACCTATTTCTAACAAAACATAACGTCACGCCTTGTTTCCCTTTGCCTGTGACTATAATATATTAAGTATTTTGTAATATTTACTTAGGTAATATTAGCGAAATCATCATCTGAGAGGGCCTCCTATAGTTCTCGATGGTTTGTAGTTCGCCAACCGCACCACGCTAGTGTGATGGACTAAGGCCTAACCCAGCAATGGGATAGTAATGGGCTGAATTTATTTTATTTATTACTAGCAGCGCCCCGCGGTTTCACCCGCATAAGTGTCGATCCCGTAAGATATCGGCATAAAAATTATACTCTGTCCTTTCCCGGGATGCAATCTATCTCTCTGCCAAATTTTATCGAAATCCGTTCAGTAATTTAGGCGTGAAAAGGTAAAATACAGACAGACAGATAGAGTCACTTTCGAATTTAGGTATATAGTATACGGTATAGTATGGATTACTGAAATTGTGTTAACGCAGAAGCGCTATTATTTACAAAAACAAAAAAATATTTATGATAAGGATAATGAATTATAGGCCAAACCAGTTCATTCGCTCGCTCTTGCATCCTATTTCGACGTAGCCCCGCTTCGCGGCTCCTATTATTGTGTAAAGGGTTTAAAGTAACCTAACCAAACCTAACCTCGGGGTGCCCTTCGCTCGCTCTTGCATCTTACGCCGCCGGTGAACTGGTTAGCCTAGGCGAAACTAGTTCATCCTAAAATCGAGTTTGGCTGGTAACATATTTACCACAGATCCTTATTTTCTCCTACAATTTGGGACTTTACCATCATGAAGTCGGTAAACTGCAAAATGACTACTGATGGTTATACTCTCTTCCAAGGCGGACCAGTAAACCAGACATAGACTACGATTGGATTGGACGTTCACAAAGACAATAATGACATCCAACAGAACAGTGTTGCGAAAATCAATAATTACTGTGGGTTTCAATCAAATTTCTTAATTTAACAATTTAAAAAAAAAAAAAAATATAAGTGTCATTGCCTTACCGACTCTGGTTTACTAACAATTACCTCCTCAAAAACTAAAAATAAATATAGTCCAATATCTTTATGATTTGTTGAAATAAGTCATTTTCGCTTATTAAATAAAATGGCTGATATTGATTCACCACTTGCACTTAAACGACCAATTAGATTTTCGCAATAACATTGGCGGCTCATAAGCGTCAGTTTTCGCGCGAGCAAGACTTGCCTAGTATTCCGTGATCATGTCAGACCAAGACTTGGCTGCAACTATAGTGTTGCTACTTGCGCCTAAACGACAAAAAGAAAACTTCGTTGGTCAAAATACTGGTATAAGAAAATAAAAAGATAATATAAAAAAATATTTTAAAAATATATATAAGTGAGTATAAAAAATAAAACAATACAGAAAAAAATAAAAATATTGAGTAAGTATATTTCAGACTTTTTTTATCCGAACATCTTTTAAGACTTAGCGTTAACTGAAAAAAAAGGACTTTAAAAAAAAAAAGATTAGATTTGCCAAAGGTTTGGTAACACTATTGATGGAGAGAAAAAAAATACAAATATGAGGGAAGCATACCGCCTTTTCAACGGCTATTAATAACATGACGGTATTATCTAGCGGCTGAAAAACTCTCAAAGATTTAATATTTCATAGTGCTATTTCCCCACAAAGCTTTTCCTTAATATTAAAATTTATGGAAACCTGTGATGTCAATTTTACGGGCGTGTAATCCTTGTCAAAGCTAAAAGTAGACCAAAAACATTGTTCAATTAGTCATATTTTTTTAAAACATAATTTATCTATTTAAGATGGGGTAAAAATGTCAAGTAATATTTGGAGGTAAATATCGATATGAAAACTGTGAAAATACCTAATACATAACATGTATACTTTGCGTTTTGTTTTTAACATTACCAATTATTATTATGGTATGGAAGTAGGTATACTTTGACAAACAAAATAGCATTTCTTTGCCACGTGATGCGATTTAGTAAGCAGGTATCTTAAGTAACTCATTATAGCGGCTTTCCGTGCAAATATTTATATTGTCTTCTAATAAATAGTAAACTGAACCTAGGAAATATTATCTGAATAGATTATACAGTGGAATACATAGGCACACGTAATTACTGCATTTTTAATGATTTTCATAGTTCACCTACGGCGATGTTTACCTCCTAATATATCGGAACCGTGATACTTCAGGGTACCATATTACTTGGCATTTTTTGTTTCTATAGGTCTCCACTACCCATATAAATATTATCTTCATCGTGCAGCGGAAATTTTGAAAAAAAAACAAAATGGCGGCGGGTGGATCCAGCTTCAATAGAAAAATGTTCGCACCCGTTTTAACTGTATTAATGCTCATTATACAACTAATTACTGCACGCACCGCTACTAAAACTCCTAGCAATTACGCTTTTTTTTCTAAACTTATGAATTATTATCTACTTGCCGACAGCATTGTGGGATAAATTATATTATTGCTAAAATTGTTTTTTTTATTTAATTAGTTATAAGTTCTTATAGTGTAACTATTTGCTGTTCCTTTCAATATAAAATAAAACAGCAGGCGTTACACAGGTATCTGCAAAACTCGACAAACCGTCTAACCTTTTTAACCGTGCCTCGAAAGTGTTCAGCTATTTAACATGAAACGCTCAGTGCAAAACCTACTTACACCGAAGAATATTAGCGTTAAAATTTATGCTTTCAACACCATCGATTATTCAGCGTATATGTACAACATATTCTGGGGAGACTTGGTACGTTCATTTGCATGCTAATGGTACGCGTACGGAGCTTGGAAGTGCGGTACCTTTAGTGCCAGATAGTGTACGCGAGCACTCTTTGTTCCAAGACCCAGCTGAGGGGTTAATCACTCTATTGTTGTGTTGGAGTATGTTTTCGTTGATGTAGGAATAAAGTGAGGAGGGCTTTTTGGGAATTACCTACTGGTGGAGGAGTCGAAAATTGGGGCGAGCATCAATCTCTCCAGACGAAGCTGAAATCTGTATAAAATATAGCCTCTAGCAATCTGAAGAATAGTCTACCCACAGATAAGAAATACCCAGAAATTGTACGGCATTGACCGAAATTATCTGACCAAAATCCTACGATTTTCATAGTGGGTTGCATATCCTCCAAAACTACGCACGATGACTAGCACTGAAACAATCTCTGGCAGTAAATTAAGACAAGATCTGCCCACGTTAGCAGCTAACCGAGGAGTTCATCTGGCCGAAGTCTGTACGTTCAACAGTCCATTTGAATTTAATTTATTTTCCTGTGACACACTTAGTTAACGCCTCGCCGTCTCACGGAAATTAATTTCTCTAGCAATTTGCTCTGTATGTAAATGTCCACTGGTGAACTAGACCTACCTACCCACATAGCTGGGCACCGTTAATCAAATAGTTAACTTCGTTAATCGCTAATCCGTTACTGAAAAAGTTATCTTCGTTAAAACTTAATGCGTTACATTTCAGAAAAATTAACGCAAGTTAACGTTAATCGTTAATCAATTAACACGTGATAAAAATTGAATCTTCTTATAAAAACTGTTGGTTCTGGAAGTTAACAGGTTAGAAACAAAAAAAGACGGGTATAATTATTAGAGTGTGTAATATAGGCATGTTGACAAACAATGTTTTTTCATTCATTTGGATTAAGTTTTAGAATTTATATAGAGTTTTATTTAGATAGAGTAGTTGCGTTATGGACGAAACACTATTTAGACGAATTGCTACATAGACCACATAACAAAAAAACAAACAAAACACTCGTCACTCTATGTGCCCGCGCCAAGGTAAGGAATGAAACGAATCATGTGAATCCTTCCCAGTTTTCTCACTCACACCCGCCGGCAAAATAGTGTCATTTCACTCGCGGCACACACTTGTCAACCGGCTCGAGCGTACATGTCAGAACGTGTTTTACGCGGTGCGGCGCGGTGCGTGCGATATCTGTGCTGGATTAACGATTAACGGACTTTGGGAAATTTAACGGAAGTTAACGAGTCCGTTAACATATTTTTAAGTTAACTAACGTTAACTTCGTTAATTAACGATTAACGGATTAACGAATTAATGCCCAGCTTTACCTACCCACTAGATTGAAATATCGATGAACATAGAGTAATATCGCCATTATCATCAGGGCTGGCAGACAGATTGATTATCGCAATATGATGATACGTATTATCCTGATATTGTCCCTCATACGACAGCAAAATGATGGCGCGATTATCACTTTCGGTGGGGGTCGCCCGTTGTGAGCATAGTGCTCATTCTTATCCCATTATTTAGAATCACCACATCGCATTGTTTACGCGAAAAGCTTACCAATACACGCAAGCATTCAGCTAATAAATTAACAATCACATTATCACAAAGCTTACAACCCACTAAAACATTTGAATACGCATTCCCCTTCATTCCGCATTAACCACATTATAACAATATTTTTCTTATATCACTTGAGGAAAGAAAGCCTCTAAACATGGCGAGAGGAGCGCAAATCGCTTTAGCGGTCCTGAGAACGCCTAAAAAAACAACTTTGCCTTCTTATATCAAGTAAAGATAACAGAAGAAATACCATAAAAATAAATACGCTACGTACGAATACATTTCGTGATAATAATTCATTTTTATTGTATCTTGCACGCTGTTTGCCGTATTTATAGCTCATCTAAGTGTGGTACTTCACCTGTATAAAATATAATGTACAGGGTGTCTTTAATAGGTCGTATTTTTACGCGCCGATTGTTGCTGACTGGTACGGTACTATTAAAGAGGATATTAATGTAACTATTATAGTTATAAGAGGCGATATTTCATTGTTGTAATGTTTGTGTTGGGTAATTCGGTTGGTATAATGTGTTAATGAGAAAATCACACATGGGTTCTATTAATGAAATTATCACGAACTCGCATTTAGAGTAGGTTATTTTACTGAGTATGCAGTGAGTAAAATAGATAGTAATCGTTTTCAAATAATAATATAGTCGTAATCAATATGTTCATAATATTGAAAGTGTTTCTCGGAACCTTGTTATCGTGGCTTAAAATATATTCATCTATTTCTACACCAGGAAACCTTTAAACATTTCACTCAACAGTACATCATCAAAGCATAAAACTACATCT
Source organism: Mesoligia furuncula (assembly GCA_916614155.1). Lineage (NCBI taxonomy): Eukaryota > Metazoa > Arthropoda > Insecta > Lepidoptera > Noctuidae > Mesoligia > Mesoligia furuncula. The sequence continues at coordinate 10,325,401 of OU744803.1, read as the reverse complement.
AACTATATTGTTTACCTAAGTTATTGACAGCCCACATTACCCATAACAAACATTCACACACTCTTATTTCGTTTCCCTAAGGTTCATTTTCATTCAGAATTAACAGCAAAAGTTTCAGGATATGTGGCTGTCCGTGTGATCGTTCGGAAGGGGCAAGTGCTTCTGACAGTGGGTCGATTAGTGTACGGGACATGGGTTCAAAGACTGGCGATAACTTAGCAAGGTATCCTGAATTATGGTCATGTTAGGGCAGGACCACACAATTCCGGACGATAAAGCGCTTACGACTGGCGTTTTTGAATGTCGAATCGAAATTGAATTTTCCTTTTTTTTCCGTTTTAATTTTGTTACCGGCCTGTTCACTCTTTTATAGACTATAAATGTTACATAGGTCAAAAAAGGTTTTTGTAAATAATTATAACGTTAGATTACGATCAAAAAGTACGTAACTGTGGTTTTGATAGTGCTATATTTGACTAACTAGCAGTTTACTGAGATTTAGAAGACAAGCAAAAAATCAAAATTTTGCTGTAATTATCTTTGTGTAGTTAAGTAGTTTAGGCTGTTATACAACGTAAAGACGTAAATACACAATAAAAGAAAACACTGACAATAGTAATTAATGATAGGATCTTAACATCGAAATTTAAAACACGATATTTTCAAACTAATAGTAGTGATGGGACGTCTATAGGTTTTGCCAATCTTTGACTAGCTATAGTAATTAAATTATTAGATATAATTGGTGGAATTTTTGTATGAAAGTCAAAAGTCAAAGTCAAAACATTTATTTCAAATAGGCACTTATAAGGCACTTTTGAACGTCAAAAATTACGATAAAATAGAATTGATTCTAGTCAGTATTCCAAAAGGTAGTTTTCGTATGGAGAAGAATGGGCAAGAAACTCCACCGTTACGCTTTTAAAATGTCTTACAATATTTTGCATACATTAATTATATAGGTAATAGATAATATGTGAAGACGAAGACTGGGAACGTCATTAATTATACGAAGTTTATTTGATTGTCATCAGCCTGTATATCAGTCAGCCAGAAAAAAAAGGTTTCATTATACCTACGTAATAGGTATGTAGATCAGACGATGATATCATGTCTGCCACGTAGCTTATAACAGCCTAATCTTCCTTCACAATAGAAAGAGACAGGCTATAAATCTGTTCTAAGCTAAATCCATTAATTCAGGATTGATGTAACCCTACCTTGGTAGGTACAGTCCCTGTGCCTTCATTTATGTATCGTCTACCAAGCACTAACTTTATAAGGTAGGTAGGTATAGTAATTAAAGTGATAACATCTTGCCGTCAACTACCCGCCTGGCAAGTTTAGTGATTATGGCTATATCCTTGAGATATTCCGTAGTAGCCTTCTGCGGAAATTTTGAGGGGTGAAAATCGAGGGGTAATACAAACATACAAGAATTTAAATTCTGGTAAACTACATAGTATATCTTTTTATTCATCGAGTAACAGCCAGAATGAGAGTACAGTAGAGCTGCAAAAGTGCATGGATAGTTCAGAAATATAATCGTGTGAAGCGAGAAATTTTTTTTCATATGCTAGCAAATGTAATGTAATAGTTAGATAAATATATTAGCTATGTAACTCCTTTCTCAATACGTTTCCTCCCAACTGCTCACTTACGTTTCGTAAATTAGTCACAGTTGTGAAGAAACCAACGCCATCAGTTTATTTTAGAAAACTTAACTCAAACGTTCACAGGAAAATAGCCATTAGGGTATCCACGCACTTTTGCAGGTGACCGTACATACATACATATACTAGCGACCCGCCCTTGCTTCGAACGGTTTTTACGAGTTGACAAAACATCGAGACTACTTCTATATTATATACTAGCTGTTCCCGCGGTGTCACTCGCTGCTCAGCGCCTAAGGGTTATAGCGTGATACTATGTAGCCTATAGTCTTCCTCGATAAATGGACTATTCAACACAAAAATAATTTTTCAATTCTAACCAGTAGTTCCTGAGATTACCGCGTTCAAACAAACAAACTCTTCAGCTTTATAATATTAGTATAGATTAGTTCAATATTAATGTATTATAGGTACACATTAACCTTCCGGAATACATTCTCTACATGATAGAGACAATCATGGATATCGAGTGACAACCATATCAAAATCTGTTGCGTAGTTAGAACAACGATGTTACACACACACACACACGAAAAGCGACTTTGTTTTACACAAAATAAGAAATATATTGCTATACAATGTGGAAATGAAAACACTTGCAATACTAATGCGTAGGAGAATTTAGAAGCTATCAAATAAATTCTAACATTGATGTATTTCATCTACCTTTTTTTTTTGTTTGGGAAATCATCAAATGCTCAGGGAGTGACAGACTCTTACTGACTAAAACCTTAGCCCTTTTTGTTCCGGGCCAGCGGTAACCCTTTCGGACAATTCCGCTGACCCGGCAGGTTTTCATCCACCTTGTATAAAAACCATGCCTATCCTGAAAAAGTGGCTGATTCATTAATTCGTACGAATTTAATCACCCGAAACGGGCGAATTGACACTTTTTAATTATTATTTTTTTCTATAGGCGATTCGCACGAAGTTAATTTATTTGTGGGCGACAACTCCAGAAATATGTTCTAGGCAATTGGCACATTTTGAATTTTATGCAATAAAAGTACACTAGCGCACAGAAGTGATAAGTAATGTGATGGATTTGCCCGTTTCTGACGAGTAAATTCGAATCATCCAAAAATCTATACTAATATTATAAAGAGGTAAAGTTTGTATGTTTTTATGTAGGGAATAATCTCCGGAACTACCAGTCAGATTTGAAAAAATCTTTTTGTATTTGATAGCCTAATTCTTGAGGAAGGCTATAGGCTATTCAACATCACGCTATGACCCTTAGGAGCTGAACAAAAAGGAAAAAAGTCAGAAAGAACGCTAAGCAAAAACGAAGTAATAGCGCGGGCAAGCGATGAGATGCGACTGGGTAACAAGAAATTTCACGCGGACGAAGTCGCGGGCAAAAGCTATTATTATTATTAACAATAGCTTAATAATAATAATATTATCAGCCGTTTCTGTCCCACTGCAGGGCAAAGGCCTCCCTTCCCTCCTTCCAAAAAAAAAAAAGCAAAAGGGCAAAAGCAATTATATTTTAATATTTCATGCAAAAAGGAGGTGGCCCTATTGCTTGTCAGTATTTAACAAAGTTAAACATTGCAGACAGTTACTGGAATACTATAGAGAACAACGTAATCCACTTCAAAGTCGTATTCTCCTGTTAACACAACACAATATGAAACAAACAAATAAAAATATTTTAATGAACGCATTACCTGCACGCTGCAATAACGCCAGTTTATGTAATTGTAACACGTTGCCATCAAAACTATCTACTTGTTGAGCAAATAATCATAAAGCGCGTTTTACCGTCGTCGCGTCGCGTGTCGTAGCGTTTTGTCGTAACTACCACGCGACGTACGGCGAATGTAATTAAAGCCACTGTTCGTCGCATAAAGTGTTGCAACTCTTCAATTGCGTCTTACTTTGTCGTTTAAGTGTTGCGATTATTTTTGTTACGTTTTTGTTGGTGATAAAAGGTTGGTGTTGGTAGTGTGTAGTCTTTTGTTAGCGTTGATTGCATTTTTTTTTTTTAATAAAATGTCAGTAAGATGCAATATTTTATTATAACATTTTCAGTAGCTAGAGAGGCTAAACAAGCGAGTTAGGGCTGATTTTTCAATGGACAGATAGTTTTTGTTCGTGGAATAAAATTGACGTCTGGCAGTTAATGTATGAATGAATTGTCAAAAATTCAAAATTATTCCTCCGATAAAATTATCTGGCTTTGGAAAAATCAGCCCTTAATTGCATAACACACTATCAGTAGCTAAAGGTTTCATATTGACAGTTTAAGGCGAATGCGCCAGGGTAGCCCGCGAAATTTTGTTAACGTTTTTTGCAATTTGCTGGTCAGTGTTAAGTTGTACGTTGATTAAAATATGATTCGCGGCCGTAACAAATATGTATTTACAGAATTATAATCATTAAAGTCATCTCTCTAAGACCAAGTAATCCCCAAGAATGACTATTTCATGAAATCTTGACATTTGCGGATTATACTAACTTAACAAGTTGTATTACTGATTGTAATGATTAAATATATATTTGTTACGACCGCGAATCATATTTTAATCAACGTATAACTTAATACTGACCAGCAAATTGCAAAAAACGTAAAAAAAAAATGAATTTCGCGGGCTAACTTAGCGCTTCCCCCTTAGCAACATTCATTGCGTTAATTAAGTTGTTGTGCAGACACATTTTTCGAACATATGAAGCAATGGATTAGCAATATCCTTCAAAATGGTTCAGATTGTGATTGATTGTGTGTTACGCAATTAGGGTGCAGGTTTAATCTGGGTGTCATATTGAACCACAGGGTGGGGGGGAGGCAGGGAAGTCGACGCGCAACCTGTTACCACGGATTCAATACATGATCCGGAACCTCCATGCCTTGAAATTTTTCGTCGTTATTAAAAAAAATTGCGGTTACATACATGTTGAATACGCGCTCAAAATGTATTTAACCGCATTAAAATTGAGGTTACATACATTTTGAATACTTATCCGGTCAAAATGTATGTAAGCGCTATTTTTTTTTTACTGCACTTTTCTTTGTAACAGCAGATTTTTAGGGTTCCGTGCCTCAAAAGGAAAAACGGAACCCTTATAAGATCACTTTGTTGTCCGTCTGTCTGTACGTCTGTCAAGACCCTTTTTCTCAGGAACGCGTGGAGTTGTCAAGTTGAAATTAATATCAAATACTCAAGGCTGCAATACCTTGAAGCAGTGAAAAAATTCAAACTTCTATGTCAACGCAAACAAAAGATATGGGCGTTTATGTTCCGTTTATGTCGCCTAAATATTTTGATACTCGCAAGGGAATCAAAAGCTATAAGGTACTTCCCGTTGACCTAGAATCATGAAATTTGGCAAGATGCAATGTCATGTAGCACAAGTAAAGGAAAAAATCCGGAAACCGTTTTGTGGTTACATTACAAAAAAAAAATCCCCTGATAAACTATATTTACATACCTACAAAGGACATTGTCCGGAATCGTCCTGTGCACAAAAAATATCGGACATACACGATAATTAATTGTCTATTTTATTAAATTAGTTGCAAATGCTTTTGTAACACGGACTAGCTGCATGCCAAAATAAATATTTTAAAGTATTTTACGCGACTAATAACATTAATCGCCACCATCTTCGCCAAACGTCATGTCGTATCGAAAAAGATTAGGGATGCCCAATCGATTTTGCAATGGATCGATGGAATGTTTAATGAATTGTTGCATGTTTTTAAATCTGAATCACATTTTGAATTTATTTCGAATATATCAATAAAAAATTCAATCACCATTCCATATTCCATATATTATTATTCCCTAAAAGTATAATTAAAAAACCTACTAAGTATACGTACTTTATGAATGAGGTCATACTCAATTTTAAATAGGCAGTTAGAATAATGCTTATGTGAACAAAACCTACATATTTCATTATTATGATCATTACTCAGGGTTTTCTAATGATCGTTTAGAAAAGTGTGTGGTTTACTTCAAACTACACGACTATTTACGACAATTAATTTAAATAACCCTCCGCCGCAGTCAGGTAATAAATACTTATCGTTACTGAATACATCATAAATATTTTCTTCAAAAAAAAAAAAATATTGCAGACTATACAGATAGAAGAGTGTTATTATAAGTAAAGTAGGACATTGTCTTAGTTGTAATGGTATTAATATTATCGTATGACAAAAGTTGATGTAATTCAGTTTATAACGTATGGGACATAGTAAATCTTAGGAAATATCGATAAATCATATCGAGTTTGCCACCTCTATTTTTGACGTGACCTAAATGGCGGTTGTCAGTCTCTCACCTAACCAGAATTCACCCCCCCCCCCCAAAATTGGGGGAGGCCTATGTCCAGCAGTGGACGTCTATCGGCTGAAACGACGAAAAATCACTCGGAGCTATGAAAAACTATAAGTACGTAATATTCGTGGTTATGGTTCGATTATAACCTTAAAATGTGATACTTTTTTGAAATATATCTATTTTGCAGCTAGTCCGCTATAAAAATAAGATCTTATAGGAGTTTACTAATGATCGACAATACAACACATAATTTTCCTATGCTCTTGGTTCCAGGGCGTACAATGTATGGGTGCAGAGCAATGTCTTTTGTACGGAACCCTCGGTGAGGGCCACATGTATAGCCCTACCACCCTGTATTTAACTGAATGATTTAGCATAAACTCTACATAATTTTATTGATAGTATCATGTACAAAAGTAGGTACCAAATTTTAAAAAAAATATCTTTAAAATAAACATGGTGAATTAAAAAGTAACCGCCTCATGCCGAAATATTTTATCAGCATCAAATTAGCTCACTCCTAAACAATACACAATTAGTGTTTTTTTGTCAACTTAAATGCATGAAGAAGCTTCCTCGTGTAGCGCAGTTTGTTCCGCCAGTTACAGCGTCCAGCACACCCAACACCTTATTTGACTGACCAATTCTTCCTTTGCGGTGGTAGGGCTAAAATCGCCCGCCAGGATTGCGACCACCCTCCCACCGGTACCGGCGTCAAGCAGCCTGCTGTGTTTCGTCGATGCGTGGGAGTTCCAGTGCCTTAGGCATCTTCTGGGCACGTTCGTTCCATCATAGACCTCATCCATCACTTTCCATCAGGCGTGGTCGAGGTCAAGAGCGCCATTTAATAATAAAAATAAAACTTATTTGAAAGACTGTTATTAAACAGAATTTTAAAAATAAACGCGGTTAAACATTTGTAAACTAGCCAACCGCCCGGAAGTAGGCACCTGTCGAAACCCAACACTATAGAGAAATTCATTAACTCTGCCGGTGACATATCGGTGGTATTGCTTGAACATTTGTCAAATACATGTGTCGCAAACCCTCATATATCTGGGACATTGTATTGTAATTAAACGTAGTCCATTGAGCATTATGTTAGGAGTAAACGCTTGACAATGTAACAGTGATTCTGTTAGCCAGATATGTACGGTGTAATAAATCTTTGCTCTGTTATGCCTACTGAATAGGCCGTGTTTGGCATGTTTAAATGTCTGAGTTAAGTTATTAGTTTTATAATAGGCTTCTATTCTTGCCAAAACATATATTGCAAAAAGATATATAAAATCCAACTTTTACTTGGTTTTACTTTTACATGTCTGTGTGGTGCCGGACTTAAAGAATAGCACCACCACATACTTCCCGTGGGTGTCGTAAAAGGCGACTAAGGATCGTACCGGAGAATGGGCAGCAGCATTCTCCATGCATTCCACCACCATACTATACTGCGATCGCCAACCCGCCTGCCAGGCGTGGCGATTATGGCAAACCCCCCTCTTTTGGGGGAGGCCTATGTCCACCAGTGGACGTCTTTCGGCTGAAATGATGATGATGAACTTTTACTTGTTTATACCTGTTTAAAACAGGTAAAAGTTGGATTTATTGTATCTTTTAGTGGGAGGGACATCGGCGCAAAACCTGTCACAATAGTTTCAGTACATGATTCTGAACTGAAATACGGTGAAATTTTTCGACAGTTGTTAAAAAAATAATTTGCTTTTCCATACATTTTGACCGCGTGGGTATTGCACTTCTGTATCATTGGCCTAGCCTTTTCCCAACTATGTTGGGGTCGGCTTCCAGTTTAACCGGATGCAGCTGAATACCAGTATTTTATTCTATTACTCGCCCCCCTAATTCTAAAGCCCCTACTTTAGAATTCATGTGTTGAATTCAAGGTTACAGTTTGCGCATCGCTGTTTCTGACACACTGAATGTTGTCGAACTTTCAAAAGTCAAAAGTGTTTTCATGAAACACTTTTGACTTTCGAATTATGTGCAGACTGTATTATAAAAACATATATTTTTTTGTAATATCTTTATTATCCTCTACTTTGTATAAAATTTGCATGCTACGATCAAACGCCAGCACATCGAGCTACTACAAACTGTCAAGATTTTCAACTTTATCGATAAATTACAAGGTTCAAAGTTGATTGAGAAAATTTGACAGTTTCGAGTAGCTTGACGTGTTGGCGTGTGTACATTTATCCTATTGTATAATTTAACAACTTACCTACATTCTAAGCAAATAAAAACCTATTCTATTCTATAGCTATTATCTACATATATGGAAGGCTAACATAATCAGTAACTAGTTGTTTCTGACTATCTCAATCCCGTCAGACCCTCAGGGATTGAGTTTCAAAACTCCTTTTATGATTTACCAATAAAACCACAAACAAAACAAAATGCACTAAACCAATTTCTATCTTCAGCAGTTTAGGTTGTACCCTGTCTAACAGTCAATCAATCAGTAAGTCTTGGAACTGTTTAACAATGTATAGATGTTCAGTTCTTAGAACTCTAACTGGGCTGAACCTATAATGAACACTCAATATTTTCTAGGTATTCTAAAGGCAAATATTCAACTTATCCTCTAAAAACTTATTCGCCTTCTAATGATGGACACTTTTTTTAATGAATGAACCTCTGAAAACTTTTTGCGCTTCTAATGATGCGCACGGTTGTTAATAATTGAGCCTCTTTTTATTTTTCCGGCTATTTCTCACAATTGGTCGTAGTAACTCAGCTGGGTTACCCTACCAAATGGGCTAGGTTGGAACTGCGACAAACCACGCGCGAGCCGAGCGAGCGAAGCGCACGGTGCCGTGGCAGCGGCCGGTGAACGCTACATTCAAGTTGGTCGCTGTTACGTTTTTAGTTATGTTTTTAGTATTTATAGAACCCCAAAATAGGAATTGTTTGAGATTAACAAAAAGACGTGCAATAATATTACAATGTTCAATAATATTTTTAGGAGCGCAAAATAGGATTTATTGGAGGTTCGATTACGTAAATACCTAATATAAACGCAAGGAGTCGTAGATTAACAAAAAGAGGCGCAATCATTACACTATGAGTTTTCAATAATATTTTTAGGAAGCCAAAATGGGAACTATTAGAGGTTCGATTACATACATTCCTCAAAAATTAAATATAAATACAATAATACATGCGAGGGGTATGGCTGCACCGGGCAATCACAACGAAGGAGTTATAAGCTAAAAGCATTTCATTTCACTTTGCTTTACGTAGACATGCTTGCTAAGTTCATCATCTGCCTAGCCTTTTCCCAACTAATGTTGGGGTCGACTAATGTTGTAGTAGCTTACCGGAATTCAGCTGAGTACCAGTATTTTACATGGAGCGACTGCCTATCTGCCACAACCCAGTTACTGGGTAATACGAAACTCCTTAAGTAAGACTGGTTGTCAGATTACGACCCGTAACGACTGTCAAAGATCCACGATTGACAGCCGGGACCAACGGCTTAACGTGCTTTCTGAGGCACGGAGGGGTCTTGTATGTAAAGATGGTCGCCCATCCACGGACCAACCGCGGCAAACGTAGCTTAACCTGATCGACCGCCCTGTGCGACTGTTATTACTGAGCCACAAGCCCCTCACACTGCTTACTTAAATAACTTTATGTTACGAATTCACCAAAATAACTGTATTTTGGTGAATTCGTCGTCATTCTCCTACCTTTATCCCAACTTATGTGGGGTCTACGCAACGTCTTTTTCTTCCATACTTCTCTATTAGTGCGCGTTCCCACTATGTCGTGACGATTAATTTATCGTTAGACGACTGTCGTCTCTAGCAGCTGTTCCCATTCAATTCAATTCATTTATTTAGTCAGACAAAAAATATCCATAAAGTCACAAATACACAAATTCCACAAAAAAAATAACATAAAATTCATACAAAGTCAAAATAAATACTTTAACAATTAAAATTGTAATTTAAAAATAAAAATGTAAAATAACAAAATAAGGAATATAATTTAAAACATAATAATTTAAAATAACATTACATAACCGATTAGATCTCATATTATTATTAATAACTGATTATATCGACTGTTAGTCAGTGTGTCGTCGAAATATTTTATCGTTGAACGACTGTCGTATCTAGCTGTTCCCATTGGATCGTGACGTCATTTTTACTGTTTACGGCAGTCGCCTTATCGTTTGCACATTAGTCTTGAATGAACTTGTGTACGTATGTTTGATACATGGCTACGATAGATAATCGCAATAACGACACATGATTTGCCGTCACGATAAGTCATGACGTTTTTTTATCGTTTTACGACTGTCGTGCTAGCCATTGCCATTGACTTGACAATCTGTCGTCACTGCAAAAAAAAGTCGTAGACGACAGTTAATCGTGCAGCCCTTTATGTGAACACCTCCATTTAAATACACAAGCCACGACGCTTTAAACGACACGATAATCTGTCGTCACGACATACTAGTCACGAATTTTATACAGCTGCATACATACCTATTATAAAACCAAGGTATTGTGATGTGGTGTAGGTTAATAGTCAGTGTTAACAGCAATCAAAGACCGCCAACCTAATGGACCAATGCAGGTCTATTTCCCGTTTTTACTCACGCTAGGCGACCACTAAAATTATATCAAACATACGCACACAAGTTCATTCAAGACTAATGTGCAAACGATAAGGCGACTGCCGTAAACAGTAAAAATGTCGTTACGATCCAATGGGAACAGCTAGATACGACAGTCGTTCAACGATAAAATATTTCGACGATAAACAGTCGATATAATGACTTTACGGTGTCAAAAAACGCCCTCTAGGAAAACACACCACTTTACTTTCATAAATAAATTTTCGGTGACGTCGTTCGCCGGTATAATGCGACCGCTACGTGGCTGTTACCGCTCTTCTAGGAATAATAATTATTAAAGATAATTATTAATTAAAGATAATTAATAATTATTAAAGATAATTATTATTCGGCGAATGACGTCGACGTAAAGTGGTATGTTTTCCTAGAGGGCGTTTTTTGACACCGTAAAGTCCAACCTCGCTGCTATCATTTTAATGACAGCTGCCACTGCAGCCGTTATGTGGCGGCCAACTTTCTTTCTAGGAAACCGTAGTTTTAAACAACTCTTGCGGGTAACCTATCAACAGATTTACAACAAAATTTACTTGTCTAACTTATGGAAAATCCTCATGGATGTCCTCCGCCCTGGGGAATCGGAGGGGTCTGTCACTCTTACTGAATAAAAACTACCCCGGTGTTCCATCTCACACCTACACCTCGCGGGAACGAACGATCCTTCCGCAACCCCCTTCTGGTGCCGGCTCGCCGCTGCGGGCCTCCTCGGGTCAGGGGGGAGTGGGGTATTTGACTCCCCCCGCGACGTCTAATAGGGGCGCGCGTAGAACACTACGCGGTGCTACCTCAGGTTCTGATGTGTGGGGGGCGACGGACGTCCCCAAGTCCGTCGCCCCTGGAGCCATTTTGGCTGGAAGAGGGCATTGTTCGCCCTCCGCAGACGCCCGGTGCGCCTGCTGCGGGCCGGGTGAGTGGACGAGATCTCCCTCCCTTTCCGCAGCCTCCTTCTGCGAGACGACTGTTTCGCATAAAGGAACCACCGCGTCCCAGGACACTTCGCTGCCGACCATCGACTCGACCACGGCCGGCAGCGACAGGTCACTGCCTACTTCTGTGATGAGGGCACGGCGCGGCTCCTCCCAAGCGGCACACTCTGCCAGCGTATGCCACGCCGTGTCCTCCCGGCAGTCGACGCAGTGGTGACACCGGGCGTCCGGCTCCCTGTTTATGCGACACAGGTACTTCCCGAAGCAACCATGCCCCGAAAGTACCTGCGTCACCCGAAACGACAGGGAGCCGTGCCTCCTCCCGAGCCAGGGCTCGAGTACTGGCCGGACCGCCTCGATAGTGCTGAGGCCGGCGGTAGGGCGTGAGAGCCTGTCCCGCCATTCCGCCACCAGGACCTCGCGAAGCTGAGACCGACGCAGCTCCATATGGCGCTGCATCAGCCCCTCGCCTCGCGCCCGCGCTTCCTCGCGCCACCGGTACAGCGACGCGAGCACTTTCGCCTCCAGGTCCCAGGGCGGGGATCCAGCCAGTACGCAAGCCGCCTCGTAGGAGATCGTGCGATATCCGCGGACGACTCTGACGGCCATCGCTCTCTGCGGCTTTCGCAGCACTGCGATGCTACCGGCCGTCAGGTCAGTCGCCCAGATCGGGGCCCCATACAGGGCCATCGATCGCACGATCCCCACGTAGAGCCGCCTACAGGCGGCGCTCGGGCCCCCCAGATTGGGAAGCAGCGTTGACAGCGCCCCAGCCGCGCCCAACAATTTGGGCGCCAGCCGCCGGAAGTGGGGGCCGAAATCCCACCGGCTGTCGAGCACCAATCCCAGGTACTTCATGGTAGACTCGACAGCGATCCGAGCCCCCCCGACCACTATATGCAAGCCGGGCGGCGGCGCCCGCCGGGGGCCATGAAACACCATGGCCTCCGACTTGTTGAGGGCCACCTCCAGGCCCAGGCGACGTATGCGGCTCACCACCTGTGACACCGCAGCCGTCGCCAGCAACGCTGCCTCCCTGTGCGAGCTCCCCCGGGCAGTGACCAGCGTGTCGTCGGCATAACACGTCAGTTCCACGCCCGGCTGGAGCTCACCCCTCAGCACCCAGTCGTACCCGATGTTCCACAGGGGCGGGCCAACGACCGAGCCCTGTGGAACACCGCACGACATGCGGTGCTGGATTTCGCCATCGCGTCCCATGTAGGTGACACTCCTCTCCGACAGATAAGCCCCAATGATGCGGCGGAGGTAGAGAGGCACCCGATGATACCGCAGTGCCTCCCGAATAGTACTCCAGGGCATGGTGTTGAAGGCGTTGGAGATGTCCAAGGACACCGCCAACAACACCTCGCCCCGGGCCACCGCTTCCTCCGCCAGGACCCTCACCCGCGACACAGCGTGAATGGTGGAGCGCCCCTGCCGGAAACCGAACTGGTTACCGTCCAGGTCCGGCCCCTCTCCGCACAAGTGGCCGACGAGGCGGGCTGCGATTATCCGCTCAAACAGCTTACCCACCTCGTCTAGCAACACTATGGGCCGGTACGCGGACGGCGAGTCCGCGGGGCGCCCCGCCTTCCTGAGCAGGACCAGACGACCAGATTTCCACAAAGTGGGAAACTGGCCCTGCTCAAGGCACGCTGTGTAGAGTCCTCTCAGTTGGGGCTCAAGCTCCTTCAGAGCGAGGGCTAATACGCAGCCGTGGATCCCGTCGGGCCCCGGAGCCACGTTCTTGGCCCGGAGCCGCATCACGGCTGCCCCCATCTCTGCCTCTGTCACCTCTGGGACGCTGATGGCGTCCTCTTCAGTGGACTCTGCGGCTGTGGGCAAAGCCATCGGCGGCGGTGTGTGCTCCGCTCTAGCCGGGAAGAGGGCTGCGACCACCTCCTCCAGCAGCTCGGGTTGGAGACTCTCCGTAAGTGGGGGCGCCGCGGCTCGAAGTTTCCCTCGAACCGCGCGATAGGGGCGTCCCCACGGATCCCCGTCTAGAGTCTCCAACATCTCCTCCCTGGCTCGCGTCCTCGCCTCGTCGATGGCCAGCCACAGAGTCCTCTTCGCCGCGCGGTACACCTCATACAGCGCGGCTTCTTCGTCAGGGACCCGACGACGTCTCCTCCGGTATCGGGTGTACTGGCGCCTGACCGCCACGCACGCGACGCGCAGCTGCGCGATCTCGGCGGTCCACCAGTACACCTGGCGCCTTGCCGACTGTGCGTGGACCCGGGGCATGGACGCGTCGCTGATTTGCGTCATCGCCCCGCGGAACCACAGCGCCTCCTGCTCGACGTCGACGGGTCCGTCCGTTGCCGACTCCCGGAACCAGGCCTGGACAACAGCGGCCTCCTCGAGAAGCTCCCTGTCGATGCGCTTACGCGCCCAGCGCGGACCGTCCGTACGCGGGGCCGGTAAACCGCGGCCGCCGGCGGTCTGGGCGGAGACGTCGAAACGGATGTAGCGGTGATCCGACAACGTCTCCACCTCCGCGGCGACACGCCAGTCGCGGACACGGCTCGCGACAGCGGGGCTAGCGAACGAGACGTCCACTATAGACCCGCCCCGCTGCCGCACGCACGTGTGCACCGATCCCCGATTTAGGACGGTCAAGCCAGTCGTGACCGCCCACTCCTCCAGCACCTCGCCCCTAGCATCGGTCACTGGAGATCCCCACGCCGCAGACTTGGCGTTGAGATCCCCCAGCAACAGCACAGGGCGAGGGTGGAGTCGGCCCACGACGGCACCCAACTCGACAAGGAACCTCTCGAAGTCGGCGAGGCTCTTGTTGGGCGAAAAGTACGCCCCAACCGTGCCAATGCCGTCCACGAGGGCGGCCACCCAGCCGTGACCTCGGGACGGGTTGGCAAGAGCCCCGCCAATGATGGCTACCAAACCGTCCAGGTCTCCCACCCAGTTATCCCTGGGGGGGACAAAGTACGGTTCGGCAACCACAGCCACGTGAATCGACCACTCTGCCATGCTCTGGAGCAAGAGATCCTGAGCTCTAGCAGAGTGGTTGATGTTGCCCTGGAGGAAATGGTACAGCGCCATTTATGCGCAATCCATTCCCTCCGCACCATTCCTAGGCCGGGAGTCGGCCGAAGGGCAGCCAGGCTGAGGGGGGGGTAAAGAGCCCCCGACAGCCTTGGCACCCCTTCTCTTCCTTTTCTGGGCAGGCACGCCACAGGCCTTTCCGCCCGCTCTGTGCCCAGCGGGCCTCCCTGCAGCTGTACAGAGGCTGCAGTTTGGCGCCGCGGAGCACTGGGCCGCCTTGTGGCCGGCCTGACCGCAGCAATAGCATTGCTCGCTGCGGTCTACGGAGGTGCACCGTGCCCTGACATGCCCAATGTCGAGGCAACGGTAGCACCGCAAGGCCCGGGGTTGCAGCAGCTTCACCCTCGCTGCAACCCACCCCACCAACAGACGCCCAGCGTCGGCGACTTTGTTCGCCGCCGCCACCGGACACCGCACCCAGATCGCGCCGAGCCCGGATACGTCGACGCGAATCTCGCCTGTCCGCACGTTCTCGGGCGGACACCCACCGGCTCTGGCGACGGCCGCCACGACCTCGGCCGGAGTCGTCGAGTCGTCCAGACCGTCGACGCGCAGTTCAGCGGTCTTCATCGGCCTGGACACCCGAACGTCCTCCGGGTTGAGGACCTCCCTCAGCTTGGCGGCCAGGACGTCCGCCTTTTCGCCGCTAGAGGCACCCGACACCTCCAGCAGTCGCGCCCCCGTAATCGCCGGCCTCAGTCTGAGGCCGGACGGTATGCCAAGGTCGGGGAACGCGACTTTGGCTTTCGCCTCCATAAGGACCGCCTTATAGGAGATGCCCCTTTCGACGGCTCCGGGCTGCAGAGTAATCACTACAGCCGCGGAGCGTGGGGCTCTGACCCTAGGCGGCCCCTGAGTCTTTCTGGGTGCCGGTGCCGGTGCTCCAGCTGATACCGTTGGCGGCGGCGCCGTCTTCTTCTTTTTACGGCGGCCCCTCTTGACGACCGCCGTCCAGGTCTCCGTGGTGGACCCGGACACAGTCGCCGAGGGTGCGGTCGCCGGGGCTGCGGTCGCCGGGGCCGCGGCCGCCCGGGGCGCGGCCGTCCGGGAGGTGGACGCGGACTTTTTGGCCCCCATTCCGGCCTGACTCGGCCCAGCCACCGCGGCTTTTGGCCCCGGTTTTGCTGGCCCCTCCTCCCTCCGTCTGTCCGCAGCGAGCGGTGGGCGAAGGTTTTCGGCCGGGAGGAGTCTAGCCTCTATGGCCTCCAGCCGGGCACCCACCATACTCCCGCATTGCATCATGCAGATGCGCGCGATCCTCTCGACCTCCGCATCCGCAAGTGCAGGAGCCGATGACGGAGTCGAAAACGGGGCCAGCGCCGGGACCGCGCCCGGAGAGGTGCTAGCGGCCGGAGGAGTGGCCCTCTGGGCGGCAAACTGCCGTTTGAGGTCCTCCAGCTCGGATCGGAGACGGCTATTCTCCTCCCATAACTTCGCCGTCTCCTCCGTGCTCGTGCGATTAAGGAGGACCCCAACCGCCTCTTTAATGTCATCAGCCGCCTCCTTTAGGGCGCGCGTGAACGTGCCCTTCAGGCTGCCGGATTTGGTGGCAACCTTCAGGACGACATCCACGCCGTCCATAACTTGGCGGCTGAGCGCCACCGCCGATACGCTCCCCCCAGCAGCCATCCGAGCGGATCGCCGCTCTCGGGCCTGTCGGGCCAACTCGCTGACTTCGTCAGCCGCGACAGCCTTTCTTTGCGCCCGCTTGGCAGCGTTCGCTTCCGCCTTGTTGGACCCCAGCAAGGGCCCGGGGTCACTCTCCGCGCCCTCCGTCGGACGCTCTACAGGAGCTGGTGTTGGGGGCCGAGAAATCGGCACGAAGCGACCCGCTCGGTCACGGCCCGGCAGCCGAGCGGGAGCTCCGCTCGCCATCGCACGCCCCCTGCCTCTGTGTGCCGTTGGCACCTTGGGGGCCGACAGGTTCTCCTCACTGGAAGAGAGGCCCATCGACCCCGAGTCCCTGCTTCGCGGGCGTTTAAACCCGCGCGTGCCCTGATCGGACAGGTGGTCCTCACGAGGACATGAGCCTCCTCGGCTCTTGTTGTCTTCAATGACGGCAAGTGGCGTTTTTTGTGCGTCGCACAGTCGCTCCAGGCTAACCCGGAGCTCCTTTTCTTGCGGCGCAGGTTGACGCAGGTCGGCGGTTGTCTGCCGGCCCACGGGACTAGTGGTGCCCCCCCCAGATACGAAGGGGCTGCCTTCCGAAGAAGGGCGGGATTGTCCCTCCTTGGGTAGGAGGGTACCCGCCTGGGGAATAGTTTTTCCATTCGCCTTTTCCATGATTCCTTTTTAAGGGTGAGGTCCCTTTTCGTCGCGCTAACGACCGGATCCCCTCCGGCCATTCATCCCCTCGGCACGCTAGACCTTGGGATTGGGGTAATTTTTTAAAGAGGTTGTCTTCCTCGCGGCCCGAGCCTCAGTGGCCCGGACCCCCGGTCCTGAACTCAGGATTACGGGGTGGCCGACGATTGGGCAGAACCAACCGCCGCCCCGGCGTCCCCACGCTGCCGCCGGATGCCGGACAGACGCAGCGCGGACATTGGACACCTTCCACCACCCACCTACCCGTGGGTACAGCGGCGAGCCGCTCCGCGAACCGCTCCTTCCCAGCCTACGCCCACTCACGACCCTCTGTAAGCAGAGGTGGAGTGGACGTATGACCGTCCGTCTGTAGCCCGGTTCCCTTCACCGACCATCAAGGATGATCGGTGATTGGAACCATGACCTTTCCCCGTGTGTTGAAAATTAGCCGCCAGCCCCAAGAGTCCACCAGAACCAGTGGGCAATTGGTGCTGACGTTGCCCAGGGTGCGCCGCGAGGAGGCTTTCAACATGCACCCCAGAGTCTAACTAACCTAACCTAACTTAAAAACTAAAGATAAGTCTCAAAAATATATATTTCAAAGCTTGCGAGTTGCCTACTAAGAAATAAAGGAAAACGGGTATTTGTTTTATTTCTAGAAGGACCTATTACGGCTTCGAAGGAAACTTGGGAGATGCAAGAACTAACTAGCTTTCTATTCACGGAAATCTAACAAGAGAGGGTTGTTCGAACGAACTGTATTCCACGACGTTCTAAGTAATAGTAACTTCTTATATATAAAGTGCCCATACAGCGTTAATATCCTGTATTGAGAACATTCAATGTCTATTATTGGAATACTAGTTTATTTATTTAACCATTTATGTACACACATATATAAAAAGACAAGAAGAAAAGA
Organism: Mesoligia furuncula; assembly: GCA_916614155.1. Taxonomy (NCBI): domain Eukaryota; kingdom Metazoa; phylum Arthropoda; class Insecta; order Lepidoptera; family Noctuidae; genus Mesoligia; species Mesoligia furuncula. The sequence continues at coordinate 10,307,561 of OU744803.1, read as the reverse complement.
ACAGAAAAATAGATTCAGATTCAGATTCAGATTTATTTATTTGCCATCAATGTAGGTACAAGTTTAAGATGATACAAATAGCTGAAGGTTACCGCTACATTCTACCTTACGGCATGCAAATTCATAGAAACTAATATATTACATACAATATCATTATAAATTAACAACTAACATGTCATTCTAATTAACACAAAGAGACATAAAAAGAAGGAAATAATAATAAAGTAATAGTAGTCAACAGTAACACATAGTCAATTGCACATAAATGAATCTAGTCAATAAAATGAATTTCATTGGAATTATAATTAGGTGAAATATTATTTTACAAACATAATGTCATTTACAAATTTTATTGTCAAATTTTTTTATCATTTAAAAAGTCATTGATACAATAATAACATTTATCCAATAATAATGCAGTAAGCTTAGATTTAAATGTTCGAATAGGGTGTTCTTTGAAACTGTGCGGAATTTTATTGTATATGATAGGTCCCATCGACATAATATTTTTCCTTAGTAGTGCTGTTCTGTAATTGCCTGTATGTAATAAATTTTTATATTGTAGTCTCATTGGACCTGACCGCATTCTAATATCGGCCAGTGATGGAAATAAATCTAAATTAGTTTTAACAAAAATTGCGACCTCTAAAATGTACAGCGATGGGAAGGTCAGTACTTTCAGCGACTTAAACACAGGTACACAGCTGTCTGTAGTTTTCAGATTTAACATAGATCTTATGCAACGTTTTTGGGCTCTAAAAATCTGCTCCCTCTCACTGCAATTGCCCCAGAATATTACTCCGAATCTTAAAATTGGTACAAAGGCTACTTAAGTCACACGTATCGTATACTAGTTTATAGCTCGTGTGACCATGCAATTAAGTCATGCTTTTCTGTGTATTTTTACACAGAAATGCACTGACTAATTGACTACTTAAGTCACAGAAAAGTGTGGCTTAAGTGCGGATTTAGGTCACACAGTGCTAAAAAAATAATAAATACCTATGCAACTATTACGAAGTGGAAATATAGTGTTCTTTCCATCTTCTTTTTAAAACTGCGACAGTACTAGTACTACATACAATTGGGTCGAGTAAGAATTGAAGTTTTGTGTGGAACAGTTGATTATTTCTTCGCGATTACGATGTTACGATGTTGGTCCCACGGAGAAGGTTGTTCAGTTTGATGGTCTCTACCACACCCTTAATTATGACCACACATGCTGTAAAACTTGTCAATATTTATTTATAATAAGCACACCAACAGCACAGTCACTTACAATTAAAATTAAATATCATCTAAAATTGTCTGTGTGGTGCCGGACTTAAAGAATACCACCACCCCATACTTCCCGTGGGTGTCGTAAAAGGCGACTAAGGGGCGTACCGGAGAATGGGCAGCAGCGTTCTCTACGCATTCCACCACCACACCATACTGCGATCGCCAACCCGCCTGCCAAGCGTGGCGATTATGGCAAACCCCCCCCCCCCTTTTGGGGGAGGCCTATGTCCAGCAGTGGACGTCTTTCGGCTGAAGTGATGATCATCTAAAATTAGCATTTCAGTAACCATGCAAATAACAGGTATGCATAACATCTAAATTAAAAAATATATGAGACAAAGGAGAACAATAAAAAGTGTGTCTAGTAGATTTTCTAGAACACTACAAAAACAAACCGATTAGAGCTACATAGACATGCACTCTACACTCTGTCTAAATAGGAAACGTCTGTATGAAGCAAAACTCATTGAGGAAATATCAATAGGAAAATCTGTAATGCATGATATGTGGAAGCTCTAGTACAAGTCTTATGATATACATACACAATGAACATACTAGGTACTACTGTAAAGGCAATATACATAAAACATATGGCACTTGGCAATAGTATAGCTTTATATTAGTGATTTTTTTTTTGGTTAAATGGGATCAGTACTTCCAGAGATTATCTCTTACAAACACAACAAACAATTTTGCCACTTTATACAGTTAGTTTAGATTGTACATGCTTCTGCCCGCGACTTTGTCGGCCTAGGATTTCTTGTTTTAACATAAAGTATACCCTACATTTGATATTATTGTAGCTTCCCATTAGTGACAGAATTTTCGGAATCCGATCAGTAGTAGTAGTTTCGAAGATTACCCTCTACCTACAGATTCAAAAAATTTGCCTCTTTACAATATTAAAATATAGAGGAGGTCCAATCAAAATAGGTGCAAATGTGAAAACTATGTAAAGAAAATATAATTTTATATTGAATTTATATTCAGATAATGCCTCATGCTATTAAGGCTCGCATTATTTATCACCATTATGTAAGCATAAAATAAATAAAAACATACATTTTTTTCAGGAAGAAAAATAGGCAACTGGATTTTAAAATAAAACCTTTATTATGAGGTGTCAATGACACGACATGCAATAACGATAATATTATAGAGTGGGTAGTTGTCTGTTTGCATTTTTCTTTTTACTTGATAGGAAGTCGAGATGTTCTAGAGTGCTATCCTAGCTGATTCTATGGAAGGAATCTAGTTAGTACAATCTTATATTGATTGCGCAACTCAATAAGTGCTCAGAAATGTAATTTTCTGTAGAAGGTTGATATTTATGAGTCTCTCCTCTATTAACTTATTGGAAATAATAAAACGCCTATTTGATGAAGATAATAAGGCAAATCTGTTTGATTCTATGACGTACAAATAAGTAGTATATGCAAGCGCAAACTTCAATGTATAAACGTAATAATGTTCTACGGAGAACACACTTTTTCAACCATAACATGAAAAATTCCACGCAAATGTACACATATACCATTATTCCATCATTTAGAACCTTAAACCTCATTATACAGAACAACAAAGCTTTGTTTTAGCCCCAAAAATGTGAAAAACACTTGAAATTACGTCATTAAAACAAAGCGTACGCCGCCATTACAATGAGAGCCACAACAAAATTTAGTAAACACACCCAAATTGAAATAATAACAAGTATAGTTGCAAACGACTTGTCTACATTGTCGTGAATTAGGCGCATTAGGCGAGCGGCCCCGTAATACACTGTGACAATGCGTTTATCCGTGATTATGCACCACACCACTGACCAGGCCAACTCCAAAAATAGACTCTACACTCTCTAAAATACAGTTGAATTTATATAAATATTTAGGAGGCAGTTAGGGCTCCTTGCCAGTAATGTAGTCGTGACTATTTGTAGCAAGAGATAACAGCACACGAGTTGGTAGTGGGACCTGTTGATGATAAGCGCCGTCGTCGATAAGGCCGTCTGCTGATGGACGGGCCCAGCCAGAATTTCGGCGAATGCATATTTCATGAGTTGATTAAATAGTTCACGCTTTGAATTTCCCCGCACATACATATGTAGAAGGTATACATATGTAAAGTCTACTGCAGTACGACGCAGACTGAGGCGTAGTTAGCATGCGTCGTGTTTTTAGTTGACAAAATGTCACCAGGAATGGGGTCGGGATGTTTTTCTTATCGTTTCGGTATGAAACCATTTTATATGGTGATCAGAGCATGACAGTATCGTTATTGTGAGGAGAAGCTAACGTAAGCATAACGTAAGCTAACTTAGTATACATATTTCTTTGAAAACAAGACCTTACAGGTAATTCAACATGTCGATGAAAACTTCTGTGTTAGTTCCAGAAACGTCAATAAAAGTATTTAAAAACTATAGTTCCTTTTACTGTCATAGAATAGATACATCTCTGCAGATGCGACTACATAATTTAAGGCACATCCTCATAATCGTCATTTCAGCCAAAAGACGTGCTGGATATAGGCCGCCCCCAAGCATCGCCACTTCGACCAATTTTATGCTTCTCACGTCCAGCGCAATCGTGCGGCCTTCAGTAGGTCATGGGTTCATCTTGTGGGAGGCCCTCCGCGATCGCCACTCCAGGTCCATACTACCTTATAATTTTAAAATACATGGCTAACTTAAAATTCTGCTTACCAAATGAATAACATTTATCATCACGACATGAAACCCTATTAAACACAACACCACATAATATTTAACCAAGAAACACAAACACACGTGCAACAACCACTTCTATTTTAAGTTTTAATCGTTCTCTTCGACGCCATGCCGCCTGCAATCGATTCCTCACTTACTAGAAATCATTAATTATTGCTGCAGACTCTATTTATACGAGGCAATACTGTAACGAATCAGTCAGTAATGCGCACGCGATGTGTGTTCGGATTAGTGTTACATATGCGCATTTAATATGAAGCAGTTTTTTGGACTGTCATGTCGGTGGTTGTTTCTTGCCTATTTCCGTATAACAGGTCCCTTCGAATGCGCCTTTACGTTCTTTCGAAAAATTTGATTGTTTCTATCTGCTGAATATGGGAATCATCAAGATTTTAGTGAATACAAATCAACTCATTTACTAATTGATTCGATGACTAGAATGTTACAATTTAAAAAATATTATGCTTATATAAACATTTGGAACTAACTACATGGTTAACGTCATCACGTCAACGGCGGGTGTCCCAAAAACCTCTGTCTCGCATAGGATTTTAGCATTATGCTGAGCGATGGCCCCCAATTAGTTCATTTTTGGTGTTTCTGTTTTTTCTCTGCGTCATGTTTACCGCAAATTAAGATATTTTCTTTCTTAATTACCTTAAAACAGATAATCGAACTGTTTATATAAAGTGTTTTGATAGAAACGAAACCTACGTCAGTCAATTTTGTATACTGCTATAATTATTTACCTAACTGATCAGGCCTAATTCATTTAAGGCAAATTTCCAAAGTCATCTCTCATACCGCCAATAACTCAAACAGTGTATTTCTTACACTAAAACAAAACCATCGAACGTAATTTCATCCGTTCAACTCTTTCGAACTACCGACGATATTTCAACCTGCGGTCTCTGCAAGAAATACGGTCTAATTTGTTAAAGCACAATATCTCAACAACCCTGATGTTAGAGTAGTTATCAATAAATCACTGCGGTACCTTTTTCAGAACGAATGTTAAACCGATAAACATTCATCTTCAATACATAGTTGACTAAACGGCGTTTTCTAAAAAAAGAAATACGGTCCCACTTGAACGTGCGATTGGTACCCAGTTAGACCGTACTGTGAGTCTAAATGGGGCTCTGGAGTGAGTTTACAATGAGTACCACATAATTTGTTACAAGATTGGAGTAGAGTTGCTGATTTTTTGGTACTTTTTATCATTTTTGAGAATTGATGACGGAAAAAGAAGCTCAGAGATGATATTTAAAGAATCTAAGTCAGTTTAATTCATTTACCATTACACACACACGCAGTCACAAACTAATACTGTCATGCAAAAAAACCTGACTACAAAAAAGTGAAAATTTTGTAGCCACTATACTCAGCCACTTTAGATGCTGTACATACAAATCAAAGAATTTGCTGGGACAAAGAAAAGAAAAATTAATACTGCAATTTCAATACTTAAAACTTATTTAAAAATCTAAATCCAAGCGAATAAAACCGCTAGTTTACAAAGAGAAAGAAACAGTGTGCTACGTCGCCCGCGTAGCGGTTTGCTACGAAGTTGTAAGGAGTTACTAATACGGGTTTGTTCCAAGTTGGATTATACTAACTTGGTATATATAGTCTGGAAACTTAGTATAGGGTATAACGGGAAGTGCTTTAATTATTGGACTTCAGATTTAAGTCTTAATTATTCTCACTTAAGTCGCGTAGCACTTGCTACGAAAAGCGTAGCGTACTTCTGCGTCGCATATTAGTATTTTATGAGATTTGGTTAATTTATTTAGTACATTGATATTTTCAGGGGTTCCCTTATTGTTCAATATATCATAGACAGTCAATCCAAAATATGGTACTGCCGATGTGCTATTCATTTTTAGTACTTTATCGGAGCAAAAGCTAAAGATATACTATTTTATACTTTTGCTTGTTATTGACTTTCAAAGTGTTCATATACCTGCACTTCCGACTGTATTAGTGGTTGTAATGGGAATCATATCACTTGGTTTTACTAGGTTTTTATTTTTTATTTATCCTTTTGATAGATTCTTATTTTGTTAATGTGAGGACTTTGTAGGCCTTGTAGACTTTAGATCTGTAGACCATTTTTTATTTTATAAAGTAGGTACCTAGTACTTGTTGACAGGCCTACGCTGTCCTCCCATACCTACTGTAATTTGGAACCATAGCCAATCATGTTTAAAAAGAGTAACCGTGGAGTTTCTTGCCGGTTCTTCTCTATAGGAAACGACCAATTGGAACCGTGCACCTAGCTTCTGACGTTTCATAAGTGCCCATGTAGGTTTATGAGAAATTAAATATTTTGAATTTGATTTTGTCGGTGCGGCCACATAGTGGGCCGAATCTAATAAAAAATGTACCATCAACTTGAAAAGAAGAAAATTGAATACGTATTAATTTTGCCAAATTAACCGTCAGATTAAAAAATATATACGGTCGAATTGAGAAACCTCCTCCTTTTTTGAAGTCGGTTAAAAACCAAAAAAAAAAGATTTTTTGCCTCAGATATTTTACTCAAAAATTAACTTTAACAAAAACCACGAGAACAAATAGTAGCAGCAGTCGTCACTGAGCCTCGTATGCAATAGGTAAGCAATGAATAAACGGTCGGCCCGAGTGCGACCGATAAAAATGATATATGTACCAACATGGACATAGCCTCGCTACTTTGTTACTTGAACTCCACCAAAAACAGGGCACGGTTTTAAAAACAATATTTATTCATACGAGAGTCAGGAAGCCGAATTTTCGGAACCGAAATATATAATAATGCAGGTTAATTCAGGTACTGATGATCTGTTAAGTTCGTTTTTGTAATATATTTATACTTTCATGTGCTATTGAGGTTTTTACGCTGAGTGTTACATAATATGCTTTGAGGAACTGAGGAATTAATGTTGACATTTTCCCTTGTTCGTGGATAAGTGAAGCTCGTTCTTCTTTTCGTGGCAATGGTGCTCTTCTTCGACGTTTTATACACTTTGAGCTTAATCATCATCATCATCATTTCAGCCGAAAGACGTCCACTGCTGGACATAGGCCTCCCTCAATTTTGGGGAAGGGGGGTTTGCCATAATCGCCACGCTTGGCAGGCGGGTTGGCGATCGCAGTATGGTATGATGGTGTAATGCATAGAGAACGCTGCTGCCCATTCTCCGGTCTCCCTTAGTTGCCTTTTACGACACCCACGGTAAGTATGGGGTGGTGCTATTCTTTAAGCCCGGCACCACACAGACAATATTGAGCTTAATAGGTTGATTGATTGATTGTGGCATCAGTTGCATTTTTTATCATTCTTGGTGCAGGTAAAAGTACAGTTAAATTATCGTTTCATGTTTGTTTGTGTACTGGTAAGTGAATGGTTTGATGGTGGAGCATGAAGTGCACTTACATAATATTGATATGCTATTTTTGGATTACAGAGACAAGGACTAATTATGAGCCTGCAAGTTGTCAATATACTCGTATATGTCTCAAAACGGTGAATGAAAAATCCTGAGCCAAAAAAAAATCGAAGACATGTAATATCCACCAACCTGCACTGGGCCCGCGTGGTGGATTATAGCCCACTCCTTCTCACAGAGAGGAGACCTGTGTTCCAGCAGTGGGAACATTATATGCGAATTATGCTTTATGCTTATGTTAGGTTGTCTATATGATTAGTATCGGCTCTCGTCGTTTCAGCCGATAGACGTCCACTGCTGGACATAGGCCTCCCCCAATTTTGGGAGGGTTTGCCATAATCGCCACGCTTGGCAGGCGGGTTAGCGATCGCAGTATGGTATGATGGTGGAATACATAGAGAACGCTGCTGCCCTTTCTCCGGTACGATCCTTAGTCGCCTTTTACGACACCCACGGGAAGTAAGGGGTGGTGCAATTCTTTAAGTCCGGCACCACACAGACAAAAATGTCCTTTGTAGGTATGTAAATAAAGTTTAACAGGGGATTTTTTTTTTTGTAATGTAACCACAAAACGATTTCCGGATTTTTTCCTTTACTTGTGCTACATGACATTGCATCTTGCCAAATTTCGTGATTCTAGGTCAACGTATCGGCTCTGCAAGCAACATATTTTTTTATCATTTTATGCTGCGTAATTACCTGTCAATTCAATTCAATTTCTTTAATTCAGACTAAATGTGTCCATATAGTGTTAGTAAATACATGTAAAAGAACTTAAAAATAAATGTTAGTATATATACAAGAGGAACTATTATCTAACGTGGATGTGTATCCACTGCCTCCATAGAGGACTATCTACCCTCTCAGCAATGACCCTCAGGTAGCCGCTGGGACTGTCCCTCACCCTGCGCATCAGCGATGCCGCTCGCTTACGGATTATGGCATGGGAGCCATCCACTCGTGCGTCAGCAAACATCGCTGATGCGCTGCAATATCTAGGCAGTCCCATCAGCAACCTGAAAGCATTGTTGTACTGGACCCGCAGGGCGCTGACGACCCGCTGTGTGTAACTGACCCACAGGCTACAGGTATAGTAGGAAAGCACACTTTCAATTAAGGGAGGCCTCTGCACAGTAGTAGCACATTACGGGCTAAAAAAGATAGACAACGCGGTAGTCGATGGCAATATAGGTACTTATAATCTTAAAGCATAGACAGTTCTCCAGATAAAAGAAACACTTACCTATTCAATTTCTGAATACGGCGAAGTTATTAAACTTTTTTATCTTCCAAAAGACCTTGATCAATCGCCGCACGATAACCAAAAGTCACAAACATTTTATATACCAGCATGAATTATTTATATAAAACTCTTATCTATACAAATTTCACGCTCTTTCTCCAACCAAAATCCCTAACAACATACTTATCTACCATGTGAATTATATACCGAGAAATTTACATAACGTCAAAAAGATTCCACGTTATTACGAATCCAAAGACGTCGCCGTACTAACTTCCAAAGAAAATTAATTTGAATAATACATACTACATACAGAGAAATAACGCAAGAATATTGCATAAGGGAAAAAGCTGCACAATAATATCTGATCATGAATAACCTACGCGATGCCAAAAACTAAAACAATAACAATTGAAACTTACCGTTTTCTTTACTGCGAGACGTCAAAAAAACTATTTGGAAAGCAAGTTTGTAAGACATAGAGTGGAAACTTACGTAGTGCGTTATGTTTCTGTTCCATACAAATAGTAACTATACATATGGAAAATCTAGTGGGTTTATTTTTTTTTAGTTTTAATACACCACTGTTTCATTTCCCTTATAAAATAAAATTTTAAAAAATCCTCAAATATTGATTGAACTTTTTTTAACTGGCAATTAATAATTAAATATTGTTCTCACAGGCAGACATTCAACCAATTACCATGACCAGAGGCTTAAGTGTGAGTTTTTTCACTTAAGTTCGATTGCGAGTGCGTTAGAATTTTATATGAGAAAAAGTTATAGCGCCACCTGGTGGTCACTAGGAGACACCTGATTTCCCATACAAAATTCTAACGCGCTCGCAATTGAACACACTAAGGCCAAAGAAGGTCAATCCCCATAACTAAAAACATTAAAAATCTAGTCGGAATCTGTTATCTCAGCGACAATCAGTGTCAAAAACTTGTCAAAATGTAGGGAAATCAGAGATATTTTTGACGGACGGAGACTGAAATCAGGGGACCTAAATAGGCCACTCTGGCAGAATCATAAAAGGATAACATTATGAATCATAATGGACAGTTGACTGTTAAGTTAATCGTATCAAATCCCATTAGTGAAGGATTTTTAAGTTTTTTTTTTTGTCTGTGCTAAAATACCAATCAATCCAATCCCAATCTCTTTGATTATAACTACGTAGTGCAGTGAAAAAAAGAAAAACCCGGACTGTCTTAGCCATATTATGATTCATAGAATAGAATACTCTTTATTATGTACACCATATAAATTACAGATATATAAATATAGAAACTGTATAATGTTATCTTTTTATGATTCTGCCAATGTGGCCTTTTTAGGCCCCCTGACTGTGAACATTCTTAAAATTACGAGAATTGCCCCTTGAAGGCCTAAGTAAAGTGACATTCTATCAGCGATAGCGATGATAAAAAAACGACGGAAATGGATCGGACTGACAAAAGCTACCGAAACGCTTGTGTCAATCCTTGGTAGAAATACGAAACGCTTTGAAAACGATTGCCATTTAATAATAAATAATAATAATAAACCATTTATTTTCAGGTAACAAAGACCCACAGATACATACCTTAACCTAAGTATACATAATAATATAGTAACAATTGCGTTAGTAAATAAAACTTAGTAACTATGTTAGTATCGCTTATTTATCTCGGCCCTCTTAAGTTACATTTTGAAATGTAACTTACAATAATTTAGTCTATACTATTTTGTAACCTAATTTGTTAATACAAATTAGGTACTGAGTACAGTAAGTGAGTGGGTACTGAGTAAACTTGTCGTTGAAGGTATCGGTTATTACCTTCAACGACAAATTTACACAGTAATACATAATAATAAAGCACGCACATAAAATAGCAATATTATTTTGTATGGAAAAGAATGAAATGTACTTCTATAAATAGAAAATGTAATAATTATGTCAGTGTGTTTGCTGATAGGAACCGAGAAAAATGAATGAGTAAGCTTTTATCTTCGCGTTCCAATGGAGAAAATGGAGAATATGGTTTGTTATAACAATGTTCCGTAGTTTGTTTTGAACGAGAGTAATGTCGTATTTTTTAGAAAACATCATAATATGTTGACTATATATTTTTGATGTGGTGTGGTCGCCACATAAAAATAAATAGGCAATAGGTAAACGTAAATAAAATAGGTACCTAATAGAAGAAGTTCAAAGGTTCTTCCTTTAGGTAAAGACGCCAGCACATCAAGCTACCCTAAACTGTCAAATTTTCCCAATCAACTTTGAACCTTATGCTTTAGCAATAAAGCTGAAAATCTTTTAAAGAAATTTGACAGATTGTAGTAGCTTGATGTGCTGGCGTCTGTACCTATTTTATGGATCTCTCGTGTTCTAGGTATCGGATTATTATAATTTTATTATAATTTAATGTTAATGGCTATTTGCTGTAATAAATAATAATAATTTACTTTCATAAACATAAGGAGAGAAAAGGGGTCAACAATAAATCACTTAAGTAACTTAGATCCTTATAGTAATTAGACTAAGTACCTACATGCTCGATTTTGTGAAATTTCTGTCACCCAAACTAGAACGTGGTAACTCAGGTGTCAGCGTTCCTCTTTGCCAGGCGCATTGTAAAACCAAACCTATTGTTTAAATGTTTAAAGAAAATCTAAATATTATTCAGAAAAGCAAATGAGCACGAAAAAAATGAAAATAAAAAAAACCTGCACACTCATAAAGACACACTTAAACATCAAACCCAACGTCAAAAAATAAGCTAAACCAAATTTTTTGAAGTCGGTAAAAAAAGGGGTAAAATAAGCAAAAATTTTCACCATTACCCAAAGTGTGATCGTTTACTTTTTGGCTAATGACCCCGTGGCCGGAGGGACTTCCTGCCGATACCCCGTGCCCTCCGAAAGGTTGGCTTTACACGCAATATGGTGAATAGTTATAAAAGCAGTGAAATGAAATACTACGCTCTAATGCGGGCTTGATAACCAGCCGCTGGAGAAGCCGTTACGTTGGGATTCTGTTGTTAGATTTGGAGTTAGTTTGTTATGGTGTTTTGTATTTTAAACAGTGTGTGTGTGCAAACAGTTTTACGAGTATCCCACATAGGGTTTCGCGTGCTTTTATAGGTCAAGGATTTATTAAGTTTCCTATGAATTAGTCACCTGGAGAAAACCAGCAAGATACTGCGTTGGTATTCTTTCACTTCTGAAAAAAATTCCGAACAGATGTTTTTTTGAGGAATTCAACAAAATATTTCATCATATGAAATAAAATAGCTAAGCCATCAAACAATCAGTATTGCTTACAGATTTGGATTTCGAAATCTACATCGATTGACATACTTTCAAGTTTAAATCGATACGTGCTTTTCATATCGTGAGCACTTATAACCACTGATCATAATTTGTGAATTCCTGCTAACATTCAAACGAATATGTTATTGGTTTCCGTGACTACTATGTATACAGTGCCTTCATAGCTGACTGCATCAGAAGGGTACGCGGTTGCGTGATCGATACCTAACAATATTACATCATATTATTCAAATTACTGTCGGAAAACCTCGTGAAATACATGGAAAAACTTGCTTCGAGTATAATTTTGTACAGTTTATATTTAGCAGGACTAGGGTATAGACTGGAAACCAAACTTTACGTAGGTACCTACTATTGAAAAAGGCTATGATAAGGGGCAATGAATAGAAAATAAGGTGACATGTTTAATCGATCATTTTTATCGATCTGTTACATTTTTAAGCAAGTCGAGAAAGAAAATCGTTTAGTAATTTATTCAAATAATACATTAAGCATAAAGAATAATCTGCCTATGACGTTCCCACTGCTGGGATATAGGCCTTCTCTCTGTAAGAGGGAGCCCAGCACGTGTTGGTAGATATCACATATCTTCAAATTTTTGATTCTAGGACATTCCGGTTTCCTGGCGAAGTTTTGTTCACCGTTTTGAGAGCAGTTATGATGAAATAATTTACGCAAAGTAAAGTACCTGTCTTAGCCTTGGATCGATGGGGAGAGGCCTTTGCCCAGCAGTGGGATGATGCATGCTAACAGTAACAGTACACAGTCTGGGTTCGAACCTACGGTCGCGACTCGTAAGTCGCGACCGTTACCACTGGGCCACCACTACTTCCTAAATAATACAAAAAAAAAACAAAAAATTGTGAGTAGTCAAAATCTACTTAGCCTTATGTTCGAGCTATGTTCCATTGTATAAAACACTAGCAGCACCACGCGATTTCACCCGCATAAGTGTCGATCCCGTTGGAAAGACACGTGGCGCCATCTATTATGATAATAACGTTATTGTTGTTTTACTCGGGAACAACAGTTTTTTTCGGTATGAACGGTACCCGATGTCCGTTTCTGTACACTTGACAATGTTTAAGCAAAATTTCAGGATGATCGGTTCAGTGGTAACAAACAAACGTACTTTCGCATTTATAATATTAATAATAATAAATATATAAGATAAGATTAAATCTACCCACATAAGCACATACATTCAAAAATCTAAAATCCCAAGATCAAAATAAAGGTACAGTTGAATACAAAAGACGTCGTAAGTTAAGCTTATCGCCTTTCGTGGCCCGTTAGCCACGAGGCGGCAATTGATTCAACTGCTCCACAAGCCGAGATCTCAGTAAACCCGCACTTTTGAATATTATCATATTTTATTCTGTCAATTACAGGTGCAAACCTGGAGTCTGGATTTGTGCTCGATTGTTAGCAATAGGCTTGCCACGTATTACATAGGAGTTAGACATGATTGGCTAAATTGTTTTTTTTTTTTATTTACAGAACATTTTTTTTTTTTGACGACCTTGTGACTTCACAAGGTCGTGCGGACTTCCGCAGGAACCCGTTGGATGCGAGAAGCACGGAACCGGTCGAAGTGGAGGTGCTTCGGGGAGGCCTATGTCCAGCAGTGGACGTCTTTCGACTGAAATGATGATGATGACTTTTAATATATAAATGTCTAGATGGAGCGTCAAGTGCGCGCAAACGTGTCAAAAAGTGTCAGCCAACTATTGGCTCACAAGTGTTTACCCGCCGATCAGTGCAGATCGTGTCGCTTTACTGTCAATACGTATTACGCGCGCCAAGTAAAAAACAATTAACAGCGACAAAATGACGGTATGTGCTATTAAATTGTGCCGGAATTATAAAGGAAGGATAAAAAATACGAAACACATCACCTACCATCGGTAAGTAACCAAGAAACTACATATTTATTTTTTGTTTTTATGATTATCAAATCACGCCATATTTTATAAGTGTTGCCAGTTTATTTTTTTTACTCTCCCGACTTAACGTCATTTTTGTGGGTACATATTAGTTGGTTTATGGTTACGTTTATACAATATCGTTGTACTTTTTCAAAAAACTGGCCAAGTGCGAATCGAACTCGCGTGCAAAGGGTTCCGAACTAAACCATTTTTTTTTTAATGTTAATTTTTAAATCGTAGATAATAGCTTTTCCTCGTCAAGACATTTTTTTTTAATGTCTTGACTTTAATTATATATATAATTTTTATTTAAAGTTACTTTTAAAGCAGTCGGGTTTTTTATTTTTTAAATGATTTGTTTTTATAATAAATAACATAGTGTTCGCGTATAACTTTTTGTTTATAAGCCCATTTTAATGATTATATTTGCTTTGGGTATATTAAACCGATTTCAAAAGTGCCTATAAGAGTACCTAATTTAATAACATTAATTTATTAATTCTTTCTTTACAGGATTTTGAAGTCGGTGCCAAGTAAAAATTGTTGTGTAAGTATTGTTTTATTAGCTAGGTAAATAATTTGCCTGATACCGACTTCTTGTTCACATTTTAGTAATTATTAATAAGTGGCACTGATTAGTACATATTAAATCATAGATTTAACCTCCATTTTTATTCCTCAGGTAAAAGTTATCTGACTTTTCAGTAATCAGCTCTTATCAACATATCTAATATTATTTGATAAGTAAAATATGGGAGAATTGTAGCAGCTGGTATCATTATTTACGCACACAGGGACGTAGACGCACAGTGTAAAACGACGCCTGCACGCACACATACTTGAAAATGTTGACTAGTTTTCTTTGATACGATTGTAGGGCGACGCTCCATCTAGACATTTATAAAATCAAAGGATGATGATGACATTATTTTTACAATGCAATCACGTAAATGTCGAACCTGCGGGGTAATTGCACACTATCAGTACGAATGGCTTTCACTTTGACAGTTCAACAACATTCAAAGCGTCATTTACGTTGTTGAGCAAACAAATTTTTCTTACATTTATGAAGCAATGGATTAGCAGTGTCCTTCGAAATGATTCAGATTGACATTGATATTGTGTTACATACATTATAATTACACTAAAAACTAACAACTAAAAACTAACGCACACGAAGTGTCTGCGTCGTGTTTCGCTGACTGGTGTCATGTAACCGGCCACGAAACCGGCGGTACACAACACCCTGCGGCCAGAACTCTTCCTTGAGGAACTTCTCGAGATGCTGTGTCGGAACACGCACCACGAACGACTTGAAGTTCGTGTTGTGACGCGACTCCAACTTCTCGACCCTCAAAGTCCAGTTGGTCTTCACACGCATGTAGTCCACGTCGCAATTAGGGTGCAGTGGATGTCTTTCGGCTGAAATGATGATGATGATGATGATGATTTGGGAAGCTACTTTTACCCTGTGTGAGTGATACATTTCTGACACTAGATCAATAAATATTATTTAGGTAAGAATTAGCTCGGAGGGGCCCGTGGCCAAATAATAACAGCCGCACAGGTCGATCGATCAGAATAAGCTACGCTTGCCGCGCTTGGTCTGTAGATGGGTGACCATCTTTACAAACCGAGACCCGTCCATGCCTCGGAAAGCACGATAAGCCGTTGGTCCCGGCTGTCATTCGTGGATCTTTGACAGTCGTTACGGGTAGTCAGAAGCCCGAAAGTCAGACAACCAGTCTTACCAAGGGGAATCGTATTACCCAGTAACTGGGTTGTGGAGGTCAGATAGGCAGTCGCTCCATGTAAAATACTGGTGTTCAGCTGCATCCGGTTAGACTGGAAGCCGACCCCAATATAGTTGGGAAAAGGCTAGGCAGATGATAAAGCTCGTCAAATGTGAGTGTAGGTACTACATTAACAGTCCTACTCAACTCTTCGAAGGAATAAAAGTTTCATGTTACTTTATTATCATACTAGCTTCCGCCCGCGACTCCGTCCGCGCGGATGTCGGTCTTCGCGTGGATGGTTTATTTCTCCATTTTGAGTAACTCTGACAATGACATCTTATAAATATCTATTGGACCCAAATACGGCTAAGCCTATAATAATTAAGGAGATCCCTCTATTGAGCTACTGCTGTTGAGCTCGCGTTCTGTAGTAAGTATTTTTTTCATAGTAATTCCGACCTTGATAAGTAGCATGTAGCAGTAAATTACTGACAGTGACGAAAAGTTTGCAATAATAAAAAAGTGATCGTGACAATCCGACAGAAAGTTAATTGAGGGCTTCAGCATACACAACATTGTTAGTGAGCTCGTCCGGAATATGAACATGAAGATTTCTTGGACTGCTCACATGGGAAAGAGCTACGTAAAGTTGCCCGTGTGAAAAACAACTCGCGGTAAGATCTACGCCAGCAACTCCTAGGGTCTGACCTTGAGCCTTATTTATTGTCATGGCGTAACACAAAGCTACAGGAAACTGTATTCTCTTAAATTGAAATGGAAAATTATCCACTACGGGTAATGCAACGTGTGTTCGCGGTTCTACAGAACAACGTCTATGAATAAAACCGAAAAATAAGATTTTTTTTTTCTACGTATTTTTCCAGGATAAAAAGTATCCTATTTTATGCCCAGGATAATAAGGTATAATTATACCAAGTTTCATCGAAATCGAACCGTTAGTTTTCACGTGATGCCTGCATATACAGACAGACAGACAGACAGACAGACAGACAAAATTTTTTTAATCACATATTTGGGTTTGGTATCGATCCAGCAACACCCCCCGCTATTTATTTTTTCAATATTTTCAATGTACAGAATTGACCCTTCTACAGATTTATTATATGTATAGATTTTACACTATCAATTACAGGTAGGTACTATAGTTTTTATTTGCTGCAACTAGTCTTGCGGTGATATAAATTGTTGCAATTTTCTCTTGATTGTTCGTAAAGTAGTTGTGATGAAGAAAAGAGATTGCTTAGTGCTTGTTTTCTTGTTTTGAATAAGATTTAGTTTACACTCTGGGGTAGACGTGGAAGAAAAAGTGTTAGTTGCTTGCAGCAGCGTGAGTTACTGCGGGCGTAAGTATTTGTCATTTTTAAACCCGTAGTAAAAGTACTTTTACACGTAACAAGTTTGGACTTTTAAGTGTAATTTTAGATACTTCATTGATATTTTTACGCCGTCAATAGTAAAACATAGTGATCTCTATACCTACATATTTTTTAAACAACACCTGTTTTTATACCCACTGACGTTCTGAAAAAAAAAATCTTAAAATCAACTGACCATTTTTGTTAGTGTAACTCATAAACGCATAAATTAATTGCGATGTGACTTACGCTCGGTTCCTACTATTTCTATATGGGAGGGTCTACTATGCAAAGCTATGAGGTATTTGCTTCGTTATTGGTAAAGTTAATAGTCCTAATTTTAACCAATAACAGCCCGCAAATTATAGGAATCGGCCACTAATAAGGCTGGTTTCAGCAATTTAATGTTTATTTTTATTAACTTCAGCAGCTTTTTCTTCAGGCAATATTCTGAAATCGATATTCAATATAGAGTGCTTTAAACTTTCCCTCTCTCTCTCTTATACGCTACCGAAATGCTCAAAAATATTTTAAAGCGTGTCTTAAAATTACTTATTTTCTTACAAAATAAAATCAATTTATTTTGTAATGTATTTGCAAGCTGAATTTATATGGCTATTTAAGGTTTATTTTTATTAAGAGCAGTTTTTTAGGAAACTTATTGTGAAATCTATATTCAATACATAGTGAATTATACAGTCTTAGTAGTATAGAATTAAAAGACTTTCGAAAAATAATTTATACAGGTTAATAAATTAATTAACCTCCCCTGAGGTTAAAGCCACACATATCAGTTTCCGTGACCAGCTCAATATCTTAATTTTTAATTTGTGTAAAAACAATTGAACTTTCAAAAGTCGACACGAATATTGCGTAATCAGATTAAAGTTATTATAAAAGGTGACCTTTATGACCCAAGTTTGACTTGGAAATCCTTAAAGGTTACTTTTTGTTAAACTAAAAATAACAATGCCGAACTAGTTACTGAACAATACCTTTTAGAGAAAGTCTTAATGTTGAGCATTGATTGGTTTTTTTGTCGAACGTTTAAATTTTATATCATTTTGTAGGTAGATACCTACTTACTAATTATTTCCCGTAAGAAAAAAACCTTATGGCCTCTCTGTGAAGGCAATAACTTGTTTTTTCAATGAAATGATCTATAAAGAGACTGTCCTCTTAATAGATCATTTCATAGAAAATTTTAACCGACTTAAAAAAAGAGGAGGTTCTTAATTCGGGTGTTTATATATAATTTTTTTGTTATGTATGTTCGGCCATAATTAACTAGCATCATCTTAGTCATCTACAGATTTCAATACATTTTTTACACCCAACCAACACTGCTAAACTATCATATTGTTATGCATTATGTTAACTTAATATGCAGTTGTACCCCCCCCCCCCCCAAATTGGGGGAGGCCTATGTCCAGCAGTGGACGTCTATCGGCTGAAACGACGAATATGCAGTTCTAAGATTCAAATAAACAATTATAAAATTACATATTTTTCTGATGGCACGCGTAGATTGATTATTCTTGATACCCCCCGACTCCAGTGGTTGAATAAACCAATTATGTGATTTGTAAAACCTGTACCTATTGCTGAACGCCCACATTTATTTTACAGTGAATACGTCGTAATGAAGCTACAGGAAAATTAAAGTTTACACAAAGTACATCATTATTCTGGTTGCAGGAGCTCATTATATAATTATCTCATTACTAAATGCACTTATATTTCTCTGACAGATAAAATAATTAGGAGTTTTTAAATTATTAATGTGGTTCTCGACTTCTTGATATATTAAATAAATTCACAATCTCTTAATTCTGATTTATTACAACTTTAGAACTTTTGGAAGGCATATTAATATTACAGTTTCATGCGATAGATATATTAAAACTTTGGCGTTGTAGGTATAATATGTTGTAGGTTGTAAACTAAACGAGTCATCTATGGCAAAGAGTCATAGTCATAGTCATAGTCACCTGTCAGACTTGCTTGTCATTTCTTGTAAAACTAATGTCCGGCTGTGTCTGCTCTGAGAGAATTAAATCTGTTAACATCTTATAATATTATATTCTTATTTATAACTCTTATAATATTATATTCTTTTTTCCTACCAATAATCCATAACAGGTACCTAGTTTTTTTCGGCTAAAAAATCAGCATTGCCAAACCACGTGGCAATCCTGCCAGCCTTTTGGGCACGTTTTCGTATCGAATTTTTTGATGCCCTTTGATTATTTCCCCTCCTTTTTATATACTTGTACATATTATTATTACTATTTTAAGACTGTGTAAATAGTTACTTCTGTTAAGGCTGCGCCGACCGCGCAGTGGCGCCCTCATCGTTTGTTTGGTTATATCTTTTATTTTAGAATGAAAATGCAGAAAATAAGCAAGTTGTGCTCCACAAGATTATACGTTAATATTATTATAAAGGGTAGTTTTACATTGTTTAGTTTTATTATAATCACTAAAACGGAAAAAAGTGGCCACTATTATCGTGCTTTTTTCTGCATTTTCATTCTAAAATAAAAGAAATAACCAAACAAACGATGAGGGCGCCACTGCGCGGTCGGCGCAGCCTTAAATATTGTAAAAGAACAGTGGAATTAAATTATAAACATAAAGAAAGACGTAACAAACAGTAAACAATAGTAAATGATACGTCAATCAAACCATTTTAAAGTAACGTGACTTTATAAATCGACTATAATGACTGGTAATACGGAGGTCAAACAGAATATCCGTAAAGACAGCACAATTACCGACAGCCTTCCAAGAAGTGTCCTCATACGAGGTCATCGAACAAATAATACAAACTCATATCTACTTTTCTTAAAATACAAAACTTGACTTTACAAGAAAAATAATGAGTACCTACCTACAATTTCGCGAACACAGTCCACAAGTATACTTAAGAGGTTAAAGTTATTGTGTATAAGAATAAAAATAACAAGATTTTGGGTGAATAAAGACATAAACGTGGAGTAAGACGAGCACATGTTGGGGACGAGGCGAATCGATTCGCGGCGCCCACGACTCATTTACCTGCGGTACGCGCCATAGCCCTTAAGCACTTCGGAAATGGTCGAGCCCATGAAAAATATGACACGGGGAAAGGGAAGCGAGCCCTCTAAGCCTTTTATGAAATCGTTAATGACCTACTTGATGGGCCACAATGAGCCTTTCGTAACTGCTACGCGATTTTTGTATGCGTTTCTACATTTTGTGGGCATATTGGGGATTCATGCTCGCTCGTTACGAAATGAATCGACTGTGTATAGTCGAGTACTGAAGTGCTTGCGTTTCGCACCAATCTTTTGGACGTGAAGCTAACGTGAATGGGAATTTTACAGGGAACATAAAAACGTTATATACATGTTTGAAGGTTTGTTAGGGTTCCGTAGCCAAATGGCAAAAACGGAACCCTTATTCCTTAACCCTAGATTCGTCATGTCTGTCTGTCTGTCTGTCTGTCCGTCTGTCTGTCTGTCTGTCCGTCCGTATGTCACAGCCACTTTTCTCCGAAACTATAAGAATTATACTGTTGAAACTTGGTAAGTAGATGTATTCTGTGAACCGCATTAAGATTTTCACACAAAAATTGAAAAAAAACAATAAATTTTTGGGTTCCCCATACTTAGAAATGAAACTCTAAATTTTTTTTTCATCAAACCCATACGTGTGGGGTATCTATGGGTAGGTCTTCAAAAATGATATTGAGGTTTCTAATATCATTTTTTTTCTAAACTGAATATTTTGCGCGAAAGACACTTACAAAGTGGTAAAATGTGTGTGTGTGTCCCTGTAACTTCTAAAATAAGAGAATGATAAAACTAAAAAATATATATAATTTACATTACCATGTAAACTACCACCGAAAATTGGTTTGAACGAGATCTAGTGAGTAGTTTTTTTTTATTACGTCATAAATCGTAAACCGCAATTTACCATTCATTCAATCAACTCAAAAATAAAAATAAACATTTAATTTCATAAACATAGCCCTTATGCATAAACCCGGATGTTACGGAACCCTCGGTGCGCGAGTCCGACTTGCTCTTGCCCGGTTTTTTCTTTGTATTATTATGACTTTGTTAAGATTGTTGGCTTGATTTGTTGTAGGCAGTTCACAAATTCGAACCCTATTTTAGGAACGAAATGTTTAAATTGTTTGTGCGACTGAGTTTAAAAGCTAGGCGGTGTTTACTGGGACCTATTAGCATAAACATAATTAAATAAAGTATCCTTGGTACTGCCTTTCGACAAGAGGTACCTATTTTACTGTACGCTATTTTATCAATAAACAAAACTATGTTCTGTGAAAAATGTTTTGCGGCTTTATCTATTTTAAAACTACTCCATTTGAAGCTGTAGTCTGTAAGTCAGTTTTGACCCATATTCGGACTAAATGTATATTGCTTTCCTACCCATCCATTAATAGTTTTGTATATATTTCATTTGCCAATTTCTACACGCTGTTTTAACATCGCTATGTAAAAAAAAATAGGAATATCGCTGAAAACAAAAACTAACTAGCAACCATCAAACTAAATCAACCTCCATCTAAAATTAAGATACACCCACCTTTATTTGTTGCCATAAAATAAAAAAATAATAAAGCCCGGTCTGGCAACACCACACTTGACATTCGCAAGTTTTAATTGCCACACTTGGCGGCAGCGGAGCGGTTTGAGTGGTCGCCCGTCACGACTAAGCTCTCGCAAAAACTACACCATGTACACGTTTTAGTTGTAAACACGATGTAGAGTACCGCAAATGTGTTGGTTTAGATGTACTGAGATTCGGGTTATCACTTGTTGTGGTCCGCGTGTGAGTACTACGTAGTTATGCGTTTTTAAATGGCTTGTTATTCAGACTGTTTTTGTAAAGTTTTTTTTTAATGACATCTTTCGTCAAATGTCATGTCTACCTACAGATTGAAGTCAAAGGCCGCTTGTTTAGTATAATAAATAGACTTGATAAGAATTTGTGAAACGGGGTGTTAGCCGTCCCTAAAATTTTATATATGTTTGGTAACAGTCCCATCGATGATACCTAATACCTAAAGTTCTCCAGACCGAATTTAGCCATGTCGACTAATCTCAGCGGAGAACCAGCCTTCGGAACACGAGACTTTTTTTTTTCTAAAACACTTAACCTAATTCACATTTAGTTCTAGCCACACAACGAAAACCTCTCAGGGTTTATCTGAATATTGGCGACCGTTCATAGTGCACAAGTTTGTGCGCAGACTCACGTGTCTCTCTCTTTCCTCACTCTCATAGTCCGATGGAACGGCAATCCGACACGACCGGAGAGAGATCAGGTGCAAGGCCAACACCAAAATAATAATACTTACTGAGCACCATAGGGTGTTTGGAAGCTACAAATCCTTAAGGGATGATAGTTGACACCATTTAGAGCATTTTGAGCCATACAAGTCTTAGACGATGTATGTTTTTTATTTTTTTCTCAGTGTTATTTTTGACTAAATGTTTGTAGTCAAAAATAAAAAAAAACATACTTCGTCTAAGACATGTATGACTCAAAATCCTATAATTGGTGTCAACTATCACTCCATTAAAGCTTTGCACTCAGCTTCTAATCACCCTGTATATAGTGCCAGTCAGATAAATATCTAACTATATTTTTGACCAGTAATAATCAACAACACTTTACTCCAATCCGGAATTCAGTCACGACCTCATAACGCTACTTATAGAAAATTGTGCGTCTCACTATAGCTAGGTCAAGGAAGGGTTTACCTCACTAATAACCAGAGCCATGCTAACATTATTAGCACCGCGTGCGACGCTACCGTCGGGTCGTGAGGGGTGCACATAATAAAATACAACGTGCTCACTATATCGCTCATTTGCTACAAGGTCGACATAATCTCAAAATTGATGATTTTTTAGTAAATAATAAAGTTGTGTCAAAAAAATTGCGCTCCGTTTACTGTAAAAACGTCATTTCTCTAAGCTCTATATTAAGAGAGAGAGAGAGAGGGCAGAAATTAAAATTCAATTTCAGCACAATTTTTCCAACACAACTTTATTAACTAAAAAACATCAATTTTGAGATATGTCGACCTTGTAGCAAATAAGCGATATTATAGTAACAAAGTACTAGGACAGCAGATGGCAAAAAAGATTCTGTCATTCGCTACGGCATAGTTGTATGGGGAAACTCTTCAGAAATAGATCGAATTTTCATTGCTCAAAAAAAGTGTATCCGCGCAATTTTTAATATGGAATGGTCTGATTCGTGTAGGCCTATATTTAAGTCACATAACCTTTTGACTGTACCCTGCATATATATCTTTGAAGTTGCCAAGTTTTTGAGATCTAATCTTGCATTATTCGAACAAAGGGATAATACAAATAAGAGGAAAGCTGCACATTCAGATTTCGAGATACCTGTTCCTAAGTTGCAACTCTTCCGGAAGAGTTGTATCTACATGGCTCCCCTAATTTATAATGCTTTGCCGAAGTCAATTACCCAAACTACCCTTCAAAAAATTTTGTTCGGCACTACGGAAGTGGTTGTTGCAGGAATGTTTTTATTCAATTCACGATTTTTTGTAAAATGTCCCTGTAAATTTTTTTCTCTTGATCTGGCATCAAAGTATAGGCATAAGTAATTATTTAAGTGAAGTGATAATAATTTGTTAAATGTATTGTTTTATTTATTAATAATAATATAGTAAAAATAGAAGTGAGTAGTATATATATAGGTATATAAAATAACAATTGAAATAATATTTAAATTTTAAAATTAATGTAATGTAAATAATGCACTTAATTGTAATTTTTGTAAGAACTACATTTAATTGATAATTGCAATTTGTTTTTGCATACCGTTAAAACGGTGAGACATGTAGTAGCACTATGCAATGTTACGAACACCTTTGTAAATACCATGTTTCTGGCAAATAAATATTCTATTCTATTCTATTCTATTAAAAGAGTAAAGTTAAAAGTGATTACTGTTCGAATTTCGATGCATAACATGATCACTTGAAGAGAAGTTAGTCATTAAATAAAAAAAACCGGTCAAGAGCGAGTCGGAATCGGACACCGAGGGTTCCGTACCATCATGTTTTTAATTTTTCATCGGCGAGACCTATATTCGTCAGAGAATTTTAACACTGTGCACTGCGGTGTAGAATATTGCAGTATTATGTCAGCGCCATCTCTTGACCGATAGTGGAACTAATGTAACTTTTGTTGGTGATTTCTGAAAAAGTGTGCTATTTAGAGACTTCGTTTTATTTTTCCTGTAATCTTTACATAAACTTCTATCATATAGAATAATTTCCGATTTTTCTCTTTGCAAACTTCGTAGATAAGGGGGCGGGGGGGGGGGGGATACAAAAGCTATGCGATCTAAAAAAAAAAAAGATTTTTTTTTTAAGAATGTGCAAACTGTGCTCTTTCGTATGATACCTCACATACCCTAGTAGCCCCATTTCGAATTTTCCAGACCCCTTTCAGTCGCTGTTACAAAAAATATACATATATTTATTCTTATTTGCAAAATACGAGTACTTGGGCAAACGTCATCTAAAACAATTCCTTTCAAGTTGAAAGCATTAGTAGTTCTTGAGATATCCAGCTGTGATAGACAGACAGACAGACTGACAGACAGACGGACAGATTGAGTCTCACCATAAGGATTCCGCTTTACCATTTTGGTACGGAACCCTAAAACCAGCCCTAAATAGACTTAATGATCATTTCAGGCTTGTAGCTAAGTAATAACAGCCGCACGGGTCGATTTACGCTTGCCGCGGTTGGTCCGTGGACGGGTAACCGTCTTTACATATCAAGACCTCTCCGTGCCTCGGAAAGCACGTTAAGCCGTTGGTCCCGGCTATCATTTGTGGATCTTTGACAGTCGTTACGGGACGTCAGAAGCCTGAAAGTCTGACAACCAGTCTTTCCAAGGGGTATCGTATTACCTAGTACCTAATTCGGTTGTGGACAGAGTTACCAGATGACATTAATTTTCCTGACATGTCCGGAATTTCAGCTGTCTGTCAGGGAAATAGGGAAAATTGGAATTTGTCAGGAATTTAATAAATAGAGAAAAATATAAGGAATAAAATTATGATCAAAGAATAAAATCTAATAATTAACTATCAATTTATTGATTATTTATTAATTATTCATCTGAACCTCGTACTTTTCATTGCTGGGTGTAGCTCTCAGCAACTGCTGGTCTGTTATAACAATTTTATGAAACTCTTCACATGATGTGTTCTTCAGATTGTTCTGTGTCAACAGTAGAGGCACAGTCTATTTCTCTCCTTTGTCCACCGCGTACCCAATAAAGAAAAATGTCAGGAAATTTATTGCTAAGGCAGTGATTTTCCCAGGAAAACTTATTTTCGGATCTGGTAACCCTAGTTGTGGAGGTCAGATAGGCAGTCGCTCCATGTAAAATACAGGTATTCAGCTGCATCCGGTTAGACTGGAAGCCGACCCCAACATAGTTGGGAAAAGGCTAGGCTAGGCCTAGCCTTTTCCCAACTATGTTGGGGTCGGCTTCCAGTATACTGACCATAATCATCTGAATATGGTCAGTTTTCTCATGCAGTAGCTAACCATTAACTTGACCTCCTCCTTTAACGCACCGAAAAAAAAAATCTAACATCTTAATATACATATAATTATGTTTTTGATATAGAAATGTATGCAGTGTATACTCATACATCTGTATATTCAGACATAGAAGAACTATATATGCTATATAAATTATAGTATATATAGTTCTTCTATGTCTGAGTATCTATGCATTAAGATTTTTTGTCCTTTTGTAAACAAGGAGTACATGAACCAGGAGAAACATTACAATTACGCCAACAAAAAAAATGTCATTAGATAAAAATCGAGTTGAGCATCACAATTGCCTTATCTATTAAACTAACTATTATATAGAATAGGACCAGAGGGATTAACAGTTACTACAGTGCATAAGGAAGATACCTGGTTTAACGGCGGTTAGCAAATTAATAACAGGTGCTTTCAAGGGTTTTAGTGGCGCTCGAAACAGCTTATCTGGCTTGTAAGATGTATAGAGAAACATCACCTGATTGGAATGTTTAGCACTTTACGTGTGAGATATTGAGTGGAGCTTATTGTGAATTCTGAATTTTGGAAGTGTACATATTATTATAGAGGTATGAGGAACAGTGTGTAAAGTTCACTCAACCTCCATAGAAAAGGGAGGATCCTCCGACCAGACGGGTGTCGTGTCTGGCGGGCAACTGCCCGATGATTCATGTCGGGCCGTTGTATCTATGCTAGTTGCGCGGTAAACTCTGCTTGCGAGATGCAGGATTTTGCATGACGTCAGTATGACGCGTTTCTCATGTGGCGTTGTAGATACCGCTACAATATAATAAAGGGATATTTTAAATTGGCTAGCTACACTCCGCAGAAGCAATAGATACCTATCTAAACACGATAAAATAAAAAGATTCCATGTTTTGTAGGGTTCCGTACCTACCTCAAAAGGAAAAACGGAACCCTTATAAGGTCACTTCGTTGTGTCTGTTTTTCCGTCGGTCAAGACCCTTTTTAGGGTTCCGTACCCAAAGGGTAAAAACGGAACCCTATTACTAAGACTTCGCTGTCTGTCTGTCTGTCACCAGGCTATATCTCAAGATTCTCAAGAACCTCGATAGCTAGACTGTTGAAATTTTCACAAAGTATGTATTTCTGTTGCCGCTATAACAACAAATACTAAAAACAAAATAAAATAAATATTTAAGGGGGGCTCCCATACAACAAACGCGATTTTTTTGCTCGATATCAAAAATGGCAACAGGTAGGCTCTTGAAATATTCACAAAATACTCAGTTGTATTTCAACTTTAATAATAAATAATAAAATTAAAATAAAATACATATTTAAGGGGGGCTCCCATACAACAAACATGTTTTTGGTACGGAACCTTTCGTGTGCGAGACCGACTCGCACTTGGCCAGTTTTTCTCAGGAACGCGTGGGGTTATCAAGCTAAAATTAATATGAAATACACAGCCTTGCAATCCCTTGAAGCAATGAAAAAATCAAAGTTCTAAGTCAACGCAATCAAAACCTATAGGGTACTTCCCGTTGACCTAGAATCATGTGATTTGGCTTGAAGCTATGTCATGTAGCACAAGTAAAGGAAACAATCCGAAAACCTTAAATCTGTAGTTACATTACAAAAAAAAAATCCGTGAATATGCGCGTGCTATTTACATACCTATAAATTTTTACCTACATTGCTTCTTGCCAAATTTTATGATTCTAGGTCAACGGGAAGTACCCTATAGGTTTTGATTCCGGAACATAAACGCCCGTATCTGTTGATTGCGTTGACTTAGAAGTTTGACTTTTTCACTGCTTTAAGGGATTGCAGCCTTGAGTATTTGATATTAATTTAAACTTGATAAATCCAGCTGTTCCTGAGAAAAAGGGTCTTGACAGACGGACAATGAACTGATCTTAAAAGGGTTCCGTTTTTCCTTTTGAGGTACGGAACCCTAAAAAGGGAAAACTATTTGTGAACCAAATTATAGTAAGTGGGAAAGCATTGTAATGTAACAACATCAAGAAAAAATACCCAACTATTTAAAATTACCTCCGCCCCAAAATATCCCTATCCTCTCTATACCAATAACTTACCACAATGCTCCATCAAGGAAATAAACTGATCGTTTGCACCTGACAGACTTTGAATAACTGCGCCGTCCGCTATCACTGAACAAAACGAGCAACATGAAGAAAATAAAAGTAAGTTCAAAACGTCGATATAACATAGAGGTACTACTACTAGGTCCGAAGCACGCATTTTAAAAAATGGCACAGCTTATGTTCCGAGCGAGAGAGCGGAAGCGGGCGGAAGAGCCACCGAGGATGCGGCAGGGGGGCTCGAGGGGGCGGGGATGGTATTTTATGGACTGAACTGATACCGGGGACCCAGGGAAGTGCCCCAAGCTTACGCTTAGGATTTGTGTGCGCGACGAATTTACATGGAATTTTGTTTTGATAAAATGCGTGCCAAAATTATTGCGAGCCACACTGCGCTCTAGTTTTTATTTGAAATTGTGAGTGAGCCTGGAAAAAGTCTGACTAATACCACCGACGATAATCATCGCCTTTAGAATGTAATCTCGCGCAGATAATAACTACACAATTTCGGAAACAAGTTCAATTAAAAAAGAATCAAAGCGAAAACACGTAATGTTACTAACATGTCATTAGGCACAGCACTAATTAATGACAACTGACTAAAAGTCTTGCTTCGTCACTGATTAATCTGACCAGTTTTAGCCACTTGCCCGTTAAATTGACTATTGATCATACTTAGTGCGCGATAATCTTCAGGGTAGGGCGAGAAATGGTGCGGGATCGTCCGGGGCGGGCGGGGGGCGCGGGGCGGGGGCGGCGGGGGTCCTGCGGCAGACATGACTTATTACAACCACCAGGATACAACCCTATTTCGGCCCTAATGACGACGCTTCGTATAGGAGCCTTAATTTCGACCCCCCACGATTTTTATTAACGCATTCAAGTAGCGCGCAATTTAGGACGTCTCCATTTTATTGTTGCCGATGTCGGACGCGATTAACTGGCCTTTCTTACGATACTCCTGATTAATTTCTTTCGCACATGCCATGTGAATCACTCACAGACTCAGCCTAGTTTCGACATTATAGTAATTACAAAAAAGGTTCGTAAAAATTCACAGAACGTAAGGCTGAGACTTTTAAATTCAAATCTATTGTGATTGTGACCTCCCTTTAGCTCGTACAAACTTCAAGAGGGGCAGAAAGGAAGCATTTACCCTTTGCTCAACAAAAGATAGAAAAGTTACTTACATCACGAAACACATTTATTCCGTCCAGTAAATGTACACAGTGTATACGTAGTCTAAAACAATTTTGCCACTCACCAAGTTTTTATAGGTCACAGAAATGTTATTCGAATTACGGGCCATTTCGCTTGTATTCCTTTATACACTCGAACCCTTCATAAAGGGCAGACAATGAGGGAGCTATACTTCCATTCTTCGTAATTTGAGCTCCATAACCGGCACTAAACCGTTTATGATGCGGCTCTCGGAAAGGTTAAAAACGGCCGGAACGGATAGCACGTAAATCAGTTACAACAAGCTCAATAAAATGCTAAAATGAAAATGTTTTTGCGGCAACACTACAATATATGGTACGCGGTTTATTAGGATGTTTGACCGTTATGAAGCCGTCCGCCATTTAACTTTCGCGTGTGTTCATATTGATGGAAATATTTAGTTTTATATCGTTGTAATCTGCGGGTTTGGGATTAATCGTGTGTTAGAATGAATGCTCCCGGAGTTTACCTTGGTGAATTTATATGTAAATGGATAGCATTAGTAACCATGATGTTATGTATATTAAAGTGTACCCTTCGAAAACCTAAAGCTTGAGGAAAAACCGGAAAAAAGAATTCGGCGTAGATTGGCAGAGAAGATAGGTATTTGCATTGTTAGACTTACATAATCTCTTAATAATACATATAATGTTTGGGTTTGGACTACATAAAAGAGACCATGACCTCCGAGTTTGTTTCGACATTTCTGTTCATGGATTAGACAGATAGGAAATGCCGGAACCATCTTGTTTTAAATATTTTGACATGTAAAAGCGTCTCCAAAGATCTACTTACAGAAGCAAACACTTCATTCCTCGAACCTCATCTTTGTTTTTTAAATATTATTCTCCACTGCCTAAATAAAACTACCACAGTAAATTCAAACTAAAAAAAAAAGCCTTCACAAAAATTAGATGCAGCTCACACATAATACGAGATAGCAAAAATTGTGCGCCATTATGCTTTCAACTAAAACAGAGAGTAACTGAAGTACCACTGACGCAATTGTCCACGTTATAACGTAGCATATAATGTTTTTTCTACACATTTCTACAGCTTCCCAGTGAACCGTGGTACTTAGTCTGGCGTATGATGACAAACGCGGGCACAGTTGAGAACTTAACTTTACATGCACAATTTAATTAGGTAGCTCTGTAACTCCACAAAGTCCGCCTATCCGTATGGCGATATAATATGTTTAAAGTAGCTTAATTGCTGTAGATTGGTTGATATTTTATTAGGTTTTGTTTAAATGTTACCTAGGTATATAAATGACTCCACAATATCTACTGCCTTTGAATCAAAAGCAACTCAGTCTGTCTGTATGTTGCCTTTTCACGCCTAAACTACTGAACGTATTTCGATAAAATTTGGCAGAGAGATAGATTCCATCCCGGGGAAGGACATAGGATAGTTTTTATCCCGATATTCTGACGGGATCAACACTTATGCGGGTGAAACCGCGGGGCGCTGCTAGTATTTTCATAAATAATATTGGTGTAAAATACTGGTATTCAGCTGCATCCGGTTAGACTGGAAACCGACCCCAACATAGTTGGGAAAAGGCAGGCAGATGATGAGTGGTTTGTAGCCCCAAAAATATTTAAGCTATTTCAATTGACTACAATAGAAACAGCTTAAAGATTATTGCGAGGCCTGCCTCGCCATCCTTCTATTGGCTCTGACTCTGCAATAAAGTAACCATGCATCTATGCAACTCAAACTCAAACAGAAAGCATTTATTTCAATTAAACCTTGTACACGCACTTTTGAATTGTCAAAATTAAATATGTAGTCTGTCAGTTGGTCAGAAAATTGAAGCTAGTTCCCCATTCCAAAACGTAGATCTCTATGGAGAAGAACGGGCAAGAAACTCCATGGGCACTCTTATAAATCAAGATATTACAAAATCCTGGATACATTATTCTTGTTGCTTCTATAAGTGACACAAATGAAGAAACAATTCAAAATATAAGATTAAAAATAAGCCTTGGCAGTTAAGAGATGACCAGTCTCAACCGACGGCGCCCGTTCACGATCATGACGCGTGGATCAGCACCATCCGGCTCAACCATTTTGTAGGAAACCGAAAAAATGCCAACCAACATATCCTTTAGCTACATATTCGGCCTAGCCTATAATATTCTAACTGCTAGGACTCACGGCTCTTCTCTATGAGGGGGAGCATAACCAGCCTATAATGTTCACACTGCTGGGACACCGGCTTCCTTTAAGTAAGTGGACTGTATTCCACCACGCGGGCCCATTGTGCCTTGGTAGATGTCACATGTCTTCGAATTTTTGGTTTTAAGAGCAAGGTGGTGATAAAATATTAGGTCTTTTCCTATTTTTTAGTTTTGTATGAAAAAATTTAAACGAATTTTTTTCATGTATTTTTTATTTGTATTAATCGAAGTAATCACCCATGCAATCAAAGCATCTTTGCCAACGCAGTGGCAGTTTATTGATGCCCTTCTTAAAGAAATCAGCTGGACGGGTGGCAACAAATTCTTCAAAGGCATTGCCTCTCGGGTATTGAATTTTTTCCCGTCAAGAAGTTATCCAAATTCTGGAAAAAGTAGTAGTCTGTAGGCGCAAGGTCTGGTGAGTAGGGCGGATGACGGAGAGCTTCTAACCCCAGTTCTTGCAACTTGGAGACCGTCTGCTGTGCAGTATGAGGTCGCGCGTTGTCGTGCAGGAGCAGAGGAGACGAGCGATTGATCAAAGCTGGTTGGAGATGTGCCAGCTTCTCCATCATTGTGTTCAGTTCTTCACAGTACACATCTGCAGTAATGCTCACCCCATTTGGTAAGAAGCTGTGATGACTCACACCGGCGCTAGACCACCAAACAGTGACCATCACTTTTCTAGGGGTAAGTTTTCGTTTAGGGCATTGTTTAGGTGCTGAACCAGGATCCAATCAACTTGCTGAGTGCTTGCGGTTATCAAACAGAATCCATTTTTCATTGCAGGTAACAATGCGGCTCAAAACTCCTTCATTTGTGTGTCTGTTGAGCAGTGCAAGGCACGTCTCGACGCGTACTTCGCGCTGGCGATCATTGAGTTCGTGGGGCACCCATTTGTCAAGCTTTTTTACCTTGCCAATTTGACGCAAATGGACCAATATTTTTTTGATGCTAACGTCGAAAGCTGCTGCTAATTCAGCCGTAGATTGTGTATCATCAGCTTCCACAAATCGCCTTTAATTCGTCATTGTCGACCAAAGTCTTCGGACGACCGCGAGGTTCATTTTTCTGGTCGAAATTTCCAGAACGGAAGCGAGCAAACCAATAACAGGTGGTGCGTTGGTTTGTAGTGTTAGCTCCGTAAACGTCGTTGATGTTGCGTGCCGCTTGTGTGCCGCGTTGCTGTCACGACAGTACTCATATTCCATAATTAGTCGAATTTTTAACGTATCCTTGATGACGAAAAAGATTAAAATGCGATGAAAATGTAACACTAATCAATAAACAAATGACTACTTTTGAAAAAAAAATCCATGTTTTTAAAATAAAATTAATTTGAAATTAGAATTCTTAGCCAAACAAAAGTTATTTTGATTTGAAATGGCCAGTACTGCAGAACGGCAATTTCATAGGTAAAGACATAGGTCTTTACCTATGAAATTGCCGTAAACGTATACTAATAGTAGTTTACATAAAGTAAAGCGCCTACCTGGCTCGAACCTACGATCTACAATTATTCTAAGGGCTAATTTTTCCTTCGCCAGATAACTTTTATTGGAGGAATAAAATTGACGTTTGACAGTTTTTGTATGAAATAACTGTCAAAATTTCAAAATTATTCCTCGAATAAAGTTATCAGTTGATTGAAAAATCAGCCCTTAGTCGCAGCCGTAACCACTGGGCAACAACTGCTCAATCCTTTAGTTGTCACTTACAAAGTAGTCTTAAGGTGCTTACAGGACCTAAATACAAAAACCTCAAGTTTTAGATACAATAAAAGTATGTGATCGACTACAGTAAACAAAATCAGAAAAAAAAAAAATGATATTCTTCAGGATATATGCTAGGTAGTTAGTGTGTTGAAAATATAACAACTAATTTGATACGATAGAAAAAAATCATGAAGATACCTCTAAAAATTATTATTTTTACAATAAAAACTATACTAATGTACAATACAATATTTATGATTTTTTGTCAGATTATTCTACAAGCAACATACTAAAGCACTAGTGTTTTAATTTTTTAGTTCAAACAATAGATTTTTTCTAAATAGATAATTGCTTCATATTTTGCGCTTTAGGTCATGTAGTCACCTTAAAAAACCGATAATAAATATTTTACCTCAAAACAAAACCTAAATTACGAAAACGAAAACACCTCAATTTGAAAACCAGCCGCTTTATTAATCAGCACCAGTTAATCCCAGCGAATGATACATCGAATATTCGCGAGGATACCGCGGCCTGTTCACATAATTACCACAAGTGCCTCTATGATGAACCGTTAATCCGGTAACTAGAATAAATTTGCATTGTTAAACGCGTTTGCACGCATTCACCGTGCACAAGTGCGTTCAACTAATATAAATTCGCTAACGGCACGCGTTTGCATGCCTATATATACGAGTGTTAGTAAAATAACGCGTGGAATGCGTGCAAATATTATGCGAGGGCTGTTTTTCATCATAAAGATGTCGGTTCTTATTGTTGGATGATGGCAATTTGTTCTAAATTAAACGCTTGTGTGAGAGTGGCGTTTGGAGTATATGAAGCTGTTCAACATTTTACAGATAGTGATGCGACACATCGCTTCGAGCAATGTCTAGTGGGGTGAAATGTCAGAAACAAGAGAATTGTAGGTGAGTATGGACAATATACGATACTTTAGGCGTGTGTTGTTGGATCAGTGGATAACAGGTCGGTACTTCCATGTATATCCGATTTCACACATAAACAGTAAATGTTTGATTGCACACTAACAATACTTTAGCTAATTATTTACAATTGCACGGACACAAACAAAGGGGGAATTTGTAATGGGAATCAACCGAGGTAGCGTAATGGATATAGAGAACTGGTTAATCTAGCATATACTCAATTTTCTACCTGTGAAGTCGAGAGTCATCTTATAGCTTAGGTAATATACAAAGCAGATGTTTTTTCAGAAAGCCTCTCTATGGGATGATGATGGGAGGTCTTAAGACCTAATCCAGGTCATGGTTTACCTATGTGCAAAATTGTATCGAAATCCGTTAAACCGTTTAGGCGTGAAAGCACAACAACAAACAACACACACACAAAACTTGGCGTGAAAGCACATCAACACACAACACACACACAAAATTTGGCGTGAAAGCACAACAACAAACAACACACACAAAATTTGGCGTGAAAGCACAACAACAAACAAAACACACACACACAAACACACAATAGTTTTATGAAATGGGTGGAGATAGATGACATAATACCTACATAAAATCACGTAGGTACACTATCATGCGTTCTAGGAACGTACATAGTGATTCTGATAGCATTATTTTTCGTTATATGCATTCTTGTAGGAAAGAAAGTGGCGCTAGTGACAGAAAAGTTGAAAGAAAATCGTTTGGCTTGGTTTGGGCATGTGTTGAGGAGGGAGAGGAAACGCATGTGACTAAAAGAGTAGAGTAGAATATAAATACCGATGGATGGAGAGGGAGTGGAAGGCCAAAGATGGATGGATTTTGTAAGGAATAATATGAAAGAGAAAAGAGTGAATGGGTATTTAGTAACCAAAAATAGTCTACGTTCCAAAGAACGGGTGATAAACGTGACTGTTGACATGGGAGAATGGGAGAAGAAAACGAGTTGGGCCGCCTCCAAGTAATACGAGACAAGGACAGGAAAATGATGATGATCATGCATTATTGTAAACTAGCAGCGCCCCACGGTTTCACCCGCATAAGTGTCAGTCCCACAGGGACAAGATGATGATGATCATGCATTATTGTAGACCAGCAGCGCCCCGCGGTTTCATCCGCATAAGGGTCAGTCCCGCAGGAATATCGGGATAAAAAGTATCCTATCTGTTACTCTGATGTATTTGCTATGTTACTGTGAAGTTTCATCAAAATCCGTTCAGTGGTTTTTGCGTGAAAGAGTAACAAACATCCATCCATCCTCAGAGAGTTTCGCGTTTATAATATTACTAGGAAAATCAAAGCTGTTAGTTTCAGGGAACACCAATTTTCGACGTATATTAATGTCACAGCGTAACTCAAACTGGAGCAGTGGAAGCCCAGAGGTAGCGGCCCCGACTTACGAGTTGTAGGTCATAGGTTCGAACCCAGACAGGCGTTTTACTCTGCGTAAATTATTTCATCACCACTGCTCTCAAAACGGTGAACGAAAGCATCGTGAGGAAACCGGCATGTCCTATAGTCGGACTTTTATTTAGCTGCAGTAAAACGACAGCTTATGTGTTACTTAAATGAGTGAAATTGGCGTGTCTTTGTTTTTTCGCGGCCATCAACCAAATCTTGTTTTTCTAGTACAGAAACTATTCTAGTAACAAACGAAACTTATTTGACATGCATATCTCTAAACTCAGTCGTGGAGCCCGTGGCTAAATAATAAAAACCGCACAGGTCGATCGATCAGGTTAAGCTACGCATGCCGCGGTTGGTCTGTGGATGGGTGACCATCTTTACATACCGAGACCCCTCCGTGCCTCGGAAAGCAC
Organism: Mesoligia furuncula; assembly: GCA_916614155.1. Taxonomy (NCBI): domain Eukaryota; kingdom Metazoa; phylum Arthropoda; class Insecta; order Lepidoptera; family Noctuidae; genus Mesoligia; species Mesoligia furuncula. The sequence goes on along the minus strand of OU744803.1, from coordinate 10,271,905 downwards.
GTTAAGCCGTTGGTCCCGGCGATCATTCGTGGATCTTTGACAGTCGTTACGGGTAGTCAGAAGCCCGAAAGTCTGACAACCAGTCTTACCAAGGGGTATCGTATTACCCAGTAACTGGGTTGTGGAGGTCAGATAGGCAGTCGCTCCATGTAAAATACTGATATTCAGCTGCATCCGGTTAGAGTGGAAGCCGACCCCAACATAGTTGGGAAAAGGCTAGGCAGATGATGGATCTCTAAACTCAGTCCGAAATGATTTATTAAGAAGTGTCATTTTACTGCAGCTAAAAGTCGGACTATAGAACAAAAACATCGAAGACATGTGACGACTACTAATGCGCATTATTACCGCGTGGTGGATTACAGCCCACTCCCTCTCACCGAGACGAGGCCTGTGTCCCAGCAGTGGGAATATTGTCTGCTGATTATACTACAGTGTAACTCTAAAAAAACATTTAAAAAAAAATACAAACATCCGAACATAGTACCTCCTCCTTTTTGTGAAGTCGGTAATAAGCCTTTCATCATCATCATCATCTGCCTAGCCTTTTCCCAACTATGTTGGGGTCGGCTTCCAGTCTAACCGGATGCAGCTGAATACCAGTATTTTACATGGAGTGACTGCCTATCTGACCTCCACAACCCAGTTACTGGGTAATACTACGATACCCTTGGTAAGACTGGTTGTCAGACTTTCGGGCTTCTGACTACACGTAACAACTGTCAAAGACCCACCAATGACAGCCGGGACCAACGGCTTAACGTGTTTTCCGAGGCACGGAGGGGTCACGGTATGTAAAGATGGAAAATAAGCCTCTATTATATAAAAAAAACAAACAGAATTTAACTACCTCGCAAGTTATAATCACCAAACCCTCAACACAGGTACACACTCATGCAAACTTTTCTATTTCAAGTACATAGGTATATGTATTAGAAGCAAACTAAGTGTGCAACTGCAAACTGCCAGATTCCAGTTACCTTCAGTTAAGTTTGCTGGGAAATTGTAAGCTACCAATAACTGAGCTTGCCCGGAGTTCCCCGGAATTATATGTATAGAGTAACAACCGCTTGCAAACAATTCTAAGGATATGGAAAACTGATTCAATTTATATTCAACGTATATAAATTGAAATATTAAGTAATGTATCCTTCATAGGAGTATTAAAAAGTCTTAAGGCTCCAACGGCAAGGAGATTGTATTCCATATGAGTGTTGATTATATTATTTTAAAAACTTATATTTTATCTTATTGCATGCTTTCCTTATTTATCGCCCGCCCCGCGGTCACCCGCATAAGTGTCGATCCCGTGGGAATATTAGGATAAAAAGTATCCTATATGTCAATCCAGGATGTCAGCTACCTCCATACAATTTTTTTTTAAATTGGTCCAGCCCTTTGAGCGTGTAGAAGTAACAGACATATAAACACACACACAATCACAAACTTTCGCCTTTATAATATTAGTGTGATTGTCCATATAAACTGCGGATGCAACAATCAAAGTAACCCTTGTCAATTAAAGTCATAGGATAACTTTTAGGAAATAATTTACTCTTGAAATTCCGGGCGTTGCCCAAACGTAGGACACCGTAAAACGCTGTTTTTTGTCGCATAGTTAGGCGTAATGTGCATATTTTAAACCTGAAACAAAATGAGTGTATTGTTAAACGTTGTAAGAAAACCTTATTCAAAAATATTTCATAAAAACAAAATAGTATAATGATGAAACAATCGCAAAACAGAGCTCAAAAAATATTTTTCGTTGCATAATTCTCAATTTTTTTTTAACTTAATTATCATATTTTTACCGACTTCACAAAAAGGAGGAGGTACTATGTTCGGCTGTTTGTATGTTTTCTTTTTTTTTTTTGTATGTTTGTTCATCGATTACTCCGCCAATTGTCGACGAATTTTCAAAATTATTTTTTTGTTCGAAAGTAGATAGTTCTGAGGTGGTCCCATTGTCACTAAGTTAGGATCTGATGATGGGATCTTAGAGAAATCGAGAGCAACCCTCAAATTTTCTAGGCTTACTTATTGTTTTTCGCATATTTTATGAAGTATCTTGTGTATTTGCGTACGGTTGTCACCATCTCAGGTAGCTGGGCTGATGATGGAAGGTTCAACTCCTTAACAGTAAGAAGTTACTCGAACAGGCAAGGACTGTTTTAGTAAATTGTTTTGATGTTTGATTGGGCATTTGCCACATTTGGTCTCATGATGATCAAGTTATGACCTGATGCTGCAGTCAGGATAGGCTGCAGAGTACCTAACTCCTCGACAACTAACAGCAGATATATCGTGTTTAGGCTCATTGAAAAGGGCTCGATGTGTGGATAAACGTACTGTTAATGAGGAACACCGAAGTACATAGAGACCTGATGCTGAAGCCAGTCGAGCATCAGAAAAAGTACAAACCTTGAAATTACAGCACCGTAGTCGTGTTTGGGCTCATTTTAAACAGGACTAAATTTTAAGTTCAATGCTATGTTGACATAAGTTGGCCTGATGCTGCAGCCAGGATTATCAGCATCTAGTCTAAAAACGAATAAATACTTCTTAAAGTGAAATACTTTTGCCAGTTTTTCTTCTGTATAATTATCCTAACAAATGTTGCCGGTAGTGGCTAGATGAGAGAAGCGGAGGATCGCGAACGTTGGCGCAAACTTCGGGAGGTCTACGTCCAGCAGTGAACTGCAATTGGCTGATGATGATTTATAATAGCCTCAATCGTTGCTTTTCTCGCAATGCCTTTTCGTCATGTGGTCTATTTAGCAATTTGGTAGGTTCCAAGTCGCATAATACAATGTCATACAGCGTCTTTACACGACTAAGCGTAACATAAACTTGGCCCTTAGCAAAATTTTTCTTGCCTTGTTTTTATTATTAAAGTAACTTGAGCATTTGCTCTCGGAAATTATGATTTGGTAAAGTGGAACTGATGATGAAGACCACAAATGGCACTACTCAATGACAAATATTTTACGGGTTGCGATTCGATTACTTTAATATGGCTGCTAAGCAATTTATGCTTATTACAATGCGTATGGTGAAGTGGAGCTGAGCTGATGGTGACTTCTCAATCAGCTCCAGTTCTCCTGGTTCTTACTAGGAGAACTCCTCAACAATTAACGTCCATGCATCGGTAAAAGGTGATAAGCAGTTGACATTAGTCTATTATAACTTAGATAAATTACAAACTGACCCGCTAAAAAGTGAAAAATAAAAACTTTTTTACAAAAAAAAAACCACCGACTTCCAAAAACACTATAAATAAAGAGAAAAATAACTTTAATTTCGGAAGTCGGTGGCAAAAACTAAAATACAAATCCAAAGACACCGACTTCCGAAATTAAAGTTATTTTTCTCTTTATTTATAGTGTTTTTGGAAGTCGGTTGTTTTTTTTTTTTGTAAAAAAGTTTTATGTAAAGATAATAAAGGGAATCCAATCAACTTAAGAAATACTTAAGAACTATTCCACTGTGCCGTGCATTTATTTTTAAACTAGCTTCTGCCCGCGACTTCACTCCCCGTCGCATCGCATCGCCTGCCCGCGCTATAATCTATTTCGTTTTTGCGTTAGCGTTCTTTGTGACTTTTTTGTTTATGCTCGGCTCCTGAGGCTCCTAGCGTGATGTTAAAAAACCTATAGCCTGCCCCAAGTATTGGGCTAATGTAAAAATCATGCCATCAAAAACAAAACTTGTAAAAAAAACCAAGTCTCGCAACTCAGTTCTTCTACCATAAAAAGTTGTGAGATCCATGTAATACCAAGTCAGTTAATTTATTCAGTCCCTACTTAAGGGACCTTCTGTCTTAAGTTATTACGTAATTAGCTAACCTAACGACATCTTGTAGTTACCATATCAATATTAAAAATCTTTTATGTTTAAAATACATAGATTGACTTGGCCTTTTTCCTCACTAGAGAGCTCCGATAATCGCGTGCGATCGATGCTAATCATAAAGTGCTGTAGACATTTACACTCCAAGGCGGAGTCGTCTATGAATCTCCACCTGAACAGGTTTTCCTTGCTTCGGCCAACCTGGGCGTGGAGTCTGTTTAAAGACTTCCAGGTTACCCAAAGGAAACTCATGTCCAGGTGGGAGGTCAGCGGGTGGGACGAACGGTTTGGGTAAGGAAGCACTGTCTCGCCACAACTTCAGTCTCTCTTGTGATGGTTCGCCAGTGAGTGGAACGACACACTTTAAAAAACTGTTTCGACTTTTCAGCCTTTGTGGCACAAGGATGTTGTCGTGCAAAGGGTTTTGTGTCTCGGAGACCATTTTGGCTCTTTCGCTGGAGCTTGCCACCGCTCTGCGAGGCACTGGTGGCGCTATTCCTGCTAGTGGATACAGCATTTGTACCGGGGTTGGTTTTAGCCAGCCAGTGATGATGACGTTTCATTCAAAGCTGTATCCACCAGCTTTGCATGAGCAGAACGGCTCCACATGGGGCACGCGAATTCTCCTGCAGAAAAAGATAGCGGCAGTCAAGTAGTCCGCTTGATATTCTTGCAGTTTTTGCTATATGTTAAAGACCTGTCCAGGGTAACACCAAGATATTTAGGGGAGTTGCTGTGCTCGATGGACACCACACCCCAAACGATGAGAGGTCGTGACTACTTAACCGGACTATCCTGTGGTTGCCTTAAGTAAACTCACCAGCGCTACTGCTATGTCCCTACATTTGAAATCTGTAATATCCTCGAAAATATTCATTTAAATTACATGATGTAAGGACCAATTTGACCTATATTAAATGCACAATGTATTTAAGGTACTTAATTGGATAAGGATTAATGCTGTATTGCTTAAAATCGCTTCGTAAATAAGTCATTATTTCTGGTAAAAAGTAAAGGATAGAAAATGGTTATTGTGGGTTATCCCTAAGAGATAGACATATACCATCGTGGACTTTTTTGTAGACCTTTTTAAGGTGTACAATACTGTAGTACATTATTTTGATCTATCTCGTAGGGTTCTGCTAGCTTTTTGCAATATAAGCGCAAAAAATGTGTTTATTTACGACATCACATTAGAAACCTCTAAAATTATCAGTGTTTCTCTACTATATTATTCATGTATTATACATATAAAATCGAATCAAAATCCGTTGCGCAGTTTTAAAGATCTAAGCATACATGCGGACAGACAGACAGCGGGAAGCTACTTTGTTTTATACTATGCAGTGATAAACAAATACACTGATTCATTAACTGCAAATGTAACTTTGTAATGCTATATATTTATATAGGATTACAAAGTTATTTATGCAGTTGGTGTATCTAGAAAATTGGAACGAAATTGCAAAATATTTTAGTTTTTCCTTGATTTATAACTAAACACTAATTGTATTCTAAATTTGAAGTTTCTGTGTCTGCTAGAAGTGCCTTAGAGTTTTGATGATCGGTCAGTCAGTCAGTCAGTCAGTGAGTGAGTGAGTGACAAAATTAAGAAACTTTGACTAGTTATAATTCTTATCTTAAACTACTGGTTCAAATTGAATGAAATTTGAAATATAGCGTGTTTATACAATGCCTGCTTGATTACTGAAAATTCGGGTCTCTAGTTTTATCCACAACGAAGTTATAGGGTCGAAAATGGCCTGAACTGCTTCGAGAAAAGGACGGTACGGCCGTGCCCCTTTTTGCTCGACTTGGTGGGGGCACTCTCGTGCCCCCAGATTTTCGAATTCGACTGCTAGTTCTAGAGATTACAAAACTTTTTTACAAAAAAAAAACAACTGTCTTCCAAAAAAAAACACTACAAAGTGAAAAATAACTTTAATTTCGAAACACCGACTTTCGAAATTAAAGTTATTTTTAATTTTATAGTGTCTGTTTTTATTTTTCACTTTTTAATTGTACCTACCTGCCCACCCAAATTCATATAGCACTACTTTTTATGTGAATATCAGTGACAGGAAGCTATTGAACACATCTGCCTGAGTGTTAAGTGTATTTTTCCTTTTTTCAAAAACTTTGTGATTTATTAAAAAGGAACTAGATGTTATTAGCAAGTAATTTTGAATTTCATAGAACCATATAAGAGTAAACATAAGAATTAAAATAAAATTTGAAGACTATACCCATAACTTTTTTTTTTTATTTTAGCTTAATGTATTTTTCTAAATTAAAAAGTCATAATAAAAAAACCGGTGTAACAAGGAATGAGTTACTGGGCCTTAAGAGATAGCAAATGACCTCTCTTTCGGCCAATTCCATTTGGCAAACGATGCACCAATGTATATATAAACATCCGAATTGAGAACCTCCTCCTTTTTTGTAGTCGGTTAAAAAACAAATAAACTCTTCGGATTAGTATAGATTTAATTAAAACTGCAAAATTACTTTAATTTTTTTTTGGTGGTCATTCGATTCAACTAACATCAAATGCATCGCTGTTTTGAACCGTATTTGTTGCCGCGATGCGCTATTGTTGTTTGTTCGTCAGTAGAATGGGTAGGTAACTAGCTTTATATTTTCTGACTGACCGACTTCTTGACAATTCAAAAGTGCCTGTAAATGGTTTAATTCAAATAAATGCTTTGAGTTTGAGTGTCATAAACGGGTAGTATTTAAATGCAAATAAAAAAATATCCTTTTTCTAAGCAATAAGATTCCGAATTCCCATCAAAATTACTGATTGCACAGCAAAATATTCAACTCAAAATATCACTAAACACACTACAATTTATTTTCGCAGCGTACATCGATTTTTCCTAAAGCAAAAGCTTTTTCATCAATGCACAGCTAATAATCTTAATGCACATTATACATGTTAACTCTTTTTCTTTTAAATATAGCATCTATTTTTATATTATTTACAGCAGTTTTTCTAAATAAAACAGCATTTTATTAGTCACAGTCGTCTTATTATTTATTAATTACCACATAATGAGATCAGCAAAAAATATATAAAATTACTTAGATACAAAATTGTAATTTATTGAATTATTAAAGCGGGTCTTGCTTTCGCTTCGCTTTTTTGATTTGCGTTTAAATACTACCCTTTTTTTCTATATAATCTAGTCGTTTCTGGCACTCGCCGGCCGCTGCCGCGGCACCGCTCGCTTCGCTCGCTCGGCTCGTGCGTAGGAGGTCACGGTTTTAACCTAACCTAACCTAAGCATTTTTTTTTAATAATTAACCTCGTCTAACTAATTTGGTTTTTGATAGCCTGCTAAAAATAATCTCTTTTTCCATATTTTTTTTCTATATAATCTGGTCGTTTCACGCCCGCCGAAAAAAAAGAAAAAAAATGGATAAAGACGACAGAATTAATCGAATTCTGCAACATAATTCTGAATTCTCCGAAATAAAATTGCTAATGTCCATTGCAAAAAATTTTAAATTGTGAGTTACAAATATTTTGTATTAAATAAATGATTATTTCAAAATTAAATTGCATTTTTTTATTTTTTTTCAGTTAATTTGTTCTATTTTTAGAAATAATGCAATGTAAAAGGATTTTTTTGTTATAATAATCATTAAATTTGCCGAGCATGGCTTCTTGAAAATTAAGACAAAAAATATGATGAACAGGTTTGGTTGTACTTACTGGTTAATATGCGACTGGGATAGTTATTTTGCTATGAAATATGGAAAATTTGCTGTGCAGTCAGTATTTATGCTATGTATGTAGTATTTTTGTACAAAAATAAATTTAACTGTATTGCATTATGCGGAAAAAAGTAATGTCATATTGATGTATAATTTCGAATTATCTGCAGTTTGAGTTTTGTTAAACATTTAGTTTATTTGTAGTGAAGTAAGTTATTTGATGTAAAAAAGAATATAAATGATGAGTATGTATTGATAGGCGATTATTTATTTGATATGCAATTTATAATATCCCGTCATAAACATTTGCTTCTTACCGTGCCTTAAGAGCGTTTACGCCGTACGGCATTTCATACAAACTTTCAAACCCTTGTTTTTCGATTGAATGAACTGATTTTAATGAAACTTGATACGCATAGGCAGGATACAAAGGCCTAAAAAGTTACTTAAGAAAATTTTCGAAAAATAGTGTTACAGCCAAATTAGACCGATTTTAAATTTTTCATAGAAACAGAGATTTCCAGTTATCTTTCTTTTAATAAGACATTTCGTAAATATTCTTACGTAACTTTTTAGACCTTTGTGTCCTGCTTATGCATATGAAGTTTCATTAAAATCGGTTCATTCATTTCGAAAAACAAGGACTTGAAAGTTTGTATGAAATGGCGTACGGCGTAAACGCTCTTCAGACGTGAAGGTTTATTTTATATTTTTCAAAATTACTTATATAAACCATCATTATAAGCCGGTCGGTCGGTTGGTCTTGGTTGCAAATAAACGCTGCGTATTTACAAACTCCGCTTTAGTAGTAGACAATGTTTACATTACCATTAATTTCAAGTACACATTCCAGACTAGTCATACTACATACCTACACACGATGCGTCTGCGTACTTTTAGATTCAAATTCTCCCCCATCACGCGTAACCTGCCGTCAAAGACTAAAAAATAATGATAACACAATCGATATTCTAGTAATTTTACGAATTACTTTTATTTTATTTTACGAACCAGTTTTTTTTTTCTTAAATGAAATGCGTTTCTGGTTTTAGATGCTGAACATACCCAAAGGTTGTTGTCTTTATCCCTATTTATATTTATCTATTTAATTATAAAATACCAGAGGACAGATAATCATCCAACATCATCGTCATCATCTGCCTAGCCTTGTCCCAACTATGTTGGGGTCGGCTTCCAGTCTAACAGGATGCAGATGAACACCAGTATTTTAGTATTTTACACGGAGCAACTGCCTATCTGACCTCCACAACCCAGTTATTGGGTAATACGATACCCCTTGGTAAGACCGGTTGTCAGACCTTCGGGCTTCTGACTACCCGTAACGACTGTCAAAGATCCACGAAGGACAGCCGGGACCAACGGCTTAACGTGCTTTCCGAGTCTCGGAGGGGTTATGGTATGCAAAGATAATCATCCAACATAAAAACCTCTAATTACATTAACTGTCGTCATTCGTAAATCACACACATCGATATATCTTTTTTTTTTTTTTTTTGGTGGGAAATCATCAAATGACCCCTCCCGCTCTGGGCGGAGTGGAAGGGAGTGTCAGACTCTTACTGACTAAAACCCACCCGTGTTCCTTCAGTTGCCTGTGCCAGGGGCCACGGTATCTCTTTCGAACAACCCGCGACCCTGGCGGGCATCGGCCCTAGCGGACCCCGTCAGTTGGTGCTGACATCTCCTTGAGGCGCGCGTGGAACACAACGCGCCGTCGACCCGGGCCTGGTCCTTACCGGACGGCGAGCTGCCCATTGCTCGCCGTCCGCAAGCCCGCGCCTACGGTGGCCGGGAATCGGCTATCGATTCCCGACGCCCAGGGCGTCTCCTGCGGCGGCTAGGGGCGTGAGGGCGCAAGGATTGCCTCTCCCTCACGCGCTCCGCCTCCTCCTTCGCGAGCATCACTGCTTCGCAGAAGGAGGCGACAGCCTCCCATGCACTCTCGCTCCGTACCATGGCCCGGACTAGGGCCGGACGCGAGAGATCGCCGCCGCCGATCGCCTCCGTGAGGACACGGCGGTGCTCTGCCCAAGCTGGGCAGATCTCCACCGTATGCTCCACCGTGTCCTCCGGGCGATCCACACAATGGTGCCACCCGGGCGTTTCCTCCCGCCCTATTCTGGACAGGAACCTCCCGAAGCAGCCGTGCCCGGTGAGGACCTGCGTTAGGCGGAAGGTGAGGACGCCGTGGCGCCTCCCTAGCCACTCCTCAAAGAGGGGACTTATCGCCGCAATTGTGGCGTGCCCAGCACTGGGTTGCGACAGTCGCACTCTCCATGTCGCCATGAGATCCCGCCGGAGCTCTGTCCGCTGCGCCGCGATTTGTCGCGGCAGCGGAGTTACGCCCCGGCGTTTTACCTCCTCTCGCCACTCCCATATGTGAGCGAGGACTTTGGCCTCCAGATCCCATGGCGGCAATCCGGCAAGGAGGCTCGCTGCCTCCCCGGAGACCGTGCGGTAACCCCGGACTAGCCGGACGGCCATGACCCTCTGGGACGCGTTCAACCACCGGGCTGGTCGCCGCCTCAGTGAACGCGCCCACACTGGTGCCCCGTAAAGGGCCATGGACCGCACGACCCCCGCGTGGAGCCTCCGGCAGGAGGCGTTTGGACCCCCTAGATTGGGCAGGAACCCGTGGGGACGCCCCTACAAGATGGTGCGGGATAAACTCCGCCCATGGGCGCCCCCGCTGACGCAGAGTCTCCGGCCCCAGCTCGTGGAGGACGTGGTGGGCGCTCTGTTCCCTTCACGAGGGGAATATACACCCCCGCCCATGGCTCTGCCTCCTGCGGTGCCCGATGCGGACCACACTGCCGACGACGACGACGACGATGCTCCGGAGGTGACCGAGGTAGAGTTGAGAGTGGCGGTACGTAGGCTGAATGCCAAAAATACCGCCCCAGGACCCGACGGCTTACCTGGGAAAGCCTGGGTTCTGGCCATGGAGGCTCTCGGGCCTCGACTGAGGGGGCTCCTAAGCGCATGTCTGGAGAGGGGCCAGTTTCCACTACGTTGGAAAACGGGGAAGCTGGTCCTCATTAAGAAGCCGGGGCGCCCTGCGGATTCTCCGTCCGCTTACCGGCCCATTGTGCTGCTCGACGAGGTGGGCAAGCTCTTTGAAAGAGTCATTGCAGACCGCCTCGTCGGGCAGCTGATGCGGGTGGGGCCGGACCTGGCGGAGGGCCAGTTCGGTTTCCGCAGGGGGCGCTCTACGGTTGACGCTGTCATGCGCGTACGAGCCCTCACGACGGGGGATGCTGTTGCCCGGGGTGGGGTCGTCTTGGCGGTGTCTCTAGATATTGCCAATGCCTTCAACACCCTGCCCTGGAGTTGCATCAGGGAGGCACTCCGGCATCACCGGATGCCGACCTACCTCTGTCGCATGGTCGAGGCCTATCTGTCGGACAGGGCCGTCATCTACCCCGGTCATCAGGGAGAGTGGAACCGGCGAGAGATGTCGTGCGGTGTCCCACAGGGATCGGTCCTGGGGCCGCCTCTGTGGAACATCGGGTACGACTGGGTGCTGCGCGCCGACCTCCCTAGCGGCGTCAGCGTAGTTTGCTACGCTGACGACACGCTCGTCCTGGCGCAGGGGAGGTCGCACCAGGCGGCGGCGGAACTAGCGACACGCGGGGTTGCGACAGTCGTTGAAAGGATCCGGCAACTGGGACTCGAGGTGGCCCTGCACAAGTCCGAGGCCATGTGTTTTCATGGCCCTCGGAACGCGCCACCGTCGGGTTCCCAAATAACGGTAGGAGGGGTTCACATCGGCTTCGAGTCGACGATGAAGTACCTAGGACTCGTCCTTGACAGCCGGTGGAATTTCGTGGAGAACATCGATATATCTAAACTAATATTGTCATAAAGAGAAAATTTGATTATTTTAAATGTTTTTTTGTTATGTTTTCACGCAAACGGCAGAACAGATTCAGATGAAATTTTGCACATGGGCAGACCATGATCTGGATTAGGACATAGAATACTTTTATCCCGATATTCCCACGCGGTCGAGACTTATGCGGGTAAAACCGCGGGGCGCAGCTAGTATAGCAACAAATAGGTAGGTGAAACTTGCAAAATTCAAACTGCTTATACGAATATCCGCAATATATTACATTTAATATTACATGTTAGGCTTTAAGCCAGCAATAAATAGCATTTACCTATCATATAAGCACAAACTACATGGTGCTCCGATGTGTTGAATGTCAAGCATTGAATATGATCGACACGCAATTAACTATCATCGCTATTGCTTAGTAAGGGTGTGAAAACACGGACAGGTTAATACCTATTTCATTATAGGACTTAGTAGTACCTACGTCAATTTGGTAAAATAGGACGACAGTGAAACATATAAAAAAATATTGCGCAAATTGATGACATGATAGTCAAACTCAGACCTTTGAACTAATCAGCACTCTAATTGCGTGAAACTAAATATATATAAATAAATAAAAATATTTATAAATTAAAAATTTATTAAAATTAAAGAAGATAATGTTGGAACTTATTTATGTTGCGCTGTGCATGCTAATCTGAGGAAGAAATAAATCAGCCTTGTTTTTCGAAATTTATGAACCGATTTTAATGAAACTTCATACGCATAAGCAGGATATAAAGGTCTAAAAAGTTACATAAGAACATTTTCAAAATGTCTTATTTAAATTTATAAATCATTTTAAAGCAAATTCCTAATGCATTGCTTCATAAGTTCGAAAAATTTGTCTGCTCAACACGTAAATAACGCAATCAATGTTGCTGAAATGTCAAAATGAAACCCATTCCGATTGATGTGTTCCGCAATTAATAATAATAATAAATCTTTATTTCTCAAAAAATGCATATACAGTATTTGGTCTAAAAATGGCTTTTTTTTTTGCGGATGGGAAATCATCAAATGACTCCTCCCGCTCTGGGTGGAGCGGAAGGGAGTGTCAGACTCTTACTGACTAAAACCCACCCGTGTTCCTTCCTTGGCCCTTTTTTGGTCTAAAAATGGCTTAAGTTAGCATTCCAGAGTGAAAAACCCTGACTTCTAAACTAGGTTTATGTACCTGTATCTTAGAAGCCAGTGTCCCTTACAAATTGATGTGCATATAGAAAATAGGACACACATTATAGACAATAATCCGTTAGGACAAGTCCAAGAGAAATCACACTAATATTATAAAGGCGAAAGTTTGTGAGTTTGTGTGTGAGTGTGTGTGTGTGTTTATATGTTTGTTACTTCTTCATGCTCAAACGGCTGGACCAATTTTGATAAAATTTTGTATGGAGGTAGCTGACACCCTGGATTAACATATAGGCTACTTTTTATCCCGATATTCCCACGGGATCGACAATTACGCGGGTAGAACCGCGTGGCGCAGCAGAATATAAAAAAAAAAAGATATTAAATGAAAGTGTTGTGTAAGTCTCTAGTGTGTTTGTCAGGAGTGATGTGTGTGTGGGAAATTGCCCCGCTGGGATAGAGTTTCTAAAGATCTCTTTATTTATTTACTAGGTTCTGCCCGCGACTTCGCCCGCGTGAAATTTCTTGTTCCCCCGACCCATCGCATCACCTGCCGCACTATTACTTCGTTATCGCTTAACGTTCTTTCTGGCCCTTTTTTTCTCGGCTCCTGAGGGTCCTAGCGTGATGTTTAATAGCCTATAGCCTTCCTCCAGAATTAGGCTACCAAATGCAAAAATATTTTTTCAATTCCAAGAAGCAGTCTCAGAGATCAGCGCGCTCAAACAAACACGGCAACAACCGATAGACAACGCATGTCTATCAGTCAGTCACGAATCCGCTTGATAGAAGATAGAGAACAAACCACAGTAGTATGAAACACAATACAAAATACAGTAACCAACCGACTAATTACGCTTCCATCTGCATTTTAACAGTGTGCGTGAGCTAAGTGGCAAAGTCTTTGTCATCGTTCGTCTGAGCGTGTTCTGTGCATAAAAGTTAAACGCACACAACAACAATGACAGTTGCATGCGTACTGCTATGCTCAGTAATTGCCTGTCCACTTAACTCTTTTGCTGTGTGTAGGTACTGTTCCCGCGATATAAAGTGACTGGTACCTACCTAATGATCCCTAGATTTCAGTCTTGTAGAGCGTAATGTAAGCTATACAAAGTAAGTCGCCGAAATTACTTTGTTTCGGAATAATACTCTGGGGCTGCATAAACTTAATCCAGCGAAATTTGAGTCACTAAAAATTTGTCGTCCAATTTCCGTTCTTCCAAACAGACTTGTTTTAATGTCCATAACTAGTCCAACCGTTTGGAAGAACAAACATTCGACTACTTATTTTGAGTGACTCAAATTTCGCTGGGTTACGTTTATTTGTCCCGCTCCCCCTCTTTCTTAGTAAATAAAGTAGGTACCTACTTTTGAAAAGGAGGCCAAAGGAAAGAAGTAGAAGAGGAGAAGCAAATTAAACTTCAATCCAAAGTATTTCCTCCTCAGATCAGCATGCACAGCGCAACATAAATAAATTCCAACATTATCTCCGCAATCATTCCGTACTAACAACAAATTCTACATCTCGCAATTGTAGAAAATAGAACTAAACGCGCTAACAACAAATCTCTATTACCGACGGCGTAAAGAAAGGCGTGCGTCGCGTGGCAATGTTTTAATTGCTCCTGTTTATCGTCGGCATTACTCTTAAGGCGAGCTTAAATAGCACCCATACGTCACAGAAACCATGTAATTATTTTCCAGGTGAAACACTCGAAAAACGTTCGAGAAGCATCTTTGGAACGAGACTCGTTACTCTATGGGCGCTGTTTAATTTGTCTATGCGCCTTCATTAGGGCATACTTACAAAGGGCGTGCTCAAATATGGGCGAGGGTGATTTTGAACGCTGCGAATGAGCTGATTTGGCGATGTGTACCATAAATTGAATGGTGGACGGTGGGATCTAACTATTGAAGCAGCGTGTTTTAAAATCGTGTCTGTAGAGTTGGATTATCAATTGATGAGTAAGAGGTTTTGCACGTAAGGTAACAAAATTAAAAATCAATTTGCGCAAAGCTTCCAATTTGCAGTTGTTAAGATGGTTAGACCCTAGTAACGGAAAGATCTCTCAGAACAAGTACGTGTTATTTTTTATGCTATATTTACCAAAAGAGTAAAATACATATTTCATTAACTCATTTCATTTTCTTTGCTCAAGGGAATGATATTAATACATATGAATTCCTGAAACTATTTCGCTACATATGGTATCAGAAACCGGTATGGAATTCTCGCCAACGACGATCATTGTAATTTCGTTGATGCATCTACCAGTTCGAGGCTCACTCGCTACCTACATGTGTCCTATATTCCCAAAGTAAGCTAAAATTGGAAATAAAATCGAACTTTCTTGATGTTACTCCAGAAATATGGAGGACGGTTTAAGACGGCAAAGGTAAGTTCTTAATATTTCATTTATTTAAAAATTGGTAACATGTGTTTGGAAAAAATACTTTTCAGATTGTCTCCTTTTGAGAAAAAAAAGGAGAGAGAGAATTAAGAAATCTTTCCATGTGTCGTAATCCAAAAAATAAATCAAGTTATTAATCATTTTTTTTTCTTTTGTTGAACACTGTATCAAAATCTACCTAAAATATGACTTAGTCTGCCGGAACGTAGATCTACGCAAGACACAATGGCTTTTTAATTGTGTCTGTAATTACGGCACACAACGGTTAAATAACCCTGTGTTGAATCTTCTCCTTTATATAAACTACTTTATATAAACTAACCTACGAGTAAGTTCCTAAAATAACTTCGATATTCATAAAAACCTCATAGCACATTTTTCACAAAACAAAAGCAAGTTAATAATTCTCCCGAATACACATATTACACGTGAAATCCTTGGTCTGATAACACGCAACAGCGTACCCTCATGTAGCGTTACAGCGGAGAACTCTTTACTCCTTAACAGTCGATACTCGTTGGCTTTATTGCAAAACTTTTGCGAGCATTCCTCTTTTATTACTCCAATTTTGTACGACTAAGCCTATCCAGCTAGGGGGATGGTTCGCGATCTTTATTATTTAGATTTCGATCGTTTACCGACGCTCCGTACGATGGGTATCCCCTATGGCGCACTTCACAATAGCGATGAGATCGTCTCAAGTCAACAATCTGACTCGGCACACTGCGAATATACTGCACATTTGAATATACCTCCATTATATCATACTTTATGCATACAACATGCTTTCTCCACTTAATCCAGTCCATTACTAACATGAAAAGATCCTGTCATAAATGTTTTATAACCCACTCTAATATTAGGACGCAAATTACATTTATAATGTTTAAAATTACCCTTAGAACGTGTACGTACAAATGAAACCTCGCTCACAACTCCAATTAGAACGACGGACGTGAACTTAATCTACTTGTTGACGATAACACGAAGAAGAATTCGCGGAAATAAAATTCAACCGATCGATTTTAATAGATTACATGGTGAAATTTTCTTCAATTACACCTGCCGTACTCGAAATAATTAATAGGTATTGATTACGTACCTGAATTGAACGAGGGAGTTAAGTACTGCGGGGTTTAATTTAAATTCTACCAAAACAGTGACATGATACATTTGAAACAGGTCGGAACTTGTATAGATAGTTAGTCTGTGTCAGCGAAGGTCCAAGTGTGGCGTTACGGAGGTAATAGAGAGGCGACCGTCGCAGTTCTACCACAGTAGGTCGAAGATTGCAGCGCCGACCCGCCCGCGCCGCCGGGCCCCGAATCAGGCATATTAGATTAGGGATGTCGGCTGCCACCAACTATTTAGCGATCTACTTGAATCCGGGCTACGTTTCGATGATTCAATGCTGTGGAGGAGGCTCTTTTGTGACACTTGTTTTGTTCTAGTACATAAAGCAAAGGTATTTTATAGCCTGAATGTAAATACCTAGTTAACTATCCATAGAACCCAATAAATTCAATTTAGCGAAACTTTAACAAAGCTTTTCGTCTTTTGTTCCTTCGTTTATTTATGTTAATTGATACGTATAGGCTTGAGGTATCTCCAAATAAATGTAGTCCAAGTTTTAGGCGCGAAAAAGAAACTGGCTGGCTTTATATCACTGTCACACGTAAGTAGGTAAAACAGATAATCTATTTCCACCGTAGGCTATAATGTCTCGACATAAATTTACCGCCCGACTCCGCCGTTGCCTATAATCACCCAAGCGAGTTGACAAATATCTCGGTCACACGTATTTCTGTGAGAAAACCCGAACGATAAAGCAGTAGCAGCATACTCTTCTAAAAATAACCAGCTAAATCATTTAAGCCAAATCCAAATGCTCCTAAAAGTGTATGGCAAAGCCGTTCCCACAAAATGTCCGCATTGTCCGAGCAGGTATGTGACATTTCCTTCAGACACTGACATGGGTCCGTCGCTGGTCACTGGTGGTACCACCACCCCGCCTTGATTATGATAAACGACTTATGAAATTAAAACGGTCTCGTACAACAAGTTGCCATTCAAATGAATACGCCCTTTGTTGAAATTCATTCCCTTGACAAATCGCCAGTCTGCACTCAGTATACATTGTCTGTTAAATTAAATGGGTCGACGGCCATTGAAATCGGTTCTACGAAGGCTATTCCAAGACAAAACTATAATACGTCAATCGTGTTCGCGTGGCGTGTCCGTTCGGTTCTAACGTTTCTAACCTGAAATAAGCTGGTGAATATACAATGCCTGCGATATATCGATCTGGGTTACGAGTGGAGGCAATCTTACAAATGTCTGTCCTATTATAGCTCTTTCTTTAACAGCCTTATACTGGACAAAGGCTTAGTGAACGGAGCTCTGTCGGTTTCCCGTAGCTGACCGTTGTAGCTTGATGGATTTTTATAAAAACCATTTTCAGTCTTTAGGATTTTCTCTTCGTCGCAGCAGATGAAAAACGAGGCAAAAGCTTTTAAATCCTTAATTAAATGTCAATTATTTATCAACATTATCAGTCGAGATAAATATTTATGACAAGTAAAACATACTTCAAAACGAAACCGAATCAAATCGTTGAGTTAGCGCGTTATTTAATGCATCGTTCAGCGAACATTTAATTAAAAAGCTTTCAAACTATTTATGAATTCCTACCGCGCTAATTGAGTCGCAGTAAGACAGAATACGAATACCGATATTAAAAAACTCGAAATTAATTAGAGCGCTCTTTGTTTGAGGGGTAGGACGAAACGAGTTGCAAAGGTAGATAGTGCGAGCGATCTCTGACACCGTTCCAATAAGTTTGACGCGACCCGCGACGCTATCGCTCCATGTCCTCTCCCGCGCTCGCTCCCGTCTCTCCCCCCGCCCTCACAAATTTTCGGCCGAAGCGGACTGTAGTTTGTTTTCTTTGTGTCATTTCCTTATCGCTCTGCCAAAATACGTTTCATGACTGTTACGTCAGCCGAAACATACTTCAGGTGAAAAATATAGCGCGGGCTTGTAGTCTTGATGCTTTTATGCATTGAATAATAGTAAATTAAATAGTAGTAATTTTATGACAAGTGTGGTTTCTGTTTGTAGATACATTATTTTGTTAAATTAAAACTTTACAGGCAGGTATTTCATAGAGTTTAAAATTTCCACGCATACGAAGCAAGCTATTGCACGTTGCTAGCGACAAATATTTTCACCGCAACTTCGCTTACATATAAAACCGGGAACAATTGTGGAAAGTTGGTATAAAAATAATGTCCACATTCGCTAATGCGTTGTTTTTGTTAAATATTCCGTGAAAACATAGTACCTACTACGCACAAAAAGCTATTATTTATAAAAATCTCTTTGAACACCGCACAAGTGCTTGTCGTAGTAACCGCAATATTACCAGAAATATTGTATGTTGTTACAACCCCATCGCACTTACCCTCATATTTTACATTATTCCAGTTTGCAGTTTATTTTAAGCGTTAAATGAGTTATTTTGCTTTACACATTTTTGTTGCAAAGCGTCCGTAAATTATTGTATTAAATTTACTAAGACTTTTACGGTTCATATTTCTAAAACGTAGCTTTTATCGCAACAGTCATTTGTCTGTTTGTCAGACTAATAAATATCTTGAGATCACTGGAGACGAGACTATTTCGCGTTACGGTGTCTATATGAAAATTTGCTAGGTGTGTTACTTCTCGTCGTCCACATTTGTTACGTAATTATTATTATGAACCACGCGTGACTCGTAGATTTTACTGTAGTTTACCTACTCATCAATCAAAAATAAACTAAACAGGAATTTAATATGTATTAAAAATATATATTAAATATATACATACTGGATGAAGAGCTATCCTTTCCGTATCCGTTTTGTGTAACCTGACAAGTTGTAGAACCAACTTTTACAAAACTGCAACATCTTAGAAACTCGAGTGTTCTACTAACCTAGTAAAGAAAAAGAGCTCCAAATATCCCAAAACATTGTTGGTAGCGTAACCATACAGTTGCAGCTAAGATATTATCCACTACCGTAACAATATCTTACTGCAAGTGTCAAGACGTGGCGGCCACACGTCACCACGTGCATATGGCCCTGCGACAGAGCGCCATGCAGCGAAACAACATCTATTTGATTCTTATCTCATCCCCCCGCTTCGCCCCGCACACACTCCCACCACTATACTCACCCCCCATCCCCCCTCCCCACAAACATCCAAAATATAAACAGGTAAAATGTTTTCTTTGTAAAGAAAAAGTCCATTTCAAAGACAAGATCGTCTATCTTTTTCAGGAAATTTTGTGGCGTACTTTTACTTTACAACAAAAAATTTGATAGAATCTGTAACTAAAAAGATACTTTCATACTCTTTCTATTTAATGGGAATACTAATAGATTTGAAACCAAACTTTAATGTAATATTTTTTTAGTTTCAGTAGCCCTCGCTCTGCAACAATCAATCTGCCTAGCTTTTACGTAAATATATTGGGGTCGGCTTCCAGTCTGACCGGATACAGATGGATACCTGTATTTTACATGGAGCGACTGCCTATCTGACCTCCATAAACCAGTCTTTAGATAATACGATACCTCTTGGTAAGATTGATTGTCAGACTTTCGGGCTTCTGACGACCCGTAACGACTATCAAATATCTACGAATGACAGCCGAGACCAACGGCTTAACGTGCTTTTCAAGGCAAGAAGGGGTCTCGCTATGTTCACCCATCCACAGACCGACCTCGACATGCGTAGCTTAACCTGATCGATCGACCTGTGCGGCTGTTATTACTTAGCCACGCCCTGCAACGGCTGCAACAAATCAAACAACAAAATCCATTTACAAGTTCTGTAAATATCACTTGGCACATGTTGTCTTTTAACTACCAAAGTTAGGATCTACAATTTTACTGCGGCACCATTTCTATTTAATTTAAAAAAAACTGTCAACCGACGAGTTTTAGAGTAAAAAGTAACAAATCCTGTCGTTGTAGAGCTTATTTCGTAAACGTCAATAAAGTGGAAGTTACGTCCAAACCGGCTTGAATAAATTACAAATTTTATAGAACTCATCTCGCAAAATGCTTCCAAAATCATAGCGCACAGTAAAAGTTTTATTGGCTCGCTATTGTCTCGCGGCAGCAGCGCGGCAGGGGCATAGGGGCATAGGTGAGCGGGCGCGGTACGGCGCGGCACGGAGCGGGGACGGAAGCGACCGGTCGCCGCCAACAGCCACCAACTTCCAAGTCGCTCCTCACTGGACACAAGAAACTTCCATAATTTTTGCGACACGACACGACCTTCTTCCAGAACAAAGTCGAATACACGCCAACTTCTCAAACGTTCACCTGAACTACAATGACGCAATCGTAAAACTACAATTTACCTATCGCAGCAAATTCATTACTCGAAAAGAAAAACACAAAACGTGAACGGGCTTCCATTAAGTGCCGTTTTATTATTGTTACAGTAAAAGTGGAGATGCCGAGAAAATTGCAGCTATTTCTATATTTCTCGAACGCGAGGCGCGATCCGCGAACTAAAAGAAAACGAATCTAAATTCATCGAATACAAATAAAAGTGTGGAACTGTGAAAGTTCTACCATGCAATTAAACCGCACTTTACTGCTACAATCCCTTGAAATAAAGAACTTTAAAAGAATGTCCTTTTTGTTCAGGCTCCTTTATTTCTTGCCGTGCACCCGTTGCACAGAAAATAGTGGGCACTGCAATAAAGGTGCTCGGTCCTGCACAATTGCACACGACCAACCCACGAACACGTGGTTTTCCGAAAGTCTCATTCCTTTCATAGAGCCTGTGACCAAGGAAATAATAATTAAGTGCAACATTTTTTAAAAACCTATACGGTTCTAGTTTAATTACGTTCACACGTCACGGATAAGTAACGTGGTTCGCACGTGTGTGCGCAACGGTTAATTACGTAGATTACGCGGTTTTATAAGCACTTCGGAAGTGAACCTAGTAATAAATAATTCTTACTGTTTGCCGTTAATAATCCCGAAAATCCGCAACGTGTTTCACTAAGGTCGCTTTGTATTATCAAATGGGCAGGTATTCAATGGTTTGAAACCTTGGAAAAATGGAAAAGACATTTCCTTTTCATTGTCGCAGTAACAAAGCGAGGAGGGCTCACGTCTTCCGGTATTTAGCTGGACTTTGTACTCCTACGCAGTGTGTAACGTGTGGTGTGCCTACTGCCTACATCTCTGCCAGTGCAGCCGGCGATATATTTTTAAACGTTTCATGTAAAAATGCGCGGAACACATACGTGTGAGATTAATTAAATTTTATGAAAACTTTTTACACTAGCACGGGACTTGGAAATGGGAAATTTTGTTTCTCTGTATTTTACGAAAAATTTTACGATTCCACGCAGTGATTAATAACTTTTATAAAAATACTAAACTTTTTACAATTTCAACTGGAAGCTGTTACCCGGTGGCTCCACGAACGCAGCTTTAGCATGGCGTACTTTTATTAATAGAGAAGCGAAAGACGAGGATTCTTTATTGCATTATTACAGGCTCTAGCTCACAAGCCTTATGATCGCTTTGATCGCATTTGAATTGAAGTTCTTTATAGTTGGTTGAGAGATTAATTTCCTAAGTTGACAAAAATTCGCTCGCTAAAAGAGAATTATGGCTCCATAAGTTTCGACACTCATATCGCTTTTCTTCTTAGCAAGCTCTCAAGACAAGAGTGGGGGAGGGGCAGCGCGCATAAATATCGTATAATTACTACTCTCCGCGAACAGGGACGGACTAAAAAACGCTGAGCCGTTCCCACAGAGTAACACTAAAGAAGGAAAATGTCGGAAAATCTTTAACATATGTCCGTCTTGGGAGTAAGAACTCATCCATGCGTCAGATAGCAACACATTATTTGCTGTCAACGTACGGGATGTTCAAAGATTGAAAATCTCAAAAAGGTCTGATTTTAGAGGTTTTACTACACACCAAACTTGTTAAAGCAGAGAAACGCGTCCCATGCGTATAATATAATGTGTTACATAGATAATTGAGTGCAAAGCAATGCATATAAAATCATCCACTATCCTACTATTAATCATAATGATCGCAAATTAGGATATTTTTAGTAGATGAAGCCTACATCATGGTGTGACACACATAATGGCCACATTCTCTCCACACACAAAGAAACAAACAATAAAATAAAATAAAAACACCAAAATCCATCTGTACCTACCTTATCCCCTCATCTCGAACCGTCAATTTTCCCTCTCAACGTTCAAGGGACCCTTTGAACCATTTCTTTCGCATTAAAGTCTCGTGGTTAAGTACAGTCCTGGCCGCAAGCCCTAATCCTCGCCAACGAAACATCGCTTGCATCCGATACAAGTATGCTCTTGTGGACCCTCAGTGAGGCATTGTTGCCAGAGGAACAAAGCGAAGGGCCCTCCGAAGCTGGCGTGACCTCGCTCTCCCTCGCTAGAACGATACTCTTTGTGGTATCACGTTTTTAGGACGCGGCTTTATAAATTGACTGTGTTGATAACAAGTGTCGTGATTGCTTGTAGATAGCCCCTTCTGAAATGACAGTAATAGAATCATTTTCGGTGTGCAATGGTGTGGAAATCAGTTGTTTTGATGAGAGAATGGGTCGGTCAAATTCGATAAAATTTGTAGGTACGAGATTGTCGTCCATGGGCCTATTTGATAAAACCGACAAATGACAGGCGACAATCAAACAATTTTACAAGTTTTTCCAAAGTTTTTTTTTTGTGTTTTATTATAAAAGCCGCTGTCGTAAAAATGTTACTGTTACTGTTGCCTCTTAAGGGCCTCTCCCCGAGACTTCCAGCTCTTTCTATCCAGAGCTAAAGTGGACCACTGGTCGTTTGTATTACGTAAAAATGTGACAATAAAAAAAGTCAAATATGTCAGATTGTCAGTTTTATTAACCAAGCCCCAGTATGCTTCCTATAGTTTCTGGTCCAGACGGGTTCAATTTTATTGCAAAAGTGATCTTGACAAAAAATCTTTAGCTCCTTAATCTTACTCCTCCCCCTCCTTAATAAATCAGAACTTTACCCCAAAACTTCATATGCAAGACGGTGTTATTGTTAAATTCTAGGTGTCATCAAATAAACACATCGTCGCCACAGAAAGCGTCTCCAAACAAAGACATAGTTCGCACGCCTCGCACTTGAATCTGACACCTCTCAAACTTACCTTGTGTGAAATTCCAACTACTTTTTGGCACTACGACTTGCGAATTCGCGATGGAGGTTATAATATTGTAAGGGTTATAATGTGGCTTGGTATTTTTATCCCAATATTTTTTTAAGAATATTCATTTAATTTTAATACTGTGTCCGTGAAGTTTTTTGCTCGTTCTCCATAGGAACCTCCTACGCTTTGGAACGGACAACTAGCTTCAACTTTCTAATTGATCGACTCCTTGACAATTCAAAAGTGCTTGTAATTGGTTTAATAGAAATAAAAGTTTTAAGTTTGAATATGAATAGCGGGGTATTAAGAAAGGGGTTAAATAAGAAATGCCTTTACCTATAAATTGGGATAAGGTTAGAAGAATTCTGATGATGTATTTTTCTTATAAAACATATTTTTTTCAATTCAATGCATCTTTATTGTGGATCATAGGAAAGTGTACATAATGTACATGTGCGCTGGTGTTAATTTAGTATTTTGCGAACAGCTATGTCCTGCCCTTAGAGCGTACAATAAAATGTGGGTACATAAAGTGAGTTTACATGCACGTCAACAATAATATTATAACAAATTACAAATTTTACAATACACATTTCAAGTTTTTGCTTCATCTAAACGGTCTTGTAAATCATAGTTGAAATAGTAACAGAAAAAATAGGTCATAAATATAGGCCCAAAAATATGACATTACAAAACCTTGAGTCGAGAAAAGGCAATTAAATAAGTCCGTACAAAAAATATGACTACAAACAAAACTAAACTAACAGCACAACGCTGTACCAGCTACCCTCACTTAGCAAAGTACTCCAACATCTGTCGAAAAAACTTCGCGCGCCAATAAAAAATAACAAGTCTGCTCATTTGATAAAATGCTGCGATTGTTACGGTAAAATTAAACGAAAACTTTCACAGTTAAAGGCGATAAGAAACTTCTAGATTCGACTGTGTTGACCGGACACTGCAGTACTTGTACTATCCTCTGGCAGCAGTTCTTCTCCACTGCTGCCATCAAGCGGAACAAAGAATCTTAATTATTTTAAGCTGAGCAAGCTCTCCCGTAATTTGTAGTTTAGTCCCTGAGTACTACTTATTTTATTGTATCGTCAGCTAGGGACGGGCTTAACTAGTGCGAGGGTATTATTTTACAGATTTTCTCGCCGTCTGCACATCTGAAGAGCGGCAACAATTGCGCTTGTCTTTTAAGTCCCATTCTTTTTTAAGTGCTCTCCATCGGAATTAAGTTATTCCTGCCTGTCAGCACGGTTTCGAGTTCCTACTGTATCTTGGTAACGGGAGAATGCTTTACAATGATGTCTCGTTTCTGAATAGCGCTTAATAAAACTTGGTGCGGTTGCGACTTCGAAACCTACAAGGAATTTGTAATTTATGTGTAATTAACGATGTTTGTCTCGCGACTTGTTTGTAGCGTCACGTGCACTACACGCTGGAATTCAATTAGTATTTCGTTATTCAATCATGACTTTAAAAGGGTTCAATTAACCTTTCGTAAGAATTTATATTTGTTATGGTTTTTTTATCAGAAACTTATATTCATGATTACGAAAAATATTGTTATGAAACAATTTGAATAGATTGCTGATCGAAGTTCGTTTCTGTCTATCAAGTTTTTCTGTTAACGGTAATATTAAAGCCTTACAACTGCTACTAATATTCGTTTCCAAGAACGCACAACTAAAGCAAAAGAACAACAAGACAAAATAAAATCAAAATGGCGGAACAAGTAAGACATCGGCCCATAACTAAGGGACGGGACCGTGCTGCTCGTTCGAGTGAAAATCTAAAAACCTAACATGTCGATCGAGCGCCCGTAAAAGATGTTTCGCGAAAGTTTTCCGACACTTACTGCAGTTAGGCGAAGCCGGGGCACGGGCCACTGCGACCCTCAGCCAACTCGCTGAATAACACATTCCTTTTTTTTGTTTGTTTCCAAAAAACCTTAAAAAATACCTGCTTGTAAATTGAATAAGTTACTTTTACAAAAGTTTGTTTGTAAATTATTAAATTACCGACTGTCTTGGTCGTGTCTGCTCTGAATAACTTAGTTCTGTTATTTACTTAAGGTTTGTTCCGTTTGTTTTAATAGTGGTAAAAATAAACTGACTACGAATATTCGGCTTTAGATAATTATGAGGCCTCAATATTCGGCCTACTTTTTTTAGTACAAATATTTTTAAATTAAAATACAATTGTCTTCGCTGAAGAAACGAAAAAATACCGTTTGTAAGTGTCTCAAGTACAAAAAAAAATTGCAAACCCGGCAGGAGAGTAAATTAGATGCGTATCTTTAGGTGCAAATTGTAAGACTAAATAGAAGCGAATAAATGGGTTTAACGGTAATGACATTCACTGTGTTGTTTTAGCTGAGCGAGGGATTTTTACTTATCCGACGAGGGGCATATACTATAGCTATGTCTGAATGTATTTCTCCAGTTTGTACCGCTGTAAGAAAAGTTCCTATATTCAACTCAACGTTAAACGTTTAACGCTTTCGACCTTACATATGACTTCGATGTTTTGGATATCGAAGTCATATAAGGCCGAAAGCAATCTGTTTTTTTTCCCAAAAATTAAGCAGAGCTCTAAGTCTTAGTAAATCAAGTTCACAAAGCAACTAAGTAGGTGTCATACGCGACGTAACTATAGCTACAAGTTAGCAACCCTCTCCCTTTCTACTAATAAAACAGTTACCCTTTTCTCGTGAATCGATAGACATTTACGACTAGCACAGGGTGATAAGCATCTGATACCATTCTACATTTTCTTTCACATTGGGCCTCATAGAAAAATCGCCTTTAACAAACGTTGATTTATAGACAAAAAAAAGACTAAAAACATAATATTAAAACCATCTCAATGTAAACTACAAATGATTTCAGAAAACAAAAAATCCGTTTTTTTTCATTTAAGTCGAGCTCAATGGAAGAAAAAAGAACTAAGTAAGTATAATAAATTGGAGAAAAGTGGTCAAAATAACCCTTTTCTTTATCTATTTATAATAGTTCGATTTTCCAAAAAATCCCAACCCAAAAAAAAACAAATCCTATCTTAAAAATGCATCCTATAAACTTTAGAAAAAAGAATAATGATGTGACTGACATCTAAATATCTTTAGATCTTTGATCTTTTTATTTCATCGTATTTAGATATACCCATCGCGTCTGCGGAGTTTATCTAGCCAATTTAAAATAACCCTGAATACTAGACAAGCATACATTTTATTCAAGTCTATGTTAATAGCTAAGATAAAACCGTACGAACTATCATAACTATGGATATCACAAAACTAAAATTCGACGTGCAAATCTAGCATCAGAATCGAATTCTGAAAAAAACTAAACACGCAATATTTTGATCGTTCGATATCTGCCGAATATTCGGCTAATCGGCTTTAGAACCAAACGAGTAGATTGAATATTAATATCAGGAACCCGATTGGTTTATTGCATGCGTGCCCCATAATTTAATTGACAATATAAAGTTTTGATTTTTTGTATGCTAAAAATAGGTTTAAATAAAAAAGAAAATTGAAATCAATCTGCAGTCTTTTCCTAACTATGTTGACGTCGGCTTCCAGTCTAACCGGATGCAGCCGGATACCAGTATTTTAAATGGTGCGACTGACTCTCTGACCTCCACAAACCGGTTGCTGGGTAAAGGCTCCTACAAACAGGCGCGACACGCGATATATATAATCGCGCGCGACACAAAGGCACCGCTCCTTGCGCGACTTGCGGTGTCTTTGTGTCGCGCGCGATTTTATGGCGTGTCGCGCCTGTTTGAAGGAGCCTTAACACGATACCCCTGATGGTCAGAGATAACAAAAAAATAAAAATAGATAAGTAATTAACTGAGGTAAAAATAGGGCTTAAATTGCTTTGGTTGCTAGTAAGTAAATAGTTTGCATTAACAACTTAGTCATAAATTCACATTGAGTGTTACCATGTTGTTTTTCCATAAACCAAATAGGTATTTTATTGAAGGAATATTAGCAGGCAGGTGCCTGCTAATATTCCTTCAATAGAAGTACGTATGAATCGTTTGATAATAATAATAAACTAATTTGATTTAAAAAATCCCATTTCCCCCGAAATTCCTCTAAATAGACTTGAAGTTCATTAGACGAGGTAACAAGGGGTAAACAGACAAGTTGAGTGAGGCCGGCAGACTCAAGTGTGGGCCGCATGCGGCTGACCTCCACTGTTCCAACTATGTCCTGCAGGCAGTGTACGTAAAACCGCGATGGTAAGAAGTCGAAATGCTCGACAGTGGAATGAATGTAGCATTTTGTTTAGTGTATGTAGATTCTGAGGTACATTTTTGAGTTTTCGTTACAGTGTCTTGCAATTTATTTTAGACTAGCTGTGCCCGCGACTTCGGTTGCGTTAATGTCGGATGGGTTTTAATTTTTTTGCGCGGAACCCTAATTCTTTTTCTAAAATAAAAGTAGAACTTTAGGTTACTCCTTATAAAATCAGCTATATATGCTAATAGCATCGGTGAAATCGGTCCAGCCGTTTCGGAGATTAACCGGAACAAACAGACAGACAAAAATTTTAAAAAATGTTTTTTGTTATAATTACCGTTAGTAGGTAGGTATATACATACTTTCATAATTATGCATTTAGTACAACGCTGTTATTTTGACATTACAAACAAACACTTCAATGTTATTTATTTATACAGATGTGTAGACTAGCGGGGTGCCCCAGTTTTGCACGGTTTTTACGACTAGATGAAACATCAAGATTTCTTTGTTATTTGTTAATTTATTACACATCAACCTTCTGGACGACATTCTCTAAATGCTGGTGAAAACTGCATCAAAATCCGTTGCGTAGTTTAGAAGAACAACGTGGTCACACAGACAGACACGAACGACTTTAAATTATTAATAATTTTAATAGATATAGATAAGTGAAAATCTCAAGCGTAATTTTAGGCGGCGCGGCTGAAAATCGTACCTATCTTAAACCAAACGTACAATAAAGTTTAATTTTTCTTTAAGAATGTAGACGTACACACGCCAGCACATCAAGCTACTACAATCTGTCTAATTTCTTTAATAGATTTTTAACTTTATCGCAAAATCGTAGGTTTCAAAGTTGATTGGGAAAGTTTTACAGTTTCGGGTAGCTTGATGTGCTGGCGTTTGTACATATTTTGTCAGGCCGTAAATACTTTAGTAGAAAACATTTTGGAAGTTATACAAAAATTTAACATTATTCTAAGCTTGGTAGCGCGTCCACAATCTGTTTGTCTGGGAATTACCACCGTTGTAACGAAACTACACTAGTTCACTAGAAATTACTAATTTTATTTGAATTCAATATCAGTTTTTCAACCAAAATTAGGTAAAAAATCATAGTTGTTGACATTCACTCAGATAGTTTACGAATTCTAGAATTTAAAGGATAGACATATGTAGATATAAAATCGATAACTGAAAATGGAAAGAACCATGTCGCGTTACCGAGAAAGGATCTGAATCGATATCTAGAGATAATTATGGCTCAAATTATGCCGATGATAGGTACCTCATAATAGATAAGATAGATAATACACTCGAGAGCAATGAATCCGGGTCACTTAAAGAATGTTAAAAATCTCGGAAACTAAAAATGATAGGTTAATGCCATAAATTGTATTTAATAGACAATGTAATACTCCTTAAATGAAAGTAAAAAAAATATGAGTCACCATACATTTTATTAACACAAAATTACATAAAGAAAAAAACTGCTGATCTCTCCTTAAAACAAAAATAGGAAACATGAAATTTTTGAACTTTATTACGATTTTCTTGAATTTTAATACTTCGTATTGCCTCCTCGTG
This sequence comes from Mesoligia furuncula, assembly GCA_916614155.1. NCBI lineage: Eukaryota > Metazoa > Arthropoda > Insecta > Lepidoptera > Noctuidae > Mesoligia > Mesoligia furuncula. The sequence goes on along the minus strand of OU744803.1, from coordinate 10,242,793 downwards.
CTTCTATTACTGCGTTTACGCGGTTTGGCATGCTGTACACCAAGTTCCTTATACGATTTTGGGGAATATTCTCCCATTCCTCTGTGAGAGCAATTTTGAGCTCACGAAGCGTGATTGGGGGAGGATTTCGTTGTTTTACGCATCTGCCTAGCTCGTCCCAAGCATGCTCGATCGGGTTGATATCCGGGCTGCGCGCTGGCCACTCCATACGAGTAATGTTCATCTCTTGAAGGTAGTCATTCACAATCCTACCTGTATGAGGTCGGGCATTGTCATGCATAAATATAGCATCCTCACCTAAATTGACCATAAATGGACCAACGTGATCATTGAGGATTTCTTCCACATATCTTACGCTAGTTAAAGAGCCGTTTTCTATGATCACCAGCTCTGTGCGACTTTCAGAAGAAATTCCGGCCCACACAAGTACAGACCCACCACCGTAGGCTACTTTTTCTTCGATGCATGCTTGCTTGAATCTTTCCCCTGGTCTTCGATACACTCTGTGTCTTCCATCGTGCTTGTAGAGCATAAATTTTGATTCGTCGGAGAACATAACTTTTGACCAATCTTCAATACTCCAATTTACGTGGCTCTAGGCATATCTTAGTCTTGAAATACGATGCCCACGCTCCAGTTTAGGGCCGTTTGCAGGTCTAAGGGGTTTTAAGTTAGATTCAGCAAGCCGACGTCTTACTGTCCATGCACTTGGGTTACTTCCTCCGAGGCGTCGAAACTGATTTGTGAGTTCAGTTCCTGTGAGAAAGCGATTTCGCAGCGAACCAGTTTCTTCGTAACGTCGGAGAACTCTTTGTACTGTTGACAGCAACACCGACAGTCCTGGCTGTATCGCGCTGACTCCGGCCGGTTTCCAGCATTGTAAGTATTCTGGTGCATTCTTCAGGCGTAAGCGACATAATTTCAGCTTGAATAATGAACATAGAGCACTATCAACATGGTTTATGTACCCACATAAATGACCGATTACAAACAAAAGCAAAACCAAATGCTGTAATTTCGTAGTTCCATCTTCGAAAGTGGCCCTTTTTCAAATTTGATTTTTTTATGATATAACTTTACAATAACTAAGAAGTTTTAATACCTTCATTTAAGGAGTATTACATTGTCTATTAAATACAATTTATTGCATTAACCTAGCATTTTTAGTTTCCGAGATTTTTAGGATCTTTAAGTGACCCGGATTCATTGCTCTCGAGTGTAGATGTAAGAACCATGTTTCCGTTTATTATGATTTTTTGATGTAGACTTGAAAGAGCAGTTGAGAACGTGTCGTGCTCACTTAAATGTCTCACCGATGCCGATGGTGGCGCGTGTATTGGATCATTCGGGTCCCTACAAAATGGTTGAGCTGGATGGTGCTGATTCACGCGTCATGTTCGTGAACGGGCGCCGTCGGTTGAGACTGATCATCTCTTAACTGCCAAGGCTTATTTTTAATCTTATATTTTGAATTGTTTCTTCATTTATCTTTTTTTACATTGTTCTCACATACCGAAGCAAAAAGAATAATGTACCCAGGATGTAATGTAATATCTTGATTTAAAAGAGTGTCCATGGAGTTTCTTGCCCGTTCTTCTCCATAGAGATCTACGTTTTGGAATGGGCAACTAGCTTCAACTTTCTGACTAACTGACAGACTATTTAATTTTGACAATTCAAAAGTGCCTGTACTAGGTTTAATTGAAATAAATGCTTTGAGTTTGAGTTTCATATACACGACTTTTACCTAAAATCTTCTCAAGCTTTTGCGACAGGTGTTAAAAAACATCATCTTCCCCGCGATCTTCTGTCGGTCGTCCACCCAAATGGCAATTGGTCCGCCAACGCTCCTCCCTGCGGTGTGATCGCGTAACATACTATCCATGTTCCGAATTGAGTCAAAAGCGATTATATCGCGAATCCGACCAAATTTAATAGTCACAAAATATAAGGACTATTGAGTACTATTTGTGACGTTGCGCGTTGGTCGGATTCGCGATATAATCGCTTATGACGCAATTCGGAAAGCGGGGTATCAGTAGCAATGGCTTCCATTTTGACAGTTCAACAACATTCATTGCATTATTTATGTTGTCGTGCAGACAAATTTTGCGAACGTATGCAGCAATGGATTAGCAAAATCTTTCAAAATGATTTAGATTGAGTTTGAAAGTGTGTTACCTAATTAGTCTGCTGTTAAAAACGTCTATCACTTAATAGAAGACAAACTTACAGTACAAATTATACTACCTACTATACTACTTCCGGAAAAGCGATGCTATTATGTATGTACAGACGATAGACCTCATTTGGGAATTAGATATAGCTGTGACAAGACTATTACATTATCAATAATGTGATATGTTCACCCTGAGACATACATGTAGTATGGAGATGTGTTTGTACCATTTGCAGCCGCGAATATCAGTAATCTATGAGAATTATAGATCGCACATGTGCATAAGCCTTGATGGATTGGTAGACTGACGTTTTGACAGCTTATCATTGCCATAGTAGGTAAATTAAAACGAATCGCATAAAAGTACTTACGAGTTGTGGTTGGAACCCAGACAGGCGCTTTACTTGGCGTAAAAAAAATCATCACATTACAAGTCACAGGAAAAAAATATACTGTAACTCTGAACAATGCGCAAAATATTACTTTGAATCCTTTCATTTACAAAAAGAAAAACATTTAAAAAAGGAATATAAATACGACTCCATTCCCGTGATTTGGTGTCAAATAAATGAGTGATCTGCTCTCAGAACGGTGAAGGAAAATATAGTGAGGAAACCAGCATGACGACATGTGACATCAACCAACCCGCACTTTGCCCAAGTGGTGGATTACAGCCCACTCCCTTTCGAAGAGAGGGGCCCTGTTTCCCAGCTGTGGGAACATTATAGGCTTTTTTTTTGGGGTGGGAAATCATCAAATGACCCCTCCCGCTCTGGGCGGAACGGAGGGAGTGTCAGACTCTTACTGACTAAAACCCATCCGTGTTCCTTCCTTAACCCTTTATGTTACATTATATGTAACATTATAGGCTGTGGGGATAATAAGAGCGGTTACGCCGTACGGCATTTCATACAAACATACAAACTTCTTTCTTCTTTCATACAAACTTTCAAGCCCTTGTTTTTCGAAATGAATGGACCGATTTTAATGAAACTTCATACGCATAAGCAGGATACAAAGGTCTAAAAAGTTACTTAAGAACATTTTCAAAAAAATTGTATAAAATTTTTCATAGAAACAGAGATTTCCAATTATCTTTTTTCAAATAAGATCCGCAGGAGAACCAAGGTAACCGGCATAGCCCGAAGAATTGCCAAACTTAAGTGGCAGTGGGCAGGGCACATTGCTCGCAGAACAGATGGCCGATGGGGCTGAAAGGTTCTGGAGTGGCGACCGCGTACCGGAAGACGTAGCGATGGAAGGCCTCCCACAAGGTGGACCGATGACCTTGTGAAGGCCGCAGGAACCCGTTGGATGCGGGAAGCACAGGACCGGTCGAAGTGGAGGTGCTTGAGGGAGGCCTATGTCCAGCAGTGGACGTCTTTCGGCTGAAATGATGATGATGATGAAATAACATGATGAAGAACATTTCGAAAATGTTCTTTACTAACTTTTTAGACCTTTGTATCCTGCTTATGTGTATCAAGTTTCATTAAAATCGGTCCATTCATTTCGATAAATAAGTTTGTATGAAATGCCGTACGGCGTAAACGCTCTTATGCATAAAAATTTGACAAATGTTTATGTACTTTCGTTTACGTTACTAAGTAAAACCTACCAATAAAATGATGAAAATGTGTTCTACAGTGAGAAGATTCAATAGATTGTAACAAACAAACAACAATGTTAATGAAACCAAACAGACACTTCGCATAGAATTTCGGCTATTCAATAATACAATTTAACATTTCATCCAAAATATTCAACGTAAATACCTACGTTGTCCGTCGGAGCGTCGGAGCGAAGATTCCGAGGTTCGATTCCCGATGCAAAGCGATAAAACGCGTGAAAGATTCATCACAGCCCCCGAGGGCCCGATTCCTCTTCAAACTTGTAGCGAACCCTGCCGCGCCCTCTGCCCCGTTATATCATATTTTTCAAAAATTCGCCTCAAGTTAGTTGTGAATTTCCCGGCCAGTACGCCGGTAACTTCTGACATTGAATTGAATTGTCGATTCGTTTGATGTCATCTATGCGATAACTTACAAACTATATTGGGACGGTTTTTGTGTGTTCCGTATTTAAATCTCGTTTTCGTCGCCGCTGCTGCGAATATTTTGTTCGTGTGCGAGGGTGAGTTCATGTTCCATTTGACTTCTGGTCGCCTGGTGTCTGCTGTGGACATTTTGATATGGTGTTTCGTTTTTATTCTCATGTTATTTACTGATATTGCGAGTTTTACCAATACTTTATGATGTCTTTGCTAGATTTTAAAATCCAGCTTTACTTAAAAAAAGACAAATTTTTACAGTATCTGTGTCAGAAGTTTTTAGCATAGTGCAGATACAAAATACCTAATACAAGCAAAACATACAAACAAAAGAAGTGAACCATTTAAAAAAATGGTAACTAATCATAAAGCAGCAGTCATACAGCTTACCTACTACGAAATACCCTGAAGCTATTTAATAAATCAACTGTAATCCAGGAATGGTTCTCAACGAAAAAACCAATAACTCACTGTAGGCATCTATACTGCTCACTAAAGTGCATTTACGTGTTGCATACACTGCATTTAATTAATACTGAGCCAATGTCCCGGCTTTCAACTGTCGGGCCAGGCCATATAATCCGTATTAACATACATACACACAGCTTGTCTTCGTGTCGCACTAACTAGTCGTCTTAGTGGGCGTGCGACGGGAATCGGACCGACAATGTATAACCTGTTATTGTCATACTGCAGGTTACCTAGAGGCTGCTTCTCGTATGCAGAAGGAATGGGCATTGATCATGTTTGCTTGGGCTGCGTGTTGGTGATTTCAAATCATTAGGTTCAGGTGTAATGTTTTTATACCGAAAGTGGTAGTTGCATGTTAAATTAACTTAGAACGAGTCTCATTATGGGGTTTAGATGACCTAAAGCGCGGTCACTGTCGGACTGCATAGAAAAGAAAGAGAAGCGCGATGACACAACGCTGGTAATCTATTGCAAAATATGAAGCAATTATTTAATTACAAAAAATCTATTGTTTGGACAAAAAAAATTAAAACACTAGTGTTTTAGTATATTGCTTGTTGAGTAATCTGACAAAAAAAACAGAATGACTGTATATTATGGTTTTTATTGTAAAAAGAAAGTTTTTAGAGGTAGCTTCATGATTTTTTCTATAGTATCAAATTAGTTGTATTATGTTTTCAACACACTATCAACCTAGCATACATCCAGAAGAATATCATATATTTTTCTGATTTTGTTTACTATAATCGATCTTAAACTTTTATTGTATCTAAACCTTGCGTTTTTTGCGTTTAGGTCCTGTAGGCCCCTTAATGTCATTAATTAATGTCAAGGACGACGTTAGGCATCCTAATTATTATTATAAATATTATAAATGCGAATGTGAGTTTGTTTGTTACGCTTACACTGCTAAAAGGCTGAACCGATGTTGATTAAATTTGTTATAGGGATACTTTGAACTCTGAGGTAGACATACCACACGCCACGTCATTTTTATCGACATACCACACGGGCGAGCCGCGGGCCGGGTGCTAGGAGAAAATAATTTTGTTCTTAGAATGTTTGACTTATGAATGTCATAAGTACCAAAAAGTCTGTCAGGTTGAGTTGAAGAAAAGAATAGAACATACGTTTCAAGTGGGGCCCGCGGCTAAATAATAACAGCCGCACAGGTCGATCGATCAGGTTAAGTTACGCTTACCGCGCTTGGTCTGTGGATGGGTGACCATCTTTACATACCGTGACCCCTACGTGCCTCGGAAAGCACGTTAAGCCATTGGTCCCAGCTGTCATTCGTGGATCTTTGACAGTCGTTACGGGTAGTCAGAAGCCCGAAAGTCTGACAACCAGTCTTACCAAAGGGTGTCGTATTACCCAGTAACAGTAATAGACAGTCGCTCCATGTAAAATACTGGTATTCAGCTGCATCCGGTTAGACTGGTAGCCGATCCCAACATAGTTGGGAAAAGGCTAGGCAGATGATACGTTTCAACGCACGTCAAAGTATTGAACGATGAAAATCTGACGCCGAAAAGAAAATTAGTCACTGAAATTCGAAACCGACGCTCACCTACCGAAGCAGCTAAAAAAAACAAATATTTAACCAATTAAAACCGATTGACGTGCCCTTCATTAATATGGTGTACATAATAAAGAGTATTCTATTCGAAAACCGATTGACGTAAGGCCTGTTAAACGATAAATGGAACCATTAATTTCGTACAAACAAACGAACAATACAAGAGTAAATGAAATATTTCTAATGGCGTCACGAGTTGGTGACGTCACGAGTTGGTGACGCAGCCAAATGATAAGCGTAGGTAGCGTGAACGAACGTTCTTTACACAATATTTTTTATATAATAATAATTCATGTTTATAATAAGAGGGTTTCTGCTGTTAGTAGTTGTAATTAACGGTAGGTAATATTTTTCTAGTCTGAAAATTATGAGTTATAGGCATATATAACGCCTTAGGTTCGTAAATCAAAAGGAAATTGTTTAAGTATTATTTTAGTGTTTTATGCTTTCGTTTTATGAGAAAAGGTGTAGAGGGGGTTTTCGTTGCATCCTGTATTACCTACTCATCATTCATCATCATTTCAGCCGAAAGACGTCCACTGCTGGACTTAGGCCGGGGGGTTTACTCTCCGCCCGGCGGGCGGAGAGTAATGGGTAGCTCACCGCCCGATCAGGACCAGGCCCGTGCCGGACGGCGCGTACGTGTTCCACGCGCGCCTCAAAGAGATGTCAGCATCGAGGAGGGGCCCCTTAGGGCCGAAGCCTGCCGAGTCAGCGGGATTGTCCGAAAGGGTTACCGCTGGCCCGGAACATAAAGGGCTAAGGAAGGAACACGGGTGGGTTTTAGTCAGTAAGAGTCTGACACTCCCTTCCGCTCCACCCAGAGCGGGAGGAGTCATTTGATGATTTCCCATCCTCAAAAAAAAAAAAAAAAAAAGGCCGGGGGGTTTGCCATAATCGCCACGCTTGGCAGGCGGGTTGGCGATCGCAGTATGGTATGGTGGTGGAATGCATAGAGAACGCTGCTGCCCATTCTCCGGTACGCCCCTTAGTCGCCTTTTACGACACCCACAGGAAGTACAGGATGGTGCTATTCTATAAGTCCGGCACCACACAGACATCGTCGTGTTATGTGACCTACTATAGAATAGAATACTCTTTATTATGTACACCGTATTAATTACAGACATAAGGTATAGAAACTGTACAAAGGGTGACACAATGGGCGGTCTTGTCGCTAAAAGCGATCTTTTAAAGACAACCTTTGGATGGATTAAAAAGGGGAAGGACAGACAAATACTGCAGGTAGTCTGTGGTGTACCATTTACATAATACAATAAATACATACGTAAAGTATATTATACTAATCTAAATAAATATATACATATAACAATAAACATGAAACAGGAGCAAAGAAAAATATAATGATGATGTTTAAGGAGAGAGGAAGTGCTTTTTTATCATAATTTTAAAAGCGGACAAAGATTGAGCACGCCTTACCGACACGGGCAAGTCATTCCATAACCGTAGGTACTGCTTGAACAGTAAAAGATTTGTCATAGAAACTGGTGGAATGCATCGGCATCTCTAGTCTCAGGTTTTCCGATGACCTCAGATATCTATTATGTGTGTCATGAAGGAACTTGAAACGTTCTTTAAGATAAGTGGGGGTTTTAGGATTAATCAAAATACTGTAGAGCTGAAACAGGATATGAGAATTCCGGCGAAGACGTATGGGAAGCCACTTGAGCTTTGTACGAAATCCTGAAATGTGATCATATTTGCGCAGGCCAAATATAAATCTTATACAAAAGATTTGAAGTCTCTCAAGTTTATCTAGTTGTGCCACTATGTTATGTGTGCTACTATGTTATATGATTGTCATAATTAGGATCATTCGAACTTCCTTTAGTTAAGTGGGCTAGTTTCGACTTATTAGGCAAAATTGTACTACAGTGCGACCGACGAAGGAATGCGTTCTTGACACACCTGTCAGTTTTTAGCCGACTTCAAAAAGGAAGAAGTTCTCAGTTTCCTGTATTCCCGTTGTCCCCGTATGTTTTTTTTTTGTATTTTTCTATGCAAACATGTGTTTTGCGAATTTGTTATCCTTATTAGATACTAGCAGCTCCCCGCGGTTTTACCCGCATAAATGTCGATCCCGATCGAAGGACACGTGGCGTATCTATTATCATAATAACGTTATTGTTGTTTTCCTCGGGAACAACACTTTTTTTCGGGATGAAATACCTTTCATCCCGAAAAAAAGTGTCCCTTTCTACCCTATGTCCGTTTCCGATCATCTTGCCCATCTTGAAATTTTGCATATACGTTGTCAGGTGTCTGTACACCTGAGAACGTATATGCAAAATATCAAGATGACCGATTCTGTGGTTTAGGCGTGAAAAGGTAACAAACAAACTTACTTTCGCATTTATAATATTAGTTAGGATTAAAATTGTCGCATAGACAGGTGTCAGAAAAACATTTTCATGATATCGCATCATCATCAACATTTTGGCCGAAAAACGTCCACTGCTGGACATAGGCCTCCCTCAAGCACCACCACAGCTGAAGAGGCAGTCGGCTGGCCATGTTTGTCGAAGGACCGATGGCCGGTGGAGCAGACGAGACCTGGAGATAAGACCGTATCGGCAAGCGTAGTGTGGGACGCCCCCAGTTCGTGTAGCATGACCTATCTCTATTCTACCAAGAATAGACAAAGTTCTTTCTATCCAACTCTACATCTCTTCTCGGAGCGATCCGTAGACTCGCGTTTCTATGAAGAGTTGAAGACAAAGACATTTATTCTTTCCATATCAACGCAGAGCAAATAAAATCAATATAGATTCTTATCTAAGTCCAATTTGATGTAGACTACTTGTTGTGAAAAAATGTTTCTACCCCAAGTGTCAATAGAACTCAGAACCTGCGGACGGAGAGTAATGGGTAGCTCACCGTCCGATCAGGACGAGGCCCGTGCCGGACGGCGCGTACGTGTTCCACGCGCGCCTCAAAGAGATGTCAGCATAAATTGAGGGGCCCCTTAGGGTCGAAGCCTGCCGGGTCAGCGGGATTGTCCGGAAGGGTTACCGCTGGCCCGGAACATAAAGGGCTAAGGAAGGAACACGGGTGGGTTTTAGTCAGTAAGAGTCTGACACTCCCTTCCGCTCCACCCATAGTGAGAGGGGACATTTGATGATTTCCCAAACAAAAAAAAAAACAAAGTGTCAATAGAAAAATTGGTCGTCATGCTTGACATTTTAGACTTTTGTCGACCGAAGAATAGAAACATTTTTTCTCTTCATCGCCATACTTAAGACGGTAGAAATCTTTCTACAACCTGTCGTTTTGTCTATTTTTCTGTCGACAAAACCCGTGGTCATGCTACGCGTGCAGCAAGTTGGACGGACGAGATATAGAAGGTGGATGGGACGGACTGGATGCGGAAGGCGGAGGACAGAGTGCTGTGGCTCAGCCTGGGGAGGCCTATGTCCAGCAGTGGACTGCAATGACAAGTGAGGTATCGTTAGAAACCTCTTGACCATCCTCTGGTGGCTATGTGATGTCACACTAAATTCAATATGACGCCCTCTAGAGGACACAAAGTAATTAATTTAAAAATAAATATTTTGCGATGGTGCCTTGTTGGGTATCGAATGAAAGGGCTTAATAATCGCATTTCAAAAATATAAATATTACTGAAATAAGCCCCAAAATAATTTAGTAAAAAAAGTTCCCGTGGTCGCATGCTACCATAGCTTATAAGTACCTATGTTAGTAAAGCGGCATGCGACACCGGGAAGTCCTTGGTTCATCCTTTTCAGTAGTCGGGTTTTAGTTATTAAACCTATTTTTGACATCTTCATAATGTCAAATACTGATGAAAATGACGGATTTTTGTGACGATTGTTATTATCATCATCCACAGCCCGACCACTTTTGGGTATAGACCTCTTTTTTCTTGTGCCAATCACCACGCTCTTGTACCAGCCTCATCCTGGTTTTGCGTTGTTTGCCTGGTTTTGGTTGGCGGATGGTATTGTTGCCCACGATGGCAACAATACCATCCGCCCATCACATCTGCTGCACGACCAACATTTCGTCTTCCAGTCCTTGGACGCCACTCTGTCACAGCTATAATATGACGAAACAGCTCTTTTAGGAAACCAAAGCTTATATAAAGATCGTATTTTTGAACGTCATCTATCCTTTTACTCTTTGAGGGCTAAATAATAGCCGCACAGGTCGATCGATCAGGTTAAGCTACGCTTGCCGTGATTGGTCTGTGGATGGGTGACCATCTTTACATACCGAGACCCCTCCGTGCCTCGGAAAGCACGTTAAGCCGTTGGTCCCGGCTGTCATTCTTGGATCTTTGACAGTCGGTACGGGTAGTCAGAAGCCCGATTGTCTGACAACTAGTCTTACCAAGGGGTATCGTATTACCCAGTAACTGGGATGTGGAGGTCAGATAGGCAGTCGCTCCATGTAAAATACTGGTATTCAGCTGCATCCGGTTAGACTGGAAGCCGACCCCAGCATAGTTGGGAAGGCTAGACAGATGATGATGATGATGATGATGATGATCTATCCTTTTGCCTTGTGAAGAAGACAAAAGAAGGGCGGACGAAACTCCTCATCAACACATTTTCGATTCCAATTCCATTTAAATAAACAATTAACGTATCCTGTATTACAATTGTGTCAGTGTAAACCTAGGTACTATCCCAGATATAATTCTGAATATTCTGCCTAGATCCAGTAGCTAGTGTCGTGAGATGAATCCCTAGAGCTCTAATCATAGTCATAGGCGTCACTCGAATCTATTATCAAATTGTGCCGCCACATTACTTGACTTGGTTTACTTAATACCTTGAGGATTTGAATGTAATCGTACCGAAGATTTAGTGGTTTTGAGATTGTTTGGTGGTGAAATAATAATATTTAGCCGCTTCAACAGAAGGTAAAGTAAACAATAATAAACGTTACCGTGGATGAGAGACCATCTTTACACAAACTAAAGCGCCTGTCGGGGTGCGAAACTACGACCTGCAGCTCGTAAGTCGCGGCCGTTACCACTGGGCCACCACTGCTTTACTAGACGATATCTAGATTCTAAATGAATGCCTAAATAAAAGCGTGCTGTTAGATTTTCAACTCTTGGCTCAGCGCTAAAAATTAAAAATCCAACAGCGTACTCACTCAGCAATGAGCCCTTGATTATAAAATATATTCAGCCTCTATTGAAAAACTAATCATTGACTGTCATTTGTTTTGTCATTAAAAAGGCCTCCACAAGGTACAAGGTACTTAATGTAGGTAGGTAAAGTCAGAAACATTTATTGTTGAATCAATTTACTACCAAATTCAATTCCGTACCTACCCATATTCAAACCAAAATTATCATTCTTTGTCAGTTGTATGAAATGTCTATGACACGGCAAATTTTCGTAGGGTGTTCATTTGCTTAACAATTAATTTTCCTGACTGTAGATCCGACTGTCAGTGCAATTGACAATCAGCCCTAATAACATCTTACATAATATAAAAAATCAGCTTACATAATGTTCCCACTGCTGAGTCACAGACCTGTCTGTGAGAAGGAGTGGGCCGTAATGCACTACGGGGGCCCAGTGCGGGTTGATAGATTGATAGATGTCACATAATATACCTTCGAATTTTCGGTTCTAGGACATGACATTCATTTCCATGCTAATACCTTGCTGTCTGTCTAATAGGTACATATTTCTCCCACGGCATGAGCTAGCAGCTTATGACATATAGCACATACGAGAGTGGAACATATCTTAGCAAAGTTAGATATTTAGGTGCAGTTGAAAGCAGACTGTATCTAGACTCTCAGATACATTTCCCAGATAACCAGCTCCAAAATCAGAATAAAAATATACGTTTAAATAATACAAATTCCTATTTTATTTAGTGCGAGCGAATCTGGACAGATAAGCAATGGCTGCGTGCCATCCACGCAAGACTATGACAGCTCGGACACACTTAGACGAGTTCGTTCTATTAAACTCCGAGTATTTTACTCTATATAAAGTTTTCTATCTTTTCGTTGAAATATTTGATAGCTTCTGCTGGAAGGTATTGGGTTTTTGTTGTTTGTTTTGTTGGGAAATAGGTTGGTAGGTTTCTAAATAATAAATTGAGTACCTAACTTGGCACTCGTTTCATAAAATCACGTCAATCTTGTTCTTTCTATCGTCATCACTGACTAATTGATAATGGCTTACGGCGCTACAGAGCATGGTATTCCAGGTTCCATGCCTTGATCAGGCATAATGTTATTGGTCTTTTTCATCTGGAATTTGTCAGTAGCAGTCCGGAGTCTGGAATTTGTGCCCGATAGTGGCATAACTGGCGAAATGTGGGTGCACTATGGGTACATCTCCTCCTAACCCTTCGGAAAACCAGGCGTGATGTTATGTTAAACAATAAAAAAATTTACAAATTTTGGTTTTTCATTTTATTTCCTTCTAAATTTTTCTCGTAAAGTAGGTTCATGAAAGAAAAATCCTTAATGCACTAAAAGGTTGATATAATAAAACTATGCCTAAATAGAGCTAGACCTGTAACCCATTGTAAGCTATCCCTGATCATAGTAGGTAATCGTTTCATCAAACAGAAGCTACACAGGAGGTGTAATATCGCCTGAAGCCAAATTGTGCCTTGGCGTTTATGTGCCGCACATACATAATATTGTAGGGCTATCGCTTATACACACGGTCTGATGCATACTGCGACTTGTAGAAGACAATAGCCTGCAGATAGCCTTTCATGTTGAGAGGATTCAATTGAAAATGATCAAACTAACGATGCTTTAACATAACCAGCATGAATGGATACCAATGGATACGTTACCAGCAGCTTGGCTATCAATTTCAATCAAGGGTTACTTGGTCTATTTCCTTGATCCTCTGTTTTGACATTATAAATTTTTTGCACTTATTATGATTATTATATTATATCGAAGGCAGTGTGACGATCTGATAACGTTTACGGGGCCAACATGGCCAGAAGGTTTGGAAATAATAAGGGGAGCACACAACAGTAACAGTGGGACACTATATAGGCCAACAAAAAAATCAGTGGCACTCCGGGAGTGCCGACTGAAGTGAAAACAAAACACAAACAGAATACTTTCCCATCACTCACTGACATATCGGATATACATTAAAACCGAGTACATCCCGAGGACAGCCGAACACATCCGAAGAAGGTATATTTTGAATCTTCTTATAAACAAAACACGCGCGGTGTCGCTTACGGTAACAGTGGCACGAGTTCAATGGTTTTTTCACATTCATCACACGAAAGAACTTTTCACTTCCAAAATATATACCTATACAGGGTTATTGGTAAAAGACTAACAGCCTTGCAGGACTGGATTACTAACATCATAAACTAGAACCCCTATGGCTTTTTACCCGACTGCGCGACGCAAAGGAGTGGTAATGTGTTCATCAGCCTATGTATGTATGTATGTTTATATGTTCCTTTGAAGCACTATACAGAACAAACGCCTGGGCCGATTTTTATGATTCACACGTTAATCGATTCCTCTTAGTCCGGCGAGTGTCACTAAAGACATGACGTTAGTGAAAATTCAATATGGCGACTACTGGACGCTATATAAAAAAAAAAAAAAATTTTTTTTTTCAAAACCTTTCGAGTGGGGTATCAAAATAAAGGGTTTTAAAAGGTGATTACAAAAATATATACAACATATATACTTAAAAGCATTTCGAAGTGACAAAAAATCGCAAAAAAACGCCTACCAAGAACTAAATCGTCTGCGAAATCTTTCAAATTTGTAAACTAAAAAGCTGGAAATAAAAAGAGTTATTTTAAAAAATCAAAAAACCCGACTGCGGTAAAAAACTTAGGTAAGTTAAAAGAAACTGAAAAGCTAAAAACAAGTCCATTTTAAATTAAATAAAAGTTGGAAGCAGGCGGGACCCATTTGAATTTGAAAATACAATAAAAATGATGTGGGTCCCGCCTGCTTCCAACTTTTATTTAATTTAAAATGGACTTGTTTTTAGCTTTTCAGTTTCTTTTAACTTACCTAAGTTTTTTACCGCAGTCGGGTTTTTTGATTTTTTTAAATAATTACAAAACATAATACATTTACCAAAAACAAACCTTTAAGATTTCGTTGTTCTATCTAACCCCCGCTCCCCTCCACTGAATTTTATACTAGACCTAAAATTGTGTAGTTTGTTTACCTAACTAGCGCTTTCTTTTGCGTCGCGCAGAGTTCGTAACAGAAAATCGGATACTTCCATTCGTTGAACTGAAATATTTTTATTTTTGTATGAAAGTCTGAGGAAAGAATAAAAGTCATAGAACAAAGGTTGTTGTTTATGATGCTAGTAATATAGTCCTGAGAGGTTGTTAATGTTTTACCAATAACCCTGTTTAATTAAATTACGAAAAATATTTTATATGTCGATATTTATAAAGAAAACCTACTATTTAATTAAATTTATAAAATTTAAAAATACTATTTCAATAAACCATACGTAATATATAAATCCTTAAATACCATATAAGTTAAAATTAGGATAGGTTTAGAGGGAGACACAAAAGGCAGTCTTATCGCTAAAATTTAAATCTTTTACAGACAACCTTTGGGTGGACTTATGAGAAAAGAAGAATGGCGCTCAATCTTTTCCTGCGACCCACAAGACAACTATAGCCCAGACGGCAAACAGACGACTTCCGCATTTCATAGTGTAACGCAATATAATCGATTACGAAGCTAATAAACTAATAGAAGCCAATCCTGGCCAGTCGGAGCGACGCAGCAGTAACAAGACATTAGCACGGACGCCACTCAAATTGGTCTGCTCTCCTTGATTACAATTAACTGGCAAGTCGTAGCCGGCGGCCACAAACTGCCAGACGAGGATCATCGTGTGAATTTAGGATACAAGTGTTCTGGTGCATGAAACTATTTGATGGGCAGTTTATTGGTGAAAAATTTGTATATGAAGAATCTGAACCTTCGTAGATAAATGCTGTACCTACGCGGTCAAAATGTATGGAACAACATTTTTTTTTTTATAACTGACGAAAAATTTCTACGCCAAGTATCAAATCATATGGAATCATAGCTGAACTCATGGTTACAGTTTGCGCAATGGTTTTTTTTTTGTAGAATTTCAGAATAGTTCGAAGTCAAAATTATGAATACAATGACATGACATTACTATTGATTGAAAAATGCTATTATTCAGTAAATGACTTTTTAAATGACATGGACTTATGTATTGAATAATTTAATTTTTTTTCTCAATTTATACGATCTTTATTTAAAACTGTATTTATCTACATTTTTTTTTTATTTATTTATGTATTGTGGATGTGCTATGCCGAATAATGTTTTAAAGCTGTAATTTTATTTTATTTCCATTATTTTATTTTATTTTCAATTTAGTGAACAATTTCAGTGATGTTTGCATGCCTTATATAAGGTAGATTGTACAAGGCTCACCCATATTATTGTAACATCTTATATTATGTATCTGCAATCTATGCAAATAAAATTTACTTACTTAGTAATAGATTCCACAACCACAGTTTAAGACCTTATTAAAGAAGCATGTGACCAGATTCTGGATAGACTTACAGAAATTCTAATAGCCACCGGTTACCATGCTTTCAAATCCTCATCAAAGACTTCCATCAGACTTAACTTACACAAACAGTCAAAGACAGCAACCCTGCATACAAATATTGAAACAAGAAATCATAAGCTAGAACCACCCACTTTCAGCGACAGAGTATTAGTCATCCGACATCCGCTGCAGACAGCTTTACTACTGAAGACTAATATTATACCGAAACGCCCTGAGCCAGTAACCTTGGTTCAAGTGAGACAGGGCAATCGAATCACACGTACTACACATTTGTTTTGGCAAAAGTTCAATAAATGGTCCTGGTCTAACTGCGGACAGGCAGGACAGTTGATTCAGGAGAATTTCGGAGATTTTTTATTGGTCCCAGAAAAGCTGGACTAACAATGTAAGCACTTAGTTGGGGTTACATGTGGTGCTGTAGAAGGCGAGTAAGCAAACCAGAAATAACTATCATGATGGTGATTGGAAAATAAAAGTGAATATTTAAAAGAAACTCAACAAGGTACTCGTAAAAAGTTCGTTAGGATTTTTAATACCACTAACAGATAGTATTTCATCGTTCAAATATTGTATATCTTTAGTTTTTTTGTCCAATAAATACAACTAAAATCCATTTCTGATTACAAAGTTTTTATTAAAATACCTCTTGCAATTCTCATGCATTACATTCATCTTAATACTTTGAACCGAAAGTCCATTAATAAAAACTAAATCTTTTATAGATAAATCTTAAGTATTAAATCCAAACTTTAATTAGAGCTGTAATAAATGTTCAAAGTTTATATGAAGAGATAGAGCTCTTTTTTTAGTTGTTATTTTTCAGCAAAATTGGAAAGCTAGTAAAGACTCTTGTAACTGGTTTTTTTGGACCTGTTAAACTATTCAATGTTTTTTTTAATTATTACTGTGACTCCGCTGTCCGGCTGTCCGTCTGCCACCAAGCTGTATCTCATGAACCGTGATAGTTAAACAGTTGAAACTTTCACAGATGATGTATTTCTGTTGCCGCTATAACAACAAATACTAAAAACAGAATAAAATAAATATTTAAGGGGGCCTCCCATACAACAAACGTGTTTTTTTCGGCGTTTTTGCTTTGTGGCACGGAACCCTTCGCGTGCGGATCCGACTCGCACTTGGCCAGTTTTTTATCTATACTAATACTTGTATTATAAAGTGGTAAAATTTTGGAGGTTGTATGTAGGGGGTAATCTTCAGAACTACTAATGCGTTTCCGAAAATTCATTCACGGATGGGAAGCTACAGTATTGCCGCGTGTTTGAATATACGAGTATTTTAGAGGAGTTTGTGGCTAAGTAATAATCGCACGGATCAATCGACCAGGTTAAGCTACGTTTGCCGCGGTTAGTCCGTGGATGGGTGACCATCTTTACATACCAAAACCCCTCCGTGGCTCGGAAAGCAGGTTAAGCCATTGGTCCCGGCTGTCATTCATGGATCTTTGACAGTCGTTACGGGTCCTCAGAAGCCCGAAAGACTTACAACCAGTCTTACCCAGGGGTATCGTATTATCTAGTAACTTGGTTATGAAGATCAGATAGGTTAGCCGCTTCATGTAAAATTCAGCTGCATGCTTAGAATGGAAGCTGGTTCTATCATAGTTGAGAAAAGGCTTGGCAGATGATTGTACAATATTTATTATGTTAAAACAAGAATTTTCACGTGGGTGAAGTCGGGGATAGAAGCTAGTAGGAATTTAATAAAAAGCTAGCCAGTACCAACGCAGAATTCAATATTGAACAGATTGACGCCATTATAAACAGCTGCAAACTGTGTTTAATAGTATTTCATTCTTCGTTTGACTATCTCCAATTGTTTACACTTACTGATAATGAAATGATAAATCATGAAATTCATGAAGTGATGTCGTCTCATTGTTTGTATGTATGTTTTAACACACGTTGATTACTGGAGAAGGTTAAATTAGGTTAAATTTGTATGTTTATCGTGTAGCTTGTGGCTAAATAATAACAGCCACATGGGTCGATCGATCAGGGTAAGCTACGCTTGCCGTGGTTGATAAATGGATGCGTGACCATCTTCCCTCCTCACCCTCCGTGCCTCGGAAAGCACGTTAAGCTACGGCTGTCATTCGTGGATCTTTGACAGTCGTTACGGGTCGTCAGTAGCCAGAAAGTCTGATAACCAGTCTTGCCAAGAGGTATCGTCTTACCAAGTAACTGGGTTGTAGAGGTCAGATAGGCAGTCGCTTCATGTAAAATACTGGTATTCAGCTGCATCCGATTAGACTGGAAGCCGACCCCAACATTGTTGGGAAAAGTCTAGGCAGATGATGATTATGACGCTGAAAGCCTTATTTTGTAGTATAGAGACAGGCCTCGTCTCGGTGAGAGGGAGTAATAATGCGCAAATGTCTTCGATGTCAGTCCAAAGGGACTGAACATGAACAACTTTTTACAAGGGTGAAAAGTCCTCTCTTTTCTTAGGGCAATCTCCACGCTCTTGTGATAGCCTCATCCAGGTTCTACCAGCGATGGCAACAATATCGTCCGCCCATCTCGCCGCCGGACGACCGACACTTTCTTCCAAACTTCTCGTCAATTCAATCTTTATTGCATCCATAATGTACACATACAGATGGTAAGTAATAGAATAAAATATTTAAAAAAATAATTTAAAAAGACAATGGAATCAATTATGGATACACACTTTCTTCCAGTCCTTGGACGCAACTCGGCCACTGCCTTTCTCCACCTGCCATCACAGCGATTTCATCTTCACCATTACACTCCTGTAAAATTTCTCCCTAGTTTAACCTAACACTCTTTATACTAGGTATTTGTAGGGAATATTGAGAGCTTTTCACGAGCGAGATACCGTAGGCTCAACTAGTCAATTTATAATTACGTTTCTAAGCTCCCACACCAAAATGACTACCAATTCACAATATAGCTTCAAACAAGCACCATATGCTTTCTAAAAGTTATACAACGTTCACTAAACAATGCATACACAATGATTAGACACCACAGACGAACACAATCAAATTGCTATTCCATTGCGCAGTTTAATAAGCATACCGGGCTTAAGCTAATAAATCAAACTGATTTGATTATTTACTGCCGACTGTACCGAACTGTTTGATGTAGGATTACATTAGGTATCTTGCGGGGTGGGTTGTAAAAGGGGTAGTAATGCAGCTTTGTACCTAATTGCTTCCAGACTGTGGTTATGTAATGGTGTAATTTTTTCTAGAGTATCGTCATCGTCGCTGAAAAGATTACCTAATAGTCTGTTAAGGTTGGAAGCCCGCTTTCAACTTAGGTATCGTAATTTCTAGGTCTTTTGATGTCGGGCCGCAAATTCTACGTTGATTTATTGGCTTTCGTGTGTCTTCCAAGTGACTGCGTTTTTAACACTTATTATCAGCTAGCTTCTGCCCGCGACTTCGTCCTGGTGAAGTTTGACTCTCTTAGGGGTGGAATTTCGAAAAACCCCTTTCTTAGTGGATACCTACTCTTCACAAAGAATACACCCTCCAAATTGTATATCTCTAGGACCAGCGGTTTAGACTGTGCGTAGATATATGAGTCAGTCAGGACTTTGAATTTTTTATAAGTATAAGTAGCTTTTGCCCGCGACTTCATCCGCGTGAAATTTCACCCTCCCCCATTCATCCTCTTAGGGGTGGAATTTCGAAAAACCTTTTCTTAGTGGATCTCTTCACAAAGAACATACCCTCCGAATTAAATGTCTCTAGGACCAGCGGTTTAGGCTGTGCGTTGATTATAGATTGGTGCTTCAATCTAAACACGTAGATATCTTGAGCAATTTTCGGCAAATCTTACACCGCGTCCTAATAGAAAGCGATCGACGCGATCATTTGTTCGGCGATCACGAACACGTCATCGCGTCGACAGAGGAGGCCTTCCGGTTTTCCGAACAAATGAATGACGATTACGTAGGTATTGCCGGGACGATAGCTAAAATTGGGACACGAAAGATCTCAAAATCCTTTTTTACAACAATCTCTCTACAACAATTTCATACCTAAATTAAAACCGCAGTTATCTCGGCAAATAATAACTAGGTATATCACAATTTCCTATGACATTTGCGTACAGCGTACAACGATGAAATCAACTGAAAGTCTGTAGCAAAGGTGACAGGAAGCGGGGTGCAACGGAGCGCGGCGAACACCGCTGACTCAGGATAGAGATACCACTATCAGGCGAACTCGAATCTAGATGTCGAATGAAAAATGTCGAGTGATTTTTGTTCGCTAGCTTTTGATGTAGAAGTCACAGATGCTTTGACGTATTGATTGGCTAATAAAGGCAAAATAAATACAGAGTGGCGTGGGTCACTGTGGGGGAGACATTTTGCCTGCAATGATAGGACAATGGCTGAAAAATATGTTTTTAAGAGCGTTTACGCCGTACGGCATTTCATACAAACTTTCAAGCCCTTGTTTTTCGAAATGAATGAACCGATTTTAATAAAACTTCATACGCATAAGCAGGATACAAAGGACTAAAAATTTATTTACGAATATTTTCGTAGTCTTATTTAAAAAAATAACTGGAAATCTCCGTTTCTATGGAAAATTTAAAATCGGTCTAATTTGGTTGTAACACTATTTTTCGAAAATGTTCTTAAGTAACTTTTTTCTTAATATTCTTAAGTAAGATTTGCCCAGAGTTTAACTAAAACGAACTATTCTCTCTACAACAAGGTAACGTTTGCTTGCATATAAAGATGGTGTAAAAGAAAATTAATTCTTACCTACTACCTATTATTATGAGTTTGAGTAGGTATCCACAATGTTATTTGTCGTGATAAAAAGTGTTCGACGTTTGACACCACTAAAAACTGTTTACCATGTGAATAAATTAAAAGAGATTTTGAACAAAGTGCGGAGCCGCGCTTCACTACATCCTGTTAAAATCTCTTTTAATTTATTCAGAATATTCAACCATAAAGTGTATGAAACAAATGTTAGTGGTGCGGAGCCGCGAGTAAGCGATTTGGCACATTGCGCCCGAGAGCGGGCGGGGGCGAGCCACGGCATAATTACGTACCTACGAAATGTGAGCTGTCGTTTAAATCTTGCACTGCTTAAATTTGAAGCGAACTTCAGTTAGGCCGTGTTATTAATTTAATTTTGTTCGCCTCTCTACTGGAACACGGCCATTGTGCTCCGGCTCACACGTGCCACTCTGTGACCGCCTCTAAATCACCAAAAAACAAAATCCCTCCGAAATTTAGATACAATTTTCTTGAAAAGAAAAGAATATTTATGCCTTAGACCCTTGAAGATAAAGTCGCCTCAGCACTTATCAGGAATCTCACAAAAAAAAAACACAATATTTTACCCGTAGCCGAAAGATTTCGACATTTCGAGAGCAATAACGCCACCCACATTCAAGATGAAAGAGTACGAGAGGAGACTATTGCCCGAACGCATTAGACTACCAAAGCTGAACAATTTAATGACGATTGACTATTCATACCACATTCAAGCGGTTGACCGCTTTGCTACTCTTGATTTAGAGTCTAATTATTCTGCGATCTCAGCCGTAGCGGACGCTTGCAGAGTACGTAATGAGAGGGGCGAGGCGGCGCGGCGCGGGGGGGCGGCGGGATGCAAAATGTTGCAATTGCATTTCCCCGTCAGAAAAACAGCTTACACTAGCAAAAATAATTAAGAGTATTAGTGGAGTCGGCGAGCGGAGTGTCGCGCAGTAAATAGTCTGCTAAATACCCACCTACATTTATTGGCGCGGGGACTTTGGGAAGGCCAGTGTAATGGCGGAAACAATTTTGCCTTTTAAAACAGTGGGCGCCTTTGTTTATAAACGCTTCCGTTGAACGAGTACATAACTGCGTGTTTCACGTGATTTAAAGTGATGTCAAAGTGAAAATAATGAGACTCTATTTTGTAATGGGAGGGTAGGTACGTTGGCATATCGTTATTCAGCTTTTGAGTGCTTATTATCAAAGAGGCTTTGTTCCGAAATAAAATGTTGCAGATCTACCTACCTAAATAAATATCAAATTAGGTTCAACTAGCGGCCTGGATTATATTCCTAGCCCAGACATTTAAATTGGCGATTGAATGATTGGTGATTGACCTAAAGCGGCAGGTTGTTTATTGTATGTTTATTAACAAGTTTGGCAGTAAAAACTGAGCTGTAAACTGTAATATTAGCAGAAGACAGATAACTTGGAACGTAGGACGTTCTACACTGCCTTTCAAAAACATTTTCGAAATGTCTTATTTCAAAAAAGATAACTAGAAATCTGTTTCTATAGAACATTTAACATCTAATTTGGATGTAACTAACACAATTTTTCGAAAATGTTCTTAAGTACCTAACTTTTTAGACCTTTGTATCCTGCATACGTATGAAGTTTCATTATAATCGGTTCATTCACTTCGAGAATCAAGGGCTTGAAAGTTTGTATGAAACGCCGTCCGGCGTATGACTCTCAGACGATTCTGAATTTTGTAGGTACGTATTCTGTTCATTCTGTTCTCAAACGCAATATCGAGATTGATTTACAAAAGCGGTACCTTACTTCCTCGAAATAAAAGGATTATGTAAGTAATCATGATAGTAGAAAATAAAAGAGCATCGAAGGAAAACCTACGTGCTCTAGCAAGACTTCGCAACACAACTTTCTCGGTATGTAACGCGAGCGGTAATCTAACTTCCTAAGAATAGAAGAAGTAATCATAATGGTTAAAATGAAAAACTGGCCAAGCGCGAGTCGGACTCGCACACGAAGGGTTCCGTACCACAAGGCAAAAACGCCGAAAAAAACACGTTTGTTGTATGGGAGCCCCCCTTAAATATTTATTCTATTCTGTTTTTAGTATTTGTTGTTATAAAATTTCAACTGACCAGCTATCACGGTTTATGAGATACAGCCTGGTGACAGACGGAAAGCGGAGTCTTAGTAATAGGGTCCCGTTTTTACCCTTTGGGAAAAACTACAGTAGAAAGACTTCGCAACACAGCTTCCTCGGAAGGTTTATCTACTTCAAGGTACACTGCTGTTCCCTAGAGGTTAAAGGTTATTTACCCAGATATTTTAATACTTATCACCTGCCTAGAACTTAACCGGTAAACATTAAACAATCGGCGATGCATCATTTGTCGTCTGTCGCCGAAGCCCTTGACAACGGTCCGTCCCTACCAAAGCGGAAAAAAGATAATCCCCCAATTAAATTGAACCAGTACCCATGAAATTGTTTACCTACCTTTTGAGGTAAAGAATTTTCAGAATCAGACGTACATTTTGCAGTTAGGAAATATTAAATGTTAGGTAGGGAAATTAATATATTGTAGTTTTTGGAAAAGGTAGGAAATAATGAGCATACAAATGATTGATGTAGATATTTAGTGACAGCAAGTACCTAGGTAGTTCAAAGATTTTCGTCAAACAATGGTGCCGATTCTCTTGTTCACAAACTGAACTAAATATAAGTTCAGTACATCTTTTTGTTTCTATTTCATTATAGGCCGTCGGAAATAGACAGAAAAAGAGGCTAAATTTGCAAAGCGTGATGTAGTTCTGCATTTTTGGTATGTTGTACAGGTCTGTTGGGGTAGTGTGAATTCAAATTTGCAACTTTAAAAAACCTGTGAAAACTGAGAAAATCGAGAAAAACTTCGAAATTTTGAGACTTTCTTCACTATTTGCTCTACAGGGCCAAAACTATGCATTTTTTGCGAACAATGTTTTCTTCACTTATAAACTGTATTAAATTACCTACAATTTGAGCCCAATTGCAGCTCTATTGCCTTGATAGAAACTAATCTATGGCACTTCAAAAATGACCAATTTTTTCGAAAATTGAAATTTTCAGGTTTTACTCACTTATTTCGCGAAATACGAGTTTTGGCAAAACCACTTGCCCTAAGAAGAAAGGTTACAGAAAATATGTTTTAGTACATTTATTAAGCTATTATTAAGTTGTAAATTTGAATTCACACTACCCCAACAGACCCATACAACATAGCATACCAAAAATGCAGAACTTTGACATCAAATTCGCAAAGCGTGATGTCGCTTTGCGAATTTGATGTCTTTATCCGACGGCCTATTAAGAAAAGGACAGAAGATAAATTTTATTATTAAATTTTGACGTAAATTGACGTCATTTTAGTAGGCAAGTTTTTAATCACGTCTAAATTTGTATGGAGGACTGGGGGCCTAAAAAGGCCACTTTGGCAGAATTATAGAAGGATAACATTATGAATCATAATATGGCGAAGACAGTCCGTGTTTTTCTTTTTTTCGCTGCACTACATAGGTAGGTATAATCAAAGAGATTGGGATTGGATTTGGATTGGATTGATTGGTATTTTAGCACAGACAAAAAAAAACTGAAAAATCCTTCACAAATGGGATTTGATACGATTAACTTAACAGTTAGCTGTCCATTATGATTCATAATGTTATCCTTGTATGATTCTGCCAAAGTGGCCTTTTTAGGCCCCCAGAACTAAACTAAAATTCATCTTCTGTTCTTTACATAATGAAACAGAAAGAAGAAAATTGATGTGAACAAGGGAATCGGCACCAATTTTAGTAAATTACCAGAAAAATAAGGCACGTCTTTATTTTTCCTATCAAACCACCATAAAGTCGTCTCGGTTTTCACCACCAGTGTTTACAACCAGCAGGATAATTGCGTAACACACTAACCGACTTTCATTTTGACAATTCAACAACATTCATTATTAAGTAAGAACATTGCGTTATTTAGGTACCTACGCCGTACGTTGTTGAGCAGATGCATTAGCAACATCCTTTAGTGCTATTCTAAAAATCTCACCGTGAAAACTTAGGTGAAGTGAGCGTGGAGTGAGCTGTCAATAGTGTCAATTGCTAGCAAAAACAAACTCAATTCACATAAGTTTTCAAGGTGAGATTTTTACAGAATCGACTGCAGATTGTATTGAAAGTAGGTACCTATGTTACGCAATTAGGGTGCTGAATTCTTACACGAACCCTTTAAGCGCTTGGCTAAATATCAATTGCCGTGCCCCTAGCGCGCGGCTACAAATCGATAAAATTATCATCATCATCTGCCTAGCCTTTTCCCAACCATGTTGGGGTCGGCTTCCAGTCAAACCGGATGCAGCTGAATACCTAAATCGATAAAATAATACCTACAACTAATAAGGAGAAGCAATCGTTGAATAGAACGAAAAAATCATGCATGTTCTCTGTCGCAGAAATACGACACGCGCGGTAGGGCCACGGAAATATGTGTCGCATAAATGCGACACAAGCGGTTAAAAGGTTAAAACCTCTAACCCTTTAAGTACCTATCTACAAATGATATACATAGCAACGAACATCAGAAATGACCTTTGTCCTTCAACAAAATTATATTAAACCGGATCTTCTTTCGCTTGTAGATCAATGTCTGTTAGGTAGTCCTTGAGGTTTTTTATCTGCTATCAATTCATCAAGCAGGCGACACGTCCGGGTCTGTCCGATCACCCGGACACACGACAATGGGTGACGGGACCCGCAGACGCAACCCATCGTCAGCAAACGTGCTCAAATTGTGGCACTCCCTGTTATAAATTACGATTCGACGCTGTCTGTAATTAAAATGTATGGAGACCGTTGTGGAATGTTTTTAGTGTTATTTAGATTTTAAGATGTTCTTGTGTAATTCAAGATTATACCTAGTTCTCACATAAGCCTTTAGGTTTAGCTGGTGGAAGTTCAAGCCAAATAACTGATAGAATATTGAAACTGCGACTTAATATTTGCAAATCGTGAATGTTGAAAAGGTCCATTCCATCAAATACAGCAACACATAAGTTCACACTTTAAAAAACCTTTTTCGCGACATCTCCGAAAACCTAATTAGGTCAAACATTTTAAGCAGATTGGAGACGTATCGAAGAATTTATTGTGGGTAATTAGTCCGGTCCGAATATGGGCACATTTACGGGAGCGAGTTGGCATCGGGGCTCCGCTGGCGGGCTCCCAACCCTTAGAGAGAAGTGGTCGCAACGTTTACCAGGCATTTGGCAGTCTTTCACTGCATAGTAATGTGCGTTCAATTCATGTTGCATCATTATTGGTTTTGAATAATTTCGTGTCACCTTTATCTTTTAGAGAGGATGAAAGTTAAGCGATTGTTCGAGCCCGTCGAAGAGTTTTCGATCTTACACGAACGATATCGGTTTGACAGGAATTCGTTTCCGTTCATGTCCAGCAGTGGACGTCTTCCGGTTGAAATTATGATGATGATGATATCGGTTCTTTAAAAACATATGACGATCGTAATTCCATTCAAAAAGAGTAAAATATCCGGCGCAATAGGTAATGGAATAAACCTACTTAGGTAGGTACTTTTCGAGACCAGGGGGCCTAAAAAGGCCACTTTGGCAGAATCATAAAAGGATAACAGAATGGACAGTTAACTGTTAAGTTAATCGTAAGTATCAAATCCCATTGGTGAAGTATTTTTCAGTTATTTTTTTTTTTGTCTGTGCTAAACTACCAATCAATCCAAACCCAATCTCTTTGATTGTACCTACGTAGTGCAGCGAAAAAAAGAAAAACATGGACTGTCTTCGCCATATTCATAATGTTATCCTTTTATAATTCTACAAAGTGGCCTCTTTAGGCCCCCAGAAATGTTCATAAGAATATTTCTCGTTCTCAAAAACGTCTCGTTTTCTATAAACGATTTCAATTACTCACTGAAAAAAAGTAATTTAAAAAAATTAAATCGACTACAAAAATAAATTAACTCGAAATTATGAAATAACTCTAATTTCGGAAGTCGGTGTCTCAGGATCTGTATTTTAGCTTTAGTTTTTTGCCACCGACTTCCGAAATTAGTTATTTCTTAATTTTGAGTTAATTTCTTTGAAGTCGTTTTAATTTTTTTTTATTACTTTTTTATGGGATGAAATTGAATGACCACCAAAAAAAACAATCGTTACCCTAAACAGCCTCATCCAAAAAAAATATAGGTAATATGTACAAATAAATGAAACCTGTACCAAAATCTTTCGGGCTATTTAAGTCATGCCTGCACTACAAAAACTTTTCAAAACCCAAAAAGGCCACACGTGCACCAAATTTTAACTACCAAAGTTTTGTGGCATTACTACCCAAATATATCACTACGTTTGCCATAAAATGTATGCAAATAACCAAGTATATTATATTGATGGCAAATTAGTTGAGTCTCGCAGCTTCATTCCCACCCCTCCCACTTGTCGTTATTTGAAGACTGATTCTTCATTAATATGTTTAAATAATTATGACTATACAAATGACTGTTTTAATGTTGGTTGTTTGAAGACTCATTTATCACTAAGATTAAGTTTTTTGAAGATCCACTCTTCATTAAAATTTTAAAATTAGACTAAGGACTGCCTTATTAAGTTTTAAGTTTATTTGTATGTAGAAATAAAACATGTGGTTTATAAACTATATTTTTTTTGTGGCCGTTATTTTATTGAAAGCTCTAAAAGCTCAGCCTTTAGTAAACATTTTACGGTAGAATCGGTGAACCTTTAGGACTTCATTTATATTTTTTGGGTAAACAATGATTTTTGTATATTAATTTACTTTATTAGGATAAAATTGTGTAACATATTTGGATGAAATTTTTAAATAAAATTCGAGTACATATTTGGTGCATGCGTGACCTTTTTGGGTA
Organism: Mesoligia furuncula; assembly: GCA_916614155.1. Taxonomy (NCBI): domain Eukaryota; kingdom Metazoa; phylum Arthropoda; class Insecta; order Lepidoptera; family Noctuidae; genus Mesoligia; species Mesoligia furuncula. The sequence goes on along the minus strand of OU744803.1, from coordinate 10,215,211 downwards.
GCTCAGCGATTATCCTGAAGATACTTGCCTTTTTTAGGATATCAGACTTTACGTTTATTGGTGATAATTTCATATTAAAATGGGGATTAAATTCTGGTAAGTACTTACGATTTTTTGGGCGTTATATTTCTTTATATCTGGTGATTGCTTAAACCTAAGCCCTTTTTTATTTCGTAATTTTTAGTTTGAAGTAAAAACTGGAATATTTGTTTGTAATAAGTAGGTAATAGTTTTGTTGTAAATATTGCATTAGAATTTGACCAGTTTTGAGATGTTTTCCCTTTGACATTACACCCGTAGCTCGTATCAATAAGCCAGGCCATAGGTCCATATCTTGAAATTTACTGAATCAATTTTGATGTAACTTGCACTGTTCCCTAAGTTGAAGTAAATGTAAGCCAATAAAAAAAACCGGCCAAGTGCGTGTCGGGCCACGCACGGTGTAGGGTTCCGTAGTAGCCCGTTATCACAATGTAGTACGATTCTGTTGTTCTTTATTCTGAATAGGTAAAAAAAAAAAACATATTTTGGTTTTCAATGCAAGTATTTACCCATTATAAACAAGCAACTACTTTATCTTAGTCACTTTAAAGGATTAATGCTAAGGATTTTGTATTTGGTACAAAATTATCCAACACCTAAGTTCAACGACTATTACTGCTAAACTAATAAAGTAATCTTAACCGCTATACTTTTCCTTTAAAGTTCATGAAATGCACTATCATCGAGAATTTTTTCAGATTTTTCAAGCCAGTAATTTAGCTTTTAGAGGGGGGGGGGACGCCCTACTGGAACAAAAATTTGCACTTTAAACTTTAATATTTCGTAAATGGAGCATTAAATCCAAAAATAATTTTAGCAACCCCTAAGCCATTTTAGAAGACCTATTCAACGATACCCCACACGATGGGGTAGATGATGAAAAAAATATTCATCCCCACTTCACATGTAGGGAGCTACCCTAAAAAAAAATATTTTCCAAAATTTTATTTTACTACTTTGTCGGCGTAACTCATATACGTACTCCTACAAAATTTCAGCTTTCTAGTGCTAACAGTCACAGAGATTAAGCGAGGACGGACAGACAGACGGACGGACAGACAGACATGGCGAAACTATAAGGGTTCCTAGTTGACTACGGAACCCTAAAAATGGTAAAGATCCGATTAATAGTTGCGGAGAAATGCGTGGACAAACATACATAAGTACATACATCTATAAACTTTTGTATATTTTTTTGGAAGCCCTAATAGATTATCATAATGTGAATATAATGCAGTTCCAATAATATTACATACATACGAGTCGAATTAATAACCTCCTTTTTTTGAAGTCGGTATAAGCAGCATTTTTAGTCAATCTATTAGTACTAATATTATAAAAAGGATTTTTTTTGTGTGTATGTTGGTGGTAATCTCCGGAACTAGCAGTCGGATTTGGAAAAATCTTTTTGCATTTGATAGCCCAATTCTTGAGGCAAATTATAGTTATGTTATTCATCACGCTACGACCCTTAGGAGCCGAAAAAAACAAAAAAAGGTCCGAAAGAACGCTAAGGGGCTGTCCATTAATCATGTGAGGCTCGAAAGGGGGGGGGAGGGATCCATAAAAAATCACGAAATATCACAAGGTCCCCCCTTGTGATATTTCGTGGAGGGGTGTAGTAATAAATCACGTGTATTTATTTTTTCGGCAAACGCGCGATACTCAACCGAAAAGCGTCATTACGTTTACTTATTTTTTCGTCAAACGCGTACAAAATCGAAAGCGGCTTGTAGTGTGACTTTGATTCGCCGTTGCCAGGCAACGAACAAAGTGAAGTTCCCGCGATAATTTTCTATAATAAAATTAGATGATACTTATGCCATTATTAAATATTAAAAAGGGGGGTTAAGGGACTACTCACACTTATTCAGCTCTGTTCAGCTTTTGTCCATAGAAAACGATTTTGTACGAGATGCGTACGCATCCGTTCAGCCGCGGAAAGCGAACGAACTCCATACAAAATCGTTGTTTTCTATTGACAAAAGCTGAACAGAGCTCAATAAGTATGAGTAGTACCTTAAAATTGTCAAAACATAAAACATCACGTGATTAATGGACGGCCCCTAAGCGAAAACGAAGTAGTAGCACGGGCGAGCGATGGGATGCGACGCGATGGGTCGGGGGCCGAAATTTCATGCGGACGAAGTCGCGGGCAGAAGCTAATAAAAAAATAGTGACACAATCACTAGGGGTACGATTAAATAAAAACATGTATTAATAAAAAGGCTTTATTAATAATCAAATAAATACTTAGGTGCTTAATTACAATAAATATATAATCTGAATCGATGGAATGTATGTAACGTAACTATCATAATATAATATTATTGTGAAACTATGATATGTATTTGTTTAATTATTGCTACATATTGCTTTTAATTCTTTGTTAAATAATTATTTTTCGAGACATTGCGCGTCAAATATGATGATATACAGGGTTATTGGTAAAACATTAACAACCTCTTAAGGAGGCGTTTACGAAATGACGCGCTTCAATTTTAGGTATTGAGTCTTACTACTACACGTGCACGGCTCACACACACAGCGACATGCGCGAAGCGGTGAAATTATGAGTAAATTGACACGACTTGATACTTGAGCCTAATTTTATTTTATTTTTGCCATGTATTTTTTTTAAGTTTACGGTGATTTGTTTTCAAACAGTTTGTAGGTAATGTGAAGTGTTCATATAAGTAGAATGCTATTTACTTAATTTCACTGGACAGTGATTAATCAAGTACAAGTTGCCAAAGTACCTATGTATTAACAATTTGCGGACGAGCTTATTGAAAACAAATATAAAACAAGCTTGTTTTATTCGGTTTATTTCGTATTTTATATAATAAATTTGCTATGGTATCAAATGCAAGTAGGTTCTTGTGAGTGTGTGTGTATGTTTATATGTTTGTTCTTCACGCTCAAACGGCTTCACCAATTTTGATAAAATTTTGTATAGAGGTCATCATCATCTAGCCTAGCCTTTTCCCAACTATGTTGGGGTCGGCTTTAAAATTTTGTATAGAGGTAGCTGACACATATAGGCTACTTTTTATCCGATATTCCCACGGGATCGAAACTTATGCGGGTGAAACCGCGGGGCACAGCTAGTTGCTTCATAAATATTTAAAAAATTCGTAAAACAAAAACAACGCAATGGATATTGTTGAACTGTCAAATCGGAATGGATTGCCATTCCAAGTGTGTTACGCAATTAGGATAACGTACTAAGCAGTGTCGTGCATTGCATAAAGGCATATTAGCAGTGGCTACCTCGATAAATCACCATAAGCCTGTCAATTACATTTTTGGCCGTGCAAAGTGACGGATATTGAGATCGCCGATAGTGAGATAAAAATGAAAATCCAAGATGGCGGTTGTAGTTTTTTTTTAATTTTTCATCATGGGTGTCGTTTTTATGGTTTTCAAGGGTGCTAAAACCGATAGTGATGTCCAAATGAAAATCCAAGATGGCGGCTTTAATTTTTTTATCATGGGTGGTCGTTTTTATGGTTTTCAAGGGCGCTAAAGCCGATAGTGAGGTCAAAATGAAAATCCAAGATGGCGGCTGTATTTTTTTTTTATATTTTTCATCATGGGTGTCGTTTTCATGGTTTTCGAGGGTGTAGGAGCCAATAATTAGGTCAAAATGAAAATCTAAGATGGCGGCTGTAATTTATTTTTTATTTTTATCATGGGTGTCATATTTATGGTTTTCAAGGGCGCTAAAGCAGATAGTGAGGTCAAAATGAAAATCCAAGATGGCGGCTGTAATTTTTTTTTATATTTTTTTATCATGGGTGTCGTTTTCATAGTTTTCGAGGGTGCTGGAGCCGAAAACAAAGTCAAAATGAAAATCCAAGATGGCGGCTGTAATATTTTTTTTTTAGATAACCACTCACGCGCAAGTACCCCGCGGTAACGCCTTCCTATACGCAACTATGTTTTTAGCACATTTTTTCGACGCGCCGCGGAGCGCCCTCGCCACTTATACACGACTCGTACAGAAAAAAATTCTATGGACCGCTGTTAAACTAATGGCTGTTTCTTCAAGTGGATAGACAAGTGTAGATAACAAAACTTGTTCCGTAACTTTAAGAGACTTTGATTTTTTTTAATAATTGTTTATTTTTAATGTTTGTTTACATTACGACAATTAAAAATTAAAATAATATTATTTCAAAATCGAAAGCGATGACCATATTTTTTTATTTACCTAAAAAATAGCCCCATTCATACTGAATCGAATGACATATAATACATACCATTGTGGTTCCAAAGTTTTGATATACAATAACAATAACATCACGCGAGTATCAAATTACGCATGCGTCATCGCCGTCTCATTTGTTTATTTAAAGATTTTCAACTACAGATAACTTATTTCGTAATGCCGATATAACCACACGGCCTTTGGCACAAATGTACTTCATCTAACCACTCGACTAAAGAACCTGGAACGTGAGCAATACTCCCATAGACAAAATTACTAAAAATAAAATACTGCGGTGTGGAAAATGCTTGCTGTCGCAGTTTTTTCAATGGCCGATCTTGGTCTACGAGCGCGTGTAACATTTTCCTCATTACCTGCTCGTGGTTATGGCCGCGTGACTGGTTAAGTACTTTTGTTTTATGTTTCCGATTAGTGACCGCATCTGCCTAGACTAGACCCGGTTTAGTGCCTGCCTACCTATTCTTAAGGTCTCAACAAAACTAACAAAAGAAGCCCAAACTTGGCACACCTAGCTCAGCTCGGCTATTAGTTCCAGTAGCAGTCTTCGAAGTACACCTGCAGGTCACTCCATCAAGTCCGGAGGTAAGGTCTCAACATAACTAAGAAAACGAGCCCATACTCGGCACACCTAGATCAGCTCGGCTATTAGTTCCAGTAGCAGTCTTCGAAGTACACCTGCAGGTCACTCCATCAAGTCCGGAGGTAAGGTCTCAACATAACTAAGAAAACGAGCCCATACTCGGCACACCTAGCTCAGCTCGGCTATTAGTTCCAGTAGCAGTCTTCGGAGTACACCTGCAGGTCACTCCATCAAGTCCGGAGGTAAGGTCTCAACATAACTAAGAAAACGAGCCCATACTCGGCACACCTAGATCTGCTCGGCTGTTAGTTCCAGTAGGAGTCTTCGAAGTACACCTGCAGGTCACTCCATCAAGTCCGGAGGTAAGGTCTCAACATAACTAAGAAAACGAACCCATACTCGGCACACCTGACTCAGCTCGAATTATTCCGTTCTGATCCCCTGAACCCCCCCTCCACCCCCCCCGCCTCGATCCCCTCCTAGATCGTCTTCTGTTTTAATCTCTGTCTTATCCACTAAAAACTTTCTCATACCGGTTTGAACCGCTTTTTCTTTTGTTTTTGATCCTGAAGGATCGTCAGCAACAAAAATAAGTACAGGGTTTATTGAAATACATAAGTTCGTAATTTCTTATTATAACGGATACGTGTATGTTAGTATTGAGGAACAACGACATTTTCGTCTTTGTCAAGTCACCGCACCCGGTTTGAATCCTTTTTAATAATTTTACAGATGGCAGATGTGAAAAGTGTTACAATATTTTCATGATGGGTGTCAATTTCGTGGTTTTCGAGGGTGCTGAAACCGATGGTGAGGTCAAAATGAGAATCCAAGATGGCGGATGTGAAAAATGTTACAATTTTTCATGATGGGTGTCAATTTCGTGGTTTTCGAGGGTGCTAAGTGCTAAACCGACGGTGGGGTCAAAATAAAAATCCAAGATGGCGGATGTGACAAATGTTACAATTTTTCATGATGGGTGTCAATTTCGTGGATTTCGAGTGTGCTGAAACCGACGGTGGGGTCAAAATGAAAATCTAAGATGGCGGATGTGAAAAATTTTATAATTTTCATGATGGGTGTCAATTTCGTGGTTTTCGAGGGTGCTGAAACCGATGGTTGGATTTTTATTTTGACCCCACCATCGGTTTCAGCACCCTCGAAAACCACGAAATTGACACCCATCATGAAAAATTGTAACATTTTTCACATCCGCCATCTTGGATTTTTATTTTGACCCCACCATCGGTTTCAGCACCCTCGAAAACCACGAAATTGACACCCATCATAAAAATTTTAACATTTTTCACATCCGCCATCTTAGATTTTCATTTTGACCCCACCATCGGTTTCAGCACCCTCGAAAACCACGAAATTGACACCCATCATGAAAAATTGTAACATTTTTCACATCCGCCATCTTGGATTTTCATTTTGACCCCACCGTCGGTTTTAGCACCCTCGAAAACCACGAAATTGACACCCATCATGAAAAATTGTAACATTTTTCACATCCGCCATCTTAGATTTTCATTTTGACCCCACCATCGGTTTCAGCACCCTCGAAAACCACGAAATTGACACCCATCATGAAAAATTGTAACATTTTTCACATCCGCAATCTTGGATTTTCATTTTGACCCCACCGTCGGTTTTAGCACCCTCGAAAACCACGAAATTGACACCCATCATGAAAAATTGTAACATTTTTCACATCGGCCATCTTGGATTTTTATTTTGACCCCACCATCGGTTTCAGCACCCTCGAAAATCACGAAATTGACACCCATCATGAAAAATTGTAACATTTTTCACATCCGCCATCTTGGATTTTTATTTTGACCCCACCATCGGTTTCAGCACCCTCGAAAACCACGAAATTGACACCCATCATGAAAAATTGTAACATTTTTCACATCCGCCATCTTGGATTTTTATTTTGACCCCACCATCGGTTTCAGCACCCTCGAAAATCACGAAATTGACACCCATCATGAAAAATTATAAAATTTTTCACATCCGCCATCTTGGATTTTTATTTTGACCCAACCATCGGTTTCAGCACCCTCGAAAACCACGAAATTGACACCCATCATGAAAAATTGTAACATTTGTCACATCCGCCATCTTGGATTTTTATTTTGACTCCACCGTCGGTTTCAGCACCCTCGAAAACCACGAAATTGACACCCATCATGAAAAATTGTAACATTTTTCACATCCGCCATCTTGGATTCTCATTTGGACCTCACCATCGGTTTCAGCACCCTCGAAAACCACGAAATTGACACCCATCATGAAATATTGTAAGTCTTCAGGGGATCAGACCGGAATAGTCTTCGAAGTACACCTGCTGTGCAGGTCACTCCAGCAAGTCCGGAACGAAATATGAATTTATAAACCCTACTTACTTCTAGAAAAATTATAAGACTGTGAATCAAATCTTTCCTTGGGTAATAGGTACATACAGAATGCGTGAAGTATCAAGTTTTGTGTGTCAAATATTTTGTATCCGTACAGCGATCTTCTTTTAGCACAAGCTGCTGCTTACAACCGACACAGAGTCCACTCACAACGGCGGCCGAGCGCAGACTAATATTTCATTACAAATTTTTGTGCAATAAACCGAGACAGTGACCAGTAAAATAACCCTTATTTCAATCCAATAAGATTCACGTATTACAGCTAAATATGTGAAAAAATAGACTCCGATTTTTATTTTTTTCTGAGCTTATTTTTAACATTTTGATAGTTCTTTGGGCTACCTTTTTGAGTTGAACATGTCTGCTTACATAAAATATTTTAAAATAAATATGTTTATGTTATTAAACAGAAGAAAAATGACCCCAAAGACAGCACGATATCGTCGATTTTGTGTGAAGAGGCAACGGAAATTATTTTTTACTATATTATAAGCCAACATTTTCGAATAAAAAATGGCTACCATTTGGAGATGAAAGAGTAATCTATCTGTGGTAATTATTAGTTACATTTGGTTTCGTCTCATTTTGCCGCAAAATGCACCGAAAAACGGCTTATTTTTGTCAGATACGTAAAGGCGTCCTTAAGAGGTAATGATGAGTACAATGACCTCTTAAGAGGTTGTTAATGTTTTACCAATAATCCTGTATATATAACGATAATATGCATGCAACCCTTAAAAAAAACTAAATTGTCTGAGGCACTCGAAATTGAAGCCTAGCTTAATAATATTTGCGAGAATGTACAGACGCCAGCACATCAAGCTACTACAATCGGTCAAATTTATTTAATAGATTTTCAACTTTATCGCTAAAGCTTAAGGTTCAAAGTTGATTAGGAAAATTTGACAATTTCGGGTAGCTTGATGTGCTGGGGTCTGTACTTGACAATATAAATAAATTCAACTATGAATGTCAATTACTTATGTTTTATAATAAGTATTTTGTTTCTGAAGGAAAATGAGGAGTTACCACATTTTCCTTCAGATCTAACTTGGAAGTGTAATTTCTTTTTATTTTCCAAACACTTTCGAAACGCAATTTTAATATATTATCGCTATGAAGCGGGTGATCAGAATCATTACCAAATTCTTTCATTGGATTCGATACAGCCAACAAAATATAAAAAAATCGACGTTTGCACATTTTACTTCATTCCACGTCAAAGATTGATAAAATTAACTATTTAATTGTATATTTTTCTAATAATCAGTAATTGATTAACTAATAATGAAGGAAATCTAATTTTTAGAATTTCAATTTAGGTACTTTTTTTTATATATCACAATTTCGTATTAACATCGCCAATAAAGAAATGACAAATGTCTTTGGCACTGCGCAGAGTTTTACGATTCATTACTCTTTCTTTTAAGACGAAGCCATATTCTTTTTATTAAAAAAATAAAATCTCATTACCTATATGGCGCTACTGTCAATTGGCCCTATTTAAAAGAATTTAGCCAATCTAATATTTTGAATAACATTCATTCGTTGGTCTCTAAATGGACATTTTCTTACCATAATAGCTCTGATGACAGTAATAAATAAAAACTGTAATATAAGCTAATTAAAAAGAATCTCAAATATCATGTACAGTGGTTGAATTTCAACATGCCGCGAACGCAAATAATTTTGAACCTTATTCTAGCGTCATAAAGCTCACAATACAGTCGAATAATAAATAAATCATGAGCAAAGCATCGGTACGGCTTTGAAATCAAACGAATCACAGACAGCTTATGGACGTCTCATTCGTGACGTAATACAAGTCATCGATATCGAGATTTAAAATAAAATAAAAACATTTCTTGTTACATCTACACATTAACAGATTTCTTGGGCGGAGGCACACGCGGTGAATGTGAGTACATCTTCTTGAATAACTCTGGTATATTGTTCTCGGGGAACAAATTCGTTAACATTGCTGAAATAAATAAAGACAAATTAATATTTGAACTTCAGTTTTCGGCACAGTCTCGGCACGAAACTCAAAATTGTACGAGGCGACAAGTATCGGAAATCGAACAAAACTGTTTCTAGTACAATACGCGCTACGAAAGATGTGACTTGACTTTCATCTTAAACTTTATTATTTCGTAATAAATATTAAAATATTGTTAAGAATTTTAATCTAAATGTAATCGATAAATCCCTGAATAGATAAACACAGTATAGGTAACTATTTCGTGTACGACATACATCTGCCCAGCCTTTTCCCAACTATGTTGGGGTCGGCTTCCAGTCTAACCGGATGCAGCTGAATACCAGTATTTTACATGGAGCGACTGCCTATCTGACCTCCACAACCCAGTTACTACCATAATGCGACACCCCTTGGTAAGACTGGTTGTCAGACTTTCGGGCTTCTGACTACCCGTAACGACTGTCAAAGATTCACGAATGACAGCCGGTACCAACGGCTTAACGTGCTTTCCGAGGCACGGAGGGGTCACGGTATATAAAGATGGTCACCCATCCACAGACCAACCGCGGCAAGCGTAGCTTAATCTGATCGACCTGTGCGGCTGTTATTGTTTAGCTACAGGCCCCTCCCACTACTGAGCTCGTCAAGTCTTATCTTTCGTGGCGCGTACTATACAGTCAGCCACAAAAAGATGTATACACGGACAAGGAACCACGTTATTGTCTGGAGCTGACTGTACATGTGCCCAGTATGACTTGTTTATAATCGAGGCAATAATCTCGTAAAACTAGAAGCTTTTCGTATATACTGTGGGGTAATTACGTAACACACATACAATGGCAATCGATCGCAGTGCCTTTCACTTTGCAGCAGTTCAGCTTCACCCGCGTTCATTGCGTTATTTCCGTTGTTGAACAGACGAATTTTCCAAACCTATGATGCAATGGATCAGGAGTTTTCTTCAAACCCTCGGATTGTGATTAAAAATGTGTTACGCAATTATGGTGCTGCATAGCTATTCACAACCATTCGACAGGCATCATCATCATCATCATTTCAGCCGAAAGACGTCCACTGCTGGACATAGGCCTCCCCCAAGCACCTCCACTTAGACCGGTTCTGTGCTTCTCGCATCCAACGGGTTGCTGCGACAGGCATACTAGTCAAAAATTAAAAAAATTCCGACACCTGATTTGCCTAGTCCCCGACAGAACAAAGCTACCGAAAGAATAGCGGGTGACTATTCAGTATAAACTGTCAAAATTTTCTGGTTTCGGATTTTTGAACAGCATTTAAAGGACTCCTTCGATAATATTGACTGTTGTCCGACTCGACACGGAAGCGCATCGAATGGTTGTGAATTACTATGCTCTAAAAGATATTAACAAACTTACTTTCAAGCAGCACAAATATCAGTCGCCTATTGATCTCCTGATTTTGGAACAAATCGAAGACCGTAAGCAAGCCTCTCCGAGCCGTATCTGAGCCTACTATGTGTCGCAAATCATCTGTAAATAAGATCTGGCGTTAATAAAAATTCATAGGGTAGCTGAAAATGGGGTGCTGATACTATTTTGGGGACAAAATTAAGGTAGCTGTCCCAAAATTCGCAGTTTGATGATGTTTGTTGGATGGATTTTCGATTTTGACTTGGATTATGATTGACTAGCTGCGCCCCACGGTTTCACCCGCGTAAATGTCAATCCCGTGGGAATATCGGGATAAAAAGTAGCCTATATGTTAATCCAGGGTGTCAGCTACCTCCATACAAAATTTCATCAAAATTGGTCCAGCCGTTTGAGCGTGAAGAAGTAACAAACATATAAACACACACACACACAAAAACTTTCGCCTTTACAATATTAGTGTGATGACTGACTGGGTGGTATTTGGCAAAGTCAAGGCAGTGTTCCTAAGAAAGCAGAGCTGTTCTTAAAAAACTTTTTTACAAAAAAAACAACAGACTTCCAAAAACACTATAAATAAAGAGAAAAATAACTTTAATTTCGGAAGTCGGTGTCTTTGGATTTGTATTTTAGTTTTTGCCACCGACTTCCGAAATTAAAGTTATTTTTCTCTTTATTTATAGTGTTTTTGGAAGTCGGTTGTTTTTTTTGTAAAAAAGTTTTTATTTTTCACTTTTTAGCGGGTCAGTTTGTAATTTATCTAAGTTATAATAGCCTAATGTCAACTGCTTATCACCTTTTACAAAATATGCTTTTCCCGATGCATGGACGTTAATTTTTGAGGAGTTCTCCTAGTAAGAACCAGGAGAACTGGAGCTGATTGAGAAGTCACCATCAGCTCCACTTCACCATACGCGTTGTAATGAGCATAAATTGCTTAGCAGCCATATTAAAGTAATCGAATCGCAACCCGTGAAATATTTGTCATTGAGTAGTGCCATTTGTGGTCTTCATCATCAGTTCCACTTTACCAAATCATAATTTCCGAGAGCAAATGCTCAAGTTACTTTAATAATAAAAACAAGGCAAGAAACATTTTGCTAAGGGCCAAGTTTATGTTACGCTTAGTCGTGTAAAGACGCTAGATGGCATTGTATTATGCGACTTGGAACCTACCAAATTGCTAAAAAGACCACATGACGAAAAGGCATTGCGTGAAATGCAACGATTGAGGCTTTTATAAATCATCATCAGCCAATTGCAGTTCACTGCTGGACGTAGACCTCCCGAAGTTTGCGCCAACGTTCGCGATCCTCCGCTTCTCTCATCTAGCCACTACCGGCAACCTTTGTTAGGATAATTATACAGAAGAAAAACTCGCAAAAGTATTTCACTTTAAGAAGTATTTATTAGTTTTTAGACTAGATGCTGATAATCCTGGCTGCAGCATCAGGCCAACTTATGTCAACATTGCATTGAACTTAAAATTTAGTCCTGTTTAAAATGAGCCCAAACACGACTACGGTGCTGTAATTTCAAGGTTTGTACTTTTTCTGATGCTCGACTGGCTTCAGCATCAGGTCTCTATGTACTTCGGTGTTCCTAATTAACAGTACGTTTATCCACACATCGAGCCCTTTTCAATGAGCCTAAACACGATATATCTGCTGTTAGTTGTCGAGGAGTTAGGTACTCTGCAGACTATCCTGACTGCAGCATCAGGTCATAACTTGATGATCATGAGACCAAATGTGGCAAATGCCCTATCAAACATCAAAACAATTTACTAAAACAGTCCTTGCCTGTTCGAGTAACTTCTTACTGTTAAGGAGTTGAACCTTCCATCATCAGCCCAGCTACCTGAGATAGTGACAACCGTACGCAAATACACAAGATACTTCATAAAATATGCGAAAAACAATAAGTGAGCCTATAAAATTTGAGGGTTGCTCTCGATTTCTCTAAGATCCCATCATCAGATCCTAACTTAGTGACAATGGGACCACCTCAGAACTATCTACTTTCGAACAAAAAAAGAATTTTGAAAATCCGTCGACAATTGGCGGAGTAATCGATGAACAAACATACAAAAAAAAAAACACAAACAGCCGAACATAGTACCTCCTCCTTTTTGTGAAGTCGGTAAAAATAGTTCTACACTTCCCAATAACCCTGCAATCAACTAGCCTTACAATACGACCGATGTATCTTCGCGAGCCCTAACTTTGCGCAGAAGGCTGCGCAGTAAGATTTTTAGGAACCAAATGGTGACATGAGGCGAGTGCGAGTGAGAGAACATGCACGAAAGTTCTTAGTGCCTGTGTTGTGCCTAAAATCACCCGTTTAACCATAACAAATCAAGCAGAGTTCATAACATTATCGCTTAAGAGCGTTTACGCCGTACGGCATTTCATACAAACTTTCAAGCCCTTATTTTTCGAAATGAATGAACCGATTTTAATTAAACTTCGTACGCATAAGCAGGATACAAAGGTCTAAAAAGTTAGTAGAGAACATTTTCGAAAAATTGTGTTACAGCCAAATTAGACCGATTTTAAATTTTCCATAGAAACAGAGATTTCCAGTTATCTTTTTTTAAATAAGACATTTCGAAAATGTTTTCTACTAACTTTTTAGACCTTTATATCCTGCTTATGTGTATTAAGTTTCATTAAAATCGGTTCGTTCATTTCGAAAAACTTGAAAGTTTGTATGAAATGCCGTACGGCGTAAGCGCTCTTAACAGGTCTATCATATCATGTATCAGGAAATAATAAGGCGTACACCCATCTACGAAAATGGTATCTCTGGTAACATGCTAACGGGGACCCTCACGGGACACTGCTCGCTAAACAAACTCTTCCACACAATAGGAATAACGGACAGTCTTCTATGCAGGGCTTGCGTGGTAGTCTGAGGAAACCGTAGCTCGTGTGCTCTTTGAATGTACAGGCGTAACCCAGATTAGGACAGAAACCCTCGGGGCACCCAGATTTTACACAGATGTTCTCAACAGACCAGGAACTGTAATCAACTTCTGGAGGGAGGTGGGCTGGTTGGAACAACCACCGTCGGCCTTCATGGCCCACGCACAATGATCCACCTGAAGGACTAAGCGCGGAAATCAAACCCTCTAACCATAGAACATAAAGTAAAAGAGACCGGATTTCGGCCATGGCGACCAATCTCACCGGAGACCAGTCTTCTGCGCGGGAGATGCAGGAAGATTTTTTTATCACCGGTCATCAATCGGCTGTTTAATACAAAAGTACAATACCTACTTGACCAAAATGTATGACACAGCAGATTTTTTTTCGTGATTTTAGAGTTTGTCCCATAGTGAAATTTGTTCATATTCATGGGTAGAACAGCCTGTAAAAATTTGGATGGTGATAAAAAATCTTCCGGTATTATAAGTGCACGCAGAGTATGCGCTGACACAGGTGCACTCTCTCTCTCCCCCCCCCCCCTCTCTCGTGCCTGGGAAAGCACGTTAAGTCGTTGATCCTGCGCCTGATCTCCCTACGGTTGTGTCGAATTGCCTTCCCATCGTACAATGAGAGTGAGGGAAGAGAGAGTGCATAGAACATAAAACAAGCTAGCAAAATGCTAACATAAGGTATAACTGCAATACTGTCGCGTTTACCTGAACAAGCAGAAAGCAAGGCAACTTTAGCGGCCACTCTCGTCCGAGCTTTGGTTGCAGCGTCTCTGTTACCGTAGCTTGAACCGTTCCGACTGGTCAACCATTGTCTAAAACATTCATTTTTTATTAGGCACAATCAAAGTAGTTATGTTTAAAATTTGTATGTAATTGCTTACTTGAATGTCTTCAAATACTGGACGACATTTCTAGGAGAAGTTAGGGATGACACGAATTCTAGCACCTTTCTGCAAAAATTAAAACCATAAATAATTAGAAGGAAAATGGGTTGTGGAGGACAGATAGGCAGTCGCTCCATGTAAAATACTGGTATTCAGCTGAATCCGGTTAGACTGGAAGCCGACCCCAACATAGTTGGGAAAAGGCTAGGTAGATGATGATGATGAATTAGAAGGAAAATATTAATAACCTAAATAAATCATAAACCTATTCTTAAAGCTATGATTTCCTAAGAAAGAGGTGAACAGCACAAATCTTAATCCCACAAAAACATTTCATGTTAAATGTTGCCAAGACGAGACCATGTAGCTCGCACTGTCAAAAAGTAATCAGATCTCATGTAGAGCCAAGCTTCTAACTCTACACGCCCTAACTCTACAAGGCCCTGACTTCGCAAACTCTACACCTTAGTCAAAATATCTGGTTTGGCCGTTTCGTTACTACAAGAACCATTAACAGTATGAGAGTTTTTCACCTTACGCTCATGTGAATGTAGCGAAATGGCCAAGCCATATTATTTTGACTAAGGTGTAGAGTTTGCGAAGTCAGGCCTTGTAGAGTTAGGGCGTGTAGAGTTAGAAGCTTGGCTCTACATGAGATCTGATTACTTTTTGACAGTGCGAGCTACATGGTCTCGTCTTGGCAACATTTAACATGAAATGTTTTTGTGGGATTTCATTTCTTTTTGTAAGTTGCTTATGATATTTATACGAGTATTTTTGCTGTTGTTCATTTTTTCTTTCTTTTTTTGGGGTTTATTTATAACAAGGACCCCCTATATAAATTTTCAGACCTCTAGCATCAAAATTTACGGATTTTTTTTTGGGGGGTAAAAGTTTCAAGTTTTAATATTTTTTTGTTGTTTGTGTACTATTACTAGCTTACATACCAAATTTCAGCTTTCTAGGACTTCAGGAAGTACCTTAAGAATTTTGATGATCATCAGTCAGTGAGTCAGTGACGAAATCGGGGTATTTTAGATATCAATAAAATCTAAAGTATAAGAGCTATGCAATTGAAACTTTATAGGTTTAATAAGTCAACCACTGGCATCATATTCCGAAAATTTTGTTTATCTGGTATAATCCAAACCCAAGTTAAGAGGGTTCAAAAATACGACGAAGTGCTTCGAGAAAAGGTAGGTAGTGCCCTTGCGCTTCGCTTGGCTGGTCTTGGCGGGGGCACTCCCGTGCCCCCAGATGTGAAATAATGAAAATGACAGTTTTTTATGACGACCGTTATATTTATTTAATCATTTATCTACACACCTGGGTTATTGGTAAAACATTAACAACCACTTAAGAGGTCATTGTACTCATCATTATGAACAATTTTTACTATGGGACCAAACCTGAAATCGCAAAAAAAAATCTGCTGTTCCCTACATTTTGACGAGTTATACGAACATAAATGTAAGGGAACACCTGATTTTTTTTTCGCGATTTCAGATTTGTTTGTTTTTATGTGTGTACATGGTTAAATTAATAATATGACAGAACCGTTTTCATAGCAAACCAAAGCTTTAGCCAACCATGTTAACTTGCAGTTTACACAGCCTACATTACCCGAATAATTTGGGAAAAACTCAATACAACACTGCACCCAGTACTCATTATTATGAAATCAATCCTCCTTAAGACCGGAGGTTTTCTTCTTTCATAATCAGCCTATAATGTTTCCACTGCTGGCACACAGGCCTCCTCTCAGTGAGAGGGAGGGCCGTAATCCACCACGCGGGCCACCAGAGCGGATTGGCAGATGTCACATGTCTTCGAATTTTTGGTTCTAGGACATGCCGGTTTCCTCACGATGTTTTCCTTCACCGTTTTGAGAGCAGTGGTGATGAAATAATTTATACAAAGTAAAGCGCCTATCTGGGTTCGAACGCGGCCGTTAACACTTGGCCACCCCTGCTCTTGGCCTTGGCCTTGGCTTTCTTCTTTATGTAATAGATAATATTAAGTAGATGAAAAAGATTTAATACGTACTTATTAACTCTATCCGCAATCAATGTCCTAATGGGAGCGAGCAGACGTCTTCTTAACCACAACCCTCTAATACCTAATACTTCTTCAAATAATTTCAGAGCCACACTTTCATCGTTTTCCTGTCAAGCACACCAAAATGCGAATTACTAAATAAATATATCATTTAGAATTTAGATAATGTAAGTTACTTATTTATTTATTTCTTACTTCTTGCCCGTCAGAGGAATTCCCACTTTTAATTCCATCGTAATAATTTTCGTCATTTTTGCCTTGAAATACTTTCGAAATACCTGCAATTAGATCATTTACAGTAAATGTTTTTCCTAGTTTCTTGAACCTAGGAATAAATAAAAAATGTCAGTAATTAGCCTAGGATAATTAATGACTATAAGACGAATGATTGGAATTTGATGAGAATTGATCACGTCTAGCTTACGAGGTTTTGACGAAATAAAAAGTAAGTCCACATTTATTCGTGAAGTTTTCCTTCACCGTGAGCATACATGTATTTTTTTAAACAAACCTTTTTTTAAATTATCATATTAAACCATCACTGACAGGTGGTTTAAAAGACAACAAATACTCTCTTATTAATGAGAAAAATACCGTGTGTTGGTTCCTTACTTACCATCCATCACCCCATCAACAGTATTTGCAAACTGATCAGGCATATTCTTCAACGTCCTCATTCCGGCTTTCAGAGAATTCACAAGGAGAGCATCAAGCTGAGAAAAAAGTAAATCTTTTATTAAGTAATTCATAATCATAACGTTATGATTGGAGACTAGAGCTTTACAAGGATCTCTTGGCGCGTGGAAACTATCGTCGCCATCTTGTTTCAAACAATTGCACATAATATGTAACAACGTCATTCGAGCGCCAAAAGATTCTTGTTACAGTGTATTGGATCTAATTGTCATGCGCATAGGAAACATAAGGGCGGGAAAGCCAAGATCATATTTTCAGCCTTTGCCATTGTCAGCTACCGTTCGCATTCGGGAATAAATAAAGCATTTTGAACATTCAAAACTCTATTTTTTTAAACTAATAGAATACAACCTTAACGAAACCAGTTTTTTGTTGAAAATGATGATATAAAAGATTCAGTCAGGTTTCATAACATCCAAAAAGCTAGTTTCATTTCTAATTCTAATGGATAACTGGAAGGAAAAACTCTTTCACCTTTTTGCTGCAAGCTAGCTTATGTACTAATTTAATCAAAGTCCGAGGAACGGCACTCATTTCACTAGTACATAAAATCAGGGAAATTAATATTTTTGTAACAATAAAATTTTAAAGAATGTGCACGGAGTTCTTGTCCGTTCTTCTCTATCCTACTGTTGTCGCTTCAAAGACAGACATAAATATTTACATAAAATAAGTTACATTTATTTTGATTTAAAATTTAATTATTAGTTAATTTATTTGTTAAAAACATATTTAATTAATAGTCTTTTAAGAGCTACTCGAAATTAACTACTTTTAGCTATTTAAATTTAAATATTGGCATGTTTTAGTTGGCAGCACTGGTGTCGCGCCATTATTGTCCCGTTATGAATTTCCGGAGCAATGGTGGGGCAACACTTGCCGCACGAATATTGGAATAGATGATCGATGTTGTTCGTTGGTCGTAGGATACAGTGCGAGTAACATCTCTAGAATTGTTATAGAGTAATATTAGAAAATAAAGTTATAATTATCGTTTACGTGTGCAGTTTGATTAAAGTCGTTTGTACTACGCCCTTACCTACTACGCTTAGGAATGGGCAACTAGCTCCATATTTCTGACTGGCCGACTTCTTGACAATTCAAAAGTGCCTGTGGTTTAATTGAAATTAATGGTTTGAGTTTAATAGTCCAGCAAATTGACATCCTACCTCGATTTGCAGAGTTAGAGTGTTTTATATAACTGTCAAAAAATGACAATTGTGACGTGAACCTATCGCTGTATTGCCATCACCACACGACGTTGGCAGAATACTCGACATCGGTTCAGAAGCCAAAGAAGAAAAAAAAATAACTTTACCAACTTAAATTGTCGTTAGGTTCAAATTACAACTGTAATTCGGCAATTAGATAATAATAATTTCCCTGACTTTACAAGTACGGCATTTTTTTTCTGAATGCAGAACGACGCGCCATTGACACAGTGTGCTTATACCCTAACAAGTAAGCAATAATAATATTCTCAATCACTTACCGTGCTACTATGTTTCTCAGCATGATTCTCAGGACTTAGGAATCCCCCTAAATAGGCCGGGGACAACAACGTCATATATTTAGCATCTCTCGCTAAACTGGCCAAGGTTTGAAGGTAGTTGTTCAACATCCGTTTCCGACTTTCTAAGACTGTTCGAGATGTATTCTGGAATGTTTTCTTTCCTGGGAACGGTAGAGTGCTCAGCTCGGGCCACTGTAGACGAATTTGGAACTTGTTTACTTGTATTTAGAGTTTAAAATTGGTATTCTAGAGATGGTACTACTGACCTTATCTTTAACGGATGCATGTAGGTCATAAAAATCGCTATATCTTCTGTATATATGCCAAACCTCGTTGTCTGATAGTCTAGTAACAGCTATGGCGTAAATTCCAAATGCACGCCCTTTGTCTTGTACTAAAGCTGGAAATACGAACATAAATATATATAATTATCAGTGATCGGAATAGGTAGAGCTATTTAGGTTCATTGACCGCAAACATTGATGTTAATATGGATATTCCGCGGGATTCCGACTGCCTACGGGATTTTATTGAATTTCATTATTTTTGTCAATATTTATAAAAATTGTTTATGTAAGCCAATAAGCGCATGAGCGACGTTGTAAATTTTACGTCAACAGCACGCTATAAGACTTTTTGCCAAGCGCGCGACGTTGCCGCTTTGTTGAGACGCGTAATGTCGCCGCATTATGGAAACAAAAGAAAACAATAGCGGGGTGTTTCTGTGGCTAGAGTGACGCACCTGTTTTTGTCTCTTTCTGCGTCACTAGAATTCAATTCTTTACCAACAGTAAAAACCAAATCCCGGGACTCAGGGAATATCCATATTATTCTAACCTATGGCAAGTACATAAAACAGCTCTACCTATTCCGATCTCTGATAATTATATAATAGTTATTTTAACCTGCTGTTACTAAAATAATAGCAGCATCATAATTAATACAGGGTGAGTTTTTGTGAAGATACTTGCTTCAAATCACCCTGTGTACGGAATTTCTCAGTTTAAATTAACGTAGTCTGATGATATTATTAATGTGATGATAATATAATTTTAGGTTAAGATCGGTTTTGTATATAAGCTGTCCATATAATGTTATAAAATTGTTTTTGTAATTTATGTATACAATAATTATACATACCAGTTTCAATAATACATGCTGATAAGGGCGACATCAGGTTTTTCGCATTTCGACTGATTTCTGAGTGAGACAAAGATAGATTGCTACTGTTTGCTGAAGATAAGTTGGAAGGACCTGAAAAATAAATTATTTATTAAAGGAAATATTTCTAAACCACATATAAATTTATAAATCATTTGGAGTTTTTTTCGACAAAGGAAAACATTATCATTGGCTACAATTTCGGTTTTAGGGCTCAATCGGAGGGCCCATTTATACAAGACTAGCTTCTGTAGATGTTAGTTCCTGCTTGGATGTCGGAAATTATCCAACAGGAACGTGCTACCGTGACATAAAGTAGCCTATATCCTACGAATAATAAAAAGTCAGGAAGCGTAGCTATGTGCAAAATTAACGAGGAATTCGGCTCCAAACTTCACTACATTGACAAAGTACCTCGAATATTCGAACGAAAGAACACACATGCAAATAAGCCAATCAGCTGCGCTCGCGTAAAGCGTTGTATTCCGGCAAGCGCCGTGATTGGTTCTAGTGCGCGGTGGCCTTTTCGGCAACGCCCACCGCGGTAAACATTTGCGTGGTGCCATTTTTGAGCTTGAGTTACATTTCTTGACTTTTATTATTCGTAGCCTATATCCTTCTCCCGCATGCCACTTATTTACTTGCCAAATATGATTGAAATCTGTATAGTGGTTTAGGCGCGAAAAGGTACCACACAGTCAAGAGTTACTTTCGAATCTATAATATTACTCGCAGTGCCCCGCAGTTTCACCCGCATAAGTGTCGATCCCGTGTCCTTTCCCGGGACTCAAACTATCTCTACACCAAATTTCATCTAAATCGGTTCAGCTGTTTAACCGTGAAGAGGTAACAGACAGACACACTTTCACATTTATAATACTAGATTCCGTCCGCGGCTTCGCCCGCGAGGTATGTCGATAAAAACTGTCCTATGTCCTTCCCCGGGATGCAATCTAACTCTCTGCCAAATTTAATCGAAATCCGTTCAGTGGTTTAGGCATAGACAGACAGAGTTACTTTCGTATAATATTAGTATGGATTCATGTAGTTGAGAACTTAAAATGCAAAAATAAAAAAGTAATAAACTGTAACCTGCACTTTCATTGATCATCCTCTGCGCCAGATTACCAACAATATCCGATCTTGACCTATTATGTCTTGTTCCGGGTACCGGTAACATATCGCCTGAAAATTAACACCATTTTATAGTAAAACAACCACTTTAAAACTGCTAAAACTACGCACACATACACGTGCGTAAGAAATAATCTGTAGAACTACACAATCACATCAGGTCACTATTATAGTTTAGAAAGAAATATAGATTCTGTTGCCAGCGAAGTAGGGGGAAAGGAGGTTCTTAAAAGGATGTATATGACTGTGTTACAACGATACTCAAAATATGGCCCAGATGTTTGCTGGCCCGTGAAGTACTTAGACCGTTTTCAGTCCTGTTGCTACACTATAGTGACCAAGAAAAGTCTAAAATTTTCATGGGGATCTAAATTGGGCAATTTAGACCAGAATCTATAATTTTATTTTTTTTAATTTGCATCTGACATAACCATATACCACGCAATATGCATAGATTGAGTATTGATGCAAACATTTACAATACAGCCTGATTCAAACTTTATGGCGCCTTAGAAGCGCGCTACTCGCTTACTCGCAGTACCGCACCCCTCAGCCCCACTTTTTTTTTTTTTTTGCGGATGGGAAATCATTAAACGACTCCTCCCGCTCTGGGTGGAGCGGAAGGGAGTGTTAGACTCTTACTAACTAAAACCCACCAGTGTTCCTTCCTTAGCCCTTTATGTTCAGGGCCAGCGGTAACCCTTTCGGACAATTCCGCTGACCCGGCAGGCTTCGGCCCTAAGGGGGCCCCTCCTCGATGCTGACATCTCTTTGAGGCGCGCGTGGAACACGAACACGAACAGACGCCCGGGGCGTCCCCCGCGGCGGCTGAGACGGGAGGCTCTCTCCCTGAGCCTTCCCGCCACCTCCTTCGCTAGCATGACTGCTTCGCAGAAGGAGGCGACTGTCTCCCACTCCCTCTCGCCCCGGACCATGGCTTGCCCCAGGGCCGGACGCGAGAGGTCCTCAACCCCGCTGACACACGAATTCGTTACTGCGCAGCGACTCGCCTCATGTTCCGAGCCGCCAGAAAGTTTGAATCGAGCTATAACTGGGCGTAAATGTAACACATCGAGCTTTAGAAAGAGAACCCCCCAATGACACGAATGACAAAGACGACGCTCTACAAAGCCGAAGTTTAAACTCGATGTGATATTTTTACTGCCAGGTAGTGTAATTCATATTTGGGAAAATTCGCTCGCAACAGAACTAAAGTAACAGAGTGGACAAAAATAAGTAAGAAGAAGAAATACTGGAAAGGGTATCTAACTAGCAATATAATCAAGTTGCCGATGCAAGGATCTACATTACGCAAACAACTATGTGTCATGCTGGCACTTCACTTGGCGTACTTGTCAAAATATTCGCGTCACTTGGGTAATGTAAAATATACCTTATTCTTATTAATATAAAGTTCATTTTGCATTTGCAGTATAACGCGAAAATTTTCGCAAATACGTGAAGTGTATTACCGGCATTAGGGTCTAGAACTTCACTTTGGAATGTTATACCAAACGCATTGCATTTAGGTAGTGTGTGGCTCTTGTTACTTGGTACTCTTCGTGTGAGGGAGCGGGGAAACGTCGACGACTTGCTGGGGAGATCGTACTTGTATTTCGACTTCAGAAACAACTTTGGCAACTGATTGAGACATGACTTCATAATTTTCTTGCATTTGTCTGCACATTTTGGATGGGTTTGTATGGTAAGTTGGGCGCAATGGACAGTTAGAAAAGAATTAGTTGTTTCAAAAGAGTTTGGGTGTGTAACTTACCGCTGTATTTTCGTGTGTCGGGTTTTTCGTCCTTTTTTATATCAGTGCTGAAACAAAATTCGTATTTTATTAAGTGTCTTTTTTATAGATGAGTACATCAAAAATATGTGAAGTATTTGTGAAATTTACCTGCTTCTTTCAGAACTATCTTCGCTATCCATCATAAAGTCGTTTTGCCACGATGGGTCGTCCTGGAAATCAAACAATTTTGTAACTAAATATTCGTGACCAGCCAGTAAACTTACTGGATTCGTTTACAGAGTTTTTTAATAGTTTTTACTGACGTATTTTTTATTAATCGGTAATCTTACAACACACAACATAAGTTTTCTCTAAAATAATGTCTGCTGGGGAGTTTGTTACGCCACTTCTTCATCCGAGCCAAAGCACTAGAAAGTGGTGAAGAGCGGGCGTTTTGGGGGACTGTCTAAAGGTCATAGCACACGTATCAAACAGGAAAGATATTGGCACCGTATCAACTCAAGCCGTTCAGTATTCTTTGTATGAAACTCCCTACTGCAACGCACACTAATCCTCAACCCTCCGGCCTGCCTGCTGCACCATCAACCAGCAGTCGGCGAGCCGGAAGCGCGGCGTCGCCTAGCCGTAGCCGAGTCAACGTATCGGAGCTTCTATCGGTGCTTACGTTAGGTTGACGCCTGTTTGACGGCGAGGCGAAAGGCGATACGGTGCCGATCCCTTTCAGATTTGATACGTGTGCTATGACCTTTATGCAATATTGACGTTCAAAAAGTGCTGATTCTCAGCCTAGTTTAAATAAATGAATTTTGATTTTATCTTAATAAATAGTACTTGTTGAAAATGGCCTTCAATGCTTATACAAGGTGTAATTGAAATAACTGAATACCTCTTATCCTTTCTCTGTACCCATAATTATGAACAAACGAGCTCATCCAGTTTTTTAAATATTACGGTGTTGAAAAACTACTTACAGAAATAAACAGAATTGATTAAAGACCAAACCTGAAATCGCGAAAAAAATCATTTGTTCCCTACATTTTGTCGAGTTATGCGAACATAAATGTATGGAGTAGTTGATTTTTTTCGAGACCCCTCTATACATATATTTGAATTACACCTTGTAAAATGCATATTTAAACTAAAACGAGGTAACCCACCTCTAACGCATCACAAACACATTTCTGAACATCATCGAAGCACATCACAGGGTTGTTAGTAAACTCCTCGCCTTCTGTCGTGATCTTCCTCACTAGTTCCCCGTAGCAGTTTTCTGGTAGACCCATCACAGTAGGTCGAGTGGGAGCTAGGTAGAGATCGCAGAGTTCTAGTGCAGATGAGCGTAGGTTGTCTAGGACGGCTTTTGATGTGTGTGGTGCATCTAGAATTAATAATTTATGACACGTAAAAAAAAAATATGCTAGAAAAGTTCCCCTATTTAAAAAAATTATAATTGATGAAAGTAAATGTCTGTGGTGGTAATAGTAGGCGCTCATAGGGGAATTTTCAGGTTCAAAGTTCCATTCTAATTACTTTGCAGCTTCGTAGTTGCTTTAAAACCACCAACACCATAAATTTACAAAGATTATAATATTTAACATAGATTTATAATATTTAAGTAAAGAATACATATTTAAATTACTTATACGTACCAACTAGACTATGGTGACCAGCCTGTACCAAATTTCAAATCAACAAATTAACAACTCACCAGCTTCATTCAACTCGATTTCCAATAAATACTGTGCATTCGATCTCCAAGCCGTAGTTGCTCTCAAAAATTTCAAAGACCTTGAAACTTCTTCCGACACTTTGTCCACATTAGCACTATGGGCCAGGCCTTCTTGAGGCCCTAAAGTGGCCCTTCTTGCTTGGATAATACGGGTCAAGTATTGTAGGGAGGACAGCTTTTGACGGTCCTGCAACTCCCATTCACCGGCACTGTCTCTGGAATGCTGAATTAATAATGTGATATTTAAAAACTCGCGTAGTCTCCGAGATGTAATATTTCCCTTTTTTTTTTAAAGTACCGCGAACATTTAACTTGTTACTACAGTACCGGGCTATAAATGAATATTAATTATTTTCCAACTTACATGTATCATTACAGGGTGACCTAATGCGATAGTGTACTTATCTAAACTCTTATCCTAGCTTATTATTAACTTATGAATGTGGTACGTAAATACAGGGTTACTTTTCAAAGACCATCCAAATTTTTACATGGTTGTTCTACACATGAATATAAACAACTTTCACTATGGGACCAACTCTGAAATCACGAAAAAAAAATCAGCTGTTTCATACATTTTGGTCAAGTAGGTATTGAAGTTTTGCATGAAACAGCTGATTTTTTTTTCCGTGATTTCAGAGTTGGTCCCATAGTGAAAGTTGTTTATATTCACGGGTAGAACACCATGTAAAAATTTGGATGGTCTTTGAAAAGTAACCCTGTATATCGAGTTTTATTAAAAGCTCTGCTTTTTAGAACATCTTCTCTGTCACTCAGACTTGTTCGAAAGTCTCTTTAGAAATTCCGAAGACGATTTTTCGTTTCTCCTCTGTTCAAACATGAACAGACAAAAGTTCCACGCGCCAGCAACAGCATCACAGCAGCGTCAGAATCAAAAGCAAGATTTATCCCACATACAGACACACCGTCAGCGCTAAGAAGTGACCTACTGAGATCTTCGCTTCATCGGCTCAATACACACACAACACACATATAAATAGGTATCAATGTGTATTGAGCACTAAAATTGCACGACGTACACAAACCCCTATTCCTACCCAAATTCCGTCTGTTTCCGTAGGTCTCCTGGGAACAGACTTCCCTCACGTAAAACCAGCGCAACTCACGTTTGGTGTGGTTTGTATGATAGGGTAGGGCGTTCGGGTAACTAGGGTGCTAGGCAGTTGCTGTAGGGCTAGGTTTATATTCAGTAGGGTTTTTGGTAATCATAGGTACCAGGCTCCATTGTGTCAAACTTAGCCACACTGTACGCAATTGGGATAACGGCCGTACTAAGCTGTGAAGCCCAGTGTGTACACCTCCAAAACACGCTAGTTTTACCACTTTTTTTACCGTTCCCTACTATTATAAGTATTAGCGTACAGCTTGAAGTACTGTTAGATTATTTACTTACCAATTTTTGTATATCCTTTTGCACAAGTTCCACAGTAGCGTCCAACTCTTCAGCGTCTGTGCAGCAGCGGATGACCACAAGAAACAGCTCCGATGACAGACATGAATCTCGACAACACTATAAAACAGGAAACACTCTTTAGGCTGCATAAAAGTCGACCCAAAAAAGCAATTTTTATAAGGTCAAGTGACCTATCTTATTCCTAGTCGAGTCGTAATGGTTTTAGACTTTACAAAACTTTTAGATATAAAACCCCGAAAATCAACTCAGCCTATCGCAGTCCACTGCTGGACATAGGCCTCTTCCATGCTGCACCACAACACCCTGATCTCCGCCTTCCGCATCCAGTCTGCCCCAGCCACCTCTTGAAGGTCGTCGGTCCATCTAGCTGGGGGGCGTCCCACACTACACTTGCCGATACACGGTCTCCACTCTAGGACTCTTCTGCTCCACCGGCCATCGCTCCTTCGGCTAACATCGCCAGCCCACTGCCACTTCAGGTTGCTTACTCTGCAAGCTATAGTCTGTATCTCCGGTTTTCGGCTAACCCAAAAATGCGTCACCTTTACTATTCGTAAGAGCATTAACAGGCAAGGTAAAGAAAAATTTCTATTGAAATATGCAGTAGTACTTTTGTGGTGTTTTGTGTGTACATCTATACTAATATTATAAATTCGAAAGTAACTCTTTCTGTCTGTGTGTATGTTACCTTTCCACGCCCAAACCACTGAACGGATTTCGATAAAATTTGGCAGAGAGATAGATTGCATCCCGGGGAAGGACATAGGATTGTTTTTATCGACATACCTCGCGGGCGAAACCGCGGGCGGAAGCTGGTAAATAAATAAACTTAAGAACACTTTAGAATAACTTACACTTCTAATAATAGTCCTGTTGATATTGTCAGGGTCACTCAGCAAGTTGATCATCGGTCGTAATACAACAGCTGATAACAATTCAATTAATATCACTTTTAAAGCGTGACAGCGCCAAGCTTCTTCAGGAGCGATCAGGTACAACACAGCCTCGGAAACTTCGCACAGCAACTCTAGGAAAAAAGAGGTACTTCATAGATTTTTATGCACATAACATCACACTGTATCATACGGCAATGCTCAGCAGTGAGGGTGTGGAGAACTCCAGGCTTCTGAGACTACTAACTCCTAATGGAAAAATGGTCTGACTTGGATATCGAGCCCAGGAGCTATCGAGTTCAGCAGTCGGTCACCCTTGCATCCATGAGACTTCCATACTCCAAAAGAAATATGGGAAGCAAGGGGAAAAAGACTTAGTTTTGACTATCTTTAACTTACCATACTCTTTATCAGCATCCATACAATAAATATCTCGACATAACTGTCTGTTCTCTATAGAGCATTCCAGGTCAAAGAATATATCCTTTAGAGTTTTCCCACTAATGTTCTCTGAGCTATCGTAAAACTTCGACTTGCCAAATGTTTGGGCTTCTGCAAAAATAAAAAAATAAATCGCAGTTTTGTAGCATCGTATTAGCATTTATCGATATTTTGTGCGTCGAAATTTCATAGTCTACTCGTATACTTGTCTTGCTATTCAGTTTTGCAAGGCGTTTTCATTTCGGAATTCTAATTTTATTAATCGGAATTCGTATTTTTGATGTTTCGATTTATCACCCCTCAAGCGACAAGTGTACACTAAGTTGACCAAGTGTACATAAGAGAGAGTGTTCGAAACGTCTACGGTACACCAAGTGTACACAACTATTGTCATTGTCATTGCGAAAACAATGACTTCATTGCGTCCATTCAATTACTCCAACGCGTGGAGTGTTTCGACAGGTAGGTGGGCAAACGTGTGAGAGGTTAATTCGTACTTTTTGTTATTCGATCTATTGAAACTCGGTATTTTGAGTATAACAATTTATAGACGTTAGGAATATTGAAATTTCGGAACTATAAATATAGGATTAATGATAAATCGAAGTTGTTATATTAGGAATTTTGAAGCATTCGGAATTATGAAAATTGGTATTTTGAAATTCGTATTTGTGACTGTCGGAATAAAGTTTTTCGTATTTATGTAGTGTACCCGTTTAAAACACCATATCTCAATAAAAACTTAATGCATCACGTTTACCAGCAGCACAAAAAAGACACTAGAATATAATAATTCATGAAGCAAGAGAATGCATCAGTTTAACATAATGCTGAAATATTTATGAAACAATAACCTGGTGACCACGACAAATCAGTTTCACTTTTATTTCTCCTGTGTGTCTTCTTTTCATCTTGTTTCTTGGGACTCGGTCTAGACGTCCCGTTGGACACGTCTTTGGCACTCATCAGATCTACATGTTTCAACCTCACTCTTGACTGTTTGAATAACTTCAAATGTGTTGTCAATTCTTCAGGTACACGGGTGGAGAGGAGGTGGATCCAATCCACACATTTGACTCTGAAACATTAGATGAAATTATTTAAATTTTACTTCAACTGTTTTTCTATTGGCCTGCTATCAAGCTTGTGTCCTAAATGGACTTCGGAGTAAATGTTCACTTATATTTCTTATAACATCTCTGTTTTGATATACTGAAGTTGGAATAGATAATGTGGCTTGCAGTAAGAGTTGACTGGTAGAAATCCCCACATAAGGAAAAAACTTTATGCCCCATGCGACTTTCTGTCTCTTTTTATTATTTACGAGTGTGTGTGTATCTTTCTCTAAGCTGCTGAGATGTGGACACTGCGAGACATCGAGAAGAAGATAGACATTCCGGAATTGTGGTGCTGGAGAAGAATGCTTTGGGTGTCGTGCACTGGATGTCTAAAAGCTTCTATCTGTTATGATCCAAACTCAATTATTTCGGACATGTCTCGAGGTGTGAGGGAGACTCTATTGTGGAACTTTGTTCCTGACAGGGGTCCCTGGGGGAAGTGGCAACAGGAACGCACTTCAAACACCTCTGTATAGTCTACCCCAAAGGGAAATACAGGAGTGGTGAAACATTATTTAAAATATTTTTACCTATTAGCTACATTAGCACCAGCAGCCAGCACCAATCGTTTTATAGAATGGTTTGTTAATTCCTCATCAGTTGTCAGAATCTCATACCATGGAGTTACATAATCATTGATAATGATTGTTATTATCTCGTTAAGGAATGAGTCCACAGTCTCGCTTCCCGTGATCCTATTGTCATATTTTGGCAAAGGAGTTTCTTTTTGAAATAGTTCCAACACCTGAAATATTGAACAAAATAGGTTTATGTTAAATAGCAATGAATGTTTCCTGTTGTGAATGGAAATATCTGCCAAATTTTTCTAGCTACAAAATGTTTTTTTATTTATTTAAACTTTTGGCACACAATAAGTTACAAAGGCGGACTTAATGCCTTAGGCATTCTCTACCAGCACAACCAAGGGTGGTGTAGAGATAAGGCTGCAGGGGCACCTGTCTTATTATCTCTACCTTGGTTAGCAAGAGACCCTTGTTTAGCACGAGTTAATAATAATAAAAAAATATTAAAAATATAGCTTTTAAGAATCACACCTTTTAAAAGTGGTTCAAATTAATAAATAAAAATAAGATAAATTTTTTCTTACATTGGAAACATTATAAAAGAGGCATACATACCTTAGGAACTTGTATAGAAAAGTTGGACTGTTGTAAAGGATCATCCAAACAGTCCAAATCTACAGAGAATACATTTTTGTTCTCATAAGTGAAGTATAGAATTGTTATTACTCTGAAAATAGAAACAAACTCATCAATGTTTTGCTGAGTAAGATATTATTATCAATTGCGATGCTTGAAGGATTTGCTTTGTGTAGGCTAAGATAAGATATAAAAAGATGCTTGAATAGTTTCAAATGTTTTGGTGGTACTAAGAACTGTCTATGATCAAATTTCGCTGACTATAACTTGTCGGAAAAGCGTCCTGCATACCGAAACTTGATTACATAGCCTTTAAACTTTCTACAGTAAAAACGCTCTTCAATAAGCGCGTAAAGAATTTAATCATAACAGACTCGTAACTAACAATAATATTATTATTTTAGGTATAAATTACGCCTTCTTATCAACTTACCCAGCCAGAAAGGAGACGACGAACGCAAGAAACGTTAAATAGAACCCAAAACCAAACAATCCAGTGATGATAATGGTAACAAGACCGAACCAACCGAATATTCTAATAACCATGTTTGTATTCTATGTTGAAACAACTACAATTTACATTAGAATAACAAAATAAAAGTGAAAACAAACTTCAACGCCTCAACTCTTGGCGATTTATTTTTGTAAATCTGACATTTGCTATCTGTCAAAACGCTTTAGTGATGTGAATTGCAAGCGAGTCACTTAAAAAAACGCTATTAACGGATATATTGCCATTGTATTTAATAACAGTGATAATTAATTCAGTATTCAACAATCATCATTTATGTACTGTAGCGAAATAAAAAAGATAACACACTTCGTTATTAAACACGTATAATTTTTGTAATGATTAAGTAAATAAAAATTCCGAATAAAAAACAAAAAAAAAAATAACAGTGTTGGAAAAAATATCTAAACTAGGAAACTTGATACATTATGTCTGGCGGGTTTTTTTAATCAAGTAAAAGAAACGGGAATAATACTTAGTTAGGTTTTGTAGTTCAAATTATATTTCAAAATTAGCTGGATTACGCGTCGACTTTAACTGCAGTTGCAACTGACCCTACCATCGCGTATCACTAATTAGGCAAACGAAATCACGAACGAACGTTAAAAAACCTGCAGTGAATGTAAGACTCTGACATTAGGTAGGTAATCACATAAAAAATAATATTGATCGGTAATAATCTATTAAACCTATTATAGTTTGGATCAAACTAGACTACTAGGTTAAAAGAGACAAATTCCCTTTGTACAGTTTCTATATTTATTTGGTGTACATAATGATGATTGATTATTATTATTATAATAAAGAGTATTCTATTCTATTCCATTCCCTCCTGGACGTTTCGTCGCTTCGGTGAGTCTCTCAGTAGGCTCTGGTATCTTGGTCTAATATTCTTCGAAACTTAAATAGTTGTATGCAGAAAGCTGCTGGCTCGTATCTGTCGGCTTCCTATAAGAATCCAGCCAAGAACAGAATTGTAGTAGGAAAAGGGTGGGGCCGAAAACTCGGCTTGTTTAAATCTTCAGGCGTATCCTAGACAATTAGCGCACAATAAGAATCGGATAACAAGCTGAATCTCTTATACCAAAAATGGAGTAGAAACACATAGGTACCTGGCAAAAAAGAGAGGAAAAAATCACGGCTTCTTCAAAGAGAGTGGCAACTCGCCGGTTTTGTGGTAGACTGCACTAAAGCAATAGAAGAAATCGCATAAACAAAATAAAAAAAAGTGGAAAGTCTTTCAATAATCATAAAGACATAAAACATTGGATAATATGTTATAGTCTAAAAGTATCACAAACAGATCACCTGATCAGTCACGGTGAGATTAGAACAACACTATGACCGATAATTTTATTGTAGAGATTACAAAGAAAATTGTTCACCCGTCCGCAGTGGTGGTTTTTTAACAAGTGTCACAAACTTCAAAAACAATCACTTGACAGATACAGATCATTAATCAAAAGTTAGATTTTTTTAATCAGGAAAAATAACCAAAAAAAGGTTGCTTCCAATCTTATTGGATGGAATGTTGAAAACATAACATGCAGTAATTACTAATAGGTACTGTAGTACGTACCCTACCATTATTTGGCTGTTTGCCACCAACTTAGGAGTAGAGATAAATAGATTTCAATTACTTTTCAGCGCTTAAACGTAGCAGTGCATGTTCGTAGTAATTAGAATACTTCCTTCAATGTAACTATTTGTTCCAGTATCCGGCACTATAATATAACTAAAATAATAATAGGCCTTGGGAACAAACCAGAATTTGGGATTTGTTACAGCTATCCCAAGTTGTGTGGTATCTGTGTGGTGGCCGGACTTAAAGAATAGCACCACCCCTTACTTCCCGTGGGTGTCGTAAAAGGCGACTAAGGGTCGTACCGGAGAATGGGCAGCAGCGTTCTCTATGCATTCCACCACCATACCATACTGCGATCGCCATCCCGCCTGCCAAGCGTGGCGATTATGGCAAACCCCCCCTTTTGGGGGAGGCCTATGTCCAGCAGTGGACGTCTTTCGGCTGAAATGATGATCCCAAGTTGGTCATACGTTTCGTTAAAAAAAATATAGCAATGTAAAATTAAATAGCAAGGCCCATCCCTAGCTGAGACGTTTCAGTGACGTAAGAGATTAGTTTACGAAGACAGCTTTGTTTGTAAAGTCCCAGTGTGTCCCAGATTATGAGAGAAAGCTAGAACCGCGGTATACCTACTATCCTGGCTAGCTGTACTGGCTTGGCACATGCTAGTGCTGTTTACATGATGCCAGATAATTTTAAGCCTACTGGTTTAAAATTAATTACTTACTTACTTAGAGAATCATCTGTGGTAATCGTTGCAATGGTAGGTACTACTCCTACCATTGCAACTGTTTACACGAAGAGAGTTACTAGATTGCTAGCTTACTATCCTAGCTCGAGAAACTAGCCTCATGCTCGGGCATTACTTGATTGAAGTTAGCTTCATGACAATAATAATAAAAAATTTGAAACAAAAATTACAAATTATTACGTAACGCTTTGGGGCTGCGTGATCTTTTGCGTCGCTGCACTGTCAGTTGCCTCAAAATATGTTGGTCTGAGGTTGCCAGTTGCCACAGCATAATTTAAAAGCTTAGGGTGGCTTTATTGAAACTCGGGCTATCAGTTTAAAAAGCATGATCGCAACATAACATCACGCCTGTATTTTCCGAAAGGCAAGGCAGTACCTACTATGGGGTGACAGACCATAGACCTTAGAACAATGGACTATGTAGGGAATAGTCAATTGTTTAGTCTGAATGGTCCGATGCGGGGTAATCGCGTAACATTCATAAAATAACAATTGTTCGCATTTTTTTTTTTTTGCAGTTCAGTCACGTTCATTGCGTTATTTAAGTCGTTGAGCAGAGGGTTTTATTAAACCTACTAGCTGCGCCCCGCGGCTTCACCCACACACACACACACACACACACTCACAAACTTTCGCCTTTATAATATTACTAGCAGCGCCTCGCGGTTTCACCCGCATAAGTGTCGATCCCGTGGGAATATCGGGTTATACCTATCCTATGTCCTTCCCCGGGATGCAATCTATGACTGCTAAATTTTATCGAAATCCGTTCAGAGGTTTAGGCGTGACAAGGTAACATACAGACAGACAGACAGAGTTACTTTCGAATTTATAATATTAGTATGGATATAGTGTGATGTCTGATGAACCAATGGATTAGAAATATCCTTCGAAACTCTCTGGTTGTGACTGAAACTGTGTTATGCAATTAGGGTGCAGGTTATAATACTAAGCATAAGGTTGTTGTTGTTGTTGGATAAAAAACAGCCAGGCTGAAGTGGGAATGGGCCGGAAAAGTCGCGCGAATGCACCGGGAGGGAGATCCCAGCAGTGGGACACAATATAGGCTAACATAAAAAGAAAAAAACATTTTTACAAAAAAAAACCGACTTCCAAAATAAAAACACTACAAATTGAAAAATAACTTTAATTTTGGAAGTAGGTGTCAATAAACGAAAATGGGGAACCAAAGACACCGACTTCCGAAATTAAAGTAATTTTTCAATTTGTAGTGTTTTTTTTTGGAAGTCGGTTTTTTTTTGTATAAAAGTTTTTATTTTTCACTTTTTAGTTGGTCAGTTTGTAATTTATCTAAGTTACAATAGCCTAATGCCAAATGTTCATCACCTTTTACAAAATATTGCTTTTCCCGATGCTGCAATGGGACGTTAATTGTTGAGGAGTTCTCCCGGTAAGAACCAGGAGAACTCCTCAACAATCACTCACAATACGCATTGTGACGAGCATAAATTGCTTAGCAACCATATCAAAGTAATCGAATCGCAACCCGTGAAATATTTGTCATTGATTAGTTCCGATGGCCATCTGTAGTCTTTATCATCAGCTTCACTTTACCAAATGATGATTTCCAAGAGCAAATGCTCAAGTTACTTTAAAAATACCCAAATCGCTATAGGTTTGCCTATAAAATTTGAGGGTTTCCCTCGATTTGCATGGGATCTTCTCATCAGATTCCAACTTGATGATAATGGGACCACTTTGAGAGTATACCCTTTCAAATAATAAATAAAAAAATTAATTAATTCCAGGTAGCTACTGTAACTGTTGAGGAGTTCCCTTAACTGTCCTTCGTCTTCTTCATCAGACCCCTAATGACAGTCACAACCCATCTAAGCGTAAAGTTCACATCAATACAAAATAATCAAGCCCAAACACAAGGTAACTGCTGTAAATCGTTGAGGAGTCCCCTCGACTGTCTTTCGGCTCCATCAACAGATTGACTCCAGGCCTTCATTAAATTGTAGTGCTTTAAAATACTTAATGAAAAAATTAACAAACGCACTAGTCGCTCCTACGATTTTCGAATGTTCCCCTCGATTTCACTGGGACCCTTGGCATATCTCCTTTCCAACAAAAAAATAATAATCAAAATCGGTTCATAAACGACGAAGTTATCCGCGAACACACATATAAAAATATATATATATATATACGGTCGAATTGAGAAACCTCCTCCTTTTTTGAAGTCGGTTAAAAAAACAAGGTAAGTAACTAAATAAAAACAAATTCTGCATAACAGCATTTTGATTTATTGAAATACAACACAATCACATGCAACTGTTTACACAGTAGGTATAGATAAAATAGTCTTGAGACTACCTAATAATACTAGTACAATAACTTTATTGTCAAACATGTCAAATGAATAATTTGGACATGATGGTTCTTCACATTTGAGGCTATTTTCCCCAAAACAATAAACTGTGGAATATTTCGTTCAATTAAATGCATCTCAAGTATGACCTTATGCAGACAACCGCCACGTGAGCGGTGCAGTCCCAATTTAAATATGATTATATAGAATAGATTTTCACAAGACAAATAGTAGTGAATATTCAGAAAGTGCGTCAACAATTTTATTACTTATTAAAGTTATATAAATAAGTGCATAAAAATACAATTTCAACATTCATCGCCAATTCCTTTGCCAATAACTTTAGTCATACAGTTACATAAAAAAATCGTTTCATAATTTTAATGCTTCCCAATATTGATTTTATTACCTACCCACTCGAAATAGGTGACCATATTTATGAAACATATGAGATTAAATACATTAAAGCTCATAGGGTAATTGACCATTTAAAAACAAGAATTTTGATGCAAAAGTAAGCTTTAAAAACAGACAAGTGAAATAATAATGAATTATTATTAAGTAGGTTCTTTAGAAGACAGATTTTAACATGCTTCACAGACAAGAGATAGGTAACATGTTACAGCTCGATGTAAACTTTATGGCGACTCTGAACCCACTTACAAATTCATGAGACCGCGGGGTTGAGGGATGGGTATTGCGCTGCATACACCGCCATAAAGTTGGAAGCTAAGTAGAATTTTTTTTTTCCATGTTCATTCTGTTAAAGTTTTCCAAATAGTCAAATACCCTAACACATTATTTACATAATATTAGGTTTACTAATTTAAACAACATTGAATACACAACCTTTTATTATTAATGTGTGTATTATTATTTTTAATATGATATTAACACAGTTTATGTAGAAGCAATAAAGCACTTTATATAAGTCAATATAAAACATTGCAAGCTGTGATATTAGAATTACATGTGTAACAAAAAAGATTGTTATTTTTTACCCGACTGCGCCAGAAGGAGGGTTATGTTTTTACTAGTAAACTTTAGGTTATCCTACTTTTTATCGAGTGAGTAACAATGTAACACCTGGTATTTTCACACAATATGTTTTGATTACAGGCTTTGATAAGATTTTTTGACAGCATAATGATATTGTATAACTTTTTGCGGAATTTTTTTAGGATGATTCAGACATCAGCCGGTTTATTCTGTAAAACTCTCACCGCAATAATGTTGGTAAAGTCAGGCCTCCGTCACTCCATGTACTTGCGCGCTATAATTAATCAATCGGTCTCGGGCCGTTTGCGGACCAAATTCAGTGCGGTTTCGCAAGCGAAGCGCACGCATGTTGTTCAATTTTAATCATTCAATCACAACTGTACGCTTGAGCATTTAGGCACATTTTAGCATGCAGCGGTTGCTGACGCGACGGAGTAGGCTATTATAGCAGTAGGTATTGGAAATTTTCTACTGAGTGAAGTATCTGTTACGTAGTAACTAATTAGTAATCTGTGGTAAAGTGAACTGTCATTCCTGAATCTAGGGATTGGCGCCAGCTCACTTCACCTAAGTTTTCACGGTGAGATTTTCACAGAATTGATTGGCAGAATAACAGTTTTGAAAATATATTGATAAGATTTTTTGATAGCATAATGAACTAATGATAGGTAAGTATTGTATAACTTTTTGTTGAATTTTTTTTAGGGTGATTCAGGAATCAGCCGGTTTATTCTGTAAAACTCTCACCATGAAAATGTTGGTAAAGTCCGTTTGAATACTCAACCAGTAGCAAAAAAACCTGTGTTAAATGTACTGATAACTTGTTTCATTCAATGGTCTTTTTGGGAAGCAAGACGCCCTTATCTACCTCTTACTCGAAGATGTAATTATTATCACATTTTTTATAAGAAATAGGAATTCCTTTTAGTCAAATTACTTAAGATACAGATACAAATTGTGAAAAATCAATAAGTTCATAATATTTTTGGTGCATTTACACCACAGTATTTAATTGACTATGAAATAGCTCAGAAATATTTTATGGAAACATTGAAGGCAAAAGCATCCATACTGTAATAATTTCATTTATTCCTTTCGAACAATTCACAATTTGATTAAGTATACTGATGCAATATGAAGATGAAATTGACATATTTTATACAAATATAAAAAACGAAGATTTGAAATTACAATGAGATTTTGGCCACTACATTTTTTTTTCTTTAATTTTCTTTTGATATAGTATCAGACACTTTTCCCACAATGTATAGAAAAATAAATAGCAAACTTTTAGAAAGCAAGATATTTATAATTGTATCATTTGACGGATATTTTCTTATCATTTGATTATTAAGTTATCAAATATATCTATACATGTATATTTTATTAATAAATTAGTATCTTCGTTAACTATGGCAATACAGACAAAAGATAGAAGCTTTATTGCTTCAGGTTATACAATTTATAATTGCTTTAACTATACATTCAGATCTATTTATTAACATAGAAATAAATAACTAATTAAATAATTTTGCTGTATTATGCATTTTGTTATAAACGCTTTGGACAACATTGACAATACAGGGTGGGAGAGGCGCAACCTGTTCCTATGGATGCAGTACATGATTCTAAACCTCCCTGCGCTGAAATTTTTCCTTGGTTACCTATATAAAAAAAACGGTCATGTGCGAGTCGGACTCGCGCACCGAGGGTTCCGTACAAATTTGTAGGTAGGTATGCAACTACAAATTTACGGTTTTCGGATCTTTTCTTTTACTTGTGCTACATGACATTGCTTCTTGCCAAATTTCATGATTCTATGTCAACGGGAGGTATCCTCTATGTTTGATTCCCTTGCGAATGTCAAAATATGCGGCATAAACGGAACATAAACGCCCGTATCTTTTGATTGCGCTGACTCAGAAGTTTGAT
The DNA here is from genome assembly GCA_916614155.1 of Mesoligia furuncula. Taxonomy (NCBI): domain Eukaryota; kingdom Metazoa; phylum Arthropoda; class Insecta; order Lepidoptera; family Noctuidae; genus Mesoligia; species Mesoligia furuncula. The sequence continues at coordinate 10,177,513 of OU744803.1, read as the reverse complement.
ATTTTTTTACTGCTTCAAGGGATTGCAGCCTTGAGTATTTTATATAAATTTCAACTTGATACCTCCACGCGTTCCTGAGAAAGACTTGAGACACGGACACAGACGGAGAACGAAACGATCTTATTAGGGTTCCGTTTTTCCTGTTGAGGTATGGAACCCTAAAAAATAGCCGTTCTATACATTTTGACCGCGTAGGTATTGCAGTTTTCTATGAAACAGCCGATTTTTTTTAATAACGGCCAAAATATTTCTATGCTAGAATCATGTGCTGAATTCCGGTTATTCCATTTATCCACCCCAAAAAATCCATCCTACGGTAGTCACGCAGAAACACATATCCGGGAATTCACCCTAAGACACAGATATAGATATACCTAGATAACGCAAGTATCACGAACTGTATGAAAACCAAGCGTGCCATTTTTTGACCACCTACTATGACGTCACAAGCTCGCGCTCTCGCTCACACTTACCCAGCCAGCAGTACAAAGGACTGAGCGCGAAAGGGGCGGCTTACGATTTGTAATCATAAGTTGGTGCAATTATTGGCACGCGAAGTAGTTACTCTTGCGTTATCTAGGTATATCTATATCTGTGCCCTAAGACCTATAAATTTCGTTTACCCAACTAGGCCTAGGGTGGATTCTCGGACATGCTTTTCCGCGTATCCACCTTAGGGTGGAATTTTTCGGGTGAATAAACGGAATAACCCCTGAATTCATGGTTACAGTTGGCCCGTCGTTGTCCCTGTCAGCCTGTATAATTTAACATCATTATTTTAGTCAGACAAGATGGAGTAAGAATCACACCACCTTTAAACACATTAGGCAGATATTGTAAGATTACTACAAAACCAACCATACAAGAATACAAAATGGATTGATAAACATAATTTAGGTTACGCACCAGCGTCCAATCCGCCTACATTCAAAGGGTCAAACATCTTAAAATAGCCTCTCATTACAGAAATAGAAACGTTAAATAATACCGCACGAATTAGAACTCGTAATTCAAGACTTTGGACCTTCATTCTGAAATGGACTTTATAACCACGACGTAAATACCATTATCGTACACAAGGGCTATTCGACTATAAATTTGCACTTATACTTTATACGTTAATTTGTTAGCCTGTAGAAAATATTATTGCTTTGTCGTATTCTACAACGCGTTGTGTAAAATTATCTAACTAGAGCCATCCGGTCGGCGGGTCAACTGAATCAAAATTGGACGAAACTTGCCGCGAATTCGAGCTAAGTAGTTAAGTACTTCCAATTGGGGACATCAGGTGGTTGAACTTTGTCTTCAGATATTGTTCAGTTAATACTGGCCAGAGGATGGCTTATACTGTGCTCTCTATTAAATAGCTAAGAATACGAACTCATCTACATAAAAATGCGGACATAAGCCAGCAACTATTTACTTACAACATAACCATTGACATAACTCTTAAATCATAATTTAACATAATCTTGTCCATAAATAAGGTAAGTAGTAGAAATAAATTAACAAATACTTAATTCCCCTTTGCTATTACTCAAAATATACACTCATGGCAGACCCAAGATTAGTTTTCCTATAGTAAGTTGTAACATTAGTTTCTATACATTATATTACATCATACTCAACAAGAATATCAACAATGGACTCAATAACTATAACTAAATAAATACATGTACTTACATACAATTGTTTTGTATATTACGCATACCTAGGTATATAATGCTTAGGTACATACACTTGAGAATTAGGTAACATCCCGGTAGGTGATTAGTTAAACACCATTGAGGCAGATCTTGAACCAACTGTGAAATCTTTGTATTGGGAGAAGACACACAGCTGAAAAAACAAAATTAAACATTAAAACAAATAATAAATATTTCAAATACAAAAAATAGACATTAATACGAAAAATTATTTAATTATTATTTATACCTATTTATTTTATTGATTTGGGAAACCAAACAATTACAAAAAGATAGGATACAGAAATGATACAAATGTGAAATCAACCACATTCTCCACAGTTACACAATGAGACACTTTGACTAATTTCTATGAACAACTTTCAATTGATAAGTGGAATCAAGGACATCCCGAGTCCAATATTACATAAACCTAATTGGTTTCTTTATTGAGTTTGATGACTGATTAAAAAACCGTTAAATACTAGGCTACTGAAAATCAACAAGGAAAAAAATATTGTGACGTAAAACGACGACTTATCATTTACTCATATGATACACTATCTTAAAAACACTAATAGAAACACCAATAAAATTAGTAATAATCCACAATTCGGGTAATTCGATTAATATTAACACTGAAACGCCGAACTGTTATCAGTAAAGCTGCACTCGTTGTCATATCATGTCAAAAGATAATATACTGATTGTATAGTTTCACTTCCTAAAGATAAAAATGAGTTTGGGTACTTGGCTGTAGACTAAAAACCTGAAGGTTCATAGAATGCAAATATTTACCAAACAATATTTTAGGTACTTAACTATGATAAGAATTTTAGTGTGTATGAACAGCAATAACAACAATTCAAAATAATGTGGGATTGTATAACTATTGCTCTTTAAAACAGATAAATATATTTCCGTAAAGTATATTCAATTCGGTTGCTAAGTCAGAAATAGTCAACAATATGGATTTTAAAAAAATATGATGTAGCATAATTGATATTCGGAGTTACATTAATTAGAATAAGTAGCCTAGATTATTTTTAAATTGTGAAAAGTATAGTCTGTTTAATAACTGTTACTTTATATGAAACAAAGCCCAGCATTTGTAAATAGATACTCAAGTACACTCAATCTCGTAGAAATCGAGGTCTTACCTTATCCTTAAGTTGTTGACACATATGGAGTGCTGCGGTTAACATGAACAACACGTCACTCAGCCACGGTACAGCACAGTCTGCCTGACACGAGTCGATCCTCATCGTTCCGTGCACCGAACTCAATTGGTACGCAACAAATATAAGCTTGTGGGATTGTATGTAGAATGATATTGCTAAGTCTTCTGGTAGATTTGGAGACAGGGCCTTCTGAAAATAAATGTGTGATAAGTAATGTTATCTTGAAGAAGTAGGCATAGGTAAGTACTTATTGAGAAAGTATACTTGAGTTGCATTTGAATAAGATATAAGAAACAATGTAATATACCATATTTCTACTCTTCATAAGCTCATCAATTGCTTTTTTCTTAGGCAATACTAAAGCGGTCCGGGCTCGTTGCAGAGAGCCAATCAGACACTGAATTATGTGTAGAACTTCTTCTGATGATCTGCAAACAATCGATTCTTTTAAATAAACCTTCCTTTTAATGCTGTAATAATGTTTAACGAATATTATTATTTACTTTGTAAAGTATTACTTCGCTCTAATTATTGTGAATGTGAGGACTATGTGGATGTTCTTTTTTCTCTGTTTTTTTAATACCCTACCCAAATGTCCTTTCTTTGGTATTGTTTGTCTAGTTGTTGACCTCCTCAAGTTCTGAGTTGAGTTACACGATTATTGAGAAATGCTTGCACTGACTGGACTAGTCCACTCAAATCTGTGTGATACTTTCCCCAAAAGACCATTTCATACATCAATCTACATGCTCTTCACATTATGGTCTGACCCTGATTTTGTCCGGACTTTAAAAGATACTGTGACCTCTGAGTTTTTTTCGGCCTTTCTCCTCAGAATAGTCAGATAGGAAACGCCAACCTCAGCTTATTTATTTTTATAATATGATGTGTAAAAGATATTCCAAAATCCTATTTACAGAATTAGTAATTTCATTTCATTAGATTTCTTGTTTTTAGGGTTCCGTACCCAATGGGTACAAAACGGAACCCTATTACTAAGACTTCGCTGTCTGTCCGTCTGTCTGTCTGTCTGTCACCGGGCTGTATCTCAAGAACCGCGATAGCTAGACATTTGAAATTTTCACAGATGATGTATTTCTGTTGCCGCTATAACAACAAATACTAAAAACAAAATAAAATAAATATTTAAGGGGGGCTCCCATACAACAAACGCGATTTTTTTGCTCGATATCAAAAATGGCAACAGGTAGGCACTTGAAATATTCACAAAATACTCAGTTGTATTTTAACTTTAATAATAAATAATAAAATTAAAATAAAATAAATATTTAAGGGGGGCTCCCATACAACAAACATGTTTTTTTTCGGCGTTTTTGCCTTGTGGACTTGTGGTACGGAACCCTTCGTGTGCGAGTCCGACTCGCACTTGGCCAGTTTTTTTATAAATTGTTACATTGACAATCATTCACAAAATCATGAAATGCAGTAGGTGGTTTATCATCAAATATTGATAATTTTTACAGTAATTCAAGATCATACAGAAAGATAGTTGAACAAAATTATGTAATGTAAGACATCTACTTAAAACTAACATAAATTAGAATCATCTACAGTTATGGTAAACATCTGATTATTATTATTCAGGTGAAATAAATATGCATAACCTTGAGCTCCTCTGTCATATGTGTTGAGGTCATATCAGTACTGTTCATGTGATGTTTTACTATACAGGATGTTGGTTTTTCCTTTCATAATATAACAAGCGATACAGAGTGTCAATATTACAAGTTTTGCATCTGCTGTTAATTTTGAATTAATTGTAAGGCCACACATCTAGAACATGGAGATGTGACTAATATCCTGATTATTTTATATCCTAAATAAACGGAACCAATTCAGATTTCAGCGTTACCACATTTTATTGTCTACATTGCAAACACAAATATTGAATATTAATTATATTAGGAAGCCACATACCTGAATACATAATGTTTATCCACATTATCAATATAACCAATAGCCTGTTGCAAATGATTGGCAGCATCCTGTATTTGCTGGAGTTTCCACGGACCATCCTGGTTGATTGATGTACGGCATATTGTGTGCATTTGTCGCAACACCTTGAAACTTATGTCCTGACAAGAGAACAGCATCTATTACATTCAACATTATAAAAATTAGTTTAAAACAGTGTTCACAGACAAGTGTGGTTTTTTGACCTACTTCGACTAATGATACTGCTACAGTATTGATTACTATTTATTATTCATAAGGGGATACTTACAGCATGGGTTATACTGTCTCCAGTAAGTGTCACAATACATTTCAGTTGTTCAGGCTGTGATGTCAGTATGAATTTGTCTTGTTTCTGGCCCTCGTTGCCGTACAAGGGCACGGGAAATCTGTGAGCGCACTCCTAAAATGAAAACCTTGTCTTAAAAACACAAAAAAAATTATTGATATTTTCATCTTTATCACAGAGACACTTACGACTAAAACGGTATGGAGCTGATGTAATATCGCGTGTACCTCTTCACGAAGAACCCATTCGAATTCCTCTTTCTAAAACAAATAACACAAAACGAATGTTATACTAACTCTAGTAAATTTTAATGCTCGAAAGAAATTGTTCTACTTCTACTCAGATCTTGGTTTCACAACAGATGCAAGACAGATTGATTGACAAACCAGATTAGCTGCTTCTTCTTTTTCGTTATCACACATTTCAATGGAATATTGGAAAGTCAACAATTAATTATTCTTGCTCAGGCAAGGAACGCTGCCTTTTCAATTCATTCACTTCACGAGAATTTTACAAATCACAAATTGAAGGGGGTGCGGAAACCTGGGGCGGGGCGAGAGGGGGACGTTTCATGACGTGACTTTAATAACTTCGTCCAGAAAAGAAATTAGAACATTTACAACATTGGTTATCAGTAATTTTATTGTTACTGTTACTAAGTGCATGCAACTTTACAATTTACTTAATTTACACTCTGATTATCATGACTGTAAAACAATATTTTAATACTTGGGTAGTAGAAAGAACAAAGAGATACAATAGAGGGGCCATGCAAAGAAATGTCTTAGAAAAACTGTGATCCCATGTCTCAGTGCCGCCATCTGGTAAGATGTAGCATAATTAGAGCGGCAATTTATTCAATTAGGTTCAGCTATCGCCCGGTAGATGGCCAGTGTGGCCAGTGTTGCCAGATACGATTTTCAATTCATCGATTAAAAATCGGATCGGTGGTGCCTGAAAAATCTAATATAAATCAAATCAGTTAGATAAATATCGAAAACTAAACAAATTAGGCAAAAATTGACTCAGGCAGAAAAAATATTCTAAGTACAATTTTATTCGCTACTATTCATTGTCCGTGTCACCGTCTATGACAACGTATCAGTTTCAGTGTGTGTTTTTAAGTAAGTAGTTATTTACATTTTAAAACAAAATAATTTTAAATGCGCCTGCTTTGCCGCCGAACTATTATGCTTTTGTGTTTATATTGCTTTTTGTGTAAAGTAAAAACCTTTTTTGCAATTGTCGGTTGCGTTTCGTTTTTTGCAAAATTATTTTTTTACACTTTTGTTTGCTAATATTTGTAAATCTTATATCGATATACGTATATCCGAGGCGAGGTCCAAAGTCCGTAGATCTATGGATAAATCCGTAGGTCTGGCAATGCGGAGTGACACTAAGTACAAACTATAAAACTGTAGTAGGGATTTTATCATATAGATTCAAACGTATCGATAATATTGAAAAAAGTTAGTAAGACAATTTTTTCGCATTTGAATAGATTGAAATAAGTGCCAAAAAATTAGGAAAGCAATAAAATTATCCATAGTTTCAATGTTTACAAATGATTTATTAAAAAAAAATATTTTTTCATACAAATTACTAAATTATCGTTATTATCTTTATATGTGTGTGGTATACTTAATTCTTCAAAAGACCATTTCAGTATGAGACCATACTGAAATGGTCTTTTGAAGAATTAACTACTTGACATGATCTGACCAAGATTATATCTGGACCTCTTGAGTTTGTTTTGGCCTTTCTTCTCTGATTAGTCAGATAGGAAACGCCGACCTCATCTAGTTTTTAAAATATGATTGACGTATAAAAGTGTCTGTACAGACACCAGCACATCAAGCTTAGTTTTTAATTCTTCTAATATTATTACCCTCTTTTATAAAATCAATTAAACATGGATCGATTTTAAACTGAATGTTACTTGAATGAATCGATTATTTTGTCACACCACTATATTAATTTCGTTAAAAAGTGGTAACACTTAAGCTGTCATTTAACCCAACTATAGTAAAGTTACTCAGCAATAGATGGCGTTTAATACAAAATAAACAAATTTTCTAGATCTTTTTATGAAAATTATTTAATTCTAATTACTGAGTAAATATAGATAATACATACGAAAATAAACTGAATTTAGGTCCAGTTGTTTTACCATAACGAGACTTGCAGTAACGTAATGCGCAACTCGGCATATTTCCATACAAAATATTTTTCTTTTGTTGGACACGAATGCGTCAATGCGACTTGACGCGCAGGCGTACCATACTAGACTGAGAGACTTGTTACCAGTGTTGCCAACTCAATTTTTTAAAGAGAGCTAGATCACCTTCGAAAAAGAGCTAAAATAGAGCTAAATATTTGGGAAAAAAAGAGCTAAAACAAAATAAAGTTTAAAAATCAAAATTTTAATTATTGTAGAAAAACGTAACATGATATTACTTATATCTTGTTAGAATAATAAGAGAGATATTTAAAAATACGACTATTTGTCGTCAGAACTAACGAAACTGTGTGTCAAATTCACTAATTCTAATGCGGTTCAATCACTGACCTCTATTACACTTGTATTATAGAGGTCAGTGGGTTCAATAAATCATTTTTTTTTCGCATTTAATTCACATCGACAATAGCAGCAATACGCTTTGGTTTTGTCATTACAAACTTCTTTCAACCAACCTTGAAAAGCAGTTTCGGAGAGCCATTCTTCTCGGAACTTTTGTGTGTATGGCCTAGTTGATGACATTTTGCATGTTGCACTTTCCTATACTAATTTATTGTAATTCGAACTACAACTACACAAATAATCAACACAGTACTCCACCACGATCGTACACCAATTACCAAAATCAAGTCAAGAATGATCGAACGAAATGAAGTACTTACATGAAACGAACGAAACGAAGTACTTAAATGAAACGAACGAAATAAAACAATACGGGGATTCCCCGTAGTTCAAGTTATAGACTAAATATGGCTCTATTTATTAATTTTCTCGCTGCATGAAATTCGGATACACACCTAAAATTTTGAAAGAAAAAAAACCAAGTACATTTTTTCATGTATTGGAATGGAGCCAAAATTTTAAAATTAAAGAGCTAAAGAGCTAAAATTATTTTTTTGGAGCTGATTAATTGAAAATGGAGCTAGATTTAGCTCTAAAAGAGCTAAATTGGCAACACTGCTTGTTACGCCTAGGTCACAAGTACCGGGACACTGTTTTGTTCGCAATGTCCCGTCTATTGTAAATACTTTAAATGTCTTTGAGAAAGAACAAGCTTGTAAAAATAAATTGTTAGTTTTGGTTTGGTCCACAGACTAAATATACTGCAGTGGTTTGGTCTATTTCCACAAAGTAGGTACCTACTTTTTGATTGCCTGAAACTGTCTATTTCTGTAATAGTCAGTGTCACTCATTGACATCTCAATGGCGTCACTGAATTTTCGTACCATTGTCTTGTCAGTGCTTGTCAGTTTTGTTGTGGATAGCCTTGAAAATACGAATACCTATTACAAAATGATCTTCCCTAAGGATTTGAAACGATATTATCAGTTTGCGGAAGACTACTTGCGTGATCGAGAAATAATTCCAGGGTAATCTGAGACCAACATAACATCAGCAAGCGCATCAGAGTGCAGGCGAGGAACGGGTGCTTGCGGGACCATTAACGGTCACACAAACTTTGAAATCGCTAATTACTGCAAATCTGCGGTCAAAATCTATATGTGGACGTGAGATTTTTAACTCTCACTGTGACTTGCGTTGAGAGTCCCTTCGCCCCTTCGCCCGCCCGTTCACTTCGACTACCTTTAATGTCCCTATGACACTTGCGTGTAGCTTACACAAAACAAGTAGCTTGCATGCCAATGTGCCATAACTTCTGATTGGTGGATGTCACAATGCCATGCAAGCTAATTGCATAGTTTTGTACAAGCTACAGGTATTCTCTGTATTTTATGCTACAGGCATGTGAATTACGGGTTAGGGTGATGCCCCATTAGTGCGTTGCGTTGCGTCGTGGCAACGGATCAACGCATTGTATGCCACACCTGCCGACTCTGCGACAACGCTGCGACGACGCAACGCACTAAGGGCGAGGCCCTAGTCGAGTAGAAAACACTATCTACTTTTTAAAGCGATGCCAAACGGGCACTGCCAATTCGTTGCGTCGTCGCAGCGTTGCGATGTCACGACGCAACGTAACGCAGCTTACCCCGACGTCACACCTTCACGACGTGCGTCGACGTCGACCTACGATATTCCAAAAAATACTGCATTGCGCTCCGTTCATCCGTTGTCGCTCCGTCGGCTCCGTCATCTCACCGCAGCACCGCTCCCTGCTTTGTCTCCCTGGCCCCTTGTCCGATGCGCACGCGTTCTTTCGCCACACATCGTTTTAACGCACCGTCTGGCATGACGCTCAAAGAATCATAGCAGGAGCAGGATTTGTACAAAAAAAATAAAGATGTTTATAGAAGTTGTAATGCTAATTCTTATACCCTTGGGTGCCTAAAGAGCATATTCTGGCATTTACAATATTTTTATAACCCCGCTATAAAATGTATTATGTAATGTTAAAAGTAAATAGTTTAACGAGGATTTCATTATTTCGGAAAGAAAGGGCGGCTGTCGGAGTAAACAGCAGTGGCAAAGATTTCAGATTCAGATTTATTTATTTGCCAACAATGTAGGTACAGGTATAAGATGGTACATCACTAAATGTTTCCGCTACATTCTACATTACGGCATGCAAAATCGTAAACACGTAAAAAAAGAAAAAAAACGTACAATTTCCATATAAATCATGCAGTCGTAAAAACTAAGGATACAATTTTCATCTAAAATAACAATTAATAATTAAGTAATTTATAAAAGATTTAAAACGTTTTTGGTAGGTTCCGCGTCAAAAATTAGTCGCATTTCTGATTTGTTTTGACACAGTGACTACTCTTGATTGTCTTAAAAATGCTATTTAATAATATGTGAACTTACTCTTCTCAATATGGACACATTTTCTTGTGACTAAGTACGGTGAGGGCAAATCTAGCTATTTAAATCTTTGGAGGGCGGGGTTTGATCTAATATAGGTACTGTAATGAGGGATTTTCTTTTTCTTTTTTTTTAACGCTTCCCTAGTCGCTGGATAGATGGCGCTGAACTTGGTAAGTTACTGCAAGGAACGGAAGTCACATAATTTTTTTATTAATTCACTTGGATGTAATTTTGAGATCGTAAAAGGAAAGCAAACGAAACTGTCACTCAACGAGCGTATATGACGTGACGCAATGTTTTTTTTCCAAGCGTTTTGACTTTGGCATCTAGTAACGTAGTCAGTTCAACGCCATCTTCAGGGTTCTTGGGAACTATTTTTTTTTTAAATATTGAAAAGAAAAACCTCTCATTTTTTTTTATAAATTCAAAATGGGCAACGTGGTGTATCAAAAAACTGATAATATTAAACTATTCAGTTCGAAATATTTTATTTATGCTGGGCTTTAAAAATATGATAAGTACTTAATATATCAATCTACTCTTGGTAATATATTCTCAACATTGGAAAATATTTTAAACCCTCTAAATTAACTTTTATTTTTTGTACAAATCAATGTAAGGATCTCGCCATGATTCTATTTAAATTGTAGAACTACGGAGCGTCACCCCTTAAGGTGAATGCTCCAACCAGCCCGCGAAATTCAAATTTTCTTACGTTTTTTGCAATTTGCAGGCCAGTGCTAGGTTGTATGTTGATTAAAATATTATTCGCGGTTGTAAGACATATATAGGTACAGAATTATAATCATGAAAATCATCAATAAAACGCTCTAAGTTCATAAAGCTGTTAGAATTACTTTTTCTGTTTTTTTTTTGTTCTGACACCTTTATGAAGTTGGAGGGTTGTATTGGTGATTTTGATTATTATAATTCTGTAACTACATACGTCTTACAGCCGCGAATAATATTTTAATCAACATACAACCTAGCACTGGCCTGCAAATTGCAAAAAACGCAAGAAATTTTGAATTTCGCGGGCTGGTTGGAGCATTCCCCTTAAGCGTCGCGTCGCAGCGCCGACGCAACGCATTGGCAACGCCCGTGTGGCATCGCCCTGAGAGTTGAATTGTTTTTCAGAAAATCTGGTCGTCACATGAAATTCCCGTATACTTTATCAGCGAAAATAGCTCAGTTTCCATTATTTTTTTACATGAAAAATAATTGGATTTGGATGTATTATCCACTCGGTGCATTGGGGGGTTTGTGGGTTTTCGCTAAAATACATGCAGTAGTTAATTCTGATGCAAATAAGAGAAGTTGGGCAGAAACCCAAATGAAAATTGCTCAAAAAGAACATCATTAATTCCTCGTTATTATATGTGATGCACTTCCTGTTCTTATATTATATTACCAATTCGTTCCAGTAGTGAAATGTAAAGGAGTTTGTTCTTCAACAATAAAATTTCAGACCCATACCGTCACTTTACGATTGTTTACTGAACTCTTTTAAATAAAATTGTACCTACTATTGCCAAATCTTGTTGCTTTTCATTTTCAACTGAATATGATAAAACTGACATTATACGCTTCACTCGCAGTCGGGTGAACGTTCCCTTCAGTTGTTTATTTTTATTTCTGATAATATTAGCTCACTTGCAGTGCCGCTGACACGTCTTGCGTATTTTGAAACATTCAGTATTAGCTGTATTTCATAATCAAAATCAGTGTTGAGTGTAGTATGTTGATAAATAACCCTTTTTAAAGCATATTGTCAGGGTATGTACATGGGAAGCCTGTGGGTCAGCTTTGCCAAAAGATCGCTGGAGGTCCTGCGCATTCAATATAATAAGGTTTTCAGAATGCTGTTGGGACTGCCCCGTTTTTGTAGCGCATATGAGATGCTTGCGCTAAATCGAACCGACGACTTTTATGCGATCGTCCTTAGTAGCAACACTGCGGGACAGTGACAACAGTATTCTGAGGACAGTGGCAGAGAGTATCTTCTACTCTCCTATTCTGAGACGTTTTGTGGGGGTGATGAACGAGTGAAGTACTTTCCCTTCGCTTGTGCGTCGTCCACATGAAGCGGTCTCGGATAAACAAGTTGTAAATAATATGTAACTAACATTAATTATAAGGAATTTACTAACACAGTGGATCGTATGTTGTCCGAAATAAAGAATTTATTATTATTTTATATAAAGAAATGTCAATAAGTAGTTCCGCAACACTGACCTCTATCATACGCGTACTTGTATCAGTGTGCCGCAAACCATAACTGTTCTCCGTTCAAAGCAAATTGTTCTGTTCCATACATTTTGACCGTGCAGGTGTTGCACTTTCTTATTATTGATAAAACCGTAGGGTAAAACAGATTAGATGTGCCAATAAAATTAGTCAAAAGACATCTATTCCAAACACCAAAATATAATATGACAGACAAATGACATTACGTACATTAAAAAAAAGTAGTGTCAGGGCTGTCAAGAAATATTGTGTTGTTTGTGTGTGCCCTCGTCGAAATTTTTGTTTTCAAGAAATATTATATACCTCACGATGTTCGCGATTACCAAAAGTTAAATACTGATCGTTGACTGTGTTTAGTAAATTATCGACATGTGGATTAAACCTCAAGAAATTTTCTTAAAAACTGCGCTTTGGTAATTATGTTTACGATGGCCGCTTATCATAAGTATTTTAACTTGATTGCGAAATTGCATTAATCTTTTCCTACAACCTTTAGGGATGACGATGACACGACTTTGTACTTCGTCCTGCAGAGAAGGAAAGGGCATGGAAAATCGAAAGGTTTCTCCTCGCTTCTTGTGGGTACTTTAGATAGCGTCCGAGATACAAAACCTGCGCCCTTTAGAATATTACACCAGACACCCAACTCTGAAGTTTACTATGGTAATGCATATTTATTTTCTTACTTTAGTTTTTCATTTTCAAGCATGTAGCACACACTTATATGATCTGAGTATTATAAATTCATGTTATGGTATTGATTGTGATGAATAGTATTTAGGTGGTTTTATTTTTCATTTTATGTTGAAGTCCTTAGTCCAATACTTGGAAAAAAAGCCTGGCATGAACTGACCTACAAAACTAACTAATAAAATTAAATAGAGGCCAGTAAATGTTTCTAGTTTTCTAGGCTTTGTTATTAAAACATTAAATATTAAAATATATATAATTACTAATGTGTGCATTGTGCTAAATAATAACTGTAGTGTCATTTCCTCGCCATAAGTACCTACTCCTTACAATATATTTGTGAATAATGTATTTGCTTTAGCATAAAACAAACATTCTATCATTTACAGATTTCATAAAAGTGAGTCATGCAACACACTTTTGATGACAATTATGTATCTTTGTTTCAGTGTAATCAGATATCCATCTATGTAAATTTTTATATTTTAATTTTTTTAAGCATATTCAATGAATATAAAATTATTATCCTTTTTGCAAAATTATTTGTTTTCCCCTATTACTTTTCCTTGTATGTAACATTAATATTCTGTTAAATTATGGTTGTAAATACAACACTTTTCCCAACTATGTTGGGTACAGCTTCCAGTCTAACCAGATGCAGCTGAATACCAGTATTTTACATGGAGTGACTGCCTATCAGACCTCCACAACCCAGTTACTGGGTGACACTTAGTATACCCCTTGGTAAGACTGGTTGTCAGACTTTCTGGCTTCTGACTATCCATAACAACTGTCAAAGATCCATGAATGACAGCCGGGACCAACAGCTTAATGAGACACAGAGGGATCTCAGTATGTAAAGATGGTCCCCCATCCACGGACTGACCATGGCAAGCATAGCTTATCCTAATCAATCAACCCTTGCGTCTGTTATTAATTAGCTACGAGCTCCACTTTACAACCTCTGCTATCTAACCTAAGGCTGGTTTTAGAGTCGCGCTGACCGCACGCTGACCGTCGGCGCTGACAGCTTGAAACGTATGAACTTCTAGGAAGCGTTTTAGAATAACGCGTAGCTATCAGCGCGTGCGTTTCATACGTTTCGGCTGTCAGCGCCGACGGTCAGCGTGCGGTCAGCGCGACTCTAAAACCAGCCTAACCTCTGATCAACCTACCTTTGGACTGATGTTTCTTTTCCTAATTCTATTTATGCCTTCTCTTTTTATTTATTTGTTTTAATGAATGTGTCAGGCTTACATTAACTACAAAAAAATTTACAGTGATAGCCACCGCTTTGACTGAACCAGAAATACGTTTGGATTGGCAGTGGTTGTGTGACCATGTATGCGGAACATTACACTCTTTTGATACCGAGGAAGAGGTGACCGAGTTTGTGTGCTGTAAAATTAACTCCATCATTGCAACAGAGCAAGAGACTTTTGCTGAAGGTATGTAATTCATTTTTCAACTAACTATATGTTGCATAATATGTATAACAGAACTTTTATTTTTTTCGTTTGGCTATTTTCCTGTGATAGTCTGACTTCTTCTAGTTATGGGTAGTTGACATTAGTATTTTTTGGGCTGAAAGACAAGATTCTTAGATAACTAAGAATCTTCAAAAATGAATATTTGTGGCAGTAAAAAACCTGTCTTGCAGGAAATACTTAATTTAATAGGCGTTTGCCTGCTAGAACCATACCAAATAATAAAATTTGTTGCATTAATTTTTCACCTTGCCTAGATGAAGACACAATTACATACAAAAATGTGGACTACGAATTCCATGAAAGGTTCCGCATGCCAAAAGACGAAAAATTGGTCTGTTACTACTCCTGTAGGTAAGTAACAGTTTTATTGTCATTTGTTTGACCCCCAATACTAATTGGATTTAACAACACAATGAATTGAGTGCCTGAGTTCTTTCGGACAATCCCGCTGACCAATTTAGAATAGCCTGGACATGGAGTTGCACATAGCAATATGTTTTATTTGAACTTGCACGCAAGGGTTGTTTTTCCTTGCCGTTGCTTAGATATTTAACGTGAATCATGCTTTATTTGTAAACTAAAGTAAACAAAAATAACTTTTAATCAAGGAGCATTTAAGTACATAATTTGATTGTTTATTTTTAATTTTCTTATAGCAGTCTAGCGGTAATTTGATAAGGAAAGATATCGCCATCATTATAACCCAATATCGCACATGGCGGCGGGTGGTTGCCCGTTTTATGTTCAGAGATTGACTTTATTCACCTTGGCCATGATAGCCACAGTGTCGTTAAAATATTTTTTTTTTTAATACCTTGTACAGGTACAGATTGGTGAAATGTAAAATTGAAATAATTTCACCCAGTTGTTGCATTGCATTGCATACATTTGGACGGTTCATTTGAGTTCAATTTCTTGTTATCTTTCACCAATATGAAACCTCTCCTCACTTCCACAGTATCAAATCAGTGCCTGATATACCCAAAAATATACTAAACTATCGTAATATTACAGTTACTGGAAAGGGAAGATGCCCCGCCAAGGCTGGATGTACCTATCAGTCCACTACATGTGCTTCTATTCCTACATATTTGGACGTAAAACATCGATCAAGATCCGTTGGGCTGACGTCACAGAACTGGCTAAGACCAACAGTCTTGTGTTTCCTGACTCAATCAAAGTGGTTACCAGGGATGGAGAACATTACTTCACACTGTTTTTGAGAAAGAATGAGACTTTCGCGCTGATGCAGCAGTTAGCTAATATTGCCATGAAACAGTAAGTTACTTTGCAATTATCATCTGCCTAGCTTTTTCCCAACTATGTGGGGTCGACTTCCAGTCGAACTGGATGCAACTGAATACCAGTATTTTACATGGAGCGATTGCTACCTACCTGACCTACAACCCAGTTACTGGGTAATACTCCTTGGTAAGTCTGGTCGTCAGAGTTTCGGGCTTCTGACGACCCGTAACGACTGTCAAAAATCCACGAATGATATTCGGGGCCAACGGAATAGCATAAAATAGTCTAGTACAGATGGTCACCCACCCAAGGACCAACCGCGGCAAGCGCAGTTTAACCTGATCGATCGACCCGTGCGGTTGTTATTACTAAGGGCTCTTACACATAAACACGATACGACGTCGCGTCGTGCTACGAGGCGGTACCGTTTCATCGTTAGAATGATACGTCACTACAATCATAATCATACCGACTTAGCACGACGCGACGTCGCACAGTGGTCTGAAAATCGAGCTCCATACTCGTAGTAACTTAATCAGGAATTTAAAAAAAAATTGTAATGTCTCTAGCTTCGAGAAACGCACACTAGTAAACTTGTGAAAAATATTTGTTCATGGACTCATAATATTGATCTAATAAGTTACGAGAAATAGGGCCCTGGTTAATGCTCATGTCATTAGTATCTAATTATAACTCAAGGTGATTAACAAATGAGTTACTTAGTTCTTAGAATGCACTTTTGTAAAAGAAAAGTATTTAATCAATATTATTTTTTAATTATTCTCATTATAAAAGTCATTAGTAGGCTATAAACTAACGATATTATAAGTGAATCGATCGGCAACTTTATTTAAACGTCAAATATTTGAAAAATAAAATCGAAAATTTAAAGTTTCAAAACTTTGCTACGTGCAAAGCGGCATCCAAAGGTGTATGAATTGGATGTCAACTTGACCATCGTGTATGGTATAATCACTCGTGTGAGCACCAGCCCTTCAGTTCCATTCAATTGTAAAAAATGTACTTTAAGTGTTTTCTACCGTACAAAAAAAAACACAAAACTTTATTTTCTCACGCATGGAGCTGCTACTTCCATCCATACGTTAATATTACATAGAGGGAGGTATACCAGAGACATTACATTTTTTTTTAAATTCCTGACTTTAAGTTTCTACGAGAATGGAGCTCGATTTTCAGACCACTGTGCGTCGTATCGTGTTTATGTGTAAGAGCCCTTAGCCACACCACAAGCCCCATTACTTAGCCACACTTACTTATTTTGCTCATATTAATACGTTAAACAGTTTTTCTGAACTATATTTTGTACCAATACGGCAATCTCAATCGTATGGACACATTATAGCAGCATAATATGTATTCCACAGCTATGCGAGTTACGTCAGAAAGACTGGTTTTCCGCAGAACGAATTCGATTTATCTCAGATGGTTTCCATTAACATAATGAGCGTTCTATTAGATCATTATATCAAATTTATACGTAACGAAAAACATTTAGCTGGCAGTATATTTACGATTTTATGTGACATACTTCTGCCCACGGCTTCGCCCGCGTGGCCTTCGGAAATTTCATGGTTTTAAATTTTTCCGCGCGGAACCCTAATTCCTTTTCTAAAATAAAAGTAACCTAAGTTACGCCTTATAACATCAGCTATCATCATCATCATCTGCCTAGCCTTTTCCCAACTATGTTGGGGTCGGCTTCAAGTCTAACCGGATGCAGCTGAATACCAGTATTTTACATGGAGCGACTGTCTATCTGATCTCCACGACCCAGTTACTGGGTAATACAAAACCCATTGGTAAGACTGGTTGTCAGACAGTGAAAGTCCCGTCAAAATTGGTACAGCTGTTTCGGAACAAACAGACAGACATACACATACCGCAGTGTCTCAAGACGAAAGTCTTTGACCAGTGCGTGTTGCCAGTGATTATTTATGGCACTGAAACGTGGTCGCTCACAATGGGCCTTATAAGAAGGCTAAAAGTCACCCAAAGGGCAATGGAGAAGGCTATGCTTGGAGTTTCCCTGCGTGATCGAATCAGGAATGAGGAGATCCGCAGGAGAACCAAGGCAACCGACGTAGCCCGAAGAATTGCCAAACTTAAGTGGCAGTGGGCAGGGCACATTGCTCGCAGAACAGATGGCCGATGGGGCCGGAAGGTTCTGGAGTGGCGACTGCGTACAGGAAGACGTAGCGTTAGAAGGCCTCCCACAAGGTGGTCCGACGACCTTGTGAAGGCCGCAGGAACCCGTTGGATGCGAGAAGCACAGAACCGGTCGAAGTGGAGGTGCTTGGGGGAGGCCTATGTACAGCAGTGGACGTCTTTCTGCTGAAATGATGATGAGACAGACATACAGACTTAAGAAAAACGGTATAGGTCCGCATATACTTTCATTATATGCATTTAGTAAAAAGCTGTTATGTTGACATTACAAACTAACTTCAATTGTAGTTATTTGTATAGATGTTCAAGGGTGAGTTTTTGTTTGCGAACTTAATCGCGACAGTTCACCCTTGCTACCAAACCCTTCGAGAGTGATAGGCCCGTTAGTTATTCGGCTGTTTTAACACTTTGAAGGGCAAAAAGTACGTACTTTTAACCTTAATTAGCGTAAGTGTGTAGCATTAGGGTGATTATGGGAAAGTAATCTCGTGTTACACATAATACAACGCTATGCGGTCATGTTTTGTGTAAACTGGATTAAGATAAGTAAGTATGTTGTTTGAGGAGCAAGACAAACGTGCTTGCCGAAGTCATTTGCACTTCAGTTAGCTTGTAACGAGCGCATTATACTGCATGACTATCTATTTAAAGTATTTACCCAAGGCGACGAACGAATGGCCTTCGACCTGTTGTCCTAGTTGTGCATCGAAATATCTCAAGTAACTTTTACGTCCCGGGGCTTTACCGCCCATAGACACACTAACGAACTGGCTATGTCTATAGAGCGCACGCTTTGATAGAGGCGAGACAAAATTCTCTAGACATTTACAATACCTTAATCGTATTCATATTTGCGAAACTTGTAGCGGTATCTACAACGCCACATGCGAACAACGCGTCATACTGACGTCACGCAAATCCTGCATCGCGCAAGCAGAGTTTACCGCGCAACTAGCATAGATACAACGGCCCGACATGAATCATTGGGCAGTTGCCCGCCAGACACAACACCCGTCTGGTCGGAGGATCCTCCCTTTTCTATAGAGTATAAGTGAACTTTACACCCTGTTCCTCATAACTGCACGAGGCAGTTAACACGCAATGAAGTCGGAACAAATAGCACCCTAATTGCTATCAATATCACAAACTAAATCATTAACAATTATATTTGCTTATCCATTGCTTCATATGTTCGAAAAAATTGTCTGCTCCAGAACGTAAATAACGCAATGAATGTTGATGAACTGTCAAATTGAAGGCAATGCTACTGTTAGTGTGTTACGGAATTACCCCGCTGGACGAAAACCTTTTGAACTAAAACTCTTCTCTCTTCTTCTCTTTTCTTGGAACCATTGGTCTAGTGATCGCAAGTGCGACTGCTGATCGTTCCTGGATTTGTTTCCCAGGTTTGGCAAAGTGTGATTGGATTTTTCCACTGCTAACGAATTTCTCAGAAGCAGCCATAGTCGATTTGGGCTCGGTTAATAGAGTACCTAGGTAGCCTGTGTGGTGTACTATATTATGTACTAGTGACCCACCCCCGCTTCGCACGGCTTTTGGCTTGACAAAACATTTATTAAGAACGCATTATGAACATAAACCTTCCGATATAAATTCTCCTAATGATGGTGAAAACTGCATCAAAATCCGTTGCGTATTTCAGAAGAACAACGAGGTCACACAGACAGACACGAAAAGTGACTTTAATTTATAATTATGATGATGATTGATGATTTTATTAATTATGATCTACATTTGCGAATTAGTTGCCAAAAATGTAAAAAAATATGAGTTTATAAAAAAATAACATTTAAAGTTCAGTTTACGCTACAACTTCAATTCAAACATTTTTATAACTTTTTCAAAAGTGCTAGTCACTCTGAAATCAACCTAATTACCATTAAAATAAAGTTGATATGGTTTAGCTTGAAATAGACTTCTCAATAGACTTTAGATGTACCTCTTCGGGGCTTTACTTTGTGTAAATTATTTTATCACCACTGCTCTCAAAATGGTGAAGGAAAACATCGTGAGGAAACCGGCATGTCCTAGAACCAAACATTCGAAGACATGTGACATCTACCAGCCCGCGTGGTGGCTTACGGCTCACTCCCTCTCACTGAGACTCTCCCTCGCCTTTGTCCCAGTTATAGGGACGTTATAGGCTAATTATGCACCTCTGCTTACTCCTTCAGGGATTACAGGCGCGTTGTTTTATTATTAAAACCTTTCTCAATCGTACGGCTCGAGTCGCTGTGACCTTGGCATAACAAAGTCTGCATAACAAAAGAGGTGTGAATAGCGTATAATTGGAGTTAAATGAGAACACAAACCACAAGATAAGCTGGAAACAAAACCGGCTGTTTATGAATCAGCTGTTATCAACAAAGTGATTTAATTTTATTGATTTGTCGGGGTTTGTTGTTTTTTTTATTCAATATATCCTATATTTAGATAATTTATGACATGATATGAATACGTAATGTTGGAATGTTCTAATATTATGTCAGGTCGCGCCAGTTTTTTTTTTAATTTAGTGTGGCAGAGTTGTAGGTATTCTATCTCGCGAGATTGTAAACTGTCGATAAGTTGAGAGCCATGCTGCTTACAATACAACGTATGAATTTTTGATTGTTTTTATAATCTATCCATTTTGTGAACGAACCTGCGGTGCTATTCTGTAAAAATCTCACCGAGAAGTGAGAGTGGAGTGAGCTGTCAATAGTGTCACTTCCTAGCAAAAACAAACCCACATGACCTCAGTTTTCACCGTGAGATTTTTACAGAATCGACCGGCATGGCAGCACCTACGACAGGGTTTACAATTTGCCCGATTGTGTCGCCTGTAAAATTGTGAACCATCCCTGATTTGTCGGTTTTAGCGGTCGCAGTAACTAAGCCAAATGAGTTGAGTGAGTGGGTCGACGTAGGTTATAACTGAACTCAATGTAGATATAAAAACAATGTCACCATATAATTATGAAAATTATATGGTGACATACATATTTTGAGTTGTTGTACAAGTTGAACTTTAAATTTACGACTTTTCTTCGGTATCCTCTCCTTATGCTAAGTTACTCGCCGAAAACTTCGATACCAAATACACCACCCCCAGATCAAGCTACTCGAAACTCTCAAATTTTTCCAATCAACATTGAACCTTATGCTTTAGCGATAAAGTTGAAAAGTATTAAAGAAATTTGACAGACTGTAGTAGCTTGATGTGCTACATATTTGCAGAAGTGGTCGGTAGATGTGTATTTTATGAAACCTCTTTCACAAAAACCTTATTTTTCCAGACTGATCGACGACAAGACAGGATCATTCAACATTGACAAGGAACTCTTGACGAAGCTCAGCAAAAATGTGCCAAAGAAGCCTTCCTTCCTAAAGAGAGACTTGGATGCCAGAAAACAATCCAACCTCTTCACTCTTAGATTCCGGTTACCACAGAACGAAAAGTTGGATGGCACGGAAGAATGTACCTTATGGACTCCTTATAATAAGAGACATAACTGGGGAAGACTGTATCTTTCGCAGAACTTCATTTGTTTTGACAGTCGGGTGAGTTTTGTTTTTATTTGACTGCGCTCAGGGCGGTTACACACCAGGGACTCAATCTATCTTTTCCTTGCACTTACGCGCGTTTAAATCTCTGCGGAACTAGCTTGGCTTGTGTAACCACTAAATTACAGATTATCTGAAACCTTTTAAATGCAATGATTTGTTTTGGTCGAAACAGATTCAGAAAATCCGATTGTTAGGGGCCAGTGGTGTGCATTGCTTTTCAGAATAGGTATAGGACGGACGAAGGACGTATAGTTACCGGCACGGATCTTGAGCGCTCGGCGGTAGAGTGGGGATCGCTTTGCGCATCGTATAAGTACTTATGGAAAAATAAAACATAATATTAAATAATATTATTATTATTATTATATTATTATTCCCTTTATTTCATTGTATACACATATAAATTATATTTTTAAATATTAGAACATAAAAACATAAAAAAATTTAAAAATATAAAAAATAGTAGCTCACCGGTATCGGGAACAGGCCCCAAGCTACTATATTATTATTATTATCATAGTCACTGTACGACAATATATATACCCCGCTCCCGTGCCTCACTTCATGCCACCAAAGGGACCCAATAATTCACTTTTGCGCAGGTGAAGGTCAGCGCTCAAGATCCGTGCCGATAATTGTAATTTCGTTTCGTCGTATTAACTTGACGAGTAAAGACCAATGACAATGTGCGCCAAATAGTACTGGAGCCGAGTAGGCCGACTGGCGACTGCCTACTGCCGCGCGTGTTTGTATGAAGATTTTGTTAGGTACAATAATTGAGTTTGTTTCTCAATACGGGGCCGGGGGCACACACACTAAAATGTAGGTAACTGACAGGCTTATGGTGAATTTTCGAGGTAGGCACTGCTTATATGCCTTTATTCAATGAACGCCAGTGCTTAGGGTTAAAGTTCTACGATTTAATGAGCCATTATTAGACCGTAGTTTTGATGAATATTGATAAACAGTTTGCCTTTGTGTCATCCTTTGTGCAATAGCGCAAGATAAAACGTTATCATAATACTGCGAGATCAATGCAATTAAATTTGCATTCAAGTTAAACTATAAGTTCACTTATCAATTGTATCCATAACATTGTTAACAAGAATCCTTTGATCGCCTATAATTACACAAAAACTATAAGCTTGAACCATTTCGATTGCACATCAATAAATCAAGATGTAAATACAGATACAGACAATGAGAAACAGAAAACAATTCTTAAATAAAAACAATAATCGAAGGTTTTAAAATACAATAGCATAATTATTATTATGAAATGCACACACGCTACTTTCTCATGCAATTATCGACCTTATTTGAAAGCAATAAGGATTATGTAATGTTGATTTAATACCGTGTGTTGGATGTGCAATTAGTTAGGTATTTATTATACCAAGTTTGTTATCATTGCTCTTGTGAGTCAGAGGTAATGTTTATGTAACCTTTGTTGTTGCTAAGCCTTGTATCCTGCGTGTGTTTTTTTTAATATTACATAAAAAAACATCAAAACAAAGAGGCGTGGCCATACAAATTTGTGTATGACACGATGTTTTTGTTTTCCGAGCTGCATGGTAAAATTTCCCTGCGCGAGTGAAGGGGGGGAAATGAAACAAACCTTGTTTCATTTTCAACTGCCACGCGCACCGCTCACGTCTAACATTTTAAAAGCTTAAATAGAAACTGACACAGGTTTTGAGGTTAACGGTTCATGAGATACAGCCTGGTGACAAACAGACAGACAGAAGGACAGTGGAGTCTTAGTAATAGGGTCCCGGTCTTACCCTTTCGGTACGGAACCCTAAAAACACGAGCAGGAGACACGGCTTTATTTATCGTTGTTCAATTTCCTTTGCATTGTATAATTGCATAGCACAGATGTGAGTTCTATGTAAGTATACTATACCTTATTTACCATTTACCGGTAATATGTCTTTCATTGACTTGAATGTGCCATGGCGGCTGATAGTATGTCATGCTCACACAAATGTCTCGCTGACGGTGGCGTGTGTATTGGATCATTTAGCTCCCTTCAAAATGGTTGAGCTGAATGGTGCTGATCTATGCGTCATGTACGTGAACGGGCGCCGTCAGTTGGGGCTGGTCATCACTCAGCTGCCTCGGCTTATTTCTAATTATTTTATTTTTGGATTGTTGTCTTCTTACTATTTGCTGTACTCTGGACGCTCTTAACGCGTACGTTTTTTTTACATCGTTCTCTCATATAATTGTAAATTCAACATTAATGATGTAACTAATATTTTTGTAAAAATACAATTTAAAAGAGTGTCCATGGAGTTTCTTGCCCGTTCTTCTCCATAGGTACCTACGCTTTGGAATGGGCAACTAGCTTCATATTTTCTGACTGACCGACTTCTTGACAATTCAAAAGTGCCTGTAAATGGTTTAATTGAAATAAATGGTTTGAGTTTGAGTTTAATATTGGTTAAGACTTAAGTTTTGTTATTTGTTTAATGTTTTAGGTCGTAAGAAGAGTTTGTCTTATGGTTATTTACTGACGTTTTCCATTACGTAATACATACTTAACGGCCCGTAGACCTCTCAAAATGGTCGTTTTGATTAGAAGACTTACGCGTTATTAACACAAAAAATATACTCTATTCTAGTTCGCATAAAGTTCATTTTGTATTAGCGAAGTACACAAGCAAATATTTGTACAAATACGCCAAGTGTAATGCCAGCATTATAGTTTGACACCAACAAACAAGACGACATTCTCATATTATTGAGAAGGAAAACAATAATAATTGTCTATGAAGAATTTTATCAATATTCCTGTTCATTGCCTATATAGTGATAACCTCATTATCTTTACTCCTTCATTGCCGGCACGAGCCATACAAGAATAGCTCATGTCGTCAATCAAGCCGTGAGCTGGTACAGATGTTGCATTTCACGAACACGTTTCAATCATTCCAATTTATACCTTATTACTTTGAAATAAGAGTCACATGATGCGCGCCCGTGATTTCCCTTGTCTACAGGATTAAATTAAATAGGAGTCCCAAATTTAATTATCGGGTATAACGTCTTATAAAGAAAATTTAGTGCATGTCTATAAGAAAAGATTGCAAATACATGCGCGTAGGCAAGCGATTTGGCAACGTCCGTCGCACAGTATGATATAATGCCTCGAAAAACGGACATTTCTTTTTTATTCTTCTAATCGATAGTATACACTATTTTGAATGCTAGAGTAGAACTCCCAGAAACCAATTCAGCTTAGAACCAGAGCTAAATTTTTTTCAAAATTTATTCTGGTTATCCATAGAAATCAAAAGAATTGTATTATCTTATTATGTGTGCAACGTTTTTATGTTTTAATTACAGTATGTGATAAAGCCAATTATCTGCTATTTTTAGAAAAAAAAAAAAATTTTTTTTTAGATGTTATTTAAAGCAATCTACGTAATTTTTTCTGTAATTTTGAAATTATTTTTTTGCGCAGGTTCTATAAGGTAGTAGCATTTTATTTTCACACACATTATTGTTTAGTGTTATGATAACCTGCCTGTAAAATATCAGATGCTTGTCACGTTTTCACAAATCAAAAATCTGAAAGCTAAAACATTTTAATTTTTTTATTCTTAAAATGAAGTAAGTATTACTCATTAAGTTTAAACAGTAGGTATAGAGGTACCCATAGGAAATTTAAAGGCTTACAAATTTTTCCTGGCATAAAATAATTTGTAAAGTTCAAAAATTGCCCTTAGTGGCTGTTTGTAGGTATACTTTGTAAAATTTATTTTGTTTCACGTGTATATTTGTTCGACGCACTATCAATCACAATCTGAAGCAGGGTTGGCATGATTAGAACAAGTTGTTTTAAAACACGTGTTTAAAACAGTTTGAAATAAAACTTATGTTTTTTTTATGTGTTTCAAAACACAGTTTAAAACAAGTTTTAAACAATGTTTAAAACATGAAGAAAAAAACAGGGTTTAAAACTACCTTTAATTGCAAATGAATGGAAATAAATCCAAACAAATAAATATGTAGGACTCTAGATAGCTTAAAATAAATTTACAAGTTGAGGCTTTGTTGTATTTCTATTTAAATTATTAATTAAGTATAAGATAAGGAAAACTTTATTTGGATAACACACTGCATAGATAACTCCCCGCCAGTAAAGTCCCGCAGGGAAAGTCCCTATGTCGGCCGTCGAAAGAAAGTAATTCACTGGATTAGTGGGTATTCCCCGCTCTCTCTCTACCTACAGACAGGGTGTATGTAAAGTGTTTTGTATTGAGTAATAATAATAATAATTTTTAATAATTAGATTAAACTATACGCAACAAAAAGTAAATATTTATCGTTTTGTTAATTTTTATTAATGTGAATTAGGAAATAGTTTAGAAATGGATTATTATTCGCTATAATTGATATAATTGAATTCGATTTAATTGAATTCGATTTTGAACTGTTTGTTTTATAAAATCCCACCGAGAGGAGGCCTGTGTCCCAGCAGTGGGAACATTATAGGCTGATTATGATTATGGTTGGTTTTATAAAATATTAAAAAAAAACTGTTTTTTTTTCCAACCCTGATCTGAACCATTTTGAAGGATATTGCTAATCCATTGCTTCATATGTTCGAAAAATTCGTCTGCTCAACAACGTAAATAACGCAATACATACTGTTAAACTGTCAAAATGAAAGTCATTCTTACTGTTAGTGTGTTACGCAATTACTCCGCTGATTTACGAGTAATGACGACAACGTGCATAATGTATTTATTTTTAACACTGACAATACAGGGTTATTGGTAAAACATTAACAACCTCTTAAGAGGTCATTGTACTATGACATTATAAACAACTTTTACTATGGGACCAAACCTGAAATCGCTAAAAAATAATCAGCATTTATGTTCGTTTAGCTCGTCAAAATGTAGGGAACAGCTGATTTTTTTTGGCGATCGCAGGTTTGGTCCAATAGCAAAAGTTGTTCATAATGATGAGTACAATGACCTCTTAAGAGGTTGTCAATGTTTTACCAATAACCCTGTACAGCCGCACTTTTCTATTAGATAAACCCCAGGTACGCACGGGCGCATTATTCCCGCGTTGGTTTTTTACGCTCACTGGATTTTCAACGCACTTCTTAGCGCCGAGAGTTGAAAATCCTAAAGTGTGTTTTTTTGACGCGCTGGGATGCGCTCTGTTGGATTCTCAACGCTCGGCTCAGCCCCGAGAGTTGAAAATCTAGTGCGCGTTATTTTCCCGCCGCGATGTTGATACGTTTGTGCGCATGTGGGCTTAGGGCAATGCATGCCGCATTGCTCTAAATATTGCTTTTTACTGAAAAGAGGAATATCCTGCTGTCTCGGTTTAAGACGTAGACAGTACAGTACAGTAAAATGCTCCAGCAGTTTTTCATTTAGAAATTTAAAATATAGGTACTTAAGAGCGTTTACGCCGTACGGCATTTCATACAAACTTTCAAGCCCTTGTTTTTCGAAATGAATGAACCGATTTTAATGAAACTTCATACGCATAAGCAGGATACAAAGGTCTAAAAAGTTACTTACTTAAGAACGTTTTCGAAAAATAGTGTAACAGCCAATTTAGACCGATTTTAAATTTTCCATAGAAACAGATTTTCAGTTATCTTTTTTTAAATAAGACATTCCGAAAATGTTCTTAAGTTTATCGTGTTTGCGTGTGTGCGTTGTTTTGCCGTGAAATAATAACGGCGTCACAAAATAAAATAATCAAATTAATTGCTTGCTAATTTAATTTGGTCCTGTATACCAGTTGCAATTAAGAGCGTTTACGCCGTACGGCATTTCATACAAACTTTCAAGCCCTTATTTTTCAGTACCCATCACACCAGCAGTTCCGCTAGCTCATTTTGATTTGACCCTGTAGAGTTCAAATTATGTTACGGGTGTTCGATCATGCTCGCGCACATGTTTACTCGAAACTTGACAGCAAAAATCATGCTCGAGAATTTACAAATATTTAAAACCACAACTTCCTTCCAGGTCCGCAACCTGGTCCGTCTCACAATACCTCTCCGCAACGTCCACCAAGTGGAGCGAGCGGACTCAGGAGGAACCGGCAGTTCCTCAGGGGATTCCGGCAGTATCCTGATAACCACTGCACACCACACAAGTTTCCTTTTCGGAAATATATCCGATAGAGACTTCTTGGTCCATAAGATATCGGAACTCCTTGCTAAGTTACCGAAGTAAGTTGCTGTTGTACTATTTGCATGTTGAGGTGACTAATATCGGTAAGTCTTGTTCCTCTACTATCATCATCATCTTCATTTGGTCGAAAGACGGCCTCTTTTTTTGGACATAAGTGTGCATACACACCAGTGTCATGCGTCAACGCCAGAGGCCGTTGAAGCTCGTGTATTTGAGGACGGTGCTCAAATGCACGAGCGACATGTTGTCGACGGCAGCCACCGACACGCGTTGACGGCAACCGTCGACACTCAGCGACGGCTGCAGTTTAGGAGTGAGGCGTATATATCGTAACAGCTAAATATGACAGGTATCACAAGATAACAGACTGTAACTGTGACGAACAAACGGAAAAAAACAGCTTCTGTTCCACGCCGAGATACGAGAATCCATCCAGTCACAAGCTGTTCTCTATTCATGCTTATGACAGTTACCTTAGAATAAGATAAAAAATGTTACTGATACACTGTGACACCCTGTTACATCGTGCGTCACAAGCTCTTTCCTTTTCTCGCACCTTAGTTAGAAAGAGAACCTACGTGTATCAGCTGTGGTAACAGAGAACACAATAATTTGTTCCCACATAGTATAAAATAACACCCTGTTATTTTGTAACAGGTTTTTGGAACTGTTAATTACATGGAACAGGAACAGGCGGAACAGATATGCGATTTTACCTGTTACAACCTCCTCCTACTGCAGTTTCCTTTGCCGTAGACGCGTGTCGCTCGTGTATATGAGCAAAGCTGTCATATTAAAATTTAATTCTGGTTTTACTTTACCTTATTTTGCTTTGACTTTTTTTTATCTTGATTTCGTTTTCTTATGGCAAGTTATTTTGTACAGCACATCAATCTACCCGAAACTGTCAAATCACAATCAATTTTGAAACTTATTAGCGATAAATTTGAAATTTATTAAAGAAATTTGATAGATTGTAGCAGCTTGATATGCTGGCGTCTGTACTTTAAATGATTTAATTGCTTATTATTTAAGTAAGCCTTTATTAAGTCACTAATGATCTAAATTATACAGGGTTATTGGTAAAACATTAACAACCTCTTAAGAGGTCATTGTACTCATCATTATGAACAACTTTTACTATGGGACCAAACCTGAATTCGCGAAAAAAAAATCAGCTGTTCCCTACATTTATGTTCGTAGAGCTCGTCAAAGTGTAGGGATCAGCTGATTTTTTTTCGCGATTTCAGGTTTAGTCCCATAATAAAAGTTGTTCATAATGATGAGTACAATGACCTCTTACGAGGTTGTTAATGTTTTACCAATAACCCTGTATAGTTACCACCTAAGTACACATTATGGTAAAGCAATAAAGATATTGAGTATTGAATATTAATCTTCAAATTTACTCAACTAAACTAAACACTAATTTCATGACATGGTCTTACATTTTCATCATGCTTATAAAGCAAGGATACTCTTGTTTGAAAAATAACCTATTTACTCATATTTTCTGTGTTCTTCCTTTCCAGTTGTCTTTGCAATATTCTTTAACAGGAAGCTTCATCTAACCCAGCATGTTCCAGCCCGCATCTTTAACACCGGGTTTCAATTTTCAACTTTGGGATATAATAGTTAAGGTTTAGTTTTCCGTGTACTAATTCAAATGCGTGAATATGCAGTGATGTGTACAGGGAGAAGGCGACTAAGGCTGTGGTCCAGGATGACGTCGAGGGTTGGACACCGCAGCCACCCCTTATGACGCTGTTCCGAACTCACCAGACTTCACCTATCAAACAGATTCAGCAGAAAAAGGTTGGTTGAAAACTTTATAATGACGTTTATTTTGATAAAAACCTAAAAGTGAACTTAAATAAGAGCAGACCTCGTTTTAATTTTGAAAGAACTTCCTGACTGACCAATTACAACCAAAAATAATGCTACCTTAAAATTTAAAAGCTTGCTTCATCTGTATATCTAAGGGTAATAATTATGTTCCGTTTTGTACCTCTTATCACGTTTGACAAGTTCAAATTTCCAAACACCCTGAAAATGTTCGACAATTTATATTCTACACTAGCTTCCGCCCACGGCTTCGCCCGCGTGCTATGTCGTTAAAAAGTAGCATACGTCCTTTCTCAGTATCCCCATACCAAATTTCATCAAAATCGGTCCAGCCGTTTCAGAGATTAGCAGGAACAAACAGACAGACAACAATATTTAAAAAAAATAGATTTTTTGTTATAAGTACTTACTGTACTTTCGTTTTTTGTTATAAATACCGTAAATTACAAACACCACACTTTAATTTTATTTATTTGTATATATGTGTAGATAAATACTTATCATTATTACAGGAGAAACAATGGGAAGATCATATGGCCGAAGTAGGAAGAGGTGTTAGCATGTACCAAACAACTGAAGGCAGCGAACTTGTCGTCAATGGCATACCAGAGCTCCTACGTGGCGAACTATGGAGCGTCTTCTCAGGTTCCATACTCCAGAAAGCTCAGAACAAAGGCTTGTATGAACGACTGGTGAATAAAGCTCTCTCGACCAAGAATCAGGCCAATGATGAGATCGAAAGGGACTTGCATCGGTCGCTTCCTGAACATAGGGCTTTTCAGAATGACGTTGGTAAGGTTTTTTTCAATGATTTTCCCTAATTGCGTAACACAGTA
Source organism: Mesoligia furuncula (assembly GCA_916614155.1). NCBI lineage: Eukaryota > Metazoa > Arthropoda > Insecta > Lepidoptera > Noctuidae > Mesoligia > Mesoligia furuncula. Next base: position 10,147,090 of record OU744803.1, on the reverse strand, counting down.
TCAAAATCATTTCGAAGGATATTGCTAATCCATTGCTTCATATGTTCGAAAAATTCGTCTGCTCAACAACTTAAATAACGTAATGAATGTTGTTAAAATGTCAAAATGAAAACCTACTGTTAGTGTGTTACGCAATTACCCCGCTGAATAAAAATCCTACTGTTAGTGTGTTACGCAATTACCCCGCTGAATAAAAACCTACTGTTAGTGTGTTACGCAATTACCCCGCTGAATAAAAAACCTACTGTTAGTGTGTTACGCAACTACCCCGCTGAATAAAAAACCTACTGTTAGTGTGTTACGCAATTACCCCGCTGAATAAAAAACCTACTGTTAGTGTGTTACGCAATTACCCTGCTGAATAAAAAACCTACTGTTTGTGTGTTACGCAATTACCCCGCTGAATAAAAAACCTACTGTTAGTGTGTTACGCAATTACCCCGCTGAATAAAAAAAGCAATTTACGATGTTTTTGAATATGCCTAAAAACTCGATAAGCCTTGCAGATCAAGGCTTATCGAGATTTTTTTTACAATGATTTTTCATGAGAGGGTCTGTTCAGTCGAAATAAAACCTATTAAATAGGAACAACCAGTCTTATCAAGGGGAATCGTATTACCCAGTAATTGGGTTGTGGAGGTCAGATAGGCAGTCGCTCCATGTAAAATACTGGTATCCAGCTGCATCTGGTAAGCCGACCTCAACATAGTTGGGAAAAGGCTAGGCAGATGATGATGATGAAATAGGAAACGATACTCCACCTTCGTGAAGTTTCTCTTTTTAATGCTCCAAATGTAATGTCCTCGAAGGTCGTCTACACATATACACTTACGTTTTTTCGGGCAGAAACTACATAACGCCACCTGTTACGATCCTAACATACTCCTTTTGCATCGAAGTTTGTCTACTTCTGGGTTAAATAAGTTCAATAACTTTGCTTATCCCGGAAATATTAAACAAATAATCGACCATTTAGGCTTTTAAAATGTGATGTAAAGATTATGACGATCCACTACAGCAATATTTCTTTTCATCTTATTTCAGGAATCTCTGCACTCCGCCGCGTGCTGTGCGCGTACGCACTAAAGAACCCACAGATCGGCTACTGCCAAGCCATGAACATCGTAGCATCAGTGTTGCTAATATACTGCCCTGAAGAACAAGCCTTCTGGTTGTTGGCAACCATATGCGAGACTTTGTTACCTGATTATTATAATACTAGAGTTGTTGGCGCTTTGGTAAGTTTTAGTTTTATGTTTTCGTCTGTGTATTGCTTTGCTTCACATAAAGCGCACTTAGATTATGCCAACGTTCATGGCAGGCGTGGTCATAAAACGTGCGAGCGAGATGACACGAGTTCTATTTTTAGAAATACCGTTTTTGCACTTTTAGCGCTTCACTAAACGACACACAGTAACCATAATATGCACATGAGTAAAATCATAAATTCCATAATTTTATTGATTTAAAGAGGGAAGTGCGAGAAAGAGATGGCGCTATACGCCCTATATAGCTCCATCTCTTTTTTGCACTAGAACAATGATGACTTTGACATCTCCCGGACCGGCTTCTAATACAAAACTTACTTACTTACAGGTGGATCAAGGCGTACTAGAAGAATTAACAGAAAGTCACCTACCGGAACTCCACGCCAAACTGGACGAGCTGGGCATGATGAAGATGATCTCCTTGTCCTGGTTCCTCACGCTTTTCATTAGCGTCATGCCTTACGAATGCGCCGTCAATGTCATGGACTGCTTCTTTTATGATGGCGCAAAAGTTATATTTCAGGTTAGTTTTCCATGTATTTTGATATTTTGATGAACGGTTCAATGTACGGTCATTTATAGTAGGTACATCGAGAAAAAAATGGTTTCTAAAGCTCGCTGTGTTAAGTTATGCGCGCACCAGGAAATTTAATAGTTGCGGTAAATAATCGCCAATCTATGAACAATACCAATATACTAGAGTCCGCGCACTGTGTGTGTAAAAAGTCACATGAGACTTCGCTTGAAAAAATATTTGCGTTTGCGATTTTGTTTCGCATGAGCATGCGATTAAAAAAATCGCATCGCCTTATATTGATTGCCGTGTACTGCAGTGCGATTCTGTAACCATCTCACCGTGAGAACTTAGGTGAAGTGAGCGTAGAGAGAGCTGTAAATAGTGTCAATTCCTAGCAGAAACAAATTCACTTCACCTAAATTTTCACGGTGAGATTTTTACAGAATGGACCAGCTGTACCTACTTAGTAGAACTATTGCGAATTGTTCAATGTGTGAGCCAGTAAGAAGCCATTGGTTTCTAAAGCGAAGTTTAGTTTAGCAAAAAACTTGGAAGTCAACTTCTTCAAGTTTGCTGCTAACTTTCTTACTTCTTTTCAAACATACTTTTTTTTTTGTTTTCTGCATGCAGAAAACATACTAAAGTATGTCAACTTCAAGCAGAGTGCCGCTTGAAGTTAAAATTGTTACATATATTTTGTCAATGGTTAAATCCATTTTAAAAACACTTTTTCCTTTCACTAGGTGACCCTCACAATCCTAGATATAAACCGAGAAATACTCCTCAAGTGTACTGAAGATGGTCAGGCTATGCAAGTCCTGAACGATTACCTCCAAGGCATCTACAATGAGGAAGCTATGGCGCTGTCTACAGAACCACGGACCGCTGAGAAGGTTAGTGACCTCATAAGATTAAAGTTGCGAAATATCAAAGCTTGAATTATTTGCAGGGATTGGCATAGGTGTTAAGTACGCCCAAATTACGCCTGTCATGTTAAATCCTACTAATATTCCTACTTTCCTACTTCCTGCTATCCTACTTCCTACTATCCTACTTCCTACTATCCTACTTCCTACTAATATATAAACACGAAAGTTTGTGAGAATGGATGGATGGATGTTTGTTACTCTTTCACGCAAAAACTACTGGACGGATTTTGATGAGACTTTACAGTAATATAGTTTAAACATCAGAATAACACATATGATACTTTTTATCCCGATATTCCCACGGGATCGACAGTTATGCGGGTGAAACCGCGGGGAGCTGCTAGTTTTTGATACAAAAAGGAGAATAAAATTAAATGAGAATAGATTTATAATATTGGAAATATCCTGGTCCCACGACGCAAAGAATCCTAGCGAATTGGTTGTGATTGATGCAAATTAATGAACAATATCTGTCTTTTTTTTTAATACTTAGCAGTTCTTGATTCTTATCTTATTGCGTCAAGTTAGTTCTTCTTGTTATAAAAAAAAAATCTGCTGTTCCCTACATTTATTCGTATAACTCGTCAAATGTAGGGAACAGCAGATTTTTTTTCGCGATTTCAGGTTTGGTCCCATAGTAAAAGTTGTTCATAATGATGAGGACAATGACCTCTTAAGAGGTTGTTGGTGTTTTTCCAATAACCCTGTATAGTAAAAGCTCATGCCATGGTTAAAAATCTACCAGTCAGTTAAGTGGTAACGACATTGATTGCTTAGGGTACATTTTAATATTGCTTCTTTCAGACCCTATTTTATGGTACCCTATGCTTCTTACCAACTGCTATTCCATTCCACGAAACTTTTCAACCTGTTTAAATCTTTCCACAGACAATAAAAATCCAAGAGCTGATATACCAGTCTTACCGTTCATACGGGGGCAGCGTTTCAAGCGAAAACATCGAGCACTTACGACTAAAGCACCGCTTGAGGGTTGTCAGACAACTTGAGGACAGTCTCGAGAAGAATACGCTTCGAGCGCTGCAGCAGGATAAGCTGCTTGATCTTAACGAGCTGCAGGTTAGTAACCCACCTTTATAAGGGCGGTTTTTAATGATTTGCTGAAACTTCAGACTTGATTTGTATATAATAACAATATTTGGAACTGATGGACGGTGATGAAGGCGCCAAACAAGTAGCCGAATTCTGGGCCGAGTACATTTAGATTGCTATCGACACGCTAAGAAGAAGAAGATTTGTATATAATAGTAACTTAAATAAATAAATGAACATAACCGGCCTTATTACAAAACAAGATTTATCTTTAGATCCAGGTTTAAACCATCCAGCCATTTTTAAATTTCGAACTATAATCCAACGAAGCTAAAGTTCTTATTACAAAAACTGACGTTAAACCCGAGTCTAAGTTGTCAATTTTGCATTAAGAACTTTACGTTTGTCGGAATAAAGTTCAAAATAGAGTAACTGGCTCGAAGGTTTAGCCTAGGTTTAAAATTAGATCTCGTTTTGTAATAAGACGGAACATGTTTTTTTACGATCTGAGTTTTTTGTTTTACTTAGGTGTCCTAATTTCTTCAGTTGTAACTGAAGCGGTTATGTAACGTAGGAACGAAAAGAAGAATTTTCTTTCTTTCTAGAATTTTCAGAAATCCCGTACTAAATAATCACCGTCCTACTCGCACGTTTTTTACCGCGCCTGCCAGGAGTCTTGGCATTTCGCAAAGTCATCTTCCTCAATGGGACTAGCACGAAAGCTTTCAGTAAACGTTACGTAAATTTGTACGATTTGAAAATACTCGTTTTGCTGGTCATATTTACTCAGTTTTATGACGTTATTTATATCTTTGTGTTATACTAATTTTGCTATTCTCAACAATTTAAATCAAAATCGTATACAAAAATTGTATTTTATATTTAAAAAATCTACGTTTATGTCGTGAGTTCGTGCTAGGACCTCAGGTGAATAAATACAATGTAACTTACGACCACGAACACCGACAACAACTTTAAAACATCTGCATCAACACATATGTATGTATCACTTTTTAAAGATTTTCTGTTTTACTTCTAGGAGTTACTCAGCGCCATCCGCGAAGAGCTACTCTGGGCTAAGCGGGTACCTTGCGAGCGATTAGAAGCTCCCTACGAATCGTACAGGCTTGACTACACGCAGTTCAAGACTTTGTACTTCGCGCTCTCGCCGTGGGCCAAGGGAGACTTCGCTGAAGCCATTACTGCTAGGATGTTTAAGGTGAGAATTGGTGGAAAAGGTAAATCATTTGCTTTCTTCTGCAAATGAAGGGAAGAAAGTCTTGGAGTTTGGTATTTTATTTAAAATCGAATATGATTTATTCTAATTAGGCTGGAAATCAGCACTTTTTGAAGGTCGAAATTACAAACACAACCCCTAATAAGAAAGTCCCCCAAAACGCCCTTCACCACTTCAAAGTGCGTCAGCTCGTGAGGAAGAAGTGACGCAACAATATTTCCTGCAGTTATACTATAGTATAGAATCGAGTCAGAAGATATGCAAAGTAATTAACATTACAAAACAAAGAAACATGAAATTAGAAACACAATATCATCATCTGCCTAGCCTTTTCCCAACTATGTTGGGGTCGGCTTCTAGTCTAACCGGATGCAGCTGAATACCAGTATTTTACATGGAGTGACTGCCTATCTGACCTCCACAACCCAGTTACTTCGTAATACGATACCCCTTGGTAAGACTGGTTGTCAGACTTTCGGGCTTCTGGCTACCCGTAACGACTGTCAAAGATCCACGAATGACAGCCGGGACCAACGGCTTAACGTGCTTTCCGAGGCACGGAGGGGTCACGGTATGTAAAGATGGTCACCCATCCACAGACCAACCGTGGCAAGCGTAGCTTTACCTGATCGGTTGACTTGTGCGGCTGTTATTATTTAGCCACGGGCCCCTCTCAATTTGAAAAATTGAAACATATTTTATAAAACTATACGCCCTGATGTCTAGGCGAGTTTCACATTTTTGGCACACGTATTTCTTTTTCACAGACTTGATCACACAAACACTATAGCCTTTTTTTTTTTGTCGCTGAGAAATGACATTACGCATCTCCGCTCGTCGGGGGACGAGACGGAGTATGTGGGACTCCCTGCCAGAGTGGCAGTATACCCACTAAAACTCAGCGGTGTTCCCTCATCGCCTTGATGGGGGGGGGGGGGGGGGGGGGGGTCATGGGAATCCGGCTCAGCCTTTGCGTCCACCAACTAAAATACTTGTAATTTATAAGTCACACGGAAATTATTGTCTAGTTTTAGTCTATGCGTGACCATGATTACGTAGTTGGTTCGGAGACCTGATGGCCTGAGAAATACAGGCTTCGGCATCGGTCTCCTCCTACAATATTTTTCTAGTGGACAATATTGTTTTTTTATTTTATAATGGTGACAAAATAAATAAATAAATATTATTAATTCCAGCTAATGGACTACGATGACGACGGCCTGGTGAGCGCGCGCGGGCTCAGCGTGGCGCTAGGCCTGTGTTGCCGCGCGGACGCGGCGCGACGCCTGCGCGCCCTGTACGCCGCGCACTCGCCGCCGCTACTGCCGCGACGAGATCTGATACCAACGCATTTTACTGACACAGGCGAAGAGCTGGCGACTGATGCCATTTCATTCTTTGATAGGTAAGTTAAGTACGATGTAAAAAATATAAACAATGGAAAAAAATTATTGACTATGTTACCGTGGTCTTTCCCTCAAAAACCGTGACTTTTGGCTCGGTAAAAAGTAGTCTTATGTCATCCGGCCTATTCATTTTTTTTTGGCAAAACTCCTGAGAAAATTTTACGAAATTGAACTTTTGAAAAAAAGCACCCCTTATACATGGCTCGTTAACGTTGCTGTTAAAGGTCAAATCTTGCAAAGAAATGTAATGCATAATCAGCCTATAATGTTCCCACTGCTGGGACTCAGACTTCCTCTCTTCCAGAGGGAGTGGGCTGTAATCTACCACGCAGCCAGTGCGGGTTGGTAGATGTCACATGTCTTCGAATGTTTGGTCCTCGGACATGCCAGTGTCCTCACGATGTTTTCCTTCACCGTTTTGACAGCAGTGATGATGAAATTAAATACACAAAGTAAAGCACCTGTCTGGGTTCGAACCTACGAACTACAACTCGTAAATTGCTGCACTGCTCACACCCAGTATTTTCGCGGCAACTATTCATGGCCTATGATCTGTACTGACTCTAAAATCTTGCCAAATCCATTTTTTTATTCCTATCGTTTGCTTCACCATAATGTTTCCTTACAGTATAGAAGAAGAGCCTGCATCGCCAGAACCAGGTCCACTGCAGCGTTCCATAAGTGAAGTGTGCGGAGACGGCGCGCCGATGGACAAGAGCGATTCTGAGAACAGCCAAATTGGTAAGCTAATTAGATGGTTGATTTTAGGCTCAGTTGAGGTAGTAACAGTCCTCCAGACCGAGTTTCGGACATGGCAACTAATCTCAACGGAGGCAAGCATCTACGCGGGAGATTTTATAGTGTACCAGTGTACCAGTGTGTGCGCAGACACAGGTGATCTCACTCTTCAATCACCCTCATAGTCCGATATGACGACAATCCGACACGACCGGAGAGAGATCAGGCGCAGCACCAACGGCGCCACGTGCACCCCGAGACACGGGGGTATCACACCGCCAACTTCCAAACTCCGGGCTTACTGAGAAATTCTTGATGGAAAAACCCAGTGACCATTTATCCGCGCTCATTAGTCGGGCTTGCGACCACGAGACCAAGGAAGCAGGTTGCATTGAGATGACCTTTATCTAACTTCCCTGGGCTTGCACTGATTTGATGGCTTTCGGCATCTCATCATCTGCCTAGCCTTTTTCCAACTATGTTGGGGCCGGCTTCCAGTCTAACCGGATGCAGCTGAATACCTACTGGTATTCTTTTACTTGGAGCGACTGCCTATCTGACCTCCACAACCCAGTTACTGGGTAATACGATACCCCTTGGTAAGACTGGTTGTCATTGTCAGACTTTCGGGCTTCTGACTACCCGTAACGACTGTCAAAGATCCACGAATGACAGCCGGGACCAACAGCTTATCGTACTTTCCGAGGCACGGAGGGGTCTCGGTATGTAAAGATCCACAGAATAACCGCGGCAAGCGTAGCGTATGGGTATCGGCATCTAATAGCAATAAAAACAAAAAGGAGGTTTATTAGATGTCGTTTCGTTTGCCGCGGAGGGGCCCGTGGCTAAATAATAACAGCCGCACAGGTCGATCGATCAGGTTAAGCTACGCTTGCCGCGGTTGGTCTGTCGATGAGTGACCATCTCAACATACCGAGACCCCTCCGTGCCTCGAACAGCACGTAAAGCCGTTGTTCCCGGCTGTCATTCGTGGATCTTCGACAGTCGTGACGGGTAGTCAGAAGCCCGAAAGTCTGGTTGCCAGTTTTACCAAGGGGTATCGTATTACCCAGTAACTGGATTGTGGAGGTCAGATAGGCAGTCGCTCCATGTAAAATACTGGTATTCAGCTGCATCCGGTTAGACTGGAAGCCGACCCCAACATAGTTGGGAAACGGCTAGGCAGATGATGATTAGATGCCGTCCCGTTTCACGTCACGTCTGTGAAGTGTTACCGGTGGTAAAAAGCCCTGTATAATCAGTGTTCACGATAGAGGCACAAATCATCAAATTATCTTATTAATCAAAGCTTATAAAATAAACACATTCAAGTCTCTTCCCATAGGCGTCAACTTCGTTCGGTTATTAGATCTTTGCATACTTATTTTTCGGCAAATGAAAAATATAATGTCATACTGTCATCAAAATGGATGCAGTTTCGCGTCTCACTGTTGCGCGGCGCTGGGTCTAGCTAGGTCCGTCGTGACTTCGGATGATTGGTCGTTAAAGCTTGACACTTACTTTGTGTGATTTTCGATTGGTCAAGCGGAGGCGTAGACAATCACCCTATAACATCACTGGAACTACGGGTTTACGGCCCCCGCTCTGTGGTGGGAGATCATTTTCAGAATCGCCTAACTTAAAATTCTAGGCAGCAGCACTTACATAAGCGCAGAAAGCGTGCGCGCATGTGGTCTGGCCGGCCTCGCGAGCGCGGCAAGCACGCCGAACGTGGCTCCCGCGGCACCTCCCTTGCCTCGCGACCACTTCCTACAGCTACTGGCCGTGCTACACGACCTTACACAGAGACAACCCGCTGTTTATGAAGCTGTGGTATTAGCTGGTAAGTATTTTGCTCTATTCTCAAGTATGGTCAGCAACAAAAGTCGATTAACACTTCAGATTTTTAAAATTCAAATATAGAGCAAAATATTTGTTCAAAATTGCAACAGAAGTACAATGCAATTATGAACAAATAATTTGCTCAATAACTGAGATAAAATAAACTGAAGCCTTAATATTTTGCTCAATAACTGAGATTTATAAAACTGAAATGTTAATCGACTTTTGTTGCTGACTGTAGGTACAGCAACTCCTTAAAGGCACATTCTACAGTGGCTACTGGCTACTCCAGAAAACCGCTTGGACAATGAAGCTCGACGAGTAGCGGAGAAATGATTAAATTACAGTAGGTCAGTCCACTTTGTGGCGTCCGACAAGGTGGACCTAAGTTACAGTAGGTCAGTCCACTTTGTGGCTCCCGAAAAGGTGGACCTAAGTTCCGCGCCGATACTCGGTCGGTGCTGATGATCTTTTCGGAAAACATTGCAACACTTTCTACGAGTGTCTACCTACGAAGTTTCTTTTTTATATAGTATTTATCATATATTCCAATTTGAATAAATATTATTCAGGAGTTTTAAACAAATAAAAATTTAAATTGTTAAATATTCAGGTACCCTCCTGCTACAGCTGGGTGAACTAAACCACCGCCCGTTGCTGGACCGCGAGATCTCACAAGATAGTCTGTTCCTAGCTGCCGCCGCCAAGCAGCCGGAAGCTCAGGTAAATATTTTCGCATATTGAATATAAAAACAACCTTTCTTTTTACATAGAGTATGTAGTCAGCGTCAAAAATGTCGGGACCTTCAAAATGATAAGCTGATCAAAAAATAATAAAATTACAGCTATCCTTTAATTTTTTTTTTTTGTGTCGGTGGAGTTCTTCTCCATAGGTACCTGCGCTTTGGAATGGGCAACTAGCTTCATATTTTCTGACTGACCGACCAAAAGTGCCTGTAAATGTTTTAATTCAAATAAATGGTTTGAGTTTATTTTTGTTTGTTCCATACATTTTGATCGCGTGTGTGGGTTGCACTTTTTTATGAAACAGCCGATTTTTTTTTGAAAACCGACGGAAAGTTTCTACGCTAGGTCTAGAATTATGTGCTGAATTCTTGGCTTCAGTTTGCGCGTAGATGACCCCTAAAATAAAATTTTCGTTGAAGTATCGAATTTGCACAGTTTTAATACTCGCTTCTCATTTTGCTCTCAAGTTGGACCCCAACGGCAACGCAACAGAACCGGAACAAGAAAGTCAGAAACCGTCTCCATCCAAAGAAACAGAACCGGACGGCATCTGGTCGATCACGTTGGAGCAGTTCCTAGCCACCATGCTCTCCCAGCCCGCCCTTGAAGAGTTCTTCAACGAGAAGGTGTCTATTTTACCAGAGTTAGAACTCCTGAGACAGAGGGACAGGCTTCAGTCGGTTTCATAGCTGATGGAGATAGCCGGGTTGCTTGGGATAAACCTGTAGACCCTGCTCTAAAGGTATGTTGCTGAACCTGTTTTGGATTTAAATGTGTCCCAGGTGACTGTTAAATGTATTTTGAAGAATGCCTGCTGTTCGTGCATTTTACTGGATTTATTGAATTTGACTGGACCAATCATGAGCTGGTCACGCGGAGAACTGTAATGAGTTCGAGCCGTAATTACTAAAGCTACGCGCCCACTTCATTAGGACATTAATTGGCTTGGTTTCAATTCATTCTTAAAGAAATGCGACGCTCCCATGCTGACGAAATGGGCGAGTAACTTTAAGGCCTGATGTATTACTTTTTTTCAAATTTTTTTTTGGCCTATGGCACTTCAGTTAAGCAGGCATCGTTTAAATATCTATGGCATAAAGACAGCTACGATTTGGAAAGCAAATTATGGCCTTAGTATGTGTTAGTATGTATGTATTCACCTAACCTGGGCTGCTGTGTGCCACGAGTCTTTATCTTGCTTATTTCTTTGTAAACATTGTATATAGCGTGTAAGTAGGTATTATAAGTCTATGTACTGGAATGAATTGTTACGATTTTTTGGTATTTTTTTTATCTAAAAATGATATTAAAATCAAAATGTAGGAGGTTTATACAGAAGTATATTTAAATGCCTAGGTTGCACCAAGTATACAGGGGAGGTACAATAAGCTCTTTTAAAGTTTAGACCTAAAATTATTGATGTAGATATTTTAATGTATCTTCCAAAGACCAATGTAGCTGTAGCAGACATTCTAGAGCCCCCTTTGTAAAGTTAAAGTAAATCAAAATTATGCTTGTTATGTAGTAGCTCTGCTGAGAATGAAATTATGCTTTTTATTGGTAATAAAACGTGTAAATAACATAGCAACTATAGGTTGTAAGAATTCCTCAAGGCAAACATTTGGTTGAACATTCCAAGATTAATATTATAAATACCTACCATAATATTGACAAAGATAACATTGTTACTGGTTTGTTTATTGGTTTACTTTAATTGGTAATAAGTTATTAATGTGTAGCTATAAATGAAGTTAGGCTTGGATTTTATGCCACATTGAACGTCGCCTATGTATTGATATGAAAGAAGCAGAAGGAACAACACTAGAAAAACAAATGCTTTGTTGTTTTACATAAAATCTTTATAAATGAAGTTAGGCTTGGATTTTATGCCACATTGAACGTCGCCTATGTATCGATATGAAAGAAACAGAAGGAACAACACTAGAAAAACAAATGCTTTGTTGTTTTACATAAAATCTTTATAAATGAAGTTAGGCTTGGATTTTATGCCACATTGAACGTCGCCTATGTATCGATATGAAAGAAACAGAAGGAACAACACTAGAAAAACAAATGCTTTGTTGTTTTACATAAAATCTTTAGTAAAAAATAACAATTGAAAAAAAATTCGTTTAAAACCGATTCATCTTTATTCCTGCTCTTATCCCAATTTATTTGGGGTCATTTCTTTTTCATCAATACTTCTCTTTCGAAAAAAAAAAACAACTCGTTTCTAGGCGATTGGCATACTGCACAGCGGGGTGCGTGAAACTGAGCTAAATTCCAAGCATGGAAGCGCGTTTTTATTGAATTTGTATGTAAATAAAAAACATCACTCACTGACATATCGGTTATACATTAAAACCGAGTACGTCCCGAGGACAGCAGAACATATCCGAAGCGGGTATTTTTTTAATCGTCTTATATATAAACAAAACATGCGCGGTGTCGCTTACGGTAACAGTGGCGTGAGTTCAATGGTTTTTTCCCAACGCGCTTAAAGAAGTCTTCACTTGAAAAATCACGCGCGGAGGCACGTTATCTGCGTCCCGCTGCGTAATGCGGTGCAGTGTGCGAATCGCCTAATTCCGCAGAGCATCAGTCCTTTCACAGTTATTCTACCTCCGATTTTGCATCACTGTCCAAATCATAGTAATCTTTATTCTCATTCTAATAAAGTTGCTGTTGGGTTGCTGCACAGATATAGATACACCTAGATAACGCAAAAGCAACTACTTCGCATGCCAAGCTGCCACTTTCGCGCTCAGTCCTGTATACTGCGGTGCTATTCTGTAAAAATCTCACCGTGAAAACTTAGGTGAAGTGAGCGTGGAGTGACGCTCACTTCACATACGTTTTCACGGTGACGGCTGCTGGCTGGGTGAGCGTGTGCGCTAGCGCTAGGCCCCGGGGGTGGGGCGAGGCGGATGCCGCACGCGGCGGCATCTTTGAATCGATTTGATTTTCTCGTCACTAAATAGTGCTTGTGACGTCGTAGTAGGTAGTCAAAAAAACAGCACGCTTGGGTGTCATACAGATCGTGATACTTGCGTTATCTAGGTCTATCTATATCTGTGGGTTGCTGCCATTGACAAGTCTGCCAAAACATTGTGACCTTTATTCTCGTTACAATAAGATTGCTGTTAGGTTGCTGCTGTCGGAAGTAAAATAACTGTGAACGGACTGTAATCTCATCTACCAGTACCAATAGTAGTTTATTTTGAGTATACATAGCCATATTATTTTGTAAGTTAGCCTGTAACATTAATAGTTAACCTTTGTACCTAATCTATATAAAGTGTATTTAAACAGAGTTCTTTAAATATAAACACTAGGATTAGTACAAAATAGCATTTTCGGTATAATATATAACACTAATATTAATACTATTTACTTTTTAGATGTTACCTTCGCTTCCAAATAAATACTTTATTTTCATAAGCTTTTAAAGCAAAAATAAAGAAAACAAAAAAATATACCTGATATGTAAAGAGGTTGAACGTCTTTTCCAGTAAAATAAATAAATTATGTACATAACTGGGGCCGTATTACAAAGTATTAATACCATCATTGCGAAAATGGGATGGAGCTATCAGTCATATATAGCTCCGTCTCTCTCTTACACTGGAATCATGATGGCATTAAACCGTCATAATACGGCACCTGTGCCTATTGTGCATAGGCATAAGTTAACTGCTTCAGCAAATGGTGCTTTGCAGAATAATGTGCTTGACTATAATGGACGAAATAAGCATTTCTTAGGCTTGAAAATTCTGTATAGAAGTGTTTTGAGTGAACATCATAACATGTCGAACGCAGACATTTCTCCTTTAAGGGGAATGCCCTAAGGCAACTCTTAATTTTTCATCAACATACAACCTAATAATATTGACCTACAAATTGGAGAAGGTAAGAAAACTTGAATTTCGCGAGGTATCCTGGCGCTTTCGCCCTAAGAAGAGATATTGTTTAACCAAGAAAACTATTTATAAAAAGGATAAAATGTAATAAAAAAAACCTATCAAATTATAGTGAAAGCGAATATTGTAATACAGAGTTGCTTAAGAAGTATCTAGCTTATGCTTCCAACGAAGTTGTAGTCTATATAACATAACAGAGAATTATGAACTACATAAATATTAATATTTTTACATACGACTGGACTTTGCCCGGTTCGCTTCACTAATTTGTAGAACCCACAGATTATTTGGGCAAATTGAACGAATCTAAATAAATTGCTTAGTTTGTAATGTTAGCAGATTATGAAATAAATAGATATAGGCTACACAAGCAATATCTTCATAAGCATGTGTGTGTATATTTATTTTTGTAAGCCACAATATATGAATAATGTAACGAATTTTGGGTACAATCATATACATAAAAGCTTTTAGGCATTCAAATGCTTTATTGGATTATTTAGAATATCTTAATAAATACGTCTTACGTTTGTTGGCGACTGTACAGCAAAATATTTTGACAATACACATTAATATTTATATCGTTGTCCAGCAAAATAACGTAGGCAATTTTTTTTATTGCCTACTTTTATGTATTTTAAAACTGCTTTCAAGAAAATTCATCAAATATTACGAATATTAACTGACCGGGCACAGCCAGAATTTTAAGGTCTTGCAAGCTTTCTCAGATTTTAGACGTTTCCGACGTTGCTTTGTCAGAATAGGTAGCTGGCCAAATTCTTTGACCACCTATTTAAGAATTTGTTAAATACAAAGAAAGCAGACTTGTTAACCAGTTGTCCAAAAGTCAACATCGTTTCACGAAATTGCTGTATTCAACTGAATTATTTTCTCTATGTATTTAAACTTCGTACTATGCAAACCTATTTTTAATTAATGTCATCTGTTTTACAAAGTAAGTACTTTCAAGCACAAAAGTTGAACATATTTTATTTTAATAATTCTTAAGGTTAACCATGTCCATGTAAGTAGCGATAATATCTGAATATTATAGAAGTTTAAGTAAATACATTTGTTTGACGTTACACTTATGATTTCTTTCTTTCCTGGGTAAAGTGTGTTTAACATGAATATGACAAAAACAAACTTCTCCATGTTTGATTCCTTCCTATCAAGATGCAAACCTAAGTAGTTTGCTGAATTGTGATGGGGTAGAACGTCGTTTCCAAGTTTAACTGGGGGGCAGTTTTCCGTTCTCAAAGTAAAAGTGGCATGCACCGATTTGTTGGAGCTGGTTCAAAGTAAAAGGGACATGTACTCATTTGTTGACTTTGTTCAGGTAACTCTGTAGAGCTAAGGACGCTACACTGGGGTTTTTATGGTTGCAAAGTGTAGCGGTGTCATCAGCGAATGTGGCAGATATGATATTATCCGTTGCTGGTATATCTGCAAAGTACCTACATAAGGTAAAGAGTAGGGCCCAAAATTTAACCTTGAGGTACCCCGGCTTTTATATCTTAAAATGCAGAGTAGGTACTTATGATTTAAACTCTAAATATTGTGTATTCTTCCAAATACTGATTTTAAGAGCAGGTAATAGTTATACGGAAGTTGGTTTTTCATTTTAAACAGCAGGTCTTAGTGCCAAACCTTATCGAATGCTAGTTGTTCGTCGAGAAAGATAAGCTGCACACAATTCTCATCACTATAAAAAAAAACAAAAAAAGCAATAATACAGTGATGATCTAATTTATTTCGTAATAAACCTCAGTGTCCAAGCATGATCAGATTTAACGGCTGTTATATCTGGCAGCTGTATTGCGATCTCCCCATTAGTTATCTTCCACTGAAACAAATAAAATGTGATAAGAGAAAGTACCTATCAACATGTTATGTATCATCATGTATGTATCAAGTTTAATGATCCAGATAGATCAGCTAAGTGTTTACAGATACTCAAAACATACTTGTATCACCAATAAATACTTATAGTCAAGTATTGTCCTTCATTGCCTAACATCTCGACTTATAAGTGCCACTGTGCAAATAAGGTGTTATGGCTCTCAGAGTGAGTCTGGCCACTTGAGCACAATAGCATAGATTGCGGTTAAATAGCCGCAATCTCCGCAATCGTTCACGCTCGGTGGAAAAGTAGCATGATTAACATTGTACATCGCCTTAGTTCAAGTATACCAAACCTTGCCATTTCTAGTATCTTTTTGAGAATGCCAGGGAGAGCTATTGTATGCCTCGCCGTTGATAAACAGCCATTTTCCGAGCGTTAACAAGCGTTCTTGAAATATCGGTATTATTGTACCCTCTTTAGTTAAGAAACTATAAGGGTTCCGTGTAGAATCTACGGAACCCTAAAAAAGTTACTTTGTTTATACTGATTCAAAATAGGAAACTATTATATAAATCGAGCTTAGATAGCCATTTTTTTGTTGCTCCATTTTTTCACTTCACAGACGGTAAAGCGCCTGCCTGGGTTCGTACCCACGACCAACAACTCCGGGGCCACTGCTGCTGTGTGGGCCACCACTACTCTAGCACTTGAAATGTCAAAATTGACTTATTACTTTGCTCCAGCATTTGAAAATAGTTTTGCCCAAGATGCAGGATCAAAAAGCTCAGCTGTGAACATGGGAGCAAACTCTTGATATGTGAAGCCTGGTGGGTAGTTTTTCATGAAGTCTATGTATTTCTGTTTGTTGTTACGTGCTGGAAAATAAATTAAATAGGCAAGTGATAATTTTAGTTACCGTAGGCAGGTACTACAGACAGGACACAGAGCTCAGACAGTTTTAAAATGCAGGGCGAAAAGTTGATAGCCGAGTAGGTGGGGCCGTGCGGCATGATGACAGAACACCGTTATATTTGAAAAGTTTCAGATAGGAGCCTCGTGGTCAGGAATCCGTAGAGTCAGAATGCCGTACGAAATAACGCTGTGAAAATAACTAAAATACACTAAACGAGCTGTATCAACGTCAGCGTATTGTATTACTTTCCTGACGCAGTTGAGCCTTCCTGCTACGCTTGATATACGTGGTCCCCACTGAACGTGTACGGATAACTGTTGAGAGTGCACTGTTTACGAGTACGTCGTCAAAATATTATCTATTCCTGTCTACTTTAAAAATAAGAAGTTTCATCTGCAAACAGTACCTACAACGTCACAGATGCCCTTTAAATAGAATGCTAAATCATAGACATATACTAAGAACAAGAAGACCCAGTATTGAGCCTTGCGGTACACCTAACTGAACGTAGCCCGGAAGATCTCACACCATTAACATCTACACATTGGAACTTTATTACATTGAGAGCTTCTTTTTGGACACCGTAATGACGTAAGCAGTTCACGCAAAAACGTGTCATGGTGCACGCAATGAAAGGCTTTGGAGATATCACAGAAAATTCCAATAGCGTTTTACGAATTATCCCATGAGTTTTATATTATTATGTGTTTCAGCAGAGCAACATCCGCATCTGTCTGTAGTTGAACGACCTTTTGTAAAGCCATATCGTTATGAAGGAGGCTATTTAAATTAACCTTTTAACCGCCCGACTTCATATCAGTTGTCGTGCTCCCAGCGCCCAGAATACAGCCTAATTAAATAAAAAATATACATACATACACATGAAAAACATAGCCTTACTTCTGGCGCAGTCGGATAAAAAGCAGATCATACGAGCTGTGACATTTGGTCGTAAAGTATAAGACCTTGGCGAAATGGACACGAAAATATTTGTCAGATTAATCCGGCGCCGTAAGCGGTTAAAATGTCTTAGCAACTGCTTGAGTAGGTATTAATTTTTCAAATATTTTGATAAATGCAGGTAAGATAGAAATAGGCCTGAAATTGCCAAGGTCATTTTTAGGGTTCCGTACCAAAATGGTAAAAACGGAACCCTTATGGTGAGACCCTCAGTCTGTCTGTCTGTCTCAGCTGGGTATCTCAAGAGCTAATGGGGGTACCAATGGGGGTTCAAGGGGTAATGCTATCAACTTGAAATTTGGAATAGTTTTAGATGACGTTTGCCCAACTACATATTTTGCAAATAAGAAAGAAATAAAAATAATGTAGATATATTTTTTGCAACAGGGTCTGAAAAAATAAAAGTGGGGCTACTAGGGCATGTGGGGATCTCATGAAAGAGCGCAGTTTGCACATTCTCAAACATTTTTACTTTTTTTTAGGCCGCATAGTTTTCCGACTTGATGAAAAATGTAAAAAAAACTACCTTTCCCTTATCTCCAAAGTTTGCAAAGAGAAAAATCTGAAATAATTGTATGTGATAGAAGTTTATGTAAAGATTACAGGAAAAATAAAACGAAGTCTAGAGACTTCGTTTTATTTTTCCTGTAATCTTTAATAGCACTTTTTCAGAAATCATCAACAAAAAAACCATTAGTTCCACTATCGGTCAAGAGATGGCGCCGACAGAAAACCACACGACATAATACCACAGTGCACAGTGTTAAAATTCTCTGACGAATATAGGCCTCGCCGATAAAATTTAAAAACATGAAGTTACGGAACCCCCGGTGCGCGAGTCCGACTCGCTCTTGCCCGGTTTTTATTACCTGATTTAAATAATGGTTTGACTTTAGTACTCTTCATGAGGTCTGGAAAAGTTCCTAAATCAAAACATTTATTAAAAGATGATCCATGTAAGTAGCGATACTATCCAAATATTATAAAAGTTTAATTGAATACACTTGTTTGACATTAAACTTATA
Source organism: Mesoligia furuncula (assembly GCA_916614155.1). Taxonomy (NCBI): domain Eukaryota; kingdom Metazoa; phylum Arthropoda; class Insecta; order Lepidoptera; family Noctuidae; genus Mesoligia; species Mesoligia furuncula. The sequence continues at coordinate 10,128,692 of OU744803.1, read as the reverse complement.
ATTATTTATTTTACTGGGTAATGTGAGATAGATTTATTATCATATTTATGTTATGTCCATTAACATGAATATGAAAAAAAATCTCTCTATCTTTAATGCGGCCTATGACTGAAAATTTAATAAAATATGAAAGACCCATCACTATAAAAAACCGGTCAAGTGCGAGTCGAACTCGCACACCGAGGATTCCGTACTTTGTAGGTATGTAAATAGTTTATAACGGTTTTTTTTTTAATACAAATTTACGGTTTTCGGATTTTTTCCGTTACTTGTGCTACATGATTTTGCTTCTTGCCAAATTTCATGATTCTAGGTCAACGGGAAGTACCCTATAAATTTTGATTCCCTTGAGTGTCGTAATATACGTTTTTTGCGGCTTAAACGGCCGAATATTTTTTTACGTTTCTTAGGTGTTTGATTTTTTCACAGCTTCAAGGGACTGTAGAGTTGAGTACTTATTATGGTTTTAATTTCAACTCGATACCTCCACGCGTTCACGAGATAAAGGGTCTTGACAGACTGACGGACGGACGGACGACCAACAAGGTGATCCTATAAGATTTTAGTTTTTTCTTTTTGAGGCACGGAACCCTAAAAACTAAAATAAAAAGCAATGATACAGTGATGATCTAATTTATTTCAAAGTAAATCTCAGTGTCCAAGCATCATTAGATTTAACGGCTGTTTTATCCGGCAGGTCTATTGCGACCTCCCCATTAGTTATCTTCCACTGAAACAAATATAATGTGATAAGAGAAAGTATCAACACGTGAGCTAAGGTTAATGATCCAGATAGATTAGCTAAGTATTTACAGATAGGTACATAAAACATACTTGTATCACAAATAAATACTTACAGTCAAGTATTGTCCTTCATTGCCTAACATCTCGACTTGATAAGTGCCACTGTGTAAATAAGGTGTTATGTCTCCCAGTGTGAGCACACTCTTCTCTGGCCACTTGAGCACAATAGCATAGATTGCGGTTATTTTGTCGTTCATGCTCGGTGGGAGGGTAGGATGAGCAGCATTGTATGACTTAGTGCAAGTATACCAAACCTTGCCATTACTAGTATCGTTCTGAGAATGCCAGGGAGAGCTATTGTATATTGCCTCGCCGTTTATTGACAACCATTTTCCGAGTGTTAACAATCGTTCTTGAAATATCGGTATTATTGTACCCTCTTTAGTTGGGCCCACGTTGATGAGGGCGTTACCTGAGAAAGGCATGGGGCAGTGTCATTAAAATTTGAAATTCATTATTTAAATAAAGTTAAGTACTTACTAGGAAAAAAATAATAGGAAATGAGACTAAAGTTACCTCCACAACTGACTGTAGATACAACTTGGTAAAGCAGATCATCAATAGACAATATTTCACTAATCTGCATATCCCTTCTGTACCCCCACGATTTGCTATCAACAGTGAAAGCGTTTTCCCATTTATGATCTAGTAGTTTACCTGAAAATAAAATAAAGATTTGAATATTGTCTAATTATTTTTCTTAATACCTATTTAATGCTTAATAAGAAATTTTCACACAGAGTAGGAAGGGAAAACAAACATGCTTGCTTACTGAATGAAAGCTATATCACAATACTATTTACTTCTTGGTTTTGTTGTAATTCAGTAATGTATTCTTGTACAATATGACTGTAAGTAAATAAAATGTTTTAAAGTAATATTATGTATAAAATTTTTCAATACTAACACTAACCTGGATTAAATCTATCAGCATGATTATAGAAGTCTCCATGATGCCCAGGGATATCAATACCCCATCTATCATTGACCACCACTTCATCTTTAACTGGGCTGTCATTGTACAACCACGCTAACAGGTCCGTAGACCTCCAATAGTCGTCATGAGCTTCCCAGTCGCCATCAGACCAAATCACTGATGGCTTGTAATCATTAACTAGCTGTTTAATGTCTGGCCACAACTTAGTATCAGTGTATGTATGAGTATGAAACTTGTTGCTTCTGTCCTGATCATAAATAGGATTGTACCATTCGTACAGGGAATGGTATACACCAAACTTTAAACTCGCATTCCTGACTGCTGCAGCAAGTTCGCCTACCAGGTCTCGTCTTGGTCCCAGATCGACTGAATTCCAACTGAATGAACGCTTGGATGGGAATAGAGTGAAGCCCTCATGATGTTTACTTGTTAGGACAATATATCTGAAACAAATTAGTTTTAATAGAATTGTGATTTTACTTTTTGCAGCAGCAGCACATGAAATATCAAAATTTACTGATATACTTTGCTCCAGCATTTGCAAATAATTGTGCCCAAGACGCAGGATCAAAAAACTCAGCTGTGAACATTGGGGCAAACTCCTGATATGTGAAGCCTGGTGGGTAGTTCTTTTTCATGAAGTCTATATATTTCTGGTTGTTGTCATTTGCTGAAAAATAAATTAAATAGATAAAATACCTAATAATTTTAGATACCGACCTGTTACAGACAGAACGCAGAAATTGCAGTCCTGCAATAATTTTATTTTGTATGAAGGAAAAGTACCTTTCCAGTTTGTCCAGAACCATTCGGAGCCGAAACTTGGCACGGCGTAGACGCCCCAGTGCAGGAATATACCTATTTTAGCTCTATCATACCATTCGGGCAACGGCCGGGTGTCCAGGTCACTCCAGACGGGGCTAAATCTCTTATCTACACTGATATTCGCTTCAATATCGTTACGGACTTCGATAATTCTAATATCTCCTATCTTAGCATTCGCGAAGCAGATGAATACTGAGATTGAGATTATTAATAATCTCATCATTCTGTAAACAAAACAATTTTATTTTAGATGGATGATAAATTTTCGTACCTATTTTCGTAACAATTTTTTTTAAACATATGTCAGACTTGTCATAGTTGTCATAGCATTGATAGCATAAACTACACTTTCAGTCTATCAAAAAGTAGGTACTCTATGAACCTCATTTATATAATAAATTAGTCTATCGTCGTCGTCGTTTCAGCCGATAGACGTCCACTGCTGGACATAGGCCTCCCCCAATTTTGGGGGGGGGTTTGCCTTAATCGCCACGCTTGGCAGGCGGGTTGGCGATCGCAGCATGGTATGATGGTGGCTGCTGCCCATTCTCCGGTAAGACCCTTAGTCGCCTTTTACGACACCCACGGGAAGTAAGGGGTGGTGCAATTCTTTAAGTCCGGCACCACACAGACAAGTCCGGCACCACACAGACCACAGGCCTAAATTAGTCTATGCTGTCAACTAATTTACGCTCTCGGAGTATTACCTATGTTCTGTGAGTAGTTCAGTGACTATACGACACCACAGAACTTTTTTATACCCTGACGGGCACGACCACAGAAATATTTTCATATATCTATGGGCACGACACTGACAGACAGTACAAAACTACAAACTGACTCTGTCTACGTGATAATCTGAGTAATCCACTGACCGTCGCGGTCGTCGTCAGTGGAGTAATCTGACTGATAGACCATTGCGTAAAGGTACTGACACACATGCTCATTGCTAGCATGCTCAAACCAATCGGAGCACGCGAAAATCAAAGTCACGTGAGTTTCGCGTGCTCCGATTGGTTTGAGCATGCTAGTAATGAGCATGTGTGTCAGTACCTTAACGCACTACCTATCAATCTATCATTTTGAAGGATATTGCTAATCCATGATTGCTTCATAGGTTCGAACAAGAGCGAGTCGGACTCGCGCACCGAAGGGTTCCGTAACATCATGTTTTTAAATTTTCATCAGCGAGGCCTATATTCAACAGAGAATGATAACACTATGCACTGTGGTCACTGACCTCTATAATAGTGACTGTGGTATAGAATATTGCAGTTTTATGTCAGCGTCATCACTTGACATTGAGATAGGAAAAACATGGAGAGGCCGCGTTATTCTATACATACATTTGCTTATACAAATATGAGTGAATTATGATTCAGAATACGAAATATCGTTTTGTCTCGTTCTTTCTAATAAGATAATCGTATTTGATAAAAGAGACAACAATATTTTAAGTTGTTGCTCATTTTGGCAACATTTTGACGTGACGTAGTACAATTGTAGGTAAGGTGCCGTATCAGCCATCTTTTGCGACAAGTTTCGTGGTAGTTTTGCTGTCAAATGGTTGTTTACTTTTTGTATTATTGAGATTTGCGAGAAATATACAAGGATTTTACCTTTTAAAACTGCATGCAAATGTTGGAAAACAACAATTCAACATGTCTGTGTGTTGTATTGTGAAGTGTGGTGCAAGAAAGAATGAAAATCAACCTCTAATGTCTTTGCAGAGGTTAATAGCCGGTTTTCATGCAAAAATACATTTAATAATACACATTCGATGATACAGTTGTGACGCGATCATGAATTTATGGCTAAAGTATTGATATTTGGGTTCATTTCCGTATAATAGACCTTTTTAGTATATTTTGTTAATTCATTTGTTTGTTTACAATAATATGTCAAATGGAATAGGGTTGTACCGTTGCCGTAATAGTTTTCTCCGCTGAAACGTCATCGACATATTCTGCGATGTGAACATAAATAATTCTGTGTCTTATTCGGTCCGAGTGACCTTGCCAGGTCCGTCCTCTGGTTCACAGCACCGAAATTAAAATATTTTATTTCACATAAACCTACATGGCCACTTAGGAAACGTCAGTAGCTAGGTCATCATCATCATTTCAGCCGAAAGACGTCCACTGCTGGACATAGGCCTCACCCAAAGGGGGGGGGGGGGGGGGGGGGTGCCATAATCGCCACGCTTGGCAGGCGGTTTGGTGATTGCAGTATAGTTTGGTGGTGAAATGCATAGAGAACGCTGCTGCCCATTCTCCGGTACGACCCTTAGTCGCCTTTTACGACACCCACGGGAAGTATGGGGTAGTGCTATTCTTTAAGTCCGGCACCACACATACTGTGGAGTTTCTTGCCAGTGCAGTAGTTAGGTGCACGGTTCCAATTGGTTGCTTCCTATGGGGAAGAACTGGCAAGAAACTCCACAATTTTTACAATGTTTTCTAATTTGTTAAGTACCTGGTACTGATTTTAATAAATAAATAACTCGTTTTTTATTAAATTTATGGACTATCTGTTTCTCTCTTCTCGCCACTGAAGATTTATTACCGAAAAAACTTAGTGAAAGCTGAAGTGACGGTAACAGAGAGTTTTAACATTTGGTACTTACGCTATCAGATGCATTTATAAGTAGGTATCTTATTATATTGCCATTTGTCTTCACAACTGGTTTGTACATAATACACATTGTTTGTACATAATACAGGTTTGTATGTACATAACTATAATATTTTCTCTGAAAATTCTAACTCTAATAAAAGATTTTCTTTTTTGACATGTATACCTACCGATAAATAGTTCAGTAATTAACCATGAGTCTTTCGTTTCACGCATCACAAAAGATTATAAATAAAGTATTTTTGCACACTTTATTTTTATGCAAAACTATAAAGTTACCGAAAATAAAGTAACAAACGTTATTATAAAGTATGGTTGGCAACCGTAATAGGTTGGGTCTTATATCGAGTCGCCTGAATCTGAGTTAAGTGTAGATATGGGAGGGTTTAGGGGGTTCGTACTAAGCGATAAAATGTATTTTTTGCTGCCGGAGACGCGCCAAAATATTTTAATTATTATTTAAAAAATCTTGGGAAATCTTACAAATGCATAAGAAGGAACGTAATTTTGATACATTTCGTAGCGATTTGGATACTGCGTTTATCGAAATGGGTGAAAAGAAACGTAAGCCGCTATTTTGTTTACATTGACAAATACTTTTGGCGTTCGATTTGTCATTCCGTTCAAAGACTAGGTACAATATAATGTGGTGTAAATTCCGTTGCTCTCGAGTTTACGTGAATTTTATATTTTGCTATGATTATTAGCTCCCCGCACCCTAATGAGTGACAGATCGTACCCAAAGCACTCAGACTTGTGTTGGTTAGGTTAAGTTAGATAGCACGAACCGAGCGAGCGAAGCGAGTTGTTTAGGTTAGGTTAGGTTAGAACGGTGACCACTTAGCGCGAGCCGAGCGAGCGCAGCGAGCGTGCCGCGGCAGCGGCCGGCGAAGCGCCAGAAAGTAACTACCTCCCCGTACCCTAATGAGTGACAGATCCTACACAAAGCACACAGGCTTGTGTTGGTTACGTTAGAAGGTTTTGTTCAAAGTGGAATAATAGAAAAACTACGCATCTCCGGCAGGGCAGGAGTGGGGGGGGTGAAACAGGGCGCCCTCCCCAACCCCCCTCCACCCCTCCCATCTTCGTACGGAGGCGACTTGATATAAGACTTTAACCACCGTAATTACAACTGACTTTAATTTAGTAAGTTATTATGATCCAAACGTAATAACTAGTAAGACTCATATTTAGTATCGATACTCGATAATAGTAACACCTATGTTCCTTGATTGACACAACCCTAGCAGTGGCAGCCATTTTATGCGACAAAACGAGTTGTAGGTATGCACCCTTTTTTTGTAGGTATTTCCAGTCCATACTTTTTTATGTCAATGTCACTTGACCGGTAGTGGAACTAATGTACCTATCTCAAAGACTACAATATATTGCGGTGACCTATCTTTTGTTTATGATTTCTGAAAAAGTGTGCTATTTAGAGACTTCGTTTTATTTTTCATGTAATCTTCACATAAACTTCTATCACTTACAATTATTTCAGATTTTTCTCCTTGCAAACTTCGGAGATAAGGGGGGAACGGTTTTTTTTCCACAATTTCAGAGGAATTATTTTTAGACAGATGAATGAAGATGGATTTTTATGAACTCAAATATCCAACAGACGGCGTCACCCAGGCCGGCCCAGAAAGAAAGAAAGAGGTGGCGAAATTACTTGGACGCGTACCGTGATGGCTGGTTTGAGGTGGCGCGGGACAAAAGAGTTCCTGAAAGGATTTGGGGGAGGCCTTTGCCCAGCAGACTAACTAAAAAAAACAATTTAGGAATGAATTTAGGTATCTTAGTGCCTATCTAATTAAATGATAATGAGGAGAGGCGGCTTAAATGGGAACGCCGGCAGTGTTTTCTGCAGCGAATGGGATGAAGAAACTTATGTACCTACCCATAGGTAGGTAACAATTAGGTACACGAAAAAAGCAATCTCAATAGTTGAAAACTAATAGGTAGGTACTGCCATTGGAGAAATAGGTATCCCGAGTTTGTTGTAGCGTTCGTACGCAATGCCGGGGAACTTATCGATAAGTAATATAAACAGTTAAGTTACTTCGTACACTCGTACCTACCTACCTACTTAACTTAATGTAGGTAGGGACCACAATAAACAGAGTAAAAATAAGTAACTCACTCGAATTTAGTTATTTACCATAAGTAGGTAAATGAGTATAATCTATACATTTTCCTCCTAAAACACACTTGATAATGGTGATTATTGTGCCTATAAGTTTTATCTCGACACTAGCACGCCAGACCACAGTTAAATGAACACTGGTGGTCACTCGCTCGTTGTGACGGCGAATGTAGTACGCTTATAACGTATTAGGGTCAGTTCACACCGCGACGCGACGCGGCGCGCAGTTTTCAAGATAGCAATGCAATTATAGACCTTATCTACTACACAATTAAAACCCCTATTACACTATATGACATTTAGGGCCCGATATTTAGGTGATGTGTTTTTTTAATATGGGCTCTTCCTCCCTTTCTCTTATTTCACCATCCTAATTTAGGGAAAGGGTCCCTGAATATCGTGTAGTGTAATAAGGCTTTCAGTGAGGTGGGCCGCGCGGCGTAGCTCGACGTAGTAGACACAACCTCACTGAATTGTGTACCTTTTAGTGTAGTAGATAAGGTCTATAATTGCATTGCTATCTTGAAAACTGCGCGCCGCGTCGCGTCGCGGTGTGATCTGACCCTTATGCGGCAAATTATAGAATTCTGTTATCAAAATACTTTATGTGTCTGATTGTGTACTTATTTTTGTAGGATACAACCACGGACACTGTTTTTTGGGAATTGAAACAAAGTATTCGTTTTGCTACATTTTAATTGTATTCTATACCTAGGTAGGTACTCACATTATTTACAAATATTTCGTTGAGATCGGAGTTTCAATACTGATACTTAAATAATGGGTTTGCCCTAAGAGCTTAATATGGCGAAAATGTATTTCGGTAAATACAACTTTGCCTTACGCTTCGAGGAAAACAGTCGCATTTCGTAAGAACATAGGTAATACACAAATATTGTAGCTGTACACTATGAAATAATAAAAATATTATTTGCATGTTGAAGTCACTCAAAAATACATGTTTCGTTTTTATCCAAAGTTGATTGCAGGATTTTGCAAATGAGATTAGGTAATATTAAAGCATGACTAGAAAGTTTGAGACCTTTTCATCTCATATTTTTTATTATGGCAGTTATTTTAAATAAATTGACTAAAGTTACCATAGATCTGCTTTTTTTACGTTTGTTAACTAAATTAGTTTGAGCCAATAGGCTTAAACAATAATATCAAGAGAACATTATAAATTAAATTAAATAATAAAATTATAATATTAGCATTGTATTGTGAATTATCTATAAGTAAATTAAAAGTTTTATTTACTTAATCTTAGTAAAAATGGAACTTTTCTACAGTAATTTCTTAAAACTAGCTTACTTCTTTAATATAACCTACTTAAAAACAACATTGTGAGGAAACCGGCATGTCTTAGTACCAAAAAAGTTTGAAGACATGTGACATCCTCCAATCGACACTAGGCCTCGGATCGGATCGGCCTAGGATTATGGCCTTACAGAGAGGACTGTGTCTGTGTGTATTCCCACAGCTGGGGAACATTATGGGCTGATTATGTATCAACAACCTTTACCTGGTAATCATCAAAACCATTCATTTTCTCTATTTTACTGGATTTCTCAGCTGATTTAAGAAGTCCAGAAAGTCTACTTCTTTTCAGACCTATTATGGTTCAACTGTTAAAACTGGTCATTATTAGGCCTGTTAACATTTAATTACTTATTGTATATCCTTCAGTTTTATCCACTTCCTGTCCCAGAAGTGGATGACACTGCTATTGAGTGTCAACTTTAAAATTCGAGTAATGACATGCACCATTAATGATTATTTCACTGATGCCCGTGGTAGGGGGAGTGTGGGAGGCTGACAATGGTTCTATATGTGCAGTTGTGGTCATCACTGGAGTTGAATATAACTTGCTGCTGTGCAAAGTAGTGTTGTGTGGCTGTGTAGTGTTCGCAAACACAGTTGCTAATGTCTGTTGTTGCTCAGCCCTTGGTTCACTAATAATTCCCATCTTCACTTCAAATATGATATCTTGTATTTTCTTTTTTGCAACTAGTAGGTTCTTCTCCCCTTTCAATGAGCGCAGCTCGTTGGCTATGTATTCCCCAAACACGGAGAATTCGTCTCTAGGTCTAGGTATGGAGGGGTAGCTGAGTTCAGGTTTGATGTCTGATGGAGGCGGCTCTGTTCTGGAGATTTTGGGAGGTGGTGATAGACTGGTGAGTTTGCAGTCACTCACCGGTGTGTCTGAGTGCGTAGGCAGAACACCTATTTCTGAATTTTCCTCCTGAAATGTTACAAGTTTAATATGTTAATAAAATAGTTTTTTATTGTGATCAAAATAAGAAAACTAAACCATTAATCTACCTACCTAGACCTACCTGTACCCACCTACCGTTACCCGTTTCCTGTACCTATTGTTTTTTAAATAAGTTTGAATATGCTGTGGCACTTACCGATTGTAAAACCTTGTACGGTTTGCTGGAGTATTTCAAGAAGTGTAGATACTCGAACGCGTACCAGTTACTGACATATCGGTCATTGGGTTCTTCGGCATAAGCGCGAGCTTCCCGCGCCGATTCCCGGTTGTATTGTGTCCGAAGATGTTGTATCTTCTTCGTAGCGTCTGGCACCGATATCCCTAATAAATCCGAGATCATCCGCAACTCTTCTCGCCGCTTTTGTTTACCTCGCCTATTCTCACATAAAGACGGATTCCATAAGCTTGCGTTCACTTGCAACAGCTCAATCAACTTCAGTGTTCTATCTTTCGACCACTCCATCGCCCGATTTGTATAGCTGCGCTCGAATTAAAACATAAACAGTATAGAGTTAGCGACCAATCGTTAGATTATTCACTAAACTGTGTTCACTGTTCGAGTCGGACGCGGAGTCAAAGCCGAACCAAACGTCAATAATTCAATTTATTGACTGTCAACGCGAATGTTCGTAGGTGTACCATTTTAGATTTTCACCATAATGCTATATCTATCTCTTTTACTCTAATATGAAATGTCATGCTCTAATGCTTTAAAACTATAAATAATTATGAAGAACGGAACGCTAACGCTTTAGGGTTGCCAGTTTATTATTGCTCTTTTTTGTATTTTAGATTACGAGAAGCACGTCAAACTGCACTTTTACGGCAATTTTTTTTTAAAGAACATAGTTATTGCTGTTTTCCTTCAGACACTGCGTAGTGGTAGCAAGGTATTTAGGCAAGTGGCGCTAGAATTTGAACGCCTACAAAAAACCTTAAAATTAAGTTATTGTTACATACCTACATAGAATAGGCTCACCCCTTTTTCCCCATGAGGGTGGGCTGAAAGTACTGAACGCCACCTGTTACGATCCCTATTACTTAATTATTGCTTCGTTTGTGTTCAATGAAAATTTATTTTACAGAATCGACCGACCAGTCGACTGCTAGAACTACGGTTTCCACTCTGTAATATGGGACGGGGCCTTAATCCATACTAATATTATAAATGCGAAAGTGTCTGTCTGTTACCTCCTAACGCTTAAGGTGAATGGATAGTAGTAGACCGCGAAATTCAAATTTTCTTATATTTTTTGCAATTTGCAGGTCAGTGTCAGGTTGTATTTTGATCAAAATATGATTCGCGACAATAACAGGTAAATATACAGAATCATAATCATTAATACATCTTTCTAAGTTAGATTTCTACCACCAACCACCAATCTCTTATGGAATCAATCAAGATACAACCTGACACTGACCTGCAAATTGCAAAAAACGTAAGAAAATTTGAATTTCGCGGTCTCAACTACCCATTCAACTTAAAGCGCTGAACCAATTTAGATGAAATTTGGTAAGTATAGAGATAGTTTTGAGTCCCGGGAAAAGACATGAGATACATTTTATCCCGATATAGTTACCACCCGCATAATATTATCATAAACTTATGCTGGTGAAACCGCGGGGCGCAGCTAGTCTGTAATATACCACGCAACCCCAGAGCTGGTTGGTGGATTTTACCCTATTTATAATGTCGTATGATGTATTATTATGACGCTATCCGAAAGGGATCAGATCATAATATTTAGGAAGACTAAGAAAAATTGAAAAAATAGTTAAAAGACTACTCTACAAAGACTTGGTTCCTTCAATTTGACGGTAACAGTTATTTGTATGGCACCAATCACCTATTGATGGGTTAATCATAAGGATAAAATCTCCAATAATACTCTTAAATTTTAGGAAGATTTGTTCGCGAGACATCCATACGTTGTGAATCATTCAACAAGAAAAATAAAAGACTGCCTCTAATTCATTCTCATTTATTTACAGACTATTATGTGAAACACTATCACATTATAAAACAGGTTCTCTAAAATTATATTTACAATATTTACATAAACCACCATATCCACATACAAATGCATTAAGTAAAATATACATTAAACTCAAATAATAGGAGACTCCATCCACATCCATTCAAGATAATAATATTATTATCATTTAATTATAAAAGGAACCATAACAATAAGAGGAACACAAAAAAGCATTCGGAATCTTGTGATCTTAAAATTATAAGTATTAAAAAATAACTTATTAGCACAGGACTACAGGAATAAGGAGATACATAGAGAAAAACAATCAGTTCATTTTATAAACCAATGTAGTAACATAGAATAATAATACAAAACTGAAGTTCTTTTTTGTTACTTTATATGAGATGTTTTGCCCTTGCAACACTGGCTGTTTTTAAAATACCCGACAATAATGCACACTGTGTTGCAAGTATTTATAAGATAGGTGGGTACTAAACATATTGCTAGTATTGTTACAAAAAATAAAATGAAATATAATTCCTAGACGGATAAAATTGTGAATGGAAAATTATTTAACATTAAATTAAGTTCACATAAATAACAACAACAATAAAAAGAAAAAACAAAACTTCGGAATAATTTACAAAGAAAGGGTTCAATTAAATTAATGTTTGAGTAAAGATAAGACTATAGCAATACATTTGACTTCATTTGATGTTTTCATCGGAGATTCAATTCAAAATTACAAACAACCTATTATTCATTAAGGCGAAAGCGCTAAGATAGCCCGCGAAATTCTTTTTTTTTCGTTTTTTTTGCAATTTGCTGGTCAGTTGTACGTTGATTAAAATATGATTCGCGACCGTAACAAATATGTATTTACAGAAATATAATCATTAAAGTCATCAACACAACTCCAAGTAGTCCAAGTAATCCCACTGAATGACTATTTCATGAAAAATCTTGACATTTTACAATTAGGTATACTAACTTAACAAGTTGTATTACTGATCCTAATGATTAAATACATGTTTGTTAAGGTCGCAAATCATATTTTAATCAACGTACAACTTAATACTGACCAACAAATTGCAAAAAACGTAAGAAAATTTGAAGTTTGCGGGTTACCTTAGCGCTTCCCCCTTAAAGGTACACTGGATAAAACAATGGTACTCAAGCAGACCTCTTAATTAATAATGGAAGGTATACAGAAGGTATTAGTGGTTTTTAAATTAGGTATATTTTTTTAAGTCATCATTTATTCATTATCTACTTGGAGGTACATACCCAGTCATCATAAATTCAACATTATAAAATATAGAAGTCTCTATTTTTAACAATTGACAACAATTTGTCTATTAAATTGTTACATCTGGTGGTCATTATAATTTTATTTATTTGTAAAATCTGTTTCAAAAGTCACAGGGAATCTGTACAGGGTACAGACAACGGGACGAGATAATGACAAGCTTGTCTCTTTGTAAGTTCAAGTCCTTTCCCTGTAGCTTTGTCAATAGACAATTTCCATCTAGGTACTTACATACAATATTCGCATCGCAACAATCCCAAAGCGAGTAGATAGTTCAGCACTACACTAGTGTCGTTTACATTAGGCCTACAAGGACTCCTCATTTCACTTCTGCATTCGGGTTTAACATTCGTAGTAACTAAATAAATAATAGCTACCTATAACTGTACAAGTCCGACAAAGTCCACACACGCACATCCTACGTGACGTCGAGCGGCCGGTGCTCGCGCGCCCTGAAGAAACCCTTCTCGGTGCGGCACTCGCGTATCGTGACCGTCTGCAGGTTGACGGTGACGTCGGTGATAAAGATCTGGTCGGCGACGGGCGAGCGCGCCATCCAGTAGGCGGCGCCTCGCCGCGGGGCCGGAGGTGGCGGTGGCGGCGCCGGCACCGAGACCGGCGCCTCGCCCCACGAGTCCTCCTCGTCCGCGGGCTGCGGCGCGGGCGGTGGTGGTGGCTGCGCGCCCTTGGGCTCCGCTGGGGCCGTCGCAGTCGGTTGGGTCTCGTTGCGTCGCTCGCGTTCCGGGGGAGTATGAGCATCAGCCTCTTCCGGGGAATGCGGCGCTCGTCTGGGACCCGTCCTCGGCGCGGCAGCTTCCGCGGCAGGTGAGGCAGGCGCGGCGGCCCCCCCAGGCGGTGCGGCCGGAGGCGGGGGCTGCGCTGCGTGAGCCGCGTGCGTCGAGTGCGTAGAGTGCGTGGAGTGCGCGGAGTGCGCAGTGCGGCCGCCGTTGAGCTTGGAGGAGTCGTGCGAGTGGCGCTTGGAGGCGGGCGGGCTCATGGTGATAGTGACGCCGATCTTGCCCGACTCGCGGGACAGCACCTCGGCCTTGCGCTTGCCAGGCGGCGGCTGGCGCTCGTCGGAGGGGCTGCGCGCGCGCTCGGCGGGCGAGTGCTCGCGCTCGCGCTTTCTGCCCTGCCGCCGCTGCTCATCGCCGCGCTCGAAGCTCTTGATGAGTCGCGGGTCTAGGATGTTTTCCTCCGGCTCCCACGTGTTGTGTTTCGGTTTCCACCCTTTCCATTTCACGTAGTACTCCACTTTGTTCTGAAAAGAGAGAACGGGAGACGGTTAAAAACTTTAATCCATTTATAACAACGTACAGCGGCTGTGTGCGCCCGCTCGCTGACGTGGCCCGACTGCCGGTGGCGTGCGCAACGACGGGAGGGTTGCACATAGCCTTGCAGATTTTATTCGATGATAATATTACGGCGAAAACGGATATTTAGTTGCACCATCGTGTGCTCGTCGCTGTTTGAAATTGAGGCGGGATTTAGATAGGTAGACACGAGTGTGGACGGCGAGCTCGTGATAAAACTTAATCCGGATGGAGTGCGGGGATTGTGATGTCTTAATGACTAAAGAGTTAGAGTTGTGTACGAGAAAGCGTGCGAAGTGCGAGTGTATCGCAGTTCATTTGGGGCGCACCTGCCGCCGGCCAGCTGTCGCGCTATCTGGCGGGTTGCGCCCTTGCTGCCCGCTGCCCGCACATAGGCACCGTTAGCGCGAGCCCTGCGCTTACAATCATATGCACAAAGCTGCTACACAATTACCTTATCAGAAAGCGGTTTATTGTGCACAGGAAAAAAAAAATGGCAAGCGATATCATGCATTGATGAGGTGTCGACAAAACATTCAAATATCTTACACGAATTTGGAACAGTAGCGAGATAAAATCAAATCAGAAGCAACAAGTCTTGGTATAAACGTGCTTTTAAATCCTAATTACCTAAGTATGTATGTGAGATTTCCATTCAATTCTGTTCGTTGTCTCTATTTTATAGGCACAGTACTTAAGTAGTTAGAAAAACTATCGACAACAAATTACTACGTCTTGAAGTTGCAGTTTTGTACAAAAATAAAGAACTTGCAAAGAAATTTGGTATGAAATCACATACGATACAAAAGAGCAAAGGAAGGTTAATAAGGTAGGCAATTTAAGGTTCTTGCCACACTGGGGATGAGATGGCGACGCTAAGAAAACGCGGCGGAGCGGTGCGCCTCGGCTAGAACAAAAAAACGGTTGCGAATTGGGTTACCATATCAAAATTAAATGTCCTGACAAAAAGCCGGACATTTAACTTTTAATTATTCTTTTTTAGTTCATTGAGAAATAAAAAGACCATTTTATTTTCTGAATGAAATCCCCTTAGTCCGGACAAATGACAAGGTGGGCCAAATTCCAGACGGGCCAAAAACCTACCAACCCTAGTCGCAAATAATAACGCGCAAAAGGTATTCTTTGTTTACCGACCTACTATCAAGTGGTTGTGAAAGCTGTATCGTCATTTATTTTTATTTAAGAGTCTAACGGCTTGCGTACACCTAATCCGTCATCGGCAGAACTGTGCTCGTACGTTGTCCGCCGAACTCGGCCGATTGCACCAAACTCGAAAAAAAGTAAGTGCGTACACCTACTTAGCGGATGTCAGCGGTGTACGCACTTGCTTTCGACATATATGTTTTTTCTGAATTCGGCCGACGACGTAACGGTACGGTTACACCAAAACCGATTACGAGTAACTCGGACGTGCATGTGCTTAAACTGTTGTGCTGACATTGGACGTTGCCGGTCTTCTGTAGTTGACTGTGCGGCTTAACATAGTGTAGACGCGTTTTAAAATGGAGGAATTCAAAGAAATGTATCTTTTAGAAAACAACACTGACAGAAACACAACAGAATAATTAAATTAAATTATAAATACATCCAATTTGCGCTGTAGACGCTGGCAGACTGGCGAGAAATTCCCACAAGTTCGGACTCGACGGTTGACCGACCGTTATCGGCCGTCTTCGGACGATGGCAGTTGTAATAGCGTACAATTTTCCCTTTCTTTTACATACGTTTGATTTGATCGGCCGAGTTTGGTCGAAGACGCCCGAGTAAAGATCGGCCGATAACGGTTTAGGTGTACGCGTGCCGAAGAACTTAGTTCGCGGTTATTCACTTAACACTTGTATGGATAAATTACTTAAAGCCAACCAGTAAAACTTACCTGGTTATGAATGAAATCAAATAAAAATTTGCATAAAACGCGGGTTTATTGGTTTAATCTGTACTGTATAATCAGCTGTACTGACAGCAGACTCCGCTATAATGTGATGGCTAATGCGCATGACCAAAGGCCTTTTCAACACAGAAAGGCTGGAAGTTTATTTTGGAGGCCAATTTTCGACGAACCTGCTTGTATCCAGGGCATTATTTATAAATCGCATACTGATCTCGGTGTCCTATATAATTTGATATTTTTGCTATAGGAATACGAGACTGTTTTAACACGTATGCCGCGTTTTTAGACATTCTTCTTCATGTCAACACTACTACAGCCCTACAGGGTTGTGCTAAAGAAGCTTTCGGGCAGACAAATTTATTGAATTTTTTTTCCCCCGAAACGGTCAATTGCAATTGTCAATGTTTACGTGATTAATACACAAAAATATCGTCTACAAAATGCAATCCTACTTCCTACTAATATTACACTTAAATGTGAAATTTTGTGAAGATGTCTGGATGTTTGTTACTCAATCACGCGTAAACCGTTGAACAGATTTGGATGAAAATTGGCACATAGATAGACTATTTCTTGGATTAACATATAGGATACTTTTTATCCCGATATTCCTACGGGAGCGAAACTTACGCGGGTGATACCGCGGGGCGCTGCTAGTTAACAATATGATCGTTTCGGTGACCCCTAAATTTGTCTTAAATACGAGCTAGGTACGTATCTAAGCTTCTTTAACCCATCACATGAGCTATGTTGAGTAGAAGAAGGGAGGGTAATGTATTCTGCTTGCTTCTGCTTGCTTACCTACTTGTTTACAATTAATGCTTCTTCATGCCAACACTTGCAGACAGTTTGGCCAACTCGGCCAACATGTCTGCAAGTTTCTTGGTCGAAGCTTCTACGAGTGTAGTGCGCGAGGGCCCTTAAATCCCATTTAAACGATGCAAGTTTCTTGCTTGCGGCATGCAATAAGATTGAAGCAACAAATTAATGATTACAACAAATACTTTTATTGTTGTTTCAACTTATGGTATTACGGAATATTGACACTGACAGCTCTTGAACGCAGTTTACATGTGCTGATTGCGTTCAGTTTCATTGGTGAAACCAGCCCTTAAATCTTAGTTAAGAAGTTAAATCTTAGTTATGGAAGGTGGCGAGGCTTAAAAAAATTGCTTAGAAGGGTGGTGGGGAGGGTTAACATCAGCAATTATTTAAGGGGCCGGCGGAGCATGCGTGGTAAACGCTTTGTTTGCTTTCGCTGACGGCGGGGAGTAGGGGGGGGGGGTTAGTAATTGCAAAAAATCTGCTTACGTAATACTTGAACGGCCTCTAAGTAAGTACCTACTTAATTGAAAGTTCATCTGTCACCAAAATAATACCTAGGCATAATCAGCCTAAACCATAGAAATGTAAATACATCTATGGCGTATAGAGTATCCACTTATGGGACACAGGCCTCCTATCTGTGAGAGACCTAAGACCTAAAACAATAGAAATTCCAAAAGTTTACCAAGTTTATTTTCCTTAGCAAAAAGACAATTAGCTCCCTACTAATAGCAACAAGACTATAATAACAAATTTATTCCTTCAAAACTTTTGACGACCGACAAAAACATCTGTGGCTAAGCCATAACCCAACGCTTGAGGACATTCCCCAATATGAAATAGCATATTTTATTACCAGCCTTTCACCTCAGCCACTTAATTTGATTAACCACTCCACGCCAAATTACACTTTAATGACATAGAAATATGGTCCTAAATCATTTGTAGTGTTTGGTGTTTAGGGCGTTTCGCAATTGAAGCGGGGATTTCAGACCCTCGCGTCTTATTGGTTTTGCAGACGGAGGGTGAGTGAAAACTGTACAGCGAGCGCTGACTTTGCAGCGGCGTTCAGTGGGAATTTGAAAGTTTTAATATCGTTTCTTGGTACGTTTTTTGAATTATTTGATGTGTTTGAGATTTTTTAAAAGAAATACTGAATCGTCGAAGTAAAAGTATCTAAGTATAGTTTGCTAAACTTTGATATTGTATCAGCTTTTTGCAATAAGTGTGAAGTCTTATTGAATTAGAAGAAAAAACTTAATGATTCATTGTAAGTTTTACGATAGGTATTTGACCTACAACTAAAATACCTCTAAGTATACTTTCTTGTCCATAATTTGTCGTTTACATAATTTGTCGTAGTTTATCCGTAAGTCAGAAGCCAGACCACATATTTTATTTAAAAAAAAATACTGATATTATGAACTCATCGTAAAACGTCAAGTTATTTTCTCGAACCACAGCAAAAAAGACCAAAACATTCTCAAACAAAAGCCTGTATTGTATTCAACAATATACTAATAAATACCCAACTCAACAGTCAATTTAAACTACAAAGTCAGAAACCAAACAAAGACATAATCGTTAAAAAAATAAATAAAAAGGATCCGCTGGGACGTGTGGGCAAGGTGAGGTCGTTCGGTTGTCGCGCGGTGATTGGCCAACGCGCGGGGCGGGCGGGGCGAAGGGAGAGGAACTCCACCCCCGCTTCGTCTCACTCCACCCCCGCGCGCCTGTATCAACCTACAACTTTACCAATATCGGTAACATGGCCCATAAGTGGATGTCTTAAGGTTCATTTTGGGATGTTTGAGAGTAGATGGTTGATGGGAAGTTTGATGGTTGTAATCGCGCCATGGGCGGACCGTGTCTCGGAAGCAGAGACGCCAATTAGCGTTGATCGGAAGCCGCGTTGCAATTAACGCGGATAATTAACGATAATCCCTATCAACGCAGGTGAGATGTGTTGATGGGATCAATCGTGTTGATAACCGGTGTTGATTGAGTTGATGGATGTGGCTATGTTGGACATTATGAGTATGGATGGCCACACGTATTCTATTTACGTGTTAGATATCTTGGAAATTGAGGCGGGACAAGAACGGCTCTCTTTATTGTAAACCTTTTCTATGATGTAAACATAAATTCCCGCAATTATCATAAAAATGAAAGCAAACATCTTTCAATCCGTGGCCAGATACGAATTATTGAAAACAGTGAGAGGATGGCAAAGAATCGGAGAGTTTGGATATAGAGTATGAACAATATGGATTAATTAACCCACCCAATTAGGTACTAAGCTTCTCAAGCAGTCGATCTATCATTCATCTCTTCAAAAGACTAACGACGTCAACAGCACCTACAAACGAAGCATTATAACTCGAGAAAAGGCATCACATGAACACCGTCGTAGCAGTGCCGGATTAGCCCATAAGCAAATTAAGCAATTGCTTAGGGCATCACGTCTCGGGGGGCACCATAAGGCAGAAACAGCACCGCAACAGTATTTGCTAGCACATGAAAGGCTAGGCTGTTTATCAGCAAGATAATTACAAGACCCAAAAGTCACTCTAGCTAGAGATGTGCGCCAATCTTTACAAATCGCTCGTCGTTGTTTTGGAAAACATACGAGGTGACTTAACTAGTGGGTAGGAGGGCCTACAGGCGTGGATTGCTTAGGGCATCAAATAGTCTAATCCGGCACTGCGTCGTAGTTGCGAAGGTTTTTTATCGGATTTGTGGCTCAGTAATATCAGCCGCACGGGTCGATCAATCAGGTTAAGCTACGCTTGCCGCCGTTGTTGGTCCGTGAATGGGTGACCATCTTTACATACCAAGATTCCGTGCCTCGGAAAGTGCGTAAAGCCGTTGGTTCCGGCTGTCATTCGTGGATTTCTGACAGTCGTTACGGGTCGTCAGAAGCCCGAAAATCTGACAACCATTTTGACCAAGAGGTACCTATCGTATTACCCAATAACTGGGTTGTGGTGGGTCAGATAGTCAGTCGCTCCATGTAAAATACTGGTAGTCAGCTGCATCCGGTTAGACTGGAAGCCGACCTCAACATAGTTGGGAAAAGGCTAGGCTGATGATGACATTTTCGAGAATGCGCGTTGGCATTGCACAACTTATACCCTCCAAGAATTATGCACAATTGCATACGAAAGGATTCCTGTGTCGACGTGTCGCTGCTATAGACGATATTCTGCTCATACAGGAAAAGCGTTTTGGCAACTCGATTCACTGTGCATGCAATGCATCGCTAAGGAGTAGAATTCCCAGCAGGAGTCTGCGTTTCCTTGCCTGATAACTAGTAGGTATGTCTCTAAGTCTCGAGTGACTTCTAGCCAACCGTGCACCATTGTCGACAGCAATATCGCTTACCATCAGCACCCTAATTGAGTAACACACTATCAACCAAAATCTGAATGAATTTGAAGGATATTGCTAATCCATAGCTGCTCATGTTCGAAAAATGCGTCTGCTCAA
Source organism: Mesoligia furuncula (assembly GCA_916614155.1). NCBI lineage: Eukaryota > Metazoa > Arthropoda > Insecta > Lepidoptera > Noctuidae > Mesoligia > Mesoligia furuncula. Next base: position 10,108,244 of record OU744803.1, on the reverse strand, counting down.
CAACGTAAATAACGCAAAACTGTCAAAATGAAAGCTATTGCGACTGTTACTTTCCAGATGTGTCGCGGCGACATATGGCCTGCTGCTGTAGTCTGCAGTCGGCTACGAACTTGTACCTTAAAGGTACTATTTGGAACCGAGCTGAAGCGACTGCATGCCGACACGAGCCAGATACGAGCGAGGCATGAGCCGCTGCACGTGCTGTCGGCAGTTGCAGTTGGCAGCTCGGTTGGCAAATTGAAAGCTAGTGTGTTAAGCAATTTCCCCGCAGGTCGGATAGTAGTCAAGCGGTATGTAGTTACCACACATATGTGTCTAAACACACTATGCCGAAGTTACGCGACCGAAGTTCGGCAAGATTACGCCCGCAATGCTATTTAACGCAACGTAATTTCGGCATAATGTGTCGTCAGTAATTCAAATAGCATTGCAGGCGTAATCATGCCGAACTTCGGACGCGTAACTTCGGCATAGTGTGTTTAGACACTATGACATAAATAATCCATTTTTGAAACGCGAGAACTTTTTCGTTTGGAAGCCATATAATTAAAAGCATACTAGCTATAGCTAGAAAATCAAGAGTCTTGGTGCTGGAGTAAATAGATTCCAAAGGCCTAACGAAGCTATCTAGCTAGCTATTGCTATTAAGTAAAATCAGTGATGGAAAGTGCTAGATACAGACGCCAGCAAGTCAAGCTACCCGAAACTGTCATAAAGTTGAAAATCTATTAAAGAAATTTGACAGATTGTGGTACCTTGATGTGCTGGCGTCTAGTCTGTACCTCAAGGAATAGAGTCTCATTCTCAGGCCGTTTATCCACCGCTCATGAACGGGACGTCCACGAGAACGAGATGACGGGCGACGCCAAAGTACTCGAAGCGACATCTACTTTTACTATAGCCGCGTGTCGCCGTCACCGGGACATCACGCTCGATTCGAATAATTTCGTTTCCCGTTGACGTCCTGTTGACGGTGTACGTTGCTTCATCAGTCACTTATCTATATACTAATAACAAAGCTAAAGAGTTTGTTTGTTTGAACGCAATAATCTCTAGAACTAGAAGTCGGATTTAAAAAAAATCTTTTTGGATTTGGTAGCCCCAATTCTAGAGGAAGGCTATAGACTATTTAACACCACGATAAGACCCTTAGAAGCAGGGCAAGGGCAGGCGATGCGATGCGACGGGGTAGATCGGGGTAGCAAGAAATTTCACGAGGACGAAATCGAGGGCAGAAGCCAGTAAATAAATATCAGTTAAGTGCATATGATTAGGACCATGTGCACACAAATTAGGTGCCCGCATATTCAAATTAAGCAGTGATTGTAACGAGGGTATAAATCATTTAAACATTGTACGAAGAGTTATGGAGGTTAAGTGGGACTCGTATAGGTTATTTGAAGTCGTTTTGGTGGAAAACAAGAATGTAATAGCAATATTATCTATTGTTAACGACTTAGCTCAAACTTCAATCCCCAGTGAAGACTGTTCAAAATTTCTAAAAATACTTTTGTGTCCATCTCTAAAGTCTTTATGCCTATCCATCAAGAAACGTATCAACCGAATTTCATGTTTTCTTTTCAGGGATGTTAGTATTCTATTCTGAATAGGATGAAGAAGCTATTCATGATAATGAATAGGTTTTTCGCAGAACAGCACCCTGCGTAACACTATCCAATCACAATTTGAACCATTTTGATGGAAATTGCTAATCCATTGTTTCATGTGTTCGAAAAATTTGTCTGCTCAACAACGTAAATAGCGCAATGAGTGTTGTTGAACTGTCAAAATGAAAACCATTGCGACTGTTACTTTCCAAATGTGTCGCGGCGACATGTTGCCTGCTGCTGTAGTCTGCAGTCGGCTACGAACTTGTACCTTAAAGGTACTATTTGGAACCGAGCTGCAGCGACTGCATGCCGACACGATCCAGATACGAGCGAGGCATGAGCCGCTTCACGTGCTGTCGGCAGTTGCAGTTGGCAGCTCGGTTCCAAATAGTAAGTACCTTTAGACTGGCTGGGTGTTTAGAATCAGCGGGCCGCGGGTTAATTGCGTAACACACTAGCAAAGGCTACCATTGCGTTATTTACGTTGTTGAGCAGACAAATTTTTCGAACATTATGATGCTTCATAAATATTCGAAAAATTTGTCCATGGATTAGTAATATCCCTCAAAATGATTTGGATTGTGATTGATTTTATGTGACGCAATTAGGGTGCAGAATGCCGTGTGATTTTTTCAAGGAATCTCGCGCATTACACTACCTACGACCACGACTTTTTGCGCGACTGACCGCAGTCTTCGACAAAATTTGTCGGACGACCGGTCGTGCGGCCAACTACAAAGGTCAAAGGAAGGTAAAGCATAAAAGGTTATGATGTAAGGCGATAGTTCCAAAGGTATGTGTTATTTTTAAAACTGAAAAAAATGTGGTTCTTCTATTTCGTGTAACTTGTTAAATATGTGGAATAGGGATTTAACATTTTGGTATTTGTTTTTTGACTCTTTGGTCTAGTATCATATAAAAGGAACAGGTACACGATTCAATGAATTTTTCTCGATAAAAAAAATCACTCAAAGTAGTTTTAAATTTAATTCATTTATTTTGTTAAAAAGGACTTACCTACCTAAATTCGTTTTGGCACATACGTCGTTTTATTCCGAGCGCACGCACATTATAGCCATCACTCTTCTTTTGCGTTTCAAAAGTAATTGCATCACTTTCGCTCGCTTACTAAAAAGGTTTTCGAGGATTCTAGATTTTCGAGGTAGCGCCTTAATTTCAGACGCGGGCACAACGAGATCTCCACAAACATCATCATTAAAATTTGTATTGACGTTAGTGCATATTCATGCGTGTGCATGAGCTTGCGTGTTGCTACTGTTCTTTTACGATCTGAAGCCAAATAAATGCTATTCTTTCTTTCTTATTCTTTCATACATAATACTGGTAAAGGTCCTATTCAAACGCTATGATTTTAGTTTTAGATTTTGTGCTTCGCTCTAATTCGATGTAGCCCCCCTTTCGTCTAGTTATTGGTTCGCCACTGATCCAACTCTGTTCAATGCCTTAATTAACAATCCAAACCGGGATAGATTTACATCACAGAAATGATTTTAGAGAAACAATATCACCCTTCATTTTGAAAATTCTACAATATCCATTGCGGTATTCTTGTGAGTGACAATTTATTAAATTATACCAAGCAATGGATTAACTTAATGAAAGGGATTGTCGTAAGGAGTGCGTTCCAATACTTAATGTCTGGATGCAGTAGATGCTGATCCAAAAGGGGTTGTCTGACTATGTGAGTTTCAACTTAGATACAATGTAGAGAGTTTTGGACGAAAAAGGGAAGTCCTTTGCCAAGCAATGGGACACAATGTACGCTAACAGAAAACTAAAAAAAAAAACACTAGGATTAGGTTGCTTGGCAACGAAAGTGCATAGTCTGAGGGTAGTGAGGGTGACAACATTGACAATGCATTACGAAGCGGGATACCACGGGCACGATCAAATTGTTCGAGTAATGTAATAAAGCAGGGTGGTGATATTGTGCCAACGTATCTTGTATCTACTGTACAGTACATTAAGGATTATATTCGATTACTATCGGTACCTAACCTATAGTTATCGACTGTAATCTATAATGTACAATTAAGTGATGATAATTCGTTATTTGAATGTCGATTGCCTACATTTGTTTCAACATTCGCTGTGAATGATTAGATAAGGAATAAAAATAGAAGCATATAGGTAATTATGTTTGCTCTATAAGATTATAGTGTATAGTTTTATTTCGGATTCAATTGCACTCCTATTGGCTAAGGTGCCAATTCACATAGGTAAGTAGGTACTTTGTTTATGTGAGCCTTTCGCTTTTACAAGAATTGCTCCGACCATCCGATGTAAGTACATAGGTGAAATAAGATTGAGGTACCTAAATGAGATTTTGATTGATGAAAATGGAACAATTTTGATTAATGTCTCTTGTTCCGAAACACTGACCACTCCTTAGATTAAGAATTGGAGGTCCATTTGATGAATAGAAGACAAGTAGAAATGTACCACAATGAAACTAAGGCGGTTTTCACACTGCACCAGATACCAGTTTCCAGTCAAAGTTAAAAACCGCAGTACCGCGCACCGGAGTGGGGTCCGGTGCAGTGTGATAACCGCCTTTTTGTAAGATTTTCATATATTATGAAAATATTTTTGACTAAACCTGTCTCGAAATACTGACCACTCCTAAAATTAGGAATTGGAGGTATATTTGATGAAGTAGAAACAGAAATAGACCACAAGACAGTAATGACAACCCGTTTTCGTATCCCTCACCCAAAAACTCCTCCCGTTTCCCTCACCCTCACAATTATTACAGTGTAATAACAAGCAGATGTCACACCGTTTTATTTCTTTCTCCTCAGTACGACATTCCGTGTCCTGTTAATAAAAACGAACTTTCCCCCCTATTTTAACGTATCTGTAACAATAATCTTTTACAACGATCGCGTCAAAATGTCTTTTAATACTGTGCGAAGTGGAGACATTCTCGAAAGGGTAGAGGGGATGCGAACACCGGAATACAATATTAGTAGTGCTGGCACGAAGCCAAAATCCGTCGGTGTATTGGACAAGTCTACAGTAGTCTGCACTCAATAACGTGAACCGCCGGTCGATTCTGTAAAAATCTCACCGTGAAAACTTAGGTGAAGTGAGTTTGTTTTTGCTAGGAATTGACACTATTGACAGCGCCCACTTCACCTAAGTTTTCACGGTGAGATTTTTACAGAATAGCACCGCAGAAGCGAGAGAGAAAATAGCAGATTGAAATATCAATGGGAATTTGCGTATAGGTACGAATCGATTATTTGATGGAAATGCTTATTTATACGAGCAGTGGAAAGTCAGTATTATCTATAGTCTAGTAAACGATGGGACGACAGGCCACCCACGATGGGGGTGGGACGTGGGATGGCGAGCTTGTAGCGAGCGATAAGTTATCTCTGCACTAGATTAGCAGTAATTGATCAGTAGGTAAGTAAATAAGAGTCAACCGTCGCATCCAATAAAGTTACAATCATTTTAAGATGTGTTAAAATAATAATATCATCGATGTAAACGAAGTCTGTTCCTACATTGAAAATCCATATCTCATACAGGCAGGATCATACAGATGCGACACGCGATATAATCGCGTGCGACACAAAGGCACCGATCGTTGCGCAACTTGCGGTGCCTTTGTGTCGCGCGCGATTTTATCGCGTGTCGCGCATCTATGGAACCTTTGGAAAAATTGCCCATTTCTTGAGGCAGGCTTTATAAGCTACTAGCAGAGCCCCGCGGTTTCACCCGCATAAGTGTCGTTCCCGTTCGAATAACACGTGGCGCCATCTATTATCATAATAACGTTATTGTTGTTTTCCTCGGGAACAGCACTTTTTTTCGGGATGAAAGGTACCCTATGTCCGTTTCTGTGCACCTGACAACGTACTTATATGCAAATTTATTATTATTTACGTCATCATCATCATCATCATCTGCCTGGCCTTTTCCGAACTATGTTGGGGTCGGCTTCTAGTCTAACCGGATGCAGCTGATTACCAGTATTTTACGTGGAGCGACTGCCTATCTGACCCCCACAACCCAGTTAATGGGTAATACGATACCCCTTGGTAAGACTGGTTGTCAGACTTTCGGGCTTCTGACTACCCGTAACGACTGTCAAAGATCGGCGGCTTAACGTGCTTTCCGAGGCACGGAGGGATCTCGGTATGTAAAGATGGTCACCCATCCACAGACCAACCGCGGCAAGTGTAGCTTAACCTGATCGATCGACCTGTGCGGCTGTTATTATTTAGCCACGGGCCCTCAATTTATTATTATTTACGTATTTGCAAAAAAACGATGCGACGGGGTGGGTCGGGGGAACAAGTCACGCGGAAGCTAGTACCTGTTATGATGAAAACCAACAAGAGATACTTTTCTTGATTTAATTATTTTAGCACTAGCTTCCGCCCGCGGCTTCGCCCGCGAGGTATGTCAATAAAAACTATCCTATGTCCTTCCCCGGGATGCAATCTATCTCTCTGCCAAATTTTATCGAAATCCGTTCAGTGGTTTGGGCGTGAAAAGGTAACATACAGAAAGACAGACAGAGTTACTTTCGAATTTATAATATTAGTATGGATGGATAGACTAGGAAGATGCTGGTACAAATCATTTCGTAGACCCGTTACCATACACAGCCAGTAAATCAATGCTTAATCTTGCAGAGAGATTCTATTACAGGTACCCACAGTTCATAGAATATTGGGATAACAAGATGTGACAAAACTCAATCAACGGAACGCAGTTACTAGGTACGAAACGCCCTCGAGTTTCGTAGTAGATAATTGTGTTAACTGCGGCATAGACACCGCGAGAATCACTACAGTGTAGGTACTATTTGGAACCGAGCTGCCAACTGCAACTGCCGACAGCCAGTGCCGGATTAGCCCATAAGCAAATTAAGCAATTGCTTAGGGCATCACGTCTCGGGGGGCACCATAAGGCAGAAACAGCACCGAAACAGTATTTGCTAGCACATGAATGGCAAGCCTGTTTATCAGCAAGATATTACAAGACCCAAAAGTCACTCTAGAGATGTCGCCAATCTTTACAAATCGCTCGTCGATGTTTTGGAAAAACACGAGGCGACTAGTAGATAGGAGGGCCTTCAGGCGTGGATTGCTTAGGGCATCAAGTAGTTTTAATCCGGTACTGCCGACAGCACGTGCAGCGGCTTATGCCCCGCTCGTGTCTGGCTTGTGCAGTGGCTCCTGTCGGCATGCAGTCACTGCACGTGCTGTCGGCAGTTGCAGTTGGCAGCGCGGTTCCAAATAGTACCTTGAAGCTGTCAAAACTTTAAGGTGCGTTCGTATAAAATCTTATAAACTAATAATAAAGCTGAAGAGTTTGTGTGAACGCGCTATCTCTGGAACTACAAGCCGGATTTGAAATAATACATTTGATAGCCTAATTTTTGAGGAAGGTTACTATCTCGCGTTGGCTATTTAAAAACACGCTAGGAGTTGTTAGGAGCTGAAAAAAAGTGAGAAAGAACGCTAAGCGAAAACTAGGGGCAGGTGATAATTTGACGCGGACGAAGTCGCGGACAGAAATCCAGTCAAAGATAAATTGAATGAAACTTCTTTTTAGAAACTAGGTAAGTCACTGTAACTAATGCTACTAAGTAGGATCTTAAAAATTAAGGTTGGTTATTTTTAATACATTAACCACTAGATGGACAGTCATGCTGTCCGAAAATAACAAATTTAACTAAATTGAGATACACTTTAAAAAAATCTTACCACAGCGAAGCAAAACTGCAAACTTACTCAAAGTAACAAGTCCATACAATATATCCGCTCGTTCATCAAGCTATTGCAATTGTTCCGAGCTCTCGTACCGGAGAGGTCGCGAGGGAGGGCCGCGGAGAGTCGGGGAGGGTTAGATTAATGGTTCGAGCTCAGTTAGGTGCCCCACCCGGGACCGATCAGGCGTTTAGCGTTTAAACATGAATCCTCTCAAATTGCCCGGATGACGACTGCGGAACCATGAAAGGGTTTGTTTGACTAAATGGACTGTTGCGCTGGGATGTTTGTCCATTTGTATTTGTTAAGTTTTTAATTAAAATTGTAATTGACACATATTTCTATGATTCGTTTACGTAGATTATTGGAGAATTATAGAATCAAAGGAGCGTCCTCAAAAAAAAAAAATGAATATATGAAAAAATGAATATGAGAGTTTACGAAGTTAGGGCGTGTAAGTTAGAAGCTTGGCTCTACATGAGATCTGATTACTTTTTGACAGTGCGAGCTACATGGTCTCGTCTTGGCAACATTTAACGTGAAATGTTTTTGTGGGATCCATATTACCTATTCTCGTTGAAATTGAACAGCAAATCGACAACGTATAAATGAGAGATTTAAAGAGCACATGAAATCATTCGGAGTATCTGAAATTATTTCCCATTCATTCAATTGATGTTTGACAGTTTTTGTATGAACTAACCGTCAAAATTATTCCTCGAATAAAGTTAACAGATGATTAAAAAATCCGCCCTAAATGGAGTAAGCTATTTGTTGAATGGCAATAATATGAACATGTGTAATGACTCGGGGACAAATTAAACGAGGTATAAAAGATTTCCACGAGTAATTAATTTCAATCGGTGAATTTCAGATCGATGTGGGTATACTAGTAAGTGCAAAATCATAGTCCATTGGCTACAATAATATAAACGAGAATGCACAACTACTTAATCAGAAATACCCGATTTGAATCATTGGGGTATTTTTGATGCAAACGTTTATGTAACTATTTATTTTCATATCACAAACATGTCCTTACTGTGCATTACAATACAAATACTGGGATCCAAAAGTATTGCCAGTAATATAGTAGACAACGTGAGACAAATTTCGAAACACATCATAGGTATCATCTATGTAAATCTATTTTCCATTTTTATTTCAATGTTATCTTCATCATTTTTTACTGGTCACGCTACTAAAAATCCGATTACCTCCAATAATATCTGTAATAAAGATGAAAATAGATATCTACATGATCATGTGACCACATTGCAGCATGGAGTTAAACCAAAACCAATGTCTTGTTTTCATAGTCTTCATTTTCATTTTGCTATTTTCAGGCCAATCTCGCTGGTCATATTAAATCACATAGCTCAGTTTATAGACAGTTATAGAATGCGTGACTGCACGGGGAGGCATTGCTTACCCAGGAAAGCGTGACGCGTCTACGCACGACCTGCGCTTTGACGCTCATTAGCGTCCTCCCTGTTACGGTACCTACGCTAATAGAACTGGAATTCTCGGAGGCGTCTAGTTCGAAGACAGTTCTAATTCTGACAGGGATATGTAACCAAGTGAAGTGAATAAATTCTGTTACGAGCGTTAGCGTGTTTGCCTTTGTTTGTGTAAAGGAAATCCAATCAATACGGAGTGTGTTTAAGTTGGGTTAAGGTGGCTAGTTCATAGCAGGTCTCCAAGCGTCATCCTGATAATTAACAAAATTTGTATATTGCATTATCGATAAGGCAATGCGCACTTCGATAGCATCAAAATTTAATATCAGAACACTTTAGAGAATTCACGGTAAGGAATAACAGACTCAATATTAAAGCTCCCGACGGTGTAGATTCGAATATAATTCAATTGCTGCGTTTAATTTTCGCAGAACGGGGGAGACTCGAAGCGTTAAAAGGGATGGAGGGACCCGGAGAGAGCAGGAGGGTGAGGGAAGGTGGAAAATGACAGGATGAATCTCGGGCCGCGAGCCGCGGGCGATTGGCGCAATAACGATGTCGTGATTCATTTTTCAGAGGCGTTTGGAAATGATTTGTCGATTTCTATTTGATGCTAGCTTGCTGGTTGTGTACTTTGGAATGAAGATTTATGAAGAGCAGTCATCGTTTCAAAGTTACTGTTTAAGATGAATGGAAGGAGTCAGTGATTAAGTGTTTCTAAAATCCTAATCATTAAATGATCCAATATAGTAACCGCAAATCTTAACAGGGTATAAACTAGGACTTGTTCAATAGTCTACTTTTATTCAGTTGATTCATAGAATATATAGATGGATGGATACCAATCGACACTACTTATGTAAGTTCATTAATGCATACATAGAATGTAGTATAGGTATACCTAGTTAGATAACGGACGGACGCTTTATTGAGCAAACAATTAGCATCGATAGTTTGTCGTCGCGTTGGCCTCGCGTCGAGCATTACAAACGGGTTAAATTGGACGAGGTTCACACCCCGAACAGCGCTCGTGTTTATTCAAACCACGTACGGACCTCCGCGGAGCCGGACGTGACGTACCTATCAGTGTCCATTTGCCATGCATCCACGATATGCCAACCTTTCTGTATGCGTACGTCGACACCGCTAAACAAATTACTAGTCTCACTTTGAATAGACGAATAAATCTTTATTTTATGTAACTGCTATTTCGAACAGAATGACACATATAACCATAAATTGCACACTATCAAAAATAAAGAAAACAAGTTTTCCTTGGTCGCAAATATTAAAACATACAATCAATGTCATAAGAATACAATTTCAAAAGAAGAGGTTTTTTTTCTCTCGCAATTCAGCCCGGCGCAATATCGCGCGTATTCTTTCGTAACTCAAATACCAGGAGCACAGAAATGCTGAATAGTATACGGTTGAAACCAGAGCTGTGTGTGCGAGAGAAAATTGATATGTCAGACAAGGTAAGCAAGTCTGCCAGCCGGCCGGCGAAACGGCGGCAAACACACGAGGCATGCCGGGCGTCAGTCGGCTCGCGACTGAGCTGCGATGTGGACGTATTTATTCTTCTCTCTCAATGTTTATTTACTACTATCGTTCTCAATGGATGAAATAACTAATAGTCATTCTTCATTCTGTCTGTCTGTCATTCTTTTATACGAAGGAGGTGTGAATTGAATTAGTTATGGTTATGATTACGGTCGCGCTTGATGAGAACGGCTGATAGATACGAGAATGTTTCAATTTATGCTCCATTTTTTGTTACTGTTTATAGTGTTGTAAAAACGATATCCTATATTTTGGAGGAATGTTTATTACTTATATTGATGCTAAATGGGTGTGATGTGTGCTATTTTTAGGTAGGACATCGTAATCATCATTAATATCCATAGCAAATTAATTATAGACTATGAATGGTGGAGCTATGTGCATATTACGGTTCCAGGAAGTATTTTTACACTATTCAGGAATTAAATTGAAAAGTCATGACTTTTTTCTTGTTCTCACCGCTTCAGAAAGAGCAGTATGCCAGAAATAAACAGTAGTGTACAATTATATCGGTATTATAAAACGGTTGTTCAGAACGGGGATCGCGCTTAGCGGTCGCACGGTCATCGACTCAGGGACAATTAAATCGACGTACTTGTCAAGTACCGATTGTCATCGGCTTCTTCACGCTTGATGCTACAGACAGAAAACTTCACGAGAAAAAATATACACCAATGGTCAAACCAAAGTCAATTCTTTCTTGGGTCCTGCGAAATGTATCAGAATGCTTATACAGCGTTTTCGTAATACACCTATAGGATTCGGGGGATATTTGTACAAATTACCGGTTCTGGCAAGGTAAGCAGGTCCCTCATTTGACACAAAGGGGCTTCCGACCCTCGCCACTTGTGGCCAAGTCGGAGAGCAAACACTTGTGACTAGTTTAGACGAGGGGACGCGAGATTTGGCTAGTGGGCGCCTCGATTCGTTAAATTCGACTTAGAGTGCCGAATTAGGTGAATTCATTACTTGGTTAAATTGAAGAAAAAAAAAAGAAAAGAGAAATAAGGTGTATGGTGTTTTAGACAAAGTCCTCGAAAAACAAAAAGTAGAACAAAATGAAAGGGTGAAATGAAAGATACATTCGTTATAATCCCGTAATAAATACGTCAGTAATAACTCAATTAAGCGAGATCACACCCCACGGCGGGACAGAGATAAGGGTTCCATTCCAGGCCAGATAAGATAAAAAAAAACAATGATGACGAGCGGGTGGTTTTGGCGTGGGGGTGCCGCAGGGAGACAACAAATATTTTGTGATACCCTGACCCTCGCCTACCCTTCATAACAGCGCCGTAACTGATTACATTCCATTGTTATTGAACGTATTAAACAATGTGCAAATATTGTTGTTATTCGAGACGAGTCGCGTTTGCACGACAAGTGACATGCCGCAAGTGCAATTATTTGGTTTAGTCATAAATTAAAGTGCGAAATAATCATAGGCCTCGTGGCGTGCAGCGTTCGTTGATATTTTAACGAGCGCGGTTTCACTGCCGAACAATGGCTAGAAATGTGGCATCACGTGGGAACATCTCACCTGCGGCGCCGGCCCGCTATATCCTTCACTAATTACCATCCTTATCTGAATCAGATAAAGGTGTACAAAAAAACCACCGTCCTTTCCTTTTCGTTTTACATTTACATAATAATGCGTGGGGCATAACGACCGGCGGCGAGCCAACAGGCGCATTATTATAATGACGCCAGCGGAGCACCAAGCGCCAACTTGTCTCTACGTTTTTATGTGCGTCCTCACTCCTGTAACGGTGTCCATATCCAGCCAGCCACCGTTCACTACTTTCAAAATTGGTATGGACGTAATAAAAAGCCAAGATCGGTGTCGGTGATAAGAGTCTTGTTTCAAACAGACAATCGTAATAAAATCGATTAGTGTAGGTCTGTAAGGCAACTCGATAGAAGCGATTTTCAATTGGCGGCTTTGTTTTATCATCACCTGATCGTTAGTTCTCAACGGAGGCATTCGGCTGTGGTGTAACGGAACGCGAGCGTGCATGAGACAATGCAGACTCAGCTTTAATTGTGTGGGGTCCCCATATGACGCTTCCCCATTCACTAGTTTAATATTCGGAGCGTACGTGCATGCGATTAAGTATGCTTTCTAAATATAGGGGACCCTTCACATAGGATATTTTTTTATATTTCGAGGGGTGGTTTGTACCTACGTAGTAAGTATATAAGACCCAAGGTATGTTGAGCGAAGCATGACAAAGATATCTATGGAGTTCACGCGCTACTATAATTTTTTAAGACACTTACAGGTTAAACTTTGTTATAAGAGTTGCAAAAAGCAATTCTCTGCCGGCGAAAGTTTGTTCGTGTCACGTGGCAATATATTTGTAAGGCAGAATTTCACGTAAGTATAACTTCTGGTTCAGTTTTTGACTTATTCTACGATACTATGTTTAGAACTAGTAAACTTAAAGGGGTTGTTAGTAGGTGAGTGCCGTTCATTCACAATGGTGTTCCTTTTCATCTGTCAGTCGTCACGTTATCATCACTTCCTATTCATCAATATTCTCTCTCCAACCATGAACATTCACATATTCACCTTCCTAATGCATGCTTATCATCCCTCGTCTTGACATACTCATACCAAGATAAACAATTTCTCTTACAACATATATCTGTCACTGGCGCCACCTTCCATCTCTTCTAATAGATCTAACTCCTTCCTTTATCATAATATGTCGTTTCTTCACACATTCATCTCAATATTCCCATCTCCGGTACTACTTAAGTACTTAGCAACAATCATTCTCAGTTACATTAATACCATCCAAATAATAAGATAACGCCGCAATCAAAAGTACCGCAAGATTGTTAATTAGGCTGGTATCTAAGAAGTTTATTTTCCTGTGTAAGGTGTAACTCACACATAATTTATAAAATATCCTAATACACGTGTCAACTCCACAGAACACTTTGTTCCCCCGGGACGTTTTTTATTTCATTCCAATACAGGGATGGATAAAATTACGGTGAAGCATTGTGAAGCGATTATTTATAGAAAATTTGGCCGCTTTGTGTCGCTTCCGAGTGCACACTGCGGACGAGTTTCAAATTATTATCGGCACCACACTGCCGTGACCCTATAACGGCTTATTTTTGGGTCCGTGGCTTAGGCCCCCAGTGGTCGACGCACCTGTGGCCGACGCCCCCGATACGATTAATTTAATTCAAAGTAATTTTTGATCAAATGTACTGTCAGGCACAAATCGAATCGGGGGCGTCGGCCACAGGTGCGTCGACCACTGGGGGCCTAAGCCACGGACCCTTATTTTTTTGCGTCTTGTCAGTTTTTTTTCTATATTTTATGAAAAAGGCCGTTGCATTATTCGATAGCATGGGTACCAGACCCAAATTATTTTTCCCATGGTTATTTCAAATTGTTTTGCGCCTCTAAAATGTGAAATCACCCTTTTCTGCTGTAGAAACAACAGGGTGTAATTCAACCTGAAATCGTTACTGAAGCTTCAAAGTTTTACAGGTTGCTAAATCTACGTAAAAATTAGCCGACAAATAGTATTTTTTTTATAATTTCTTCAATTTCAATAAATGCAAATAGCGCCATCTATCCAATAGCCTTCGAACTATGTCGTACGACACTTTGCTAACAGAGTGCAGGGTAAGACCCAAAGTAAAAGTACGCCTTGATTAAACTGAAAATTTCTACAATGAAATAGAATTAATATTGAAATGTTATGATTAAAAATTTAATTTAACCGTCAGTGGACAATGTTATTAAAAAAAAAAACTTAAGTTTAATTTGTATCGCTGCAACACACTACGATATTTTGCCGGCCGGAATATTGCTCGACGCTGATTGGCCGAACGAAACGGCGGGGAGCATGCGCAACTCGATGGTTGTTCGGTCGAAGCCGAATACTGGCGCGTTTGCTCCGAGATACCAGGGCTACAGAGCTCTGTAGGAGTTTCTATGTTGACGCCTGGTAGTTAACCAAATTTAAGCTTTATGTTTGAGCAATAAAACACATAATCCCTTGTTTCAATATGTTTCGTTTATATTAGACCACGCTGGCAGATAACAAGGCGAGTAAGAGGTAAACAAAATTGGTCTCTATTCAGTTAGCAATAGAGTGAGTTTTCTTATGCCTTTGCATTTGTTTTGATATTAAGTAGTTTCCTAAAATTGACACGGGCGCTGGCAAGCGGGCGTTGGAAACTTTTGGCGGCATGAGTGAGAAGTAATGGAATAGAGTAAAATTGTGGTCGTGTCGTACTAATTGATTGTTCCTTGTAATCTAATGAATCGTGATTTATAATAACGGTCTGTATTTAAAATAAACGGTAAACTATTGAAGGAACATGGTTCGCTTATTATGCATTTTCATAATACAGCTGAGTAGATAGAGTATGGTGGACCAAATGTGCTATTTTAGGAGATGCGGCAAAGGCGTTCTTATAAGGACCCAAAATAACTTTAGCTGGGAACTTTGGAAGTCTGAACTGTGAGAAATATTTTAATTGCTTATGAGATTGGGAACCTCAAGAGCTATACGTTTGTAATGCGTTAAGAGCCCATCTGGGATTTATAGCTCAACGCGGGTCGTGTGGGTCATTCAATAGTCAGTATTATGAAGATAGAAGATTTGGTGAATTAGCTCAACAATAGATTAGAAAGAGATCAGAGGGGCAAATCTCGGAATGTTCACAGACTGGATCTCAGTCTCAATTTGTGAAAAATACCTCTAATTTCATTTTTTGACATTGTTCGTCGCTTAGTTGAGATTGCGACTAGATTTTGAACCTTTTTAAATTACGGGAATTAGGTAGCCTTTAGACTGATAATAGTAATACCAAAGTTAAAATATCTTATACATAATTTGACTGGCCCATTTCACTTAAGAGTGTTTACGCCGTACGGCATTTCATACAAACTTTCAAGCCCCAATTTTTTTAAATGAATGAACCGATTTTAATGAAACTTCATACTCATAAGCAGAATACAAAGGTCTAAAAAGTTAGTAGAGAACATTTTCGAAAAATAGTGTTACAGCCAAATTAGACCGATTTTAAATTTTCCATAGAAACAGAGATTTTCTTTCAGATATCTTTTTTAAATAAGACATTTCGAAAATGTTCTCTACTAACTTTTTAGACCTTTGTATTTGGCTTATATGCGTATGAAGTTTCATTAAAATCGGTTCATTCATTTCGAAAAATAAGGGCTTGAAAGTTTATGAAATGCCGTACGGCGTAAACGCTCTTAATAATGAAGAGGAGCGGGGAGGGGAGGGGAAGGAGGTTATAATCACATTGTAATAGTGCAATTTTTGCAAGCTAGTAAAACTCTAACTTGGGGAGCGTCTTTTGTTTGATCGATATCTACAATTGATTTTAGATACAATACCATATAATAATACCCCCGAGTTTCTTTCGCCATTTCTTCTCAGGGAACTCAGATAGGAAATGTCGACTCGTCGTAAAAGTTATTAGGTACACGTATATATCCTATTACATACAGAACCAACAGTTCCATTTCATTTATACACTCATATTTCATGCAGTAGAGCGGTAATAAAATGAATGATTTAGAAATAATAGGGTAAGTAGTTGTGTTTCATGGACTTAAGATCTCATGTTTAGTCATAGATCAATCTCTAAATAATCTAGTACCTATTTATCTTAAGCGTTTGATTTAAAGAGATCATGAAGATACACGACGCTTATGACGTTGCTTTGTGGACTATCTTTCATAAAAATAAGACTTGCGGTGCTATCCTGTAAAAATCTCACCGTGAAAACTTAGGTGAAGTGAGCGTGGAGTGAGCTGTCAATAGTGTCAATTCCCAGCAAAAACAAACTCACTTCACTTAAGTTTTCACGGTGGGATTTTTACAGAATCGACCGTCTGCAGGGTAGGTGGTAGTTGTGTAACACACAAATTGCAATCTTTCATTTTGAAAGTTCAACAACATTGATTGTGTTATTTAGGTAGGCACGCTGCCGAGCAGATGATTTTTCAAACATTAATGAAGCAATGAAATAGGTAGGTGTTTCTTTAAAAATCTTTTAGATCATGAAAGTGTCTTACGCAATTGAGGTGCTGAATTTTAGAACGATGCTCTAGCCCGTGGCTAAATAATAACAGCCGCACAGGTCGATCGATCAGGTTAAGCTACGCTTGCGGCGGTTGGCCTGTGGATGGGTGACCATCTTTACATACCGTGACCCCTCCGTTCCTCGGAAAGCACGTTAAACCGTTGGTCCCGGCTGTCAATCGTGGATCTTTGACAGTCGTTACGGGTAGTCAGAAGCCTGAAAGTCTGACCACCCGTCTTACCAGGGGGTATCGTATTACCCAGTAACTGGGTTGTGGAGGTCATATAGGCAGTCGCTCCATGTAAAATACTGGTAATCAGCTTCATCAGGTTAGACTGGAAGCCGACCCCAACATAGTTGGGAAAAGGCTAGGAAGATGATGCTGTAGCATGAATCTCAATAAAAAACAATGTTAGATTACAGTCTGGACATGGAGCTACTGCATATCTGACCTCCACAACCCAGTTACTGGGTAACACGGTACCCCTTGGTAAGACTGGTTAGATTGTATACAGTACTGCACTCAATATAATTTAAAATTTAGATCCTTGCTTGGGCTTTATTCTAGGGTCTAATAATATGATATGTAAAGGGATTTCTCTTTCAATTCTAAGAAAGTCTGAGTTATGAAATCCGTAATTGAAGTTTCTTAGAACGAACTTGTAGATTTTCATCAGAAACGCTATTTGTAAAGGCGTTTTACAGATGAAAATATCAGGTAAAGCTCAGAATTAAAATGAACGAGAATTCCCAGTATTTACCTACCTATTTCAAGAATGTTTGATTACATTTCTTCGCTTGATGTATTCCTGAGAAATTTGGCTTTATTATTTTTAAAGAGAACTAGGTTTCTCTTCTCAAATAGCACCTATAATAATAGTGGGTGTTTAGTCTGTGGGTGGTCCTACACACCCACAATTCCTACACCTAATGACGTAGATTACCTACTATTTCTTTAAAGCCTTTTTGGTTTTAAATTTTTGAAGAGAGCGTTAAAACTTTCTGTAACGAGTGAGAAATTGTGTAGTCTTGAAAAGATCAAGATCGTAGGAACTGTTAGAATGAACAATTTTTTTCGAAGTGTTTAGTAGTTATTATTTAATTATTATTAGAAATAGTTAAAATGTGTAATCTGCTTCTAGATTTGATCTTACGGTAAACAACAGATAATGACTTAGGTAATGCAAAATGGGAAAATTATGCTAAAGTCGCTGTACACCTTCCAAATATTCCTTAAATGGACGAACCGCGGGAAAGTCAAACACACAAAACGAAATATACAGCGTTCGACACGTGTATAGTATATACCATTCAAGTCAAATACAACGGACACGATAAGGACGAAAATTAGAGGGTGTACGGCAATTTAAGACACGATATGAATTCCTGTACACAAAGACCAAAATTAAACCCGCACTTAACGTGTTTTATTGAATTTATGTAAGTAATGTAAGAAGTTAAACATTAAAGTTTCTGTGATAACTTAAAGATTAAAAAAAAAAACTTAATCGGTTCAGAATTGACGAAAATATCGAAGAATCATCTTCTTTTTTGAAGTCGGTAAAAAAAAAAAACAAATTTGGTCTTTGTTTACGGGGACACAATAATATGCTAGTTGACCATTGAAAAGATTTGCCATATTTTATATCACCTATTATGAAGCAACAAGTTAAATTCCAATACTACAGTAAAAAACATCCTATAAATAAATGTTTCGCATTTATTTTGGAAATTTGATTATAATTACTGTAATTTAGATATATATAATTTGTTTTCGAGACAAGGAGAAACTAGAAAGAAGACTGAAGAATAAACATCTTTTTGTAAAGAAAAGAAATAGAGAGACTTAAAACATAACTGGCGAAATGTGGGTTGTTACTATAGGTAGGTACACCTCTGCCTAGCTCTTCGGGGATTATAGGCGTGATGTTATGGTAGGTATGTTAAATAAAGAAAGACATTGTGCGATAGGTAATTAGGTATGTTGGCATCGGAAAAGATAAAGCATCTCCAACCTTTGGGGGCTAGTGGGTCCTCTTAGGGGCGGATTTGTTGGAGTTGCAGTATACGCTTAGAGACACTATGAGAAGCAATAAAGTAATATAAAAAAAAAATTGGGACTTTAAAGATTTTTTTTTTAACATTCGGTTTTTTTTTACATCATCTCATGGTTTACAACTAGAGCAACATTTTCTTTCCTAGATTGTTGCTAGGGTCAATTTTGATATGTAAAAGGCGACCATGTATCGAAAAGCCGGCAAAGATGTCGTCTAGATCTCATATGTTATTTATGTTCCTAATAATAAATCCTAATCATAAATCTTTATTTATCTCAACATCATAATTATAGGCAATAATTAATAGTATGCACAATGTTAAGTCGAGAAAGGTGTCTTAGATAGTACCATATTAGTAAGATTGAGAACTGAGAAAAAACCCGTCAAAGGAAGTGTGAAAACACATGAAGTTAACATCGAATATTATCGATATATGGAAGCAAAACGAAAATGAAGAAGAAGAGTAAGATTGCTTGGACAACGGATGGCAGAACTAAGGAATGTAAGAACCAACTCCTGTATCAACAAGGTGTCGTAACATTCAATGTTTATTCTATCAGCGATCAGTCTTACCTATGATTTCGTAATGGCAAGTCTTTCCACATGGCTGACTGCACTTACCTTATTAACACCTCGTTGTCTTCGCAGCAGACTTACCTTCACTGGTCGCCTTGTTGTTATTTTACTTACAAACAATAGTGGGATTCATTGCAGTCAGTCGATATTATTCTATCGAAATGTTTTTAATACTACTTTGTGGCTGCTCGATTGTGCCAAGTGCCAATAGTCTCAACAAAGAGTTATAGTTAGCGAAAATAGAAGATGTCATCTAATGAACCTATTTCGTGTTTCAACCGGACGTTCTGTAAAAAATCTCATCGTGAAAACTTAGGCTAAGTGAACTGTCATTTCACCTGTTCCTGGGGTTTGCCACTATAGACAGCTCTCTTCACCTACGTTATCTATCACGTTGAGATATTTACAGAAAAGATCGGTTGAACACAAGTTACAGATACTATCGACGACTGACAATGAATCCCCCAGTGACCCCAACATGCAGTTAGGAAAAAGCAAATAAAAAACGGAACCCAAAAGCAGAATTTATTGTTATCAATATCAGGATCAGGTTAGCAACGGGGAACTCCAAAAAGATAATGAAAAACGGCATATTACAATATGGCAAGGTTACCCCTCACACGGCTCGTCCAAACTTGTTTACTGTCAAAAACTTAATGTAATCTCGAGAAGGGCACCATTTATAAAGAAGTATTCAGTTTCTCACTGCGGCCCCCAGCCTTCATACAGACTTATGTAAGGGGACTCTTCATAATAATAAGAATCGAAAAACACCCGTGAAAAGGAATACAAAACCCTTGCGATAATTTCTGAACAGCTGCCGCGTCACATCACAATACTGGGATTAATAAACAAAATGTAAACTACGGTCATGCTCAGCGATGCATTTTATATAAAGAGTTATAAAAGCATGTTTTGAAATTCGGTGCAAGCAAAAACAATCAAGCGTTCGCATGTTGCGACACAAGCAGTTTACAAATAAAGCCACCAATCGAACCCGCCACTGATATGTGATCTCGCATGCAAGTTTCGCAAGGTTAGAATCTGTTACGGCAATGTTTTGTAAAGAAATAAAGCTCACCTTTCTAATTCTCTTCTTCATGATACGCTCAGCGGCGTACACGCTGTCACCGAGCTCCATCTTATGCATCCCCAGTTTGATTGTTGGAAAAAGTGAAAAATCCAAATCCAAAATCACTGCAATCCAAGTATTGTGATCCAAATCACTGCATCCGTTTGGTAGCGCACTGCAATCCGATACACATTCTCTGTCACAACACACTCGATTTACACTGTCACTGTTCAAAGTTGCCGCGCGAGCGATCCTTTTTCGCGGCACGCAGCAGCGCGTCCTCTCTGCACAACGTCACGGCCGAAACTGAAGTAGGGGGAGGAAGCCCCTGCCCCGCGCGCCCCGCCTGCCACACTACGTTCCTTGCCGACAGAGTGCGCCAGCAGTCCGCCAACACCCGCTCGATATTCTGTAAACAAGTTTTATTTTCATCAGTTTTGTGTTTTCAGCGCTTATTCTTATCACCCACCGGTAAAATACTATTGTAATTAATATGGTGGACTCAAATTGGCGTTTTTCATAGTTTTACTGTTTAGGTATGTATAAATACATATCTATATAGTACATAAAAAAGTAAATAACATAGTATATACCTAAGTATATAAGCAGTAAACAATACTTAAGTAGTATGTCAAGTTTAGAATTAACCCTAAGTTAGTATTTAATTGCAAATGCAAAGTAATCGTGATTGAGTACGTTGTCGTGTCGGTATTGTAGGTATATTGCGTTGGCAGAGCGTAGTGAACGCGTCTCGCTCGAGTCGGTGGCGGCCTGGCGGGCGATTCCCCGCAGCGGTGTGTCGGTGTGCGGCACGGGAGCGCGGCACGCGGCCGCCGCGGTGGAGGCACAATAAAGCCGGCGAGCGCGACGTTGCCGCTGTGCGCCAGCTGCGAGAGAAAGACCGAGCGCCTACCCTATTATTTACGCGCGACGTTGCCGCTCCGAACGGCCTACGTTGCTTACGAGGACACCGCTTTTACGTTCGATCATCCGGCACAAAAATATTCGTTTATCTCACGATTCTCGATAGATATCGAAATTCTGATTTCACCACCCTTATTATTACATGTTAGGGAATACCTGTACATAAAATAATAATTAATACCTGAGTCAGTCAGCTGATGGATGTCCACCACTTGAAGCGATACACATTTCGCGTTAAGACCGGCCGCACGTATAGAGTCGGCGAGATCAGTTTGCAAGTATTTTCGCTGGAAACGAGCGAAAGCGACCAGTCAACAGTGCGCGCGTGAAGTAACTAAGGCATTTTCGGTCGTATCGAATCGGGTTGGCATTCGTGAAAGGTCGGTATTTTGGGCCTCGCGGGGCGCGGGACGTGAGAAACAAGATGTATCATGATTGGCTGTGAAACTCGGGCGGCGGGCGCTGCGTGCAGCGAGCCAATGGAGTAGCGCGACGCAGTGCCCCGCCCGCTGCTGTTCGGCCGCCGAGTGTTTCTGTCCCTTTCGCACGGGTGCTCGGTCGATTCAAGCGCGTTGTTTTTTACTGAGAGCGGCTCACATAGAAAAATAAACGGACATTTTGGAATGGATTACGTGCGTAGAGAGAGAAGGGTCGCCGGATCCGGGCTCGAGCACATTTATTTATTTTGTCTGTATTGTTGTAGGGAGAGATATGGCGCGATAAATAGATACAGCTTGCGCCGCGTCGTCGACACATCCGTAGATAGCGCGATTTATTTTTAAAACTGTCACGTTTGATGCATGGACCGAGGTTTGAATGGACTATGTTTTCGTAGAACTGATAGAGTTGACAACTTTTCTAATGATGTTTTTGATCTAAATGTCGATGGAGGTAATGATGGGTTGTTTACATCAGTCTGTCGTAATTTTGCGCCTTTTCCCAACTATGTTGGGGTCGGCTTCCAGTCTAACCGGATGCAGCTAAATACCAGTATTTTACATGGAGCGATTGCCTATCTGACCTCCACAACCCAGTTACTGGGTAATACGATACCCCTTGGTAAGAGACTGGTTGTCAGACTTTCGGGCTTCTGACTACCCGTAACGGCTGTCAAAGATCCACGAATGACAGCCGGGACCAACGGCTTAACTTGTTTTCCGAGGCACGGAGGGGTCTCGGTATGTAAAGATGGTCACCCATCCACAGACCAACCGCGGCAAGCGTAGCTTAACCTGATCGATCGACCTGTGCGGCTGTTATTACCTATTTAGCCACGGGCCCCTTTTGCTTAATATTTTAAGTAAAAAATTAATAAGGCTGAGGGAAATCCGTTCAAATAAAGAGGGGGCAATAAATCGAGGCTCTGAGAAGGCAGGGACCAGTCTACCTATGCATGTAAGGAGTATTAGAGGGAGAATTCCTTGATTTCGATAATTGCAGCAACGGCAACATCGTTAAAATAAAACTAAGAAATATCGAATACCTAGGTAGGTACCTACTTAATGAACAAGTCATTCTTAAAATTTCAACGCCCTCGGTCATGATGCATGTCATGTCACAAACGCTTGCTGCATGCTATTATCATGAATCAGCACACAGTGGCTCAAAGCCAGAATACCGCAAGTCCGCAGCATATTGTTCAATCTTTACACGTTGTTTCGTAGGCAAAAATATGATATTGATGCTTATTGTGCTTGCCAAAGTGTGATAAGTCTCTCATGACTCTCTCATGAGCTCAGCGCATCGCAGTCCACTGCTGGACAAAGGTCTCTCCCAGACTGTGCACAACACCCTTTTAAGGTCATCGGCCCATCTAGCCGGGGGGCGTCTCACACGCGTATCGGCAAGCGTATTGCCTATACGCGGTCTTCACTCAAGGACTCATCTGCTCCACCGGCCATCGGTCCTTCGACATACATGACCTTATAAGGTCATCGGTCCATCTAGTCGGGGGGCGTCCCACACGCGTATCGGCAAGCGTATTGCCGATACGCGGTCTCCACTCAAGGACTCATCTGCTCCAGACCATCGGTCCTTCGACAAACATGGCCAGTCCACTGTCACTTCAGTTTGCTCGCTCTGCAAGCTCTGTCGGTAACTCCGGTTCTTTTCCGCATACTTATTTAATTTCATTTCTGATTTTATATATCAAAGCTTCCGATAACGGAGGCTAGGTACCACCTTATTCAGGATTAGCCGAAGAAATGATTAAGGGCTAGCGCATAATACAGCGGCATTATCGCGGGTCATCGCGGCGCGCCGAAGAGAACGCAACGGTGAAGAAAAACATCGCGAGGCAACCGGCATGTCCCAGAACCAAAAATTCGTATCTGCCAACCTGCACTCGGCCCGCGTGGTGAATTAGGCCCACTCTCTCCCAACGAGAGGAGGCCTGAGACCCAGCAGTGGGAACGTAATAGGCTCAATATGCACATAGGCATGGGATGCATGAAGAAGCCTCCTCGTGTAGGCCAGTTTGTTCCGCTAGTTACTCAACTGAACCGAGCGCTCGGCGCATCCTGGACAGTCACACCCAACACTTTATTTGACTGGCCAATTCCTCCTATGCGGCATCTTCTGGGCACGCTCGTTCCATCATAAACCTCATCCATCGCTTTCCATTAGGCGTGGTCGAGGTCAAGAGCCCATTCAGCAATAACAAAAAATGGGTACCTACAGATGCATCGGGCCGTAGCCGCATCGCTTTTCAAGGAAAAAAGCCCATTACGGCCCGCCTGCAGTGTGCAGTGATGGTTTATGCAAAATGTAAGAAAGTTGGATGATGCTTTGTTAACGTTAAAAGAGGCTAGCGGCAGCGAGAGGTTGGTCGACAGCTTCATGAAAGTATGAATCACATACAGGCGGCCATGTGTGGGTACTACAAAACATCCAATAGCGTCGCGGTAATCTCAGGCAAAGATATGACAGCGAAAAGAGAGACGGCTGAGAGATGGATAGCTAATAGGTAAGTTGTCAGGAATGATCAGTATTCGACAAGATCCGAGTTAAGAGAGAGAGTGAAAAAGAATGCCTTTTGCCGCAGTAAGATATGTTATTATTTAAACTTTTCTCCTACAAAATAGTCTAATCAAGGGGCAGTTGTAAAATTGCTGCTCACTTGTAAGTAGGTATGTATGTATGGCCGGGCGTCCACCAAACGTCAGTCACCGCGCGAGCGCTGTCATCTCTAGTTTAGCGCTACCGCTAGAACTCGGCCTGAGATCGTGACGAGCTTGAAATGCACACCCGAAACCAATAATGTTCTGACGTCTCGAGATCTATCGCGAATAACAGAGTGAATCACACTACCACAGTAATGAAGTAGATGCTTTGAGGTGTGGTGTGGGTGTGACACACGATCGCCGTCACGTCCATCGTTCCGAACTCGATCCGAAATACTCTCGTATCTCGGTGTCTGTGGCCGCGGCGGTGGACAATCTTCCTAAGTCAACTCCTAAGGTGTTTGGAATACCAAAATTCACTTATTTTCCGCGAAACCTGACACTTAACAAATACCTACATATCGCGCGATATCGCGTGACCGTCGCGATGCCTCTCTGGAGACACGGTTTATTTGTATAGTGGCGCGGTCTGTTTGTATATGGCTTTATTTATTTCTTCCTCATGCCTTTCTGCTTGGCTGCCGCTTTCCTGGTCTGTTTAAATCAATCAATACTTACTTAGATATCTCACCGGTTTTTAATTAAGATTTGTGCGTTTATTCTCTTGGGTGCGTGGGTCCAGCTAGTTCAGCCAATAGTAATGCGTTCACAGCGAGATGTAATCTATGGCGGGAGCAATTTCATCGAACCATCTGAGAGCCTTCCGCCTGGGCACGCCTTTCCGTGGCCAACTTGGAAATCTCCAAATTGACTTCGAACACCCAAGTCGGCCGAAGCAAAGAAAATCTCCACAGATTCTCGAACGATGGCAAAAAATTCTAAGGAGAAGGACAATCATCCGAAAAGGCGCACTTGTCCAGTCAGATCTTGTCATACGAGTAAAGAAAATATACATTGATGAACTAGCTTTATAGGTATGTAATAATACCGCTAGTTTTGGGATGCATGAAGAAGCCTCCTCGTGTAGTGCAGTTTGTTCCGCCAGTTACTCAACTGAACCGAGCGCTCCGCGCATCCTGGGCAGTCACACCCCAATATCTTATTTGACTGGCCAAATCTTCCCTTGCGGTGGTAGGGCTAACGCCCACAACGTCTGGTTTGCGACCGGGCTCCCATCGGAGCCCGGCGTCAAGCAGCCTGCTGTGTTTCGTCGATGCGTGGGAGTTCCAGTGCCTTAGGCATCTTTGGGCACGCTCGTTTCATCATAGACCTCATCCATCGCTTTCCATCAGCCGTGATCGAGGTCAGGAGCGGGCTCATACAACAATAAAAAAAAATTAAGTAAGTACCTATGCATACAGGCGAGCGACACGCGTCAATGATACTCGTAGAGGCAACTGCAGCCTTTGACACCCGCCGACGCCCGCCGTCGACGCGTCGCCGGCTGCCGTCGTCAACGTGCTCGTGTATTTGAGTACTCTGCCGTTGACGTGTGACCCTCGTTTGTTTGAGCATTGAGCTTAAATAGGATAAACGCGATTCCCGCGCGAGACGCGGGCCGTTTAATCCTCAAGTCATCAGAGTTGTATCATTTGTGTGACACATCCAGTGTGTCGCGCGGTATTTGTACCAATTCGCCTTAGTCCTGCTTAAAGGTCATAGCACACATATCATATCGGAAATGGATCGGCACCGTATCGCCTTTCGCCTCGCCGTCAAACAGGCGTCAACCTAACGTAAGCACGTAACCAAAGCGGATCAGAAAATCCTATACGTCGACTCGGTTACGGTTAGGCGACGCCGCGCTTACGGCTTGCCGACCGCTAGTTGATGGTGCAGCAGGCAGGCCGAAGGGGTGAGAGGGGCAAGGGTGGACGAAGAGACGTAAGCTCGGGGACGACGAGCCATAAACTTGGGGATGACAAGCCGTAAAGCACCGCGCCGCAGTTTGTGAGCGTGTCCCGAGGTGAGGCGATTACGTTACGATTCCGATTAGGGTGCGTTGCAATAGGGAGTTTCATACAAAGAATACTGAACGGCTCGAGTTGATACGGTGCCGATCCCTTTCCGGTTTGATTTAAGTGGACAAAGAAGGTCTGCGGAGGAAAATACACGGGTCTATACAGCAAATACTTTAGCTGACTGCAAACGCTTAGAGGAGTTTTCTGTATTTTGCATGAAGCTGTACCTACTTACCGTTCCCACGAATTACTTGGCTCGGTCGCTCGCTTGATACTAGGTTTATAGACTACGAGCTTACCTACGAGAGAAGAAAATGATGTGCCCTCTGAGTTTTATATGGTAAGAAAATAATTTTTATGTAGAATGTCATTCTCTCTTAATCGCCAGCGAATGCCGTGCCACCTCAGCAACACTAAGTTGCATAGATTTGTGTGCCAGGGACTTCGCGCACCACACGCTTGCTGGAGAGAATCTGGCCAGGATGCGGCCGTTCTTACTAAAGTTTGGACACAACCGGTCGGACGGCCGGTTGTGCGAGTTGTTCGTCGTTGCAGGCAATTGCGCGATGCGCATTCGTTTCCTTAGTTTCTATGTATTAATTGCTAGTGTTTAACGGGTCTGTGCGGCCACTGGCTGTGATCATGGCTGTGTAGTGCGCGAGGCCCCTTAAGTAAAGCCTGCGGAATAGGTATGTTCAATGATATCAGATATGAGAACTAAGAAGTACGGCCCGATTCAAACTTTATGGTCTCATCCCTTACCTCACCCCTCACCCCCACTGACAGGTGAATTTGTTACTGCGCAGCGACTCACCTCATGTTTCGAGCCGCCATAAACTTTGAATGGGGTTGTATTTCATATTGTAGAGCATCTCTTAAAATGGTTCTCGTACTCGTGGTGCGAGATAAAAAAAAAAAAATACAGAAAAAGATGATATAATAAAATTATGGGACTATATCAACGTGAATTTCTCCCTCCTGCACTTTCGGCTAAGTCTAGTAGTTTAACAACAACGTAGAAATCTAGGCAAAAATCAATTCTTTTGGTTTTCACAATGCGGTTTGCTCCCGCGGCAGCTGCGGTTACACTGCTGATGACTGTTCTAGGTGGTAGGTACACGGTTTGAAACTCTGGCGCCGATTTATAATTTCCGTCTACAGCAGGCTTCTGCGCTCCTCGGAAATAATGTTTTAAGCCGTTGGTCCCGGCTCTGCTGGCTGTCATGTGTAGATCTTTGACAGTCGTTAAGGGATATCAGAAGCCCGAAAGTCTGATTAAACCAGTCTTACCAAGGGGTATCGTGTTACCGAATAACTGGGCGTTCGCTCCATGGAAAATACTGGTACCTACCTATTCAACTGCATCTGGTTAAACTGGAAGCAGACACCACTATAGTTAAGAAAAGGCTAAGCAGATGATGAGCAGTTTTCCATGGAAACGCGGGACTTGTTCTGACATTAACTTTGGTCGGGTGAGTCAACTTCACAAAACTGTGCGGTGACGAAGGGTACCTATACCTACCTACTTATAGTTTGCTCGCATTGGTTGGTCGACCTACCTACTCGTATAAGCAATAGCTTGGGTTATTCATCGGGGCAACATTTGCATCTGCTCAAGTCTTTCTTTTGTTTTGAGGCTTGATTTTTTGTTAAAAACACATGGTAACTTTGAGGCCTATGTGAATTGGATTGAATTACGAAAGAAATTGCTGTGAAGTGAGATGGTCACTTGCGTGACTTACAAAGGTGATTTACTTTAGTCCTTTATGATGGTTATGTATGGGAAAAGAAAGCTGTAGTATTTCTTTAAAAGCATCATCTTAACTAGTTTAAAATAAAAATAATATTAAGGCCGCTATCCCACTGGCGTTTTACGAGTGTCGGCGTCTCTCGAACGTCTGCGCAGCGTCAACGTTGCGCAGACGCGACGTTGACGTCGCGTCGTCAAGTGAATAGCATTTGTGCGCGACGTTGACGTCGCGTTCAGCGGACGTTAATGCTTGTCACGCGACGACGCGACGTTAACGTCGCGTCTACGCAACGTTGACGCTGCGCAGAAGTTCGAGAGACGCCGACGCTCGTAAAACGCCAGTGGGATAGCGGCCTAAGAACGGCTCCCTAATTACGTAACACGCAATCAATCACAATCTGAATAATTTTGAAGGATATTGCTAATCCATTGCTTCATATGTTCGAAAAATTGGTCTACTCATCAACGTAAATAACGCAATGAGTGTTGTTGAACTGTCGAAATGAAAGCGACTCCTACTGATAGTATGTTACGCAATTAGTTGCTGGTCATACTAAATTGTTTGTAAAAGGTGAATACAACTATGGAAGAATTAAAAAATTTGCAATGCTATATAGAAGCTAAACAATTGTCGAGCAATACGGGCAAAGTTGCGGGTAAAGTTAGTCAGATAAAAATAGGCTCTACCTCTATACCTACCAATGCGGGAGTGGAAAATTTTATTAACTTATGATCACACGTAAATAAATATTATCGTCAGTAAATATTAAAGGAAGTGAGTCACTCTACTTTTTTTTTGGATCGTTCGGCGGATTTTGGTTGATTTTGGCTATGAGGTAGCTTGGAACCACAGTTGGAACCTAGACAATAAGATGTAGGTTTACCAGAAAACTTAAACAATAGGACGAAGGAAGTCTTTTCTTCAGAATGTAACGTAGCGCATTAGGACGGGTTGAAAATTCAAAACTTAGTACCTAAGATTTTTTTTTTCCTCTTCAGATATTGCAATCAGTTTTAAAACTATGAGCAGATGAGCTGTAGGAATATCTGGCAGGGAAGAATTACTTCTCATCAGGAGCAACTTTCTTATTAGTAATGCAGCTTTCTACAGGTTATCTAATTGTAGAATGATGTGTCTTTTGAGCCTGCTGACACAAGTTGGTATTGTGAGTTGAGAGGCCAATTGGTTGGGTGTCTCTCCAGTCTGGACTTGTACTTTTGTGAGCATGAACTTATTCTTCTTCCTCTTCCTTGACCGTTTTCATGCTCAGGTGTTAGTAGTAGCTAACTAGGTAGATATCACAGTAACGGCCCTTTGTCATGGGATTTTCGAGCAAATTATGAGAAAAAAACATACGATGCTGATGATGCAACATGATATATGCATAGCAGCTGTGTATACAGGAAGCCTCAATCACACATTTTTAACGATTTTAGGTACGCTCCGATAAGCAATCAAATCCAAACGACGAAAACCTGCTTAATTTAAATCCTCGAACACATTTTAATACATATGCCTCTAACATTAGTTTAGGAGGGTATCAAATGTGCGCGTGGGCAGGTTGAGATCGTTATCGAACCTTCCCGATGTTGCCCGAACGCCGACGAACTAATCGCTTAGAAAATTCGTAACGACTGCTTTTGAACGAAGTAATAAAAATGAAATTGAGGCAATCTTATAATGGAATTGATGTCCGATGATTGTATTGTATGGAATGTATGAAGTTTTTATGACTTAGTAACTTGGTCATAAAAAACTTCATGCATTTTAGTTAAATTAGGTAGATAAGTATGATAGGTAAAGAGAGACGATGGACGTTAGTATGAGGAAGATACGATAAGGAAAGGAGAATTATGATTCATGTAGGGAAGTAGAAAACTGAAAACCACAGATATAGATAGACCTAGATAATGCAAGTATTCCGATCTGTATGAAAACCAAGGGTGCCATTTTTTGACTAGGTAGGTACCTACCATGACGTCACAAGCACTAGTGATGGGAAAATCAAATCGATTCAAAGACGCCGCTGCGTGCGGCACCTGACTTGCCCCACCCCCGGGGCCTTGCGCCAGCGCTCACGTTCACGGCTCACCCAGCCAGCAGTACACAGGACTGAGCGCGAAAGTGGCGGCTTACGATTTTTGTACGTAAGCTGCGGCATGCGAAGCAGTTGCTCTTGCGTTATCTAGGTAGGAAAACTCTGTTGAAGACTATTTTACTAAACATTTCTAAATGAGGGGCTCGTGGCTCGTGTACCTAATAACAGCCGCACTGGTCGATCGATCTGGTTAAGCGGTTAGACTGGAAGCCGACCTCAACATAGTTGGAAAAGGATAGGCAGATTGATTTCTAACTGACAACGGTAACTACTAACGGTCTATTTTACCTACTAAAAAATATTTACGTAACCTATTAACGAAATACAATAGTCCTAAAAAGCCTACAATAATAGCCCATTTCAATTTGCATAACAAGTACTTACAACAAAACGAAAAAACAATACAGAAAAGAAACAAAGACCAAAAAACATTATCTCATCATCTGTAATTATCTACCGGGACCAACTAATCATAACATAATGGCACGCCTTTACCGTCATAAATAAATTCTTTATGGTCCTACACCAAACTGGTTTCCACAAAAAATATATGCTCCAACAAAAACCGGGAAAAAAAAAACAAAAGGTGCCATTGTAAATACCTAATAGTTGGGATTTCAATTTCGGGGCAAACGAAAAGGTTCTCGCGACAATGAAACTGAAAAGTTCCGAACATCTTTCTATTGAAACTATCGAAAAGCGAAAAGCGCTGCACAGTGAGAGCCGTTCAGAAAACAACACACAATAGAAGCGATAAAGCGCTGTCGTAGTTGAAATTGGAGCTGAGACACCCGGAGCGAAATAACTGGGGTATCCCATTGATCCCTGCATTACAAAAGGACACAAGCAAAATGCAGTCTTGTGTTGAAGAGAATAGGGTTAAGTTTTAATTGTGATGGCGTTGTTTTGTAATAACCCTGGCTTACATAAAGGGGATGTGAGATCTGACAAAATTGCGCGTTGTAATGACGTCCCGACAATAGGCGTTCTGGGAACCGACGATGTTTTTGCCACGTCTGTGCAAATTTGCGAAGTTTCGGCTTCGCATGTGGCTCTGGGCTCACAAAGGAACGAGTTGTTTGATAATTATAGCAAGAAACGTGGAATTTTTAAAACAATGGCTTTGAATGTTGTTTCTATAGAATTATGCTCTTTTCGAAAGATGGTTTTGGTTTGGGACATGCTAGGCAAGCAGATTGTAAAAAATTGTGATAGAAATCATAAAACTTTCACTACTAATCAATCATTTGAAAGTGAAGGATTCGTTACATTCGTTTATATTTTTTAAGGAAAGACAGAACAGCTAATACAATTTTACTAACGAGAAATGAAAGCAAAGAAAATGATATTTATTTTAGAAATACATTCAATACTCTGCTCGAAGAAAGCTTACGAGTTTGAATCGTTCAAACATAGTACGTCGAAGGAAGCCGTAAAAAAATGATGATATGCCAATTCTTATTCAAATTCAAGGAAAAACGCGAAACTCCTAAAAAGACGGAAGGCTTTCAGGAGGGTCTTATAAAGAATTGGAAATACTTGGGCTTATTTACATACTTTTATCCCCAAAAGTCTTCGAAAGATTCGCAATTTCATTCAAGTAGCTTGGGTCTTTCCTTGTTCGAATATGAGAAATAAATAAGGCAAATTTGATTCGCTATCCGTTTTCTGCATTTCTGGTGATCAGTACGTCATAATTATGATACCTTGTCTGGGGTAGCATACGTGTAGGTATACAGTTTTTGCAGTAGTTTCTGCTCTTTAACTATTGGTGATTATGAACCCAAAAGTATATCTTATGATTATTACAATAGCAGTCTTTTACAGATCCTGGTCAAGCTGGATGAGTTTTATATCTTGAGAATAAAAATTCAGAGACATAATAATGTGTAGTACCTACGGCGCGGCTATGCGCTTGGCTCTTTCTCTGGCAGTCTGTTCTACACTGGTTAGCCACGGTTTTTATAAACAGTATCCTTTCATTCATTTTGTAGACAGTCTTTGTCATACCAGAAATCGATTTTTTCTTAGTCTAATCTGACTCATTCAGGTTGATCAGAACGAAAATAGGCGTCGGGAAATGCGAAACCAAGCATGGAAAATACTGAGTTTGGAAGGCGATTGACGAAACTTGGTACCTACACAATACGAGAAAAGACCTTAAGAGCCATTATTCAGCATCTGACATCAAACAGCATGCAAATTAATGAACTTCTTACCTTATTATTTCCTGTCTCGAAATAATTCCGCATTCAATCACAAGATTAACGAACAAACGTCACGATTTATAGGTCGCCATTTTATTCACTAACGTCTGACAGTTAAAGCTTCATAGACTAGAACCGAAATCAATAAATGCCAGTTATTTAGACAAGTTGTAAATCTACCAAGGAGGCAGGAAAAATAACATTTGATTATAATTTATAGCAGATGGCACTGTAAAAGCTCGTTTAATCTATATTATTAGGTAGGTAGCCGCGTTTAGCGTCGTGTCCTGAATAATTTGACTCCTAGTAATCTGGGCTAATTAATCAGAATATATGTTTATGCAATGTTTGTAAATGCAGTTTATATGAACCAGGAGAAATTTCGAGTGGAGTTACATAACTTAGGGATATACCTAGAAAGTAGATATTGGACAAAACAGTAGATTTTCGATACACCTACCAATGATAATGATCAATGATGATAAGATTGATGATGATTCCAGTGATGATCGGGTTGATGCCGAAAGAAATGTTTTCATGCTTAAAAAAAATATTATGTGGCTTTTTGGGAATACATCCGTATAAGCAAGAATAGAAGGATCAAACAAATTGAATGTTTGTAGCCTTTGCAATAATTTACATACACTTCTTGCAAGACTTACCTTTTAAGTTTGCAACTTTACACCAATTTGTAACACTTACAAAATCACCACATTTCATTCTCATCCTGTTATAAAAGTTATAAAACAAACTATAACCCTTTTAGCATTCCCCACACGTATCAGCATGCATGAAGAGATAAATATTCAGAGGCCGAAGCGGCGGGTTTTTAATAAAATTACCCCCAGGCGGGGGTGTGGGGCGGAAATTGAAAACATCGCTCGCCGCATCCACCCCCGGTTATCTGTAGGGCTCAGCAGGGTTCCGATGGATTGCCTCGCGAAGTTATTTAAGTGAGTGGTTATAATTTTAGTGGATATCTTTCGGTGAGTAAGAGCAACGGTTAAAGTAAGCACGAAGGTGTATTAGACAGTTTTAGTATACGGAAACGGCCCAGTAAAAAAATGGATATTTTTTGGCTTATTTAGATATACATACTTGTTGCAGGAGATTTATGCAGACTTCTTGTTCATCCTGGTTTCCTGTAGAACTTGGAAGGACGATGTTCTATTGATTGTAAATATCATACATTGGATTGCGAACGGAAACAAAGTCGCGGTCAACATCTAGTTTAAAGACCTTTTTTCTTTAAGCCATGATTTGAGCATAAGAATTCGCAGGTCAAAAGCTGATGTGATGATGATTTAGATAAAAAAAAAATCTGATCCAGAAAACACTGCAATTGTCAGATCGAACTGAACATTTAAGATCTGAACACCAAGAACCCAATACGTGAACATATTACGGAACTAACAAAACGAACAAGATACAGAATGCTGTTAGATACATAGAGCGAGGGCGAGCGGGATGGGCACCCCTCCCATGCTTCATGCATACCTTAATTACACTCCCTCGGTTGCCACGCAATGTTTGTTCTACGTAAGTCCTGTAAGCCTGTCTTCTTGCCATTCATATATTTTAATTGGCTTGTTTGTATTATACTTCGAATAAATTAATAAATGTTCGGCAGTAATTGTCTCAGTCATCTTCTCTTCTGGATTAAATTGGTTTAATAATTTTAAATAGGTAGAAAGCATGGCCCACGGGCGTCGTCATCGAGGCAGGCCCAGGAAACGCTGTTGTGATGATTTGTGTTCTCAACGGATTGGCTAGAGAAGGCAATGGAGAGAGAGATGTGCAAAATCGATGGTGGAGATCTTTGTCAGACAGTGGGACAGCTTATGATGGTAAACGAAATCCTGCAAAGGACATAAGTAGTTTTATTTGCGTAAAATACGCAGACGAACGGTTATACTGCAGAATCAATAAATCGATGGGTCAGATAGAAGCAAATGAAGAAATCTAATCAAGCCTTATCTAATCTTGGGTATTAATTGAATTTCGCTCAGTAATTACTGACGTAGGAAGATCAAGAGCAAGGATGACCATGATAAGGATAAAAATCAAAATGCGTTTGCTGTAAAATGAAAGTTAAAACCAAAAACTTGTATAGATAGCGGGTTTATTTTGTGGCAGAAATAAACTAAGTTTATAAGTAGGTACCTATATAGAATTAGTTTTCCTTGCAAATGTATTCGTCTTCCTAGCGAGTGACGGCAATCTGAAATGTGTCATCGCAGAAATAAGACTATACGGTCTGTCCGAGTTTAAAATTACCATCCATTAGCTCCTGTAACATGCTGGTATCATGGCACACAGGGCATTTTCTCAAGTCGGTATCCCATTGTTTGCGGAACAGTCTTTGCACATCAGGAATAAGTATATCATTATACCTTAGAGACTCGTCTGGATATTCCTTTACAACAACGGCAACGCCTCAACGCCATCAAACTACAATAAACATTTCAAATCCTATGAACAACCTCATTATTTCTCAATCTCGCCATATCTGTCAGACAAATCATTGATATCTCGAGACCAGAACGAAATAATGACTAACAGTGATCATCAGACGGTCCCGCATTGATGTAGCGCGTCGCTTTCACCGGCGCGGGCGCACACACAATCGTGGCTAGCGCCATTGTACAAGAGTTATTACTGTAATAGCTGTGTGGCCTACGGTGAGAGAATGGCCGATTGTGGTTTATAGTGTTTAGAAGTTTTATTGTTATAGGGAGAGTTAGGAGTTGAATTTAAATTAAATTTAGGCGTGTTTCTCATTCTACTGTTGCAGTTGGTGGTGGCGAGAGCGGGTAGAATGATGATGTGGCAGCATCGCCATTGCTACATGCAAACTACGCTTCATACTTACGATGACGTCACGTAAAATCGTACATCGCGCAAGCAGAGTTTACCACGCAACTAGCATAATGCAACGTCCCTACAACAATCGTCGGACAATAGCCTACCAGACACCACATCCGTCTGGTCGGAGGATCCTCCCATTTCTGTAGAGGATGAGTGAACTTTATACCCTGTTTCTCATAACTCTATAGTGGCAATGATAGGGATCTTATTTACATCGAATCTTTAATCGAAATTATTATGTTTTGTGTAAACTTTGTTGAAATTGTTGGAGATAAACAAAAAACTTTGATATCATGATTTCAAAGAGATGCAATGAATT
The DNA here is from genome assembly GCA_916614155.1 of Mesoligia furuncula. Taxonomy (NCBI): domain Eukaryota; kingdom Metazoa; phylum Arthropoda; class Insecta; order Lepidoptera; family Noctuidae; genus Mesoligia; species Mesoligia furuncula. The sequence goes on along the minus strand of OU744803.1, from coordinate 10,072,879 downwards.
GAAGCATAGTCAAGGTACGAACGATGGAAGTTAAAGTATTGTTAGTTTTTAATATTTCCCGAATTCCAAGTAGGTAAAACAGCACTTCTGTCTGAGGAATTCTATAAATGAAATGTACCTACATAAGGTTCAAAGTTGATTGGGAAAATTTGACAGTTTCGGGTAGCTTGATGTGCTGGCGTCTGTACATGGAGTAGTTTTCTACGTAAACCTTTTACGATCAACGCATAAGATTGATCCGATCGTAAACTTTTTACGGGCGAATACAAGAAATTGAAAAAAAAACCAAACATTTAGAATTAAATTACTTTACCTTCTGAAGACGTTAACATAGAGAAAATACAGAAGTAGTGTCACTGTCCACAGAGGCGTAGCCTCATAGTCGCGTATTCGTCATTATACGCTTGGTGTACGCCTGCTCACGGCTTACATACAATACTATGAAACTCTGTCAACGGAGCGGCAACGTCGCGCTCGCGACGCTGCATGCAGGCTTCATGACGTCTGCTGTACCGCATGTCACACGCCGGGGCGTAAGTACATCGAGCGAAGGCACATGTTTATTTTTGTAAAAATGGCAGGATAGTGGTGTTACGATTTGCAGTAAATTCTGATAAGTAGTTTTGCTCATTTTGTACAATGGGTGAAATACACTGTCATCTTCTAATAATTCTCTTGCCGCTGCGAACAATATATAGTTGATGTTTTTTTCTATATACGAATGCGTCCAATATAATATCGTCGTCTTCGGCAACTTCGTATCCTAGTAATATGCCAAAATAACGTCTTCGTCGTCAGACGGCATAATCACAAATCATTGAAAACGTACGCGTGTAATACCTACGCCTCGTGGACAGGGTTCAGTACGCTGGGCTGCTCAAGCTGGTTGGCGTATTTTGAAGCGTCTATGAAGCTACGTGGACAGTGACCCTAGGGTAAAATCAAGAGAAGGACGCGACATCGAGGTTGCGCCAGACGAAGATGCCGAGATGATCGTGACTGTTTTGTGAAAGATTGGACCATAAGAACCTCGCGAAATGTAAGAATTGACAAAGACCTTTGCTCAGCAGAGTATTCATATGGTCTGGTAAGTTAGGTAAGGAACTAGGGAGGAAGGCAGCCCTGGTTCCCAGAGAGAGTGAAATGGATCATACGTTTAAATAAACCGATTTATTGACTCAAATGATAGTAGTAGAAGTTTCTAAAATCTGGAATGATTTGTGTGGTGTCTGTTTATTTATTTATAGTTGATTAAAACGGTAAAACACCAATTACATTAATTAACATAGAGACAATAATTACGTTCACTCACAATAATTACGTTTAATCTGCTAAGGGCCTGTGCACACCACGTTTTTTAAACGCGCCGTTGACGCGCGTTTTTAGCGATACCGAGTACAGACGCACGGACATACGCACGCGAGTCAGACGCAGCCTGTGGACCTTCTGTAGGATAAAAGCGCGCCGTCGACGCACGTTCCTACATGACATGCTGCAACCACCACAATATTGCAGCGGGAAAAAATTTTATGACGCCGGACACAATAATTATAAGAAACAGCGATTAGGACGCACTAGGATTTCAGACGTACCTAGTTGTAGTTTATTTATAGGCTATTGTTAAATATTTAAAGAAATAATTTCTTTTAAAAACGAAATAAATAAGACGCTTATCGCGTATGAAATGCGCCGTCCGTGATATGTACAAAACAATGGCGTGTCGGAGACAGGGGTCGCCATCCATCATGGTTGTCCATTGAAACGTCACGCACGCACTGCGCCTGCGCCGGTCTGTGGCCGTCTTACATGGACTTAACTTAAGGGGCTTACAGGACCTAAACGCAAAAACGCAAGTTTTGGAAACAATAAAAGTATATGATCGACTACAGTAAACAAAATTAGAAAAATATATGCTAGGTAGATAGTGTGTTGAAAGCATAATACAACTAATTTGATACGACAGAAAAAAATCATGAAGATAGCTCTAAAAACTTTCTTTTTACAATAAAAACCATACTAATATACATACAAGCATTCCGACTTTTTATCAGATTGTTCTACAAGGAACATACTAAAACACTATTGTTATAATTTTTTTGTCCAAACAATAGATTTTTTGTAATCAAATAATTGCTTCATATTCTGCCATAAATTACCAGAGTTGTGTCATTGCGCTTCTCTTTCTTTTCTATGCAGTCCGACAGTGACCGCGCTTTAGGTCATGTAAGCCCCTTAAGGCGAAAGCGCCAGGGTAGACCACGAAATCTAATTTTTCTTACGTTTTTTTGTAATTTGTATGATGATTAAAATATGATTCGCAACCGTAACAAATATACCTTTATTTACAAAATTATAATCGTTAAAATCATCAACGAAACTCTCTAAGTTCATATTACACTATTGTCATGATTCCGTGTAATATCTAGTGATTCTATTTCACGAAATCATGACATTTCAGGCCATCTCTAACATAGGGAGTTGTAGGTACTTATTGGAGGATTTTAATGACTATAGGGGGCCTAAAAAGGCCACTTTGGTAGAATCATAAAAGGATTACATTAAGAATCATAATGGACAGTTAACTGTTAAGTAAATCGTATCAAATCCCATTGGTGAAGGATTTTTCAGTTATTTTTTTATGTCTGTGCTAAAATACCAATCAATCCAATCCAAATCCAATCCCTCTTTGATTACACCTACGTAGTGCAGTGAAAAAAGAAAAACGCGGTCTGTCTTCGCCATATATTATTATTATTCATAATGTTATCCTTTTATGATTCTGCCAAAGTGGCTTTAAAAATATATTTGTTACGGTCACGAATCATATTTTGATCACCTGACACGCAACTGTAACTTGCAAAAAATTTAAGAAAAATGGACCGGGGACCGGGGATGACTCGGGGTACCTTAGAGCACCCTTAACATAGCATTACTTTCCTTAGCAGGGTAAGTAAAGTTACCTTCCCACCTCAGATGATAACAGGAAGAGGAGAGACGGTCGCTGTACATCATCCTTGTCCATTGTAAAGGTATCCGTGGTCGTCTCTAAGAGACTTATTTGTTTCAGGCAACGCAGCCCCCTACATAAATACCTTAACCTTAACATACATTGCTATTATAAAACAATACTTCACTAGCTAACTCTTAAGCAGTTCTGTGGTACTTGTCCGCGGAAGCGACGGAACACCACGTCCTGCGTCCAGATTAGAAGTCTTCTTCCACGACGACGGCGACGGGCAGATAGAAATTCGGCACGCGCCCCATTAACGCCTTGAAGTTGACGTTGCGGTGCGACTCCAGTAACTGCACCCTTGGCGCGTACCTCGTCTTCTGGCGCACGTACTCCACGATGTTCTCCGCCTTAGTGGTGTAGTGTAGGCGGGAGATGTAAGTACACCGGTGTATTTGGCTTAGCGGCACGCAAGCTGACTTAACATATCTAGTAAAACTTACTTCAGCAGGGTTGGTAAAAGTCCTTGGCAAAACACCCAACACGAAGATGAGAGATGGTTCTTCACTCACTTCAATCATGCGGTCATCTTTCACGGGCTTTAGATAGAATTGCACACTGAGCTTACAATGGCCGCGCTTGCAGGACCGCCAAGGCGTCTCGGGCTCTGTTGAATTGCACGATGCTGCTCACTCGAACGAACTTGAATAGGACTTCATGTAAGAACCTCGAACACAGAATAGAATAGATATGAAGTGTTGGACATTGTGGGGTTTTCATTAAGGGGCTTACAGGACCTAAACCCAAAAAACGCAAGTTTTAAAAACAATAAAAGTAGGCAAATGATTACAGTAAACAAAATCAGAAAAATACATAGATGATATTCTTCAGGATATATGCTAGGTAGATAGATAGTGTGTTGAAAACATAATACAACTAATTTGATACGATAGAAAAAAATCATCGATCATGAAGATACCTGTAAAACTTTCTTTTTAAAATAAAAACCATACTAATATACATACAATCATTCAGATTTTTTATCATATTATTCTACAAGCAATGGGTATACTAAAATAATAGTGTTTTAATTTTTTAGTCCAAACAATAGAATTTTTGTAATTAGGTAAATAATTGCTTCATATTTTGCAATAAATTACCAGCGTTGTGTCATCGCGCTTCTCTTTCTTTTGTCTATACAGTCCGACAGTGCCCGTGCTTTAGGTCATGTAAGTGGCGATGGCTTTCCTAAATTGTATGAATATAAATAAGAACATGGAAGATGCGAAAGGAGTAGGTAAGTAGCTATCTGGCGTAGCGTTCTGTAGTTTCTACCTTCTTCTTTTTGTTTCTATCTACGGTACCTATATCTTTAGACATTTACTGTATGTTTCTACCTACTGCCCATGCCATGGCGAAAGAGCGTGAGTTTTTGTGCTTACTTATGTATTTATTTAAATATAATTCTTTAAAAAAATAACAAGCAATAAAAAGAACGGTAATATTATAAAAAGAGTCTGTAAACCCGTCACTTCAGCCACCTTTTCTTATATAACATTTTTTTCATCTAAACAATGGTCTCAAGTCGTATATTAAACTATTAATACCGAAGACAATTGCTATTGTTACCACAAAAGCCCGTAATTTGCCAGTTACGCCGGAGTGGCACTGGTAACGTCTTTGCGCCATATGCCAGACATGTGGCTTGCCACAATGACGCTCTATCATTGTCGATGCCCCACCGCACGCTTGAGGTTAAAGAGTTTCAAGCTTAATTACATGATTCATACGTGTCTAAAGTCCTTTAAAGGCGATTTAGATAAAATATAGGGATGTAAAGGCTTGTTAGAAAATAATGAAACACCGTCTCTTGAACGCGTAGTATTTTTTTGTCGATACCTTGCTTTTAAGTTAAGCACAATGTTACTATTGGTAAAATAAGTGAAAAACTGTGTTGTCTTGTTTAGTTTTTGTGCAGTAGGTACGATTAAAATTCTGAAACAATTACCTACTACTTATCAGAAAAACTTTAATTTGTGTTTTGCTGATTTTTTTGAAAATTATAATCTCTTAATTAATGTTATAATTAGTGCTATAAAAATTCGAAGCCATGTGACATCTACCAATCCTCTCTGGGCCCGCGTGGTGGATTACGGCCCACTCCCTCTCGAAAAGTGGAGGCCTGTGTGCCAGTAGTGGGAACAATTATAGGCTGATGATGCTGCTTAGTGATTATTCTTAAATATTTGTCCCCTACTTTGTAATGTGTAACATTGTCTGAAATAAAGATTGATTTGCAGAAATTAGCCAACGAATGACAAACTTCCGTTCTCAGCGACCAATTTTTTGAATTAGAAGTTCCATTCAGAATTCCGTCTAAAGATATTTAACCGGCTGCTTTATTAAGGGCCGATTTTTCAATCGACAGATATTTATTATTCTCGGAATAAAATTGTCGTCTGACAGGTTTTGTATGGAAGAACTGTCAAAAATTTAAAATGATTCCTCAAATTATCTGGCGTTGAAATCAGCCCTAAGTATGTATAATAACTCAATTAAACTATTGAAGCGTCCAGTCACATTATCAACAGTAATTCTAATTCGAGCCACAATCGTTTATGCCACACCGTGAACATTCCTATCAAACGAGTCTTGTCGCGGCTGTTAACTGTCAACTATTTCTAATGGTCCTTCACACATCGACACTATGTGGATGGCACACATGTGTCTCGATATATTGGGGGAATAAGATCGTAATGACAGCCGGGGACTAAAAATGATTTGATGTATGGCATTGTGAGAATGTTTTTTCTAGATGGTTTCTAGGTAGCCATTTCCCAACTATCTTGGGATCGGCTTCCTGTAACACCGGATGTAAAATGGTGCGACTGTCTATCTGACCTCCACCGCCCAGTTACTGGGTAACACGATATTACCCTTGTTAAGAGTGGTTGTCAGACTTTCGGGTTTCTGACGACGGCTAAGCCGTTATATTCTGTGAAAATCTCACCTTGAAAACTTGAGTGACGTGAGCTGTCAATCCTCCCGATGTTAGTGATTGACACTATTGATAGCTCACTCACCTAAGTTGAGTCGAGGATCCGTCTGTAAATATGAACTATTTCTAGCGGTCCTTCACACTAACATACATGGATGGATACATGTGTTATTGGGGGAATGAGATCGTAAGACGACAGTCGAGAGACTATAAAAATTATGTGTTGTATGGCATTGTGAGAATGTTTTTAGCTAGGTTAAGGCTATATCATAGCTATATACGCAAAAAAATACGCAAAATTTGCGTTGTGACGCATATTTTACCCCAACTTGTAATTTTTTTTTTGGTTGTGTTTTTTCTCTGCGTCATTTTTAACGCAAATAAACGCATTTTCTTTATTCTTTCTTTATATGTATATCTAATTCGGTTAGCTCTACATATAAGTAGGTAAGCCAGCTGTTCTGTGAAAATCTCATCGTGAAACGTGACTGACACTATTGACATCTCACTTCGCCTTAGTTTAAAAAAATAGGGAATTTGTACAAAACGAAAGAAAGAAAGCGTTTGAAATTAGATATGCAGCTAAATGAGAGAAGCCGGATAATCAAGAGATTTGTCCCGCAGTGGACTGCTACTTAATTATGCTGATGATAATGCCAAATTATTTTATAAAAAATAATCAAATCGTTTTATTTAGCCAATAATTTATTTGCTATATTGTGATGTTGATGACGAACAACCCTAATTATATTTTTATCAGCATCTTCGACTTTAAACAAGAAATATCATGTAGTCAGTAGATAAGTCCTTCTGAATCTCAGGGAACTAAGCAAACATTCACACATGAAACTTGTTTGTAAAGGCCTAGAGTGGCGCTAACGAGATGCGCATACGCATCAACTGCGCCACCTAAGTGCGTAATACGGAGAACTTGCACTTGACATATTTGGGAAGAGTGTTTGGTTCTTGGAAGTCTACGTTTAGAAGTATCATCTTTTCTTTGACTAGAAAGACGATTTATACTGAGATGACGGCTGATCTACAGATGAATGGCGGAAAAGGATAAGTTGATTTCAAAGGAATTAGGATTAGGTTAAGAGACATGCGCATTATATTCGCGAATTGCGTGGCTATAGCCGCTGCCCGTTTTCCGCTATGATTTCCCAAACTCTCACAGCCAACGAAGTATTGGCATTCAACAAACATGCCATCGACTAGATGGACGAGAACAGCATCTTGCAGATCTGATCTAATCTGTCATCGTACAAGGAGGAAGAGATTAGCAGTGCCAAGTTGCTGCTGTATTTATAGTATTTTTAAGTTATATTCATATTGTATTGTATGTGTTTTATATGAGCCTTGATGTCTGAAATAAATGGATAAATAAATAAAATAAATAAATGTTATTGACAGGTACTAGAACCCACCTTGTTTATTGAGAGTTTATTATCATCTTGTTACATCTGGGTTCCTCTGATCTGGTAAAGACAGAGCAGTATTATCAATTATGTCCGTGAGAGTCAAGAGCGTAAATTCGAATTTGTGGCACTTTAACCCCATGTTGCTTCTGCTGATTATACAACTCGTGATAAGGACGGTTATAGCTTGCGAGATATCTTAGCTTCTTCTTAGATAGATAGCTTCTATCTGGAACATATTCTGTTCGCGACCGATATTTTAATGCGCCTTTCGCCATATAGTAAACGGACGGCGGATTACTTGAAACCTATCTCCACGAATGTTTTACTAATCGTTGTGATAGGTGTTACAATTAAAAGCTTTGAGCGATATTCTCGCTAATTCTTTTTCAAAATGTTGCATGTGGAGTCAAGAAGGAGTACATCCCTACAAGCAATCAGTATTGCTGCTCTAATCATGGATAAACTGGAGAAATTGTGTTTATCTTGGGCAAAATGTTTACGTTAACTTACTTCTTCTGTGATGTTGTTCTAGAAACGATGGAAAACTTATCGTGTACGGTCTGCATATTGCAGGAACTGATGGCGAGATTTCAGGGCCGAGTTCATTTAGATTGCCACATGTTCTGTCGTCTGCACGTTACAGGAACTGATGGCGCCAAACACGTAACCGATTAAGAAGCCGACGCTAAGAAGAGGAAGAACTTACTTACATATACTAGAAGGTAGACAAACATTCTAAAGGGAATAGTAGATTGTTATACAAGGGTCGGAAGGAATCAATTCCCATACGAGGCATTTAGACGCCCGAGCGCAGCGAGGGCGGCTATAGTCCGAGTGGGAATTGATGACTTTCACCCGCGTTAAACACTCTACTTTTCATTTCGAATTTAAGGAAAGTAAAAAATAGTAGTTTTTCGAAAATATTTATGATAATAATTACATGAATAATAGGTACCTATTTAATAGTCTTTTTTAAATTTGAAGTATGGGACACACCACGTCACCGCCACATGAGTAGATTCTGTGTCACCACCGCGGGCCGTCCCGCTTACTAGGGCCCGTATTATTATCATTCTGTCTGCATTCTCACTTTTACCATTTTTAGAAAACACGATAATCTTGATAAAAATTACTAAAAATTGTGTTGCGACGTGACACTTTTTAGTGCTGACCGTCCACCCAACTTTCTTATTTCGATTCAAAACTTGCATACAGCCTAATCGATACTCCAATAAAAAAATGAAAAAAAATTGTAGAAACTGAATAAAAACTCTTTAAACTAACAAAATGTATTGAAATGTAAAGTGTTTGCAGAATATCCAATCTATAGAATTAATTAATTATCATCATTCTCAAAAAAACTTCTGGTAAGCCTACCTAAAAAATGTTTACTGGGAATTCTGTAGTAAACTATTAGAAAGTATCAAAAATAAAATCCACAATAAATAATTGTCCAATAAATTAAAATAATTTTAAACAGCGAGCGCATTCCGAATATAAATTCAATTATAGAAGCATTTCGGCGCGAAATTAAGTAAATGAGGTACCTATGGCCTGTCTGTTATTGACATAATATTAGAAAAGATTGAAATGATATTAGAAAAGCATAAATCATTATTATAAACAATGCTTATTGTATTTATTGCTTAAAATTATTTTATTTTATTTTCAAATACTCGAGTCAATCGAAATTAAAAAAAAAAATTGTTTGGAATAATCGCTTTCACACATCACTGCAATAAAAAAAAAACAATAATGGTCGGCGATTTTGAACACAAATTGAGTAGTGGTAATGATTAATACGTATTATTGAACCTGTGTTTGAATATTACGTTGAAACCTGGGCATTTTCGTGTTGTTTATAATATTATCAATAACATTTGTCACATTTTAAATCTTATCTACATCTGTGTGTGTGAAATTTGTGAAAAGTAAAAACGTAAACACACACGATTGGCGCGAAAGTTCGACATTAGATATCAAAAAAAACTTCATTACCACTACTTATTTGCCTTAAACTATGGATAAATTCGTCAAATAATTAAATGATGTATATTCACAGCCCCATATGGTAAAGTCAGGATGTTCGAAATCCCAAAATTTTATGTTTTTTAGCCTCGACCACGACTGCCATCAAAATGGCGATTATCGTACCTATGTAAGTATGTTGAATTTATTAAAGGTAAATTATTAACTTGTGCGCTAAATATGAAAGATTTAATGGCGTTAACATATGAGCTTTTTATCCAACTCTCCTAATTAATGCACATTCATAAGATTTGATGGGTAGCATAATAAATATTTATATAATCAATTAAGGATGTCGTATGTCTGACTGAGCTGACTACCTAAATAAGTTTAGTTCTATTTTTAAATGTCATACCCGCCCTAGGGAGGGAAGCAATTACTATGAGTCTTTCCCGCCCAAGGGTGGGAAGCAGCGTTTTCCACCCGCTATTCGGATCAAACAAACACTACTTTCCGAGTATGAGAGATGAAAAATAGATTTGTGACACCACAGTTATACATTTCTGCGTATTATTGACGATGCCATTAAACCACGCTAAACTTAAAAGTACCTAAGTATAGATTCCTTATGCATAGTCTCAGAAGCACCAATTTGTATGCTATCTGTTTCTTCAAGCCTTTCTGAGGCAACTATAGACTAATGATTGACAATCTGTCCATTATCAATCTTAATTGGATGTCTAGCTGACATATCCGTGTTCAGTCTAGCCTTAGCTTAGCCTAGGTTAAACTTAATGGCTTTTGACAGTAGTGGCTCGTTACTGGCTACATTTACATTCGTTTTTGGGAGAACGATGACATTTGATTTCTGCGTGCATCCGTGTTTTGTCTATCCATGCAGATATACTTAGGGATATAATTTTGCATCATATTTGTATTACACAGCTTGGTGCTCTTCTGCTTCATCATCTACCTATACTAATATCTCCGTAATTATTGTTTCTCTTTATAATATTATTTTTTTGTATTCTTCTCTATTTTTTTACTCAGATCAGCTCTACACTTAGAAGATTATCAGTTAATAAGATATATTCCCCTGTCTTCTACTAATCCTCTCTCTACCTCCTTTCAATTACGTACAATGTAACAGATATGAAGCCTCAGACAGCCGTCACAAATCCAAAGACAAACAACATTTCATCCACATAATACTCATTCACGTCACCAAAGGAGGGATTAAATTCTAAACGCATAAATAATAAGCGGACAAGTTCCCACGTCATCTCGCCGACGACGTCTTTATAAACCATTCACGCACTTGACCCTTTCAGCATAATACCATCCGACGAGAATCAAATTATCAAAACGAATAAAACGTAAACCCTCGACGCAGACGCACACAGGCAAGCCGATAACCTCATTCGAACGTATCAAATGTTTGAAAACATACTCACACTGACGAAAACGACTCGTGTTCGACGCACACAGACGTTTAATACGAACCGAAAACACGAATTTCGTTCACACACACATGCTCACTTCGTGGGGCTTCGTATTTCAAACGCTCTATCGTTTCGGTGCCAGCGGCGGACTTAACTTGGACTCGTTGCGCAGTGCGATTGCCGCGTATATTTTTAGCGCTGATGTGTTTTTGCTGAACGATGTTTGTTACGCATTACCGTTCCTTCGATGTAAAAATGCGCGGCCCGGTATTCGTGCGCCTAATGAGTCCGCACATACTTTAATTGCACCATGTATGGTAATGTCAGTTTTTGCGGGAATAGGCCACCTTTACCGTATTTATATTAATTGAGGACATCTCATTTTGTTTTAAATTAAGTACCTTTACTACAAGTTTTGAATATAAGTTTGTTGTCGTTGTTGTCGAGTGTTAAAAGGGGTTGTGAAAAAAATGGCATTTCGACAGCATGGCCAAAATTATCTAGAATCAAGAAAATGGAATAAAATAGTAAACAAAGGTAGACTGATCTACACATAATTTTGTAATTTTCCCAAGTCAATTCCTTAATAGCTTTAAGATTCTAAGCTGCTGCAAATGTAGAACAGAGAGCGGCGTCACTAATTTGGGCTGTCTCAGAAATATACCGGTGAGAATAAGTTTGGAAGAAACTTTGCTTATAACTCAGCCTCTACGAGTTGAAGAATCTTAAGTTATGCAGGGCATATTAATTCGAGCCTCAAGCTATTTAAGTCTTAAGCCCATTTAACGCAAGTTTCGCCAAGTTCGGATCGACACGCAAATGCGAAAACGCCCGATTAAAAGGTGCTTGGATGATCTTGCGGGATCCTACTGCGACTTTTCACTTTTCAGGTAATTTCGTTGGTTGTCTTTGAAGTTTTTCGTATCAGGGATGTTTCTATCCTAAACATTGGTTAGTTATATAAAGTATAGTGGTTGGTTAGTTATAAGAAGTTTTATTTTACTTCTAGATACGGGTTTCCACGATTTGTAACTCTCCTGTAATTTCTTGTTCTTTTTACTTTATCTTATAGATTTTAGGTCTTGTTTACAGCCACATCTAATAAGTACGATTGAATATCACTCTCGACGAGATAGATCCATTGGTTTGGTACCTATATATTCCTCCTTGGAGAGAGGTTACCATTATGAAGTGCTGTAGGTACTATATCTACCTAAGTAGTCCTCCGTTTTTTCGTCTAGATATCATTAAAAGCTCTTCTTCCTCTAAAAAATAACATGAACTGATGAACTGAGAAATTTAGACCACTTGGTCCAGGTTTCGTCGTTATGTTTCTCATTACCATAATCTTTTACTTCTATCGTGTGAGGTATCGGCACAAGCCGTAAATATTGATGCAGTGTTAAAAAGATTAACAAGTCAGGCTGACTAAGGATGGTGCGGCTCAGTATCCAGGGTACACCAGACGAATTCATAGTACCTAATGTTTCTCGTGGGCGTTCTTTTATCACTAATAAGCTAAGTTCCACCTTGGAGCTAGCCAAAGAGTGACGGAATGCAGCATCCTTGGCGGAAAAAGACAGGATAGAATTCGAAACACTACGTTGCGTTCCATAACGGTATAATGGACTTAAGCAAGAAGGCTGCCAGTCTCAAATGGGATTGGGGGGGTCACATCAGACGCATGCAGGATGCGTGACCGCTGGGCAAAAATCTCTACGCAGCGGGTGCCTGAAGATAGACGGTGCCGCCGAAGTCGGTCCAGAAAGAGGTGGCGAGACGACCTGGACGCGTACCGAGAGGGCTAGTTTAAGGGTAGCGCGGAAAAAGAGTTTCTGGAAGGACTTGGCCTTTGCCCAGTATTGGGATAGTAGGTACAGGCTAAGTTAAAAACAATTACATTACATTTACATTTACATTTTGGTTACATTTTGGTTGAATACCTCTTCTATAATGTTATTCGGAAAATTTGCTTTTTAAACGGCATCCGTTCGCAATATCGGTTTATTTGTCCTTAGGGATGCGATGAGGTTCAATACCAATAAGTATTTGTACAAAATGGAATAGTACCTACTCAACGATGCGGTTTTAGGTTTTCAAGTCACGTGCAGCATCATGCGACTGCGCCACATCGTCATGCTATGCGTCACCTAATGAGAATGTTGATGGCATCATCGAACAAAATATTTGGAATAAGTATACCGTATTAGTTTTTTGTAGATATTTGTAATTCTTCTTTTTTCCTGACAATGGTTAATTTATACCTATAGTTTTTGAGCTGTCAACTTGAACGGCACTAGAAGTCGGTTTACATAGAGATCCACCTTTTAGAAGATGTGAACACAGCGGAAGAACCAGCAAGTGTGACATCCTAATCGTCTTCTTCCTTGTAGTACTTCGTTGATTGAAAGAAGAGGCACCTCTGAGACATTTTAATGTTTATTTAATTTACAAAGCGAAGTTGTGTTAAAGAGAAGCTTCTTCATTGTTTCGCTGCGTTTATTGCGGAGATTAATAGCCGTTTGATAACCAACTAAACGATTTAATTGTATATTAATCTCCAGCGCCAACCTTTCTCCAATCTACTGGTTTATTTGGTGAATTTTGGTGAGACGTGTAGTGTTTTGCCAGTCGCGCTGCGATCATTGGAACTTGGGTTGATGTTGTAAGTCACGCTTCCCGATAACATTCCGAAGTTTTTAATTAATATTCGCCTGTTGGTTATCAATCTGAAGCCCTTTAAGATTGAGAGATTGACCACCATTATTACTGAATAGAAAATGACAGTAGCAATAGCCAGTAGGCAAGTTATAAAGTGTAGGTATATGTCCGAGTGTTGAGTTGTCTGTGTGGTGACTTAAAGAATTGCACCACCCCTTACTTCCCGTGGGTGTCGTAAAAGGCGACTAAGGGTCTTACCGGAGAATGGGCAGCAGCGTTCTCTATTTATTCCACCATCATACCATACTGCGATCGCCAACCCGCCTGCCAAGCGTGGCGATTATGGCAAATCCCCCCCCAAAATTGGGGGAGGCCTATGTCCAGCAGTGGACGTCTTTCGGCTGAAATGATGATGATGATGATGATGATGTCCAGCAGTGGACGTCTATCGGCTGAAACGACGATATGTCCGAGGACCGAGATATTGATTTGTATTATTGCAATCCCTGGATGCAGCAGATATCCATACTAATATTATAAATGCGAAAGTGTGTCTGTCTGTTACCTCTTCACGCTTGAACCGAGATGGAATTTGGTATAGAGATAGTTTGAGTCCCAGGAAAGGACATAGGATAGTTTTTATCCCGATATTCCCACGGGATCGACATTTATGCGGGTGAAAACGAGGGGCCCTGCTAGTCGACAATAAAGTATAGATACTCGAAGGTCTTATTGAAGCAGTTCCCTTGCATATAAGCTTAGTGAGCATGCTGCTTTGTGCTCTCTTTCTTTGTTGCTTTATCGGGGACGTCGCGCTTCTTTATCTCAAATTCTCTTTAGTTCTAATAAAGATTTTAGTATTTCTTCGCACGTCATTGGTACAAACGTAAATACAATCCACAGCTTTAAAATATGGCAACTCGCCAGCAAAACGCAAGTAAACAGGTAGGTATGTATTTAAAAAAGACAAAGAATATTATAACGGTACTGAGGCATGAAATAAATAAATATAATTAATTAAAGATCATCAAGATCATAGTAAGTATTAAAACTGCAGCATCAGCTATACTTAGTTGATGCATATAAAGAAAATTGCAAGAAAGACCTCGTGATGATGTTTAAGCAGCAATGGCTTACAATTGACCAATTTGATTGAATGGTGGTAGTGAAACAATTGTTCACGAATGTTTATTGCATAAGGTCCATTTTAAGTAGTAGACTCGCTTTTAGAAGGTGACACGTTTTCAGCAGTCGGTGTTGGAATTATTCATGATCTTACTTATATGGCCTATTTAGTTTGTAGGACTGATTTCTAATGAGCGAAAACCACACCGCCTCTTACAAAATAAGAAAATCTCTATTTAAACCGCTCCCTAATAGCGTCCTTACTCAGAATCACAAGCCTTTTCATTTTGAGCATTACAGAATATTCATTGCGTAGCTTAAATTAATTTTTCAATAATATAAATCAATGGATTCTGTTATAATGACCTGAGGAAAGTGATTGACATTACAATTGTGTTACCCAATTAAGTTGCCGGTTTTTTATTAAGTGGGTGTTACAGTAGATACCAATGGTGAACATGGCCCAATCCAAATACCTACTGCATTAGTCCAATAAAAAAGTTACGTGTTTCCCGGGAAGTTGGCTTCCTCATGTATAATTTTATCGTCATCCGTTGTTCCACCACCGCATACGTGATTGAGTAACAAACTGACACGGTTCCGTGTTCCGGAACATTGTCAGTTTGTTACTCGTATTGAAATGTTACTATTTCAGGTATATATCATCATTCTCTTGCCCGTAGGTATAGTAAATACGGACTAGAAAATCAAAATCAAAAGTCTTCTTCATTTGGCTTCACTGGGCTTTTTGAACGTCAAAATTGCAAAAGACGGTCCCTCCAAATGCCCGGCTTTCAACACCCCCTAGTGCTTTAACAACAAGATAAGACAAGTGAATGATGAATGATGATACATGACCTAAAGCGCGGTCTTTGTCGGACTGCATACAAAAGAAAGAGAAGCGCGATGACACAACGTTGGTAATTAATTGCAAAATATGAAGCAATTATCTATATCCAAAATCTATAGTTTGGACTAAAAAATTAAAAACACAACAAATCAAAATTATTATATATATATTAGTATGGTTTTTATTGTAAAAAGAAAGTTTTTAGAGGTATCTTTATGATTTTTTTCTATTGTATCTAATTAGTTGTATTATGTTTTCAACACACTATCTACCTAGCATATATCCTGAACTTATCATATATTTTTCTGATTTGTTTACTGTAGTCGATCATATACTCTTATTGTTACTAAAACTTGCGTTTTTTGCGTTTAACACCTGTAAGCCAAATTCAAATTCACCAATGAAACTGAACACGATCAGCATGTCTGAACTTCAAGAGCTGTCAGTTTCATGTTACGGAATATTTTCACTGGCAGCTCTTGAACGCGGTTTAGATCTGCTGATTCCGTTCATCATTGGTAAAATCGTCCTGAGTATACGCGAGAAAAGTATCAGCGGCAGATTAGTGAAGGTACGCATGGAAAATATCGTGTGGAGTTAGAAACCTATACATATATTCGACGTAATTGTAATTGTTTGAAATTAGACTTTTAGAAATTGCTTAATTGCTCTACATTGGGGTCGATAAGACACATTATTATTTGATAGATGTCGCTAGGTGTTATATTCCATTCTATACCTAAGTACCAACGCCATGTCGTGGATCTTTGACAGTTGTTACGGGTAGTCAGAAGCCCGAAAATCTGACAATCAGTCTTACCAAGGGGTATCGTATTACCTAGTAACTGGGTTGTGTAGGTCAGATAGGCAGTCGCTCTAGGTAAAATACTGGTATCCAGCTGCATCCGGTTAGACTGGAAGCCGACCCCAACATAGTTGGGAAAAGGCTAGGCAGATGATGGATAGGATTCCTCGAAAACATTGAAAGTATTCAATCGATTGTAATACGGTTTTAATCATCACTTGGAAGATCTTCCGGGGTAAGTTTCAAAACATTAACTATGGCTCTATGATCATTGATAACTGAGGTATCACATTTTTCTGGGCAAAAAATGAAGTGCGATTTCGTACCGACGCGGGTGAAACATTTGTTGTAAGCGACGCTTTTTATAAAAGAAATTGTCGCAGGATTGTTAATGGACTTTGTAGTTTTAATACAAAACCCTGAAACCCTGATGATATGTTCTAATAATGTCTAACTCTTAGTTTTGGGGATAAATACATTGGCGAACCATAGCAGGTGCTAAGAAAAGATGTCGAGGATTCACTTAATTTTCCCCTTTTGAGGTCCTCTGAATCTCGCTAATGATATACATTGAAAGTGGAAATATACACACATCAAAAGTGTCTAGGGATCAAGCATTTTTATGCGGATTTCTTGAGATTGAGATGTGGCTTTGTAATAAATTTATGATTTTATAAATTTATATGGATCCTTTTTGGTGCATTTCATAATTTGAATCAGGAACTGTGAATCAAATTCGAGTAAAAGATGAAAATCAGCTGTCAATATTTTCCCTATAAAAACATACAACGCATTGAAGACATTATTAGTGCTACTGTTTCCCTACTACTGATTAAAACCAACGTTATTATGGAGCGGCGACGTCATTTAAGCAGGGAAGAAATGCTCAGAGCCGTGGGAATGATAGAAGCTGGTTCCCGGCAACGTACTGTGGCTTTAGCTCTGAATACAAGTCAGAGTGTTATCAGTCGACTTTGGACACGTTACCGAAGCACTGGTACCGTGGCTGAGCGCCATGGAGGACGGTATCGCTGCACCACACGGAGACAAGACCGATACATTCAAATCTTAACTCGAAGAGCTCCAACAATAACCGCCATGATGTTAGCCGTGAGGCTTCATCACTCTTCAGGGAACTTAATTAGCGACCAAACAGTCAGAAACCGCTTGCATGAAGTGAACCTTCATTCCCGAAGACCGCTACGGGTACCACCTATAGCAATGCACAATCGTAGGATTGAGAAATTGGATTGGGATTGATCAATGGGCTCTTGAACACAGAAATTGGGCAGAAGAACAATGGCGTTTCGTGTGCTTTTCTGATGAGTCTCGTTTTGGTATGAGACCGGATACAAGACGTATACGACACTGGAGAACCCCTGGACGCCAACAGCGATTAAAATCCTGCCAGGAAGTCCATCCTTATAGTGGTGGAACCATCATGGTATGGGCGGGTATTTGGATCGGCGGAAGAACTGAGTTGATTTGGATCAGAGGCAACCTCAACGCTCAAATTTATGCTGAGACGATTGTATCAGACGTCATCGTTCCTCTACAAGTGCAAATCGGTCCCTTATTTCAGTTAATGCATGATAATGCACGACCGCACACCGCAAGAGTTGTAAGACAGACTCTCGCCGCAGCTAACATCAATGTCCTGCCCTGGCCTGCTCAGTCGCCAGACTTGAACCCGATTGAGCATGCATGGGATATGCTACAGAGAAGAGCTCTGCCGAATATGGAGGGTATCCAGTCGCAAGAAGACCTTTTTTTGTTGTTGCAACGAACATGGGCGGCCATTCCACAGCGTGATTTGGATGAACTCATTTTGAGTATGCCAAACCGATGTTCTTGTGTTGTTAGTGTTCGCGGTAGAAACACGGATTATTAATTGTTTAAGTTACCCAATAAAATTTTAAAGAAAACTGTTATTTCAGTCTTTTTTTCGAACTTTTGTGTTAGTGGTTCAAATGTCAAAAATCCCTTTATTAGGAAAATGGCAAATTTCTTTATTAATGCAAAGGTGACTTGGTTTATCGTTACTGTGACAAACGAAAACACTTTATTTGATGAATCCTTAAAGAAAATTTTAATTAATATCAATCAGGAGAAAAGTTATTGCAAAAATATATGTTGATCCCTAGACACTTTTGATGTGTGTATATCGATAGTTCATTATTATTTAGTTTAGCTTTTTCTCTGATGGTAAGTCTAGGTAAGGTCGCTTTGCATGAAGAATTGGCCGTCCTCTTTAGCAAAATGCGTCGTAGATTCCTTGGGTACCTTTTAGGGCAGTTAGTAGATTTCTCTTCTTATACGGGGATCGTACAGCTTACTCTTAGCTAGTTGGGCAATCCTTTGAGATATCCTACTTTCTTTGTGACCTGATTTTACAAAGATTATATTATCATGTTTTCGTACGTACCTACCTATTCAATATTTTTCTGCCATAATTATCGGTTTGTTGCCCGTTATTTTTTCTTTTTCAGTGCTTCGTTAGCAAAGATTTTGTGATTTTGTAAAATTTTCAGTGGTTTCATTTTTAAGCTGAATGCCATTTAGAATTGGTTTGAAGACTCATTTTCAAATAATTTATTGTTTAATTGTTTACACTTAAGCTATTATTTGGATCTTGGCGATGTACGCAAGAGATTTCTGAAGATTCTACCAGTTTAAGATGAAAACGAATTTGGATGCGGCGGATATGAAAGCTAGGTGTAATGTGCGATGCAATCTAGTAACAAGAACTATTAAATGTACGTTACTAGAAAGCAAAAGTGGCAATAGGATGTGCAATAACTTGCTAAATTACCGTGTTGATATAAATGACTTTACAGCAACACAAAAGAAATCTGAAGAGCCGCACAGCGTTGGAAAGATTTTGAATGACAATAATGGTGAACTATCGTGTATCTATGCGAGATCACGATGCCCCCATTCACAGCGAGTATCAACGCTCGCTTCATCTGCATCCGCCATTTGAATTTGTAATCAGATTTGCGGGACCCAGCTTCATCCATCATTCATTACCTCCTCGAGACGTTAACGATGAGCTTAAACGTCCCGACGATTCCCTTTAATCAATTAGATGAAGGTAAAATGATGAAATCGCCCGGTCGAGACTCTCGCCGCGCCAGTAACCGCTCATTATTTCTTCTTACACGTTTTTTATTGCGGCAACATTATACGTGGGTGTGGTTGTAATTTCCTTTCACCGACGTAAGGGCACACACGCAATCTAAAAATTACTCGCGCGATTTTCAACTCTATGTCTTAAAGATCAAGACTGAATTTGGTGTGTGATGCCATTTCCTGATGAAAAGATGCCTGATAAAATATTAAGGCGTCCGTCCCTTTCTGTCCTACGAGGTGGTTCTCTGTCTCTCGCGTTGAGAATTTCTGTGGATGTTTTTACGCGCGCCGGGGGGCAAAATGTACGTTGTTTTGGCGGCAAAACGCTTCGGGGACTTCGTAACTCAATAACGCGAATACTCAAAAGGGAGACAGCGCAACATGTTTTATTTACGGCATTTGAATTGAACTGCGTTGGTTTTCCGAGCTAGTGACGTGATGAGTCAGCGTGTTTGTCGCAATGTGTGCGTGACAGCATGACGTCGGCGCAGCATATTGCTTCGGAAAATAGGTTGTTTATGAGATTAGCTTCGTTGACACGCAATCGTTTTTACGATCACCGATATTGATCTGGCTGATGTACGGTTATAGCCGTTTGGTTACAATATTGTCCCAGTTATCGAGTATGGAGTTGTCCATTACTTGTGCCAAAATTGGGGACTGTAAAGTGGTGATTCTTTGAATCAAAATTGAAAGTAACAACCCTTTAGATGCAGTGTTATATTCGAAACTTATTTCGAATGCTCCAAATAGATTTTCGTTTTTGTGCAAAAATCTCTAAAAAACAAAAGCACTACATAGACAGCTAACAAATTAGCCCCAGTGAATCAGAATCCAAACTTAGACCCAACACGAGCAACACACGAGGAATTAAAACTAAAACAAGCTAAACAAAACGCGACAAGAAAATCTCCGCTAACTAAAATAAATGGCTGCTTTGATCCCACTCGTATTTTATTAAAATACGTACGAGCGTGCATTACCCCAATTTAAGCGTGCAATTAGTGTACGCGATCCCTCGGGGGTGGAATGGGGAGGTGGGCTCCCCTCGCGAGGGGGTCGTAGGGTGGTTGGGGGATAGCGGACAGCCTTTGTGATCCCCCTTTGTCCCGAGCCATTTCCACCAGACGCCTGCACGGACAACGGAAATGGAATTGGAAAATGATTTGGCTTTTAGTTGATTGCCTCGCACTTTGCTCTTGTTGAGCTTCATTGGGAACCTTGTTAGGGCCACAATGCTTTTTTATTGTTGGAATCTACTTTACATCATTTGTCATCATTATGCTCCTAAAAGTTTTTTGGGGATGATCAATTCGGATCAAGAAAGTTTGAGAGTGCTCCAAAACTATTCTCTGGAAGAACATATTCAGCGCTATGACAAATATTCTATCATTAAATTATATTTAAATTTTAAGTATATTTAAATTTTTATATTTAACCATCTCGAAGAAAATACATTAAAAACCAGTCCATTAGCTAGACTGGTTGTGAAAACCCGATCCTATGTATGAACTTGAAAAACTTACCCAAGATAGTATCTTTCTCTCATTATAATCCTGGTTATTATGAAAATCTGCGTGGGTCCAAAATATCATTGAACGCATACTTAGCTGAAGCAGTTAAAAAAGACAAAGCACTATGAGCTAAAGAAACACAATTAAGATCAAGTAATGTAAATAAAAAAGGCAACGTACAAATGGATGCGTGCTTAGAAGCAGTCTGCTTTCCTTCAACAAAGATAATGCAAATAGATGGGATGGCAGATCTACAGGTCGTCACAGTTAGTGCTCTGAGTGAGAACACTGTTAGGCAAGTGATTGTCGTCCCTGAATCGCGTGAACGATCTACAGCGTGCTTTGTTTCTGTTTCACACAGGAAAATAGACACTAGCATGAACACTGTAGATATAATCACAATTTTGATGAATATAAAGATACCTGCCATTTGTTTGCTAACTTTATAATATAGGTACCTACCGAAACCATATTGAAGCCAGAAAGTTTAATAACAGCTATGAAATTAAAAATAAACACCAAAAAACAACATAGTAGGTAAGGTAAATATTTCAAGCCTAAGAAAAATCGATCACTATTGCACCTTTTATTTAATTATACACCCATCAATTCGGGTCCACCTGCATATAGCTAGTTAATTAAGTGCTAAACCAGCGAACGGATAAAAATTCGCGTCGTCTTCGCATACATTTCGACGTCATTAAGCGTTGTGCGAAAAAACTTGCGCGTACGCACGGGTGGCTGCGAGCTGTAATTTAGTGACATTAACGCACCGGTGAGACGAGTAGCTGTCCAGACATGTATATCAATATCAGATATGTATGAATACATTATTATTACATGGCGTGTGTCATCAACAGCCGATAAATGTCGACAGTAAATTAACGAAATAAATCACATTATATAGTTGAAGTTACGATAAGGTTGGATATAACAGTTTTACAGTGTTCGCGATGAAAGTTAAATATCAATGTAAATGTATTTATTGAAAAACAAGCCGTTTACCAAAATATTCAATAGATAGATATATGAAGTCATTGTCAATATTGAATTATCCTACTGTTACAGGACACGATAAAGTTTAAGTTCCAGATACCTACTTATTTCTTCGTTTAACACTCCAATATTCGGGAAAAAATCTTGATTCATTGAAATGGTGTATGAATACAGTAAGACATTGAATTACTAAACTTTAGCTTTTAGTTTTTTCAGCTTATCATCAGGTCACCTTTTGTGTCTCTCGGATATAAATACCAAATGTCACAAGTCCGTTGATATTGCTAAAGCCACTTACGGGCCCATCTCCGTAACGGGCTCTTTATCGTCAACCGTGCTTCTACCAAGAACACATCATTACCCAGCACATTCCCTTGCGGTAATAACGGTGGTTGCATCTGTCGTCTCGAGAAGCCATGATTGCTGTATCTTGACAACATGCGAGTATCTAAAGGTATAACCATATTGCGGTTGTTCGACGTCAACCTGTCGATGTTAAGTTGGTCGCCATATCGATTGATGGTCGGACGATGGCCAAACGCTGATTCCCCACTATCTACACATTTGTTACTACTAATGGCCAGTCAGTTCCTATAAACAAAAACGCATCGTTTTGATTACCAATGGTATCATTTTTGATTGCCAATCTGGGCTTATAAATAGACTCGTAAACTAATTTTACCTGTGATCGCTACTTCCATATGGGAGGGTTTACTATGCGTTTAGTTTACTGGTCTTTGCTTCATTATTGAAAAACATTTAACCAATACAGGTCCGTAAATTATAGGAATCGGTATTATAATAAGTAAGTAACATCAGTGAATTCCATACCATCGGTCGACGTCCAATGCCTAAACAGCTAACGTCGATTGAAAGCACTTCCAGCCGGTCGATTCTGTAAAAATCTCACCGTGAAAACTTTGGTGAAGTGAGTTTGTTTTTGCTAGGAATTGACACTATTGACAGCTCACTCCACGCTCACTGCACCTAAGTTTTCACGGTGAGATTTTTACAGAATAGCACCGCAGGTCGCTACTATGAATACTAGATCGGCCTGAACAGTAGACTTCATCGATCAGCGTCGATCAACTGCCAGTCTGGTTGCACCTTAAAACTCATAACATTTTCTTACAAATTGTCGCATCTATTTTCCTCGAAGAGCTTTCATCCGGTCCTGAATGGGGGACGAGCCTATCTCGATTCTCGGACACAATTCCAATTTCGGGTATGTCGATGAAAGAAATATCGTTCGATTCGTTTGTCCGCGAATTCCAGGCTACGCTGCCGGTGGTTTCAAATGTTCCGATTCCAGATCAATATTCCTCTACATACCTAGTAGCATTTCAAAAGTTGTGGACATTGGAAAAACTGTTTTTATCTAGAACAGTTACTTTAGGCATAATATTATTAATGCCTGTGATAGGCAATTTGAAGCAGCCTGCAGTCTGCTAGTAACAGCAAACCGCGATCCTAATATGTGAAAGAAGCGTATTAGGTAGGTTTTTCAGCAATGCACATATTTAGAGCTAGACTGTGTGTAGAACTAAACTTCATATCTATGACATCATCATCATCATTTCAGCCGAAAGATATCCACTGCTGGACATAGGCCTCCCCCAAGGGGGGGTTTGCCATAATCGCCACGCTTGGCAGGCATAACATACCTATCTGTTTGAAATTTGCCGTAGGTATACTAAAATCCTGATCAGAAAAATATTATAAAGATATACTTAGTTTATTGCCTGTCAAACAAGTTTGTTCAGAATTTCAGATGAACTCCGGATATTGATTGTCAAAACTTTTGACCCTTGTCTCTTGTCAAATGATAACATCTTCAGGCATCGTCACTGGCTCTATAAGATGATAACTTTTCATTTTAATTGGCTGTTGCTGATCTTGGTTTCGCTACGTAATATTTTATCAAAGATCTGAGATAGGATTCTAATTCATATAGAGAAATTAATTAGGATCCTTGCCTTGGACTATATTATAATGCGAACCTATTTCGAACCGCTCCCGCTACAAAAAGCTCGTCTAATAAGAGCGCAGCTTCTAGAATGTTCTAGAAGTCGTGTCGTCCGTCAAGTCGCATCGAAAAGGGATTCTCTGTTGTACAATTCACGAAACTTTATCTTCGCCCGAACCCTATCGTTTTGATATATATTTATGTTATTAGAAATAAAGCACTTACAGTACATATCTGTGTATATTAAAGTATGTTATATAATACAGGCTTAGTGGCGGGTTACTTATCAAGTTATATTTAAGTACAGACG
Organism: Mesoligia furuncula; assembly: GCA_916614155.1. Classification (NCBI taxonomy): domain Eukaryota; kingdom Metazoa; phylum Arthropoda; class Insecta; order Lepidoptera; family Noctuidae; genus Mesoligia; species Mesoligia furuncula. Next base: position 10,048,741 of record OU744803.1, on the reverse strand, counting down.
CCAGCACATCAAGCTACTACAACTGTCAAATTTCTTTAATATATTTTCAACTTTACCGCTAAAGCATAAGGTTCAAAGTTTATTGGGAAAAGCACTTTAAAACCTATGTTAATCGAAGGGCCATAGCCATCTTATCATTGTATTGTATGACAGCAAATCTGAAACGTCTATCCGAAAAAAGTTATATCAACATGCAGAAACCGGAACCAGTCACAATTATGTTGCCTTATAATGTTCTTTGTTATTAAAAATATGGCACAAAATATTTGCAGATATGTTGCTGGCTAAGTAATAACAGCTCGATCTATCAGGTTAACCTAAGCTTGCCGCGATTGGTCCGTGGATGGGTGACCATCTTTACATACCAAGACCTCTCCGTGGCTCGGAAATCACGTTGAGCCGTTGGTCCCGGCTGTCATTCGTGGATCTTCAACAGTCGTTGCAGGTTTTCGGAAGCCCGAAAGTCAGACAACCAGTCTTACCAAGGAAGGGTATCGTATTACCCAGTGTATATTTATGTATATTAGAATATCTATTATAATTATACCTGTCTGAGCACACCAAAAGGAATGGCTTCAATAAGTTTTTAAACTTGTGCAGGCTTTTATTATAATTAATTACCATTCTATCCTGCTCACCTCTAGCTTCTTTGGACCGTGAACGTGTTTTGAATTAAAAAATCTTACCAAAATCTATAATATTATTGTATGGTAGGTGTTTTTAGGTTTCATCATGTCGAAAAAGAGAACATTACCTAAATGGCAACATAATTGTGACTGGTTCCGGTTTCTGCATGTCGATATAACTTTATTCGGATGGACATTTCAGATTCGCTGTCATACAATAAAATGATAAGACGGCTATGGTCCTTCGATTAACTTAGGTTTTAAAGTCCTACAAGGGTGGGGACGGTGCCCATACATTTTTGAGCATTGTTCTTTGACAGTTTCGGGTAGCTTGATGTGCTGGCGTCTGTACATACCTACATTACTCTAGCTAATTAACTTTCTTCTCAATCTACATGCCGGCTGAATTTTATTATCGTCTGAACGGTATTGAATTTTTGTGAACAAAAATTCAATATGTGCATTGCATAGGCTTCTACTCTGTTCACCTTTTTTACCCTGTTCTTGACCAGACGGTAAAAAGGTCAGGCGGTATATCCAAATCTGTTCATCTCCTGTATTCTAAAAAGCATAATGTGACCACCAATGCGTTTGCCATTATTCAAATTCAAAGCATTTATTTCAATTAGACCTTGTACAGGCACTTTTGAATTGTCAAAATTAAATAGTCTGTCAGTTAGTCCGAAAGTTGAAGCTAGTTGCCCATTCCAAAACGTAGATCTCTATGGAGAAGAACGGGCAAGAAACTCCATGGACACTCTTTTAAATCAAGATATTACAAAATCTTGGGTACATTATTCTTGTTGCTTCTATATGTGAGAACAATGTAAAAAAAAAGACAAAGAAGAAACATTTCAAAATATAAGATTAAAAATAAGCATTGGCAGTTAAGAGATGACCAGTCTCAACCGACGGCGCCCGTTCACGAACATGACGCGTGGATCAGCACCATTAAAAAAATATCCTCTCATCTTGATTGTCATCCTTTTACCAGACCTGATTAATCATTGGACAATTAACGAGTGATACTGTCCCTAAATGATCATGTTAAAATTAGCATGTTTAATTGAACTGTGATTTGCATTAAACAGTTAAGTATATCGGTACAAACATTCCTATTCTGAACATTTACATGCAAATTAGGTAATTTCAACACCAGTCGTAGGTATCGCACAAGTTGTTAGTGATCGTTATGAATAACATTTTATACTTCATCTTAAGTTAGTTTTCTGATTTACTTATGTTGGTTAATAGTCAGTTAATTAATTATTAGTTGTGTCTTTAGGTTCACGATTTGCAAGCCTACCTTGCAAGCTTTTTATTAACTTGTTTCGGTCGTATGTTTCAGGTTACTCTGTTTGTCATTAAATTTTTTAACTTGCACAAAGGGTTAAATAGATTAGCTTCTAAATTATTACCTACATCTTCTGCTAGCTTTTGTGTCTTCTAGTGAAACTACTGCAATATATCATCCCACACCATCGGTAGTCGCTTTTCTGTAGAAATTATTTTCATTATGTGGACCGTGCAATTATTTCCAGTAACCGTGTCTTCAGGTCAGTCTCTGACTTCAAAGACGCCTTTGGTCTTGGACGTGTTCTCGTCTCTCCACTCTAGCGGATTCTGATTTGGTAAACAATCACGTCTTCTGAATAAATACTAAGTATAATTCGATACTATTGAGATAAGAAAGTATTAAACAAAAAGCAAAACAATAACACAACAACGTTCAACAACACAATAACATTTCTGATAGTGGAAAGTACAAAAAGAGGAGGATGATTGACTTCTCGGAGGTATACCCTCCTGCAGACCAGAGCAGTTGCAACGATATTCTGGAATCTTGTTAACGGAAAGCATTCATGTCGACGGTTTTTAGCGATATATCTAGTGTTATGAATACGCAATAACCTTCCAAACGATGCCAAGATTTTAATTTTTAAATCTGATATTTTATTCTATCAGGAATTTATGTACATTTCGATACAATCGATTCCTAATCGAATACATTAGCTGTATTACGACGTGATTCATTATGTTTATGTGGTACAAACTGGTTGATAGGCAGAAAAAGCACATATTGACCAATAGTTTGACATTTGTGCTTTGCGCACTATGTTCTAGTCTGCGCTACGTTTTAACGACATAGCCGCTATTGACTAACGTTTATGGGCCATAAAACTATTTTAATCTGTCCATTAGTATGCTAGCGGCGCTCGTCAATTAGGAGACCGGCGAATGTTGCCACATTTACTCCGAAGTTGCAATATAGGGAACCTTTTTTCACCCAATATTTATTTCAGTTATGGCTAAATAATGCGCTGTGCTATTATGATGGATTACAAAGTTTCTTTTCGCTGGTCATTTTTATGTTCTTTTGTGTTGTTAAGGAATTTTAGTTCGTTAAAATTAAAATAATTATTTTGTTTTGTTGTAATTATTTGAGTTGTTTTCCACGTATTTGATGTAGGTAGATAAACTTAATTAAGTTAATTAAATTACCGAATAACTCCATAGTAAAGAGAATTCATTTGTACAAAATAACAACCTGTTTTTCAAATAGCTTTTATTCTTTAAAACGTTGTTATATTTATCGTCATATTTCTCAATTGACAAACTTACTGACTTAACAAACTTATCGCTAATCCAATTCTTCCACCTCACCCAACACCCCGAATAAAAATTCCCACATAAAAAACTCAAGGGTTGTAATAAATCCAATCGCCCGTAACTTTAATCTGGCAACCCAGCGCATGCTCAGAGTTGCTCGCCGAAAAAACTCGTGCGCAGGCCAGTCCGACCAGTTTCGCGTTCGCAGAATTGACGCGAGAGCGAGAGAAAAAAAAAACAAATTGCTGGTGACCGGTGGCCCGAGCGAATGTCGTCAAGGTTCACTACTTTTATATTTTAGTTTAAATATGTGGTAATTGACACCGAAATGTCAAATCGTCGTTGTCAAACCAAAACCTGCTACTTATGTGCAAAAAGTATAGTTTTGAGTTATTGACAAAAGAAGTTTTGACAAAGTTTTAGCTGCTGTACATAGCACATTTTATTCTGAGGCCATAGTTCCACAACTAGTGGTCATAAGCACATAGCAGTTCTTTTATATGAAAAATAAGGTAGTGACCTATAAGCTGTGGTCAAAATCTTGAAACCTCAAAAAACGGCACAGCAGATTTTGGTTTGACAACGACGAAATGTTCGACTACATTTTGGAGTCAATTAGATGCGACATAAGGATGCTTCTGTTGGGTCATTAGTACCTATAGATAAGGATGATGGTAGACTAGTAGTAAATATAAGTGGTCGTGTCGAGTCTGGTTAAGAATACACTGTATTTTTTTTTCGATATATGACTGTAGAGGAGATAGAAGCTGATTAGTAATAGCTGATTGCAGTGTGAAGGTATGTATTTACGATATTAAATCGTTACGTAGAGCAGACATTAAAATCATCAAAATGTATTCATTCGGTACTGATAAATCCAGGTATTATCCATTTTATCCATATTCTGTTAATGAGCTGTTAAATATTATGTTCGTCATGCAAGTCGTATTCTTTAGTTAATCATGGTTTTCTAACTTTTTCTAACAATTATACCGATTCTTCAGGGTGGTGATTATTATCCTCTAGCTTCTGCCCGCGACTTTGTCCGCGTGAAATTTGGTGTTCCGCCGACCAACCCGGTCACATCGCATTGCCTGCCCGAGCTAACACTTTGTTTGCGCTTACCGTTCTTTCTTACTTTTATTTCTTTTTGCTCGATTCCTTAGAGTCCTAGCGTGATCGTTAATAACCTATAGCCTTCCTCAAGGACTGGCCTATCAAATACAAAATTATTTTTTCAAATCCAACCAGTAGGTCCAGAGTTTAGCGCGTTCAAACAAACAAAAGAATAAGCAACTCTTCAGCTTTATTAGTAGTATAGATTTGATTTAATAAGGGCTGGTAGATGATTCGTTAAACAATTACGAGGTTTGATTTTCAAGTTCCTTTCATTGTTCACAGTTTCTCCAATATGCTGATTTTTTAGGATACAATTCAAAAGAATTACCTACCTACTTTCACCGCTATCGTCTACAACATGTGCCACGATCGTTGGCGAAATCACACGCGAAGGCGAAGCGATTATATCTATAAGAAGAACTCCCATTTATAAGTCTCTGCTTTCGGCAAACAAACTCGGCTCTTAACATTTCCATGTAAGGCAGCTCAAGTTAATATAATAAGGCTTTATATGAAATGGAAACCTCGAGAAAGTTGACGGAGAGACGAAGTGCTAATTATACGATATCACGAATTCTAATTTATGTATTTTATGATGATGTGCTATTTACCTTTTCTATGTAAATGGTATTGATCTGATAGTTTCACTATTAATGAAAGTTTAGGCTTATTTATGAAGAGGGGAAAGTCAAAACCGCAAATGTTGTGAATTCAAGTGAGTGTTCTGGATTTCAGACGACTGTGCTAGAGTCCATAGATTTCAACGGCACCGTTGAAATCTATGGACTCTCTATGAGCAGAATCAAAGCATAAGCCTATAATACAACATTATTTTTAGTTTATGCGAAACCCGAAACACGTGTCTAGTATTTTTATGTAAAGAATCTATGTACAAAATTGCAAAACTGTACATCATGAAAAATCACAAAGTTATAAGCTTGTCAAGTTACTTACCTGTTTGTCCGTACAAAAACATGCTCACCCGCGCCGCTCGCTCCGCGCCGTCTTGCGCTCATTGATAAAATAGTACCTAGGTACCTAACCGTTCGGCGCAGAGATTGGATAATCTACTTAGTGTCGCTCGGTGTCCAACTTTTAACCTTTCTTAAATATTTTTGGGACAAAATATAACATGGGTTAAAAATTATTGGAATCGATTCAGTTACCTACTTATTCTGAACAAACTATAGGTATTCAGGTTTCGCATATACTAAAAATAACGTTGTATATCCACTGCTGGGACACAGACCTCCTCTCTGTGAGAGGATCACAGCAGGATAGGGTAACTGAATTATTTACAGGAAAGTCTAAACTTAAGCCTTACATAAGGTGGAATGACAGCTTACCTACTTCAAGCTTACTTCACGACATTTATACAGAATATACCAGCTGAAATTAGTTCTCCTCTTTGTTGACTTCCTCTTCCTCTTCACCGATTCTGAACAACTCTTCTTATTTCAGATCAGTTCTGTTTATGCCACGTGTAATTCGTTTATTAAGAGCGTTTACTCGTACCTACGGTATTTCATACAAACTTTCAAGCCCTTGTTTTTTTGAAATGAATGAACCGATTTTAATGAAACTTCACACGCATGCAGGATACAAAGGTCTAAAAAGTGAGTTAATAACATTTTAGAAAAATAGTGTTACAGCCAAATTAGACCGATTTTAAATTTTGCATGGAAACAGATTTCCAGTTATCTTTTTTTAAATAAGACGTTTTGAAAATGTTCTTTACTAACTTTTTAGACCTATCCTGCTTATGCGTATGCATTTCGAAGAACAAGGGCTTGAAATTTTGTTGTAAACGCTCTTAAACTTAGAAGTAGGTAAGTACTGACCATGTACTGACCATGTTACCTGATACCTCATAAGTAAATGTTGACAGAAGATTGTGGTTGAGCAGGTTTTTTAACGAAAATAATCTGCCTAGCCCTTTCCCAACTATGTTGGGGTCCGCTTCCATTCTAACCGAATGCAGAATACCAGTATTTTCCATGAATCGACTGCCTTTCTGACCACCACATCCCAGTTACTGTGTAGCACTAGATACCTTGGTTATAAGACTGGTTGTCAGACTTTAGGGCTTCTGGCTGGTAACGACGGTCAAAGATTTACGAATGAGAGCCGGGACCAACGGCTTAACGTGCTTTCCGAGGCACGGAGCACCTCCGTGCCTCGGAAAGCACGTCAAGCCGTTGGTCTCGGTGTGTAAATATGGTCAATTGGTCACCCATCCAGGAACAGACCGTAACAAGCGTAACTTAAGCTTCGATCGACCCGTGGGCGGCTGCTTTCGGTTAACCACGAGTCACTCAACAGGTTTAACGATGCTAAAAAAATTTATATTTTGCTCTCAATTCAACTAAAGAAGGTCTTTAATAATATCTACTATAGCTGTTGCATATCGATACAATAAAAGTGAATCACAAAAAACAAGCGGGTGGAATCACGATATTGAAAACACGAATTTATGAATAGCGGTATCAATAATTATATCGAGTTCAGTATTCGATTCACGCGATGTATTCGCAGTACTAGCACTCACACGTAGCAATTTCCTATGATAGTGTACTTATACACCGTGTTCCGGACGAGACCAGATGCTCAGACCATGGAAATAAGCATTTTTCATTATGGACACATTAATTAATTCTTATTTTTTGTTAATTTTCATACAAACTAAATACCTTGATGTAAATCATTCGTATGCCTCTTTATCCGAATTGGCAACGACGTATTTTCATTCATAAGGTTTGGCGGGCTGAAACTTGTCAAAACTAAGTTAGACCCTTTCGTACTGCATAGCTCAATTTTTTTTTGTTTAGCCTGTTCTGTCCCACTGCTGGGCAAAGGCCTCCCCCATTTCCTTCCACATTTCCTTATTCTGTGCCTTCTCCTTCTCCGGGCGTCGCCACCGAGGCAGGCCTAAGAAATGCTGCGGAGACGATTTAGACTCGTTCCTGACCGACTGGACGGAGAAGGCACAGTATAGCTCAATTAAATTTCATTAAATGAAATTACAAATATCTTTGTAACGAAGCCTTTTCAAGTATTACTTCCTGTGTTAGATTTAATTTGTAAAAGCTATAGAAGCGTTTGACAAAGTTTATTATTAACGTGAAGAACACGGTGTATAGTCACGATAGCACATATTGTTTATTTCCAATTGACAAAATTTTGGTAATACTTGGCAGAATGTTATGAGGAATGGACCACACATTCAAAGATTATTTAGATAAAGTCGTCATTATCCTCCTGAGTTTCGCCATTCCCCATATTATAGAAAAGACACTGGCGCACAGAAGTGTTAAGATAAATGTTATATAACGTGTACTTTTAAGGGTACGGAATACCTCAAAAGGAAAAACGGAACCCTTATAAGATCACTTCGTTGTCCGTCTGTCTGTCCGTCTTTCAAGGCCCTTTTTGTCAGGATCGCGTGGAGTAATCACGTTGAAATTAATATCAAATACTCAAGGCTGCAATCCCTTAAGGCATAAAAAAAATAAACTTCTAAGTCAACGCAATCAAAGTATGCGGCATAACCGAAACATAGCCTGTATCTGGGCTGGGCGTAGGTATATTTCGTTTATGCCGCATATTTTGACACTTGCAAGGGAAACAAAACCTATAGGGTACTTTCCTTTGACCTAGAATCATGAAATTTGGTAATAAGCAATGTCATGTAGCATGTGTAGTAAAGGAAAAAATCTGAAAACCGTAAATTTATAGTTACACCCCTATAAATTTGTACGGAACCATCGGTGCGTGAGGCAGACTCGCACTAGACCTGATTTTTTTCTTAACTTCATTGCATGACATTCAAAATGTGCCAATTGCCGAATACATATTTCTGGAGTTGTCTACTCACCTACAAATAACTTCGTGCAAAAAAAAAATGTTATTTAAAAAAGTGACGATTCACCTGTTTCGGGCGAGTAAATCCGTTCGAATCGACTAATAAGCTGCAAGGTTTATGTTTTTTTCCTTCCATTCTTCTCTATTAGTCGTTCAATTTCATTTAATAAAGTGTTACCCGTTATTTGAATTCTTAATGCCTTTATTCCACTACGTCACAGTCGCACGCTCAAAGTAACTCAACTCTAATTACTGCACGGTACCGCGGAAACCAATTAGAACAAAATGTGTGTCGCGCGTAAACTAGTGCGTCGACTACAAACTACAACTAAAACGCTTTTGTTGTCTCTCTTAATGAGGTTGAGTGAGCGCTGTATCACTGTAAGGTTTGTTACTGTGGCGTTATCTAGTAGGTAGGGTTGACATGATTAATTTATGGAAAGATTTATAAGATCTAATACTTATTTTTTTATTCTTTTTATTATTTTTGGGAAACTTACAGCTAATTCATACAGTGTTCTGAAACAATATGAAATTGAAAGCCATTTACAAGTTTCCATTGATAAACAAAAAAAAATTATATGAGAAAAAAAGATCGGTACAAAATACCTATTACATAAATTAGGAAATAAATAGTACACGAACGATTAATGCAAACTAATAATCATTTAGACGCAAAGAATTACTTACCTAATTAAATTATTATTATTTAATTAATAAGATAATCTTATTATGCTAAAGTAGGTAAGTTATTATATTTTAATTGGTAAGTTATAATAGCACGTAGGTAAGTAAAACAAGAAGACATAAAAATAAATTATAATTAGCAGAACTTAACTAGGTTATTAATAAAAAGTTTATATCAGATTTGGCTCTTGTTTCACTTGATTGGCTGTGAAACTTTAATTTTTTTGATTAACTAATTTAAGGTAGAATTTTTCTATTTATTTAACCATCATCATCTTAATTTTAATTATTATTAGGTAAAGTAATTATCAGGTAAGTAATTTATTATTCCGATCGTAGCGGCTTACAACTTATTAATAGGTAGGTACCTATTGTTCTCATTTTGTTTGAAAGTTCATCTTAAATCAGTCCGGTAAGTGTAAGGGTAAAAAAAACGATTTAAAAAAGGTTACAAAAAAGGTTTTTTTGTGTGTGTATTGTTTCATAAAACAACATTGCGAAAAAAGAGCCGGTTCATCCTACAATAACTTTATTTCTATTGTTACGGTCTAAAAGAGAAATCAGTGTCACTTTGGTGTGGAAAATCTGTTTATGGAGATGTAACATTAATTTCACACGGTGGTGTGCCCAAAAAGCTGGAAGGAAACTATATGTGTCTCGTTCGTGAGGCGCATCACAACAAAGCCATTGTTGCTTTGTCGAAGGAGTTGTTGAATCACTGCACGCGGCGGTTGTGCTGTGGCAAGCGTGGCAAAACGGGTTCAGGGCTGTCGCGATTTTATAAATTGTTTTTATTATTACAATAATTTACTACGGCAAGAATTAAAAATATGATGGTGTTGTGTTCTTTTACACGTTGTGATTACTTTTTTAACAAAAAAATACTCAAATCACACCCTTTGTACACACACGTTTTTCTTGCCGTGAAAAACCATGGTTTATTCGCCTTGTGTAGGATGGTCGTCAGTGTTGTATTGATCACTATGGAAGCTTGTTGACGGACACGTTTTTTCTACGATGCGGTTTGTACGCCGTACCGTAATGAAACCGTGCCGTGTAGAAAAGGTCGTACTAGTACCTACAAATAAATGCGAGCAGGCGGCCGGCAATGTTAATATGAATATCGATATCTGTCGAGTTTAGCGGCCAGATAAATTACTATGAAAACTCATATCTGTCGTGTTATTTAAAATGGAACTAACTTTTTACTTCGACATGGCAACCAAGGAGGTAACTAATCGAAGATTTTATTTAAATTTCGATTTGGCGAGCAAATAGAGCTGTTTGAAGTAAAAAGAAACAAATAAACATAGGCATATTGGCAAGTAAACATTTATCATTGTTCGTCATTGATTCTGGAATTTAGAAACATTCGTCCAGATTCCTTTTGCAGGCCGCGTCTGTAATGTACTATAATATAATCCAAGCCAGTTTACCCATTGCTCCCGAGATTAATTAATAAGGAGTTTGTAGGCAATTGACTGGCAATAAAACTGTCTGACTGCTGACTGGCTTAGAATTTATGAAAGGTAGAATGCTTGCCTGTTATTTCATCTATAGATTCTCCAATTTCAGTAAAAGTTTTATAACCGAATTTCGATTTATTTATAAAATCGCCTCGCAGGCGATGGTAATAAAATAAAATGAGTATTCATTATAGTAATCAAAAAATAATTTTGAATTAGGGCTGATTTTTCCGTTGCCAGATAACTTGTATTCGAGGAATGAAATTGACGTTTGACAGTTTTTGTATGAAATAACTGTCAACATTTCAAAATTATTCCTCGAATAAAGTTACCAGGTGATTGAAAAATCAGCCCTTAATTGTAATATTTTCAAAGTCCCGTATACTGTAGGTACTTACCCATTAGTCATTACAATGTAGATGTAAATTCATGACAACGTAGTAAATTACGTACCAACTCAATATGTTATGATACGACCATTTCGCGCAACTCGGCCATAAAACAGTTCATAAAATTAACGAGGTACTTTCCACAACAATTTCATTTTCACACTTACGGGTCTTTAATACCTCTTGGAAAACGGCATCAGCTAATAACATAAAACGACGTGTTGGAAAAAACACACCTAAGGTGCCATCTCCACGAGCGAGAGAATCGCGGCGGTAGTCTCGCCGTGCCATCAAATTTTCGCGGCGATGATATCGCCGTGTGGAGACACGGTCTAAGAGGCCGCCTCCATGAGCGAGAGAATCGCAGCGATATTATGGTCGTGCCACGTATATTTCTATACTCTCTTAGAACGTGTCTCCACACTGCGATATCATCACCACGAAAATTTTATGGCACGGCGAGACTATCGCCGCGATTCTCTCGCTCTTGGAGGCGGACTCATAAAGAGAGTGTATAGAAAAACGTGGCACGACGATAATATCGCCGCGATTCTCTCGCTCGTGGAGACGGCCCCCTAACGTGTTGAAAAAAAAATGTAAACGATTTACTTCACACTGTGTCTCCGTCTCTTGTCACATGCATGACTGACAGAAATAAAAATAGGTTGTATACATACATCGATCGATAGTTATATAATTCGTGTATACCTAATTAGTGTAGTAGGTATACGTTTCGCTGCTGAGCCACTTGTGTTCATTGGAGACCTGCAACCTTCAACAAGACACCTGTCCACCTAATGACAGGCCATTTCACCCTTTATGTTATAGGTACTTATCATGGTATCATAATAACTGCCGCACGGGTCGATCGATCAGGTTAAGCTACGCTTGACGCGATCGGTCTGTGGATGAGTGACCATCTTTAGATACCGGCGAGATCCCTCCGTGCCTCGGAAAGCACGTTAAGCCATTGGTCCCAGCTGTCATTCGTAGATCTTTGACAGTCGTTACGGGTCGTCAGAAGCCCGAAAGTCTGACAACCAGTCTTACAAGGGTCAGATAGGCAGTCGCTCCATGTAAAATACAGGTATTCAGGTGCATCCGGTTAGACTGGAAGCCGACCCCAACATAGCTGGGAAAAGACTAGGCAGATTGATTATCATGGTGGCCAGTCCAACACCTTTGTGCGCCAATGTTTCTCGATCCTGCTTGCCAATGGGCAAGCAGTGGCAAGCACCGAGAGGCAGTGGGCCGCAAACCACCACGCCCAGCCCGCCCAGTGCGGGTTAGTAGATGTCACATGTCTTCGAATTTTTTGGTTCTAGGACATGCCAGTTTCCTCACAATGTTTTCCTTCACCGTTTTGAGAGCAGTGGTGATGAAATTATTCACACTTAAAGTAAAGCACAATAGACTCACTAAATAACTTTAGCGCTAAACAGAATTCCCTCTCTGTCGACAAATGCCATCTTCAACAAATGACAGAAATAGAATTCGTTTTGTGTGTTGTTTCTTGTTGTTGTGTTGTGTTGTTTGTGTGTAATTTCGTTTGCAAATAAGTGATTCGTGATGCAAGTTGGCGTTAGTGTTTTTGAAAAAAAAAAAAAAAAAAAAACATAAATTAATGAAGTTTTATTTTTACAACGTGCCAGCCCTATTGTAGCTACCGAACGATCTCTGTTGGTGTTACGACTAACTGCCGACTAATGGCCGCCCGGTAGGTACTCACGTAATTGTTTCCTTTCCTCCACCTACTGGCTAATTTTACTAAAAGCACCACTATTTGGAAAGTAAATAGATGTGATTGTCTGTAGAAAACTACCTACATGTGTCGCCGAATTGGTTGACTCGTTTTGCTGCGATAAATAATATGTAGTTTATGTTGCAAGCCCGATTCTTTTTGGCAGGTCTGAAGTGCGCTACTCACTGCGCGGTACCGCACCCCTCACCCCCGCTGACACGTGAATTTGTTACTGCGCAACGACTCGCCTCATGTTCCGAGCCGCCGTGAGTTTAGTTTTTTTTTGAAATTTGATGTTTCTTTAGAATTGAACTCTGATTTCCCTTAAAGATACCCACTGCAAATAATGCAAACCTTGCAAAGAAATTGAAAAAAAAAAAAAAATCATAGATATCTAGACGTCTTAAGCATCAGTAAAAAAACAGATCACAATAAATCTATCAACCATGGTAATACGAGTAGAACGCTACACACAATAATTAGCCACTAATTAAATACAAAAAACGGTATAAAGTGAAGAAATGGATGACCAGTGAAAGCTGAAGTGCCTTCAGCACGCGAGTAAACAAATGACTCTATTCGCCATTTTTTTTTTAACACTGTGCGTGAGTTTTACTAATAATATTGGACTCAACCCCTCGATGATTCGGCCCATTAAATGGACGAAGAAAAATTAAAAATGACATAATGGTTAACCAATTAATGCTGTGTAACACGTTACTTTATTGTTTTGTGTTATTTAGAGCGAATTTTAACAAACTTTTATAGCTAGAATTATGTCATAACCTGAGAATAAATTTAGAATATTTGACAGTTTTTCCAAACTAGGACTGTCAGACGTCAGACGTCAATTTTATTCTACGGATAAAAGATATTTGACTTTGGTAACATCAGCCCATAATGGAAGTATGTTGCATCTTGTCTTGCTTAAGGCGAAAGCGCCAGGGTAGCCCGCGAAATTCAATTTTTTTTACGTTTTTTGCAATTTGCTGGTCAGTATTAAGTTGTACGTTGATTGAAATATGATTCGCGGCCGTAACAAATATGTACTTACAGATTTATAATCATTAAAGTCGTCAACACAACTCTCTAAGACCAAGTAATCCCCAAGAATGACTATTTCATGAAATCTTGACATTTGGGGATTATACTAACTTAACAAGTTGTATTACTGATTGAATTGATTATAATTGTGTAAATACACATTTGGTACGACCGCGAATCATATTGTAATCAAGGTACAACTTAATACTGACCAGCAAATTGCAAAAAACGTAAGAAAATTTGAATTTCGCGGGCTACCTTAGCGCTTCCCCCTTAAGGGGAATGCTCCAACCAGCCCGCGAAATTCAAAATTTCTTGCGTTTTTTGCAATTTGCAGGCCAGTGCTAGGTTGTATGTTGATAAAAATATTATTCGCGGCTGTAAGACGTATGTAGTTACAGAATTATAATCATCAAAATCACCAATACAACCCTCCAACTTCATAAAGGTGTAAGAACAAAAAAAAAACAGAAAAAGTAATTCTAACAGCTTTATGAACTTAGAGCGTTTTATTGATGATTTTGATGATTATAATTCTGTAACTACATAATGTCTTACAGCCGCGAATAATATTTTAATCAACATACAACCTAGCACTGGCCTGCAAATTGCAAAAAACGTAAGAAAATTTGAATTTCGCGGGCTGGTTGAAGCATTCACCTTAACAGCTTGAATCAAAAGTTTTTTACAAAAAAGTTGGCAAAAAAAATCCTATGCTATATGATGCGTATCTCGCATTATATTTCACTTGCTTTTATTGTTATTTCGAAATAAATGCAATTTTTTGTTTTTACTTAGTGTTCATTTAGGTAATGAACTTTATTAAATACATATACCTATAGAATGTCACGTTACCAGCATCTAGAATAGAAGAAAAGAGAGAGAGAGAGAGAGAAAGAACGATCGTGCTGTCCCGTGTTTTCAGTTGCACGTTACGCGTGACATATTGCGCGGTGGTCGTTATTTTGTCTGGATTTTTTCTTTTTCTTCCGTTTCCTTCGTTTTGATTTATACTCCATTCATTGGGACTTATTGGGCATAACAATAAAAAATTATCAGGTGTTTTTTTTACCACAAGATTGGTTTAATTTATTGATATCAAGATATCGTGACTTGTGGTGGCGGCAGTTTAGTAATAAAAGTTTATAATTGAATATTTGGACTATTTATACCTAAATTAAATATATGTATGTAATAGGCAAATATATTAAAAATTTAAAAATGTAGGTATTAGGAAGGTTGAAAAAATTAAATATACTATACGTATGGGTAATCTTAATCAAATTCTTTGATTATTTTTGTGTTGCTCAAACCAATGAACAATATCTAGTGGTGTAAGACATTATAACGTCCACTACTAAACACCATTTCTGAAATCGTACAGATGTTAATAAAAATATACGTCAGAAATACGGTAAAAGAAAAATGGAGACAAGTTTGAGTTAAAAGCGTGTTGCTCCCGTCACGCGTGACATTGTGCGGCGGTAAAAATAATGATCGATTTGTAGGCGAATGGTTCTACTTACTAATAAAATAATGGCTACTATATTTGATTACCTTCTTTTTTTTTTACAAATAATGGTCCAACTAATTGACATGTTTGTATGCAACGTCTGACTTGAAAGCGTGCCGTGTTCTGTCACGCGTGGCTTATACGTTTTATAGACATTCGTTCTGTTTTATTTCCCTATCTATACACATATTCCTGGCATAACGTAAAATGTTGTTAGAAGTCTTTGTTTGCGAAAAAAGTCTAACATTAATAATTGACAAGTTTCGTATTCAAAGTATTAGTTGAACGCGTGCCGTATGCGGCAAGCGTGACGTTAAGGCGCGGCAGAAATATTTAATGATATTGTGAATTTAAATGCGATTGCTTTGCCTTGCAAAAATATTAATTATTACTAGTGCGTTTTTTGTAATCATAATATTATGTTTCAAGTTAATTGACAAGTTTCATATGCAGAGTGTGAGTTGAAAGCGTGCCATGTCCCGTCAAGCGTGTCATGCTTGCATGCGGAAATAATGATAGAGTTGTCGAGGTGATAGGTCTAGTGATTTATTTACACTAATAGAGTCTATGTTCGGGTGTGTGAATATTTTAAGACACAGATTTTTTTCATGATAGTTCACGTCACGTCGTAATAATGTTTTTTTTAAATGTATTTACCGAACCAGCTACGAACCGACTAAATAAGAAACATCTCTAAAGAGGCGTACGGTCTATACACTTTATTGGGTTTATTTTACG
This sequence comes from Mesoligia furuncula, assembly GCA_916614155.1. Lineage (NCBI taxonomy): Eukaryota > Metazoa > Arthropoda > Insecta > Lepidoptera > Noctuidae > Mesoligia > Mesoligia furuncula. The sequence continues at coordinate 10,032,947 of OU744803.1, read as the reverse complement.
TTGATTAAAGATATGACACGTTTAAACGTAAAAATGTATGGTTAAACAGTCGCTAGTCATTACTTAACTTTAAGCAGCGTTTATAAATAAAGGGGTAAATTAAATATCAAATTACCCCCATTCATTTGTTTATCACTTCGTCTTGCAGTCTTTATTACCCCATGCGAACATTGATCGACTAATTGTTCAAGAAAGCCGTGAACATTTCCGAGGGAAATCTCGCAATGTTGTTTGTTTCGTTCGAGCACACCGCACCCCGTGTACCGTCAGCAAATATTCTCTCAACTCCATTGGTATTCACGTATCACGCTCTTCTGGCTTCTCTGATTCTGAACGTTTCGCGCTGCAACTGAATGTGGTTTTCACTTGTGCTAAATTTTATGCTAGACCTATATAGCGCTTTAGGCTGTGCGTTGACTGTCAGTGAATTTAAGATTTTATTAAGTAGACAATTATCACTTAGATACTAGCTGTGCTAGATGTCGGAAAAAAATGTGTCTCTTTACTGAAAAAAAAAACTTTTTCTACAATAAAAGTAGCCTATTTTACTCCTTATAACTTCAGCGATCTGCCAGTGAAAGTCCCGTCATAATCGGTCCAGCCGTTTCGAAGATTAGGAATTCGGAACACACAGACAGATAAAAAAAAAATGGTTTTTGTTATAAGTAGGTACCGTATATTATAATTTCATATACATAGTCAAAAGCTGTTATTTTGACATTGCAAGCAGACACTTCAATTTAATTTATTTGTATAGATTACGTCGGCTTAGTATTTAATAATATAAGGAATTAAAAATATATATAAACACTGTCACTTTGAAATGCAACACTTAATTTGCTCAATAAATATTAATATATTATTTTATTTTAGATTGGTTGCGCATTTCGCAATCACGGAGCGATTTAAGATCGGCGCTCCACAGCACGCGTAGCATGAGCACCGGTTTGTTGACGGAAGAGTAGACAAAGATGACGTTCCGTGTAGACAGTACGACGGCAGCAAAGTAGAAAGAGTCAACTGCACTTTTTACGAAATTCAGTCTTTTACATTATTCGACTCGGAATTCTTTGTTTTGTCATAGGATTTTTTTTTCGTTTTGATTCTTAATTTTTACTAATATTAAATCACATTATAAGGAGGAGTCCGCGGCCAAATAATAACAGCCGCACAAGTTGATCGATCAGTTAAGCTACGCTTGCCGCGGTTGGTCCGTGGATGGGTGATCTTTACATACCGAGACCCCTCCGTGCCTCGGAAAGCACGTTAAGCCATTGGAATTTTGGGAATTTTGTTTTTTTTTTTCGTGGGATTTTGTAGATAACCGTACATACTTTATGGCCGTCGAGTAGAAAGTTTTCTACTGTCTTTAGCGATTACAAAATCTCTTCACTACTGACAGTTGTCAGAGTGATTTTGACATTTGGGATAGAAAACTTTCTTCTGAAATAGTCTACTTATAAAAGGACCTAGACAAAGATCGTTGGAAACGAAAGACAAAATGACAGATTGTAGAAAGATTTCTAGGCGGTATGTCAAAAATGAAGAAAAGAAATGTCACTTTGTATAGAAAGCAATGTGTCTACTCTTCGTAGAGATAGAAGTGTTCATGCTACGCGTGCTGGTCAAACAAAAAAAATCTCAATCTAGAACTTTCTCGGCATAGATTATATAATTAAGAAAGGGCCCTACTTAATAAATAATAGGGTTAAGTGCCATTACCGCGTCAACTGAGCGAGGCAATTTAATAGTAGTTAGTATATGCACAGCCATCTATGGCGGACCATGGCCATACATATGCATGGAAACCTCAGCGGTAATTTATTTATTTTATTTATTTATTCATTTGTTTCAGGCGACGCAGGCCCATAAATATATACCTTAACCTAAACATACATATTTTTATTATAATAAAATAGAACTTCACTTCACTAGCTTGTTCTTGTGCTGTTCTGTGGTACTTGTCCGCGGAAGCGACGGAACACCACGTCCTGCGGCCAGAAGTCTTCTTCCATGACGACGGGCAGATAACAATTCGGCACGCGCACCACGAACGCCTTGAAGTTGACGTTGCGGTACGACTCCAGTAACTGCACCCTCGGCGTGTACCTCGTCTTCTGGCGCACGTACTCAACGATGTCCTCCACCTTAGTGGTGTAGTGTAGGCGGGAGATGTACACCGGTGTGTTCGGCTTTGCGGCACGCAAGCTGACTTCGGGCTCCATAGGAGCTTTGCCGCAGCGGTTCTTGTTCGGTCGCGATCGGCGCTTCCTCCTTTGCACCGTCACGAAACCTTCATCAACAGCCTTATTCGGCGCCTTTTCTGGCATAGGCTTTATTCCACCTGGGGCACTCGCGGTTACGCTAGCGGATTCCTTTTGTAAGGGCTTCGCCAGGGCTGCAGAAACTGGCAGCGGGACGGGGCAAGGGGCTCGGGCGGCGCTGCGTGGAGGAGCCGCGATGACGGGCGCGGGGCTGCGGGGCACACGGGCGGGGCGCCTTGCAAGCTCAGCAAACGACGGGTGCGCTGGCGACGAAACTGCTGACGCGGAATTAGACGACGATATATCGAGGCCGGGTCCGCGACACATGTTTCCGTTAGATGCATCGACTGATGACCTAGTTACCGCCACACTGTTGCGCAACTCGCTAAATTCTTTGCGCAAATCGGCGACGGTGTTTTGGGATGCATCTAACTTCGCCAGAACATCCTCAAGGCGGGCCTTTAGAGAGACAATGTCCTTCAGAAGGCTTGTTACATCGACGTGGTCGAAGGTGACGGGTGGCAGCTTGTGCAGCTCCTTCGCCACAAACGTCGGCACGTCGTCCGGGTCGGTCTCCTTGAACAGCGTGATAATGTCTTGCAGGCTTCTCTTAGTCCCGTCACGCCGGCGGGACACCATCTGGTCGCGCTTGTTCAGCACACTGAACAACAATAGCTTGGCAGCAGCTATGTCCTCCTCGCTGAAGTTAGTTGCGCAGATTTGGACAGCGGATACCTCGTCCATCACATCCAGCTTCTGCTGCAGGAACGCCAGCAGCTCATTTGCCACAAGTTCACTACTCATGGCGAAAACAAAAATACGAGCGACAGCTTGCGCCGCGCTAGTCAATACACAAAATATGCAAACACGGTAATGGATGATAATGAATGGTAATGGATGGTAAAGTATGTATTTAGTAGTGATTTTGAATATTATCGGAAACTTATGTCTTTTCTCTAAACACAGATTTACTTGGTAGTGTAGATTGTCGTTTTACGAGGTAATGGCTCGTGTCGAGTGGCTTGTCAATTTGTCACCAATAAGGAGCGGTTTTCTCTTTTGAAAAGTATTGCGTTTTCTCATGTGATTTTAAAGTATAGCCACCGCAATAAATGTGTTCATAATTAGGTAACAGATAGTACTTAAGTAATGCTTTTAATCGAATTGTTTATTAGTTTTAAAATGTTGCCTACTGCTATACAACGCTATTTTTAGTATATGCGAAACCTGAATACCTATAGTTTGTTCAGAATAATAAACTGAATCGAATCCAATAATTTTTACCCCATGTCCCAAAAATATTTAACGGTGGTTAAAAGTTGGACACCGAGCGACACTAAGTAGGTTATCCAATCTCTGTGCCGAACGGTTAGGTACCTAGGTACTATTATCAATGAGCGCAAGACGGCATGTTTTTGTACGGACAAACAGGTAACTTAACAAGCTTATAACTCTGTGATTTTTCGTTTTGAAATTTTGTACATAGATTCTTTACATAAAAATACTAGACACGTGTTTCGGGTTTTGCATAGGTATACTAAAAGTAATGTTGTATACATATATGTTATGTTATTCAACATCACATAACCGTATTATTCAGTCCAGTTATTTCTCTTTCCATTTTTTATTTCCATAACCATAAAATTCGGACCAATTGCAGCACCCATTGCGCAATTACCCTGATCACTTTACGACACCCAGCAGAACAATAGCTTCGTATACCTGACGAAACTCAAAGGCTCTAGAACAATAATGAGAGTTATTGAACGGAAACAGACAGTACAGACGGATAGACAAACAATTACGGCAGGTCGGTCGGTAGCTACCGTCACTGCTACTGCGCCCGGGGCGGCTGACTCAGCAATTATCGAGAATGGCGCCGACACAGACACCTACTGTGAATGAATTTAGTTGAGAATTCTTTGTGATTTTTAATGAGGGCTTTCTTTTTTGAGTGTGTAGGTGCTTCCATTGTTGGAAATTTAGGTATGAGCAATTAGTGTGAGACGTGAGAGAGCAGTTGAGTCGAAAAAGAAAATTTAATTAGGCCTAGATTTTTAATTGGGTAGGTAGATAAAAATATAAAAGTTTATTTACAAATTAAGGAAACCTAACAAGGTGCCTATTTTTTTGAAGTGAAAACTTCTTTAGCGGCGTTGTACACGTTTTTTGTAATGGGTAAAAAATGTTAAACTCGCGTCAGGACACGTGACCCTGATCGTAAGATTCGTAAGATGACACGTGACCCTGACCGTAAGATGACACGTGACCCTGATCGAAAATTCGTAAGATTCCAAAATATCAAAAAAAGGTAAATATAATGGCCATAAAAAAATATTGTCAATGAAAAAGTTTGGATGCAGTTTTTAAAGTCGATATACTGGCCATCATTTTGGTGTCATCTTTGTTCCAAATTTGAATTCATAACCATTTAAAAAGTTGAAATTATGGATGGAAATTGATTTTTCTGAGAGATAAACTTTTTAATGTAATATAAATTGTCATGTTTGTGTACGATAGCGCAATAAATACCTAAATATTTTATTCTACCACATAGGTAAATGATAGTACTTTTATACTGATAATTAAAGCAATTCGTGCGAAATTATTCCCTAACCATTCCAAAATATCAAAAATGCACAACGTTAATATTCAAGTTTTCACTTCTGCCGGCACTCCCGGAGTGCAAACCGTCGTTTTTTTTTTAATTTTGAATGATACTAAGATAGGAATGGGAAGACCGAGATTCGAGAAAAAAGAACACAAACCAACTGAGGAAAGTGCAAAAGTAAAGTAAGTAGAATGGAAATTGCTAATCCGACATGTGCCCAGCACAGAACTATAGTCTATATGTGTATAACTGAACTGAACTATAGTCTGTATATGTGAGCGGTGGGACGGAGGGGCGGAGGCGCTTTGTCATTACTCAGTACGTGCGTTGCAAACAATAGGCAACCCCGCCGCCCTCACCCCCGTCCCACCCAAGGCGCGGCCAACTATTTCCGCGCGGACTACAGTCTTTCATGAAGTTTCCAAAACCTACATGGCGGTTTAGTTCCGATTTTGGCGCCAAAAGATCCTCGTACAGCTAGAACCACTGACATGTCAGCGTGCCGTTCATAACCCATCCAGTTGACGCTGTGACGTGTTGGTTTTAATGTAGGTATATATATGTGAGTGGTTGACCAAAAAGGGACCTCAAGGAAAAATAAATTGATTTCGAGTAAATCGCGTTTGAAGTTTCGTGTAGAAACAAGTTTCAACTCGTGCGCGGGCGGGGGGCGCGGCAAGTTTTATGTTAGTAAGCGACTTCGTTAGTGAGTGTCAACACGTGTTTGCGTTTACTAAATATACACTTACCTGACATCACAAAAAGTAGTGTGCGCTGTGTGTAAGGTGTAATTTTTCCAAAACAAAAATTCATATATTCTTCGTGGGTGTCGTAAAAGGCTACTAAGGGAAGACCGGAGAATGGGCAGCAGCGTTCTCTATGCATTACACCATCATACCATACTGCGATCGCCAACCCGCCTGCCAAGCGTGGCGATTATGGCAAACCCCCCCCCAAAATTGGGGGAGGCCTATGTCCAGCAGTGGACGTCTTTCGGCTGCAATGATGATGATGATGATGATGAAAAATTCATAAAAAAAAACTACGGCACCTAAAACTATTCTGGTTGGACCAAAACAAAGCAAAAAGACCACAGATTCAAAAAAAAAAAAAAATGAATAACGGTTTCCAATCCCTCCAGGTCCCTTTTTGGTCAACCACTCACATATTTTCAGGTTAATTTTACCTTGAATTTTATGACAATGAAACTATCCTGCTTCTCGTGATCTATCAATCTCCTTTATTTATATAATGTCTATCGTTTAGTTTTCTTTCAACAAACCATGTGATCTAGGGAATTTCTCATAGGCAAAAATTAAGAACTCCCATACAAATTTTCATCCCCTATTAACGCCTTTAGGAGATGAATTTTCAAGAATCCCTTGTTAGCATCTCCATTATAAAAGGAATTATTTTGTACCATTTCCTGCTTCTAAATCTAGACGCAGCGGTTTAGACTGTGCGTTGTCTGTCAGAGAAACACGGTGAAGGAAAACATCGTGAGAAAACTTCTTAGTACAGACGCCAGCACGTCAAGCTACCCAAAACTGTCAAATTTTCCCAATCAACTTTGAACCTTATGCTTTAGCAATAAAGTTGAAAATATATCAAAGAAATTTGACAGATTGTAGTAGCTTGATGTGCTGGCGTCTGTACCAAAAAAAACAGTGGCACTCCGGGAGTGCCGACAGAAGTCACTCACTGACATATCGGATATACATTAAAACCGAGTACATCCCGAGCACTGCCGAACACATCGGAAGCGGGTATTTTTCGAATCGTCTTATAAACAAAACACGCGCGGTGTCGCTTACGGAAACAGTGGCGCGAGTTCAATGGTTTTTCCCATTTCATGGCCAGCGAACCTAAAGAAGTTTTCACTTCAGAAATCTAAGACATGTGATCAACCAACCCGCACTGGGCCCGCGTGGTGGATAGCGGCCCATTTCCTCTCACAGAGAGGAGGCCTTTGTCCCAGCAGTGGGAACGTTATAGGATGATGTTTATGCTTATGCTTGTCTGTCAGTGCATTTAAGATTTTTATTAAGTAGGTAGATAGTGAAGTCAAATCATTTATTTCAAATAGGCACATTAAAGGCACTTTTGAACGTCAAAAATTACAACTAAATAGAATTGATTCAAGTCACCCATTCCAAAAGGTAGTTTTCGTATAGAGAATAATGGGCAAGAAACTCCACCGTTACTCTTTTAAAATGTTTTACAAAGTCTTGTATACATAATATAATTATATGTGAAGACGATGCACCTAGAATAAAATTAGTCTACCACAAATGGAAACAAGAATTAAAAATGAAGCAATGACAGGTAAATCAATTAGGTATGTGATAGATACATGGTGCTCATATATTTACAAATTATTTACAAATATTCTAAAAGTAGATGATTTTTCTAGAATTTGAACAAGTGTGTGAGTTACTGTAGTCACAGATTGTAAAAAAAAAAAAGTTATAAAAATTTAAAAAATATAAATTAAATTAGGAACAAGTTTGATTTTGTCTAGACTCTAGATTGTCCTATGGAACAGGACCAGCATGTTTCCAAGCATTCTTATCTTGGATATAATCCTCTAATTTGTGTTATTCTTGTTTACAAAGTGTACTTATATTATGAGTTTTAAATTTTCTTTCTAAGTAAGCTTAATTACCCAAAGCGAATCAGATTCGTTCGTCATACGAATATTACAAACATCTCGATAGCTCCGAGCGGGCGTGCATCAAGGCTAAATATCTGCGTCGGCAGCTGCAGCGGAAGCCGATAAGGACTGATAGCGTTATCAGCGCGATAGCGGCGCTTTGTCGCTGCCGACACCTGGGGACCTAGTTCAATGTTCGCGAATGAGGATTGGGGATTCTTGCGTGCTGTCTTTCTCTAAGTAAATGGTCTTTGAATCACAGGATTTATGTTTTTTTTTTATGATTGGCATCTCGCAGTCCAATCTAGGAGGTTGTTTGTCGTTGGCAGGATTTATGGCTTGGATTTTTTTTTTTATGGCATTTCTCGTTGTATTTTTTCCAAAAAGGTCCTGTGTAACTCGTGTTTTTGCTTGCTTGCTTTATGCTTGTCCTTTATGTGATAAAGATAAAGTGTTTAATATATAAATAGTGTTCCCTTTTATATTTAAATAAATGGATTGCGCTTTATTAAAATTCCCGTTTCATTCGCGAGTAGTCGGCATATACTTAATTGACACATAAATAATAATTCATTATATTATCAACGCCGCCGTGCGATATGTATGGTCAAAATCTTTTTAGCATTGCCTATTTAGGCGATTTTGTTACCAGTTTTGGTAGGTATAATGTCAACCAAATTTTAGGCTGAACAGTACCTACCTATGGAATATAGTAGGTACCAACGTTTTCATCCATTGACGCAAATCGATGAACGTGTCGTCAACACTGTGGTTACCTTTTACCAGGAAACCTGTTAGTCGCAGTTGACTAAATACCACAAATCCACAATCCACAGTGATGATCTATACGTCAAATAATGACTAATTTGAAAATGGATTCTGATTATTGTAATGGTTATTTGAAATTCTGAATTTGTTAACGTTACTGCCGAAGAGTTTATTTAGACTTTAATCTGCTTCTTGGAAAATATGAGTTGCTACAGAAATATGACGTTGAAATAATCATGTTTGATTCATTCCCATTTCGGCAGATTTCGAAGCAGATTATGTTGCCTTTCTGCCCGTAAGTAACACCATTCTAGGATAATTAACCCGAGCATATGGGTTGCCATCCGTCCGGTTTGTCCCGCCATGAAAGGCTTTTTGACCCCCCGTCCGGACGTTGTCCGGTCTGTCATTAATGAAAAAAAGAAAGATTAAAAAGTTAAATGTCTGAACTTTTTTAGAAATGTCGAATCAAAGGAGAATGACCAAAAGTCGTACCAAAAAGTCTCATGCATCAGGATCAAAATATTGTAGTAATTATTCTCACATTTTTTACGACATTACGCGTCGGGGATTTGATTTTTGAACACGGAATTTAATTTAAAGTAAAAAAGTGTTGATATTGTTTTATTCCCTTTACATGACGTTCCGTTTTAAATGATATCTATGATATGACCTTGAATTTTGAAAGTGCTATGATGTCTTACAAAAAACATGTAAAAAATTATACTTTGTCGATTCTACATTAATTAAAAATAACTAGAATAGAATAGGCTGTTTCTTTAGAGCAATAATGGCCGTTCCTGTCAAACAAAATAAAGTACGGCCTACCTAGTTTTTAGGTTATTTAGATTTTTTTTGAAAATCACCGAAACCCGGGTTTTATTTACAAAAAGACCTTTCGTAGGAGTTAATAATGATAAGTTAATCTTTAGAAAACAAAGTTTGACTTTGATGCAGCATGGTACGGGATTCCATACATCCACGAGCATTGTCCTTTCGAAATGGTAACTACTTGGGAAGTGTACAGCTTACTGATTCCTATCCATTATGTAATAGTTTATGGTTAATATCTCCAGTTAGACCATATTTCAGCAGCAGAGTAGGTACTTACCTACCTAATGGTTTACAGCCGTCATTCGTGAATAATTGGGATAGGTAACGCGCCTATCTACTGTACTTTTTACACTCTCCGGCTGCCGGATAATCCGATAGCAATATAAATAAAGTATACTAAGCACCTCTATTTGGAGGGGCCCGTGGCAAAATAATAACAGCCGCACAGGTCGATCGATCAGGTTAAGTTACGCTTGCCGCGGTTGGTCTGTGGATGGGTGACTATCTTTACAAACCGAAACCCGAATGAGCACTAGACACGAGCGGGGCGATGGTACCTATCAACAATTCAACTCACGGTCACGGTATGTAAAGATGGGTGACCATCTTTACATACTTAATAGATTTCATCTAGGTATACATAATTATAAATCTCTCCGTATCAACACATCCTAAAGGCAAATAGTTAAAATAGGCTTATAGCTTCTGGCCGCGACTACGTCCGCGTGAATTTTGTTGTTTTAACATAAAATATTTATTTATTTGTTTTTGCAATTTTAAGAAAGTTTATAGACTAATACACGTAAATAGCTATGACATTAGGCAATATGGCTGTAGCTTTCCCATTACTGATAGAATTTCCGTAATCTGATCAGTGGTTCCGAAGTGATACAAAATTACAAATTATACCCAACTTTCAGCTATTCCGATTTATTTTTAGATACTTATAATTTGAAAAGTAGCTACATGATCAGGATTTTTTTTTTCTGATAACTGTCATGACTTGGCCTGTCACCCGTTTCCGGCTTGACGTTGATTTCTGGGACATCCTGTATTATAGGTATTAGTCTAGTCGCTCTTCGTGTCTGTCTGTGTAACCTTGTTATTCTCCTAAACTGAGCAACAGACTGATAAGGTTTTGACCATAATTTAGAGAATTTATTCCGGAAGGTTTATATGCTTACTCGTAATACATTACTATAAAGACTTCTATTTGTTTTTTAAAGTCATTAAAACCCTGCGAAACGGAGGCGGGTCGCTAGTTAAAGATAATTAATTAATAATAATCTCGTAATTTAAGGGGCTTACAGGACCTAAACACAAAAAACGCAAGTTTTAGAAACAGTAAAAATATATGATCGACTACAGTAAACAAAATCAGAAAAATATATGATATTCTTCAGGATATATGCTAGGTAGATAGTGTGTTGAAAACATAATACAACTAATTTAATACGATAGAAAAAAATCATGAAGATACCTCTAAAACTTTCTTTTTACAATAAAAACCATAGAGTTTGTTTTTGCTAGGAATTGACACTATTGACAGCTCACTCCACGCTCACTTCACCTAAGTATTCACGGTGAGATCTTTACAGAATAGCACCGCTGATGCTAGGGATTGACAGCTCGCTTCACCTCAGTTGTCACGGTGAGATCACTGAGATCTTTACAGAATTAAGCAATAGATAAGGCCGTGAACTTGTTAACATAACAAATCGACACAGATTTATTTGTTTCTGAAGGTTGTTGCTTTCTAGCTGGATATCTACTTGCTTACATAATTATGTAGTCGTAGTGGTATATATTTACTGCCACTCTTCACTCTTCAAAGCTTTAGTCTCCACCACGTAGTGGTGGCTGGTCAGCTATCCTCGTTTTCTCCCTTCTTCACCCTGTTGTTTACTTTTATTTTTCTTAATACCTAATCAGGCAAACATAAGGTAGGACACCCTCAGCCACAATCTACGCAAGGTGGCTGGGACCGGTTGGATGAGAGTTGCCAAGAATCGAGTTAAATGGCGTGCAATTGGAGAAGCCCATGTTCAGCAGAGGACTCCTGTAGGCTGATGATGAATACCTAATCATTTAACTTATAGTGTTATTTAGATAATTGTTTGATCATCAATGATAAAGACACAGAGGTTTTTGTTGAAAGTAGGTATGTTCTTTTATGTGTACCTAGTGATTCCTTTCAAACATTAAAACTTAACTTACTACTTCTGTATTTGAGGGGCCCGTGGCTAAATAATAACAGCCGCACAGGTCGATCGATCAGGTTAAGCTACGCTTGCCGCGGTTGGTCTGTGGATGGGTGACTCCGTGCCTCGGAAAGCATGTTAAGCCGTTCGTCCCGGCTGTCATTCGTGGATCTTTGACAGTCGTTACTTAGTCAGAAGCCCGAAAGTCTGACAACCAGTCTTACCAAGGTATCGTATTACCCAGTAACTGGGTTGTGGAGGTCAAACAGGCAGTCGCTCCTAGTAAAATACTGGTATTCAGCTGCATCCGGTTAGACTGGAAGCGACCCCAAGATAGTTGGGAAAAAGGCTAGGCAGATGATGATTACTACTTCTGTATCTCCTTATACCTTTAATCAATCTACAATTATTCTCAAAAATTCTAAAACCGAGTGCATGTATATTTCGATTGCGAGTGTGAGACTGTGAGTGTCGCGTCAAGTCGCGTGCCGGAGTCATTGACTGCCGCAGTCCAGATTAGAAACGTGCCGCGAGCGCCGCTTTCTACCAGAGGCGGCACTAAACTGGACTGCGAGGTTGCCGCTTTGCTACGTCAGATATTTGGCATAAGGATGGGATGTATTTGATATAGTTTTTGGTCGTTTTGTAGTTGTTTGTGATAGTATGGTATCTGTAGACGTATTAGAAAGTATAATTGGCTATGCATTTTGAGATGTTGTTCTAGGTTTTCTGTATTTGGGAATATGGAATTTGGCTTCGGAAGACCAAAGGAAATCAGGTGAAGACTTCTAGACTTCTTCTTCTTGTTTTTTCTTCTTTTAGACTTCGTCTTCGATGAAGGCTTGATATATTTTTGATAATTGCTAAGTTGTTGGATTTTTGTAATGTTTCGTCAACTTTAGTTTTAAACTTTTGATGTCAGGGATACAATTAAGACTGACTGTTTTGAATATTACTCATAATATTATGTATTAAGTATACCAAACCTAGATCAAAAATGTATCGAATGTAAAGAGTTCGGGTTTGCTGTTTGGTAAACTTTTTAGTGTTCTTAGGCTTGAGGGGCCTGTGGTTAAGAAATAACAGCTGCAAGGGTCGATAGATCAGGTTAAGATACGCTTGCCGCGGTTGGTCCGTGGACGGGTGACCATCCTTACAGACCAAGTTCTCTCCGTGCTTCGGAAAGCACGTTAAGCCGTTGGTCCCTGCTGTCATTCGTGGATCTTTGACGGTCGTTACGGGTAATCAGAAACCCCTGAAGTCTGACAACCAGTCTTACCAAGGGGTATCGTATTACCTAGTAACTGGGTTGCGGAGGTCCGATAGGTAGTCGCTTTATGTAAAGTACTGGTATTCAGCTGCATCCGGTTAGACTGGAAGCCAACCCCAACATAGTTGGGAAAAGGCTAGGCAGATGATGATACCTACCTACTTGACTTTGCACGTTGTCATAAAGTATTTGATTTATTTTATTTTCCTAATTTCGTATGATTAATCGTTGACAACTCAAATCATTTAAAAACTACGTAAGTACCTCGTATCAAAGAGATTAAGTCTATTACGTAGGTAGCTGCGTAATAGACTTTTCTCTTTGATAGGAGGTGTCCTTGGTGAGATGTCCAGTCGACGACATTAAGAACAATCGTGAATATCTACGGTCAGAGTTAGTAATACAAATTATACTTAATAATTACAGTTCAGAAATCTGATAGGGATTATTACCATGAAGTCAATAACTGGCCAAGTGCGAGTCGGACTCGCACACGAAGGGTTTCGTACCACAAGGCAAAAACGCCGAAAAAAACACGTTTGTTGTATGGGAGCCCCCCGTTAATATTTATTTTATTCTGTTTTTAGTATTTGTTGTTATAGCGTCAACAGATATACATCATCTGTGAAAATTTCAACTGTCTAGCTATCACGGTTCGTGAGATACAGCCTGGTGACAGACAGACAAACACAGTGGAGTCTTAGAAATAGAGTCCCGTTTTGTTTAGGTACGGAGCCCTAAAAAGACTGCTCAATAATTTTTCTCTTTTCCGTGAGCCTTTATTGTTTCCGAGCTTGATAAAACGATCACTGTTGCACTAATACGGCATATTTCGTTAGAAATAATAATGATCAAGCTACCTAATGCAATACCTGAAGAACTGCTCAAACCGAAACCTTGAATTATTTATAGATATTCCGACAAACTGAAAATAGTAAAGGAAGCGCAGTCCGAGTGAGCTAACCAATCATGATACGTCACGAGTTATCAGATCAACAGAAGAAGAAGCTATTGCAACGACGACGCGACGGTCTGAAATCTCCATAATAATAAATTGGTTCTTGTATAAACAGACTGACATTACGATAGGCCGAACAAACGAAAGATGGGTGGTTATTGTGAAAAATGAAAAGGCTAGGAAAGGATAAAGAAGAACTAGAGAGATGACTAGAAGAAAAAGTCGAGTTGTGCTGATCTAAGACATCGGGATAAAGGCAGGACGGTGTTGAAGAAGAGACATTCACATTAAAGTAATTCCATAAGTTAGAATTCAGATCTTTTCATCAGATCATGATCTTTTTGCACGTCAGGCAAAATATCCACACTTAAAATAGGTATCGGAGACTATAATCTGATTAACGCTATCATTTTACGAACATTGTCCGATTAGATTGTACAATATATGTTTATCCAGTGCATTATCGCGATGTGTTAAGTAGTTTCTACCTAGCACTTAGCCGTTTTACATGCTTACCTACTTAGATATAAAACACGTTGTCGTGACAAGTTTAAATTCAAAATCTAGATTATTCTCTCCGATACCTTGATTGTGATACGGTTTGAGGTAGGTTCATTATTTTCATATGTTTTTTTATTATATGTTACCGAAGCCGTTTTTTGTAGACCTATATTCGCCATAATTAAACCGTTGTCTTCTTTAACCGAGTTCCTTTCATCATTAATTCCCGCTTGTTCGTCATAGCATTAAACACGTTTATCGCTAAATGTATTTAACATATCACTCTGTTTCCGTCAATCGTTTGAAGACGCATTTACCGATTTGTGGGGCAAGCAGGTCTGTGTAACGCTTTGTGTTTGGAGTTTCTCAGCCAAAGTTGGGGATATGACGCACATTGAGCATATGAAAGAGGAGCATCACATCTAAGATCCCAACTACCATGACTGGAACTCATAATAGCAGGTAACGTGGCGGAAATTGGCTAGGTGACATCATCATCATCATCGGCATCACTAACGTTTAGGTTATACAGGCAAAGATGTGTTCAGTGTCGATGAGCTTTACGATTCTACGGTTTGGTTAAAATATTAAGGTGTATGCGGAGTAGGAACGATGAGCTTTATGTTATATTCTAAATATTCTTGGCACAATGGCATATATCTGTATTAAGTACTAAGAGTATCATTCTTGGGTACATTACCAGTCGACAGCGATGCGGAGGAATATTTCGACACCATATTTTAATTTGTTAGTAGGTTTAGTTAGGTAAGGCTATTATATTTTTATTTTACTAAGAGTATTGTTTTTAGGTCTCAAACTTGTAGTTTCTTCAATCGCTTAATCGGTCTTATTAAGTTCTTTGCAGGATTCGGGACGGTGACTTGCGCTACAACTTCTTTATTTTTTGCTTTATTGCCATAAACTGTATCATTATGTTCCGACACAATTGTTTCTGTTACTGTCAGCCTATATCATCCCACTGCTGGGCAAAGGCCCATGACCTCCAGTTCTTTCGTTCCAGGGATAAAGTGGACCACTGGTCGTTTGTTTTCTCCATCTCGTTTCGCCATCTTCTACGGGGTCTGCCACAACGCCTTCTAGCTGTAACAAAATACAATTCAATACAACAATTACTACAACAAAATAACAACATACAATTACAATATTAAACAATTTGTATGACATAAATAACTTGAACTTGCCTGCTTCTGAATTTCGTCGTCTTTCTCCCAAATCATTGCTTGCTTCAGTTGCTGCGCTGTTTCATCATATCTTCGTTATCTTGGTGGAATGGCTATTGTGTACTAGGGAAGAACCACAGAAGAACAAAAGAGCCTGTCTATAGAGATTTTTCTCCGCAGAGGTTTGGAATTTACGCTGATGTCAATATCGGGGGACTTTAATGAGATCCATTTTTCATTTATTACTTGTAATTTGTCTGTGAATTAAAACTTATGTTTATTTGTCCTCCAAGAGCCAAATTCTTTGTGTTGGCTAGTTTCGGAGATATTTTAGGGATTCTTGATCTTCGGTTTCAGTGATGAATTTTGCTGTTATTTTCAAAAGTTGAATTTAACAAAGCAACTTGAATTTATCAGTAGAAACTGGCCTTACTTTAAAGTATAAATTAAGAACCTGTTGTTTATTTATGTCAACCAAGTAATTAATACAACCAGTACGAGACAGTAGTACTTATAACCAGATAGGATCAAATATCTCTAAATCACACTCCCACGCAGGTCCGTGAGAACACAACGAGATATAATTGGTAGGCAGTTAACATATTCATGAAGTCTATATTTACCTTCGTAAAACCTTCACTGCTAAATTAATTATTGGTTGCGAAACCATCATCCAACTTAAGTCCGCCGTGCCTCGTATCGAACGAGCCAAACAACCTATACATAGCCACCTGGACGGTCACATAGAAAAACTGCTTAGTTAAACACCGTCCTATATCTAAAAAATATCCTAATCCCAACCCTAACACTCACAAAATAAAGTACAGAATAAAGTATGCACGGCAAATAGAACCCTATCGCCCTAAGCGTCCGTCAGTATTCTGTTAGTATACAATAAATATTCGGCGCCAGTTGTGCCAGAACACACATATACATAGAGGAGCAAGCGTTGTAGCTTGCCAAGAACGGCAACGTCGCATCGCTTGCCGGCGGATTCCAAGCTTGTTTCAATTTACTCTTGCTACTTTGACAAAGTTCTAAATTCGTACTACGACTACAACATTGAAAGGCAGGGACCTTATTTACTACTAGCATAAGGTTGAATTTTGAACTGATTTTATCAAAGGACTTTGTCATCTTCGGGGGTGTGTCGGCTGTGTCCGAGGGTAGCGGGACGCGTGACGTTCTCGACGCATTGTATTCGTTTTTTACGAGACGCGATAGAATCGATGTCAGTTGGCAGATTTTTTATTTTACCGTTTTTTGGCCTTGTTTGGCTCAAATAGAGACATAGACAATGAACACAGTGCAAAACAAGATTCGCTTTGACATTGTGCTGTTGGGGAAATGTAGTTTTGTCCTCAAAATGTTTTGATCAAAACATCCTATTCAATTAAATGGAAATTGAGGAATGTCCTATACCTACTGCACGGAATTTAATTTTATGGAAAATAGAGGCAGCATAACAAAATGATGCCAATGACTTTACTTTTTGAAAACATCGTTCAAATGCTGCACGTTTTTCATTAATTTTTTAAAGAAATAACGTTGCTCATAAATAACGCCATGTGTTCCTTATAAAATGGCACCAGCTGAATCTAAATCTACTTACAGAATTACTCTATCACATCTGGTTTTTGAGATATTGTCGTTTCTTTATCAAGATGTCGCAGCAAATTATTCCTTTGCGCGGCCCAATTTTAGCCTATAACCAAGATTTGAAACATTATTTATTTCGTGGCTATATTTTATTCTGTCTCTATACATGTAAATATTCTTTAATTGATGATAAACTGATTGTACAATGCTCCTCTAAGCTTTAAAAGAGCAATAATGATGACACTTCATACAAATTCTATCAAGCGATTTGCGGAAATTTTGCTTGAAATAAGGCCGAAACTTTAAAAATCGTAATAAAATCATTTTCCAATTTGACAGTTAAACGTAAGAATATGTTTTTTACCACTTGTCATAGTTTATATATGTGATTAATGACTCTCTTGCGTGTAAAGTCGATAATTATTCATTTCCACAACCTCATTATCATCCAAGTTGTTACAGCCAACTCACTTTGTTAAGCCGATTTTTAATATATACTCGTGTTATATTATCAATTTATTTTCAGTTCTCAAATAGTTATGTCCTTAAGAATAGAGCTTCAAAGGTCCTATTTTCGTAATTTAAAGAAATATGATTTTAGAAGCAAAATTAGCATGCGTCAAGAGCGTTGCTTATATCCACGGAACACAAAAGACGTAGATATTTAAATGAAAGAGTAGATAATTGTGTACTTACTAAATTGATCATCTATACACATTGTTCTATGAGTGACAATCTGACGAGTAAAGTTTCTAAAATTTATGTAACAGAAGTTATAAAGCATAGAAAATACGAACGAAAGATATTTTGAAATCGACTCTCGAATAAAAATGGATCGGAATTTTGCGTTTATCGTATCTATCTAAGCGAAAAACATTCTTTGAAATGTGATCAATATGGATTAGGCACCTTTTAAAGATGCTAATCACGACATCGTCGATCACAAGAGAAGGAGACATCGTGAGTTGTTCCAGAATCTTTATCAGATAATAGATTGGTCCGATACTGAACTGCATAGCACTCCGATAAAAACAACTCAATTGTAAAAATTTAACGGAAATTCGCACGTAAGTAAATCTTTTCATTTAGGTATCATGTAATGATCAGTGTGATGAATTCATTTTAGAAGAAGAAGATATCATTATATTTTAAGTGAAGATATGTCAGGAGATCAACAACAAGAATGGCATGAGAAAATCGTTTGCCAACCGCGATGTCCCATCCATAATCCCAGACTTCGATATAGGCCTTTTAGTCTTATAGAAAGTTTATTAAACAAAGGTTAATTCTACCATACATAGACGGGTATGTATTGACAATATTCAATGAATGGGCTATACGATTGTATAGCCATTGCATTGTATCGGCCATTCATTCAATATTTCCTTTTTGTTGAATTCCGCCGATTGAAATCGCTGATCAAAGAATGGGAATGATTGCATCATAACGTATCGAATGCATTGAATAAAATAAAGAATTTAGAAAAATCATGCCGTATTGGAAATTAGTTTATAACGCACATCGCATGGTGAGTCGCGGATCTCGCTCTCATCCAGATGATGATCTCGCGGATGCAAAGTATTGGACTTATGGTTAACCCAAAAATAATGACATGGTCGCAAATTATTGGATATGACTGCATTTACCATCTTCCTCTTAGCTTGTTGCTTGACAACTTAAATTGAGTTGACCCAGAATTGTCACCTCAATAATAACTGCGACGTTCTATGCGTCCAAGAAACCCTTCGAGAAGAAACCAAAATCCAGCAACACATCCCTGAACTTGCGCTTATCACCGTGACCTGTCACTCGAAGCACCTCACCATGTGACTCATGAGAGTATGGGGAACAGATTGTTTGATGCAGAGGTCTCTGATCATAAAAAGATAGCTCCCTGTTCTCATCCATCTTAATATCTTAGTCAACTTTTTACGAAAACCAAGGATGAAGGGGAGGTACTCTTAGCGCAAGCATTTTCCACATGCCGCAAATAGGTTCGAACCTATTTACGCATTTGTGCAAATTACAGGCATATGCTTGTAACTAGCGCAAATGTGTACAAGAACTTGAATACTATTGTGCCATAACAACTACTGAAATATAGTCATCTAGATCGAATTTCAGCCATGGCGACCAATTTCAGCGGAGACTAGACATCGAAGCGGGTGATATTATAGTGCAAAAGTGTGTGCAAACTTCCAAATTCCGGGCTGTTACTGAGAAAACAACTTCTGAATGGCATACAAGTTATGTGCATACTTTTGAACATGTTACAGACGTGTATATTACGCGCTTCAGGTAAACTCCGCGGTCATGTTTTTGTTCTCCTCACCACGCAAGACTTCGTTATTAATCAGCTGAACTGCTTATTATATAAAAGCGTTATGTTCCACATTACATTCGGTATTAGGAGGGAAACCTGTATTAGGTAATTATGTGCTTTCTAAAACACACAGTGTTGCTAGATGAAGAAGCTGATGTAAATCTGCCTTTATATTGATATCTATGGTTAAAACTTACCGAATTATCCATGGTTTTATACCTGTCTCTCTCTCACACCAGCGTGCGTCCTTTTCTAATCAAGAAGGACGCTTGGCGCGAAGTTGTCAATGTCATAGCGTTTGTAAATTTTGCCGCTAAAACATCGAAAAATTTTCATATTTAAAAATTATTTGTTAAATACAATAATTTAAAGTATCAAATTAACACACAGTGTCAATATAGTATACGTGTCGGGTTTGTCCGTTGTGAATAAGTGTACAACATAGAAAACTCCGTCAGGAGTATTATTGTTCTGTGATTAGTGTTTCACGATGTATCTGAAGTGTTGGAAGTGAGCAAAGTTCGAATGTTGAAGTTTCGGATGCAGTTCAGCACTCGAATAATACGAGACCGAATGACTCATTGTCATCATGTTCTTCATCCTCGGAGGATGAGGGAGGAGGGCATAGCATTACCTCCGCCCAACAAAACACGAAAACTTTCATGTAAGTACTGACATGTCCGGACCCGCATGTAGACACTCATGCAACAAGTGAGGTTTACATCTAGTTACTTAAAAATTATCATGACGTTACTAACGACTAATCTCAGTAAATCAATGCAGAAACAACAAGAGAGTGCCGAATCCAACCCCATCTACATCATCTCATTGTAAACTCTTTTTACGTGCACTTGTACAGCGTTTTATGAAAAAAACCATTATTACACAAGCTGACAAAGAACAATTAAAATAATTAGTTACCCGAGTAAAAGAAAAGCTCTACAATCTTGCTTTGCTACTAGTCCTGGTTTTGTAGGTCTTAAACTTAATGAAGAGTTGTGCCATTTTAATAAGGGCAAATATCCAACAATATTTTGGAACAAAGACAACTTGCTGGAAATTGTTCAACTGGGCTTCACCAAACTGTAATAGTTTAAATATCATAAAAAAAAAAAAACTAAAATCAATATTATTTTCATTATTTATCATTGTCTGAAAAGATTTCTGGTACCTTTGGTTCAGGGTCCCCATCTTATTCGGAGATTGCAACGAAGATTGCGTGTGGTAAGAGGGTGAAGTGCATTGAAATTAGACGGGATCGTAATTTAGAAGAAATTTGAAATGCAAATTCAAAAATACTGATATAGCCAAGCTTATAGTTATAGCCGAGATGCTTTGCAGCCTCTCATAACTTTAGGTGGATCTCAAGTGTGGCTTAACACTCCACCTTATATTACAGAGGGGAAAACCTTAAGTACATCTGATGTGGAAGACAAGAAACATCAGGCCCCTAACACATAACGTAAATTGCAAAAAAAAAAAAAAAAAAAAAACATAAAGAACACACGCCTAATATTAATATGAAACATGATTAACAACTGACTATCAAACCAAAACTTTCAGAGAGGGTTGTCAGAAGGACGGGCAATTTTATGGCAACAACAGGGAGGACAGGTGGCCGCATCCCATTCTGAAAGATTTTGCAGTATCCGGACAACCATGTGTTAAAAATATTTGCAACCAAGATAACAAAGGACATGACGGACATGATCCTCTTCATAAAACAAGAGAAATTATTAGAGACACCGCCAATCCTCAATCCAGGTTTTCTAAGGCGAATGTTTTTAATAATAAAAATAAACAAAACACATGGAGGACTACGTCCAATCTTTGACCTCGGGGGTCTCAACTCGTATGTGTCAGTTAAACATTTCTATTTCGCAAACAGATGTAGCCAACTTCCTACAGACAATCGATTGCTTAGGAAAAATAGATATTCACCGGGCCTGCAGAAGGTTCCTCTGAATGATTTGCAACAACGAAGTGTTACAACTGGCAGCCTTGCCATTTGGCCTGTCATCGGCCCCAAAGATGTTTGCCTGGGGATTGCGGAGATCCTACGAGCATTAGTTTTCCGCATAGTTGTGTATTTGGACGATTTTATCCTGGTCAATCAGGATCGGACCATACTGGTTTCTCAGGTTTCGGAAACACTGAGAACGTTGGTAACTTTAGGACAGCACATAAATTATCATAAATTTGTTCTGGAGCCCTCTCAGGAGGTAGAATATCTTGGCTTGGTATGGAACACTCAGCAAAACTGGGTAAAACTTCCTCCCAAGAAGATAAAAAAAAAAAAAAAAAAATCCAAATTGTGTTTCCAAATGTTGAGCAATGGAAACAGTTCTCTGCGAGAAGCTCAGAGTATATTAGGTTTGCTGAACTTGGCAAATTACGCAGTATCAGCGGATCGACTGCGCTGTCGCAGAGCCCAACTTTTTCCAAAATTATTAGACCAAAGTAGATTAAGATAAAGAAAAGATATTCCTCTACCCATTCAGCAAACCTAAAATGGTTGTGGTTAAAAGCTGTAGATTACAGCTCGACACCAGTAGTCAAGAAAAGTGTGATTCACTTCTTGACCATGGATGCTGCAGACTTAATACTCAATACTCAATTCTTAGGGTAGGGAGTTCAACTAAACAGCACTTACCTATCAGGAAAGTGGGCCTCAAATCAAGAGCACCATCAACAGTCAGCGGATGACTCTGGAAGGTGCGCGCACATTCATTTTCAGTCGGAAAACTGGACCCTGGTCATTACCTTAAGAATGAGGGGGACACATTCCCTGGCACTGCTAGGATTCACGACCAGAGTCCTAAAACTTGCAGAGTAGTTATATGTAACTCTCTCAGCTACTACCTCTCGGGGAGTCTAAACGGAATTGCGTATCGCCTATCAAGGGGTCGCAAAGTACTAAAGTGGCATCTTCTGCCCCAAGCCACGGAGGCTATATTCAAAGTGTGGGGTGTCCCAGACGTAGATCTGTTCGCGTCAAGAGACACGGCTATCGTACCAAAGTACGTAACATTGGATACCAGAGATTGTTCAGCAGTCTTCTGTAAAGTATTCAGCCGAAAAAGGGACTATCATCTAGGGTGGGCATTTCCCCCACCCAGTTTAAAACCAAGAGTACTGGCTCTTTTGAACAGTGCAAAAGGAATTTACATCCTAATAGCACCGGAGTGGATCAAATGTTTTTGGCTACTCGACCTGCGACTAGAATCAATTCTATTTTATCGTGGTTTTTGACGTTCAAAAGTGCCTTTTGTGTGCCTGTTTGAAATAAATGCTTTGACTTTGCGAGCGAGAGCCATAGTAGAGCCACTTGCGACAAAGAACCTGCGGAAGGTCATAATAGATCTAATAGATCGGACGACAGGCAATTGCCCTGCACAAGTGGATAAGTTGACTCTTCTTGTCTGGAAAATTGGGGGTGGGCCGATCATGTTGCTCACTGGTCCATAGACGAACAGAACGTCTTGTTAAAAAGTAGCTGGCGGACATCTACTTTAACAAAATAGTATAGTACCCCTATTAGAAGATTGTTATTGTGGTGTGATATAAAATTAACCCAAAAAACACCTGAGGGCCAGCAGGTTGCTTGATTTTTGGCAAAGTTATTTTTAGAAGATAAATTAGCTTATGAAACTATTCTTCTTCATATGTCAGCTATTTCTACTTACTGTGCAACATCAAAAGTAGATATCTCAAAACATTTTTTCTAAAAGCCATTTCACTTGCTAAACCTATAGTACAAAAACTACCAGTTTGGGACACTGCAATTTTGTTTAACTGGCTAAGGTCTCAACAAATTCAGGTTCTTTAGTTGAAATCGCTAGACGCACAGTTTTAATACTCGTACTGGCCTCAGGTCGTGGGATTCATGATCTCACATTTTTAGGAAATAACCCTGAGAATCTAATTACTACGGAAGATGAGATTACTCTGTGGTCAAGTTTTGGCTCAAAAACAGTTTCTAATACACATAGACAGTCAGGTTGGTTGTTGCGGAAACACCCAGACCATCGTGTCTGTCCTGTCAAACACATTAATAACTTTATAGAAAAGTCTGAAATTAAAAGAAGCGCAGACGGGACTGTCTAATAAATAAATAAATAGACTTATCAGGGAAATTAATGCAGGTAGGATTCATAGCATTTTTAAAGATGCTAATATTGATACCCTACCAGGCAGTATCAGGTCAGCAGTAGCCTCTAGAAATTGGTTGGAGGACAGACCTGTTAAAAAATACCAAAGGAAACTAGTATTAAAATTCAAAAAGAAAAATTTACTGTTGTCTCGTAAACAGAGTTGATAATACAACTCTAATGTTGATTAATTGTATATTTTTTTTCCAGTGTTGGTTTTTAAATACATAGCTTTTATAAAGAGATTTACTTAAGTAATTTATTCCTTGATAAAGGATTATTTATGAATTAATTATTTGTTTACTTTGTTTGATTTTAAAGAAATTTATAAATATTTTTTGTTACATTTGGACATACACAGATGTTATTATAAAAATTGTAAAACTGATCTATTTTCTAGAACAGTTGTATAATCTATTCATCATAGCGTTTGTATTTACCACCAGCAGATACCAAACAGGTCTTCATCTAGCAACACTGTGTGTTTTAGAAAGCACATAATATGACTGTTTTGCATTCCAACAAAACAGGTATTATGTGTGAATAAAACACACAGTGTTGCAGCTATTCTCTAGCTGGTGAGCTGAAGACCCTATGACATTGACAACTTCGCGCCAAGCGTCCTTCTTGATTAGAAAAGGACGCACGCTGGTGTGAGAGAGAGACAGGTATAAAACCATGGATAATTCGGTAAGTTTTAACCATAGATATCAATATAAAGGCAGATTTACATCAGCTTCTTCATCTAGCAACACTGTGTGTTTTATTCACACATAATACCTGTTTTGTTGGAATGCAAAACAGTCATATTATTGTTTAATTAAGTAGGTACCATGGAAAGTGATAAACCTGAAGTGCCCGTTGCAAATATGTTTTTTCCTTGTTTGGTGTTTTGCGGTTTAATATACATTGTAGTTAGTGGTTTGCTTACCTAAGTTACTTTGTAGGTACTGAAATTATTTGCGTTAACGAGTACCTACGATGTTGAACATTATTTCGACCTTTTAACGCCTGATAATGTTATCCCTGTAACCCATGATTAAGCGGTTACTCAACATTTAGAACACAACAAAATGGAGTCGCTAGTCCTAATTGGGATTAGAAAACATGATGAAGCTCTTGTAAAAGGATTCGTTTTACAAAGTCACTGTATCATGTAGAATGAAGACACAACGTCGACGAGTGCGGACCTGAAAATTTGAATTGATCTGTAGGTAGATGAGAATCTGCCTAAAATGTTCCCATTGTTGGGACACAGGCCTCCTCTCGGTGAGTGGGCCGTAATCCATCACGCGGGCCCAGTTCCAGTTGGTAGATGTTACATATGACGGGGAAAGTATAGTGTGTCTCGTTATTATCAGCCATATTTGAATTAGAGTGGGCTACAGTGGGTTGTGTGTTGGATAATACGCAATAGTAAAACGGTTTTCAGTTCAAATGAGATTATAATTTCACAAACAATTTAATCACGCTAGCAAATTACACACTAGGTAGGTACACGACACAACCAGATACGGAACGCCGACAGTTTCTGAGCACATGTTGTTCGTACGATGTCCAATGTCCAAGAGAGCTCCACCGTTCTTCTCGCGCTGCCTTCCAGCGTCGACCCCCCACGAACTCAGGCCAGACTCTGTCAACGCCACCAGATGGCGCTAGCGTTCCGATTCCGGTTGTCAAGTCAGCTCCCGTACTAATGACGTTTCCGACACGGTCATCCTGCGATACACACGTCCTCGTGTGTTAATCTGTAAACAAACATACCCGCAAAGTATCACATAGCTCGGTCACTCCTGACCAATATGGTACAGGCAAAAACACAATGAAAATTCGAACAACCTAAAAAATTGCAGAGTTCAGAGCATTACTCATTATTTGATTAACAAATCTTAAGATCACAAACTAAATAATCAACTAAGGTGCATGTGTCTCATACTATCAAGTAACCTCCTGTTACTCAACCATTCATTTGCGCATCCCCTCGGATCGCCAAGTCACTCACGGACTTTGTGGTTTCTCACAAAACCCTACACAACACACACACACACACGACTTAATCTCTTCTCTGTTTCATCAACAAGACTTTTACTTGGCTTTCCTCAAATTCGTCAGTAATACTCTGATCCCTTGGCCTGTGCCATGGCATGTGCCTTAGCGTCATGAGCGTACTTGATTCAACCAGAGCCATGTAATCAAACTGTAATCAATCATAGCAAAAAAAAACATCATCCATAGCCATGTACCATCGTTATCCACATTACAACAATAATCTTTTTCACTAAGAGCCTTAGGCACCTGGAAACCCACACACGAGTAAACCACTCTAACGCCACGGCGCTCCGGCCGACCAGCAATCCACATTGCTCTCACACATCCAGCACATGGATCCACATCCATCACCCTGTGTCTACACACAACTTTACTACGCCCGCGCCCGTTAGAGAACACCTACTCGCGTGGCTCCCACTACATAGGCTTGCTCATTGCTCATCACCACTGTGATCACTATCTACTTCGACTGGTACATGACCTACTGACATCATTCTTAAACTAACGTGAGCTTATTTAAAATTGCATTGTAAATTAGATTGGGCTACACCCAACAATGTAATCATTTTTACTGTTATCTACCAGGGAAGCACTCAGTACCAGAGTCAAAACAAAATGAAAACGGCTCACCAGATTCGGTAGACAATCCACTCGCCGTCACTGCCTCTCTGGCAGAAGTCGTGAAACCTCTTGCACGAAAAGCACCGTCCCTGATCAGCGAGCACTCCCACAGGAGATCCAAAGAATGCAGCGCCGCCCGACACTGCCATCCCGCCCGCACACGCCGCCGCGCGCCAACCTGTAACCACAAAAAAAGCCAACAGCAGTGCATGTTCCACTCGGCCAATTCTGACCACTTACGGCTTCTAACTTTTGAAAACAGAAAGCTTTAATTCTCTTCTCATTGTTTTTACAAAACAATACCTCTAAATTAACTAAACAAACTTTGATTAATCATAGCAAAACATCCAATGACCAGAGCCATGTAAACAAACTTTGATTATCTAGTCAAAGCGAAAATTGTTGTAATTGTATCACTAACTGTAACTGTAAGTTTAGTTTATTGTTACTAACACTGTATGGGTCTCATGGTTACTCGCAATAAAGAATTTAATTTTTATTAATTACTTTTAATGAAAATCATTACCAACTCTGGTCAGTGGGTCGTCTTAGGGGCGGACTCTTTCTCTCAAAGCGACATGTTGAACAACACCCATACTCATTCAAATAATAGAAAGCTCATTAAAATATTGCAGCGCTCATGCTCTGACCTCCATCAGGTCTTCATCATCACACTTATAACTTCCATCCAGTTATAAGCATCAAACCAAACGACCTCCATCCGGTCTACATCATCACACTTATAACTTCCATCCAGTTATAAGCATCAAACCAAACGACCTCCATCCGGTCTTCATCATCACACTTAAGACTTCCATCCAGTCATAAGCATCAAACCAAACGACCTCCATCCGGTCTTCAACACGTAACCTCCATCCGGTTACTAACACAACAGGCAACCTCTATCCGGTCACCTCCACATGTAACCTCCATCCAGTTACACACTACTCAAACGAGCCACAAGCCTACGAGCCTTTATCAAAATAAACTTAAACTAGGTCTGTTCAACATGTTACTTTAATTGTCCTATCATAGTATTACTTTGCCAGTAAATGTCGGGTATAAAATCTCAAGTCTTTGCTCGCTAATTGCAACGCTACATATGATTTGTTCTGTTCTGAAACACGCGTTTGACCAATACTAGTCAATGCAACAACGTTATTAACTCGTTTGCCACTTAATTTGGCTGCACAACTCACTTTTACTAACGAGCATTCAGCACCAGAATCGTAAACAAAACAATACAGCTCACCTTTATTTTCTAACGTGCCTGAGAGTAGCTGTACGACGCAAACGTCCACTCGCCGCTGCTGCTTGCAGCACGCGGTCCACCTCCACCATCTGCCTGGCTGCCACTGCTCGTGCACCGGGCCGCGACCCATGACATGTCGCGACTTGTCCTGGATTCCCTCACATGCAGCACACGAAGGGCTTCACCGACGGCTGCAGGCTGCTTGGCTCGATTCTTCAAGTCACCCCACGTCACTGGTAGCTCCACGCCACGTCCTTGGCTCCCTTTGCGCGCCTTAATGACGGTCACAACAAGTTGACCTCCTTGCAGTGAATTTTCAGCAAAACACAAATCAGCTATCGAACTGTGTGCTGTTACGTTTGCACATGACGCGTCCTACCGTGTGTTCTTATTACGAAAACAAGATACGACGAACTTAAACGCCGGTTACAGACACTTTTTTTTTCTTTTTTTTTTTTTAACATGGCGGTAGGGCGCAACTGGCGCGTCACTGTGCAAAGGTATTTCTGCATACAGCCTATGCCCAAAACAACATGTACTATGATCGCGCATCCGTATCTGGTTTGTCTGGGTCGAACTTGGACAGATCCACACGCGATTATTTAATAAGCGTTCGCATGTTTGCACTTTGTTTATCAAATGTCAACGATCACTTTAATTTTAAGCGTTCTGATTTTGCGCATGAACCAACACTAATCCCAGTTCTGATGACGGGGAAAGTATAGTGTGTCTCGTTATTATCAGCCATATTTGAATTAGAGTGGGCTACAGTGGGTTGTGTGTTGGATAATACGCAATAGTAAAACGGTTTTCAGTTCAAATGAGATTATAATTTCACAAACAATTTAATCACGCTAGCAAATTACACACTAGGTAGGTACACGACACAACCAGATACGGAACGCCGACAGTTTCTGAGCACATGTTGTTCGTACGATGTCCAATGTCCAAGAGAGCTCCACCGTTCTTCTCACGCTGCCTTCCAGCGTCGACCCCCCACGAACTCAGGCCAGACTCTGTCAACGCCACCAGATGGCGCTAGCGTTCCGATTCCGGTTGTCAAGTCAGCTCCCGTACTAATGACGTTTCCGACACATATATGTCTTCGAATTATTCGGTTCGGTTTACGTCCGGTCTCCTCACAATGTTTTCCTTCACAGTTTTGAGAGCAGTGGTGATGACATAATTTACACAAAGTAAAGCGCCTGTCTAAGTTCGAGCCTACTATCTACAACTGAACTCGCGACTGTTACCACTTGGCCACCACAGCTACAGATGAGCGGCCTACAGATGAACTCATATTTCAGATATGTAAAATTACAAGAGAGAAGATAATTCATGGCTGCATGCATCCTTAGCTATATGATGAGTAATGTGTGTGATGATTGACGAAACTGCGCTACGTCCTCGGCGTACCAGGGGTAGAGACACAAGAGAAGCAAAAGATGATATGCCGATGGTAGGATATCTATATAGATATCCTACCAAATCCACATATCGGCATATCATCTTTTGCACGCATATGCGTGATTCGACAGGCCTAAGACCACTGTACTGCCATCGGCTGATGTTAATGACGATGACGAATCATTCTCTCGCAGAATATAGGTACATATCTATCTCCGAAATTATAAATTGTGGGTTAGTAGGTACCTATTATTTAGTTATCGCATAAAACGGGACCGGACAGATAGCCAAATAAAATTGCTTTACTGGAATTAACCAAATAGAAACAAAATACTATCGTGCAAATAAATAGGAAAAATAAAATCCTTCGTTCACGTCAAGCGTGTGGTTTTAGTTATACCATCGACCACCGGGATGCCATACCCGCATACATAGCTAGCATATATATTTACATATTGATGAAAACCAAGAAATAATGTTGAAGAGCGACATAGAAAACACAGTTTATGGTCAGAAGTCAATCGTGCCCGGTTCAGTCGTAAACTGCTCACAATGGATCGTAAAAATGCTTTATTACTGGTGTTTGCTGCGGATTCCGTACCAAAGATTTAAGATTTGAAGTCGCTTAGGTGATGTGATATATTTTCGTTAAATACTCGTACACTCTTGATGTAGAAGCAAGTATAAATCATTTTGTTAGATATTTTACACGCACAGCCTCTGGACAAGCTGTCGAGTCCAATACAACAATGCATTCAGGATGCTGCTAAAGCTGCCACGCTTCTGCAATGCGTCGGGAGTATTTGCGGATGCGCACACTGATGGCTTCGCAGCTGCAGCTTATGAAATGCCGTACGTTTTTTAAATAAGACATTTCGAAAAAAAAATTTTTACTACCAGTACCATACCTGTGTATGAAGTTTCATTAAAATCGGTTCATTTATTTCGAAAATAAAGGCTTGAAAGTTTTTATGAAATGCCGTATGGCGTAATCGCTCTTAAAAGGTTCTGGTTAAAGAAGAGGAAACGTTATAGGTAAGTACTTCTGATTTTCTCCCCCTTCAAAAATTTAAAAATTTAAAAAATTAAAATAGAAATCTGTGCTTTGATGCTCTTGTAGCGTGACCAAAAGTCGCAACTAATTACATATTGGGTAAGGTTACATTGTCGCCTTGTTCTTTGCCCCTGAAATGTAGAGTTAACAAGGTTTACGTAGTGGAATTCATATGTCATAAAGAACCAAATCTTTCACGTCGTAGATATCCTCATGGTTATCTTCCATTTCGAAAAGGCGGAAGGTTAGACTCAGCACATAAATGGCGGGCTCAAGGATCATCAATCTTCAGATCTTATTTCACGACACAAGATTAGTCTTATATTAGACAAGACATCGTGGAAACATGTTCTTCAACATGAATTATTAAGTACATTTATTATTTATCCAGTAATTTATTCATTAAAAACAGTAATACGATGTACCCGTAAATGAGCTACACGACATGCAATAGACGTACCTACATAATCACCTATGTCACTACTAAGTTTTACTCCCTTTTCATAAGCGTCAGTATTTAAATGGACCTATATTTTGATCATAAAATAGATGACGCAGTTTATGAGTACCTACCTTATAATTAAATTCAATGTATAAGCTTTATTAATTAAGCAGTAATGCAGAAACAACGTATTGAAACACGTTTAATAAAGTTTTTATTTTGCTGGCACAACAAAATAGGTCGTAAAATGGTTCATAATCGTTACCTATGAGCCGCAAATGTCTGCTAAATGTGGATATGGCCTCTCTTGCGAATTGACAACGATCATGTTAACTGTCCATGGAATGATTGTCGTAACAATTAAACTTCGCATCGATAGTAGGTATGTAATTTACTGTTAATTCTTTATCATTATAATGATAATGATAACACCCTCCTGTGCGGCTGACCCATTAGTCAGTCGTGGCTAAATAACACCAGCCGCACATGGCTAAATAATAACAACCGCACAGGTCGATCGATCAGGTTAAGCTACGTTTGCCGTGGTTGGTCTGTGGATGGGTGATCATCTTTACATTCCGAGACCCCTCCGTGCCTCGGAAAGCACGTTAAGTCGTTGGTCCGTTGGATTCGTGGATCTTTGACAGTCGTTACGGGTAGTCAGAAGCCCGTAAGTCTGACAACCAGTATTACCAATTACCCAGTAATTGGGTTGTGGAGGTCAGATAGGCAGTCGTAAATTTAAAATACTGGTATTCAGCTGCATCCGGTTAGCCTGGAAGCCGACCACAACATAGTTGGGAAAAAGCTAGGCTGATAATATCATTGGTCAGCCGAATGGCGTCCACTGCTTGTATTCCAAGCAGTGGACGCCATTCGGCCTCCCTCAGGCTTCGCTCTAACTACTGGTCCTGCGCTTCCTGGATCCTGCAGCTTTCACCAGATTGTCGGTCGATCTTGTAGGGCATACACACGCTCACTTGGTAAATCTTGTTGAATTTTTGGTCCTGACCTGACGCGGTTTCGACATTAATATAGGTAATGTCACCTCATTTTTTTCGTGTCATCACTCAGTTCCTTATATAGGGATACTCAGCTCCATTGTGTCTCAAACTATCTTTTTGCTTTCCACAATCGTTTCACTGAATTATTTAGGCTACGGTTAAATATATATGCCGATATTAAGTACGCTGTTCTAGTTTTAAAGCCCCCTTTTGCTTAAAGCCATTAAAACTACGCTCAATTATTGGAAGACTTAATATTATTCCTTTTAACCTAAAACGATTGGGAAGTCATTAGCAATCCGAAATAAGTGCACTATAATGGGTTGGCGTCGTCGCCCTCTAAATACTTAGGGTGTTCTATTTCGTCGAGTCCGCGACGGTTTCGTATAAAAACACCATTAACACTACAGGGTGTGACTCAAATCCGGAACTGACAAGGCGAGTCAAGTTTTTCATCGTAGCCATGATCTCATGAGGACGTGAAGCAATGAAGGTTATGATCGCCACTACTAAAAAAAACTACTGGTTTTTATATACAGAATATTGACTGTCCGTGAAGGCTAACATGCAAATAAGAAGGTTTTATTTATATCAACATGATGTCCAACAGGTTTTTTTTTGAGACAAGCCCGCCACTCTCTGGCTGCTGTTAGCCAGAATATTATAATGGCGACGACGGAAAACCGAGTCCCGGAATGATAAAATGAAAAAGATTACATTTTTTTGGTACTCGCAACCAAAATAATCTATACATATAATAAATCTGTAGAAGGGTCAATTCTGTACATTGAAAATATTGAAAAAATAAATAGCGGGGGGTGTTGCTGGATCGATACCAAACCCAAATTAGTGATTAAAAAAATTTTTGTCTGTTTGTCTGTCTGTCTGTCTGTATATGCAGGCATCACGTGAAAACTAACGGTTCGATTTCGATGAAACTTGGTATAATTATACCTTATTATCCTGGGCATAAAATGGGATACTTTTTATCCTGGAAAAATACGTAGAAAAAAAAATCTTATTTTTCAGTTTTCTTATTTTTTATTTTTCAGCGAGCTCAACAGCAGTAGCTCAATAGAGGGATCTCCTTAATTATTATAGGCTTAGCCGTATTTGAGTCCAATAGATATTTATAAGATGTCATTGTCAGAGTTACTCAAAATGGAGAAATAAACCATCCACGCGAAGACCGAAATCCGCGCGGACGGAGTCGCGGGCGGAAGCTAGTCCTACATATAATAAAATTGTAGAAAAGTGGTGTCTGTACAATGGAAATATATTAAAAAAAAGTAGCAGGGGTTGTTATTATATCGATGCCGAACCCGAAATTGTAATTAAATTTTTTTCTGTCTGTTTGTCTTTTTTTCTGTTTGTCTGCTGTGTTTGTGCACGCTAATATCAGAAACGGCTTATTCGATTTAGATGCGGTTTTCACTAATATATTGTAGTAAGCTTCACTTAACATTTAGTGTTTATTTCATGTCAATCGGTTCATAAATAAAAAAGTTATGTCAATTTAAAGAATCACGGCGAACATTTGTTAAGGTATTCTATCAGAGTACGTAAACGCCTCGCGCCTGCGCGTCCGTGGCTATATACAAGGTGTAACGGAAAGGGGGTATCAACCTTGAAGGAGGTGAATGAAGATGAAAAAAAAAAATTTGGACCTCCCATAGTAATAGCACATTAATGATTTACTATTACTATGGGAGGTCCAAAATTTTTTTCATATTTCGACCTATGTTTTTTGGGGAAATTTGTTCAGTTTCATGACAACAGTCACCTCCTTCAGGGTTGATACCCGCTTTCCGTTACACCTTGTATAAAGCGCGCTGAGAGCATAATTCCGATCCAGCCTGTCCCTTGCTGCCCTCTCCCAGCGACGCCCTAAGCCGAGGTCCGTACCCCACAGGGGGTGCCCTTAGCGTGTAGTCGCTTAGTTTTTAAGTTTATATTGTGTAGTCAAGTTGTGTATTATGCCCTGGCTGGAGGCCTTAATTTATTGAGGCATCCACAGGAAAGCCAGGTTAAGCAGTCGACAACCCCTCAGGTTGAACTGCGAGATGACCATTTCAAAAGAAAACGCGCCGCTGCCATAAGGATTCAGTTATTCGTAGCGAACGCACGTATTCTGGAGAGTATAGGCGGATTCGATTATTGCGATTCACTTGAATACTGACTGTTTGCATATTTCATTTATTTATATTTTAGGGTTTGTAGGTTAGGTTCTTTTTCTTAATTTTCTTTAAAATTTTGTAAGTATTTGGTATAGGTTAGGCGGTTCTTTCCTTGATTATTGGGTATTTACTTATCTTAATTTTTATTTAGGGTTTTGTAAATAAATATTGTAAGCATTTATTATTGGTTAGGCATTTCTTTCCCTGATTTTCGGTATACTTATCTTAATTTGTATTTAGGGTTTGTATATAAATATTATAAGTATTTGGTATAGGTTAGGCATTTCTTTTCTTGATTTTCTTTATTAATTATAAGTTCATTAGCTTAGGTTAGTAATTATTTTTTCTAGCAATTCTTTTGTTTTATAAAGTTAGTACGTTTGTCTGTGTAGAAGAATAGCACCACCCCTTACTTCCTGTGGGTGTCGTAAAAGGCGACTAAGGGAGACCGGAGAATGGGCAGCAGCGTTCTCTATGCATTCCACCACCATACCATACTGCGATCGCCAACCCGCCTGCCAAGCGTGGCGATTATGGCAAACCCCCCCAAAATTGGGGGAGGCCTATGTCCAGCAGTGGACGTCTATCGGCTGAAATGATGATGATAATGACGTTTGGTTTACACGTCTTAACACTTATTACTTAAACTGTGATAATTTTAGACTGTATAATAATCTGTAAGTATTTATAATTTAATTGTTTACGATAGTACGTGTTTACTAAATAACTGTGTGTTAAGTAGTTTAGTACTATTTTATTGTAAAAATGCCTCGAAGAAGATCCAACCTCTCCCAATGTAGCAGAAATGCTAAAAGGATGAGATTAGTTCGATCACAGGAATCTGAGGAAGGTCGTGAGGCAAAAGGCTCTCTGCACCAGGCTAGGTTTCGTGCTGCAGAAACTTCGACTCACCGAGAATCTCGACTGAGTTCAAATCGTTCTCGAATGATGACAACTCGAAATAGGGAAAACGGGGAACAACGAAAGGCACGTTTATCTGTCGATCGCGAAGCTCACGCGCCATCGCGTGAGTCTGAGACTTTTGCTGTCAGGGAAATCCGCCTGAGCTCCCAGAGAGTACGGACAACAAATGCTCGATTCCAGGAGACACAGGACGAACGGGAAATACGTCTCACTGCCGATCGTGAAGCTCATACACTATCGCGTGAGTCTGAGACTTTCACTGATAGGGAAATTCGTCTGAGTTCTCAGAGGGTTCGGACAGCAAATGTTCGGTCTCAGGAAACACAGGAAGAACGAGAAATACGTCTCACTGCCGATCGTGAAGCTCAAGCACTAGAGTCTGAGACTTTCACTGAAATTCGCCTGAGTTCTCAGAGGGTTCGGACAGCAAATGGGTCTGTAGACGGTATATGTAATTCAAAATATGCTGCCCGAAAAGTCACTATTCCACGCGGACGAAGTCGCGGGCACAGCTAGTCTGAAATAAACAGTTAGAAGTCAGTAAAAGATGGAGAAGGTTCGATCCCTTGCATCGGCTGTAAGTGTGCAAAGATACAGTCTGCCTAAATAAAATTTAAAATTTGTTTATAAACGCTGGAGCAATTAAATAAAGATACTTAACATACAGACCTCGTTGTAAGTACTTACATGCATATCGCAAGTACCGATAAAAGTAGATATGTAACCGATCAGAGATTTTAATCGTTAGCAAAACGTTTTTTTTTATTCTGGTGGATTACAAAAAGGATATAGATATGAAATCGATCAATATATAGATAACTAGCTTCTGCCCGCGACTTCGTCCGCGTGAAATTTCTTGTTCCCGTCGCATCGCATCGCCTGCCCGCGCTATTACTTCGTTTTTGCTTAGCGTTCTTTCTGACTTTTTTCTTTTTGCTCGGCTCCTAAGGGTCATAGCGTGATGTTCAATAGCCTATAGCCTTCCTCAAGAATTGGGCTATCAAATACAAAAAGATTTTTTCAAATCCGACTGGTAGTTCTAGAGATTACAACCCTACATTCAAACTTATAAACTTTACTTTTTTATAATATTAGTATAGATAATAAACCAATTTGGAAAAATATCTGATCGGAGAGAAGGCCAAGATAAGGTAGGCGAATGACAAGAAGCGACATAATAAAGCTGGTCGGCAAGACTTGGATAAGATTGGTACAAGACCGGTAAGCATGCTTTATAAGGGATACTTACAAGAGAGGCGCCACGGCGCCCTGCCGCAGGTTCTCACCGGACACGGAAGTTTCGGGAGGTTCCTGCACATCATCAGGCGGGAGGGAACCCCCTTGCCCGGTGACACCATTGCCAGGATCGCCCAGAGGACACGGTGGAGCCACACGGTGGAGGTCTGCCCCGCTTGGGCGGAGCACCGCCGTGTCCCGTAGAGGCGATCGGCATGTTAATGGCTAGCTCACCGTCCGATCAGGACCGGGCCCGTGCCGGACGCCGCGTACGTGTTCCACGCGCGCCTCAAAGAGATGTCAGCATCGGGGAGGGGCCCCCTTAGGGCCGAAGCCTGCCGGGTCAGCGGGATTGTCCGAAAGGGTTACCGCTGGCCCGGAACATAAAGGGCTAAGAAAGGAACGCGGGTGTGTTTTAGTCAGTAAGAGTTTGACACTTCCTTCCGCTCCGCGCGGGAGGAGTCATTTAATGATTTCCCATCCGCAAAAAAAAAAGGGATACTTACAATATAAACTAAGAATAGAGAATGAGAATAACATTCCGAAACATAAGGGGATCAGACCGGAATAACTCATAAATAATAATATTCCGCAAACAATACGTAGGTACTCAATATCTGTCCTCCGTGACTCCCTCTCACCGAGAGGAGGTCTGTATTCCGGCAGCGGGAACATTATATACTGATTATGGTTATGTCCATCGTGAGGGCCCCGACACATTCCCATTAGGGAATCTCATGGATGCCTGAAAGTACTATAAGTAAAAAATACGAGAACGTATTCCTAAGTTCAGAAGTGACAAAAGATCGTCATCGACGCGTAAGAGGAAGAAGGATATTGCAAACAAAACATCGAATTTGAAAAATGCAAACCCGTAGTAAGGCCGAGATGACCACCGGACGACTTGACTACATTGCCAATAACAATGAAGACTTAAAATAATAGGAAATGTGGGCCCGCTCGTAAAAACATACTTTTTATACTATTTTAATTAACTTTGACAGCGCCCTGATTGGTTTTCCTTTGCGTTCATTGGTCAAGGAATGGTTTAGCATAAAATATAACTGCTAATTAATTTTTATGTTTCAGATACATTGAGAAACACAATTGTTACAGCAAGAAATATGGATTTTTCATGCAGTGGTCCGGTAGTCAGAAAACGAAGCGGAAGTTGCTAATGAAGAGCATAATATGGATTCGTGAAGATGGTTTGGCTGAAAAAACAGCAACGAGCCTTCGCTTGCATACCTGCATCAACGTTGTGATCGCTAGCATAATAAGTCTACTATAATTATCATTATTAGCCTATGGCAGTCCACTGCTGACGGCCTATGTCCAGCAGTGGACGTCTTTCGGCTGAAATGATGATGATGATAAGTCCACTGCTGCACTAGATATAGTGATATACAACATTATTTTTAGTATATGCGAAACCCGAAACACATGTCTAGTATTTTTACCGACTTCACAAAAAGGAGGAGGTACTATGTTCGGATGTTTGTATGTTTTTTTTTTGTTTGTTTGCTCATCGATTACTCCGCCAATTCTCGACGGATTTTCAAAATTATTTTTTTGTTCGAAAGTAGATAGTTCTGAGGTGGTTCCACTGTCACCAAGTTAGGATCTGATGATGGGATCTTAGAGAAATCGAGAGAAACCCTCAAATTTTATAGGCTCACTTATTTTTTTTCGCATATTTTATGAAGTATCTTGTGTACTCGAACTGGCAAGGACTGTTTTAGTAAATTGTTTTGATGTTTGATAGGGCATTTGCCACATTTGGTCTCATGATCATCAAGTTATGACCTGATGCTGCAGTCAGGATAGTCTGCAGAGTACCTAACTCCTCGACAACTAACAGCAGATATATCGTGTTTAGGCTCATTGAAAAGGGCTCGATGTGTGGATAAACGTACTGTTAATGAGGAACACCGAAGTACATAGAGACCTGATGCTGAAGCCAGTCGAGCATCAGAAAAAGTACAAACCTTGAAATTACAGCGTAGTCGTGTTTGGGCTCATTTTAAACAGGACTAAATTTTAAGTTCAATGCAATGTTGACATAAGTCTGGCCTGATGCTGCAGCCAGGATTATCAGCATCTAGTCTAAAAACTAATAAATACTTCTTAAAGTGAAATACTTTTGCGAGTTTTTCTTCTGTATAATTACCCTAACAAAGGTTGCCGGTAGTGGCTAGATGAGAGAAGCGGAGGATCGTGAACGTTGGCGCAAACTTCGGGAGGTCTACGTTTAGCAGTGAACTGTAATTGGCTCATGATGATTTATAAAAGCCTCAATCATTGCATTTCACGCAATGCCTTTTCGTCATGTGGTCTATTTAGCAATTTGGTAGGTTCCAAGTAGCATAATACAATGTCATACAGCGTCTTTACACGACTAAGCGTAACATAAACTTGGCCCTTAGCAAAATTTTTCTTGCCTAAGTCTATTATTAAAGTAACTTGAGCATTTGCTCTCGGAAATTATGATTTGGTAAAGTGGAGCTGATGATGAAGACCACAAATGGCACTACTCAATGACAAATATTTCACGGGTTTCAATTCGATTATTTTAATATGGCTGCTAAGCAATTTATACTCATTACAATGCGTATGGTGAAGTGGAGCTGATGGTGCCTTCTCAATCAGCTCCAGTACTCCTGGTTCTTACTAGGAGAACTCCTCAACAATTAACGTCCATGCATCGGAAAAAGCAATATTTTGTAAAAGGTGATAAGCAGTTGACATTAGGCTATTATAACTTAGATAAATTACAAACTGAGCCGCTAAAAAGTGAAAACTAAAAACTTTTTTACAAAAAAAACAACCGACTTCCAAAAACACTATAAATAAAGAGAAAAATAACTTTAATTTCGGAAGTCGGTGGCAAAAAACTAAAATACAAATCCAAAGACACCGACTTCCGAAATTAAAGTTATTTTTCTCTTTATTTAGGTATAGTGTTTTTGGAAGTCGGTTGTTTTTTTTGTAAAAAAGTTTTTATTATGTAAAGAATCTATATACAAAATTTCAAAACTGTATCATGAAAAATCACAAAGTTATAAGCTTGTTAAGTTACCTGTTTGTCCGTACTAAAACATGCTCACCCATTCCGCTCGCGCTGCGCCGTCTTGCGCTCATTGATAATAGTACCTGGGTACCTAACCGTCCGGCGCGAAGATTGGATAACCTACTTAGTGTCGCTCCATATCCAACTTTTAACCTTTTTTAAATTTTTTTCACAAAATATAACACGGGGTAAAAATTATTGGAATCGATTCAGTTAGGTACTTATTCTGAACAAACTATATTCAGGTTTCGCATATACTAAAAATAACGTTGTATATTATTAATAATCAAATCAATAATAATAATCAATCCAATCTTTCAATATCATCATCTGCCATCATCTGCTTAGTCTCTTCCCAGCTATGTTGGAATCGGCTTCCAGTCTTACCAGATGCAGCTGAATACCAGTATTTTTCAAGGATCGACTGCCCGTCTGACCACCACATTTCAGTTACTGGGTACCTAACATGAACTGGGGAACATGATGAAAAAAAAAAAAACATAAACATACCTATGATACGTCGTAGGTTCGAACCAAGACAGGCCCTTTACTTTGTGTAAATTATTTCATTACCACTGCTCTCAAAAATGGCGCAGGAAAGGAAAACATCGGGAGGAGGCATGTCTTAGAACCAAAAATTTGAAGACATGTGACATCCACCAACCAGCACGGGGCTGATGAATTACGGCACACTTGCTCTCACAGAAAGAGGCCAGTGTCCCAGCAGTGGGAACGCTTTAGGCTGATTATGTATGTATGTTATGTCGATATATTTATTCCACAGAAGCGCGAAGCGAAAACAAATATATAACATCGGCCGATTTTAAACATGTTTACAACCGACACTATGTATGTTAATGACTCAGTAGCTATAACTCATCATTATGAACTATATAAATATCCTCCTACATATATTATTAAATTATCGAAAGGTACCAAGTAGGTAGTTTATCAAGGCGGCACATTCGAGACAGACACCGATAGCCTCTGACCAGAGATATGCGTATATACAGCTACGATTGTCATCGTATGATGTCGGGAGCTATGTGTGTAGGCAATAAAAGTAGATAGTGTTATGTTATATTGTGTTAAATGTGACTTTGATAGTGTTACTAGTTTTATGGTTTTGTTGTCCGAGGTCCGGATACATATTTCTAATCATTGATATTCAGTCTAGCTGCAGTTTTATTAGTCGTTAAGAGCGTTTACGCCGGGCATTTCATACAAACTTTCGAGCCCTTGTTTTTCGAAATTAATAAACCGATTTTAATGAAACTTCATACGCATCAGCAGGATACAAAGGTCTAAAAAGTTAGTAGAGAACATTTTCGAAATGTCCTATTTAAGAAAAGATAACCGCAAATCTCTGTTTCTAAGAAAAATTTTAAATCGGTCTAATTTGGCTGTAACACTATTTTTCGAAAATGTTTTCTACTAATTTTTTAGATTTTGTATCCTGCTCATGCGTATGAAGTTTCATTAAAATCGGTTCATCCATTTCGAAAATAAGGGCTTGAAAGTTTGTATGAAATGCCGTATGGCGTAAACGTCGAGTCAATCAAACTCGTCCAGTCGAAACTGATTTTTTATGGTCTTAGGAAGCGATTATTGATAATTGCTTTGGCAAAAATACACTTCTTCTTTCCAAGGAAAGTTCATGGACACAAGTTATAATTAAAGGTTTCCAAATTACAATCTAAAGTTACTACTACTACTCCTAGTTGCTGTTTTGAACTTTAGATTGTACATTTTGTGATGTTACCCATAGGTACTGGTGTGGCACATATCTTACAGGAAATGCATCAAGGGGTGTCGACGGACAAGAAAGATAAAATTTGTCTTTCTAACCCTAAATCTTTGATTCCCGGTTTTTTTATCGATAGCTAAACGGACTGATGCTGTATCGCCGGTGTAGCCTTGATTTTTTTAAAGAGAGAGTGGCTTACCAATTTAAAGTCAAAAAGAAGCTCCATCATCTTCCTGCCCTTGTTGCATGTTGCTTGTGGTCAGCGCAACGCGTTTTTCTTCCATTCTCCCCTATTAGCCGTCACAGTACCTTTACGACATTGTCTTTTATTATCATCCCTCACACAATCCATCCATCTTTTCTCCAGCCTTTCTTTGAAAAACGACACCCTACAATACGACTTTCCCAAATACCTTATTACACCAGCTGTACCTACCTAAAGGTATTAATAATGAACCCTTTAACAAACCAACTTTGCAGTAAGGAGCACTTAACAAATTCTTTGACCGTAAAAGTCCTTACTCCGAGAAGGCTGGTGACGCTGATACATGGTCATTATCATTAACCTACCTAGAGGCGATAAGAATGTCATTAACAGAGATAATGAGTTGCGATTAATAAATTACGCGCGGCGACGACGCGATAAAAATGGTCTTTACCTACTTACGCGAAGTTTCTTAATGAAGTGTTTTTAAATGCGATGGTAAGAATATGAAGAAAAGTAAAGTTAAAATCGTTTGTTTGTTGGAGACCCGGTGCCCACTCGTAGCCGTCCTATCTCAGGATCCAAGACGATGTACCTAATCTTGATGACTAATTATAATCTTAATCTTGATGTGAATTCCTTACGTAGGTCTTTACCTACCTCAGGAAATTCTTTATTCTTGCTTTGAAAATTGTGAAAAAATGGCTTTATTATAAAAAATATTGGACCAGATGCGAGGAGTCGTGGGCATATATGTATTATGCTGCTCTTACATATAACCCAGTAACTGGGTTGTGGAGGTCAGATAGGCAGTCGCTCCATGTAAAATACTGGTATTCAGCTGCATCTGGTTAGACTGGAAACCAACCCCAACTACGTTGGCTTTACCTATAACTATTATGACATAGAGGGATGTACTTAGGCGTTAGCCATGATACGCCATAACTTAATATTGAACTAGCTTCCGCCCGCGGCTTCGCCCGTGAGTTATGTCGATAAAAACTATCCTATGTCCTTCCCCGGGATGCAATCTATCTCTCTGCCAAATTTTATCGAAATCCGTTCAGTGGTTTAGGTGTGAAAAGGTAACATACAGACAGACAGACAGACAGAGTTATTTTCGAATTTATAATATTAGTATGGAAGTATGGATGATCCCATTCATTGGTCAGAACGGTTTTGTGCGTCAAAGTTTTACGTATAAAAACTACTGTAAGCTTTTTTTATTTTTATAAATAGGGAACATAATAATAGTAATGAATCTGATGTGCCGTGTTGGGTAAACGGTCTTAAAGTCTTTGCCATATGAAACCTTTGCGCATATATATAAAATTAAATAAACCATTAGGTAAACAAATGACCTAGGGGCCGAAAAAGGCCACTTTGGGGAATCATAAAAGGATAACATTATGAATCGTAATATGGCGAAGACAGTCCGTGTTTTTCTTTTTTTCGCTGCACTACGTAGGTAGGTATAATCAAAGAGATTGGGATTGGATTTGGATCGGATTGATTGGTATTTTAGCACAGACAAAAAAAAAATCAACTGAAAAATGCTTCACCAATGGGATTTGATACGATTAATTTAACTGTCCATTAGGACAGTTAACCGTTAAATTAATCGTATCAAATAAAGGGATGACTTAATAGTCATCCTTTTATGATTCTGCCAAAGTGGCCTTTTTAGGCTCCCTAATCTGCATTGAATTGCAGGATGATGAGCGCCCACTGTATTGTATTGTAATTTTATTTCAAACAAGTACATAGGTTTCTTAAAAATGTGTCTGCTCAACAACGTAAATAATGCAATTAATGTTCTTGAATTCACAAAATAAAAGTCATTCCTACTTTTAGTGTATTCTGCCGCGCTAGCGATATCAGCAGTAAGTAAAAATGTTGACAAAATGAGTTAAATATTGATCTCGAATCAGCGCAATGAGCTCTACCAGAGGTCTCGACACCTGTTTTAATAGCTTGTCGGAAACCAGTAAATTTCGTTAAGGATAAAGGCAGTATAAAAGGATTTTCGTTATTTAAATATAGTTAGTTATGTATAAAAGCGCTTCATTTAGGCTACACGTTTCAACCATCACAATTAATATAACTTAAAAACAGAAGTCCGGAATAACAAAATTGTAACAAAAACTTTCGGCGCCAATACTCAAAACTATGCAAAACATACTTACTGCTCTTATCGTTAGCGCGGCAGTATTACGCAATTACCCCACGGGTGCGGGGTTTTTTCGTATTTTTTTATAAAAATTCAAGACATTTTTTTTCATAGTTTATTTATATTTGATGACATTGATATAATATCATAATAAGCCTTTAATATTCCCACTGGTGGGACACACGACTCCTCTTTGTGAGAGGGAGTGGGCCGTAATCCACCACGCGGGCCCAGTGCGGGTTGATAGATGTCACGTCTTAGATTTTTTTGGTTCTTGGACATGCCGGTTTCATCACGATGTTTTCCTTCACCGTTTTGGGATTATAATATATAGGGTGTGAGCATTTTGAGCCACGCATACGAAGTATGTTGTTTATTTTTTTCCCAGTGAAATAAAAGTTGGTATGTTATTTTTGACTACTTTTCGAGGGGCCCGTGGCTAAATAATAACAGCCGCACAGGTCGATCGGTCAGGTTCAGCTACGCTTGCCGCGGTTTGTCTGTGGATGGGTAACCATCTTTACATACCGTGACCCCTCCGTGCCGAGGCACGGAGGACAACGAGGAAAGCACGTTAAGCCGTTGGTCCCGGCTGTCATTCGTGGATCTTAGACAGTCGTTACGGGTAGTCAGAAGCCCGAAAGTCTCACAACCAGTCTTACCAAGGGGTATCGTATTACCCAGTAACTGGGTTATGGAGGTCAGATAGGCAGTCGCTCCATGTAAAATACTGGTATTAGGTTGCATCCGGTTAGACTAGAAGCCGACCCCAACATAATTCCTTTCATAATTCCTTTTCCCAACATAGTTGGGAAAAGGCTAGGCAGATGAAGATGTTATTTTTGACTAATAGTTTGTAGTTAAAAAAAAAAAAAAAACATACTTCGTCTAAGACATGTATGGCTCAAAATGCTGTAAATGGTGTCAACTATGTCTACTATAACTATACTATACACTCCCTTAAAGCTTTGCACTCAGCTTCCAAACACCCTGTATTTGCCAATTTGTTCGATAACTTGTTGCCATTTTGTAGGTAGTGACACTTATTTCCATTGCTGTAGAAATTTTGGGACTTCTGATCAAAAAACTGCGACAAGTAGTTTTGTCAGTCCTCTCTTGATGTTAACCTAACACTTTCTAAATAATTCTGAAGAGACCGAAACAGGTGTAAATCTGAGGGTGCAAGGTGGATGCATCAAACTTCCCAACCAAGCTCTCTCAATTTTTGCTGAGTGGCTATGTGTGTGGTCTGGCGTTATCATGATGAAAGACGACACCCTTTCTGTTGAGCAATTCCGGCCATTGTTTCTCATTTTCTTGCTTGAGTCTCATCAGCTGTTGGCAGTAGGGATCCGAATCGATGGTTTGGCCAGCGGTAAAAGTTCATTATGAACGATGCCCTTCCAATCCCACCATACACTCAGCATCACCTTATTGCGAGTTACTTGGGATTTCGCTATAGTCTGTGGAGCTTGACTGCCCTTTGACCACGATCTTTCTCGCACGTTCTTGTCGTAGGTGATCCACGTTTCATTACGTTTCAATAGAGAATCGCAAATGAGTACTCGATTCATTAGGTTTCTTTCAGTGAGCTCGTGTGGCACCCAAATATCGAGTTATTTTGTAGGTATAGGTACCCAGACCTTTTCAAATGGGTCAAAACTGTTTTGTAGTCAACCCTTAACTCTTTAGCTATATCATAATTATTAAAATGCTGATTTTGTTCCACTTTTTCTAAAATGGCATCGACTTTTTATGTAACAGGGCGACCAGAGCGAGCTGCATCTTTGACAAAATTCCCGGACTGAAAACGCTTAAACCAACTTTGTTCTACTCTTACTGAAACTGCGTTATGTCCACATCACATATTTTTTCGCGGTTTGTGTCGCATTTTTCTCTTTTTTGTACTAAAACAAATGTCTCGAATTTCTTCGTTAAATTCACTCATTTTGGCGGAAAGAAAAACAATTGAAATTGGCGGGAAACCGTTTTTACTTTTTATTTTTCTTTTTTAAAATGTCATCTATTTAATGA
Source organism: Mesoligia furuncula (assembly GCA_916614155.1). Classification (NCBI taxonomy): domain Eukaryota; kingdom Metazoa; phylum Arthropoda; class Insecta; order Lepidoptera; family Noctuidae; genus Mesoligia; species Mesoligia furuncula. The sequence continues at coordinate 9,988,241 of OU744803.1, read as the reverse complement.
ATGGTATCAAAACCAGCCAGATACAAACACTACAGCCAAATAAATTTTACCTATAAAATACGAAAAAAACTTTTTCCCCAACCTAATATTACGGAACTTTTTAGTTGAAGAACATCTTTGTCAATAAGGAATTGATTGAGATGGGCTGATTCGATGTGTTAATCGATTTAAGTATCGCGATGGTTAGATTTAAAAGTAATAATGTAAGCTGTTACTTATTTCAACTATCACCATATTCTTAAGATGTAATAAGTAGATTACGTTATTTCTTGCTGATCGTGGAAATCCTTTGTTCTATTAGGCCCTTATTACACACACGTTCTTCTTATGTTATGTTCTTGTCGTGGAAAACTACGGTTTATTCGTCGTGTATAGGCACGGTCTTCACTGTCGTATAGGTCACTATGATCACGCTATGATGGAAGCTTGTTGACGGACACGTTTTTTCTACGGTGTGGTTTGTACCTATTCATCATTTCAGCCGAAAGACGTCCACTGCTGGACATAGGCCTCCCCCAAGCACCTCCACTTCGACCGGTTCTGTGCTTCCCGCAAATTATTTGGTTTCCGGTTTATACCTATGCCGTACCGTAAAGAAACCGTGCCGTGTACAAAGGGATTTGGGAATATGTGTGTAATTATGTGATTAGGTAATTATTTTACATGGGTGTTTGGGTGTTTTGTGGTTCTGGGTGTTAGGTGATTCGATTATGAATATAACCTAACTTATAGGCCAACCGCTTAACTGAGACGTTGCCTGAGGTAGCAGCGCGGTGTGGGAGGGGTGTGGTGATGTGATGAGCTCAGTGATTCGTCAACTTGTGACATTTGTCACCCCTCCCGCACCACGCAGCTACCTCAGGTAACATCTCAGTTAAGCGGTCGGCCTATAGAACATTTGTATTTGCAGGTACCGAGCTACTTATATTTTCGCAATTTAGAGCTATAAAACTCAAGATAGCTAATTTGGCATCCAGTTTAAAAAAAATGCAATTTTTATGTTTCTCATTTTAACTACACCATCATATAATTGTCGTAGGTATGAATAGAAACGTTTCAAACACAAACAAATTAAAAACACTCATACATATTTCTAGCGTTACGTGCCATGTTTTTCAGATAAGCTCATTACATGCGACAGCCATAACTAATGTATGTTTCACACACATCGTATGGGCAAACATGTCCGCCATGTAAATGCCATATTCAAATTATCCTCCATTGCGAAATTAAATAAAGACAGAAACAAAAAAAAAAACTGCTCATAGCATGCTTCACAGCGCCCCTCCCGCCCCGGGGTGTGCAGAATGAATAGACTTGCACAGAAGGGCGCAACACCCTCCGCAATCAATTGAACCCTCTTCTATTACTATTCGCTATCTCATTCTAACACAAACTATCCTATATTCTCCATCTCTTTCTATTACACGATAAGATTGCGAAACTCAGCGAGTGATGCCTCGGGCATCGTCACGAGTTTTGAAAACAGAATTCTTGCGGTCGTTTACAAAGTTAACTTTGATGTTGGAAAAGTGATGGTTTATCTTATTGTGAACGGCATAAGGGTTAGAAATGGTTAATTTTAATTTTTTTGAATAGTGTTTACTATTTGGTAATATACTGGATTGATGTAGGCTTCGATATTGATGATGACAGACAGATTAAATCGCGTTGACGCTTTGGGCGGGAAAAATGGAAATTGGAGGGAAAAAGTTATTGCTTTGAGTCTGTCATCGTGCCACAAACGACTCCGAGTTGTTGTTTATTTCTCTGTGAAATGTTAATTACCTATTCAGTGAATGAGGAAAACCGAGGTAAGTATTAAATAAGGTTTGAGATTGATAGGTTATTTTTTCTTTAAAAAATGTTTATATATATTTATACAAATCAAGACAAGCGCTTTGCTTTGTGTAAATTATTTCATTATCATTGCTCTCAGAACGGTGAAGGAAAACATCGTAAGGAAACCGGCATGTTCTAGAACCAAAATTCCGAAGACGTGTGACATCGTGTGACCAACCCGCACTAAATAACGCATTTACAAGTTAAGTCTTAAAACAAAAATGGGCGTGCCACAAGGTCCAACTCTGTGTCTTTTTCTGTACCTACCTGTCAGTTATCGATCTTATAATCAGTTCTTTAACGTATTAGCGATATCCCATATTTTTTAGCGAAGTGCAGTTGTTATTTGCTTAAACAGCAATGTTATGTCCAAAGGCTGAAGATTAGACGCTATTTGGTTTATTTTTTATTAACTGTTCAACCCATTGTCTTGGGCGTAAGCCTGATTAGTTAAATTAGTTAAGCAGATTAGTTAAATATTAGTAAACAACATAAGAGTGAGGAGGAACTTTAACGGCTGATTATGATATATGAATCAATTCAAATAATAATATAACGACTTACTTACACCAGGTTTCAGGAACGAATATCAACACAATTTTCTGCTAATAATTTGTCAACTGCTGTGATTGGTTGACTGAATTATCAACAGCCAATCAGATTACTTGCGTAGGTTTAATTTTGACAGGTCGTCGTCGCAGTCGTTGAATTTCGTTCCTGAAACAGGGTGTAAGTTTGTCGTTATATTATTTGAATTGCTTCGTATAACATAATCAACCGTTAAAATACCTCCTCACTGTTATGTTGTTTACCAATATTTAACTAATCTTCTTAACTAATTTATCTATTCAGGCTTACGCCCAAGACAATGGGTTGAACAGTTAATAAAGAAATAAACCAAATAGCGTCTAATCTTCAGCCTTTGGACATAACATTGCTGTTTAAGCAAATAACAACTGCACTTCGCTAAAAAATATGGGATATCGCTAATACGTTATAGAACTGATTATAAGATCGATTATTTGTAAACTGACAGGTACAGAAAAAGACACATAGTTGGACCTTGTGGCACGCCCATTTTTGTTTTAAAACTTAACTTGTAAATGCGTTATTTAGTGCCTATATTAAGCTGTATCACCTGTCAATCTATTCTATCTTTCATACGTAATAAAGTACCTAATAATAACAAGTATACCTTCAGAGTTTCATATTGTGTTCCACCACATAATCGGAAGCCTTATAAAGGTCAAAGAGGAAGCCAATGTAATGTCTTGATATCTTTTTCGGCTCATAACATAGGAATCTTTCAATTTTTTGTAGGTGTCAGTTGCAAATTGATCTTTCGCGGGGTCAAACTGATAATAGAGCAAAATACCAGTAGAAACCTTTTCACATATTTTGGTACTTTTAAAGAGTCAGGAATAAGACGGGCTAGCACTAGAAATGTTAAAATGCCACTGGTTTTCGAATGGCCCGGCCGGATTTCTGCAACTTCACTTTATTATTCATATTCTATTTTAGTTAATTTAAATAAAAATAACCAAGCTACAAAACTAAACGCAGCTCCACATAAAATCGTAAAAGGTGTATAATAAAACTATTTTTCACACCACCTGCTCGAAAATGTCAAATTATATGTCAAGCAACCTTAACCTAAAGTGAGTCATTAGTGGCCGGGGGCACAGCCGGTCAATAATGTTGTACTGGATTTCATTATGACCCGCTGGTCAATAATGTGATTTGAATTTGGAATCTCACGTGCTCAGCTAAATTTGCAGTATAGTACTAACAAACACCCTTTGGCGCCAGAAAGAGGAAAGCTATTCTCGAAACCCTTACTACGTGTGGATGATATTCTCGATTTCCTACAAAATCATAACAACTGCTTCTTCATATCGTTGCCATGTTTTCGAAGACTTAATATTGTAGGAATAATTAGATAACTACGAACCATTTTTAAAAGGAATGGAATAACATTAAAACTGGCATTAATAATAACAAATACCGTACCGCGCAGTAATACCGTAATAGTAATTGGCTGTAACATTAGTTAATTTATTTTAAGTAAACTGCGCTAAGATTGCTGTGGATTTGGTGAATAAATAAATAAATAATAAAACCTATCTATACTATAGTCGATTTATCACATTTTATCAAAAATACTCTATTTTCACGAGCGTCTCCAATGACGTTCTAAATTCAAAATGCATACAGCCAATCATCCAAAACCATTCTACCAGCCCTGTATAAAGCTTAGTTTACACAAACGCCACTTCCATGAGAGTGATATCAATAGACACACACGACAAAACCGTAGAAGAGACTTTTTTTTTGAAAATCGAATTGATCGTGTCTTGGCTACTTATTGGTAGACGCAGTAAAGGCGCGAATTTTCGTACTATGGTTATTATTTTCTCACAGTAGGTGTAAAAAGTAGAGTATCCTCCTCTGGGCTAAAGGTGTCTTTGCCTTGGGCTAGCTTGAATCCCTCGCTGCATTCAGGATTCTTGTATTAACTCCCTCGCTTCGCTCGTGAGTTAAATTCTTAACTCCCTCGCTGCGCTCGTGAGTTAACTCCCGAATCCTTCATTGCGCTCGAGATTCAATATGACGCCCGTGACATAAGACACAACTTTAGCCCCTCGGTGCATAATCTACTATTAATGTCCCATATTCTATCGAGCAAAATATAATAATTAGAAATGTTTGTGCGTCATTCCATTGGCAGGTAAGGTATTAAGCAGCCATATGTCCATATGCCCTTTAAATGGTTACTTACCTACGCCGATTCATTATTTATTCTACGTCAATACGATAGTACTTGAAGTTACCTATACATCCAGTATACTTATGTCATAAATTAAAAATATACCAGCCAACGTAACGTTGGTCTGCGGTGATGATAGTTTCTTCCTCTGTATAATTTAAATGTTTAGTTATGTATTTTTCGTGTAAACCCATTGATGTTATTTTACAAAGCTATTGATTTGAAAACAGCTTCTTTAACAAATACAGAAATGAGAAGCATTCGCTTTTCATGCAAAGATTCTCTCTCGCTCGGGCTTTTTTTTTCATCATCGCCTCCTGCAGCCTAATTGCGTAAAACACTATCAATCAGAATCTGAATCTTTTACTAATTGCTTCATATGTTTGACAAGTTTGTCGGCTCAGCCACGTAAATAACGTAATGAACGTTAAATTATAACTGTCAAAATGAAAGTCATTCCTACTCTTAGTGTGTTACGCAATTTCTCCCCTTGTTCTTATGCTAATATCAAAAAATTTGGGCAAAATTATGACCTTCCTTAGGTATAGGTATTCTTATTTCCTGTCACCTCAGTATTTTCTCCTTATTTATCTAATTAGCCGTGTATCTTTTCACACAATCCGTCCGCCGTTCCTTTGGTCTTCCACTATTCCTATAACCATTGACATTCGAAATCTTTGCGATATAATGTCTCCCATTTTTCCGTATGATAATATATGACAAACGATTTCCAAACCAGTTCTAGCTAGGAACCTGTATTTTAATCTTTATCTATTTTATTTAAATGAAATCTATTTGCATTTCTACAATTTACAAATAATTCGCAATGGCAAAAACTACGCCATGCTAAATATATTGTATTTACTTATACGAGTATGTATTATCAAGTATCACCTGTGTTAATTGAAATTCATTTGCATAGTAGGTACGGTTTTTGACTTCAATTCCAGTTTATCTACGTCACCTGCCAACGTTGGACATGTTAAATTTATTTCAATAATAGTATAATAATAGTTATAAAAATAAATAAAAATATAATAGTTTGGTTAGAGGTATAAAAAAATAATTGCATGCTGTCAAGGTAGTACGAACGAATGTCATTTATATTCTGCTGTTATGAATTGTTTCAAAAGAGTCAAACAAGTTTTCCTGCATAGAACAATGGAAAGCATGCGATTGTGTCTCCTCTAGCGGATATTTCAAATTACTGTGGGCCGTCGAGCACCGCGCCACGCGCCACCTCGACCGACACGCAAACGATCTCAGCTACCAGGATCTCAGAATATCGTAAGAGCTACCCGTACTATTCCATTATTGCCGTCTCGCTTGCGCTATCGACGACCTCAACCCGATGGAACGAGGCAAATGGCCTTCTCAATTTCTTCTGCATGCCAAACGGAATCGTCGGCTATTGAGATAAGACCCGTTCTACACTGTTATTCCACGCATCGCTCAGCTTTAATGATCCCCATCGAAACCTCCATTGTGTGTGCTACGAAAATGGAAACGATTTCTGAAACACGTGAAGAATTTCTGTTATATTTCGTCAGCTTATGGTGCCCTAATAACTTCGATGCTTACGGATCATTTTGGCGTGGTTGACATTCCTTTTTTGTACCGGAGCCGGAGTGGAGAATGCTTTGAAACAACCCGAGATCGGCGCGGTCGTGTCGTGTCTGTCTGATAAAAAATAAAGTGGAGGAAATTATTAAATTATTAAGCGGAATGTTTGGATCGGCGATGGCGGCCGCGGCGCTGCGTCTGTTTTTATCAACATGTTGTCGGTCGTTCTCTACCGTCAGCAGAGCCACGGTATACCGTGGCAGAGCCCTCGTAGCTGCCTCGTATCTTTGTGGGCCGCTATTCAACTGTAGGTTTTATTTACCCTTTTTGGATCTTCATTCAGAATAAATAATGAATGACGTAACATAGATACAGATGGACCTCGAACTGCTTCGGTTCTTAGCATTCTGTTGCCGTGTATGTTATTTTTATCGTATCCTGCAGCCAGTTTAAAACTTCAATAATTTGAATAATTATTATATTTTATACAAGTAAATGTCAGTCGTCACCGTTTCATATTGTAGGTGCTGCTTATTGTTCGCTTTAAAAATATTATTTTCTTGTTGAAGTGGTACCCATAGCAGCATTAGCAGCGGCATTTGGACTAGATTGTCAAGTTAAGACTACGCTGCCAGTCTAGCCATCACTGATGCGGTAGAGAAGATGGCGCGTGCCGCGACATAGCGGGCAATTATACTAGGGCAGCATAAACAACAAGAGGCGAACTCGCCGCGCATTCTCGCGCCGTGCACTAGCGCCGTGTTTAAATTTTCTTTACGACTCTACACGCGTTGAACTCTGCGCTTTAGGAATAAGGAGCAATTTAGCGTGATGCATTTTACGAGCATGTGGGTAAGTCAAGGGGAATGTGTCGGATAGCCGCCTGTGCAGTATGCTCGCCCGGTGATCAGCGCGCACTGCGCAACTCCCCAGACACACGACGTCACGCACGCTTTTCGCACACACAAGGCAGGTTGGCTGATGGGTGACGGGTGAGGTGTTATGCAAACAATACCTATCGGACCGGCTCGTCGCGCCATCGCTAATAAAAGGCAAATATGACATGTTTATACGGAATTTGTTAAAACATAGTGATGTTTTAACAAATTCCGAGTACAGAGTAAAACATAGTGATGTTGTAAAAAATGCCAAGTGTGGCATTTGTTATTTCGATAAGCGAGATAAATATCATTTTTCGTGTGTTTAAAAACAAATGAATAAACTAATTTGATCATTTTGGCGTCATTCATGAATGACGACACCAAAAGTACCTAATTAAGTATTGGTTATCTACTTCGTTTTGATTGTGAATGATAACGATACTCAAAACTTGTATAAAAAAAAATCCATTAGTTATTTTACGTGAAATAATAATATCCAAATACATACTTATTCCTGGCATACATTGTAACAATTCATACATTATGCATTTACCTACATAATTCTAAAGAAAACACAATTAACAAACAGCACAAACTCAGTTCGCGCGAGTGTAGGGTTACATTCGGAAAATGAATAGACCGAGCATCTATTTAACCACAATACAAGTTCAGTTATGATGCACACAGTTACAGTTGAATCGCTTATGTACTAATGCCCATTTAATCACGGCCTCTACGTGTGCGCTCAACGTCCGCTTTCATCATTCAATTGTAATGTAAATGTGGGGGCAGGGGAGGTCAACGTGACTGGGGGAAGACTCGGTACGAGAGATATCTTCGTTTGTTCTGGGCTCCTAGTAAGCTGCGTACAGTGCGGCAGGTTGCGACCGTATCTGCGACCGTGGCGGCAGCGGCTGTTGCCGTCGCGCGGGGCCACTCGGCGCCGCCGCCGGCCCGCGCCGTGGGAGGGTCCCCTGACAACAGGGCCCCTCAGCCGGTGTCCCTAGTCGCTGAGCAAACATGACTAAGTACCTACATACCTACTGCCCACGGCCACTGAATGTTTACTGCTGTTAATAACGCCACTAACAAAACACGACGGATAAGACGCGCATGAGCGTCCGCGATTGTTTGGATTCATTTGTTTGTTCTACATGCTGATGCTCTGCCTGATAATAATTATCAAGGATTTTAGCTGTAAGTTGTATTTTATTAATTCATTAGTTCCATTACCTCTTTGCTTTGAAGAAATGAAAAAATAAATTTGCTTGGTCACAGGCGTCACGGCTAAATGATTGCAATTCTATTATAATGGAATCATGCTAGATTGCGTTTCCAATTTTTTCAATTTCATTTCAAATCGATTCGTTTAGCTCGAAGATTAACGGTTGTAAGCATTTTTGTTTAGTTTTGCATCAGCATGTTTGTAATAAATTATAATTGCTTCATGTTTCTTCAATTTGAAACGAAATTTTAAATTATAATTGATGTTTTTAAAATGAGACGAGAAATGCAGAGAGGTTTGTGGATGATACGAGAATGGAATCCATTTCAGGGCTCATGTTATCATCAATTACCATATTTGAAGTACCTAGGTAGGTACCTAACCCGATAAAGATATGAATGAATGAAAATATGAAGAATAAGAGTATATTTTAACCTGTTTACTTTAGACAAGGTATCTATCTATCTACACTAATAATACACCTGAAGAGTTTGTTTGTTTGTTTGAACGCGCTAATCTCTGAAACTGCCAGTCGGAAGTGAAAAATTGTTGTTTGTATTTGATAGCCCAATTCTCGAGGAAGGCTATAGGCTATTTATAATCACGCTAGGACTCTTAACAGCCAAGCAAAAAGAAAAAACGCTCATCGAAAACGAAGTAAAAGTGCGGGCAGACAGGTCGGGGGAACACGGGTAGACACATGTCTAATGTTTAACGAAGAGATTTGATACTGTGCTATTCATCAAAATTTTAATGGATTAATTTACTGTATTGACAGAGAGAAAACATTATCTTCAACAATTTTATAAAACTTGTCTCTATTGTAATCCATTAGTTTTGTCTCTCCACTTGGACTAAATAATTACATATAAGCAGGTATATGAATTTATAAAGTTAAACGTGCGTGACTTAAGATTGTCTTTTATAAATACTTTATTAAAAAATTGTATTTACACCAATCTAAATCTAAACGAAAACCGTACACGGCGCGGTAGATTACGGCTTCCGGACCACTCCCTCCTCTGTGAGAGGAGGCCTATGTACCAGCACCAGCAGTGCACATTATAAGTTGATTATGTGAAATCTAAACGCAAAATGATTAAAGTTAATATCAAGTACGGTATACTTACCTATTGTTTTCGTGGCGTCTTCATCTTTCACCCCTTCTTCGAATTTATAAGAGGTCAGCGCAGCAAGTCTTCTTAATTCTTCCATATTTATATACAACTGGCATTGCCCCGCGGTTTCATCCGCATAAGTGTCGATCCCGTGAGAATATCGGGATAAAAACTATCCTATGTCCTTCCCCGGGATGCAATCTATCTCTCTCCCAAATTTTATCGAAATCCTCTCAGTGGTTTAGGCGTGAAAAAGTAACACACATACAGACAGACAGAGTTACTTTCGAATTTATAATATTAGACTTTTGTCTCAGTACTAGCTTTTGTCCGCGGTTTCGCCCGTATGGAGGTCGGAAATTATCCCACGGAAACTTACCATTACTACGTTTAGTAGATCTTTTTAAAAGGAATAATTCCATAATACATTGTTTTCATAAACCTCTTTTGGTTTACGCGGCGCACGCCAGTAAATTTTCCAGTCGGCATGATTTTTTCCGACATCTTCAACAATCAACGTTATATTTCAGCCAATTTACACAAAACCGTAATGAGTTACACATCTAAGGCTTTAATTTTTTTAATTACTTTTTTATTTCGTAATTTTTAGTTTTAAGTAAAACCTGGAATATTTGTTTGTAATAAGTAGCTAATAGTTTTGTTGTAAATATTGCACTAGAATTTGACCAAGGTTTTGATAATGTTTTCCCTTTGACACTACACCCGTAGCTCGTATCAAGACTTAAGCCAGGCCGTCACACACGTATTAGTCCATATCTTGAAAATTACTAAATTGATTTTGATGAAACTTGCATTGTTCCCTAAGTTGAAGTAAATGTAAGCCAGTAAAAAAAAAATGGTTATAGTCCGATTAATAGTTGCGGAGAAATGCGTGGACAAACATACATTCATACAAACGTCTATAAAATTTTGTATATTTGTTTAGAAGCCCTAATAGATTGTCATATTTGAATATAATGCAATTCCGATAAAATTACATACATACGTATCGAATTGATAACCGCCTTTTTTTGAAAGTCGGTAAAAATAGGCCAGCCCTCTGGTCACGCGAAGAGGTGACCAACCGCTTGTATCTATTCATAGTGTCTTTTGTATTTCTCTGCACAGTAAGTTTATAGTAGGTACTTAAGGCTGATTTTTCAATCGACTTATAATTTTTATTTGTGGAATAAAATTGACGTCTGACAGTTTTTGTATGAAAGAACTGTCAAAAATTCAAAATTATTCCTCCGATAATGTTATCTGGCGTTGGAAAAATCAGCCGTTAGTCATATTTCGTTTTTGACATCTATACTAACGTAAGAGAACCAAGGTAACCGACATAGCCCGAAGAATTGCCAAACATAAGCGGTAGTGGGCAGGGCACATTGCTCGCAGAACAGATGGCAGTTGGGGCCAAAAGGTTCTGGAGTGGCGACCGCGTACCTATCGGAAGACGTAGCGTTGCAAGGCCTCCCACAAGGTGCTCCGACGATCTTGTGAAGGCCGCAGGAACCCGTAGGATGCGAGAAGCACAGAACCCGTCGAAGTGGATGTGCTTGGGGAGGCCTATGTCCAGCAGTAGACGTCTTTCGGCTGAAATGATGATGATGATACTAACGTAATAAAGGAGAAGAGTTTGATTTTTGTTTGAATGCTAATCTCTGGAACTACCAGTCGGGTTTGAAGAATTATACTTTTTGCATTTGATAACATATAATAAGGAAGGTTATAATAATAATAAACCATTTATTTTCAGGTAATAATGACCCATAGATACATACCTTAACCTAATGTATACATAATAATACTTCCCGTGGGTGTCGTAAAAGGCGACTAAGGAGCGTACCGGAGAATGGGCAGCAGCGTTCTCTATGCATTCCACCACCATACCATGCTGCGATCACCAACCCGCCTGCCAAACGTGGAGATTATGGCAACCCCCCCCCCCCCCCCCCCTTTTGAGAGAGGCCTATGTCCAGCAGTGGACGTCTTTCGGCTGAAATGATGACATAATAATATAGTAACAATTTTGTTAGTAAATAAAACTTAATAACTATGTTAATATCACTTGGTTACACTAAGTGTTTGTGCTTTCTGGTGGCACTTGTCCGCGAAAGAGGCGGAATATCACATCCTGTGGCCAAAAGCTTTCTTCCATCCCCAGGTGCAGGTAGCATGTTGGTATGCGCGCTAAAAACGCCTTGAAGTTGACGTTGCGGTGCGGCTCAAGTAACAGCACCCTCGGCGCGTACCTCGTCTTGTTAAAAAAAAAAATAGGCTATTAACTACTAACTATTAACATCACGCTACGATCCTAAGGACCAGAGCAAGAAGAAGAAAAAAAAACAGAAAGAACTAAAACGAAAACTAAGTAAGGGTTAGTTTGGGCGATGCGATGCGATGCAGTGGGTCGAGCCCAAAGGAGTTATAAAGATATGGCTGTTATTTTAGTATATTGTATATCGAACAACTTCCACGCGAACGAAGCAGCGGGAAGAAGGTTGTTACGAATAAATAATGTTATAAAGAGTCTAAAACTTAAAACTTGTTTTAATAACTTTGATAATTGAGTTGTTAGATCAATAATTTGCATTTTAATCGTCAACTCTATATTAAATGTGAAAAGGTTGAGACGCAAAACTTGTTTGACGTTCAGTTAATTATGAAACTGGGTTATTATTTTGTTTCTACTCTGTTTATTATTCAAATTACTTTAGTTCTGACCAAGATTAATCTTTCCTGACGAAACAAATGGCACATGACAAGGCTGATCTGCCCCTTAATTGCGTAATACATCAACCACAATCTGAAGGATTCTAATCCATTGCTTCGTTTATTCGAAAAATTGTCTGCTCAACATCGTAAATAACGCAATGAATGTTGTTGAACTGATAAAATGAAAGCCATTGCTACTAATGGTGTGTTGAAGCCTGTAAAGCATTTAGTCCTAGACTCTTTTTTGTTTGCATTAATAGCTTTACCTTCTTTAGTAATATATTTGTCTTAAGGGGCTTTCAGGACATAAACACAAAAAACGCAAGTTTTAGAAACAATAAAATTATAATGATCGACTACAGTAAACAAAATCAGAAAAATATATGGTATTCTTCAGGATATATGCTAGGTAGATAGTCGGATATATGGTAGTATGATGGTCGGATATGTGGTCGGATGTATGGTTCTTCAGGATATATGGTAGGTTTAGTGTATTGAAAAGAACATAGAATAGAATAGAATACTCTTTATTATGTACACCATATTAATTACAGACATAAGGTATGGCAACTGTACAAAGGGTGACACAATGGGCGGTCTACCACAACTAAATTGATACTATAGAAAAAAATCATGAAAATGAAAAAGAAAGTTTTTAGAGACTGTATCAGTCTCTAAAAACTTTCTTTTTACAATAAAAACCATACTAATACACATACAATCATTTTGATTTTTTGTCAGATTATTCTTCAAGCAACATACTAATAGTATAACTAGGACAGCACTAGTTAGGAATAAATGGTGTGGAAAAATCAGTGGTGTGACAAACGAGAAAAAAATTCCTGTTTGTCATACTGGTGTGACAATCTGGTGTGACTACGAGTCGGCAATGTAAACTAGTGTTTAATTTTTTAGTAATTTTTTGTAATACATAATTGCTTCATATTTTACCATAAATTACCAGCGTTGTGTCATCGCGCTTCTCTTTCTTTTCTATGCAGTCCGACAGTGAACGCGCTTTAGGTCATGTAAGCCCCTTAATGGATTGTTGCCTGAATATTTAACTCTAATACCTTCACAACAAATACCATTAAACGTGGCATCTAAATATATTCATTCCCGCTCTCCGTTCACTGCAATAACATTTTCCATAATTTTTATTTCTTTTTCTACTGTCGTATTATTACCAACTTATTATGCGGGTACATCGTAAACTTATCTCTAAAAACAGAATTTAAAATAAGAAGTACTAAAAGAGACGAACTTGTTTCCCGCGGTCTCTTCGGGTTCCTTCGGCTCCCAGCCGGAAACACGCGAATGGCAGCATCTCTTTCTAAAACCGTGTGTTAGACAAGGAAAGATACTGAAATTCGACAGCTGCGAAGCGTATCTGCAGTTTTGATGGACGAATTTTATTTTTGTTTGGAGAAGTACTCTAGATAAATAAATGAATGTCAGAATAACGAGAAAATTATTCACAAGAGGCACAAGGCCCGGTTTAATTAAATAAAGGCTTTCTTTAAAGGCCAGCCTAATTAATATTATTTTGTTCTTGTCTGTAATTAATTATTGTTGGTCTTCTACTCCTCTCGTTATAAAAAAACCGGTCAAGTGCGAATCGGACTCGCGCACCGAGGGCTCCGTACAAGTAGGTAACCTACGTAAATAGTTGTTTTTAAATGTAGGTAACTATAAATTTACCGTATTCGGATTTTTTCCTTTACTTAAGCTACATGACATTGCTCCTTGCCAAATTTCATGATTCTAGCTAGGTCAACGGGAATTTAAGTATACTATAGGTTTTGATTTCGGAACATAAACACCCGTATCTTTTGATTGCATTGACTTAGAAGTTTTAGTTTTTCACTGCTTCAAGGGATTACAGTCCTGAGTCTTTGATATTAATTTCAACTTCATAACTAAACGCGTTTCTGAGAAAAAGGGTATTGACTGACGGACAGACAGACGGACAACGAAGTGATCTTATAAGGGTACTGTTTTTACTCTTGAGGTACAGAACCATAAAATACATCAGTTGTTTCATAGAAAAGAGCAATACCTACGCGGTCAAAATGTATGGAACAGTAAATTTTGTTTTAATAACCGACGAAAAAACGCGGGTCTAATCCATTTTAACGGTTTGGGCGTCGATGTACTTTGTATTAAGATCCCACCCTGTATTAAGATTCACGAAGGTCGGTTGTTATAGCTGACCGGACAAAACCTACAGCAGCTTCTAACGTCAAAGACTAGCTAGAATATACGCGTTTAGTCTAAAATAACTTCATCCTATTATTAATAGAAAGAAGTTTACAAAACCCGTTACTCTAATTTGAGACTCGTGCTGGCGCACGAGTCTCAAATTACCGACCTTCGCAAATCTTAATACAGGGTGGCCCCTGTATTAAGATTTGCGAAGGTCGGTTGTTACAGCTAACCGGACAAAACCTACAGCACCTTCTAACGTCAAAGACCAACTAGAAGCTACGCGTTTAGTCTAAAATAACTTCATCCTATTATTAATAGAAAGAAGTTTACAAAACCCGTTTAGCTAATTTGAGACTCGTGCGCCACCCTGTATTAAGATTCGCGAAGGTCGGTTGTTATAGCTAACCGGACAAAACCTACAGTGCCTTATAACGTCAAAGACTAGCTTGAAGCTACGCGTTCAGTCTAAAGATCATCATATTATTAATAGAAAGTAGTTTACAAAACCCGTTAATCTAATTCGAGACTCGTGCGCGAAAAAACGTTCGACGTTATTGAGTTTGACCACAGAACCACTATTGTTGTCTTCGGAGAATCTTATGAAAAACGCATTTTACTAGGAATTTGATGTAATGGAATTTATTTATTTAACTACTACCTTCTCTTTTGTTGAACGGTTAATTTTCAATTTGTTTGTAATTTATTTATTTATTTATTTATCCATTTATTTCAGGCATCAAGGCCCATATAAACACATACAATACAATATTAATATAACTTAAAAATACTATAAATACATACAACATTATATTTACGCTAAAAAACTAACAACTAAAAACTAACGCACACGAAGTGTCTGCGTCGTGTTTCGCTGACTGGTGTCATGTAGCCGGCCACGAAACCGGCGGTACACAACACCCTTCGGCCAGAACTCTTCTTTGAGGAACTTCTCGAGATGATGTGTCGGAACACGCACCACGAACGACTTGAAGTTCGTTTTGTGACGCGACTCCCACTTCTCGACCCTCAAAGTCCAGTTGGTCTTGACACGCAAGTACTCCACAATCTCCTCAACCTTCGTGGAGTGATGCAGTCTGGACACGTACAGCTGCGTCGTCGGGATTGCTGGACGCAGCAGCATGTTGGGTCCCGCCAGCGCGGTGCCGCACTGGTTCCGACAAGGAGGCTTGTTCTTCTTCTTGTAATAACGAGAGATGTTTTTCTTGGAAAAATAATCACTCTTATAATTTACCTTATTTAAATTAAACCGAGTTCGAAGACCAAGGCACAAATAACCGACATAGCCCGAAGAATTGCCAAACTTAAGTAGCAGTGGGCAGGGCACATTGCTCGCAGAACAGATGGCCGATGGGGCCGAAAGGTTCTGGAGTGGCGACCGCGTTCCAGAAGACATAGCTTGGAAGGCCTCGGAACAAGGTGGTCCGACGACCTTGTGAAGGCCGCAGGAACCCGTTGGATGCGAGAAGCACAAAACCGGTCGAAGTGGAGGTGCTTGGGGGAGGCCTATGTCCAGCAGTGACTTTCGGCTGAAATGATGATAATGAATTCGAAGAAGGAGGAGGTTCATCGATTTCTCCATGATTGAGAGAGGAGCAGTGGTGGTCTAGTGGTAAGAGTTATAATAATAATAAACCATTTATTATCAGGTAACAAAGACCCATAAAAACATACCTTGACCTAAGTAGGTATACATAATATAGTAATAATTTTGTTAGTAAATAAAACTTAATAACTAAGGTCGGCCTTTATAGGTCGTAGGTTCGAATCCTGGCAGGCGCTTTACTTTCTGTAAATTATTTCATCACCACACTGCTCTCATTACGGTGAAGGAAAACATCGTGAGGAAACCGGTATATGTCCTAAAACTAAAAATTCGACAACATCTACCTACCTACCAACCCGCACTGGGCCCGCGTGGTGGATTAGGTACCGAGAGGTGGCCTGGTGGCAGATTCACGAGATTCTTTTTGCATTTGGTAGAAGAGGAAGCCTTATAAATTTTATTAACTTTGCTTTGGTAACTTCAAGATTACTTATTCAATTCCGCTTTGTGTATGTTGATGATGTTACAAAGCTTCCTATCAATGTTGTTTACATAGCAAGTGGTGGGATACGAATTCGTGTTGTTAAGTACAAAAACTAAAAAGTGAAAACACAAAAATAATTTTTACAAAAAATACTGTACAAAAAACACAATACTAAGTGAAAAATAACCTCAATTTCAGAAGTCGGTGGCAAAAACGAAAATACAAAACCAAAGGCGGTTAAAACGCCTTTTACAAGAAATACGATGGAATTGAATTTATCTACTTAGTATTTTGTAGACGATTTATTTTCAGTTTATTTCAAATAACGGAAAACTTTTTCTTGGAAATATAATCAGTCTTGTAGTATCTACTTAATTTATATTATAATAGAATGCTATTGAATATTCACAATATAGGCGGTTTTATATTCAAGAAATAAATGGCTTGCCTTGAACTGAAATCTATTCTTTATTTCATATTATCACGCTACCTACGGAAAAGGATGTAGGTAGGTATAACTTAGACCAAACGGCTCTAAAGCTACAGATTTCTAGGAGAGCGGTGGTAGTAGATATAAGTTTTTAGTACTTAGTAGTTTTAGATAAAATTCGTGTGGATCAAGATGAACCTTATTGATTTATGAATCATAATATGCAATGATTTATTTATTATGTTTTTGTTTTTATTTGATGATGATGTTCTTACTTGAATTCGGAATAAAATAACCACTCGCAAAGATTTTTTGGGATGCATGAAGAAGCCTCCTCGTGTAGCGCAGTTTGTTCCGCCAGTTACTCAACTGAACCGGGCGCATCCTGAACAGTCACACCCAACACCTTATTTGACTGGTCAATTCTTCTGTTGCGGTGGTAGGGCTAACGCCCGCCTGGTTTGCGACCCTCCCACCCCGGAGTCCGGCGTCAAGCAGCCTGCTGTGTTTCGTTGATGCGTGAGAGTTCAAGTGCCTTAGTCATCTTCTGGGCACACACGTTCCGTCATAGACCTCATCCATCGCTTTCCGTCAGGCATGATCGAGGTCAAGAGCGGGCCCAAAAAGAAAAAAAAAGGAAGGTTTCAGATTTTCCGTCCCTTATTTAGAGGAAAAGGCGTCACGTACGTTCATTCATCATCATCATTTCAGCCGGAAGACGTCCACTGCTGGACATAGGCCTCCCCCAAGCACTGCCACTTCGACTGGTTCTGTGCTTATTGGCGTATCTAGGGCTTTTTTCCAGGGGGGCCTGGCCCCTAACCTTTTTTTTTTCGTTGAGAAATCCTCATGGAAACCCTGCGTCTGGGATAATCGGAGGGTTAGGTCGGACTCCTACCGACTAAAACCCCATTGTTCCTTCTACTACCTACCATAAGTGGGGGGCCCGAGAGCCCCGAGAGATACTTGTACATTCACCGCACCCTCGACTGATATCAGTCCGCCATGCCTGGCGGGCCCCATCCTCAAGTGTGAGCGATCCCACGACCGATACTTTTCTTTTAGCAACATTCTGCTCCTAAAAGAGTTTCGTCAATTTGGAGAATACCCTTATACCCCACAAATTGCTTTCCACTTTCGAGATCTAAATTAAAAAATGCGTCGATCGAAGATCGAAGCGGCCAGCGCGCTTAATGGCGCGGTGTTCCGACGTGCGTCTGCTTGTCACTTTGCATTGTGGGCTGTGGCACGAAATTTAAATGTACCTACTCTAGCTTAGTACCTACGTTGCGTATAAGTAGATTCAATCCCACAAAAACATTTTATGTTAAATGTTGCCAAGACGAGACCATGTAGCTCGCACTGTCAAAAAGTAATCAGATCTCATGTAGAGCCAAGCTTCTAACTCTACACGCCCTATCTCTACAAGGCCTGACTTCGCAAACTCTACACCTTAGTCAAAATATCTGGTTTGGCCGTTTCGTTACTACAAGAACCATTAACAGTATGAGAGTTTTTCACCTTACGCTCATGTGAATGTAGCGAAATGGCCAAGCCATATTATTTTGACTAAGGTGTAGAGTTTGCGAAGTCAGGCCTTGTAGAGTTAGGGCGTGTAGAGTTAGAAGCTTGGCTCTACATGAGATCTGATTACTTTTTGACAGTGCGAGCTACATGGTCTCGTCTTGGCAACATTTAACATGAAATGTTTTTGTGGGATTTCATTTCTTTTTGTAAGTTGCTTATGATATTTATACGAGTATTTTTGCTGTTGTTCATTTTTTCTTTCTTTTTTTTGGCGTTTATTTATAACAAGGACCCCCTATATAAATTTTCAGACCTCTAGCATCAAAATTTACGGATTTTTTTTTTTGGGGGGGTAAAAGTTTCAAGTTTTAATATTTTTTTGTTGTTTGTGTACTATTACTAGCTTACATACCAAATTTCAGCTTTCTAGGACTTCAGGAAGTAACTTAAGAATTTTGATGATCATCAGTCAGTGAGTCAGTGACGAAATTGGGGTATTTTAGATATCAATAAAATCTAAAGTATAAGAGCTATGCAATTGAAACTTTATAGGTTTAATAAGTCAACCACAGGCATCATATTCCATCCGCTTCCGCGGCAAATCGCTGCGGAGCGGACGGATCTCCGGCGCGATCTCATGGCGGCATGGAAAGAGCGACTGTCGCAACCCAGCGCAGGGCACGCCGCGATAGCGGCGATAAGACCCCTCTTTGAGGAGTGGCTAGAGAGGCGCCACGGCGCCCTCACCTTTCGCCTGACGCAGGTCCTCACCGGACACGGAAGCTTCGGGAGGTTCCTGCACATCATCAGGCGGGAGGAAACGCCCGGGTGTCACCATTGCCAGGATCGCCCAGAGGACACGGTGGAGCACACGGTGGAGGTCTGCCCCGCTTGGGCGGAGCACCGCCGTGTCCTCGTAGAGGCGATTGGCAGCGACGGCGACCTCTCGCGTCCGGCCCTGGTGCAAGCCATGGTCCGGGGCGAGAGGGAGTGGGAGGCAGTCACCTCCTTCTGCGAAGCAGTCATGCTAGCGAAGGAGGTGGCGGAACGGCTCAGGGAGAGAGCCTCCCGTCCCAGCCGCCGCGGGAGACGCTCCGGGCGTCGGGAGCCGCGTGACGACTCCCGGCCACCGTAGGCGCGGGCCTGCGGGCGGAGAGTAATGGGTAGCTCACCGCCCGATCAGGACCAGGCCCGTGCCGGACGGCGCGTACGTGTTCCACGCGCGCCTCAAAGAGATGTCAGCATCGAGGAGGGGCCCCTTAGGGCCGAAGCCTGCCGGGTCAGCGGGATTGTCCGAAAGGGTTACCGCTGGCCCGGAACATAAAGGGCTAAGGAAGGAACACGGGTGGGTTTTAGTCAGTAAGAGTCTGACACTCCCTTCCGCTCCACCCAGAGCGGGAGGAGTCATTTGATGATTTCCCATCCACAAAAAAAAAAAAAAAAAAAAGGCATCATATTCCGAAAATTTTGTTTATCTGGTATAATCCAAACCCAAGTTAAGAGGGTTCAAAAATACGACGAAGTGCTTCGAGAAAAGGTAGGTAGTGCCCTTGCGCTTCGCTTGGCTGGTCTTGGCGGGGGCACTCCCGTGCCCCCAGATTATGTTTGTTATTTCAAAAATAATTAAATGGAATGTATTATGTAGGTAATACTAAGTTTGTGTTGGTCTTGGTGGTGATTGCTTTTGTGTGAAGTTATATTATGTAGCTTAGAATTTTGAATAGGTCCCCAAACATCATAGGGTGAGTACCAGACTATTCCCCCCTATATAATATTCGCCAATGTCTATGCTTCTCGCATCTAGCGGATTCCTGCGACCTTCACCAGGTCCATTGGTTCACCTTGTGGGAGGCCTTCCAACGCTACGTCTTCCGGTACGCGGAAGACGGTTCTATGGTCCTTTCATTTAAGTGAAAAAAATAAAGACTTTATTGGATGATTTTTTAATTTTATAGTTACTTAGCAGTTTAAGTTATATATAATTTAAATTACTTAAGTATCAGCTAATAGGTTAGATTAGATAGAAAGTAACATCGACAATTATCCTTTTTTTTTGTTTAGACTATACTGTCCCACTCCTGGGCAAACCCTCAAGTCCTTCCAGGACCACCTCCCGCGTCCCCTCGAACCAGCCCTCCAGGCCATCTCGCCATCGCTATAAAGAAGGAAAAAAGTTCAGTTAATTACCTCTAAAAGCCTATAACAAGCGATCGTGACTGCACAATACCGTCTCCTGTGTAACAACTTATTTTTTAAGTTCAGCAACACCAAGTGCTAATGGCGCCGTTTTAAATTTTTGCATGACTCGCGTAATGGTGGGTCCGCTTTATTTATTTTAGAGATTTTTGTTAAAATCACGTAGGATTGAAAATAAAGAAAAACTAAGTAAAGTGCAGTCTATAAAAACGTAGAAATGAAAATAAAACAATATTAGACCTATCAGCAGCCGGGGGCGTAAGTAGATACAAATATCCAAAACCAACCTAATATTTTTGTTGTTTATTTTTATCTATAACTAGCTGCGCATCGCGGTTTCGCCCGCGTAAATGTAAATCCCGTGGGAATATCGGGATAAAAAGTAGCCTATATGTTAATCCAAGGTGTCAGCTACCTCCATGCATAATTTTATCAAAATTGGTCCCGCCGTTTGAGCGTGAAGAAGTAACAAACATATAAACACACACACACTCACAAACTTTCGCCTTTATAATATGTATTAGCTTGATAAAAGGCCTACAGGCATAGGTACCTACAACCCAAAAAAGGATGACTTTAAGCATTTAATCAATTTTAAGGAACATAATATTTGATGATAAATCATGGAAAACCATGTAGTTTCAGTTAGCGGAGCCCTTCGCTCCTAAAGATTCCAAATACAAGCACAACAGAGCTCCAGTTTAACCCGCCTTTCACAGAAAATACTTTTCCGCAAACTACATTGTAGCTTTAGATTTTTCTTTGAAGAAAATACAAAAAACTTATCTAAAAGAAAAATTTTCATAAAATTATGTAAAAAAAATCATTAGAATTTTCCTCCAAAAATAATCGAGCACTCCAAGTTAAGCCCGCCCTTCGTCCAAGAGTACAAAGACCCAGCTTCGAGGGGACAGGGTTGGCAGTACGGCAACATCGCACGACCGCTATATCGATCCTCCATAATCCCTGCCAGCGAATAAAGCACTTTTAAAATCTTCGTATAGTAAACCTCAATTTGTTTGCAGCGCTGTAGCAGCTTTGAATGTGTTTAGAAACTGTTTACGCACACTTTTGTCATTTGATTTTCAAGCAATGTATCGCTGTAGGAATTTTCCGGTGCTAGACACTGCGGTGTAATCAAGCGGTGAAGCAGATTTGGTAAACAATGGCTTGTAATTTCTGTATGTGTAAGTGAGGGTTGGGGGTTTCCAACCATACTGTAAAAAGTGGTACTCAACATTGTTTTCCTATTTAATACCTACTGTATCCTAATGTTATAATAAGAACCTCCTCCTTTTTTTAAAGTCGGTGAAAAGTACGGCAAGCCAATCTAAAATTGAAAAAAATATTGACAACTTTCATATTTTTTTACAAATAATGAGCGTACAATTTACATAATTATATCATTTTTATTTTGTCGAGGACTACTTAGAATTTAAAAAAATATTTTCAAAATATTATAAAACATAAGTACCTACTGCTTCGTCTTTCTCAAATAAATACTAAAACGAACAACAGCTTTTGAGTTAGTGTAGTGTAAACAGCATGTGTGTAGAAATAATAGCACTGACAATGACACACATATTAACATACGCACAAAGTGTTTATACCTATCATTATATCAGACTATAGAAAGTGGAACAGACTTGTAAAGTTGTGTAAAGCACAATCAACACTATTCTAAATTGTAAAATAATTAAGTAATTATGACATAAAAAAATTAATTATTCTTAAGTCAAGCTAGATTGTAATTAATTATTAAGAATCTGGTTATTTTCTAGTAAAGGATAAAAAAAACAAATACCTACTTTTTACTTCAATAGTTTTTAAAAAAAGAAGTTGGCAACCCTAAGAGGGTTAACATGGGGTACCTACAATATAGAGGGTGTTTTATTTCTCAAGGATCGAAAGAGTCTGGTTAAGACGAAAAGTACCTACGCAAACGCCTTAGAGAGTTAACTGTGGTTTCTTTATATGGCAACGAGGTCTCTGGTTGGTTAACTAACCATATTAGGATTGTAATTGTTACGCGGCATGTATAGAACATTAATCATGACTAGACTGTATAACTAAATATGGATGATAAGGATATTAACTTGAGGAAACCGTCATTTTATTGAATAGGACCAATGATATTATAAAGGAAAGATACGCTACGTTCATACTGAGCGACGTTCTGTATTGTTGCGTTGTTATTACAAAGTACTTACTGCGACAGATAATACGGAACGTATGACACAGAAAGAGATAGCTATCTGTAGTGTTGCTCGCTGCTATTAGCGGACTAAATGAAACTACAACAATTGTCTGAATCTGTCTGCAACAATTTGCGCGCGCTAGTGCCATATCTACCTCTTTAATATAATATCATTGAATAGACCTACTTTGACATTGAAATCTTGGCGTAGCCTCTGCCCCTACCATACCCGAAATTCCTGAAGAGTCGTAGGACAAGGTAATACTAAAATACCGGTGCCTACTGCTTGCATGACCAGCAAGTATCTAACTAAAATAAAAGATTACCTAATAAACAAAAAACGATTGAGAAATTGGATTCGAACTTCGAACCCAGTTTCTCCGTTTTGAGAGCAGTGGTGATGAAGTTATTTACACTATGTGCCTGCCGACATAGCCCGAAGAATTGCCAAACTTAAGTGGCAGTGAGCAGGGCACATTGCTCGCAGAACAGATGGCCGATGGGGCCGAAAGGTTCTGGAGTGGCGACCGCGTACCGGAAGATGTAGAGTTGGAAGGCCTCCCACAAGGTGCTCCGACGACCTTGTGAAAGCCGCAGGAACCCGTCGGATGCGAGAAGCACAGAACCGGTTGAAGTGGAAGTGCTTGGAGGAGGCCTATGTCCAGCAGTGAACGTCTTTCGGCTGAAATGATGATGATGATGATGTGCCTGCCTGGATTCGAACCCACGACCTGCAACTAGCAAGTCGAGGCTATTACCTCTGGGCCATCACTGCTCCTCAAAGAAATCTTACTCAAGCAAACTAATTGACTTGCACCTCTTCATAGTTTTGCTTTTAATACATACACCTCATCATCTGCCTAGCCTTTTCCCAACTATGCTGGGGTCGGCTTCCAGTCTAACCGGATGCAGCAGGATACCAGTATTTTACATAGAGCAACTGCCTATCTGACATCCACAACCCAGTGACTGGATAATACGATACCCCTTGGTAAGATTGGTTGTCAGATTTTCGGGCTTCGGACGACCCGTAGGTAACGACTGTCAAAGATCCAAGAATGACAGCCGGGACCAACGGCACGAGGCACGGAGAGGTCTCGCTATGTAAAGATGGTCACCCATCCACAGACCAACCGCGGCAGGCAAACTTTCAATAAAAAGCAAGGACATCAAAATTTTCGCAGAAAAGCGTAGGCTGCCGCCTGCCAGTCTTAAGGTCAACATATTAATTAATTGGGAATCTTCGAATGAAGTCTAACACGAGAATTTTCAGAGACAAACGTAGGCGGTCGGCTTATGTATCTCAAAATTCTCATATTCAATGAGAATGTTGAGTTTTGTGGTTATGTAATCCTGAAATGACGTCGAAAAGCAAAGACACGGAAAGCGTCGTTATGTATTTTCTGGTGTACAATAAAGTATAAATATAAATAAATAATAAAAGCAAAGACACAGAATTTTACCAGACATGCCCAGGCTGTCGCTTTCCCAATGCTCGAAATTTAACTAGAGCCCATTGCTTTGTCTCGAAACGGTCAAGGAAAACATCGTGAGGAAACCGTCGTGTCCTAGTATCAACAATTCGAACAAAAATATGTGATGCCACAAAGTGACATCTACTAACCCCCACTGGGCCCGCGTAGTGAATTACGGCCCGTTCCCTCTCACAGAGAGGAGGCCCGTGTTCCAACAGTGGAAACATGGCTGATCATGATTTGTCAACACCAAAACTTAATAAGCAGGAACGATAAGCAGATCCTGAAAATCATAGCATAGAAGTCAAGTATTGACTACTGAAATCTATAATCGCGTGTCACATGACGGATGAAGCCGTCCGAGATTTGAACTGTGCTCATTAAAGCTGCTTGACGATATCTATCCAAGGTAACAATGCAAAATCAGCCTATAATGATCCCACTGCTGAGACAGTGCCTCCTGCCCAGGCCAGGCCCAGTGCGGGTTGGTAGATGTCACACGTCTTCAATTTGTTGGTTCTAGGACATGTTGGTTCCCTCTCGATGTTTTCCTTCACTATTTTCGTAGCAGTGGCGATGAAATAATTTACACGAAGTAAAGCGCCTGCCTGAATTTACTCGTAAGTCGTGGCCTTTCCATAGGGCCACAACTGCTCAACTAAGTATTATATTTACCAAATTATCAGTAATTGTAAATTAAAATTCAAAATCGTCTTCATTGTTGTGTCTCTGTACAGCGTATTTATTATAACAAAAACTGTACGAAACTCGCAGGTGAAGGTAAAAAACGTATGTAGGTATTTCAATTTTAATTCTGATCGGCTTCCAGTCTAACGGGATGCAGCTGAATACCAGTATTTTACATGGAGCGACTGCCTATCTGTCCTCCACAACCCAGTTACTAGATAGTACGATACCCCTTGGTAAGTCTGGTTGTCAGACTTTCGGGCTCCTGACGACCCGTAACGACTGTCAAAGATCTACGAATGACAGCCGGGACCAACGGCTTAACTTGCTTTCCGAGGCACGTATTTCAATTTCAATTACGCGAGTAAAATCGTGCGCCTATGGATGGAACTGATTCAAGATTAAATAGACTTGCAAAAAGCAGACAAGATCAATGAGAAGAAATCAATGGCCAGTGGAAGAATTCAATGAGCTAAATGGATGGGTAAATAGACATTTAAGCCACTTGAATTGCCAGCAAGGAGCGGTCTCTCTCCAAGCGAAAGACGTATCGGCACAAAAATATACAAATAAGTAGCTCCTGTTAAAAAGTCTGCCATCAAGGTGGCCATCAAAGTGGGTACAGAATCTCCTCAAATATGGCCCCATATTTGAGGAGATTCTGTACCCACTATATTAAGCCAGCTAGGATTATTCTAGAATTGCGGAGGTGACAGCCAGTTTTACGAACTCGGGTCAAGCCGAATGCACGGACTGAATGATGATAAATGATAAATGTAAATGATAAATGATTTATTTTCTGTAAGTAGGTTTGTACAAACACTTTTACACGTCAATCATATTTTTTAGAGGTCACAAATAATCACAATACAATCCTATTTGTCTCTTATAAAGTCCAGACAAAATCTTGGTCAGACCCTGTCAAGACCATGTAGATTGGTGTCTGAAATGGTCTTTTGAGGAAAGAACCAAACAGATTGAGTGGACCTGTCCAATCAGTGCACACATTTGTCAAAAATCGTGCAGCTCAACTCAGAACTTGAGGAGCTCAACGATTCGACGAACAATACCAAAGAAAGGACATTTGGGTAGGCCGCGTAATATACTCAAACTGCCAGATCATGATTAAAACTAACTACTATTACTTTAAACAGAAAAAAGAAATTACCCACATAGTCCTCACATTCACAATAATTAAATAAAACGGAAATAGCTCACCACGCATTGAAGAATGGAAGCAAATTTTACACATAAAGCATTCATCATTCTCCTGCCCTTATCCCAATTTATTTGGGGTCGGCGTAACATGTCTTTTTCTTCCATACTTCTCTATTAGCCGTCATCTCGGTAGTCACCCCCTTTCTAACCATATCATCATTCACACATTCCATCCATCGTTTCTTTGGTCTTCCCCTACTCTTATAGCCATCGACATCCATACTCAAAACTCTCCTCACGACATTTTCCTCATTTCTACGTAACACATGCCCATACCATGACAACCGATTCCCACGCAACTTTTCAGTTACCGGTGCCACTTTCAAACTTCCTCTTAAGTACTCATTTCTTATTCTATCCATTCGTGTAACACCACACATCCCTCTTAGCATTCTCATCTCTGCTGCATGCAATTGCCTTTCATTCATCCCTTTTGTGGCCCAACATTCTGATCCATACAAGACACATAAAGCATTGTCGTAAGTTTAGTGTAGTTAGTATAGTACACTATTAGTAATAGTTAGGTGGGCCGGTTTCTGAAACTCTACGTCAAAGCGCGTATTTTGTGTACGGGTGGAACAATCGGTCTTTTGATCCATTCCAGCTCCTCAAGGAAGGCCAGCAACGCCTTGTTGCTGTCAATTTCACGAAGTAATAACATAGACAGTAATGATTTTTCGAGCAAAATCTGTAATATACAATGCGAAGCTTTCTATCTACTGCATTGATTCGATTTTAATTTTGAGTTTGAAATGCGTGGACCGCGCTCACAGCACTTTAATTAATAGTCGACTGCTGGAAATAGGGGTAATTAAAAGTAACTTATCGATACGATGACGAGAGAGGTAATGGCTAATAGATAATGCCGAAAGCTATTGCTATTTTACGGACGCTCTCATTGGATATTTGATTAAAATATCTCCGAGCAACGAAAACACGTTAAGCCGTTGGTCCCGGCTGTCATTAGTGGATCTTTGACAGTCGTTACGGGTAGTCAAAAGCCCGATAGTCTGACAACCAGTCTTACCAAGGGGTATCGTATTACCCAGTAACTGGATTGTGGAGGTCAGATAGGCAGTCGCTCTTTGTAAAATACTGATATTCAGCTGCATCTGGTTAGACTGGATGCTGACCCCAACATACTTGGGAAAAGGCTAGGCAGGCCTTTGCTTATTGCCGACTTGGCGTAACGGTCTATAATGTTGACGGTCACTGATGACCGTAGACGAAGATATGAACGAAGATATATGATATAGAGAAGATTTGAATCTTCTCTCTCTGAATCTGAATCTTTGGTTGTTGGCGACCTCTTGTTGGCTTTTTGCTATTCCTGCGGGAGAAAGCTGCTCTTGCTGGATCTTTGCTGTGTCCTAATCTCTTTGTCTATTTGCTTTTATAATGTAAGTACCTAAATAAATAGAGGATTTTAACTATAATTTGTTCCAGTTTATGACAATTTGATTCCAATGCAACATCTAGGTAAGTATCCTTTTAGATGTCCGCTTTTAGACTTAATTTTTATAGAGAGGGTTTTATTTCTTTAGATATTTTTTTACTCCAAACAGCTAATCGATTCCCAGTTTTCAATATTCTCAAACTATGTGTGTAAAGGTCACATTCACATGTTCCTTGTCTAATTGAACTCCCAACAAAGCAATAACACCTTCAAACAATACCTATAGCGTACCAGAAACAGCCTTAGTATCCCTGTATCACATCAATACATTGCTCTTATCTCTCTTAAAATACAGCCTCCTTAGGTACGGGCAAGCTACACTGTAAATTACCGCGTTTATTGCCCGGACGCAGTCTATACCCGCAAGCCGTAACACGTGAAATGCATGACCAATCAAAATACCAATGTCGGGTCACGCACACATGCACAGTGTAAGCAACGTACATCCGAACACGCGAGGTGAGTGTGTCTGAGTGTGAAATGCATTAAAGTGCGCATGTGTGCGGGTTCGGCGCACGCACACAAGGAGCGTGATCAGTGAGACGGAACACGCGTTCGAGGGATAACGGAGGGCTCACATTTATCAAGACGGATTAGTATGGATGTGCTTCTAATATTTTCTTGAGTCTTCTTATTTTTATGAAGTGACCTATTTTTTTGTTTGTTTTTATGGAGTTGTTGATTTATTTTTGTACATGATCTCAATAGCAGTAATCATAAGCTTTGTTTGATATGGTATCGATACTTTAACTGAGTCACAATCAGGTTATTTCACATTTACAACTGCGTAACGCAACGTGATAGCGATTGCGGTTGTAACTGTTTGCGTAATACTTTGAATTATTAAATTACAAGCGAGTCAATTGAACGTAGGTATTATATAAAGCAGCGACGTAAACTGAGGAAGTATTGTGAGCTAGGTCAGCATTCTAGGTTATTTATTTATCACTGATCTGTGCCAGCGACCTGGTTCGCGTGGATGTCGGAAAACAATAATCTATTTCTTCACTTTTATAAAATAAAAGTAACCTCAGTTACTTCTTATAACATCAGCTATCTGCCAGTGAAAGTCCCGGCAAAATCGGCCCAGCCGTTTCGGAGATTAACCGGAACAGACACGAAAAAATAAATTGAAATTATTATTATAAGTACCTACCGTATATACCTACTTTCATATGCATTTAGTAAAAACCTGTTATTTTGACATTAAAACAGACACTTCCATTTTATTTATTTGTATAGACAATGCAAAGTTGATAGTGAATCATAATAATTATTATGTAAGTGATTTAATTGTAATGTTAATTTTGTGTCATAAGTTCTTTGTTGTTTGTAGGAATGACATTTGTGTGAAGTAATTGTAGTAGGTATTTTATAGATAATTATGTGTTGACAGCCTGTAATAAGAGACACCTTGACGAATAAATTTACGCCTTATTGTTTCTCAAGAGCACGTGAGTAGTACTCTTATTTCTGAGCAACCTACTCGTATAATTGTGTGAAAGTAAGTAGGTATATATACATATAATCAGCCTGTATTGTCCCAGGGTCCGTGGCTAAATGATAACAGCCGCACAGGTCGATCGATCAGGTTAAGCTACGCTTGCCAGGGTTGGTCTGTGGATGGGTGACCGGTTAGACTGGAAGCCGACCCCAATATAGTTGGGAAAAGGCTAGGCAGATGATGAGCCTGTATTGTCCCACTGCAGGGCAAAGATTTCCCTTTCCTTTTTCCACTCAACTTGATCCTGAGACAATATGGAAGTTTGGTAATAGGTCGGTAGGTAGCTGTTTTAATTTCACATGCTTAGGTACAATTTACGGGTTGAAACCTATCAATAATCAACTATGACTCTACTTAAAACAGACATACTTTACTTAACGAGACATGATGAAGATATCCCGAACGTTGTTTCTATGTATAGCTTCATTGAAGATTGGATTGTTATTTCTACACCTACTTTCAGAATAACAATCTCACCTTGAAGTCACTGCAGCATAGCACCTAGCACCACTTACAAAATCACTACAAACATTCACACAAAACAAAACTCACCCGAAAATGCATTCTTCAAACTTTTCCATAAATCTGGCAGTTTGAGTAATTTACACGGCCCAAATGTGCCTCCTCAAGTTCTGAGTTAAGTTGCACGATTTTTGACCAATGCGTGCACTGACTGAACAGGTCCGCTTAATCTGTGTGGCTCCTTCCTCAAAAGACCATTTCAAACACCAATCTACATGGTCTTCACATGATCTGACCAAGATTTTGTCTGGACTTTAAAAGAGACTGTGACCTCTGAGTTTGTTTCGGCCTTTCTTCTCCGAATAGTCAGATAGGAAACGCCGACCTTTTTTTTTTTTTTTTTTTTTTGCGGATGGGAAATCATCAAATGACTCCTCCCGCTCTGGGTGTAGCGGAAGGGAGTGTCAGACTCTTACTGACTAAAACCCACCCGTGTTCCTTCCTTGGCCCTTTATGTTCCGGGCCAGCGGTAACCCTTTCGGACAATCCCGCTGACCTAAAAAAAAAAAAAAATAGTCTCATCACGAGATTGGAACCCAGACCTTCGCGTTTGTTAATCCAATACGTAAAGTCATTAGCTATATGTGCTCGAAACGCCGACCTTAATCTAGTTTAAAAAAAATATGATTGACGTGTAAAAGTGTTTGTACAAACCTACTTACAGAAAATAAATCATTTATCAATTTATCCCATTACAATTCGAAATCCAAAGTAATACCCGGTCGTATCCACACTATGAAAGCCAGGCGTCTGCTGGAGCCCCCGCCCACATAAAAAATGACATCTAAATAAATCCATTAAGGCCGCTCTTCCTGCCCGAACCCCTTTTGTTGATGGCGCCCTGTTTTGACAGACACGACTTATGATTTGTGATGAGCAACATGCTATATTAACTCTGATGATATAAGTGTTTTGGTTCGGAATGGATTTGATATGTAAAACAGACGGATGAATGTTTTCTTCTATGGGATTAGTTCGAGCTTCGTACTATGGATTTTTATTTGTCCATATGTTTTTAGTAATCTACCTGGAAGCTTAAAAAGGCCACTTTGGCAGAATCATAAAAGCATAACATTATGAATCATAATGGACAGTTAACTATCAAATCCCATTGGTGAAGGATTTTTCAGTTATTTTTTTTTTGTCTGTGCTAAAACACCAATCAATCCTATGCAAATCCAATCTCTTTGATTATACCTACGTAGTGCGGCGAAAAAAAGAAAAACACGGACTGTCTTCGTCTTTATATGATTCATAATGTTATCCTTTTATGATTCTGCCAAATTGGCTTTTTTAGGCCCCCTGAACCCATGCTATACCAATCAGAGATTCAGATTATATAGGTAGAGTCAGTGGCATAGTTAATCCTAAAGGGGCCCTGTAACAAAATTTGTTGGGGGCCCTTTTACCCGACTGCGGCGAAGCTGAAAAGGAGAGATTTGTTTGTCAAAGACAATTCCCTCGCTTGCTCTTGTATTCCCATAGCAGCAGTGCGATTCTGTAACCATCTCACCGTGAAAACTTAGGTGAAGTGAGCTGTCATTAGTGACAATCCCTAGCATCAGATGGAATGATTTCTCACGGAATGAGCTCACTTCACCTAAGTTAAGTTCTCACGATGATATTTTAACAGAATAGACAGGCAGGATCGAAATGACAGCTTAACATTCCGATGTTAAGTTGTCATTTCGATCCTGCTATGAGAATTGAGAATGCAAGACCGAGCGAATCGAGCTATAACATTGGAGTATTCTGAATCAGAGCGAGCGAATCGAGCTCGATAATTACGCCCCCAGTATAGCTATTCACAAAAATAGTCAAAGCGAGGTTAAAAAGATGGAACGCCCTGACTCGGGCTAGATTTCTGTGTGATTTTACTAAAAATGAATACTTGAGAAATGCTATAGCTTGGAGCCTTAGTACGCCATACACAAATTACGTTAATTATCATATTTTCTTTAGGAATTCATACATACATTAGTCTTATCAACAAGAATTTGAAGTAGGTAACGGATAATATTTTACGAATGCTTTGGGACGCTTATAATACGGGTCAGGGGCCTCTGGGGGGCCTGTATCGTTGATACGGCGGTAGCTACTCCTCTAGGTAGACAAATTAATTCGTAGGTTTGCATTAGTAAGTTCTTTTGGCGGGTGCGCCAAAGTTCACCTAAATTTTCAACTCCGATAATTGGAAATCCGAAAATGTTCTTCCTAAAATTTTTCATCCTAGCAATCACAATTCCTAACTACTCTGTCTCTAATGTTCATAATTGCGAAGCATTCAACTTCATAATGTCAGTAGCAATAAACATCTATTATACTTTTATTTGTTTTCCTATATTTTCTCAACATAACCATCTTTTACACTATTATTCAAAGTCATATATTTTATTTTTAGCGGCAACCAACATAATATACAAAAGTAACACATTTGTACTGACAGTTTAGGATGCAAGAGCGAGCGAAGCGAGCTCGGGACTTGGGGCACCCCGACTCGGACAGGTTAGGTTCGAAGGTCCCCCGTCATCCCCTTCGTGTTAGGTTCCTTTAAACCCTGTAGACAGAAATAGGGGCCCCGCGAAGCGGGGCTCCGTTGACTACGCCTAACCACATATTTTTGTAGATAAAAAAAAACTTTGGGATTTCTGTTCTCGGCCACTATGATTTTGCGAACTTTGTGGTTTTCAAATTTACACTAAAAAGAAACTTTTTATTCTATCCAAAAAAAATAGCTACTATCAAAAAGCGCCGGGTGTGGAAGTACAGTGGTTCCATAGACACAACTCAGTACATTATGTAAAGCATACCCCCAAATAATAATCATACCCTCTTAAAACTATAAATGTCATCTTCTAATATTATGGTAATTATGTTTAGGGATAAAAGCGTTATGATAAAAAACAGTAGAAGTTTAAATATATTTACATTAATGACATTAAATTACAATTTTCGGAAACATGAGTGTTATGAACATCGCCGGTAGCACTACAAATAGTATGAATGAAAACTTTAGGATGAAAAATGTTAGGAAGACTGATCATTCGGATTACAAATCATTAGGAAGAACAATTTCGGGTAAAGAACTTTAGGTGAGCCAATATGGACCCTCTTTTGGCGAATCAATAATTCGTGTTTTAAGAGCCAAAAGTCCATCAAGCATGTTCGAAAAAGCCATATTGCTCAAAAATAAGGTAGAAAAGAGAATCAAATCGACTTTACAGCAGATTTATCTATAGATTCTTCAGCATCACCTTTTTAGGCAATGCTGTCAATTTTATCTGAAATCTGACCCAATAATGGCATTGACTTAAGGGGCTTACAGGACCTAAACGCAAAAAAACCCAAGTTTTAGAAACAATAAAAGTATATGATCGACTACAGTAAACAAAATCAGAAAAATATATGATATTCTTCAGGATATATGCTAGGTAGATAGTGTGTTTAAAACATAATACAACTAATTTGATACGATAGAAAAAAATCATGAAGATACCTCTAAAAACTTTCTTTTTACAATAAAAACCATACTAATATACATACAATCATTCTCTGTCAGATTATTAATTTGTCAGATTATTCTACAAGCAACATACTAAAACACTACTGATTTAATTTTTGAGTTCAAATAATAGATTTTTTGTAATTAAATAATTGCTTCATATTTTGCAGTAAATTACCTACCATCAGGGTTGTGTCATCGCGCTTCTCTTTCTTTTCTATGCAGTCCGACAGTGACCACGCTTTAGGTCATGTAACCCCCTTAAAATAACTGGCCAATTTTGCCAACCAATCTGTCATTCCAAGGTCAGGATTGTATAATAAATACACTATCAATCATAATCTGAATCACTTTGAAGGCTATATTGCTAATCCATTGCTTCATATGTTCGAAAAATTTGTCTGCTGCAACAACGGAAATAACGCAATGAATGTCATTGAACTGTCAAATTCAAAGTCAATGCTACTGATTTGGTAACCCCACAGTTGGTGCAAGATTTTGTAATAAACCTTCACAGATAGTTGTAACTGACATCTAAAGAGAAAGAACCTGTAATGCTACTTATTCTATTGTAAAAATCTCACCGTGAAAACTTAGGGTGAAGTGAGCTTAAAGTGAGCTGTCAATAGTGTCAATCCCTAGCATCAGGTGGAATGACAGCTCACTTTAAGCTCACTTCACCTAAGTTATCACGGTGATCTTTTTACAGAATAGCATTTATAAAATATTAAAACTGCAGGATGAACGGTCTAGGTTGATCACGAACAAGCTCAGTGCTTTGTATGTGTTTGACGATCTGCAACTTTTTGACCAGCTTTATTAGTTTGAGATGATAAACAAAAGATTCTGCCTCTCACCCTTGACGGTTTATGAAGTGAATCTGCATCACTTAGGATCGTTGTACGCGGCATGGTTTCTATACAGTACGGCGCGCTAGACGCACCGCAGAATTGAGTGAGTTTGTTAACGACACGGTAAACCACCGGTTATGTGTTATACGGCGACTGCACCGTGCCGTAGTGCCGCCGTTTCTATCAACAAACTTCCATAGTGACAACCGGGTCAGTGACAACTCGGCTCATGTCATCTCAACCCGAAAAATAATACCAGATATTTCACTCCAGATTACGATAATTTGTACGTTCTGACAGAAATTCAATATTTTAAAACAATTTTTTTTTTAAAGGTTTTGTTTTTCTATTTACACAAACCAAGGAAACATAGTTATCTACAACGCCTCCAGTGGTTGCACACGGCGAATCAACCGTAGTACAGACGCCAGCACATCAAGCTACTACAATCTGTCAGATTTCTTTAATAGATTATCAACTTTATCGCTAAA
Organism: Mesoligia furuncula; assembly: GCA_916614155.1. Taxonomy (NCBI): domain Eukaryota; kingdom Metazoa; phylum Arthropoda; class Insecta; order Lepidoptera; family Noctuidae; genus Mesoligia; species Mesoligia furuncula. Next base: position 9,953,815 of record OU744803.1, on the reverse strand, counting down.
GCATAAGGTTCAAAGTTGATTGGGAAAATTTGACAGTTTAGGGTAGCTTGATGTGCTGCCGTCTGTACATTGGCAAAAAAAACGTATTTGTTCAGCGGGTCTCCAGGTGATCTAAACTGTAAAATTCTCACCGTGAAAATTTAGATGAAGTGAGCTCCCATTATACAAACTCACTTCACCTTAGTTTACACAGAGAGGTTCTTACAGCATAGATCTGCAGATTCGCTTCTTGTCTAGTGTCTGGTAGACTACGTTCTTGAGACATTATCTAAGGTTATTTTAAGCAAAGCAGCACGCCAGTAGCTGCGTTTGCTATTCACATGCAGTCACCAATAAACTCTTCAACTGTTTTATGTATGCCAGTGACCGTTCATCTGCATGTTTAAATGACTCAGTAAACATTTTAGTCCTAAATTGTAATAAAATCTTCAATTAAGATTATAAAATCATCTAAGTTGGAAGTGAATCATGAATGTCGTCTCTTTAACCATTTAAATTTTTAGTCAAACGTGGACTACTACGCATTTTTTATAGGGTTTCGTAGCTTCATTCTATCTACTACCTACGATAACTCGTCAAAAGGCAAAGACGTCTTCAAGGTAAGTTATTTCCTTTACCGATGGATAAATACATCATAACCAGCCTACAACGTTTCCCCTGCTGGGACAACGTTGTAGGCTGGTGAGGAGGCCCGTGCCTCCTCTCTATGAGAAGGAGTGGGCCATAGGAGTAGGAGGTAGATCTTCACGGGCCTAGCGCGGGTTGGCGGATGTCACATGTCTTCGAACTTTCGAACGGATGGCATTATCGAAAAGATAAACTCCGGTTAATACTACCTCAAAACATGGAGCTTAAAAAGGCCACTTTGGAGAATCATAAAAGGTTAACATTATGAATTGGAATATGGCGAAGACAGTCCGTGTTTTTCTTTTTTTCGCTGCACTACGTAGGTATAAATAATCAAAGAGATTGGGATTGGATTTGGATCGGATTGATTGGTATTTTAGCGCGGACAAAAAAAAAACAATGAAAAATGCTTCACCAATGGGATTTGATACGATTAACTTAATGGTTAACTGTCCATTTTGTTATCCTTTTATGATTCTGCCAAAGTGGCCTTTTTAAGCCCCCTGGACATTCGCAAATATAGATGATAGCCCAGAGGGTATTCTGCACAAACTCTACAAATTTATCAAAAATGAAACCGACATTTTCGTTTTTAAATCCCAAAGCTACCGAATTGGGAGACAATAGATCGTTAGTTGTTTGGCGAATTATCAGCAAAGGCCAGAGGGATCGCAATCCTATTACCTAAGTCCGGGGACAGTCTGGGGCGGTCTATGTCGAGAACAGCAGTAAGCCGATTAAGGTGTTAACAGGATTTAAATGTCACTTCAGTAAGTAAGTCTTCGCGTTTATTGAGTATTTTGTTCCAATTTTCTTCAAGTGGTTCATGGCTTGAGTCATCTGTGTTGTTGGTTTGTGAATCATGCTGTTCAGCTTCATTGTTTTCAATAATGTGTATTTAATGCAATTATTTTGTATTGTATTAGTCTTTGTTTACAAGGCTGTTATTTTACAAAAGTATGACTGTATGCCTCCCCCAAAATTGGGGGAGGCCTATGTCCAGCAGTAAACGTCTATCGGCTGAAACGACGATGACTGTATGCGTTTAGATCTGAACGACTTACTTACCCAAAAAAGTCGAGAGTTTTCTCCTCTTATACCAATGCCCTGCTGAACAATGGGCGTACTGTTTTTACACTATCCTCCTGCCGTTCATAAGGATAATCAGCCTATCCACTGCTGGGACCCGGGCCTGTTCTCTGTGAGAGGGAGAAGGCCACAGTCCCAGTGCGGGTTGGCATTTGTCACATGTCTTCAAATTCTAGGGCACATGTTCTAGGACAAGCAGGTTTCTTCACGTTATTTTCTTTCATCGTTTTTGAGAGCAGTAGTGATAAAATAATTTACACAAAGTAAAGTGCTTGCTTGGTTCGAACCCACGACCTACAACTCGTAAGCCGCGGTAGTTACCACTGGGCTACCACTGTCCACTCCACTCCACTGGGGTTTCCGCCCTTATCCCAATCTATTGGGGATCGGCACAGCATGTCTTCCTTTTCCATACATTTCTAATAGTTGTCATCATAGAAGTCATCCTCATTCATCGTTCCTCTACTCTCTTTTCTTATATTTATTCACATTCACACTCAAAACTGTCCTCGTGATATCTTCCTCATTCTTTGGAAGCACATACTATGATGAAGAGAGCTCTTTTTCAAAATATTAAAACAAGGTATTCACAATTTCTCCACTCCACAATCAGCACAATGCATCACTTAATATCTTGCCTCGACTAAATCACTAACTCTTTAATTGCTGTCATTTCTCAAAGTATCATTTACATAATCCATTAAACATAAATTTCACCCGAAATGGACATAAAAAAGAACAACTACGCAACAAAGGGCATGTTCGAACGAAACCTCAGCAAATAGCAGTGTTCGCGCAATACTTGCCAATGCAGCACTCAAAGGACCAGGTTACGCAGACCTTCCCCACTGCTCTTAAACCTACCATTCTAGATCGTCCAGGGGTAAGATAGGTAATGTTGAGAGGTCTAGATAGTCTGGTCGCTGTAGTAGGCAGTAATCTAAGCGCATTAGAGCGCTCGCCGTCGCGTGACATGAAGTACGTTGACCGCACCGCTCACTGTAAAGCAATTGCTCCATTAACAGGGCTATCACTGTTCTTTATACCCTTCTAAGATACTTTAGATAAAGACTACTGTTATTTTATTACTGTACGTAGATTGAGAAATTTAAACAAGTATCGAAATACCAATAATTTTTACTGAAGGACCACGTCATAAAATCAGACGCTCTTAAAATTAAAGAAGTTTAAATCCATGCACAGTTAGTTAAAAAAGTACATTTCATATACGTGGTAACCCTGACCATTAGTTGTACGAAATCTGTGAAGTGATTTGTAGTTAGTGCGCGAATACGGGGCCAACGACCGTGGATGCAAACCACGATAACGGTGCGCGGCGTGCAGTCCGCAGTGTTTTGACGGCCCAATTGCCATTAGCGTAATGAGACAAGAGAGAGCGTGACATACATTGTGAGTTTGTGAGTGAGGATGGACAATCAACTATTGTTGGAGGTTCTTTATACTATATGAGGAAAGATTATGACTACCTTCTAGTTTATTGTTGATGTGTGACTATGTGTGATTGATCAATAAAATTCATGTTATAGAAAGTAGTAAAAATTAGTAACTATAGATTTTATGGGGGAGAATGAAGAATATGAAAACGAAAGAATGAATTAGTGGCAAAGTGGCGTTTGGGCTTAATATATTATTGAGCCTAATTTAAATTGTTTCAGTTGATGCCTTAAATTTTAAATACAACATGAGATGATGATTCAACAACAAAGACGGAGAGATAGAGAGAGTATGTAAGCGTACGTAAGTAACAATAATCGAAAGATTAGAAAATAGAGACTTAAAGATGATTCTGACCAAGTAAATCTTGTATAAATATAAAATTCAAAGTTCTGACTGACTGATATATCAACGCACAGCCTAAACCGCTGGTCACAGAGACATGAAATTTGGAGGGTGTGTTCTTTGTGAAGAACAGGTGTCCACTAAGCAAGGGTTTTTCGAAATTCTACCCTTAAGAGGGTGAAAAGATAAAATAATTATCTAGCTTTAATCATGCAAAATGTTAGCTATACTCAAACTCAAACTCAAACCATTTATTTCAATTAAACCATTTACAGGCACTTTTGAATTGTCAAGAAGTCGGTCAGTCAGAAAATATGAAGCTAGTTGCCCATTCCAAAGCGTAGGTACCTATGGAGAAGAACGGGCAAGAAACTCCATGGACACTCTTTTAAATTGTATTTTTACAAAAATATTAGTTACATCATTAATGTTGAATTTACAAGTAAATGTGAGAACGATGTAAAAAAAATACGTACGCGTTAAGAGCGTCCAGAGTACAGCAAATAGTAAGAAGACAACAATCATAAAATAATTAAAAATAAGCCGAGGCAGCTGAGTGATGACCAGCCCCAACTGACGGCGCCCGTTCACGAACATGACGCATAGATCAGCACCATTCAGCTCAACCATTTTGAAGGGAGCTAAATGATCCAATACACACGCCACCGTCAGCGAGACATTTGTGTGAGCATGACATACTATCAGCCGCCATGGCACATTCAAGTCAATGAAAGACATATTACCCGGTAAATGGTAAAGAAGGTATACTTACATAGAACTCACATCTGTGCTATGCAGTTATACAATGCAAAGGAAATTGAGTTTATACAATGCAAAGATAATCTTACAATCTTCAGCAGCTCCAACAGTATTTTCCAGTGTTAATCAATTAGTTGTGGTTGTGGAGCAGGACCAGCATTGAGCCAGGCATTTTTATCAGCGATGTAATCCCCTAACTTATAGTATGCCTGACTGCATAGTGTGCGTTTTATACAAGACTTGAATTTTGTCTCATTCAGTTGAAGAATGTGGGGAGGTATTTTATTATAACATTTTAAACAGTACCCCATAAAAGATGAGTCTACTTTAGCCAGTCTGAAACCTGGTTGAACTAATAGGTCCCTATTCCTAGTACTATAATTATGTCTTTCACCTCTTTTACCAAAAAGATGTAAGTTTTTTCTTACATACATGATGTTTTCGTAGATATATTGACAAGGCACCGTCATGATGTTAATTTCCTTAAACAGTTCCCTTAGAGAATCACGCCTGCAGAGGTTATATATGGCTCTGATGGCTCTTTTCTGCAGAATAAAAATAGAATCGATGTCTGCAGCCCGTCCCCAAAGCAAAATACCGTAAGACATGATACTATGAAAGTAACTAAAATAGACCAGTCTCGCGGTATCTACATCAGTAAATTGGCGGATTTTTCTGACAGCATAAGCTGCTGAACTTAGCCGTCCTGCAAGAGATGTTAAATGAGGACCCCATTGTAGCCTTGAGTCGAGCGTGATCCCCAGGAAAACCGTTTTATCGACGAATTCTAGTTTCTCTTGATTCAATACTATCTCACAATCACTACTCTTTACATTTGGTAAAGAAAATCTTATGCACTTAGTTTTTTTCCCATTTAATACTAAATTATTAGCAGTGAACCAACTTTGGACCTGCACTAGGGCGTTATTTACGTCGTCATAATTTGTAGCACGTCTATTTACCTTAAAAATTAAGGAAGTGTCATCAGCAAATAACACCATTTGTGGTTGATTTTTTAATAAATGGAGTAGATCATTAACATACACTAAAAAGAGGAAAGGACCCAATATCGAGCCTTGTGGCACACCCATTTTTACTGTTAAACCATGTGAATTGACACCATTTATTTGAACTTGCTGTTGTCTGTCATTTAAATAAGAACTAACTAAACTGAGCGCAAGTTTTCCAAGCCCGTAATGCTCAAGTTTCAAAAGCAAGGTTTCGTGATCGACGCAATCAAATGCCTTAGAGAGGTCACAAAAGATTCCTATGGCGTCTGGGGCCTCTTCCCACGCGTTAAAAATGTGTTTTAATAAGGTTACACCGGCGTCGGTCGTACAACGTCCTTTGGTGAAACCATATTGTTGATCGTGAAGGATTTTATTCGTGTTAAAATGATTGAGCATTTGATTAAGCATTATCTTTACTTATCTATACTAAGGGCAAGAGAAGAAGAAATAAACAGAGATCATTTATAAAGACAAAGAATAAACTTAATGGAAATATTGATAAATTCAATAATAATAAGCATGTAGAACACCACCACTGCTCTCAAAACGATTATGGAAAACATCGTGAGGAAACCGGCATGTCTTTTATGACATTATGTGACATCTACCAACCCTCAATGAGCCCGCATGGTGGATTACGGCCTACGGTTCTCACCGAGAGGAGGCCTGTGTCTCAGCAGTGGGAACGTTATAGGCTGATTATGCAGTATGCAGAAAGCTGGCTTATCACAGTTGCAAAGCTATTTTAAACATTTGCATGACTAACAAATTCATTTAGATAATATTCACCTCGACTAGCTACAAGCTACAATCAATATTGATAAAGTTCCTAATATACCTTTATCGAAACCAAGTCATGTTGATATCGGCACTTTATATCGAGATCAAAGGTATTCGGAACTAAGAGAAAACGCTTTGAAGGTCTAATTGATATGAGTACCACGCTTGAAACTCATTGCAATACGGAATGCGTGTTGAATACCTTTCGTGTCGGCAAGGACAGAGATAAATACTTTCATTTAGGTGATCATACTATATGCGTTGACTGTAACACCATTTACATGATACAACGAACTGTACATGTACTGCAATCGTCAATTGTTCCCCTTGTTTGCACAATACGTAACGCCACTGTGATATTGATAGCCATTAAAGATATCTGGAAGATAATCATTTTGGTATAGGGAAGGTATATCTTTGTGAAGGATCTTGCAAAATGTATAGTGTTTGTACAGACGCCAGTACATCAAGCTACTACAATCTGTCAAATTTCTTTGATAGATTTTCAATTTTATCGCTAAAGCATAAGGTTCATAGTTGATTGGAAAAATTCAGACGCCAGCACATCAAGCTACCCGAAACTGTCAAGTTTCGGGTAGCTTGATGTGCTGGCGTCTGTACATATGTACTTCTTTCTGTCACCAAGCAGCGTTGCTGTGGTTTGCAGCGTATTTATTTGTGTCGATATATTTAGAGGCACTTGAATTGTCTGGCAAGAAGCTCCTGCGATGACTCTTATATTAAGGATGTCCAAAGACAGCGACCCTGAGGTAACGGCTCCGACTTACAAGATGTAGGTCGTGGGTTCGAACCCAGGCTGGCGCTTTACTTTGTGTAAATAATTTTATCACCACTGCTCTCAAAATGGTGAAAGAAAAACATCATGAGGAATTTGGCATGACCTAGAAGTAAAAATTTGAAGACACCTGACGTCTACCAACCCGCACTAGGCCCGCGTGGTAGATTACAGCCTACCTCTCGAAGAGAAGACGCCTGTGTTCCACTAGTGGGAACATTATACGCTGATTATGGAAATACAATCGGTGACCACTTAGCCGTTGCAATGCTCAACCTTTACATCCTTCGGAACAGCTCCAACATACGCTAATCCTATAATATTACCACAAGGTGGAAATTAACATTACATTCACACGACCTTCTTCCACAGTAGCTTTAGTTTATCGCCATTAACAAATAGTTAGTATAACATTCGATACATTCAATCAACAATTTATTGAATGGTCGGTTCATATTGTGGAATATGAACCGACCATTCAATAAATTGTTGCAATCGCGTAAACGGTGTACTAACACATAATATATGCTAGTTCACAGATCACGCCATATGCTTAAGATTTATGTACGTTTACTGCCATTATATACGATGGCCAGTTAGTCGTTGAACTTAGCGGGTTATAAATAAAGACATTTAACATGTTTATGGGTGTATGCTTGCCAACAGGGAATAAAGCAATGTTTCGACCTGCCTGTCTGCGGAATAAAATGTTTCGAATTTGATTGTCATGTTGGAAAATTACTGGCAAAACAAGAGCATTCACAATATAAACAAGCAATATTCAAAAGAACAAGGATGGATTTGAAAGTAATTGATCCATGGCTTTATAGAGATGAAAAAGAATCATCGAGGCATATGAATATGGGGCAACTGATATAAGTACCTAAATATGGCGAAGAACCCCTGAGATAGGACAGAAAACTGTTGCATCAAGATTATTCTGAATACATTTTTAGATCGTGTGGTAATTATGTACTAAGTTATTTGGCTTGAGGAATGCAGAAACTTTGAAAGTTAATCCGCAATTCGTTCACATATGTAATTGTACCTACATAATAATATATTTGATGGCTTTTATATGGTTTTGTGGCTACTGCTAGACTAGTATTCCATAATGATATTAAATATTAATAGTGATTTATGTCCCAGAAATAGCTCCTTCATCTCCAGTCCCAAGCAAGATACGGGGTGTTCTAAACTTAGCTTAAGACCACACAGTGCAGGTAATAAAATTCTATGATTTATTTACCTCCATAATGTATGAAGACAGCTAGTTAGTAGTTAAACTTAACTTGTAATTAATAAAGCCGTATTTCTAGGCTCATTAATAATGCTAACTTATGGATTACGTGATACAAAGTCACCGGTTTTAGTAGATATAGGTACGTCATGTCTTTATCCCTATAGATTATCATTCATTATTAATTTATTGCTAATATTTTACCTGGCACATATATTTATAACTTTATCATTTTTATCATCAGTGAGCCAGTAGGTATATCATTTTCACATGGCTATAATTATCGATATTTATGTATACCTGTATACCTACCTACTTATATCATTATAAAAAGTTTATAATTTTAATACTACGTGATTCTACACACACGATTCTGATTTGAGAGAAAAGTTACGTCTGTCCTTTTTATGGTATGTATGGTGATATCTCTTCATAAGAGACCATAAATTCCTATAGTCTTACCGTGAAAAGTTCATAAAGACACAAGATATACTTTCCCATTTATCGTTGTGGTTGTCCGTATGTGAAATCTCGCCCAATGCTGGAGTTTTTGCTACGGGCATCTATCACACGCTTATGGGCCGTTTCTCAATTTCTCGCATCTCCGCACAATCTGTGATCAATTACTGTCGTTTTTGTTTCAGAAATCCTTATTCGGACTTTCTTTACTTATTCTTTTATATTTTGAGCAGTGTTTGTTTTCAAATGTTACGGTGAACATGGTTAAAGTTATCGTTGCAATTAAAAGGAAAGACAAGGATCTGGCATCCGGAACTTTTTATAAACGCTTCAGATAGATAAGGATGACAAATTATTGCTCCCTTGTCGTGCCTAAATTACAAAGACCGTTGGACATCGAGTTCATCGTGGTTGGTTGGTTTTTAAGTCTTGTATTTTTGTCTTATAATTCGTAGATCTGTTTTATTTTTGTTTTCTGATTTTTTTTGTTTTGTTTTATTATTTTGTTATATTTTATTTCAATCCCATATAACTATATCACAGTCTGTAATATCATTATCATAGGTTTCGCTGTTCTCTTTATTAACTTACACAATTTATAATTCATCACATTTATTTTCATCCTTTATTGAATTATATCAAGGAAAAAGCTACGAGTACTTTTCAACCAAATAAAGTCAATTGTGTTATAAAAGACCACCCAGGTTCACTTAAACTCACATAAAGACATAATTATCTATCCAGTGATTAAGATCTCTTCATTGCGTGAGGTGATATAGTGATGAGAAACACGCATCCGTTGATTGATGATCACGCAACAACGGGGAAGAAATATCGCTTCATCATTATTTGTAAGACTTTTCCTTTGTGGGGTGTTAAAGTGTGAAGTATTTTAAGCAAGTAGAATATTGATGAGAAAGATATGAAGCTAGAAGAAAAATAAAATAACTGAGAAAGTTGAATCAAGGGAATGAGTGACATTTTAGGTAATATTTAGAGATTGCCTAGCACCGTAATCGCGAATCCATTGCTTCAAATGGTCGAAAAAAACGGCGGATGTTGTTGAACTGTCAAAATGAAAGCCATTCCTACTGTTAGTGTGTTAATTACCCCGCTGGTATGATTACCTATCCTTTGTGGTAAATATGGCGAGTAAAACAGAAATAAGATAGGTCCTAGCATCAGGTAAGATCAGCGGTGCTATTCTGTAAAAAGATCACCGTGATAATGATAACTTTGGTGAAGTGAGCTGAAAGTGATCTGTCATTCCACCTGATGCTAGTGATTGACAGCTCACTTTAAGCTCACTTCACCTAAGTTATCATTATCACGGTGATCTTTTTACAGAATACTTGATGCTAGGACCTATCTTATTTCTGTGAACACTTGAACGGTGAGATTTTTACAGAATAGCACTACAGGTTAGGAATAATGCAAGATTTGTTTTATGGCAAAACCCAAAATGATGAGAGTGAGTTTATTGACTCCGAATTTACTTCACTTCCCTTCCTTGATATCCGTCTCGAGCAGAATTTACCTACTCATTGTAAGTCTATCTATCTATGTATTCAGCCCGTAATGCCCCACTGCTGGATAAGTGCCTGCCTTTCCATTGCCATTGCAGGCCAGTCTTTCGGTAGGAGTCGAGTTAGCCTCTCCATCTTCGTCACTTTCGTCATCTTCGTTTCGTAAGTGTCTCACTTTATTTCTTGCCTCATTTTTTCACTGATGCCAAGAAAGGGGAGCAGTGCCAATAATATTATGCATGAAGGGGATGTTCAACTACTATACTTACTACGATCATTATTCTATTAGTCAGTTAAGGTAATTATGGAAATTAGAATTCCATCACCTTTTCCACCTTATTAAACCGGTCTATTGAGCTCAGCATTGGATGTTTACGATTCAGAATTGAAGAACTCATAAAGAATGTCTACTTAAACATATACTTACTTTTCATTTTAATATTCGTGTGTGTTAAAGGTTCCTACGTGGATTTACGGCCTGAGACCCAATCAACAATTTTGTATGTAGGTAGGGACAACATTCCCGGCCTCTCCATTCCGTCTTATAAGGTGCTTGACGCAAACAAACTAATTTACAAGTCTTTATTTGGAAAATTATACGGAGAACTACTTGCGTTCAGACCAGACCTTGAAACTAGAGAAAATGCACGAGAGGCCACAGCAAACTGGTTGACCAAAGTGTACTTACACTTGATACAAATTTACATGATCTCCAACACAAGCAGTTATAGACCGTATTGTTGAAACAACAAAGGTGAAAGAAGCTGTAGAAAAAAGTTGGCAGAACTGTATCCCAGACGCCAAGAGCGAACCGTGTCACCGTCCTCAAATGTTGCCGCTTCGTAACGAGCGAGAGGGCGCTATTACATCAATTAATAAGAAAGAAAGAGATGCACAAAACGGGGACAAACCGAGTAAATTGCTTCATGATTGGATAATTATTTTATTGATACAGTTAAATGCCATTGTAGACGGACCTTAGGGTATGAATGGAGGGAAGCGCTCTGATAATTTATGATGACAAAAACTATTAATGTTTTGTATTAGACGTTTGCAATATTCATGAGTTGTTAGCAGTAAATATGAAACATAGTGCTAATTATATGAGGCTATTTAAACTGGAGGGTTTACGATTTCTAGTAAAGGAAATTGAGGTTTATTTCGTATTCAAATGAGATCTAAATTAGCCTATGAATGTGAAAGTTTTTGGAGTACTTTCTGTACGTGTTTAGGAATAATATGGTAGCTACTCTTTTATGAGATACTCTTCCAAGTAATTCCTAGATCCAGTTAATGGTGGTTAAAGGAACCAGTCATGTGCAAAAGCCTCAAATTAGTAAATACACCGCCATATGCTACACCGATTTCATGTGTGTGACCATTGAAACCAGTAGCAATTCTTAGATACCACGAACAACAGATCATATCAAATCATTAATACATTCTAGACGCATATATCCATAGATAGATAGGGTCTCATTGAATCCCCGAATCACTCAACCAAACAGAAAGAATGACCTAGAATCAGCCATGGATCACTGACCTAAGTTTAAGATTGAACTCTAGGAGTTTCTCAGCACTAGCAGCATCGTCATATTTACCGGAAAGCACCCTGCTGAACTGGTGAACTTTCCCGCTGTGAGTTCAAATGCATATATTCATCAGGTTAAGCTACGCTTGCCGCGGTTGGTCTGTGGATGGGTGACCATCTTTACATACCGTGACCCCTCCGTGCCTCGGAAAGCACGTTAAGCCGTTGATCCCGGCTGTCATTCGTGGATCTTTGACAGTCGTTACGGGTAGTCAGAAGCCCGAAAGTCTGACAACCAGTCTTACCAAGGGGTATCGTATTACCCAGTAACTGGGTTGTGGGGGTCAGATAGGCAGTCGCTCCATGTAAAATACTGGTATTCAGCTGCATCCGGTTAGACTGGAAGCCGACCCCAACATAGTTGGGAAAAGGCTAGGCAGATGATGATATTCCTAAAAAGAGGAAAGATCAAATGCAAGTTATCTCCTTATAGTTGGTAGCCTCACTTAACATAGAATACTAATGCCTAAACCAGGTAAATTCGACTATTCTGGGAGACTGGTGTCTGTTGTAGGTTTAACCCAGTGTTATAGGCCACCAGAGGGCGAAGCGAGAATCAGTTATTTTCGACCGACTGCAAAACTACGATCGCCATTTCCATTTATCGGAGATATTCATCATCTTCCTATAAAGATGTGTTATGGTCATTCTAATAACCATAACCATAATCAGCCTATAATGTTCCCACTGCTGGGACACAGGCCTCCTCTCGGTGAGAGGGTCATTCTAATATCTGATTCAAAATCTTATGGTTTTCTGAGAATTGTTATTTTGGGATTGTCAAGATCGGCCCATCAACCCCCTAGGTAAACACATTGTTATCGCAAACAAAAGTTGAAGTTATCGAATTACTGCAGTTGTATGTACACATGTGTGAAACAACAAGTTATTCTGTTTCTTTTATATTATGGTTCTATACTTTCTTTATTGTTTTTTATAAGGGAAAGTTTAGCGTTTTTGCCATTTCATACTATATAACGACGATTCTGCTCTGCTTTTGATACTTTAGTCCGGTACATTTAGTTTTTATAACTTTTACCATACTTACATTTTATTACGAAAACTCTAGCGTCCCACAAAAGCTTATTTTTAATGAAGAAGATCCTAAAATCGGAGTTGAAACGGTAGACTCAAAGAAAAATTAGGCCTAAAACTCCTAAAAGTAGGTACCACTGCTGCTTATACGTAAGTACGTCCAGACTTTCTGCTTCATTGTGTTAAGGACTTCTTTGAAAATAAACGATAAAAAAAAGTCTCAGTATACTTAGAAACTGTTGTGGATCATGAATTCACGATTTAAGAGAAGCAACAGGAGATGGCGACTTGCCAAGTAAAACAACGCTTTCGTTCCAAATCGTGAATTGTGTCTCTCTCTTTTAAAATATTCTTTAAGCGTATTTTCACTCAATTCTCTGAAAGTATTACGATGAGCAAACAACAGGATTGTTTTAATGGTGAAGCCTTATTAGGTATGGAATACAGACGGGTACATTATCTTTGAATCTTAGAGAACGAGCCGGCTGTCGCTGAAAACCAGCGCTGGGGCTCTGTCTTGCATAGGGTCGCAGCATAATGCTGAGCGATAGCCGTTTTGCGTGGATGTGACGCATGTTTCCCCCAACCCTTTCTTATTTTTTTTTTCGTTTATGTTCTTTATTGCGTCATGTTTACTGCAAATAAAACGTATTTTCTTTCTTTCTTTCTTTCAGATACCTACTCCTCAACCTCAACATGAAGTTTAGTGGATACGGAGACTTTTAAAAACGTGTATTCCATATAAATGGCTATCTGTACGAATGGATCATCATCATCTGCCTAGCCTTTTCCCAACTATGTTGGGGTCGGCTTCCAGTCTAACCGGATTCAGCTGAATACCAGTATATTACATGGAGCGACTGCCTATCTGACCAACCCAGTTACTGGTTGCTGGTTGGTTGGTGGTTATTATATCCATTCTGTACGAATGGATATAATAAGAAATTAGTACATAAGAGGAAGTTTGAAAGTTGCACCGGTAATTGAACAGTTGTGTGGAAATCGTTTATCTGACTCGTGTATCTTAAGGGGCTTACCTAAACACAAAAAAGGCAAGTTTTAGAAACAACAAAAGTATAATGATCGACTGCAGTAAACAAAATGAGAAAAATATATTATTATGATATTCTTCAGGATATATGCTAAGTAGATAGTGTGTTGAAAACCTAATATAACTAATTTGATACGATAGGAAAAATCATGAAGATACGTCTAAAAACTTTCTTTTTACAATAAAAAGAAGATAAAAACCATACTAACATACGTACAATAGGTAACTATGATTTTTTGTCAGATTGTTCTACAAGCAACATACTAAAACACTAGTGTTTTAACTTTTTAGTCGAAACATTAGATTTTTGTAAATAGATAATTGCTTCATATTTTGCAATAAATTACCAGCGTTGTATCATCGCGCTTCTCTTTCTTTTTTATGCAGCCCGACAAAGAACGCGCTTTAAGTCATGCAGTCGCCTTAAAAAAAAAGTTAAGGTTGTTTTGAGTATGAATATAGTTGCCGGCACGTAACTTGGCAAGAGTTTTTGTAGTGGGGGAAGTTTGCGCACGCACAATTTCATACATTTTTATATGCGCGAACTTCCCCCACTACGAAAATCTCTTGCCAAGTTACGTGCCGGGTACAATACCGATGGCTATTAGAGTAGGGGAAGACGAAAGAAACGATGGATGGACTGTGTGAATGATGATATGGTGACTACCGAGATGACAGAGAAGTATGGAAGGAAAGGACATGTGCCGACCCCAAATAAATTTGTATAAGGGCCGGAGAATGATGATAATGATATGGCTATCTGTTAAAACATCAAATTCAGATAATAACAAGATATGTAAATCTGCCTAGCCTTTACCCAACTATGTTGGGGTCAGCTTCCAGTCTAACCGGATGCAGCTAAATACCTACCAGTATTTTACATGGAGCCACTGCCTATCTGACCTCCACAACCCACTTACTGGGTAATACAATACCCGTTGGTATGACTGGCTGTCAGACTTTCGGGCTTCTGACGACCCGTAAGGACAGTCAAAGATCTACAAATGACAGCCGGAACCAACGGCTTAACGTGCTTTTCGAGACACGGAGCGTCTTGGTATGTAAAGATTCAGCCATCGACCGAATTCGAAAGATTCAGATTCGACCCATCCACGGACCAACCGCGGCAAGCGTAGCTTAACCTGATCGATCGACCCATGCGGCTGTTATTACTTAGCCATAAGCCACTCCAACACTCACACAACAGATAACAACAAGATATATACAAGGGAAAAAAGTTATTGGGCAAACTGAAAGCTTGAACCCTGAGAAAAATGGGTTGTAAGTTGCAATGAAGGAACTAGAGAACCTACAGATCATCGGTTTTCAAAAAAATCCTTACAAATCGAAACAATCGGTCTTGTGGCTTGGAAAGTCAATTAAAACTTCGGTTCCGGTTAATCGTTGGCAGTTAGTTACTGCTGTGGATACCTGTCTAATTTAGCGTTACACTCCTCGATTAACTATTGTTAATCCAGGGTTGTCTGAATGGTTCACACCAACATTGATGGAAAAAGGCTTGTCTTAAGCATCAGATAAACATAAGGTAATGTTCCCAATTGAAATGATTAGGTATACCATTTACAGATACATATCATCAACGACCGGGAGTCCGTACTTTACGTTTGGATCCCAGGACATGATTGGATTCCTTATTTTTCTGTGGTTGCCAAAGCGACAAAGATATTAAGCCAGTGTGAGTAGTAACCGCCTTTTTACATGCAAAACAACATACGGACAATATACCAATTGCTTTACCAAACATACCAATGACAATATATCTACCAATAGCTTTACCAAGGATACCTATGATGACAAGCCAATAGCTGTCACCACTCTTCTTTAATGGCCTTTCACTGAGAATGGTCTATTTGAAGACCCATCATCTGAAGGGGACTTTTACAGGCTGTTACTAGTTAGTTTGTTAATACAGAGATTTTACGAGGACAACTATGAGAGCAGTAAGAGGGTCTACCCTCTTACTTAAAGGGTATATGCTCTAGCAAATAACCTTTTATCCAAATGTCCTACTAAATCAATAAAATAACAAACTGGTTAACAATAAAACTAACTGGTTACCTAAACCGCGTCATGCGAATGGTTCGTGGCTGTAATTGGTTTGGCCGTATCTTATCAGCGCTATGTGGTGTATTCTTATCACTGTGTTTACTTCAACTGTGGAAACTAACCACCAGTTATCCTGACCTCCCTACCCCCTCTCTATCCCATACAAAAATGTGTCAACTAGGTGCATATACAAGGTGCGAAAGAAGTCTAATTATAATGGTCGCTATAATATTATTAGCTGATGTTTGCACAACTGAGGAAGAAATATTTTCATTTAGTCACGGCCGTTTCCTGCATGTTTTGAAACGTGGAATGTATTGCGCTTGCGCAAATTAATAACACCGCTCATGCTACCTACAAACAATGGTACTGGTTTATAAATACATACAGACAGATAGTTGATAATATCGAATGAATAATCTCGCATGCTGCCTGCCTTTGTAATGACAATGTCCTTGTTTTCAGTAGGTAACTAGGTATATATACTACGCAGGATAGTTTTTGCTAGACTGAAACGGAATACTGTGTGATATTACGCAAGAGTCTGTCAATATTACGTCATCAGTTTATTGTTCAGTTAAAGGAGAATAGAATAAAGATATTTACAAATGTCATGAGCTAACGCTTTCGAATAAGGTATCAATGTTGGCTTAAATGCACACAAATATACAACTACTGCATAGGTAGGTAAGTACACTTAACCAATCATTTTTTTATTGTGATGTGGGTGTGCTCTGATCCTCGATCTCTCCAGGCGGAAAGCGATAGATGAATTCTACGTGGAACAAGCAAGCCCAAAAGATGCCGCCTATTCACTCTTGCTTTGAAGCCTGGCGGGTTATACGCAGCCGGTAAATTGATGCTTAAAACAAAGCAAACTATAATAATCAATGCAATAGAGGTAAAGGAAAAAGTCAGGGGAATAAAAACCAAGGTTTACTGAGTATTTGATTCAGTAGAAGTAGAAAATAATTAAATAACTAAAAAACAACCGAAGAACGTTGAAGAACTACAGGAGAAAGTACCTATTTAAATGGAATAGTATTGACGTGGTGGTACTGACCAGAACGGAGTTTACAACCATAAGCTCTAATGCCATAAAAACCGCCAGCGTCTCGCGCTCCGTAATACTGTAATACTTTTCTCCACAGTACCTGTTAATTTGTATTTTAGTATCATCAATTCATCATATTACACTTTTTAGCCACCCATAAAGAAAGATAAAAAGGAGGGGAAGAAATAATACCGGTGCACAAAATGAAAGGGCTGATTGAATACAATGCAGAACTTCAAAATGGACAAACAGTAGCTTAGATAACTTGAAACTTTGGCAATATCCCCCTCATCTCTCGCTTCCCGCTAGAAGAGAATTTCCCAGCTTTCCTTTCCTATCAACAAAAGACTAGATGCGTGCTATAGCCTACAGCTCCTTTAGCTGACTTAGCCAAAACATAGATACATAGGGGGGCTTAATATTGCAGCTCACAAGAACCCACCGGATGTATAAAAAACTTCCAAGCATCGTAAAACACTCAAATATGAAAAATATCATCAACAAAACGTTGAATTCACTCAATACGCGAGCCTAACCTAACAGCACATTTGAAATGTCTAAAAATCTTATATTTATCGGCAAACGGCCAATTTCATGGACCATTAGCGTTACGCGCAGTCATTTTACAGTCCCAACTCCACCAAGGTCTTACACCTTATGCCGTAGTGATAAGTTTCATTTTTCGATGGTAGGGGTATCAATTTATCCTGGAAAACGGCTGAGTTGAAGTTGGAATTCGATACGGTTCGAGATTGAACTGTGAATACTGACTGACTATGAGTTGCGCCATGATATTTGTGGTAATTTGCTTATTTTTATGATGGTACAGTAATTTCAGGGGTATTAAAAGTACTGGAATGTTATCCTGGGATAATAGCGGAGTCGTGCCGATACCTAATTCTCACTGTGCTACTGTACGGCTTCTGGTAATAATATGTTTTTAATATACTTATTTTGCTAAGTGGTATGTAGCGAGATAGATCCAAAGACGCACGGAGGTTTTTGGCGTACTTTTGTCTGTAGTTAGACAGAACAACTAGCAAGACGTCGTCGTGCTAACAGGTGGTGTAAAATGTCAGTGTCGTCTGATGACTGACAGTGGAAATGTCGATTGTCCAGTGGCGAGATGGGAGGAGGAAAATGATACTATTGTGCATGGAATTTGTATAGTAGCGTACCCTGTAACTGATGATTATGTAGCAAGATTATGAAATTGTATTAGGACCAAAGAACAATTCGTTTTAATCAACTCTAATTTTATAAATCATATTCTCTATTAATACTTCATCAAATGGCCACTGAGACGTGTAAGCAAGCACAAAGAATTCGACAGCTGTGATAGCAAAAGATCCCTTTTTCACCAAAGCACACTTCAAACACCCAATTTTCCTTTACCACCTCCCAAAAACCTCTCACCACGAGTTAAACAAAAGTGTAACCCAATAAACGGCGGGTTATTCTCGTAAACAAGTTAAACCAGCGTTCAGAGCACTTTACCTGTCGCTAAGTGGCTCTAAATCAGATTATTGGCCACCCCCCTAGGGTAGGCTATTGTTACACTTTCGTGCCGACTCGCTAAGCCGAAACGAATTTGCACCGTGATTTTGGGATGCGTTTGCGAATTTGTAGTTCGGGGTTTATCAGGATTCGTGTAGCTTGTTGGTTATTCATGAGGAGTTATGTTTGCCTTGGCTGAAGTGATTTCACCTGGTGTTAGTTCTACGCTTTTCAGCAGGTGCCGCGTGAGGAAACCCCTCAGATGACTCGATGAAAAATCGTGGGACCCGCTGGATCCGAGAAGCATGTGGCGATATTTGGGGTAGACCTATGTCCAATAGCAGACGCTTTCAAGCTGAATGATGATGATGAGGAGTAGGTATTCTATCGATCTTGCTGAGGACACACAGTCTCCATTTTCAGCCAAAATTTTGATGGGATTTGACTAGGATTCCGCGATATTACCTGTAAGTAGTTATAACTACTCCAGGCGTCTTTGATAGAAGAATCCTGAAGACGGCTAAGATGGACATTGTTAAAAGAATTTTGTCCGATACATGCTTACTTTCGGAAAAATATCGTAAAAAAATCCTTTTTTGCACAATTTCTTTATCATTAATCATATTAAAACAGAAACTAACCCTCAGTCGTCGGTTACAGCCGGCACGTGCTACCGCAACTACCCCTCTCGTGTTCCCCCATCTACCCCTATTCTCACGTCTTCCCCCGACCTCACCCGCTACCTACTGCATATAATGAAGCTAATTATGGAAGTATCACCCTTGCTAACGATAGGAAAGTTAGTGAGCTTGATGGTTTGAGTTAGAAAATTGATTATGATTAACGATTTTTGGGGTAATAAAGAGGTTTCTGGGGTTGAAGACTTAGTGCAATTGAAAATTAAGTAATGTTATTACCAGGTAACTAAGAAGAAAAATTATGTGAAAACTCTGTAAGTAGGTAGGTACAGTCAACAAAGGAGATAAGTATACAGGAGCGTCGGATATAGTTGAAATTTACCAAGAAACCGATGGATGTTCTCGAATAAAATTTAATTTTATTAATAGAAAACAAACAGCTCATTTACATTGTACATGCTCAAAGCTGATGACCAATCAATGAATTCGGAAGAAAACAATCGTAGATTTTTTTAACTTATTTTTCATCCAATAAAATTAGTTGAAACGCTGGTCATCATAGTCATCGTGGCCAGTAATAGATGGATATACCATATATTTCATTTATAAACCTAAAAAATATGAACGTAAACAAAGCAAACGGAGCATGTCAAGATCGTAACGGGCGTCCTGCGGTGCTATTCTGTAAAAATCTCACCGTGAAAACTTAGGTGAAGTGAGCGTGGAGTGAGCTGTCAATAGTGTTATTTCCTAGCAAAAACAAACTCACTTCACCTAAGTTTTCACGGTGAGACTTTTACAGAATCGACCGACTGTAGTTTTCTGCCGAACCACATGGGTAAAAGGCGTGAGATTATGCATGTATGTAAACCTAAAAAATATATCTGCAAGACATAGTACAAATAGAAACTTAAGGGGCTTACATGACCTAAAGCGCGGTCACTGTCGGACTGCATAGAAAAGAAAGAGAAGCGCGCAGACACAACGCTGGTAATTTATTGCAAAATATGAAGCAATTATTTCATTACAAAAAATCTATTGCTTGGACTAAAAAATTACAACACTACTGTTTTAGTATGTTGCTTGTTGTTGTCTTGATGTTGTATCTGACAAAATATCAGAATGATTGTATTATGTATGTTAGTATGGTTTTTATTGTAAAAAGAAAGTTCTTAGAAGTATCTTCAAGATTTTTTTCTATCGTGACAAATTAGTTGTATTATGTTTTCAACAGACTATCTACCTAGCATATAATATCCTGAAGGATATCATGTATTTTACTGATTTTGTTTACTTTAGTCGATCATAATATCCTACCTACTTTTATTGTTTCTAAAACTTGCGTTTTTTGCATTTAGGTCCTGTAAGCCCCTTCATTTGTTTTTATTAAAAGTTCGTAAGTCTGTCTTTACCTATACCTACTTCATCTTCGTTACACAACACACAAATAGCCTGTCCAATCGTGACACAAAACACGAATACCCTGTTCAATAAATCAGTTTCCTTAAATCAATCGGTCGAGCAGATTCGACATAAATCCCTAACAAAATAAACATCAAATCGCCGTGAGAAGGATAGCAACTAGCGCCACCTGTTACCCCGCGTGTAAACAAACGGCGAGACTTACGGGAGACATGCATTGGGTTGAATGTCCACGTTTTCATTCACACACTGACGTTCAATATAAATAGGTGGGTCTTTTGATATTAACAAAAGTAAGTATTAAGTTTTTATTAATTAACTAGCGACCTACCCCTGCTTCGCACTGTTTTAACAACTTGACAAAAAATAATATTTGTTTATTATAAACTAGCTTTCGCCCGCGGCTTCGCCCGCGTGGTATGTCGATTAGAACTATCCTATGTCCTTCCCCGGGATGCAATCTATGTCTCAACCAAATTTTGTCGAAATCCGTTCAGTGGTTTAGGCGTGAAAAGGTAACATACCTACATACAGACAGAGTTACTTTCGAATTAAATATTAGTATGGATGCGCTAATCTCTGGAACTTCCAGTCGGAATAGAAAAATATTTTTGCATATAATAGCCCAATTCTTGAAGAAGGCTAGGCTATTTATCATCACACTAGAACCCATATGAGCCGAACAAAAAGAAAAAAAGTTAGAAAGAATATCCACCGAAAACAAAGTACCTAATAACGAATTTCAAGAAGACGAAGTCGCGGGAAGAAGCTAGTTTATAATATGTATTGTAGGTTATAGCATAGACACCACAATGAGACCACATAATGAGACCCAACTAGGATTAGGTTCTAATTTATCAGTCTATTGTTGCTCATCATCTGCCTAGCCTTTTCCCAACTATGTTGGGGTCGGCTTCCAGTCTAACCGGATGCAGCTGAATACCAGTATTTTACATGGAGCGACTGCCTATCTGACCTCGACAAGCCGTTACCATTCCATACCCCTTGGTAAGACTGATGGTTGTCAGCTTCTGACCACCCGTAAAGACTGTCAATGATCCACGAATGACAGCCGGAACCAGCGGCTTAACGTGCTTTCCGAGGCACGGAGGGGTCTTGGTATGTAAAGATGGTCACCCATCCACGGACAATCACTGCAAGCGTAGCTTAACCTGATCGATCGCCCCGTGCGGCTGTTATTACAAGCCACGCTACAAGTCCCTCTCTATTGTTGCTATAATAACTAAAGATAAGATTTTAACTTAAGTTAAGTTACCGATAAATGAGAAAGGCAACTTCAGGCTACTACAATCTCGAGACGAGAAAAACGTTCCAAAAGTTTGTTTGCGTAACTTGGAAGTGATTGCGTACTAGGTACCTACTGAAAAACAGATGAAATACAGGAAAAAAAGCATTTTATCAAACCGCATTTTACAACTTCACAAACATCTTTTGCACAAAACAAAAACATGTCAAAACCGCTGTCACAATAAATTGAATCTGCTAATAGCCCTGAAAATAATTCGAACGTAATAAAGTCTCGTTTTAATTAGGGTGTCCACTAATTGGCGTGACGCGGGACTGCCAATTAGCGCGAATCCCGGCTTCACGCCGAGCCGCTGTCACGGCGCTAAATTTACGGACCAAAACAATCCCGTGATCGGGATTATTCTCCCGGAATTTTGCGTGAAATTAGCGTGATCGGATTTCTACGTGTTGTAGTGTTCGAATAGTCGTGAATAATTATTATGAGGTGTCTAAGTATGGGGCGATGCGGTAGGTTACCTAATTGGTATTCTGCTTGAACAGGAACGTGACTGCCGAGTGCTTTGAATATTGCTAATAAAATTACGTGTGATAGTCAGAATCACCTAAGTATAGTAGTCTCGACTTCAACCTTACAATGAACTTCGAATTCACTGACTTAACAGCCTAGTTCCCTAGGTATTTTCCAGTTAGAAAATCGCGAGGGTAGTCGTGCCAATGATCATAATTAGCCTATAATTTTCAACCCTTCTGCATGGGAGGACAGGCGTCCTCTCTTCGAGAGGGAATGGGCTATATTTTGTTCCAAACGTTTTCGTTTTTAGAGCGTTTACGCCGTACGGCATTTCATACAAACTTTCAAGCCCTTGTTTTTCGAAATGAATGAACCGATTTTAATGAAACTTCATACGCATAAGCAGGATACAAAGGTAAAAATAGTGTTACAGTCAAATTAGACCGATTTTAAATTTTCCATAAAAACAGAGATTTCCAGTTAACTTTTTTTAAATAAGACATTTCGAAAATGTTCCTAAGTAACTTTTAGATCTTTGTATCCTGCTCATGCGTATGAAGTTTCATTAAAATCGGTTTATTCATTTCGAAAAACAAGTGTTTGGAAGTTTGTGTGAAATGCCGTACGGCGTAAACTCTCTTAAGTGTTTATCAGTAGACACTTGTAAAAATGGCCTTCAAATTCATATTTTTTAAGGACACTATTTATTAGCTGTAAGTTACCCGAACAGAATAAAAAAGAAATCTACCACGCGGTTCCAGTGCGGGTTGGTAGATGCCAAATGTCTTCGAATTTTTAGTTCTAGGAAATGCCGATTTCCTCACGACGTGTTCCTTCACCAATGTGTCAATGACTATTTATACAGCCAATTTCAGCTTATAAATAAATGGCTTATAATGTCTGTGTGGTGCCGGACTTAAAGGATAGCACGACCCCATACTTCCGTGGGTGTCGTATAAGGCGACTAAGGGGCGTACCGGAGAATGGGCAGCAGCGTTCTCTATCCATTCCACCACCATACCATACTGCGATCGCCAACCCGCCTGCCAAGCGTGGCGATTATGGCAAACCCCCCCCTTTTGGGGAATAGGCCTCCCCAAAAGGGGGGGGGTCCAGCAGTGGACGTCTTTCGGCTGAAATGATGATGATGATGATGAAATAAATACCCTCTCTAGCACGCTTTACCTCTGAAGAGGAAACAAAATCCTGCAAAGCACTACTTCTCCAGTAATATCCTCTCGTAAAATTATTTATTTTCAACCCAACTTTCCTTTAAATCAGATTAAACAAAATAAATTACTTTCCCCGGCGAGTTGCGGTAATTGTTGGACACCGTGCCTGATGTGCGGCGATCCCGGGGGATTACGATGACGCCAATCGGGGGAACTTTTCATCCCTCTCCTGTGCAATCCTCCGGGAGGGTTCAGTAGAACCCATTTAAAATGCAGGTTACATCTTTTTGAGATATATTTTAAGGGGGATGAACTAGGTAGACCGCGAACTTCAAATTTTCTTACGTTTTTTTAAACTGATACTTACCTGCAAATCGCAAAAAACGTAAGAACATTTGAATTTCGCGGGCTACACTGACTATTTCCCCTTAACGTACTTATTTCAGAAAAAACGGTGGACCTATGTGTGTATTTTTCGCGATCCGGAGAACCATTCGTTGGGCTTTAATAGTTTCATCCCCCTCTCGTACATACACCGGTGTTATATTTCTTATTTTGGGGGCACTATACCTACCTACCAACTTAAAATGCAGGTTACATCTTTTTGTGAGATATTTTGTGCTTTTTAATCGATTTCAGAAAATTTGTGGGGCCATTGCCCAGCTATGGGACACTAGGCAAACAAGAAAAAAAAAACAACAAAAAAATTTTTGTAAGTAACTATCTATTTTGCTAATACGAGAACCATTGATTGGGGTTTTCATTATTTCAATGTCTGTGGTTTTCAATTACCTATCAAATAACATGTATACAGGGTGTTTGGTGCATCGTTTGCCAAATGGAATTGGCCGAAAGGAGAGGTCATTTGCTATCTCTTGAGGCCCAGTAACTCATTCTTTGTGACACCGGCTTTTTTATTATGACTTTTTAATTTTTATTTAGGAAAATACAAGAACTCTGCATTTAAGCTTAAATTTTTTCCAAAGTTATGAGTATAGCCTTCAAATTTTATTTTAATTCTTATGTTTACTCTTGTATAGTTCTATGAAATTCAAAATTACTTGCTATTAACATCTAGTTCCTTTTTAATAACACACTAAGTTTTTGAAAAAAGGAAAAATACACTTAATACTTAATTTTAAATTGCTTTAAAAAAAAAACTAAAAGCGATCGGGATCTTCGAATTCTTTTAAAAAGTTCTCTAGTTTGTCCTCTTTCCAACGGTGTGCAATATACCAAAAAAAAACTTTTAATAACTTCAGTAATTCGCTAAATGTGTAATCGAGACACATCAGGGTAATATTCGATATTATGGTAAGTACACTAGTTTTCACATAAATAACATTCTTTGAGTAGGTGGATAGTGTTGTCTCACTCTTATGCAGTCTCCTATCTCTTTCTAGGGTACTAACTTTCCTCGAACATGAAATAAAAAATGTCCAGTTTTGTCGTTTTTTATTACACTCGGACGTGGATGATCCGAACTTTTTAAAAAGAATTTCTACAAACAGACTTACCCTAATTATTAGCTCAGCTACCAATTTTCAGTGAAGACCTGTCTTTTGTTTTTCATCAAGACGATTATCCCGCTCACTGGAGATTAACCGCCATGAGTACTTGGATGTTGCATTCCCAGAATCATGGATTGGGAAGGATGGCCCTATGCCTTGGCCTCCGTTTCCCAGACCTGACGCCGTTAGATTTTTACATCTGGGGATGGCCCAAAGAACTTGTTTACTCCACGGAAGTTGAGACTAGGGATGATTTAGTCCAACGCATTGAGGCGACTTTCATCACTATCAAAGCTGAAATACGTTTACACACCTTTACAGTCGAGATAAGACGAAGATGTCGCGCGTGTGTACGCAATAGTGGAGGCAATTTGAACAAAATTTATAATTAGGTACTTATTAAATAAAAGTTTATTTTTTATTTCAAGTTCGAGGAAAGTTGGAACCCTAGAAAGAGATAAAAGACTGAGTAAGAGTGAGATAACACTATCCACCTACTTAAAGAATGTTATTTATGTGAAAACTAGTGTTCTTACCGTAATATCGAATATCAGCCTGATGTGTCTCGATTACACATTTAGCGAATTACTGAAGATACGTAATTTTTTTTTTGGTATAGTGCACACCGTTGGAAAGGAGACAAACTAGAGAACTTTTTAAAAGAATTCGAAGATCCCGATCGCTTTTAGTTTTTTTTTTACAGCAATTTTAAGTTGAGTGTTAAGTGTATTTTTCCTTTTTTCAAAAACTTTGGGAGTTATTAAAAAGGAACTAGATGTTATTAGCAAGTAAATTTTTAATTTCATAAAACCATTCAAGAGTAAACATTAGAATTAAAATAAAATTTGAAGGCTATACTCATAACTTAAAAAAAAATTAAGCTTAAATGCAGAGTTCTTGTATTTTTCTAAATAAAAATTAAAAAGTCGTTTAAAAAAAAGCGGTGAAACAAGGAATGAGTTACTGGGCCTTAAAAGATAGCAAATGACCTCTTCTTTCGGCCAATTCCATTTGGCAAACGATGCACCAAACACCCTGTATATTCTTTTTATCTATTGTCAGCAAATTCTTACTTACAATGTAAAATAACTTTTAGCAGAAAACGGTAAATATTATCCAGTCCCTTTTAATTCCCCGCCACAGAATCCGTCGTGTAATTATCGGAGACCGCGTCCGATGTGTGACAACCCCCCGGGGATTAGGTTGGCGCCAACCGGGGAAACTTTTTAATGGCCTAAAGAGGATTCCCGTGATTCTCGATCTGATATGAGTAGATTGTTTTATAGCGGTATGTATACTTACTGCTATAAAAAACCGCATTTTTTTGGTAATCCAGTAGGTAACTATTCTATGAAAGTTTTAATACTTTAATATGGTTGTGCTAGAATCGCAATTCATCAATCTTTGATGAAGGAAGGTCTGCAATAAATAGGAAATAAATGAATCAATTAAGTCATAATCGACATAATACATAATAATATTAAGTATAATTACAATGAAATCTATATGAATAATAAAGCTTACCTACAATGGTCTATTAACGGAGAATCTCGACCAAGACCTTAGGAAGCCCTCATTGCGCGGCTCGGTCAAGGGCTTGATTCAGAAAACCGTACCTCTAGACACGGCATAGTGAGGAGGTTCCTCTCTCTAGAGCCTTGGCCACCGGTAGCTTGGACCTTGTTCTTGATTTTTATACTTTTTAATAAAATATTTAAAAATGTAACCAATATGCATACAAATGAAATAAAGGAAAAAAGCTACCTATTACTAATAATAAAACTGAAGAGTTTTTTTTTGTTTGTTTGTACGTGCTACTATCTCCACAGAGAGGAGACCTGTGTCCCAGCAGTGGAAACAAAAAAAAAAAACAAACAATATGCTTATGTTTTGCGCTAATATCTGAAACTACAAATCGGATTTAAAAAAATCTTTCAGCATTTGGTAGCCCAGTTCTTAAGGATCTATCTGACATCACGCTAGGACCCTAAGGAGCATAGCAAAAAGAAAAAGAACCAGAAAGAACGCTAAGCAAAAACAAAGTAGGTAAGTAATAGCGCGGGCAGACGATGCGATGCAACGGAGTGGGTCGGGGGAACAAGAAATTTCATGCGGACGAAGTCGCGAGCAGAAGCTAGTATAAACATACACACACACACATAATTATTAAAAAAAAGTAATTTAAAAAATAAAAAACCCGACTGCGAAACTGAAAAGCTAAAAACAAGCCCATTTTAAATTAAATAAAAGTTGGAAGCAGACGGGACCCATACCATTTTTATTGTTTAAATTCCTTTTTTATTTCCAGCTTTTTAGTTTACAAATGTGAAATATTTCGCAAACGATTTAGTTCTTGGTACCTACGTGTTTTTTACGATTTGTCACTTCGAATTACTTTTAACCATATAATGTATATATATTTTTGTAATCAGCTTTTAAAACCCTTTATTTTGATACCCCACTCGATAGGTTTCGAGAAAAAAAAAATTTATTTTGAAGACATATTGCGCCAAAAATAGGCTATTTTAATTTTTTTCAATTTTGATGTACCCAGTGTCACTCTCACAATTAAGACAAATCTAACGGCACCTCTCAAGCTGAAATCGATCAAGCCGTTTAGGCTACAGAGCGTGCCAAAGAAATATACATACATACACTCGAAAAACATAACCCTCCTTCTGACGCAGTCGGGTAAAAACAAACCTACCTATAGGGTTAACCATGGAAGAAGAAAACAATCAAGAATCACAAAAAATTAAAGAAACAGAAGACGAAAATATACGATATGTACAACCATCATCATCTGCCTAGCCTTGTCCCAACTATGTTGAGGTTGGCTTCCAGTCTAACCGGATGCAACTGAATACCAGTATTTTACATGGAGCCACTGCCTACCTGACATCCACAACCCAGTTACTGGGTAATACGTTAGCCCTTGGTAAGACTGGTTGTCAGACTTTCGGGCTTGTGACTACCCGTAACGACTGTCAAAGATTTACGAATGACAGCCCGGACCAACGGCTTAACGTGCTTTCCGAGCATGAAAATATGGTCATCCATCCACAGACCAACCGCGGCAAGCGTAGCTTAACCTGATCGATCGACCTGTGCGGCTGTTATTATTTACCCACGGACCCCTCCTATACGATATACACAACCAATAGGTCTAAATCAAACAGTAGCCACCTTCACCGTTAAACTTTCCCCATTTTCGTGTAACTCCGAAAACTACTAAATTCCGAAACATTGAGCAGTAGCACACCAAACAAACGAAATCTAAACATGACAAGTTTCAGCACTTCGATATAACAAAACTTTGTTCAGAGTTAACGGGGAAAGTGCAGTGACTTCGATATTGGCAGAAAGTTGAGCCAGTTAGGGGAAACAGAGAGAAGTAGGTAGTCATGAGTTTGATGTTTTGTTTGGGCTTTAAGACCCGGCGCACATTGGCGGCACGGCATGGC
Organism: Mesoligia furuncula; assembly: GCA_916614155.1. Taxonomy (NCBI): domain Eukaryota; kingdom Metazoa; phylum Arthropoda; class Insecta; order Lepidoptera; family Noctuidae; genus Mesoligia; species Mesoligia furuncula. The sequence goes on along the minus strand of OU744803.1, from coordinate 9,925,447 downwards.
ACGATCCTTTGGCATCGCTACATGTAAGCGCACACTGGCGGTAACTATGCCGTGGCATCTTTAAGTATGCCGCGACGTACTTAAATATACCGAAGCGTCCTTAGGCATGCCGAGGCGTCCTTAGACACCGTGCTCGCGCCTAGCTTTTTTCACAAAAGTCGTATCTGTTCTTCAGAACAGAACGGTCATTACACAATAATTATTACACAGCAAATAAGCTAAGTACGTTCGACAAGGACACGTTTCGGCATCAACGACGCTAAGCTAATGGAGCTACGCGTGGAGCCGCGGTGTTCGGGCGGGCGCTGTCTTACCGTGGTATCCCAAAGACTGCCAAAGCATTCCGAGGGATGCCGAAGCGTTCCGAAGGCTGCCGACACGTGCCTAAGCATACCGCGGTATTGTTCTTGTACTTACGACTGTTAATATTGAAATTTCAACTTTATTTCCGTACTATTAACTCACATTTTTATTCGTCGCCTAAAAATACCTTGCCATGCCGTGCCGCCAATGGCCGCCGGGCCTAAGGCTTCTACAGGCACCGCTCGTTGCGCGACTTGCGGTGCCTTTGTGTCTTTGTGTGTTTGTAGGAGCCTTGATAGAGGTTCCTTTTTCCGATTGAAAGGCTTAATTGTTTACAGTTGCAGAAGGAATCGAGGAGTTTATTATTTTTAGGTTACGAATGGAAAGCTAACTCTGTGTTACTTAACATATTCTCAATCAATCTTCCTAAACTTTTCTTAACTTAAATGTTGGGGTCGGCTTTCAGTCTAACCGGACCCAGATAAATACTACTATTTTACTTGAAGCCCACCCTGGATCCGCCTAGGCCTACAAGGCCCCGGCTTAGGGGTCCGGCTAACCTATGGCATCCACTTTAATTTAGATGATACCTATGTAAAGGTTACAGTGTTAATCTTTTTTTTTCTAGACTGTACCTAATCATACAGAAAACAGAATTACAGTACTATTTTCAAGAGTCATTCGACAATACACACACATACCTACATACATAAGCTCACGCCTTCTTCCCATGGGGTTAGGCAGCAACTACAAAACGCCACCTGCGGTGCTATTCTGTAAAAATCTCACCGTGAAAACTTAGGCGAAGTGAGCTGTCAATAGTGTAAATTCCTAGCAAAAACAAACTCACTTCACCTAAGTTTTCACGGTGAGATTTTTACAGAATCGACCAGCTGTCACGATCCTTACATAGGTACTCTTTTTGCCTCGTTTATCATTCAACAAGATCTTAATAAATTAAATTGAAAATACATGTCCACTAACAAGCTGACCCAAGTTAATCCATACTATATACTATAATTATATGCTATAGGTACTACTATAGATACTATACTATATCCATACTAATAATATTATAAATTCGAAAATAACTGTCTGTCTAAGTTATCTTTTCACGCCTAAACCACTGAACGGATTTCAATAAAATTTGGCAAGGCGATAGATTGCATCCCGGGGCCTTCCCCGGGATGCAATCTATCTCCTTGCCAAATTTTATTTTCTACATAGGATAGTTTTTATCGACATACCTCGTGGGCGAAGCCGCGGGCGGAAAAATAAGACAAGATAAAATAAGATAATATTTATTTGCTTAGACATGTGTCATACATACAAGAAAATACATGCATGCAAGATGGTAATAACTAGGTAGCTTGCATTATTATAAACTAGCTTCCGCCCGCGACTCCGTCCGCGCGGATGTCGGTCTTCGCGTGGATGGTTTATTTCTCCATTTTGAGTAACTCTAACAATGACATCTTATAAATATCTATTGGACCCAAATACAGCTAAGCCTATAATAATTAAGGAGATCCCTCTATTGAGCTACTGCTGTTGAGCTCGCGTTCTGTAGTAAGTATTTTTTTCATAGTAATTCCGACCTTGATAAGTAGCATGTAGCAGTAAATTACTGACAGTGACGAAAAGTTTGCAATAATAAAAAAGTGATCGTGACAATGCGACAGAAAGTTAATTGAGAGCTTCAGCATACACAACATTGTTAGTGAGCTCGTCCGGAATATGAACATGAAGATTTCTTGGACTGCTCACACGGGAAAGAGCTACGTAAAGTTGCCCGTGTGAAAAACAACTCGCGGTAAGATCTACGCCAGCAACTCCTAGGGTCTGACCTTGAGCCTTATTTATTGTCATGGCGTAACACAAAGCTACAGGAAACTGTATTCTCTTAAATTGAAATGGAAAATTATCCACTACGGGTAATGCAACGTGTGTTCGCGGTTCTACAGAACAACGTCTATGAATAAAACCGAAAAATAAGATTTTTTTTCTACGTATTTTTCCAGGATAAAAAGTATCCTATTTTTGCCCAGGATAATAAGGTATAATTATACCAAGTTTCATCGAAATCGAACCGTTAGTTTTCACGTGATGCCTGCATATACAGACAGACAGACAGACAGACAGACAGACAAAAAATTTTTTAATCACATATTTGGGTTTGGTATCGATCGAGCAACACCCCCCGCTATTTATTTTTTCAATATTTTCAATGTACAGAATTGACCCTTCTACAGATTTATTATATGTATAGATTCGAATGTAACTCTGTCTGTCTGTATGTTATCTTTTCACACCTAAACCACTGAACGAATTTCAATAAAATTTGGCAAGGAGATACATTGCATCCCGGGGAAGGACATAGGATAGTTTTTATCCCGATATTCTCACGGGATCGACACTTGTTCGGGTGGAACCGCGGGACACTGCTAGTATAACTATATAGTAAAAGTATCGATATTTTATCTAATGAACCCTCCTCCAGGTGGTCAGCACTTATAGCTGGGACGTCATACCGGTTCCTCTAATGGTACTCGATGGAGAGATGTCAATTTGTTCAAGTCAAGCGCGGCTCGTTTGTGGTTGGTTCTGGAGGCGTTTTTTAATTAGCATTATGCTGAGCGATGGCTGTTTTGCGTAGATGTGACGCATACTTTCTCCCAAGTTGTTATTTTGTTTTATTTTTGGTTTGTGTTTTTATTTTTATCCGTCATGTTTTCCGCAAATAAACGTATTTTCTTCTTCTTCTTAATTATACATTTTCTATGTTCGTACGTAGTCCTGCAAATTTCTAGAAAAATAAAGATTTTCATGCGTCGTCTACAAAGGCAACTGCAATGCTCGACGCGTGCGTATGATAGCCGTCAACCGCGTGTGGCAACAGTCGTTGCGTCGGCGGCGGGTGTCGACGGGTTTCGACGGCTGCCGACTCTGCTGCTCTATTGTTGACGCATGCCCACTATGAGCACTAATGGAAACAATTTATATAAGGAAGATGAATATGGAAAGATAATCAGTTTTGAGCACTACATCCGTTCCAATTCCAAATCCGATTTGGAATTATGATTTCCAGTTGGAGACGGAGTTCGGCTCTACTGCGCCTCCTCATATAAATAGTACGGCAACGGCTACTTCGGTCCGGCATTTCTAAGTGTCTAAACACACTATGCCGAAGTTACGCGACCGAAGTTCGGCATGATTACGCCTGCAATGCTATTTGAATTACTGACGACACATTATGCCGAAATTACGTTGCGTTAAATAGCATTGAAATAGCATTGCGGGCGTAATCTTGCCGAACTTCGGTCGCGTAACTTCGGCATAGTGTGTTTAGACACTTAGCCCTAAAAGGTACGAATACGACACACAAAATGACAAGAAATTATTAAAAAATCCGTTTATTATGATAATGACACATTATCAGAATAAACGGATTTAGTGTGATGCATTCACTAAAGGTTTAGGTAACCAGCAGTCGTTGTGCAACACAACTATGGCTCCATTCTTAACAATCGGTGTCGGTGACAAAACGGTCTGCTAGCTTCACATTTCACCTTTTATTGAACGCTACCCCTTCAGTATGCGTATTCACCCGTAGCTGGATGATAATCCCGATGGGATTTGCCTATTCAAAGGATCCGCCAAAAAAAAGCTGTCATCATTTCATTGAATGGCTTGCTATCCACGAAGCAGTGACAATAATTAAACGAAGATCAGTTTATGTAGTTTAAAATCAAAATATTTTATTTCACATAAACCTACATGGGCACTTATGAAACGTCAGAAGCTAGGTGCACGGTTCCAATTGGTCGTTTCCTATGGAGAAGAGCCGGCAAGAAACTCCACGGTTACTCTTTTTAAAAATAATTGGCTTTTACAATGTTTTCAAATTACAATAGGTATGAGAGGACAGCGTTTGTCTGTGTGGTGCCGGACTTAAAGAATAGCACCACCCCATACTTCCCGTGGGTGTCGTAAAAGGCGACTAAGGGGCGTACCGGAAAATGGGCAGCAGCGTTCTCTATGCATTTCACCACCATACCATACTGCGATCGCCAACCCGCCTGCCAAGCGTGGCGATTATGGCGACCCCCCCCCCCCCTTTTGAGGGAGGAATCTGTCCAGCAGTGGACGTCTTTCGGCTGAAATGATGATGATGATGATGAGAGGACAGCGTAGGCCTGTCAACAAGTACCAGGTACTTGATAAAATAAATAATGGTCTACAGATCTAAAGTCTACAAGTCTTACAAAGTCCTCACGTTTACAAAATAAGAATCTGTCAAAAGGATAAATAAAAAATAAAAACCTACTAAAACCAAGTGCCATTGCCATTTCAACCACTAATAAAGAGGTGAAAAATTTGAATTGTCTGTATACAATGTCAAAGTTCATGGGACTGCTAACCGTTAAAATGGGTATGTTTATCAATAATAAGTTATAAAGTTACTAGCTTCTGCCCGCGACTTTGTCCGCGTGAAATTTCTTCTTCTTCCGACCCACCCCGTCGCATCGCATCGCTGGCCCGCGCTATCAATTCGTTTTCGGTTCTTTCTGAGATTTTTTTACTATTTTTTAGGTTCCTAAGGGTCATAAGTAACTCATAAGTCATTTATTTATTTGTTGAACATAGGTACAATATCCCAACTATGTCCCAACTATGTTGGGGTCGGCTTCCAGTCTCACTGGATGCAGCTGAATACCAGTATTTTGCATGGAGCGACTGCCTATCTGACCTCCACAACCCAGTTACTGGATAATACGATACTCCTTGGTGAGACTGGTTGTCAGACTTTCGGGCTTCCGTTTCGGGGGGGGTCCCCCGAAACGGAAGCTGTCCCCCGTAACGACTGTCAAAGATCCACGAATGACAGCCGGGACCCAACGGCATAACGTGCTTTCAGAGGCACGGAGGGGTCGCGGTATGTAAAGATGGTCACCCATCCACAGACCAATCGCGGCAAGCGTAGCTTAACTTGATCGATCGACCTGTGCGGTTGTTATTATTTAGCCACGGGCCCCTCTCGCTTAAACGTGACGCATCCTTGAAATCTAAATCTCAATTTTCGTCCAATTGAAAGGAGAAACAGTCGCAGTCAAATGTATGGAAAAGCATTTTTTTTAATAACCTTCGAAAAATTTCGACGCTCAGAACCGTTTGCTAAGTTCATGGTTACTCTTTATAATATACAGAACAACTGAACTAAAATAATATTATTTCCAATCAATCCCACTGACCCCTAAACACCTCAGTTTATGGCTATAAACTATACTTGACCATACCATTAAAAGCACCGCTTAAGTGTCAATTACAGCTCAAAGCAGCGAGGTCCGTATAGCAATGAATTAAACACCCATAAAATGATGGTGTCCGTGGAATATATACCAATTAGTTCGTATGAGGAGTTGTAAACTTTTTTGTTCTTTAATGTTATGTAAATTAGATGTTTTCTATTTTATTTGTGTGGTTTTAATGTATCTTCGTCACGATATTTGCACATAATTCGAGGTGACTTTCATCTTAATCATTTTGGGCGTTTGTAGTCACTTCGGGCGTTGAGCAGAGGAACGAGGGACATGTCTTGAGGATAGTTTTGAGTACGAATCTAGATGATATTGATGATGTGATAAGTGTTGGGGCAGACTAAAAAAACGATTCACAATGGATTGTAATAAAAATAGCAAGAAAGGGAGTGAAAGCTGAGATAATGGCTGATAGAGCTTGTTGGATGGAAGAAGATGGGGATGATGTCTTGTGGGTAAGTAATAACAGCCGCGTGGGTCGATCGATCAGATTAAGCTACGCTTGCCGCGGTTGGTCCGTGCATGGGTGACCATCTTTACATAATCCAGATCCAGACCACTCCGAGCCTCGGAAAGCACGTGAACCCGTTGGTCCCGGCTGTCAATCGTGGCTCTTTGGCAGTCGTTACGCGTCGTCAGAAGCCCGAAAGTCTGACAAACAGTCTTACCAAGAGGTATCGTGTTACCCAGTAACTGGATTGTGGAGGTCAGATAGGCAGACGCTCCATGTAAAATACTGATATCCAGCTGCATCCCGTTAGACTGGAAGCCGAGCCCAACATAGTTGGGAAAAGGCTAGGCAAATGAGAGCTTGATGGATGAAGAAGACAAATTGCCCGAAATGAATCGGGATAAGGGCATTTATTATGTATATTACCGGCCAAACCCGATTTTAGGATGAACTAGTTTCGCCTAGGCCAAACCAGTTCTCATTCGCTCGCTCTTGCATCCTATGTCGACGGAGCACCGCTTCGCGGGGCTCCTATTTCTGTGTAAAGTAACCTACCAAAACCTAACCTTCGCTCGCTCTTGCATCCTGCGTCGCCTTTCGACCGACCGCAACCATGCAACCCGTTTAGGGAGAACTAGTTTGGCCTAGGCGAAACTAGTTTATCCTAAAATCGGGTTTGGCCGGTAACATGTATAAGGCAAATTGTTGCATGCGGCATCTGACTATGGCATAGGTAACCTACTGTTATACATAGTAGTGTGCCATAATGCTAAATGCGAAGTAGTATTAATTACAGTGCTATAAAATATTGATCAGATAGTGTATGAATCTTTATGGTCTTACTGAATTGAATAGTTTTTTGGCGCATACACAATAAATGTGCCTCGGAAAACACGTTAAGCCGTTGGTCCTGGCTGTCATTCGTGAATTTTTGTCAGACAGAAAAAGAAAGAAAATACGTTTATTTACGGCAAACATGACGCATAAAAAAACACAAACAACAAAAAAACAATTAGGGGGATGCGTCACATCTACGCAAAACGGCTATCGCTCAAATAAAGCATATCGTATTACCCAGTAATTGGGTTGTGGAGGTCTGATAGGCTGTCGTTCCGTGTATAATACTGGTATTTAGCTGCAACCGGTTAGACTGGAAGCCGACCCCAACATATTTGGGAAAACGCTAGACGGATGGCAGATGATGAAATAATAAATTTTGTTTATACTTCTTCATCAATAATCGATCATGAAGCAATATTTTCATAATAGACACCAAACTGGTTTATGATCGTAGTGTAATGTTGATTTAACAGATAAAGGATGATAAAAGGATGATACGGGTTGCCGCTTCTCACACTCTACTAGCCTAGCCTTTTCCCAACTAGGTATAGGTATTAGGGTTGGCTTCCAATCTGAACGGATGCAGCTGAATTCCATATATGTATATATTTTATATGGAGCAACTGCCTATTTGACCTCCACAGTCCAGTTACTTAATGGGTAACATGACACCCATTTTTTTTAACTTCTGACCCACAACAACTGTCAAAGATCTACTGATGACAGCCGGCACTAAGGGCTTAACGTGCTTTCCGCACGGAGCGGATCTCCACAACCCATTTCCTGGGTAATACGATACCCCTTGGTAAGACTGTTTGTCAGACTTTTGGGCTTCTGACGACCCGTAACGACTGCCAAAAAGCCACGATTGACAGCCGGGATAATGGGGTTAAAATTATAAAACCGTTGGCTTCTTCTCTCAGTTCAAATCGCAATAAGCAGGACATAATATGTTCTTGCACTCGTTCTGTAGTGTTTTTAAGAGATAAGTAAGTCTGTCAACAGGGATTATAGCCCCCTGACTACATAGCTAGGGTATCTAAGTAGTAAATTTCTGGATGTTTTATCTTTTGATCTTGGAGTCATCACTAGTTGTCTGGCATTTTTGCTGAACTGAGCCTTTTTGGCGCAGCCGTGAGGCACACTTTCCTGCTAATTTCTTACATCAGACTTAACAGTTATTATTTGATTTTTTATTTGTTTTTATCTGATGTATGTAGCTGGAGTATTGTGTGTCTTTTAGTCTGTGCTAAATAAATGTATTTTCTTACTTCTTTCGTTTTATTTATTTTTTTTCTTCGAGGGAACCATGACTGTTATTGTCCAAACGCAGATTTTCTTGAAAAAAAAAGGGACTAATTAGTAAACTAAACTATAAAAATATTTACAGTTTCATAGATAAAGGTTATCATTACATGGGTCTGTTATATTAATTGTGCACATAAAAACAGAATAAAATTAATTAAAGCTCTACGGAATAAACGGGAAGTTAACCACAGTGCCACGGTGGTCGTCTGTCGCCTGTGGGAAATTGGTTCAATACGGTGGGTGTTAAAATATTTAAAGTATGTCATGGTTCTGTACAATATATTGAAGTTTGTTTTGACGTAGATTTTGACTCTCTACTCTAACTTTGACTGAAGTTAAATGTTTGATCACATTACGTTATTGAAGTTAAACTTCTCAGGCGGCAATTCGATGAATGTACGTGAATTGAGAGTGAAAATTCAAGGACGCGTCACGTTTCGTTACATGAAAGAATAGAAAGATATAACTTTCTCTGTCTCTCACACTAAATCTCTCTTATTCTTTAAGAAGTTTTACTTTTATCACGTGTACGGTGCGTAACGTAATATTTATTTCGTCTTTCTTTGTTACATGAAGGCATTACACCATTAAAAATCTTTGTTGAAGCTTTAAGCACACTTTAAAAAGTTAAGTATGTATTTAAATTTAAATGAAGCGGCCCAGAAGAACAAAACCGGTCGAAGTGGCGGTGCTTGGGGAGGCCTATGTCCAGCAGTGGACGTCTTCTGACTGAAATGATGATGATGAAGCAGCCCAGGACCGGAAGTTTATTTTTAAATAGATATCTAATCACAACTTGTTAGTTTAAACAATGTTATGTATTTGTAAAAAAAAATTGCTTCTCACGATACTCTTCGCAAACCATCGAATATAAACTCCATAAAAAAATCAGCCGCACTTGTTGTGCACATGAATATAATTTTAATGAGTTTCCTTCGTCTGTATATCACGCGTGCGGATCTCTAAAAGTTCAATAAATTGCCGCTCTTGTGAGTAGTACAAAGCGCCGGCCTGCTTGTATTTCATTCAGCCCATCGATAGGAATGCTGAGTGGATCGGGCAGTGTCGCGCCTCGTAGGTCTTTTTAATTTTTTTATTGATTGGATATGAAATGCGTGTTTGACAGTTTTTTATATTTTGTTTCAGGAATTTAATGAGAAGCTTAAACGCGTAGGTGTCTAGTGTGTATGTGAAACCATGGCTAATTAAGGAAGTAAAGGATTCACTACATCATCGAATATTAAGTTGATTTACGATCTGTCTTCGTCTTCAAACAAGATTTTTTAATCTGAGGGAGCTTTTACTATATTGTTTGAAGATGAAGATTAGGATTACAATCTAGGGATTATTATTGAACGGTATTATATTAAAAATGCAGTTATTTTGAAATAGATAACTCTTCTTTAATATTAAAAAAAATATCCTGAACAACAACGATTCACCGATCCATTAACTCCACGCGGCGTTCACAACTGGTTGTCGTGGGTGTCTAGGGGTATCGATTGATGTTAGAAAAGGACGGCATTATCACCCCATCGACGTGCCAGAAAGAGACAAAAGACAAACCTTCCGAGAACAAGATAGCATCAAGAGTTACGCCAGGAAGACTGAGACGTCTCAGGCGCAGTCAATAAAAGCCCTTCTTTTTTTTTTTTTAAATGTGGGTTATTTTTCATTTTTTACGATTGTTAAGTGGTTATTTATTCATAACACCTTTGTCGGTTTTTTGTCGCGCTCATTAACTCGAATTAGTTTGAACAGGCGTGCGGCGTTCCCCATAATGACTTGGTGATTACGACTTTTCATATTTGGGCTATTAAGTTTTAATTTTCGACGTCAATTATTTTTTTGATGATTGTGAGATATGGTATTGAAGGAGAGAGTGATGTTGATGATGATTAAGGTGTTCTGTGTACCCACTGTGTCTTAGAAGATGACCAGCAAATGCCCGGCCCCTCAGCCTGCATTAGAGAGAAAGTTTTAAAAAAAGTTTTTTTTTGTGCTTGAGAAATCATCAAATGAAAAAACCTCCCGGGGGGTCTAAAGCCATCGGTGACCACCGATGGCCCGGAACATAAAGGGCTAAGGAAGGAACACGAGTGGATTTTAGTCAGTAAGAGTCTGACACTCCTTTCCGCTCCACCCAGAACGGGAGGGGGGTCATTTGATGATTCTCCATCCGCAAAAAAAAAAAACCCTCCCGCTCTGGGTGGAGCGGAAGGGAGTGTCAGACTCTAAACCCCATCCGAGTTCCTTCCTTAGCCCTTTATGTTCCGGAGTAGCGGTAAGGTAACCCTTTCGGACATTCCCGCTAACCCGGCAAAATCCCGCTAATTATTCAAGGTAGCTGTTTCAATGACCAAACCTAACGCAGTACAGTCACGAGACAGTTCGGCAATAATATTGGATTTCATGATTAATTAGTTGTTCTCAAGAAGACATCAAATATACTTACAAGGTGCAGACGATAATACCTACCTACAATAAATTAAATTAAAATTCAACCAAATATATAGGTACGTTTAGTTGAGGGGTAAATACGCTACGCTTGCCGCGGTTGGTCTGTGGATGGGTGACCATCTTTACATACCGAGACCCCTTCGTGCCTCAGAAAGCACGTTAAACCGGTGGTCCCGGCTGTCATTCATGGATCTTTGACAGTCATTACGGGTAGTCAGAAGCCCGAAAGTCTGATAACCAGTCTTACCAAGAGGTCTTATCGTATTACCCAGTAGCTGGGTTGTGGAGTTGCTCCATGTAAAATACTGGTACTCAGCTGCATCCGATAGACTGGAAGCCGACCCCAACATAGTTGTGAAAAGGCTAGGCAGATGCAGATATACAATAGTTTTGTCACTATAAGTTTCTAGTCAAAGATTGGCAAAATTAATACTAGGCCCATCCACTACTAATTAGTTTGTTTGAAAAAATCACATTTTTAATTTCGATGACGGTTTTATTTGATAGTTTCAAAATAGTCCTATGCATTAGTATTGCAAATGTTTTCATTTATTGTCGTCTCCACACTGCATGTGAGCATCTGTGGAAGGCATATACAATACAAGTAGTTATTGGCACGATTAAGTAACATCAATGATATACTAAAGCCATCTGGCGAGACAAGACGTGTAACGTTTATTTATTTATTTATTCATTAGCACACATACAATTGGTTTAACAGGTGGATACCCAAGCTAACAAAAGTAGTCATGGATTGCTAATTGTCCAGTCCCAAGTAACGGTCTGGATAAAAGCACAAGTTACACAGTGGACAACATATCAAGTGTCACCCTCTGGAATTCCACCAAAGAGAAGAAAATGTCCAAACGCCGAACACTATTCAGTATTCTTACTGCACGAATCACTGGTGCAAACTTTAATAAAGTACGGGTTGCCGGAACTTTAAAAAGTTCCACCCTCGTTCCCAACAGTAACCTCCTATCTGGAACGAGCAATCCCAAAGATCCCACGTGTGAACGTGAACGTGTCGGTCTAACACACGAATTATTTATTTATTTATTTAAACTTTTCGCATAAAAAGGTACAAAGGCGGACTTAATGCCTTAGGCATTCTCTACCAGTCAACCAAGGGTGGTGAAGAGATTGGATGGCAGGTGCTTTGGTTGAGAGGAACAACGATAAAATTTAAAAAAAACTATTAAAATTAGGTACACAAATACATAAATAGATTATATACACATACATACTATTTACTATAATATATACTTATAATATATATATATACATACAAATTCAAGGGAGAGAGGTGTTGAGATGACTCTACTCTCTCTCTATTATCATAAGACACTCAGACTTTCTTAAAGTATTTCTATCGCTAAAATACCCCTTAAAGTGACAGGAGACAGCATGAGACGATGATTAAAAATTAGTTGCAAATATACCTAATTATTTGACCGGGACAATTACAGGCTGATATCAATTTATTAATGTTTTAAAAACTGCCTTCATCACGTAGTACACCTCCCGTTCAATTGCTTTAAAATTAATTAAAAGAACAAGCAACAAGAGTAACCTTTAGGAACCAGGTTCACATTACTCACGTCGGCACCTGCATATTCGTGTAAATTCCTCAGTAATTAGAGAGGGAATAAATGAAATTAAACTACAGCTGTCATTAAAAGATCCTTGATAAGCCATGATACCATGCCGACATTGCGGTTTGCAGGCACTAAAAATCCTACCATCCTACTAATATTTTAAATATGGAAGTTTGTGTTTGTCAGTGTGCATACGCAGGAGCAAAATCAAAATTAAAATGTTTTATATTATTTCACATAAACCTATATGGGCACTTATGAAACGTCAGAAGCTAGGTGTACGGTTCCAATTGGTCGTTTCCTATGGAGAAGAACCGGCAAGAAACTCCATGGTTACTCTTTTTAAAAATAATTGTCTTCTACAATGTTTCCAGATTACAGTAGGTATGGGAGGACAGCGCAGGCCTGTCAACAAGTACCAAGTACTTGATAAAATAGAAAATGGTCTACAGATCTACACAGAGCGGCAAGGCAGAGGCACTTGCAGCCGTTGACACTCGTCGACGCCCGCCGTCAACACGTCGGCTACTGCCATCGACAACGTGCCGCTCGTGTATTTGAGTACGGTGTTCAAAAAAAAAACGACGGGTTGCACTCCGGGAGTGCCGTCAGAAGTGAAAACTTGAATATTAACGTTGTTTACTGTAACTGTATCTGCGACTGTAACCGTAACCGTAACTGTAACTGTCTGTCTGTTTGTCTGTCTGTCTGTAATTTGATCCTGTATACTTGTTTTCAATTTTTGATATTTTGGAATCTTACGAATTTTCGATCAGGGTCACGTGTCATCTTACGATCAGGGCCACGTCTATAGATGGCCACGTATATAGATGGGCATCCGGACTTAAACCCGGTGCTTTGATAAACACCCAATTTTGTGGGTGTTTACCGGTGTTTATCGGGTGTTTATCAAAAGCAACGGGCTTAAACCCGGTGGATTGCCCATCTATAGCACGTGTCATCTTACGAATCTTACGATCAGGGTCACGTGTCCTGACGCGAGTTTAGCATTTTTTACTCATTACAAAAAAGTGTACAACGCCGCTAAAGAAGTTTTCACTTCAAAAAACGGCATGTGGTCGACGCCTGCTGTCAACACGCGTTGTTTCTACCGTGGACCCATGTCGTTCGTGTGTTAATCTTAATCTCGCAAAAACGGTTGCGCGGATTTGGATAAAAATTGGTACACAGATAGTTTTATAACCTGGATTAACACAGGATACCTTTTATACCACGGTAAATTATATACACACGGGCGACGCTGCGGGCTAAAGCAAGTAATCAATAATAAGCACCATCCTGTATCGACTACTTTTTTCTCGCCAAAGAAAGTTAGTTCTTTCGGTTTCCGATAAGCCCTCCTATTGTGTTCAGTAGAATAGATGGACCACTAGTGCGACTAATTGGGTATCATCATAAACTTAATTATAATGACAGACACTTTGTAATAATAATAAATATATATAATATATTTTTAAATGTTTACCTATAATTATATTCTAATATTTAAACATATAATTTATATGTATTTACTGAAATACTTAAAGGAGATAATAATAATTATTTATTTATTTCAGACATAATTCTAATCCATAGTCTCAAACTCATACATTAAAACTACTTATAAAATATGATATTACATTCAAAACAGATAAAAACCCAAAATAAAATTGTGTGTAATTGTAGTAGGTGTACGAAAGAAGTCGTGTAATAAATATTATGGCTGCTGTGGCGAAAGTTGGATGGGGGAGAAAATATGCAATGAAAATGACGACTTGTGGCCTGATGCAGAAGGGTCATTTTTTTAATGACATGTTATGTTAAAATGACAATTAAAAGCACGAATACTGTGTTAATTAAAAAGCCCGCGACTTCGTCCGCGTGAAATTTCTTGTTCCCCCGACCCACCCCGTCGCATCGCATCGCCTGCCCGCGCTATTACTTCGTTTTCGCTTAGCGTTCTTTCTGACTTTTTTCTTTTTGCTCGGCTCCTAAGGGTCATAGCGTGATGTTAAATAGCCTATAGCCTTCCTCAAGAATTGGGCTATCAAATACAAAAAGATTTTTTCAAATCCGACTGGTAGTTCCAGAGATTACCCCCTACATACAAACTTACAAACTTTACCTCTTTGTAATATTAGTATAAATTAATAGCCAATACTTACGTGTTTTAAACACCCTCCGTATAGAAATAATAAATACTTCTTGTTCTTTTTTTTTGTTATTTCTTTGCGTCATATTTAGGTACCGCAAATAAACGTATTTTCATTAAAATCAAAATCAAAAATCATTTATTTGCATAATAAATAAGGTACAGAAGGTTGGTAAAATGTTCAGAATTGTTCTCATAATCTGCCTTTAATTTCGGCGTGCAAATATAAAATAACCTTTTTCGCCCGTGGTCCCGGTCCCTAAGTCTCTAGAAGGGACCACGAGTATTTTTTTGCCCGTGGTTTCTTCAAGAAATATATAGGTACTGCCAAAATAAATTGTACTTAGATATTTGAAATGCAGTCATTGACATTTTTGAGTACCTACATTTTTTAAAGTACTGAGTTAGGTACATACTTTTTTAGTTCTATTTACTCTTTTAAGGTTACATATTTTATTGAAATTAATTATTGATCATAGGAATGCAGTCAGTAAACAGGTTTCTTTTTTTCCAACTCGTGACGCCAACTAGCTTCTCTCGTATTGGCTTAAGTTTGTGAAAAGATGATCTACAGGCAATTAGATTAGTGGTCTATCGGGTCATGTCTGCCAAACCAGCATCCTAATTGCGTAACACACTATCAATCCCAATCGGAATAATTTTGAAAGATAATGCCATTGCTTATTCGAAAAAAATGTCTGCTAAATAACGCAATTATTAATGTTGTTGAACGGTTGAAATGAAAGCCATTGCTACTGTTAGCACAAAATACAGAGACTACAGAAGGCAATTTATATACAAAGTGCGCTCGAGTAACGCACACATAGACACCGCTCACGGACACGTTATCTCGGACTGGTTGGGACTAGTGCGAGCGCGAGTGCCATCCGGTTGAGACACGCGTCTGTGAAGTGCAAAAATGGAGCAACATAAAAATGGCTATCTAAGCTTGATTTACAATAGTATCTTATTTTGAATCAGTATAAACGAAGTAACTTTTTTTTAAGGTAAATTCACGCCACCAACTATTACGAAAGTTGAAAACATAATTTTTTGTTTGTGTAGATATTGTGTTGTTTTTAGTGTCATTTGATAGGTATAGGTCTAAAACGGATAGGGCAAAATAAATTGTGTAAATAGGGATTTTCGATAGTGAAAATTGATAAATGTAAAATTTTATGTGTTTTTGTTCTATAAACTTTTCGTATACTATGTTTATTGTTTTGTTTTAATATTGTAGAATAAGCTCAACAATAAATCAAACAACTAGATACGAGTGCCACTACCACGATAGTTTTTTGTGCATAAGCCAAAGTTGACAACCATAGCACGACCGCCGAGCGTACCTAGGTCTGAAATGTGAAGTAGGTACATACATGTGATTGCCTTCTGTACTCTCTGTATTTTGTGCTGCTGTTAGTGTGTTACGAAATTATCTATTGTTTTTACCTCGCGTTTTGTCTTATTTCGACACCACAAAATTCACTCTTAGATGCTCGATAAATAAAGTACACTGTAAATACACAATTACAAAGCTATTGTAGTTAATATCTAGTCCCAGGTCATTCTCGTTGCTTCCTAGGCTTGTAACGCATACTAATATGCTTCCTGATACATTGTTTGTGTCGAATTAATGCATTATTTTACTCGATATGGACATTTCCTCATCCCACGCATTTATTAATAAATAATGTAACTGACTAACGACCTGCAATCAATTATTCGGTGTAAAAAGACTGTCATGTACTACCTAAAAAGGAAATGAATATAAGTAGGTACTCTAACTAAGTGTGCACACACACGAATGACACTCGTCAACAGCAGAGGTAACTGCAGACTGCAGCCGCTGACACCCGGCGACGCGTCGCCGACTGCCGTCGATGCGTCACCGGCTGACGTGGACAAGGTGCCGCTCGTGTAATTGACTACGGTGCTCAAATATACGACCGGCAAGTTGTCGACTGCTGCAGTTATCACTGCCGTTTGACGTGTGCCGCTCTTATGTATGCACTAAATAGTGGCAGAATAATGAGACCCGTGCAACTGTTGAATGAAACATTCAGTTAAAAAACTCAATCAAAACGCTTATCAACATCATCATTGGCATTTGTTAAATCGACTGGTGAGTATAGGCCTCTTCCCTCATGTGTCATGATTCCCTGGTCTGGTGGCGTCTCATCCAGGTCTTCCCCCCTCCCCCGAGGTGGTCCACCTAACCTGGCCGTCGGTCTGCCAAAGCTCCTTCAACCGCCTCTCGGACTCAAGGGCTCTGCTCCATCTGCCATAGCTATGTCTTGCCAAGCGTCCTGCCCACCTCCATTTCAAAAGCCAGTAGTTTACAAAACAATCACCTAAAACTCACTGTCGGAGTTGCAACAAAGTGGTGAAATCAAATGCATCAGCACTCTGCAGTAATAACAGCAATCGGTAGCCGGGCAATGACTTGACGATTTGACTGCAGACGCAAATTACCGTAAGAAGGAGATCACAATAAATCTACGCTAACTAATGAGCACATGTCTGTACCCAAAGGCACAATTCTGGTATGCCAAGACGATAAAAACGAACCTTTACTTTTAAATTAATCACAGGATGCACTATCTTCCTGTGTAGATAATAACATCCTTTGCCTATAGCGTACTGGTGCTGATTATAGAAACATTTCTGTAGAGTAAGAACTTCATTAGTAGTAGATTAAAGCAAATATATATGAAATATTCCGCTAAAATGCATACCGCCTGGCGACTGATGGCCGTCCTGTTATTAAGAGGAAGCGCATTACAGAGAAGAATGGGCTGAATACGAAAGGAAGATTGGACAAAGTCAGAAGTAAGAGAAGGACAGTAGGAGAAGAATATTGGAAGAACGCAGATTCACAGCGTGTGAAGAACATAGATACCTATAGAGCCAAAATTACATTCACATAATTATTGGAAAACACTCGGCTAATTTAAAAACTTGTCATAATAATAAACGGGACACGTGTTAAGACTAAAGACCGTAACCGAATCCAATCGTGCGCAGTGATGAAATGGATTCTAGATGCGATAAGACGTCTTGATTTCATGCTGTTCAACACTATTCACGACAAATCGTAAACTTTGATTAATATAATAAAAACTGAAAACGATTTTGCTGAAGACGTAGGTTAAGATCATCTAATTGGTTCTATGAAGAACTGCTAGCTAACAATGATTTTCTCGCTCAAGAATCGTACAAAAGATTGAAGGGCCCGTGTAAGTAAAACAGATACTTACAGGGTTACTTTTCAAAGACCGTCCAAATTTTTACATGGTGTTCTACCCATGAATATAAACAACTTTCACTATGGGACCAACTCTGAAATCACAAAAAAAAAATCAGCTGTTTCATGCAAAACTTTAATACTTACTTGAAAAAACGTATAATAGTTAATAGTTAACGTTAATAGTTGATCGCTGACTGTTCACACCGCCAGCTAGTACCTACTTGTTTGTCGCAGAGACAAGAGCTGTCAAAGAGTACTCGCTCAGAGTCTCACGCTTGGTACATACGCATACCAGCGTGTAATCGCTCCTCACCGTTGCGCACTCACTGTTCCTTGCTCGCCAAAGTGGAATCGTGCGTATGTTGCTAGTGGACAAGTGACCGGACTCAAACTGTAGCCGTAATAAGTGTTATTAACACTGTTTTTTGAAACTGTTTTAAAAGAAAAACACTTTTAAATGTAACATAGTTACAGAACCAAAGTGAAACCTTTTATACGTGTTAATAAGTGTAACAGAAATAAGTATTTGTAGGTATAATTGCACGGTACCGCAAAAACGCGCGGCGGACAGACAGATGCAGCGATGGCAAAATAGCCTCAATCCAATCGGGATTGCGGCTATTTTGGCAACGCCGTGTTTACCGGTAACACTGTTAACATATCTGTTACAGATATATTACGGTTACACTTTTGTAAGTGTTTTGGGTCAACACATGGTCAACACACTAAAAAACACATAAAAGTGTTACGTACTAATTTGATTCTGTTGTCAATTCAATATGTAACACTTATAATTCTGTAACATTTATGAAGGTGTTTTTAAGTGCCTGCAAGTGACTATTAAATTACCAATTTATTATAAAATTAAATAGAAAATACAGGAGTCTTAATATTATCTGGTACGTTAGTATAGGTACAGGTACACCTTACCTGAAATATCCTTAGTAATGTAATAGTAGATAAAATACATCCACTTAACAATGTGAAAGACCTCGCATCATTTGGTTCTCGTAGATGGAGTCTTCGCCAAATGAAGAAGATGAACAAGTAGACAATAAAACTGATGCTCATCATTAAGAGTATGTTTTTGTTTCTAATCATTAGTACAATCTTTAGCTCCGGAAAACAAGGACGTCACAAATCGTGTCGGTCTTTTAGCGTTATGGTGAAAAAATAATTAACGCGAGATAAGAAGTTTCAAAACGGGCATACTGGATGTAGGAAAGAAGGCTGCCAGACTTAAATGGGATTGGGCGGGTCACATCAGCCGTATGCACGATGACCGCTGGGCAAAAGTCTCCACACAATGGGTGCCTGAAGATGGACGGCGCCGCCGAGGCCGGCCCAGAAAGAGATGGCGAGATGACCTGGACGCGTACCACGAGGGCTGGTTTGAGGTGGCGCGGGCGAAGAGTTCCTGGAAGGATTTGGGGGAGGCCTTTGCCCAGCAGTGGGACAGCAAAGGCTAGAAAAAAAAAAAGAGAAGTTTTGTAAGTTATAGTTCTAAATTGCAGAACCTTATTTCGAAACGTCACCAAAGGGTGGGACGCATCCACAGCAACTGCAGCCGTCAATACCTACGCTTTGACGCGTCAGCGGCTACCGTCGACAACCTGCCGCTCATGTATTTGATTCATCATAATCAGCCTATAAAGTTCCCATTGCTGGACCATAGGCACTCAAAGAAAACTCCTCTTGCTGAGAGGGAGTTTATTTGAATACGGTGCTCAAATACACGAACAGAACGTGATCGACGGCTGCAGCTGTTTCCTCTGCGGTTGACACATGTCGCGCGTGTGTATGCACATTTAGGTAGCTACAAAAGAGGTGCTACAATAAATTGAGACTTGTCAGTCATATCGGATAACATAATAGATAGGCATATAGAGGGCTATGCTTGGAGTTTCCCTGCGTGATCGAATCAGGAATGAAGAGATCCGCAGGAGAACCAAGGTAACCGACATAGCCCGAAGAATTGCCAAACTTAAGTGGCAGTGAGCAGGGCACATTGCTCGCAGAACAGATGGCCGATGGGGCCGAAAGGTTCTGGGGAGGCGACCGCGTACCGGAAGACGTAGCGTTGGAAGGCCTCCCACAAGGTGGACCGACGACCCTGTGAAGGCCGCAGGAACCCGTTGGATGCGAGAAGCACAGAACCGGTCGAAGTGGAGGTGCTTGGGGAGGCCTATGTCCAGCAGTGGAGTCTTTCGGCTGAAATGATGATGATGATAGGCGATAGTAATATTATAAAGTTCATAAAAAAACTTTCTATCAACCAAAACACACAAACACGCCAGCAATTTTACAAAAACTGTGAAATAAACAGTTAAAAATTGCAGAAAACGATTAAAAAGCAACAATGTGGGAGCCATTCACGTTTACCGCGCTTGACTAACGTGCTGTAAGTTAATTTTCACTTTACACCGTGACCAAAATATTCCTAGCACGGTTATTACTTTTACGACTTTCTTTTATAGACAAAACACGTACATTTTATACGTTTCACACTATAATTGACAATTATGATTTTTATCTAGCTATGTGGTCTTCAGTTGAATGATTACTAGTTTGTTATCTGCCAGGTGGATTACCTACTAGGAACATTCTGTTTTTTTTTCTGCGACTGATCGGATGTCTGATTGTCTGTGTGGTGCCGGACTTAAAGTATAGCACCACCCCATACTTCCCGTGGGTGTAGTAAAAGGCGACTAAGGGGCGTACCGGAGAATGGGCAGCAGCGTTCTCTATGCATTCCACCACCATACCATACTGCGATCGCCAACCCGCCTGCCAAGCGTGGCGATTATGGCAAACCCCTTCTTTCGGCTGAAATGATGATGATGATGAACTGATCGGATTGCGTAAGACACTCTCTTGATGATGGGGACCACAAATGCACGTTTGCCTAGAAGTAAATCTGAACTAAGGAGTTGAGTTTTTCTTCTACAACTTGTGTCTTTCTAATGCCATACTATATTACAGGATATCAATCAAGGACAGTTACCTACAGGTCTACCAGAATCTCATGGCATAAAAAAAAGTGATTTTCATGGATTCACATTGCCACACTGACCTTTATCATACAAGTAATACAGGTCAGTGCATTGCCATATGAAAATCAATTTTTTTTTATACCATGAGGATTCTGGTAGACCTATACTGATGCTTATCATGGTTTATGATGTGACACACTAGCCTGGGCCGTAATTCACTATGGCCACTTAACAATTCCTTTCTTCGAAAACACGTCAATTCCTTAGCTAATCCCGCGTTTATTTCACGGTTTCGTTCACTGTGCCATAGAGAATTACGGCCCAGCTCTGCGCTATATCGTGTAATGGTTAAAAGACAGAACAGTTATTTTAGGGTAATTTAAGTGCGTTGCTTGGTTGGTCTTTTTAAGTGATTTGCTTGGTTGGTCTTGGTTGGTCTTGGCTGGTCTTAGGAGCAGTCGTAGCCCAGTGGTAACGGCCGCGACTTATGAGTTGTAGGTCGTAGGTTCGACCCCAGTCAGGCGCTTTACTTTGTGTAAATTTGCCCTCAAAACGACAAAAACATCGTGAGGAAACAGACATGTCCTAGAACCAAAAAATCTAAGATATGTGACATATACCATTTCGCACTGGGCCCTCGTGGTGGATTATGGCCCTCTCCCTATTTTAGAGGGGAGGCCTGTTTCCCAGCAGTGGGAACATTATAGGCTGATTATCTATGTATGTACGTGCGTCTGCTGACGGTCATTGGCAATCCTTTATATAAAAAAAAATTCAATGAAAGATATTATTTTAAATCCTTCTCTAGATATAAAGTTCAAACCAGACCCTAGTAATGATGAAGTAGTAAAGTAGAAAAAATTAAATATAAATAATATAAGTAAATAGTTTTTTTTCCCCTCAGTTTGGTAGGTACAGAAATCGTATGCGGCAGCAAATCTCCAGGTCTCATTCGATTTGAATTTGATGAACCCCATAAAAAAAATACTGAAGTGTGACCTCGAGGAAAAAACCGTCTTAAGTATTCTCTTTCATTTAAAAAAGGTAAGCAGAGCCTCAGGGTAAATTATACGGCCCCTTGAAACAGTCGTGTCCTCGGAGCGCGTTGTACTTGTACGAGAACAAAACGAAGATCCCTTTGAGGTCTTGCAATTTTAAATCCCCACTTTAAATTGAAATGGACTCAAAGGGTGCCCCTCTTGTAAAATTATTCGTGTAGGCACAAACAGTGCCGGATTAAGACTACTTGATGCCCCCTCGATGCCTAAGCCCTATCCACTAATCACCTCGTATTTTATAAAAACAACGAGGAGCGATTTGTAAAGATTGGCGCACATCTCTAGCTAGAGTGACTTTTGGGTCTTGTAATATCTTGCTGATAAACAGCCGAAACAGTATTTGCTAGCACATGAAAGGCAATTTCATGTGCTAGCAAATACTGTTTCGGTGCTGTTTCTGCCTGATGGTGCCCCCCGAGACGTGATGCCCTAAGCATTGCTTAATTTGCTAAAGGGCTAATCTGGGCACAAGGAATCAGCAATTGGTGCGTTTATAATATACAGAGCGTTAGGTTAAACGAGGGACACATTTTGAGGGGAGTTAGTACTAATGAAAATGAGCAACTTTTACTATGGGGCCGAACCTGAAATCGCAAAAAAAAATCAGCGGTTCAGTACATTTTGACGAGCTATGCGAACATAAATGTAGCAAACGGCTGATTTTTTTTTCGCGATTTCAGGGTTATTCCCATATTAAAAGTTGTTCATTTTCATGGGTACTAACTCCCCTCAAAGTATGTCCCTCGTTTTACCTAACGCTCTGTAGACAGCAAATTGAAAGTTGAAACTATAAGAAACTGCGAAAAGTGATATAAGGAGCTATGGCTTTTAATTTGAAGAAAACTATTGAACCAACACTAAAACTGCACCCGAATATAGTAAGTAACAAACTATCAACCACAATCAGAATAATTTTGACGTATATTGCAAATCCATTGCTTCATATGGTCGATAAATTTTGTCTGCTCAGCTCAATAACATAAATCACGCAATGGATGTTGCCGAATTGTCAAAATGGTAGCTATTTTTACTGTTAGTGTGGTACGCTCTTACCCCGCTGTATATTGTCGTCTTTTTAGGGGGTTTACAGAAAAAACGCAAATTTTAGAAACAATGAAAGTATATGATCGACTACAGTAAACAAATTTAGAAAAATACATGATATTCTTCAGGATATATGCTAGGTAGATAGTGTGTTGAAAACATAATACAACTGATTTGATATGACAGAAAAAAATCATGAAGATACCTCTAAAAACTTTCTTTTTACAATAAAAACCATACTAATATACATATACAATCATTCTGAGTTTTTGTCAGATTATTCTACAAGCAACAAAATAAAACACTAGTGTTTTAATTGTTTAGTCCAAACAATAGATTTTTTGTAAATAGATAATTACTTCATATTTTGCAATAAATTATCAGCGTTGTGTCATCGCGCTTCTCTTTCTCTTCTATGCAGTCCACAAAGACCGCGCTTTAGGTCATGTAGCCGCCTTAATTAACGCAGTACTCGTGCTTTTAATTGTCATTTTAACATAACACGTCATTAAAAAAAATGACCCTGCTGCATCAGGCCACAAGTCATCATTTTCATTTATTCATTTGTTGCAGGCGACGCAGGCGACCCATAAATATATACCTTAACCTAAACATACATATTTTTATTATAACAAAATAGAACTTCACTTTACTAGCTTGTTCTTGTGTTGTTCTGTGGTACTTGTCCGCGGAAGCGACGGAATACCACGTCCTGCGGCCAGAAGTCTTCTTTCATGACGACGGGCAGATAACAATTCGGCACGCGCACCACGAACACCTTGAAATTGACGTAGCGGTACTACTCCAATAACTGCACCCTCGGCGTGTACCTCGTCTTCTGCATAGCATTCTTCTTTCATTGCATAGTGTCCCAACTTTCGTCACAGCAGCCATTTATTACAAGACTTACCTACAGCTTTATTTTCTTCAGATTATTTCCTTATTTCAGAGCAACTTAACTGCAAATAATTCCATATTTCGATATACTTGATTTATCTTCATCTAAAAGGGCTAATTATTTTAATGCCCATCTTGAAATTGAAACATAATGTCAGTCGTGATATCTCAACATTCTCAACTTCCGAGCCGTACGATAGTTTCTCGATTTAACATCACTTCTGTAAAACACACTGCAGAATCAAGTCTAGATTTTTGGTTGTCTCAAATCAACTGCTTATCCCACGAGTCTAAAAGTCTAGTAGACTGAGCTTTAACAATCACTAGCACCCTAAGACCCTAATTGCGTAATACACTATCAATCAGAATCCATTGCTTTGTATGTTCGAGAACGTATACAGGGTTATTGGTAAAACATTAACAACCTCTTAAGAGGTCATTGTGCTCATCATTATGAACAACTTTTACTATGGGACCAAACTTGAAATCGCGAAAAAAAAAATCAGCTGTTGCCTACATTTATGTTCGCATAACTCGTCAAAATGTAGGGAACAGCTGATTCTTTTTTCGCGATTTCATGATTGGTCCCATGATTGGGCTGAAATGATGATTGGTCCCATAGTAAAAGTTGTTCATAATGATGAGTACAATGACCTCTTAAGAGGTTGTTAATGTTTTACCAATAACCCTGTATAACGCAATGAATGTTGTTGAATTGTCAAAATGAAAATCATTTCTACTGTTAGAGTGTTACGCAGTGACCCCGCTATAAATTAAACGTCTTTGTGGTGCCGGACTTAAAGAATAGCACCACCCCATACTTCCCGTGGGTGTCGTAAAAGGCGGCTGAGGGGCGTACCGGAGAATGGGCAGCAGCGTTCTCTATGCATTCCTCTACCATACCATACTGCGATCGCCAACCCGCCTGCCAAGCGTGGCGATTATGGCAAACCCCCCCTTTTGGGGGAGGCCTATGTCCCGCAGTGGACGTCTTTCGGCTGAAATGATGATGATGATGATGAAATTAAACGATACTGATAGTTAGAAAATGCTGCTGCTTGATTTAAGTACCTAGGTACAGTCGCCAGCACGTCAAGCTACCCGAAACTGTAAAATTTTCCCAATCAACTTTGAAATGTTTGAATGAAAACCACGATATAGCAGTTTTACTTTAAGAAATTTCATAATCTTATTATATGACATGATGTTCTTATTGCTTATAATATGATATTGTCATCATTGCAATTTACCAAGCATTTTATTTTTTATGAGCAGTCAAAAATTCGGGACCTATTTTTCATTCAAAAAGTGGCAAAATCCAAGGCCTTACCCTCTAAATAATCTGAATCACTCTGCAGGTCTGCCGCTTTAGGGGAAGCCCGGGCAAGAAGCATAGTGCGGGTAAGAAGAATAACTGATTTTTCCATAAACATATAATAGATAGCGCTATTAACATTTTCTCTAGTCGTGACACATACGATCGGCAATGCCATGGCAGTTCAACCCAAACAATACGCGAGTGCATCTGTTGTGGAAGGAAAAAAAAAGGATTAGGTATCGTTGTTTTGTTACGATATTTGTAAAGGTTTGCACACAAACTTTTTGTATTAGTCATCAGTTGTCTATAAAGATGTATTGTATATTCAATTGCACGTTTATTTAGGTATTATTTGTGATCGTTACTTTTTGTTTACCTACTAAAAACAATTCAAGTTTTCACTTGTTTCTAATATTAGAGTGTTGGGCAAAATGGATATGGGCAAAACGGTTAGGTATTCCGTTTTGCTCAGAGCAAGCATATTATAAGTATTAGTTACCACTACCATTACATATGCCATTTCTGAGTTAGCAGGCCCCAGAAAAACTAAAACTAAAATATCCTCAGTCAAATAACAAAACAAAAATCCGAAACCAGATTTTTACGGTTTAGTGTGCACTGACAAATACACTGAACCACTAGCGAAAGATTGGATTCAGTGTAATCAGTGCATTTGGGCGCATAAAGACTGCACTTTATTATGTAGGAGTTGGCAGCTACTTCTGTGATGAATGCGAACACTGATCTAAGCTAGTTCTACTTATCCTTTTTGCCCGACCCCACCGGGCAAAACCGATAATTGATACCTTTTGTTAATGCTCAAAATTATTATAGAAATTGTTTAAGTTTTTGAATTTTAATGATTATTTTTCAAAGACGATTAAACATAGTACAAATTAAAAGTACAAAGAATTCTATTGATTATCAGATTGTGGTTTTATTTGCAGTACCCATTAACATATTCGTCTTGCCCGGGCTTCCCCTACTCCTGACGTGAATTTCTTTTTGTAGCCGAAGTCGCTATGATATTATGTTCTACTAAGGGCTGATTTTTCATTAGTCAGGTAACTTTTATCTGAAGAATAATTATGACAATTTGACATTCTGGGGTTTATTATTTATAAAGGCTTCTACAAACAGGCGCGACACGCGATATAATCGCGCGCGACACAAAGACCGCTCTTTGCGCGATTTGCGGTGCCTTTGTGTCGTGCGCGATTTTATCGCGTGTCGCGCCTGTTTGAAGGAGCCTTAAACGTTATTTAAAGTTAAGAGGCGTTTAAACAACAAAAATGTATGGTTAAACAGTCGCTAATCACTACTTAACTTTAAGCATCGTTTATAAATAAAGGAGACTTCTGTAAAGCTGTCAAACTGCAATATTTATTCCTCAGATAAAAGTTATCATTCTGACTGTTGAAAAATCAGCCCTAAAACACGTAAACTTAAAATTGCAGTACTAAGTACAGACGCACATGAACTTAATGCTATAGCAATAAAGTTGAAAATCTATTAAAGGAATTTGACAGATTGTAGTAGCTTGATGTGCTGGCGTTATAGATGGGCAATCCACCCGGGTTTAAACCCGGTGCTTTGATAAACACCCAATTTTGTGGGTGTTTATGGGTTTGTACGGGTGTTTATCGGGTGTTCTTCAAAAGCACCGGGTTTAGACCCGGTGGATTGCCCATCTATAGCTGGCTTCTGTACAAAAGTCAACACTTCATAAAACGGTCATGTGAGACCGACCGAATGACGTTCTGAACAACAAGATAATGACTTGCCGCTTTTTTGTCAAGTGTAAACGTTGCCTGATGACATCATCATGGATAAACAACACATTAAAGATAAATATACTTTAAAGTGTCTTGTACACAGCGGCATTGGTTAAGACCGTTTATTTTTGAGTAGAGGCTTATTAGTAACAAAACAAGAAACACAAGTCATGGATTTGGATAAATTAATACCAAATACGGACAGAAGTAGCGCATGTGCCTCAGTCCTCTGACTTACTGTCAGCCTGCACGATCCCACTGCTGTGCAAAGAACTCTCCAGATGACTTCCAGCTCTTTCGATCTAGGGCTTGCGTGTACCACTAATCGTTTTTTTGTCTAGCTTGTCCCGCCATCCTCTTGCCGCGACGTCTTCTGGCCTTTGACTTTGAAAGTTAAGAACCTTTGTTAGAATCTGTAGTCACTAGAAACAGTTTTGAAGTCTTTTCAGCTTCTTCTTCGTGTCTCTGGCACGACAGTGTTTCAGATCTTATTGGCCCAAAACTTCGCCACTTTCACGGCGTCCTCGGTGGCAGCGCAGAGGTCATATTGACTGCATGTTTTGGGACACAGAGGGCAGGATAAGTAAGTCTTTTTCGGAAGCATTGATGTATTTGCAACAGTGTTTCTGGTTCGCGGTATCTGTACAAGAATATCCTGCATCTCCACCCTGGTGGGTTTTACTTTTCTCGATAGATAGATAAAATAAATAGGTGTACAAAACCACATGTTTCAATGTTTTCCAGACGTCACAAGAGTGGATGATATTGTGTGTCACATTACTACTACTTATACCGATATTATAGTATAGATAGTATCGTTTATGATGACGTCATAACTTGATATTTAATATACTTGCGTCACAGCAACGTCAACAATAATAACAGCCCACGACTATTTATTAAACCATGAGCCGTGACGTCAACTTATTGATTACGTCAGAGCCACCCCAACAACCAACGCGAGGGTAGGGCGATAAAATGTTAATTGGAAATCGTAGCTTCATAATTGATTGGCTTTTGTTTTCAATTAATTTTTTTCTTACTCTACAGGTTGACAGAGAATTCGATCTACTTCCTTTTATTTTCTTTTTTCGACTTTATTGCGTTGGACATTTACGGGCAGTTCGGAAAAATGTTTAGTAATAAGTAATCACACAAATATTATAAAGGCGAAAGTTTGTGAGTGTGTTTGTATGTTTGTTACTTCTTCACGCTCAAACGACTGGACCAATTTTGATAAAATTTGGTATGGCTGTAGCCGACATCCTGGATTAACAAATAGGTTACTTTTATCCCGATATTCCCACGGGATCGAAACTTATGCGGGTGAAACCGCGGGGCGCAGCTAGTTAGAAATATTTTGAAAATATGTTACGGATATCTTCAAACGTTTACCTGACGAAAGATCAAAAGGCAGTGCAGCTGCTGACTAGTACTAAAGTGTGATAACTGCAGCAGTCGCTCTCAGTCAGATGGATCGGTGACAAGCAGATAGCTTGGATGAATCAGGTAAGAAAGGTGGAGAACTCCACTACTATTGTAGAGAACGTTTAGAGAGATTGATACTCAACCGTTGCGGCCTGCATCCAGCAGGGTCGAGGAGACCTTTGTCCAGCCATTGACGTCATTCAGCTGATAATAAAGCTGACAATACTCACACACCACCATTCACCATTTCACCGATACATCCAACAGTTTTAATCAAAAACATATTTGATTGTAACAAATGAACGTGTTCCATAGTAGCGGCATCCGAAGTGAAACCGCACCGCTTTCTACTGCGCCGGCGCGGTGCGCACGATTCGCGCGCCGCATTTCTATTAATCATGACGTCAACGTCACGACAGACGCTGTGCGCACGCCACCGCAAGTCACGTGTGTGTGGTAATAGCAATTTTAATGGCATTTACTTCACACGTTTCACTGAAAGATTTGAAAGGAAGGTTAAATAGTTGTATTAGTATAGAAGAAGTAAATTAAGTACAGACGCCAGCACATCAAGCTACTACAATCTGTCAACGTTCTTTAATAGATTTTCAACTTTATCGCTAAAGTATAAAGTTCAAAGTTGATTGGGAAAATTTGACAATTTCGGGTAGCTTGATGTGCTGGCGTCTGTACATAGAAATAGTTAATAGAAGTAGAATCCTTGATATACCTACTCATACTGTTAATTGGTTTAAAGTGGGTACTGTATACTGTACCAATATTATATCACACTAATATTATAAAGCCGAAAGTTTGTGAGTGTGTATTTATAATATGTTTGTTACTTCTTCACGCTCAAACGGCTGGATCAATTTTGGTAAAATTTTGTATGGGCGTAGCTGATATCCTGGATTAACATATAGGCTACTTTTTATCCCGATATTTCCACGGGATCGTCATTTACGCGGGTGAAACCGCGGGGCGCAGCTATTTGTTCATAATTACCTGAAAGTCTGGGAGATCGACGGACGTAGGTAAGACTGCCCAGTGGTCGCCAAGTCCAGGCAAAGTACTTTGGTAACCCAGGTACCCTCCGTGAGATTGTCAGTGACACCGAGGCGTTGTTGGCTTTCCTAAATGAGCTGGGGTGGATCGAATAATCGATGTTCGCACCCGAACGCAAAATAAGCGTATTGACGTGGAGTTGCGGTCGCCAGCCCGTATTAAATAAATAAAATAAAGTCCTCTAAAGCGTATTTCGGCCACGGCGGCACAGATGCACTCACTCTTCTCTCACTCTCATAGTCCGATGGAACGGCAATCCGACACGACCGGAGAGAGATCAGATGCAGAACCAACGGCTTAAGGCACCCCTCGTTGCACGACTTGTGGTGCCTTTGTGTCGCGCGCGATTTTATCGCGTGTCGCGCCTGTTTTAGGAGCCTTTAACGTGCTTTCCAAGGCACGGGGGTATCACACCACCAACCCTGAGCCCGTAATACCTAAATCTTGGATATCACATCGCAGTTTGAATCCCGTCCTCCCCCTATTTCTTGAATTGTATCATAATTCAGGCCGTCAGCGCAAAAGTGGCCTAACCCACAATTTTTCATATTCGTACTTATCTATTGCAATTTATTTCAAACATAATAAATTTTCATGCAAAACCGGCCTATCCCTAGTTTCATAGTTTAGTTTCATGGATGAAACTAGGGATAGGCCGGTTTTGCATGAAAATTTATTATATTTTAAATAAATTGCAATAGATAAGTACGAATATGAAAAATTGTGGGTTAGGCCACCTTTGCGCTGACGGCCTCAATTATAAACTTTATAAAGTATTTGAGTTTACCTGGACATTACCCATTGACATCAGTTAAGAAAAAAAATCGTGAGGAAACTTGCATCCCAATTACGTAACACACTATCAATCACAATTAGAATCAATTTGAAGGATATCGCTAATCCATTCCAATCCATGATCGAAAAATGTCTCTGCCCCACAACGTAAATAACGCAATGAATGTTGTTGAACTGTCAAAATGAAAGCGATTGCGCTACTGTTAGTGTGTAACGCAGGTAGTACGCAGCACGTTAACCTACCCGAAACTGTCAAATTTTCCCAATGAACTTTAAACCTTATACTTTAGCGATAAAGTTGAAAATCTATTAGAGAATTTTGACAGACTGTAGTAGCTTGATATGCAGGCGTCTGTACCTACTTAAACCAATACTATTGACATATTTCAGGTAAGCACATCCCATTTTCTTTCATTTCATTTTAAGTCCCAGTTAAAAAGCCTGAAAAAATTAAGTAGGTAGATAATAAAAGGACAGCCTTGACCGAGGGGCAAGCAATGATCATTGATACACTTTAATACAAGCGTGGGACATTGAGGGGCCCGTGGCAAAATAATAACAGCCTCACAGGTCGATCGATCAGGTTAAGCTCCGCTTGCCGCGGTTGGTCTGTGGATGGGTGGCCATCTTTACATATCGTGACCCCTCCGTGCCTCGGAAAGCACGTTAAGCCGTTGGTCCCGGCTGTCATTGACAGTCGTTACGGGATAGTCAGAAGCCCGAAAGTCTGACGACCAGTCTTACCAAGGGGTATTGCATTACCCAGTAACTGGGTTGTGGAGTTCAGATAGGCAGTCGCTCCATGTAGAATACTGGTATTCAGCTGCATCCGATTAGACTGGAAGCCGACCCCAACATAGTTAATTAAGAAAAGGCTAGGCAGATGATGACAGGCGTGGGACATTGAGCAATAGTAAGGGTACTTAATTAATTAATAAATACTTTCAGTAATCTACTAAGCTGTGTTTACGGCTTCATTCGAAGACATGTTTTTCATAAACACCTTTTCCAATCGAAAAATAGGACATAGATCTTGTTAATGTTATTTTTGTCACCTGCTTAATAAATGGCTGCTCTATAGATTCTTTGTTCCGAAATAAAATCATTATTTTATTAATATGGAGAGAAGTGTAAACCATGTCTTTAGGGTTCCGTACCCAAAGGGTAAAAACGGGACCCTATTACTAAGACTCCACTGTCCGTCTGTCTGTCTGTCTGTCACCAGGCTGTATTTCATGAACCGTTATAGCTAGACCGTTGAAATTTTCACAGATGATGTATTTCTGTTGCCGCTATAACAACAAATACTAAAAACGGAATAAAATAAATATTTAAGGCCTCCCATACAACAAACGTGTTTTTTTCCCGCGTTTTTGCCTTGTGGTACGGAACCCTTCGTGTGCGAGTCCGACTCGCTTTTCACCAGTTTTTTTTTACTTCTCCGCTGTTCCACGCGGGAACTACAACTAAGCGATGCTCATCATCAAGTTTGCGTTTCGTTCCATTCATAGATGTCCTACTTTTTCTTCCGCTATAGCTCGATTATATATGTTCATGGTGGACAGTTTCTACAGTCAGCAAGGTCACAGATCTGACAGTCTGGGATGAACCGCAGATACCTAAGTGTTGGGCTGATATTTTCTTATTTTTATCCCCATTTTATTCCATACCTAGCTTCTGCCCGCCACTTCGACCGCGTGAAATTTTGGCAAACGACTCACCGCGTTAATTCGCATCACCCGACCGCACTGTTAGGTAAGGTCAGTCGGGGCAAGTGCCTCTACGGGGCAAGTGCCTCTGCCATCAAAATTTCGAAAACTACATAAATATTTAGACGCAGAGTCATCTAACTTTAAAGTCGGAACTAATTTTAGTATACAAATCATTTTTTTTATGGCAATACTAATCGGGGCGTGGCTTAAGACGTCATTTTAATCTTAGTGTCATTTGTACTTGATTATCGAGTTGACCGGTGTCAAGTAAATTGGCTCATAATATTGATTATTTGTCGTGTTACGTGATAAAAACAAGGTAAGCTTACTCTACGAATGTTATGTTCTGAATATCAATGCTTTTTTTGCTGTTATTTAGCGAAATACTGTGTGATTCAGTGATTACAAATTTTCGGCTTAGAGATTTCGTAAAGGGTAAAGTGCGTCTGTTGTTGATGGGGCAAGTGCGCTACTATGACGCGCTTACCCCAACTCAGAGATTGTCAACCTTTCTTGTTCAGTTGTAATTTAAATTAAAGGTCACCCCTAATAGTAATATTTTATTCTGTATGGGTGTATAGGTATGAGAATATGTAATAAAATAATTGTATTTTCATTTTAGATACGCGCTCTAATATGGTCCGTAACCATAAAAGAAAAAAAGAAGGCCCATCTTGAACGCACGAAATATTATTTAGAGCAGTTGAAGCTGTCAAAAATAATAAAATGTCGGGCTATGAAGCCGCTAAAACATATAACATCCCCCGGACAACTATCATGGACCATATAACTGGCTGGAGAGGGCAGAAATCATTAACATTTGGAAGACCAACAATCCTGTCAGAAGAAACTGAAAAACAAATCGCAGAAGATTTACATTTTATGGAAAAGTGGGGATAAGAAAAAAACATAAAACCAAATAAAATCCTCAATTACAACATATAAGTTTTTCATTGCTGGTTTAATAAGGTAAAATACAAAAAAAAATTAAAAATTGACACTTGACTTTAGAGCACTGTCATCTATTTTCAACGTAAGAAGCTTGATGGAGGGCAATCATAAAAGGTTGACTGCCACTGACCAGTTAAAGTATGGCGCACTTTCCCCATTTATTTTTGCCACTTGATATTAGACTTGATTTTGATGGCAGTACAGTTTTGAATGTATTGTCTTGTTTAGGTCACATACGGCTATTATTAAATTTGTATCTAAACTTAAAACTATCATAATTACAAGGGTATAAGCACGTATGCCGCGCTTGCCCCATTTCGCGGGGAAGTGCGTCTACAGGTTATAGTTTACTTATAGATTAAATTTATTCCACAAAAGCTATCCAATTTTCAAAATGTACAGTTATTTAGGTTGTCAGTGAAATATACCATCATAAAACACATCATTTGTTTGCCGAAAGTTAATAAAAATAAAAATATTTAATACACAACTCAACTTTGTGAAAAGTATAACGCGCTTGCCCCGACTGACCTTACTTCATTTTCGCTTGGCGTCTCAGACTTTTATTCTTTCAACTCGGCTCCTAAAGCTCGTAGCGTGATGTTAAATATACCATCCACAAAAATTAGGCTATCAAAGGATTTTTTCAAATCCAACAGGTAGTTCTAGAGATTAGCGCGTTCAGACAGGCAGACAAACGCGGAGCCGGATTTTTTTTTTTTTGAGGATGTGAAATCATCAAATGACCCCTCCCGGTCGGGGTGGAGCGGAAGGAGTGTCAGACTCTTACCGACTAAAACCCACCCGTGTTCCTTCCTTAGCCCTTTATGTTCCGGGCCGGCGGTAACCCTTTCGGACAATCTCGCTGACCCGGCAGGCTTCGGCCCCTTCAATTTATGCTGACATCTCTTTGAGGCGCGCGTGGAACACGTACGCGCCGCCCGCGCGCCCGGCACGGGCCTGGTGGTGGTGGAGGCCTTTGCCCAGGAGTGACTAGAAAAAGAAAAGCGGTCAAGAGCGAGTCGGACTCGAGCACCGAGGGTTCCGTATTGTGAAACGTGAAATGTTTTTAAATTTTCTTTGGCGAGGATTATATTCGTCAGAGAATATATTAATACTAAGACTATTCTAAATTTCAAATTGATAGCATTAGTAGTTCTTGAGAAATCCAGCTGTGACAGACGGACAGACAGTCTGAGTCTCACCATAAGGATTCCTTTTTTTACCATTTTGGTACGGAACCCTAAGAAGTATGTTTGTAGTTATAGTATTCAGCACTCTAATAATTATAACAGGATACTATAATATAAGTAGAGTTGGTGACCCTATACGTAACTAACGCGCCAATTCGACTTGTCAATTAAAAAACCGGTCAAGTGCGTGTGCGAGTCAGAGTCGCGCACCGAGGGCTAGATATGTAAACAGTTTTAATTTTTTTTTTGTGTTAAACAGTTCGCTTCAAATAACTTTGCCGCTTTGAAGTAGGCAACAAATCACTGCGCAGTAGTTAATCCTATGAAGAAAACAGCAGCGCGCATGGCGGGGATTGGCGCGGCTATAAATGAGCCTAACTTCAGAGCGGCAAACGCGAACTGTAATTACAATTTTACGATTTTCGGATTTTTTCCTTTACTTGTGCTTTATGATATTGCTTCTTGCCAAATTTTATGATTCTAGGTCAACGGGAAGTACCCTGTAGGTTTAGATTTCGGAACATATACGGCCGTATCTTTTGATTGCATTGACTTAGACGTTTGATTTTTTCGCTGCTCCATGGGATTGCAGCCCTGAGTAATTATTGACATTAATTTCAACTTGATATAACTCTACGCGTTCCTGAGAAAAAAGGTCTTGACTGACGGACAGACAGACGGACAACGAAGTGATCATAAGGGTTCCGTTTTTCCTTTTGAGGCACAGAACCCTAAAAGAAGGATTTATGGCTGATTATTAACACTACAAAAAATACCACTTCCAACTGATTTGAAAGTTATAAAGTTATCGTTTCTTCAATAATATTTTGGTTTATGTATTTTTTATGTATGAATTACACAATACGAGGTCTGGTTTCTAGCTACAAGCTATAAATAAATGGAATAGACGGAGAATGCGGATGAACGCCAGTTATGAACGCGATACGTAATCGGTATTATATCAATATTTACGAAACGAGCTGAGAAAAATAGGAAATAGGAACTATTCTTTTCTTGGAATTATTTTATTTGATAAGCTTTGACTTTTAAAGAGTTGATTTAGATTTATAATTGACTTAACTAATAATAATAGTGGTGGTGTCATTAGGAGTACTACAAGACTTATAGATATTATTATGACGAAATAATGTTAATTAGGCTGTCTTAAAGGAGAAGGATAACGCTCCCATACAAGTATGGTCCAGCACGGACATTAATAAAACAATATATACCATGAAGGAACATTTGTATATAATAGTCCTGTTTGTATTTTATTACTCCAGAAGTCGGTGGTGACGAGATATGAGACATTTTAGATGAACATTCTGGTATGATATTTTGACGTTTAAATACAGTAGACAATATGTACGTTGTCGTGATGGTCCAGTGGTTAATGCCTCGCTTCTCATGCACGTGGTTGTGGGTTCAATTCCGGGCAAGTACCAGTGTGACTTTTTTAAATTCTTATGGAGTTTCTGAGATTATCTTGGACATTACTGACATCGGTGAAGAATAAACATCGTGAGGAAACCTGAAACGTGCAATGCTCGTGTCTCTTTGGTACGAGATGAGATAATAATAGGCTGGTATTATTATTATTTGCTTTAAATCATATTTAACTACGTGTGTACAATAATGTATAGGGGAGAGTAGCCCAAAACGGGTAAGCTAAGGTTGATGGTAAAAAAAAACAACTTATAGATATAAATTGAAAATTTATTTGTATATTTTGAAATGTTTAGTTATCAAGGACTATATAATAAATGACATATTTAGTAGTTTTGTACATTAAGAATAAAAAAATAACAAGAATCTTTACCATTCGAATTACCCGTTTTGCCCGTAGGGGGGGCCTAAAGCAGGTAGGGCTTTTGGGCAAAGCGGGTAGGGACTGAATTACATGAGATTAACGTCAATCAATGACTAGAACTGTTTCATAACAATCATAACTCAGATGGAGCTCCACCAGGATCATCAGCTACTTGCAGTGACAATGCTTGGATCAATGGACCAGTATTCTTGGAATGGTTGCGGCACTTTGTAGACAACGTAATGAGTTGGCAACGTAAACAGATTGTCCATGTGAAATAGATACTCAACTAGCTCTAATTCTTGAGCTGCTGTAAAAACTGTTGTGAATCTTCCTAGTTTTTTTTTGACATCCTTTCTTTATATGTATCTGTAAAGTCGAAAGGTTGATGCCATATTTTTTTGCTGCACCATTGACGGAAGTTTTGAGAGCTTCTTCTATCGCAAGCTTCATAACTCCTTCATCCCACGATGCATTTGCAGTCTTTCTTTTGTATTTATTTACCATCTGCAAAAATAAAAGAACTAATAAGCAGTCAATGAAATTATACAGGGCAAATCGGGTATGGGCAAAACGGGCACCCGCTTTGCCCCTACCCTTTTTGCCCACAAGCATGTATTTTTTTCAATCGACTCATATCCTTAAAACCGAAATAATAAACGCCAACCTATTACACAAATAAAACGTCTATTTGTTGCAAAATCATAACACAAAACTAGTAAGAACATATTGTAAACCATTTTCGAGTATTCAAAAGTAATGTAACTCAATTTTTTTTAGTGGAAATAGCAAAAAACTTCTTTCTTATCTTACCGTGAACTAGTGTCCGCCAGAGAAGCGTGCCGGTTCCCTGTGATTGGAGAGTGGCAGGCGCCGCGCACTGCACGCACACATTCTTATTAGCAATAAAGGTGCGCAATTTAAAAAGCATACCCGTTTTAGGCGGGCTACCCGTTTTAGGCTTACCTCCCCTAGGTATCACATAGACCGGTCCTGTGCTTCTCGCATACAATGAATTCTTGCGACTTCTACCAGTCATATGTTTAGCATGTGAGGCTTAGGTACCTATGAGCAGCAGTGGACTTCTTTGGCTGAATGATGATGATGACTATTATTTTAAAGAAAACTCTTTAGTTCGTTTTTTAGAACGTAATATATGAATAAGCGTAGTGACCAATGCTCGTTCTTTCTCTGTATGAGAAAAAAAAAAAAACAAAAATCATTTATTCAAACTAGGCTGAGAATCAGCACTTTATGAACGCCAAAATTACAAAAGACAGTCCCCCTAAACGCCCGACATAAGACATTTTTTTAATATCTATGTTCTGGCATCCTAAAACAAAGCAATGTCTTTCTGTACTATTAGCTCTAGAGAAATCTGGCAATGTGACAAATATCTCAACATGTGGAACTTCAGGGACTGGTGGAACTTCAGAGCACGGTAGAACCTCGGGGACTGGTGGAACATTTATATTTTCTTGTTGCTGACCGTCGTCGTTGACGCTGATGGGGCGGCTAG
This sequence comes from Mesoligia furuncula, assembly GCA_916614155.1. Lineage (NCBI taxonomy): Eukaryota > Metazoa > Arthropoda > Insecta > Lepidoptera > Noctuidae > Mesoligia > Mesoligia furuncula. Next base: position 9,888,212 of record OU744803.1, on the reverse strand, counting down.
ATACTGGAGGTTGCGCTCTGTAAGCACGTTGGCAGCATGGGTGGCAAATAGAGGTTGTCGGTCTCACCTATATATACGAAAAAGTTCATAATGTATCATTTCATAACATAATAATTGTATAAAAATATTTAAGCACAAACATTTTTCATACTAACTTGTTGAGGAAAAATCCATTCAGATATAACATCATGAATGTGTCTATTGCTCTCAGAGTTCCGTGTCAGTGTGTGAAAACGAACACGCATCAGGGATCTTCCACAGTTTACATGATACACATTACGATGGCCAACACTAGGGCTTGGTATTCTACTTGTACCAGACTGTGATAATGTCTGCCTAGCCAGTAACCAGCAAGAATGGCACACACAAGAATATCAGACGCAGTGACCTAAAATAAATAACCTACATAAGTATAAACAAATAGGGTTAAAAGACGTGCTGAAGACGTTACTGAAAACTCACGCGTGTTAAAACTCACCAATCGCGGAGTAATCCACTGTCTTATAACAGATTGCATTTCATCCGAATCCAACAAATGTCTCCTTATGCGAAACGTTGCTATACCACAGTTAGTGCAGCGCTGGTTCTCCATTAGAAATAGGACAAAATCAGTTGTCCAAAGTGCAAGTAGCCAAGGTAAATCGAAATGGGGAGATGCAAAGTCCGTGAAAGCCGGGGTCGGTCGAGAGAGCAGTAACAACAGATATCCAGAAACAAAGCCAAAGATCGTCGTAAAACACCACAAGAAATCATTCAATATGCGAACCACAAGAACCAAACAAGAACCTACACAGGAATGACTTAAATTGTCAAATTATGAATGAAAGGCAAATGTCTTGACTTTGTCATGACAATTGACATAAAACCCATATCACACGTACCTGGCTGCAATATGTATACAAACACACATAAACTACCTGCTTTTGCCATGCGTGAAGGCAGAAACTATAAAACGCCCTCTACTAAGTATTTACCTTTACCTACTTACTCATTTTGGTGTGTTCATACATCTAGTCATTTAGGCGCGTCACAATAATAAAACTGATATATTGTGTTGTATACATAAGGTGCAGTCAAATATATAATTATTAGGTATAGCTGTGCATGTGTTTATTAAAACAGAAATTATAATATCGTAAATGAAACAAAAATATGTCAAAATATATTTTAAATCACCTTACTATAATAATACAATAATGTGTGCACTAAATATCTGTTAGACACTATCTGTTAATTTCTATGTAATTATGTTACGTTGTATTGAGTTTCTCAGTAGCTGCGCGGAGTCTGGATATTGTCCCGGATGATGGCAATAGTCTCGCCCTCTATTTCATGGGACTTGAATATAACTCATTTATAACTTTAACATTTTTATAACTCATTTTTTGTAGAAATGGGCGTGTAGGTATTTACTATAGGTATACCTCTGCCTAACCCTTCGAGGATTACAGGCGTGATGTTATGTGACTATTGGGTCAAACACTGTGAACATCTATTGGTTCGTCTGTAATTGCCTTAACAGAAGAAGATAGTGTTTCCATTACTTTGAAGAACCAAATAATCTATTGACTTTTAATTAAAGAGATAAGTAAAATGTGTCTTTTTTACTTTTACTTCCGTTATCACTAAACGCGCACAAATTTTTTTTTTCTTACTCAATTGTCTAAAATACAGGTAAATACATGTTGTTTCGAACGATGAAGATGTACTAATTACCATCTTATTTCAAATAATTGCAACATTTGAAACTCACGGATGGAAGTCAAAATAAAACAAACAAAATAATACCCTTTTAAATTGATATTTTCCCACACACATGTGCGGAGAAATGAAGGTCATGATAGAAATTCAAGTATTATAAGTTTTTTTTTAAATATATTTCAGTCTTTGTCCGTGCAGGGCCACACTTTATCCATGTCCTTTATTTACGAATATAGACATTGGATCAAACAGCAATAATATCAAACCATTTCTTTAATTTTGTATGGCTTAATTGGTAGGTACTTATAGTAGACGAAAGTTTTCTTAAAAGGTTTTGTATCATGTTGGTTCTAACATGTTCTAATAAAGCAATGTACCTAACAACAAAATATTTTAGTTAGCTTACATAGATCGCTGTCGGACGCCATTGCCACACTAGTGTTGTCCATCTTTCCATCCATTATCCATTAGTGATGTTCTTACTTAAGTACTAAACGTATGTAACTACTTACATACTACAGGTATGTAGGTATTTTTAAGACGTTCCGATAACAAGAAACCTTTTCCCATACTTATGTACTACTTTAAGTAAGTAACAAAACATACTACCCATTACTCAAGTTATGAGAGAGAGGAATTGATATTTTCCCAAGCTCTAAATGTGAAACAGACCACACAAACCGCGACATGATTGATCGGCCGTGTTGTAAGTATGACACGACGCTACAAGCCGCGCGGCTGTCGCGACTCGCGGCGAGGCGCGATAAATCAATGTGTTTACCAATGCAAATCACGACGTAATTTATTAATTAACGTTTTACTAGTCTGGGAAGTCTATGTAGAAAATAGCCTTAGTGTTGGTACTATGCTTATAATTTGTGATTGTTTGTTTGTTAGTCTGGCTGTTTGTGACTTTCTTTTTTTATTAAACATATTTCAATGATTGGCTGTAAGGTCGTTAACGGTAGGTACCTGAGAAAATAGGTAGATACAAAGGTTCTTTTCGTCTGCGAAAGTCAAAAGGTTTTCACGAAGGTGGAGTCAAAGACACAGCTAGTCAGAGGTCTTCTCCGTGACGATGTGATGCACACTTTGAGTATTAAACCAACTGGAGGCGCCATTGTCAGGCGATCCCCGCTGCCAAAGGTACGAGACCGCTGGTCATAACGGTTATATACATGTGTGCGTATAGTTTATGCTTGTGTTTGTTTTTTGTTTTGTGTGCGTGCGTAACAACGCGATCGAATTGCATTAGTGTATTATTGCGTTCCCTCGTCCCCCGCGATGAAAGTGACAGACTTATTTGCATAGATATTAGTACTCGTGGCGTCTCCGGTTGGTTTAATACTCAAAGGATGCACAGTATCAACAAATAATTTGTGTTTTTATTTTCTAGTCAGAATTAGAAAGGGAAAAATAGTCTTTATTTTACAAGTTTTATATATTGACAGATAAATAAACTAATGTTACGTGAACGTGAAAGCTACAGATGACATAAACTAGATATTATGACAGAACTGTGGTCGCGAGTCGCGGCGAGGCGCGATAAATCACACTGTTTACCAATACGCAAGCGGCCATATTACCATTGCAAATGACGACTGTAATTAATTAGATAACATGAGTGTATAATGACTGCAGGTAGTCTAAACAGAAGAGCTGTTGTCTATGCTAAATTAAACTGTTTTTCTTTGTATCTTTCATGAAAGATAAAAACAACACCTTGTGGATTGTAGACTTTCATAAGCAAAAAGACAATAGCTGTAAGTATGTACGCAAGCTGTGTTTTATTCCCATCTTGCTGCGCCCCGCGGTTTCACCCGCATAAATCTCGATCCAGTGAGATTATCGAGATAAAAAAGTATCCTATGCCCTAATCCAAGCTATGGTCTAACCATGTGCCAAATTTCATCCAAATCCGTTCAGTCGTTTTAACGTGAAAGCGTAACAAACAAACATACAAAAATTCTAACCTTGTCTCTTTTTTATAATAGGTACTATTATTAGGTATACTTTAGAAGATGCACATGATAATTAAATAAATTGACGTAATTTTGTGCATAGTGTGTCGAAAAGAGAAGAGTTACCAATTTTTCGTTTGCTTAGAAAATAAAAGACAAGAAAATTGACAGCTGCCGCCGGATGATTCTGTAAAAATCTCACTGTGAAAACTTAGGTGAAGTGAGTTTGTTTTTGCTAGGAATTAACACTATTGACAGCTCACTCCACGCTCACTTCACCTAAGTTTTCACGGTGCGATTTTTACAAAATAGCACTGCTGTATGTGAGTGTACGATAGAATTATAATAAATATGTACTTATTCAAAAAGTAACGTCTATAGTCCATTTCCTGCTCAATAAATCGTACCTACAATGTACCTAAGTACTTAATAACAGTACATGAAAAGCTACAGACCACACAAACGTGATTGATCGCCGAGAGTGTTATGACAGAGCGCGCGGCGGCGGCGCGGTTGTCGCGAGTCGCGGCAAGGCGCGGTAAATCACTCTGTTTACCAATACGCAAGCGGTCACATTACCAATGCAAATGACGCCCTATTGAGCCCGCTCGGGGAGGACCGATAGCACGCGAGTCTTACATAAAAATATTAAATGTGACATTTTTTTTTACATATTTGTTAATTCATCCCATTTTTGTCTTGCCAAAAAAAAAAATACTGGTATTCAGCTGCATCCGGTTAGACAGGAAGCTGACCCCAACATAGTTGGGGAAAAGGCTAGGCAGATGATGATGATTTTTGTTAATTAATTTATTTATTTACTCAAAACAAAGGATTGTAGTACCTACACGTTAAAAAACAGTTTTACAATTTTGCATAGAGACTTAGTTGGAAACTGGTTTATTTTAGGTTTCATCAGGTTGGTTGGTCAGGTTGGTCGGGGGATTGATTTCTGGTGGCTAGCAGATGAAAACTGCAGATGCAAAGCAGATTTAGCAGTGGGCGGCCGAAGCAGGGTAAGAGGAACTTCGAAAGGTGAAAAATTCGAAGATGATGTTTGCAATAAGTGGGGAATATGTTCCATATCAATCGGCAGACTGCTGTTGGTTGACATTAAGATGATTTTTCTGTGACTACTCACATGATTCCATCTCTGGTATGATTCTACGAGATATGATAACATGAGAAGATGTTATCGTCAGTGCAACAGTAACAAAATTTCTTAAGTATGACCTGCAAGTAATCATGGATTTAAACATGGTTTTTTGCTATGCAGTGCAGTTTCAATGCAAAGTTGACAATGAACTGCATAATTAAGCCAAAAACAATCCTTCATCCAGAATTTGTTTATTTTGGTTTAGGTGTAGATTTAGACTGGTATTTTCAAGACACTTTTTTTTCTATCCTATTTTTTCAGAGCTACTGACCGGCAAAAACAGTTTTACAATATTTCTCTCACCCAACCAATTTAATCTCACCGGAGGTAAAACGATTAAGTAAATGAAACGTATTTTAAAGAAAATCAAATAAACAACTCTGTTTGCTGACCATACATAAAATTTTCGACAGCATGTTTTGCTTTTGCGTGCCGAGGCTTTGTTTGTGTGTGTGACGTTACAATGTACATACACAGACGGGGCTATACGTAAATACCACACACATCGACTAGGCAGCTAGTGTAAGATGACCTATCGTGTCCCCCGCTAGTGTAAGTAAAGTGGGACTAAAAAGGGGAGGGTAGGAGACGATCAGGGGTCTAGAACGCTGGTTGTTATAAATATATGCATCTCTCAATGTGTGCGTATGTCGTGATCGTGGTGTTAGCACTCGGCTCACCTTCGTGCGACCTCGTGTTTCGACACCGGCGGCCGAACAGCTAGTTATTGTTCCCCCGAAGGTTCGCGTCGGCGCGCGCGCAGACTACTGATGAGCTCTCAACGTTCTATTTTTAAACTTCGATACGAGTTTGAGATGTATGAATGTTGAAGGATTGTAACGCTTGTTTTAGTTTATGCTTACCCTATTGGAGGATGGGTGACCTCAATGTTACCTACGCGTTTGATACGAGATTAATAGACGTGCTTTTGTAATGGTATTAGTAAATTAAGATTATGCGCGTGGGCAATTATTTATGTACACTTGATTTAATGTACATCCTATCTTATCTCCTTAGCCAATAAATTAATGAGCAATTTAGTTTTACTCGTATTAAATGGATAAGGGGAGATAGAGAAGTTTAATTTATTAGTTTCCGTTACCTACGTGCCTACCTTTGGCTTTACCACAATCTTTGAATTAATTCAGGGGGCCTAAAAAGGCCACTTTGGAGAATAATAAAAGGATAACATTATGAATCGTATTATGGCGAAGACAGTCCGTGTTTTTCTTTTCTTCGCTGCACTACGTAGGTATAATCAAAGAGATTGGGATTGGATTTGGATCGTAATGATTGGTATTTTAGCACAGACAAAAAAAAAATTACTGAAAAATGCTTCACCAATGGAATTTCATACGATTAACTTAACGGTTACGTGTCCAATATGTTATCCTTTTATGATTCTGCCAAAGTGGCCTTTTTAGGCCCCCAGTCCACCAACGCGAGTATAACCTGTGTTAACCTGTGCCGGGTATTGCCACTGGGGTAATTGCGTAACAAACTAAGTATACTAATAGCTTTCATTATGACAGTTTAGCAACATTCATTGCCTTATTAAATTTTAGGGCAAACAATTTTTTCGAACATAATATGAAGCAATGGATTAGCAATATCCTTTAAAATGATAAATGATAAACGATTTTATTTTTGTAAGTAGGTTTGTACAAAAATTTTTACACGTCAATCATGTTTTTTTTTTTAAACTATGTGTGGTCGGCGTTTCCTATCTGACTAGGTACTCTGAGAAGAAAGGCCGAAACAAACTCGGAGGTCACAGTCTCTTTTAAAGTCTAGACATAATCTTGGTCAGGTTATATGAAGACCATGTAGATCGATGTCTTAGATGGTCTTTTGAGGAAAGAACCACACAGATTGAGAGAACCTGTCCACTCAGTGCACGCATTTGTCAGAAATCGTGCAGCTCAACTCAAAATTTAAGGAGCTCAACGATTCGACGAACAATACCAAAGAAAGGACATTTGGGTGAGCCACATAAATTACTCAAACTGTCAGACCATGAAAAAGAAAAAAAAACTAACAGAACAGAGAGAATAATAAAAAATAAAAAAAATGACCCACATCGTCTTCACATTCACAATAAATAAAATAATACATATAATACTTTACAAAGTAAGCAAATGTCATTGTTTATAAAAAAGTCATTAATGTCAATGTGTAAGTATATAAAAATATAAAAAAAAAACATTCAAAATGCAGAAATTGGAAGCGGCTCAATCGCATCAAATGATTCGGATTGTGATTAAAAGTGTTTTACGCGGTGCTGAACTCTATGGTCTGTATATCTAAAGGTCTCAAGCTACCAGTTCAGTCTTCAAACTTTGGTGTTCATTTTTGCAATTTGGGCTGCCTCGTTTAACTAAAGAGAAACAGATAAATGAACAGTTAAGTCATAAACAAACTGTCAGAAAATGTGATCATTTTACTAAATGTACTTATTAAAAAAAAAAAAAAAACTAAGTAAGTACCTAGTTGACAGCGAAACCCAAAACGAAGACCAAATTATTGACCTATTTATCAATCCTAAAGGTAGGTACAAGTTCGTAGTCGACTGCAGACGACAGCAGCAGGCGACATGTCGCCGCGACACTACTGGTTTCTATTTATTTCTATGAAATACGTGGCCGACGACGTGTGCTAGCTACGTAAGGTATTTCATAGAAATACATAGATACAACTTGTATCTTAACGCAGTTTGCTTTAGCTTTAATTTCGATTTATAATAAAATAGCGTTCATACTCAAGAAAAAACTCCAACAACTGCAAAAATATAGCTGATCTTTCATCTTGTCCTGCATTCCCCAACACCTACTTCCAGGTGGCATTGATGATTGTGCCAATTTTGCGGAATACCTACTGGTCTAACAAAATATGATAGGCATTGTAAGAAAAAATTCCTCCTAAAAACATTGTTATAAATTATAGTAATTACATACCAGATACTTAATTAATTATGTGGTCGCTCACAATTTGCCTTATAAGAAGGCTAAAAGTCACCCAAAGGGCAATGGAGAGGGCTATGCTTGGAGTTTCCCTGCGTGATCGAATCAGGAATGAGGAGATCCGCAGTAGAACCCCAAGGTAACCGACATAGTCCGAAGAATTGCCAAACTTAAGTGGCAGTGGGCAGGGCACATTGCTCGCAGAACAGATGGCCGATGGGGCCGAAAGGTTCTGGAGTGGCGATCGCGTACCGGAAGACGTAGCGTTGGAAGGCCTCCCACAAGGTGGTCCGACGACCTTGTGAAGGCCACAGGAACCCGTTGGATGCAAAAAGCACAGAACCGGTCGAAGTGGAGGTGCTTGGGGGAGGCCTATGTCCAGCAGTGGACGTCTTTCGGCTGAAATGATGATGATGATGATGAATGATGACTTAATTAATTAAGAAGCCTCTTCATATTGACAAAAGAAGCAATAGATGCAAATGCACGCACGCCTAATCTTCGGCATTAACATCAATCAACAAGTTGTTGTAGTCGTATTGTTCATGCAAATGTAACCGGATCTGAACCTCAATTTGCTCAAATTCTCTGGCTATTCCATCTTGTTAGTCCATGTGTCTGAAAGCTCACTTTATCGGCATCGATTTGTGTTTTAACAGACAGCAGGCGTGTCTTGTCTATAAGGATTATTCCACCGTTTCACATTCGATTCATGTCGAGCACTGATTTGGTCTGGAATGCAAAAAGTTGTCTCATTAACTCATTAGTCGGAACCTTGTTTTCTAGATCTCCGAATCTTTATTATCTACTCACAAGAAATTTACAACAAAAAACACTTAAGGAGAAAGCGCTAAGGGAAGCCCGCGAAATTCATTTTTTTTTACTTTTTTTGATATATCATGAAATAGTCGGGTTGTATTAATATTTTTATGATTATAATTGTGTAAATATACCTACTTCGGATAAGAATCATAATTTTGATTAAGATTCAACCTGACGCTCACCTGCAAATTGCAAAAAAACTAAGATTTGCCAAATTTTTATACATAGGTCTAAATTTTTGAATTTTTTTACAGTTTTTTCATACTAGAACTGTCAGGTGTCAATTTTATTCCACGGATAAGGGTTATCTGACTTTGGTAAAATCAGCCCTTATGGGTTGACAGTTGATTTTTATCATTAATGAAAAATAAAATACTAATAGCACTTAAAGTAAGGATATTAGGTAGCAGAGGTATAGGTACAGTGTTAGGTTAAAGAAGGGTCAAACCCACTCTCAGTACAAAAAAAATCATCAATATAGGTTCAGCCGTTTTCGAGCTACGATGGGATAGACAGACACACATATACACAGAAATACACGTTAAACTTATAACACCCCTCTGTTTCTGTCGAGGGTTAAAAAAAGCATTTCCCAATAACATGACGCATACATGCTCAACACTATCCAAGATATTGAAAGTCAGAAATCAGAAAACGCGGGTAGAGTACCAATTCAAACCACTTCTGGTTGAGTGGTACAAAACAATGTGAACCTGTACCTATTATTAAGACTACGCATAAGTAAATAAATAATAAGAAGAACGGATTTCAGGTCTTAAGTCTATTATGTTTTTCTTTAAAAAAATGCATATACCTAAGTATATTATATACTTAATCTGAATAATTAGCTTTAAGGGGCTTACATGACCTAAAGCGCGGTCACTGTCGGACTGCATAGAAAAGAAAGAGAAGCACGTTGACACAACACTGGTAATTTATTGCAAAATATGAAGCAATTATTTAATTACAAAAATCTATTACTTGGACTATAAAATTACAACACTAGTTTTTTAGTTATGTTGCTTGTAGAATAAATCACACTAGTGTTATATTATTATGTTTTCAACACACTATCAACCTAGCATATATCCTGATGAATATCGTATATTTTTCTGATTTTGTTTACTGTAATCGATCATATACTTTTGCTTAGGTCCTGTAGTTAAGTGATGAGGTTTGATGCCCCATCTCTTAAATACATCCACAAATCCATAAAAATCCACAACCACTTTACGGTTATTACCTATTTCCAACAATAAACGTATCTGGACTGCAAATTTAATAATATCTTCAAAAAAAAAGTTATTTAAAAAATAAAAAAACTCGACTGCTAAACTGAAAAGCTACAAACAAGCCCATTTTAAATTAAATAAAAGTTGGAAGCAGGCGGGACCCATTTGAATTTGAAAATATAATAAAAATGGTATGGGTCCCGCCTGCTTCCAAACCCTTTTTATTTTTTAAATAACTTTTTTTATTTCCAGCTTTTTAGTTTACAAATGTGAAAGATTTCGCAAACGATTTAGTTCTTGGTACGTGTTTTTTACGATTTGTCACTTCGAATTACTTTTAACCATATAAGTTATATATATATTTGTAATCACCTTTTAAACCCCTTTATTTTGATACCCCACTCGATAGGTTTCGAGATTATTTTTTTTTTTGAATAAGTACATATTGCGCCAAAAATCGGCCATTTTAATTTTTTTTCAATTTTGATATACCCAGTGTCACTCTCACAATTAAGACGAATCTAACGGCACCTCTCAAGCTAAAATCGATCAAGCCGTTTAGGCTACAGAGCGTGCCAAAGAAATATACATACATACATACATACATACATACATACATACACTCGAAAAACATAACCCTCCTTCTGACGCAGTCGGGTAAAAAACCAGCGATATAATCGAACCAATAAAACACGAATGAGATCATAAACACTGCATCGTCTACTTTATATTCCACTCAGACCTAAAATCAGTTTTATATCCAAGTATAAATAAAATTTCCAAATGTTTGCTTATGGGACCGCTGTTTGAATTTACAAAAAGTTAATAAATACTCTGGGGAAAAACCTTTCTGTTGAGATTGCGGTAGACAACAGCGAGATTGTGTTGTTAGAAAAAACGACATGGCATTTTCGTGAAAAGAATTTGCTGAAATCAGTATCGCTTTTTCTATTGTTTTACATAATACTGGGATGAAACAAAAGAGCCTTCATCCTGGGCAGTAAGTTAAGTTACTAACTGCCGGTCGATTCTGTAAAAATCTCACCCTGAAAACTTAGGTGAAGTGAGTTTGTTTATGCTAGGAATTGACACCATTGACAGCTCACTCCACTAGGAATTGACACTATTGACACTGTTGACAATTTTCACGGTGAGATTTTTATAGAATAGCACCGTAGAGCTAACTGGAGTATCTTTATACCTCAGGGAAGCTAGTGTGTTGTGAAGCTAGCTTGGGATGCTACCAAGTTTAACTGGATAATGAATCTTGATATAGATTGACTTTTGTTAACATTACTAGTGACGCCAGAAGGACAGCGCAACTAAGATACATATCAAAAGCATAAAAAATATAGGTACAATAAGGAATTAGTGCACATGCTCACAAACAATCTGTGTATATTTTATATGGTTCCACCTCCCGAGGCCCAGTGATTGAGGATCGGACTTAGTCCAGCCGGAGAGCTAGCAGCATTGCTGTCCTGTGAGTGACGGACCTTGCAGTGTCCTTATAATTATTGTAGTGTAGGTACTTTCTTCTTCTGATCTGAAGTACCTACGATGAACGCCAGAACAATGATTACCGTAATCTGTAGTATTAGCAGTAGGAAAGTGTAGAAATATAAGTCATACTTACCCTGTTCAAAGAAAGAATCTAATCAAGGGTAGCAACATTCCTGGGAACACTGATTTTAACGCTCATAAAAATCTGCACCCTTATTGCGGAACAAAATATGTAGGTGTTAAAAACATCTCACATGACATGAATGAAGCGACCGCTACACTTTTCAATGAAGACACGAAGAGTTCTTTTAAAATAGCTTACTTGGCAACGAGCCAGAAAAAACGTGAAAGAAAAATTTTAACTCCCACTTTAAGTCGCAGACCACGAGGTGAAGATTGCTTATTTTCCTTAAAATTTGCTGTTATTTCGAGATTCTCTTCAAACCCTCTTATTTTTTTCTCCCTCATGATTTCCCAGTACTTTGTTTTGAACACACGGCTTTCTTTCAATTTCACGGCTTCCGCCCCCGATTTCTCTTTGTAGTGAATAAATAATGTTGGCACCTCGTGTGTTTTGCTTTATTTTGAGGTTTCTGCCTTTGAGGGGATTTATTTCGTTTAGAGACGTGAAAAATGGGACGAGATAGATTCGCGTGATGTGTTTACGGTTTAGTTTATTTACGGGTTACGGTTGTTTGACTTGTTTGGAGCAGAAAAAGGTCGGATAATCCGATAATGCTATTGGATTTTGTTTGTAGTTTCTTTGACGGATTTGTTTTTTTAAGAGTGTCTATTCTTTACCTTCGGAGAGTGTTTGATCTGGTTACTACCTTACGCCTTACTTTATCATGTCTTATAATAAAAGAAGCCGAGAGATCTGCTGGATGCGTAAAGCGCGGAACCGGCCGAAGTAGCGATGCTTGGAAGAGGCCTATCTCCAGCAGTGGACGTCTTTCGGCTGAAATAATGATGAAGAAATGAAGAGTCAAAAGACAAAGTCATGTCACGTTTGACTTTTGTATATTAGGTGAATAGTGAATACCTCTGACAGGGAGTGAGAGGAAAGAAAGAGAGAGAGGCAGACTACTGGGAAACAAAAGACGACTGGTCTAATTTTAAATTGTGTGAAAGTTCGTAATGAGCAGCTGGCTCAAAACATTTTGTATACTTAATAGAGACCACGTTGTTATTATTGTAATAGTCTCATAATAACACCTTTCAGATTGAACAGCACGATATCTTCTAACGTCACCTTTGGCGTGTTTCATTCCCCACAAATAAGTGATCAATCAATCTAATAAGACAGAAAACAAATTAAACTTCTCAATCTCTAATTGCGGCACGAATTATAATTCTCGTCTGAGTCTTGAAATACACCTGTACATGAAAACGGTGCGAATCGACCGAACTTGTTCGTCGCCGACGCCGCCGATTCATTATCGGACTTCGAGACGAAACATGAATATTATTCCGGTGGGAAACACTACCTCAAATTGAACTTAGCCACAGAAAGCTTAAGGTCGCTAATCGTATGTAGAAACAAAACCGATAAGACAAACTGGAATCGGACATCGAATGATTACTAGTCTCGCGTGTTTGAATTTGAACGTCGTATTCGTTTCGAATGCTAATTAAAATGTAACTGTAACACGTTGTGATAAGGTTAGTTTTCCAAAATTTCGTAAGCATGTAGGTTGTTTTTGAAGCGTGCTTCGGCGAAGCAATGAGAGAGGGCGTGCGATAAATAACCGCCTTTGTGCCGTCACCGGTCGGCTAAATAACGGCTATTAAAATGTGTTTCGAGATTGCTCGTGTTTTTTGCGACTTCGGGCGAGGATCGACAGGTATGCGGTTCGGACTTGGCATTTTAGGGAAAGAATTTCGTTGAGGGCGCTCATAAATAATGAAATTATCTGTGATATGTGATGATCTGATTATGGGTTGTTGAAAGTTTGGAATAGCTAAGATGTTATACCTTCCCTAACAATGGTTCTTGAACATTCTGGTATAAAAAGTTAAACAAATCTTGAAACTGCAGACTAAATTATTCACATAAATTAAAACTAATATTCTGAGAATACTAATAACACTTACTGTTAAGTGGAAAAATAAAAAAACAAGTGACAACAAAGACCTTTGATCACCTTGGAGTTTTCCTCAAGCATTTCGATGGTGTAACTAGCGCCATCTATGTTCGAAACGTGTTTTGATTCACTTCGTTTGGAGAATTAACGAAGTGGCTGGCTGGCTGCTCTAATATAAATGTATACCACGAGATAAGATATTGAACTGAATAAATTAAGAAATGTATAAAAAATGGAAAGAAGTCTTTAGGTCCATTTTACCCATGCGACAGTTAGATAGTTTCATTCAACCTTAGAGACGTTTCAGTTTACGGGTAATTGTCAAAAGTGGTAAAAGAATTATGAGGTCTACTATACTTACCTACTTTGAATAGCTTTTAATCATGTTAACGATACCTTATTTTCTTCGAAGGTTATAGCTTCGCCTCCGGCGCTCGGTTCGTGGATGGGTGACCAACCTTTACATACCGAGACCCTTCCGTGCTTCAGAAAGCACGTTAAGCCGTTGGTCCCGGCTCGGCGTCGTTCAAATACTGTTTCGGTGCTGTTTCTGCCTTATAGTGCCCCCCGAGACGTGATGCCCTAAGCACTTGCTTAATTGCTTATGGGCTAATCCTTGCTAATGGCTTCTTTGCTCTCACTTTACGTAGAAGAAGCATTTCATCACTTTTTTGTATAGACTGAGTTATGTAAACCATATAAAATATTTAATAGTAGATTGTTTGCCAAGGGAGCAAACAACTATTTTGAAGGCGAGAGGGATTCAAAGTACGTCACTCGAGCTTAAAATAGTGTTGCTCCCGAGGTGGACACTCTACTATTTATCATCCTCTCTGAAAAATAAGTAAGTTGCAACTTATGAATAAGAATAGTAGGTACGTTTATTTACACACAATTTTTAGTTCGTAAACAATTACGAACGAAGCCAGAATGCTTTTAAAACTTATTTTTTTTTATTTGGCTCGCGCACGTTTTACTTTATCATACAGCCTGTTACTTGTTCATAGAATGTTTGTGATTGATCTCTTTGGTGATTGGAACTTTTACTAACAATATCCACATTCCAAATTCAAAACACTTTTAGTCCCTATGGATTAAGAACTATTTTAGTTCCTATTTACGAAGAATACACTAGCTCTTTTTGGATAGTTGTGATAAAAATAATATTATATGCCTTTTTACCCGACCGCGCGACGCCAATGAAGGCTTTAAGGAAAAGAAAATGTAGAAAAAAAGAAATAAAAGCCCGAAAAAAGACAGTAGTTTTTCCTTTTCTTATTATAGGTAATATTTGCATAAGTGTCGAATGTCCAACTGAAGAAAATCGCAAAAGGGCCTTTTATCATAGGAAGCAAAAAAAAATGAGCAATGAGTAAGATTGGCAATGTCTACGATTATATAACAACGACAAGGCTTTCACATCTTCTCTGTTGATGAGTGGATTAAAAGCCAAATAAATTAAGGTGGTAATTCTGAGACTGTATCTAGCTTTTCTTAACCGAAAACTACCCTACTTATCTATTAGATAAATTGGGTACATAAGCTATTACGCCGCATGTGTCATTCGGGGATCTTTGACAGTCGTTACGGGTCTTCAGAAGCCCGAAAGTCTGACCATCAGTCTTACCAAGAGGTATCGTATTACCCAGTAACTGGGTTGTGGACTTCAGATAGGCAGTCGCTCCATGTAAAATACTGGTATTCAGCTGCATCCGGTTAGACTAGAAGCCGGCTCTAACATAGTTGGGAAAAGGCTAGGCAGATGATGATGAAGCTACTATTAAGCTGCCAGTTTTTGTAATAAGAACTTTAACTCCTGTCAGATTAAATTTCCAAATTTAAAAATGGCTCGATGGTTCTTAAGATAAACCTTGTTTTGTAATAAGGCCCAGAAAGTTTTTACATATTAATTGAAAAAGTCACACATTGGTATCTGTCATTATATTAATAGAGTTTAAAGTTAATCTGAGGATCAGAAATAGATATAGAAATAGGCATAGACATTAGACCTATCTATTGATAAGCTTAGGAATTCGCATAGCACAGCATTAATTAAGATCTTTTCTCAGGCTGCGTATCTGTGTAGTTGCTGAATAAAGTGGTACAAACGATAACGTATCATATCAGGTTTAGTGTTATGCTAGGCTAACGCCATTGCCTGGGGCCGATACAACTCGTATAGCAACCAGAGAGGTGTAAAGATAAAACTGCTGATTGTTAATTTATTAGTATCTTCCTTTATGGTTTAGCGGTTTATTTATAAACGTTGGAAAAACGCAAGTCTTAGAAAAAATCAGAAAAATATATGATATTCTTCAGAATATAATATGCTAGGTAGATAGTGTGTTGAAAACATAATACAACTAATTTGATACGAAAGAAAACAATTATGAACATACCTCTATAAACTTTCTTTTTACAATAAAAACCACACTAATAATTAATTAATATACATACAATCATTCTGATTGTTTGTCAGATTATTCTACAAGCGACATAGGTACTAAAAAAGTAATGTTTTACTTTTTAGTCCAAACAATAGATTTTTTGTAATTAAATAATTGCTCCATATTTTGCAATAAATTACCAGCGTTGTGTCATCGCACTTCTCTTTCTTTTCTATGCAGTTCAACAGTGACCGCGCTTTAGGGCATGTAAAGGCTCCTTTTCGAACAGGCGCGACACGAGATGAAATCGTGCGTGACACAAAGGCACCGCAAGTCGCTCAACGAGCGGTGCCTTTGTGTCGCGTGCGATTATATCGCGTGTCGCGCTTGTTTGTAGGAGCCTTTTAAGCCCTTAACTAATAAACTTAACATTATACACTCGCTTCAAGAGCGTTTACGCCTTACGGCATTTTATACAAAATTTCGAGACCTTATTTTTCGAAATGAATGAACTTATTTTAATGAAACTTTATACGCATAAGCAGGATACAAAGGTCTAAAAAGTTAGTAGAGAACATTTTCGAAATGTCTCATTTAAAAAAAGATACCTGAAATTTCTGTTTCTATGGAAAATTTAAAATCGGTCTAATTTGGCTGCAACACCATTTTTCGAAAATGTTCTCTACGAACTTTTTAGACCTTGGTATCCTGCCTATGCGTGTGAAGTTCCATTAAAATCGGTTCATTCATTTCGAAAAATAAGGGCTTGAAATTTTGTATGAAATGCCGTACGGCGTAAACGCTCTTAAGCAACGTTTATAAATAAACTCCATTAAGTCCTAGTTCAGCAGGGTAATTGCGTAACACCATATCAGTAGCAATGGGTTTCATTTTGACAGTTGAACAACATCCATTGCGTTATTTACTTGTTGAGCAAACACATTTTTCGAACATGTGGAGCAATAGATTAGCAATATCGTCGACCGTAGGTTCAATTGGTGTAAGGGACAAAATACCATTTTTCAGGAGAGGCCGACAAAGTTTTTTTCCGGACTAAATCGCCCATAACTTTTTTTGTTATTAACCTTTTTCAGATCTGATTTCACACATCATCTTGTATTTTGGTGCTCTATCTACCTGTCTAAATTTATTTAAATAAGTTAGGTATTTAAGACAATAGATGTCCCTTACACCAACGTATTTTGTTAGTAATGTCCCTTACTGAACAAGTATCTTGAAGTCCCGTCCCTTACATTAAATTGATTTCTACGTTGGATCCAACCTATAATGATAAAATAGTGTAAAGGTTTTGTTGGAAAAAATGAAACACACACTTTTGACGTACGGATATCTTAAATTTGGAAATCGTTATAAAAAATCATATAAGAGACATGAAAATGTATTAGAACCGTGCGTGCGTTTTTTTGTGTGTCGCTTACATGCAATATTTGTACATTGTCATAGCCAATTTCTATTAGCTGTAATACATTTTTATTTCATTTAATATGTTTATTATAATCAAATTATTATTATAAAAAAAATGGTAATAATTTTACCTATAGATACTTTGAATTCTTATTCAAATACAAGAGTTATCATCATCATCATTTCAGCCGAAAGTCGTCCACTGCTGGACATAGGCCTCCCCCAAGCACCTCCACTTCGACCGTTTCTGTGCTTCTCGCATCCAACGGGTTCCTGCGGCCTTCACAAGGTCGTCGTCTTGTGGGAGGCCTTCTAACGCTACGTCTTCCAGTACGCGGTCGCGAATCTGGCAAACGACCCAAGAGCTAGATTGACCCGACACTATACCGAAGACATCCCGGACGCCTATACGAGATTAGGATGGCTCTGAAGCAGGTCAAAAACAACCAGGCGCCGGGTGATGACGGAATTACGGCCGAGCTCCTGAAGGCCGGCGGAAAACCCGTTCTTAAGGCCCTTGAGAAGCTGTTTGGTTCCGTCAGACTCGAGGGCAAACCACCACAGGCATGGAACAGAGGTGTGGTGATACTTTTCTTTAAGAAGGGCGACAATACCCTTCTTAAGAATTATAGGCCCATCAAGCTGTTTTCGAGAGTCATCACGAGGCGTCTCGCGCGCGGGTTTGACGAATTCCAGCCTCCCGAACAAGCCGGATTCCGTAAAGGCTTTAGCACCGTAGACCACATCCATACGCTGCGACAGGTTATACAGAATACCGAAGAGTTTAACCTGTCTCCCTGCTTAGCGTTTCTGGACTATGAGAAAGCCTTTGATTCGATCAAGACATGGGCTGTGCTGCAGTCTCTTCAACGGTGCCAGATCGACTATCGGTACATCAACGTGCTGAAGTGTCTGTACGAAAACGCAACTATGTCAGTCCAACTCCAGGATCAAACCTATCCTTCTGAAGCGAGGTGTGAGGCAGGGAGAAGTTATCTCTCCAAAACTGTTCACCGCTGCACTGGAGGATGTCTTCGAGGTTCTGTACTGGAAAGGGGCTGGCATTAACATCAATGGCGAGTACATAACTCACCTTCGGTTTGTCGACGATATTGTAGTCATGGTTGAGACTATGGAGGACCTCAGTACAATGCTCGATGATTTCGGTAGAGCCTCCGAAAGAGTGAGTCTTAAAATGAACATGGACAAAACGAAGGTCATGTCAAATGCCCATGTAACACCCACTCTCATAAAGATCGGAGACGCTACACTCGAAGTCGTGCTCGAGTTTGTTTACCTAGGACAAACTGTCCATTTAGGTAGGTCCAACTTCGAGAAACAGGTAAATCGTCGAATCCGACTCGGCTGGGCAGAGTTCTGGAAGCTACACACTATCTTCTCGTCCCACTACCGCAGTGTCTCAAGACGAAAGTCTTTGACCAGTGCGTGTTGCCAGTGATAAACGTGGTCGCTTGCAATGGGCCTTATTAGAAGGCTAAAAGTCACCCAAACGGCAATGGAGAGGGCTATGCTTGGAGTTTTCCTGCGTGATCGAATCAATGAGGAGATCCGCAGGAGAACCAAGGTAACCGACATAGCCCGAAGAATTGCCAAACTTAAGTGGTAGTGGGCAGGGCACATTGTTCGCAGAACAGATGGTCGATGGAGCCGAAAGGTTCTGGAGTGGTGACCGCGTAGGTAAGGCGGAAAGACGACCTTGTGAAGGCTGCAGAAACCCGTTGGATGCGAGAAGCACAGAACCGGTCAAAGCGGAGGTGCTTGGGGGAGGCCTATGTCCAGCAGTGGACGTCTATCGGCTGAAATGATGATTAGAGAATAATTAGGTAACATTGAATAGTTTTATATTATTATGATTCTTCTGTCTTCGTCGAAGCAACTGGTTTAAATGGTTTTGTTTTTCCATTTTTACCACATTCTTTTTGTGAAAAACCGTGCACAATCCCGACCAAATGACAGGTGAACTTGCACTGATAGCACAGTAAAGATATGAAAGCGACTTTTTTTTATGCCCGCGCGCTGCTTTCGCATTGGTATCATCCTCTCTTTCACACACAGATAGACTTTGAGAGATAGAAAAGGATGGTAATAGTGGAAGCACGAGCTATCTTGTGTTATGAAGTGTGTGTAAATAAAGGTAACAGTGTAAATATTCATTACTTCTCAGGAGCAAATTGTTGTAACGGACACTGAACCTAAATATAATTCGATTCAAATAGGTGTAACGTTGACACTGCTTAAAATACGACAATGCAAATTGGGGTAAGGGACAACTATGTCAAAACTCGTGCAATCCATTTAAAGTATGGGTGATATTTATTTTTTAAGATAACAAAGACATTAGTGTAAGGCCAGTTTTATTATGATTTCTTCAAAAATAAACCATGTAATGGTAATTCGTTGATTGGGAAGACCCTTACCTTATTTGAAGTGGATTGGCAGCGGTAATTACACCATTTCAAATTGCTATATTGCATAGTTTTTCAGATACATTGTTATTATGGGGCTGATTCGAAATTTGGATCCAAAAAATCAGTGGGGTAAGGGACATTTTTTTTAAGCTAGAATTTTTTCATATACACCATTCGAAAGAGCGAAAAATTCTGAACAAAACTGTATACTCAACTCATTTTGGGTATTTTGTCCCTTACACCAATTGAACCTACGGTCGACGATATGCTTCAAAATGATTCAAATTGATAGTAATAGTGTGTTACGCAATTAGGGTGCTGATGTTAGATGAGACTGACTGCTCGTATTCCGGATTCTGTGTTTTCTTCGAGATTACCAAAGTTGGCTGCAAAGTCAGCCTATAATGTTACCATCTGCTGGGACGCAGGCCTCCCTGTGAAGAAGGATGAGTGGGCCATGATCAACCACGCAGTCCCAGTGCGGGTTGGTGGATGTCACATGTCTTCGATTTTTTTTTGTTTCCTCACGATGTTTTCCTTTGGGATTTTGAGAGCAGTGCAAAGTAAAGTGCCTGGATTCGAACTCAACGACCTAAAAGTCGGGACCGATACCTATTTAATTAGATGGCTAACGGATCTGGAAAGAATAAAGTTGTCAAGTGTTTGATAAATTACAGATGTCCAACCGTTGGCTTGTGGAAAACAGGCTCTAAACGGTTTGTCAAAGATAAATCTTGAAATGTAGGTGGTACTATAACAAAACTGGCCAAGTGCGAGTCGGACTCGCATACGAAGGGTTCCGTACCACTGAAGGCAAAATACAAATATGTACATAATTTGTGAAAATTTCAACTGTCTAGCTACCGCGGTTATTGCCTGGTGAAAGACAGACGGACGAACAGACGGACAGACAGCGAAGTCTTAGTAATAGGGTTCCCTAGGGAACCCTAAAAAATTATTGATGGAGTGTACTTTCTTAACACATGTAACGTAGCAAGTGAGAACCACGCCTGCCACTCGTCCAGCACTAAGTATATTTCCTCGTGGTCCTACTATTTTGTCCTACCACTCCTACCAGTAGGTCCACGAGCGTATGTTATTGCTGTTGGACCTTCTGAAGTTTTGAAACTAAAATGTGCCTCCTGTTTATAGAAATTGACTGGATAAATGTGGGGCGTGTCTCAGTATAAAAAGTCTTCATAAGTACTGCTTTCTTTGTGAGTCGGTTATTAAATACACACATCAAAAGTGTCTAGGGATCAAGCATTTTTATGCGGATTTCTTGAGATTGAGATGTGGCTTTGTAATAAATTTATGATTTTATAAATTTATATGGATCCTTTTTGGTGCATTTCATAATTTGAATCAGGAACTGTGAATCAAATTCGAGTAAAAGTTGAAAATCAGCTGTCAATATTTTCCCTATAAAAACATACAACGCATTGAAGACATTATTAGTGCTACTGTTTCCCTACTACTGATTAAAACCAACGTTATTATGGAGCGGCGACGTCATTTAAGCAGGGAAGAAATGCTCAGAGCCGTGGGAATGATAGAAGCTGGTTCCCGGCAACGTACTGTGGCTTTAGCTCTGAATACAAGTCAGAGTGTTATCAGTCGACTTTGGACACGTTACCGAAGCACTGGTACCGTGGCTGAGCGCCATGGAGGACGGTATCGCTGCACCACACGGAGACAAGACCGATACATTCAAATCTTAACTCGAAGAGCTCCAACAATAACCGCCATGATGTTAGCCGTGAGGCTTCATCACTCTTCAGGGAACTTAATTAGCGACCAAACAGTCAGAAACCGCTTGCATGAAGTGAACCTTCATTCCCGAAGACCGCTACGGGTACCACCTATAGCAATGCACAATCGTAGGATTCGATATCAATGGGCTCTTGAACACAGAAATTGGGCAGAAGAACAATGGCGTTTCGTGTGGTTTTCTGATGAGTCTCGTTTTGGTATGAGACCGGATACAAGACGTATACGACACTGGAGAACCCCTGGACGCCAACAGCGATTAAAATCCTGCCAGGAAGTCCATTCTTATAGTGGTGGAACCATCATGGTATGGGCGGGTATTTGGATCGGCGGAAGAACTGAGTTGATTTGGATCAGAGGCAACCTCAACGCTCAAATTTATGCTGAGACGATTGTATCAGACGTCATCGTTCCTCTACAAGTGCAAATCGGTCCCTTATTTCAGTTAATGCATGATAATGCACGACCGCACACCGCAAGAGTTGTAAGACAGACTCTCGCCGCAGCTAACATCAATGTCCTGCCCTGGCCTGCTCAGTCGCCAGACTTGAACCCGATTTAGCATGCATGGGATATGCTACAGAGAAGAGCTCTGCCGAATATGGAGGGTATCCAGTCGCAAGAAGACCTTTTTTTGTTGTTGCAACGAACATGGGCGGCCATTCCACAGCGTGATTTGGATGAACTCATTTTGAGTATGCCAAACCGATGTTCTTGTATTGTTAGTGTTCGCGGTAGAAACACGGATTATTAATTGTTTAAGTTACCCAATAAAATTTTAAAGAAAACTGTTATTTCAGTCTTTTTTTCGAACTTTTGTGTTAGTGGTTCAAATGTCAAAAATCCCTTTATTAGGAAAATGGCAAATTTCTTTATTAATGCAAAGGTGACTTGGTTTATCGTTACTGTGACAAACGAAAACACTTTATTTGATTAATCCTTAAAGAAAATTTTAATTAATATCAATCAGGAGAAAAGTTATTGCAAAAATATATGTTGATCCCTAGACACTTTTGATGTGTGTATATTACCCGAAATGGAAAACGACACTGTTTATAAAAATGAACCACATCGGCGACAAGTAAAATTTATAGATCCAGATGATTACATTCTAAAATGTCAATTAGAATTAATTCATGGTAAACTTTGGTAGATACTAGATTCTGGCCGCGGCTTCGTTCGAGTGAACTTTCTGTTTTTAACATAAAATATCATATGGCACTCAGGCATAATGTAGCTTCTTCCCATTAGTGAAATAATTTTCGGAATGGAATCAGTAGTTCCGAAGATCATACAAATTCCCCCGACATAAAAATTGGCAAATTTTACCTCTTTATAACAACAAGTATAGATTACTATTTTCCGCCCGCAGCTTCGCCCGCGAGGTATGTCGATAAAACTATCCTATGTCCTTCTCCGGGATGCAATCTATCTCTATGCTAAATTATATCGAAATCCATTGAGTGGTTTAGGCGTGAAAAGGTAACATACAGACAGACAGACAGAAAGACAGGCAGACTTACTTTCGAATACAGAGTTACTTTCGAATTTATAATATTAGTATGGAAGACCAAGACGATGGCAGCGATATGATATTATGCTTTGGCTGATCATAAAGATGATCTTTATGATCAGTTCAAGAATAACTACTGCAGCTGAAATCCAGTATTTTACATGGAGCGACTGCCTAACTGACCTCCACAACCCATTGACTGGGTAATATGATACCCCTTGGTAAGACTGCTTATCAGACTTTCGGGCTTCTGACTACCCGTAACGACTGTCAAAGATCCACGAATGACAGCCGGGACCAACGGCTTAACGTGCTATCCGAGGCACGGAGTGGTCTTGGTATGTAAAGACGGCCACCCATCCACAGACCAACCGCGGCAAGCGTAGCAATAACTAGCTAATAACGTTTTAATATCTTGAAGCTTACACTTCACTGCCCCAAAAACGACAAAAATATAACCCAAGTAAGACAAACATCGAACCACGCATAAATCTACTGATAAACCTCTCCTCTATCAACACCAAGTCGCTACCATCAATAAAGAAGGAGCTAACAGCTAACCCTATCCAATATCGAGGCTCATCAATCGAAGCGTGAACATTATACTCCAGATAGTGGTGCTGGGTAGGCAGGGTGACAGGTGGTAAATCACTGGGTACGACATTTTTTCCGCTGTCGGTTCGCTTCGAGTTCGCCCCCGATGTCGAGAGCTGTCTCGAGAGATATGGTTGAGGATGGTCTGCAAAAAATTTGGATCATTTTTAGTTTTATTATTATTTTTATTGAAGGAAAACCGGCTAAGTCAGTGTTGGAAGGGTAGTTGGGGTGAATATTTATGCAAGCACGGTGTGTTTGTATTTCATAATATTTTTAACCGACTTCAAAAAGGAGGAGGTTCTCAATTCGACGGCATGTTTTTTTTTTTTTTTTTTTTGTGTGTTTGTTACGCGATTACTCCGCCAATTGTGGACCGATTTTCAAAATTCTTTTTTTGTTTGAAAGGGTATACCCTCGAGGTGGTCCCATTATCATCAAGTTGGGATCTGATGAGAGGATCCCATGGAAATCGAGGGAAACCCTCAAATTTTATAGGCAAAGCTAAAACGATGTGGGTATTTTTAAAAATAACTTGAGCATTTGCTCTCGGATATCATCATTTGGTAAAGTGGAGCTGATGAAGAAGACCACAGATGGCCAGTGGAACTACTCAATGACAAATATTTCACGGGTTGCGATTCGACTACTTTAATATGGTTGCTAAGCAATTTATGCTCGTCACAATGCGTATGGTGAGTGGTTGTTGAGGAGTTCTTCTGGTTCTTACCAGGAGAACTCCTCAACAATTAACGTCCCAACATCGGGAAAAGCAGTATTTTGTAACAAGTGATGAGCAGTTGACATTAGGCTATTGTAACTTAGATAAATTACAAACGGACCCACTGAAAAGTGAAAAATAAAAACTTTTTACAAAAAAAAACAACCGACTTCCAAAAAAAACACTACAAATTGAAAAATAACATTAATTTCGGAAGTCGGTGTCAATAAACGAAAATGCGGAACCAAAGACACCGACTTCCGAAATTAAAGTTATTTTTCAATTTGTAGTGTTTTTTTTGGAAGTCGGTTGTTTTTTTTTGTAAAAAGTTTTTATTTTTCACTTTTCAGTGGGTCCGTTTGTAATTTATCTAAGTTACAATAGCCTAATGTCAACTGCTCATCACTTGTTACAAAATACTGCTTTTCCCGATGTTGGGACGTTAATTGTTGAGAAGTTCTCCTGGTAAGAACCAGAAGAACTCCTCAACAACCACTCACCATACGCATTGTGACGAGCATAATTCGGAAAAAACGATGAAAACCAAAGTTATTTTTAGATTATTATGTTAATATCAAACCATGCTAAACAAGGTACAGTTTTTTAGTAATAAGGTTCTCTGAGTTAAACTGCGGTCAGACCAGTTTTTTCCATTTCTATGGGTCAGACAGGCAGACGGACTTGGCGAAACTATAAGGATTTCTTGTTTTACTACAAAAACCTAAAAGCATAATTGACAATTAAATACAATAAAAACAGAAGGCTACATGGTTGGTAGTAGCAGTTTGTATTTATTCTCTGCTTTATAATTTTCAGTTTTTCATTCATGTTATTGCGAG
Source organism: Mesoligia furuncula (assembly GCA_916614155.1). Classification (NCBI taxonomy): domain Eukaryota; kingdom Metazoa; phylum Arthropoda; class Insecta; order Lepidoptera; family Noctuidae; genus Mesoligia; species Mesoligia furuncula. The sequence goes on along the minus strand of OU744803.1, from coordinate 9,863,115 downwards.
ATCTGAAGTCCTGACCATGGTTATTGGATTTGTTTAGAACTATCCTAAAGTATTATTATTGTTATACCTGCCCACTGCTAAAACCTTTTATAATTACTAAAATAGGATAACAAAAATGCCATAAGAAGTAACTGTTATAATCCATCTCGTATGATCCATTATTCATCTTCAAAGAATGAAAAACATGGGCAAGAAATGAGAGACTGCCCCCTTTTCTTTGCTGGTAAATGAGACATTTAGATAGGTTTTCAGCGTTTAAAAAGCGTAAATATGTCTACTTCAACTTTATACTTTTTTAATATTAATAAAACTACTTTAAATTCATACAGTTTTTTTGCTGTCGCTGCATAGTGAGGGCGTGGCATCGTCCTCATTATTTAGATATTAATCCGGGACTCTCCCTCGCTATCCTTCGTGCACGAGGGTAGCGGAGGGTGCAGGGTATCCCTCTAGGGGAGAGGGGGGGTGGCGACGCGTCGTCTCGTTTTAATTAATATACGACACTTGTGGGACTTTGAATAGTCCCGCAGTAAAAGTTTTTGACTTTGCATTTATTTGAGTTTTGTCAAAGTTTTGCTTTTCCGAGTATTTGAATGTGAAAGTTTTTCCTTGGAAAATGTTTGGGGCAGGAGTGATATTTATATTTCATGTTTAGTAGAGGGGTTGCTGCTATTATGGACATAGGTTACTGTTTCGAAACGAGTTGATAATAACTTTTTAACTCATACTTAATAATCATGGTCTCAAAATGGTGAAGGAAAACATCGAGAGGATCCTAAACCTACCCGGCCTAGAACCACCCGGAATCTACACGGTCCTAGAACCAAAAATATCGAGAGGAACCTAAACCTACCCTGCCTAGAACCACCCGGAACCTACCCGGTCCTAGAACCAAAAATATCGAGAGGAACCTAAACCTACCCTGCCTAGAACCACCCGGAACCTACCCGGTCCTAGAACCAACAATATCGAGAGGAGCCTAAACCTACCCGGTCCTAGAACCAGAAATATTGAGAGGAACCTAAACCTACCTGGTCCTAGAACTAAAAATATGAGAGGAACCTAAACCTACCCTGTCCTAGAACCAAAAATATCGAGAGGAACCTAAACCTACCCGGTCCTAGAACCAAAAATATCGAGAGGAACCTAAACCTACCCGGTCCTAGAACCAAAAATACGAAGACGCCAGCACATCAAGTACCCGAAACTGTCAAATTTTCCCAATCAACTTCGAACCTAATGCTTTAGCGTTATAGTTGAAAATTTATTAAAGAAATTTGACAGATTGTAGTAGTTTGATGTGCTGGCGTCTGTACATTATACAGCGCACTCTCTCGAAGAGAGGAGGCCTCTGTCCCAGAAGTGGGGACATTAAAGGCTGATTATATCTAATCATGTTCGATAGATAACGAAAATAACAGTAGGTATACTAATAAGTATGCATGTCATAATGTTTTCAACATACAGACCAAAATGATATTGTTTTTTAATTTATAATCTCAAATATCTAAGAGAGAGGGGCCCGTGGCTAAATAATAAGAGCCGCACAGGTCGATCGGTCAGGTTAAGCTACGCTTGCCGCGGTTGGTCTGTGGATGGGTGACCATCTTTACATACCGTGACCCCTCCGTGCCTCGGAAAGCACGTTAAGCCGTTGGTCCTGGCTGTCGTTCGTGAATCTTTGGCAATCGTTACGGGTAGTCAGAAGCCCGAAAGTCTGAAAACCAGTCTTACCAAGGGGTATCGTATTACCCAGTAACTGAGTTGTGGAGGTCAAATAGGCAGTCGCTCCTTGTAAAACACTGGTATTCAGCTGCATCCGGTTAGACTGGAAGCCCATCCCAACATAGTTGGGAAAAGGCTAACCAGATCAATTTCTAATATCTAAATGTCAGTCACAAGCCTACAGAATGCATTAATGATGATCAATTACTGCTTGTTCAATTATGTTAACCTACTTCTCATTAAGTGTTTATGACGAGAAGAAAACTGATGGCATGATGTGACATGCAACAAGTGGATGTCCTATCTCACCTTATTACTAAATTAGGTGCTCGGGTAGGGTTGCTCGGCTGTCATTCGTGGATCTTTGACAGTCGTTACGGGTAGTCAGAAGCCCAAAAGTCTGACAACCAGTCTTACCAAGGGGCATCGTATTACCCAGTAACTGGGTTGTGGAGGTCAGATAGGCTGTCGCTCCATGTAAAACACTGCTATTCAGTAGTTAGACTGGAAGCCCACCCCAACATAGTTGGGAAAAGGCTAGGCAGGTGAATCTAAATATCTAAATCTCAGTCACAAGCCTACAGAATGCATCAATGATGATCAATGACTGCTTGTTCAATTATGTTAACCCAGTTCTCATTAAGTGTTTTTGACGAGAAGAAAACTGATGACATGATGTGACATGCAACAAGTAGATGTCCTATCTTACCTTACTCACCTTATTATTATATTAGGTGCTTGGATACAATATTTTGATATATTTGCTTACAGCTAACCCTCACCAAAAGATGGCATTATGCATTATAATTGTAAAATTGAAATATCTGGGGCTTACTCTCCAAACTAATTTTAATTCCAATGAAATGCCAATATGATTCCAATGTTAATTTTACAGTCACGTGATTCGGTACTCTTGAAAACAATATTGTCCCCATTGAAATGAAATTGACATTGCTCCGCCATTATTTTGTTACACGTGAAGTTAGCTATGTTACGGGCTGCAATAGTGTTGTTCAACTCATTACGAAAAACCGGTAATAGGGCTTTAAAATGCTTTATCGTTTAAATAACAAGGCTAATAAATAAATATGATATAAATAGTTCTTTAATTGATTAATTATAAAGTATTAAATTCATTTGGGCATAAGAAACATCATAAAATCATAAAATTAACCATGACTTTGGCTCTATGGGGTAGGATCGTTGCCTACACTACTTACTTACTAAAAAAAAAAGACTGTGTGTAAGTTCTCCAATTTCAAACATAAAGTCAAGTGGTTTTAGAAGTGAATTCGAACTGCAAGTTTGTTTGTTTATGACAATATTCTTCGCGTTTGGTTATTTTTAGTAAGAAATAATTACTGTCCGCTAAGTTACATAACTAATTAGTATTACAGTTTTATACAAATGGTACCAAGTAAATAGATACCTATACAACTTCTCTATAGAGTAAGTAAATAATGTTTTTGTGACGAACGCCGAACGTGTTTATGTGAATAGTGAACAACACTGAGTTATATACCAGTGAAGTGATAAATAAGTTAGAATATGTAAAAGAGATAGTTATAATAGGATAGTTAAGACCAAAATGTACCTAGCGTGGGTGTCGATATGTGCTACTACTGTTTCACTGAGTAAGATTTTGATTTTCTAATTACTTAAATTTTAAGTGTTTGTATTGTTCTAATTAGCTATCTAACTGGTTTTTATTAATAGTTTTCGTATTAGAATCATATATAGAATTTTTGATCATTTTAATGTACGAAGAAAAATGATAGAATAATTACGTAACTTGAAAATGAGGTTTTTTGTTTATAGGAATATTTGCGAGATTTTAGTGTCAAATGAGAGGATTATGTTTAAAACTAATATACTAGTTTGAATTATGTAAATCGGTCTACGGGTTTTAGAGGTAGAAAGAATTTTGTATAATGAAAACATGCCGAAGTCCGATTTTAGTACGTTAATGTTCTAAAAAGTTTTTATCGTATAGAGTTAGGATAAAAATGTTGTTATGTAATACGAAAGAGGAGTCAAATCCGTGCTCACTCCGTAATTTGCTTTAAATTCGTATTCATTCATAGAAAACGCTTTGTCCGTATATCGCATCATCCGACGCTCATCTCGTCTTTGTTTCAGTTGTTTTTTTATGGGAATTACGTAAAACACTATATACTACTGCTTATCGTGTCATATTATAATCCTATAACCCACAAAAAACCACTTAAAACGCAAAACAATTTCTAAAAAGTTACACTTTTGTTATTGGAAAAATCACTATCAACAAACTATCCCAACGCAATATTGACGCAATACACAGCTGTCAAAATACACTCAAGAGTACCGAATTAGCCCACGCCAAGCCCGTTCCCAATTCCACTTAGTTCCCCAAAATGGACACCCAATCTAAAAATCAATTGGCGCTAGCATCGAACTCAAGAGTACGAAACGTCACAATTCCAATGTCGATCTATCGGAATTAAACTCGAGAGTAAGCACCCTGTTTGTAATGTCAAAACAACAGCTTTTTATTACGGTACATAAAATATCAATTTTTAAAAATGTTGTCTGTGTTTCTGTTTGTTCCGGCTAATCTCCGAAAAAGCTGGACAGATTTTGTCGGGACTTTCACTGGCAGTTATCTGTTGTTATATGGAGTAACTTAGGCTACTTTTATTTTAGAAAAAAAAGTAATTTAAAAAAATTAAACCGCCTTCAAAAGAAATTAACTCAAAATTGTGAAATAACTTTAATTTCGGAAGTCGGTGTCTTGGGATCTGTATTTTATTTAGTTTAGTTTTTTGCCACCGACTTCCGAAATTAAAGTTATTTCATAATTTTGAGTTGATTTCGTTTTGAAGTCGGTTTAATTTTTTTATTTAAATTACTTTTTTATTTCGTAATTTTTAGTTTTAAGTAAAAACTGGAATATGTTTTTGTAATAAGTAGGTAATAGTTTTGTTGTAAATTTTGTACTAGAATTTGACCAGGGTTTTGAGATGTTTTCCCTTTGACACTACACCCGTAGCTCTTGTCAATAAGCCAGGGGCTCAAATCTGCTATTACAATAGTGTCAGAATGGTCTATCATTGATTTCATAATTGTTGATTTTGACAAGTTTGGTAACCTACTAATATAATGGCGTCATTATGACTTTCCAATGGTAAACCACTGACACTCCATTGAAAGAAATGGCATAGAATGGTAATTTCGTACATAATGAAAAAAGAAATTACTGTCTAGGTAGGTAGGCTGCTAAAATTATGACAGTTCCTTTGATCAGTGATCTACCATTAGAACGTCATTGTGCAGTCATTGCTTTTAATTCGTTACTATTATCGTAGGTATATGTTCTGTGCCATTGACCGTCCAATGATCAACCATTATGAATTTAGCAGATTACGAACTTTTAGCAAAATGACAATGGGATGGTGGTGGGATCGTGTTGGAATGACGAATTTATAAAAATAGCAGACTTGGGCCCCAGGCCGTCACACTTACACGTGTTAGTCCATATCTTGAAAATTACTGAATCGATTTCGATGAAACTTGCACTGTACCCTAAGTTAAAGTTAATGTAAACCAATAAAAAAAATGGTCACGATCCGAATAATAGTTGCGGAGAAATGCGTGGACAAACATACATACATACGTCTATAAAATTTGGTATATTTGTTTGGAAGCCCTAATAGATTGTCATATGTGAATATAATGCAATTCCAATAGTATTACATACATACATACGTGTCGAATTGATAACCTCCCTGTTTTTGAAGTCGGTAAAAATAATTTTATCTTATCGCTATTAGTAAAGCTATTCATAATAATAAAATGTAAAGTGCTGGTTCCTGATAAACTCAAAAACACGGTATTTATGCAGTAAACCTAATTACAGTGTGGTATTTATAAGTTCACACTCAGAGTTAATGAGTTAAGTGGTCGTCACTAATGATTACGATATCTGACCGCCCGTCATAAACTAACAGTAGTAGTTAAGTTATATGTATGTTTATAAGCTGGGAGAGGCTCGTGGTTACATGATAACAGCCGCGCGGGTCGATCGCAGGTTAAGCAACGCTTGCCAAGGTCGGTCTGTGGATGGGTGCCCACCCATTAGGTAAAGTGACAACAAAAGAGATAAGTATGCAGGATCGTCGGATATAGTTGAAGTTTAGTAAGAAACCGATGGATGTTGTCGACTGAAATATAATTTGATAAATGAGCTGTTGTCTGTGTGGTGCCGGACTTAAAGAATAGCACCACCCCATACTTCCCGTGGGTGTCGTAAAAGGCGACTAAGGAGCGTACCGGAGAATGGGCAGCAGCGTTCTCTATGCATTCCACCACCATACCATACTGCGATCGCCAACCCGCCTGCCAAGCGTGGCGATTATGGCAAACCCCCCCTTTTGGGGGAGGCCTATGTCCAGCAGTCGACGTCTTTCGGCTGAAATGATGATGATGAAATGAGCTGTTTGTTTTCTATTAATAAAATTATATTTTATTCCAAAACATCTATCGGTTTCTTACTAAACTTCAACTATACATATACGACGATCCTGCATACTTATCTCTTTTGTTGACTGTACATATCGAGACTCCTCAGTGTCTCTGAAAGCACGTTAAGTCATTGGTCCCGGCTGTTATTTGAAGATCTTTGACGTAAAGCCTCCAGCGAAAGAGCCAAAATGGTTGCCGACACACGATACCCTTTGCACGATAACATCCTTGTGCCACAAAGGCTGAAAAGCCGAAACAGTTTTTTTGAAGTGTGTCGTCTCACTCACTGGCGAACCAGCACTAGAAAGACTGAAGCTGTGGCTAGACAGTGCTTCCTTACCCAAACCTTTCGTTCCACCCGTTGAAGACCTAACCTGGACATGAGTTACCTTGGGTAACCTGGAAGTCTTTAAATGTGGTGCTGTTCCACAAACGATGGGACACCTTAATATCGTGTCCTGCGTGTCCTGTCAGCTGCACGTTACAGGAACTGGTAGAGGCTGGTGATGGCGCCAAACAAGTAGCCGAATTCTGGGCCGAGTCCATTTAGATTGCTATCGACACGCTGAGAAGAAGACCAAGAGGTATCGTATTACCCAGTAACTGTGTTGTGGAGGTCAGATAGGCAGTCGCTTCATGTTAAATACTGGTATTCAGCTGCATTCAGTTAGACTGGAAGCTGACCCCAAAATAGTTGGGAAAAGGCTAGTTAGATTAATATTTTATTTATAAATAATATTTTATTTATTTCCTGGAGCTGGAAGCTGTCAGAAAACATTGACGTCTGAAAGTTTTTGGTATGGTGGAAGGACTATCAACAATTCAACATTGAACTTCGAGTTTGTTTCAGTATTTCTTCTCAGGGATCAGTCAGGTAGGGAAATGCCACCATGTTTTAAAATAATTCATGATTCAAATAATTCAAATTTTTATTTGCCAAAAAATACATTGTTCATTTGGGGAAGATCTTAAAGCCTAAAAGTTATTGTATTCTGCCTGCAAGCAAGCGTGCAAATTACATTCAATATAATCATTAACTTTCACATTGTAGGTACCCAAAACGTAAACGCAACATTAAAATAAATAAAATATAAAAAAAGCAGACCAAACCAAAATAACTTTCATGCATTTCAATACTTTAAATGGTCTGATTATAAAAATTAACAAAAAATTAAAAATAAAATATAAATGTTAATTCAATAAATGTTAATACTTAATTAAAATTAAAAATGTCAATCAATAAAATTAAATGTCAATACTTAAAATCTAATATCATTGAAATAAATTTAAATGTCATAAAAAAAAAAAACAATTATTATTTAATGAAAATTACTATTATACCTACAATTATCTGTCCAATTACTCTTAAATATTTTGTAGCCACTCTGTCAATTTGATTTTAAAAACATTACCCTGCAATAATTTTAATTCTATTTGTATGTTATTATAAATCAATATATACACATGTATACTTACACATTTTTCTTGTAAATATCTTTAAGAGTGTTTACGCCGTACGGCATTTCATACAAACTTTCAAGCCCTTATTTTTCGAAATGAATGAACCGATTGTAATGAAAATTCATACGCATAAGCAGGATCCAAAGGTCTAAAAAGTTAGTATAGCACATTTTCAAAATGTCTTATTTAAAAAAAATTAACTGGAGTATCTGTTTCTATGGAAAAATTAAAATCGGTCTAATTTGACTGTAACACTATTTTTCGAAAATGTTCTCTACTAACTTTTTAGACCTTTGTATCCTGCTTATATGTGTATGAAGTTTCATTAAAATCGGTTCATTCATTTCTAAAAATAAGGGCTTGAAAGTTTGTATGAAATGCCGTACGACGTAAACGCTCTTAAAGACCAGATGGATGATATAATAAGTTCCGAAACTTAGCCCTTTTATGTCATGGCACATGCAACTTAGCTATGTTGCCTAAAGTAATGCATATGTTTCTTTGTAAAGATGCAGATCTCTTGTATCTTGTATGTATCTATTGACCAAGAAATTAACTTAAATACGTGTAAAAGTGTCTTAAATTAAGAGATCTATATATATAGATCTCTTAATTTAAGACACTTTTAACTTGAAATGAAAAGAAAGGATACATATGTATTTAAAGAAATAAGCATCCTTTCTTTTCATTTCAAGTTAATAAACGATATCAATCGGTAAACAATCGAACAATTGCGTGGTTGACATCGATAGTTTAATTTATAGGTAGACTCAGACACATACAACTCAGTGCACAAACAGCCCACACGTCATAATCATTAGACACAACCGCACGTAGGTTCTATGTGGGACGGAGGACATTGCATAACTGACCAGCTATCACGGTTCATGAGATACAGCCTGGTGACAGACAGACAGAAGGACGGTGGAGTCTTAGTAATAGGGTCCCGTTTTTACCTTTTGGGTACGGAACCCTAAAAACTAAGTAAGGGTTGATTTTTCAATCGATCGATAATTTTTGTTCGTGGAATAAAATTGACGTTTGACAGTATTCGTATGGAAAAAAAAAATTCAAAATTATTCCTCGGATAAAGTTATCTGGCGTTGGAAAAATCAGCCCATAGTCTTTTATCTAGATCGGGGATGGCCAACCGGTCGATCGTGGTATGGAAAAAAATATTAATACGTAGAGCAGACTGCGCAACGTACGGTGGGTTGCATCAATTGGGTAGCCCAGTTGTATTAAAATTTTCATACAACTGGGGTACCCAATTGATGCAGCCCACTGTACATAATCACTAACTGCTGCACGCATCATCTTGTATCATTTTTCAATCGCCGTTCCGTCATGTTATCCTCCCTTCTATGCGGTATGTATAAGCTCTCTTTTGTTTTCGGAAGCTTGCGGGACGCGGGAGTGGGGCGCGGGCGGTTGTCAATCCGTCAGTCAGTTGACGACAGACTAGCGGAGTTACGAGTGGTTACGAGTAAAATAAAAAATACTACATAATTGTTTACTGAACTATGCTGTTTCATTTAAGATTTCAAGAAGATTGTAATTGGTAGATCGCGCAGGGTGTCGTCAGTCAACAGTAGATCTTGGGTCTAACCAAGTTGGCCACCCCTGATCTATATAAATAACATAGCGTATTGAAATAATAAACTCGATACCAACAGGTTTCCCTACCGTAATATTAAAAGACTACTGCGTGACATCGTTGTCGAAAAATTACTTTATGACTTTAAAAAGTCAGAATGTCGAGGCAAAAAATTCTCAGCGTAAAATGTTGCAGTAATTTGCCAATCTGTCGGTCCGCTTATTAAAAATGTTGAAATCTAATAACATTTTAATTTAAAAATTCCTGATTTTCTGTATTGTTTCGGTTACCACTCAATACGCTGCTCGTAATAATGTGTATTTGTTATTTTTAAGATCGTAAGAAGCTCGTGGCTAAGTAAAAACAGCCGCACGAGTCGATCGATCAGGTTAAGCTACGCTTGCCGCGGTTTGTCCCTGGATGGGTGACCATTTTTACTTACCAAGACCCCTCCGTGCCTTGGAAAGCGCTTTATTAAGCCGTTTACTCTCGGCTGTCATTCATGGATGTTTCACAGTCGCTACGGGAAGTCAGAAACCCGAAAGTCTGACAACCATGTTTTACCAAGGGGTATCGCATTACCCAGTGACTGGGTTGTTGAGGTCCTATAGGCGACTGCCTATGCAGCGACTGCTCTATGTAAAATATTGGTTTCAGCTGCATCCGGTCAGACTGGAAACCGACCCCAACATAGTTGGGAAAAGGCTAGGCAGATGATGATTCATTAAAACCACCGTATTTTAAACATACACAATTAAAATAATTAGTAACAACATTAAACTTAATTTGTGATTATTTGGTAACAATTAACAATACAATAAAGTTTGAGTTGAATTATTGATAGGTACCATCGCCCCGCGTGTGTCGAGTGCTCATCCGGGTTTCGGTATGTAAAGATGGTCATCCATCCACAGAACCACCGCGGCAAGCGCAGCTTAACCTGATCGATCGACCCGTGTGGCTGTTATTAATTAGCCATAAGCCCCCTCGGTTTGGTTCGGTGGTTTCAATGAATGTGATAACGTGATCACGCAGCCTGTGTGGAGTACAACTCTCACCAAGTCACCAAATGATCCAATCACGATTCCACATTGGGCACCCGCTTAAATGGCACCTGAGTGAATGCACCTGATACACAGAGGCACATTCACTCAGGTGCAATTTAAGCGGGTGCCCAATGTGGAATACGTGATTGCACCTGAAATGGCACCTGGGGCCCAAGTCTGCTATTTTTATAAATTCGTCATTCCAACACGATCCCACCACCATCCCATTGTCATTTTGCTAAAAAGTTCGTAATCTGCTATATTCATAATGGTTGATCATTGGTCGGTCAATGGCACTGAAATTATACGATACTCGTAACGAATTAAAAGCAATGACTGCACAATGACGTTCTAATGGTAGGTCACTGATCAAAGGAACTGTCAAAATTTTAGCAGATTACCGCTTAGGTCAGTAATTCATTTTTCATTATGTACGAGATTACAATTATAGGCAATTTCTTTCAATGGAGTGTCAGTGGTTGTCCATTGGAAAGTCATAATGACGCCATTAAATTAGTAGATTACCAAACTTGTCAAAATCGACAATTATGAAATCAATGATAGATCATTCTGACACTATTGTAATAGCAGACTTGAGTGAATGCACCTGACACACAGCGGCACATTCACTCAGGTGCCATTTAAGCGGGTGCCCAATGTGGAATACGTCTCAAAAACACGTTGAGCTGCTACATTAATTTATTATTAACAGACTATTTCAAACGCAATAATAACGCGTGTGTTATTGACGTATCCGCGGCGGCCATTGGATAGTTAATTGCGGATATAAAGTTAATGGAATAATTGATTAAACACTCGACCGATGTTTGTGGTTGCGACTGCAGCGGAGCCATTGTTATGATTAAAATATTTTAGGGTGCAGTCATGCAGTACTAAACCTTTTGATCGAATTGTAAGTTAATTCTGGTTTATTAATATCATCAACAGTGTAAAGGCTCCTACAAACAGGCGCGACACGCGATATAATCGCGCGCGACACAAAGGCACCGCAAGTCGTGTTTTTGCAAACCAACCGATGACGGGTGTTACCTTACCTGGATATGTAAGTCTTGAAGGACTCGTGGCTCGTGGCTATGTAATAACAGCCTCACGGGTCGATCGATCAGGTTAAGCTTAGCTACCGCGGTCGGCCCGTGGATGGGTGACCATCTTTACATACCGAGACCCTTTCGTGACTCACTTTATTAAGCCGTTTGCTCCCGGCCGTCAATCTTAGATCTTTGACGGTTACCGGACGGACAACCAGTCTTACCAAGAGGCCCAAGGGGTATCGTATTACCCAGTACTTGGTAACTGGGTTGTGGAGGGCAGATAGGCAATCGCTCCATGTAAAAGTCCGGCTGCATCCGTTTAGACTGGAAGCCGACCCCAAAAGAGTTGGGAAAAGGCTAGGCAGATGATGATGACATATATCTTGAAGGAGGACGAAGACTTATCCAGGATTATCCCCGTGTGAGAGTAGATCTCTCCTTGAAGTCCAGACAGCACTGACGTCTTTCACCTATAGGCTCCAAGTATCTTAGTGAACGGCCGATGGTTATGACCAGCCGCAGCGGAAGGAGGAGGTTTTCTTAACACAGAGATAATAAAACACATACTTAATGGATAATTCTTCATTAGGTTCAAGAACAGAAACTGTCACGAATATCGTTAGACAATCAATAATGTTTAAGTTTTAATGGTTTTCCAACAAAAACATATAAATTCCACAGGAATTGTTTTCAACACATTAAATAGGTACCTTCATCAGTGTACAGTCAGCTATAGCAATTAGCAGACCCACCTCTGCATACTTAAATGGTTGAGTTTTTTTACACTACGAATCACTAGAATTTTATAATTCTATTAGATTTTATTTATTTCATCATCATCATCATTTCAGCCGAAAGACGTCCACTGCTGGACACAGGCCTCCCCCAAAAGGGGGGGGTTTGCCATAATCGCCACGCTTGGCAGGTATGGTGGTGGAATGCGTAGAGAACGCTGCTGCCCATTCTCCGGTACGCCCCTTAGTCGCATTTTACGACACCCACGGGAAATATGGGGTGGTGCTATTCTTTTTCTATTTTTTATTCTATTCTTTTACCACACAATCACGCCTAAACTACAGAACGGATTTCGATAAAATTTGGCAAAGAGATAGATTGCATCCCAGGGAAGGACATAGGATAGTTTTTATCGACATACCTCGCGGGCAATGCCGCGGGCGGAAGCTAGTAAAATATAAAAGAACTAGCCGCCCGTCCCAGCTTCTTACGAGTGCATTTTTTTTTTCGAATTTCCGAAATTTTCTTCCATACAAACCTTGTCCTGGATAATACCGAACATAACAAAAAAAGAATTATCCAATTTGGTGCAGTCATTCGGAAGTTATGCGACTACAGACGTTTTGGCGACTTTCTTTTAAGTTATACTAAGTATTGAAGGATAACAAAAAATTAGAAAATTCGAACAAATGTCAAACACTTGTCAAAATTTTGGGAAATTAGAGGTATTTTTGACAGATTGAGACTGCGATCAGATTGTGAACGTTCTTAAAATTACGAGAATTGCCCCTCTGGTCAAAGGCCTCCAATCGTTCCTTCTTTCGCGAGTTCGCGCGTCCTCCTTCGTTTTGACGGAACCTATCCAGCTCGTCCCGCCATCTCCTACGTGGTGTGCCGAGACCCGCCTCACTGTTTCTGGGCACTAATTTTGTGCTACTTAGGCCCACAGTTTGTCCGGCATTCGGCAGACATGTCCTGCCCAGTCCCATTTAAGTTGGGCAGCCTTTTGAGCCACGTCAACTATTTTGTTTTGGAGCGCAGTATTGTGTTTTGAACACGATAAGACCATTATATTACTTATATCAATCAATCAACTCAGCCTATCGCAGACCACTGCTGGACATAGGCCTCTTCCAGACTGCGCCACAGCACCCTGTCCTGCTGGGGGGCGTCCCACACTACGCTTGCCGATACGTGGTCTCCACTCCAGGACTCGTCTGTTCCACCGACAATCGGTCCTTCGACAGACACGGCCTGCCCACTGCCACTTCTTCTTTTTTTTTTTTTTTTGTCGCTGAGTAATTAAAAACTCAGCGGTGTTCCTCATCGCCTTGATGGGGGGGGGTCATGGGAATCCGGCTCTATGGAGCCACTGCCTATCTAACCTCCACAACCCAGTTACTGGGTAATACGATACCTTGGTAAGACTGGTTGTCAGACTTTCTGGCTTCTGACTACCCGTAGCGACTGTCAAAGATCCACGAATGACAGCGGGGACCAACGGCTTAACGTGCTTTATGAGGCACGGAGGGTTCACGGTATGTAAAGATGGTCACCCATCCACAGGCCGACCGCGGCAAGCGTAGCTTAACCTGCTCGATGGACCTGTGCGGCTGTTATTATTTAGCCATGGGCCTCTCTTTAGCCACGGGCCCCTCTTTAGCCACGGGCCCCAACCATTCGAAATACCAAACCAAATACATACCGGAATATCACACAAATTCAGCAACACGTGGCCACACTGCAGAACCAGAGGGTGACGCTGTATGTCCCTCTCTTGTATTTTATTTGTCATTTATTTGACCAATTCTAACGCGACTCATTTGAATTGTTCGTTTTTTCCAATAAATCCCTCGATCACTGATTTTGTACTGAAATCGTAGGAATTTCAACGGGAGATGAAAAAACTACGGAGGTGTAAGTCAGTGTGTTGTTTATCCTGATTTGAGTGTGTTGTAATACCTACTTGACATTTTTATAAAATATGTTATAATATTTAAGTGCCGTGCCATCCGACCAGCGCTCTTGCTGCAGGATAAGCCATGGTGTCCGAGGCAGTCGACTACTTCACCGCATTATGTAGCGAGCCGGAAAGTGGTGTGTGAATGTTGGGTGACGGTAGCGCCTGAAGCCAGAGGCCCGACTCCCATTCACCCACAGCCAGCAGGTGGGCTCGCTCAGCAGTATTGGTGGACGTATTAATAAGTTTATTCCGTACCAACCTGCAGAGCGGCTCATCCCACTGTCTCTGATAAGACGGGTTCTCGGGCAGAACTGTGTCCGGGCAAGCCACTTTCCAGGCGTTCACCGCATCGGTCAAACACGGCACTTCAGAATCAACCTGAGCAGGAATCAAAATTCGTGTGGTTAACTTTTCTGTGCTGTGGAACGAGGATAGGAACGCCGGTAGGCTTACACTAGAAATTTTGCGGACGGCGAGCCCACCAAAACGAATGGGTAGTGAGGCTTGCAGCCACGCGCGGTCGTCCAAAGCCACATATAAAATGGATGTAAGAGTACTGCGAATAATATGGTCAATTTTGTCCAAAAGGTGTGGCTGCTTCCATAAAGAGGAAGAGCGGAGAAAATACATATTTGGACCAACATAAATATGTTGAGTTGAGGGTAGACTTTAGCATATCAATAATAATCATCGTTGATCTATATCATCATCTGGGTGCCTTTTCCCAACTATGTTGGGTTCGGCTTCCCTATTTTTAACCGACTTCAAAAACGGAGGATCTCAATTCGACGGTATGTTTTTTTTTTTGTGTGTTTGTTACGCGATTACTCCGCCAATTGTGGACCGATTTTCAAAATTCTTTTTTTGTTTGAAAGGGTATACTCTCGAGGTGGTCCCATTATCATCAAGTTGGAGTCTGATGAGAGGATCCCATGGAAATCGAGGGAAACCCTCAAATTTTATAGGCAAAGCTATAACGATTTGGGTATTTTTTTTTTAAAATGACTTGAGCATTTGCTCTCGGAAATCATCATTTGGTAAAGTGGAGCTGATGAAGAAGACCACAGATGGCCATTGGAACTAGGAGAACTCCTCAACAATTAACGTCCCAAGATCGGGAAAAGCAACATTTTGTAACAAGTGATGAGCAGTTGACATTAGGCGATTGTAACTTAGATAAATTACAAACGGACCCACTAAAAAGTGAAAAATAAAAACTTTTTACAAAAAAAAAAACAATTGACTTCCAAAAAAAACACTACAAATTGAAAAATAACTTTATTTTCGGAAGTCGGTGTCTTTGGTTCCGCACTTTCGTTTATTGACACCGACTTCCGAAATTAAAGTTATTTTTCAATTTGTAGTGTTTTTTTTGGAAGACGGTTGTTTTTTTTTTGTAAAAAGTTGTTTACATGGAGCGACTGCCTATCCGACCTCCACAACCCAGT
The DNA here is from genome assembly GCA_916614155.1 of Mesoligia furuncula. Lineage (NCBI taxonomy): Eukaryota > Metazoa > Arthropoda > Insecta > Lepidoptera > Noctuidae > Mesoligia > Mesoligia furuncula. The sequence continues at coordinate 9,847,588 of OU744803.1, read as the reverse complement.
TACTGGGTAATACGAAACCCCTTGGTAAGACTGGTTGTCAGACTTTCGGGCTTCTAACGACCCGTAACTACTGTCAAAGATCCACGAATGACAGCCGGGACCAACGGCTTAACGTGCTTTCCGAGGCACGTTGATTCCATATATGAGTAGGTAGCTAAATATACGTAGCGTAGCGGAAGACGTAGCGTTGGAAGGCCTCCCACAAGGTGGACCGATGACCTTGTGAAGGCCGCAGGAACCCGTTGGATGCGGGAAGCACAGGACCGGTCGAAGTGGAGGTGCTTGGGGGAGGCCTATGTCCAGCAGTGGACGTCTTTCGGCTGAAATGATGAATTGTTTTACAAAAATATATAATTACATAGGTACATAAGATCTATCTATTCATAGTCGAAATATCTGAAGGGGTCATTCAGAACAACTCATCATCATTAAGAACAACTTTTACTATAGGACAAAACGTGCAATCGCAAAAAAAAGTCTGCTGTTCCATAATTTTAAATTGACGAGTTATGCGAACACAGATGTAGGGAACAGTTGATATTTTCTTCTGCGATTTCAGGTTTGGTCCCATAAAAGGTGGTACGCAACGCAGTAGGTATGCGCGCCTTAATGGAAGGACTTGCGGTCGTGGGATCGGCTGCACTTGGTGATGGGGCCCGCTAGGCATGGCCAGTCGGGGGTGCGGCGAATGTACAAGTATCTCCCGGGCCCCCGACTCATGGTACTAGAAGGACCAGTGGGGTTTTAGTCGGTAGGAGTCCGACATAACCCTCCGTTCTTCCCAGACAGAGGGTTATCCACGAGGATATCCCCACGGAAAAAAAAAATTTTGGTCCCATAGTAAAAGTTGTTCGTAATGATGAACGCAATGACCCCTTAAGAGATTTCGCGTATGAATAAATAGACCTTATATATTACTAGCTTCCGCCCGCGGCTTCGCGAGGTATGTCGATAAAAACTATCCTATGTCCTTCCTCAGGATGCAATCTATCTCTCTGCCAAATTTAATCGAAATCCGTTCAGTGGTTTAGGCGTGAAAAGGTAACATACAGACAGACGGAGTTACTTTCGAATTTATAATATTAGTATCGATACATACTCGTATACCTACAGGCTGGCATCGACGTGCAAACTGTAATCATGAATTCAAAACTATGATTTTAGACCCTTAGCGTAGAAATTTTTCGTCGGTGATCAAATAAAAAATCTGCTGTTTCATAGAAAACACAGCCTGTATTAAAATACAAAATTATGATCTGTCAATAAAATTCATATGACGGATATATGACACTGATTCACAAACGTAACAAAATCATAAAATTTTAATCCCCGGGTGTTTGGCACCGGAATCGTTTCATTATTTGCGGCTGTGCTCGAGCAATGAAGGGGTTACCCTCGCTGGCTCGCTGTAACCCTTTGTGTCGTGTATTTATTTGTCATTTAACTGGTCACTTGCAACGCGTCCCATTTAATTTCGCCTTTGTCCCGGGATGATGCTCCCGTTTGTATGTTGTGGAGGAATTTTTGATGTTAAAAACATTGTAATTAAAAACAGGGGAAAACAAACGTTAATGCGCCTATTTTAGCGTCTAAAGTTATGTTAAGAGGAAACGTGTTGTAATTTTAGAAATTGATATCTAGGTGATTACGCCAGAAACAAAACATAGGGATATGGCATAGGGATACGGCTAAAAGCCGAAGTGCGGCTACACTTAGTTTTAGCCGGGTACCTACAACTAGGTGCATCCTACGTCGACGGAGCTCCTATTTCTGTGTAAAGGGTTTAAAGTAACCTAACCAAACCTAACCTCGGGGTGCCCTTCGCTCGCTCTTGCATCCTACGTCGCCTATCGACCGACCGCAACCATGCAACCGATGTCACCCGAAGTACACACGAACCGCATGTGGCCGGCTGCACCTAGTTGTATCCGGCTAAAACTAGGTGTAGCCGCACTTCGACCGGCTAAAGCTAGGTATAGCCGCACTTCGGCTATTAGCCGTGATATATACATTACATTACATCGTAAAATAATAAAATGAAATGGGCACACAAAAGGCCCTTTTGAATAATAATAATTGAACTAGTATTATTAACCAAGAAGAAAACAGAACGTTATTATGGAATGAAACCAACGACCTCTTGGCCGCGTTTCCTTTCAATTGTAATATCGTAATAATTTTTTCCTTATATTAAATAAAAATAGCTCAGCTGATCAATGATTCGGAATCTATCTAGGTATGAGGCAGCTGTAGAAGTAGGTATTGTGAGCAAATCACAAAAATTTTTGGATACCAAGACCATACTATCAATGCGGTTTCGTTTGCACCATTCTCAATGGTGCAGATGAGACCATACTACCAATGCAGTTTCATTTACACCATTAATGGTGCAAATGAAACTAATTAGACTCATCTGCACCATTGATGGTGCAGGTCAATGGTGCATACGGTACAACGGGCAAACAACAACAACACACAATAACATCACCCTAATTGAGTGACACACTACCAATCACAATCTCAATCATTTTAAAGGATGTCCAATCCATCACACTAATATTATAAAGGCGAAAGTGTGTGTGTGTTTATGTTTGTTACTTCTTCACGCGCAAACGGCTGGACCAATTTTGAAAAATTTTGTATGGAGTTAGCTGACACCCTGGATTAATATATGGGCTACTTTATATCCCGATATTCCCACGGGATCGACACTTATGTGGGTGAAACTGCGGGGCTTAGCTAGTTGCTTCATATGTTCGAAAAATTTGTCTGCTCAACAATGTAAATACCTAACGCAATGAATGTTGTTGAACTGTCAAAATGAAAGATATTGCTACTGTTAGTTTCTGACCCCGCAGTCATCATCAGCCTAGCCTTTTCCCAACTATGTTGGGGTCGGCTTCCAGTCTAACCGGATGCAGCTGAATACCAGTATTTTACATGGAGCGACTGCCTATCTGACCTCCACAATCCAATTACTGGGTGGGTAATATCAAAAATAATTGTACATTCTAACATGCTGAAATGTCCATGGTAGATTCTATCGAAATAATGCGTTAAATTTATAAAACAAGTTATGATACGTAAACATACAGAATTAGGGATGAATAATATGAATCTTTCAGCACAATATAGCATATAGTTTTTAAAATACACATTTTTGTTTTGTGGTATATCATATTTCTCCCATGTAAATAATAATGTCCTCGAAGACGTGTGTGTTACAAAAAAGACTCTAGTTTTTTGCGTGCTACATATCTCATTAATTCAAGGTAAAACTGAACTTCAGTATTATTAAGACTATCCAGATACTACATTATTTCTTATAAATAATTAAGGAATAGATAATTAACTTAATATCAAATCTTCGTCCACGATTTTTGTCATTTTTGTTATTCCATTTTGTAACATTAATATTTGGTAGTTTTTAAAATGTAGAATTGGCAAAACTGCGTTTATTGTGAGCAGCCAATCACGTAGTGTTATCTAGTGACAGTCGGCCATTTTGCAATGTGCGTATTTGTGAGTGCAGTGTGCCTAAGGCAGTGGTGTATTATTTTAACATTATTACTTTCCTTTTTGTGCGGTGGTCTGTTTATCACCCGGTAAGTTGTTGAGTTACTATTAGACCATTTAAATATTGTATTACTCTCGCCCAAATCAAAAGTAAACAACAAATTTAGCTAAAGAGCTTTATTGATTTTTAATTCGTTTGAGGTCATATTCAACACGTGTTTTACGTTCCTTTTCGTTACAATTTGTTACATTTTTTTGTTACGTAACAAACATGAGTTAACAAAAAGGATGTAAGGGTGATTTTATACTGCCGAAAAATTCGTTACATATTGATTTTGTTTAAAAAATAAATCTAGCAATACCTACCTTACCTACTAGAAATACTAGTACATGAAACGAAAGTATCAATTTAATAATGTTATTTTTATAGTTTTACTCGGGTAAAACGTGTTTTTGTTTCAACCGGCCGTGCCATCACTGCTGTGTTTTGAGCTCATGACTAACATCCGTTTGAGATTGAAACTAGTACCGAAGGCAAAGAATTAGTGAATATGTTAGTAAAATGTTAAATCCTACCTGACATAAAATTTTAAATGTCTCATGAAATGTTCTTAATATAAAAATTATGTGTTAAAATATTGCTATATTTTTTTAAAGTTCGTTTTTAATCTCAGATAGTAATCTAACATACTATGTGTTTTTGTGTTTGCTTTTTAGTATCAAGTTTAACATTACACCTGTCAAATTACAAACTGGGTTAAATGACGAACTATTCAGCTTAATTGGAGGGATTAACAGATTCGTGTTAACCCAATTAAACTGAATATGCTTGTGCTGGGTTCACGGGTTCACGTTTATTAAATAGTGTACTCAAAAGCGATATTTTTCACAAAGTTAAATTTGTTCTAGAAAAAAGACACCAGCCGAACGTCAACGGAATTACAAAGAAAGGCTTAAACAAAATGATAAATAATAAAATCCTGAGAAATATCAAGAAATTTGTAAATGAAACTTTTAAAGAGTAAAGTCCAGGTATGTTAAAATATATAAACTACCAGAAAGTCCACAAAATAAAAGAAGAAGAGACTGGAGAAGGCTAAAAAATAATCAGAAAAAGAATCTCGAAGAAAGAATAAAGAAAACTAGATCAAGAAAACTTTACCTAAAAAACTACTACAAATTGAAAGAAACCATTAAAAAACAGAACAAGAAACTAGAAACCCAATAGAAACAAATAACGGCACTCAAAAAAAAATATTAGCAACAGAAAATGTTGTTTGAATTTCAAAAAACGGAAGAGGCAACAACTGAAAACCACACTATCACAAAACTTACACCGAATTCTAAAGCTTTCCAAGTTGTATGTAACTAAGTTCAGTTATTATGTGATTGATTATAAATAAAAAAAACTGAAACCTATTTTATTTTGTTCATAGTGTGAAATTGGCCTATAAGTTCCTTTTTGTTTCCTTTTTGTAACACTTTTCATTTTTGTAACGAAATTCATTTTCGTTTCTTTTTGGTGACTGTACAATTTATTTTAATATTACCCTAATACGATACCCCTTGATAAGACTGGTTGTCAGCTTTTCGGGCTTCTGACTACCTGTAACGACTGTCAAAGATCCACGAATGATAGCCGGGACTAACGGCTTAACGTGCTTTCCGAGGCATGGAGGGTCACGGTATGTAATGATGGTCACCCATCCACATACCAACCGCGGTAAGCGACCTGTGCGGCTGTTATTATTTAACGCCACAGTATGCCAACTTAACCTTTTGAATGTCTTAAGTTACACAGTTCGACATAAGCAGTTGTCTTTCTATTGTGTCTCTAATTACTGCATTCGATGAGTTAATTAAAGTATCTATCAAATACACTGAAATAATCAACATCCAAATAGTACAAAATACTAAGCAAGTTTCACAATAAATTACTTGCAAAATTAATATTGACAGCCCTAGCCGTATCCCATCCCGTTCCCGGTCCCGTCCCGATATTTGTTATTAAATTGGTCCGTGCTTCCATTGAGCTGCCCGCTTTCCCGGGAATATCCAGCAATGTTCTCGGTTACATCCTGTGTAGGAATTTTACACGGATATCAATGTGAAATGAAAATGTAAGAGGGAACGGGCTCAAAGGGAAATGGCTGTCTTTTCCAGTGGAAGAGTGGTTTTCCTATTGAAATTGAATTTGCCCGTTCCAATGTTTTCACGTTGTTCGTTGTTATTTCTTTTGTTGAAGTCGGAGCTATTTTATTGTGGGTAGTTGCTGATCTTACATTATTGCTTTGAGGCAGTTCATTTTAGTATTTAATAAAATACGTAGAAGAAGTTCTATGAAGTTTATTAGTACCTATGTCTTAATTAAAACATTTATGGATCCTGTGTGTGTGATGTAATGTTTGTTATGTTTGTGCAAACTTGAGGTTTTTTTTATACATTTGCTAGCTACCTATGTTCGATTAGTTATCTTCTGCTTAGAGGAACCCTATGTAGGTGCTCTTATCAGTACAGTAGGGTCTGTTTTATATCTTAAAAAAACATTGTGGGGTTTATTTATAGACGATGATTAATGTTAAATAAACGTCAAAAATGTATGGTTAAACAGTCGCTAATCACTACTTAACTTTAAGCAGCGTTTATGAATATAGGGGTTTATGTAAGTCCCATCATTTCTAACTCCAATAGTCGAATGTGTCGACTAACGATGAATACCAACAGACGAGACGCTGCTTGTACTATAAACAGGACACAATTTAACGATCGGCTTTGATGACTTTCATACAACACGTGTTCCTCGTTAAATCTTTATTTCTCGCCCGATATTCACAACAAGTCCTCTAGGCTGTTTCCGATCCATCTAAGACTACCTAGCTTATAAACATATATGTATGTAGATACCTAGGTATGTACTTTAGTATATAGTTTTCGTATTCATGCGTGTATTACTCGATAATATCACATTTCCTAAGGCACATCTCCGTTTCGTCCTACTATCGCCACTCGCTTTCACTTTTTGATCGCGGTTTGTATCTACTTAGCCCACTTTCAACAGTGTCGGCTAAACCCCCAACAAAACTTCCTTTGTTAATAATACAACTGGCGCTAATAACCACTAATATGGTTATATGGTTCTACTCTTTAGCCTCTTTAGCGCCTTGAAGTCAGTGCTGTGCAACGCAAATGCACGCGCTATCGTTCCGGCTCGCAACGTCGCGCGGCTATTATTACGTAAGCGACGTTGCCGTTCCGCCAGACACCGGTCTCGCCGCTCTCGCCCGCCGTGCCCCTCAGTCTCGCTAGAGCGCTTTCGATATTACAACGTCAATTGCGACATTCATGATGGATTCAAATTCAAATTCGTTCGATATGTATTCTCCAAAAATAGAAATGGACTCTGAGAGCGAGAGGGAGTATTCGAGGCGAGATATGAAGTTCGATAGTGCGAAGTTTAAGGTTCATTGGAACTCTGAGAACACCATGAAGTTGATTGAGACTATGGAGAAGGAGTGTAAGGAGCTGTGGGACACAAAGAATCCGTTGATTAGGGATCGGAACGCGCGGCAGACGAGATTAGAGTATTTGGCGGATATGTTCGGGACGACATCGGAGGAGATGAGCAGGAAGATTCACAATTTGCGGACACAGTTCAACAATGAGTTGCGGAAAATAAAGCGACGCCAAGTGGTGCGTAGTGGTTGGGAGTACTTCGACGCTCTCTCGTTCCTGATGCGAGCGCCCTCTACCGACCCTCTGGAGACAGTTGACGCAGTTAATTTGGAGGTAAGTGCCTCGCTACATCACGTTTAAACTGTTGCGCGCTCGATACATTTTTATGAGCATTTTTATCTTTGTTTACAATTTTTTTCATTGTTGTTTTTGATGACAGCGGAATGTCAAGGTGTTAGGATTTTATCGCTTGACTGTTATCAAAAGTGATGTGTGTCGTGGTTTGTTATTTATTATTTCATTAACGGATGTTCGAAATATTGCTAACATTAATTTCACATTTAAATAGATTTACTTGATTTTTTGTTGTCAATATGATTGTCGTACCTACAGCATGAAGTTTATGTGACAGCAAAATGACATTTCTGGGACAGATTATGCAGCAGTTAGCATAGACAGTTGTTTTTTTTTTAAGGGTAAAACATGCAGTCCAATGATGTCGTAAAACTAGTCAAGTGCGAGTCGGGCTCGCACAATTTCGGGTTGCGTAGGTACCTAGACATACCGCACCAATCAAACTACAGGGAGCCCGACAGTCTCTGGTCTATCGTGATTCATAATTTATTTTATTACCCTACCTATTCATGTTTTAATCATTTTGTTTACAAATAAAGACGACTGTGTTTTTATATTTTAAAATAAAAGTAGTAAGTCCATGAGATAATTATTGTTATGCCTACTTAGCGGCTTAAATTACTTATTGTTTTCATTAAGGAAATAAAACTTCACGGAGCACCATTGTTTCGTTTAAAACTTACCTTTAGATTCATTGTCACAAGGTCCATATTATCTTGCCTCTGGGAACGTAATCACGTGGCGGTCTTCTAACGAAAACCAGCTGCGAGGGATGGGCGTACAAGGTCAAACGAATTAAGATCGTATGGAAGTCGCATAAGGTTTGTTTTTAAGGCACATAGGAATGACTTCTCTAGTTATAGTTCCGTACAATAAATTGTAAGTAGACAGCTAAGTACTTATTTATGTAGGTTAGTTCATTTCTATTTTTCTTGAACACGACTGCAAATAATAAGATTCAGAATTCGTCAATAGTATGGACCAAAGTAGCTAGGTACCTACTTAGGTACTTATAAAATACTTACTGAAGGGAATTCGTAAATGGGTAAAGACCAAAATTTTGACGCATTTGCCCAATCAAAAATTTCCCAACCATTTTTCTTAAAAACTATGTCTGATAGAATTTTACAACATTTAATACTAAATTAAATGGTTATTTGTCCAGCTTGCCAAAGGCTCAAAGTAATATAATAATGCTCGATAGCAGAATAAATGAAATAGCTTCTCGACAAACGGGAACAAATTATGTAAGAAACGGCATAATAATTTTGAAGGGTGAACTTTGAGGATATTTCTGAATAAGTTCTATGTAACATAAAGGCTGAATATCAAATTCTACAGCAATAGCGTATAATTGGCAACCCTTTTCATATAGACGGTGTTAGGAAATATCCGCAATAATATGCTTATTTACTGTTTTTACGTTTACGTATTTATTGTGATTTTAAACAATTGCGCTACTTATTTTCAGTTTCTAAAGACTTGAAACAAGATACGATTTCGTTTTGGAGAACTGGCAATACTGGGCATAGTGTCTATGCCAACTAAAGCTTAGCGGGCATTTTGAACCATTCGCGGTGTCAAACTCAAAGTGATTCAGCGTGGTCAGAAATATATCGGCAGGTTTTTCGACGATTTTTACGGTAAGTTTTGTGTTTTAACTACGATTTTAGCTCTTGTGCTCTAGGTAGAAAAAAGCATGGCCTTTTGTGTAATGTTCATTTCTATACGATTCTCAGCGTAGTTTCGGAGCAAACAATATTTACTCACTGTGCTACCTTACAATGGTGATACTTTTGTGTTAGTTTTGTATCACCAGTTGTACAATTTCTGTGTCACCACAATTGTGCTACCATTATGAGATTTGGATACACTTAGTACTTACTATAGTTGTCCGTTAATAAGAAGCCATACGCATTTTAATTTAATGAGACATTTACTCTTTTTAACTATCAGATGCCACTTACTTCGGCAGAAAAGTCCAAAAGAATGGAGACCGACGGAACGGAGAACGGTTAAAAAAGATACTTAATCCTGAAAAATTTAAAGCTTTACAAAAAAGAATTTAGAAAGGATAAAACAATTGTGCAGACGCCAAGCACATCAAGCTACCCGAAACTATAAAATTTTACCAATCAACTTTGTACCTTATTCTTTAGCGATAACGTTGAAAATCTATTTAAGAAATTTGACAGATTTTAGTAGCTTGATGTGCTGGCATCTGTACAAAATCAAGACAGCTGTTTTGACAGAAGAACAGAATGAAGAACTAAGGAAAAAATGGAGACTATAAAATTTAATGAACATCGAGATGGACCAAAAGCAACAAACAGAACGGACTATTTGAAGTACAATATCCAAAGACGAATTGAACGTAAATTGTGGAAAGAAAATACAGAGCTTCGTAATACTTATATTATTGAATTTTCAATTAAAATAGAATATTTTTTATTACGTACACCATATAAATTACAGACATAAATTAGAAACTACTACAACAAAACGGAATATAATACTGAATTAATTTTTGTTGTTTTTTTATGTTAAAATCTTTACATTTTGGAGACTTAATAAAACTTTCTCAAGATTATAATTGTTTTAATTTCGTCTAAGCGTAACTTATTTTGCCATAAATGTTCTTTGTTGTCTAATTTTCTATTTTATAAAATTTATAATATGTTTATAAAATTCCCAATGTAACCTCAACTTTATAGTTTTTTGCTACCATTTTGTGCCACTATTGTGTCACTGTAGTGTAAATTTCTATGCAACTTTTGTGTCACTATCGCACAACATTTAATTTTTGTGTCACTATTGTGTCATTTGCGTCAATATTTTGGACTTCACCCAAATAACAAAAAAAAGTGTTACTGTCATGAAAATACCTTACGGTACGGTTTCCTACGAAAGCATTTCCGGCATTTCCGTCATTATAACAGCCGGACGTCACGAAAATCTGTAGGTACCTATAATTTTCACCTTAAAGTAGGTAAGTATTTCTCATTATGATGTCAAAAAACGCTCTGAATCTGGGGAGCTGTTATTATGTGACCGTTCACCGCTCTCTTAGAAAATCAAAGCTTTAGGCTAAAAAGCTGAAAACCCTATCCAAACCTTTAGTTTCACTTCTGTGGTTTCAGAATTAAAACTAGGTTTTCCATCCCTTTCTCGCACGATTTCGTCGACCGTGCACGATGACGCTTCGCCATCAAACTGCATGAAGTCCGCCATTTTGTACTGGGCTCGCATTTTGTGGTTTTTGGTTTTGTTATCCTATGTCCTTCACCGGGATGCAATCTTTCCCTCTGCCAAATTATATCGAAATCCGTTCAGTAGTTCAGGCGTGAAAAGTTACCTAACATACAGACAGAGTTACTTTCGAATTTATAATATTAGTATGGATTATTATGGATGTGACAAATAAAATTGTAGGTACTATGCTAGTTTGAATGGCAACCCATTCTACCTACCCACTTTTATATTTTTGTCGAAGTCTTATTTATTAGCTATTTCCATTTATAATAAAAAGCGTACGGTCTTATTATCACTCCAAAAGTGCCTGTAGCTAATGAAAGCAGACTTAGTTCTCTTTGAAGCATCATTTTATATAGGTACGAATTTCGTCCATAGGACAGCACTAAGTCTCGACGAAATATCGGCTTTCCAATTTTTATTCCGAGAGCTTTCTCCCACAGTTTTTGTCTTTTAAGGTGCCACTAGTCGATATTTTTTCCATACAATTTCGGGAGTATATTACTCTACTGTTTGACATTATGCATCCAAAGTTAAACATGATATAGTTTTGACTTATTATTAATATTGTGTCTGTACGGAAACAGAATAGTAAAATAAAAAACCATTAAAAAGTTATGAGCCAACAACGATTTGTTTTTCTTAGTATTTTTAACGTAACTTTGGGTGTGAATAAGTAATAAAAGAGCTGTAAAATGTTCAAATCCAAGTCCGTACCGACAAAGCTCAGTTATTGAAGAGTTCAATAAATTTTATTTATAATTGATTTAATGCAGTTGTTTTTTCATAAAACTCGATATTCCAAAGCACTTTTCGATTTTTTTTACGCGCCTATTAGTTTGGAATGGCATTTCTCTGTGTGAAAACTAGACGTTGTGCATGTAGACTAGCGTTTAACTGCTCATAACTAATACTAGCTCTGTTAGACACGAAGTCAGGTGAGACAGCCTGCTTTTTGGCCGTGACCACCAGTGAGTTCGAGCTCGCGACTAGTTTACTCTTAACATAAGTTCGCTAACGGCGAGGTAATTGCGTACGTTCAGTCGCAATCTGGATCATTTTCAAGGATATTGCTAATCCATTGCTTCATTGGAAAACATTGTTTTGTAAATAACGCAATAAATAGTGTACCCATTGCTACTGATAGTGTTATGCAATTACCCCGCAGCGTAGGTTTAGCGATCGGTACGCGAATAAATTAGTTCGATAACAAGTTTAGCCATCTGAAATATCATCTAGCTCTGCCCTCAGAAAAGCTTTAGCAATTTCGAATTTAACAAGCACTTGTTTTCTACGAGAAAGTCTTTTGAATGTATCAGCATATCCCAAAAAAAATAAGTCCACAGCGTCACACTTTACTTCTATTTTCTCGCTATTGCAACTGTTGTCTTGTCTTGTTTCTTCGTTCTCTTCTCTATGGTCTACTTCTGAAACCGGTTCAATCCTTCTTTTCTTTCTATATATGTCTTCAGAATTTGAAGTTTCTGATAATGCAGAAGGACTGGGTTCAGGAGAACGTTCCATTTTCACCATAATTCTTCTTCTCCCGCTATATCTGTTTTCTGTATTTTCTACAAATGCAGAATTGGACTCAGGGATAGATTCATTTTTCACCGTTTCTTCTCTATGTGGAGAACTGATATGCGTAGCATCTTCATTCTCTTTCTTCACGTGCACTTTTGGATCCGAATCAATACTTGTGCTCTCGCTATATCTTATATTTTTATTTTTTGGTAATGGGCTCAGAGTTAGGTTCAATGTTCACCGTTTCTTCTCTATGTGGCGAACGTATAGGTGTATCATCTTTATTCTCTTCACTCTCGCCGACTTTTGAATCCGAATCGATTCTTCTTCTCCCTCTACATCTTTTTTTTGTATTTTTTACTGATGCAGAACTGGGCTCATGGCTAGATACAATCTTCATCGTTTCTTCTCTAGGTGGAGAACTTATATGCATGTCATTGGTAGCAGAATAATCATTGTTTTTATCACTAGCCGCAAACTGATGGCTTATGCTCTGGGTCTCATCCAAAGGATCTTGAGTCTCATCCCCAGGATTTTCGTCTAGAAAAGACAAATAAGGACCCCATACCCAGGTTACAAGTTTTTTTTTTTTGGGAGGAATGCTATTGTTGGCAATATTATGCTGAAGTCGTTTGTATTGTGCGTACGTGCCTTTTAAGTAGCACCACTTACTCTTCAATAAAGTAACTGAAAAATATTATAATGCATCAGTAGGAAAATTATAAAACATTTACAATTTAGATTACAATTTTTTTATGTGAAACATCTCTAATGCGAGGACAGACCGGCTGTTGGCGTGGGGACGCGGCCAACAGCCAACATTTCGTAGTTCATTTTCATAGCGATTGCTGACGATTCTCTTGTATCGAACTAAACTATCACTAATATTCCTTACTTTTGGTTATGAGAATCTTAAAGCAATTCTGTAAAAAAAAATCTCTAAATTTAAAAATAATTTAGACACAACTGAAATCGAATTTGACAATAGCGACTCCACGTGGTACTTGTTTACCCTACCACGTGAATTTTTTTTTGAACCGTTGTCGCGGATATTGTCAGCCTATGTCTAGGCTGGCCCTACGCGAGCCACCGACTCTAAAAAAAAATACAACAAGTGAAAAATTATTACCTACATGTTGAGTTTTAGGGATTTATGGGTAGATAGTATGAAGAATCGAAATTTTCATTATTTTTGCGATAGAACAAGGACACACCTGTACTTTTTTTACCTGACGGCGAAGCAAAAAGGAGGGTTATGAATGATTTTGACGGGTATCTGTGTATGTTCATCTGTTCCCTCATAAGTTATGAGTCAAAAGTACTTATAATAATTTGACAAATGAGGTATCATTAGAAGCGTCTTGACCGTCCGCTGGTTTATAGGCTATGTGACGTCAACCTCAATTCTATATGGCGCCCTCTAGAGGACATAAAGTAATGAATTTAAAAATAAATATTTTGAGACGGTGCCTTGTTAGGTATCAAATGACAGGGCTTTATTAGCACATAAAAAAAAAATATTACTGAAATAAGCCCCAAAATAATTAAATAAAAAATAACTTGAAAAATTAAAACCCGACTACTGGAAAGAATGAAACAAGAAAGTACCTTTTCGTGGTCGTATGCCGCTGTACTAACAGCTGTAAGCTTACAAGCTAGCATGCGACCACCGGACCACGGGAAGGTACTTGTTTCATCATTTTCAGTAGTCGGGTTTTTGCACCTGAAGTCGAGGTGTTGGTGTGAATTTTAGTTCATGACAAATAATATTACTCCACACCTTTTTAATCGCGATTAAAAATAATCAGATTTAATTAGACAATCTAAATTTTAGGTGAAAAACGTCAAGTTCAGAATAGCAAAATACAAGAGAATCGGCAATATTGGCTTTTTTTCTTTAAAAAAAAATCGGATAATTTTGGTTTTGATTAAGTATGGCATATCCATTTCCTCTAAGGCTCATTTTTCAATAGTCGGATATTTTTTATCTGAAGAATAATGACGACAATTTGACATATTATTTTCTCTACAAAAGCTGTCAAACCGAAATATTTATTCCACAGATAAAAGTTATCTGGGGCCGTATTACGAACAGTGCGAAAAAGGGACGGAGCTATCGGTCATGTATAACTCCGTCTCTCTCTAACTTTGGAATCATGATGGCATTAAACCTGAATATTGAAAAATCAGCCCTTAGTAAATCAAGCTTTCGAATGCATATTTTCTATACAAAGTAGTTTCGATGTTTCACATCCGCCAGGCAGTCCGCGGCGGCTTCATTTTTTGGAAAAAAAAGCCATAAAAAAAAAAAAGAATTTAATTACTTACCATCTTTGTTGACCTCTTGTTCAATTTGCCGCCAAGCTTCGTGCTGCCATAAATTGTTACGATAAAAAGGGTGACTGTTTGCATAGAGCACAGGCCATTTTTTGATTGCTTCAATTAGTTTTTTAGTCAAATCAGTATTCATTCTGTCGAGTTTCGCCATCAAATACTTTAGATAGGTAGGTAGTGACAGAAAAACGCGAGACGTGCGGACCAGACGCGAGCCCGTTACAAAATGGCGGACGTGCGCGGAGTGAGTTTGACGACACGGCGCGCGGCGTGGCGGTGCGCGGCGTCATAGTTAACCGCTGACGATTTAATCGCGCGGGAAAAGGATAGATTGACTTTTTATCGGATCTCTGCTTTAGAACGCGCAGGTCGTGTTAGGTTCGTACCTAGAACGGCTAAGCCACAGGGCTAACTAGAAAACCCAGTTTTAATTCTGTGGTTTCGAAGCCGTTTTTTTCAAAACAAAATAAGGTACAGTCAGTAATTATTACTTAAGTACTTAATTTATTTTAACCCAGACATAGTGTTGCTGGTACAGAGGCGATCAGATCAAGCTACCCGAAACTGGCAAATTTTCCCAATCAACCTTGAACCTTATGCTTAAGCGGTAAAGTTGAAAATCTATTAAATAAATTTGACAGATTGTAGTACCTTGATGTGCTGGCTTCTGTACTTAAGGATCAAATCCTGATGAGATTTTTATATAAGTCAATCGACAGATAACTTTTAACTGGGGAATAAAATTGACGTCTGACAGTTTTTATACGAAAGAAATGTCAAAAATTCAAAACTAAATAGATAGGTATTCCTCTGATAAATTATCTGGCGTTGAAAAAATCATGCGTGACTATTTGTAACAAAAAGGTCCTACTAAGTTTTTGGTTGCAATGGAAATTGAACTTTAATAAGTATGACATTCAGTATGTTGTTCCATAACATGAAAATTATGTATGTACAACTTTACAATATTATTTCCCTTGCTCGGCTCTCGCTAGAGACGTGACATAACCAGTACCGGGCCGTTCATTCATTCGTTGAATTCCAAGCAAGCATACAAGAAATAATTATGAGTTTGTACGGTGTAAAGTAGGTACAGTGGACCGCACGTAAGTGGTAACCTTGCCTTTTAGGGCAAAATTCACAAAACGAACTTTGCTAAGTGTGCGAACATTATTTGTACAATGTTTATATTGAAATGAAACGCTTGTTCACTTTCGCTTAGGTATACGAATATGAACATTATGTATATAATTACTAGCTGACCCGGCAAACGTTGCTTTGCCATATAAATTATTTCTAGCTGCCCGGCGCTACTTCGTTTGCGTGGTGTCCTACCCCTTACCCTTACCCTACCCCTACCCTACTCCTACCCTACTCCTACCCTACTCCTACACTACTCCTACCCTACTCCTACCCTACTCCTACACTACTCCTTCCCTACTCCTACCCTACTCCTACCCTACTACTACCCTACTCCTACCCTACTTCTAACCTACTCCTACCCTACTCCTAACCTACTCCTACACTACTCCTACCCTACTCCTACCCTACTCCTACCCTACTCCTACACTACTCCTACCCTACTCCTACCCAACTCCTACCCTACTCCTACACTACTCCTACCCTACTCCTACCCTACTCCTACCTACTCCTACCCTACTCCTACCCTACTTCTACCCTACCCCCATAGATATATTAAATTTTTCTCTGCGTAAGAACCATTCGCGTACTTCAAGGAATATTATAAAAAAAAAATTAGCGAAATCGGTTCAGCTGTTCTCGAGATTTGCGCTTAGCAATATATTCAGCGATTCATTTTTATATTATACAAGATAAGGTTTACATTCGTATAGAACACTTCCTTGCATAGTGTGGTCCGAAACTCCGTAGGTACTACTGCGCAATGTATTATTGTTGTTGTTATTTCTTCGTAAAAATTTCCATCAAAAACGTAAAATTCTTGATGAATGCAAAAACTTCAAGGTAACCCGCCAATTTTTTTTTTGTACATTTTTTCACCAAGCCGGCCAGTATCATGTGATTCGCAGCCGTAACAAATATTTGTTTATAGAATCAATACATCTCTCTAAGATCATAATATCTACTGACTGACTATTTCATGAAATCATGACATTTGCGGCCAATTCCACGGTAATGCCAATTCTAACTTGAGACTGCCCCGAGCAAAAAGTTAAAAAAGGACAGTATTTTATTTACACAGTGAAAATCTACATAATTATTACCACAGATAATGTGTTTACAATGTTTGCAAGTGATGCAAAAATATTAAAAAAAAAATTAAAAAACAAACCCGACTACTGAAACGGATGAAACAAGAAAGTACCTTCCCGTGGTCACATGACACTGTACTAACATACTTTTTTTTTTTTTTTTTTATTTTGCCCTAAAAGGCAAGGTTTTGTTACCACTTACGTGCGGTTATACTGTATCTACTTTACACCGTTCAAACTCATTATTATTTA
This sequence comes from Mesoligia furuncula, assembly GCA_916614155.1. Lineage (NCBI taxonomy): Eukaryota > Metazoa > Arthropoda > Insecta > Lepidoptera > Noctuidae > Mesoligia > Mesoligia furuncula. Next base: position 9,830,672 of record OU744803.1, on the reverse strand, counting down.
ATTTATTTGAATACGTAAATACGGGAAATATTCTTGTTCCATTCTTTTCTGTAGTCGGGTTTTAGTTTTTAAACTTATTTTTTATTTAAGTAATTATTTTGGGGCTTATTGCAGTAATATTTATATTTTTGAAATGCGCTAATTAAGCCCTTTCATTTGATACCCAACAAGGCACCATCCCAAAATATTGATTTTTAAATTCATTATGTCATCGTTATGTCATAATATATAGAGCGCACTATTTAATTTAGTGTGACGTCACATAGCCTATAACCAGCGGACGGTCAAGGCGCTTCTAACGATACCTCATTTGTCAAATTATTAGTAATTTTGAAGTTATGTGGGAACAGATGAACATACATACATACCGGTAAAAATCATAACCCTCCTTTTTGCTTCGCCGTAGTCGGGTAAATATGGTACAGTTTTTTTTTATAGACTCATAAGAAGTCGAGCAAAAATCAAAAGAAAATCGCAAGCTGGGATTCAGGGGATTTCGTGTGTTTTTCCATAGAAATATTCTGTAGAAATCAAATCTCTATTATGTAAGTATTGGGAAAAACCCATCTTATTTGCGTCTCATATTTTCTTTCTGTTAGGTATGATAATTTAGTGAGTTTCTTAAATGAGGGGCGTCTGTCTGAGGCGCCTCGCAATTAAAAAAATGGTGATTTTTAGAGGTAGGCACTTCTTAAATATGCCTTTGCCATGCCCAGCTAGATGGCTCATAGAGGAGGCTGGGACAAACTTGATGCGGAAAGGGGAGGACAAAGTGTTGTGAGCATTGGGAGAGGCCTATGTCCAGCAGTGGACTGTTATAGGCTGATTTGATTGGACACAATCCAGATCCATATTCATAAATGATAAATGATAAATGATAAATGATAAATGATTTATTTTCTGTAAGTAGGTTTTTACAAACACTTTTACACGTCATCATATTTTTTAAACTAGATGTGGTCGGCGTTTCCTATCTGACTACTCTGAGAAGAAAGGCCGAAACAAACTCAGAGGTCACAGTCTCTTTTAAAGTCCAGACAAAATCTTGGTCAGATCGTGTGAAGACCATGTAGATTGATGTCTGAAATGGTCTTTTGAGGAAAGAACCACACAGATTGAGCGGACCTGTCCAATCAGTGCACGCATTTGTCAAAAATCGTGCAGCTCGACTCAGAAATGAGGTCTGAATATCTTTATTTTTGCGTTCCAGTCACTAAAGCAAAGAGTAAAAAAAGAAATAGTTACCACCAGGGCAGAAAAGAAACTCAATAAGGGTTAGAACACACCGCGACGCGACGCAGCGCGCAGTTTTCAAGATAACAATACAATTTATAGTCCTTATCTACTACACAAAAAGGTACACAATGCAGTGAGGTGGGCCGCGCAACGCCGCGCAGCGTAGCTTGACGTAGTAGACACCACCTGTGCACCGTTTACTGTAGTAGATAAGGTCTATAATTGTATTGCTATCTTGAAAACTGCGCATCGCGTCGTGAACTGACCCTTATACTTTACCCTAACCCAAAGACTACAATATAATGCGGTGTAGTTCGAACTCGTGACCCTACAATTAGCAGTCACACTGGCGACTCCCTACTGTAAAACTGATATACTTAGGTAATTTTGGTCAAAGGAATTCTAAAACCTTGGACAGACTAAGGCTCTAACTCTATAAAGCTGTATAAAGCCAATTTACACTTTACTCAAGCTTAGTACAGTAAGCGTTTCATGCGAATTTGAACCTTATTCGCATTAACTACCTACATGCGTGTACCTACATATTCCTATAAGCGACTGTGATCAAGCGTTTTATTAAGGGGACCCGCGTTTTATGGAATAGGTACGTGTCAGACGAATTGTCGCTAAGCAGCTACCGAAGGTAATCATAGAAAGAGTACCAGCCCCTACGACCCTAGGGGAGCTCAAGACGGCTGTGGTAGAGGAGTGTCACAATATCCACCAGTTGGATATGCAAGATGTAATGGATGGATAGCCAAACCGGCTCCATTAGAGCCCGAGGCGGCAATACCCATTATTAATGTTTTTTTTTTATTTTTTATTGGACGACTTTTTCAATATTAAAATTGTTACATAAAAGATTTTCACAAAATCAATTTTTGGTACTTATAACCTTTACTAAACGACTTTTTTTTTAACTTTTATGTTTTTTTTTTACCTTAAAGGCCGCTTTCAACGTACCTTTCATCAAATGTGGTCTAAATTTGAGGATTTCTGCAAATTGAAAGAAATACAAGGTGGGCGGTTAATTGTGCCTGTGAGTGTAGGTATATAGAAACCAGTAGTGTCGCGCGGCGACATGTCGCTTACTGCTGTCGTTTGCAGTCGGCTATGGACCTGCATTTTTAATTATACTTTTCTTTTCTCAACCAGCTTGCGGAGTTCCAAGCCGATGAAGAAGAGGAGTTCGGAGCAGCTGCTCGGGCGCATACAGCCCTGGCCCTGAACAACGGCAACAGCAGCAACAGCAGCCCCAGCAGGCGACTGCACAAGCCCCTCAGGGTTGCAGCGTCAGCCCCTCTGCCTATGCCAGCCAGTGCTAATCCTCTTTTGTGGCCTGAAGAACCCACGCCGAGGATTAGGCCTGGACTTAATGCTGATGAATGTCAGGTAAGATGAAGAATTTACAAAAAAAAATTAAGAAACCGATGGATGTTATCGACTGAAATTTAATTTGTTAAGTATATGAGCTGTTTGTTTTCTATTAATCAAATAACATTTTATTCGAGAACATCCATCGATTTCTTACTAAACTTCAACTATATCCGACGATCCTGCATACTTATCTCTTTTGTTGACTGTACACGTGTAAACAAAACGAAAGAATCATATCTAAGGCATCAAAAAAATCGTCCGCATCGTTGTCAATAGGAAAAGTGCCCAAAAGACTGGCAGCATTTGCCACGTTGTATGGCAATGCTAAATCCCTCTATTTTATGTGCCTACACCACATAATATTATTGAATTGAAACAAATATCTGTGGGCCATACCTACAGTTAATACTGAACATTCCAAATAAATATTTGAACAATTTAAGCCCTCTCCCATGCCATCGAATAAATTTCAACCGTTCCGAGTTCTGAAATATTGCTTTGCATGATTTCAATAGTGCGAATAATTTCATTGTTTTTGAAACATGATTCAATGTGACGAGATAGTGGCTAAATAATAACAGCCGCACAGGTCGATCGTGCCGCGATTGGTCTGTAGACGGGTGAACATCTTTACATACCGAGGCTCCTCCGTGGCTCGGAAAGCACGTTAAGCTGTTGGTCCCGGCTGTCATTCATGGATCTTTGGCAGTAGTTACGGGTAGTCAGAAGCCCGAAAGTTTGACAACCAGTCTTACCAAGGGGTATCGTATTACCCAGTAACTGGGTTGTGGAGGTCAGATAGGCAGTCGCTCCATGTAAAACACTGGTATTCAGCTGTATCCGGTTAGACTAGAAGCCAACCCCAACAAAGTTGGGAAAAGGCTAGGAAGATGATTATGCAGATGATGATTAAATGTGACGAGATGCTGGGAACTACACAGTTATATAAGCTACTTGCTTCTGCCCGCGACTTCAATTGCTTGGAAGTCGTAAGACACCACAAAAACAGCCACATTTCTCCCTCGCGCTATTAGGTAGGTACTACGTTTTCGCTTAGCGTTCTTTCCGACTTTTTTCCGTTTTGCTCGACTGATGTAGCCGACCGTGATATTAAAGCTTATCAGCCTTCCTCATGAATTTGGGCTATCAATTGCAAAAATAATTTTTCAAATGCGACTGCCTGTCACAGAGATTAGCGCTTTCAAACAAATAAACAAACTCTTCAGCATTACAATATTAGTTTTATAAACAACATTATTTTTAGTATATGCGAAACCCGAAACACGTGTCTAGTATTTTTATGTAAAGAATCTATGTACAAAATTTCGAAACTGTATCATGAAAAATCACAAAGTTATAAGCTTGTTACGTTACCTGTTTGTCCGTACAAGAACATGCTAACCCGCGCCGCTCGCGCCGCGCCGTCTTGCGCTCATTGATAATAGTACCTAGGTACCTAACCATTCGACGCGGAGATTGGTTATCCAACTTAGTGTCGCTCGGTGTCCAACTTTTAACCTTTTTTAAATATTTTTGGGACAAAATATAACATAAGGTAAAAATTATTGGAATCGATTCAGTTAGGTACTTATTCTGCACAAAATATGTTCAGGTTTCGCATATACTAAAAACAACGTTGTATATTATGTATCCATACTAATATTATAAATTCGAAAGTAACTCTGACTGTCTGTATGTTACCTTTTCACGTCTAAACCACTGAACGGATTTCGAAAATTAGGCAGAGAGATAGATTGCATCCAGGGCAAGGACATAGTTTTTATCCTGATATTCCCACGGGATCGACACTTATGCGGGTGAAACCGCGGGGCGCTCCTGGTAATGTATAAAACCGGAACTTCATATAGGCACTTTTGCTTTTTGGTAGATAGCTAGTCAAAGAATAATAGCCTTATTTGCCCAATAATTACGTTTTCTTTCTTTTTTTTCTTTCTTAAATAATTGATAAGCACATTTTTTGTTATAGGACCTAACAAAAAGTATACAAATATCTTCAGCTTTCGCCTAGGTCATTAATGTTGGTAGGTACCAGGCGTACATAAGCAGAGAGAGACTTTGACAAATCCCTTTCTCCCCAGATATTTGGCGACTTCGTAGCCTCAGAGCTCCGTACGCTCCGCTCGCACGAATCCCGCAAGCGCCTGAAGAGGATGATCCAGAAAGCCATCCTCAAAATCGGAGAGGAAGAGGATGTAAATGTGATCAGTGGATGACAACGACGCCTATCACTCGATTCCTCTGAGTAAACTGTTGGATAGCCAACAGCCGGTCTGTTCTGTAAAAATCTCACCGTCACAACTTATGTGAAATAAGCTTGAAGTGAGCTTTGTCATTCTAGGGATTGACGTTATAAAGGTGCTTCTAAACGGGCAATATTTTACTACAATATGTGGCTGCAACAAAGTGGCCGGAAATATTTCCAGCAATACCACCCAGACTCTGCAATATTACACTAATGTCCCGGTCATTTACTTAGCCACACATGTTTGGTATGGCTGGGTACGGCCAATGGATTTTCAAAAGGTTGCCGGACGATCAATGACCGATCAAAAATACTGCAATATTGCCCAACCAGGGGGCCTAAAAAGGCCACTTTGGCAGAATCACAAAAGGATAACATTATGAATCATAATGGACAGTTAACTGTTAAGCTAATCGTATCAAATCCCATTGGTGAAGGATTTTTCAGTTATTTTTTTTTGTCTGTGCTAAAAATACCAATCAATCCAATCCAAATCCAATCCCAATTTCTTTGATTATTATACCTACGTAGTGCAGCGAAAAAAAGAAAAGCATGGACTGTCTTCGCTATGTTATCATTCATAATGTTATCCTATTATGATTCTGCCAAAGTGGCCTTTTTAAGCCCCCTGTTCTATTGTTGTTTCAGCCACTCTCTATTGTTGTGGCATAGTGCATCTTTTTCTACCGCGAAATGAAGTTTGGCGTGAGTGACGCCGCGATTAGCTGCTATATTCTATGTTTTATTTATTCTGTGCTGGTTGTCACGTTGTTATTTTGTAGGTACGGTATATATTATTAATAATAAAAAAAGACGAATAGTTGGACTAATAATAACATATTATTCTTTTAAAACAATATGAGCCGCTGCGACAAGAGTGATTTCGTTAGCTACCTATTGTTGCCTGATTGTGTAGCCTCTTTACGAGTGTGAATCATGGGCCATACTGTTGTAGATATATTGCAACACGTGGCCCAGCCATAAGTTGCTCAGCCATAAGCTGTAATAAAACGTTTTTGTGATGGCCGAGCAATAGTTGCCAATAGTACAAGTTAAGGCTCCTTCAAATAATTATGTGCGACACGCGATAAAATTGCGCGCGACACAAAGGCACCGCAAGTCGCGCAACGAGCGGTGCCTGTGTCGCGCGCGATTATATCGCGTGTCGCGCCTGTTTGTAGGAGCCTTTACACATTGCCGTGAAAGTATAGCCGGTTTAGAAGCACCTTTATTGACAGCTCACATACAGCTCATTTCACATAACGTTTCATTTTGAAATGTTTTGCAGAATTGGACCAGCAGGTTTCCGGTGGATCTTGTGATACCTTTGAGAAACTCTTCTTTGATTCGAGTCATTCTTCATTTAGTGAGCCTACACAGTGCAAAGTGGTGATTTTGTTTTAAATGTCTATAAAAATATATTGAAAAATTCTATGCTTTAAATTAGTGTTATTGTATTCTATGTTTATGTCTGCTATTTTCATATGCATGGTCATATAATCAGCTTATACATATCGTACCTACGGTGCAAAAACGTCACTTATGCAATTTTTGTCAAAATAGGTCTGAGTATGAGAAAAAGCAGCTGCTTGTACCCCTTTACCTGGTGAGTGATTGTCCATTTGTATAGTGCGTATACTTTCCGCGAGAGGGCAGTTGTGTCGTTATTGTTTAGTCAAGAAGAACTATACCTTTTATTAGAATGTCGAATTTTCAAACGCTGAAAAATTACATCATTTGCATAAGTGACGTTTTTGCACCGCAGGTGCGATATTATGTGCCTAGTTTAAGATGTGTGTTTAACGTTCGTATCTATATAGTAGTATTACTTACGTACTCAGGGCCGTATTCTGTATGACACAAGAACGAAACTGCGCAAAATAAACGCGAGGTTGCCCGGTTGGCGTGATTAGCTATGGAATTGATTTGGTTTTGAATTTAGGAATCGTTGAGTGATCATAGTGAAATAGGGCCCAGAACGAACTTTACGAATGAAACTGATCGTGTTCCGAGAAACGAGTTTATTAGGTGTCATTGTCACAATGGTGACACCGTTGTTGTGGAATATTAACACTGGCAACACTAGAACGCGGTTTAGATGCGCTGACCAGTTTCATTGGTGAAATTCACCCTTAAGAAAAAACCCTACGGTAGCCCGCAAAACTAAAATTTTCTTACGTTTTTTTGCAACATGCAGGACATGTCGGGTTGTATGTTGAACAAAATATGATTCGCGAGCATAACAACTATGTATTTACAGAATTATAACCATTAAAATCATCATCAAAACCCTCTAAGTTCATATAATCCAATTGAACCTGTCCTGACATCGATGTCGATGTCAGGACAGGTTCTGCTCAGGTTCAGGTTCCGCTTTCTCTTAAAGGTAAGATGTACCTAATATATATTATTCTATATATGTATATAAATAAAACAAAGTCGGGTTAGGCCCCGATCCCACAATGTCGTGACGACAGATTATCGTGTAGTTTAAAGCGTCGTGGCTTGTGTATTTAAATAGAGGTGTTCACATATAGGACTACAGGATTGACTGTCGTCCACGACTTTTTTTTGCAGTGACGACAGATTGTCAAGTCAATGGGAATGGCTAGCACGACAGCCGTAAAACGATAAAAAACGTCACGACTTATGGTGACGACAAATCATGTGTCGGTATTGCGACGTATCACACAAACGACAAGGCGACTGCCATGGACAGTAAAAATCTCGTCAAGATCCAATGGGAAAAGCTAGATACGACAGTCGTTAAACGATAAAATATTCCGACGGCACAGTGACGATAAACAGTCGATAAAATGGGAACAGCTAGAGACGGCAGTCGTCCAACGATAAATTAATCGTCACGACATAGTGGGAACGCGCCCTTAGTTACACCATTTATAACTCATGAACGGCTGGACTGATTTTTATGATCTTTGCTTTGATGGATTTGTCTCCGTCCCGAATAGCAGAATAGCTATTAAAACCTTGAAAAAATTCACGATATAAAAATAGATAACGAAGATAATTCATTTTCTGATACATTTTGTATGGAACGGCTTACTGATTCTGAGGCGGAACGAAGTTTGACGGGTCAGCTAGTTAGGAAATAAATAAAGGCAAGCTCACAGACTCACAGTCACAATTTAACGGAATGTTTTCAATGGAAAACAAAGTTCTAGGGAGCAGAGAGTTCGTGAACTACTCGTAACTAATTAAACACATCGCTGACTCTCGGTTAACTGTACTGAGCACATGGTTGAGGTGAAACCGCACAGTGGCTTTGGTATGATGTAGAAAACTTTTGATATATTCTGGACTGTTCTAGCTTATAAAGTGCATTATTATGCCGTATAGATAATGGATGTGCTTGTTAATAGATACTGTTACTGTAAAGGCTCCTACAAACAGGCGCGACACGCGATAAAATCGCGCGCGACACAAAAACACCGCTCGTTACGCGACATGCGGTTCCTTTGTGTCGTACGCGATAAATAAAGGCAAGCACTCACTTGCTCACAGTCACAATTTAACGGAATGTTTTCAATGGAAAACAAAGTTCTAGGGAGCAGAGAGTTCGTGAACTACTCGTAACTAATTAAACACATCGCTGACTCTCTGTTAACTACACCGAGCAATTAATGGTTGAGGTGAAACCGCACAGTGGTATACTTTGGTATGATGTAGAAAACTTTTGATATTTTCTGGACTGTTCTAGCTTATAAAGTGCATTATGCCGTATAGGATAATGGATGTGCTTGTTAATAGATACTGTAACTGTACAGGCGCGACACGCGATAAAATCGCGCGCGACACAAAGGCACCGCTCGTTACGCGACATGCGGTGCCTTTGTGTCGCACGCGATTTTATCGCGTGTTGCGCCTGTTTGTAGGTTTTGTTTGTGCCTTTATCCTGCATCATCCCACTGCAAGGCAAAAGCCTCTCCCCATGACTTCCAGCTCTTGCGATCCAGGGCTAAAGTGGACCACCTGGTCTTTAATGTTCTCCAGCTCGTCCCGACTTCTACGGGGTCTGCCGCGACGCCTTCCAGCTGTATCAGGGCTCCACGTAATGATTACTAGTTAAGTAAAAAAAATCTACTACTTAGTGATTTCCAGTAGGTATTTGAGTCTAAATAAGTATTGTGTGTGTGTATATTTCTGAAACTGCAAACTTATTTATACAAATGATTGTAAAATTGATGTTTATCATTGTTATTATGCGCGTATTAATTAATTATTTTTAGTATTTTTGGCATGTAAGGAAAAAACATTGTAGGCATTTCCGCTGCTTATATTATTATTATTATATTATTTAGAAATAAAGATTTAATTTGTGAAAAAACATGTGTTTAGTTAGCAGGAGTCTTTACTCGTCCTCACGCACACATTGACAATGTGTTTGTACACTTGGTTACCACAAATAAAGCGCGTGTCATTTCGTGAGATAGAAATACTGTAACTGTAAGCAATTTACGGCAATACATAAAGATTACAAATTATTATTGTGAAACGTGTAATTAAGTATATTTAAATTCCCATCGTTGAAATAACCGTAAGTTATATAAAAACCGTGTATGGTGTTTTCTGTGTATTAATGTACCTTTGTTACTTCAATAAATACAAAATATAATATTTCATCCCCTGCTTTTTATTACCTATATTATTTTTATTAAGTATATTATTTATTATTGTACAGGGCAATGGCCTCCCTACTCTGTTTTCATTTTTTCTGTTTAAAGGCTCTTTCAAATAGGCGCGACACGCGATAAAATCGCGCGCGTCACAAAGGCACCGCAAGTCGCGCTATGAGCGGTGCCTTTGTATCACGCGCGATTATATCGCGTGTCGCGCCTGTTTGTAGGAGCTTTAAAGCTACTAAGGATCAGTTCTTGTTGAAGGAGTCCAGCTCATCCCGCCATCTCCATCTGGGCCTGCCGCGATGTTGCTTGCCATTAAAAGGGATCAATTACGTCGTAAGTTTGGCCCATTGGTCGTCTAACATGCGGCAGACGTGTCCAGCTGAATTCCATTTTAGCGTGACAGCTTGACAAGTGACATCAGTTGTCTTGGTGATGGAACGGATGGTCCTAAGCTATTCCTTCAGAAACTTGTTCAGAGTGCTTAGGAAGTGCACATACTAAAAGTTTCCCGTTCTCTAGTTCCAAATTCCCTATGACGCACTGTTGCGAAAGTGGAAGCATTGTTGCCCCCCCCCTCCCTCCAATCCGGCTCACCTCCTAGACGTCAGTCTTCTAGCAGCTATGTTCACTCCCAAAGCATCCTGAACCAGTTTCTAAAGACTCTGCTAAGGTCCCTGCCTAACTCACTCTACACTCCCATTTGGGCCATTCGTTGACTGAACTGTGAGCAGAGGTGACCCAGTGGTAACTGCCGCGCGTTGTAGTCCTTAGGTTCGAACCCAGACAGGCGCTTGACTTTGTGTAAATTATTTCATCACCATTGCTCTCAAAATAGTGAAGGAAAACATCGTGAGGAAACCGGCATATCCTAGAACCAAAAACTCGAAGACATGTGACATCTACCAACCCGCACTGAGCCCGCGTGGTGGTGGAATACAGCCCACTCCGTCTCGAAGAGAGGAAGCCTGTGGCTCAGCAGTGGGAACATTTTAGGCTAATTATTGACTGAACTATTGTATTATTAAGAAAATAATCTTTCGTAATTTCCCGTATTAAAAATATATGTAGGAACCTATGCTTATGGATGATGCGCTTTCAATCGGTATTATAATCCCCCCCCCGCTGAGCCACTGCCGCGAGTAGACGTGTTTACGAAACGCTCCTAATTTTTAAACCCGTAAAATTATTTAAACCACGTAAAAAGACCTAATTCTTATAGTATTCGGCAAAGAATAAGTGACAAAGTGAACTGTGTTAAAATAAACTCAAACGAAAAGCTGCGTACACAACAGTGAGCAAAATTCTTTCGAAAAGTTGTTATAAAAACTTGTGTGCGGTGTTTCGAGAAGTGACTTGCGTATTCTGACCTTCAAAATAGCAAAAGTGAACCACTAATTGACTGCACTAAATAACTCTCAGCAGCAATTAGCTAATTTGAACTAATATTGTCGAAGCACAAGTGGTCTCGGGGCGTAAAGCTACGCCAAGTGATCTGTAGCCGCTGGTTCAAGCCCCGCTAACCGCAATACTTTTTGTATTTTTTTCTGTTAATTACTGCAACGGAGAATAGTTAGTCTTCGTTTTTTTCGCCGATAACAGAGAATTTTTATTTAAAAAATTGATTACTCCTGAGCAGAAAATATTCTTTACACCATGCCACTAGATCGCACACCTCCCCCCCCAACTACTTCTGACGTAGATACACCAGCCGCAGCTCCTGAGCACCATCATGGCTCAGAAATTCTCTGCGCCGCGGAATCAAAGGAGGAGCTGGCAAAAAAAAGCGGACCTGTCCGCTTAACCTTTTGTGAGTCCGAGCTTGGTCTGCAGTCGTTCGCGTCGAATATCACTGAACGGAAAAAAAGAAAGCTTGATGAGCTCGTCGGTGAGAATGCTGATATTGCGTCTCTTATTAAGGAAATGTTTACGTTATTCTCAAAAGAACAGGAATTACGCTTTCAAGAACTAAAGTCTAGTATGGATCTTATGTCGAAAAAACACGATGAATTTCTAGTAAAACTTATTTCACTTGAGAAGGAAAGGAAAGCTGATAGGGTTCTGATCAAAGACTTAGAGGAGAAACTGGAAACATTGGAACGAAAATCCCGGGGAACTGGTATCGAAATACGAAATATACCAAAACAAAATAACGAGACAAAGGATACACTATGTGACGAGATTATGCGGTTGGGGAAGACTCTGAATGTCGAAATTGATAGCTCGAGAATAAAGGATATCTACCGGTTAAAGTCAAAAGACTCCTCAAATCCGGTTATTGTGGATCTTACCACGGCACTACTGAAGGACAAAGTCTTAAAGGCTGTTAAGAGTTTCAATAAATCAAAACCTAAGGGAGAAAAACTAAACACAACCCATTTGAGCTCTAAACATCAACCAAAGCCGCTATACATAGCAGAATCGCTTACTCACAAAACTCAAAGGCTATACTTTCTGGCGAGACAGTTCCAAAAGAGCCACGGATATAATTTCTGTTGGACGGCGAACGGGATTGTTTATCTCAAAAACAAAGAAGGTTCGGCGCATATTCGAATAAATAATGACGCCGACATAGAAAAGTTAAGAATTGCAACATGACTACGTTTTCTCGTGAGATGTCATTGTACTAAACTAAAAGAAAAATTACTGCATGTTTTTTACCTACATAATTTTATATTATTTTTTGCCTCTCTTAGGCATTATACAGTTAATAGACTAGCATTATTGCATGTACATCGTCAACATAAAAAAAAAGTTGTTGTCGTACTAATTTACTATAAAACTTACACAATTATTTTATCGCATGTTTTTTACCCAACAGAAAATGAATTTGAATTATTTGTCCTGACTCCCCTTTATGTAACTATCAGGTTTGTTTTGTTTCAATATGGTTTTTATCCAAATACTACGAACTTATTAAATCTTTTCGGTTTCTTTGTTAATTCTCTGGATTCTGTGGAAAGAATATGTCTCACATTCTATCAGGAATTATTGTTTATCCTTCCTGACTTCTGTAACTTTATTCTTTTACATTATCGTTTTTGGCCAATTACGAAATACTTAGCACATTATCTTTGTTTTTATCAAATTGCATTGCACTACATGAAAAATAATTGTCACACACTCTACAAATATAACACATACACACTACCTCCCAACAAACTAAACGTAACAAGTTGTAAATCTCGTAAATGCTGTATTACCTTCCGTCTTTTGTTCTTAATCCAAGACTACCTTTCATGGCAAAATTTAAACACACTATTTTACATTCAATGATATTATCAATTTAACAGAAAATATTGATCAAGTTTCTGTATCACAATCGCAAATAGCTTCTATTGAGGACTGTCATAAATTGTTAGCCTCGTCGGAGCAGGATCTCCTTATTCTTACACAGAACATACGCAGCATAAACTGCAATATGCCAGAATTAAACATTCTGTTAGAGAGAATGAAACTCAAGTGTGATGTTATATTATTGACAGAATGCTGGCTTTCAAATACAACTGTAATACCGAACCTTCTAGGATATTGCAATGTAGGAACTAAGTTAAACATTAAGCAAAATGATGGTGTAGTAATTTACTTCGATGAAAATCTTAATGTAGTTATTGAGGAACCCATCATGCAAGATTGTAATGGATTGGTTGCTGTAATCGATAACCGTATCGCTATACTCGCCATCTATCGATCACCGTCCCATAAAAACATCGACCAATTTCTGTCATCATTAGATAAAACTCTACACACACTATCCGCCTTCGAACATATTATAGTGATGGGAGACATAAATATTGATATTAATCCTGAAAAAATAAACCAAAACGGGGAACGCTATTTAACTCTAGCAGCTACACATGGCCTTTTGCCAGCTCATACTTTAATTACTCGTAGCAAAAGTCATACTTGTCTGGATCATGCACTGGTAAAAACCAACTGTCCTACCAGCCTCGTTGTACCTCAGACTACATTAACAGACCACTACCCTGTTTTATTAAACATGAAATTGAAGAAAACACGACAATATGCGTTCTCTAAAATAATAAAAACTGACAAAATTGGTCTACAACGAGATTTAACAAAAATAGATTTTACCTCCATTACTAGTTTCGTAAATCCAAACTCCTCCTTAAACTTTTTTACGAAATGTATTCAACAAGCAATTGCTAGCAATACAAAAGAAATAACTATTCCTAAACGCCACAAGATAATAAAACCCTGGATGACACAAGGTTTGCTGCGATGTGTAAGAAATAGGGATAAGTTACATAAAAAGTCAAAACTGGATCCATCAAACGAGGTCTTGAAAATTACATACAGTCGGTACAGAAACTTCTGCACTACGATAATAAGGAAAGTAAAAAGAGCATACGAGAAAGACCAACTTCAAGCAGCAAGACAGGATAACAAAAAACTGTGGAAAGTTATCAAAGATATCACCAATACTTCTAAAAAACCTAATTCTCCCAAAGAACTACTTACCTTATCAACTACTCCTGAAAAATCACTCAATGAAGTTAACAGCTATTTCATTAACGTAGGAAGTTCGTTGGCTGATAAAATTCAACAAAAAAATACACAAATAATAAACAACAACGCTCCAAATACATGTCCTGACACAAATACAGAATATTCATTCGTCTTAATGGATACCTCTGAGGATGAGGTAGAACGCCTTATCCTCGGTTTAAAATCAAACTGTGCCAGTGGGTGGGATAATATTAGTAGCGATTTTTTAAAAACTTATAAAGATATTCTTATTCCACCATTAACAAAGATATTTAACAACTGCCTGCAGTCGGGTGTGTTCCCGGAGTCTCTAAAAAAGGCTGAGGTTTGTCCCATTCATAAGAGTGGCGACAGAAATCGTATCAATAACTACAGGCCAATATCTATTTTGCCGGCTATGTCGAAGATACTAGAGAGAATTATTAACATCAGACTGGTAGACTACTTAGAGAAAAATAACTTGCTATCAACCAATCAATATGGATTTCGGCAGGGTATGTCGACTGAGCAGGCTGTTAATAAACTAACCAATTATGTTAGCTCAAACCTAGATAGAAGGAAAAAATGTCTCATTGTCTTCCTAGACCTAGCAAAGGCTTTTGATACGATTTCTGTCTCCATCCTACTGGATAAGCTGGAAAAACTGGGAATCAGAGGCACGCAGCACAAGCTTTTCAAAAGCTATTTGTCTGGGCGATCTCAATGTGTCCGACTTGATGCTCACAAAAGTGATGGCCTCCCAATCACACATGGAGTTCCGCAGGGCAGCATCTTGGGGCCCACGTTATTTCTGGTATACATTAACCAACTCACAAATCTCAGGCTCTTCCAGGGCGAAATAATCTCCTTCGCAGATGATACTGCCCTCTGTTTTGCTGCTAATACCTGGGATGAGGCTTTCAGTGCTGCTCAGCTTGGTTTTGATATGGTTAGGGAGTGGCTGCAGAGTAACATTCTTACTTTAAATGTAGACAAGACGAAATTTATCTGTTTTGGCATTAGAAATGTAAGGGGAGTCACTAGGAGCCAGAAAATCGTCTCACATGAGTGTCAATCGAGATCTATCTGCTCGTGTCCTTCATTGGAACGGGTGCAGACGATTAAATATTTAGGTGTAACAATTGACAGCAATCTCAACTTTAAAGAACACATAAAACTCCTATGTGGAAGAATTCGCAAATTAATATTTATTTTTAAAAATTTACGGCTTGTCGCTGATTCACAACTGCTGAAACAGATCTATTTTGCTCTCTGTCAGTCGCTATTATCTTATTGTATTTCATCCTGGGGAGGAGCTTTAAAAACCACCCTAAAGAGTCTTGAGATCGCCCAACGTGCAGTACTCAAAGTTTGTACTTTTAAACGGATCTTTTTCCCCACTGCACAACTGTATAAGGACTGTGAGGTTCTGACTGTAAGACAACTATACCTACTTAATGTTACTCTCCTACAACACAGCAAACAAACTTATAATCCGTTATACCTACAAAAACGAAGAAAAGATAAGGTATGCCTCAGAACCGAAATAAGCACAACTAAATTTAGCTCAAGATTTACCAACTTCATTGGACCTTACATCTATAATAATATAAATAGAGCAATAAATATTTACCCCTTAACGAAAACACAATGTAAAGAAAAGGTAACAAAATATTTACAAAAACTTACTTACGAAGAGACTGAATTGATACTACATATACCACAGTGATTTACTGCTTACCACAAACACACACCCTCTTACATTCATACACACACATAATCATATCACACAAAGAGAGGACACATACACTGTTCAGTTTTTATTTAAGATTTATTTTGGATTTTAATTTAATTTATTTTTTATTAATTTAATTTAATTTATTTTTTGATTATTATTTTTGGCAAGTTCTAAAAATAATATTGCCTTTAATGGTCATATTATATTATTGTATCAAATTATTATGTTATTATTATCGCTTTTTCAATACCTATATAAATTTTTTAATCTATAAAATGTTAACATCTCTACATGATGGCTATTTTTAAGTGTTTACTATTTGAGGGTTTGGGCGCTGATAGCCGAAATACAGGCTTTCGCCTAGTTCGGCTACAGATGTCTAATTCATTTGTCACAAGAAATTATAGCCTCTAAGATAATAATTATGTGTATCATTGTAAACAATTATTGAATAAACTTATTATTATTATATTATTATTATTATTATTATAATTACGAACATATTAGTTTGCATAAAGTGAATATTTTATATCTTACGCCTCGGTCTTAAAACTTATAATTTATTCTAATTAAGAACTTATACAAGAAATACAGGCTGGAAATCGAGTAGTTATTTATTTATGATATTTTATTGATCTTGCCGCCTGTACTTAATGAGTACTTACTAATTAATTATTTTGAATTAAATAGGTATTTTTGTCAACTTTGATATTGGTTGTAAAAGCTTATAGAAAATTCCCGTTTCCAAAACTTTGTGTCCATTTAAAAAAAGGCACAGTCCAGTCGGCTGTTATAATCTGTACGGCTAGGGTGATGTACATACCTTAGTGGTGATACTCGTAAGCGACACAAAATACAGATAGTACAGAAGGCAATCACATGTATGTACTCACTTTTCATACCTACGCTCGGCGGTCGCGCTAGGGTTGTCAACTTTGGCTTATACACAAAAAACTATCGTGATAGTGGCACTCGCATCTACTTGTTTGATTTGTTGTTCAGCTTATTCTACAATATTAAAACAACACAATAAACATAGTATTACAATACAAAAAGTTTACAGAACAAAAACATATAAAATTTTTCATTTGTCAATTTTCACTATCGAAAATCCGTAATAACTTCAAAACGGATTACCCTATTTTCACAATTTATTTTGCCCTATGTGTTTTAGACCTAAACCTAACAAATGATACTTAAAACATAACAATATCTACAAAAACAAAAAAATCATGTTTTAAACTTACGTAATAAGTGGGTGGCGTGAATTTAGCTTACAAAAAAGTTACTTCGTTTATACTGATTCAAAATAGGAAACTATTATATAAATCGAGCTTAGATAGCCATTTTTTTGTTGCTCCATTTATGCACGTCACAGACGCGTGTCTCCAGCGGATGGTACCCGCGCTCGCACTACTCCAAACCACTCCGAGTGTCCGTGAGCGGTGTCTATGTGTGCGTTGCTCGAGCGCACTTTGTATGTAGATTGCCTTCTGTACTATCTGTATTTTGTGTATTCGGTTCGACATTTTGCTGTAAATTCTGATGTAGGTACCTAATTTGTGACCACAATATCAGGCAATGTCGTGACTCGTGAGGGTATCATTAATTTTCTAGGTAGGGTGCCACTAGTCGATATATTTTCCATACAAATTTCGGGAGAGTATTACTTCACTATTTGACATTGTGCATCCAAAGTTAAACATGATATAGTTTTGTCTTATTATCAATTTTGTCTGTACGGAAACAGAACAGTAAAATAAAGATCCATTAAAAAGTTATGAGGCAACAAAGTAAGTTAACGTAACTTTGGGTGTAAATAAGTAATAAAAGAACTGTAAAATCTTCAAAACCAAGTCCGTGCCGACAATGCTCAGTTATCGAAGAGTTCAATAAAGTTTATTTGTAATTGATTTATGCAGGGGTTATTTCATAAAACTCGATTTTCCATAGCACTTTTCGAATTTTTTGACGCGCCTATTAGTTCGGAACGGTGTTTCTGTGCGTGAGAACTAGACGTTGTGCGTGTAGACTAGCGTCTAACTGCTCAACATTGATACTAGCTCTGTCGGACACAACTCAGGTGAGACAGCGTGCTTTTTGGCCATGACCACCAGTGAGTTCGAGCTCACGACTAGTTTACTCTTAAGTGAACAGCATCGGGGCGGGTGCTATGGAGAAAAGAGTAGGTAAGAGTCCTTCACAATCAATCAATCAACTCAGCCTTGAGCCTATCGCAGTCTGTTAGACATAGGCCTTGCCTAGGCTGCGCCACAACACTCTGTCCTCTGCCTTCCGTATCCAGTCTGCCTTATCTATCGTATCTAAGGTCGATCTAGCTGGAGGGCGTCCCACAGAACGCTTACAGATACGCGGTTTCCACTCCAGAACTTGTCTGTTCCAACGGCCATCGATCGGCCTTTCCTTCAGCAGTATCCAAGTAAAAAATAATTTCACTGAATAAAAACCGGTCAATTGCGAGTCGGACTCGCGCACCGAGGGTTCTGTACAAAACTGTTCTACAATTTTGCGGTTTTCGGATTTTTCCATTTACTTGTGCTACATGACATTGCTTCTTGCCAAATTTCATGAATCTAGGTCAACGGGAAGTAGGTTTTGAATTTTTGATTCCCTTGCGAGTGTCAAAATATGCGGTATATACGAAACATAAACGCCCGTATCTTTTGATTGCGTTGACTTAGAAGTTTGATTTTTTCATTGCTTCAAGGGATTGCAGCCCTGATTATTTGGTATTAATTTCAACTTGATAACTCCACACGTTCCTGAGAAAAAGGGTCTTTACAGACACACGAACAACGAAGTGATCTTTTAAGGGTTCCGTTTTTCCTTTTAAGGTGTGGAACCCTAAAAGCAGTAAACGTTTGTCGTTTATTAAAATCATTCAAGACAATGAACGCCTGTTTTCTGTCGTCTTTGCATCAAGTAATTGAATTAACTGAAGGTACTCCACGTAATCGCTTACCTCGAACTGCAATTACCGCGTTAATGTGATCGCTATTAGCGAACCGGATTAGATTCCATTGATATAACTAGACAGACGTGCCCTTATCAGGCTACAGTATCTTTTAAATAGTAGATATTTCATTTAATTAAATATAGAAAAAGTTCAAGCGACCAAACGGTGCACACCATGACACCACTCGGCGTTTTAATGCAGTGGCGCTCAACCTTTCTCCCGGACCGCAAATAATTCTGTTAGTTCTTTTCTTTTTCTTCTTTATATTAAGTATTCAATTATTTTTGACTTATTTTCTTTTATGTTATAGGTACTACGTTGATGCACCCCAAAATACGAAGATTAGGTATAAAAAGTTACGTAAAATCACGTGTCTACTAACTTTAGCAACAGTACCTCTTAATAATTTTTTTCTATAAACTGTACAGAAAATAAAAGGTCCTTATATTTTTTAATAAAGTACGTACATATTTGTACCTGTACTTACGTAGGTAAGTAAAAAATAGACATGAAAAAAAAAAAAAACAATGCTCGAATATGTAGAAAATAAAAATAGGTTTTATTCAGTTCACTTACTTTTATTAAAAATACGTGTAACGGATATTAATTTATATTTCGAATATAAAAAGGTCTGAAGGTCGCACATGAAAGCCGGTCTCAGGTTGAGCGTCGCTGAACTGTTATCTCAAGTTTACACTCGGATAAACACGCATGCGATCATTAGGGTTCCGTACGTTGCGCGTTGTAGTCAAATAAGAGGCTCTTATCAATTTTATACAGTACTTTTTTTTTTTAACTAGGTACGATTCTAATGTTACAGATATGATAGCATTAGCATAACTCGTCGCTTGCATGACTAAAAGTCCTATCTCATTTTTCTCAATTTTAGTTCATTTGAGTTTAGACAACTTTTTTAACCGACTTCAAAAAAGGAGGAGGTTCTCAATTCAACGGTATGTTTTTTTTTTTTTGTGTTTGTTTCGCGATTACTCCGCCAATTGTGGACCGATTTTCAAATTTCTTTTTTTGTTTGAAAGGGTATACTCTCGAGGTGGTCCCATTATCATCAAGTTGGAATCTGATGAGAGGATCCCATGGAAATCGAGGGAAACCCTCAAATTTTATAGGCAAAGCTAAGAAACATACAAAAAATAAAAACTTAAAAAAAAAAACAACCGACTTCCAAAAAAAAACACTACAAATTGAAAAATAACTTTAATTTCGGAAGTCGGTGTCTTTGGTTCCGCATTTTCGTTTATTGACACCGACTTCCGAAATTAAAGTTATTTTTCAATTTGTAGTGTTTTTTTTTGGAAGTCGGTTGTTTTTTTTTTTTTAAAGTTTTTATTTTTTATATGTTTCTTTAACCGTCGTACCTCTATGTTATTTGGATCTCAACATATAACCATTTTGAAAGGCAACAAAATGTAAAGAATCACGAATAGAAATAATGAGGTTGTCCTAACTCAAATCAGCTAAAAAATGAGATAAGACTTTTTTTAGAGCGACGAACTCAGCAGCGGGTTTTAGGTAAATTATCTCAACTCAATGTAGATAAACTTCTTTAATGTCATTATCTATAGTACAAACAACTTTGTGGGATAATTAGATATATGGTAAGTAAGTAAATGTGGGGTTTTAAATTCATTTTTTGTTATCCATACTAATATTATAAATTCGAAAGTAACTCTGTCTATCCGTATATTACCTTTTCACGCCTAAACCGCTGAACGGATTTCGATAAAATTTGTCAGAGAGATAGATTGTATTCCGGGGAAGGACATAGGATAGTTTTTATCCCGATATTCCCACGGGATTGATACTTATGCGGGTGAAACCGCGGGGCGCTGCTAGTGTTTTATACAGCTTCTGCCTGCGACTTCGTCAACGTTAACATAAAATATATCCTAGGACACTCGGCAAAACTGTATCTTCTCAGTAGTTGTACAAACTCACGACTTTTACATTTTTTAATATTAAGTAAGTAGGTATAGAAGAAATGTAGATAAGAATATGTAACAAAAAAAAATTACGACCGAAATTAATAGTGTGGTGACGGTGAGCGATTTATCTTTACATTAATCTTTTTTTACTGATATTTATTTAAAGTGTGATTTTGGCTCAATTCTCATAAAAAATCACCAAGAAAAGCATCCCATTTACAACAATGTACCCAAAACTCACACCCCGAAATCTATGCAATACTTAATGGCCCAGGAAACGGACACAGATCGTGTGGACAAAGCATGGAAACAAACCCCATAGTATGAATTAATAACAATAGCATTGCAGACACGGACACCGTCGCACGTCGGACACTCCAAATAAATCGCATCGCACGGACGACACACCCTCTAGAAATAACACACGCCGTTTCCTATCACCCTTTCAAGTCATTGCACACAAGTATTGTGCTTTTATCCTAAAAGGGGATTGTGGCTAAATGTTCGTGTTGAGTTCTGCGATATCATTATTTGCTTAGCGTTTTCCCAACTATGTTGGGATCGGCTTCCAGTCTAACCGCATGCAGCTGAATAGCAGTATTTTACATGGAGCGACTGCCTATCTGACCTCCACAACCCAGTTAATGGGTAAGATTGGTTGTCAGACTTTCGGGCTTCCGACTACCCGTAACGACTGTCAAAGATCCACGAATGACAGCCGGGACCAACGGCTTAACGTGCTTTCCGAGGCACGGAGGGGTCATGGTATGTAAAGATGGTCACCCATCCACAGACCAACCGCGGCGAGCGTAGCTAAACCTGATCGATCGACCTGTGCGACTGGTATTATTTAGCCACGGGCCCCTCAGTTCTGCGATAATGTTAAGAAAGAAACCTCCACCCTATTTGCGTAACACTCTATCAATCTCAATCTGACTTATTTTGAAGGATATTACTAATCCATCGCTTCATATGTTCGAAAAAGATTGCTCAACAACGTAAATATAACGCAATGAATGTTGTTGAAGTGTCAAAATGACAGCCATTGCTACTTTTATTATGTTATTTATTTATTTAATACTTCAAGCACATCAATGTACAGAGGCGGACTTAATGCCATAGGCACGCAACGCAATGTGTTACGTTACCTCACAGGGCCGACCAAAAGCGCCTTGGGCTGATGATATCGTGAAAGTTGCAGAAAACACCTGGACGAGAGACGTATGGAATCGGGTAGTATGGCAGAAGAAAGAGGAAACCTATACCCAGCAGTGGGTGATTCCGGGCTGAAATGATGAATAGGTATGTTAAAAAGGAGGAAAAATAACAAAATAGAACCTGATGAACCCAAAATACGAATAATTAAAACTAGCCAAAGGCTGTTGTTACGATGTATCAACGATGTAGGTGGCTATAAATATGAAATACTGTGTAATGCGCAGGGGCGACTACCGGCCGTATCAGCTGTATCAATGATACGGGGCCCACAAGTTACAGGGGTCACAAGTGTGTAAGCAAAAAATCGTAACAAAACCTAAAATTCTTATTGATTAGAGGCTCGTAATGTATACCTAATGTTTCATCAATCTGGCTAGCTTTTTGTCAACTATGTTCTTTATTGGCTTCCAGTCCAACCGGATGCAGATGAATACCAGTGTTTTATATGGAGCGACTGCGGTAGGTAGGTATACCTAATGAAAATATGAAATTCTCAAGCTCTTGCATTAATTAATTCTACTAGCAGGCTATCACTATCAGGATATTCCAACTTTCTAGCTCCCTTCTTTCATTCACTCTCTCATGCATTCTAAACAATTCGTAAACACCGATTGGTTGCTTAGGTTTCCCTTGTGATCAATGAAAACTCCAGAAAGTATCCAATTTTCGAGCTCGCTTTTGTATTCTCTTTGCAAGGCCACAATGAAAGCTTAACATTTACGACCCAGGATGCTATATTTTGTAAAAAGAACAATACATTTTGAGCTTCGCTGTACTCGGGTAAAAGGGGCCCCAACACATTTTTATACAGGGCCCCTTTAGGATTAGCTACGCCACTGGTAATGTATACTTACGTATATTAATTTGAAGACCATCACATAATTTTCAAGTCAAACCTACGCAATTACGCATACCCCTACGGGATAATTGCGTAACAAAGTATCAGTAGCAATAGCTTTCATTTAGACAGTTCAACAACATTCATTGCGTTATTTACTTTGCTGAGCAGACAAAATTTTCGAATATAAGTAGCAATGGATTAGCAATATCCTTCAAAAAGATTCAGCTTGATAGTATGTTAGGCGATTAAGGTACTGTTATAAACTGTAAGACAGCCCTAAGTTTATGAAATATAAACGCTGACTCCCCATGGGCGTCATGTAACGTTTCCCATAGTTGTCGCATTTTGTGACATATTCGTTTCAGTTAGTCATACTTTCAACTTTGTGGCGGACACACAAAAATCATAATTATCTTGTGAAACCTAATAATTTTTAATTAAACTCTTCAAGGTTAAACATAGTTTTTTTTTAAAAGGGACTTAGAGCATGCGTAACAGTATTGATACCAAATGACATGCCTAACCTAAATAACATTCCCGGAATTCCCTCTACATGCAATACATTTATATCACCGTTTGTAATAACAGTATAGCCCAAACGAGCCGTCCTAAATTATTTCCGCCACTTGCCTACGAATAACGACCGGCAGTTTCAATTGTTCGTCAATCACAGTTTTTTGGTACGAAGTTCAATTGGTGTCAACTTGGCGGCCCTTCTATTGATTCTACCCCTATATTTCGGTAGTTTAGGGTTGAATGTCAATTACTGTGTATTTTTGATGACATATAAGCTACTAATGGATATTCTTTAATTTTGTTTTTTTTTTTAAATCACCTATTATTATTAGTTAGATTAGATAGGTATTTACTTCCATAGCTAAATAATAACAGCGGCACAGGTAGATCGATCAGGTTAAGCTACGCTTGCCACGGTTGGTCTGTGGATGGGTGACCATCTTTACATACCGAGCCCCCTCCGTGAAAGCACGCTAAGCTGTTGGTCCCGGCTGTCATTCGTGGATGTTTGACAGTCGTTATAGTCAGAAGCCCGAAAGTCTGACAATCAGTCTTACCAAGGACTATCGTATATTACCCATTAATTGGGTTGTGGAGGTCAGATAGGCAATCGCTCCATGTAAAATACTGGTATTCAGCTGCATCCGGTTAGACTGAAAGACGGGGTCGTCTTCCAGTCATAGTTGTGTAACACAGTTGGGAAAAGGCTTAGGCATATGATGATTCATCATCATCATCATCATCATTTCAGCCGAAGGACGTCCACTGCTGGACATAGGCCTCCCCCAAGCAGTTTGGCCTAGGAGAAACTAGTTCATCCTAAAATCGGGTTTGGCCGGTAACATATACATATACAAATAATATACCTAATCCTAATAAAGATATCTACTCCGGCTTACCTCTTACAAAACTTGACCCTTCGCTACTGTAGTCTATACCATATAACTTAATTATCTTAGTATTTATTATATCTTGTGTTTCATCCCTTTGTATAAACTCAAAGCATTTATTTAAAATAAACCAATTACTTTTGAATTGTCAAGGGGTCAATCAGTCAGAAAGATGAAGCTAGTTGCCCATTCTAAAGCTTAGTAGGTTTCTATGGAGAAGTCCTGGAAAGAAACTCTACGGACACTATTATGGTGGGTAAATCCGACCATCTAACACCACTATCAAACAAAAATTCTGCTAATTTTACTACTTTGATAACTCATTTAAATCCATTTCGCCGTTATAATGAGTTCCAAACAAACGTCAGGCATCGAAAAGTTCCCAAATTAATCATTCCGTTCATGTCACGCGCAGGTGATAAGGGTTCGTACCTACGCTTGCTGACCCCTAATTGCCTTGTTTTATTTGACGTGCGCGTGTAAATAATAGCTTACGTTTAGTTTAAGATTTATTTACCTACCTACTGATGTCGTACATGATGGATATTTCAAATATGCATGTAGGTACCTACTCAGGACGGTCATTTTGTGGTTTAAAAGTAGGTTGGATCCGACATAACTCTCCGATTTTCTTGATTTACGTACAAAATAAGAGTCGCCGACATAGCTTACAGAATAAGTAAGCTGAAGTATCAATGGTCCTACCTTAATAGCCATCATCATCATCATCATCATCATTTCAGCCGAAAGACGTCCACTGCTGGACATAGGCCTCCCCCAATTTTGGGGGGGGTTTGCCATAATCGCCACGCTTGGCAGGCGGGTTGGCGATCGCAGTATGGTATGATGGTGTGCATAGAGAACGCTGCTGCCCATTCTCCGGTTAATAGACATAGAACCAAATAATCGTTGAGTACGGTACCTACTTAGGTGTGATCTTAAGTGAACCCTGTGAATCGGCAAGAGTAAGGCAGGACTCCCTCAGGATCTCAGGTTATGTGGAGCGACGCTCGTTGAAGGGTGGTTGAATTCTGGGCGACGGTCGAGGTAAATGACGTGCAATTGGGAGGCCTCAGTGTGTCCATAAGTGTACCTATTTCTGATCATGAAGAAGATAGGATACAGAGGCATCATCATCAGCCGAATGACGTCCACTGTTGGACATAGGCCTCCCCCAAGCACCTCCACTTCGACCGGTTTTGTGCTTCTCGCATCCAACGGGTTCCTGCGGCTTTCACAAGGTCGTCGGACCACTTTGTGGGAGGCCTTCCAACGCTACGTCTTCCGGTACGCGGTCGCCACTGCAGAACCTTTCGGCCCCATCGGCAATCTGTTATACAGACCCAAGATGGCTTTAAAAAAAATCTGGTATAGCGCAGTGGAATGTTTTCTGATTTGACTGAATTAATTATAATTAATAATGGATTTTTTAATTAATTATATTGCGAGTTTTTTTTTTTCTTGGCGTGTTTATACTTAGTAGGTACCATTGAGAAGACTAGACGTCCTACACACAACTCTTCAATAGATTGCTAATAGGCGAAGATTTGTTTCATTTCAAATTCATTTTATAATTCTTAGAAGAAATTAATGATATCTAATTAGGCGTACCTACTCATAGAAAGGAAAATTCGATGAAATAATTCTGTCTGAGACAGCTTTAACACTCAAATGTGCTTGCATAGAAATGTAAGTAAATATTTAAAGGTTTTTTGTTTGAATTCCAACCTCAATGAAATCATTAATTTTTCAGACCTCTAGTCGGCAAGCCTCACCTTTTGTTAGCTGACTTTCATGATATTACAGTCTTTCTCGTCGTTACATGTTAAAAAAAATAAACTTTATATTTTCGTTGTTGCAGCTCTGGATAGAGAGAGGTGGAAAGAGAGTAGGGAGGCCTTTGCCCAGTATTGGGCCAAAAAAAGTCATTGTTACATAATAATAATCATGAAAACATTCTGCTGGTTTAGAAAGAAAGAAAAGAAAGAAAGAAAATACGTTTATTTGCGGTAAACATGACGCAATAAAGAATATAAACAAAAAAAAAAGAAAGGGTTGGGGGAAACATGCGTCACATCCACGCAAAACGGCCATCGCTCAGCATTATGCTGCGACCCTATGCAAGACAGCCCCAGCGCTGTTTGCGCTGGTTGCTGGTGCTGGCGCTGGTGCTGGCTTATCATTAAAGTCGGCCTGCGACGATCTTCGCAGGGAGCCACCATGTAGCTGGTAGCAGCTGGTTGAGAGTTGCCGAAAATCGAGTTGAATGGCGTGCAATAGGCTATCCTATTGTACGCCATTCATTAGGCCTATGCCTATGTCCAGCTGTGGACGGCTTAGAAGTGGATCATGAAAGAAGGTATAGAGATTTTGTCTTACAATAAGCAATAACTAAGTACCTAGTTCTTAAGGGGCCAGCGTAGCATGCGTAGTTCATACAAACGTAATACCAAAATAATTTGTAAATCAAACATATTCTTAAGATAATGGGTATTTATTCCGATTGGATTACAGAATATCTAGGTTTCCAAATATATATTTTGAAAGGACACTGATATAAAGACGAGATATGAGGAATTTCTAATTTCTATAGAAAACTTATTTTTCCCATAACTCGTCTTTATATCAATGTCCATTCAAAATATTTATTCCGGAACCTTGATATTCTGTAATCCAATCGGAATAAATACACATTACATTAAAAATATGTTTGATTTACACATTATTTTGGTATTACGTTTGTATGAACTACGCATGCTCCGCAGGCCCCTTAAGGTTTTGCACGTCCAGCGTGTCCTGTTGAATGTACGCTACAGGAGTTGATGGACGCTACTGAAGGTGCCAAGCTCGTAGCCAAATTCTGGGCTGACAGTATATATGTCGCAGTCGGATTGTATAATCCGCCATATTACATTACGGCTAGCCTTAACAAAAAACAGGGCCGTTTTGATAAGCGGCGGTTCAACGATTAGCCGGATTGAATGCAGCTGAATAAAAAACCGCCGGAATGTATTCGCCGGAATGTATACGTTATTCAACACGGCTAGCCATAATGTAATACAGCGAGACATTAGCCGCCTCTTTGACTGGTTTTAGTTCCGATTCTTAACACTCGTGGCGCTGCGTGACATAACAACAACAATGCCATCGGATACAGAACTACGTCGACATAGGATGCAAGAGCGAGCGAAGGGCACCCTGAGGTTCGATTTGGTTAGGTTACTTTAAACCCTTTACACAGAAATATTAGGAGCCCCGCGAAGCAGGGATACGTCGACATAGGATGTAACAGCGAGCGAAGGGCACCCCGAGGTTCGGTTTGGTTAGGTTACTTTAAACCCGTTACATAGAAATAGGAGCAGGAAAAAGTAGTAGTACTATGCGGCTAAACGTGGCCCGCCTTATTGAAGAACGTATCGCGATGACAATCCGGCTAATCGTTGAACCGCCGCATTTCAAAACGGCCCTGTTTTTGATAACGGCTAGCCGTAATGTAATATGGCGGATTATACAACCTGACTGCGACATATAGATTACCATCGACGCGCTAAAAAGAAGAAGGTCTCACAGACCCACTTACCGTTTTTATTTCCCAATAATTTTCCTTAAAGCCTTCCATCTTCCCCAATTCTAATACAATATTCATTGGAATTGAACCCGTCTCACCTTTTCGGGGCAACAGGAAAATGCCGCCTCAACAACCTCTGTCCGCGCTGGGTTTACGGCAGGCATCGTTCCGCCCAGCCCATTGTTTACTTATTAAAGCCATTAGGGTAGGTCGGGCAGAACATTTAATTGCCCTTTTATGGTTAGAGAAGATAGTACTACTTAGAAAGGTTTTGAGGAAAATAGGTTACTTGAGTGACGTGATTTTAGGACCTTTAATTTACGTAAGTAGTTGGTGAGATTTTGTTACTGGCTGAAAGATGAACTGACGAACTAGAACTAGGGGCTTAGAAAGAACTCTATGGCAGAATCATAAAAGGATAACATTATGCATTATAATATGGCGAAGACAGTCCGTGTTTTTCTTTTTTTCGCTGCACCACGTACTTAGGTATAATTAAAGAAATTGTGATTGAATTTGGATTGGATTGATTGGTATTTTAGCAACGACAAAAAAAAAAAATTAAAAATCCACCAATGAGATAAGATAAGATTAACTTAACAGCCAACTTAACAGTCCCTTATTATTCATAATGTTATCCGTTTGTGATTCTGCAAAAGTGGCCTTTTTAGGCCCCCTAGTCTTTTTTTTAGTTCGTCAATTGACCTAGCTGGGAGACAGACTGGAGACGGATAGCAGAGAACTGGGAGCTGGGGAGCCATTTGAAAGAGGCATAATTAATTATGTTTAGCAGTCGACTTCGCTGGTTTGTGTTTGCCAGTATTTTGTCGAGCAGGAAAGAAAATCCAAGACCCGGATAAAACTAGCTTCATATCTTTCTCACTGACCGACTCGTTGTCAATCCAAAAGAGCATGTAGGTAAATAGTATCTAAATAATGCTTTTTTTTCAGATGGGAAGTCATCAAATTACCCCCCCGCTCTGGGTGGAGCGGAAGGGAGTGTCCGACTCTTACTGACTAAAACCCACCCGTGTTCCTTCCTTAGCCCTTTCTGTTCCGGGTCAGCGGTAACCCTTTCGGACAATCCCGCTGAGTCTAAATAATGCTTTGAGTTTGAGCGGACTGTGGGATTTGGTTTGGTCACCAGTTTTAAAAGCCGTGGCGATGGGATGCTAATGTTTAGCAATAAACGTTAATAAAGGAACTGATTGAACTGATCATCGTCTAAAGTGTATTTCAAATAAACTTGCGATAAATGTCATTCAACCGCCCTGTACCAAAAAGTCCAAATAACTTACGATAGATATCGTTCGTCATACAAAACTGTCGCTAACATTGCATCGGTTGAGTTTCATAATACCAAACATGGAGTAAGTCAAAAATAAGTAAATTTTGGGAATTATTTAGTAGTTTTTTTCAATTTCTAGAATACACATTTAAACACGGAAATTATAATATGCTATTGTTTACGGACTTAAAAAAAAAGAAAACAAGTCGAACTTTTCTTTTTCGAGATTACTGAGGTTTTTAATTTATATTTCAGTACAAGAATATGTTATATCAGGATTTATTCAATTAAATTAACTTATATTCATGAAAATAAGCAACTAACAAAAAAAAACTAAATTTTAACATCCTTACTAGTAAATAAGATATTTTGAGTTATGCCTTCTTACTTGGCGTCGAGTTTGCCGCCAGGGGCTCATCACCTGTCCGCCATTTTGTAATAATGTCCTTCCGTCATTCCGAATTTGGAATGCGCTTGGGATAGACTAGTCAACTTGTGTACTCTACTTGGAAAGTTTTCTCGCGTTTATTATTATTTTGTTATTGCTGTTGTTTTGTTTTGTTTACTTTGATTATTTGTAATGAGTGAAGAAGTCTAAAATCAAATTAGGTACACCCGAAAAATGGAAAAATTGTGTCGAGCACGTCAAAAAATAAGAAATTAAAATGAAGGGTTTAGACAACCAAATCGACAAAACAGTCGATCGTTTTATAATAAATGTTACAGACAGTTCAGAAAATCGGTCAGTTCAGAAAGTCGGGAAAATCAACAAAACATACCTATTCAATATTTATAGTCTGCCCATATAAAATAAATAATAAAAACGACTGATCATAATTTTGACCAAAAGGTTTGTAATCCATTCCTTGTTGCATGTACTGTTATGCGACAAGGTCGCCTCTTACCACGATACACTTGTTTTGATCGTGTTACCGACACTGCCCATACATTTTTTTCGTATCGTTTGGAAATATCGGGATACATTAGTAGAAGGAGGTGAACAAACTTTATCGCAAGTTTATTTGAAATAAGGTATAGTCCCTTAGCTACCTTTAGGTACTTTTAGTACAGACTAGCAGCGTCCCGCGGTTTCACCCGCATATCCCCTGGGAATATCGGGATAAACAGTATCCTATGTGTTAATCCTGATAATAAGCTATATGTGTGCCAAATTTCATTCAAATCCGTTAAGTACTTTAAGCGTGAAGAAGTAACAAACATACAAACACGCTCACAAACTTTCGCCTTTAAGCTTTAGCTGCGCACCGCGGTTTCACCCACGTAAATGTCGATCTCGAGGGAATATCGGGATAAAAAGTAGCCTATATGTTAATCCAGGGTGTCAGCTACCTCCATACAAAAATTTATCAAAATTGGTCCTGCCGTTTGAGCGGGAAGAAGTAACAAACATATAAACATACACACGCCCCCCCACACTCACACACTCACAAACTTTCGCATTTATAATATTAGTGTGATATAAGTGTGATGTGATACCCGTAAGTAAGCGATATATGTATGTACCTATCGCTTACCTACATCCAATTAAATCCACGGATCTGTTACACAAATTCATAATTACTAGTTAAAGTATTTATTCAGACAATTATATTGTCTGAGATATATACTTACATTATAATGATCCAATTAACATAGATATACTTCTTGTTCCTGCAATGAGATATCTTCACACGCCATCCGATAGATTCTCTCATTAACACGAGAGACACACGATTTTACTGTTTTTTTTTATACCCCGGAACAAAACTATTCTGTTTATCGGAATGTTATTGTTTATGTCGATGTATTTATAGACCGTACTTTATTAATTAGAAAGCGTGAAAGACATTTAGGACAGTATTGTAGACGTATTCTCTATGACGGGATTAATAAAAAACCACCTCCTTTACTCCTACTAATATAATATCGCACAGACACTGTATCACACTAATTTTATAAAGGCGAAAGTTTGTGAGTCTATGTGTGTGTTTATATGTTTGTTACTTCTTCACGCTCAAACGGCTGGACCAATTTTGATAAAATTATGTATGGAGGTAGCTGTCACCCTGGATTAACATATGAGCTACTTTTTATCCCGATATTCGCACGGGATAGATACTTATGCGGGTAAAACTGCGGGGCGCAGCTAGTAATATTATAAATGTGAAAGTTTGTGAAGATGTTTGGATGTTTTTTACTCAATCACGCGTAAACCGTTGAACAGATTTAGATGAAATTTGGTATAGAGATAGTTTGAGTCCCGGGATAGAACATAGGATCGTTTTTATCTCGATATTCCCACGGGATCGAAACTTACGCGGGTAAAACCGCGGGGTGCTCTAAGTAATACCTAAAAAAAACATTTGTTTTAGTCTGCAATGACCTATAAGTATAGACCTTATAAACTAATTTAAAATTTAAATAAAGTATTAAACAAAGCTTGTGTCAATAAATATAGCTTAAAACTATGTTAGTAGCACATTACTAACTTGTCCTTGTGCTGTCCTATGGTACTTGTCCGCGGAAGCGACGGAGCACCACGTCCTGCGTCTAAAAGTCTTCTTCCGTGACGACGACGGACAGATAACAATGAGGGATTTTCTTTTTCTTTTTTTTTAACGCTTCCCTAGTCGCTGGATAGATGGCGCTGAACTTGGTAAGTTACTGCAAGGAACGGATCGTCACATAATTTTTTTATTAATTCACTCGGATGTAATTTTGAGATCGTAAAACGAAAGCAAACGAAACTGTCACTCAACGAGCTTATATGACGTGGCGCAATGTTTTTTTTTCCAAGCGTTTTGACTTTGGCACCTAGTAACGTTGACTACGTTACTACGTACGACGCCATCTTCAGGGTTCTTGGAAACTATGTTTTTTTTTTAATACTCAAAAGAAAAACCTCTCATTCGGTACGCGCACTACGAAAGCCTTGAAGTTGACGTTGCGAAACCAGAGAGTCATTTTGATACAGTCCACTGGCCGTTACATAGGTAATTCCCGAATGAGTCTTATCAGTGGTCCTTCGAGCCGGACCAAGGACCAAACAATCCATTTCTGAACTGGGGACAGGCTGAGATAGGTATTTGGATGAAGGCGATCTTTTGTGTGTTATTGGATACTGGTTACTTATGTACTCTATGCTACATATTTATACAATTTCTGATGCCAATCTTTAAGAAGAATTTCATTATTTGCTCTTTGTCAGCTCAGTATTTCAATACATGAACCTACATATTTGAATTCAATTACCCTCTAAGACGTTCACGATTCTAATATAGGTACGATTTTTTTTTTTAAATATTTTATTTCATTATTACACGTTGTACATTATGAAGTTGGTGGCGTCTCCTTGTAAGCATTCAAAATCCCTGTGCCAGGAAGCGTCGCTCTTTTTTAACGTGCAATTAGTGTAACATGTACCGAAACAAAGGTTTCTGAATTAATTATTCTTAAATTCTCCCTCTATTATAAACAACAAGCAATTTATCGATGTCAAGCCGGAAGAACGCTGAGACACAAGGAATAAAGACCCAATTTTTTCCTTTTTTCTCTAACTTTTCGTTCACCTACTTCCGTTAATCGATAATGCTGGTAGCACTTATTTGTTCAGAAATTGTTCTCACTAATTTTCGGCCTACACTCGTGCTCCAAGCAACTTCTAAGTTAAATCGAACAAAAAGCACAAACCGTGTTTTACTTTACGACCGTATTTGCCAGCACTTCTCGTCTTGCTCTCTCGCTCTGACGCATTGGATTTGATATGTTGGTCCTTATCGCACGGCCGTCGACCCGACACGGCACCATTAGCCCGCACGGTAAAAGTACATACAATCATACAGAGATTGGATTTTATTATTGGACACGTTTCATTGGACATGCTGCAGTTTTGGTCGCTTTAGTGTCCTGCGTATCTATCTTGTTACGTATCCTCATAACAGTGTGTCTTTCAGAAACCACTCTCAATTAAAACGATAAAATTATTGCATCAATTAAATTCACAGAATCAAATTGCTACTTGGTAAATAAACCACTTAGCAGAAGTTAATATTAGAAGTACAGTTAGAAACGGAGTTGTTTACACGAATAATTTCACTAGCAGAAACAAAATTAGCGTTGCACGATCAGGAAATCATAAACCAAGAAGACTTATTATTCTCCTTAACTACAGCATTCTGAGAACTAAACGAGCGCTCATTCAATTTAATTTACAAAGAATGCGCCGTGAATTATGTTCTGAATCCGTCATTCATTTCAACAGGCACTCGAGTTAAACACCAGGAGCGCATGAGTGGCGTGGCGGTGGAGACAAGCTCTTCCTGCGAGGACCTGCGATGACAGATAGACATGCTAATTGCGCCCGGCTGTCGGTAACGCCATAAATATTTAGCAGACACTTTAAATGTGACGCAAGCCACGTTTGGTGAGCTCCAACAAAGTGCTGATACATATGAGCCTAAAAACAGTAGCTGTTTTGATAAAGACTCCTCACACGGACGATATTAATTATTGGAATACTGACTTAACTGAAATAAGACGATTTTTGGGAAATCGCAAAAGAAGACCTTGCTATGAGGACTTATCCTAATGTTGACGCATAAAATTAAAACTGATTTGATTTGATTATTAATTAATCATGAATGCTTGTATTTTGAACGTATGATTAACTATTGATGAGACCTGAGTAAAAAAAAAAGTTCTGACCTATCTACTAATGTATCAATGTTCTATTAAGCATGCGATATTTCCCGTCTCCAAGGACCACTCAAAATATTGAGCTGTTTAAGCTTTAATATAAATCCAAAATGGGTATTATAAAGCGCTTACGTTTCAATTCTTCAGCGTAATATCTTTATAATGAACGTTGGGCCTTCGGGAGCACATGCGAGTCCGGTATGTAAGCCACATGTTTCGGATATTATTTATTACACACGATAAAAGGCAGAAAGGATCTATAAAAACAAACTCTTTTATGTCGTAATACGCTCAGCTATTTTGAATTATGTTTATCAAGTGTTTTAGTTTTGTAGCGTTCATTCTTCTTCTAGTCTGATCGATATTGGGTGTGGAGAATTTCCCGCTGGTCTTAGATTGGAATTGTGCCAAACTGTTCAAGTAATGGTTATTAGATGGCCCTCGATACACATAGTAGTGTAATAGCATAAAGTATTATGAGTGAACAGGGCGTGCGATTCTCCATACAAATGTCCCTTTTTTCTTCTTGAATAATGCCTCTAAAGCAAATTTTTCTTCACAAAATCAAGGTCTGCTGTAAACACGTCCCTGTAATTTTCTTTTTTTCAGCAACTAATTAGTAAAGAAAATATGACCCTCTAAAAATTACAAAAATATTTTACAGCCGTGACTGGAGGACTAACTTACCAGACAAATTAGAAAAGTTTTTGACATAAATAAATGATAGGAACCTAAACATAGTCTTTCTTAAAATGTCAAAAATAATTGAATCGGCTCAGTTTTCGAGGAGAAAAAAGGGGAATACGAAACGTCGATCTCGTCAAAATGTTTGTGATAATTTCGGTCTGAGCTGCAGCTGTCCCTATCACACACTACGGGGGCAGACTTGAGGTAAGGCGACGGCAATAGTTTCTTCAAATAGCTATTTTTCAAATTCCTCGCAGGCCCCGTCCCCTCTTAAGGTGCCACTAGTCGATATTTTTTCCATACAAATTTCGGGAGACTATTACTCCACTGTTTGACATTTTGCATCCAAAGTTAAACATGTATTAATTTTGTCTGTACGGAAACAGAATAGTAAAATAGAAAGCCATTAAAAGGTTATGAGCCAACAAAGATTCGTTTTTCTTGCTATTTTTAACGTAACTGTAGATGTAAATAAGTAATAAAAGAACTGTAAAATCTCAATAAACTGTAAAATATAAATCAAAACCAAGTCCATGCCGACCAAGCTCTGATTTATGCAGTGGTTTTTTCAAAAAACTCGATTTTCCAAAGCACTTTACGATTTTTTTTACGCACCTTTCAGTTCGGAACGGTGTTTCTGTGCGTGAGAATTAAACGTTGTGCGTATAGACTAGCGTCTTACTGCGCTGTGGGACACGAAGCCAGGTGAGACAGTGTGCTTTTTGGTCATGACCACCAGTGAGTTCGAGCTCGCGACTAGTTTACTCTTAAGGGGCTTACATGACCTAAAGCGCGGTCACTGTCGAACTGCATTGAAAAGAAAGAGAAACGTGATGACACAACGCTGGTCATTTATTGCAAAATATGGAGCAATTATTTAATTTCAAAAAATCTATTGTTTGGCCAAAAAAATTAAAACACAGGTATTTTAGTAAGTATGTAGCTTGTAGAATAATCTGACAAAAAGTCAGAATGATTGTATGTATTTATATTAGTATGGTTTTTATTGTAAAAATAAAGTTTTTAGAGGTATATTCATGATTTTTTTCTATCGAATCAAATAAGTTGTATTATGTTTTCAACACACTATCTATAAATGCTGAAGAAAATCATATATTTTTCTGATTTTGTTTACTGTAGGTAGTCGATCATATATTTTTATTGTTTCTAAAACTTGCGTTTTATTGTGTTTAGATCCTGACCCCTTAAACAGAAATACAGAATTGTCTCTGTCTTCAGCGGTCATAACCGCAAACTTGATATCATTAACCTTCGATCACTTTCGTCCCATACCTATATTCCCAAATTTGCTCTGACAGACAATGATCAATAAACCCAAATTGCCGCTTAAGCACATCGATCTACTACAATTTGTCAAATTTCGTTAATAGATTTTCAACTTCATCGCTAAAGCATAATGTTCAAAGTTGATTGGGAAAATTTGTCAGTTTTGGGTAGCTTGATGTGCTTGGCGTCTGTACAATCTCAATCACTAACACGATAAAATCACGTCTTCTATACAAAAATTATAAAAAGTTAAAATTTGTTTCTTTGTTTGTATTCAGGGGGGAAACTCCTGAACTACCAGTCGGACTTAAAACATTCTTTATTTTCTATTTAACATCACCCTTAGGAGCAGAGCAAAAGAAAAAAGGCAGTAAGGACTATAAGCGAAAACGAAGTAGTAGCACGGCGAGCGATGGGATGCGACGCAATGGGTCGCCTCGGGGGCCGACAATCACGAGGACAAAGTCATCGGTAGAAGCTAGTATTAGATAAATAGGGCACGCCGCAACAGCGGCGATAAGACTCCTCTTTGAGGAGTGGCTAGAGAGGCGTCACGGCACCCTCACCAGGGGTATGAAAGTTCCGAACAAACTTACGATTTGAAATTATTGAACTTAATTAGCGCCATCTGACGACCCAGGGCCTCCTAATTTCAAAGTCAGTTTTACTATGAATGTTACTAGATGGCAGTAAAACACTAGACGATGTACCATTATCTAAATTTAAAATGAGAAAAATATTGGAAATGGAGAAATAATTGCAAGAAATGTAATCGAAGCATAAAATTTTAATTTATCTATTAGAATTAGAACTTACTGTTCTTTTTTATAATAGCAACACAAATGATGAACTTCAATCAAAGTTTTCATACTTTTCGTCTCTACCCGCCTTAGGTACTTCTCGTAATCTCGTTTGTTTCGTTGGTGTTTGTTTGCGATTTTCCGTGTATTTTGGTAATTTTCCACGACTTGGCGCTATTTAACGGATCCTGAGATTACATCGTATCTGAAACCACCTGGCTTTGAACTTGGACACCGATTACTGCTTTTCCGAACCTACTTTGCGATTCACCTGGACTGCTGATTTTTGCCTTTCGATTAGGATTTACTTAAGCCACAAAATGCCCAAGAAATCGCGGTTACGTTGCTATTTTGGGTGCAAAAATGATGGTAAGTTTAAATCTTATCCTTTGTTTATTCTAATAATGGCAAATTTTAGTGTGACTCCGTAATCTCCCCGGCTTACCACGGGTGTGATTTTTTTTTTACAAACAATACGAGATCAGACTGGAAGCTAAACAATAGAAGCTGAAAATAATATGAAAATTCTAGAAAACAGAATTAGATCATTAGGTCAGTGGTCATCTTAGGGGTTATTTTCAAATCATACCTCTTATATTTTCCAGGCCCTCTGCACTTATTTCCAAACCCCAACACTGAGTCATTGACAGTTTTGGAAAAGTTTGACATTTGGAAAAGTGTACTCCATGCATCAACACAGGAAAAAGGAAATAACTACATTTATAACACTATTAGGTTATGTAACAACCACTTTAAAAAAGGTTACTGTTTACCAAGTAATAGATTAACAAAAAATGCTGTTCCAACTTTATGCCTAGGTAAGTAAATATTATTTCATCACTGTTTCATTTGCATTTCATTGTCTATTATGTGAGAGCAGTGGTAGCCAAGTGAAAGCAGTGGTGGCCAAGTGGTAACGGCCGCGACTAACGAGTTGTAGGTCGTAGGTTCGAACCCAGACGGGCGCTTTACTTTGTGTAAATTATTTTATCAATACAGCTCTCAAAACGGTGAAGGAAAACATCGTGAGGAAACCGGCATGTCTTAGAACCAAAAATTCGAAGACATGTGACATCTGCCAATCCGCACTGGGCCCGCGTGGTGGATTACAACCCACTCCCTCTTACCGAGAGGAGGCCTGTGTCCCAGCAGTGGGAACATTATAGGCTGATTATAGTAGTCTATTATGTTCTTCAAAGGTTCATGTTTTCAGTTACATTTAAAACACATAACATCATTTTCTTACAGAGCCACAAGATCAGTCCACGTCTGAACTTTTTATACAACAGCCAACAATACTGGATAGTGATCAACCATCTGCTGCTCTGGCAGAACCACTTGGTCAATCCAGGGAAGAACTAGTGACACATCAGCAAACAAATCTGGAATGTCAACCATCAACATCTGCTGCTATCAACACATTAGAATATGTCTCTGGTTAGTACCTATATTATTACTTCGGTTGGGTACCTACTCTTTATTTGCCACCAAATTTAAAAAAAGTACAATACTAATTGAAACTGTTATTATTATTATTATATTTTACACTTCTGTGCTTGTAG
The DNA here is from genome assembly GCA_916614155.1 of Mesoligia furuncula. NCBI lineage: Eukaryota > Metazoa > Arthropoda > Insecta > Lepidoptera > Noctuidae > Mesoligia > Mesoligia furuncula. The sequence continues at coordinate 9,792,658 of OU744803.1, read as the reverse complement.
TGGATCTGAATCACTTCATTTTAATATTACAGTATATTCAAATAAATGTAACGCTGTTAGGTACCTAATTCAATCCCTATTAATATTATAAATGCGAAAGCAACTCTGGCTGTTTGTCGTTGCTTTCACACCTCCACCACTGAAGCAATTTTGATGAAATTTGGTATAGATAGATTAGACCTTGGAGAAGGACATAGGTTACTTGTTATCAGCATACCACGCGGACAAAGCCGCTGGCAGAAGCTAGTGGTAATAAATTTGGAAATTTTAATTTCAGGTTCCAGGAAACGTTCCAGGCCAATTAGTTCAGAAAACAAGTTAATAATTAAATTAACAAAGAAATTAGAAAAGTTGTCCACAAAGTACAACTCCCAAAAAAAGAAAATACGAGCAGCTAAAAATATGTCGCTGTCAAAGTCATTTTTATCTGTAATAGAAAAATTACCAAAAGAAATACAAACTTTTACACAACTGCAGCTTAAGAGTTTAAAAAAGCCTAAGGGCAGAAGATTTACCATGGATGAAAAAATTATGGCTCTTACAATTTTGAAGCAAAGTCCAAAAGCTTACAAACTAATGAAGAAAATGTTTGTTCTTCCTTCAAAACGTTGCCTTCAAATGATGCTAAGCAACTTTAGTGTAAAGCCAGGTTTAAACGAAGCCATTATAAAAGAATTAAAAAGTGTTGTGAAAAGTTTGCCTGAAGAAAAAAAACTTGTCACACTTTTATTTGACGAAATATCTTTGGCACCAGGAATGGAGTACAACACCGCAACAGGCCAAATCATAGGATTTGAAGATTTGGGAAACAACAAAAGAAACAAAACTCTGGCTGATCACGCCCTTGTGCTTATGATCAAGGGCATAAAAAGTACGAGCAAGCAGGCGATTAGTTTCACTTTTTGCAAAAGTGGTACAAAAGCATCTGATTTAAAAGATCTTCTAACAGAAGCAATAAGGGAACTACACAATATTGGGTTTAAGGTTGTGGCCACAATTTGTGATCAAGCGGCATCAAATGTCAAAGTAATTAAAATGCTTCAAAAAGAAACCAAAAATAAATATCTCCAGCAAGGGATGATTTACGAATCAAATGCATTTGAAGTTGACAGTAATAAAGTATTCCCTTTATTCGACACGCCTCATTTGCTTAAAGGTGTCCGCAACAATCTTTTAGTAAAAGATGCAAAATTTGTTCAAAATGGAGAAACTAAATGGGCTAAATGGGAACATTTAAAGCTGTTACTTGATTTAGATGATGGGGATGATGAAATAAGATTAGTCAACAAACTAACAGAAATGCACATCATTAAAGAAAAAATACCCAAAATGAAAGTTAAATATGCGGCACAAGTGTTCAGCCAGAGAGTTTCCAGTGCATTGAGATTCCTAGCAAGTAAGTAGATATTTTTACTTTCTTATGCTGATGTTAGTAACATTTTGAATTATGTAGTAATGTAAATTATACCTGTATGTAGTAATGTAAATTAGTTTCTAATGTCAAAACCGTTTTAGTGATAAATATTATACTGATGTTAACAATTACTTGGACAATAATCTGATTTATATCAATTTATAAAGAAAATGACACATGAATTCACTAATAAGCAAAAAAAAAATTCTAACAAAAATAAATAGAAAGATGTATTAACCATACTTGAAAACTATTTTAATACATAATGAATTGAAAATTTGAAACAATCAAGTATGACTAATATTAAATATTGTTTTGTTTCAGGACACAAAGTACTTCCAGAAGAATGCCAGGGGACTGCAGATTTCTTATTAATTTTTGATAAATTATTTGATAGTTTCAATGGTCATTCTTATAAATTAGCAGATAAGCCATACAAGCAATGTGTAAAAAACAACTCTCCTCATTTCCAACTGTGGGATGATTTGATTCCAATTTTAGAATCAATTAAATTTAAATCAGTAGTTAAGAAAAATGGTAGTGAATCAATTAAGTATGAATCAATTCCTTCTGTTAAAAATTGGATCCTTAACATGAAAACTTTTAAAGAAATGTGGCAATATTTGATTACTAATCATGATGTGAAAAATTTAATAACCCGTAATTTCAATCAAGATCCTTTAGAAAATTTCTTTAGTGGTATAAGAAGTAATGGAATCAGAAATGTTAATCCGACTTGTAATCAATTTTGTAATGCATTTAAAACTTTGATTATTAACAATTTTAATTCGTCGCATTCCCCGAGAGCTAATTGTGAAAGTGATAATAATAATTCATTCCAATCAATGGCAAATCTATTAAATAAAAGACCAAATGATTCGGATAGTAATGATTTTTCATGTGATATAGATTGTTTAATGAAGGTGATGAGTGATGTTAAGACTAATGATACATTGGTGTATGCTGAAGCAAAAAAATATGTTACTGGCTATGTGATTAAGAAATGCAAATCAAAGATTTTTAGAAATTGTAAAGATTGCATGCGTGATTTATGTAGATCTGAAGTTGATTTGCAATCATTTAATTACGAAATCGATTATACAAAACAATCTTTATTTCATCCAAGTGAAAGATTCAGTGTTTTAATGACAGATATTTTTTATGTAACTGTTGCATGTTTACGTGATTGCCCTGAATCATTATTTATAAAGAAAAAAATTAAGCTATTACTAAATTGTGCATGTGATTATAATATTATTTCATGTAAAAAACACAAAGATGATTTGATTGGTTTAATTAATAGTCTTGCAATAAATTTGATTATCCACAGTTGGTGTAAAGGGGTTAATAGGATTTTAGAAGGAAAACTTACAAAATTTGATAAGAATGACCAGATAAAACGACAGGCTTTAGAGTATTGTATGAAAAGAAGAAAAAAGTAAATCATTAGGAAGTATCTTCAAATTTTAATTTGATTTCTGGCAATAAATGATTAATTTAATCTAAACAGCTACCTAGTTATTTTATTTGAGACAAAAAGCTGCATTATGAGGAAGTTATTAGGTGGAAATGCTAATTACTTAACAGTATTAAATGTTATTTACTTATTCTATGTTAAGCTCTCTTCGATCTACAAATTTCCCCATAATAATAATAAATAAGATTTTTAGTTATCAAACAATAAGAGGCAATATAATATTAGCGCGATCTGCAGGATTTTAGGGGAACTAAAACCGCCACCTGCAGGGTTTTTTGGAAATTAAAAGCGCCACCTGACGATCCGGGGCCTCAAACAATTTGTCATTTCCTTACATAGAGAAGCGCATCTATCTCAGTTTATAAGTGTATAGTCTATGACCCTCACCTACCGCCTGACGCAGGTCCTCACTGGACACGGAAGTTTCGAGAGGTTCCTGCACATCATCAGGCGGGAGGAAATGCCCGGGTGGAGGACACGGTGAGGCACACGGTGGAGGTGGGAGCACCGCCGTGTCCTCGTAGAGGCGATCGGCAGCGGCAGCGATCTCTCGCGTCCGGCCCTGGTGCAAGTCGTGGTCCGGGGCGAGAGGGAGTGAGAGGCAGTCACCTCCTTCTGTGAAGCAGTCATGCTAGCGAAGGAGGTGGCGGGACGGCTCAGGGAGAGAGCCTCCCGTCTAAGCCGCCGCGGGAAACGCTCCGGGCGTCGGGGGCCGCGTGACGACTCCCGGCCACCGTAGGCGCGGGCCTGCGGGCGGAGAGTAATGGGTAGCTCACTGTCTGATCAGGACCAGGCCCGTGCCGGACGGCGCGTACGTGTTCCACGCGCGCCTCAAAGAGATGTCAGCATTAAGGAAAAGCCTGCCGGGTCAGCGGGATTGTCCGAAAGGGTTACCGCTACCCCGGAACTTAAAGGGCTAAGGAATGAACACGGGTGGGTTTTTTGTGAGTGTGTTTGTTACTTCTTCACGTACAAACGGCGCGACCAATTTTGATTAAATTTGGTATGGAGGTAGCTGACACCCTGGATTAACACATAGGATACTTTTCATCCCGATATTCCCACGGGATCGTAATTTGTGCGGGTGCAACCGAGGGGTGCTGCTGGTCTAATAATAAGATCGTCATTTCTCAATTTAGAGACCTAATAATAATAGCCTCCCCGACCGTTTTCGGTCACGGTGGCCAATCTCAAAGGAGATTAGCCAGGTACGCAGGAGATATTATAGTGCACAAGTGTGTGCGTAAACACAGGTGCACTCTCTGTTCCTTTACTCTCATAGTCCGATGGGGCGGCAATCCGACACGACCGGGGAGAGTTCAGGCGCAGGACCAACGGCTTTACGTGCTTTCCGAGGCAACCGCCAACTGCCAAACTCCGGACTGTTACTAAGAAATTCCTAATGGAAAACCCAATAACACTTTGTCCGACCCGGGAATCGAACCCAGGACCCCACGCTCAGCAGTCGCGCTTGCAACCACGAGACCAACGGGGCAGTCAAACCTAATAGAGACGTAATATTAGCCATCGCGCATATGACATTCGAAATCAAGCAGTTTGAGATGTCCGCTGGGTCCGATGCCTGCCAGGGTTGCGGGTTGTTCGAAAGAGATACCGTGGCCCCTGGCACAGGCAACTGAAGGAACACGGATGGGTTTTAGTCAGTAAGAGTCTGACACTCCCTTCCGCTCCGCCCAGAGCGGGATCGGTCATTTGATGATTTCCCACTCGAAAAAAAAAACCCTATGAATCACTGTGATTGATTTATCCATTAGATACTCCGATTATCCTAGCACATATAACTAAGTATATGATATTTATTAGCTTCATTTTCTACGTGAGGACGTGCTACCAGTTGCCATGTTTTTCGTAATGAAATGAAATTATTTATTCTGTAAATAGGATATCGAAATCACTTTTACACGTCATATTAAAAAATAAATCAGCTAGATGAGGTCGGCGTTTCCTATCTGACTACTCTGAAAAGAAAGGCCGAAACAAACACAGAGTTCACATGAGTTAAGTATGTCTGCTGTTTACATCACGACGTCTATAGACAACGTCATCGGTGTAGATGTACCTAGTTGTAGGAGGACCTTTTCCTAGCTTTTCTTGTTATAGTTAATTACGTTTCTTTATGACTGCGTCAGTAAACGGAGTTCACTCAGCTGAATCTTGGTCCAACGATGTTTGAGCTTGTTGCCCTTCATACGCTAAGAAGAAGAAGAAGATGGATGAGGCTCATAGGCTAAAAAAATAATAAACAGGAACATTCACAAAAATTGTACTTAATAAACAAAAACTATTTGCATAAAAAATCCTACTTATTGCATTCGGGCGAAAATTGACGTGGATTTTTCGAGTTATTCCCAAGTCGCTATTCTCATAAGGACTGTTCATTTATTACGTAAGACAATTTGTCCACTTTCTGACCCGCCCTCCTCCCCCTTCGAAAGAAAACATAAGACTTGGATGAACCACCTCCGCCCCTTTCAATCTTACGTAAGATCTGTACCTACTACAAAATTGCAAAGAATTAGTAGCAAAAAAATTAAAAACTAATCAGTTTTGCTTACTTTTGTGATCTTACGTAAGAACAATCTGATCTCACCCGCACGTAAGAAAAAATAAGACTTGATTGGACCCCCTCCCCCTTTTTTTTTTTGGAGCGGAAGGGAGTAGTGAGAGAGACTCTTACTGACTAAAACCCACCCGTGTTCCTTCCTTAGCCTTTTATGTTCCGGGGCAGCGGTGACCCTTTTGGACAATCCCGCTGATCCTCCCCCTCCTCAAATCGTCTTACGTATTATATGAACAGCCCCTAACAACTTGATCTTATTATAAATTACACGAAATCTTTTTAGCTATGAAAAATTTAATTTTTTTACTCAATTGTGTCCTCGCCTGACACAGCTTGTTATGATATCGCGTAAGATTACATAACTATAAAGCAGGAAGTTGATACTTATCTGCTTCCGTCATTGTATTTCTGTAGAGCCTGTTTGTCTAGCCGTGCAACAGTAGAAGGTAGTTTAGTTAAACATAATCTCAGTGCTTTGTCCAATTTATAATACTGTCCCACGAGCATTATACCTAGCTACCGAGTATAAATCCTTACTAATACAAGTATTATAAATTCGAAAATAATTTTGTATGTTACCTTTTCACGCCTAAGCTACTGAACGGATTTCGATAAAATTTGGCAAAGAGATAGATTGCATCCCGGGGAAGGAAATAGGTAGTTTTTATCGACATTCCTCGCGGGCGAAGCCGCGGGCGGAAGCTAATATACATATATAGCAGAACACTATTAATCGTAGAATTCCGGCCAAAGATTCCATCGGTGTGGAACTTGGAAAACAACATGTATCGTAATTTTTTTAGTAAAAAAGGAACATTTAAGCAAGCAAGCATAACCGACGAAGCAAGCAAGCATTCTCATGATGATGATGATGTTGCAGTCGTTTATGACGTTTCCGTTGACGGTCATGCCCAGTCAGTGCCTGCAGTTTATGCTATGCAATTAACTATTGATTCTAGTGATTTTAGTTCAATGAACAGCTTATAGTGATAGATATTGGAATGTTTTGGCCCATTGCTCTGAGCTCGTTTTGGTTTGAATGACAATAAAGATGTTGTTGTCATACTTATTTCTTTATTTTTCAATTATTTTCTATGTTAGATTTTAATGCACGTCGAATCCATAAAGGGTCGTTTAAAAGTTGCTGTTGTTGTTGTTGTATTTACAGTCGCTCAATAAAACTTAGTTTTACTTATTTGTGACGCAAAACATTAATAGCTGCTTTGTCCTTAATTGTATTTTATTTTGCAATGTACAAAATAAACACTAATTTGGAAGAGTTTTTTACAAGTATACATTATTGACGCCTTTTTTAAGTTTCTAGGTAAAAATATGGTATGTTTATAAAATGGTGTAAACAGCGTCTCAATTAGCACTTGTTAGAACAATGACCGATAAGGTTCCCAAACACAAGCTGCATCCATGTTGACCGTATCATCATTCAACTTCCCACTAGCCTCGTGTTACGCAATTACAGCTTTTTTTATTATTTTCATTCATTCCAATGTTACGGCGCATTTTAATCCGCTGCCGCAGCCATTCATTTTGTTCGGGACCCGTCAACCGAGACGCGTTTGTGTAATGTTCCGGTCCTCTATCTCTCTCTTTCACTCTCCCTCTAATTTCCATATTTCGGTCCTTTTCTCTGCACCGCATGGTTCCTTTGTACCTTCAAAGGCGATCAGGGGGACTTGGCACGCTCCTGAGAAAACGGCAGATGTTGAAAGTTTGTTTGCTTCGGCGACAGAAACTTTTGATAATGTGGGATTAGAAGAGTTTTGAAGGCTTAATAAAGTTTTTACGCAGGATGTTGAAATAATAATATGGTGTATAGAAAGGGTCTATAGCAACTTCCTTTATATCGGAAGGTTGCATGAATTCTAATCTTTCATTGACGACTTGTTTGTACTTAACAGAAGAAACTTTTCTGTTAAACCTGAGGTGATTGTTTTTTTTTGACTTGATTGAACAATTTTGCTAAACATTTGAAAATCGACGAAAGAGGTGTTCAGGCTAGTATAGAATAGACTACCTACAGACAAATGAAAAACAGGATACCTACTAAGTATCGCAGAGTTAATTGCTAAATGAAACACATAGGAACCTTTACATTATATCGTTAGGTATAACAAGTGCGAATCAGTAATCAAATGATTCGTTATAAATAAAGCTAAATGCCATGATAATAAATTAACGCCTCCCATTCACAATAATGGTACACCGCCCACACGCTGCCGATCCCCCTCTCTGCAATTTCACTGGATTCCAAGAACTTCAAAATATATGACTAATCGGTTGGTTGGTAGGTAAAAATATAAATTGCGTGGGCAACGTACCTAAAATATTAGACTTCATTGTTCATACCGTAAACAATAGCAGTTTAATATCTACAGCAATAAAAAACCTTCAACCAAAAACAAACAATGAATTTAAAACAGATTTGCGCAATGAATGCATTGCTCTAGAGATAATTGAAAACTCATAAAATTTTGATATTGGAAAAAGGTTTCCAACAAAAATTGAATTCGAAAAATAAAATCCATTTTGTTCAACACTCATTTATTTTGTAGAGACAACAGATAACTTTGTGGAATGAACTCGACTATCTACAGTTTTATCGTGTGTGCGCTTGGCAGCAATATTGGAGAGACATTTCCCGGCTTCCGTCGGCCTCGCGTCGAACTTCCTTGTGCGTTATGTCGCTCTGGTACTTGTCACCAGTTCCGATTGAGCATTTAACGCGCTGATCTCATTAACTTCTTCGCTAAATAAGAAAGTTGAACAATTTTAATTAAAGTTTGTTTTATCGTTATCGTCATCATTTTGATTTCTGGGTTTCATTTTTCTTTTGAACTGTGGTAAGTATTGGTTTTGTTGCACATTTTTGTAAATGTTTTATCTTTTTTCTTTAGACATTGTTCTTCGAAGCGTTTGGCTTCCGAAGGCTTATTGACTTACAATAAGGGACACACCTACGTTTTGGTCGTTATTTTTGTATTTGGGTTTTTATGGCTGATCTTTTTTGCTCTTCTTTTGCTTGGTGTTTATTGTTCACTATGTGTTTTAAATATTGATGAAATCCAATTTCACTTTTCAAACGGTCTTTCATATACAAATCGCTCCACAACCAACGAAAACAATCACTTTGTAACTGTTTAGCAAGAACACTTTAAAATGCAAAGACGACAATGTAATGAAAATTTCATTCGTGCAATGAAAATGCAAAATACTTTCAAGCCTCTTTATTAACTACTTCAACTTTGTCACGGACAAACTTGGCATAGCCAACACATAAATTGTTCGCTCGTAGAACTTTGCAGACTTCCCATAGCCGCCATTAAGCATGGAGTTTTGTTGGTTACTGCCATTTCGCAGTTCCTGGTTCACATTCATGGCTGACTGTGTAGTTATTTTTATTTCAGTAGAAAGTATTCCGTTATGGGTTTCGGAATGCGAAGTTTTTATGATTTGTTTTCCATTCGTGGTAGTGTTTTCTTCTATCGTCTCATTGTCTGGATTTGATGGATAACGTCGTGAACGGCCACTGTATGGGAAGTCGTATCTTATTTCGGATGGGTTGGTGTTTTCTCATAAAGAGCATTTTTGTTCTAGATTTGACTTGCATCTTCTTATTCCGTTAAATTGATGACGTGATTATTTCACTTCAATCGTTACTTGGAAAGGTTCTTCCGATTTCATTATTTGTCTTCATTCCAAATATAACTCAATGCCTGCATGTTCAATAAGAATAGAGGGAAATTGTGAATCTGCCGTCTATCTGTGCTATATCCTTATTGTGTCAATTTTTACCTATCCTGTATAATTATAACAGGACACAAAATGTCAACTGAATTATCGTTTTGCAGCAATTTATCTCAAAAGAGTCTATCGGAGACCAATATTAAATTCGTTCCTATAAAATAATAATTATCCACGGCCTACCAATCCTTAATCTCAGAATTCAATAAAACATATTGTATGAATACGAAAAGTTTCTACTTATACAGCACAATATTAACTTTTTATAGACCAATTTAGATAGATACAATATTATTTATTACTGAAAAGCGGGCTATCAAAAATATTATTACATCAAAGCAACATAGAGCTAGGACATAAAAAATCCTCGTCCCAACCAATTCCATTTAAACTCATGTTAAGCCACTAAAATCTTGAAACCAGGAATGTGGAACTACTCCGTTGAATCCACAAGCGGTATGCCGCCGTAAACGGCAACCAGATAAAGACGGTAATTGACGTCCACGGTTGCTCGCTGTGAGACATTTAGCTCACTCGTCCACTTCTGTTACTCCAAGAAACATACCTCATTCAAAATTGGACTTAAAACCCGTCAGAACAAGCTTGGGAACTGAGAAGCAGGTTTCACTTGCGTCATTACGCGCCGCAGAGGTAATTTGAAGCCGTATGGTTAGGAGCGAACAACATATGATTTATGTCAGAGTGTTCTAGTGTGTATGGACGGTCGATGTCTACGTGTGCGTGCGTTCAATATTATGAGGCATGCGCAGTGGTAGCTACCGCCATCTGTTGACAGCCACGTGGTATGGCGCGTCGAGCGCAGGCGCGACCTCATCGATCGTCACCTTGACTGCTTAATAAATTCATGTACACGATAACACGAGCACGTTTTGTGAGTAAGAAACGCATTTATGACTGACGTGACGTTTGTTTTGGTCGAGTGGCGCTCGCGGCATTGGCGAATTGCTCGTGTGTGCCAACCTTACTTAGAGAGGCACCATATTTACTCTCTTGGTGTGATATCCGCATTGCGATAAACACACCTACGTAGTTTCTATTATTTCCATCTCCTTGTAATAAACTAGTTATGCTTTATTCAACTTCGCGTTGGAGGAGTATATATCCTCTACTGCTCTTTCACAGCTCATTTTGTTTGAGGAAAACTGAGCTATGTTTGCAATAATTTGCCTTGAATTTCCTACTTACAGATTCTGCGTTCATGCAACTGAAAAAAAATTTACAGTTTTATACAGAAAAATAGCTAGCAAGGATAATCTCACATTAAAGGTAGTGCCTATAATAAAGGTTCAATCATTATAGAAAAAGTCCAAAATTATACGATGAACACCAGTTACAGAAGTAATGTCCTATGTTTTGCTGATTGAAAAAAACAGCAATAAGTAAGTACCTAACCGTACCTAACTTCCACACATCAGAATTGCAGAGACCTAAAATAAAACGAAACAAAATATAAAAGTAGCAGCCAAAATGTGGAACTGTCAGCTTCTGCGCCCCTTCCACATTTAACCCATCTGCCTTCAAAGTAAGAGTGACCAAGCATCTTCTGGGCTCGCTCGTTACATCATAGACTTTATCCATCGCTTTCCATCAGGCGTGATCGAGTTCAAGAGCAGCCCCATTCAGCTATAAAAAAAATCATATTTGTGAAAATTTCAATTGTCTAGCTATCACGGTTCTTGAAATACAGCCTGGTGTCAGACAGACGGACGGACGGACAGACGGACAGACTACCCTACAAAAGACCCTAAAAAAGAATAGATAGCGTCCAAATACTAAACCTGCGCCAAAATTATGTCCAGACCACTTCTCTAATTAGGTACTCCAGCAGACCTTAATCTGTAAAAATACCACCGTAAAAGCTTAGGTGAAGAAAACTTGTCAATTATATCATCCCCATAAAGTACCATGGTAGTGATATGATGACGGCTCACTTCAACCTCACTTCACCTATGTTTTCAAACCGGCTGAACCGTCCACCGTCCAGTTATACCTATAGAATAACAACAAGTAAACCAACTTGATTTTCGGACGGAAGGACCAGTTTTTTAAACCGGTCACCATTGTCGCTATCTAGTTTGTTTTCGCAAGATTCACTAACTATGCTATTAGTAAGAGAATTCTCAGTCTTTTAAAAGTTCATCACTATCATTCTCATCTTGGCCGACTGCCTGTAGGTACTGAAGCTGTAAGTAGGTACCTACAGTCTTACATATGCGGCTAAACATCGGTATTTTACCTACCATGGGTATTGTATCTACTAAATATTCATTACCATTTCTATATCTACGAATAAAAGACATATTATTTCTTTCTATACTTACTAAGTCGACAATTTGACATCGCGCCGTAGAAATCTTTCTACAATCTGTCATTCTGTCTTTCGTTTCTGTCGTTTCCACGGGACAAACTACGCATGCTGGCTATAACTAGACCCGCGACTACATAAATACTAAGGACAAGTTCTAAGATAGATCGATAGATAGCTTACCTGAGTAACTAGACACTCCAAATTATTTACGAAGGAAAGCCTGCACCTATGCCTACAAATTAATGAATGCCGGGCAAAGATATACACAGACGGCGAGTATCCTCGAAGATTTTAGTCGACTACGACAAGGTACTATTTCAAAAAGAACTTTGATATAATTCCTACTCCGTTCACCTTTTAAAGACCTTTAGCCATATTGTTTTATAATTGTTCACTTGAATCAAAGACAGCTTCCACGTTGAAGTTTCTGAGACCAATTCCAAAACGGAACGTTCAAAAGTGCAACGAATCATTGCGTCGTCTAGCTAAAAAAATTCTCTTCATATTATGGAGAATGGCAGTGATTATGGAAAATACAGATATTGTTAACTCAGCCATGGAAGCTTCGGAATTGGACGCTCACATTTCAAAAATAAGAAAATTTTGACTGACGCAAAATATGAAAAAAACACAAATGTATTAATAATATTTCGTTATTAACACAGTTACATCACAGTTAACTACATGCCTACAAGTGTTATAAACAAGATAATAAAATAGGTCTATCTATTTTCTGGGGTAGGCATAACTATAAAATTGCTTATTAGTATCGCTGTCAGCAATTCTATCGAGCCTGTTATTCACTACCTGTTACCCTTTCAGCAATAATAATAGAGATAGTATCGATACAAATAAAACTGTGTCTATAAATAACCGTGCTAGAAGAAATTGGTAAATATTCAGGTGATATAGAATACATAGTCATTCCCTTCAAGATCGTTTTAAAAAAAACATTACGTCTACGGAACTTACAAATACGTTTATTGAGATTATGATTAAAGTCTAATGCATCGAAACTGATATAAACCGAAGACTATTATTGTCTACTATATAGATAGTGATAGCACCAAATTAGCAAACTGAATTGGATTGTAGTTAAGTTAATATTAGTGAGAACAGATTCTTCAGCTCAACGGCCCATTCGACGGTCTTTTGATGAATTTGTAGTCTCTTCATCTAATTTGTTTGAATAAAACTTTATTTCTGTGTTATTTCTAACGTTATCTTATGTTATTTTTGTCTGGAATTATATTTTGGAATTCTAATTTTACACAAAGACGACAAGTTTCGTACATTATTCATCTCATCCTAGGTACTCGTCTCTGGAGTGACTGTGTTCTTGATGTTATTTGATAAAATTCTGAAATTAAATCTTTATATATCGTGTCTTATCCACTACTTTTATCATTTTTTACCAAGCTTTACACAATTTATTCATTCTTGTGTTCAAAATTTTATAAAAGTAATATCAAATTCAAAACGGCAACGCCACCCGTCGGCCCCGGCGCGTTTCTCCCGCAGGTAAAACTGACGTCATGGTACCAGGATCGCATAAACTCGAAGAGATTTATTGATGTCTCACCACTTGTGGATGGACACGCCCACGCCCCTTCTCCCCATCTCGCTCTCGCATTAGGGCCGGGGATATTGTGATTGTGTGCGTGTAGGTTTGAAATTTTGAATAGGGAATGGAAGATTTTAATGTTTTTGTTGTCTGTGCTATCTTTTGTATTACATCTATCTTTCTCTTGATATACCTATGCTAGATATTGATTTTTACTTTTGTGTGGTTACAATTTTATTGGGTGACAATGGAAGTTTTTAAATTAGACTACTATGTTAGACTATGAATAAGTTAGTCCAGTAATAACGGCATTTACCTACTTCTCGAAAATCGTGCTCAATAGTTTAAAAATAATAAACTTGTGTTCTTGTTTTTGGCAAGAAAAACCAAGAAAACTTAAACTTTAACGGTAGGTACCTACAGGTCAATATTAGACAAAGTTAAAAGTCAGGCCTATGTAGTCCGCATTTCTGGTTCGACTTTTATTCATAGTTCCACTTTCAACATTAAACAGTGTTACACCGTATTATTTAAACCTCAAGATAATATGTAAAAATATCCAGCCCATACAAACAACGCGGACCTAAGGCCTAAAAAGAAAAAAGCTAAACTAAAGATAAAAAAACATATCTTAAACCTCACTCCGTCTAAAACCTACAAATGAACAAAGAACACACAGCATTCTAAATGCGGAACGCTACAAACAGCGCCACCTATGATTGCGAGAACGTAAAGTTCTTACGCATTGGCGAAAAAAAACAAATGAAAATCGTTCATTAGACAATTCCAATGAAGGTTGGAGTTATTTAGAAAGAAAATAATTATATAACTAAACGTGGTCGGTCACAATGGACCTGATGAAGGCTCAAAATCCCCTAAAGTTTGACTTCTTGAGAAATAAATGTCTTAAACCGCAATGTGCAAGGGAGAACTCGAATAAGAAGATCAAAATCAAAAAATCAAAATCAAAATGTTTTATTTCACATAAACCTCCATGGGCACTTATGAAACGTCAGAAGCCAGGTGCACGGTTCTAATTGGTCGTTTCCTATGGAGAAGAACCGGCAAGAAACTCCACGGTTACTCTTGATCGCTTAATGAGAAGATCCACAGGAGAACCAAGGTTAATGTGCATGCATACATGCGGCATGTGACAAAAGCAGAGGCAACTGCAGCCCTCGACAACGTGCCGCTCGTGTATCTATTTGAGTACGGTGCTCAAATACACAAGCGTACAGTCAAAACAGTCGAACGGTCGTCGACGCTCGTCGACGGCTGCCGCTTGCCCCTGCCGTTGACGCGTGTCGCTCGTATCTATGAGCACTTACCGATAATGCCCGAAGAATTGTCAAATTTAAGTAGCCGTGGACGGAGCAAAGAGCTCGCCGAACGGATTGCAGAGGGTGCCGAGCGCGTACGCACCTAGATACTGGAAAGCGCAGCGTGGTTAAGCAAAGACGGGAATAAAGAGTACCGACGACCTGGTGACCGCGGGAATCTGCTGGATGCGGGAGGCACAGTACCGTTAGTTCTGGTAGAAGAAATCGTTCGGCCAAATGATGAAGGTGATGGATGAATCAGGTTTTTGCATTTAAATGTCTTTAAATCCCAAATAAGAAGTTCACTGTTGAAATATCTCAATTGCTATTTTTGAATCGGCTCTCATGGCACATAATCAGCCTATAATGTTCCCACTCCTGGGACGCAGGTCTCCTCTCTTTGAGAGGGAGTGGGCTGTAATCCACCACACGGGCCAAGTGCCGCCAGTGGTAGTTGTCACATTCTTCGAATGTTTAGTTCTAAGGCATACCGGTTTTTACCGGTTTTCTTCTCATGGCATATTAATTGAGAATTCACCAAAATTAATTTTAGCCTATCAATCAAGTAGCCAAAACCTTTCCAGTCTTTGTCCCAAACTTTCAACATCCCGACTTACTTACCTACATTATTTTCTATTCTTGTTCTCCCTAAGATAAAAAACAAAAAAAAATCCATTACGAGAAAAAAACACCTTTTTCTAAGTTTCTAACACAGAACTTCTCCTACTAAGTACCTATATTGTTATTGCGGTTCAACTTTCGGAAATGCGACATCTATATTTAAGAAATTAGAGGATTTTATAAATCCACTAAACGGAACAAAGAAACTCCTGCAGAAATGGAAACTTCGGCCCGGAGCCTTTCTGAGCAGTCCTCCATAGGGACCTAACAACCACAAAGAAAAACTACAATGAGTGGAAGCTTTCAAATTATAGCTCAACAACCTCTGATAACGACGGACTGGACGACTACAGACGATGGTCCTAGGGACCATTGCTAGAATAAAAACTCCGCTTTGAAAGTTTCGCAACATCGCAGAACAAAAACGCAAGCCCTAACAAACTAATCGAAGAAGATTAAAAAGACCAACTTTTTACAAACATTTCCAAAAAGTCATTAACAAAACAAATTCCTTTCTCATTAACCCTTAACTCGCTACAGAAGTCGTGTTACTTCCTCCAAAGAATAGGCCACGCCTTCTATTCCCATGGAGTAGTCAGGCTGCTAATGTCGGCAAAGGGCAGATACATCCTCCCACGAGCGAAAAGTCACACCAACATAGGTACTGCATTTAGTTGCATCTGGTGGGTAAGACTGTAAACTTACACCAAGAATAGCAAGAATTCCAAATATCTGCGACAGTTTTGGCACCTACTCTAATCGTCAAGCATCTAATGATGATTCGCTGATTCCCTGGTCACCACTATTTTTGCAGTCTCCCATACGCTCTTTGGGCCGTCGCGTCGGGTGTTAAATTTTTAACACGCAATTGGCATTAGTTTTCCCCTCCACCAATTAATCTATAGCATCTAGGTATATATATGTGGCAGTCATTTGCCCTGCCGTTACTGTTAATGATGGTGCCTACAGAGAAAGAGAGAGAAGTAAAATTACATTACTAAGCACGTCGACATTAATTTATTGTGCGATCTTGATATAACCATACCTAATAATTCAATCTAATCCCGCCACTAGAGATCAAGAAAAAATAATGTATGAAGCTACCGTAAATTGAAGTAGTTGGAAAGCTAAAAAGCCTGCTGACGATTTCTTCGCACAAAAAACATTTTAGTACTACTGAAATTTTTTATGTACTAAACTAGGCCTTAGCTAAATGAAACAAAAACAAACAAGTAACATTAGTTTTAAAGCAGCAACCTTCGAAAACGGCACAGGTTACCACAAAGCCCTTTTGAACTGTCAACTACCCGCGAAAATCTTAATAGGCTAGGCGCATTTACCTACGCACTCACACCACAATCTTTTCACTGAATCCCTCAAAACCTAACTTCTACGAAGAACTTCAAAATCACGTCAAACTTATGAAACCTATTCACTCAGCAGTACCTTGCCGAAGGGCCGGGAGGCGGGGCGCAGGGCGGGGCGTGCGCCGCGGGCCGCCCCAGGGAGTGGCCCTGCGCCAGCGCGGGCGTGCGCGCCTCGCTTTAGACCCCACCGCTACACTGTGGCACCAAGAATCTACCATACGTTATGAGACTATAGGGAAAAAGTGCTTTTATTAATGTGATAACAATAGGAGGATAATTGTGTAAAATTGCGCGAGTTGCTCTGACCATGAGCTAGCATGATTGGGTGTGATTTCGAGTTCTTGCGAGTTTGAATACCAGTTTTCGGACTAATGTGATACACCCACTTCTGGTAGGGACATTGCACGTTGGAGGGGACATATTGTAACACCCTTTTTTGGAAGGCGTTCTAGCTGTAAACACGAGCAACTTTGTCTGCAAATAGTTTGATTGATAGTTGTATGTGAGTGGACTGACATGTGACTTAGGTAATGGTTTTGGTTATCATAGGATTGTATTGTCCCAGGATTTTGAATATACCAGTAGGATTGATAAAATCCTAAATAAGGCAAAATGGAGATTCGATTTGATCAGAATCCAGATAGTGCCAGAATGTTGATATAAATTATGGATTTGTTTAGCGGTCTTTTGGCTTGAGGGAGAGGGAGGGGGAGGCCTATGTCCAGCAGTAGACGCCTTTCGCCAGAATGATGAAGATGAAGTACTTACCTAAATGTGCGCGCAAGTTTCCATACAGCTATATTTGTGTATTTTTTATCTTTGAATGTTGTGTAACGAACTAGGTATAGCTACGAAGTCAAATTAAATTAGCTAGCAAAACTCCACATGACTTGATGTTACATGAAATAAAAACAAATTAATTTGATGATTTTTTTTGTGAGGTCTCGACTGCTGTTATTCACTTAAATTTTAATTTAAAAAAATGTTTTTTTTTTGTGTAGGTAAACTGTACAGACGTGGTAGGTATGTATCTATCGACACGTATTTTCAACATAGGTACTACAGACTGGCCAGCACGTACATCAAGCTACCCAAAACTGTACCCGAAACTGTAAATTTTTCCCAATCAACTTTGAACCTTATGCTGTTGCGATAAAGTTGAAAATCTATTGAAGAAATTTGACAGATTGTAGTAGCTTGATGTGCTGGCGTCTGTACAATATATTTTCTGGCAGGATAGTCGACATCGGCTCAGTTGGCAAAAAAAAAAAAAACATATTTTCTCAAGTCATACTTCAAGTAACAACTCTACCAGCGGTTGTTGACCCCTAAATAGAAACACCGATTGTTTTTTATTTTATCGTGTTAAGATATCAATACCTACCTACCTATACCCACTACGTCTGCAGAGTTTTGCTAGCTAATTTTATTTCACCCTCATCATCATTTCAGCCGAAAGACGTCCACTACTGGACATAGGCCTCCCCCAAGCACCTCCGGTTCAGTGCTTCTCGCATCCAACGGGTTCCATCCGATAATTTCAATTTCACCCTGTATGTCCTGGGCAGTTGCCCAGCCTAGTAGCCCAGTAACAACAAGAAAAAAAACTTCATGTGCTGCTTTCACGCACACTCACGCAGATTCAAGACCCTTCTCTATAGTACAGACGCCAGCACATCAAGCTACTAAAATCTGTAAAATTTATTTATTAGATTTTCAACTTTATAGGTATTTAAAGCATAAGGTTCAAGGTTGATTGGGAAAATTTGACAGTTTCGGGTAGCTTGATGTGCTGGCGTCTGTACCATAATTCCACCCACATTGGGCACATCTCGAAAAAACTTAAAATTTTGATGTGACCGATTGTGATTATTAAAGTAGCGATCCCATTAAAAAAACTCTGGCCCCTTGGGATGCCTACTCATACTGGCCATTGCAAAATAAATAATGACCATTGTTATAATAATAACTACAAGTAGGCACATCAGTAGGTAGGTACCAAGTGGCTTAATTGAAAACTATTCGTTATTTTAGTTGACATCGAGGAAAAGAGTCAAGCGGTTAACCAACAATGAGGAAAAAAACAGGTAATTATAGCTCTGTTGTACTCGCAGTGTGGTTTAACCTAAACGTTTTGGTATAATTATTATAATAAATTTCTGCGTCCGCGTGGAATTTCTTGTTTTCCCGACCCACCCCATCGGATCGCATCGTCTGGTATTACTTCGTTTTCGCGTAGGGCGCCTACTTACTGACCTTTTTTGTTTCATTTTGCACAGCTCCTAAGGGTCGTAGCGTGATGATAAATTTAGCCTTTCTCAATAATTGGGCTACCAAAATGCAAAAAGATTTTTTTCAAATCCGACTAATACCTATAGTTCTACAAATTAGAGATTATTCCAGTAACTGGATTGTGGAGGTCAGAAGGCCAATTCTCGCAATTTCATCATCATCATCATTTCAGCCGAAAGACGTTCACTGCTGGACATAGGCCTCCCCCAAAAGGGGGGGGGGGGTTTGCCATAATCGCCACGCTTGGCAGGCGGGTTGGCGATCGCAGTATAGTATGGTGGTGGAATGCATAGAGAACGCCGCTGCCCATTCTCCGGTACGACCCTTAGTCGCCTTTTACGACACCCACGGGAAGTATGGGGTGGTGCTATTCTTTAAGTCCGGCACCACACAGACTGTTCACGTAATTTAAAATGTTCAAAATCTAGTTTCAGTCTCATCTCAGCGACAAACAAATATCAAAAACTTGTCAAAATTTCGGGAAATTCGAGGCATTTTTGACAGATTGCGACTGAGATCAGATTGTGAACGTTCTTAAAATAATAATTACGAGATTGCCCCTCTGATAGGCAGTCACTCCATGTAAAATACTGGTATTCATCTGCATTCGATTAGACTGGAAGCCGACTCCAACATAGTTGGGAAAAGGCTAGGCAGATGATGATGATGATGAGTTTCAGAGATTAGCGCATTTAACAAACTCATAAACAAACTCTTCAGCTTTATTATTAGTATAGTAATAGATAGATAATGGGTTATTGAAAAAGTGTTGGCAATGACTTGTAAGCTATGCACCCGATCACCAGCTGTGAGATTTATAAAAAGCAACTAAGAAAATCTAAGGATTTTAAGTAGCTGTGGCAGATAGCGGGACACATTGCTCGCAGACGGGAAGAAATGGATCGGACGGATTGTTTCGCCGATGATGGGATCGAAAAGTTTTGTAGTAGCGATCTTGTAGGTAGGTACATAAGTACCGGAAGGCGCAGCGTATAGACACTTTGAGGGAGACTCCAAGAAGTGTAGCGACGAGCGGTAAGTAAAGGTTGCAAGAACCTTTAAGATGCGGAAAGCACGTGCAGGCAGTCGTTGTGGTGATGCTTGGGGGGCCAAGTGGTGCCACCTTTGGGGTTTTCCCCCTAAATTTAGGGGGACGAAGTGTTAAAAGGGGTATTTTTAGGGACAGAATTTTTTTTTTGTGGTTTTTGTAGGGGCTTTCTAAAAGTTTGCTGTGGCGTTATTGACGCTGCCCGCTAAGCGATGGATAGCTGTAAGATGGCACGAGCGAGCCCAAAAGATACTTACTCATTCTTGAGGCTGACGGGTTTTATGTGGAAGGGACACAGACGCTGGCAGAGTTCGACACAGTGGTCGTGCGCATAATAAATGTGGCGGAGGATTTCGGACAAGAAAAGGTTATGGCTTTTATTTGTTTTCTTTAGTTTGTCAAAGTGGTCTTTTCCAAGGCCTAAGTCAGCTTTGATAACCGCGCAAACGGGACACTTTTTACCACACACTAAAGTAATTTAATTTAAATTATTTGTTTTCCATTTAGTTTTCGTAGACTATCATCACCTGATGTTAGGTCAACAACAACCTTTCATCATCGCGTTCTTAGTATGAAGAGATCATGATTCTTGACCACCGGTGGACGCTAGTACGATTTCTTCTCGACTGTTATAAATATTGATTATTCCCTTCTAGTTATTTCCAAAGTGCATAATTAAGCCGTTTAGGTCGGATGTTCGGTACCCGGTAGGTAGATGTTGTAACCTAAACCCACACCTTTTTGTGGCTTCTTTACCTGGCGGGTACAAAAAAACAACCTTAGAACGGTTGGTTGCTAACCAAATGAGCTTATTGTTGTAAACTGCATAAATTATAGGTTTTTTTGCTAAACAGTAGAAGGGGTCTGAGGTTGAGTCACAAGGTTAGGTAAAGGAAGTTCTAATGGAATTTATTAAAAATTTACTCGACCATATTATAATGGAATGAGGATATAGGTAGGTATGTGCAGAAAAGGTAAAACATCTATATGAGAGCTACACTGTCGACTTAAAGAAAAAGGGCACAACTAACATATTTTCCAAAATTGTTCCAAAATCTATAGTAATATTATAAAGCTGAAGAGTTTGTTTGTTTGAACGCGGTAATCTCAGGAACTACTGGTTAGAATTGATAAATTCTTTTTGTTTTGAATAGTCCATTTATCTAGGAAGGCTATAGGCTATATAACATCACGCTATGACCCTTAGGCGCTGAGCAGCGGGTGACACCGCGGGGAACAGCCAGTTGAGTTATATACATATTTGGCATCAGAAAAAAAGCCGCATATTTATGCCAGTTTTTTTACTCAATTTTGGAAAAAATGTTAGTTGTGTCCTTTTTCTTTATGACGGCAGTACAGGGCAAGGAATAAAGACCTGCAGGGTAATTTCATCACACTAACAGTAGCAAAGCCTTTAATTTTGACAGTTCAACAACATTCATTGCGTTCTTCACGTTGTTGAGCAGACAAATTTATCGGACATATGAAGCAATGGATTAGCAGTATACTTCAATCAAACTGATTCAGATTCTGATTGAAAGTGTGTTAGTGCTGGGAATAGAAAGACAAATAAAAGGTACGTTATACATTCAAGTTTCTTTTTGTCGGGGCTGGCAATGCTTCTGCGATGCCACTGGTTTTGCAATTGATGTTTAAAGGCGGTGGGAACCGCTTAATAACAGAAGGGCTCCTACTTGTTTGCTATCAAATAATAAATATTCTTTATTTTCCTCAACGTTTATTTTTAGATATTTCATTTTATTTAGTCTGTTGGGTTATTTATAAATAATAGCCGATCGTTAGCACAACAAGATGTTTGTTCTAAACAGACAAAACTTACACGACAGACTAGTGAACGTAAAATGGTAAAAGAGAACGGTCGTAGTGACAGCATTTGAATTTAGTTTCCACAGACAATAATTACCGCTGACATTCTCGATATGTTTGGTGTTACATATTTTAACAACATGGTATTTTAAACAATATAATTAAGGCCTGTTTGGGTATAGACCCCTCAAACGTTTCCAAATGTTTCTCTCTTTCGATTTCTTGTCCAGTCCTTTCCGGCAATTTGTTTTACTTCAACTGCCTGACGTTCTTTGGATCATCCTCTGGCTCTCTTGCCGCTTGGGCCTGGCCATTGAGTTACCCACTGAGTCCATCTTCCATCTGTCATTCTTGCTAACGTGTCCATCCCACATCCACTTCTGACTAGGTGTGATTTATATGCTAAAGTGCATCTATTATATATTATTAGTTTTCCTGCGTATGTCTTTTGCTTTTTGTTTGTTTCAGCCTTTTATACATGCTTCTTTCCATCGCGCACTGAGTTTTCAGTATTTTATAAAACCCGCAAGATAGGCAGGGTAGCAAACACGAGTTCAAGGCTTTCTTTTTCATTTTCAAGTGCTATCAATTCACTACATATTATAAAACAAAGTCGCCCCGTCTGTACGCGATAAACTCAAAACTACCGAGCGGACTTTCATATTGACGGAATGATTCATGAGGAAGATTTAGGTGTAAAATTTAATAGGGTTTGCGTAAATTGGCTGAAATATGACGATGATTGTTGAAGATGTCGGAAAATATCATGCCGATTGGGAGCTTTATTGGCGTGCGAAACGTAAACATTGGATGAAATTTGACACACAGATACCTAGTTTATAACCCGGATAACATTTATGGTACTATAAATCCCGGTAGTACGTTCTCGGGCAAAGCCACGGGCAAAAGCTAGTACTTAGGTAATATAAAATAGTAAACTCCACCCTATTCTCCAATTAACACTGATCATGCAAATAAATTATCAAAAGCTAACGATAGGTATGTATGGATAACAACAAAAATTATGATGATCGATGATCACCAATCCTTTTGCCAAGTAGTTGAGGGATTACGAACCTAGGGTACCTAGTCCATTCTGCGCCGGGGTTTGCAGTGATTTATGTTTAGGTGGAGACTGCGACTCGGGCCCTTAAAACTAGATCACACAGAGGCCGTTTTAGCTTCGGGATGAAATGGAAGGGACAGTTCCCCTACGTTTACGTGTAGGTAAGTATGCTAAAGCCATACAGGGTTTCAGTAGGTACTCTAATTTCGTAATACACTATCAATCATAATCTGAATCATGGATATTGGTAATCCATTGCTTTATATTATGTTGGAAGCAAAGAAAACGACAGATCCTCAGACATACGTTATTATTATTCAAATAAGTCCTCAAATAAATGACCGTGACTACTTATATAAAATCAAACAACCTCAATTTACTTCAAAAACAAATTAATTTCCTCGCAAAAAATACAAATTCCAACAAATCTGATTTAAAATAACGAGACGTTATTATGTTTCTGAAAATTCGCTTCATTACAGCGTGTAACGAGTGTAATTCAAAGGAACACCCACACCCCGGGACAGAGGTAATCGGCCACGTAGGTAGGGACCTAGTAATGTTGGATGAAGGGCGGCTGTGGAGGGTGGCGTATCGACCCAGCGGATTACCTCCCACTGGGAGGGTGGAAGGGCGTTTATACAACACGATTTAGGAAGTATTTTTTGGGTTGATGTTCTCGTGACGATATCGTGACGATTTTTTTTGACGGCGGAATGACCTATGGACATTCATGCATTCTATTGATGCATTCTGATTCTGATAGGCAATATTTAAGATTAAGAAAAATGCTTTAAAAAAATAGGGACTTCAAAAAAAAAAGTCTTTCGAAAGAGCGAAAGTGGAAAATAATATAATTTCTGCAATTTTTCAGGCTAAAATGCAATACTGTTGTGGAGACA
The DNA here is from genome assembly GCA_916614155.1 of Mesoligia furuncula. Taxonomy (NCBI): domain Eukaryota; kingdom Metazoa; phylum Arthropoda; class Insecta; order Lepidoptera; family Noctuidae; genus Mesoligia; species Mesoligia furuncula. The sequence goes on along the minus strand of OU744803.1, from coordinate 9,769,092 downwards.
TTATTAGATATGAAGGATTTGTCAGAAACATATTTGGTACTTACCTACCTTGAGCCTAAGGAAATATTTAAGATTAACGAAAATACAAAAAAAAAATTGGGACTTCAAAAAAAAAGTCTTTCGAAAGAGCGAAAGTGGAAAATAACATAATTTCTGCCATTTTTCAGAAGGCTAAATGCAATGCTGTTGTGGAGACATTATTAGATATGCTGGATTTGTTAGAAACATTAGGTCTTGATTATGAATTAGGTACTTACCTACCTTAAGCCGAGGCTCTAGGCTCAAGGTAGGTATATCTACTGTTAACATCTTATAAACATTGTGGAATGCAAATAAATCATCTTGAGTAGATATGAGTAGGTATGCGTGGGTGAGCATGTGCGGTTGGTTACCAACCAATCAGTTATGTAAATAGAAAGGACTATGGAGGGCCACCCTTCGTAGTATCGACCGCAAGGTTTACCTCCAACCCGGCCGGATGAGTCAGATTTTATTTAGACGTCACGACTTTAAAATGATTTGTTTGTCATCGACGTAGTCGTTGCGGTACCGTCGGGAAAGATTTAGGTAGGTGGATTGATAACCTACTTAGCTATGTTTTAGGGACTTTGGTAAATACCATGTAATCTACTTAACATCGTGAATCACTAGTAGGCTTTAGTGAAAATGCTACAAAAATCTGAAAACGTGGAAAACAGCCTAGGGACGCGCAATTAGAAATCAATTTTGTAAAAGGTTGAAATGAAAATATTTGCGATTCAAGGGGGTTGCAGGGGTGTGTTATCCAATAAGAAATGAATTTGACTTATTCGACATTAATGGTAAAAATTAACTGTAAGGTATCCTGTATAACTGTAAAGCCCGATTCAAACTTTATGGCAGTTTGGAAAATGAGGCGAGTCGGTGCGCAGTAACAAATTCATGTGTCAGCGGGGGGTGAGGGGTGAGGGGTTGGGTACCTACTGTGTACTCAATTTATATTAGGAAGGTCATGTAGGTATGTAGGTATTCGTGTTTTTACTCAGATAACTACCTACAGTGGATAAGACAAAGATTAAAACAGAAGACGATCCAGGAGGAGATCGAGGCGGGGGGGGGGGGGGGGGTGGAGGGGGGGTTCAGGGGATCAGAACGGAATAATTCTAATATCAGTATTTTAGCCAAAAAAAATTATAATGTTGCGTGATTTCTTGGTAACACCGCACGGGTGTAATCAGGAATAGACAAGTAGCGCCATCTATAATGCTATGCACGCACTGCCCGGTCCAACAATAGGAATTCATGTTTGCTTAATTTGAATCAATTTGCTTTCCGAGAACTTTATTCTAGATAAGGAAATACTCGCATGAAAACATTAGGAGTTTCTTACTTGTATTTATGTAAATAAAGTATTGTTTAAATTTTAATGTGTGCAAAGCTCCGTAACGAATAGTGGTGTAGGACTGTAGGCAACAAAAACGTCTCAATTGACTTTAGGTACCTGCTTAGGTATCTGATCTACTAAATACATAAAAAAAAGGATAAAAAAACATTTTTAAAAACAAGCTTTTTTTAATAACTGCATTTTTGCCAAATATCTTAACTTCGTAGTGTGAAACTAAGAAGTAAGAAGTTCGCCAAAAATGCAGTTAACAAAATATATAAAACTCCAAAAGGCCGATAATAAGTGTGGTGGTTCTTTTAATATTGGCCACAATCAAGCCTTGAGTTTTGTAACTAGGCCATTGCTATAAACATATAATTTCTTAGTAGACAGTACAAAAATGGAAAAAATATAGTAGGTAGGTAGTGAGGTATGCTTCAAAAAAAATGTTTTTGATGCATATCTTTTAAAATTTGTTAAGCCTTAGTTCCAAGCCTTAATTAACAGCTTTTTATTTTTTATAAATGTCTGATAATTATTACACTCAATAGGTATTTTTTTAGTTTTTTAAATCGTGTAACGATCGTGAAGACTAAAAAGGTCGTCCATATAAATAAAAATTGTTAATTACATTTTTGTCTAATCCAATTTCATGATTATGTTTTGTTTAAGTACAAGGTAGAATTTTAATTACTTTACAATACAGAAGAAAGTTTGTGTTAACACTTATTTAAATAAAGTTTTAACCATAGGTAGGAAATGTTGAGAATCATTTAATTAATCTAAAACCATGACAATGGCGCCGATTCTGTTGTTCACAAACTAAACTAAATTTAAGTTCATGCATCAGTTCAGTTCTTTCTATTTCATTAAGAAAAGGACAGAAGATAAATATTAGTTTAGTGCTGTCAAATTAAGATACTCCATAGACAACATTATACGAGATTAAAAAATTGGCTACTAAAAATACGTCAATTTACGCCAGGCTGACAAATTTGACATGACAAAAAAAACATTTCTGTACTTGTCTTAATGAAGTAGAAAGAAAAAGATGCCTGAACTTAGTTTAGTTTGTGAACAACAGAATCGGCGCCATTATTTTCAATATTTTGTGTAGGTATGTGTGTTGTATGTGAATAAAGAATCTTGTGAACATTTTAAATTTTAAAATAAAAATTTCCTAGGCTCATAAAGCCATAACCCACCTTAATTTGTTATTTAATCTAGAACGACTTATCTCCTCTATGAGTCACTTTTTTCTAAATTAAACAACCCACAGAAAAAAACCACATTCAACTTTTATCATCTCACCACGGAACCCTAACACCCATAATAGTTGCACAAGAGATAAGGCCGTGTTCAACAAAGTTTAACTACGTGTCGATCATCCCTCGGCCCTCATCCCCCTCAGCCCTCCGTAACCCTCCGAGAGGGAAGAGGGAAGCCCGGTGTTATGGAAGTCACGGTTTAGTAATTAATATTTTGCAATTATGTGAGATATTTTTGTTTACTTTTGTGGATGATTAGATTACTTTAATAGATTGATGTTGATAACTTCTAAAAGCTGTGACGGTGTCGATTTTCAGTTGTCTTTCAATCTTTTTTTTTAGCTGTAGCTGTAAACAGAATAATTAAACTAATAGGTAGTTTTCTATTATTCCTAGATTCCTAGCTATTATTATTTTTTCTGCTCTCGTTTTGATACGAGCCTTCATGCCGTAGTGAAAAGATAGTCAGTCATAAATTTTTGCTAATTTGTAGCATCCCTCGTGGAAGCTCTTTAATAACAATTTATATAGCTTCAATGTTATAAGCAAAAATCAAAATAATAATATCTACTATTTACATAACAAGTCATCTAATCATATCCAATGGCACATACCTTATGATAATCCGTTTTCATGCGCTCTTGCTCAATTTGATCACGACAAAAAGGCTTATTTCAATTAACTAATAAGAACCACCAATCTCTAATCGAAGAAATTGTGCCCAATCAGCTGAAAACAGATAAACCTAAGTAGGTAAAGGTTACTGTTACTGTTAACTTACAACATTTCATTGCTGGGCAAAGGCCTATGACTAATTACGATCCAGTGCTAATGTGGGCCAAAATAGCCACTGATTAGCCAGGCGTCACGGCAAAATCCGTAGAACAGGTGGACAAAAAAGATATACAATAATTATACGTAATTACATATTTATATCAAGTTGAGTATCAAGTTCTCTTCAGTCTTCTGATAAATATTCTGCTAGAAAATCGCATTCCGCGAATTCTTGAAAAGCTTCTAGGTAAGTTTGACGGGACGTCTACTTTCCCGAACACTTCTTTGAATACTGTCTTCAATATCTTCGTTTCAGTTTCAACCGATAAAATAAATTATAATATGACAGATTTAATTACGGATGTTTAGAGGAAGCCGTCTATTTCCGGTGAAATTGAAATAGGTAATTGGACAATTTCAATTGAATGGCAACTAATTAGCTCCTTTACGATATTGAACTGTGTAATCAAACTGAAACTGAACATTTTGCGGGTTGATTAGTTGTAGCCCTAGCAAGGATGACGGAAATATGTTTATAATGGACAATTGGAAAATTAATTGGACATATCGAAATTCTACGATTCTACATCATTATTATCGGACGAACAGTTTGTTAAGCAGGTTTACAGGTTAACACCAAGTTGAGACGACATATAGCCAAAAATATTGCCTACAGTATACTTACTTAGGTTACGAAATATCTATTATTTACTTACCATTGAACCCCAAATTAGACAGTTAGTCTGTACTTACCTTGCGGCTCAGGGTAGGCACAAAGCTTATAGGTATATAGCTCGGGATATTTTATTTAATCACTTTTGTCAATAATCACATACTACCTTCACATCTTCATTATCCTAAAACCCTTCGTGAAAATTTATAAAATGACATGAGGGTCGTCCTACTGACATTTTCTAAATTTTTATTCGATTTGCAGCAAGTGGGTATAATTTTCTTCCTTAAAGGTACTACATAAGTACTTCTGTCTGTTGTTTGCCCACATCTCGATATTTAGGTACTACTTTTCACCCACTTTTTAGCCCTATCATATTTTACACAATGCATTCTACTGTTCCTTGGTTTTCTTCTATTCTTATTTTGTCCATACATCACTAAATCGAAATAAATAACTTTGTGAAAAAATTTCATTCTCGTCTTTGGTCTGTAGTCCTACTGTCAAAATATTCCGAGTCTTAATAGGAACTAAATTCGATACTACTCCCTTATTATTCACAATTAAAATCAATGTCAAATCTCACTAGTGTATTAAAAATGATGTAGAATTAAATTTTGTAATGCTATTAAAGAGTGAAATCGTTCCCCTATAGAACGCGCGCCCCACGCTCAGTCGAATATTTAGGCCTAAACGAACGGACTGATGAATTCTGCGCTCCGCTGTTAGCCTGGTACTTATTGTTATAATTATTGCTTCATTATTATCCGTAATAGTGTTATAACCAAGTGCTATTATTAATGTTGCTTGCAGTAATAAATCTAGCAATAATAAGGTTATTATTGCCAGATAAAATTATGAATAATCGCAGTCAAGAAACTCAGCAGTCTTTTGTTTTACTGCAAAAATGGAACTCGGTAGTTTATTCCGTGATTCTTAGCAATAAATCTATTTGATTGAGTAATTTTAAGATTAAGTTGTCTGATTAAAACAATATTTATAGCAAAGATGATGGGTTGTTTCCTGTTGTTCTTGTTACAAAGTAATTTAGCTAATTAAAACGCCTCGGCATGCCCATCAATTACCTTCCTAGGTACTTTTAAATTTTGGACTTATTATCTAGCAGTTCTAGCAGTTTAGTTTAGCAGTTTGTTCTAGCAGGAAGTTATAGTATTATTCTTGAAACAACTGACCCAATTACACAAAAAAATCTTTGATTGATGACCAATAGGTAAATACATCATCAATCATAAGAAACATTGCTTCTAATATCCGCCACATCATTTAGGCCTAAAATTATTTACGCACGAAACTAAACATCAAACTTAATAGCCTTCATTTCAATTATTATTTACAGTACTTGAAGTGAGGTAAAAAACACGCTTTATTCCTTTCTAATTTATTCTTAAAAATTCAGCTGGTATCGGTCGCTTTCTCGCGGGTCACGATCCACAACATCCGTTCTCTTCTGAATGCACAATGGGAATACTGACATCTCTTTCTAACATACCAGTTTAAACTATCCCTAACTCTTTTCCCCCGTCACGCGACGTTGTCAATCCTCAGTGCTGTACACCGTGACCTTGTTGCAGCGTTCACGATACAAACACTAGGTATAATTAAGTACTGAAGATTTATAGTTTAATTTACGGCCACACATTCTTTCAACTCGAGAATAAAATCCTTTTGATTACGTGTCGCAATTGGGCAATTTGTTATGATTTTTATCATGTTTTGGAAGTGGTATGAGTTGTGACTTGTGTAGCTAGATTGTAATCGTGAATTCGTGACACGGTGTGTTTTAATGAACGCTAAGTGAAATACGTGTTTCGATATCGAAACAGGTATATTATGATTAATAGAACTGGTTGGGGGGACTGTTTTTTAACAGTTTGCCTATAAATGCTATTGAAAAGGAATAAAACTTGTGTAATTGCTAAGAGTTTTGACCCCAAGTCGCTTATTTATAAAGAGTAGAAGTAGGTAATATGAAAACTGTCAAGATAGAGTTCAATCACACCCAGTTTCATCCAATTTTAGTTTAAAAAAATTTGGGTTTGCTACCTTATCTGAAAGAAAAATAAGTGTAATTTCATATCTATCCATTTTATATTAAAATTATGTTTCCCTTGTATCAATCATTTTAGGAGAGGTTTATTTGTATGTACAGACGCCAGCACATCTAGCTACTACAATCTGTCAAATTTCTTTGATAGATTTTTAACTTCATCGCTAAAGCATAAGGTTCAAAGTTGATTGGGAAAATTTGACAGTTTCGGTAAGCTTGATGAGCTGGCGTCTGTACCTAAGAACACTATTTGGATGTATTATTATTAATATATCATCATAGCTCTAGTGTTTCGTTCCGATTATCAGATTGTTCAGGATTTTTCAGTTATTAGCTATTTACTGAAAAATTCTAAAAAACCTGATAATCTGAGACGATAGTGTGCGGTGAGGCATGTTTGGTTGGTATGGTAGATTTATTTTATTTATTGTAGATACCTATTGAAATCGGAATAGTTTCAAACGTCAAAATTTTCAGAATCCGCCACTGATTTCAACAACGGCTGTTTTGCGTGGATTTGATGCATATTTTCCCCCAAGTTGTTCTTTTTAGGGTTCCGTACCTAAAGGGCAAAAACGGGACCATTACTAAGACTCTACTGTCCGTCTGTCTGTCTGTCACCAGGCTGTATCTCATGAACCGTGATAGCTAGATAGACAGTTGAAATTTTCACTGATGTATTTCTGTTGCCGCTATAACAACAAATACTAAAAACAGAATAAAGGGAGGCTCCCATACAACAAAGGCGTTTTTTCGGCGTTTTTGCCTTGTGGTACGGAACCCTTCGTGTGCGAGTCCGACTCGCACTTGGCCAGTTTTACTCTTAGTCAACTCTGAAAACAGGCCTGAATTTAATTTAAGTGTCGACACTCAAAGGCCTATAACTGATCGAAGATGCAACATTGTAGCTCCCTACTAACTTTGTCATGTAATATTTATGACTCTTACCGTAGTTATTAATTAATCAATTAAGTTGTTAAGTACTTGTTATTTTATGGACAATTTAATTACTTTATTTATTACCTCGATCGATGTACTACAGGACATTAATAAACATTGAATTATATGGCCAATATTCTTCATGAGTATTATGATGTAGGTACTAAAACTTCTTTTGCCATCAACACGCCCCAGAAGAAGATTATATTGTATATTTATTAAGTAAATTTTATTATTTATGTAGATACAGTAAAATAGATAGAGATATAACAACAACACGATCGAACACACAACTAAATTGATCTATCTTTCTCTTGATCCTATATATAACATTTGAGTACAAAGGTACTTAATTCAGTTTTTTTTATTTTCCCTGTTAAATTTTTCAATAATAAAATGTTCAGAATGTTCAGATAATTAGGTACTTTTAAATGTTTACAAAATGTTTGTTTTGTAAGTACGATATCCCGACTTAGTGCGCAATTTTACGTTTGACCATTACAAATGCATCTCCGGTTTACGTATTAATACGGAAGATACTAGGACCCTAGGAACTGAACGCGACGAATTGGATTGTGGATCAGTCCTGGCAGATGGGCCTGCAGACACGAGGCAATGCTTTACGGCAAGGACTTTATTTTCTTTGAAGCCTATGTGTGAATGATTTTTGAAATATGTATAATTATTTCATGATTTGTAGCTTACTACAAGCTGCCCTCATGGAATACCCTGAACTCACTTCAACTCTATTGCTCCTAATATGCAAATCTCAGTCGTGAAAATGAATTGGTCTCTCTTCTTTGCCTGTGCAGTGATATATGAAGCGAAACAGAAATAATAATTTGTAAAGAGTAAATTTTATGCAAAACAGAACTTAACTACTTTTGCACTAAGCCTGAATAAACTAAAGCATACACTACTGTAAAAGATGATTGATGACCAGAGCTATCTACAAGAAAACCGGCCAAGTGCGTGTCGGGCCACGCACAGTGTAGGGTTCCGTAGTAGCCCGTTATCACAATGTAGTACGATTCTGTTGTTCTTTATTCTGAATAGGTAAAAAAAAAACATATTTTGGTTTCAATGCAAGTCTTTACCCATTATAAACAAGCAACTACTTCATCTTAGTCACTTTAAAGGATTAATGCTAAGGATTTTGTATTTGGTAAAAAATTATCCAACACCCAAGTTCAACGACTATTACTGCTAAACTAATAAAGTTATCTTAACCGCTATACTTTTCCTTTAAAGTACATGAAATGCACTTTCATCGAGATTTTTTTCAGATTTTTCAAGCTAGTAGTTTAGCTTTTAGAGGGGGGGGGACGCCCTACTGGAACAAAAATTTGCACTTTAAACTTTAATATTTCGTAAATGGAGCATTAAATCGAAAAATAATTTTAGCAACCCCTAAGCCATTTTAGAAGACCTATTCAACGATACCCCACACGATGGGGTAGATGATGAAAAAAACATTCATCTCCACTTCACATGTAGGGGAGCTACCCTAAAAAAAATATTTTCCAAAATTTTATTTTACCACTTTGTTGGCGTAACTGATATACGTACTCCTACAAAATTTCAGCTTTTTAGTGCTAACGGTCACAGAGATTAAGCGAGGACGGACAGACAGACAGACGGACGGACAGACAGACATGGCGAAACTATAAGGGTTCCTAGTTGACTACGGAACCCTAAAAAAAGTAAACTGGAAACCCAATAGGTAATTTTATTATAATTAACCCATACAAATTCAAAGGTGTGAAACCCAACTAATCCGGTACCGTATTATTATCAGTGGCCCGAAAAAGCTCGCGTGTGTTGCGTTATTTAAAACCTACTGCTGAACACGTCCTGGGAATCATTTCTTCTGCCAACATGTAAACACGGATGCCTGGCTTACACACACCAGAACAACATAAATCCTATTCAAAAACAACGTGAAAGAAACTTTATAGCATCAGAAATAAACTTGAAAGCACATTGCAGGTTAATTGGATGCGTGCTTTAAATTCTAAGGGGGTTTGTATTTATTCGTAGTCTATTTTTGGCTGCGGTAGGCGGTCGCTCCAATACGTCTTGATTTTTTATATCTTTTTAAGGGCCTTTTTGTGGCCCGTGGCTATGTCTGGATTTAGTCCGTGTTTCCGGCTATTGTGCTCGGGTAATTTTTCAATTAAAAGTCCTTGGTGCGGTATTTGATTTTAGGGTTACAGTTACTGCGCCACGGGTGTGCGTTATGGTAATTCTTACCGTTGGGTAACGGTTGTTATTGCGTTGGTCAGATAAGTAGTGGAATAAAAAAAACATGATTGCGCAAAACTGGAAGGGAAAGATAAAAAATTGTTGAAGTTTAATAGGAAAACACAAAAAAAAAAATGTTTTCAATGACATGCTACAATGCATTTCATCAAAACTAACTTAAACTGCATAATCAAAGAAATTTCAAAAGCCACTTTACCAGGTTTTTTTCCTACTGAACAAAGTTTTCTCGACGTTATTCCACTCCTCTCCTTATTCAATTTTATTGCCCAGTCCTTCTCTCGGGTCAAAGTCTTTGATTTTGCGTTTTCTCGATTGACTTGTGAAGACTTCATTCCTCAAGCAGCCACTGCAGTGCAATAGCAGTAACAAATTCTATTCCGTCATCATTAGCATCATTCATCAGTAACATCGGTTGCTGCACATTAGCATTAACCATACCTACCTCTCTCCCTTGAGCACTGGTGGCCCAGTGGTGTCATCCCCGACTTACGACTACAGTCGTGAGTTCGAACCCAGGCAAGCACTCTACTTTGTGTATTAATCTCATCACCACTGTTCTTAAAACTGTGAAGGAAAACAACAAATAACAACGTGACGAAACCGGCATGTCCTAGAACGAAAAATTCTGAAACACGTGACATCGACCAACCCGAAATGGGCCCGCGTAGTGGGTTATGGTCCACTCCCTCTCAAGGAGAGGAGGCCTGTGTTCCAGCAGTGGGAACATTTTAGGCTGATACTACACCTACCTACATTTTCCCAGCGAACAGTACCTACCTAATATCTACTTATTATGCAACTTCCACGAATTTCATTGAGTCCTCTGCCTATCCATCAGATCTTAGCATGCTCATATCCGCCGCTGAAACTTTCAATCTTCCCCAAAGTCGTAAAAAGGAGAAAAGAAAGCCGCTACGGCTTTGAAAGAAACTTAACAATTTTCTCGGTTCTGGACGTCTATATTTTCTAATTGCCGAGACAATAACCGGAAACACATATTAACGAAGCAAGAACAATAAAAAGTTTTTACAAATGCAATTGCACCAAATCAATCAGATTCTGGAGAATCTTCTTACTATCCAGAATCTGATGCTTGGTCATCTCAGACCTATTTGGTACCTATCTACCAAATAGGTCCACCAAGCATCAGTCTTTATAGTCCTAGCAACAGAGTTATTTCAGAGGTATTTCTTTTATACTTGCTATAATATTTTATCGACAGCTATAAAAATACACTATACGCGATGGCTTCCCCTGTTTTATTGGTTACGGTCCCATTTCGATACGTAAGAGAATTTGTATATGTATAGTATATTCCTGTTTATTTTCCATCCCACGGTTCAAGTTTATTTCATTATGTCGTCAAGTCAGTTACGTGATTATCTTTATTACCTAACATCTTGTGAAGAAAGAGCAGCATTTCTGAATCAAAATTGAGAAATACACACATCAAAAGTGTCTAGGGATCAAGCATTTTTATGCGGATTTCTTGAGATTGAGATGTGGCTTTGTAATAAATTTATGATTTTATAAATTTATATGGATCCTTTTTGGTGCATTTCATAATTTGAATCAGGAACTGTGAATCAAATTCGAGTAAAAGATGAAAATCAGCTGTCAATATTTTCCCTATAAAAACATACAACGCATTGAAGACATTATTAGTGCTACTGTTTCCCTACTACTGATTAAAACCAACGTTATTATGGAGCGGCGACGTCATTTAAGCAGGGAAGAAATGCTCAGAGCCGTGGGAATGATAGAAGCTGGTTCCCGGCAACGTACTGTGGCTTTAGCTCTGAATACAAGTCAGAGTGTTATCAGTCGACTTTGGACACGTTACCGAAGCACTGGTACCGTGGCTGAGCGCCATGCAGGACGGTATCGCTGCACCACACGGAGACAAGACCGATACATTCAAATCTTAACTCGAAGAGCTCCAACAATAACCGCCATGATGTTAGCCGTGAGGCTTCATCACTCTTCAGGGAACTTAATTAGCGACCAAACAGTCAGAAACCGCTTGCATGAAGTGAACCTTCATTCCCGAAGACCGCTAAGGGTACCACCTATAGCAATGCACAATCGTAGGATTCGATATCAATGGGCTCTTGAACACAGAAATTGGGCAGAAGAACAATGGCGTTTCGTGTGCTTTTCTGATGAGTCTCGTTTTGGTATGAGACCGGATACAAGACGTATACGACACTGGAGAACCCCTGGACGCCAACAGCGATTAAAATCCTGCCAGGAAGTCCATCCTTATAGTGGTGGAACCATCATGGTATGGGCGGGTATTTGGATCGGCGGAAGAACTGAGTTGATTTGGATCAGAGGCAACCTCAACGCTCAAATTTATGCTGAGACGATTGTATCAGACGTCATCGTTCCTCTACAAGTGCAAATCGGTCCCTTATTTCAGTTAATGCATGATAATGCACGACCGCACACCGCAAGAGTTGTAAGACAGACTCTCGCCGCAGCTAACATCAATGTCCTGCCCTGGCCTGCTCAGTCGCCAGACTTGAACCCGATTGAGCATGCATGGGATATGCTACAGAGAAGAGCTCTGCCGAATATGGAGGGTATCCAGTCGCAAGAAGACCTTTTTTTGTTGTTGCAACGAACATGGGCGGCCATTCCACAGCGTGATTTGGATGAACTCATTTTGAGTATGCCAAACCGATGTTCTTGTGTTGTTAGTGTTCGCGGTAGAAACACGGATTATTAATTGTTTAAGTTACCCAATAACATTTTAAAGAAAACTGTTATTTCAGTCTTTTTTTCGAACTTTTGTGTTAGTGGTTCAAATGTCAAAAATCCCTTTATTAGGAAAATGGCAAATTTCTTTATTAATGCAAAGGTGACTTGGTTTATCGTTACTGTGACAAACGAAAACACTTTATTTGATGAATCCTTAAAGAAAATTTTAATTAATATCAATCAGGAGAAAAGTTATTGCAAAAATATATGTTGATCCCTAGACACTTGATGTGTGTAGTAACTAAAAGTTTATCTTTAAAATCATACAAAATCGATTATTAGCAGAATTTTGTATGATATCAATTAGGGGGTTCGTAGCTAAGTAATAACACTCCCACGGGTCTATCCATCAGGTTAAGCTACGCTTGACGTTTGCCGGGGTTAGCCGTTGGTCCCGGCTGTCATTCGTGGATCTTTGACAGTTGTTACGGGTTGTCAGAAGCACGAAAATCTGACAACAAGTCTTACCAAGGGGTATCGCATTACCTAGTAACTGTGTTGTGGAGGTCAGATAGGAAGTCGCTCCATGTATACCTAATACTAGTAGTCAGCTGCATCCGGTTAGATTGGGAACCGACTCCAATGTAGTCGGGAAAAGGCTAGGCAGATGTTGATGAGGATGGAGGATCACAGCGTAAGTAAAGCAGCAATGAAAAACACGCAGGAGCAAAAAACGTCAACATTCTCATTGATATTCTCCTAATTCAGATGAAAAAAAAGGACGAAGACGAGTCATTTTCACTGGTTGTTTTTTCTTAAGTACTAGTTTTGTTCAGTCTGGATTTTGCGGGTGTCTATTTTCAATCTCTATTTGTTTTTCTACTGGCTCGCGATGGTGTTTGCTGTTGTTTTAACAGTACGACTCCTTATTCATCTAATAATGCAGTACCTGCTTTAAGGTTCTGAAGTGGCGACCGCGTACTGGAAGACGTAGCGTTGGAAGGCCTCCCACAAGGTGGACCGACGAACTTGTGAAGGCCGCAGAAACCCGTTGGATGCGAGAAGCACAGAACCGGTCGAAGTGAAGGCGCTTGGGGGAGGCCTATGTCCAGCAGTGGACGTCTTTCAGTATAGTACTACATAGTTCAGAAGGATAATTGCGTAACACACTAGCAGTAGGAATGGCGTTCATTTTGACAGTTCAACAACATTCATTGCGTTGTTTACTTACGTTGTTAAGCAGACAAATTTTTCGAACATATGAAGCAATGGCTTCGCAAGATCCTTCGAAATGATTCAGATTGTGGGTGCAGTGCAGGTGTGTTTGTTGGTTACCCACTCCTTAAAAATCCAAAAGATAAGACTTTCTCAAGAGATAATAATTCAGGTTACGCAAGTGATGTTCTCACGTCTTCGTCATAATACGTGACTTATCAGATAAGAAGATGAAGATACATAGTAATGGAGAAGGTAGATTTAAGAGTTCTGCGTGACAAACAACGATATTCTCATTAATTTCTTTAAAGGTCTTTCTTTAAATTTTTCTAAAAAGGTGAAACATGTAGATATGTGTGAGACCATTTCTTAAGACTATTATAAGTTACGGTCTGGTTGATTAGCTGCAGATTGCAGAAAACATGTGGCGGATGAGCATTATGCAGCTATTTATGAATGAACTTTAATCAAATAGTCGCGAAGATCAGATGGTCGGAGAGGTAAAGTTATTAGATAACGTAAAGATAGAATACCTATTATGAATGATATCTTATTCGGAAACGGGAAGATGGAAAGAACTTCAGTTGAAACATTTAGAGTAGGTGATTCTCCAGAAATGAGGAAAGCAACAGCAACAACAACTGTTAACACCTCAAAAGCGAAATTCATTGGTTTAGAACTTTAGGTGTCGATAAATGCTGAAATGGGAAAGTCTAGAATCAGAACCCGTTCAAAATTTTGTTCGTGTTCGTTCGAGTTCGTGCGTACCATTAACTAAGTATATTATGCCATCTACAAAATAATAAAATTTAGAAACCTATTACAATGGAATTTTCGAACTATCTCGTAGGAAACAGGCGTTCGCTACGGCAATAAATGGCAATGGGAGGTAAAATATACAATAACAGAAGTAGGTACCTAATTACTATTCTAGTGCATGCTACATCGCGTATCAACTCGTAATTAAATCGCTCTATTACAAAAGCCAATACAATGAAAAGGTCAGAAATCAATTGATCTTGCCAAGCATGCATTCCGACACGAACACGTCTAAACAACAACTAGTAGCGCCATCTCTTAGAATAAATGCGAACTATCAAGCCAGCGCGTGTCGCTTTCCATTGGACGAAAATGACGTTGTCGTCACCTTGACAGATGAGACAGATGTATAGGATAATAAGAATGTTAGATAGAGACAAAACAATAACAAAGAGGCATCGATTCGGAGGTCAGCCGCGCATGTCAAGTGCATTTCGATAAAAATAAATTGTGTTGCGACTGGTTGTTAGAACGTTTCATATTGACAGATAAGAAGTGTCGGTATGAGAAGTGCATGCTGATACTTTAATAGTGATGTGCTAATTAAGATTAATTTTAAATTTGAAAGAGAACAAGATCGTTGAATCTGGGTCAGAAAATCCTAGAAAAACAGAAATAATATCTAGGATGGAAAATTATTTTTCGTAAGATATTTAATTACTAACATCTAACTAGTTCACACTTCACAATCTAAAACGATAGAACAAAACAAGAAAACAAACAAGACTTTTTCTAAGTAGACAAACATTGTTGGCAACAAGTAAAAAAAACAATCCCTAATCAGACCCATCACATTCGCAAGTACAATGAGATTCATCTCAATAAACTAATGCTTTTACTTAACGTCGGACGTGGTGGATTGTACAAATAAAGATAAGTCACGCACTCATTAGGTAGTGCCATACAACACATACAAAAATAACTATCGAAGCATCCGCGTCCTTTTCTATCTAAAGCTCATATTCCATTCCCATCCCTCTCCCACATTTTTCACTTATCCTCAATTAACAATTACTTAGGTCAGTAGTCACTGGATTTTCAGTCCTATGCCTTGACAAAAGAGTTACTTTTTTGCTTGCGAATATTTTTAGGACAGATAAAACACTGTTGCGCTAATTTCAATGTGTGAGTGTTTAATTCACTCGTACAAATGAAAAGAGGGAAGTTCCTACTACTGGAAACAATGACGATAATAATGGGAATTGTCGCTTTGAAATATCTCATGTCTCTTTCTATTGTATCAAAATGGACGAAGAACAAGGCAGGATGATTGGAGGGAGAATCGGGTGAGTTCGTTTAGTAGGGATTACCCATAAGCGCTTGGATCGATCTTTTTCAGCTGCAAGGTACACACGATATGAAATTTCCACGGATTCGGAATCACGAGATAAGAAGAAATTCTTCACGCTGAGCTACAGACGTTTTGGGACATTTTTATTCAATATAAATATTTTAAAAAGATAGGTAGAGTAAGAAAAATAAAAATAGATAGAGTGATGAATATAAACTTTGATGAATGAAGAGGGAGAGACAGACCTAAAACGTTGGATGTATTGTGTGAATGATGTTATGGAGGACAAGAAAGCGAAGCTGATGTGACGGCTGGCAGGGAAGGAGTAAAATATTTTGCGCCAAATCCAAGAACTTGGGACAAGGGTATGTCTTAGTCAGCATCGAGGAGGGGCCCCCTTAGGGCCGAAGCCTGCCGGGTCAGCGGGATCGTCCGATAGGGTTACCGCTGGCCCGGAACATAAAAGGCTAAGGAAGGAACACGGGTGGGTTTTAGTCAGTAAGAGTCTGACACTCCCTTCCGCTCCACCCAGAGCGGGAGGAGTCATTTGATGATTTCCCATCCGCAAAAAAAAGAAAAAAAGGGCATGTTATAAGAAAAACAGCGATTTACAAGACTACAAAGACAAATCTGTCAACAACCTTAGTTGAAACTGAAGAAACTGTCAAATTTTCCCAATGAACTTTGAACCTTATGCTTTAGCGATAAAGTTGAAAATCTATTAAATAAATTTGACAGATTGTAGTAGCTTGATGTGCTGGCGTCTGTACACGTTCGCAAGGACGTAAAACTATTGCAACCGGATTTTATCGCGCAGTGCATTTTCAACTCTCGATGTTGAGCCGAGCATTCACAATCCTACAGAGAGCATCCCAGCCCGTGAAAAAACACACACTCGGATCTTCAATTCTCAGCGATCAGCAGTGCGTTGAAAATCCAATGCACGAAATAAATCGCGGGAAAAATGCGCTCGTGCAAACCTGGGCTAAGAAAAAATAAAGAAAGAAAGAATTTACATTTCATTATCTGCCTAGCCTTGTCCCAACTATGTTAGGGTCGGCTTCCAGTCTAACATAATATCAGTATCTTACATGGAGCGACCATTTATTTGCACAAAATCTAACGCGTACAGTAATAACAAAAACCGGTCAAGTGCAGGTCGGTCTCGCACATCGAGAGTTCCGTACAAATTTGTAGGTATGTAAATAGTTTATCACGGGTGTTTTTTTGTAATGTAACTAAAAATGTAGTTTTCGGATGTTTTCCTTTACTTGTGCTACATGAGCTAAGACCGTCCATTGTGTCACCCTTTGTACAGTTTCTATATTTATGTCTGTAATATATATGGTGTACATAATAGAGTATTCTATTCTAATATATTCTATGAGCTTGCTTCTTGCCAAATTTCATGATTCTAGGTCAACGGGAAGTACCCTATAAATTTTGATTCCCTTGAGAGAGTCGAAATATCGAGTCGGCTGTTTATACAGCCGTATCTTTTTTACGTTAACTTAGAAGTTTGATTTTTTCACAGCTTCAAGGGGCTGTAGACTTGAGTAATTTCAACTTGATACCTCCACCCGTTTCCGAGATAAAGGGTCTTGACAGACAGACGGAAAACAAAGTGATCCTAAAAGGGTTCCGTTTTTTCCTTTTGAAGTACGGAACCCTAAAAAACGGGAAAATAAGATGTCATATTCACGTAAACCGGCCATCGCTCAGCATAATGCTATACTGCTAATACGTGAGGCAGAGCCACAGCGTTCCGGCGTTGACGTGATGACGTCTATCGTTTATTTTGGAACAATTTCCTCCTTAAAAACATTTAGAATATCTGATGAAGCAAGAGATTTATCGTGAAAAGTTTCGTCCCGTGTGCACAAGAATTCAGCCACTCACACTCACAAATTCTGCCCTACACACACCCTTTCCCACACGCCAACAGTTCACACAAGCGCAATTCGGTGACGTTGAACTTCGCACACACCTACAAAATAGCATGCAATTCTCGAACTTATAGCTACGGGGTTGCTCTCAATGTGTCCTACTTATACCGATCCCTTAGATAACCTCAAAATTTGAGTTTTTGACCCGGACAGATCATGTTATCGACTATGCACAGTTTCCTTTGGACCTGAGCCTCTAGTGCTTCGAAACATGACGTAGGTTTTCGTTTATATTGTGTGTGACATTTCTGTGGCGTGGGTGTGTATTGTGGCTTAGATTTGGGACGTTTTCGCCCAATATTCGGTTGTGTCTGGATGTAGACAGTTGTAGGATGTGTTGTGCAGTGCGAACGTCATTTGTCTTCGTCTTATGATAGTGCTGGGACTTGATTAAGTAAATGATCGGCAAAGATCGCTGTGGCAGAGAATGAGCGTAAGTACTAACCCTATATATATTTTCATTATTTGTGTGACTTTTATCAAGTTTTTTTTTCGTAATTTTAAACGATGGTTTTTAACACCGGGTGGAAATTTATTTTTACCAATTAGTTTTCATTGGAATTAAACCCGTTAGCCGCAAAAAAATATGTGACGAATGAATTTTTCTTCCCCAAAAATGTTCATCTACCAGCGCCTCCCCTTCTCACATTTCCCCTTTTAAATTTTTATTACGTGTTTCCTAATATTCATAGTAATGCAAAACCGGTTTCTATTATGTAATAGTTCAAGGTCACGTTATCATTCTATGGTTAAAGTTAAATGCATGGGTGACCATGGTTACCATATGGATACAATACACGGATAAAGTTATCAGTTCCGATGATAAACGTTTAATAGAGGTAATAAGATAAGTTTTGGTTTTCGAAAGTGCTTTTAGATAATAATCATTGGTCTTAGATTATTATTACCAGTGGTGTGTTATCGGTTTCCGATGGGGTGAATGTTTTATTATGAAAATTATTCTGCCGTCATAAAGAAAAAGGACACAACTAACAATTTTTCCAAAATTGAGTAAAAAAAACTGTCATATGCGTTTTTTTTCTGATTCCAAATATGTAATATATAACTCAATTTTGGAAAAAATGTTAGTTGTGCCCTTTTTCTTTACGACGGCAGTATTATTGTACGAGGGTGAGTGAGATTTGTACCTAATTATTATGTACTTAAATAGAGTATATTTGGTGAGTACCTAACGAAACATTAATTATTATCTACCATGTACAAACAAATGACGGGAGTTATATAAATACGATATATAAATACAATAAGTATATGAATAAGGAATACACTTATTTATAATATTTAGGTATATGCTATAACATAATATAACTTTTTCTGTATCTTTTTCTACTTACAAATCGTGTCGAAAATGAAAACGAATGAGGGTCTTTAAAATAAAACTATGAAAATGAAAAGCGCTAACGAATGTCCGGCTTATCAAAGTGTAGGATTTTTTATAGCTTAGTCTACAAAGCATATTTTCCTAGCTTAAACTTAGTTATCTCTGAACTTTTATCTAATTCACGGCAGTTTAACAGCCAAGTAGGCATGTTTTTTTACATACTTACCTACCTAGAGGGGCCCGTGGCTAATAATAACAGCCGTACGGATCGATCGATCAGGTTAAGCTACGCTTGCCGCGGTTGGTCTGTGGAGGGGTGACCATCTTTACGTTGCGCTGTCAACGCTGCTTCCCAATCTGGGGGGCCCGAGCGCCGCCTGTAGGCGGCTCTACGTGGGGATCGTGCGATCGATGGCCCTGTATGGGGCCCCGATCTGGGCGACTGACCTGACGGCCGGTAGCATCGCAGTACTGCGAAAGCCGCAGAGAGCGATGGCCGTCAGAGACGACCGGGGGTATCGCACGATCTCCTACGAGGCGGCTTGCGTACTGGCTGGATCCCCGCCCTGGGACCTGGAGGCGAAAGTACTCGCGTCGCTGTACCGGTGGCGCGAGGAAGCTGATGCAGCGCCATATTATTATGGAGCTGCGTCGGTCTCAGCTTCGCGAGGTCCTGGTGGCGGAATGGCGGGACAGGCTCTCACGCCCTACCGCCGGCCTCGGCACCATCGAGGCGGTCCGGCCAGTACTCGAGCCCTGGCTCGGGAGAAGGCACGGCTCCCTGTCGTTTCGGGTGACGCAGGTGCTCTCGGGGCATGGTTGCTTCGGGAAGTACCTGTGTCGCATAAACAGGGAACCGGACGCCCGGTGTCACCACTGCGTCGACTGCCGGAAGGACACGGCGTGGCATACGCTGGCAGAGTGTGCCGCGTGGGAGGAGCCGCGCCGTGCCCTCATCTCAGAAGTAGGCAGTGACCTGTCGCTGCCGGCCGTGGTCGAGTCGATGGTCGGCAGCGCAGAGTTCTGGGACGCGGTGGTTTTCTTCTGCGAAACGGTTATGTCGCAGAAGGAGGCTGCGGAAAGGGAGAGGGAGATCTCGACCACTCACCCAGCCCGCAGCAGGCGCACCCGGCGTCGTCGGAGGGTGGACAACGCCCTCTTCCGGCCCCCATAAATGGGTCCAGGGGCGACGGACTCGGGGACGTCCGGTGCCCCCCATACATCAGGACCCGAGGTGGAGGCGCGTAGTGTTCTACGCGCGCCCCTTTTAGACGTCTCGGGGGAAGTCAAACACCTCACTCCCCCCCCGACCCGACGAAGCCCACAGTGGCGGGGGTTGCGGAAGGATCGAACGTTCCCGTGACCCCTGGCGTAGGTGTGAGATGGAACACCGGGGTGGTTTTTAGTCAGTAAGAGTCTGACAGACCCCGTCGCCCGCCCCAGTTTTCCACCCCGGAACAAAAAAAAAAAGTTAGCAGCGCGGTGCGGGGGGGGGGTGTGGTGACAAGATGCGAGAGCTCAGTAATTCGTCAACCCCTCCCGCACCGCGCAGTCCAAAGTGGCAGATTTTCATTGTGAGTGTCACATACAGGATGGCAGGGAGATTGACGTCCAACCTGTTACCATGGAGTAAGTATCATGATTCTGGACGTTCCATAACGTAAGTAAAAAATTTTAACGCCCCCAGCGTTTTTTTCGTGAAAAAATTGCTGTTCAATACATTTTGACCATTTTTGTAGGAAAGAGCTGTTTAAAAGAAAATAAAACCGGCCAAGTGCATGTCGGGCCACGCACAGTGTAGGGTTCCGTAGTAGCCCGTTATCACAATGTACTTAGTACGATTCTGTTGTACTTTATTCTGAATATAAAAAAAATATTTTCTTTTTCAATGCAAGTCTTTACCCGTTATAAACAAGCAACTACTTTATCTTAGTCACTTTAAAAGATGAATGCTTAAGGACAAAATTATCCAATATCCAACGACTATTACTGCTAAACTAATAAAGTTATCTTAACCGCTATAGTTTTTCTTTAAAGTTCATGAAATGCACTATTATCGTGAATTTTTCCAGATTCTTCAAGCCAGCTGTTTAGGTTTTAGAGGGGGGGTGGGGGAAACCTCGGACAGACAGACAGACAGACTGACTCGACGAAACTATAAGGGTTCCTTGTAGGAACTACGGAACCCTAAAAATGAAATCCCCTGTATTGAAAAATCTTGTCGGGTATTAAAAAAAATTGCTGTTCACATTTTGACCACTTCAAGAATTATGTACTGAATCCTTGGTAACTTGTACGTCAATGTCCCTGTATAGCCATTGAGGGACTTAACTTGCTACTTAACTAATGCAAGTGTAAATAAAGGAGTCTACCCTTTAGACCGTATCGTAACATGTCCGTTCTAGGAACGTACGAAACAAAAAAAAATTCTTTGCATTGAGTATGTCAATCAATCTATCAATCAATCATTTATTTTGTTAACATAGGTATGGTTACAGATAGTTTGTTGTCTAAATATGTGCACTAGCCTTGCCAATATACAGGGTTATTGGTAAAACATTAACAACCTCTTAAGAGGTTATTGTACTCATCATTATGAACAACTTTTACTATGGGACCAAACCTGAAATCGCGAAAAAAAATCAGCTGTTCCCTACATTTATGTTCGTATAACTCGTCAAAATGTAGGGAAAAGCTGATTTTTTTTCGCGATTTCAGGTTGGGTTCCATAGTAAAAGTTGTTCATAATGATGAGTACAATGACCTCTTAACAAGTTGTTAATGTTTTACCAATAACCCTGTAAATGGCGTACAAAATTAACTTATGCAATTACAATTAAGGTGGCATGTCAATAGATTACAATAAAAATAATTAGATTTATAATGTGTCAGGAAAATAGGTCACTACAATTCATACATATTTAATAAATAACACCATATGTGCTTAATTAACAGGTCGGAATCGTCATACCTCTGTTTATCAGTAGTAAACTCAGTGATGGAGTAGTAGCATCTATCTAAAAGAAATTTAAACAAAGACCTCTTAAAGGATGTGACTTAGCCTACTAGACCGTTCCGTCACCGTACCTACACCGTCGCGTGCCATGCATGGAGCGTCAACAGTTTGTCGGCGATAATATTTTGCCGGTGCCGGTACGTTCCGTGCATGCAAGTCATTAAATTGAAATGACGTCATACGAAAGTATACATAAAATTTTCTTCGACAACAACTAAGTAGGTGTCTAAATAATGTCCAGCCGGTCGATTCTGTAAAAATCTCACCGTGAAAACGTAGGTGAAGTGAGTTTGGGTTTGCTAGGAATTGACACTATTGACAGCTCACTCCACGCTCACTTCACCTAAGTTTTCACGGTGAGATTTTTACAGAAAGGCACCGCAGTAGGTTTTCTATCACTACTTTTCTTTTTTTTAAAGCGGCGTGAACCCAGTACGTCGTAACCGTGTGATGTTATTGATTTTTCTTTCTTCCTCGTCTAAAACAATGGTTATTATTGCCAAATCTTCATCTGCCTAACCGTTTCCCAACTATATTGGCGTCGGATTCCAGTCTAACTGGATGCAGCTGAGTACCAGTATATTACATGGAGCGAGTTACTGGGTAATACTAAGACTTTCAAGCTGCTGACGACCCGTAACGACTGTCAAGAATCCATGAATGACAACCGGGACTAACGGCTTAACGTGCTTTCCGAGGCACGGAGGGATCTTGATATGTGAAGAGGACACCCTTCCACAGACCAACCGCGGCAAGCGTAGCTTAACCTGATCGATCGAACCATGCGGCTGTTCTTACTTAGCCACAAGCTCCACTTCTTTCGTCCTCGTCTAAAACAATGGCCATGGTGTCATTGCCAATACTCTCATGGACAATTTATAGCCATAGCCATCGTATAGGTATAGGAAATCATTTTCGTAACAAAAATGCTCACTCGCTCTTTTCGACGCGGCTGCCTTACGCGAAAAAACAGGTGAACTACTACAACCGAGAGAACGGGAACAGAAGAAAGTAGTAGTGATACGCTGGTTCTGGCGCACCGATCTGAGGGCGGGTGTGCCAGAACCCCAAAACCTAAAAAAAAAAAAAAAAAAAAAAAAAAAAAAAAGGTTTTGGGGTGCTCTGATCACGTTTCTGCGGTCCATTTTTGCGTAGGATGCGCGGTTCCGGAGATGTGCAAATCAATTAGCTGATTTATCTAATTGATTTCCGGTGCTACGAACCCTCATTAGTGTTTCATTGTTAATCCTCTTATCTATTCAACCTCGTGCACCCTCATTAGCGATGCATTGTTCGCCTAATCCTTGCATTCCTTGGCGTTCTTATCTACTATTACTCATTGCTAACCCTCAACTGCTTTTCTGAATCATCAATAAAACACATTCCTTCATTTTATTACAACATTTTATTTCTTATTTTCTACAAAATATGTGCGGAACATTTCATCCACTAAAATATCATTGTACAGTGTGTTCCCCGTAAATATGTTCGTAAAACTATGCATTGAACATCCCTGAAACTTATATAGCAAATACATTAAGCAATATTCACCACACACTGAAGTCCAATCATTCTGAATCCTATCAACATTCCAGCCCCATCTTTTGCAATTCCTTTTTAAAAACTCGAGATAATATTGCGTAGGTCCTCGTCCATATGAATCAAAATATTGACCGATGCCCTTCGTATCGATATGTATAGCTACCCAGTGTGAGCCTGGTTTATCATCCGTATCCAAATTGCATATTATATACGTCGGTACATGGGTATACATAGGTAGTCTATTAGCAGCATAAACATTTTTTTCTAGACTGGGATGGATCTTTTTTAGATGTTGCTGTACTTCAAGTGTATCCATGATATTACTGCTATTAGCAGATTATTACAGTACCAATCTGTTCAATGGTTGCCATAGGAATGTTCAATTATAGTGATTTTTGTAAATATATCGCATTCTTTTGAGTGACTCAGAAAACAAGCTGATGCCTGATGGGAACAATGTGCGATAACTTTGTTGACTCATAGAGTCACTATCAGTTTCGTTGAACTTAGGAATTTGCTTTAGATAAGAATGGTGCTATATAAGAGCGAACAGTTGCAGTCATGAAATCAGTCTATGGTCGTTTGACCACAGTGAATTGTATACCGATACTTCGTTTGTGGTACTTCAGCGCATCAATAATCATGGAGGTAAGTGTTTATTCTATTGACAAACTTACTTGTATATCTTTTGTTGTTCTTTTGTTATTTCCTAACGTGTGTGTGTGTGTAATCACAATGTAAACAAATTGATATTAACATGATATCTCTGTTGTTGCAGAGATCATTCAGCTTCGCAGACGATAATGAAAATACCTATAAACAGTATTACTACTCACCGCTCTCCCCTCAACATGAAGAAGAGGGCGATGATATCGTCATTAATAACACATGCGATGGTGGAAAAAGGAAATCGCAAGCGCAACCGATTGATAATTTTTTTGAAGTGATGCCAAAAATAAAAAAGAAGAAACAGTTATCGTCAACCGTGGCACGAGCCGCTAGAGATGGTGTATCATACATTTCTACTAATTCTGACGACGGAGCCCAAGCGACGCATCTCATAAAAATTGAAATGTACGATATGAAGAAGCTATGTAAGATTCCAACTACCGATCATTGGAAGCACGCTACCACGAGGATTAAATATTATGTAAAGAATAATAAGGATAGCATCTACGACAACACAAACGGCCTCGTATACAATATTACAAAGACAATAGCAGAAAGTGAAAACGTTAAAAAATACTTTTTTAACAATGATAGCCATTAGCTGATTAGTGAATGTGATTCTGTTTACTTAAATTACTTCTGTGTACTCATTTATATTAATAATGAGGTGTGTACAGGGAGCTGTCGTCTTGTGATGCTGAGAGAAAGCCAACAACAGAAGGAAGAGATGAGTGTGGTACACGTGTACAGAACACGTCATTGAATAGCAAAGCTACAACACTGAGTGGAGAAGAAAATGAGAAAAATATGCAGTACACAAGAGCTGAATATCCATTCTTCAGTTCAAAATCTAGACGGTTTCTCAGTTTTGAAGGCTGGCCTCTCGTTATGCTACAGAAGCCTGAAGATCTTGCAGAGGCCGGTTTCTTTTATACCGGCCACGGAGACAGGGTCAAGTGTTTCCATTGTGGTGGCGGTTTAAAAGATTGGGAAGATGATGATGATCCTTGGCAACAACATGTTCAGTGGTTTAGTCAGTGTGCTTATGTAAAGTTTAAACTCGGACAGTGTTTTGTATAAGACTAAATGGAGGTTTTTATAGAAATAAAAAATGGTATACTAAATACAATTTGTTTTATTTAATTTTATAATGTTTCCCATAGTTACATAGACAACATGCATTACACATAACACATAAATCTAACACACAATATAACCTTAACATATAACCTTAACTACTATAGTCTACAGTAACATTTCTGTTTTTATCTATTTCAATAATGTTATCAAACTCAGCATAAACAATGCAGTTAATTGTTTGTATTAGTGAGGATTCAAATCGTACTTCTAATCTTACACTACCATGCTTTATGAGATTCCAATGAGTTGATGAGTTAGCTGATAAATCAGGAGTTAAATCAAATGCTAATAGGCAGTTACCTTTGGCATATTGTTCATGAGAGATTGCATTTCCTTCATTAAGAAAGTGGATACCAGTTCCCGAGAACAGAGTATGATATGCTGATGTAAATATACTATTATTAAAAGATGGTTGCAAAGCTTTTGAAGGTATTTGTTGACCATCAATATATAAGCTGAAAGAATTAATACCATAGTTTTCAAAATTAAATGGATTTTTAGTAAGGGAACCATTAAATGCAGAATTATTCACAAACCCTATTATACATCTTTTGGGTACCTGTCCTAAGAATATATTATCAAGAGTTTTTCCTTGAACACCCGAAGGAATTGTTAAAACTTTGACTTCAGCTCGAGTAATAGGATATTTAGCAGTAGTAGAAGCCAAAACTTTCTGATGTGCAAGTAATACACTTGGATTAATTCGTGCTCTTCGGACAATAAGAGTTGCATCTGTAATGCAAACTTTAAACTTTACATCGTTTGACCCAGCAATTAAATTAAAACTCTCTCTTGATCGAACTAATTTTACACTCATTTCAACACCATTAATTAGAAATTTATCTTGATTGAAAATATCACCATGAAGATGTCCAATCATTTCTATTTCCTTACTTTCAGTAACTAATTCTTGCCTTTTAACAAATCCTATGTTTTTACCATCTGTAGAATCCATTTTTCCTGCTGTATCCTCATACCAAAGACTACAAGTAAGATGAGATTGTTTAGCAGCAGGAGCATAGTTTAAAAGGGTTTCCATGTATGCTCGATAGGCATAGGTATTATTAGGTGGTGATACAAGTTTTTGGTTTAAATAAACATCAAGTTGACTAAAAAGTGAGTGCAACCAATTATTTACAGGTGCTACTACTGTAGTCGATACCAAGTTAGTTGAATCTTGATTTAATACTTTTGCCTTTATGTGGATTAATGTATGAGACAAATCTATGTAGTCATCGCCTGTACCAGGAACTTGAAACTCGATAGGTCCATCATCAGCAAGAGATGAAATTGGTTTATAGTGTATCCACAATCCACTTTCAATGCTTGTTTGTGTAGACGGTAGTGCAAACAAATCCAATTCTGACTTAGCGCACTCACAAGAATGATTATGAAGAAAAGACATATTTAATTTGAAAATATATCTTTGATATTCTTTGGTTTTAAACCAAGTTTTTTCGCAGCTTTCACTTTAGCAGCTAATTGTGGAATGAACGGGGACCGTCGTTTTCTTTTAGTTATATACCCAGATCCTGTCATGTTAAATCGATCAATTTTATCATCAGCCTTTCGTTTTAAGTTTGTACTAACTTGCTTTAGACGATCTTTTATTGAGGTTTCCATAGGACGCGCTTGAACCATATCCGATAAAAGACCAACTCCAGCGTTTAATGCCTCCTTACCAATCACTCGAGCACCACTTGAAAGTAAAGGTAAAACTGATCTAAATAAACCCCCTAAGAAGCTCCCAATACCATGACCGCGTTGATATGGTGAACCCTTATAAATTACTCCAACTCCTGATCCAGCTTGATGTGTATAATAATTTTCATATGGACAATTATGATGATCACGAAGAGAATACATTATTATAATTTTCGGAAATGTAGTTTAATACACACGGTTCCAAACTGGAATGGTATTTTTTGTCCTGTGCTCGATCTTATATCTATTTCCAACGTATCGAACTCTCTTCGCATAACAGGTAAGTAGTGAGGTGGAGAGAAAACATACATTTTATTTGCACCATAAATATATTTTGAAGGATCTAATGAAATTATTCTTAATAAAGGAGTCATGACATCGCCCACGATCTGAGGATCGATTATGTCGCAATACACAAATAGTTGAGATGGTAACCCTAAGTGTAAATTAGCAGGGCACTTTCCAAAATTTCTTTCCAAGAGATTTTTATTTGGTTCATAGCCTAGTTGTAAACTTAATTTGGGTGATAATGTAACGGATGTTATATTTTTATCCAAAACAGAAACATACACAAATTTTGTTATTTCATCTTGACGAAATGTTAATTTCTCTCTGATACCATTTAACGCTTTTAAAATATGCTCGACGTTATCATAGTTGGTAGCTGGAATATGTTTTTTGTAGTACACTGTTGAGGGTTTATCTTCAGTAGGCATTAACATGGTTTTTGTAATGTATATAACATTTTCATGATCTTGAACAGTAAACATTGTACATGGATATTGAAACTCGACAACTCCAACCGACCATTCACCTTCTAATTTAATAGCTTTTGGTAATTTTGTTGAAAAATTTGTGGTCTTGTTATCAGGAAAGTAGTCCATTGAACTATTGCTGAGCAAAGTTAAATAAAAACTTTCTTTATTCATATTTCTTTTAAACTAGAAGCTAAAACCCAACTGTTAAATTTATCTGGATAACCTCTCCACTTCACTAATACTTCTTTTCTGTGGCCAGAATAACGAGAGTCAATTATTTTATCTATTTTATATTGTGAGGTGGGGTTGTAAGTGACCTTCTGTAATTCTCTTTCATAAAAAGTACCAACTATTGGTTCATTTTGTAAATCTGTTACTGTATATACAACCCATGGAGATCTATCAATTATTGAAGATATAATAAATATTTCATCACTCCAATTTGATTCATACCCTTTTTGGAAAACATGTTTATATTTAGTTATTCGGACATAATCACCCATATTAAATTTTGGTTTTGGGTGTTCTAAAGAAAGTTTGTTTGACCTCCTATCATAAAGATTAGTCCAAACTGTCATAATATTGCTGGAGTTTACATCAGATGGGCACATCCTAATACTAGAGTGAATGCTGTGATTATAAGAGTATATTAAATCTTGTAAAACATCTATGTATCTATAAGTATTATTATGAGTGAAATAACGCCACATTTTCATTTTTAGAGTTCTTTGAAATCGCTCAACAATACTGGCCTTAATATCAGGATTGTTGGTGGTATAGTAATTAATCTTTTTGGATTTAAAGTATTTTTGTACATCTTTTGAAACAAATTCTGTACCTTTGTCAGATTGTATGTGAGTAGGTGTTGAATTACTTTCAGTAAATATACTTTCAAAGCATTCCTTAGTTGTTTCTGAGTTTTTTTTAATCATTGATCTTGCAAAAGCATATTTACTAAATACATCAATAACACAAAGTATGTAGTTGAAACCATCATTATATTGAGAATAAGTTCGCATATCACTTAAATCAGCTTGCCACAGTTCATTAATATTCGATAGAATGTACCTATTACGCGGGAATTTTTTCCGAATAGGTTTATGTAAAGTGTATGTTTCTTGTGATTGTAACCATTCCTTTACTTGCTTTTTATCCATTTTACCCTTCATGGCTTTTGATAATTTATCAATACTACTAAAACCAGCGGGGTTAGATGGGTCATAATAAATTCTATTAATTTCTTCTAGTACGGGGTCCATTTTTCCCAATCGACCTTTTTACGTATTTTATTTATAAATTTTTTATCTCCACTGTTCGGTGTAGAAAACTCTTGATCTTCAATCTCCGAGGTTTTGTTCAGATCTTTTGCTTGAAGCTGATTAATAAACTCACATCTCTTTGGGTTTCCGATATAAGTGAGTGGTACTTTAATATCTTTTAATGCTTTAGCAAATCTATCCCACCCAACTGGATCACTTCTTTTTAAGGGTCTTAGTGAATCATTTATTAAATCAACAATATTACTTCCAGGAATTTTTTCATTATCAATTATGACTGTGCCTTCATTATCCCAATGTATTTTACTTTTATTTGTTCCAACTAAGTTTAATAATAACTCACCTTTTTTATTATAACTTTTTGGTATTAAACTGAGTATTTGAGTTGGTGTGTAAAGCGGATTTGTGTTATTTTCTTTACTTTTCATGGATCCGTTCTCCTCTAACAAAGATTCAGCATCAACTATACTTTTTAGTTCTCTATCTTTATTTTTAAAGTCAATTTTAGACTCATTTAGATCTTCATTAGATGTATCAGAATAAATTGGTAATCTGAGTGGTTGTCGATCCTCTTCGGTAAAGTGAAGGTATCTTTGTAGTGTTTGTAAATATAACATCCACTTCTTACGGTCTTCCGTCTTACTATTCATAATATTTTGCATTTCAATATCTAATCGAGACAAATTACTATTAACCTTATTTTCTTGTTTTAATTTTTCAATCAATCCAGGTTCAATAAGTATCATTTTCTTTGCATTTTCCATGTTAACTGGCTAGTCCACTTACTAATCCACTCAATATTGCACCTAATATTATTGGTAAGAAAGCCCCTCCTTTTTGTATGATTATATTTTTTCTTAGTTTATGTTTACACTTATGCACCAGTTTACGGAGTATATTTTTGTGTTTATTCAATTTTTGTTTATCTTGATCTTTAAGAGGTACTTTTCCTTGTAAAACGTTATGAATACATTCACAAATACAGTTTATTTCTTCTTCATCACATGTTTTAAGTAACGCTTTTTGATATTTTGGTTTAAGCGTATGCAAAGCGCTTAGCAAATGTTTATGCGTTGTGAGTCGACGATGCATCATTTAGAAATGATTTGAATTGTTTGATTCTTGATGTATTTAAACTCTTTTGTTGGGACGTAGACTGTACAGTGTCCATTAAATGGGAAGACATTTGTCTTGATGCGACAAAAATCATTGGTATTCTGTTTTAAATCTACCATTAAATATCCATGCGCTTCTAAAGTTGCATCCCTGTAGGCATCTTCAATGAATTTTGGGTTATCTGGCGACACTTGTCGTGCTAAATATCTTATTTGAGTTTTATCTCGAGGGTTTTTAAAATATATTATATAACTTGAGTTTAAAGAAATGTCTCTTTGACCTTTACCCTGATGAAATAAATTTTGTGTTAAATAAAATACACTAAGATTCCTATGATGACTACCTTTTGTAAATATATCCACAATTCTTCCATCAGACTCTCTCATTAGATCATCAATAATAACAAGATGTGGGTTTTCACCATCAAACATATTAAGATTAGGAATTCCTTGATGATAGTTAACATTTGGTAAATTATATAAAGGTTGCATTTCATCAAAGCACCATGTGATCTGGTTAAAATCACAATTACATATTTTTTTAACTGATTTTATGAAATTTGTTACAAAATTTGACTTCCCACATCCACTTGGCCCTGCCACAATAGCAGTAAACGGATGGATAAAGTGAAACATTTCACACGTCTGGAGTTCAAAGGGATGAAATAAAAAATGAAAATGTTTTTGTAAAAATTAAGTATATATTGCTAAAATTATATTAAACATAAAATTGATGAAAAAAAACTATTATTCATACGCATACTATTTCTAACACAATTAGTACTCATCAGAATTTTACAATCTTCTCAAATGTATGTTCACAGTTTTATCATTACTTATATAACATTATTTACAATCGAATAATTATAACTCTAACACAATTAGTACATCAGAATTTTACAATCGATACAAATTTTGTACATACACAGAAATAAAAATAAAAAGTTGACATCAACACTTAGCGTAATTTATAATGTCCCCAAGCCAATGTATCAATGTTGTTGTCCATAATACATCGTTTGGTATCATTATATGATAAAGATGCTTTATTTATTTTTTGTGTAAAAATAGTGTGTTTGATTGACTTAAATCGAAGCATACTACAATATTGTACATTTTTATTAAACAAACACGATTTGTAATTTTTCATATTCATTTTGTTGGTAACACTTTTGTTAACCCCTTTTGCCTTTGCTATAAATTTATCTTCTACTTCCAGGGCATACATTTTTGATCGCAACCCTACAAATTCCCTCAATACTTTACCATTATTCTCGTCTTTAAAAAAACCTAACTTTTTTTTATTTATGTTTGGATAACCGTAAATATTATTTTCTGGATAATCTGATGTATCAAAATAGTGAAGTAGATCTGGTTTTATATCCTCATAAAAATTGTCTGTAAAAATTTGATATATCAAACTATCGGTATCGGTGTACAATAACTTAATTTTATTTTTAAACTTTTTAATCATGTAGTTATAATGAAATTCATACATAAGGGTCTTAGATATATCTAAAATACAAAATCCTAAATAAATTGGCTTATCATAAATTAATTTTGTTTTTCGTAATTGTATTGCGACTAAATGTTCTGAAAATATTGATAAACTATGGAATTCTGGTTTTGCAATCAAATCCTGAGCACCTAAAACTTTACCACGATTATCCCAGTGAGTTAGTAGTTTAACGTTTACTCTTTTTTCAATATTTTCCATAGTCTTACCGAAGACAGAATTGTTCATTAATTTAAAAAAGTCTTTTTCAAAGTTTGATTTGGCTAACGTTCTCAAACTAGTATTTAAATCGATGTATTTCTTTAACCAAGAACTCTGTTTAAATTTTAAAATTCTATGTACTTTAATTAATATCATTCCCATTTCAATGCATTGTTTTAAATTCCTGTAGTGAATGATGTATTTATTTTTATTATTTAAATTAGGAACTAATTTAGTTTCTGTAGTATTACCCACACATATGTTTTCAGGACATAACGGAAAGTCAGAATGTAAATTATGAAGTTCATCAGGATATTCCAAATCAACTTCTAAAACATAACCAAAATCAGACGTATCCGACACATTATAATCCGTATTACAATTAACCCATTCGAAACCACCAACAGGAAGGGATTGGGACATTGCCCAACCATACAAATTATTCGCATCAAAATATGTTAGATATGAATTAGGTTTTTCACTATCATAATCCTCCATGAATTTGTTATTTGCTCTAGCAAAACGATTGCTACACTGAGATACACCCCCTCTAATACCAGCTTTAAAAAAAGCAATTTTGTCATAGTCCGTTAACAATTCTAATTCTATTTTCGTAAATTTTAACATTGCGTCCCAACTTAAACCTGGAGCAGTATAGTAATGGGCAGGATCTAATCCGTAAGTTTTAATACAAAGCTTTCTAAAGTTTTCGAACACATCGGTCAAAAGTAAAACATCAGTTTTTAAATACAAATTGGAATAATCAGACATACTACTACACTTAAAATGTTGCCAAATATCTTTTGCATGATTATAATCATCATTTGAAATATTCGAATCTGTGAGTGAACTATAAAACTGGTGTTGATCAGGAAGTGATGGATGTTTCAAGCAATCACTATTACGCATAAATTCATAAGGATAAATACCTTTCCGTCTTAAACGTAAAAAATCTTCATTATTAGGATAGTTTCTTTTTAGTTCTGTAAACTGATCATCATTAAGGTTTTTAGCTAGTTGATCTAAACTACACGATAAAAATTTCAATGAATCTACGAATCTTAAAGTTACTGGTTGATTATTTATTGTTAACTGTTTTGAAAATGATATGTATCGTTCTTTATTTTGTGGAATAACTTCAATTTTGCCATCATCGAGGTTTAATGCATGGACAATAAAATGAGCATCGTAGTAACTGAGGTTATGTAAAAATATTGGAACATGACGAGGGGTTCTGAACTTAGAACTACACACTTGATGTGCAACACCCCTTAAACTACCAGTGTGCCAATCAAAATCGTAAAAAGGATCTTCATTTAACTCAGTTTCACAAATATGACATATGTTTGAATTTGAAAATTTAATTTTATCTTCATCTGATAATGGAACGGGGCATTTTTGGAAGCTATTTTTTTTAACTATTGTTTTCACATCTTCACAAAGGCGATTCATAAACACTTGTGCACAGTTTGGTCCACTATACGTCTCATATTTTGATAATCTGTTATCATATGAACATTTAATGTAATATCCGAAACTATACACTTCATGTTTTTGAATATTCATTGTACTAGGCTTGGAGGGATCGTTACTACATGATTCTATCGGATTCAAAAAGGCCTCAAAGTCTGCATAAACCACAAAGGGCATTTCCAACTTTTTTGTGAATTTATCAAATTTTAATTTATTATTTGATGTTGCGTTACCAAACCAATCCTTTTTGGAATTTTCACCTTTGGGTAATTCCGTACAAATGTGAGCGCAATCATATTGTTGATGGTTATTAAGTCTTTCCTCTGATGGGAAATGAATTAAACATGAATCGCATATATAAACTGCACGATGTTGACTTGATATTTGTGAACTAACTAATCGCGATAAGTTTTTAATAAAACAGTAATGATTGTTAGTACCATTTGATATATATAGTAGGTTGATATGATTAGGGGTACGACATTTTGTTAAGTATAAAGGACCTACAACAGAATTACACTTTTTTTCTTTATTATACTCTAAACCAAAAACATTTATACTAATATTGTTTAATTTCTCTACTTTTGATATATCTGCAATTTTAACCGGAAAAGAAATACCAGTAAATTTAAGTTTATTTCCATGAATTGTGTAAGATGTTACCCGATCTACACTTTTACATACAGGATATAAACCAGAGAGTAATGCCCATTTGAAGCACATATTATCATTATTTTTAACATTGATTACAGCTTTTTTTGATTTAATATCTTGAGGAAGATCGATATATGAACTACCACGTAGGGGGTTGAATTTGTTAACATTCATGTCTATGTATTTAATTTGATTAAGACTCCAACCACTATCTTTTTTTTCAAATTGACAAATTTTACCAACTACAGTGTCTATTAATGATGAATAAAAAATATTTAAGTCGTCACCCTGACAAATTATGTAATTAAACGTTTGAAAATCAAATGTATTCTTAATGTCTTTAGTTTGTTGTATGAAATCAGCATGCAATATGAAGTTTATTTTAAGAATTGTATGTTGTTGAATACATTCATTTATCAAAAATAAGATATCAATTTTTAATGAATTTAAAAACGATTCCGGTGTTTCAAAATATTGCATCGATTGAGTTGTTTTACTATTAATTCTATATGTTAAAATTCGGTTACCAAAAGCGGTTTCAACAACTGTTACATTTGTTAATGAACTATGTGATTTTAAAAGATTATTTTTATGAGAATTGCTTTTTAAATGGTTATTTAGATACCTTTTATTAATAAAAACATGACATGTGTCACATTCCACCTTATTGTTGTCCACGTTATTGGTTTCAATCGATGATGTAGAAGCTCCTTCATCAAATTTTGTTTTCTTGGTACTCATATTTTCATCAGTAGTGATACTTCGTTTGTTACCTCTTCCAACTTGTGGTTGACTGTAACAAAAAACAAGAAAATTATTAGATAAATCTTAAAATAAAACATTACTACAATAATATTTCTTATTGAGTTTGTACTTTTAATACTTACATCAACGTTGTTTCAACCATTGCACAGTGATTATACAACTCATCATCATATGATGAATCGAACAGTTCACGCTTCTCCATTTCATCACAAACTTTTGACATCTCCTGATCGAATTCACTGTCGAATGAGCACAGTAAGTAACAGTTAAGTGTCGGTAGACCAATGATACCCAATTTCAAATAATGTTCAATATTTATAGTCTAGCAAAGGATTAGAAAGACATAGAATCTAATGAGTACACAGAAGTAATTTAAGTAAACAGAATCACATTCACTAATCAGCTAATGGCTATCATTGTTAAAAAAGTATTTTTTAACGTTTTCACTTTCTGCTATTGTCTTTGTAATATTGTATACGAGGCCGTTTGTGTTGTCGTAGATGCTATCCTTATTATTCTTTACATAATATTTAATCCTCGTGGTAGCGTGCTTCCAATGATCGGTAGTTGGAATCTTACATAGCTTCTTCATATCGTACATTTCAATTTTTATGAGATGCGTCGCTTGGGCTCCGTCGTCAGAATTAGTAGAAATGTATGATACACCATCTCTAGCGGCTCGTGCCACGGTTGACGATAACTGTTTCTTCTTTTTTATTTTTGGCACCACTTCAAAAAAATTATCAATCGGTTGCGATTTCCTTTTTCCACCATCGCATGTGTTATTAATGACGATATCATCGCCCTCTTCTTCATGTTGAGGGGAGAGCGGTGAGTAGTAATACTGTTTATAGGTATTTTCATTATCGTCTGCGAAGCTGAATGATCTCTGCAACAACAGAGATATCATGTTAATATCAATTTGTTTACATTGTGATTACACACACACACGTTAGGAAATAACAAAAGAACAACAAAAGATATACAAGTAAGTTTGTCAATAGAATAAACACTTACCTCCATGATTATTGATGCGCTGAAGTACCACAAACGAAGTATCGGTATACAATTCACTGTGGTCAATCGACCATAGACTGATTTCATGACTGCAACTGTTCGCTCTTATATAGCACCATTCTTATCTAAAGCAAATTCCTAAGTTCAACGAAACTGATAGTGACTCTATGAGTCAACAAAGTTATCGCACATTGTTCCCATCAGGCATCAGCTTGTTTTCTGAGTCACTCAAAAGAATGCGATATATTTACAAAAATCACTATAATTGAACATTCCTATGGCAACCATTGAACAGATTGGTACTGTAATAATCTGTTAATAGCAGTAATATCATGGATACACTAGAAGTACAACAACATCTAAAAAAGATCCATCCCAGTCTAGAAAAAAATGTTTATGCTGCTAATAGACTACCTATGTATACCCATGTACCGACGTATATAATATGCAATTTGGATACGGATGATAAACCAGGCTCACACTGGGTAGCTGTACATATCGATACGAATGGCATCGGTCAATATTTTGATTCATATGGACGAACCCCTACGCAATATTATCTCGAGTTTTTAAAAAGGAATTGCAAAAGATGGGGCTGGAATGTTGATAGGATTCAGGACTTCAGTTTGTGGTGAATATTGCTTAATGTATTTGCTATATAAGTTTCAGGGATGTTCAATGCATAGTTTTACGAACATATTTACGGGGAACACACTGTACAATGATATTTTAGTGGATGAAATGTTCCGCACATATTTTGTAGAAAATAAGAAATAAAATGTTGTAATAAAATGAAGGAATGTGTTTTATTGATGATTCAGAGAAGCAGTTGAGGGTTAGCAATGAGTAATAGTAGATAAGAACGCCAAGGAATGCAGGGATTAGGCGAACAATGCATCGCTAATGAGGGTGCACGAGGCAGAATAGATAAGAGGATTAACAATGAAAAGTCGGTGGTTATTCCAACCAGCCCACCTCCCTCCAGAAGCTGATCAAATCTCCTGGTCTGTCAAGAACATCTGTATACGATCTAGGTGTCCCGAGGGTTTCTGACCTTATCTGGGTGACGCCTGTGCACTCAAAGAGCACATGCGCAACGGTTTCATCAGCCTCCATGCAAGCCCTGCACAGGGGACTGTCTGTTATGCCTAATGTGTAAAAGTGTTTATTTAGTGAGCAGTGTCCCGTGATGGTCCCCGTCACCAGGCGCAGGCCTTTCCTGTCCAGTCGTAGTAAGCGCCTGGTTAGCCTGCCATCCAATAACGGCATGGCTTCTTTGGACTGCCTGCAGCCTGGTGACGACGTCCACCAGCTTTCTGCTTGTGTGTGGGTGTGCTCCTGTAGCCACCTGCGTAGTTGGTTGAAGGGGATGGGCACGATAGGTTCCGGTCCACAGACTGACATACTGGAAGCCCTTCTGGCCAGCTCGTCAGCTGCGTCGTTGCCTAGCGATCCACTGTGTCCTTTTATCCATTGTAGTGTCACTGTATTGCGGTTCGATACAGTTACCCGCTCGAGCGCATTGTGACATTCTAGTATTAGGTCCGATGTGATGCATTTTTTGTCTAAGGATTGGAGGACTGAGGCGCTAGGGTCACTAGAACCGTTATGCACGGGTATGATGCGCTGTTGATACGTTCTAGTGGGCATAGTAGTCCGTGTCATGATTCTTTCCGTGCCTGTTACGTCATAGCAGGGTCTTGGTATGGTACCGTACAGTGGGCAGACTCCTTTAGGCCTTAGAAGGAATTATTAGTATCCAGTTAATATTTATTTGTGCAAGTTAAACGTACTCGGCCTTATTACAAAATAAAGTTTATATTTGGTACCTGATTTAAACAATCGAGGCATTTTTTAATTTCGAACTTAATTCCGCCGAATTTAAAGTTCTAATTACAAAAAGTGACGTTAATCCCGAGTCTAAGGCCCATATTACAGAACCTCACTCAACACTCAAGCGTTACTGAAAACTAGTTTCAACCAATCAAATGGCTCTAAACTATTTTTAAGTAATGCTTGAGTGTTGGGTGAGGTTCTATAATACGGGCCTAAGTTGTCAATTTTGTAAAGAACTTTACGTTTGTCAGAAAGAAATTCAAAATACAATAACTGTCTCGAAGATTTGGGCACAAAATACAGATAGTACAGAAGGCAATCTTCATACAAAGTGCGCTCGAGCAACGCACACATAGACCGCTCACGGACACGTTATCTCGGAGTGGTTGGGAGTAGTGCGAGAGCGGGTGCCATCCGCTTGAGACACGCGTCTGTGAAGTAGAAAAATGAAGCAACAAAAAGATGGCTATCTAAGCTCGATTTATATAATAGTTTCCTATTTTGAATCAGTATAAACGAAGTAACTGTTTTGGAAGGTAAATTCACGCCACCAACTAGATATTGAGTTGTTTTTAGTGTTATTTTTATAGGTTTAGGTCTAAAACGGATAGGGCAAAATAAATTGTGTAAATAGGGTAATCCGATTTGAAGTTATTAGGGATTTTCAATAGTGAAAATTGACAAATGTAAAATTTTATATGTTTTTGTTCTGTAAACTTTTTGTATTGTAATACTTACTATGTTTATTGTTTTGTTTAAATATTATATAATAACCTCAACAATAAATCAAACAATTAGATACGAGTGCCACTACCACGATAGTTTTTTGTGCATAAGCCAAAGTTGACAACCCTAGCGCGACCGCCGAGCGTAGGTATGAAAAGTGAAGTACATACATGTGATTGCCTTCTGTACTATCTGTATTTTGTGGTTTGAGCTTGGATTGAAGATAGAACTTGTTTTGTAATGAGACTGAACCAAAAAGGTTTACAAAAAAAAATGGGCCACTGTAGACAAGAGTGTAATATTAATCCAGCCATAACATGAAAATGGACCTAATTAGTACAACTATTGTATACCAAAACACGAACATTATATGAACACGAACAATTATTAAATAAATGAGCTATTAAAATAACACAACACACAACAATTTTATGTTCAGTATCATAAAATAAAACAATAATTACGACGGATGTTAGCCAATGGATATCACGAATTACATTCATATCATAATAAACATTTAATATACTTTATCTACCCATGTCAACAATACAAAAGTCATTCAAGAGATTCGTCATCCATGTCAATGTCAACATGTTCCATAGAAATCTACACCACAAAATAATTAAGGGCTGATTTTTCAATCATCTGATAATTTTATTCGAGGAATAATTTTGAAATTTTGGCAGTTATTTCATAGAAAAACTGTCAATCGTCAATTTTATTCCTCGAATAAAAGTTATCTGGCGATGGAAAAATCAGCCCTAAGACGTTTAAATTTATTTACCAAAATTAGCGACACGGCTATTTGACGTTCAGATATTTTTTTTATATGTTTATTGCTGAATGGCGGCCATAAACATATTTAAAAAAATATTGACCTCGATCACGCTTGACTGACATGCCTGAGGCACTGGAACTCCCCCTACGCATCGACGAAACAGCAGGCTGCTTGACGCCGGACTCCGGTGGGAGGGGTGGTCGTAAACCAGGCAGGCGTTAACCCTACCACCGCAAGGGAAGAATTGGCCAGACAAATAAGGTGTTGGGTGTGACTGTCCAGAATGCGCCAAGCGCTCGGTTCAGTTGAGTAACTGGCCGAACAAACTGCGCTACACGAGGAGGCTTTTTCATTCATTGATGCATGTTTAGTATCGTCATCATCATTGGCAGCGTGCATGATTGTTCCACTCACTGCTAGAGGTCTAGGAGTCTATACACAGCAATGTGTGGAACAATCAGGCTGAACCAGAGAGTTCACAGTACTGGGAAGAATGCCACAAAAAAGGAGACACAGCATGCTATAGGCAAAAAAAAATTCAATTGTAATTTCTTCTGCAGGTACACCATCTTCGATGCATCGCTAACCAAAGCAGAATGAAAGTCTTCTTCAATTTACGTTGTTATTTCTGGTCTTGTGCCATCTTGCGCAGTGCCTTAGCCAGATAAAACAAATGATGTAAATATTGCCAACAAATGTAGCAACACCCTCATCTGCATTGCTCTACGATCACCGTCAATGTGGAACGGTGATCGATCTGCCAGCCTGGTTATACTAGCATAATTATTGTGACATTCTGGAGCTCATGGCTAAATAATAACACCGGAACAGCAGCAGCGGAGCACGGGTCGATCGAAGGTACGCACTACGCTTGCCACTGTCAGGTCGCAGATGGTTGACCATTCATTACACATCGAGACCACTCCGTGCCTCGGAAAGCACGTTAAGCCGTTGGTCCTGGCTGTCATTCGAAGACCTTTGACAGTCGTTACGGGTAATCAAAAGCCCTAAAATATGACAACTAGTCTTACCAAGGGGTACCATGTACCTGTACCAGGTACCTGTAACTGGGTTGCGGAGGTCTCATAGGCAGTTCATGTAAAATACTGGTATTCAGCTTCATCCGGTTAGACTAGAAACCGACCCCAACATAGTTGGAGAAAGGGTAGGCAGGTTGATATTGTGACATTCCAAGCTGCCTGTTTACCGTCCATTTTAGTGTTCATAGAGATCCATTTTTGACGGAGTAGGTGAAACTCAGAATAAATAGGTACAGACAAGCTACTCCAATCTGTCAAATTTCTTTAATAGATTTTCAACTTTATGGCTACAGCATAAGGTTCAAAGTTGTTTGGCAAAATTTTACAGTTTCGGGTAGCTTAATGTGCTGGCTTCTGTACATTTCCTCGGGAACCTTCCTCCATATAACCGATATATCACGTATGTAACCGATATTATTCACACAATGTGTCATCTGAGAGCCTCAGAGGCTGGAAGCGTCGCTTGCTTTTACGTGAAAGTGGGGTTCTATTTATTTATTTAGATTCCTGTGGCCCGAACAATTCGCCCTCGGTTAACGACTGTGCCAATCGTAAAACATCCGATAGCAAAGGTTAGGTTAGATTACAAAGCGTGTTTATTGCTTTGAAACGCTTTGAACCGTTCTGTTAGACACGCAATGTAAACGTTTTTATTATAAACGTTTATTGCTTTAGGGAAATGCTTTCATAGGTTTCTACTTAAGTATTTTTTTCAAAGCATTTTAGTCTGTAAGTAGGTACTTAAAATTTTGAGTCCTTGAATAAATTTCAAAATGCTTTGATGAGTACTGATTAATTAATTCAAAGTAACTAACTAAACTACCGATGCAGTACTGGATATCCGATAGGATCTCGTAAAGCTACGAACATCTGCAAATAAACGGCTGAATTTACAATTCAAATATTTTCAATTATTCAGGAAGGAATAATTGAATAGAACAATTCCTTCGCCGCTTTAAGTTTGAAAGTCAGTCCACAGAGTACGGAGACATCTCAGCGGCCACCGTCATACAAATCAAACATGTCGTTGAACGTCACCGATTAGGTACTTAGGTACTCATAGAAACTGACGGCAGATGACAATTCCAAAGTACGTACACTCAATGATCAATGAATGATCAATTTTGACGTAAGACCAACAAACAATATAGCTCTTAACTTATTGTATTATAGTATAGATTAGATTGCTCTGACTCTCTCGGCGTTCATTTTAATTTTTTAAGTGAACTACAGGACCTAAACTCAAAAAACGCAAGTTTTATAATGCCTAAAAGTACACAACACACAGTACAGTCGACTACAGTAAAAAAATACATGTATGATATTCTTCAGGATAAACATCCTGAAGAATATCATATATTTTGTTGTTGCTAGCTATATAGTGTGTTGAAAACATAATACAACTAATTTGATACGATAGAAAAAAATCATGAAGATACCTCTAAAAACTTTCTTTTTACAATACAAACCGTGCTAATATACATACAATCATTTAGATTTTTGTCAGATTATTCTTCAAGCAACATACTAAAGCACTAGTGTTTTAATTTTATAGTCCAAACAATAGATTTTTTGTAAATAGATATTGCTTCAGAGTTGTGTCATTGCGCTTCTCTTTCTTTTATATGCAGTCCGACAGTGACCGCGCTTTAGGTCATGTAATCCCCTTAACGCGTGAAATATCTTGTGTTAACTTATCATTATATCCTAAAAAAACTTCAGAATCCGATCAGTAGTTCCGAAGATTACCCCATGACATGCAAACTCACAAATTTTTCCTCTTTACATTGGATTCGTCGTTTCAGCCGATAGACGTCCACTGCTGGACATAGGCCTCCCCCAATTTGGGGGGGGGGGGGGTTTGCCATAATCGCCACGCTTGGCAGGCGGGTTGGCGATCGCAGTATGGTATGATGGTGGAATAAATAGAGAACGCTGCTGCCCATTCTCCGGTAAGACCCTTAGTCGCCTTTTACGACACCCACGGGAAGTAAGGGGTGGTGCAATTCTTTGAGTCCGGCACCACACAGACACATTTACATTGGATTACAATGAGATAAGAGTTTTTTTTTTTTTTTTTTTTTTCCCTTTTGGCAACTGAGCCGTTGTCGACTATTCTGCCAGCGTCATGTGGTGACGGTAATACAGCGAGGTGAGCCGTCGAACTTTGCACTCCGTGGTAGTTTACTAGTTATGAGTGTTAGTAGCTGTAAGGACGAGACAATTTGTGTTAGAAAACAGTAAAAAAATATATATATAAGTATATATATATGTATATACATTTAAAACACCACAAATCTACATAATATATTTACAAAGTTATTATTACTACACACTAAACTACAATTTGATATTATTTAAGTTTAAAAAAGTTGACAGGATTTTGATAAGTTTAGGAGAAAAATTAGTCAAGAGGGAATGGAAGTTAGTAGGAAGAGGGATTTTAATTTTGGGAAGCTTACGATATAATTCAAATGATTGGGAATTTAAAGGACAAGAGAAAAAGATATGGTCCAGAGTACCGTCATCAAGACCGCATTCGCACAGGGAACTGTCACGAATACGGATCTTGTTCAGGAATACTGGACTGCAGCAGTGGCCAAGTCTCAGTCTGCACAAGGATGTAACAGTTCTCTTGGACAGTTTGGGGCATTTAAAAAACCAAGGTTTCCGCTGGATGTCAGGTTGAATTTTGGCGTAATACGCCCCCTTAAGTTTCGAACTTACCTGCCATTCTGCTGACCACGAGTTGTACAGCTTGTGTTTGGTGTCAGTTCGTAAGTCGTAACTTTGTACCGTGTAGTGCTTCCGATCCACCGGGTTAGATGAAGCAAATTTCGCCAGTGAGTCGGCGCACTCGTTGCCACCTATACCCGAATGACTGGGAACCCAAGCTATCTCAATGTTTAAACCGTTGTTCGAGCATCTGTACAGTGAATTAAGTATGTCGAAAATGATTTGACTGTGAATTTTGGATTTTAGTTGACATTGACCTAAAGCTTGAATGCTGCTAAGAGAATCGGAAAAAATGACCGAATTTTTTATACTGTGGGCTAAAATGAAATTGACGGCCTCTAGAATACATTGGTATTCTAGAGGCCGTCAATTTCATTTTCATTTTCGAGAAGCCTCAGTATTTACAGGGGAATGCATTGGCATTCCCCTGTAAATACTGAGGCTTCTGGTGGGCATTGGAATAAAAGGGCAATTTTAGAGTTCTGGAAATATGTTGAGACACCTGTACATCCTGTTGACGATAATTTGGATGCGTCCGTATAAAAAAGATTCCAGCCCTCCCAATATCTCTTAATGGCCCGCTCAAAGTCGCCTTTTGCGTCCTGGGAATCTTTGGAGATACCAAGTCCCAAAACGACCTTTGGCTTGAAATGAACCACCTCATATGCGGAAGAAAAGACAGGAAGAGAGGGGTATTGACAAACAGGTGAGGAGAGTTTTTTAAGCTCTCTGTACCTATTCATCAATGGAATAGATTTATTATTCCAGTAGGAAGACGTGTTAAGAGAGAGGTAGATTTTTTCCAAAATGGGAAGTAAAGGATGGGATGAAAGGGAGAACACTTTTGACAAGAAACGATCTGCTAAATATTGTCTTCGAAGGTTAAGGGGAGGTTCTGCACATTCAACCTGGAGAGCATTTATAGGAGTGGATTTCATGGCACCAATTACGATCCTCAGACATTTGGACTGGACAGAATCTAATCTACGTAAAGCTTCCTTGTTGCATGGCTCGATCAGGTAGCTGCAATAATCCAGCACGCTTCTGACCAGTGCATTGTAAACTAGCTTTAAGGTGTATGGGTGAGCTCCCCACCAGACACCTGCCAAAGCCTTGAGGACCGAAACCGAGCGCTCGCATTTTTTGACTGTATTATTAATGTGGTCCACTCCCGACAGTCTGTAGTCCAGGGTAACCCCCAGAAACCTGGCCTTCTCCTCAATTGGGATATCTTGACCATCAATATTTATGTTAACCTGGGGTAAAATGCGTTTACGAGTAAAGACAACTGCGGTACTCTTTGGAGCACTTAAAGACAACCCGTGACCTAAGAGCCATTGGTTTAATGAAGACAAAGAGATATTAATGGAGAGAGCGGCGTCTTCGATAGAACTGCCACAGACCAATAATGCAATATCGTCAGCATATTGAAGTACTTTACAGTTAAAATTTAGGCAAGAAGGGAGATCAGAGGTATAAATATTATATAAAGGGGGACTAAGTACGGATCCCTGAGGTAGACCTCTCCAAACCGATCTCGGTTCAGAGCTTTCCCCGGGAATCCTGAGTTGCACAGTACGATCTGCAAAAATACTGCAAAT
Organism: Mesoligia furuncula; assembly: GCA_916614155.1. Lineage (NCBI taxonomy): Eukaryota > Metazoa > Arthropoda > Insecta > Lepidoptera > Noctuidae > Mesoligia > Mesoligia furuncula. Next base: position 9,724,862 of record OU744803.1, on the reverse strand, counting down.
GATTCGACGAATCCTAGCCGGGATTCTCAGCTCTTGCATTTTCTGCCTGAGAACTGGGAGGAGAACAGAATCATAGGCAGCTGAAATGTCTAAGAAAACGGCTACCACAGACTCATTCCTACTAAGGGCCAGCCGGATCTCTGAAGTGAGGGTGCCCACACTATCAGCTGTACCCAGACCTTTCCTAAAGCCGAATTGAGTCGTTGGGAGCAGCTTCCTGCTTTCTACAAACCATTCTAGGCGGTTTTTAATTAAATGTTCTAAAATTTTAATAAGGATGGACGATAAAGCAATTGGTCTGTAAGAATAATGATCGCTAGGATCTTTACCAGGTTTTAGTATGGGAATGACGACTTGAACCTTCCAATCAGGAGGAATATAACCGGAAGTAAAACAATAGTTGACTAAGTCCAGATAATACTGGTGAGTCTTATTACCAGCTTTAGTGATGAAGGAGTAAGGGAATCCATCCACTCCAGGAGCAGAATCCTTTACATGGGCGAGGACCGACTTAAGTTCACCAAGAGTAAATGGCCCATCCAGAGGATCATCCGACATCAGCTGTGAGTTTGAAGCAACACATTCCTCCACACCGGGAACATAAACTGGTGCGAGCTTAGAAAAAAACTGGTTACCCAGTTCCGCAGACAGTGTGCTCCCAGAGGGGGGCCTCAAACTACTTCTGTAGGCCTTCAATTTACGCCACACAGCCGAAGCTGGAGTGGAAGGATTCAGTGAGTCACAATACTTCCTCCAACCTTCTCTCTTCTTATTTTTGAGTAATTTCCTGGACTTAGCCAAGATATGTTGAAAAGCAATGATGTTTTCCAGGTTCATGTCGGAGTTGAAATTCATTTCGGCTTCATTCCTGGCCCTGATCACGGCAGAGCAGTCCTTATCCCACCATGGCGGGGATGGAATTTTGCCCGTTGGCGGTTTTTTAGGAGGGAAGCAATCATCTGCCGTAGAGGATATTGTGTTGGAAAATAAGGAAAAGCATTCCTGAGCTGACTCAGGATTAATGGATGGGAGCGAAGAGACTCGTAAGTCTAAGATTTTTGAGTACAGGTCCCAATCTACTGAGTTCAACTGGTATTTCAGCAACGGAGGGGAAATTTTGTCAGGAATAGTCTTGGAAGGGATTTCAACCATGATGGGATAGTGATCACTCCCATAAGTTATATTCAAGCGACTCCAATTAAAAAGGCTGGCTATACTAGACGAACAGAATGTTAAATCAACACAGCTGCTGTTCTGCCCTGGCGCACACCTACGTGTCGAACTGCCATCATTGATTATACATAGGTTTAGTTCATCTAGTATATCCACTAAACCTATACCGAAGTTGTCACAGGTTTCAGACCCCCATCTATAATGATGGCCATTAAAATCACCCATAATTAATAATGGACCTTGTACATTACTCAGCAGTCTTTCTATTGTGGTAAGATCTTCAATTTCTGGATGTGCAATATAAAAACTAAATATATTTATATCCTCAGCCTTAACAGCAACAACATTGATGTTGTCACCAACAAAGGGTAGAGGAATCTGGGAGAATGGTACTTTGTTATTGATGAACAAAGCACATCCTCCATATCCATCTGATCTGTCATGGCGAACACTACTGAAACATGGAATCCTGAAATTACTTTCAGAACGAAGCCATGTCTCAGCAATACCACAGATCAATGGTTTGAATTTATTAATTAGGTAGAGTAGGTCAGGTTTCCTAGGAGTAACACTCCTCACGTTCCATTGAAGGAATGTTAGGGGGTGGGACATTGTGAATATAATTTACAATGGATGTCAATTTGTCGGCAACGTGGTCAGGTATGGATTGTGTCGGATTTGCTAATACAGTCAATAACATACTAGATATAATATTCAGAATGTTTTCTGGTTTGTTAGGGCTGGTTGCACCTTCCCTAGGGTAAGCACAGCCGTTTTGTGAAGGAGAGAAGGAGTAGTTCTGAGTGAGGGCTTGATGAGCCTGCTTGTCATAGCTAGGTGAAAGTGGTGCATGGGATTTTGCTTTAAGAGTGACCGTTTTACGGTAAGATTTTGGATTTTGGGAAAGTGGACTGGAGGAATACGATGGACTGGATGCTGGTTTAGGCTTTTGAGATAATCTCGACACTTCAGCATATGATCTTGAAGCTGGTGGGAGGACCTGACTTGCTTCCTCATATGAGATCGGCTTCTCTGCCATCAGAGCTTTTATGCCCTTCTGTCTACCTAATTCAGGACAAGCCTTATCATTTGCATAGTGATTGCCAGAGCAAGAAATACAAAATGCACAATCAAACGAAGCTTGGCAGCCATCTCCTGGGTGGTCTTGGCCACATTTAAAACAGCGGGGTTTTGAGCGACATACTGTACGCGTGTGACCATACCGACAACAATTGAAGCATAGGATAGTTGGGTACATATATTTTTCAACCGAAAGAGCGGAGTAAAAACAAAAAACACGCTGGGGTAAAATTTGGCCGTCAAAGGTTAAAACAACCGTTTGAGTGGGTTTCCATTCGGTAATACCCAGAGAAGTTACCTTACGGCTCATTCTCCTAGCCTTGATTACAGGGCCGCATCCAGTGGGAACCTTGATGTTTTCTATAACTTCTTCCTCAGTCCATTCAATGGGGACGTCTCTGACAAGACCTAAACGAGTGATGTTAAATTGGGGGATTGAGGCAACAAAATTATTTTTAGCTAGGGTTGGACTGATTAAAAAACTGTTAGCATCTTGATGAGACTTGAATTCGACTGAAACCCTGTTTCTTCCTAATCGTTTGACACTGCCTAGTAGTATGTTGCTGAAATTATTTTGTGTCAAGAACATACCAAATTTGACAGGGTGCAGAACAGTACCTGGGGTCTGACCATCTTTTAAAGATGCGTGCACGATAAACGGGGGGTAGTCTCTATTCGTATATACCTGTCTTCCAATAGTGTTTTTAGATAGCTTAGGAGGGTTGATTAAAACAGCCGGGGGGGAAGCAGCAGATCTCTTCCTGTTTGTAGGTTCGGAGTCCATAGTATTTACGTTGTCGTCGGGAAGAGTAACAGTTAACACCGGAGTGTAATCAAAGGGCTCAGGAGGGTCAGGAGGTTTTTTGGTATCCATATTGGATGCCGGGTAAAATCTTTAAAAAATAAACTAAAACAATGTTACAACAAACCTTTTCTAAAACACAAACACAAAGAATAATCTCGATTGGAGTTCAGGGTAATAAAAACCACTAGAATCGAGAGAATTCAAGACACAAAAAAAGCACGTATTTAGCCTTCACCACTACCCACGAAAGACTCGAATTGAAAAGTTATCGAGATAAGAGTTGTATTGTTGGTTGGTTTAACGTCAGATGTGACAGTTAGTCTGCGCTCAGTTGCATCAAATTCGGACACGAATATTATTCGTAAAGGCGCCTCTAGTCGTTGTAGTCGAATTCGTGCTCTGTGCGTCAGTCTTATCGAAACAAGGCTCAAGAAATTATAGGTAGATAAATATATTTGGTTTAGGCGGATTAGGCTTAAAAGTAAAGCGTCTTTCAAATTCTCGGAAGATAAGTCGGATTTTCGGGAAAATCTCTCACAATGTCGTATTAATATTACCTCAAGGTCTAATAAAATCTACAGCGTAGGAGTGCCTGTAGATTTTATTACCTTCAATCCAACCAGTGTTTGAACATACGCATATAGTCTTTTTTGTACAAAAGATAAAAGAGGCATTTATATTTAGGTCTTAGGTATCTTCCTTTCCAAAGACATATCGAGAGAAAGCACGTTAAGCCGTTGGTTCCGGCATTCACAGATATTTGACAATCGTTACTTAACTAGTAGTCAGATGACCAAAAGTCTGACAACCAGTCTTATTAAGGGTATCATGTTACTCAGTAACTGGGTTGTGGTGGTCAGATAGGTAATCACTCCATGAAATATGCTGGTAATCAGCAGCATCCGGGTAGACTGGAAGCCGACCCCAACATAGTTGAGAAAAGATTAGGCAGATTGATCGATCTTCCTTTTGAAAGTAGTCAAGCCGATCTAAATAAACAATTTTAATGGCATTAGAAAACTGGCCTGAAACTTCTGAAAGCTTTCCAATGCAGTTATGTAAATGCCTTTTGCGAACACAGAACTACTACATTTTGTAATCTCAAACAGTAGGTATCTTCATAATTATTATTCAGACACCTTAACTCTAAGAGTAACTAGAAGTGAACCCTACTAAACACTCATTCCTATGTAACAACATCCAAACTAAGTTCTAACTAACACAAGACACCTCAATAAATATTCTAGGGAGCTACTGCCCCTAATACACGTTCAAACAAGGGTCGTGTCTACCAAAATAACAATTTACGAGGTCAGCAGGGCCTGTAGAATCGTCTTTCGTGGGCCCAATAGTGGACAAAGAATGATAGATGAATCAGACGTGACATGTTTTCTTCAGTGCTTTTGTTGGAGAATATAATAGATTTTTGGTTGAATGTTATGTTATTTGTATAGTAATAATGCTTTCAACGCACTTGCTCGTAAAGTGGCTCTTATTGAATCGGTTTTAGGTCCATAATGTAGTGTATTAAAAACGCGTGCTTTTTACTTTATGTTATTCCACTAGTGCGATAACGCTACAGATAACTATTTACTAGTCGGAGATGCGCGCTTTTTTAATCTCATCAAAGAGACTTCATGCCAAAAGAAATCCGCGGGCCATATTTCACTTTTTTTTTAAATAGTCTGCATTGTCCTTGGTCCCAAAATAAACTAATATTTATTTACTTTAAGGTGAATGCGCAGGCGTAAAAGGCGACTAAGGATCGTACCGGAGAATGGGCAGCAGCGTTCTCTATGTATTCCACCATCATACCATACTGCGATCGCCAACCCGCCTGCCAAGCGTGGCGATTATGGCTAACCCTTCCAAAATTGGGGGAGGCCTATATCCAGCAGTGGACGTCTATCGGCTGCAACGACGAATGCGCAGGGACCACGGACAATTTAAGGTGAATAAATTTTCTTACGTTTTGCAATTTCCAGATCAGTTTCAGGTTGTATTTTGATCAAAATATGATTTGCGACTATAACAGGTACATATTTACATAATTATAATCATTACAATTGTTAATACATCTTTCTAAGTTAGATTTGTTCCTTATGAACAAATCTCATGGAAAAATTCTTTCTAATGACTATAATTCTGTAGATACATATATGTATATTATAGTCGCGAATCATATTTTGATCAAGATGCAACCTGATACTGACCTGCAAATTGCAAAAAACAAGAAAATTTGAATTTCGCGGTCTACCAGTGCGCATTCACCTTAAATGGTCCGTGGTCCCTTCCGAAACCAAAAGGAAATAACCCTGACTGGCGCTCTATTATTGCGGAACTGAACTATTGTATATTTTTCTATGCCAATAGTACTTTCAAATTCCATACTAACTAAACTACAATTTGACGTACGACAACACTACGATCAGTCCAAACCACTGACCTTTATCATATGTATAATACAGGTCAGTGGTCTAAACATTATTTTGTGTTTATTATATTTTTTCTATAGGCTGTTTAGCGGTTTTGTCAGTGCTTTTATTTACATCTGCGCGCGCAACGCTAGTGCTGGCTAGCACTGCGCGCAGAAAAACAAAACCAGCGCGCCATTTTCCATACAAGTTAATATTTAACAATACAAGTCTGTTTTTTCCTTGCAAGTGTGCTGAAAAACATCCTATGAAACGCGTGTGCATTGACCATTGCACACATGTATCATAATGTACTATTATCTACTTCTCTATTGATAAATGTGAAAGTTTGTGAAGATTTTTATCCACAATGAAGCATAAACAACTAAACCTAGAATTATTTTCCTTTTAGTCCCACTCTTGGTCATATCTACTCTTTTTTTTCCGCCAAATCTTGGTGCATCTGAAGGCATTTTGGCACTATGTCCGTGATATGCCGCAACCAAGAGCTGTGATGGACGGGACTTGTGGTATGGAACCAGAGTTTGATGCCGGTAGACATGGCTTACCTTTTTCTTGTTTTCGGTGGAATACTTCAAAAGGCGCCCGGGATTTGGAGAGAAGACCGGGTGCGTGGGATTATTACCCTAAAGGCCTAAACCTACCCGATGATCACCATCTGCACATGAAAGGTGCACCGTCACCTCTCAAAAGACCGATCCAGACATACATAGGTACTTACCTAGCTTGGACTAGATTTTATTTAGTCTTACAATTTTTTTTGCACCAGCTAGTTATATCGATAATTTGTGTTTTGGAACAAAATGTAGAATAGAATAGAATACTCTTTATTATGTACACCATATAAAGTACAGACATAAATATAGAAACTTTACAAAGGGTGACACAATGGGCGCGCGGTCTTATCGCTAAGAGCGATCTTTTAAAAATAACTTTTGACAAAATGGACGTTGTTTCGAACTCGGTCTCATCCCAATGACATGAGCGAAACCGCGAACAACCGCTTGTTAATATTACGTTATTATCATCATATTATATAAATATATGCCATTTCCCTAGCGGGTCGGAGAAATTACTGAACGACACGCGCATCGTACGATGACCTTATGAATGAGGGTCGGCCTAATTCATGTAACTTTTTATTTATTCATAAAGAATATGGGTGACGGGTCACGACTTTACGAGTGTAGAGTATTTTTGTTTTTGCTTCCTCGTGTAAACATTTTTGCACGTTTTGACGCTTATCATAATACTATCTTCGGAATGTACCGCGTTTTTTAAACACGCCGTCGACGCATTTTTTTTATCGAAACAAACGCGCGTTTGTACCGCTACAAGTGCAAACAAACTGCTATGTGGAATGAAAAGCGCGCTGTCGACGCGCGTTCCTAAAACGCGCGTCGACGGCGCGTTTAAAAACGCGGTGTGCATAGGCTCTAAGTTAGTGGCAATCCGTCTTGACGATTTTCCTTTCTCTTGATAAAATAACTATAATCTGTTCCTAAAGTAGGTATTTGATGAAAGTGTAAAAAACCCTGCAATTTGCAAAAACACATTAACATTCAATCAAATCATATTCTGAATCATTTTAAAGGATATTGCTAAACCATTGCTTCATTTGTTCGAAAAATGTGTCTGCTCAACAAAGTAAATAACGCAATGAATGTTGTTCACTTGTCAAAATGAAAGCCATTGCTACTGTTAGTGAGTTACACAATACCCTACTGCCGGTCGATTCTGTAAAAATCTCACCGTGAAAACTTAGGTGAAGTGAGTTGTTGTTTTTGCTAGGAATTGACACTAAATACAGCTCACTCCACGCTCACTTCACCTAAGTTTTCACGGTGAGATTTTTACAGAATAGCACCGCTGGTTTTCAACGTCTACAACTTTTCCTCGCTAGTCTGGTAAAGTTCCTAGCGATGGCATTTGCGTGATGAGTGGACCGTTCTGTGGAACACTTTGGAGAAGTTGGACACGAAAATGTTAGCTCTGTGATTTAAAATCCTTTATAAAAAATATAACAGTATTTAAGTGATAAAAATAAGTGAATCTGTGAAAGGACGCACAAATGCGTCAATGACAATCTTATTGTGAAAAAATAAGTATCTATATTGAAGTGATAAACAATATAAAAATAAGTAAAAAAGCTGATACGTTTATAATACATTAGACTTTTTATGACTTAAAATGTGCATGTATGTAAATAAAAACATTTACTAGTGATATTGTGCATGTTTATGGATTGAACTAAAGCAAAAACCGTAAGTGAAAACACGACAAAAAAGACTATGATTCACGTTTATTTTCAAATAGTAACAGTCGCAACTTACGTTTCTTTAACAAAGGACTGAACTTTGGACCCACTAGACACGATAAATTATATAGTTAAAGATCAAGAACCAACTGGCTACCTAATTCAACCAAATCAACTAATGTACGTTTGGCGCAGCGGCTTAAGCTCCGAAACAGTCCAAGCGTAGAATCGGTTGGTCTCGAGTTCGAATCCCACAAAATACCAGAAGGGGTTTTTTTTAAACGATTATAATATAAATCGTAGTATAAAATGAATTTCTTCGAAAACATCACACTACGTAGCCGACGAAGACGATCCGATACAGAAATATTAACGTTCGAAGATGATAGTTCTAATAATTCGACAATAAAGGGCGCCACTAATAGCAGCGTACCAAATTTAATAGATGAAGAGAATGAACTAATAGAGGACCTCAAACGCCAAATCAAAGACTTAAATTCGCAACTGCAGACAGCGCACAACGAAATTAATAACCTATCCCTTGAAAACACAGAATTAAAAAAGACAATGGAAAGTATGAACTCAAAACATAAAATAATCGAAAAGGCAACCAAGAGGTTGGCTAGCGAGGTAAGAACGCCAAGAAAAGAATCCACGCTGTCTACTCCTATTAGAAGAACCATACAAAAACAACGCAGAGATAACTTAGAATTCGGGACTCCGGAGCTATTTACCCCCACGCAAGCAACCCCCCAAAAGAAAGTGGGTAAAATCCATAATCTACAGAAAATAAAGAAGACATCTCAACCAACACTTCAGAGCAACAAATTATGTTTAATAAGCAGTAACCAAAATAACAAGATACTAGCGATAGCCGAAAATACTTTTCCCTCTCACCAAATTTGTCACTACCTTCTACCTAATAGTGGAGTAAAGACATTGTTAAGTAGCATTCACACAAAAGTGGCTGATTACACGATGAAGGATAATTGTATAATATTCATTGGTGAAAATGATTTTCGACAAACAAATAATTATTTTGACTTAATTTTGACTATACGAGAATCATTGTCGGCTATAAAGCACACCAATATAATACTTTGTCTACCAACTTATAAACATCATTATTATTCAACTGTGTATAATTTCAGAATAGAAATGTTTGGTGGTCTTCTTTACCAGGATATACAAAATTATAACTATGCTACATTATGTGACTCGAACTTGAACTTATCATGGGACTATACCATGTTTGAAAAACGTAGTGGACGTATTAATAATTACGGAATCAGAACTTTTTTCAATGATTTGAAAAGCTACGTTTACTCTAACACGGACGAAACATTATCAATGAAAGACCCTTTACCATGGGATACTCCTAATTCGTATTGTTCATGTAATAATGCTGATATTCCCGATAAACAGTTTTTTCGTATATGATAGCTTGTGCATATTGCTTCAAAACATAAACGGATTGTTGGCCAAAAGTGACTTAATAACGGTTCATTTAGACACGCTTGCAACAACTGGTAAGTGTATTCATATTCTTTGCTTTACAGAGCACAATATCAAGCAGAGTGACGTTGACTTTTTGAACATCCCTAATTATACTTTGGCTGCATGCTTCACTAGAACAAAACGAAATGGTGGTTCTTGTATACTAGTGAATAACTCCATTCGTTTCACAGAAATTGAATCAGTGAAAAGTTTTAACATTCCAAACGTGTTTGAATCCTGCGCAATCGAGATAACAGACCATAAAATTATAATACTGTGTATATATCGCGTTCCAAATAATACTAAAATTAATATTTTCTTTAATAATTTGACATACTTATTACAACAATTTTGCTATAAAAACAATCGAAAAATAATAATATGCGGAGATTTTAATATTGACATTCTTCAGAAAAATAGAAATTCTACGGTATTCAAACGTATTTTAAAAGAGTTCAATCTCAATGTAGAAATAAAACAACCAACGCGTCCTAGTAGTGGTACGTGCTTGGACAATTTTCTGCACAATATTCGTGGCTGCAAGAGTGAATTACTTGAGTTAGGTGTCTCTGATCACACAGCGCAAATCATGAAGTTCCCTGTACAACGGACATGTGTTTTAAAATACTATTACGTCAATAAGCGCGACTATAGTCAAGAAAATATAAGTCTATTTAGGAGGTGTATTGCTAGTCTTAGTTTCTCTGAAGTTTACGAAACGGAAGATGCAAATGAAAGCTATGATAATTTTTATGAACTATTTAAATTATTTTTCAACACACTTGCTCGTAAAGTGGCTCTTATTGAACCGCTTTTAGGTCCATAATGCAGTGTATTAAAAACGCGTGCTTTTTCTTTACTTTAATCCACATGTGCTTTATTTCCACAGATAACTATTGACTAGTCGGAGATGCGCGCTTTTTTAATCTCATCAATTCACTTTTTTTTTTAATAGTCTGTATTGTCCTTGGTCCCAAAATTAACTAATATTTATTTACCTTAAGGTGAATGCGCAGGGACCTCGGACAATTTAAGGTGAATGCGCAGTGGTCCACCACTGCGCATTCACCTTAAATTGTCCGAAAAAACCTAAGAAAATTTGAATTTCGCGGTCTACCGCGAAATTCAGATTTTTTTAGGTTTTTTGCAATTTTCAGGTCAGTGTCAGGTTTGTATCTTGATCAAAATATGATTTGCGACTCTAACAGGTACCTACATCTTTACAGAATTATAATCATTCGAATCATTAATACATCTTTCTTATGGAAAAGTTCTTAGGGAAAAAATCTAACTAGAAAGATTCTATTCTAATGACTATAATTCTGTAAATACATATACAGAGCGTTAGGTTAAACGAGGGACATACTTTGAAGGGAGTTAGTAGGTAGGTATCTACTCATGAAAATGAGCAACTTTTACTATGGGGCCGAACCTAAAATCGCAAAAAAAAATCAGCTGTTCAGTACATTTTGACGAGCTATGCGAACATAAATGTAGGAAACGGCTGTTTTTTTTTTCTCGATTTCAGGGTTAATCCCATATTAAAAGTTGTTCATTTTCATGAGTACCTACTAACTCCCCTCAAAGTATGTCCCTCGTTTAACCTAACGCTCTGTATATTATAGTCGCGAATCATATTTGATCAAGATGCAACCTGATACTGACCTGCAAATTACAAAAAACGTAAGAAAATTTTAATTATCTACCTTAAATTGTCCGTGGTCCCTACCCGAAACCAAACGGAAAAGACCCTGACTGGCGTTCTATCATTGCGGATTCTCACTGAACTAATGTAGGTATATTTCTCTATGCCAATAGTACTTTCTAATTCCATACTAACTAAACTACAATTGTTTTTTTTTTACAATTTTTTTTACATGCTCTGTGGTCAGTGCTTTTATTTACACTTGCGCGCGCATTGCTAGTCCTGGCTATGCGGAAAGACAAAACTAGCGCGCCATTTTCCATACAAGTTAATATTTAACAATACTAGTGTGTTTTTTTCCTCGCAAGTGTGTTGAAAAACGTCGTATGAAACGCGTGTGCATTGATCATTAGACTCTCGGCTTTCTTATCGCACTCGCCTGCGGCTCGCGCGAATAATACCGCCTCGAGCATAATGATCAACATAGCACACATGTATCATAATGTACTATTACGATCTATGCTTTCCTATTATCAAACGTAAAATCTGTACAGTTATAAGACCAAAATGGATAACTCGGGGAATAAAGTGCTGTAGTAAAAAGAGACGAGCTTTATTATGGCAATACAGACTAAAGCGAAATAATGATACGAAATTGGCTTTTAAATCATTTTCAAAGAGATATGAAAAAGTGATCAAATTGACACAAAAGGCTCAGAACAGCTATTTTATAGGAACAAGCACTAACAAGTCTAAAGCAACTTGGAAGGTAATCAATTCTATGAAATCCAATATTCCTAAAACGACTATAAACGTAATTAACGTAAATGACAAACGTATAACAAATCCTAAAATGATAGCAAGACATTTTAATGATTATTTTATAGACTCAGTTCAACCGAATGCCGACAATTTGCCAATAATTAATGACACTAAAACGGACACATCACTAGGATCATATAAATCTATATTTATGCAACCAACCACACCAAAAGATATAATTACAATAATAAGCAATCTTAAAAACACCAACAGTACAGGTTATGACGATATTGACACAAGGGTAATTAAATCAATAGCGCCTGTTATAGCGCCCATACTATGTGACATTATAAATAAAATTATCCAAAATGGAGTTTTTCCACAAAAGTTAAAGGTTTCCATTATCAAACCCGTACATAAAAAAGATGACAAAACAAAAGTCAGTAACTACAGACCGGTAGCGTTAATACCTATTTTCTCTAAAGTGGTTGAGAAAGTCATTTATAGCAGTGTTTATAACTTCCTTGAAAAAAATAATATATTTTGTAAAGAACAGATGGGATTTAGGAGAAATAAAACCATTAACATGGCCATATATAACTTCCTTGAAAAAATTCATTACAACATGGACAATAGAAAACCAGTCATGGCAATGTACATGGACATGACCAGGGCTTTTGACTATGTTAACCATAAAGTGCTGCTAGCTAAGCTCTCGAGATTTGGCATCAGAGGGAACGTACTCAATCTCATACAATCCTACTTGGAGAATAGACAACAAATTACCCAGGTTAGCCAAGTGGATATTAACACAAAAAGTGAAGTAGTTTATTCATCTAACTCTAGAGTACTCCATTACGGTGTTCCGCAGGGTTCTATATTGGGGCCTTTGCTATTCATTTGTTATATAAATGACTTTCCCCAAGCAATCACACACCAGATGTCTCTATTTGCAGACGACAGTACAGTTATTTATAATAGTGGTAGTAATAAAGAAATAGAAAGTGACATTAACGCTAGTCTGGTTACGATTATTGACTGGTTGAAAGCTAATAATCTTAAAATTAATCTTACCAAAACTAAAATCATGAATTTCAAAATTAGACGAAAACTACAATCACAATTTCAGATTAGTTATAAAGGAGACCCAATACATGAATCTAATGTAACAAAATTTCTTGGCCTATATATTGAGAACGATATGTCTTGGAGGACGCAAATTGACAATGTTTGTGGGAAACTTAATAAGTTTTCCTATGCTCTTCGGATGTTGGGTAAAGTTGCAAACATGACCGCACTCTTAGCAGCATATCATGGTTACGTTGCCTCCACCCTGCGATTTGGCCTGATATTTTGGGGCAATGCTGCTAAAGTTGAGCAAGTACTTATAGCACAGAAAAAATGCATTCGAGCTATATGCAAAATAAAACGGACTGATTCATGCAAGCCACATTTCAAGAACTTGAAAATACTGACGGTACCATCTCTCTACATCTATGAAGCCTGTATTTTTGTAAAAAATAATATGCATCTTTATAGTCATGTTGAAAGTCAGCGACGCTCAAATAAGTTGCAGTTGCTTTTCACAAAAACCAAATTTCTCCATAAAAGCATATATGCAATGGCTCCCAAACTATACAATAAATTACCAAATCAAATTATATCAGCTACCAACGTAAATAGTTTTAAGCGTCAGCTTTTTGAATTATTGAAAGACAAGGCATATTACTCTGTCGATGAATACCTTAATGACAAATTTTGATAAGATGATTTTGTATAATTTAATTTAATTTTGACAATTTAATTTTAGTGACATTTTATTATTATTAGGAGATTTGATACGGATGTAATTTTGATAACTTTAAAATTTGCTGACATTGTATTTTATTTATTTATTTTTTTTTATGACTTTTGTACTAATTTAATTTTGTTATTTGTAATATTGCTGACATTTTATTTAATCTTATTTCTGTTCCGTGCGATTTTTGTACTATTTCATTTAATTTTTGACAAATTTCATTGCTGACATTGTATTTTATGAGATTTTGTACATTTATAATTAATTTAAATTTGATAATATTTTGTATGCCTTTCGGCGGAACATAGGCTGGACCAAACATTTTTATAAAACATCATTGTAAGTACCCTGTGTTCACAAAATTAATAAATGAAATGAAATGAAATGAAATTCAGGTAGATTACATAATACCTCATATTAATCTATCTTATCAATATAATATTATGAACTTAATATATCATTGGAATATCTAGCTTACTTACCGCCGACTCTAATCCGATTTAATTAATAAGTAGATAGTGGTAGTCGTCGATAAAAATCCTGAAATTCCATTAACTCCTACACTTTAATAAAAAAATTAATCTGTACTCATCATCTGCCTAGCCTTTTCCCAACTGTGTTGGGGTCGGCTTCCAGTCTAACCGGATGCAGCTGATTACCAGTATTTTACATGGAGCGACTGCCTATCTGACCTCCACAACCCAGTTACTGGGCAACACTATACCCCTTGGTAAGACTGGTTGCCAGACTTTCGGGCTTCTGCCGACCCATAACTACTGTCAAAGATCCACGAATGACAGCCGGGACCAACGGCTTAACGTGCTTTCCGAGGCACGGATGGGTCTTGGTACGTAAAGATGGTCACCCATCCACGGACCAACCGCGGCAAGCGAAGCTATTATTACTTAGCCACAAGCCCGTCTCCAAAGTTAATCTGTACTAATAATATATTATTAAGAAGGCTAAAAGTCACCCAAAGGGCAATGGAGAGGGCTATGCTTGGAGTTTCCGTGCGTGATCGAATCAGGAATGAGGAGATCCGCAGGAGAACCAAGGTAACCGACATAAGAATTGCCAAACTTAAGTGGCAGTGGGCAGGGCACATTGCCCGCAGAACAGATGGCTGATGGGGCCGAAAGGTTCTGGAGTGGCAACCGCTTACCGGAAAACGTAGCGTTGGAAGGCCTCCCACAAGGTGGTCCGAGGACCTTGTGAAGGCCGCAGGAACCCGTTGGACGCGAGAAGCACAGAACCGGTCGAAGTGGAGGTGCTTGGGGGAGGCCTATGTCCAGCAGTGGACGTCTTTTGGCTGAAATGATGATGAATGATGATCATTTTGTATTTGATAGCCCACTCCATGAGGAAGGCTCTTTGCTATTTAACATGACGCTACGCCCCAAAAATGACAAGCTTGGGGGAGGCCTATGTCCAGCAGCGGACGTCTTTCGGCTGAAATGATGATGATGATGACGCTACGACTCTTAGGAGCCGAGAAAAAAGAAAAAAGTAAGAAAGAACGCTAAGCGAAAACGAAGCAATAGTGCGGACAGGCGATGCGATGCGACGAGGTGGGTCGTGGATCAAGAAATGTTATGCAGACGAAGTCGCGGGCAGAACTAGTACTGAGTAAAGCTTTAGCAGTACAGCAATAGCCATAAAATAGTTTGATTAAGGGGCTTACATGACCTAATGCGCGGTAACTGTCGGAGTGCTTAGAAAAGAAAGAGAAGCGCGATGACAAATCAAATCAAATCAAATAATTTATTTGCATAATACATGTGAAAAAGGTGTTACAGGTATAAAAGGTACATTGTATTATAACCTACTGAGGTGTGCAAATTAATATAATATGTACATACTAATAGAAACATTAAATCTAAAAAATAAATTTTAAATTGAGTTACATTAAAAAATAGAAATGTTAAATTAAGTAAAATGTCAAATTATTATACACAAGTCAGATCAAAATTTCAATAAGTAATCATTATATTTGCGGTGCCATTTCATAACCGACTCATCTTTCATTTAAATAATCATTAATTGAATAGTAACATTTTGTAACTAAGAATTCATGCAAACATAATTTGAACTGGTTCATTTTGTGTAGGTCTGTGATACTTTTTGGCAACTTATTGTATACTTTGGGTGCCATGCCCAAAATGTTTTTACTATAGACTGCTTTTTTATGACGTCTTGCGCATATTTTATTTTTGTGTCGTGTGCTTCTTGGTAACACAACGCTGGTAATTTATTGCAAAATATGAAGCAATTATTTAATTACAAAATCTAAATTTTGGACTAAAAAATTAAAACACTAGTGTTTTGGTATGTTGCTTGTAGAATAATCTGATAAAAAATCAGAATGATTGTATGTATTAATTAGTATGGTTTTTATTGTCTTCATGATTTTTTTCTATTGTATCAAATTAGTTGTATTATGTTTTCAACACACTGTCTACGTAGCATATATCCTGAAGAATATAATATATTTTTCTGATTTTGTTTACTGTAGTCGATCATATACTTTTTTTTGTTTTTTTTTTTATTTTCATTATTTTTTCTTTTAGAATAATTCAAAGAAGACTTTCAACACACAATTATTAATTATAATCATGTCTACACAAAATATGATAACCTTACGTTTAATTATTTACTTTTTCCTTATACTTACAAATCTATTATAGTGCGTACAAAAATAATTAGGTAGGTACTTACACACGTACCTAATATTAATAACGCTCGACATGCCAATAACGTTCGACATTAACGTCAAAGCTATTTCTCGAACAAATTGAGGGTGAAATGACGCTCGCTCGACGCGTGGGATTCGATTCTGTCCTATTAAACATCAATTGCCAACCAATAAATTTAAATAGGTATGTATGTAGAGTAGTTCAGATTTACGTATATCATGAAAGGCATTTATGTACCAACGTACTTACTAAAATTCGTTTTTTTTACCCAGACAGTAATTTGACCTGGTGTCCTCAATGACGTAGGTAATATAAATCATTGGCTGTCCTCCTATATTAAAAAAACTGGCCAAGTGCGAGTCGGACTCGCACACGAAGGGTTCCGTACCACAAGGTAAAAACTCCGAAAAAAACACGTTTGTTGTATGGGAGCCCCCCTTAAATATTTGTTTTATTCTGTTTTTAGTATTTGTTGTTATAGCGGCAACAGAAATACATAATTTGTGAAAATTTCAACTGTCTAGCTATCGCGATTCTTGAGATACAGCCTGGTGACAGACAGACGGACGCACAGACGGACGGACAGACAGCGAAGTCTTAGTAATTGGGTCCCGTTTTTACCCTTTGGGTACGGAACCCTAAAAAGCAAACACAAAAGACTTTAAATGTCAGATTACTATCCGCGATTAAAAAACGAACGTTTTGTAATACCTACAGTAATAATTTTGCAGCTGAATACCAGTATTTTACATGGAGTCACTGCCTATCTGACCTCCACAACTCAGTTACTGGGTACTTAATAAGAAATCCTTGGTAAGAAGCTGGTATCTAGGAACCAAGATTCTATAATTAAACTAAAATTGTTGCGCGAATACTTGCTAAACTCAAATGCGTTGATTCAAACTCAAACTCAAAGCATTTATTTCAATTAAACCTTGTACAGGCACTTTTGAATTGTCAAAATTAAATAGTCTGTATAGTAAGATTAGAAATAGTAAACACTTTTTGTCTAAATTGGAATAGTACCTGCCACTACTTTTTTTTTTGCGGATGGCAAATCATCAAATGACTCCTCCCGCTCTGGGCGGAGCAGAAGGGAATGTCAGACTCTTACTAACTAAAACCCACCCGTGTTCCTTCCTTAGCCCTTTATGTTCCGGGCCAGCGGAAACCCTTTCGGACAATCCCGCTGACCCGGCAGGCTTCGGCCCTAAGGAGGCCCCTCCTCGATGCTGACATCTCTTTGAGGCGCATAAATGTGGAGTAGTTCAGATTTACGTATATTATCATGAAAGATACTTATGTACCAACGTACCTACTTACTAAGATCCGTTTTTTTCCCAGAAAATAATTTGACCTGCACCCTAATTGCGTAACACACTATTACTATCAATTTGAATCATTTTGAAGCATATTTCTAATCCATTGCTCCATATGTTCAAAAGATGTGTCTGCTCAACAGCGCAAATAACGCAATGAATGTTGTTGAACTGTCAAAATGAAACCCATTACTACTGATAGTGTGTTACGCAATTACCCTGCTGGTGTCCTCAATGACGTAATATAAATCATTAGATGTCCCATATTAAAAAAACTGGCCAAGTGCGAGTCGGACTCGCACACGAAGGGTTCCGTACCCCAAGGTAAAAATTCCGAAAAAAACACGTTTGTTGTATGAGAGCCCCCCTTAAATATTTATTTATTCTGTTTTTAGTATTTGTTGTTATAGCGGCAACAGAAATACATAATTTGTGAAAATTTTAACTGTCTAGATAGCGCGATTCTTGAGACACAGCCTGGTGACAGACAGACGGACGGACAGACAGCAAAGTCTTAGTAATCGGGTCCCGTTTTTACCCTTTGGGTACGGAACCCTAAAAAGCAAACACAAAAGACTTAAATGTCAGATTACTCCCTAAACTAAAATGCGTTGATTAGAAATAGTAAACACTTTTTGTCTAAATTGGAATAGTACCTGCCACTACTTAGGTACTAATTGGACCCGTAAAAAGTAATTTAAATTTTCGTCACGTGGGTATCGTCGAAATTGGGTAATTGAGGACGGATTTCCTGTAAATCTCTTCAAGATTTTTTGCCGAGATAGCCTTTTTTAGCCCGGGGATATATCTACTTAATAAGTACCTTGAATAATTACATGACTTAATTATGACGATGTTATGTTTTAACTAAGTACCTATTTATATCAACTAAGTACAGTGACTGGCACAAATCTTGAGCGGTCGATTAAAGGCTCTCCCCCACAGGCGCGTTATTATCGGTCGATAATATCAGATGCGTTATTGCGATAATGCGTCGCGATTCCTTGGCACACAGTTGCGTTTTTATCGTCCGATATTTCTAACGTGTGCGTGTAACCGGCCTCCCGCCCGCACTACACGTTACTACGTTATTAGCGCAGGGGTGTGTAAGATCGTATGCGTCCTAGTACAAAATATTCTTAAAACTCATATCGGAATATCGCAGGACGGAGGAACGCAAGCGACCTACTGCTATGGCGTCGTTATTATAGCGGCATTGTGTAACATTGTTGCCGTCCTTTATACAAAAAGTAGGTACTGAAAACAGATATTGCAATAACGCATCCGATATTATCGACCAATAATAACGCACCTGTGGGGGAAGCCTTTAAACCTATATTTAAAAAAAACTCCACACTTTTTCAGCGCTCTTTAAGCGCTCACAGCAACCAGTGTTTAGAAGCAATATCATCAATATAATAGTAACACAGACCATAACATCACGCCTGTAATCCCCGAATGGTTAGGCAGAAGTGTACCTATGGTACACCCACATAATATAGCCAGTTATTTAGTACAGAAAGTAATCCTAAACAAAAAGAAGAAAAATACATATTCTCTTAGAATTCCGGCTGCAAATGGAACTGCGAAATCTTACGATAACTTTTACGATTGGGTTAGCAAACGCCAAAGAAATGGGTGTCCCTCACACATACAAATGATCCTACTTTTATATGTAGGATGGCTTGTACATACGATACCTCCATGTATTTTGTCTTGTAATAAAGCTGAAGTGTTTGTTTGTTCGAACGCGCTAATCTCGGGAACTGTCAGTCGGATTTGCAAAATGATTTTTGCATTTGATTCTTAAGACCCTACGGGGTAATATCACGCTACGACCCTTACCCCGTCTGTCCACCCACCACCGTCAGCCTACGTCAACGAGAAACGACATTATTCGAACCGAGCGAGCGTGACGTCCCGGCTAATTACTTAAGGGGTCGCGGAGGACACGCGTCCATAGAAAATGTAAGTACCACTACTTCGGCTCCGTCATCTCGTTCTCATTGACGTCCCGTTGACGTGGCAGTGGACAAACGGCCTTAGGAGCTGAGCAAAAAAACAAGTCTGAAAAACGCTAAGCCAAAACGAAGTAATTCATATTTATACTGTGGTAATAGAAAGGCGGGCGATGCGATAAAATATTAAGCTAGTTGCTTAATACTTTAAACAACAGGGAGCCGCGTTTTACGACGAAAAACTCCTTTGCTTCATCCACATTCGCCGGATATTTTATGCGCCGATGGTATTTAGAATAGTCGATAACATTGTGTGCTAATGTGCTCTTAGCATCATTCCCCGGGAAGCTGGTACTAGCCAAGAAATTGGCAAACAACGCGATTTATATATCTTCATAATGCATATTATAAGGTTCAAAGTTGATTGGGAAAATTTTACAGTTTCAGGTAGCTTGACGTGCTGGCGTCTGTACCTTCTTGTTGTCTGTACCACTGCTGGGGCACCGGTCTACTCTTTGTGACAGGGAGTGGGCCGTAATCCCAGCGCCCAGTGCGGGTTGGTAGGTGTTACATGTCCTCGAATTTTTGGTTCTAGGATCATGCCTCTCGTGTTCCTCACGATGTTTTCCTTCACCGTTTTGAGAGAAATGGTGATGATATAATTTACACAAAGTACGTGTATTATTTTGTTCAAATGATTAAAGGCTCCTACAAACAGGCGCGACACGCGATATAATCGCGCGCGACACAAAGGCACCGCTCGTTGCGCGACTTGCGGTGCCTTTGTGTTGCGCGCGATTTCATCGCGTGTCGCGCCTGTTTAAAGGAGCCTTAAGTATGTCATCAGCATCTTCCTGCTCTTATCCTATGATACTTAGGATTAAGTATGTATCAGTAGCTAATATTCCATTGTGTGATTATGTTAAACACTCGAGAGAGAGAGAGAGAGAGAGGGGCTCATGGCTAAATAATTATAATCGAAGGTAAAGCTACGCTTGCCTCTGTCGGTTTGTGGATAAGTGACTAACCATTACTCATCGAGACACGGGTCGGAAGCCCAAAAGTCTGACAACCAATCTAACCAACAGGTATCGCGTTAAGGCTCCTACAAACAGGCGCGATACGCGATAAAATCGCGCGCGACACATGCGCGACTTGCGGTGCCTTTGTGTCGCGTGCGATTATATCGCGTGTCGCGCCTGTTAGTAGGAGCCTTTACCCAAATAACTGGGCTGTCGAGGTCAGATAGGCAGTCGCTCCGTGTAAAATACTGGTATCCAGATGCATCCGGCTGGTCAGGAAGCCGACCCCAACTACACCCAGCTATTGAGAGTTACTTTGCAATTAAAATTAACTGCAACATAAGCTAACTAAAGACATATTTCCGGGGACAAGATTGTTTTACAATAGACTAAGAGTTTCGGGGAGATCTTTGCCTGCAGTGGGACAGTGTTGCCTAATAAAAACCGTTAGACGACATGATAGAAGTGAAAACTTCGACTGGTGCCAAGAAAATACAGGTACTCTATTCGCGCCGAGTTTACGCGATTCAGCGTCACCGACCGACTGAAGCTCAATATACATACAGTGTGAAAAAGCACTTTTTTAAAGTGAAAACTTCTTTAGGCGCGTTTTTCGTGACAGGAAAAAACCACTCGCGACACCGTTACCGACACCGCGCTACATTCGGATGTGTTCGGCTGTCCTCGGGATGTATCGGTAAACTCACCTAATTGTGTGACTCACTTAATTCGGAGATCCAACGTTTGGACTCTTTCACAGCGTTATAGGAGTAAAATCCAATACATTAAAATGAACCCTATGGTATGGTAATAACGCTTCTTTTCGTGTACAAATTTTTGTTAAGATCGTGCGAGTGAGATAGTAACAATCACGGGATTTGTCAATTTTGTCATTGTGCCCGCCATGTTTGACGTTTCACCGGTAGCGTGCGACTGTGCTGTCATTATTTAATTCATTTTAAATAGAAAAGGTGAGTGTAAGTTCATGATACTTTGACAATTAGTTGTTAAAAACATATACTTGTTGATACCGATAAAGGTTTTAGTAATTCATTATTATTATTTAGTATTTATTTATTTTAGTACCTACTATCACCGAATTATGGTGTTTGTCGCAGAATTACACAAGTCATTGCGGTTTGATTAAGCTCATTTTACGCTGAGTTAATTCATATGTATTAAGATTATACTTGCTCATATGATAAATAGAAGACTGATTAATGTTCCTATTAAATATAAAAATAAAATGTAGAAAGTTTAATCTGTTTTTTTTTCCACATTCTGTTTTGTCACAGAATTAGATGAGTTGACCCTACTCGGTCTTAAATCCGATATGTCAGTGAGTGATGGCAAAGTATTCTGTTTGTGTTTTGTTTTCACTTCTGTCGGCACTCCCGGATTGCCATTTTTTGATAACCGACCAAAAATGTCTTCTTTATCGGGTCTAAAATCTGATATCCTATATACCCGATTCAGGGCTCCTACAAAAAGGCGCGACACGCGATATAATCGCGTGCGACATAAAGGCATCGCTCGTTGCGCGACTTGCGGTGCCTTTGTGTCGCGTGCGATTTTATCGCGTGTCGCGCCTGTTTGAAGGAGCCTTCAACGTCACCGACCCAAGCATGACGGTTAAATTACGTTCACTGTGCAGAAAGAGCACGAAGTGCGTCTAAAGAGAAAATCACTTTAAAAAATCAAATAAAAGATTACGTTTCTCCACCAAAATAAGTACATTAAATCCTACTAAAAAACAATTCATTTAGGGCTGATTTTTCAATCATCTGATTGAAAAATGAACTTTGTTCGAGGAATACTTTTGAAATGTTGACAGTTATTTCATACAAATACTGTCAAACGTCAATTTTATTCCTCGAATAAAAGTTATCTGGCAGATAATTACTATTGTATGAAAGAACTGTCAAAAATTTAAAATTATTGTTGGAAAATTCAGCCCTGAAATAACAAAACCGACAACCAGAAAAGGAATCAATAAAGTCAATCTAAATTACACAATTGCTTTGCCTGCGGTCCCCTCTTCACCCTCACCAGTTGAATGCGACATTGACCCAATTCTACGAGGGGAGACAAGGGAGCACTCGACGCGTCCTAAAAATGAAATTTCATGGAAATGTCTTGCCTTTTCACTTTACATGCATATTGGGTGGATAATAAAATCTGGCCTATCAGAGTTTAGTGATGGGGCGTAAACTATTTGAATACGGAATGAGAGAACAAATTTTCCGAATTTGAATTTTATTAGCATTTTTTTTTATTTATCCTGTACTTAAGTAGGTATAATATTTATTTTTCGTAAACTGTAGCTGTTTTGCCAGTAACTGGGTTGTGGAGGTCAGATAGGAAGCAAAATACCTACTGGTATTCAGTTGTATCCGGTTAGACTGCAAGCCGACCCTAACATAATTGGTAAAAGGCTATATAGGCAGATGATAATTTGATTTTCGAATTTCCCTGAATACTACATAAAGCAGTATAAGCTATTCACAACCACTCGACAGGCTATCGTATCGAAAATGACACATTTCGATAACCTGATTTGCCTTGCCCCCGACATCAAACAGCTGTTGGAAGAATGGCGGTCGTCGATATGATAATTTTCGGGTTTTGGACTCGTGCACAGAGCTTATAGGTACTGCGATAACATTGATTGATGACCGATAAGTACGGCACGGAAGCATATCGAGTGGTTGTGAATAGATAATATGCTATATAGGTAGTGTGGTAGCTAAATTCAAAAACTTACTGTCACTTTTCCAAAAGGTTTACAAACTTATTGACCGTTTATATTGTATTACTTAATCTATGTTTAACGTAAATTGTCCTAAGTCAAATATCTATTAGGATTGGTTGTGGTTATTTCAACAACGATATTTGAGAACTACTTACTTAATTAAGTATGTGATTTACGATTACGTAAACCTTAGCGAATGTTTAATAACATTTTTGATGTTTAAGCAATGTTTATACATGAAGCCTGAAGGGGTACTTATATCGTTAACCGAAACTTGAACAGGATTTTAAGTAGGTATATTTTTCCCAAACAATAGAAAAAACCGATAAAAGAAAGGAAAGATCAAAGAACTCTTTTCTGAAAACCAACACATTTCACATTGATGGTGACAAAATAATCGAACAATGGATGAAGCCAAACATAGGAATTGTATTGACAAAACAAAGAACAAAATGAATGATTAAACTCAAACTCAAAGCATTTATTTCAATTAAACAAATTACAGGCACTTTTAAATTGTCAAGGGGTCAGTCGGTCACAAAGGTGAAGCTAGATGACCCTTCCCAAAGCGTAGTTTAAGCGTTTTTTCTATGGAGAAGAAGGGGCAAGAAACTCCACGGACACTCTTTTATACTACAATATTAAAAATATTGGATACATCATTCATGTCAAAATTATACCATGTCAGAACGATGAAGAAAGATGTGCACGTTGAAAGCTTCGTGCTAGAATGATTTAACAAACATACAAAAATGGTTAATGACGTATTTATAATTAAAGTCCGGCCGTCGCCGCGTCGAGAGAATGCGTTCCTTACACCGTCCTGTCAGTGCTACAACTCTAGTAACAATAATAAAGATCAAATTAGCAAAACACGTATTCGTTTGTATGAAACTGTGTCAAGAACGCATTCTCTCGATGAGCCGGACTGTATCATGATATAAAAAGACGCTGTTGTGTCCGCTTGGAATATACAGAGAAAATAATAACTTACATAATTATCAGAAAACTCCAGAGTGAACGGAATTTTGATTAAATCATTCCACACCAAAATGCAATAACTGATTGGAATAATCAAACTAATTTGAGACTACAGCCATTACTGCACCCTAATTGCCTAACACACTTTCAATCTCTGTCTGAATAATTTGAAAGATATTTAATTGTTAATCCATTGCTTCATATGTTTGAAAAATTTCTTTGCCCAACAACGTAAATAATACAATGAATGTTGTTGAACTATCAAATTGAAAGCCATTTTACTGTAAGCGTGTTACGCAATTAGGTACCCCGCAGGTATGTGTGTTTGTATACCTAGTGCTTACGATAGTTTAGATTCAGGACCTATAATCCTACAGACATACATAATGTAATGTTAAATCAAATGCTCAATCATTTTAATCGTAATAACATCCTACACGATCAACAGTATGGTTTCACCAAAGGACGTTGTAAAACACATCTTTAACGCATGGGATGAGGCAAAAGATGCAATAGGCATTTTTTGCGACCTATCCAAGGCATCTGATTGCGTGAATTACGAAACACTGCTCTTGAAACTTAAGCATTACGGACTAGGAAACTTGCTCTTAGCTTAATAAAATCGTATTTAAATGATAGATTTCAGCAAGTACGAATTGACGGTGTGAATTAATGGGGCTTAAAAGTCAAAATGGAAGTACCGCAGGGCTCAATATTGGGGCCATTTCTATTTTTAGTATATATAAATGATTAACCTCATTTACTGTAAAACCGACCACAAATGGTGTTATTTGCTGATGACACATCACTGATTTTTAAAGTAAACGGACGTGCACAGGAGCTTGACGAAGTAAATATGGTTATGGTCCATAATTGGTTTACTGTAAATAATTTGGTATTAATTGAGAAAAAAACTAAATGCATTGGATTCGCTTTACCGAATGTTAGAAGTAGTGAATGTCATGTTGTATTGAATAGGGAGATACTTAAATTCGTCGAAAATACGGTTTTCCTGGGAATCACGCATGACTCAAAGCTACAGTGGGGTCCGTACTTAATATCACTTGCTGGGCGGCTAAGTTCAGCCGCTTTCGCTGTTTGGAAAATTTGCCAATTAACAGACGTGGATACCGCGAGACTGGTCTATTATAGCATCATGTCTTACGGTATTTTGTTGTGGGGACGGGCTGCAGATAATGATTCTATCTTCATTCTGCAAAAGAGGGCTGTCAGAGCAGAGGGCTGTGTGATTTTGACGAGTTATACAAACATAAATGTAGGGAACAGCTGATTTTTTTTTCTCGATTTCAGGGTTGGTCCCATAGTAAAAGTTGTTCATAATGATGAGTACAATGACCCCTTTTAAGGATTAAAACGATCAAAATATAAGGGTGTATATATGACAACATTATGTACGTTCGAAAAAATCTTCATCTTTTTAGTAAGATAAATAATAAATAAATAAAAAAATAAAATTCAGACTATTTTGCATGTCCATATGAGGTTAGTATTATGGAACTTAAAAAACTAAGTTAGTCAAACTAATTAAAATTCATAAATACCAATCTCAACAATGTCAATGTCATGTCAATATCAATGTCAAGATAAGTGACAGGCATAATTTTAACACTAGAAATGGGGAAAAATTAGATCAACCACGTTTCAGATTGTCTAAATTAAAAACTTCTTTTATGGGTTACTGTGTAGAATGTTGAAATAAAATACCACTCGATATTTTTCAATTAAATGAGAAGAAACATGCCTTAAACGCACACTATGTAGACAAGCATATTACAAGTTGGATGAATCGTAGACAAAAATGCTTGGCTTAATGCTGGTCCTGCTCCACAGGCACTTGGGCTCACTAGATAAAATTTCAATATTTGGAAGAGGTGCTTCCCTTTTTCTTTTTTAGTGTTTCTGGCATTACGAACATAACTTTATTTTATTCAATCAACTTTTAATTGTTGAATACGTCTTCCTTTTTGGTGGTAAAATTCTATCAACCTCTTAAATAAATTGAAAACTATAGTTTTGTATAATTTAGAAGCATTTTTTTTAATTTTGTAAATGTATGAAATGAAAAAAGTCTGTGTGGTGCTGGACTTAAAGAATAGCACCACCCCATACTTCCCGTGGGTGTCGTAAAAGGCAACTAAGGGTCGTACCGGAGAATGGGCAGCAGCGTTCTCTATGCATTCCACCACCATACTGTACTGCGATCGCCAACCCGCCTGCCAAGCTTGGGGTGCACGTTGAAGAGCCTCCTCGTGGCGCACCCTGGGCAACGTCGGTTCCAATTGCCCACCAGGTTTGGGTGGACAATTGGGGCGGGCGGCAAATCTTCGACAGGAGGGGAAGGTCATGGTTCCAATCACCGATCATCCTTGATGGTCGGTGAAGGGAACCGGGCTATAGACGGTAATGCGTCTACTCCCCCTCTGCTTACAGAGGAAGGTGAGTGGGCGCATACCGTCACAGGGCGGTTCGTGCCTCGGTACCCACGAGAGTGTGGGCGGTGGAGGGTGTCCCATGCCCGCGCTGCGTCTGTCCGGCATCCGGCGGCAGCGTGGGGACGCCGGGGCGGCGGTTGGTTTTGCCCAGCCGTCGGCCACCCCGTAATCCTGAACTCAGGACCGGGGGTCCGGGCCACTGAGGCCCGGGCCGCGAGGAAGAAATCCTCTATAAAAAATTACCCCAATCCTAAGGTCTAGCGTGCCGAGGGGATGAATGGCCGGAGGGGATCCGGTCGTTAGCGCGACAAGGGACCTCACCCTTAAAAAGGAACAGAAAAAATGGACACGACACTCGACAAAAAACTACCCCAGGGCGGTACCGGCTGCTCAGCAGTCGGAGAATCAGCCACGTTCCCTTTGGGAACGTCAAGCCCCCATTCGTATTCTGGGGGGGGCAACGATTGTCACCCGTTTGCCAATGGCAACAAGAGCCGAGGAGGCTCCTGTCCCCGAGGGGACCAAAAGGACGGGAGGAGTGATGCGGGGTCGGAGTCCGTCGTCGCATCAGGAGGCGCGAGCACAGGAGGCTCAGTGAGCCCGTGCCGTGCGGAGCTGGTGGCCGCTGCTGCTAAGAAGTTCAGCAAGCGGCCAAGGTCTGAGGACGGTCAGGGGTTGTCCTCCGAAGAGGAGTTGGCCTCGGCCAGAAAGATCCCCACCAGTAGACGGGGTGGGGTCCGAGAGCGAGGCAAGGGCAGGGGACTCACTGCCCGTGAGGCGGCGGAGAAAGCGGAGGAGCCCGCAAAGGAAGGAGGGACCGCAGTCACTTCGGGGCCCTCAAGCGACGAGGAGAGTGCGGCTAGTGACCCCGTGGCGGACTGCAAGCGCAGGTTTGCGGTGGTCGTGGAGGCCGCGATCCGAGACGTGGCCTTGAAGAAGCTCCAAGCTTCAAAGAACAGGGCCGTAGTCTCGGCGACGGCCTCCATCATGGCGGCAGCGGAGGCGGCCAGTTACACCGGCCCCTCGGCCGGCGAAGTGGCCGAATTGAAGGCGGAGGTCACCCGCCTGACGGTCGCCATGCGGAAGCTCCAAGAGGAGAACGGGCGGCTCCGGGCAGACCTGGCCGGCCTGCGGACCACCGGGACCGCGCAGGCACAACCACCGAGCCAGCCCGTACCGGTAGAGAACCAGGTCCTCAGCCAGGTTCGACAGGAGCTGGCGGCCTTCCAGGCGCGGTTCTCTGTCCTGGAGGGCATAGTCCTGCGCCCCCCTCTGGCGGGCGGGACGGCCCCGGGGCCGAAGGCAACTGCCGCCCCTAAACCCGGGCCGTCCGGCCGGGCCCAGGCGCCGGCTAAGCCGGCGTCGGCCAAACCGGCGTCGGCCAAACCGGCGCCGGCCAAATCGGCGCCGTCCAAACCGGCGTCGGCCAAACCGGCGTCGGCCAAACCGGCGTAGGCCAAACCGGTGTCGGCTGGAGGAGCCCCGGCGCCGGCTGGCGGGGCCCCGGCGCCTACTGGCAACACCCCGGCGCAGGCCCGGAAGAGGGGCAGGCCGGCACGGGAGGCGAAGGCCCCAGAGTCAACGCCCCGCCCCCAAAACCCTCCCACTCCTCCCACGACCGACGCCGAATGGCAGGTGGTCGGGGAGAAGAAGAAGGCGGCCAAGGCGGCCAGAAAGAAGGCGCAAAGGCGGCGCCGCAAGGAGCGAGCCGTCGCGGCTAGGCTTCGCGCCCCGAAGACCGCGGCTGTAGTTATAACGCTACAGCCGGACGCGGTCAAGAGGGGCGTGACGTACCGCGACGTGCTCGCCAAAGCGAGAGAGACGGTGGACCTCCAGGAGCTGGGGATCACCGGGGGCCTCCGGCATAGGGTGACCGCCACTGGCGCCCGCATGTTGGAGATCCCAGCTAGGGCGTCAGCGGTGGAGTGGCCCCACCGCTGACGCCCTAGCTGAGAAGCTAAGGGCGTCCCTCAATGCGGATGAGGCTCGAGTCTCCAGGCCCGTCAAGTGCGCAGACATGCGCATCTTGGGCCTGGATGACTCCGTAACGGAGGGAGAGGTGGTTGCCGCCGTTGTCAGGACGAGCGGGTGTCTGGCCGACCAGGTGAAGGCGGTCACCATACGTCCTGACTTCACGGGTATGCGTACCGTAACGGTAAGCTGCCCCGTGACGGCGGCCAGAACGATCGTGGAAGGCCGAAGGCTCCTGGTGGGCTGGGTTTCAGCGCAGGTCAAACTGCTGGAACCCAAGCCTCTGAGGTGCTTCCGATGCCTTGTGGGACACCATGTTGGCGTCCAATGCACCTTGGAGGTAGACCGCATCTCACTATGCTTCCGCTGCGGTCAGCCCGGACACAAGGCCGGCTCCTGCAACGCCGCGCCGCACTGCATCGCATGTGCGGCTGCTGGCAAGCCGGCCGATCACCGGGCGGGGAGCAAGTCCTGCGCTCCACCCGCCGGGACCAGGAGGAAAGGCAGGCCCTCCGCCGCCGTCGCCACCACCACCGTCGCCGCCGCCGCTGCCGCCGCCACCAACGCCGCTGCTGCCGCCGCCACCACCGCCGCCGCCGCCGCCGCCACCACCGCCGCCGCCGCTGCCACCGCCGCCATCGTCGAGGGGCCCTCACAAGGGGCCCGGGAGGGGGCTGAAATGGAGGAGTAATGGCTCCTCTACGCCTCCTCCAGGCGAACATCAACCACTGCGCCTGCGCTCAGGACCTGTTGCTCCAGAGCGTGGCGCAGTGGTCGATTTACATCGCCGTGGTCGCTGAGCCCTTACTTTGTCCCGCCCAGGGATGACTGGGTGGAGGACCTGAGCGGCTCAGTGGCCATACTTTCGTCGGCCGCCGCCGGCACCCCGTCCCTCGAATGCGTCACGAAGGGACAGGGGTGCGTAGCAGCACGGTTCGGAGAGATAGTAGTAGTGTGGGTGTACTTCTCTCCGAACCGAACTCTCGCCGAGTTCCACAACTCTTTAACAGAGCTGAGTGTCGTCGTCGCCGGAAACCATCCCTTCCCCGTGCTAGTGCTCGGGGACTTCAATGCCAAGAATTTGGCCTGGGGTTCCCGTTACACGGATGTGCGGGGCAGGATGGTGGAGGACTGGGCTCTGGAAACAGGCCTGGTCGTCCTAAATCGAGGTTCTGTTCCCACGTGTGTGCGGATGCGGGGTGAGTCCGTGGTGGAAATCACGTTCGGCAGCCCCGCTCTGTCACAACGCGTCATTGACTGGCGCGTCATGGAGGGGGTGGAGACCTACTCCGACCACCGGTATATCCGGTTCGACGTCTCCGCCCAGACCTCTAGCGCGCTGGTCCAACAGGCCCCGAGTGGTCCGCGGTGGGCGCTGAAGCAGCTGGACCGGGAGCTCCTCCTGGAAGCCTCGATCGTGCAGGCCTGGGTGTCATCACCGGACAGGCCTGCCAACATCGACGATGAGGCGGAGTGGTTCCGGGAGGCCATGTCCGAGATCTGTGACGTGGCAATGCCCCGAGTCCGGCCAGGACGCGCCCGACGTCAGGTGTACTGGTGGTCGCAGGAGTTGGAGGCGCTACGCAAGGCGTGCGTCGATGCGCGACACCTGTACACCAGGCACCGCAGGCTCCGCATTCGCCCTCCGGATGCGGAAGCCACGGAGGCGGAGCTGTACGAGGGGTACAGAGCGGCGAAGACCGCCCTCCAAGAGGCTGTCCAGCGGGCCAAGGATGTGGCCCGCGAGGAGATGGTGGAGACTCTGAACAGAGATCCGTGGGGGCGCCCTTATAAAATGGTGCGGAATAAACTCCGCACCTGGGCACAGTCTCCGCCCCCAGCTGGTGGAGGAGGTGGTGAGCGCTCTGTTCCCTTCACGGGGGGAGCACACTCCCCCGCCCATGGCTCCGCCAATTGCGGTGCCCGAAGCGGACCACGCGGACGACGACGACATCCCTGCAGCGACCGGGGTAGAACTGAGAGCCAAAAATACCGCCCCAGGACCCGAGGGCTTGCCAGGTAAAGCCTGGGTCCTGGCCTCGAGGGCTCTCGGGCCTCGACTGGAGGCGGTCTTAAGCGCATGCTTGCAGAGAGTTTCCACTACGTTGGAAGACGGGGAAGCTGGTCTCATTCGGAAGCCAGGGCGCCCTGCGGACTCTCCGTCCGCATACCGGCCCATCGTGCTGCTCGACGAGGTTGGCAAGCTCTTTGAGAGAGTGATTGTGGGCCGCCTCGTCGGGCACCTGGTGAGGACGGGGCCGGATCTTGCGGACAGCCAATTCGGTTTCCGCAAGGGGCGCTCGACGGTGGACGCCATCATGCGCGTGAGAGCCCTCACGATGGGGGACGCGGTGTCCCAGGGTGGGGTCGTCGTGGCGGTGTCACTCGACATCGCCAACGCGTTTAACACCCTGCCCTGGAGCACCATTGTGGAGGCACTCCGGTATCACCGGGTGCCGCCCTACCTCCGTCGAATAGTCGAGGCGTATCTGACGGAAAGAGCCGTCAGCTACCCCGGTCGCGATGGGGAGTGGAACCGGCGAGAGATGTCGTGCGGTGTCCCACAGGGATCGGTCCTGGGGCCGCCTCTGTGGAACATCGGGTAGGACTGGGTGCTGCGCGCCGACCTCCCTGATGGCGTCAGCGTGGTTTGCTACGCTGACGACACGCTGGTCCTGGCGCAGGGGAGGTCGCATCAGGCGGCGGCCGACGCGATGACACGCGGGGTTGCGATAGTCGTGGAGAGGATCCGGCAGTTGGGTCTCGAGGTGGCATTGCACAAGTCCGAGGCCATGTCGTTTCATGGGCCCCGGAACGCGCCGCCATCGGGATCCCAACTAACGGTAGGAGGGGTTCACATCGGCGTCGGGATGACGATGAAATACCTGGGTCTCGTCCTCGACAGCCGGTGGAACTTCGTGGAGCATTTCCGACGTTTGGCCCCCAAACTGGAACGGGCCGGGGCCGCCTTCAAGCGGCTCTTGCCCAACCTGAGGGGGCCAAACGCCTCCTGCCGGAGGCTTTACGCGGGGGTCGTGCGGTCCATGGCCATTTACGGGGCCCCGGTGTGGGCGCGTTCACTGCGGCGGCGAGCCGCCCACTACCTGAACGCGCCCCAGAAGGTGGTAGCCATAAGGGCTATCCGGGGCTATCGCACGATCTCTGGCGAGGCGGCAAGCCTCCTTGCCGGACTGCCGCCATGGGATCTGGAGGCGATAATCCTCGCGCGCCTGTATGAGTGGCGCGCGGAGGCACTACGCTGGGGGGAGGATCCGCTTCCGCGGCAAATCGCTGCGGAGCGGACGGATCTCCGGCGCGATCTCATGGCGGCATGGAAAGAGCGACTGTCGCAACCCAGCGCAGGGCACGCCGCGACAGCGGCGATAAGACCCCTCTTTGAGGAGTGGCTAGAGAGGCGCCACGGCGCCCTCACCTACCGCCTGACGCAGGTCCTCACCGGACTCGGAAGTTTCAGGAGGTTCCTGCACATCATCAGGCGGGAGGAAACGCCCGGGTGTCACCATTGCCAGGATCGCCCAGAGGACACGGTGGAGCACACGGTGGAGGTCTGCCCCGCTTGGGCGGAGCACCGCCGTGTCCTCGTAGAGGCGATTGGCAGCGACGGCGACCTCTCGCGTCCGGCCCTGGTGCAAGCCATGGTCCGGGGCGAGAGGGAGTGGGAGGCAGTCACCTCCTTCTGCGAAGCAGTCATGCTAGCGAAGGAGGTGGCGGGACGGCTCAGGGAGAGAGCCTCCCGTCCCAGCCGCCGCGGGAGACGCTCCGGGCATCGGGAGCCGCGTGACGACTCCCGGCCACCGTAGGCGCGGGCCTGCGGGCGGAGAGTAATGGGTAGCTCACCGCCCGATCAGGACCAGGCCCGTGCCGGACGGCGCGTACGTGTTCCACGCGCGCCTCAAAGAGATGTCAGCATCGGGGAGGGGCCCCTTAGGGCCGAAGCCTGCCGGGTCAGCGGGATTGTCCGAAAGTGTTACCGCTGGCCCGGAACATAAAGGGCTGAGGAAGGAACACGGGTGGTTTATTAGTCAGTAAGAGTCTGACACTCCCTTCCGCTCCACCCAGAGCGGGAGGAGTCATTTGATGATTTCCCATCCGCAAAAAAAAAATAAAAAAGCGTGGCGATTATGGCAACCGCCCGCCCAAGAATGACTTGGAGGAGGCCGAGGAGGCCTATGTCCAGCAGTGGACGTCTTTCGGCTGAAATGATGATGATGATGAAATGTATGAACCATGTTTCTGTTTATTATGATTTTTTGATGTTGACTTGAAAGAGCATGGCCGTTGAGAACGTGTCATGCTCACTTAAATGTCTCACCGATGGTGGCGCGTGTGTTGGGATCATTCGGTTCCCTACAAACTGGTTGAGCTGGATGGTGCTGATCCACGCGTCATGTTCGTGAACGGGCGCCGTCGGTTGAGACTGGTCATCTCTTAACTGCCAATGCTTATTTTTAATCTTATATTTTGAATTGTTTCTTCATTTGTGTTTTTTTTAACATTGTTCTCACATATAGAAGCAACAAGAATAATGTACAGACTGCAGCACATCAATGTAAACTTTATACATATCTATAACTACGACGCGCTGTATAGTGTTAGAAAGAAAGTATCCTTGGTATGATTGGTGGAGTTTTCAACGTTTCTAAAATCACCCAATCGCAACCATACTAATAATTGGCAGCCAATTATCATGTTCACGACTACTAAAAAAAAAACCAAGGCGAGGGTGGATGAATAAAAAGAAATATCGCGCATCAGTAACATTTTAAAGTTGTCTACTGTTAATATCTAAATTCCATGATTCCATGATCTAAATAGCTGGTTGTGATTGTGCGATAATGAACTTTATGAAAATGTGCCATATGGTTTAAATTCTTCAGAATATTGCGCGTATCATCCCACCTAAGGTCGAATTTCAAAACATATTACAAGAGTTGGGTTGGTCTCGTGGTCACTAAGGCAGCTCGATAATCATCGTTATCTGGGTTCGAAACCAGGAGAAACATAGATACAGCTTTTTGTTAGCAATGTTTTGTTTTTAATTAAATATTATGTTTTTTTTCTTTTTTTTTTAACGAACGAAGTCGGGAAATATCTTTTTAAATGGGTAGTTTGTATAGAAATGAAACAAAATCATTGCAAGTAATAAAAATGTTTATTATTTCATTAAAGTAAGATAAAGTAACTAAATGCTCATAGTTCAAAATTATTACATTTTATAATATCATATCCAGTGTTAGGATAGATAAGCAATTCGCACAGTCGGCTGCATGACGTCACGCAGAATCTCCAAATACTGACTAATATTATAGACAACATCCAGCCAGCAATGTTTTGTATAGTCATTAAGTTGCGACATGACGCTTTGATTTCACCAAATTCATTAAAAATGCTTTTCACGATTTACTTCAAACGTTTTAGAAATGTTTGTGCGCCGCAGTTGCTGTTTATGCGTAGGTAGACTGACTTTTGTCACTTAGATCAATTTAATATCCATCTACCCCACGAAGTAAACTTTTACTTCGACCTACTCATTTGAGGACTTATAGTTTTTTTTTAATTTACCCACTTGTTTTTGCCGTGTTACTTAAAAGCTTTTCAACTTTAACGACAAGAAGATAATGATTAAAATGGCTTAACAAGATATGCTGACTTGACTAAGACAATGTTGGTCACCGACTGTACGCACTGCAGCACGAAACATTACAAGTAAGGACAGACAAAAAGCTATATATCTCTTTCGCACGATTCTCGCTGTTGTTGCTCATAACGCGTTCAAGGTCAAAGTGGGGTAAGTTGATGTGCTGGCAACTGTACCCAGGATTTTGTAATATCTTGATTTAAAAGAGTGTCCAGGGTGTTTCTTGCCCGTTCTTCTCCATTAGAGATCTACGTTTTGGAATGGGCAACTAGCTTCAACTTTCTGACTAACTGACAGACTATTTAATTATGACAATTCAAAAGTGCCTGGTACAAGGTTTAACTGAAATAAATTCTTTGAGTTTGAGCTACGTGGTGCAGTAATAGGTGTTATAATAAATTCCTTTTATATAACACTTTATTCGTTTTTGTAATTGTTTTTGTAACGAAAACTAATACAACACTTGGTGCCTCATTTAATTAAAAACGTGTAACAGGCCTTTGCGAATTGGCTTCGGCCCCTCGTACGCTTTCCAAAGGTCCGGGACCTCAGCGTCCCGAGAAATGTCTAGAGACGGAAAAATAATAAAAAATATTATTTTGACATAAATAACGTGTTACATTTTCAATTGAAGCTCTGACTCCTGAGACAGGTGGTACAAGGCTTTGTTACAGAAAACAGAAAAATAAACATATCAAAGAAAGAATATAACTAAATAGTTGTGTTGTTTCTGCCTAATCCCATGGGAAGAAGGCAAGAGTTTATCTATGTATGTACCTTCTTTAAAATCGATGTTATTTCAAGTTAAATAAATATCAACTTTATTTTAATGGGAATTTAGTTGATTTCAGAGTGACTAGCACTATTGAAAAAGTTATAAAAATGTTTGAAGTTGTAGCGTAAACTGAACTTTAAAGTGTAGGATTTAAAGTTATTTTTCCGTAAACTCATAATTTGTTTACATTTTTGGCAAATAAATCGCGAATGCAGATTAAAATAAACACAAAAAGTAGGTACATTTTATTTTTTACCTGCTGAAGTGGTAATGTAAGAAAAGTACCAAGTTATACTTTCACTGTTACACTGACATCTTGAAGAAATATCTTGAACTAAACGTTACGAAGCTTGTGAAGCGACACGGGCAACAGCCTGAAATTCAGCGAACATTTTCACTGAAACTTTGAGACGACTTTCCGACATCGTATGATAGATGGCGTTAGTGTAGAATGTTCCAGTAGAAAATTGGTTGTCTCTTTTAACGGAAAAACATTTGACAAATGGAAGGAAATGAATAGAAAATAGAAATACATATACATCGTGTTTGATGCTAGTAAATAGATATTCAAAACCGTATATCAAATTAAATAATTATGCTCTAACAAACAAAACAAAAGATGAGCTGTAAATCTACTTAGGCCCATTTGAATGTTTAGTCGGGTTAATAAAAATGTAGAGTATGTAAACTCGGAGTTAAGTATGTATTGTGAGAAAAATCTGAAATTAATTTGTAAATTTCGATATCTCAAACTAAGCACATGGTTCCAAAAATAAAAGATAGTAATACAAATAACTTACTGACCTCTATTAAACAAGCTTGTATAATACAGGTGCCGTGTTATGACGGTTTACTGCCACCATGATTCCAGTGTAAGAGAGTGACGGAGCTATCCGTGACAGATGTCACCATCTCTTTTTCGCATTCAAAATAATGATGGCATTAATTCTTCGTAATACGGCCCACAGTGAAATAACTGGATAAAGTAGGACCTACCTACTTAACGCAAAAAGGTCAATTTTAAAAGGGTTTCATCCGTGAATGAATGTAATGAACAATCGGGTAAAAAAGGTCAAACATGATTATAAATTATCAAGAGTGGTTCACTATTATAATTAAAAAGGCTTCAAATCTCTTTGATAATGGACCTTTTCGCGATAAGGGTAATTTTGTATTTAGAAATATCTCGCTAAAGTTAGATTAACAACAACTAGCTTCATCTTCCAGGGGCCTTATTACGAACTCTTATTTCCAGACAGTTTACGGGGTAAACAGAACTGCATGGCATTTTCGTAATATGAACTAGTCAAACAAGCCAGTCAGCGGTCACGTGACATCCTGGCCGACTTCTGCCCGTATATTGCCGAGCAATACCGTATTATGAACGCTCGTTTGACATTTCTTTTCCTATTACAACTGCCAAAAAGTAACCTCACAATCCATTCTGTTTACGCTGCGTCAGAGGAGCTTTTATTGAATTGTTTTGTGTTTATTTGGCAAAATTGTTCGAGTGCTATCTAGATATCAAAATAAAATATAATGTGTGATGAGTATGAACTGTTTGAGTTCTTGGAAAGTGACTTTTCTTACGAAAATAGTGCATCAAGGAACAAAAGAAGACGACTTCGTGATGAATGTAATGCGTTCGACATGGATGATGTGCAACTTATTTAAAGACTAGCTGCGCCCCGCGGTTTCACCCGCATAAGTTTCGATCCCGTGGGAATATCGGGATAAAAAGTAGCCTATATGTTAATCCAGGGTGTCAGATACCTCCAAAACAAATTTTATTAAAATTGGTCCAGCCGTTTGAGCGTGAAGAAGTAACAAACATATAAACACACACACACACTCACACACACACTCACAAACTTTCACCTTTATAATATTAGTGTGATATCGACTAAGCAAAGCCTTGGTACTGAATCTTTGTGAGGAGCTGAGACCTCCCATGTCGCGGCCTACAAAATCCACGGATTTATTTATAGTAAATAAACTTTTCTGTAAACACAAACCTATCAATTTTATCTACAATTTTATTTAATGCATCTAGCATTTTAATCAAAGTCTGGCTGTTCCTAGTTTCTATGTCCAATCGGGACCTGCTGATTTGTATCAGTGTACGCGGTCGCCTCTTGACTGACGTGACCTTCTCTGTGGCGGCGTTGACGTGTAGGACGTGAACTAGCAGGTTCACGTATGTTGCTGTTTGAAACCTGTGGCTGTGATGCCTCCTGTGGCTGCGATGCCTCCTGTGTTTCATGAGACTGTTGTTCCTCATCCACCACTGGTGGTTGCTCTGGTAAATGAGGATTGCCTCACTGCCACTAGGAAGAAGAATACCAGCGTCAATTTCACCAGTGCTTGAGGTCTGTGATGTCTGTGACAATTTAATACATTAGACATAATAATAATAAATAAATTTTGATTTTAATTGTATGTTTGCGATTTTATTTTGATTTGATTTATATGGATATTTATCTGTAGTAAATGATTTGATTTGATAAATGCCTACATTATTTATCTATACGTTTATTTATACTTAAAAAATACTCACAGCTAGGAATGGTATAGGAATTTGAGTATGTGGCATGCCAGTCCCATAACCACTTCCGAGTAGACTTAGAAATTTTTTTTCTATGTCGTTAAGGGGGGGAACATCCGAAGGTCCTCCTCCAGTATGGTTTAGGGATGCTCGTACTGCTGCCGCTCTTCTCTTTAATTTTGCTTTATAGTCAACCCAATACTGCAACAGCATTAGGTTTTCTAAATGAGATGCATAGAATGAATAACTAATAGATAATCATAAAAGCTTGTAAAAAAATACTTACGTTCTGGTCGAACGTAAGTATTTTTTTACAAGCCCTTTGCAATTTTTTAAAGCACCTTCTCCTTGCGATTTGAGGGCCTCGGTGACAGATTCCCACATCCGCCTTGAATACTCTCTTGCTTGCGCAGATTTGTTGTACCCCACCGCCACTTCTCTGTCAGAATACAAGAACTGAACAATGTTTCTAACTGAACATAGGTTACACGCCGACGCTGACGAGAACTCTCATCGACTAAACTATAATAATTACAATAATGGTTAATGATAATAATGGTTATATCATGCTTAAACTGAATATTCATTAAAAACACTCAATAACACTTACGCCATATTTTTGAATAAACTCCGAAAACAATGAAAAAATACTTCCTTCATGAATTGTGTGAGTGGAAATTTGGATATCGCCGCTGAACTTGTAGAGTGCGTTCGGAAATTAAATCTCGCGTTACAGT
Source organism: Mesoligia furuncula (assembly GCA_916614155.1). Taxonomy (NCBI): domain Eukaryota; kingdom Metazoa; phylum Arthropoda; class Insecta; order Lepidoptera; family Noctuidae; genus Mesoligia; species Mesoligia furuncula. The sequence continues at coordinate 9,686,545 of OU744803.1, read as the reverse complement.
TTACAAACACGAAAATTATATTATGAATCAATTTTATTATAATTATATTGCACAATATGCATTGCGTTCATTAAAACCAACTTTTATACTAGAGCAACTAGATTATTATATATTAATATTATTTTTATCATAAAATACGTGACTTAAATGTAACCGTAATTTACCGATAAATATTTAATTGTGTTTCGGAACGTTACGGCGGAGAAGTACAGGCCAGGCATAGACAATCTACCCAGCGACAAGTCGCTCAGAATTAGAAATGTCATAATACGAAATTAAACCAGCCAGTGAAATGAACTGCCTGGAACTTGTCTGTTTTTTTAAAAGTTCGTAATAAGCCCCCTGACCCCTTGACAATTCAAAAGTGCCCGTAATTAGTTCATCCATACTAATATTAAATACGAAGGTAACTTTATCTCTGTCTGTATGTTACCTTTTCACGTCTAAACCACTGAATGGAAAATTTGGCAGAGAGATAGATTGCTTCCCGATGATGGACATAGGATAGTTTTTATCCCGATATTCCCACGGGATTGACACTTCTGCGGGTAAAACCGCGAGACGCTGTAGTTTTAAATAAATGCTTTGAGTAGATATATATATTTCTAAGCATTTATTTTTGAGTTTGAGTTTAAAGCGGGTTGCAGACCAAGAGCTAAGTTAGTCCTGCTAGTTTGAAATAAATGCTTTGGTGATATATATTTCTAAGCATTTATTTTTAAGTTTGAGTTTAAAGCGGGTTGCAGACCAAGAGGTAAGCTAAGTTAGTCCTGCTAGTTTGAAATAAATGCTTTGGGTATATATACATATTTCTAAGCATTTATTTTTAAGTTTGAGTTTAAAGCAGGTTGCAGACCAAGAGCTAAGCTAAGTTAGTCCTGCTAGTTTGAAATAAATGGTTTGGGTACTTATATATGTATATTTCTAAGCATTTATTTTTAAGTTTCAGTTTAAGGCTGGTTGCAGACCAAGAGCTAAGCTAAGTTAGTCCTGCTAGTTTGAAATAAATGCTTTGGGTATATATATTTCTAAGCATTTATTTTTAAGTTTGAGTTTAAAGCGGGTTGCGGACCAAGAGGTAAGCTAAGTTAGTCTAGCTTATTTCGCATAGCTGATGTAGTTTTTCATACTTGTGAAGGTACAGGCCGCAAACTATGAATAGAAATATGAAAAATTACCTCAGCTATGCTAGCTAAGCTAGACTAACTTGGTTTATAGCTCTTGGTCTGCAACCTGCGTAAAAACGTAAAGGGAATCACCAGTTTCGGCTAAGCGTGGACAAGATGCCCGGTAAAAATTATTTTTACTAAACAATATTATTTATTCTAAATGAAATATTTTTGCACATCACATAGTAGCCAGGTATACGAACAAAAAGTCGAAATAAAGAGTATTTAAATTGTATCCTACAGTTAAAAAGCATAGCCATTTGTTTGATGCAGTGTTACCAGCGGGGAAATAAAACATCAATTTCAGTCTGTAATCGATTAGATAATCAATAATTATGGCAAAAAAAAGTGTTTGTCTGCAAAACGAGTACCGGTCAATATTGTATGAGAAGATTATACTCAATTACATTGTTTTAAAATAAAACAATCGAAAACGTTATTAGTATTGTGACATTTTTTTTTAGATTAGAATTACGGTTCTATAAATCGATTATTGTCAGATTTTTTTCCTGGCAACTCCTACTGTATCACTTATAGAGATGATCGATCCTGTTGCTTTGTATCGATATTCTGCTTCGCAATGGCTGATTTCGATCCGAGTATCGATATAAAATCGCTTTTTAATTTAAATTAATATTTTTTAATATGTTCGGTTCGCCTTTAATTCCATTCAATTTCTAACAAACAGACAGACAGACAAACAAAGCGGAGTCCCGATTTTGCCCGAACTATTTTGCCAATGTCAGTTGTGTTTGAGAAGAGTGTTTTTGGAAAATAACGGCCCGCCTTAATACCTAGTATTTTTCCTGAGATTTTCATTTTTTCTCATTTAACTTTCACACACAACAACCTTTATCAATTTACTGTAGTGGATCGTATATATAGTTGAATCGATGTGAAAATCAATCAAATCCTGTTTTACCGACCCACTTGAGTATCGATTCATATCGAACATCTCTAACGTCAAGTGAAATGGCATCTGACAACTGTAATGTAATAATGAAAAAACCATTCGCTTTGTTTTCGTGCACTTGTTCGTGGATGTTGTTTTGTTTTCTCGCTGCTTCGAAGGTTTGTTTTTCTTATCAGATTATATCAAAATACTACTGGCAAATAATTTATTATAGAAAAGAATAAGCTTATTACAAAGATTTTACCCGGCAAGGTTCCAATTTTTCACATGCCAGTTGAAGCATATTCTTGCATCTTGCTACAACTTTATTATAATATTTACTTTCCTATAGATAAGTAATTTTTGAAATGCAAGTTATTTATTAATAAAGATCTTGTCCACGCTTAGCCAGATCACCCTAACAAAGTGAGCAATTCCCTTTACGAATTTACCAAAGTTCTTTCGGGTTTATACATTTGTAACAGATATCTTTGATAGTTAATACTATGGTTAGATTGATACAGAAGTAGATGTGTACCTATCCTTCATAGTAGTAAATGTCTTATAACTTGATTGATTGAATGCACCTGTTTTTAATCCTACTAAATGTAGTTTCAATTAACGGCCCGGTCACAGCGTTTTGATCTATTTATATTTAAAAAAAATTGAACATAGGTAGTTAGTAGAATACTCTTTATTACGTACACCATATAAATTACAGATATGAATGTAGAAACTGTACAAAGGGTGACACAACGGGCGGTCTTATCGCTAAAAGCGATAAACTGATATTATATATAAATATTTTATGTCTTACGAGAAAAGGCTCCTTAAAACAGGCGCGACACGCGATAAAATCGCGGGCGACACAAAGGCACCGCAAGTCGCGCATCGAGCGGTGCCTTTGTGTCGCGCGCGATTATATCGCGTGTTGCGCCTGTTTTGTAGGAGCCTGATAGCCGGTAACAAGGTGGTAGTGGGACTGACTGCTGTTTGAGCTGGGGGTATTTTAGTTACCTATGTACCCAAAAATATCGGTGATGTTTGGGTGCAAAAAAAGTCGAGTGCGATAGTACGATGCCTTTAAAAATATAAAATCGATTTACCAAATTGTCATTAACAATCTGTTCCTTAGCTCTCAGAAACGGATAATCTTGCCTCAGCATAAAATAAATATTCAAAATCCTGGAAAATAAAGGGTCGTTTCTATGTAAACGGGCAGTCACTTTACTCCATTAGAGAATCCGCTGCTTGCGCCGCCAGCAAAGTATCGTTTTCCAAAGAATAGCTATATAAGGTAATCTCACGATAAAACGCTCTCCGTGTAACGCTTGTTTTATTTTCAAGGTAATAGAGAATCTTCAAAATCTTAGGTACGAGTACCTACTCCACTCTTTTTAGGGTTCCGTACCTAAAGGGTAAAAACGGAACCCTATTACTAAGACTTCGCTGTCTGTCCGTCTGTCCGTCTGTCCGTCTGACCGTCTGTCTGTCTGTCTGTCACCAGGCTGTATCTCAAGAACCGCGATAGCTAGACAGTTGAAATTTTCACAAATTATGTATTTCTGTTGCCGCTATAACAACAAATACTAAAAACAAAATAAATTAAATATTTAAGGGGGGCTCCCATACAACAAACGTGATTTTTTCGGCGTTTTTGCCTTGTGGTACGGAACCCTTCGTGTGCGAGTCCGACCCGCACTTGGCCAGTTTTTTTATACGTGTGGATTTTTTAAAAGCAAAAATTATTTAATTTATTTTAATCAACGCGACGATTCCCTGCAGAGGCCAAATTAATGTAAATGAGGCCGTGTTTGTGGGGCCGTGTTGATAATAAAAGGCAGCATTAGCAGCCTTTATGACAATGAGCTCAAAACATGGGACTTAAAAATAATAGACTATTCATTGTTCCAAGGTTGCCTGGAAGAGATCGCAGAAAGCGATAAGGCCGCATTGTATGTTTTGTATTAATAATCGTATATTTTTGTTATGTATTTTCTGGTGTACAATAAAGTATATATAAATATATAAATAAATTGTGGGTGTTTCAAAAACACCTCGCATCATCCGTACCTTTTGGGCATACAAACGTAATGTTTGTTACATCAACCATACAGTTTGTTAGAAAACAGTAAATACTGCTCATAAAAAGTAGCTGGATTCCTTCGAAAGGAACATTATATATCGCCTTCATGGGAAGGCGATATATAATGTTCCTTATGTATGTAATGTACAATGGAGATATGATGACAGCGCCTATACATGGGTATAGGCGCTGTCATCATATCTCCATTGTAAAGCATACCTACCTTCCTACTAGAATAGTTTACACTGCTCCTAGGATCTTCTGGCGCTGGAATGGCTTTGACAGTGGGCGCTGTTAACATTTGTGCAAATCTTCAAATCATTTCTTTATTTCTCATCACAAATGTTGTTGTGGATAGGAAGTGCATAATCTAAAAAATAGGCTTAATATTTGTGAAAGACTGGTGCCCGAAAAAGGCATAAAATACCTGTGTTACGAGTCACCAGGGGGCCTAAAAAGGCCACTTTGGCAGAATCATAAAAGGATAATATAATGGACAGTTAACCGTTAAGTTAATCGTATCAAATCCCATTGGTGAAGCATTTTGCAGTTATTTTTTTTTGTCTGTGCTAAAATATCAATCGATCCGATCCAAATCCAATCCCAATCTCGTTGATTATACCTACGTAGTGCCGCGAAAAAAGAAAAACACGGACTGTATTCGCCATATTACGATTCATAATGTTATCCTTTAATGATTCTCCAAAGTGGTCTTTTTAGGCCCCCAGGCTTCTGGATTCATCTGTATAGCCTTTTTTCCAACCATGTTGGGGTCGGTTTCCAGTCTAACCGGATGCAGCTGAATACCAGTATTTTACATGGAGCGACTGCCTATCTGACCTCCACAACCCAGTTACTGGGTAATACGATAGCCCGTGGAAAGACTGGTTGTCAGACTTTCGTGCTTCTGACTACCCGTAACGACTGTCAAAGATCCAGAAATGACAGCCGGGAACATCGGCTTAACGTGCTTTCCGAGGCACGGAGGAGTCTCGGTATATAAACATGGTTACCCATCCACAACCAACCGCGGCAAGCGTAGCTTAACCTGATCGATCGACCTGTGCGGCCGTTATTATTTAGCCACGGGTCCCCAGGTTTCTGGAATAATTCATTTTAATTCTTAGGATGGTGGCGTTAGTTCCTATTTTGGCCACGCGCCAAAATATCCTTTTGCAGCTATACCTTGCTAGGCGAGCCTGTACTTTTTCTCTTCGTTTATAGAAACACAAAACAATAATTGCCTTACCCTTCGTGCACCTATAAACTGTACAACAATTAGATACACATCGTGCGAACCCCTCACGTGTCCCATTAAGAGAGTACATGTCCGTATCAGATTGTCTTGTCCGTATTGTATGGTACCGTGGGACATCTGATAACGGTGATAACATGTCCAGAGAAGACCAGGGTAACTTTATTTGTGGCCGTTTACTGCCGATTTTATATGCCACGGAGGAAATCAGCGTTGGTTTTGGGTATTTAGCGTCAAAGTAGAAAGTTCGACAACATATAAAGTGTGCGTAAACCGGGTGTCATGGGACATCAACCCGCAAATTGTAACCATGGATTTAGCACATAGTTCTAGTTCATAGTTCTTTTCCTAATATCGTCGTCGTCGTCGTTTCAGCCGATAGACGTCCACTGCTGGACATAGGCCTCCCCCAATTTTGGGAGGGTTTGCCATAATCGCCACGCTTGGCAGGCGGGTTGGCGATCGCAGTATGGTATGATGGTGGAATACATAGAGAACGCTGCTGCCCATTCTCCGGTACTATCCTTAGAAATTCCCTAAGAAACAATAATTCCCTAATATACTTTGTCATAACTATTTTGGTATAAAATGTTTTGCCATAATAATACTTTGCCATATTTTTTTTTGGCATACAGTTTATGTTGGCATAATTATCTTAATTTGTTTTGGCATAAATTTAATTCGCATAATACTAAACTAAAAAACCTACTTAAAATTAAATTATTGTCTTAAAAATTCAATACGTTGTGCGACGGCGACGTAGGATGCAAGAGCGAGCGAAGGGCACCCCGAGGTTTGGTTTGGTTAGGTTCCTCTAAACCCTGCAGACAGAAATAGGAAGGAGCACGTCCGCGCAGCCGCTCAGTCGACCTGACGTCGTTAGAAAAAAACATGCAGCATGCTAAATTTATGCTTTATAATGAAATTATGCTTAAAAAATTATGCGTAAGCTGTTATTGCTTAAAAAATTATGCGTAAGCTGTTATGCGAAAATATAATTAGGAGAAACAAAAGTATGCCAAGTTATATTAGGTCTTAAAATTTTAAGCAAATGGATAGGGAACCAATTTTAGAACCTACGTGCTTTCCAAAAGCAAATGCACGAGTTACTATAAAAAATATCCAAATCACTATAGGTGTGCTTATAAAATTTGAGGGTTTCCCTCGATTTCCATGAGATCCCTTCATATGATTCCGACTTGGTGACGATAGGATCACCTCGAGACCATACCCTTTCAAACAAAAAAATAATTTTTGGAATCGGTCCAGTCGTCTTCGAGTAATCGGTGAACATACATAAAAAAAAACATATATTAAGTCGAACATATAACCTCCTCCTTTTTGGAAGTCGGTTAATAATTTCAAGGTTTGTACTTTTTCTGATGCTCCTGGCTTCAGCATCAGGTCTCTATGTACTCGGTGTTCCTCATTAACAGTACGTTTATTCACACATCGAGCCCTTTTCAATGAGCCTAAACATGATATATCTGCTGTTAGTTGTCGAGGAGTTAGGTACTCTGCAGACTATCCTGACTGCAGCATCAGGTCATAACTTGATGATCATGAGACCAAATGTGGCAAATGCCCTATCAAACATCAAAACAATTTACTAAAACAGTCCTTGCCTGTTCGAGTAACTTCTTACTGTTAAGGAGTTGTACCTTCCATCATCAGCCCAGCTACCTGAGATGGTGACAACCATACGCAAATACACAAGATACTTTATAAAATATGCAAAAAACAATAAGTGAGCCTATAAAATTTGAGGGCTGCCTTCGATTTCTCTAAGATCCCATCATCAGATCCTATCTTAGTGACAGTGGGACCACCTCAGAATTATCTACTTTCGAACAAAAAAGAATTTTGAAAATCCGTCGACAATTGGCGGAGTATTCGATGAACAAACATACAAAAAAAATATATGCAATCAACCGAACACAGTACCTTCTCCTTTTTGTGAAGTCGGTAAAAACTAACGAACATGAAGTGTCTGCGTCGTGTTTCGCTGACTGGTGTCATGTATCCGGCCACGAAACCGGCACACCCTTCGGCCAGAACTCTTCAAAATCAAAAATCAAAATGTTTTATTTCACATAAACCTAAATGGGCACTTATGAAACGTCAGAAGCTAGGTGCTTCCTTGAGGAACTTCTCGAGATGATGTGTCGGAACACGCACCATGAATGACTTGAAGTTCGTGTGACTCTTCACTGTACCGTCCCTTCGACGAGACGGCATCTGGCTGACTTTGCCAAGCGTCGTGAACAGCAGCAACTTGGCACTGCTAATCTCTTCCTCCTTGTACGATGACTTGCAGATCTGCAAGATGCTGTTCTCGTCCATGTAGTCGATGGCATGTTTAATGAATGCCAATACTTCGTTGGCTATGAGAGTTTGGGAACTGATAGCGGAAAACGGGCAGCGGCTATTGGCGCGCAATTCGCGAATATAATATTTTCGTACTGTGCAGCGCAAACGCGACCGTACTCGATCGCGTATCGCACCGCAATCGCCTCGCTAAGGAGTGGCAGTTCTTGCCGGAATCTGTGTTAGCTATATCCTGGGAGTTTCCAAATCTGGAGTCAATGTTAATTGTAGGCAAGTGTCCCCATCATCAACGCATCATCATTCACCATCAGGTGGGATAGAATAATAGCCAATAATTTAAAAAAGCAAGAGGATTACATTTGTTTAGATAACTTAAAAAAAAGCGGCCACACGAAGAGTTCCGTACCACAAGGCAAAAACGCCGAAAAAATCACGTTTCTTGTATGGAGAAACCCTTAAATTTTCAACTAAGATTTATTTTTATTATTTGTTGCGGCAATAGAAATACACACTGTGAAAATTTTAACTGTATACCTATTACGGTTCATGAGATACAGTTCGGTGACAGATAGACGGACGGACGAACGGACAACGGAGGCTTAGGAATAGGGTCCTGTTAGCACACGTTGGGTACGTTACGCTAAAAAGCAAGGGGACTAAATATTTTGTTCAGGTAACTAAAAAGCAACAGTTTCCTAAAGTGTTACGGGCTTAAAGAATAAGCAGTAGCTTATTCTTTAAGCCCGTAACACTTTAGGCACTTTATATCATAGAAGAAGTATTGGATGCATGCAATCAGTAGATTGCATGCATCCAATACTTCTTCTATGATATAATAATAGTGGATACTATTGGAAAACCAAATAAAACATGCATTTTTCTTTTTGCAAAATGTGAAAACAAAACACAGTAGCATAATTTGCATCACATTGCATATTTGCAAATGCTTTTGAAAACACAAATATCTCTATATACGCCTCGTTTATTTACTTTTCAATAAAACATACAGATAGTGCAAACAATTGCTCGGATAAAGTAGAATTAATAACGGTGCTGGTATTGAGGTAAACAACGGCTTCGATAAATTGATCAATAATGGACTGGGTTGCTGGGTAGTGGGTAGTTCTGTTGGCACTAGTTCGGGTCTATTTTCTATTGAAACTAGTTTAATGTTGTTTAGTGTTGTTCTGGATCAGACAGTGAGAGCTGTGAACGGTTCTTAGAATGGTCAATAGACAGACTTCATTTATTTGCTGTGCTCGATGGACACCCCACCCCAAACGATGTTAAGTTTGCGACCCGACTCTCTATTCCAGAGATGAAATATGCAAGACTGGGTTTTGCTCGGAATGGGCTTGAGTGAGTTAACGAAGTAATATGTGCCTAAGTCACCAAGAACGTCTGACAAGTTGGCCTCAACCTCCTCAAAGATGGTAGCTTGGGACGTGAGGGCATGGTCGTCTGCATAGAGGAAGCGGGACATGGACATGAGTTACCTTGGGTAACCTGGAAGTCTTTAAACAGATTCCGGACCCAGGTTGGCAGAAGCAAGGAAAACCTGTTCAGGTGATTCATAGACGACTCCGCCTTGGAGTGTAAATGTGGTGCTGTTCCACAAACGATGGGACACTTAATATCATATACTGCGTGTCCTGTCAGCTGCACGTTACAGGAACTGGTGGACGCTGGTGATGGCGCCAAACAAGTAGCCGAATTCTGGGCCGAGTCTATTTAGATTGCTATCGACACACTAAGAAGAAGATTTATTTGGTTAAAAAATGGTATAAAAAGATAGTAAAATACAAAATAACAAGAGCGTACATGTTTTTGCCTGACTGTAAAGCATGTTTAGCATTTATATTGTCAAAGAAATCTTTGACACTATAAAAACTATGACTACACAACCATTCATGCAATTTATTTTTGAATAACCTCTTAGACATTCGAAGAACTCAACTCGGTCGCTACTGTAATTCAGAAGCCTGCAAAAATGTCCTTGTCCAGTTATCCGTATAGATTGATAGCAATTCTTACATCCATACTAATATTATAAATGCGAAAGTGTGTCTGTCTGTTACCTCTTCACACTTAAACCGCTGAGCCGATTTAGGTGAACTTTGGTGTAGAGATAGTTAAAGTCCCGGCAAAGGACATAGGATACTTTTTATCCCGATATTCCCACGGGATCGACACTTATACGGGTGAAAACGAGGGGGGCTGCTACTGCTACAAATCCTGGCTCCGGGAATTTCAGATGGAAAACCCAATGACACTTGGCCTGACCCGCGAATCGAATCCAGTACTTCTTGCTCAGCTTCTTGCGAGCACTAGACCAACGAGGCATTGAAAAAAAGGGGGGGGGGGCGGTCGGGGTTGAAAGAATAGGCTGAAATGACGAACGATCAAACCATGATCACACTACACCAATGCTATTCTAAATCTCGCAATATCTAGGTTCCATCATTCCACATTAAGAACATCCATTTAATACCTTTAACCGTTACTCGGAAACTTGCATTATAATTCTTCGCAGAACATGGTAATATTGTAGGTAATCTACTCGTGCCTACAAGTGCATATAATATAGGCTTACAAAGCATAGACTGCATAGACATGCCTTTAATGTTGTCACATATTATGTAAATCTAGGTGCATACCTACGCCGATTATTATAAGCCGATACGGGCCGATACCATAGATAACGCAAGAGAAACTACTTCGGGTGCCAAAAATCGCACCAGCTTACGTACAAAAATCGTAAGCCGCCACTTTCGTGCTCAGTCCTGTGTACTGCTGGCTGGGTGAACGTGAGCGCTGGCGTTAGGCCCCGGGCACAAAATACTGATAGTACAGAAGTCAATCTACATACAAAGTGCGCTCGAGCAACGCACACATAGACACCGCTCACGGACACGTTATCTCAGACGGATTGGGAGCAGTGCGAGCGCGCGTGTCAATTACGTAAGTTGAAAACATGATTTTTTGTTTGTGTAGATATATATTGTGTTGTTTTTAGTATCATTTGATGGGTTTAGGTCTAAAACGGATAGGGCAAAATAAATTGTGTAAATAGGATGATCTGTTTTGAAGTTATTAGGGATTTTCGATAGTGAAAATTGACAAATTTAAAATTTTATGTTTTTGTTCTGTAAATTTTTTGTATCGTAATTTGTAATACTATGTTTATTATTTTGTTTTAATATTTTAGAATAAGCTCAACAATAAATCAAACAACTAGATACGAGTACCACTACCACGATAATTTAATTGCAAAATTTATTATTTGTTCTTCTTTTTTTTTTTTTACATTGATTTACATTCTGTAATTACTTTAACTCACACCCTGACTTATTACTATTATTATTATTATTATTTTTTAATGACAATCGTTTATTTTTACCATGCTTGTAAATATGTGAGCACCATGTATCTATCAGATAATTAATTTATATGTTATGGTTTCATTTTTAATTCTTTTACCTATTGTGGTACAGTAATTTTATTTTAGGTGCATCGTCTTCACATATATATTATATAATTAATGTACATGCAAAATATTGTAAAACATTTTAAAAGAGTAACGGTGGAGTTTCTTGCCCATTCTTCTCCATACGAAATCTACCTTTTGGAATGGGCGACTAGAATCAATTCTATTTTAGTAATTTTTGACGTTCAAAAGTGCCTGTTAAGTGCCTATTTGAAATAAATGCTTTGACTTTTGACTTTTTTGACTTTTGATAGTTTTTTGTGCATAAACCAAAGTTGACAACCATAACGCGACCGCCGAGCTTAGGTATGAAAAATGAAGTACATACACGTGATTGACTTCTGTACTATCTGTATTTTGTGCCCCGGGGGTGGGCAAGTCAGGTGCCGCACGCAGCGGCGTTTTTGAATCGATTTGATTTTCCCATCAGTAAATAGTGACGTCATAGTAGGTAGTCCAAAAATGGCACGCTTGGTTTTCGTACAGATCGTGATACTTGCGTTATCTAGGTCTATCTATATCTGTGGCCGATACTGTAAATGGAAATTTTAGCTTTTCCTATATTACGTTACTAGGAAGTAGGAAGAAGCTCGGCAATAAAGGTTATTATACACACATCAAAAGTGTCTAGGGATCAAGCATTTTTATGCGGATTTCTTGAGATTGAGATGTGGCTTTGTAATAAATTTATGATTTTATAAATTTATATGGATCCTTTTTGGTGCATTTCATAATTTGAATCAGGAACTGTGAATCAAATTCGAGTAAAAGATGAAAATCAGCTGTCAATATTTTCCCTATAAAAACATACAACGCATTGAAGACATTATTAGTGCTACTGTTTCCCTACTACTGATTAAAACCAACGTTATTATGGAGCGGCGACGTCATTTAAGCAGGGAAGAAATGCTCAGAGCCGTGGGAATGATAGAAGCTGGTTCCCGGCAACGTACTGTGGCTTTAGCTCTGAATACAAGTCAGAGTGTTATCAGTCGACTTTGGACACGTTACCGAAGCACTGGTACCGTGGCTGAGCGCCATGGAGGACGGTATCGCTACACCACACGGAGACAAGACCGATACATTCAAATCTTAACTCGAAGAGCTCCAACAATAACCGCCATGATGTTAGCCGTGAGGCTTCATCACTCTTCAGGGAACTTAATTAGCGACCAAACAGTCAGAAACCGCTTGCATGAAGTGAACCTTCATTCCCGAAGACCGCTACGGGTACCACCTATAGCAATGCACAATCGTAGGATTCGATATCAATGGGCTCTTGAACACAGAAATTGGGCAGAAGAACAATGGCGTTTCGTGTGCTTTTCTGATGAGTCTCGTTTTGGTATGAGACCGTATACAAGACGTATACGACACTGGAGAACCCCTGGACGCCAACAGCGATTAAAATCCTGCCAGGAAGTCCATCCTTATAGTGGTGGAACCATCATGGTATGGGCGGGTATTTGGATCGGCGGAAGAACTGAGTTGATTTGGATCAGAGGCAACCTCAACGCTCAAATTTATGCTGAGACGATTGTATCAGACGTCATCGTTCCTCTACAAGTGCAAATCGGTCCCTTATTTCAGTTAATGCATGATAATGCACGACCGCACACCGCAAGAGTTGTAAGACAGACTCTCGCCGCAGCTAACATCAATGTCCTGCCCTGGCCTGCTCAGTCGCCAGACTTGAACCCGATTGAGCATGCATGGGATATGCTACAGAGAAGAGCTCTGCCGAATATGGAGGGTCGCAAGAAGACCTTTTTTTGTTGTTGCAACGAACATGGGCGGCCATTCCACAGCGTGATTTGGATGAACTCATTTGAGTATGCCAAACCGATGTTCTTGTGTTGTTAGTGTTCGCGGTAGAAACACGGATTATTAATTGTTTAAGTTACCCAATAAAATTTTAAAGAAAACTGTTATTTCAGTCTTTTTTTCGAACTTTTGTGTTAGTGGTTCAAATGTCAAAAATCCCTTTATTAGGAAAATGGCAAATTTCTTTATTAATGCAAAGGTGACTTGGTTTATCGTTACTGTGACAAACGAAAACACTTTATTTGATGAATCCTTAAAGAAAATTTTAATTAATATCAATCAGGAGAAAAGTTATTGCAAAAATATATGTTGATCCCTAGACACTTTTGATGTGTGTAGTTACGAAATATACAAGGTGTTTTTTTTATACCCCATAACTCTAGGGTATGAATGAGACCATATCAAAGAATCAACCGGCGGCATATGAATTATTTTTCAATTATTATAAGTACCTATAATTTTTTGACACCATTAAGTATAAATGTTCATGCCGCCTGTGATACAGGTTTATCCTAGTACAGGCATCTAACATTATTATACCTTTGTAATTAATTTCTATGACTTTATGTAATCATTTTACTAATTTTAATACTGAATAAAACATTTACTATTATTATATTTTTTTTCTTTTGTTTTAATTTTTCATACAAAATAATTCGACAAAGTCACGATTATTAATGTAAAACACGATTACGTGAAATATGACAATGGCGCCGAATCCCTTGTTCACAAACTAAACTAAATTTAAGTTCAGTGCATCTTTTTCTTTCTATTTCATTAAAAAAAGGACAGAAGATAAATATTAGTTTAGTCCTGTCAAATTAGTCAGCGCCTGACGTAAATTGACGTATTTTTAATAGCCAATTTTTTAATCTCGTCTAAATTGTCTATGGAGTATCTTAATTCGACAGGACTAAACTAATATTTATCTTCTATCCTTTTCTTAATGAAATGAAAAGAAAAAGATGCATGAACTTAAATTTAGTTTAGTTTGTGAACAACAGAATCAGCGCCAATGTCGCATTTTCTTAGCATTAAATATGAATGATTGGTTTGAATGAAAATTAATTACTCGTATTTATCAATAAAACTTAGATACATGGTAGGTACATAAATGTTGTACTAAATGTAACTAAGATACGTGTGAACACGTTGTATACTTATATTTTCCCCTTTTCACAGAGGTTCACATAATTATTATCTACCTAGTTATTAACACAGAGGCAAGAATTATAGTGTTTTGACAACAATGTACAAAATACTTATAATATCCTTTGTTAGCGGCTGGCGTCCATACTAGTATTCCCCGTGCGACGGATCACCAGAAAAAAATAATCAAATTATTATTCTTAGAGGATTAATAATCAGTAGTCGGAATAGGCAGACTATTTATTTACCTAAACTTCGAAGAACAGAAACAAAAAGTGGAGACTTCCTTACGACGACATCTTTTTCTCCCGGAATTCGGGAAAAAACTTATATAAGTTGAAAATAAGCTTTATTTGAAATGTGTAAAGGCTATTTTTAACTAAACATTACACAACACAAATATTTACTCTTTCCCTAGTTAACTACTATGCCGGTGTCCTGAAACTTTCTGACACGAATTTTCAGCAATGCAGATACAGGATTGAACTAATTTTTAGAGGTATATACTCGTATACTTAAAATAGAAGAAAAGCATTACAAACATGGATATAACAGATTTATACTAGTATCAAACACTTTATCATATAATGAAAATAAGTTAGAATATAGATTTTTAGTTTTACGGTCTTCCGCGTGCGAAGTCCCCTTTATGCAAATATAAATTAGTTTTACTTATGTGTTACACATCGACAAATGTTACGTGTTGAAAGATTTGATTCAACAACGGTTAGTTTAAGGATAATTCTAATACATTCTAATGATTTAAGATAGATTAGTTTAGTTGAAATTCCTAAGATTTGTTAATTGCAAGTTTAGTTAAAAATACACTTACCTTTACACATCTTAAGTCGATTCGAAGTCTCCACTTTCTGTCTCTGTTATCCGAAGTTTAGGTAAATATAGTCTGCCTATTCCGATCTCTGTTAACAATTTAACAAGTATGTCATGTGTACGGTAAGTTCTAATTCGAGTTTAAGCTAGAATACCCCAAACCGGTTAGATTAGGTTGGAACTGTGACCAAACATTGAGCCGAATTGGTCGCAGTAACTAAGCTAGGGCACCCCGATTAAATACATAGTTTAGCGGTGCCGTAGCTTATTTTTACCAGACTTCTAAAAAGGAGGAGGTTCTCAATTCGGATGTTTATATATATATATATATTTTTATGTATGTTCGGGCATAACTCCCTCATATAATCGGAACAACCTCGTTAGCTCCTTTCAATCTGGGTTCAGGCCTGGGCATACTACTGCGTCCGCTCTCCTTAAAGTGACTGGTGACATTAGAGAAGCGATGGAGGATACCAAAGTTACCGTTTTGGTTTTAGTTGATTTCTCCAATGCCTTTAACGCCGTCAGTCACGATATTCTCCTTTCTATCCTCTCTCACCTTATGGTTTCGTCCGAGGCTCTGAAATGGTTCTCTTCTTATCTTCGGGGACGTCAGCAGTCGGTTCGCGTTGATAAGAGTTCGTCGAGTTGGCGTGACCTGGATGCTGGTGTTCCACAAGGCGGTATTCTTTCTCCATTGTTATTCTCCATCTTCATTAATTTTATAACTCACTGTCTTCGATGTTCGTATCATCTATATGCTGATGATCTTCAATTATATACATCTGAGCGGGTAGAAGGTTTGTCGGACGCTATAGCAGATGTAAACCGAGACTTAGATGCTATCAAAAAGTGGTCTGATAGTTTTGGGGTGTCAGTAAACCCCTCGAAGTGTCAGGCCATTGTAATTGGTAGCTCACGCATGATGGGTAGGGTGACGCTTAGCTCTCTTCCTCCTCTTATTTTCAATGGTACCGTCATACCTATTACCCCTACGGTGAAAGATCTCGGTTTGCATCTTGACTCTACACTTAGCTGGCAACGTCAGGTCTCTAGTGTTAGTCAAAGGGTCAACGGTACTCTGCGATCCCTGTATCGTCTGAGGAACTTTTTGCCCGCTAAGACGAAAACCATGCTTGTGCAGACTTTGATTTTCCCTATTATCGTCTATGGTGACGTGTGCTACTTTGATTTGAACGCGGTTTTGCTGGATAAGCTCGACAGATTGCTCAACAATGGTATCCGGTTCATATTTAACCTGAGGAAATATGACCATGTGTCGAGTTATAGGTCTGAGCTCAAATGGATGTCCATTCGCCAAAGAAGAAGTTTGCGCGCTTTGACCACGCTTTTCTCCCTTCTCAACTCTCCCACTCCTCCTTCATATCTCGTGTCTCAATTCCAATTTCTATGTTCTTCTCACGCTAAGAATCTGCGTTCTTCTAACAATCTTCTCTTACTCTGTCCTTCTCATACTTCTGACTTTGTTCATTCTTCCTTTCATATTCAGTCCATTCTTCTTTGGAATGCACTTCCTCTTGATATCAGGACGGCCACCAGTCGGTATGCATTTAAGCGGAAATTGCAGAGTTATTTTCAAAACAAATAGCGTAGAGTCATCTCAACACCTCTCTCCCTTGAATTTGTATGTATATATATATATTATAAGTATGTATTATAGTCAATAGTATGTATGTGTATATAACCTATTTATGTATTTGTGTACTTAGTTTTAATTTTTTTTAATCATTGTTCCTCTCAACCAAAGCACCTGCCATCCAATCTCTTCACCACCCTTGGTTGACTGGTAGAGAATGCCTAAGGCATTAAGTCCGCCTTTGTACCTTTTTGTGCGAAAAGTTTAAATAAATATAATAGACGGATTTGCAAAATTCTTTTTTTGTTCGAAAGAGGTTTATTCTGAAATAGTACCATTTAAATTTTGTAAATATCTGATGATGAGTTTCGGAGACAGAGAACGGAACTCTTCAATAAATGCCAGCAAATCAACCGCAATTGCTGCTATAGCATATGTATGCATTGTTTACGCAATCACACAACATAACATCACGCCTGTACCCTTTAAAAGGGCAGGCAGATGTGTTCAATAGATTCCTGTCACTGATATTCACATAACAAGTAGTGCTATATAAGCACTACTTGCTATGTGAATAATGAATTTGTGTGGGGTAGGTAGGTACAACTAAAAAGTGAAAAAATACAAACATCCGAATTGAGAACCTCCTCCTTTTTTAGAAGTCGGTTAAAAATAAAAACATTTTTACAAAAAAAAACAACCGACTTCCAAAAAAAAACACTACAAAGTGAAAAATAACTTTAATTTCGGAAGTCGGTATCGTTGGTTCTGCATTTTCGTTTTTTGACAAAGTTTTTATCAATATATTAAAAGAAAAAACCTCCCAAGTATAAAAGAAAATATTCAAGAATACACGCAGAGTATAAAAATCTTTCATACTGAAACCATAAACTTTTTGTTCAACCTTGTCATTTTCATTAATGAGGAGACCTGTCTGTTATTATGAACTTGTTACCGTTTGAAGCAAAGACTTTATAATAAAAAAAAAAAGTGGAGATAAATAGGTTGTGCTTTGCGAAAGGCACCCTAATTACTAAGCTAACAACGTCACAAGAGGATAATAAAATTGACAGTGTAAAAATGATATCAGGGAAAAATTACGGTGTTATGCAAAACATACTGGCTAAAACTATGGTTTCTTAAAAGAGTACAAAATAGTTTATTTCTTTAACAAGCTTTACTAGGTACATAGCTAGTGATAGAGGTGTCCTTTTAAGAAATTACATGCCTGTATTAGGACACTTCACTCTTCCACAACTTAAATTTACGTAACATACAGACGCCAGCATATCAACGCATCGCGCCGCAAAGTCTACTTCAAGGCGTTCGTGGTGCGAGTTCGTATGCTACCTGCCTCGTCATGGCAGAGGACTTTTGGCCGCAAGGTGTAATGTTCCGTTGCTTCCGCGGACAAGTGCCACCACAAACGCACAAAGACAGTGCTCGAGTGAAGTGTTTTACTAACATGGTTTTAAGTTTATACACTAACACACATTGTACTTTATAATATATATGTTAGTCTGTAAGGTATTTATCTATGGGCCAAAGTAGAATGAGAATAAAAGTTTTTTTTATTATATCAAGCTACTACAAATCTGTCAAGTTTCCTTAATAGATACTTTATCGCTAAAGCATGAGGTTCAAAGATGATTGGGAAAATTTGACACTTTCGGGTAGCTTGATGTGCTGGTGTACATTCTTATATACAAACACTAGCGACCCGCCCCGGCTTCGCACGGGTGCAATGCTGATACTAAATACACTACAGAAAAACTGTGAACGTTGTATATAAAAACATAGCGGCCCGCTCCGGCTTCACACACTACTGACATAGTACCTATTGATACTATACGATCGTCCTTGTAAGAAATCGAAGGATCGTAATTCATGGCAGAATTTTCTTTATTCACCCATGAATTAGTAACTCGTGCTGATGATTCTCTGGCTCTCTGTATTCGATGTATTTCCCTATCTCGGCTGCGGTGAACCTCACGCTCTACTGAAGATTCTCTCTCTCTCTCAGCTCTATATCTATCCCGAAGCTGACTGAGGCGAGCCTCACGCTCTACTGACGATTCTCTGTCCCTCTGAACCGTATGCCTATCTCGATCCCGGCTGCGGCGAATCTCACGCTCTACTGAAGATTCTCTCTCTCTCTCTCAGCTCTATATCTATCCCGAGCCTGACTGAGGCGAGCCTCACGTTCCGTTGACGATTCTTCATCTCTTGCTGAACGTACTCTTCTGGAATTCACTGTACTACGACCTATGTTCGAACGACGACGTCTTCCAGACATGACTTTATAATTTCTGTACAAAATGTACAAAATTTACTCAGTTCTATATGTATGATTACCTATGCACAAATTGCCATATTATTAGTATGTGCCGCAGTAAAAAATATCTAAATTCTTACCATTTAGAAACAAAAGATAATCAACAATCATAAAAAACAAAAGATACCTATTCTATTCAGTTCTTTTTTTTTTTACTGAAATACCTCAACTTAAACAACGATTTTAATTAAATTAAAAGTACTTAAAAAATAATTTGCTATTCGTGCGACTAAAAACAAAAGATAATCAACAATCATCAACAACAAAAGATACCTATTCTATTAAGTACTTTTTCTGAACTTACATATCTCACCTTAAATCACGATTTTTGAAAATAATTTCCCTAATATTAAATTGATCTAACTGTAAATTTTAATCAAGATCTTAATAGAAAATTGCAATCCATAAATTATGATTTTATTTAATCTAATCTTATCTCACCTTATGTAGGTACTTATAATTACTATAAGTGCGATTTAAAAATTAACCTTAGAATAGAATATAATTTATATTTTAAAACTACTATCATACAATTATTTATCGTAACTTACTTATAATTACTGATACGTTGTCGCGCTGAAAAGCACGTTTTTATAATAAACGCGTCCGATCGCTGCTAAATTCAAAGTGCTATGGGGAAAACCGCGGCCTCAGACGCGCTATTTATAGGCACGCTCTTGCCGCACCGGGCGGCCGGCCGGTACCGCCGCAAACGCTACGTCCCGCAATTTTTAAATCTGTAATATCTTCGAAAATATTCACTTAAATCATACGGTGTAAAGGGCCATATAGATCTATATTAAATGAACAATGTATTCAAGGTATTTAATTGGTTAAGGATTAATGCTGTATTGGTTAAAATCGCTTCGAAAATTAGCCATTATTTGTCGTAAAAAGTAAATGACAAAAAAAAAATTTGTGGGTTATCCATAAGAGATAGACATATACCATCACGGACTTTTCTGTAGACCTTTTCAATGTGTACAATACTTAGTACATTATTTTGATAAAACTCGTAGGGTTCAGCCTGCGTTTGCAATGTAAGCGGAAAAAATGTAATTATTTACGACATCACATTAGAAACCTCAAAAATAACAGTACTTCTCCACTATTTAATGGATGTTATTATACATATAAACCTTCCTCTTGAATCACTCTATCTATTAAAAAAACCGCATCAAAATCCGTTGCGGAGTTTCAAAGATTTAAGCATACAAAGGGACATAGGGACAGAGAAAGCGACTTTGTTTTATACTATGTAGTGATTATGCCAGTATTTTCTAATTATCGTACCCTTGTTGCAAAAACCGATTATCTGCATTTTTTATCAAAATTAAGTTAAATATACAAATCGACTCTCCCAGTCACGATGAAGCTACAGGTAAAACCCATTATCTGCTACGACGCTTTTTTACGGAGATACCTCTAGTAAAAAGCAACTACCTGCAAGGATGCTTGAATGATCTTCTTAAAAAAACAACTATACTCATTTAATTCCTTTAGATTTATAAATGTATACCACGAAAACCATGTTTCGTATTATAACACATTTCAGATGCAATTGCTTGATTT
Source organism: Mesoligia furuncula (assembly GCA_916614155.1). NCBI lineage: Eukaryota > Metazoa > Arthropoda > Insecta > Lepidoptera > Noctuidae > Mesoligia > Mesoligia furuncula. Next base: position 9,666,020 of record OU744803.1, on the reverse strand, counting down.
ATAATGTGCCAACATTATTCTGTTAATACATATTAACCTGCAATAGCTGGTTCTAGCTTTTATTATTTTTTTAGAAATGACTGATGTATATACACGTAAAACCAACTAAACAACATTCGTTGCTTTTTGCAGAAAAATGAACACCGTATTTGTTTAAGATTATTGCAGGTAAAAGAACTTACGTAAATATAGTTTACTTTTTCTGTATAACTGGGCTCGACGTTTTCCGAATTTCTTCAGCTAATATCAATTATCTGTGTTTACTTTTTTCTTTCAATCACTAGGCTCACGAGTCACGCGAGACAATTTTAAATTAGCTTCAGCTAAAAGCGCCTATCCATGTATAGCCTTCTCTTTCGCACGCATCATACAACGCGCACTCATCATACGCGCCAATACGCGGTTCTTGTTGTCGAAGTAATCGTGCGCCGGCCGGCGATTGTTGTAATTGTCTCGTGTTTATTGAATAAAAAACAAAGTTTAACTCATTGTTTATGTGAAATATAGTAAAATGAGTGTCTCTGGAGGTGATAAAGAAAAAACACTTGAAAATTTCTCGAAAAACCAAGGTAATTAAATCAAATTATTAAAATTTTGAGGTTACTAAAGCCGTAAGCCGGTTTTACTAACAAATTTGTAAAGTTTAGTATTGTTCTCTCTAGTAGGTATGTTTTATTTTACAGATGACCTTTGGTGTGATGATGCCTTACTGTCGCAAGCTTATGATGTGTATTTAAGTCAGTCGGAACCGACAGTGTTGATGTGTGATTTGCCAATTTCTACGACAGCAGAAGGTAGGTACTTAACTTACAATAAATCAAAACAATAATTACAATCCTAATTACATCAAATGGCCCAATGCTAAAGCCGTTTTCATGCCGTGAGAAAATACTCATGGATGCACTCCGCCTGGAGAAGGCGAAGCCGGTGTTGTACTCTTACCGACTAGAATAACCACGGTGTTCCTCTTAACTAACTTGGTCAGGGGCGTAGGATAGTCTGCTAACGTCAGAGAATCGCAGGATAGTGCCCTATTGGGTCAGATTGGGCCCCTCCGACAATACTGTCCCCCGACGAAGATGTATGCCCATGCTCAGAGTACCGGTGCACTCTGCTGTTCCTCACAGACTTATCCAGCAGTCATTGGGCACACGCGGAGGTTTTCTGGCCCTTCCTTCCCTGACCGTACATACGTACCCATTCTTTTTCAACATAATTATCTGCATACAGAAGCTGCTTCCTCGAGTCACGTTGAGAAGAAAAGGAAGAGAGATAGTGCTGGTACTAAAAGGAATCAGCTAGGTCCTGTTGGCGATAATCCTGGAGATTCAGAATCTAGTAAGTCAATCTTTTTGGTTCTGCTTACCTTACCTATAACTTACTTAATTATTTACAATTAAAACCCCAGAAGCAAATTAGAAGAACAATAAGTTTTTTTTTAAATGGCTTGAGGTGTAAGTTGATGTCGCTATTTTTATTTTCGAGCGGCTAATGATCAGACATACTGACGTCTTTTAGCCTTCAAGAGAAGTTCATAGCAAACTGACAGAATGTCAGCTTATTCAGTTAGTTACGTCAGAAGTTATTCAAACTGGCTTGTAGGTAATTTTTAGGGTTTCGTACCTCAAAAGGAAAAAACGGTATCCTTATAGGATCACTCGTGTGTCTGTCTGTCAGTCCATCTGTCACAACAATAATTAGCACCGAATCTAATGGACCGTTTAATTTGAAATTTAACTTTCTTATTACATCTCACTTACCTTAATTTTACTTTCAATTACAGTTGACATTTCTTCAAAACAAAGCACGAAAATTCACGATGTCGAATCAGAACGAATAATTGAAGAAAGCGAAAATGAATCACTCTTTGATGGCGACTTTTCTGATCAAGACCCTTTGTATTTACCTGCTGATCTAGATCGTCTTACTACACCTGAATCTGAGGATTCAGAACTAATACAATTGGATGAGTTGTTAAATCTGGACACATATTTAACTAAAGAAGAAAAAATTAAAAACATGCGACGTAAAGCTATAGCATCATTGTTTGGCAAACCAAAACAACTCCCTGTTGTAAATGATAATGAATCCAAGTATGTAGCCCAAGCAATAATGGCAGATATATTTAAACTTACTTGGAAAATTATACAACCCCGTGCTCGATGGAGTCAACGAGATCCAGCTACATGGAAAAAGAATCTAGCGAAAAGGCGTAGAGCTGAAGGCCTTCCTTACGTAACTAAAACGAAATGTCGAGATCCAAAACTCCCTAAGCCTATAAACTGTTCTAAATGCAAATTTGAGTGCAACAATCACGTTACCGAAAACATTCGGAAAGAATTGTGCAGGAAATATTGGAACCTAGACTACATACCGAAAAAGCAGTTTATATTGAGTCTTATTGATGTCAAACCGACGAAGAGGGTTCTTTTGAACAGAAAACGATCTACACAGCGAAAGTATGCTAAACAATGTTTCTTTATCATCGAAGGAGAGAAAAAAAATGTTTGCCAAGATTTTTTCTGCGGAACTTTAAGCATTTCACCGCATGTGATAGCAAATGCTGTAAAGCACCGCGACAGTTTTGGACAATATTCAAAAGAACAGGACCCGCGCGGACGTCGTGAGCCTCCAAATAAAACGTTGCCTGAGGTGGTAGATGCTGTTAAAAAGCACATAGCATCATTTCCTAGCATGGAAAGTCACTATGTGCGAAAGAAGTTGAAACGAAAATATTTAGATACTGGGCTTACATTAAGCAAAATGTATGCTCTCTATACAGAAGAATGCAAAAACAACAATACCGAACCAGCTGTATCAGAAATGACATATCGAAGGATTTTCTCTACAGAATTTAATTTAGGTTTTTTTATGCCTAAAAAAGACCAATGTCTTATATGCACCAAATTCAAGCGTGGCGACAGTAATGAAAAAAGCAAATTACAAAAAGATTATGATGAACATATAGAAAGGAAGGAAAGATGTAATCGGGAAAAACAAAAAGACAAACAAAGGGCGGAACAAGAACCAGATTTTTTGACTGTTTCATTTGATTTGCAAGCGATTCTACAAATTCCAAGTACTGATGTTGGTCTTCTTTACTACACGAGAAAGTTGATTGTATACAATTTGACAATATACGAAAACGCACTTCCCAATGAAGCATACTGTTTTGCATGGAATGAGGTACATGGTAAAAAAGGTAGTGCTGAAATCGGAACGATTTTACATCATTATTTAACCACATGCGTGCCAAAGGAGATTAAAGAAGTCAGCTTGTTTTCAGACACGTGTGGCGGCCAAAACCGTAATCAGTATATTGCCGCCATACTATTGTGGATTATGATGCAAGATACACACCTGGATGTAATAGAACACAAGTTCCTCGAATCCGGACACAGCTACATGGAAGCTGACTCCATGCACAGCGCCATAGAAACATCAAAAAAAAATTGTGACATCTACTGTATGTCTGACTGGGTGAACGTTTTTAAACGGGCCAGATCTAAAAGAATCTATAAAAAAGATGGTAAGAAAGTGACAAAAAATTCTTATCATGTTAAAGAGTTCAAATACAATGAATTCAAAGACCTAAAGGCATTGGGAGAGACAGTTATCATAAATAGAAATAAAAACACAGACGGCGAAAAAGTGAACTGGCTCAAGATTAAACGAATGAAGTATATGAAAGGAGACAATAGGATTTACTACAACTATGACATGTCTAATAAGTTTATGACATTGGATGTTACTTCATCTATGAAAACCGACTCGGGCAAAATTAAGACAATTACATCTTATCCAAACCATGGTTACGCAACCAGAAAGAAGAGTAAGCAACAAGAAGTCGTTGATGAAATAACTGTGCAGCCAACCAGTTCCAGTGTTATCTTTCCGCCCTTACACCAACTGTACAGCGGACCTCTCCCTATATCTATAGCTAAGAAAAAGGATCTTATCAACCTTTGTAATAAAGGTGTAATACCAGAAGAGTATCATGGGTGGTTCCATTCTCTGGCTACTGAAGCTACCAGTGTTGACCGATTGCCAGCTGCGAGTCTCTCTGATACTGATGACACGTCATGTTCTTCTCATTCAAGCTCATAAGACAATGTTTAATTTTCTCTGTTTATTTTTAATTAAAATAAAGATTTTGTCAAAGCATTTTGTTTTTATTAAATTAGGTAGTACCTAATAAGTAAAATAAAATCATCTTTTTATTCAGTCAAAAGCAACTAAAGATATCTATTTTATACCTGTACTGGCTATAGTTGTCTTAAAGCGAATTTTGACTTGATGATTATGACTAATAAAAATAATTGATAAATAAAAATTGCCAGTAGAGCTGTCAAAAGGGTAATTTTCAAAATTTGGTAGTTTTTGTACATTCAGGAAAAACCAACTAAATTAGCTCCTTACCGGTTATTTTCTTATTTTTGTTGAAAATCTAGTAAGTTTACCTCAAAGATTAACCTACTAAATACTGCTTGAATAGTTTCCTGTTTTTAAAAACTACAAGCGTTTAAAATTTACATTATTATAATTATAATTTTATGTCTTCAAACTTTCAAGTACTTATATCTCAAAATTATTTTGGTCAAATTTTGGTGCAGATAATCGGTTTTTGCAATAAGGGTACGTTATATTATTTTCAGAAGGTGAATTAAGACAATAGAGAATTACAGAAGACTGATTACTTAATTTATATCAGCTTATTTTAATGAGTGTGTGTTTTGTGTATATTAATACTTAAGTGAGATGGGTATGATGTGTGTAAGTGTGTGTAAGGTGTATGCGTGTGCGTGGCTTGTATGTGTACATGTTGTAGGTAGATGTGTGTAAATGAAAAGAGTAGGCAAGCTGGAAGATATTTCTTTAGAAACTAGCATCACTGTAAGTATTTTGCTTTCTCTTTCTTCCTTTCTATTTATTTATTTATGAACACTTTATGCACAAGTAAAAGAAATACTGTACCTACAAACGCGGACTTAATGCCTGAGGCAAGGGTTTATATAAATGTGTACATAAAGTGTTCAATAAATAAAAAAGTAGTATCCCCCACATTGCGTCCACAATTTGCCGGCGATTGACATCACTGAATAAAAAATGCTCCCTAGGGATAGAGAGCGTTTTTTTACCGCGTAAACCCTGGGTACCATTTTGTAAGCTTTTGCTTAAAGAAAGAAAGAAAATGTATTTATTTGACCAAGGTTAGTCTGTTAACCTTATTATTTAATGTTTATTACGGTTAAACATGATCATCTCCTAATCATCCTCCTCCTGAAAACTAATCTAAATTATAAAAATCAATGGCCCTGCGTTATGCCTCGGCCACGAAAATAACGCCACGCTTGAGGCGTCAATCCGCTACAAGCGTTATTTCTAAGCGTCAAAAGCTCGGCCACGAACTTCAAATATTCGCCTGTAGCGTGTACGTACACGCTACAGGCGAATATTTGAAGTCGCCGTCGGTGGGAGAATGAATCAGTACAGTACAGAAAAAGGTAACATGCTCTGTGAGTACAGAGTAAGTACGCGTCAACATTATACGTGAAAATGTTGCTGTCAAAAATACCTATAATTATATTGTTAATACATCTTAAGGCTGCCCGCCCACGTCAGACTTTTTGTAGAACCGGGCCGATTTACCTATTCTTATGACCGATTTTGTGACCGACTCAACGTACACGTCCGTTACTTTGTCTTCAACACAACGTCCTTCCCTAGCAAGTGCATGCGGCCGACTGTCGGTGAGTAGTGTGCGTTAACGCATGCATTTCCGAACGTTCCATTTTTCACCGATAATCGGATCAGTCGGGATGCGCCGATTTTATTTCTGACCTACTTTTTGTAAGACGTGTGCGTTGCACTATTGCTATCAGTGTGTCCTATTTTTCTCCTACAAAAAATCGGTCGCCGATTATTATCGGACGTGGGCGGGCAGCCTAAAAAAGAATTATAATTTCTTCCCACAATTTTTTTACAACATTCCTAAACTTATGTTGCGGATGAATGTGAACTCATCCATAACGCATCGATTTTGGATTGCAGTGATAAATTCTTCAATATTCATATTAGATTAGTTACTATAAACGCGACAAAAACAAAATAATTTGTTTTAGACGCTGACGCGCGGAGCGACCGCTTCTATCGGAGCGCGTGGACCGTCTGTTTCGTGTACACTGTGGAACGTTCTCATACAATTGTTTTCTCAGACTAAGGAATTTCCTTAGTCTGAGATTGTTTTCGACGCTCATAAAAAACGCGCGTCGGATCATCCAACGCTCGTGCAAATTCGCTCGTAGCAAATTTCGCTGCTGCTTGCAGCGCTACTTTGTGGCCTTGTCCATAATAGACAATACATTTGTTTTTGACGCTCGACGCTGATGCTTGCAGCGCAAGGCGAATTCGCTTGCAGCGTCGCATTCCGTGGCCCTCGGGTTAGACTCGCAAAAACACGAAAATGGCTCGAGCGATTGTGATGAAACATGGGTAAGTTGTTGCGTGCGCGCCGGAGAAGGTTCCTAAAAAAATATGAAAAAGGCAATGCAACGCATGGCCAGCATTACCTAGTCGATCATAAAAATGCAGTGAATCGTCCTATATGCGTAGGTACTAGGTACCTACTTCGGCATTGATACTGTTCATTAGAACTAGCAGTAAAAACGTTCATCATTTCAGCCGAAAGACGTCCACTGCTGGACATAGGCCTCCCCCAAGCACCTCCACTTCGACCGGTTCTGTGCTTCTCGCATCCAACGGGTACCTGCTGCTTTCACAAGGTCGTCGGATCACCTTGTGGGAGGCCTTCCAACGCTACGTCTTCCGGTACGCGGTCGCCACTCGAGAACCTTTCGGCCCCATCGGCCATCTGTTCTGCGAGCAATGTGCCCTGCCCACTGCCACTTAAGTTTGGCAATTCTTAGGGCTATGTCGGTTACCTTGGTTCTCCTGCGGATCTCCTCATTCCTGATTCGATCACGCAGAGAAACTCCAAGCATAGCCCTCTCCATTGCCCTCGACTTTTAGCCTTCTTATAAGGCCCATTGTGAGCGACGGTTCCCTATCCATTTGCATAAAATTTTAAGACCTAATATAACTTACCATAATTTTGTTTGGCATAATTATATTTTCGCATAATATAATTACGCATAACAGCTTACGCATAATTTTTTTAAGCATAATATTTTAAGCATAAATTTATTAAGCATAAAGTTCTAAAGCATAACTTTTTAAGCATAATATCCTAAAGCATAAATTTGCCCGAAGAGGATATACCAATTTATTTCGACGATTGGAAAAAAGCCATATCTCCTGAATCAGGTAATATATAACATATTAATATAATATAACGTATTGAACAATTTTGTGGGTTTGTTTTCGCTGTAGGAAGCATGAAGCAAGCAAGCATGCAAGCAAGCATACAGCATGCAAGCAAGCATGCAACAAACAAGCAAGCATGCAGCATGCAAGCAAGCATGCAGCATTCAAGCGAGCATGCAACATGCAGCAGGCAGGGTTTCTGTCACGGCTCCGGCGCTGCGGGCCTCCGGCGGCCCCACGCGCCTACGCGATTTTAAATTACACGTAGGCGCGTAGGGGCGAGGGGGCCCGCGGGCTGAGGAGCAGACGGCTCGCCCCTACGCGCCTACGCGATTTTAAATTACACTCTAGGGGTAGGACAAACAAGACTACGTGGAGTCGGTTTTGCAGCAATTCGGTTCTGTCACTAACTGTTGTTGCACAGCATATTAAATTTAATTAATTGTATGCCTAAATATTATTATGCTAATAGTCATTAGGCCTCCTAACGTTATGCGAATCAAATTTATGCCAAAATAAAAGAGTCTTTAAGATGATTATGCCAACATAAAATGTATGCCTAAAAAAATTATGCCGAAGTATTATTATGCCAAAACAAATTGTGCCAAAATCGTTATGCCGAAGTATATTAGGACAAAGAACATTATGCGAAAAGAAGGGATCCCGTGAGCGACCACGTTTCAGTGCCGTAAGTCATCACTGGCAACACGCACTGGTCAAAGACCTTCGTCTTGAGACACTGCGGTATGTGGGAGGGACGAAAAGATATTGCGTAGCTTCCCAAACGCTGCCCAGCCGAGTCGGATTCGACGATTGACCTCTTTTCCGAAGTTAGACCTACTTAGGTGGACAGTAAAATGCTATGCAAAAATATTTAGGTTCTGCTACATTTTTGATGCTGCATTCGGCATCCAAGCTTTCATTCAGTTTTTACGGAATGAATACTAAATAATTATGTATTTTTACATACCATCATAAAGTCATGGATTTCGTCAAAGTATCGTCTGATTACAAAACTTATATACTTAAGTACTCACATTGTTCCTTTTCTTCTATTACAGCAGATGGCGACAGACGACAGCATGAGTGACGATGTGTTCGAAGACGACACGCTGCGTGCGCCCGCGCATACTGCACACCGAAGCACGCCCTCTCCTACCGGCTATAGGGATTACTATCCTCCAGCCGTCACAACTTCCCGCTTGCAGGAGGATGATGACGTCATTATACACAAGGTGAGCTAACCAATATTATAATTCGTTGCTTCATTTTTCAGATATGATTATAACAACGTAGTTTCCCTACTTACTTGGTAACTTCGCACATATTTTAAAGATTTTTAAAACTATTAGATGACGTAATTCCGGTCTGACAGCACCTCGGTTGACACTTAGACGTGTAGCTCATTCCTTTTTCGTGCGCGGTAACTATCGCACGCGCCCTTTAAGCATCATGCCAAAAAGAAGCGCGCAATCAAAAATTGATCACTACGCTAGGAAAATTAGAAAAATTGAAGAGAAAGAAAGACGAAGACGAATAATAAGACCGTTACAATCGTCATCGGATGATGAAGGTAAGCAAAGGTATATGTTATTCGTTGGTGATCTAGAAGTGAATAGTGGAAATATCAGTTTTGTAAATGCTCTGGGATTGACTGCGAGTCAATAACTTTGACATTGTTCAAAACTAAATTATAAAAGTTAAACTTTAATATTGCATCGGGATTGACTGCGAGTCTTTAACGATGACAAACAAGCACAGAAAATACGTACAATCTAAAACAGATGTAACGTTAACGTGCAAAAACAATTAAGTAATTTAATTTTTACACTACCCTCAAAATTGTTATCTTCACAACCTTAATTACAAATTGTAATTTTAGGTAGCGAAGATCCTGATGTGGTCCCTGGCAATAATAATGAAGCTATTATGGAGCCTGAACCCGTGCCACCCGACGTACCACAAGACGCGGTACCGGAATCTGGCGACAATCCCAACCAACACTATGGCCAGGCGGAACCCTGTCCCCCTGAGGAAACTACTGGCAGCATGGAACCTGAGTTAGACCCTGATCTACTGTCGGCACTCGGTGAATCCACGTCAGATTCGCCTGACTACGGCGATAACATTCACGATAATCTATCGCAGTTGTGGCTTCCTTTGCTAAGGAAAGGAATGCCTAAAGAAAACAAGGACAAGGTACTGAAAGAGTACCTTGTACCAGACAATTGTAAGCTCCTTCAAGCGCCCAAGTTGAATGCTGAAATCTCGGCGGCGGTACCGGACATGGTTCGCAACCGCGACAAGACACTTACAGCGTCTCAACAACAGCTAGGTTCGGGAATCACCGCCATCAACAGAGGCATGGATTTACTTCTGAAAAGTGATAATAAGGTTCAAGCTATGAAACACTTGAGCAATGGTTGCCGTTTACTTTGCGACTCGCACTACTTGGCAACGCAGGCTCGAGTAAAATTAATCACACCTAGCTTGGACAAGGCATTCATAAATATCATCAACGAGTCCGAACGGGATGAATCACTGTTTGGCTCGTCCTTATCAGAAAAAATTAAAGCCGCCAAGGCCATTGAAAAGCAAGGTCTCTCCATAAAAAAGACCGCAAAAGTTTCAAAACCGCCTCAACTTCCTAGTACCCGCCAGTCCTACCAGGGAAACTGGAACCCGCCTCCTCGATACCCGGCGAACAGGGGGGGGCGGGGTGCATACAGAAGGCCGACGACGACGGCGGGGAATCGCCGTCCGTACACGACGTCAGCGCAGCCGCCACAACGCCCGGCCTCGCAGGACAAACCTCGGGCTCCCGCTCAGAGTCACCGTTAACGCAGGTACATGCGGGTAGACTTACCCACTTTTATGACCGATGGCTAAAAATAACAAATAACAATGTTGTTCTTGATTGGCTAAAAAACGGTTATCCAATACCCTTTCATACACATGTAAAACAATCAATAATACCTAAAAACAATCTATCAAATACTGAAAAATCAGATATGATGAAAGCCATTATGAAACTCAAATCTTTAGGGGCTATCTCAGAGTGCAATGTGACTAAAGATCAATTTATTTCTAAAATATTCCTCACACTAAAACCTAACGGCGATAAACGCTTTATATTAAACCTAAAAACCTTAAACAAGCTAATCAAGAGCGAACATTTTAAAATGGAGGATTACCGAACGGCATGCAAATTGATACCACGCGATGGTTACCTTGCCACCATCGACTTAAAAGATGCGTATTTCCTCTTAGCCATTAGGCATTCCGATCGTAAATATTTAAAATTTCAATTTCAGCCCAATAATTCGCTAATAACTCACACATACGGCTTCAATTGCATGCCGTTTGGCTTATCCGTTGCCCCACGGGTATTCACTAAGGTTATGAAGGAAGTCATAGCTTACCTCAGACATCGCGGTTATCAGTCAGTTTGTTATTTAGATGATATTTTGTGTATTGGAAATACTTACGAAAATTGTCTTAATAATGTAAATGAAACTTTGAAACTACTCGAGTTTCTAGGGTTTGTTGTCAATTACGATAAAAGTATGTTAAAACCGCGACAATTCTGTAAGTATTTAGGATTTTGTTACGATACCAGGTACCTCAGTATGGAATTGCCAGCCGATAAGCGACGTAACATTATCGAATTAGTAACAAAATTCACTAAATTACAGCCATGTTCCATCCGCGAATTAGCTCGCTTTATCGGTATTCTAGTCGCCGCTAGCCCAGCCCTTAAGTACGCTTGGGTATACACTAAGATTTTAGAGCGTCAGAAGTTTCTAGCGTTACTTAAGCATAATAATAATTACGAAGCAAAAATTAACCTACCTAATATTATATTAGAGGATCTAAACTGGTGGCTATCACATGCTAATACAGCACGCAACTTTATGCGACAGCCAAATTTTGATATCGAAATCTATACCGACGCGTCGAGGTCAGGCTGGGGTTCTGTTTGCAACAACGCTCAAGTACATGGCAAATGGAAGTCTTCAGAAAATTGTTGTCATATCAATTACTTAGAGCTGATGGCAGCCTTTTTGGGTTTGAAGTCCTTCGCCAGTGATGCAACCAACTGCGCAATATTACTGCGCATGGACAACACCACTGCGATCAGCTATGTAAATCGTATGGGGGGTATTCAATACCCCCACTTAAACGACTTGGCTAGGTCACTTTGGAAATGGTGTGAACAGCGCAACCTTTGGGTATATGCATCATACGTAAATACCAGAGAAAACCGTGCAGACGCCGCGTCTAGAGTAGTCAATCCGGATACTGAATGGTCACTTTCCGATGAAGCATTCCAAGACATTATAAAATATTTTGGTCAACCTGAAATAGACTTATTCGCGTCCCGCGATAATGCGAAGTGTACCACATTCATCTCATGGAAACAAGACCCTGACGCAGCATCCGTAGACGCATTTACGGTAGACTGGAAAAGCCATTTCTTCTACGCTTTTCCACCATTTTCCCTGGTATTAAAATGCCTTAGAAAAATTATCGATGACAATGCACACGGCATATTAGTTTATCCCAACTGGCCATCACAGCCTTGGTTCCCACTATTGCAAAGCCTTATAGTTTCCGACGTTGTTTATTTAAACCCCAATAAAAACCTCTTGCAATCTCATTTCAGGGATTACCACCCCTTGCACAAGAACCTTACCCTGGGTGTCGCGAGGCTCTCCGGCAGGCTTTCAGGCGTCGAGGTGCCTGTGCAGAGTCGGCTACACTAATGCTATCATCCCTGTCAAACAGTACGATTCAGCAGTACAATACCTCACTTAAGCTTTGGTGGCAATATTGTACGATCAACAACATGAATGTGTTTAACCCTTCGAAATCGGCTTTAACCTCATTCTTAGCGTCACAGTTTAATAACGGGTGTGCATACGGCAGTCTAAACTCCCATCGTTCGGCCTTGTCAACCTTTGTAGGCAATAATATTGGTTCAGACGAATCTATAAAACGTCTCCTTAAAGGGGCGTATAAATTAAGACCCATAAAACCCAAGTACTCCACCACCTGGAATCCCCAATTGGTTTTAAACCATGTCTCAACCTGGTTCCCTAATAGTGAGCTCTCGCTCGAAAAAATAACAAAAAAACTGGTGATCCTACTTGCAATTTGTACAGCTCACAGGGTACAAACGCTGTCTTTAATTAAACTCGAGAACATACTTTTCTCTGATAGCGGCATTAAAATCGTCATAACAGACATCATAAAGACATCCGCACCTGGCAGAGACCAGCCAATATTGTTCCTGCCATACTTCAGGGAAAATACGCGTATATGTCCAGCTACGGTGCTCTTAGATTATATTTCTATAACTAAAAACATAAGACCTGAGAGTACAAACAATCTGTTGTTGACGTACAAACGACCACACAAACCTGCTACCACGCAAACCATCAGTAGATGGATCAAACATGTCTTGTCAGAAAGCGGCATTGATACCAGTGTGTTCGCCGCGCACAGTACACGACACGCGTCAACCTCAGCCGCGAGCTTAGCAGGAGTTAATATAGAAACCATTCGCAAAACCGCAGGGTGGACCAGTTCATCTAACTCATTTGCTCGTTTTTATAATAGGTGCGTTATAAACGAAGGCGAATTTGCAAGATCTGTTTGTTTACGTTCAGACATCCAGACTGATTATTAATTCCTATTAACTATATTATAAGATTATAAATTACACTACAGAAATGTTTATTTATTTTAAGTTCATGTGATGGATAAGATCTTTATGTTTAGCTCGTTGAAGTTAATTCGAAATAAGTAATATAAATGTAATGTACCATTACGGAAACATAAGTATAACTATAATGCTGATTTGTCTATAAATAAAACCATAATGTTTAAAACCTTATTGTTTTTTTCCATTTCAAAACTTTCTGACTCTTAACATCTACGTTGTTATAATCATATCTGAAAAATGAAGCAACGAATTATAATATATGATCAAACGAACTTCCAAGTGAAGTTCGATCATTATTATGATGAGTTGCTTCATTTGAAGATATGATCACCCTCCCTCCCTGACGCTTGAAGATTCCCAGATATAGAGAAAGTTTTATACCATGACTCTAAAAAATGAGCTACACGTCTAAGTGTCAACCGAGGTGCTGTCAGACCGGAATTACGTCATCTAATAGTTTTAAAAATCTTTAAAATATGTGCGAAGTTACCAAGTAAGTAGGGAAACTACGTTGTTATAATCATATCTTCAAATGAAGCAACTCATCATAATAATGATCGAACTTCACTTGGAAGTTCGTTTGATCATATATTATAATGTCGTAACACAATTTCCAAAATCCGACGGATTTTGAAGGAAATTGTCAATCCATTGCTTCATATGTTTGAAAAATTCGTCTGCTCAGTAACGAAAGTTGCTGAACTGTCAACAATATTGCCATTGTTAGTGTGTTATGTTAATTAACGTGTGTTAATTATTCCGCGGATTATATTTCTAATAATGATCTGAGAGATTTTATCAGGTTCCCACGGGTTGTCCCAGTAGAATTACAAGCACATGTGACATGGTACATTTAAGTTTTGTTTCGGGGAATATTATCTATGCTTACCTCGCCATTTGTCTGTGGTCAAGTAGAGGCTAATTTTGATATCTAGGTATACTATTATTTAAAAAAAAGGTTGTTTGTTTCGGTCGGTCGGATTGAGTCGGATTTGATAAAATATTTTAGCATTTGGTAGCCCAATTCTTGAGGAAGGCTATTAGGCTATATAACATCACGCTAGGACCCTTAAGAGCCGAGTAAAAAGAAATACAAGTCAGAAAGAACGCTAAGCGAAAACGAAGTACTAGCGCGGGTAGGTGATGCGATGCGACGAGGTGGGTAAGGCCGACGAACGACAACAAAAAATTTCAAGCAGACGAAGTCGCGGGCAGACGCTAGTTTTCAATAAAATTTCTATGTTTCCTCGACTTAATTTGGTTTAAGTCTGTGAATGTCATAATTGAGGAGTAGGTATAACTAAGCAAAACCGTTAAATCCAGTTTGTATTTTTTTTTTTCAGTAAATGATAAAAACCATAAAGCATAGTGTTTCAACGTGATCTATTTGTTGGATTTTGATCAAACCATCGGCTTTAAACATTTTTTCTCAGTGTGAATTACTGGTTTTTGAAGCGGTTGTTAGTATTGAGATGTGTTTTTCAATTTCCAGAAGCGAAAAAAAAATTTTAATATCTTGGATAATAACGGCTTTTGTTCCGTCACTCCTCAATTACAAAGACGTAATAAGAACACATTTTCTGTATTATAAAATATCACTAACTACTACATACTAATTAAATTACTTTATATTAACGTTTCACGTGACGTCTAATCTTAAACTACACTAAATTTTCATGAAAAACTGCTTAAGCCCTTCTGCTTAAGCCTTAATCATCTTCAAAGGCGAACCACAAAACCTTGTAATCCATGACGAGGCATCAACTAGTTTAACGTGCCTTTGGTTACCGGTAGACCTGTCAGCTTAGCTAGTCCGCGGCAAGTAGGTAGGTACCTATAATTCTTTGGAGATTCCAGGCATTGGTTTGAATTAAGATGCCACTAGTCGATATTTTTTCATATAAATTTCGGGAGAAAATTACTTCAACAAAGCAAAGGCGCCTAGTTGTATTACGTTTAATACAACTAGGCGCCTTTGCCGTGGTTGACAACTACCGGTATTTACAAATACCAGCAAGTACATGTGATTTAGAACTACAAATACCAGCAAGTACATGTGATTTAGAACTTTGTTGTTACGTTGAGTATTTTTTTTTATGTTTAAGCTTCTTTATGCTTATTATAGGAAGAAAAGCAAACACATTGATTAGCAACATAAAAAAAAAAAACATAATGCGTTTTAGAGTTTATTACAGATTAAAATCTTTATTGTCTTTAATCAACGTGGGTGTATTATTATGATTAGACGTTTGAAGCTATTCCGATTTTAATTTTTTACCTATTTTAATTTTTTCTATTTTTTTTTTACTCTTTTAATTTTTACTATTTGCTTGTAATATTATTTTTTATTTTGTTTTTGTTCTTTTTTTTCATCTCTGGAATCTGGAACGCTGTCGTCTCCCTCTTGGAGGTGGGCGTTAATAGCTGCGACACAGTTTTGTAACTAATGCAGGTATTTACGAACGCAATCAATTTGTAAAATGTGTTTTTGTTCCAATAAAGATTTATTATTATTATTATTATTCCAACTTGATACGCAAAAATAAATCGAACATTCAATACCGAATCGATATCATTACTTATATTTTTATAGGCAGGTAGTTAGACACATTACACAAAATAGAAAAAATGGACACCCCTAGTATTGACAGGCTATAGTAAAAAAAGGTTTACTGTATAGTCGGAAACTTAAAAGTACTAATTATTGTTCAAAAAACTATCCCATTATAAATATGAATGAAGTCTTATTGAAAAAATATAATTTTATTTATGATAGTTGATGCTCTTTAACTTTTTGAGACACGAGACATTTCTAAAGAGTACTGTACCTGGGCATTCTCCTTTAAACTTTGTATAGATGTGACGGGGATTCCCCTGGCAGAAAGATCACGGACACTACTATTTGTTCGATATTTTGAATTCTTGTCTCAAGGATTTGGCACCCCCATGAAAGTGCCGCCTGGGGCAAGTGCCCGGTTTGCGCCCGCCCCCGCCCTTAGATCCGGGGCTGCCTACTGTTAGTGTGTACAACAATTACCCGTTAGATCTACATCTTTATTCATCATTCTAATTATCACAAACAACTAGATTAGTTCTTCAACACTCAAGTTTCACTCCCAATAAATCACTAGCACTCATAGCAACCATGTTTCTATTCGGTGCATAGTTGAACGACCGGAACGGTCGTCAGCGTCATTAGGATGAGATCATGCTGTTTGTTTAGGTCGTCTCGTCTACCTGTTTATCATACACGGTGCCCATACATATAGTGCGCGCGCGAGCTCCGAGGAATCGGTGGCTGAGGAAGAAAGCTTTTTTTTTTATTTCAAGTACATAATACCCTCATAGAATGATTTCATAATTTACACTGGCGCGGGGGCTCAAGATGTGTTAGTATCCTTATTTTTGTTGCTGACTATCCTTCAGGATCAAAAACAAAAGAAAAAGCGGTTCAAACCGGTATGAGAAAGTTTTTAGTGGATAAGACAGATATTAAAACAGAAGACGATCTAGGAGGGGATCGAGGCGGGGGGGGTGGAGGAGGTGTTCAGGGGATCAGAACGGAATAATGAGGGATTTTCTTTTTCTTTTTTTTTAACGCTTCCCTAGTCGCTGGATAGATGGCGCTGAACTTGGTAAGTTACTGCAAGGAACGGAAGTTACATAATTTTTTTATTAATTCACTTGGATGTAATTTTAAGATAGTAAAACGAAACTGTCACTCAACGAGCGCATATGACGTGACGCAATGTTTTTTTTCCAAGCGTTTTGACTTTGGCATCTAGTAACATAGTCAGTTCAACGCCATCTTCAGGGTTCTTGGGAACTATTTTTTTTTTTTAATACTGAAAAGAAAAACCTCTCATTCGACAAATCAATATCGACTAAAGGCTCCTTCAAGCAGGCGCGACACGCGATAAAATCGCGCCACGACACAAAGGCACCGCAAGTCGCGCAACGAGCGGTGCCTTTGTGTCGCGCGCGATTAAATCGCGTGACGCGCCTGCTTGTAGGAACCTTAAATCACAACTCTAGCTCATTACGTCAACAGTCCTTATCATTCCTCTGAGCTCGCGCGCGGACTGTACTTATACTTCATTATACATATACTTAAGAAAAAGTTTAATTAAGTGTTAAAAAGCATTTTAACCTTATTGACAAGATCTGAATAAGATTATTTGATTTTGAGCATTTCTTTACCTTTTTTGTCTGCAAACCGTACGTCTTTTTGTCTAAGTTTGTATTTGGTTGAATCGCAGACACTTTGTTATTATAGGATGGATGGAGGATTTCCGAGTTCTTCTTCCTCGTTTCAATTCTCATATTAGGTAGGTACTTACATTGTAAAACTACAAATTAACGATTTTCCCATTTTTTAGGCCTGATATTTCTCCGATAAAATTATCTGTCGTTGGAAAAATCAGCCCTTGGTTTCCAATGTTTTCAGTTAGGTATTCTTTCGCTACCTAACCTGTGTTACAGGGCAAGGTTAACAGTAAAAAAAAATCCTTCATGGTTAAAAAATTAATAAGTAGGTACCACAAGTCACACATTTCTTTCGTATTACTTTCCTCATTTTTCTTTGACTTTATGTTCTATGTTATGGTTTGGTTTCCGCACTTAGTCCTTCAGTGGACCATTGTGCTTGGTTTTCTTTGACTTTTTTTGCTTTATAATTTCCCTACATATTCCCCATACAATCAATATAATTAAGTGCTACCTCCAGCTCATACCACACCCTTTGTTTCCCATCAGCTTCGTCAGACCGCAGCGCATTGTCTGCTAATCTTGTTGGCTCTGCATACAAATTAATTGAAGTACTCTATACAGCTCTTTAAGGAGTTATAGATTTCTTTTTTTTTTTTAAACAATGCGAATACGAATAGTACCACAGAGTATGGAGGTGCGGGCGGGGCGTCTAGATACGGCAATACGAATAAAATTCGTGGCGCCGAAAGTACGATGAGTCACGGAACGCTTTTCAAGCGTTATTTGCGCTTGGTTTGTATAGAAAGTGTTGACAATTCCTGTGCTCCGTGGATTGTACACGAGTAAGTGATGTAGGTATAGCATTATGCACAGCCTGTCGGTGAGGGCAATATCTACCTAAGTAAATTCTGTTGCAATACAGGGCACAAAACATAAGTAAGCAACCTGATAATGATTAACGTCTCCCCCTAAATCCACTATCCGTACAAGTAGGTATGTTCTCATAATATCGGACTGATGAAGCACATTTTACAAATGCAAAAACTGTACACATTTTAAAAGCAACCTTTACATCACATCCATTTCATTTGTAATGACGTAATCATTTTTACCTGAAATAGCAGCGCGGTGCGGGAGGGTGTGTGGTGACGTGATGCGAGAGCTCAGTGATTCGTCAACTTGTGACAACTATCACCCCTCCCGCACCGCGCGCGCAGCTACCTATTTTTTTTTTTTCCGGGTGGAATATCCTCATGGATGTCCGCCGCCCTGGGGCGGGCGACGGGGTCTGTCAGACTCTTACTGACTAAAAACAACCCCGGTGTTCCATCCCACACCTACGCCAGGGGTCGCGGGAACGTACGATCCTTCCGCAACCCCCGACTGGTGCCGGCCCGCCACTGCGGGCCTCCTCGGGTCAGGGGGGGAGTGAGGTGTTTGACCCCCCCCGCGACGTCTAAGAGGGGCGCGCGTGGAACACCACACGCCGCCACCTCGGGTCCTGATGTGTGGGGGGCGACGGACGTCCCCGAGTCCGTCGCCCCTGGACTCCTTTAGGGGGGCTGGAAGAGGGCGTTGTCCGCCCTTCGCCGACGCCCGGTGCGCCTGCTGCGGGCTGGGTGAGTGGACGAGATCTCCCTCTCGCTTTTCGCAGCCTCCTTCTGCGAGATGACCGTTTCGCAGAAGGAAACCGCCGCGTCCCAGGACTCTTCGCTGCCGACCATCGACTCGACCACGGCCGGCAGCGACAGGTCACTGCCTACTTCTGAGATGAGGGCACGGCGCGGCTCCTCCCAAGCGGCACACTCTGCCAGCGTATGCCACGCCGTGTCCACCGCGCAGCTACCTCAGGCAACGTCTCAGTTAAGCGGTCGGCCTATAGGATTTTTCGTATAAAGCCGACCTATTATGTACAAGTCTCACCGTGAAAACTTAGGTGAAGTGAGCTTGAAGTGAACTGTCATCCAAATTGACGCTAGGGAATCTAAGGATTCACAGCTTACTTCAAACTCACTTTACCTAAGTTTTCACGGTGAGATTTTACCAGAATAAGTAGCACTACTGGTAATAGGTAATACGGGCTGGTTTACGCAAAATACGCGCATTGACGTGGAGTTGCGGAAACCAGCCCGTATTACCTATTACCTAAGTAGCACTACTGTACTGTGTAGTCTGTGTGGTACCGGAATTAAAGAATTGCACCACCCCTTACTTCCCGTGGGTGTCGTAAAAGGCGACTAAGGGTCTTACCGGAGAATGGGCAGCAGCGTTCTCTATTTATCCCACCATCATAGTATACTGCGATCGCCAACCCGCCTGCCAAGCGTGGCGATTATGGCAAACCCCCCCCCAAAATTGGGGGAGGCCTATGTCCAGCAGTGGACGTCTATCGGCTGAAACGACGACTACTGTGCTTTCCTGTTGCCAAGTCCTTGTGAAAAGAATACGATTTCTCTAGCTCTAGCTGTTCAATCAAGATTTATCGCCTCTTATAAACAACATCGTGGGAGTAAAAAATCCAATACCTACGAACAAAAATATTTAAATTAGCTTTTTGAACTCTTAAAGCGTGGGCTGGCAATGTCACAGGATCTTACAGAGCCGTAATTTGTTGACGGCAAAGTTAAATAATTTACATTTCTTTTACAAGTTAATAAGTAAAATAATTACGTTCTGAGATTTTTTATAGGTAAGTGGGTAGGTAAACATTTTTGATGTCGGTTTTGTTTATTTTATGCTCAAATGCGAGAGTTATCTGATGACTTAACGGTTGCTAAAAATAAGTTATTTAATTAATAGCTCCGGCCGGGAACGTGTATCCTCCACGTGTTCAACATGGGTAGGCGTAGTACCAGGCCTCCGTCACTCCATGAACTTGCACGCTATAATTACCTACAGCCCGGCCGAGCGGTCTCGGGCCGTTTGCGGACCAAATTCAGTGCGGTTTTCGCAAGCGAAGCGCACGCACGTTGTTCAATTTTAATCGTTCCATTTGTTTGTACCACCTATAGTCAGAACATATTCACAGTTCTCAATAGAATAGACATAAATTAATAGTTATGTTAATTTAATTTTATCGAAGAGGCAGCCCTGCGAAGCAATCACAACTGTACGCTTGAGCCTTTAGGCACATTTAAGCATGCAGCGGTTGCTGATGCGACGGAGTAGGCTGTTATAGCAGTAGGTATTGGAAATTTTCTACTGAGTGAAGTATCTGTTACGTAGTAACTATTTAGTAATCTGTGGTAGTACATCAATACTACAAGCATATTGAATGGTCATTGAAAAAGAAGGCCAATAGTCCAATTCTCGTAATTAAAAAGGTTCATAATCTGGCCGTAGTCTCATCTCGAAAAACTTGAATAGGATCTACAAAAAACTTACATAGGTTTGATGTCAGTACCAAGGGGGGCACCCTTTCTTTGGATTCTGAAACATTTCTCCGACATTCGTTTCGCCGTTGATCGGTTCACCGACAGAACGATTCACTTTTCATTTTTTCTCCGACAGAACTTTTCAATGACGAACGATTCGCCGACAGAACGATTCACTTTTCATTTTTTCTCCGACAGAACTTTTCAATGACGAACGATTCGCCGACAGAACGATTCACTTTTGAAAATTACATCGACAGAACCTTTCACCGGCGAGCGATTCGCCGACACAACTGTTCATCTGCCCCTGGGTATAAAACATAGGTCTACAATACCCTATTTGATAATTGTATTTGATTAATTAGTAATGAAATTAATTTATTATTATTTAATATTGTTTTACAAATTTGTCAGTTAAATCAACTTTATGTTTATCAACAATCGAATTAAATTTACGACACTCTATTTAATATTAAAATCGTATTTGATTAATTAGTAAGTTAGTCGATTCAACAGTCCATCACTTTGTTAGTCTATGAAGAACGAACAGATTGATAAATACATTTCGTTCGGTCCGGAACGACCCCGACCGAGGCAGACGTTTAGTATTCTCTGTATATTAATTGCTGTGTATTTCTGAGTATTTGTTGGAAATTTACTTTATAATAAAATTGTACAAGAATTTATGCAAAAGTGATTGATGATTGATTGAAGTATTATAATCGTTATTACGAAGCAAGCAGTTTTATTATTCTACACCTGAATCTGAATTGTGAGAACACACACACACACACACACACTTTTTTGGTTAGATTTGTTCAAGTTTTGCATAAAACTTTAATTTTCGTCTTCACAACTTGATTCAGGTGTAAACAACAAACAGAAACAGGTCTACATGTCGAATACCTATGTTTTATACCCAGGGGCAGATGAACAGTTGTGTCGGCGAATCGCTCGCCGGAGAAAGGTTCTGTCGATGTAATTTTCAAAAGTGAATCGTTCTGTCGGCGAATCGTTCGTCATTGAAAAGTTCTGTCGGAGAAAAAATGAAAAGTGAATCGTTCTGTCGGCGAATCGTTCGTCATTGAAAAGTTCTGTCGGAGAAAAAATGAAAAGTGAATCGTTCTGTCGGTGAACCGATCAACGGCGAAACGAATGTCGGAGAAATGTTTCAGAATCCCTTCCGATTCTGAAACATTTCTCCGACATTCGTTTCGGACGATGAGATAGTTTTCCACCGCGAACGCCCAATCATCATAAATCTCAGACCCCTCTTTTTTTTGCGGATGGGAAATCATCAAATGATTCCTCCCTCTCTGGGTGGAGCGGAAGGGAGTGTCAGACTCTTACTGACTAAAACCCACCCGTGTTCCTTCCTTAGCCATTTATGTTCTCAGGCCCCTTTAACTTGGTAACGTTTACCGAGTAATTTCCTGCCATTTTTATAACTGTGTACTATACATATAAAACTTGTCGAAAAAACTGAAATTGTGGGTCTGGGCCCATAACCTAATAAAACTTCAGAGTGGCTTACTACAGACAGTCATTTATTTAGAATGTTCCAGATAAGTCACACAGCTTAGGTACACTAGTAGATACTAGATGGAGCTAGTAGTATGTAGTTTCTTTTGATACATATTTAAGAAAAAATACGAGAATTATCTCTCAGGTAACCCTCTTTTTGAGCACCAAATTACTGTAGGTACTTATTTACTGTTACAAAGTTTTGAAGTTTCTATTGAATTACATTTGAATAATAAAACCTCTGTCACTATGAAACCTATTTCAAATTTCAATGGCAGTTTTAGATCGAAAAACACGCGGAACCAATAAAGTCAATGCGCGAAACCATTAAATTTTATTTTTTTCTTTACTGGCAAATGGCCAGTTATTATTTTTTCTTCGAAAGCAGCCGTTACATATTTTGATGTTATTTCATTAAAACTTTTTTATTTAACTGCCAACTCCAACAACAATATTACAACCACATTACAATTTACATAAACCGCAATATTTATGTATTTGTGTTTCCTGTAATTTTTTTTATTTTCCGAATATTCAAATAAGTAACCGTTTTTAGGGTTCCGTACCTAAAGGGTAAAAACGGAACCCTATTACTAAGACTTCGCTGTCTGTCCGTCTGTCCGTCTGTCTGTCTGTCTGTCACCAGGCTGTATCTCAAGAACCGCGATAGCTAGACAGTTGAAATTTTCACAAGTTATGTATTTCTATTGCCGCTATAACAACAAATACTAAAAACAAAATAAAATAAATATTTAAGGGAGGCTCCCATACAACAAACGCGATTTTTTTGCCTTTTTTTGCTCGATATCAAAAATGCACTTGAAATATTCACAAAATACTCAGTTGTATTTTAACTTTAATAATAAATAATAAAATTAAAATAAAATAAATGTTTAAGGGGGGCTTCCATACAACAAACATGTTTTTTTCGGCGTTTTTGCCTTGTGGTACGGAACCCTTCGTGTGCGAGTCCGACTCGCACTTGGCCAGTTTTTTTATAAGTACCAACACCGGGAATATTTTTCAAATTGTTCTCAATTCTTTTTCTGCTGTGAACTATACAACGCAGTTTTTTTTTTTATAAAAGCTAAGTAAAGCTTTGTATAGATGCACGATGCACTATAAATTCTTCACGGATTAATAATTGATTTGTCCCAACCAACCCTTTACAAATACGGAGCACTGTACACGATATTCTTTATTGAGTTACGACAGCGGACGGATGGCCTGCAAAGAGCTTTGATAACCTGGTTTAATCCTTCAAAGGTCCTTCGAAACATGGTAGTTGGTGCAATATTACTATATGACCTAAATGAGAGGTTTTCTTTTTGAGTATTAAAAAAAACATAGTTTCCAAGAAGTCTGTAGATGGCGTTGAACTGACTACGTTACTAGGTGCCAAAGCCAAAATGCTTGGAAAAAAAAACATTGCGTCACGTCACATATGCTTGTTGACTGACACTTTCGTTTGCTTTCGTTTTACGATCTCAAAATTACATCCAAATGAAATAATCAAAAAATTATGTGACGTTCCGTTCCTTGCAGTAACTTACCAAGTTCAGCGCCATCTATCCAGCGACTAGCAAAGAATTAAAAAAGAAAATCACTCATTAAAGGGAATATGCATGTATTTTTTAATATTTTTATTCGACAGTTTACATCACCATATTATTAAAAATATATTCATTAAACATATTCAGTGCCCAAAAAAGCAATTGAAAGTACTTAAAAAAAAGTTAAAAATGGCCAACCGACACGGGCACCTTAAACGCCCTCCATTTTGGTGCTCATTTTTTTTTTTTTTTTTTATGCGGATGGGAAATCATCAAATGACTCCTCCCGCTCTGGGTGGAGCGGAAGGGAGTGTCAGACTCTTACTGACTAAAACCCACCCGTGTTCCTTCCTTAGCCCTTTATGTTCCGGGCCAGCGGTAACCTTTTCGGACAATCCCGCTGGCCCGGCAGGCTTCGGCTCTAAGGGGCCCCTCCTCGATGCTGACATCTCTTTGAGGCGCGCGTGGAACACGTACGCGCCGTCCGGCACGGGCCTGGTCCTGATCGGACGGTGAGCTACCCATTACTCTCCGCCCGCAGGCCCTTGCCCATATTGCCCATATTGGGCATTTTGGTGCCCTTGGTCTGACATCATAGTCTATGCCAGTGTCAAGTGCTGAATCGCAAACACTCCTAAAAAACACATAGATATTTATCGTTGTCATAGACTTTTACACCATTTTCGCTCTGACTAAAGGCGTTATCTTTCAAATATTTGAATTTCCCACTTTTATGAGCTTTTTAATAAATAATAAATTTCTTGCTTATAACCAAAAATATTGATGGAGGCATAATTCAGAAGTAATGCAGTTTATTAAAAAAATATTCTTCTTCTTGTCGATAGCAATCTAAATGGAAAAAAATATTTGGCCCTTATTTGAATGACATGCTTAATCCCTATTGTTAGCTATTCAAGTACCTTAATCTTGGTCTATAAGATGAAAGAGCTGGAGGCCTAAAAAGGCCACTTTGGCAGAATCATAAAATGATAATATTATGAATCTTAATGGAGAGTTAACTGTTAAGTTAATCGTATCAAATCCCATTGGTGAAGTATGTTTCAGGTATTTTTTTTTTGTCTGTGCTAAAATACCAATCAATCCAATCCCAATCTCTTTGATTATACCTACGCAGTGCAGCTCAAAAAAGAAAAACACGGACTGTCTTCGTCATATTGTGATTCATAATGTTATCCTTTTATGATTCTGCCAAAGTGGCCTTTTAGGCGCCCAGCACGCGTTGCATGACCGCGGTAGAAACGGGTTTTGTCGACGGAAGAATAGACAAAATAACAGATTGTAGAAATATTTGTACGCATTCTACGCGTCTAAGCATGGCAATGTGTCATTTTGTCTATTCTTGCATCGAAAAAATGTCGTCATGCTACGCGTGCTTGTCAGAGAGCAAGGCCATAATAGTCGCTCTGGAATAATCTCTAATTTGTCATAAGAAAGAGAGGCATGGAATTAGTATGTACTATTATAATTACAACGAGAGGTTTGTATTTACATAATCAGCCTACAATGTTCCCACTGCTGGGACACTAGGCCTCCTCTCTGAGAGAGGGAGCGGGTAGTAATCCACCAAGCAGGCCCCGTACGAGTTGGTGGATGGCACATGTCTTTGAATTTTTGGTTCTTGGACATGCTGGTTTGTTTCGTTAAGGTAACAAACCTCCACGAAGGTTTGTTACGTTAACGAAAAGCATGGCCAAAATGATAAAAAAACACTATTGTTTACGAGTATCTTCGCTACGTCTACCGAACTTACTTCGTTTAATTGGAAAGAAATATCTAAAGAGAACACTTTAAAACATCTGAACAATTTTATTAGCGCCAAGAAACATTTCCTTGAAACTCTAGTTTTTAACAAGAGGTCGGTTAATTAAAATGTTGCGATTAATTAACTTTTTTCTCAGTAACGATCAAGTATCAGAAAAAATTGCCTTCGTTTGAAAACCTGCGATTTAATTGAAAAGTTACTAACAGAAAAAATCAAACTCAGCGATTGGTCGTTTACTTATATTTTGTTTGAGGAAAATTAGAAATTCAGGGAATTTCGTATAGCTTTTACTCTTACATTTCACCTATCAAATACATGGCTATATAATTTTATACCCTTGTATCTAACAAATTCTTGGATAAAAATAAAATAATTGAGGGGAAAAACGTGTAACTTTTACCCCTTTTAAAGCTGTTTGTTTCGATAATGAAACGGAAATGAAAGAAAACCATGACATGGTAAGCTTTTGATGTTATGTGGCGAGTCGGTGACGTATGTAACTTACTGTGGTATTCCTATGGAAAACATTTTTCTTTTATCAAAACCAGAAACTTTTTGTCTTTTTTTAAACATATAGGTATCTTGGATTAGTATTATATACTTTATGTATGTATTTATTGTATTATGTAAATGGTACACCACAGACTACCTACAGTATTTGTCTGTCCTTCCCCTTTTTAATCCATCCAAAGGTTGTCTTCAAAAGATCGCTTTTAGCGATAAGACCGCCCATTGTGTCACCCTTTGTACAGTTTCTATACTTATGTCTGCAATTAATATGGTGTACATAATAAAGAGTATTCTATTCTATTCTATCTTTTATAAAACATACTACTACTAGTACTAGATTTTGCCCGTGGATTCCCTCGTGTGGCTATCAGAAATTATCCCACGGCAACGAAAACGGGACAAAAAGTAGCTAGTATGTCCTTTCCCGGGATGCTATCTATCTCTTTGCCACTTTATCGAAATCTGTTCAGTGGTTAAAGGCCAAAGCAATATCAACTCGGAAAGTGATCGTCACCGTATCGCCTTTCGCCTCGCCGTCAAACAGGCGTGAACGTAACGTAAGCACGTAACCAAAGCGGATCAGCTCCGATGGCAGCAGCTAGGCGACGACGCCGCGATTACGGCTCGCCGACGAGAGAGGGGCAAGGGTAGACGAAAAGACGTAAACTCGGGGACGAAGAGGCGTAAGCGCGGGGTCGACGAGCCGTAAGCGCGGGAACAGCAAGTTGACCACGCATCGCACCGCGGTTCGTGAGCTTGTCCCGAGGCGAGGCGATTACGTTAGGATTCCGATTAGAGTGCGTTGCAGTAAGGAGTTTCATACAAAGAATACTGAATGGCTCGAGTTGATACGGTAAATATCCCTTTCCGAGTTGATATGTGTGCTATGACCTTTAAAATTAGGCGTGAAAAGAGAGACCTACAGATAGAGTTACTTTCGAATTTATAATATTAGTACGGACAGATGGGTGAATTATCGTGAGCAATGACATATTCTAATATGAGTATGTTAATTATTTAGAGGTTGCTAAATAATTAGGTTACAATCTCATTATCATCATCTGCCTAACCTTTTCTCAACTATGTTGGGGTCGGCTTCCAGTCTAACCAGATGCAGCTGAATACCAGTAATTTACATGGAGCGAATGGAGCGACTGCCTATCTGATCTCCACAATTTAGTTACTGGGTAATATGATACCCCTTGGTAAGACTGGTTGTCAGACTTTCGGGCTACTGACGCCTCGTAAAGACTGTCAAAGATACACGAATGACAGTCGGGACCAACGGCTTTCCGAGACACGGAGGGGTCTTGGTATATGAAGATGGTCCCCCATCCACGGACCAACCGCGGCAAGCGTAGCTTAACCTGATCGATCGACCCGTGCGGCTGTTATTACTTAGCCACAAGCCCGTCTAGTATGATACACTCATAAAGTTAATTTAAAAGTATCAGAAATAAAAAATCTTCCTTCTGAATGTCGTTGAAACGGATATGGATATCAAAATATTGTTCTATTTTGGTGCAGGCACGAAACCCAACCGACTATTTCCATCAATTACCTTTCAGCTCTCTACCCGATGAATCAATCCGAACTCGACTCCTAAGCAATTATCACTCGATTCTCTATTCACAGACGATCCTGCTCGGTGACAGCGGGGTGGGCAAAACCTCTTTATTAGTGCAGTTTGAAACGGGAAAATTTCAAGCTGGCAATTTCTCTGCAACCGTCGGCATTGGATTTACGGTGAGTGAACGCATCAATTGGTGGTAAATTCGTCACAACACGAACGCAACCCTTTCAAATAATTTGAAAGCTTTGCGTTGTGCGTTTCCAATTTTTTTTTCTTCTTTTTGGCTTCGCACGGTTTAATTTCCAATTATTTGGGAGCGAGTATTCGGGATTTGAATTAAATCGAACGCGGCTGACCGGGGCGCCGTTTTGTGGCTAATTATTATCAGTATATTGATGGATGTTAGCTAGCTTTGTTGTATATGACGTATAAAGGTCTATCCACACATATTGGCCGATCGATTCTGTAAAAATTTTACAGTCCAAAGTTAGTTGATGTGAGCTTAGAATGAGCTCTCAATCGTGTCGATCCCTATCATCAGGTGGAATGACAGCTCTCTTCAAGCTCACTTCTCCTACGTTTTTACGATGGGGTTTTTACAGAATAGTCCGTTACCCCGGCCATAAAAGGGTTACCGCTACCCCGGAACATAAAGGGCTAAGAAAGGAACACGGGTGGGTTTTACTCACTAAGAGTCTGACGACACTCCACCCAAAAAAAAAAAGCCGTGCTCCGTCAGAAATACTGGTCATTTTATATGAACTCGACGTTCATACACGTCCGCGCCCGGCCTGGCGACGGAGCCACAATGTCTGCCTTGTGTGCGCCAGGGCCCTGTCACGTCCCGGGCACAGCCCTGATATGTGTGGATAGACCTCAAACCATTGTGTATGGCCGAATCCTAATATAAGCGGTCGTTTCGTTAATAACACGCGACAGTAAATTACTAAATTACTAGAATTGCCCCTCTGAACGCACCCTGCGTTCAGAGGGGCAATTCTAGTAATTTTAAGAACGTTCACAGTCTGATTTAAGTTTCAATCTGTCAAAAATACCCTCATTTCCCTACATTTTGGAATTTGATTGATGCTGAGACGAGATTGCGACTAGATTTTGAACGTTTTTAATTACCTACGGGAAATGCCTTCTGTTTTTTCGAACAAAAAAAAAATCTAAAAAACAAAACAAAATGAAAATGAAAAACAAATGAACACGACGATCGCGTATTTGCTCGAGGATCGCTTATATTAGATAACGGGGTTGGACATTGTATTCAATGCTACCATGTATGTATGCGTGTTTGACACTGGTTGGACACTAAGGCGGATCATACAACGCGCAACGCGACAGGGCCTCAAGTCTGCTATGCTACAATAGTGTCAGAATGGTCTATCATTGATTTCATAATTGTTGATTTTGACAAGTTTGGTAATCTACTAATATAATGGTGTCATTATGACTTTCCAATGGTCAACCACTGACACTCCATTGAAAGAAATGGCATAGAATGGTAATCTCGTACATAATGAAAAATGAATTACTGACTTACGCGGTAATCTGCTAAAATTTTGACAGTTCCTTTGATCAGTGACCTACCATTAGAACGTCATTGTGCAGTCATTGCTTTTAATTCGTTACGAGTATCGTATAATTTCTGTGCTATTGATCGACCAATGATCAACCATTATGAATTTAGCAGATTACGAACTATTAGCAAAATGACAATGGGATGGTGGTGGGATCGTGTTGGAATGACGAATTTATAAAAATAGCAGACTAGAGCCCCTAGCCGCGGGCAAAGGAGCTAAAGTCCCCGCGTTTTTTTTTGTACCTATATTTGTATGAAAGAAATCACGCGCGAGGGCTCGTTATCTGCGTCCCGTCGCGTGGCGCGTTGTAGCGTGTGATCCGCCTTATAAGGACTACAGTAGAATAATGATGCCAGCAATTGGTATCGATCTGGCTTTCTGTGTGATGTTTTTTAGAGGTCTTTCAGACTTTCAGATGTTATTGTTGAAAATCTCTTCTGTAGGTCGTGTGTACCTACCTAGGTCACTTGTGTTCTCATGTCCAACGCGTCTACATGTTGTAAGAATAAATTCTACAAAAACAAAGAAAATATGCCACAAAGAAATATTTAATTATACCATATAACCTATTTGAATTATAAAGTGCCCGAGGATTATACCCTTGGGTCTAATTCGCATGAATAAGCCACACTTTATCCAAGTCCCAAACAGTTTAACAGATTTCATGTTTATTTATTTACTTTTATTATACATTTTTACGGTCCGACGTCTATGCTTTGTGTAATTACGTAACAAAAAAGTTATGTTTAGGTTACGAGTTTCGGAGAAAAAGAATGTTTTGACGTATAACTTAAAAGGTAAGTACATCTTTGTATAACTAAGTGCTGATTTTTCCATCGCCAGATAACTTTTATTCGAGGAATAAAATTGACGTTTGACAGTTTTTGTATGAAATAACTGTCAAAATTTCAAAATTATTCCCCGAATAAAGTTATCAGATGATTGAAAAATCAGGCCTTAATAAAAGGTAAGTACCTACATCTTTTAATAATTTAAGTGGAAAAGAAATTAAAAAAGTCTTTTCAAAAATACTAAAAGATGAATAATATGTTATCCCAAATCCCGAAACCCACAACACGAAACTCGGTAGTCGCCGCCGGGTTAAAAATGCTGTCAACAAACGTTTTATTAAACCTTTACAATTTTCATTAAATTATTTATCTCTCTCTATTGTCCTCGAAATAACCAGACAACAAAGCCAGATCGTATTCAACAAACCCTTTCTAAATGTCAAGAGGTACCTATAGGTACTTACAAATAATTGGTAGCTAACCTTATTACAAACATCCAAACGCCGATACAAAGTCACTAGGCCGACAGTAAATCGCCGTCCAACAAAATGTTCGTTCACCTATGAACTATCCAAGTAGGTAGTTATAAAAGGTACCTACTTACGTAAGGGTAGCTACCTCCCTTGTGCATTCAGTGTAAGCGACCAAGCGTGTCGTACACACCCCCTGTTGACGGGACATGTCGCCTGCGACGCAACGTCTAAAACCTACATGGCATTTTTGTAGTACACTCGATAGAAGAGATTCCTGCCCGTGGCTAAATTATAACAGCCGCACAGGTCGATCGATAAAGCTAAGCTACGCTTGCCACGGTTGATCTGTGGATGGGTGACCATCCTTACATATTGTGACCCCTCCGTGCCTCGGAAAGCACGTTAGGCCGTTGGTCCCTGCTGTCATTCGTGGATCCTTGACAGTCGTTACGGGTAGTCAGAAGCCCGAAAGTCTGACAACCAGTCTTACCAAGGGGTATCGTATCACCCAGTAACTTGGTTGTGTAAAATACTGGTATTCAGCTGCATCCGGTTAGACTGGAAGCCGACCCTAACATAGTTGGGAAAAGGCTAGGCAGATGATGATGCCTGGATAGAAGAGATACGTCAGGCTGGTAACTATGAAAGGAATTCTATTAAGTAGATATCAGACGCTTTTCTTTCTGTTCATTCGACATCTTTCACTCAAAAATACACGTCTGAACCCAAAATAAATCAAAATTGAAAAATTTATTTATTAGTGAACCGATGCAACTGTGTTGGATTTCGGCACTCGACATTTTCACTCGCCTACCGAATGATTGAAAAATTAAATAAAAGAAGTTGACGAACGTTCATTCCTATGTAAATTTCCTATATATAAATAAAATCATTTATCATTTATAAAAATGGATTATATTCACTCGAATGAAGCGTTCGGCTCGAATATCGGCTTTAGCAAAAAGGACATTACGTGTTCTGTGAGAATGATATGGTCCAAAAGGACTCCTATTGGATTTGGAGAGGGCCTGTCCCACTAAAAGACGAGAACGTCCCGTTGGCCACCGCTACTGCTTTTTTAGGGTATAATCATGTAGAACATCTATTGGTAAATCATGCAAATCTCCTGATTAATCTGATCCTTTAATACAGGTCGTCTACTACGTGTATCTTCGGTTTCAAAACGAACCGTATTATAAAACGCAATGACAATGAAAATTGCCTACAGTCTTTTCACTTAGTTACCTCTGATAGCACCTCATGCAGCAACCAACCAACAACCTTATTGCAACGCCCATTAAGACCACTTTAATTTTGACAGTGATGCAGAATCAATGGTATAATAACAGCTGTGAGCTTCTGCGTATTCCAAAGAAGTTTATTAGTTGCCTGAAACTCAAATCCTTTTGTCGACTGTACCTCCATAGTAGATACTATTAGCCCCTGTACAACTTGGTACAGTAAATGCATTAAGAGTAATGGAAAACGTTCGTACGTTACAATGATTTGATTGTTGTTTGTTTAGATACGTTGTTTGGATTTAAGCTTTCACATTTAACGTCTATCTCGTCAGCAATCTATCCTGATAATGGGAAAACGTTTCGATGCTAGCCGCAGTCAATAATGATCAACAATAATCACATATCTTACATTATTTACTTATTACTACAATCGAGAAAAAAAGTATTCTAAGTCCTTACTCAGGTTATGATCTATCCTTGTGCCAAATTTTATCCAAATCCGTTCAGCCGTTTAGGCGTGAAAAGGTTTGCATTTATAATATTAATTATATTTACCAGTAGCGCCCCGAGGTTTCAACCGCATAAGTTTCGATCCTGAGGCAATATCGGGATAAAATGTATTCTATGTCCTTTCCCGGGATCCAAACTACCTCTATACCAAATTTCATATAAATCGGTTCAGCGGTTTAAGCGTGAAGAGGTAACAGACAGACAGACACACTTTCGCATTTATAATATTAGTATGGATTCAAGTATGAATTCGAATGATCTTGAAGATGCTAAAGTATGAACTTAAGGTGCCACTAGTCGATATTTTTTCCATAGAAATTTCGGTAGAATATTACTCCACTGTTTGGCATTGTGCATCCAAAGTTAAACATACACGTTTTGACTTATTATTAACTAGCGGCGCCCCGCGGTTTCACCCGCTTATGTGTCGATCCCGTGGGAATATCGGGATAAAAAGTAGCCTATATGTTAACCCAGGGTGTCAGCTACCTCCATATAAAATGTTATCAAAATTGGTCCAGCCGTTTGAGCGTGAAGAAGTAACAAACATATAAACACACACACACACTCACAAACTTTCGCCTTTATAATATTAGTGTGATTTTGTCTGTATGGAAACAGAATAGTAAAATAAAAAGCCATTAAAAAGTTATGAGCCAACAAAGATTCGTTTTCCTCGCTATTTTTAACGTAACTTTGGGTGTAAATAAGTAATAAAAGAACTATAAAATCTTCAAAACCAAGTCCGTACCGACAAAGCTTAGTTATCGAAGAGTTCAATAAGCTTTATAAATTGTAATTGATTTATGCAGTGGTTTTTTCATAATACTCGATTTTCCAAAGCACTTTTCGATTTTTTTTTATTATTGATTTATGCAGTGGTTTTTTCATAAAACTCGATTTTCCAAAGCACTTTTCGAATTTTTTTTTACGCGCCTATCAGTTCGGAACGCTGTTTCTGTGCGTGGTACGTTGTGCATGTAGACTAGCATCTAACTGCTCATCACTGGTACTAGTTCTGTCGGAAACGAAGCCAGGTGAGACGGCGTGCTTTTTGGCTATATGGCCACCAGTGAGTTCCAGCTCGCGACTAGTTTATTCTTAATATAGCTTATCGCTGCATTAACTAATAAATTACTTGACGCAGTCGAAGTTTCGCTGTGGCCATTGAGCTGTAAATCGGTTTAAAAAGTTACGTCTTTCGTTTTAATTAGCCAAGTCCCTGTTACAAAATTATCCTTTTGGCAATCATTGAACAAGTAGCCAATACAAACTCATTTATTTGAATTAAACATAGTATTCATGATAATGTACGATCTCATAGGATCCTTCTTCCTGATCATCTTATTCTTCTGCTCGCGAGGGATTTTTTCATCCGAGGGATTTTTTTTGTTCCGTCGCATCACATTGCATCACCTGTCCGCGCTATCACTTCGTTTTAGCTTAGCGTTCTTTCTGAGTTTTTTTTTTTTTTTTTGCTCGGCTCCTAAGGGTCATAGCGTGACGTTCAATAGCATATAGCCTTCCTCAAGAATTTGGCTATCAAATGCAAAAACATTTTTCCAAATCCAATTGTCAGTTCCCGAGATTAGCGCGTTCAAACAAACAAACAAACAGACTCTTCAGGTTTATTATTAGACTAGCTGTTCCCCGCGGTGTCACACTGCTCAGCGCCTAAGGGTCATAGCGTGATGTTATATAGCCTATAGCCTTTCTCGATAAATGGACTAATCAACACAAAAATAATTTTTCAATTCTAACCAGAAGTTCCTGAGATTACCGCGTTCAAACAAACAAACTCTTCAGCTTTATAATATTAGTATAGAATTAAAGTAAATTAGGTACAATAAAAACTGTAATATCTATTAACTTTCGAATTACGTTGTTTTTGCATTAGTGTATTTTAAAGTCACAAACCGTATAAAGAAAACTATAATTATAAAACTGTAAATGTAATATTTTGTGGGAACTAGGTAATTATATATTTTTTTTTAACTCTGCCATGTCCATTTTATTCTCCTGGAATGATTTGTCATAAAAATGTAAACAACTTCATTCTATTCTCCTTAAATGTACACTAATTACAAGGTTATCATGAGAATTCCTTGTAATTCGTAAACTAATAAGCATCGGGACAACAGGAAAGGTAACAGATGTAGCCGAGACTTGTAAAGTTAATTAATTATATAAATGTTTCAGTCTCTTCCTGTTGACTCTGCCTAGAGGATTATTAGAAAATCCTTAGGATATAATAATGTTAACCTTGTTCTAATTGATAATTTATTTCTTATGTAGATAGCTAGATAGCGATGGAGAGAGTGTAAAAAGACAGGACAAAATTCGGAACACCACGCTGCGTTCCAAAACGGGTATAATAGACGTAGGCAAGATGGCTGCCAGGCTCAAGTGGGATTGGGCGGGTCACTTCAGCCGCATGCAGAATGACCGCTGGGCAAAAGTTTTCACATGTGCCGCCTGAAGATGGACGGCGCCTCCAAGGTCGGCACAGAAAGCGGTGGCGAGATGACCTGGGCGCGTACCGCGAGGGGTGGTTCGAGGTAGCGCTGGAAAAGACTTCCTGAAAGACCTTGGGGAGGTCTTTTCCCAGCAGACGGACAGTATAAGCAAAACAAAAATGTAGATACCTGGTCTGCTTTTGATTTAAAGAAGGTAGAAGAGAATTCTGACTTTAAGCACAATAAATGACTTACTAGTGTTAATATAGTAATAATACCAGCCCGTTACTGTCTCACAGCAGGACAATTAATGCCTCTTATCATGCACAGAAGGCACGACCTTTGGCACCACGACCGACCGAAGGCACCACGTGCTCAAGACGGGTTGGCAATTTCAGACTTATATTAACTATAAGCCCAGGTTTCCTCAGAATGCAGGTATTTCTTCGCCTATACTGTCAGTAATGTCCAAAAATTTTGTTTTTGAATTCGTTTAGTGATTTGTGGTGCAAGAGAGATTTAAAAGAAGAAGATTCGAAAAAGGGAAAAAGGGCAGGTCACCTGCCAACTCCCGTCCGCTGCCCCTCGCTCCTATGGGTTCGACGTCGCGCCCAGTCGTCCTGAATCCTGCCAAACTTCATTACACATTTTTACCATAGGTGTTGGTTAATGTTACTGTTCGTATCTTGAGGGGATTCTAGCACAAAATCACAGAAGGATCATTTCTTATTAGAAAAAGTTTATAGAGCGCGGAGCGTGCCACTTTTTACACGCTCGCTCCAGTCCCTCGATAACGCTGAATCGCGTATGCTCCTCCAGTCGTAAGTTTTTACTTCTATCGTGAGGTTACAAGCACACAGTCTTTGTTTTTAAATAAATCATATTTACTTGAATCAGTAATTGATTACTCGTTTTCCGAATTCCGTCCAGCTTTCCTGAATAAATACTCTTTTTAAATAATATATTGTAATTGAACGTGTTCTTTGAGTAACATTGGTAGGTATGTAAATATTACTTCTGAATTAGGTATTCATGTTTGGCTTTCAGGAACTTTCATATTTAGTTCCTGGAGAAATGTTATTTTATGTTACAAAGAAACCTTACCTTTACCTTTCTATGCTTACTTCGGTTCTTCGAAAAACTGAAGCTTATTTTGTAGTGTCTGTTTGATGCTTCTGGTAGACCAACTTCGCGTGAATCACTTAGTTTCAACAGTTAAATAAAGGCTCGTTATAAATACACAACAGGACATGTTGCCATAGACACCAAAATGTCAATAAAGTTAAAGTAAATCGGACCAAATCTAAACCTTGAAATCATTAAAGAATCGATATCCTTGAAGAATTCAGTATATATACAACGTGTAACGTTCAACGCGCAAAGCCTCTTCTGAGGTCATTGTACTCATCATTATGAACAACTTTTACTATGGGACCAAACTTGAAATCGCAAAAAATAATCAGATGTTTAGTACCTACATTTTGACGAGTTATGCGAGCATAAACGTAGGGAACAACTGATTTTTTTTCGCGTTTTCAGCTTGTGTTCCATAGTAAAACTTGTTCAGAATGATGAGTACAATGACCCCTTAAGAGGTTTTGCGCATTTACCGTTACAACTTGTGTAATCCTACTAAGTATTTATTACTAC
Organism: Mesoligia furuncula; assembly: GCA_916614155.1. Taxonomy (NCBI): domain Eukaryota; kingdom Metazoa; phylum Arthropoda; class Insecta; order Lepidoptera; family Noctuidae; genus Mesoligia; species Mesoligia furuncula. The sequence goes on along the minus strand of OU744803.1, from coordinate 9,629,733 downwards.
TAACAAATTTAATTAAGCTTCATCCAAATTGCTTTCCATTTATTTATAAAGAAAACAGGGCATTTATCCAACTCTTAGGGCCTGCGCCCACTTGCGGTAACCTGTGGCAATTCATCGGCATCACTACATGCAAGCGCATACTGACGGTAACGATGCCGCGATATCCTTAGGCATACCGCGTAAAGGCTCCTACAAACAGGCGCGACACGCGATATAATCGCGCGCGCCACACGCTCGTTGCGCGACTTGCGGTGCTTTTGTGTCGCACGCGATTTTATCGCATGTCGCGCCCGTTTGTAGGAACCCTAAATCGTAATCTTAAGGTGCCACTAGTCGATATTTTTTCCATACAAATTTCGGGAGTGTATTACTCCACTGTTTGACATTGTGCATCGAAAGTTAAACATGATATCGTTTTGTCTTATTATTTATGTTGTCTGTACGGAAACAGAATAGTAAAATAAAAAGTCATTAATAAGTTATGAGCCAACAAAGATTCGTTTTTCTTGCTATTTTTAACGTTACTTTAGGTGTAAATAAGTAATAAAAGACCTGTAAAATCTTCAAAACCAAAACCGTACCGACAAAGCTCAGTTATCGAAGAGTTCAATAAACTTTATTTGTAATTGATTTATGCTATGATTTTTTCATAAAACTCGATTTTCCGAAGCACTTTTCGAATTTTTTTACGCTTCTATCAGTTCGGAATGGTGTTTCTGTGCGTGAGAACTAGACGTTGTTCGTGTAGAATAGCGTCTAACTGCTCATCACTCATACTAGCTCCGTCGGAAACGAAGCCAGGTGAGACAGCGTGCTTTTTGGACATGACCACCAGTGAGTTCGAGCTCGCGACTAGTTTACTCTTAATGTAATTGCATATAAAATACAGTCCTCCAGAGCGAATTCCGGCCATGGCGACCAATCTCAGCGGAGACTAGCCATCGGCGCGGGAGATATGCACAAGTATGTGCGCAGACACAAGTTCGCTCTCCCTTCCCTCACTCTCATTATCCGCTGGGACGGTACTCCGACACGGTCGGAGAGAGATCAGGACCAATGGCTTAACGTGCTTTCCGAGGCACGGGGGTATCACACCGCCAACTTCCAAACTTTGGGCTGTAACTAAGAAATTCCCAATGGGAAAACCCAATAACATGTTGCCGGATCCGGGAATCCAACCCAGGACCCAATGCTCAGCAGTCGCGCTTCCGATCATGAGACTAACGGGGCAATTGCATATAAGGAGCATCCCGAAGGTTGCCAAGGCATCTCAAACGCTGCCGACTATATATATATATATATATATATCGAATATATCGCAGCATTGTTTTTATTCCTATGAGGGTTATCCTAGAAATTTAAATTTTATTGTCCTTTATTAAATTTCTATTCGACGCATAAAAATCCCTTGCCGTGGCGTGCCGCCAGTGGGCGCAGGCCCTTAGGAGCCGAAGTAAATTTTCTTAATATTCGATTTGCTGAAGAGTTTACCGTAGACTCGCTGAAATTGAGATATTTGGAAGCCTTATTAATTTTACCTGGAGGAACTTCGGTATTAAGAACGAAAAGGTATTATGAACTTCGTGATTTTTTTTTATGGGATTTCTTTCTTAGGTGGTTTGTGTGTGAAAAATGTAGAACTAGCTTTATATGTTTAGGTACTCATAGTAGGTTATCTTAAATAAAAAATTATGAATAGAAATGCTCTTTTTCTAATAATTTTAAATAGATACCCATGTCTAGAAAGCCCGCCCTGAAGGGGCCCGTGGCTAAATAATAACAACCGCACAGGTCGATCGATCAGGGTAAGCTACGCTTGCTGCGGTTGGTCGGTGGATGGGAGACCCCTCCGTGCCTCGGAAAGCGCGTTAAACGGTTGGTCCCGGCTGTCATTCATGGATCTTTGATAGTCGTTACGGGTAGTCAGAAGCCCGAAAGTCTGACACCAGTCTTATCAAAGGGTATCTTATTACCCAATAACGGGATTGTGGAGGTCAGATAGGCAGTCGCTCCATGTAAAACACTGGTATTCAGCTGCATCCGGATAGACTGAAAGCCGATTCTAAGATAGTTAGGTAAAGGCTAGGCAGGTGATATCTAGGTAGTGACCCATGTCTAGGAAGATCCATCATTGAAAAGCGGAGAAGTGATTTTATATGCCCAACAGAGGAAAGTCCTTTATATTAATAAACAAGAAAATTATATAAATACATTCCTACACGTGCAAGACCTTGTTTTCAAGCAAAAGTTTTTTAGTTAAAGAACCATTTTCAAAAAATGGAGGGGATTAGTCATTAAGAGTTTTTTGCAAGCTATAAAAATAAGCTTTCTGTTACTTTCTCTAGTTATAACTTTTAGCAATTGGAATGTGTCAAAACCTTTATGAGTTTCGATCAAAATTAGTCACCATTTTTTATATAACTTAATAAACAAACTAAAATTTAACTTGAACTTAACTAAAACTTAATTTAAACTTAACAACTAAGTTACTAAAACTAAATTACTAGGTAATCTACAAAGTCACTGAAGTTATATTACCTATTTGTTACACTAACTTGCTAACTTGACAAATCACGTTTGTTGTCAATAATAATAATAATAATACATTTTGCCAATAATAATAATATTTACTAGCTTCCGCCCGCGACTCCGTCCGCGCGGATGTCGGTCTTCGCGTGGATGGTTTATTTCTCCATTTTGAGTAACTCTGACAATGACATCTTATAAATATCTATTGGACCCAAATACGGCTAAGCCTATAATAATTAAGGAGATCCCTCTATTGAGCTACTGCTGTTGAGCTCGCGTTCTGTAGTAAGTATTTTTTTCATAGTAATTCCGACCTTGATAAGTTGCTACTTATCAAGGTCGGAATTACATTGTAGCAGTAAATTACTGACAGTGACGAAAAGTTTGCAATAATAAAAAAGTGATCGTGACAATGCGACAGAAAGTTAATTGAGAGCTTCAGCATACACAACATTGTTAGTGAGCTCGTCCGGAATATGAACATGAAGATTTCTTGGACTGCTCACATGGGAAAGAGCTACGTAAAGTTGCCCGTGTGAAAAACAACTCGCGGTAAGATCTACGCCAGCAACTCCTAGGGTCTGACCTTGAGCCTTATTTATTGTCATGGCGTAACACAAAGCTACAGGAAACTGTATTCTCTTAAATTGAAATGGAAAATTATCCACTACGGGTAATGCAACGTGTGTTCGCGGTTCTACAGAACAACGTCTATGAATAAAACCGAAAAATAAGATTTTTTTTTCTACGTATTTTTCCAGGATAAAAAGTATCCTATTTTATGCCCAGGATAATAAGGTATAATTATACCAAGTTTCATCGAAATCGAACCGTTAGTTTTCACGTGATGCCTGCATATACAGACAGACAGACAGACAGACAGACAGACAGACAACATTTTTTTGAATCACATATTTGGGTTTGGTATCGATCCAGCAACACCCCCCGCTATTTATTTTTTCAATATTTTCAATGTACAGAATTGACCCTTCTACAGATTTATTATATGTATAGATAATATGTCGTTTATTGCGGATCACATAAAAATACACACAATCCATAATAACAACGATAGTAACAACGACTTAAAAACTATGTTAGTAAAACTTACAAACTAACCTAACAACAACTAATAACTACGAGGCTCAATACATGTTGGCACGTGCCTCTGCACCCAGTGCCTAATAAAAAGGCTGTCCACCTTGTCAAACAATGTCTTAAGGGTGCTGCCTACCCATTATTGACGCCACCCTCTTTCTCATTATGGCATGAAAATCGGATCTGCCGCGAACATCTGCGAAGCGCTACAGAAGCGCGGAAGCCCCAGCAACATCCTCAATCCATTATTATACTGAACGCGTAAGCCAATGCTGGACATAAAAATGTCATAAAATCTAAAATTGACTTAGTGAAACGCCACCACCACGTCCACATTTTTGCAAAGGGTCGAGATTCCTAACTGTATTAAATATTGTACATTTTCTAATAACGTTCTTTGAAGAACTGGAGAGTGCTTTAAAGAGCGCACTCAAAGGGTTGTCTGTCGACTAAAACTCTCTATCTACGTGAAGTATACGTAATGAGAGTTTTTGATGAACGAGATATTGGAGGAAAAGTGAATGATATTAAAATCAACAAAATGCGAATAAAATGAAAGCCCTCTTTCTTTTAATATAGGTCGATCGCTCAGGCTAAACTTGCCGCGGTTGGTCCGTGGATAGTTGACCATCTTTACTCGGAAAGCACGTTAAGCCGTTGGTCCCAGCTGTCATTTGTAGATTTTTGGCAGACGTTACGGGTCGTAAGAAGCCCGAAAGTCTGACCAACCAGTCTTACCAAGAGGTATCGTATTACCCAATAACTAGGTTGTGGAGGTCAGATAGGCAGTCGCTTTATAGAGGTATGAGGGTGTACAGTTCACTCATCCTCCACAGAAAAGGGAGGATCCTCCGTCCAGACGGGTGTTGTCTCTGGAGGGCAACTGCCGAATGATTCATGTCGGGCCGTTGTATCTATGCTAGCTGCGCGGTAAACTCTGCATGCGAGATGCAGGATTTTGCGTGACGTCAGTATGACGCGTTGTTCGCATGTGGCGTTGTAGATACCGCAATTCATGAAAAATGCTGATATTCAGCTGCATCTGGTTAGACTGGAAGCCACGTTTGTTTCCTTCTCTGGACACCTCAAGAATTCAAGAATTCTAGAGGTTTCTTTTTCTAGAGAAAAAGGTTGAAAGGAGCAGTGCAGTGGCCCAGTGGTAAAGGCCCCGACTTACGAGTTGTAGGTCGTGGGTTCGAACCCAAACAGGCGCTTTATTTTGTGTAACTAATTTCATCACCACTGCTCTCAAAACAGTGAAGGAAAACATCGTGAGGAAACCGGCATGTCCTAGAACCAAAAATTTGAAGACCTTAAGACATCCACCAACCCGCACTGGGCTCGCGTGATGGATTACGGCCCACTCCCTCTCCCAGAGAGGACGCCAGTGTCCCAGCAGTAACATTGTAGGCTGATTATACTCTACTAGCTTTTACCCGCGGCTTCGCTCGCAAGTATTATTAAAAAAACGAATACATTTACATCCTCCATCACCCCTTATTTTATCCCCATGGGGGTTGAATTTATCAAAATCCTTTCTTAGGGGATGCCTACGTCATAGTAGCTATATGCATGCGAAGTCTCAGCCCGATCGGTTTAAAATTGACAAAGTTTCATACAAACTTTCATCCCCTATTTTATCCCCTTGGGGGTAGAATTTATCAAAATCCTTTCTTAGCGGATGCCTACGTCATAACATCTACCTGCATGCCAAATTTCAGCCCGATCCCTCCAGTGGTTTGGGCTGTGCGTTGATAGATCACTATGTCAGTCAGTCACCTTTGAGTTTTATATATTTAGATTTCTACCCTAGAAGAAAAAGTAGAGGTATAGATACCCAAAGGCCAAAATATATACTCCTAGTCCTGACTTGGTGTTAAGTATTCAAACGCCAATTCTCGTACTTAAAAAACGTTCAAAATCTAGTCGCAATTTCACCTCAGCGACAATCAATGTCAAAAACTTGTCAAAAATGTACAGACGCCAGCACATCAAGCTACTACAATCTGTCAAATTTCTTTAATAGATTTTCAACTTTATTGCTGAAGCACAAGGTTCAGAGTTGATTGGGCAAATTTGACAGTTTCGGGTAGCTTGATGTGCTGGCGTCTGTATGTAAATTAAATAATTGTATTTTTGACAGATTGACACTGAGATTAGTATGCGTTCTTAAACATATGGTAGTTGCACCTCTGGTCTCTCTACATTTATTGCCTCTAGATAAACGAAAATACGTTGATAATATTGAGTTCTTAATTAATTAATGAAACGCTGAACATGAAACCCTGAACTGAACACTGTAAAACACCATTTAATTTTACATCATATAATTTAAATGCAGCGTAAAACAAGCGCCCACACATTTCCAACTTATCTTATTATTATATGCTGTTTATATAAACCAAAATTAGGTACCTACTCATTACCGACTGTATATAAAAATATGTACTGTATGTTTATGAGCCCAAAGTGGCAACAGCCGCGATTTACAAGTTGTAGGTCGTAGGTTCGAACCCAGACTGGCGATTTACTTTATGGAAATTATCATCATATCATATCATCACCACTACTCCCAAAACGGTGAAGGAAAACATCGTGAGGAAACCAGCATGTCCTAGAACCAAAAATTCGAAGTGATATCTACTAACCCACACTGGGCCCGCATGGTGGATTACGGCCCACTCCCTCTCACGGAGAGGAGGACTGCATCCCAGCAGTGGGAACATTGTAGGCTGATTATTAGACTATAGTTTATGCTAAATATTTATTTCAAAATTTGAAAATGCCTATGGTAATGTAGAATCTACATATAGGTATAGGTACCTATAAAATGAAATAATGTTCGTTGGTAAGCGCTTCAATTGAGAACTGCTGTCCGATTTGGCTATTTTTTTTTTCCAAACTTCGTAATTTAGTCGGAATTAGGTTTTTACGGAGAGAAAAATTGGGAAAATTGCCGGGAAATTAAAAATTCGGGAAACTGAAAATGCTTTTTCTGTGGGTGTATATATTTTTGTTTGAACTCAAGACGATATTGACATTTTGGCAGGACGTCTGTCGGGTCAGACAGTTTATTACGAATATTTAGAGCTAGATAATTACGGGTCTAGGTACTTTCTCTTTATTAATCTTACAATTTAAACTGAATGTAATGTCGTTTTCATTTTCATACTTTGTAATTTGCTGTGCCCTTACCCCTGTGCGCACAGCAAATACATGTCAGGTACTGGACCCCTTCAGTGTAACATCTACTTACAACATGACTGCAATAAAATTGAGTTTGAATTTTGAATTTGATTCAATTCGATAAACAAAGTATTTTCATATAGGTACAGTCACACGGTACGTACTAACCGCAACCAATTTGCGCGGGGCACAAAGGCTAGTGGCTCATGGCTCAATGCCGAGTACAGAGTGACAGGATGTGACAAGGAAGTTAAGAAGAACAACTTATAACAACGCAGGAACTCATTGAATAGCAAACCGTTCGGAATATGCAAATCTCTAACTGCCGGAAAACTTGTTTCCGTTGCCGGTTGGATAAAAAAAGGACATGGGATTTGGGAAGCGGGCTCCTCTTTTCTACTAGGGGTCGTAAAAGCAATAAATTATTTAAAATAAGAAGGATTTTATAGTGTAGTAAGATGTCACGCCCTATATAAAGAAGAAAAATAAAGAAAAAATATTTTCTGCACAAACAAAACCCAATTTAAAATAAATATAAAATATACACATACAAAGTAGCCAAAAGCCTCTTACTCAAGCAATAAAAGGTTGACAATTATTGTCTTTTGCTTGATGTCAGGGCCACCAAAGACAGTATAATTCAATATACCTATCAGTCATCATCATCAGAATTCAGAAGTCAGCGCTTTTAATTTTCGACCATGTAGCGGAGAATGAAACAGGCCTTTTGTTTATACCTCTTTTGTGGCAACAGGCAGCGGGAGGGGACGTGCCCGGGTCCCAGCATCCCTTTCAACGGATCTCGACCAGTCGAGACGAGACATCGGCCGCGAGTGCACCCGCCATTTTTGAGCGGGAAAATCGCGACAACTTTTCGCTCCTAAACTGACAGTTACCATTTGAATTTCGAATTTTACGAGTGCTTCATTTATTGAGTGCCAGGATTTGTGATGGTTTGACAGTGTGTTCTTTTTATTAGTTTTATATTTCAGATATTTTTTTAATATTATTTTTTTAACAGATTGATTTCTAAAAATAAAACTCTGTGTGTATGAATCAAATTAATGAAAATAATAAAAGTATCATAATTATCCATTGAATAAGAAATTAAAGAACATCGATTTCTGAAACGAAAACAGTCGCAATTACAGGCAGATAATAACAATGTTAATTACAACTAAACCAGTATTTAGTTTAATTAGTGGAAAAAGGGAAAACGTGCTTTTACTTAAATTACAACTATTCATTATTATTTAAACGATTCACATGACGTTTACTAAATTATTCATACTGATAAAAAGGGTACTACGGGATGCGGAATTCGTGGAAAGATTATATTTTATCTTCTGTTAATTCAAGTCATATTCGTAATAAAATTGCTGCGTATTTTGCAAATTAATCGTACCTATTTTATTGTAGGAATATATTATTTTGTTTAATTATGAATTCTTTAGAGATGAAAATATTTATAACTTGGATAAACATAGGTCTCATGGCACTGCCTTGAAATTACTGTTTTGCCTATTCTTACGATTGTCATAAGTGACAAATGATTTTATTTCTGCAAGAAGGTATGTACAAACCCTTTAACAAGTCAATAATATTTTTAAAACTAGATGAGGTCGGCGTTTCCTATCTGACTACTCTGAGAAGAAAGGCTGAAACAAACTCACGAGGTCATAATCTCTTTTAAAGTCAGACCTATTCTTAGTCAGATCACGTGAAAACCATGTAGATTGGGATCTGTAATGGTCTTTTGAGGAAATAACCACACCGATTGAGTGGACCTGTCCAGTCAGTGCACGCATTTGTCAGTAAAATTGGAAGTATTCTTGTAACTAGAAGAATATTAAGATTTAAAGATATTGTATATTCCCCGATACTTACATAGGGATCTATGTTCGAATCTTGTCTACGATGCCGACACTATACGCAACAGATTGGGTCTAGAACAAGCTCTGGCGCTGACACAATGCATTTAAGCCGCTTAATCGGTCGCTGTAAACTATGTGTTCTCGACACAGTGGAAAATATTAACTGTCAATTAGATTCATGATTTGTTTCACATTTTGAAAATTCGTATCCCACCTTAATAATTATGTTTGTGAATGTCAGTTGGCCGATGAAAAGTGTAAATACCACATTTTGAGAAAATACAGGCGCCATTTTGTAATATTATACATAGTAGGTATCTATACCATATATTGTTTCGCAACTTTTTAACAACCCTGCCAATATCTGAATGGTCACAGAAGCGTGAACCCTTTTTTATTTCACCGGAGCGAGAATTTTATTGCTTCCTTTGGTTCACCGGTTGTATAGCGTGATCTGGACCAGAAGCGCGTCTATTGACCGTGGACCTCAATCAACACTGGCTAACTTCGGACCAGTTTGATTAAACTATTGCAACTATTTTCAATTTAAAGCTGCCTTAAATCTCAAACATTGTTCACTGAAATTGAGGAAGGAAGTAACTGCTCTTAACTTAATTTGTATTGGTTTCTGAGGTGGAGGAGGAAACCAGACTTTATCTTATTAGTGCTAATGGTTCGACATCTATATTATATCTACTCATATACATAGGCATACATACAAATAAATAAAATTGAAGTGTCTTTTTGTAATGTCGAAATAACAGCTTTTTACTAAATGCACATGAAAGCATTACCTACCTCTACGGTAGGTAAAAATAACAAAAAAAAAATTGTCTGTCTGTCTGTTCGGGCTAAACTCGGCCAATTTTGACGGGACTTTCACTGGTTGATAGCTGATTTTATAAGGAGTAACATAGGCTTTTATGTTTAGAAAAAAAAATGAGGGGTTTCTCGCAAAAAATTAAAACCCATGAAATCCTATTTGTTTTCCGACGTGCACGCGAACTAAGTCGCGGGCACAGCAAGTTCCTACCGATTACTCTTCTGAACAGTACGGAAGGTCTCCTGAACAGTCTGGAAGGTCTTCTAAACAGTCCAGAATGTCTTCGCTTCTAATACCAACCATTGTCAAATTGAATTCGCGGGCACAGCAAGTTCCTATCTATTACTCTTCTGAACAGTCTGAAAGGTGGTCGTCAAATCCATAGCAATTGAGAGTAGTCTAGTGGCTAGATAATAACTAGACCTTAAAATATGTTTAGCTCTGCGAAGTGTAGGAAATTGACTTTAAATCTTATCCTAAAAAAGGTACAGTGAGGGTAATGTGTGATGAAAGAAAATCCGGTTATCTTCACCCTCATCTGCAAACAGATTAAGTAATTGGAGAAGAAAGGTTCAGTCTTTGGAAAAACCCTCTTTTAATGCCCTCATCATCACATATAACAAGACTTTTCAGCTTCTGACAAAGTATAAATGATAAATGATTTTTTTTTCTGTAAGTAGGTTTGTACAAACCACTGACCTCTATAATACAAGTACTTGTATTATAGAGGTCAGTGGTACAAACCCTTTTACACGTCAATCATATTTTTTTAAACTAGACGAGGTCGGCGTTTCCTATCTAACTACTCTGAGAAGAAAGGCCGAAACAAACTCAGAGGTCACAGTCTCTTTTAAAGTCCAGACATACCAACACTTGGTCAGATCATGTGAAGACCATGTAGATTGGTGTCTGAAATGGTTTTTGAGGAAAGGACCACACAGATTGACTGGACCTGTCCAGTCAGTGCACGCATTTGTCAGTAATCATGCAGCTCAACTCAAAACTTAGGGAGCTCAACCATTCGACGAACAATACCAAAGTCTCACCCATCCCCCTTATTCTTTTCTTATTCCTTTAGGACATGGATTCCGAACTAGTGATCACCGTAGGCCGCGTCAGCTAAAAAAATTAACTGTATATTTAATTAAGTATAGGTATATTATATTTATTAAATTACTAGCTGCGCCCCGCGGTTTCACCCGCATAAGTTTCGATCCCGTGGGAATATCAGGATAAAAAGTAGCCTATATGTTAATCCAGGGTGTCAGCTACCTCCATACCAAATTTTATCTAAATTGGTCCAGCCCTGTGAGCGTGAAGAAGTAACAAACATATAAACACACACACTCGCACACTCACGAACTTTCGCCTTTATAATAATATTAGTGTGATTTATAAGTATTCTTGTCATTAGAAAAGGTTAAGGCCAAATTATAAAACCCAAACGCTTCATAATACTTAAATAAGTATTGTTGTTCTTATTTTGTCGTCTTTGGATATCGACGCGGAGTTTCGTCAGCTAATTTTATTTGACCCCACTCCCTCCAGCCTTAATTATTTTCCTCGCAATTCGGTGCCAGTTTATTCATGTACGCGTTTACCGCATGCGCGCCGATGCATACGCTCATTCTTTGAGAGCAACAGTGCGCGAAAATCGGGCAGTGTCACGTGTATTTATTAGTTTTATTGCCTCGCTTATCCGCGCCGAACATTCGCGTGGCTCATTGAATATATGGGACACAAAATGGTGATATCTCTCAACGGGCCCAGTCACCCTTGATTCCCTTGGATGAAGGTTAGTGTGTCTATGTCTACCTATTAATTGAAATGTATGCGTCTGTGTCGCTTTCGAGGTAGGTTTTTAGGGTTCCGTAGTCAACTAGGAACCCTTATAGTTTCGCCATGTCTGTCTGTCCGTCTGTCTGTCCGTCCTCGCTTAATCTCTGTGACCGTTAGCACTAGAAAGCTGAAATTTTGTAGGAGTACGTATATCAGTTACGCCGACAAAGTAGTAAAATAAAATTTTGGAAAATATTTTTTTTTAGGGTAGCTCCCCTGCATGTGAAGTGGGGATGAATATTTTTTTCATCATCTACCCCATCGTGTGTGGTATCGTTGAATAGGTCTTCTAAAATGGCTTAGGGGTTGCTAAAATTATTTTTCGATTTAATGCTCCATTTACGAAATATTAAAGTTTAAAGTGCAAATTTTTGTTCCAGTAGGGCGTCCCCCCCCCCTCTAAAAGCTAAACTACGGGCTTGAAAAATCTGGAAAAATTCTCGATGATAGTGCATTTCATGAACTTTAAAGGAAAAGTATAGCGGTTAAGATAACTTTATTAGTTTAGCAGTAATAGTCGTTGAACTTGGGTGTTGGATAATTTTGTACCAAATACAAAATCCTTAGCATTAATCCTTTAAAGTGACTAAGATAAAGTAGTTGCTTGTTTATAATGGGTAAATACTTGCATTGAAAACCAAAATATGTTTTTTTTTTACCTATTCAGAATAAAGAACAACAGAATCGTACTACATTGTGATAACGGGCTACTACGGAACCCTACACTGTGCGTGGCCCGACACGCACTTGGCCGGTTTTTAACTTAAAACTTCATCCATCACTTTCCATCAGTCGTGATCGAAGTCAAAAGTCAGCTACAAAAAAAAAAAAATATATAGGTAGCAGGGGGCCTAAAAATGCCTCTTTGGCAGAATCATAAAAGGATAACATTATGAATCATAATGGACAGTTAACTGTTAAGTTAAATCGCATTGGTTAAGTTTTTAAGTAATTTTTTTTTTCTGTGCTAAAATACCAATCAATCCAATCCAAATCTCTTTGATTATACCTACGTATAGTGCAGCGAAAAAAGAAAAACACGGACTGTCTTCGCCATATTATGATTCATAATGTTATCCTTTTATGATTCTGTCAAAGTGGCCTTTTTAGGCCCCCAGGACTCTTGTTGTTGTCATCTTAATCATCTCGTAGGGCATGATACGAGGCTGATTTGAATCTTCAGAATTCTGAAATTCGTACTTTTTTTTGCTAGCTTATACTGTCCTGGACCTTTGGACTAGAGCTAATTCCATCTTTCACGATTTCGAACAGTTTAAAATAATTGCAGACGTAAAATCATGTTTTGAATTGATCTAGGGACTTTTAGGAATCGTCTTTGAGGAGAAATGAAGGAGGCTGTAGTGATTGGGTTTCTATGTTATTGGTTCCTTTTTGTCGCTGTCCGTACTTTATCAAGAGGCTGCAATATCGTTAAGTATATTTCCTTTGAAACGAGTAGGTAAGGATCGGAGAGGGAGAATCTATACCGTCCTTTAGTAGGTACCTCCACAATAACTCCCCTACTAATTAACGTTCTATAGCGTCTGTATAGTTACACAACGCTTTTTGTCTTCTTCTACAGAAAGTCAAATAGAGAAATCGATGTGTAACTATTCATCTGATATTAGTAAGGGGGTAGGTACAGGGTGGCAGGGACACCGAACGCAACCTGTTACTATGGATTCAGTAGGTACAGACGCCAGCACATCAAGCTACCCGAAACTGTCAAATTTTCCCAATCAACTTTGAACCTTATGCTTTAGCGGTAAAGTTGAAAATTTATTAAAGAAATTTGACAGATTGTAGTAGCTTGATGTTCTGGCGTACCTACCTACCAAATATTTAGAATAGAACAAGATGTTACAGAGAAAGGGAGAATACGGATAATAAATTGAAAAATACATATAGATATAACGAAGAATTTTCTTTAGGTGACTTCTAAATTAGTAGGGTGACTCTCCGATTAATTCGTAAATCCTTTTACCGCCATTTAAAAAATAACCGACAGTGTGAACTTATAAATCAGTATATGCTTTTGCTCAACAGTCTAATTATTTTGCGATTTTACGCCCGATAAACCGAATAGGTAGGTACGATAATTAGTGGCTAATAAAGAGTGTCCATGGAGTTTCTTGCCCGTTCTTCTCCATAGGTACCTACGCTTTGGAATGTGTAACTAGCTTCATCTTTCTGACTGACCGACCCCTTGACAATTCAAAAGTGCTTGTAATTAGTTTAATTAAAATAAATGCTTTGAGTTTGAGTTGAGTTTGAGAGCTATTTATCAAAACCGATAATTATCTGGGAGGATAATTATTGATAAAAGCGCCTTCAACCTGACTTTTGGCAGTCTGTGTCCTCAAAGTTGCTTAAACACTATATACTCATTTCTAATTTGGAAATATTTAACTGACCCTCTAAAAACTTAGGTATTGACCTTCTAATGACTTACTTATTTAAATTAATGAACCGCTAAACACGTTTTGCGCTTCTAATGAGACCTTTTTTAATAACTGAACCTCTTTTAAGTTTCTGGCCTTTTCTCACAGTTGGGCGCCGTTGCTTGGCTATTTAGCATTTTTAGGACCCCAATATTAGCAATTATTTGAGGTTCACAAAAAGAGGCGCAATCATTAGCACAAAATGAGAATTAGTAGGTGTTTGATTAAATGCATGGCCTTTTTATTTTCCAGAATATGCTGTGTGCATACCATACAAACTTTTCTTTATTTCATACACCTTTCCTTACCATACAAACTTTCAAGCCCTTATTTTCCGAAATGAGTGAACCAATTTTAATGAAACTTCGTACGCATAAGCAGGATACAAAGGTCTAAAAAGTTAGTAGAGAACATTTTCGAAATGTCATATTTAAAAAAAGATAACTGGAAATCTCTGTTTCTATGGAAAGTTTAAAATTGGTCTCAACTGGCTATAGCACTATTTTTTCCAAAATGTTCTCTACAAACTTTTTAGACCTTTGTATCCTGCTTATCCGTATGAAGTTTCATTAAAATCGGTTCATTCACTTCGAAAAACAAGGGCTTTAAAGTTTGTATGAAATGCCGTTCGGCATAAACACTCTTAAGCCTGTGCTAAATTAATGTATTTTCTTACTTACTTTAGGTACTACCTACTTACTTATTAAGGCGCTACTTCGAAAATAAATCGTAGCGACTGATCTACTAAGCGAGCGAAAGTGATGCAATTACTTTTGAAACGCAAAAGAAGAGAAGTGGCTATAATGTGCGTGCGCTCGGAATAAAACGACGTATGTGCCAAAATGAATTTACTCCTTTTTTAACAAAATAAATGAATTCAATTTAAAACCACTTTAAGTGAACTTTGATATGTTAATTCTCTTTGTTTTAAAGTAAATTCCATTGAATAACTCTTAAGCGTTTGGCCGTGATGTCGAAAAAAGTAAAAAAATAATAGGTATAACTTTGCAATTTTCTTTTTATCGACAAAAAATTATTTTCCTTTTACATGATAACTAGACCAAAGAGTCAAAAAACATCAAAATGTTAAATCCTTTTTCCACATAGGTACCTACTTAACTTTTTAAGTTACAGGAAATAGAAAAACCATTTTTTTTTCAATATACTTACTTATCACCCTAAGCCTTTTTCGCTACTGCCCATTTCAAGCCCAGCAGGTCTATTTTGTAAATATCTCACCGTGAAAACTTATTTATTATTATTTATTTATTTATTTGTGCTTATATTTATATGTAATTAGTTATATATTATATTCATAGTTTTAATAGGTAGGTATATGCGTATCTTTATATTTAAAATATTTATTCCTCAATGTTCTTGATTTCACCTACCACTGTTTGTCTCTGCATCACCCAAAGGTTGACTGGTAGAAAATGCCTATGGCATTAAGTCCGCCTCTGTACATTTATGTGCTTGAAGTATTAAATAAATAAATAAATAAAACTTAGGCAACATGAGCTTGAAGTGAGATGTCAATCCCTAGATAATTATTATTTCCCGCGTAATCTTACCACGTACACACCACGTCAGTATCGTGTCTCGTAGAAACTCCTCTGGTACGGCAACGAATCGAAATGTCAACCGTACGGACATGTATTTTGACAGTTCGCGTTAATTTCGCGCGGTTTCGCTCATTGTGTCATAGAGAATACGTTAATAGCAGCCTGTCTATTCTGTTAAAATCTCACCGTGAGAACTTAGGTGAAGTGAGCTCATTCCGCGTGAAATTATTCCATCTGATGCTAAGGATTGACACTAATGACAGCTCACTTTAGGCTCACTTCACCCAAGTTATCACGGTGAGATTTTTAAAGAATACCACTACAGCCGGTCGATTCTGTAAAAATCTCACCGTGAAAACTTAGGTGAAGTGAGTTTGTTTTTGCTGGTAATTGACATTATTGGCAGCTCACTCCACGCTCACTTCACCTAAGTTTTCACGGTGAGATTTTTACAGAATAACACCGCAGATGCAGTAGATGCCTTTTTGGCGCAGCCGCGAGCACACTTTCCAGCTAATTTCTTACATCGGACTTTGCACTTTCTATTCTTATCTTTATTTTTATCTGATGTACGACTATACTGACTATCTTGTGTATTGTGTGTCTTTTAGTCTGTGCTAAATAAATGTATTTTCTTTCTTTCTTTCTTTCATTTCTTTTTCGTGATTAACAGTGATCGGAGTAGGTAGACTGAACTGGGGTTATTGATCCGAAACGTATATATTAATATGGACATTCCTCCGGAATTTCGGAATTGGAATTGTCGTGAAAACAGATACCTAAATTCAAATTTTGAATCGAGTAGTAGGTAATAATATCACTACCAACATTAAGAATATTTAATTGGATCCGGAAATACCGGAATTACTTTCCTGGAAAACGGCTTATCCATGTTATTCTTTCTGTGGGCATTTATGATACAAGTACCAAAAATAATTCTACCTACTCCGATGTAGGGTGATTAATTACTAAGGAATTGACTTGGTTTCGAAGTACGGTATCATTAAGTGGTCATAGTGGATTAGGCCCCAGATGGAATGCTGAAACAGCTCACTCCAAGCTCACGTAACCTAAGTTTTCTCGGTGAGCTTTTTACAGAACCGATCATTGATCGGTATCCTTGCGAATTTGCGATGTTTTTTCTTTACCGTCAGTCAGTAAATGTACAAGTTTATTGGGACTTGGATTTATAAAGATTAAGGGGATCTTGTTTCGTAGTTCGGATTGTACTTTTATTTCTTCGTCCTGGCGTTTTTTTCGTACCTTTTTCGTTTTCCCTACCTACGGGAGTGAGACACGCAATGAATGCTTCGCTAAGCTACGGACATTACAATATACGTACCTATGTCTATTTGACAATATTCCTATTTTCCCTGACAAGTTTTAATCCTATTAATCACACTATAATAATATTAATATTATAAAGGCGAAAGTTTGTGAGTGTGTGTGTGAGTGTGTGTGTGTGTGTGTGTGTTTATATATTTGTTACTTCTTCACGCTCAAAAGGCTGTACCAATTTTGATAAAATTGGGTATGGAGCTAGCTGACACCCTGGATTAACATATAGACTACTTTTTATCCCGATATTCCCACGGGATCGACATTTACGCGGGTGAAACCGCGGGGCGCAGCTAGTATTACTTATAAATATGAAAGTTTGCATGTTTGGATGTTTATTACTCAATCACGCAAAAACGGCTGAACGGATTTGGATGAAATTCGGCACACAGGTGGTTTATAACCTGGATTAACACATAGAATACTTTTTGTCCGAAGCAGACAAAGTCGCGTGCAGAAGCTAGTATTTCTGATAATTTTAAGGATCAAGAATGATCAAGTGTCGTAACTCGTTCCACTAAAAGAGAATTGCACCGTTGATACTGGAAGAAATCAGCACATTGTATCTTAACCGCTTTCAAAATCTGCCAGTGACATCGTTGGCGAATTTTGACACTGACAGCTCATGAACGCGGTTTAGATGTACCTACTGATCGCGTTCAGTTTCGTCGGTGAAATTCGCCCTCAGTTTGCCAGTCTAATAAATCCGATATTCTGTGTAGACAAAATACTCTTATCCGATATCTGAGAATTTTCCAATAGAGCCTTGATCAAGCTTTTACGTTGAAAACCCTCCGTTAAAAATTAGGGTATGTAAACCTATAATGGTAGCTAGTCTAGTTTAGCTCGATAATTGATTTACGTACTAAAAACTAGATAATCAAATTAGATATGTACTATATTTACATAATCTCAAATTATATTTCTTTCTATATTTTTTTAAGTTTTTATTCACGAACATTTACCCACAATTTTATAATTTTAAACACGGAACCGTGTGTGTCTCGGAAAGCAAGCCTCGATATTTAACCGCCTTCCAAAAAGAAGGAGGTTATATGTTCGACTTTATATGTAATGTTTTTTTTTATGTGGGTGAAGTCCAAAATATTGACGCAAATGACACAATAGTGACACAAAATGTTGTGCGATAGTGACACAAAAGATGCACAGAAATGTACACTACAGTGACACAAAATGGTAGCAAAAAAACTATAAAGTTGAGGTTACATTGGGAATTTTATAAACATATTTTATAAAAATAGAAAATTAGACAACAAAGAACATTTATGGCAAAATAAGTTACGCTTAGACGAAATTAAAATAATTATAATCTTGAGCAAGTTTGATTAAGTCTCTAAAATGTAGGTAAATGTTTTAACATAAAAAAAACCAACCAAGTGCGTGTCGGGCCACGCACAGTGTAGGGTTCCGTAGTAGCCCGTTATCTTATATTTTGTTTTTCAATGCATGTCTTTATCTATACTTCATATCTATACTACCTTAGCCACTTTAAAGGATTAATGCTAAGGGTTTTGTATTTGGTACAAAATTATCCCACACCCAAGTTCAACGACTATTACTACTAAACTAATAAAGTTATCTTAACTGCTATAGTTTTCCTTTAAAGTTCATGAAATGCACTATCAGCGTCAATTTTTCCAGATTTTTCAAGCTAGCAGTTTAGCTTTTAGAGGGGGGGGGACGCCCTATTAGAACAAAAATTTGCACTCTAAAAATTAATATTTCGTAAATGGAGCATTAAATCGAAAAATAATTTTAGCAACCCCCAAGTCATTTTAGAAGACCTATTTAACGATACCCCTTTTTCGTCGTCTACCCCATCGTGTGGCCCCACACGATGGGGTAGACGACGAAAAAAATATTCATCCCCACTTCACATGTAGGGGAGCTACCCTAAAAAAAAATATTTTCCAAAATTTTTTTTAACCACTTTGCGGTAATTGATATCAGTTACCGCAAATTTTAAATAAAATTTTAGTGGTTAAATAAAATTCTAGAAAGCTGTATTTTGTAGGAGTGCGTATAGACGCACTCCTACAAAATACAGCTTTCTAGTACTAACGGTCTCTTAGCAAAACCTCGGACAGACAGACAGACAGACAGACGGACATGACGAAACTGTAAGGGTTCCTTGTAGGAACTACGGAACCCTAAAAAACAACAAGAAATAATTTAGTATTCAGTTTTGTTGTAGTAGTTTCTATATTTATGTCTGTTCCGTCGGTCTCCGTTCTTTTGGACTTTTCTGCCGAAGTAAGTGGCATCTGAAAGTTAATTAAAAAGAATAAATGTCTTATTA
Source organism: Mesoligia furuncula (assembly GCA_916614155.1). NCBI lineage: Eukaryota > Metazoa > Arthropoda > Insecta > Lepidoptera > Noctuidae > Mesoligia > Mesoligia furuncula. The sequence goes on along the minus strand of OU744803.1, from coordinate 9,610,723 downwards.
AATTAAAATGCGTATGGCTTCTTGTTAACGCACAACTAAAGTAAGTACTAAGTGTATCTCAACCTTATAATGGTAGCACAATTGTGGTGACACAGAAATTGTACAACTGGTGATTCAAAAGTAACACAAAAGTAACAATTGTGAGGTAGCAAAGTGAGTAAATATTGATTGCTCCGAAACTATGCCGAGAATCATACAGAAATGAACATTATACAAAAGCCCATGCTTTTTTCTTCCTAGAGCACTATAAAATCGTAGGTAAAACACAAAACTTACCGTAAAAATCGTAGAAAAACCGCCGAAATATTTCTGACCACGCTGAATCACTTTGAGTTTGACATCGCGAATGATTCAAAATGCCCGCTAAGCTTTAGCTGCCATAGACAATTATGCGCAGTATCTCCAAAACGAAATCCTACCTCCTTTCAAGTTTATAGAAAGAAACTGCCAATGAAAACGGTTGCACAAAATAAGTAGCACAATTGTTTAAAATCACAATAAATAAAAAAACAGTAAATAAGCATATTATTGCGGTTATATCCTTACGCCGTCAAAATTAAAAGAGTTGCCAATTATACGCTATTGCTGTAGAATTCGATATTGAGCCTTTATGTTACATAGAACTTGTTCAGAAATATCCTCAAAGTTCACCCTCCATAATTATTATGCCGGTTTTTACACAATTTGTTCCTGTTTGTGGAGAAATTATTTAATTTACTCTGCTATCGAGCATTATTATGTTACTTTGAGCCTTTGGCAAGCCGACCAATAAGCATTCAATTTAGGATTAATTGTTGTAAAATTTTATCACACAGTGCTTAAGAAAAATGGTTGGAAAAATTTTGATTGGGCAAATGCGTCAAAATTTTGGTCTTTACCCATGTATGTTCACCGATTACTCGAAGACGGCTGGACCGATTCCAGAAATCCTTTTTTGTTTGAAAGGGTATACTCTTGAGGTCGTCCCATTACCATCAAGTCAGAATCTGATTAGAGGATCCCATGGAAATCGCGGGAAACCCTCAAATTTTATAGGCAAACCTATTGCGATTGGGTATTTTTTAAAGTAACTTGAGCATTTGCTCTCGAAAATCATCATTTGGTAAAGTGGAGCTGATGATGAAGACCACAGATTGCCATCTAACTACTCAATGACAAACATTTCACGGGTTGCGATTCGATTTCTTTAATAGGTTGCTAAGCAATTTATGCAGGAGCAGTGGTGGCCAAGTGGTAACGGCCGCGATTTACGAGTTGTAGGTCGTAGGTTCGAACCCAGACAGGCGATTTACTTTGTGTAAATTATTTCATCACCACTGCTCTCAAAACGATGAAGGAAAACATCGTGAGGAAACCGGCATGTCCTAGAAACAAAAATTCGAAGACATGTGACATCTGCCAATCCGCACTGGGCCCGCGTGGTAGATTACGGCCCACTCCCGCTCACCGAGAGGAGGCCTGTGTCCCAGCAGTGGGAACATTATAGGCTGATTATGGTAAGCAATTTATGCTCGTTACAATGCGTATGGCGAAGTGGAGCTGATGGTGACTTCTTAATCAGATCCAGTCCTCCTGGTTAACGTCCCTGCATCGGGAAAGGCAATATTTTGTAAAAGGTGATGAGCAGTTGACATTACGCTATTATAACATTTATAACTTAGATAAATTAGAAACTGACCCACTAAAAAGTGAAAAATAAAAACTTTTTTACAAAAAAAAAACAACCGAGTTCCAAAAAACACTATAAAGTGAAAAATAACTTTAATTTCTGAAGTCGGTGGCAAAAAACTAAAATGCAAATCCAAAGACACCGACTTTCGAAATGAAAGTTATTTTTCACTTTATAGTGTTTTTTTTCATACTAGCATTGGCACGCGGCTTCGCTCGATGTCCGAAAATAACCCACGGAAACATAGGTACTACCGTGATTAAAAGTACCCTATATGTTAATAGAGGTTATAAACATCTGGGTGCCAAATTTCATTCAAATTCGTTCAGCCGTTTTTGCGCCAATCCGGAACTTACGTCCAGACAAACGGACAAAAAATCTTCGTAACTTCGGAAAGCACGTTAAATCGTGTGTCCCGGCTGTCATTCGTGGATGTTTAACAATCGTTACGGGTCGTCAGAAGTCCGAAAGTCTGACAACCAGTCTTACCAAGGTGTATCGTATTACTCAGTAACTGGGTTGATAAGGTCAGATAGGCAGTCGCTCCATGTAAAATACCTACTGGTATTCAACTGCATCCGGTTAGACTGGAAGCTGACCCCATCGTAGTTGGGGAAAGGAGAGGCAGTTGATGATGAGAGCAGAGGTAGCTTAATACATAAATATTTTATTTTCTCGCTTCTATGAACAATCGTAATAAAGGGCCGGCGAAGCGTGCGAAGTTCATACAAACGTAGGTAATACCAAAATAATTTGTAAATCAAACATATTTTTAACGTATTGTGTATTTATTCCGATTGGATTACAGAACATATAGGTTCCCAAATATATGTTTTGAATGGAAACTGATTTAAAGACGAGTTATGAGAAAATAAGTTTTTTATAGAAATTTTTCCTCATAATATCTCGTCTTTATTTATTTATTTATTTAATACTTCAAGCACATTAATGCCATAGGCATTTTCTACCAGTCAACCTTTGGGTGATGCAGAGACAAACAGTGGTAGGTGCAATAAAGAACATTGAGGAATAAATATTTTAAATAAAAAGATACGCATATACCTATTAAAACTATGAATATAATATATACCTAATTACATATAAATATAAGCACAAATAAATATACATAAATACATGAACATACTTACTAAAAAGAAATAAGACAAACAATAAGAAAATATTACCGTTGTGATGATACTGCCAGTTTCTTGCGAATGTGCTCGTGAGCCTTAACTTTTAAGGATAATTGGTTGGTTGCCATCCTGATTTCCTGGGGAGCGCATCCCACAGAGAGATAGACTGAACGAAGAAGGAAGAGGGAATGAAGTCTGTGCGGTGAATGGGACATTGGAGAAGACGATTGATTGACGATTGTCTTATTGTATTTATGATACAAGTACCAAAAATAATTCTACCTACTCCGATGTAGGGTGATTAATTACTAAGGAATTGACTTGGTTTCGAAGTACGGTATCATTAAGTGGTCATAGTGGATTAGGCCCCAGATGGAATGCTGAAACAGCTCACTCCAAGCTCACGTAACCTAAGTTTTCTCGGTGAGCTTTTTACAGAACCGATCATTGATCGGTATCCTTGCGAATTTGCGATGTTTTTTCTTTACCGTCAGTCAGTAAATGTACAAGTTTATTGGGACTTGGATTTATAAAGATTAAGGGGATCTTGTTTCGTAGTTCGGATTGTACTTTTATTTCTTCGTCCTGGCGTTTTTTTCGTACCTTTTTCGTTTTCCCTACCTACGGGAGTGAGACACGCAATGAATGCTTCGCTAAGCTACGGACATTACAATATACGTACCTATGTCTATTTGACAATATTCCTATTTTCCCTGACAAGTTTTAATCCTATTAATCACACTATAATAATATTAATATTATAAAGGCGAAAGTTTGTGAGTGTGTGTGTGAGTGTGTGTGTGTGTGTGTGTGTTTATATATTTGTTACTTCTTCACGCTCAAAAGGCTGTACCAATTTTGATAAAATTGGGTATGGAGCTAGCTGACACCCTGGATTAACATATAGACTACTTTTTATCCCGATATTCCCACGGGATCGACATTTACGCGGGTGAAACCGCGGGGCGCAGCTAGTATTACTTATAAATATGAAAGTTTGCATGTTTGGATGTTTATTACTCAATCACGCAAAAACGGCTGAACGGATTTGGATGAAATTCGGCACACAGGTGGTTTATAACCTGGATTAACACATAGAATACTTTTTGTCCGAAGCAGACAAAGTCGCGTGCAGAAGCTAGTATTTCTGATAATTTTAAGGATCAAGAATGATCAAGTGTCGTAACTCGTTCCACTAAAAGAGAATTGCACCGTTGATACTGGAAGAAATCAGCACATTGTATCTTAACCGCTTTCAAAATCTGCCAGTGACATCGTTGGCGAATTTTGACACTGACAGCTCATGAACGCGGTTTAGATGTACCTACTGATCGCGTTCAGTTTCGTCGGTGAAATTCGCCCTCAGTTTGCCAGTCTAATAAATCCGATATTCTGTGTAGACAAAATACTCTTATCCGATATCTGAGAATTTTCCAATAGAGCCTTGATCAAGCTTTTACGTTGAAAACCCTCCGTTAAAAATTAGGGTATGTAAACCTATAATGGTAGCTAGTCTAGTTTAGCTCGATAATTGATTTACGTACTAAAAACTAGATAATCAAATTAGATATGTACTATATTTACATAATCTCAAATTATATTTCTTTCTATATTTTTTTAAGTTTTTATTCACGAACATTTACCCACAATTTTATAATTTTAAACACGGAACCGTGTGTGTCTCGGAAAGCAAGCCTCGATATTTAACCGCCTTCCAAAAAGAAGGAGGTTATATGTTCGACTTTATATGTAATGTTTTTTTTTATGTGGGTGAAGTCCAAAATATTGACGCAAATGACACAATAGTGACACAAAATGTTGTGCGATAGTGACACAAAAGATGCACAGAAATGTACACTACAGTGACACAAAATGGTAGCAAAAAAACTATAAAGTTGAGGTTACATTGGGAATTTTATAAACATATTTTATAAAAATAGAAAATTAGACAACAAAGAACATTTATGGCAAAATAAGTTACGCTTAGACGAAATTAAAATAATTATAATCTTGAGCAAGTTTGATTAAGTCTCTAAAATGTAGGTAAATGTTTTAACATAAAAAAAACCAACCAAGTGCGTGTCGGGCCACGCACAGTGTAGGGTTCCGTAGTAGCCCGTTATCTTATATTTTGTTTTTCAATGCATGTCTTTATCTATACTTCATATCTATACTACCTTAGCCACTTTAAAGGATTAATGCTAAGGGTTTTGTATTTGGTACAAAATTATCCCACACCCAAGTTCAACGACTATTACTACTAAACTAATAAAGTTATCTTAACTGCTATAGTTTTCCTTTAAAGTTCATGAAATGCACTATCAGCGTCAATTTTTCCAGATTTTTCAAGCTAGCAGTTTAGCTTTTAGAGGGGGGGGGACGCCCTATTAGAACAAAAATTTGCACTCTAAAAATTAATATTTCGTAAATGGAGCATTAAATCGAAAAATAATTTTAGCAACCCCCAAGTCATTTTAGAAGACCTATTTAACGATACCCCTTTTTCGTCGTCTACCCCATCGTGTGGCCCCACACGATGGGGTAGACGACGAAAAAAATATTCATCCCCACTTCACATGTAGGGGAGCTACCCTAAAAAAAAATATTTTCCAAAATTTTTTTTAACCACTTTGCGGTAATTGATATCAGTTACCGCAAATTTTAAATAAAATTTTAGTGGTTAAATAAAATTCTAGAAAGCTGTATTTTGTAGGAGTGCGTATAGACGCACTCCTACAAAATACAGCTTTCTAGTACTAACGGTCTCTTAGCAAAACCTCGGACAGACAGACAGACAGACAGACGGACATGACGAAACTGTAAGGGTTCCTTGTAGGAACTACGGAACCCTAAAAAACAACAAGAAATAATTTAGTATTCAGTTTTGTTGTAGTAGTTTCTATATTTATGTCTGTTCCGTCGGTCTCCGTTCTTTTGGACTTTTCTGCCGAAGTAAGTGGCATCTGAAAGTTAATTAAAAAGAATAAATGTCTTATTAAATTAAAATGCGTATGGCTTCTTGTTAACGCACAACTAAAGTAAGTACTAAGTGTATCTCAACCTTATAATGGTAGCACAATTGTGGTGACACAGAAATTGTACAACTGGTGATTCAAAAGTAACACAAAAGTAACAATTGTGAGGTAGCAAAGTGAGTAAATATTGATTGCTCCGAAACTATGCCGAGAATCATACAGAAATGAACATTATACAAAAGCCCATGCTTTTTTCTTCCTAGAGCACTATAAAATCGTAGGTAAAACACAAAACTTACCGTAAAAATCGTAGAAAAACCGCCGAAATATTTCTGACCACGCTGAATCACTTTGAGTTTGACATCGCGAATGATTCAAAATGCCCGCTAAGCTTTAGCTGCCATAGACAATTATGCGCAGTATCTCCAAAACGAAATCCTACCTCCTTTCAAGTTTATAGAAAGAAACTGCCAATGAAAACGGTTGCACAAAATAAGTAGCACAATTGTTTAAAATCACAATAAATAAAAAAACAGTAAATAAGCATATTATTGCGGTTATATCCTTACGCCGTCAAAATTAAAAGAGTTGCCAATTATACGCTATTGCTGTAGAATTCGATATTGAGCCTTTATGTTACATAGAACTTGTTCAGAAATATCCTCAAAGTTCACCCTCCATAATTATTATGCCGGTTTTTACACAATTTGTTCCTGTTTGTGGAGAAATTATTTAATTTACTCTGCTATCGAGCATTATTATGTTACTTTGAGCCTTTGGCAAGCCGACCAATAAGCATTCAATTTAGGATTAATTGTTGTAAAATTTTATCACACAGTGCTTAAGAAAAATGGTTGGAAAAATTTTGATTGGGCAAATGCGTCAAAATTTTGGTCTTTACCCATGTATGTTCACCGATTACTCGAAGACGGCTGGACCGATTCCAGAAATCCTTTTTTGTTTGAAAGGGTATACTCTTGAGGTCGTCCCATTACCATCAAGTCAGAATCTGATTAGAGGATCCCATGGAAATCGCGGGAAACCCTCAAATTTTATAGGCAAACCTATTGCGATTGGGTATTTTTTAAAGTAACTTGAGCATTTGCTCTCGAAAATCATCATTTGGTAAAGTGGAGCTGATGATGAAGACCACAGATTGCCATCTAACTACTCAATGACAAACATTTCACGGGTTGCGATTCGATTTCTTTAATAGGTTGCTAAGCAATTTATGCAGGAGCAGTGGTGGCCAAGTGGTAACGGCCGCGATTTACGAGTTGTAGGTCGTAGGTTCGAACCCAGACAGGCGATTTACTTTGTGTAAATTATTTCATCACCACTGCTCTCAAAACGATGAAGGAAAACATCGTGAGGAAACCGGCATGTCCTAGAAACAAAAATTCGAAGACATGTGACATCTGCCAATCCGCACTGGGCCCGCGTGGTAGATTACGGCCCACTCCCGCTCACCGAGAGGAGGCCTGTGTCCCAGCAGTGGGAACATTATAGGCTGATTATGGTAAGCAATTTATGCTCGTTACAATGCGTATGGCGAAGTGGAGCTGATGGTGACTTCTTAATCAGATCCAGTCCTCCTGGTTAACGTCCCTGCATCGGGAAAGGCAATATTTTGTAAAAGGTGATGAGCAGTTGACATTACGCTATTATAACATTTATAACTTAGATAAATTAGAAACTGACCCACTAAAAAGTGAAAAATAAAAACTTTTTTACAAAAAAAAAACAACCGAGTTCCAAAAAACACTATAAAGTGAAAAATAACTTTAATTTCTGAAGTCGGTGGCAAAAAACTAAAATGCAAATCCAAAGACACCGACTTTCGAAATGAAAGTTATTTTTCACTTTATAGTGTTTTTTTTCATACTAGCATTGGCACGCGGCTTCGCTCGATGTCCGAAAATAACCCACGGAAACATAGGTACTACCGTGATTAAAAGTACCCTATATGTTAATAGAGGTTATAAACATCTGGGTGCCAAATTTCATTCAAATTCGTTCAGCCGTTTTTGCGCCAATCCGGAACTTACGTCCAGACAAACGGACAAAAAATCTTCGTAACTTCGGAAAGCACGTTAAATCGTGTGTCCCGGCTGTCATTCGTGGATGTTTAACAATCGTTACGGGTCGTCAGAAGTCCGAAAGTCTGACAACCAGTCTTACCAAGGTGTATCGTATTACTCAGTAACTGGGTTGATAAGGTCAGATAGGCAGTCGCTCCATGTAAAATACCTACTGGTATTCAACTGCATCCGGTTAGACTGGAAGCTGACCCCATCGTAGTTGGGGAAAGGAGAGGCAGTTGATGATGAGAGCAGAGGTAGCTTAATACATAAATATTTTATTTTCTCGCTTCTATGAACAATCGTAATAAAGGGCCGGCGAAGCGTGCGAAGTTCATACAAACGTAGGTAATACCAAAATAATTTGTAAATCAAACATATTTTTAACGTATTGTGTATTTATTCCGATTGGATTACAGAACATATAGGTTCCCAAATATATGTTTTGAATGGAAACTGATTTAAAGACGAGTTATGAGAAAATAAGTTTTTTATAGAAATTTTTCCTCATAATATCTCGTCTTTATTTATTTATTTATTTAATACTTCAAGCACATTAATGCCATAGGCATTTTCTACCAGTCAACCTTTGGGTGATGCAGAGACAAACAGTGGTAGGTGCAATAAAGAACATTGAGGAATAAATATTTTAAATAAAAAGATACGCATATACCTATTAAAACTATGAATATAATATATACCTAATTACATATAAATATAAGCACAAATAAATATACATAAATACATGAACATACTTACTAAAAAGAAATAAGACAAACAATAAGAAAATATTACCGTTGTGATGATACTGCCAGTTTCTTGCGAATGTGCTCGTGAGCCTTAACTTTTAAGGATAATTGGTTGGTTGCCATCCTGATTTCCTGGGGAGCGCATCCCACAGAGAGATAGACTGAACGAAGAAGGAAGAGGGAATGAAGTCTGTGCGGTGAATGGGACATTGGAGAAGACGATTGATTGACGATTGTCTTATTGTATTTATGATACAAGTACCAAAAATAATTCTACCTACTCCGATGTAGGGTGATTAATTACTAAGGAATTGACTTGGTTTCGAAGTACGGTATCATTAAGTGGTCATAGTGGATTAGGCCCCAGATGGAATGCTGAAACAGCTCACTCCAAGCTCACGTAACCTAAGTTTTCTCGGTGAGCTTTTTACAGAACCGATCATTGATCGGTATCCTTGCGAATTTGCGATGTTTTTTCTTTACCGTCAGTCAGTAAATGTACAAGTTTATTGGGACTTGGATTTATAAAGATTAAGGGGATCTTGTTTCGTAGTTCGGATTGTACTTTTATTTCTTCGTCCTGGCGTTTTTTTCGTACCTTTTTCGTTTTCCCTACCTACGGGAGTGAGACACGCAATGAATGCTTCGCTAAGCTACGGACATTACAATATACGTACCTATGTCTATTTGACAATATTCCTATTTTCCCTGACAAGTTTTAATCCTATTAATCACACTATAATAATATTAATATTATAAAGGCGAAAGTTTGTGAGTGTGTGTGTGAGTGTGTGTGTGTGTGTGTGTGTTTATATATTTGTTACTTCTTCACGCTCAAAAGGCTGTACCAATTTTGATAAAATTGGGTATGGAGCTAGCTGACACCCTGGATTAACATATAGACTACTTTTTATCCCGATATTCCCACGGGATCGACATTTACGCGGGTGAAACCGCGGGGCGCAGCTAGTATTACTTATAAATATGAAAGTTTGCATGTTTGGATGTTTATTACTCAATCACGCAAAAACGGCTGAACGGATTTGGATGAAATTCGGCACACAGGTGGTTTATAACCTGGATTAACACATAGAATACTTTTTGTCCGAAGCAGACAAAGTCGCGTGCAGAAGCTAGTATTTCTGATAATTTTAAGGATCAAGAATGATCAAGTGTCGTAACTCGTTCCACTAAAAGAGAATTGCACCGTTGATACTGGAAGAAATCAGCACATTGTATCTTAACCGCTTTCAAAATCTGCCAGTGACATCGTTGGCGAATTTTGACACTGACAGCTCATGAACGCGGTTTAGATGTACCTACTGATCGCGTTCAGTTTCGTCGGTGAAATTCGCCCTCAGTTTGCCAGTCTAATAAATCCGATATTCTGTGTAGACAAAATACTCTTATCCGATATCTGAGAATTTTCCAATAGAGCCTTGATCAAGCTTTTACGTTGAAAACCCTCCGTTAAAAATTAGGGTATGTAAACCTATAATGGTAGCTAGTCTAGTTTAGCTCGATAATTGATTTACGTACTAAAAACTAGATAATCAAATTAGATATGTACTATATTTACATAATCTCAAATTATATTTCTTTCTATATTTTTTTAAGTTTTTATTCACGAACATTTACCCACAATTTTATAATTTTAAACACGGAACCGTGTGTGTCTCGGAAAGCAAGCCTCGATATTTAACCGCCTTCCAAAAAGAAGGAGGTTATATGTTCGACTTTATATGTAATGTTTTTTTTTATGTGGGTGAAGTCCAAAATATTGACGCAAATGACACAATAGTGACACAAAATGTTGTGCGATAGTGACACAAAAGATGCACAGAAATGTACACTACAGTGACACAAAATGGTAGCAAAAAAACTATAAAGTTGAGGTTACATTGGGAATTTTATAAACATATTTTATAAAAATAGAAAATTAGACAACAAAGAACATTTATGGCAAAATAAGTTACGCTTAGACGAAATTAAAATAATTATAATCTTGAGCAAGTTTGATTAAGTCTCTAAAATGTAGGTAAATGTTTTAACATAAAAAAAACCAACCAAGTGCGTGTCGGGCCACGCACAGTGTAGGGTTCCGTAGTAGCCCGTTATCTTATATTTTGTTTTTCAATGCATGTCTTTATCTATACTTCATATCTATACTACCTTAGCCACTTTAAAGGATTAATGCTAAGGGTTTTGTATTTGGTACAAAATTATCCCACACCCAAGTTCAACGACTATTACTACTAAACTAATAAAGTTATCTTAACTGCTATAGTTTTCCTTTAAAGTTCATGAAATGCACTATCAGCGTCAATTTTTCCAGATTTTTCAAGCTAGCAGTTTAGCTTTTAGAGGGGGGGGGACGCCCTATTAGAACAAAAATTTGCACTCTAAAAATTAATATTTCGTAAATGGAGCATTAAATCGAAAAATAATTTTAGCAACCCCCAAGTCATTTTAGAAGACCTATTTAACGATACCCCTTTTTCGTCGTCTACCCCATCGTGTGGCCCCACACGATGGGGTAGACGACGAAAAAAATATTCATCCCCACTTCACATGTAGGGGAGCTACCCTAAAAAAAAATATTTTCCAAAATTTTTTTTAACCACTTTGCGGTAATTGATATCAGTTACCGCAAATTTTAAATAAAATTTTAGTGGTTAAATAAAATTCTAGAAAGCTGTATTTTGTAGGAGTGCGTATAGACGCACTCCTACAAAATACAGCTTTCTAGTACTAACGGTCTCTTAGCAAAACCTCGGACAGACAGACAGACAGACAGACGGACATGACGAAACTGTAAGGGTTCCTTGTAGGAACTACGGAACCCTAAAAAACAACAAGAAATAATTTAGTATTCAGTTTTGTTGTAGTAGTTTCTATATTTATGTCTGTTCCGTCGGTCTCCGTTCTTTTGGACTTTTCTGCCGAAGTAAGTGGCATCTGAAAGTTAATTAAAAAGAATAAATGTCTTATTAAATTAAAATGCGTATGGCTTCTTGTTAACGCACAACTAAAGTAAGTACTAAGTGTATCTCAACCTTATAATGGTAGCACAATTGTGGTGACACAGAAATTGTACAACTGGTGATTCAAAAGTAACACAAAAGTAACAATTGTGAGGTAGCAAAGTGAGTAAATATTGATTGCTCCGAAACTATGCCGAGAATCATACAGAAATGAACATTATACAAAAGCCCATGCTTTTTTCTTCCTAGAGCACTATAAAATCGTAGGTAAAACACAAAACTTACCGTAAAAATCGTAGAAAAACCGCCGAAATATTTCTGACCACGCTGAATCACTTTGAGTTTGACATCGCGAATGATTCAAAATGCCCGCTAAGCTTTAGCTGCCATAGACAATTATGCGCAGTATCTCCAAAACGAAATCCTACCTCCTTTCAAGTTTATAGAAAGAAACTGCCAATGAAAACGGTTGCACAAAATAAGTAGCACAATTGTTTAAAATCACAATAAATAAAAAAACAGTAAATAAGCATATTATTGCGGTTATATCCTTACGCCGTCAAAATTAAAAGAGTTGCCAATTATACGCTATTGCTGTAGAATTCGATATTGAGCCTTTATGTTACATAGAACTTGTTCAGAAATATCCTCAAAGTTCACCCTCCATAATTATTATGCCGGTTTTTACACAATTTGTTCCTGTTTGTGGAGAAATTATTTAATTTACTCTGCTATCGAGCATTATTATGTTACTTTGAGCCTTTGGCAAGCCGACCAATAAGCATTCAATTTAGGATTAATTGTTGTAAAATTTTATCACACAGTGCTTAAGAAAAATGGTTGGAAAAATTTTGATTGGGCAAATGCGTCAAAATTTTGGTCTTTACCCATGTATGTTCACCGATTACTCGAAGACGGCTGGACCGATTCCAGAAATCCTTTTTTGTTTGAAAGGGTATACTCTTGAGGTCGTCCCATTACCATCAAGTCAGAATCTGATTAGAGGATCCCATGGAAATCGCGGGAAACCCTCAAATTTTATAGGCAAACCTATTGCGATTGGGTATTTTTTAAAGTAACTTGAGCATTTGCTCTCGAAAATCATCATTTGGTAAAGTGGAGCTGATGATGAAGACCACAGATTGCCATCTAACTACTCAATGACAAACATTTCACGGGTTGCGATTCGATTTCTTTAATAGGTTGCTAAGCAATTTATGCAGGAGCAGTGGTGGCCAAGTGGTAACGGCCGCGATTTACGAGTTGTAGGTCGTAGGTTCGAACCCAGACAGGCGATTTACTTTGTGTAAATTATTTCATCACCACTGCTCTCAAAACGATGAAGGAAAACATCGTGAGGAAACCGGCATGTCCTAGAAACAAAAATTCGAAGACATGTGACATCTGCCAATCCGCACTGGGCCCGCGTGGTAGATTACGGCCCACTCCCGCTCACCGAGAGGAGGCCTGTGTCCCAGCAGTGGGAACATTATAGGCTGATTATGGTAAGCAATTTATGCTCGTTACAATGCGTATGGCGAAGTGGAGCTGATGGTGACTTCTTAATCAGATCCAGTCCTCCTGGTTAACGTCCCTGCATCGGGAAAGGCAATATTTTGTAAAAGGTGATGAGCAGTTGACATTACGCTATTATAACATTTATAACTTAGATAAATTAGAAACTGACCCACTAAAAAGTGAAAAATAAAAACTTTTTTACAAAAAAAAAACAACCGAGTTCCAAAAAACACTATAAAGTGAAAAATAACTTTAATTTCTGAAGTCGGTGGCAAAAAACTAAAATGCAAATCCAAAGACACCGACTTTCGAAATGAAAGTTATTTTTCACTTTATAGTGTTTTTTTTCATACTAGCATTGGCACGCGGCTTCGCTCGATGTCCGAAAATAACCCACGGAAACATAGGTACTACCGTGATTAAAAGTACCCTATATGTTAATAGAGGTTATAAACATCTGGGTGCCAAATTTCATTCAAATTCGTTCAGCCGTTTTTGCGCCAATCCGGAACTTACGTCCAGACAAACGGACAAAAAATCTTCGTAACTTCGGAAAGCACGTTAAATCGTGTGTCCCGGCTGTCATTCGTGGATGTTTAACAATCGTTACGGGTCGTCAGAAGTCCGAAAGTCTGACAACCAGTCTTACCAAGGTGTATCGTATTACTCAGTAACTGGGTTGATAAGGTCAGATAGGCAGTCGCTCCATGTAAAATACCTACTGGTATTCAACTGCATCCGGTTAGACTGGAAGCTGACCCCATCGTAGTTGGGGAAAGGAGAGGCAGTTGATGATGAGAGCAGAGGTAGCTTAATACATAAATATTTTATTTTCTCGCTTCTATGAACAATCGTAATAAAGGGCCGGCGAAGCGTGCGAAGTTCATACAAACGTAGGTAATACCAAAATAATTTGTAAATCAAACATATTTTTAACGTATTGTGTATTTATTCCGATTGGATTACAGAACATATAGGTTCCCAAATATATGTTTTGAATGGAAACTGATTTAAAGACGAGTTATGAGAAAATAAGTTTTTTATAGAAATTTTTCCTCATAATATCTCGTCTTTATTTATTTATTTATTTAATACTTCAAGCACATTAATGCCATAGGCATTTTCTACCAGTCAACCTTTGGGTGATGCAGAGACAAACAGTGGTAGGTGCAATAAAGAACATTGAGGAATAAATATTTTAAATAAAAAGATACGCATATACCTATTAAAACTATGAATATAATATATACCTAATTACATATAAATATAAGCACAAATAAATATACATAAATACATGAACATACTTACTAAAAAGAAATAAGACAAACAATAAGAAAATATTACCGTTGTGATGATACTGCCAGTTTCTTGCGAATGTGCTCGTGAGCCTTAACTTTTAAGGATAATTGGTTGGTTGCCATCCTGATTTCCTGGGGAGCGCATCCCACAGAGAGATAGACTGAACGAAGAAGGAAGAGGGAATGAAGTCTGTGCGGTGAATGGGACATTGGAGAAGACGATTGATTGACGATTGTCTTTATTATTGTCCTGAGCATTGACACTAATGACAGCTCACTTTAAGCTCACTTCACCCAAGTTATCACGGTGAGACTTTTAAAGAATACCACTACGCCCCTTCGCACATGGCGTCGTATCGTAAGAGTATCGTAGAACGCGCGAAGTACGAGAGCAGTACGAGCAGGAACATGTTCAAACAAGTCCGCACACGAGGCGTTGTTTCAGCGTATCGTATGAGGTGTTCATTGTCATTACGATAGTCGTAGCGTACTGGCGTAAAACGTAAGACAGTTCACGTGCAGCAACAAACAATATTTTCTTGTAATTATTTGCGATGTATGGATGGATCCAATGAGCACGTCGCTTTCTACTTCTAACGAAATCAAATAACAGGAAATCCTCTTCGTCTGAAGAGAAGGTAAGGTCATCAATACATTCCGCAAACACATCTGGTACGCTTGACGCCATGATTTCAAGTGAGATATTACAAAACGAGACGTCTACGCGACGATTCGTTTGTAGAACACTCCGCGTCAACTACTCCTACGACCCATGTGCGAAAAGCCTACAGATGCCGTAGATGCCTTTTTGGCGCAGCCGCGAGCACACTTTTCAGCTAATTTCTTACATCGGACTTTGCACTTTCTATTTTTATCTTTATTTTTATCTGATGTACGACTATTATCTGACTATCTGGTGTACTGTGTGTCTTTTAGTCTGTGCTAAAAAAATGTATTTTCTTTCTTTCTTTCACTTCTTTTTCGTGATTAACCGTGATCGGAGTAGGTAGACTGAGCTGGGGTTATTGATCCGAAACGTATATATTAATATGGACATTCCTCTGGAATTTCGGAATTGGAATTGTCGTGAAAACAGATAAATTCAAATTTTGAATTGAGTAGTAATAATGTCACTACCAACATTAACAATATTTAATTGGATCCGGAAATATCGGGATTACTTTCCTGGAAAATGGCTTATCCATGTTATTCTTTCTGTGGGAATTTATGATACAAGTACCAAAAATCAATCTACCTACTCCGATGTATGGTGATTAATTACTAAGGAATTGACTTGGTTTCGAAGTACGGTATCATTAAGTGGTCATAGTGTATTAGACCTCAGATGGAATGACAGCTCACTCCGAGCTCACGTAACCTAAGTTTTCTCGGTGAGATTTTTACAGAACCGATCATTGATCGGTATCCTTGCGAATTTGCGATGTTTTTTCTTTACCGTCAGTCAGTCAAATGTACAAGTTTATTGAGACTTGGATTTATAAAGATTAAGGGGATCTTGTTTCGTAGTTCGGATTGAACTTTTATTTCTTCGTCCTGGCGTTTTTTCGTACCTTTTTCGTTTTCCCTACCTACGGGAGTGAGACACGCAATGAATGCTTCGCTAAGCTACGGACATTACAATATACGTACCTATGTCTATTTGACAATATTCCTATTTTCCCTGACAAGTTTTAATCCTATTCATATTATAAATATGAAAGTTTGCATGTTTGCATGTTTGGATGTTTATGTACTCAATCACGCAAAAACGGATTAGGATGAAATTCGGCACACAGGTGGTTTATAACCTGGATTAACACATAGGATACTTTTTGTCCGAAGCAGACAAAGTCGCGTGCAGAAGCTAGTATTTCTGATAATTTCAAGGACCAAGAATGATCAAGTGACGTAACTAGTTGCACTAGGAGCGCATTGCACCGTTGAGACTAGAAGAAATCAGCACATCTTAACCGCGTTCAAGATCTGCCAGTGACATCGTTGGCGAATTTTGACACTGACAGCTCATGAACGCGGTTTAGATGTACCTACTGATCGCGTTCAGTTTCGTCGGTGAAATTCGCCCTCAGTTTGCCACTCTAATAAATCCGATATTCTGGGTAGACAAAATACTCTTATCCGATATCTGAGAATTTTCCAATAGAGCCTTGATCAAGCTTTTACCTTGAAAACCCTCCGTTAAAAATTAGGGTATGTAAACCTATAATGGTAGCTAGTCTAGTCTAGCTCGATAATAGATTTAAGTACTAAAAACTAGATAAACAAATTATGTAGATACCTACTATACTTACCTAATCTTACCTTTCTTTAAGTAGGTATATATTTTTTAAGTTTTTATGCACAAACATTTACGATTTTATAATTTTAACACGAAACCGTGTGTGTCTCGGAAAGCAAGATTCGATATTTTTATACTAGCATTGGCACGCGGCTTTGCTCGATGTGGGAAAATAACTCACGTTTCACGTTCCCAAATGTAACTATATTTTGAATGGACACTGATTTAAAGACGAGTTATGAGAAAATAAGTTTTCTATAGAAATTTTAAATTCCTCATAATATCTCGTCTTTATATCAGAGTCCTTTCAAAATATATATTTGGGAACCTAGATATTCTGTAATCCAATCGGAATAAATACACACTACCTATGTTTGATTTACAAATTATTTTGGTAGGTATTACGTTTGTATGAACTACGCTTTAGCATGTGTAGTTTGCCGGCCCCTTAAGGTCAAAACAGATTTGGGTCACAATAATTATAATGAAAGGTAACATGGGTATGGACGCTTGTAACTGTTTTCTTACTCGTTAATTATCATCACAGAAGTTAATTAGTTGTTATGATTGGAAATTCTCTCAACAATAATATCCCTATTAAATGTTGAATAGATTTACCTCGCTGGTCTAGTGGTCGCGAGCGCTACTGAGGGGTTCGATTTCCAGGTCAGAAAGAGTGTTATAGAAAAACCTGGCCAAGTGCAAGTCGGACTCGCACAGGAAGGGTTCCGTACCACAAGGCAAAAACGCCGAAACAACACGTTTGTTGTATGGGAGCCCCCTTAAATATTTATTTTATTCTGTTTTTAGTATTTGTTGTTATAGCGGCAACAAAAATACATCATTTGTGAAAATTTCAACTGTCTAGCTATCACGGTTCATGTGATACAGCCTGGTGACAGACGGACAGTGGAGTCGGAACCCTAAAAATAAAGAAAAAGTATTTATTGGGTACAGGAAGATCACAAAGTAAACTAAACACAGTCATAAATAAAAAACTAATTTATAAAAAAAAAAAGTAACAAAAAGGAAAAAAACACAGAAAGTCCTATACGAGGCCAAAAGGCTCCTATCTCACAATGATGCTGCGACATTTAAAAAATAAGTGTCGCAGCGCTGGCATTTAGATAGGGTCCGCTGGTTTTTGGGTTGGGAATTTCTCAGTAGCAGTCCGGAGTATGGTTTTGCGCCCAATTGATGGCAATAGCCCCATACTTCCCGTGGGTGTCGTAAAAGGCGACTAAGGGAGACCGGAGAATGGGCAGCAGCGTTCTCTATGCATTACACCATCATACCATACTGCGATCGCCAACCCGCCTGCCAAGCGTGGCGATTATGGCAAACCCCCCCAAAATTGGGGGAGGCCTATGTCCAGCAGTGGACGTCTTTCGGCTGAAATGATGATGATGATGATGGCAATAGGATCGCCCCCTGTTACATGGACTTAAGCACACATATCAACTCGGAAAGGGATCGTCTCCGTATCAATTCGAGCCATTACTAACTACACTAATCGGAATCGTAATGTAATCTGCTCGCCTCGGGACATGATTACGAAACGCAAGCCGTATAAGCGCGGCGTCGCCTAGCCGTAGCTGACTCGACGTATCGGAGCTGCTGATCCTCTTTGGTTACGTGCTTTTTTTTTGCAGATGGGAAAGCATCAAATGACCCGCTCTGGGTGGAGCGGAAGGGAGTGTCAGACTCTTACTGACTAAAACCCACCCGTGTTCCTTCCTTAGCCCTTTATGTTCCGGGCCAGCGGTAACCCTTTCGGACAATCCCGCTAACCTGGCAGGCTTCGGCCCTAACGAGCCCTTCACTTGATGCTGACATCTCTTTGATTCGCGCGTGGAACACGCACGCGTCGTCCGGCAAGGGCCTCGTCCTAATCGGACGGTGAGCTACCCATTACTCTCCGCCCGCAGGCCCGCGCCTACGGTGGCCGGGAGTCGTCGCGCGTTAGTTACGTGCTTACGTTAGGTTGACGCCTGTTTGACGGCGAGGCGAAAGGAAAAAGCAAACAAAGTTAGTTTTAGGTATTGAAACTGGCGTAATTTGGCTTTTTTATCTTTTTGGCTCATCCGTCAAACTGGTCGCGTTATCCATCAAAAGTTGGTAATGTTGGTATCGCAGTAACAGAAACATCCGCCCACGAATTAAAAATATTATACGTTGTTTATAAATTTTATGCTTTGTCTGGTATTGACAAATGATAAATGATTTTATTTTCGTAAGTAGGTTTGCACAAACACTTTTACACGTCAGTCATATATATTGGTAACTTACATATAATCGGTGGAAGGACACTGAACGAGATACGATAGAAGTTTTATTGGTATCGCGAATTTGGCCGCGAGAAAGACAGAAATTAAAACAGAAGACGAACTAGCAGGGGATCGAGGAGGGGGGGGGGTGGAGGGGGGTTCAGGGGATCAAAATCTCTTGTCCCCACGACCCACCCCGTCACATCGCATCACCTCCCGTGCTATCACTTCGTTTTCTTCGGGCCATAGCGTGATGTAAAATAGCCTATAAGCCTTCCTCAAGAATGGGGCTATCAAATGCAAAAATAATTTTTCAAATCTGACTGGTAGTTCCAGAGATTAACGCGTTCAAACGAACAAAAAAAAAACTCTGGGGGCGTTTATTTATTATTTATTTATTAAAACTTTATGCACAAGTAAAATAAATACTGTACAAAGGCGGACTGGCGCCTGGGGAATTTTCTACCAGTCAACCTTAGGGTGATGCAGAGACAAAACATGGCAGGTGCAACAAACGGGATAAAAAGCTATGAAATGACTATAAAATACAAGAATAAATACTAATACATAGATAGATACATACATACATATAAACAAAATGAACTGTGAGCTTAGTGACCCGCAAAGTATTAAAAGGGTTCCCCATGCAAAAGAGGTCAAGAACATGTGAGCATATTACCATTACAAACTAGAAGCACAATTCCAACTTCAGGCTGAGAAAGATTTTCTTAATGCATAAATATTTCTTTTTGAAGGACCCTGGTTTAATTCGTATCAGGGTAAAATAAAAACCTAAGCATAGGTACGAGTTAAGAGCGTTTACGTCGTACGGCATTTCATACAAATTTCAAGCCCTTGTTTTTCTAAATGAATGAACCGATTTTAATGAAACTTCATACACATAAGCCGGATACAAAGGCCTAAAAAGTTACTTAGGAACATTGTCAAAAAATAGTGTTACAGCCGAATTAGACTGATTTTAAATTTTTCGTAGAAACAGAGATTTCCAGTTATCTTTTTTTAAATAAAACATTTCGAAAAAGTTCTGAAGTAACTTTTTAGACCTTTGTATCCTGCTACTGTGTATGAAGTTTAATTAAAATCGGTTCATTCATTTCGAAAAACAAGGGCTTGAAAGTTTGTATGAAATGCCGTATGGCGTAAACGCTCTTTCAGGAGGATTAATTTTTGGGTAAGTAAATTGACTCAATATTTCAATCTTCTTAGCTTTTTTCCATTGTTGGAGTCGGCTTCCAGTCTAACCAATAGCAGTTGAATACAAGTACTTTACATGGAGCGACTGCCTATCTGACCTCCACAACCCAGTTACTGGGTAACACGATACCCCTTGGTAAGACTGGTTGTCAGACTTTTGGGCTTTTGACAACCCGTAACGACTGTCGAAGACCCACGAATGACAGCCGGGATCAACGGCTTAACGTGTTTTTCGAGGCACGGAGGGGTCTTGATGTGTAATAAACTAGCTTCTGCCCGCGACTTCGTCCGCGTGAAATTTCACCCTCCCCCCATTCACCCTTTTACGGGTGGAATTTCGAAAAACCCTTTCTTAGTGGATACTTACTTTTCACAAAGAACACACCCTCCAAATTTCATGTCTCTAGGACCAGCGGTTTGGGCTGTGCGTTGATATATCTATCAGTCAGGCAGGACTGAATTTTATATAAATATAGATAGATAGGTCAACCACCAACAGACCGACCTCGGCAAGCGCAGTTTAACCTTCAATCGACCCTGCTGTTATTACTTAGCCTTTTTTACTTGTATGTATATGTGTGTATATTTAAATCTTTAAAGCTCGCTTGCACCACAAGTCACTGAATGCGTTTATCGGTAAACATAATAAAATCATTATTCTGTTACTTTCATCTTCAAAGTTCAAAGGATTGTCAGAAACCGAAAGATGTCTTTATCACATCTATTCAAAAAGAGCTAGTGTATTCTTCGTAAACAGGGACTAAAATAGCCTTTCAATCCCTAGGAACTAAAAGTGATTTGAATTTGGAATGTAGATATAGTTAGTAAAAGTTCCGATAACCAAAGAGATCAATCACGAACATTGTATGAACAAGTAACAGGCTGTATGGCAAAGAAAAGGCGCGCGAGCCAAATTAAAAAAAAGAGTTTGTGAAAAAAAACGCGCGAAACGCAATCTGCCTTCGTTCGTAATTGTTTACTTAAATTTGGATTTTACTTAGTTTTATAAAAAGTGAGTATGTCTTCCTCAAGTAGTGATAATGAAACGTACTATTCTTATTCATAAGTTCCATCATCATCATCATTTCAGCCGAAAGACGTCCACTGCTGGACATAGGCCTCCCCCAAGCACCTCCACTTCGACCGGTCCTGTGCTTCCCGCATCCAACGATTCTTCATAAGTTCCACTTACTTTTTTTTCATAGAGTATGACAAAAAGTAGTGTCCACCTAGGGAGCAACACTATTTTAAACTCGAGTGACGTAGGTAGGTACTTTGAAACCCTAGAATCCTTCGCTCCACTTATCTCTTCGAGTCCGATTGGGCTGTAATCTACACCTAACAGTTGGTAGATTTCATACATGTCTTCAAAATTTTTATTCTAATACACGCCAGGTTCCTCACGATGTTTTCCTTTACCGATTTGAGTGAAGTGATGATGAAATTATTTACACAAAGTAAAGCGCCTGTCTGGGTTCCCGTATTACTGCTTTCCCGTATCGTTATAAGCCCGGAAAAATACAAACGCAACGAAGAGGGAGAGAACTCAATTTAGATTTTAAATATATTTGAATTTATTATGACGAAATATCCATCCCGTTTTTGACTACGTAACATGATGAAAATGTTAATTTTTATGCAGATGTCATTGAGAGGTAGATGGAGTTCATTACATTTTATTAGTTTTCATTTCAGTTTTCTGCGGGAATGTCTTTTATAAATACTAGGTTTTATTTCGTCGTCGTCGTTCCAGCCGATAGACGTCCGCTGCTGGACATAGGCCTCCCCCAATTTTGGGAGGGTTTGCCATAATTGCCACGCTTGGCAGGCGGGTTGGCGATCGCAGTATGGTATGATGGTGGAATACATAGAGAACGCTGCTGCCCATTCTCCGGTACGATCCTTAGTCGCCTTTTACGACACCCACGGGAAGTAAGGGGTGGTGCTATTCTTATTGTTGCTTATTGATTTATTTACTCAGAAGCAATGCAGCCCAGACATAGGAATTACTAATTAATACTTAAAAAAAAACCGTCGACTTCCAAAAAAACACTACAAATTGAAAAATAACTTAAATTTCGGAAAACGGTGGCAAAAAAACGAAAATGTGGAACCAACGACACCGACTTCCGAAATTAAAGTTATTTTTTACATAAGCCCCCTTACTAATAAACGTTGTATAGCGTCTGTATAGTTATACAAAGCTTTGTCATCTTCTATAGAAAGTTAAATTACTGACGACTGAAAGAGAGAATTTCAGCTTTTATTTTTCATACATGAAAAAGAACCGGTCAAGAGCGACTCGGACTCGCGCACCGAGGCAGGGTACCGTACAAATTTGTAGATATGTAAAAAGTTTATCAAAGTTTTTATTTTTTTATTTAACTACAAATTAACGGTTTTCGGATTTTTTCCTTTATTTGTGCTACATGACCTAGCTTCATTATGAGAGTTTTTCACCTTACGCTCATGTGAATGTAGCGAAATGGCCAAGCCATATATTTTGACTAAGGTGTAGAGTTTGCGAAGTTAAGCCTTGTAGAGTTAGGGCGTGTAGAGTTAGAAGCTTGGCTCTACAGGAGATCTGATTACTTTTTGACAGTGCGAGCTACATGGTCTCGTCTTGGCAACATTTAACATGAAATATTTTTGTGGGATTTCATTTCTTTTTGTAAGTTGCTTATGATATTTATACGAGTATTTTTTCTGTTGTTCTTTTTTTATTTCTTTTTTTGGGGTTACTATAAATCCTGAAATATCTTATTATTTATAACAAGGACCCCCTATATAAATTTTCAGACCTTTAGGAAGTCTCATACAAATTTTCACCCCCTAGTTTAAGGGGTTGGGGGGGGTAACAGTTTCAAGTTTTAAGATTTTTTTATTTTTTGTGTACTATTACTAGCTTACATACCAAATTTCAGCTTTCTAGGACTTCAGGAAGAATCTTAAGAATATGGATGATCATCAGTGAGTCAGTGAGTCAGTGAATCAGTGACGGAATCGGGGTATTTTAGATATCAATAAAATCTAAAGTATAAGAGCTATGCAATTGAAACTTTATAGGTTTAATATGTCAACCACTGAAATCATATCCCGAAAATTTTGTTTATCTGGTATAATCCAAACCCAAGTTAAGAAGGTTCAAAAATACGACGAAGTGCTTCGAGAAAAGGTAGGTAGTGCCCTTGCGCTTCGCTTGGCTCGTCTTGGCGGGGGCACTCCCGTGGCACAAGATAGATTTTGACGAGAGCTGACAATTGAAACTTAAACGAACGTCGTAGCTTTTCCGAGTCAAAAGTAATACTTGGTTATACTAAGTCGAAATCTCGATACGCAGCAAAATTACTCCACAGCGCGCGATGCGTAACTGTCCTCACTAAACTTAGCGTAATGAATTCTTTGATCCTTTAGCTATCCAATGGTGTAATTGAATTTAGGATGGAGATGATAGTTATAAAGCTGTAACACCAAACTGTATGCCCCGATTTTGTTATCATTGGTTTTTCTGACTGGCCCGGTGCCCCCAACTATGGAAGCAATTTTAAAGACGTATTCACGTCAAAACCCAATAACACTTTGCCCGACCCGGGAATCGAACCCAGGACCACAGGCTCAGCAGTAGCGCTTGCGACCACAAAACAAACGAGGCACCTATTATAACTTAAAAGTAAAATTCAATTATAACACAAAATGGAGTCGGTATTGCTACAGTCAGTTCGGACAAGTTGTAGCGAACAAACACGTGCATGTTTTATTTTTTTTGCTAAACCAATTAATTACTTTTCGGCATCAAACGACAGGTGTCGGCACTGGCGCTGGCCATTAATTAATCCGGGGTTACGATAGAATAAACAAAACTATACTGTTCTGCTTGGCTTGGAATTATATTTCGATTTCTTTATTTTTTACGCTTTCAAAGGGTGCCAACTAATAAGCCTCCGCTGTTCGTCCGTCTGTTTGCCAGCGGGCTATATCTCATCAACCGTATAATGGGGAATTTTTAACAGAGTGTCTATTGTTAGCTTTTGGTCGCAGGGTGTGGTATTCCGCCGCTTTCGCGGACAAGTGCCACCGGAACGCACAAAGACTTAGTGCAACTAAGCGATACTAACATAGTTATTAAGTTTTATTTACTAACAAAATTGTTACTATATTATTATGTATACTTAGGTTAAGGTATGTATCTATGGGTCTTTGTTACCTGAAAATAAATGGTTTATTATTATTATTATTTTATTGGTTCCTTCTATCTGGCAGAATATTGATGCTCCGAAATTTATTTGACATACCTAAAACACTTGGCATAATCTTCTTTAAACGAATATTTTTAAGGCATAAAAAATATTTAACATAATTATCATATGGCCGAATGTTTATATGTCTTATTTCACAATGTCGTACTTTTAAGATGGCAGGATTTTATTTGGCGTAGTTTCACTTGGCATACTATAAAGATACCAGTAGAATTATTTTTTAACGAATATTGTTTGTTCGGTGTATTTTTCCATGGTATTTGAATAAACTATAAAAATAATGGTTTCTATAAGCGATCTTGGGGCTTGGGGCACCCCGACTTGTGTTAGGTTAGGTTCCTTTAGACCCTGTAGACAGAAATAGGGGCCCTACTACCTCTTATTTATTACTGCTTGTAAACCAACTACAGACCCTAATTAATTATTTAAAAAAAAATAAAACTGTAACCCCTTCGCACGAACTCACGTACGCCAAAAGACGATTCTGACTGTGAACTTTCTGCGATATGATGGTTCTACTTTTTAATTATGGTTATAAAATTTATGCCTAAAGATGATTCTGACGTACATAATTATGAGTTATGAATGTATGATAAATGAGTGTATGCCAAACAATTTTCTGCGTAATGAAGTTTATGCTATACGTTGTTATGCAAAATAATATTATGACATAAAAAGTGCTGCTTTAAAGGGGGACCCAGTGTCGATACAACAAATATAAGTATATGTCTATAACAACAAATAATAAAAATAAAATAAGTTACTAATTAAATAAACGTGCTTTTTCGGACCCTTCATTTGCGAGTCTGGCTAACACTTGGCCCCTTTTTTTTACTTAAACTACATGGTTTAAGTAAAAAAAGCGGCAAAATGAGATGAGACTAGTATCTGTGGGTGACCCTTTACTCGTTCAATCATAACTAGAATTAGCTTTGATTGAGAATATTTAATGAATATAACTAACTAACACTACAGATAAAATACATCAACCAATTTTTAGATTAGCCAAACTACACACATCTTTTATGGGGTACCGTGTTAAATATTACAATAAAATACCTAGTGATATCTTGCAATTAAATGAAAGAAAATTTAAAACTCACATTAAACGTACACTTTGTAAACAAGCATACTATAAATTAGAAGATTATATCCAAGATAAGAATGCTTGGGAACATACTGGTCCTGCTCCATAAGACAATCTAGAGTCTAGACAAAATCAAAACTGGTTGCTAATTTGATTGTAATTTGATTCTTTCTTTTTTTGACGTTGATTTATATTCTGTAATTACTTAAACTCACACCCTGACTTATTACTTGTAATTTTTTTATTTAAATGAAAGTCGTTTATTTTTACCATGTTTGTAAATATGTGAGCACCATGTGTCCATTAGATAATTAATTTATATCATGTTTTCATTTTTAATTCTTTTACCTATTGTGGTATAGTAATTTTATTTTAGGTGCATCGTCTTCACATATTAATATATAATTAATGTATGCAAAATATTGTAAAACATTTTAAAAGAGTAACAGTGGAGTTTCTTGCCCATTCTTCTCCATACGAAAACTACTTTTTGGAATGGGCGACTAGAATCAATTCTATTTTATCGTAATTTTTGACGTTCAAAAGTGCCTTTTATGTGCCTACTTGAAATAAATGTTTTGACTTTGACTTTTACACAGCTACACACACACAGCAAACTATATAGCTAACTGTATAATTATGACTGCTTCGCAGAAGGAGGTGACTGCCTCCCACTCCCTCTCGCCCCGGACCATGGCTTGCACCAGGGCCGGACGCGAGAGGTCGCCGTCGCTGCACATCGTCTCTACGAGGACACGGCGGTGCTCCGCCCAAGCGGGGCAGACCTCCACCGTGTGCTCCACCGTGTCCTCTGGGCGATCCTGGCAATGGTGACACCCGGGCGTTTCCTCCCGCCTGATGATGTGCAGGAACCTCCCGAAACATCCGTGTCCGGTGAGGACCTGCGTCAGGCGGTAGGTGAGGGCGCCGTGGCGCCTCTCTAGCCACTCCTCAAAGAGGGGTCTTATCGCCGCTATCGCGGCGTGCCCTGCGCTGGGTTGCGACAGTCGCTCTTTCCATGCCGCCATGAGATCGCGCCGGAGATCCGTCCGCTCCGCAGCGATTTGCCGCGGAAGCGGATCTTCCCCCCGGCGTAGTGCCTCCGCGCGCCACTCATACAGGCGCGCGAGGACTATCGCCTCCAGATCCCATGGCGGCAGTCCGGCAAGGAGGCTTGCCGCCTCGCCAGAGATCGTGCGGTAGCCCCGGATAGCCCTTATGGCTACCACCTTCTGGGGCGCGTTCAGGTAGTGGGCGGCTCGCCGCCGCAGTGAACGCGCCCACACCGGGGCCCCGTATATGGCCATGGACCGCACGACCCCCGCGTAAAGCCTCCGGCAGGAGGCGTTTGGCCCCCTCAGGTTGGGCAAGAGCCGCTTGAAGGCGGCCCCGGCCCGTTCCAGTTTGGGGGCCAAACGTCGGAAATGCTCCACGAAGTTCCACCGGCTGTCGAGGACGAGACCCAGGTATTTCATCGTCATCCCGACGCCGATGTGAACCCCTCCTACCGTTAGTTGGGATCCCGATGGCGGCGCGTTCCGGGGCCCATGAAACGACATGGCCTCGGACTTGTGCAATGCCACCTCGAGACCCAACTGCCGGATCCTCTCCACGACTATCGCAACCCCGCGTGTCATCGCGTCGGCCGCCGCCTGATGCGACCTCCCCTGCGCCAGGACCAGCGTGTCGTCAGCGTAGCAAACCACGCTGACGCCATCAGGGAGGTCGGCGCGCAGCACCCAGTCGTACCCGATGTTCCACAGAGGCGGCCCCAGGACCGATCCCTGTGGGACACCGCACGACATCTCTCGCCGGTTCCACTCCCCATCGCGACCGGGGTAGCTGACGGCTCTTTCCGTCAGATACGCCTCGACTATTCGACGGAGGTAGGGCGGCACCCGGTGATACCGGAGTGCCTCCACAATGGTGCCCCAGGGGAGGGTGTTGAACGCGTTGGCGATGTCGAGTGACACCGCCACGACGACCCCACCCCGGGACACCGCCTCCCCCGTCGTGAGGGCTCTCACGCGCATGATGGCGTCCACCGTCGAGCGCCCCTTGCGGAAACCAAACTGGCTGTCCGCAAGATCCGGCCCCGTCCTCACCAGGTGCCCGACGAGGCGGCCCGCAATCACTCTCTCAAAGAGCTTGCCGACCTCGTCGAGCAGCACGATGGGCCGGTATGCGGACGGAGAGTCCGCAGGGCGCCCTGGCTTCCGAATGAGGACCAGCTTCCCCGTCTTCCAACGGCGTGGAAACTGGCCTCTCTCCAAACATGCGCTTAAGAACGCCTCCAGTCGAGGCCCGAGAGCCCTCGAGGCCAGGACCCAGGCTTTACCTGGCAAGCCGTCGGGTCCTGGGGCGGTATTTTTGGCCTTTAGCCTTCCTACCGCCGCTCTCAGTTCTACCCCGGTCACTGCAGGGATGTCGTCGTCGTCCGCGTGGTCCGCTTCGGGCACCGCAATTGGCGGAGTCATGGGCGGGGGAGTGTGCTCCCCCCGTGAAGGGAACAGAGCGCTCACCACCTCCTCCACCAGCTGGGGGCGGAGACTCTGCGTCAGCGGGGGGGCCCAGGTGCGGAGTTTATTCCGCACCATTTTATAAGGGCGCCCCCACGGATCTCTGTTCAGAGACTCCACCATCTCCTCGCGGGCCACATCCTTGGCCCGCTGGACAGCCTCTTGGAGGGCGGTCTTCGCCGCTCTGTATCCCTCGTACAGCTCCGCCTCCGTGGCTTCCGCATCCGGAGGGCGAATGCGGAGCCTGCGGTGCCTGGTGTAAAGGTGTCGCGCATCGACGCACGCCTTGCGTAGCGTCTCCAGCTCCTGCGACCACCAGTACACCTGACGTCGGGCGCGTCCTGGCCGGACTCGGGGCATTGCCACGTCACAAATTTCGGACATGGCCTCCCGGAACCACTCCGCCTCATCGTCGATATCGGCAGGCCTGTCCGGTGATGACACCCAGGCCTGCACGATCGAGGCTTCCAGGAGGAGCTCCCGGTCCAGCTGTTTTAGCGCCCACCGCGGACCACTCGGGGCCTGTTGGACCAGCGCGCTAGAGGTCTGGGCGGAGACGTCGAACCGGATGTACCGGTGATCGGAGTAGGTCTCCACCCCCTCCATGACGCGCCAGTCAATGACGCGTTGTGACAGAGCGGGGCTGCCGAACGAGATGTCCACCACGGACTCACCCCGCATCCGCACACACGTGGGAACAGAACCCCGATTTAGGACGACCAGGCCTGTTTCCAGAGCCCAGTCCTCCACCATCCTGCCCCGCACATCCGTGTAACGGGAACCCCAGGCCAAATTCTTGGCATTGAAGTCCCCGAGCACTAGCACGGGGAAGGGATGGTTTCCGGCGACGACGACACTCAACTCTGTTAAAGAGTTGTGGAACTCGGCGAGAGTTCGGTTCGGAGAGAAGTACACCCCCACTACTAGTGTGTAAGCTGTGGTTACCTTAATTGAGTGTGCATTATAGGAGAATCTATATTATACAAGTTCTATAATGGTAAAAGATAATTGTAATGTATCTCGTTGGTAATCCTTAAATAAATAAATAATTAATATTTATATACCTAATTGAGTTTGTTGTTGACTAAAGGTCGACCATTTAGACCCAAAGAATCAATAAAGAATATTTTTCTGAACTTAGAAACAGGGATAACCTAGGTAAAACCGGGCTTTTATCCTATAGACAAAATTGTCAAACTGTGTTACATAATCAGTTTCGTACAATCAATATGTACATGTGTTTCATACAATCAATATACAGTATGTTATAGGTACTTTGACGTCCTTGTCCTTATTACTGTTTACATTTTCCACGATGTCGATCAAAGTACATAACCTTCACCGACTTTGGGTCCCATTTGCTGTTATTTAGAAGTTACAGGATGCTCTGGCAGACCCTTCTAATATCCTGTGTAAACAAAATTTTAATTAGGTTGCTTAACTGTCATCGTAGAGTAGTGGTGGCAAAGTTTTAACGGCAGTGACTTACGAGTTGTAGGTCGTAGGTTCGAACCCAGACAGTCGCTTTACTTTGTGTAAATTATTTCATCACCACTGACAAACGCCACAAAATATTATTTATTTTTCCAATCTATTGCGTGTCCTACATTCAGGTAGGTACGTAATTGATGTTCACAAATATAAAACTTCACTCGTGGAAGGTATTTCTATAGCTAAGTAAAGTTTACGAGAGTGTAAACAACTCCATGTGAGTTTCCCATCTCTATTCCTGTTATAACAGCGAACCGAGTGAGTGAAGTTTTGAATGAACGAGAAGTATTGTTCTTGTTCCACGGTCAGCTTTGAACTTTGAACTAACTTTGCGTTACCAACTCTCTGTAATTAATTAAAAAATCTGATGAGTTTCTTATGAGGAAGAGAGTTTTATGTTTGAAATTGGTACATACTCGTATATAGCGTCTTGTTTTTGTTTTGTAGCTTTATTAGGTTTAGAGTAGGTATCCTTTTTTGTAGCATTTATTTTATGACAAGGAGTTTTGGGTTCGCAGACATAGCGTGACGTTGCGACGCAATTCTGGTAGAACAATTTCCGTAAAGTTTTCATAGAAATTGTTCTACTAGAATCGCGTCGCGCCTGTATGAGAGTCTTTACATCGCGTCGCTCCCGCCTTTACACTTTGCAGGACACTAAAAGCCCCCAGACGTGTTAACAATAAAACTTCTATTGTGTCTGGTTCATTGCCCTTCAACCAATTAATGAACATGTCGAAAGAACATTTCCAATTTCACTTGATAATTCCACGAATAAACTGGCTACACGTAAAAGTGAATACGATGCAATACTTACCTGTCTGTTATGTACTTTACCACATCCATCAATGCTAACAATTCCATTTTGAGCAACTAGCAGAAATTAATCCACCATATGCCCCGAAAATACACCGTGTACAAAGCTACATGAATTCACCAAAACATGCAGTTTCCGTGAAAATGGTGGGAATTACCTGAAATTGCAATGTTAGCAGTGGTTATAATGATGTTGACTGATGATACAGTTTGTTGACTATTATTTAGCAACACAAGTACGGGTGTTACTCGATCCCCAATTCCGGATAAACACCTGTATTTGGGGACTTTGAATTAATAACACGAGTAAAGGGTTGATTTTACAATAGCTAACCAGATAATTTATATCTGAGGAATAAGTATTCCGATTACCTACTTAAATAGAACATTTATTTCGAGTTATCATATTTATTGTTCAGATAAAAGTTACCTGATTATAATTGTATCGATATCTTTTGCTTGATCAAAAAAGTAGATCCCATCACTAAAAAAATAACGATATGAATAACGATAAATTATTCGACCGAAATTTTGTTTCAGTGCGGTTAGTGGAAGTGCTAGTGCGCTTTATCCAAGTGTGTCTGATATCCAGATTTTTTAAATGCTTTTCTATATTGCTTTGTGACAGATAAATATTATTAATATTGTTGCAATTACTGACTTCTCCGGTAGCGGTATTAATTGTGTTACGTTGCGATGCAGGACTGTACACAGATGCAAAATTTGCTGCAAATAAATTTGCGATACCATTTCCGTCACTGGCACTTAAGTCATTCAGTGTCATATTTTCGGAATTGTGCT
The DNA here is from genome assembly GCA_916614155.1 of Mesoligia furuncula. NCBI lineage: Eukaryota > Metazoa > Arthropoda > Insecta > Lepidoptera > Noctuidae > Mesoligia > Mesoligia furuncula. Next base: position 9,579,568 of record OU744803.1, on the reverse strand, counting down.
ACTCGTGTTACGCTTTTTATGTAGGACCAGAAGTATTTTGGATTTTTTGTGACATTTTCTTGAACATTTTTATGATAGCTTTGATATGACGACTTTATCATTTTGTTTGTTCTTTCTTTTAATATGTTGTATTCATATTCATCACGTTTATTTTTATATTTTTTCATTTTTTGACGACATTTTTCCTTTTCATGCAGTAATTTTATTAAATTCTTACTGTACCATTTGGGGTATGTATATTTATTTGTATTTTGGCTCGGGATTACTTCAGATATTATCTGTCTAACCAACGTATAAAAAATATTTACGGCGGCATCTACTGTAGAGCTAGACGTTAGGGCATCTTTCCAGTCTATTTCTGCTAACCTCACCTCACCTCGCTGTAATCCGCTTTATAAAATTTGTAATGAGATCTACCTTTTACCTTAAGTGTTTGTGGAAGGTTCAGGTGGACAGTAATATCTAATGGTGGATGAAACTCATCTATTCTAGATATAACTTCAGTTGACTCAGAAACCTTAATAGGTTTGTTCAAGTTTGAAATCACGAGATCAAGAATTCTGTTTTGTTTATTTGTGACACAGTTATATTGCTTTAAATCATTGGAGGACAGAAAATCGATAAAGGTTTTAGCTAAATTGTTAGTGCAATAGGTGGGTTTCAAATATGCTAAATTGTTGGTCCACTCAATAGAACTCAAATTAAAATCACCTATCATTATTACGGAATCTGTATTTTCAATATTGTTGTTTACATTACTAGTGAATTATGAGATTCGATGTAAAGTTATTGGTGGGGCAAGATACGCTGCACATAGGTGTACCTTTTTAGACCCTATCATGTGGCGTGGTGATAAATCTATAGTAACCCATAGATCTTCGCATTTCGTTTCAAATGATTGGGATTTAATAGATTTTCAACTTTATCGCTAAAGCATAGCTAGGTTTAAAGTTGTGTTTGTCTTTATACGTCTTCCTATCTCGAAAATAATTGGTATTTACACTATATGCTACAACTCTGCCACTAAACTTAAAGTTTCAAGCACGTGGTGGTTAGGTTAGCTACAGTTGAGTGAATGCTACACAGGACCGCCTGTGAGATGGATGTACGGTACGTGTAGCTTTAATTAGACATCTCATAACCCTTTGCGCATCGTTTGACGATTTCGTAGAAATGAAAATGTAGATACATATTACCTACATACGAGATAAACATATAGAATTACTAGATGCGCCCCGCGGTTTCACCCGCGTATCCTGTAGGAATATCGGGATAAAAACTACCCTACGTAAGGACGTAGGGTAGTTGGGATGCAATCTATATCTCTGCCAAATTTTATCGAAATCCGTTCAGTTGATTAGGCGTGAAAAGGTAACATACAGACAGAGTTACTTTCGAATTTATAATATTAGTATGGATAAGAAATTCGTACTCGATAGAACTTGCATATTCAGTTTGAAGAAAATGTACCTACGGGTCATTAAAGGCACATTTTTATGCCACGGCTTTGTCTCTTAGAACGTATCTAGGTTGCATCTGTGCGAGGCCTCTGATATTCTAGTCTATTAGGCGTTAGCAACTAATAACCATCAGATGAGCTGACAGCGTGTTTTCCAACCAACAAATATTAAAAAAGCTATGAAATTTAGAGAATAATCTATCTAGCCAGACTGTTCTCGTAACTGTATAGGTACACAAAGTCGTCTTGTACACCACTTTACTTTAAGAGGATATTATATTAGTCTCACGAGACAAGAGGGCGAGACGCTAAAGAACCTGCCATCTGTAAGCCAGCACATGGGAGTTGTGAGAGGCGATTATACGATTAAATTGCAGCGTCCTTCTGTTATTAATAATAACATTTGCGATGATGATGTAATAGTGAATGTTCGGCTCCATGTAAAATACTTTTATTCAGCGTTAAGACTCCTGCAATCAGGCGCGACACACGACGCGAATCGCGAGCGATGCCTTTCCGTCGTGTGCGATTCGAGTCGCGTGTCGCGCCTGTTTGCAGGAACCCTTATCCGGTCAGGCTTATTTTTTTGGGTTGGTAGTCATCAAATGACCCCTCCCGCTCTGGGCGGAGCGGAAGGGAGTGTCAGACTCTTACTGACTAAAACCCACCCGTGTTCCTTCAGTTGCCTGTGCCAGGGGCCACGGTATCTCTTTCGAACAACCCGCAACCCTGGCAGGCATCGGCCCTAGCGGACCCCGTCAGTTAGTGTTGACGTCTCTTTGAGGCGCGCGTGGGCCACAACGCGCCGTTGACCCGGGCCTGGTCCTTACCGGACGGCGAGCTGCCCATTGGTCGCCGTCCGCAAGCCCGCGCCTACGGTGGCCGGGAATTGGCTATCGATTCCCGACGCCCAGGGCGTCTCCTGCGGCGGCTAGGGGCGTGAGGGCGCAAAGATTGCCTCTCCCTCACGCGCTCCGCCTCCTCCTTCGCGAACATTACTGCTTCGCAGAAGGAGGCGACAGCCTCCCATGCACTCTCGCTCCGTTCCAAGGCCTGAACTAGGGCCGGACGCGAGAGATCGCCGCCGCCGATCGCCGCCGTGAGGACACGGCGGTGCTCTGCCCAAGCTGGGCAGTTCTCCACCATATGCTCCACCGTGTCCTCCGGGCGATCCACACAGGTGACAGTGGTGATACCCGGGCGTTTCCTCCCGCCGAATTCTGAACAGGAACCTCCCGAAGCAGCCGTGCCAAATGAGGACCTGCGTTAGGCGGAAGGTAAGGACGGCGTGGCGCCTCTCTAGCCACTCCTCAAAGAGGGGACTTATCGCCGCAAGGCTGTAAGCCCAGATTTTTTCCCGCGACGACTTTTTTCGCACACTGCTTTTTCATAGTTTTGCTTGGCGCCGGGAGTTGAAAATCCAACAATGTGTTTTTAAGATGCTCGAATCGGCTCGGATCTTTTGGATACTATATGTTCGGCTCAACACCAAGTCGGCCCAACATGATGATAGCATTTCTCTCGGATGGCCGTTAAATTTAGGCCGGTCCTAGTTCAGTAGTCTTTTCTTTATGGGCACTTATACTAATATTATAAATAAGTAGGGAAAATTTGTGAGTTTTTATGTAGGGGGCAATCTTTGGAACTCCTGATTCGATTCCAAAAATTCTTGCAATAACAGTATTGCCGAGTGTCATAGAATATTATGATGTTATTTCGTCCGGCAAGAAATTTTTTTCGGACGAAACGCGGGCAAAGCTAGTATTTTGATAAGCCTGGGTCGTGTCAATACCTACTATAGAATGATTCGTGAAACCATGCTCAATTAAATCTAGCTGTTATTTCGTTTTAACAAGTTACTTCTTTACTTATTTATCTGTGAGCCTGAACAGACGTGCGTCATACACGACGTATAATGCATAATGCCTGTGTATGTTTACCAAGTTTAACAGAGCACATTTTACTCGTAATTAATTCTGAGTTCGGATGCAACTACCTTCCGCGAGCTGCGATCAAAGTAACAACCGTATATATCCAGTTTACCTTGCTAGCACATTATATATAAACGAGAGAGGCTTATGTACGTTGGCTATTTATTATGAACGTAGTACATAAGGCTTTATTACAAAGGTATTGATATATCTATTCATAGATGTGAGCGAAATTTAGGTATATCCTGTTGTAAGTGGGTCATTGGTCTGGCCCGTTGGTCTAGTGGTTAGTGGCCCTGACTGCTATGCCGGAGGTCGTGGGTTCGATTCCCACCCAGGACAAATGTTTGTGTGATGAGCATGATCATTTGTTCTGTGTCTGGGTGTAATTTATCTATAATATGTATGTATTTAGAAATATATAAGTATGTTTATCAGTTGTCTAGTACCCATAACACAAGCTCTGCTTAGCTTGGGACTAGACGGCGTTGTGTGATAGTTGTCGAATATATATATATATTGATTAATTAGATCGGCTTGTTTATTATCTTGTACCTATATGTCACCGTACGATTGTGAACACCGTTAATTTGTAATCTATCTCGCGAGATTGTAAGCGGTCGACAAATTGTAACCTGTACCACACTGCTTAGGTACAATATAACGTACTCATTTTCGATAGTTTATAATCTTCAAACCGTCAAATTTTGAACGAACCGACAGGGTTCGCAATCTGTTCGATATTTATCCCACTTTAAAGTGTGAACCGTCCCTGATTTGTGCCTTGGTGTTAGCCAAATAGGTCCAAGAAACTAAGCCAGGGCACCCCGACCGGGTTAGATTGGGTTAGAACTGCGAACCACCGCGCGAGCACAGCGACCGAAGCGAGCGGTGCAGTGCCGCGGCAGTCACCTGCGAGCGCTACTTCCAAATTGGTCGCAGTCACTTGTCTATTTATTATTAGCGCAACCATAATAGTGATACCATATCACAATTTGTATGTGTGGTAATGAATATATAAATAAATTTGTCGGTTTGCCATGCACAGATTATAAACTATCGAACAATAATGCGTTAAATTGTAAATGGTTTGTTGTTCGATAGTTAAACTAACGATGTTCACAATTATACGGTGACAAGTGATATGATAATGTTTTGTTTCTAATCATCATTGTCTCCTTCGCTTTTCATGTCGGTACGAGCTATGCATATTGCAGTAAGAATATTAGCCGAACTACGAGGTTTTTTTTTTTTTTATAATCTTTATTGGATAGTTGGGGTTTTTATCCCAATGGACACGCCAACCCCATCATGCCTTGTACAAACTATGACGATACAATGCTTTAAATTTAAATTAAAGGAGAATCTTAATCAATATGGTACACTAGCTCACTAAATCTTTTCGCTACATCTGACTTGGGTTGTGCTAAAATTGATTGAATTAAACCTACCTGTGATATACTTATTTAAATTAAACTCATTGACTAAAATTCTCCTTTCCTCTTGGTTCTTGACGCAATCCATCAGCAGATGATGTACATCCTCAAGTACATTGCATGTGTTGCAGTTGGGAACTACGAGGTTGATAGAGCTTATTGGACATGTCGTCACTTATAGAGTCTCTTCCAACGCATCCAATCACGACAGTAATCTCCCATTGTAATAGTGTAGACAAAGACCTCTAACTTGTGAATCTACCTCATCTGCCTAGCATTTTCCCAACTATGTTGGGGTCGGCTTCCAGTCTAACCGGATGCAGCTGAATACTAGTATGTATTTTAAATGGATCGACTGCCTACCTGACCTCCACAACCCAGTTACTGGTTAATACGATACCCCTTGGTAAGACTGGTGGTCACATTTCGGGCTTCTGACGACACGTAACCAGTTACTGCGTATTATACGATATAGCCCTTGGTAAGACTGGTTGCCAGACTTTCAGGCTTCTGACTACCCATAAGGACTGTCAAAGACCCACGAATGACAGCCGGGACCAACGGCTTAACGTGTTTTCCGAGGCACAGAGGGGTCTTGGTATATAAAGATGGTCAGCCATCCACGGACCAACCGCGGCAAGCGTAGCTTAACCTGATCGATCGAACCGTGCGGCTGTTATTACTGAACCACATTTCAGCCGACCTTTTCTTTAAAAATCTCACCGTGAAAACTTAGGAAGGCACTTACCAACCTACGCATATTTTCTGCTGTTCTTCCGTCTGTAAATAATCCTTCTCTCTTCTTTGAAAACCTACGCATCTGGTTTTCGCAGTTTCCTAAATCGAGATCATAAGAATATCAATGAAATAAAAATATACATTACTAGCCTCACCCCATTCACCCTCTTAGGGAAAACCCAACCGCTCCCTTCCCTCTTGGGGAATTTCGAAAAATCCATTCTTAGAGGATTCTTCACAAAGAACACGCCCTACAAATTTCATGTCTCTTAGGACCAGCTGTTTAGGCTGTGCGTTGATATATCAGTCATCAGGACTTTGAATTTTATATATATTTTATGTAGATAGTAGAATAAATAAAGAATTTACTTTGACGTGGATAAATATCTGCAAATAATCTATTAACTACTACTAAATACTTACTAACTAGCCTGTACTGTACCACTGCAGGGCAAAGGCCTGAAGCAAATAATAAAATAATAACAATATAATAAATAACAGTCGTAACAGCCAATGGACTAATAGCCAAGAGCCTCGATCAACACCTGAGGAGGCTCTCGTTGGGCAGCTGGATCAAGGGCTTGATCAAGAAAGCGGTACTTCTGGACACGGCCCGCATTGTTAGGAGGTTCCTCTCTCTGGAGCCCTGACCGCCGGTAGCTTGGACCCTGTTCCCGATACCGGTGGGCTACTATTTTTTATATTTTTAAATGTTTTTATTTTTTATATTCTAATATTTAAAAATATAATTTAAATGTAGGTACTTACATACGATGAAATAAAGGATAATAAAAAATAATCTATATAGGTACTAATAATAATATAAATAAGTTGAAGGGTTTGTTTGTTTGTTTGAACGCACTAATCTCTGACACTACCAGTCGGATTTGAAAAAATATTTTTACATTATTGATAGTTGAAGTCTTGAAGAAGACTATAGGTTTATATGTATTACGTTGCGCTACGATTCCTTAGGAGCCGAGCAAAACGACAAAAAGTCAGAAAGAACGCGCAAAGTGAAAATAAAATAAATAAAATATTTTTTTTAATAAATTGAAATATTTAATTTTTTTAATAAATTTAAGTTTTCTACTCCCGACCCACTCCGTCGCATCGCATCGCGCGGGCGGCCGATGCGATGCGACAGGGATAGAAAATTTTACGCAGACGAAATCGCGAGCAGAAGCTAGTTCCTGAATATTCTTGGAAGGGCGCAGAGTTTATTTAATTTTATGAAATAAATGTACCTGTATGGTTTATAAGTCAATAACAGAACTCATTTCATGTTACTTACTTACTTTGATGTTTATGAAAGGGACTTGTAAGTAAAAGCTTTCTCTTGTTATTTATGAGCGTTTACGACGACTTTCAGTTATCTTTCCTTAAATAAGACGTTTCGAAAATGTACTTAAGTAACTTTTTCAACCTTTGTATCGTGCTTATTCGTATGAAGTTTCATTAAAATCGGTTCATTCATTTCGAAAAACAAGTACCTACTTGAAAGTTTGTATGAAACGCCGCGCGCGTAAACGCTCGTAGGGGAGATGGTTAAACAATGTTTAGCAATCCACAAGTAAGTACTAAAACAACTTATGTTATGTGAAAGTAAGTAGTAAGTACCTAAGTGAAAGTAAAAAAAAAAATAATTTAAGAATTATAATTAAGTGTAGATACATAAATAACAACTAATACTTACCTAATTAATTAATAAAATAAAAATATAATGTCCAAACTTAACTTCAACTACACACATCAAAAGTGTCTAGGGATCAACATATATTTTTGCAATAACTTTTCTCCTGATTGATATTAATTAAAATTTTCTTTAAGGATTCATCAAATAAAGTGTTTTCGTTTGTCACAGTAACGATAAACCAAGTCACCTTTGCATTAATAAAGAAATTTGCCATTTTCCTAATAAAGGGATTTTTGACATTTGAACCACTAACACAAAAGTTCGAAAAAAAGACTGAAATAACAGTTTTCTTTATAATTTTATTGGGTAACTTAAACAATTAATAATCCGTGTTTCTACCGCGAACACTAACAACACAAGAACATCGGTTTGGCCTACTCAAAATGAGTTCATCCAAATCACGCTGTGGAATGGCCGCCCATGTTCGTTGCAACAACAAAAAAAGGTCTTCTTGCGACTGGATACCCTCCATATTCGGCAGAGCTCTTCTCTGTAGCATATCCCATGCATGCTCAATCGGGTTCAAGTCTGGCGACTGAGCAGGCCAGGGCAGGACATTGATGTTAGCTGCGGCAGGATTTTAATCGCTGTTGGCGTCCAGGGGTTCTCCAGTGTCGTATACGTCTTGTATCCGGTCTCATACCAAAACGAGACTCATCAGAAAAGCACACGAAACGCCATTGTTCTTCTGCCCAATTTCTGTGTTCAAGAGCCCATTGATATCGAATCCTACGATTGTGCATTGCTATAGGTGGTACCCGTAGCGGTCTTCGGGAATGAAGGTTCACTTCGTGCAAGCGGTTTCTGACTGTTTGGTCGCTAATTAAGTTCCCTGAAGAGTGATGAAGCCTCACGGCTAACATCATGGCGGTTATTGTTGGAGCTCTTCGAGTTAAGATTTGAATGTATCGGTCTTGTCTCCGTGTGGTGCAGCGATACCGTCCTCCATGGCGCTCAGCCACGGTACCAGTGCTTCGGTAACGTGTCCAAAGTCGACTGATAACACCCTGACTTGTATTCAGAGCTACAGCCACAGTACGTTGCCGGGAACCAGCTTCTATCATTCTCACGGCTCTGAGCATTTCTTCCCTGCTTAAATGACGTCGCCGCTCCATAATAACGTTGGTTTTAATCAGTAGTAGGGAAACAGTAGCACTAATAATGTCTTCAATGCGTTGTATGTTTTTATAGGGAAAATATTGACAGCTGATTTTCATCTTTTACTCGAATTTGATTCACAGTTCCTGATTCAAATTATGAAATGCACCAAAAAGGATCCATATAAATTTATAAAATCATAAATTTATTACAAAGCCACATCTCAATCTCAAGAAATCCGCATAAAAATGCTTGATCCCTAGACACTTTTGATGTGTGTATTATCAAACTAAAATATGGCGTCGAAAAATTCCTTAGCGTCGCTGTCAACGGTAAATAATGTAGGTATCCAAGAAGCTAGCGGCATTGCCACGTTGTATGGCCAAAGTAAAAGCCAACTCTTAAAACTACTCGACTTACTGAATTTACCTATAGGTATTATATCGATGCACGCGTTCCCAAATTCCACTTAGAAATGTCCGCAGTGGATTAGCATCGTTTAAAAATCTTCACGTTTTCAATACTTTTTTTTTTATTACCGGAATAGCAGCGCTATTTTTATAACAGCACTAAATAGCTGCTATTTCGGCTTTTACAATGTGTTTGCCAAATAGCAATTACATTGTGTACCTACTATATTACTTTGGTATATTATGTAAAGCAAGAAACCGACGAGATCAAATTAAACATAGGTACCTAAGTATCTGAAAACTGAATATCTCCCGAATTAGCAGAAATCAATACAAGACTCGGTAACCTCCAAGTCAAATCCCGACAACCACTGTTATTTAAAGCAAACCGCTCTCTTAACATTTAACATTGAAATTCCTGTAATCTGTTCCCCGATCAATTAGTAGCTCGGAGTAATTCTCCCCTCATATTAATTTACACAAACCATCGATTTCCAATACCTTCACTGAGGTATGCTTAACTCTGTTTGTTTTTAACCCTTTTGTTTTCATTGTTAAAAGCTTTGCAATTATAATAATGAGGGGAGGTAAAGTAATTATTATTGGAGTCGCAAATTGAAATAGGTATTTACTGTTTTCATTAATTTTGAACGGAAGTGTTTTATTCACATACTAAGCCGCACTTTAGTAGGTAATCGTAAAGATTGGAAATTAAGTAGAATATATGAAGGTACCTAGTGTATTATAATACTTATCAGACTAATCCAATAAGATATTTTTAAACTTCTAGTCGACTTCTATACAATTTTATTATTATTTATTTCGAGTTCTTTGATTTTCTTCTCTTATAAGAGAGTATAAAAACCTTGCACACGGGCCGGAACCGTGTGTAAGGAGGAATTTAAATTATTATTATTAATATGTATTTAATTAGACTACAATGAGGTCCACAGTGTTAGTAAACAAAATTATGTAGCCTATGTTACTACTTAATAACTAAAACAGAACGGGTCCTATTTGTGTGTGTCCACATTATCGGGCTGTCTGCCCGGGGCCCGGCTGTCGATTGCATATTTTATTTTTTATCACATCTATTCAAAAAGTGTATTCTTCGTAAACAAGGACGAAAATAGCTCTTTAATCCCTAGGGACTAAAAGTGATTTGAATTTAGAACGTGGATATTGTTAGTAAAAGTTCTACTCACCAAAGAGATCAATCACGAACATTGTATGAACAAGTAACAGGCTGTACGATAAAGAAAAACGCGCGCGAAGTAATAAAAAAAAAATTTGTGAAGAAATAAAAAACCCTCGAAAAGTCCGTAATTGTTTACTCAAATCAGGATTTTACTTAGTTTTATAAAAAATGGGTATGTCTTCCTCAATTAATTGTATGTAAATCAATAAACGTAGGTAGTATTCTTATTCATAAGTTGCACTTACTTATTTTTTCATAGAGGGTGATTGTTGAGGATGGCTATGTTTAATTTTCATAAAAATGGAAACACGATCACGTTTTTGGCATATATTTTCTACACAAGGACAGTGACAGCACAAAAACATAAGAATAAATTTTATAAAAAAAGGAAACAAATATAGTTATAAAAAAGGTTGGTTGCTGGTCGTCAACATGGCCCCCGACGGTGTGAATGCACCAATTTACTGGCAGGCAACCAGCAACACCACCTTGCGAGTGGGTCGACGCAGCACGCCCCCCTTCGTTGTGACGTCCACAACTCTAATTACTCCGTCTCTCCCCGGGTGCACTGCCGCGATTCGCCCACGGGGCCATTGGTTCCTGGGTAGCGTGCCATCTGGTCACCCACCCTTAACGGACGAGCCTCCTGCAACCGCCTCCTGGGTATGAGCGTGGGCAGGTACTCTCGTACGAACCGCTGCCAGAAGTGGTCTGCTAGCCTCTGCGCCTTTCTCCAGTTAGCACGTCGGATTAAGTCTGCGTCGTCGAACACATTAGTCTCAGGCTCGCTGCTTGAGGTTCCAATTAAGAAGGTGAAGGGAGTCAGGGCATACTCCGCGTCCGCATCCACTGAGACATGTGTCAGGGGTCTTGAATTCACGATTGACTCCGCCTCTAGGAGCAGGGTGTTTAATACCTCCTCCTTGGGCGTCCTTTCCTTCAAGGTCACGGCGATGGCACTCTTCACCGAGCGGACCAGCCGCTCCCAACAGCCCCCCATAAATGGTGCGGATGGGGGAATGAATCGCCATTCTATTTTTCTATTAGCGCAGAAATTGAAGAGCTCTGGCAGCATCTTTGCTGCGCCGACGAATGAAGTCCCGTTATCAGAGTAAATCCTTGACGGGCATCCCCTTCTAGCGATGAACCGTCTGAGTGCCATCAGGGCGGAGTCCGACGATAAACTCTCCACGATCTCCAAATGCACAGCTCGCACTGTCATACATGTGAAAAGTGCAATCCATCTCTTGGCGGTGCGTCTGCCAATAGAAACGTTCAGTGGACCAAAATAATCCAACCCTACGTGGGTGAAAGGGCGCTGGTGATGTGCTAACCTGGCATTTGGCAAATCTCCCTCTGGAGGTGATTCCGGCTTAGCCTTCCGATTGCGGCAAAACTGGCATCTCTGCGAAGTTCCTCTAACGGCAGGTCTGAGGCTTAGAACGTAGAACCTCTGGCGCAGTTCATTGACCACTAACTCGTTATGTCCGTGGGCATACCTGGCGTGATACGAGCATATGAGTAGCTTGACGATAGGATGTCGGCCGTCTAGGACAATCGGGCGTGACTCTACATGCTCTGCGACGGCGGCAGTGCGACCAGAAAGACGAAGGAGCCCGTCTTCACCGAGCAAAAACGAAAGGTTCCGAAGCCTACTATCTCTCGAAACGGAACGTGCTGTTAGAACGCGTGTCAAATCTTCGGGGAATGAATCTAGTTGAACTTTACGAAACAAATGGACCTCCGCAACGTTGAGGTCTGCAACGGAAAGGGCAAAAAAGTTGCTAGCATCCCGAAGTGCGTTTAGAGAAAATTTGGAATTTGGGCGCAAAACTGATCGAAACTTATCTAAACACTGATGGGTTCGCGCTGTGGCGCGAACCAATCGGGTCCAACTGCTAAAGCGTTGGTGATCCGCGACCACCGGTAAAGGTAGCTGTCGCGGAGAAGTAACTACCAGTCCCACCGATTCCGAGTCTCTTTTCAGTTCTTCGGTCACCGGAGGGACGGTACACGTTGGTTCGCATGGCCAGTCAGAAGGTGGAGACAAAAGAAATGTGGGACCTGTGAACCAACGTGAGGAAGTTGTGAAATTGTGATTGTCTCGCGTAGCGTCGTCTGCGACGTTTAAAGCCGTGGGGACGTATTTCCAACTCTGGATGTTTGTTGTCTCAGTTATTTCTCCCACCCGGAACGAAACAAAGGCTTTAAATGTGCAAGCGTCGCTACGGAGCCACTTCAGAACGGTTAGAGAATCCGTCCAAAAATAAATTTGATTAGGTTTTCGTCTGTGCGCTTCCGTCACATAGGCGCTGAAACGTGAAGCGATCAGGGCGGCCTGGAGCTCCAATCTCGGGATTGAAACGGGTTTCAGAGGCGCTAGCCTACCCTTTCCCCCTATCAGGGATAAGCTTACGTTGTCATCATCGCCTGTGAAGCGCCAGTAGGCCACGCAGGCGTACGCGCGTTCACTGGCGTCAGCAAAGACGTGAAGTTGGGCATTCTTAATGTGCCCAGAGCCGCGAAAGTAGCATCGGGGAATGGAACTGTTGTTTAAAATTTGAATTTCAAGGAACCAATTTTTCCAACCTTCAATTAAGTTAGCCGGCAGAGTTTGATCCCAGTCAATACCTAACTTCCAAGTTTTCTGGAATAGAGCGCGGCCTTTCATAATAACGGGAGTTAAAAAACCTGAGGGATCGTAGATGGACATCAGCAGGGACAAGACTGAACGTTTTGTATACTTAGTAGGGACCTTTGGAAGAGTCTTGACGAAATGAAGCTTGTCCTCACTAACGTTCCATGTAAGACCTAAAACACGAATTTGTGTGGGAGACGTCGGGCCTAAGCTCACCTCAGTAATAGCGTCTGTCGCATATAAGTCGGTAGGGATTAACGCTAAGGCTTCCTTGCAATTTGAAACCCAAGAACGCATCTCGAAGCATGCCGCTTTATGTATGGACCATATTTCAAAGGCTCGCTGTGCTGCCTCGCTGACGCTGTCAAAACTCCCCAAGAAGTCGTCCATGTAATGGTCTTCGACGATAGACTGCACGGCGTCCGGGTGCCGTGACTGAAATTGACTAGCGTTTTTGTTTTTCACCCATAAGGCAGTACACGGGCTGGACGCTGCGCCGAATATCATAGAAGACATACGGAATTCCTGAAGCGGCAAATCGGGACTATCTCTCCACAAAAAACGTTGGGAGTCCCTATCCTCGGGTCTAATTTTAATTTGCGGGAACATCTCCCTAATATCTCCCGTCAAGGCAACCGGGCCTTCCCTAAACCTCATGACGATGCTAAGAAGTGGCTGGAGTAAATCGGGTCCAGTCAGCAGGAGCGAATTAAGGCTGACGCCTGCGCACTTCGCCGCTGCATCGTGGACAACTCGCAGCTTCTTTTTGTGAGGGTGGATAACTCCAAAATGTGGAAGATACCACGGGATCTGGCCGGATGGTGGACCCGAACATAATTCAGCGTATCCTTTGCTAATCATACCTTGAATATTTTGCCTGTAGGCATCGGCGTACGCACCATCCTTAGCCATCTTGCGCTCGAGGTTAGCAAATCTGGATAAGGCCAGGTCACGGCTTTTAGGAACGCGTGTGATATTATCGCGCCATAATAGGCCCGCTTCGAACCTACCAGAATCTAGGCGCTTGGTAGTCTCCTCTAGAATGTTTAAGGCTCGTTGTTCGCTTGCGCTACGATGATCTACCTTCGTTATTCCTATAGAGTCTAGTCGGAAGTATTCCTTGATGAGGTTGTCCAGCGAAGAATCGTCGTCGACAGCGACCGAGATATGGTTAATGGATGTGGCAGCGTTAGATCTGCCAAAAATATGTCCGTAGAGAACCCACCCTAGAGCAGTGCGAGCGGCCGCAGGTTGATCACGAGTACCATGGCGGACCGCTGAAGGGAGGGACACATGCCAATTGTCCGCACCTATCAACAACATGGGCTTCGCATCGTCATAACACACGATGTCCAATAAATCAGATAAATAATCGTACCTGGCGACGTCGTTTATACGTGTGGACTGCCTACTGATACCCAAGTTCGGAATGGATCGCGCTCTGATGTCAAAACTGTCCACACTATGTAGACCCTTTACTTTGATGTTGACATAACTCACGTCAGCCTGCGTACTCAATCCGCCAATGCAGTCAATATTTAGCCTACACCTAGGGCCCTCAGCTCCCACCGAGTCCGCCACGGATTGGTCTAATAGAGTCACAGAACTCCCGTCGTCAAGTAGGGCAAACGTGTTAACACTTCCCAGGGGTCCAGAAATAGTGACTGCTATAACCTTTAAGAGTGGCCTAAGGCAGGATGAATTCAGTGGAGTAGAGTTGTGGGCCACGGTGACCGATCGCTGTTCGTCTTTTGAGGCACTTGGCTTCTGCACCTTGAGGTTGGCAATTTCCGCGGTTGAGTGTACCTCTACATGGGCTGTCGTCACAGGTAGGGTTCTATGCAAGAGGGTGTGGTGTCGCTTCTCAACCGGGCAGCCTTCGAACTCACATTTCTTCTTGCAGTGGCGATATTGGTGAGAGCCTTTTCTTAAACATCTGCGGCAGACCTTGTTCTCCATCACCCATTGCCACCGATCGTCCAGAGACAAAGATTTAAAGACTTCACAGTCACTTACCTCGTGTTTGCCGACAAGGCAATACTGGCACGAGTAGGAACTTTTCAGCTTTGACGTTGTCGCAATTGCGTAAATCTTGTCTCTGGATTTGACGGGTTGACATTGACTTCGGCCGAGTGTCGGCTCTGGCATAATAACATCAAATTGAATTTGCAATTTTGCCTCGATTTCGAGAAAATCCGCCAAAATTTCTAATTTAAATTGTCCAGAGCCAACCCTCGGTGATGCAAAGTCTCTCCATTTAGATCTAAGGAGTGGAGTCAACTTCCCTATAATGACGTTCAGGAGGTCTGGTGAAGCGAGGTGCTCGGGCAAATTCAGCAGACGGATAATTTCAACGCAGTTGCGGATGCGACAGGCGAAGATGTTCAGCTCTCGCGCAGACTCGTACATGCTTATTTTAGGAAGGGCTTTTACCTCGGAGATCTGGTGTAGTACGACGACTTCCGGCTGAGCGAATCTGGTCTCTAGCGCTTGGACAATCTGCTCCGGATCATCAGCTGATATCAGTCTGATGGAGACTGCCTCTCTGGCAGCTCCGTGCAGCGCCGCGCTAAGTCGTGTGATGTTGTCGCTAGGGGAAAAGTGCAACTTGGATTGTTCATATGACTTCTTGAAGTGGAACCAATCCGAGACGTGACCATCAAACTTAGTGATATCACAAACCTTTGTTGTCTTCTTCCCTGTGCCTGTAATTGCGTCGACCAGCTGATTAAGTGATGTACCTAAATCTGGGCTAAGATTTTTATTTTTGTAGTAACAATTGTTATCTTTAGTAAGTGTGCCTAAACCTAGTGCATGTGTGGTATGTTCAGCTGGTTCAACTGATGAGTACGCGCCCACAGGGAGCGTACAGGCACAGGGGACAGGGTGAATCGATGTACCGGCGGGGGCCGGATGCATCGGCGGATGAGCAGGAGCCTGGCGGGGAGGCCCACAGGTGAGGCCCGGGCGCATCAAGGTACAGGCGGGGACTGGGCAGGTTGGGGCACGGTCCAGAACGTCAAGAACAGGATGTGTCACTGTCACTGGACCATCTCCGTAGGCTGTGGCGGGCGTCGAACGCGGCAGGGCCAGCGGTACAACGCTAGAAAACCTCGGCTCGTTTGCCCCTCTGTCGACAAATGAATGCGCTTTATTATCTCGCTTAGGAATCGTATTAAATGATTTAGCTAACCAGTCTTCGACTCTGTGTGGAGGGCGGGAGCTGCGGGAGTCGCCAGAGTAGCGGGATCCTCCATGTAACGAGTTGGCCTGAATAGCGGCCAGCTTCGCCTGTAGTTCCAACTCCGCAACGGCGTTTTCACGCTCCGCTTGGGCATGGTCACGCTCCGCTTGAGCGTTTGCGAGCCGACGAGCGTGCTCCGCCTTGGCGGACAAGATTTGAGCTTTTAACGTGCTGCTAGAGCGGCCTGACCGTGCGCTCTGTGGTACGATGCTTGACGAGGTCCTGCTGGCGGGTGGTAAGGTCTCGTTAGGGTTGGCGCAGGGCGGGGCCGGCGCGAAAGCGCCGTCGGTGGAGGCACCGCCCTCCTGATGAGCACCTGTTGGAACGATACCTGCTGTACCAGTATTCGCCATGGCGGCCTTCGTCTGTGATCTTGTGGTGGGCATTTCCAAAGTAGCCGTTTACTTCTGACACCAATGTTGAGGATGGCTATGTTTAATTTTCATAAAAATGGAAACACGATCACGTTTTTGGCATATATTTTCTACACAAGGACAGTGACAGCACAAAAACATAAGAATAAATTTTATAAAAAAAGGAAACAAATATAGTTATAAAAAAGGTTGGTTGCTGGTCGTCAACAGTGATAAAAAGTAGAGTGTTCACCTCGGGAGCAACACTATTTTAAGCTCGAGTAACGTACTTTGAATCCCTCTTGCCTTCAAAATAGTTGTTTGCTCCCTTGACGAACAATTTACACACCACACCACACCTAATGCAATTTATTAGTCACGTCATTCTGAGTAAATAAATCTTTGTAATAGCTTTTGGCAAATGACAAGTAAGTTATTATGCAATAACGTTCAACGCTGTTATTGTTAAGGGGTATTCATCTAGCTAGCCACCCTACCCCCAATATGTCTAACACAATTTCCTATTCAAGATACCCCACTACTATAAACAAGCGAAGGGTCTTTTCGATCAAATCTCGCTTTCAAGTCACGTAAGAACTAAGGCTTTCTATAAAAACCGATGATACAGGATAACTGAAAATGGACACAGAGAAACACATAAACACATCCTTTATGGTGAATGCGCAGTTGTAGCCCGCGAAATTCAATTTTTCGTAAGGCCTACGCAGACTGGGACAGCATGGCAAGGGTTTTACATTTTTACTAATGGACATTCAAACGTATTGATATAGAAATACGACATAAATTTCTGTGCTTTAAAATGATGCCGTGGCATCGAAAGGGATTTCATTGCACGACGTTGAAAAACGCGCCACGGGCTCCCGGGGCGGGATGCCGTGGCGTCCTGCAGTAGGCAACGGCATGCCAAGGACTCCTGCGCTCGTTGTGACATACGGCGGGGGAGGCGGCGGGGGTAGAGAAGCGGGGAAGCCGCTGGAATGCCGCGGTATCTAAGCGGCTAGTGTGCGCTGACTGACGGCAAAATCCCTTGCCATGCCGTACCGGTCTGCGTAGACCTTTACGTTTTTTGCAATTTTCAGGTTAGTGTCAGTTTATCTTGATCAAAATATGATTCGCGACTATAATATAATATGTGTACCGCCGACCGACGCGACGTGCAGTAACTACACTGTACCTGCAAAAACCAAATTGAATACAAACCACAATCACTTTATCCTTCATACCATGTATAAACATACGTTTCAATTTAACACCAGTACCTTTGTTATGTGTAATATTGGACCTGTCAATATTGAACGAAAATCAACACAAATCACTGATTTTGCGTAGCCAAAATGGTATTGGAAGTAAAAACAAAAACAAAGAAACAAAATAACTGGCGATTTGTGGGTGTACCTACTTCAGGTGCACCTGTGCCTAACCCTGTGGGGAATACAGGAGGCGTGATAATGATATTCAACGTCATGGTGATGACGTTCAACGTTATGGTGATCATGACATTCAACGTTGTGGTGCTGACACACTAGCCTGTTCTGTGCTCTCATATAATTTTAAAAAGTCAGTAGTGGTTTTAGGGGAATTTAAGGGCATTGCTTAATTGGTCTTGGCTGGTCGGAGGGGCAGTGGGGGTAGTGATTGGCCCAGTGGTAGTGGCCCCGACTTACGAGTTGTTGGTCGTGAGTTCGAACCCAGACAGGCGCTTTACTTTGTGTTGATTATTTCATTACCACTGCTTTCAAAACGGTGAAGGAAAACATCGTGAGGAAATAGGCATGTCCTAGAAACAAAAATTCGAAGACATGGGATATCTATCTACCAACCCGCACTGGGCCCGCGTGGTGGATTACAGCCTACTCCCTCTTGAAGAGAGGAGACCTGTCCCTCAGCAGGGGGAACATTATAGGCTGATATGCTTCGTTGGTTATAATACCTTACCTATTAAAATGTTCACAAGGCTAAAATTATTTTAGAACCGCACTCATTAAAATTCAACCTTTTTAAAATTAGCTCAGATTCAATTTAATTTATTTTCGAGTTGTGCTCTAAAATGTTTGTATAGGCCCTGAATAAAATAATAATTTAATTAAGACTTAATTAGGTGCGGTTTTAATAAAGGCTTTATACCTAATTAATAATTGTTGAATAATTTTAATTAAAATGTTATTGTAAATAAGGAGTTAATTCGATTTTAGGTTTGCGGTATTTGAATTAAAGTCTGCTAATTAATTTTATGAAAAAGGGGCTCCTGGCTAAGTAGTAACAGCCGTACGGGTCGATTGAAGGTTAAGCAACGCTTGCTGCAGTCGGTTTCTGGATGGGTGACCATCCATTACGTATCGAGACCCCTTCGTGCATCGTCAGACCCGGCTGTCATTCGTAGATGTTTGGCTTTTGACTTTGGCAGTCGTTACGGGAAGTCAGAAGCCCGACAACCAGTTTTACCAAGGGGTATCGTGCTACCCAGTAACTAGGTTGTGGAGCTCAAATAGGCACTCACTCCTGTAAAATACTGGTATTCAACTGCATCCGGCTAGACTGGAAGCCGACCCCAACATATTTGGAAAAGGCTAAGCAGATTAAATTAACTTAATTTCTCTGGTTATAAGTACAGGTACTTATAGTAAGAGAAATTAACTGTTTATCAAATTAATTACCGACTTAAATTGTACGTATATATTCAAATCATCTTTCTTTGACAGTTATATGAGATAGCTATAATACGATCAGTTGACATAGTGCGTCAATTATTATACAAGTGCATCTTTACTGGTTTGATTCTGTTTTATCGCATCACAATCATCACTGATGGAGATGGCCACAGTCGATCACCAGAAGGCCAATTCTCGTAATAAAAAACGGTCAAAATTTAGTCGCAATCTCATCTCACCGACAATTGTCAGAAAAGTCTTTGAACGTTTCAAAAATTTCGAGAATTGCCCCCCTGATATCCGTATGAACGTTCGAGTATTTAGACGTTTGATTTTTAGTGGTCGATCAATTGGTATTCGACAATTTGCATTCGATTTGGCACAGTAAAGAAAGAAAGAAAGAAAAAGTATTTGTTGCGACTCGTACAGGAAGATCACAAACTAAACTAAACACAGTCAAATACTCGTAAAAATCCAAGTTATATAAAAAAAAGAAAAAGTAACAAAAGGAAAATAAAACAGAAAGTCCTATACGAGGCCAAAAGGCTCCTATCTCAGCATGATGCTGCGACATTTAAAAATAAATGTCACAGCGCTATAGTACACCCCCGGTTGAATGCCGAAATTACAGAAACAAAATATAAAGCCATTGTGTCTCGTGTGGATCCACGTTACGCCCAAACAAAGGGATATACAAACACCCTAATTAAGTAACACACTTTAAGTCGCAATCCTAGGGGTTCGAAGGAAATTCCTAATCCATTACTTCTTTAGAAAAAAAAAACCATCTGCTCAACAACGTAAATAACGCAATGAACGTGGTAGAAATGTCGAAATTAATGGCGTTGCGATCAATTGTCATTTTATTACGCAATTATCCCGAAGGTTCCCGGAGGTTGCTCCTCTTTATCGTCGCTCTCTCGTTAAATGTCCCCAAAAAAACTCTAGGAAAATAAGTACGTACTTAGATAATAGTTTAATTTCGACCTTACCTTTTTACCGTTCAAGTCGGATTACTTATTTTTTATCATTATTATAGTAGTACTACTAGGAGCGCCCTGCGGTTTCACCCGCGTAAGTTTCGATCCCGTGGGAATATCGAGATAAAAAGTATCCAGGAAATGGTCTATCTATGTGCCAATTTTCATCCAAATCTGTTCTACGGTTTACGCGTGATTAACAAATATCCAAACGTCTTCACAAACTTTCACATTTATAATATTAGTAGGATATTCAAATTGAGGGGCCCGTGGCTAAATAATAACAGCCGCACAGGTCGATCGATCAGGTTAAGCTACGCTTGCCGCAGTTGGTCTGTGGATGGGTGACCATCTTTACATACCGAGACCCCTCCGTGCCTCGGAAAGCACGTTAAGCCGTTGGTCCCGGCTGTCATTCGTGGATCTTTGACAGTCGTTACGGGTAGTCAGAAGCCCGAAAGTCTGACAACCAGTCTTACCAAGGGGTATCATATTACCCAATAGCTGGGTTGTGGAGGTCAGATAGGCAGTCGCCCCATGTAAAATACTGGTATTCAGCTGCATCCGGTTAGACTGGAAGCCGACCCCAACATAGTTGGGAAAAGGCTAGGCAGATGATGATGATAGTAGGATATTCAAATTATTATTCTCTGCCTTCAAAGCAAGAGTGCACAGGCATCTTCTGGGCACGCTCGTTCCATCATAGACCTCAACCATCGCTTTCCATCAGGCGTGATTGAGGTCAAAAATAGGCCAATTTATGGCTCGAAAGAGGGGGCGGGGGGGGAGGGGTCCATAAAAAATCACGAAATATTACAAGAGGGGAGGGGGGTGTAGTAATATATCACGTGTATTTATGTTTTCGGCAAACGCGCGATACTCAACCGAAAAGCGGCGTTACGTGTATTTATTTTTTCGTCAAACGCGTACAAAATCGAAAGCGGCTTGTAGTGTGACTTTGATCCGCCGTTGCCAGGCAACGAACGAAGTGAAGTTCCCGCGATAATTTAATAAAAAATACACGTGATATATTGTCTCTGAGTCATATACCTCACCATGTATCACCGAGTTATTCCGGTCTTGGAGGGGGGGTTAAAAAATGCCAAAAAAAACATCACGGGAATAATGGACGGCCCCTTAGCAATAAAAAAACAATATTCCACCGTTGTTTGATCCAGGTTTCCTTCCTGGTCCAAGTCGAGCCATTTCCCAAACTCTGTTTTCACGACTTTACTTTGGAACTACCTTTTAATCTTCTCTCGTTTGATCTTAGCAACCAAAAGCCTGTTGTTGTTTTTCCATTTCCTTGTTTGTGGTCAAATGTCGTTTCAAAGGTTTTCTGTACCTACAGAGCTTTATTGGAAAAATATTTAGGAGTCGAATTCTGTATCGTTGTTTTATGTAGACTTTTTATTTTCTCCTTTACTTTATTTTAAGCTAGCTTTAGCCCGCAGCTTCGCCCGTGTGTAGGTCGGAAAATATCCCGCGGGAATATTTTACCGGGATAAAAAGTAAAGGATTATTTTCGTTTTATTTGTCCAAAACCAGGTCATGGTCTACCAGTCTGTCTGTCTGTCTAAATTTCATCCAAATTAGTTCAGCCGTTTTTGCGTGCTGGAGTAACAAACATCCAAACATTGAAACTTTCACATCTATACTAATATTATAAAGCTGAAGAGTATGTTTGTTTGAACGCGGTAATCTCAGGAACTACTGGTTAGAAATGAAAAATTATTTTTGTGTTGAATAGTCCATTTATCGAGGAAGAATATAGGCTATATAACATCACGCTATGACCCTTAAGCGCTGAGCAGCGGGTGACACCGCGGGGAACTGCTAGTTTATAATATTAAGCACAACCACTCCAAATTAATAGGAGTTTTGAAGGACAACAACAAAATGAAACCCTCATTTTAAACAGGTCGCAAATCCTTTCATTTCTTAATTGCCCAACTAGGCAAGTATTTAGCATTAAATTTTCACGTAAAGCGATTATGCTTGAGGTACCAGCCCACAATCGTCTCCCCACGGTCCCCTCGGTCCCCAG
Source organism: Mesoligia furuncula (assembly GCA_916614155.1). NCBI lineage: Eukaryota > Metazoa > Arthropoda > Insecta > Lepidoptera > Noctuidae > Mesoligia > Mesoligia furuncula. The sequence continues at coordinate 9,557,671 of OU744803.1, read as the reverse complement.
TCCCTACCTGATAAGGCTGTCCTACGCAACATTACCCACTTTGTGGTTGCCACTCTGTTTAAGCCCTGATACACACATCGTTGCCCAGAGCTAGCGCTATGTAGGTACAGCCAACAAAAGATATATAGGTATATAACAAAAGATATACAGGGTTATTGGTAAAACATTAACAACCTCTTAAGCCGTCATTGTACTCACCATTATGAACAACTTTTACTATGGGACCAAACCTGAAATCGCGAAAAAAAAATCAGCTGTTCCCTACATATTGACGAGTTATACGAACATAAGTGTAGGGAACAGCTGATTTTTTTTCGCGATTTCAGGGTTGGTCCCATAGTAATAGTTGTTCATAATGATGAGTACAATGACGTCTTAAGAGGTTGTTAATGTTTTACCAATAGCCCTGTATATATATATATATATAATACATAACAAAAGATATATAGGTATACGACGATCCTGCATAGAAATAATATGCAGGATCGTCGTATACAGCTGAAGTTTAGTAAGAAGCCGATGGATGTTCTCGGATAAAATTTGATTTTATTAATAGAAAACAAACAGCTCATCTATCACAATAAATTTCAGTCAACAACATCCATCGGTTTCTATATAGAATAGAATATATACATCAATGATAAATATAGAAACTTTACAAAGGGTGACACATCACACAATGGGCGGTCTAATCGCGAAGAGCGATGTTTTAAAGACAACCTTTGGATGGGTTAAAAAGGGGAAGGACAGATAAATACTGTAGGTAGGCTGTGGTGTACCATTTACATAACACAATAAATACATACGTAATTTGGTCTGAGTATACATAATAGTAGATTGTTTGCCAAACGTATACACAATAGCTTTTCTGCTGTATTCGGTTTGACATCCTTTGTTGTATTGTTGGTACATTTCCTCGAATCGATGGATAATATGATCGTGGTGAGATTCTTGCACGAGGAAAACGTCATATTTTTAATAGTTATTTTTATATTTTTTATAGTTGGGACATCTTTCAACTTTTGAGTGACATTGCTTTGTAAAGGATAAAATATTGTTGATAGATCCAGCTCTGTATCTTTTGATGCATAACTTATTGCATAAAAATGCCTTATCTAAGGTCTGATTTTTCAATCGACAGATAATTTTTATTCGTGGAATAAAATTGACGGCTGACAGATTTTATATGGAAGAACTGTCAAAAATTCAAAATTATTCCTCCGATAAAATTATCTGGCGTTGGAAATATTTGCCCTAAGTCTTGTAAATGAGTTTACTAGAGAGAGAAAACAGATAAACTGTCTAATTCAATGTGCACCAAACACCACTTCGGTTGTCCTCCTTCATTTTTGAAGTCAGTTTTTTTTTTATGTTAGCCTACACTGTCTCACTTCTGAGCAATGGCCTCCCCGAAATCCTTCCAGGCATCCTTTTCTAGAGCCACGTCGATCCAACCCTTGCAGTACGCGTCTAGGTGTCGCCACGTCTTCCTGCGCCGGCTTCGGCGGAGCCGTCCATCCTCAGACTCCCGCCGTGCAGAGACTGTTGCCATGCAGTCACTGTGCATGCAGCTGACAGGACCCGTCAGCTTGAAGTCAGTTATAAAACGAAAAATTGAGTGAGTTCAGCTACTTACAAAAGACATGTCTGGTGGAGCAATGGGCGATTGTCTAGGTAGTCAAAGAAAATGTTCAGTAATGATTGTTATATTATTATAATCGTCGCATTTTATAGTTTATCAATTAATCAGTTTCAGGAGTCAGGATCTTGCGCAAACTGGTGAAAACCAGGTTTATATGCTGGGTATTTTTCTTAGTTTTTTTTAGTATAACGCCATCTGTGAGCAAATACAGATACTAATTGGTGGTATGCCTTTGTGAGGATAATGAAACATTTAATATTTTGTATTTAATATTTTGTACTTACATTTTTTTCATTTCATCACAAAGCGATCTTATTCTTTATTGTACACATAAATGCACATATTATGATATTGGTATCAGCTTTAATTTCTATCTTCAATACCCATAATATTATTTATATTTAGCTACTTGTTGGTACTGAATTGGGATTATATTAAACAAAACTATGTATGTATTTGTTGCCAAACAAATTCTTTTATTATACATAAATAAAATGATAAAAATAATAAACGTCTTCTAGAGACACCAAAACATTGTTGTTATTATAAGTAGGTATACAGCGGCTTACTAGCTCGCTTGTAATTTGGTAGGCTTACAGCCTAATGTTGTACGAGCACCTCGTTGTGCTACTGGTGATAATGGAGGTGGTAGTGGTAGCGGCGGCAGTGTTGGTGGGACGGCCCGTGGTAGTGGTGGTGTTGGTGGAAGAGGCTGTGGTGGCGGCGGTGTTGGTGATCCAAGTTCCACGGTTGGAACAACATCCTCTTGTAAGTCCCTTGATAAATCATGAATCAGGCGTCGTTTCGCTCGAACCTAACAGGCTTGACATGCATATATTGTTGCTATATCCTGAAAATATTATTACATTTTATTACATGGCATGACATAACTGGCGACATGTGGGGTGTACTACTGGTTTACCACTCCCAAATCCTTCGGGGATCGCTGGCGTGATGTCGTGTTTTATATGACGAACATTCCTTCCCTTTTTCTTGATAGGTAGTCGTTTCCATTGCTCGTCTTTCCAGTTTTGACGGATCTATCCAATTTATTTACCTATTTTCTTTCAAAGACCTTTCCTACTTATTATAAAAATAAATAATTTACCTGATGATTATTATCATTGGAAATAAGGGGTACTAAAGGGTTGTCCACTGCAAAAGTATAGAAACGTCGGCGTCTTGGATTTCTGCTGAGTCCGGCTGAGATACCCATGACATAGTAATCACTCATTGTCAGCAACTTCGGTATTTAATCAATTATAACAATCGTGACAAGCGTATCCATCTAATGGGAGCTGGAACAATAACAAATGTCATTGTATTTTTCAAATTATAACACAACTAACTGCTCAATGTACTGCCTTTAGGTACTGCATGGTTTACGCCACTGCCGTAGCAAAGAGGCGTACCTGATTTGCTAACCATCTTGCCACTTGCAGGCGTAACGCGAGCCCTCACACGATATGTCTGCGAATCCTCATCATAATATCCAAATTGAAAGGAAAAGCAGAATCCTTTAGGAAAAGCAATAGTAATCGTGTCTAGAATCAATGTCAGTCCGTGTAGAATATATCAATAATACAAAATAGTCGCACAGTAAGGAAGGAACGCATACACGCAACTTGGAAGCGCAATGTAAGGAAAGCCAGCAATAAATACACAGACGACTTTTAAAATACTGAAAAAAATAACTAGTAATAATAAGTCAATCTCACAGAGCATGTTCAATCGTGGTTCAATCTATCAAAAAGTACTCTATGATCTCATGTCAAAAAAGTAATAAATACTTACCTTCATGTTAGGAAGTGGGTAGTCAAAGAAAAACATGATGTGTAAACAAAAATATTTTAGTAATATTGTCGTATTTTATACGCAAATACGTTAATATATTGCTTTGATCTAAAATAAGCGGCATAGTTATTGTTCACACTCTCTAAAAGTAATTACTGATGGTAATAATGAGGTAATAATGGAACGTCAAAAATATTTTTAGTAGGTACCTACTTCCCGTTAAAAATGGCAAAGCGGAAGCTACGATTGAGTACTGTTTTTTTGAGAATTATGTTACGCAAGTAATACTGAATTAATAAATCCATAGTAATTTAAATCTAAATTTTTAAATCTTACTGTAAAAATTTAAATCATGAACGTTTATTGATACCAGAATTACCACAGGGCAGAAACTGGACATCTCTTTTTTGTTCTTATTTCTAAGTATATGTATGGAGAAATGAGGAAAGATGATGATGATGTCTTAAGGAGAGTTTTAAGCATGAATGTCGATGGCAAACAGAGTAGGGGAAGACCAAAGAAACGATGAATGGAATGTGTGAATGATGTTATGGTTAGAAAGGAGGTGACTACCGAGTTGACGACGAATAGAGCAGTATGGATGAAAAAGACATGTTGCGGCGATCCCAAATAGGTAAATGGGATAGGGGCAGGAGAATGATGATGACTTCTAAGTAAATAAATAAATGAATATTGCATTGTTACTCATATAAAGGTAAGAATAAACATCTCGTATTCCTTTGATGTTATTAGGTATTAAGAACGTTTACGCCGTACGACATTTCATACAAACTTTCAAGCCCTTGTTTTTCGAAATGAATGAACCGATTTTAATGAAACTTCATAGGTAGGTACGCATAGGCAGGATACAAAGGTCTAAAAAGTTACTTAAGAACATTTTCGAAAAATAGTGTTACAGGCTTACAGCCAAATTAGGCCGATTTTAAATTTTCCATAGAAACAGAGATTTCCAGTTTCTTTTTTAAATAAGACCTACACATAGGTCTACACTAACTACTACTACTCTTTAGAACGGGCAACTAGCTACATCTTTCTGGCTGACCGACCCCTTGATAAATACCTAATTGAATAGTAGGTATATAGGTAGGTATATTTTAGGTTATAGAAATAAAACTAAAAGATTCGGATTTACTCCGTGATTGTACTAATGATGAAATTGGGCAGTGGGTCCAGTCGACGTATTCAAAATGTGATTACGTCAACTGGACACGCAGGTCCAGTTCGAGTGGACCAAAGACTCGACAATTCAAAAGTGCCTGTAATTGGTTTATTTGAAATAAATGCTTTGTTTTAGTTTGAAGTACCTACTTATCTACTGTGTATCTAACTACTCGTAACTAAAGTATAGTTAGGTACATTATCCTTGATATAGAGGTATGAGGAACAGGGTGTAAAGTTCACTCATACTCTATAGAAAAGGGAGGATCCTCCGACCAGACGGGTGCTGTGTCTGGCGGGCAACTGCCCGAGGATTCATGTCGGGCCGTTGTATCTATGCTAGTTGCGCGGTAAACCCTGCTTGCGCGATGCAGGATTTGCGTGACGTCAGTATGACGCGTTGTTCGCATGTGGCGTTGTAGATACCGCTACATTGATATATAGGATAGCTCAAAGCCCTTCGTTAAAAGTGATATTCGATATCATTTAAAGTTCCGGACATCAGAATCTCAAAGCTGAGCTCAGAATAATTAATAACAGTGCCGTAAGCTGAATTATCGCTATGCACTGACGCGGGCGTGACGCTCGTTAGCAGGATATTGTGAACCTGTAGGAGGAAAATAGTTAAAAACTTGTTCTGAAATTAAATTATTCTTTTAATATAATACTGGTATTCATCTGCATCCGGTTAGACTGGAAGCCGACCCCAACATAGTTGGGAAAAGGCTAGGCAGATGATGATGATGACTTATTGTTTTAATACCAAGCTAGATTATACCTATATCAATTTTATACTACCAGTCGGCAGTGATGCGGACGAATTTTTCGACGCCATATTTTAGTTTGTTAATGTAATATACATATAGTTAACTAGCTGTGCCCGCGGTTTCACCCGCTTAAATGTCGATCCCGTGGAAATATCGGGATAAAAAGTAGCTTATTGTTTAATACAGGGTGTCAGATACCTCCATACAAAATTTTATCTAAATTGGTCCAGCCGTTTGAGCGTGAAGAAGTAACAAACATATAGACACACACACACATACACTCACACTCACAAACTTTCGCCTTTATAATATTAACGTACAATATTTTGTAATTTTTTTATTAAAATTTACACAATTTGTTAGTTAATTTAGATTACGAAGTTTATCCATACAATGTGCTGTATATTTTTATCGTATTAATAAAATTTACATCAATACCTAAACGTTCAAAATTAACTTTAACCTCAGCTCTATTTATGTATACGTTACTGTAAAAGCCCGAACTGCGGTAAATCTTAGGTTTTACCGGTAAATCCTAGGATTTACCAAGTCTCATCGGTAAAAGTCCGATTTGTTCTATAATAATCTTTAATTTCGAACTTTTACCGGCGTTCAGTTGGTAAATCCTAGGTTTTACCGCAGACACCGGTAAATGTCCGAAATCGAGAGCAATGAATTAGGGTCACATAGAGAAACTTGAAAGTCTCGGAAACTGAGAAAGCTAGCTAAATGTTGAAGTTAACAAAGAAAAGAAGAAGAAGAGAAGAGAAGTCCGATTCAAAAAATCCAACTGCCTTAAAAAATGCTCGACGAAGAAGTGCGCTTGCAAGTCATCAGGATTACTTTGTAATTCTAAATGACATAATAGTTCACCATGTTGCAACAAGTGAAATCCTTTTCTTAACAGATTAGATTAAGAACGTTTAGCTTACTTACCTAGCGTAAAGTAGGTGTTATTAGTGAAAGTATTTTTTTTGCGTTTTATTTTTTCTAAATCATGTTTTAAGACTTGACTAATAATAATAATAATGATTGTACCGAATAACGAAATGATTATCAAAAGATTGATTTGTTTCTGATTTGTGTTATCTGCATTTTATTTTTTAAGACTTGACTAATAACAATATGATGATAGTAATAGTATTGTTGAATAAATAGTTTCTGATTATTAACTGCATTGTTATACTTTGAAAACTAACATTTATCTGTATCTGTGGTAAAACCTAAGATTTACCGATTGAATGGGTAAAAGTCAGAAATTGATGATTATTAGAACAATTTGGACTTTTACCGGCGACACTTGCTAAATCTTAGGATTTACCGGTAAATCCTAAGATTTACCGCAGTTCGGGCTTTTACAGTATGTAACATGTACATTACAAGTCGTAGATAATTCCAGGAAAAGTGAAGGAATGGGCTTACAGGACCTAAACGCAAAAAACGTAAGTTTTAGAAACAATAATTATATGATCGAATACAGTAAACAAAATCAGAAAAATATATGATATTCTTCAGGATGTATGCTAGGTAAATAGTGTTTTGAAAACATAATACAACAAATTTGATACTATAGGAAAAAGATCATGAAGATACCTCTAAAAACTTTCTTTTTACAATAAAAATCATACTAATATACAATACAATCATTCTGATTTTTTATCAGATTATTCTACAAGCGACATACTAAAATAGGTACTAGTTTTAATTTTTTAGTCCAAATAATAGATTTTTTGTAATTATATAATTGTTTCATATTTTGCAATAAATTACCAGTGTTGTGTCATCGCGCTTCTCTTTCTTTTCTATGCAGTCCGTCAGTGACCGTGCTTTAGATCATGTAAACCCCTCAATATCAAAACATAAGATTGGGGAAAATGCGATACCCATACTCTCATTTTGTGTCAATAAGAAAAATATGTGATATAATTAGTTATATTAATACATTCCTTCGTATAGCCATTATAGGCAGGACCCACTATTACTTAATTTGTGGTACAGTATGCTTACAATTTGGGTGACACCTTAAATACAGACTCTAGATACCTATTTTGAATAGGCTGTTTATTATGTACCAAAGTCAAAGTCAAAGCATTTATTTCAAATAGGCACTTAACAGGCACTTTTGAACGTCAAAAATTACTAAAATAGAATTGATTCTAGTCGCCCATTCCAAAAGGTAGATTTCGTATGGAGAAGAATGGGCAAGAAACTCCACCGTTACTCTTTTAAAATGTTTTACAATATTTTGCATGTACATTAATTATATAATATATATGTGAAGACGATGCACCTAAAATAAAATTACTGTACCACAATAGGTAAAAGAATTAAAAATGAAACCATAACATATAAATTAATTATCTGATAGATACATGGTGCTCACATATTTACAAGCATGGTAAAAATAAACGATTGTCATTAAAATAATAATAGTAAAAAGTCAGGGTGTGAGTTAAAAGTAATTACAGAATGTAAATCAATGTAAAAAAAAAGAAGAACAAAGAATAAATTTTGCAATTAAATTAGCAACCAGTTTGATTTTGTCTTACCTGATGTACCATCAAAGCTTAAGCTTAAAACAAGCTTGAAAAACAAGTAATTTTGGCACAATCCGCTACAAATTGGCTGCCCCCCCCCCCCCCCCAAGGTTCGTTTCCCTCAATTAGTTTAAAACAATAAAATATTCGTAGGAAAATATTACTTTGCAATTCGGATTCAGATGTTCTAAAAATAAATAAAAGAAAAACTAAAAACGTATTTTGATTATCACATGAAAAGGTGTGTAAAGCGAAGATTTTTGTTGCCAAATTATCATCATCATTCATCATTAATTCAGCCGAAAGACGTCCACTGCTGGACAAAGGCCTCCCCCAAAAGGGGGAGGATTTGCCATAATCGCCACGCTTGGCAGGCGGGTTGGCGATCGCAGTATAGTATGGTGGTGGAATGCATAGAGAACGCTGCTGCCCATTCTCCGGTACGACCCTTCTTAGTCGCCTTTTACGACACCCACGGGAAGTATGGGGGCCAAATTATACTTTTCATCTAATTAACTTTTTTCTACTTTATTTGTTTCGTAGATATCACACTAATATTATAAAGGCAAAAATTTGTGTGTGTGTTTGTGATGTTTGTTACTTCTTCACGCTCAAACGGCTGGACCAATTTTGATAAAATTTTGTATGGAGGTTGCTGACATCCTGGAATAACATTAGGCTACCTTTTGTCCCGATATTCTCACGGGATCGACACTTATACGGTTGAAATCGCGGGGCGCAGCTGGTACTTTTTATGCCTACGTTCGTACGGATGTAAAAATATCGCGGCGGGATTTTATCGCGCACTGGATTTTCATCTCTCGGTGTTGAGCCGAGCGTCACGATTACGAATGACAGCCGGGACCAACGGCTTAAGGCGAGGTTTTCCCGGACCGATAGGCATAGAAAACACTACCTCAGCCCCCGCCAGTTGAACGCGGCGTATTTAACTACGATGCGCTGAGCGGGACCGCGCCACGTGACACGTTGTGACCGCGACTAACCTTTGTGCAATGAATGCGCGCCACGAAACAGACAAATACAGTAGATCAACTTTGATGTTATATTTTATTTTTAATGAATAAAATTTGTATGTAGGAACTTATCATCTACGCTTGATAAATTCTCATGACAGTTTCCGGTTAGTAAAAATTAGGTTAGTTTGGCAAAGAAACGCACTATGTAAAAAATGTAAGGTAAGTTTGTACCTATATTTAAAATACACATACCATCGACAACATGTCAAAAAATCTCACAAATCAGACTTTTTTCAAAATAAAATTTAACGAGAGGTGTCGCGGGACACCCGGATGGAACGACGTTCCTTTCACTATACATATACTATGCGTTTCAGATGAGAAGATATGTTCTGGACAACTTCACTCACAACTTGTCAATAATGTAGTGTTAGCAACAAAAACAACAAAATCGATTAAGCAAACTTTATTTTTATGTTATAAACAGAAAAAATTAAGAAAATTAAAATAATACACAATAAAAATATAACTATCCGAATTGAGAACCTCCTCCTTTTTTGAAGTCGGTTATATAACGTATTTAATAAATTTTAAAATTAACTGTTTGTGACACAGAAGTAGACGCCACATTCTCAAAATTCACTATTTGTGATACAGAAGTGGAAACAATAGCAGGTGTTGCAATATTTTCTTTGTTTTCTTGCATTTTTATTTTTCTTATATCCATTCCTCTAATATGTCGGGGATCTATGATTTCAGGCAATAGACACTGCATATAAAAATTAATAAGTTTTTTTTCCCATTTTTTCTTCCCAAAATTTACTATCTTTCACTATCTTGATTACATGTACGGGTATTGTTTCACCTGACCATATACCAAACAAGCAATATTGCCTCCCGGTAACATGGAGTTGGCCCTGAAATTATATTGCATTAATTTTTCAGAGATCAGACTGTAAACGTTCTTAAAATTACGAGAATTGCCCCTCTGGTGTGCAATCGACGTTTAAGAGATAGCTTACTATAATCACGTGTATTAATTTATTTTCGATTTTTTTTTTTACTCTGATATCATTTTAGTTTTTATACATCGTACTCGGTGCTAATACTGATCAACAAAGTTAACGTATGTATTTAGGCAATCGGTATAAAAACATTAAAGATTCATTTCTTCTCTACTTGTTAACATATAGTTTAGTAAGACTTACTTATTTGCTGTTTCAACTTCTGAATTATCGGCAGTTAAAAAGTTCTCTGAAATCTTGTCTCTATCTTGTACTAATTTCTGTTTGACTTACAGTACTTTGAGGTTCACTAATAGTGTTTAAGGTTGTTCTGTGACAGTGTTATAAACATTATGAGTCATGAATCGCAATCTATATTCAATTTATAACTTAACACTATTATCTCCATGATTAAGATGGTGATGATGATTATATTCATGACAATCATGAGTACAATCAATATTACTTTTATAATTGTTAGTACGTAATGACTAAAGTTTTATGTTTTGAAGAAAGTACTTACGTATGACTATGAAAAGTAGTATCAGGGTTATCTAGAGTCTGAACTACACCCCTAAGTATATTTTTTCTCATTGAAACGCTCCAAAATAAATGTTGACATTATAGTGGCATTTCAAATCGTTTACATTATACATTTTACAAGTATATTTTATAATTGTTATATAAGTTTAGCAATATTTCGAAGTTATTGAGCAAAGAAAATAATCATTTCAACGAATTTAATAACAAACCTACTGTACTTTTTTGTACAGTGTCGCGTCTAAACAATGGTCGTAACATTTTCGTGCTTTTCCGTCAAAGAAAATCATTTATTTACACTAATAATATGTTACATAATATTATTGTATTTTTTTTTACAAGCTTTTATTTTTTATATTATAAAGAGATAAAATTGTAAGTTTTGTATGTTTAGGGTAATCTCTGAAACTACTGATCCGAGTTAGAAAATTCTTTCACAAAAAATTTTTCAATAGGTAGTTACATTATTAAGGAGTGCTACACGCTATTTTTATTCTGATAAAGATGTATTTTCCATAGGAAATCATAATAAATGTAATTGAAGTCGGAAAAAAACTCGTCGCTCGGCCGCTTATATTGCTAACGCTGGCTAAACCATACGAGGAACTTCAAAATAATGTACCTACTACAGAATTGTATATCTTGAAAATGCCCTCAAAAAAGTTCGCGATGGTATATGTCTATATTATAAGGATAACTTACAGTAACCACTTTTATCTTTTTAAAATCAATAAAATATAATGAGTGACTTTCGAAGCAATTTTGACATACATTGTATTAATCCTTATCTCATTAAATATGTTAGTAAAATTAAGCATTCAATTTAGATCAAAACTGCAGTTTACAGCATGTCATTAGAATGAATACTTTAGAAGATATCACAGTATTAAAATTACGCGCACAACAAAACAAAAAAAAAACAAAAGAACGGAAAAGTCTTCCTCAACAAAGTATTATTACGTATGCAAGTAATCTGATAAAATAAAACTACTAGGCAAAATTGTAGTGCTACTATAGTATTGATAATTTGATAATGAGTTACTTACCATTTCTCGAGTTGATATTTTCGTAATGCCCGAGGTGTCAATTTCGGGTCCGTGGCTTAAGCCCCCAGTGGTCGACGCACCTGTGGCCGACGCCCCCGATTCGATTAATTTAATTCAAAGTAATTTTTGATCAAATGTACTGTCAGGCACAAAAATTGTTTTACAAAAATATTAAATGTACTTAATATTGGTTGTTGGCGATCTATTCTCTCTGCTATTTGATAGATAATTTTTGTTTAGCAAGGAAAAATACTTTATTAATAGGGTGAAACACTTTTTCGTTTACTGTACTAAGTGAAAAAGCACAAAAAATAAAAGATATTAAAATAATCGTATCGGGGGCGTCGGCCACAGGTGCGTCGACCACTGGGGGCCTAAGCCACGGACCCTCAATTTCCTGTATGAACTTTTGTACTTTGATAAATTCTTGCAAATATTCTTACAAATAATTATCATTTATCAATTTCTTTTTCTCTCTGTCTTCGATATTTTCTGCCTTTGACATTTTATTTCTTAGTTTAGTTTTCAAGTTGTTTACTGCTGTTTTGTTAGACATAGATAAAAATTTATTCTCATACATACATGCATAACATGAAGCTAGGTATTTTAACTGGAGTTTTATCGTTTTAGACGAAATCTCCAGTAAATAATAATGAAAACTGTAGAAATTGGTACTTAAACAGAAAACAGGGATGTCTTGGTGAAAACAGTAAATCTACTCTTAAAACAGTAGGGTTGGCAACACTGTGCGTAATGTTTCTTATAATGGAAAGCGCAAACGCGGAAGAAAATTGACGTGCGTCCGTCCTCGAAGACCTCTCGGCCGGCACTAAACGGCCCGCTCGAAATCGAATAGCTCAATATCGTATGATTTTTGTTCTTACAAAAATAAATAGCCACTTATATAAAAATCTACCTTACCCAGCGCTAGAAAATATTAAAACCTATTTTTTGATACATTACTTAGATGTATAATGGAAAGCGCAAACGCGGAAGAAAATTGACGTGCGTCCGTCCTCGAAGACCTCTCGGCCGGCACTAAACGGCCCGCTCGAAATCGAATAGCTCAATATCGTATGATTTTTGTTCTTACAAAAATAAATAGCCACTTATATAAAAATCTACCTTACCCAGCGCTAGAAAATATTAAAACCTATTTTTTGATACATTACTTAGATGGTTTCGTAATATAATTTTTTGCTAAGAAGTACATTTGAAAAATCGATTTAGTGTCATCTTTGCGATTTTTTTTTATCGAGTCAATTATTAGTAATTACGTTTCCGTCTTTATACAGCGCTTGACCATATGTTCAATTTTGTTAAAATGATTTTTATTTTGCGGAATATTTACATTATTTAGATATACATAGCTCCAAAAAACTTAATAATGGTACAACCTCGCCTTAATGTGCTTTCCGAGGCACTGACGGGTCTTGGTAAGTGAAGATGGTCACACATCCACGGACCAACCGCGGCAAGCGTAGCTTAACCTGATCGATCGACCCGTGTGGCTGTTATTACTTAGGCACAATCCCCTCAATAATAATATTTGTTAACATTAATTATAAGCAATAAACTTAGGTATAATAATAGTTGTTTGACGGCAGAAATAATAAACACCTAGGTACCTATTTAATATTAACTTAAGAGCGTTTACGCCGTACGGCATTTCATACAAACTTTCAAGGCCTTATTTTTCGAAATAAATGAACCGATTTTAATGAAACTTCATACGCATAAGCAGCATATTATTATGAAGGTCTGAAAAGTTACTTAAGTACATTTTCGAAATGTCTTAATTAAAAAAAGATAACTGGAAATTTCTGTTTCTATGGAAAATTTTAAATCGTTCTAATTTGGCTGTAACACTATTTAAATGTTCTTAAGTAACTTTTTTGACCTTTGTATCCTGCTTATGCGAATGAAGTTTCATTAAAATCAATTCATTCATTTCGAAAAACAAGGGCTTGAAAGTTTGTATGAAATACTGTACGGCGTAAACGCTCTTAACGTTATTAACCTTTTGAATGTCTTAAGTTACACAGTTCGACATAAGCAATTGTCTTTCTATTGTGTCTCTAATTACGGCATTCGATGAGTTAATAAAGCTTAGGGCCATGGCTCTATAAATCTCACTGTAAATACAATTCAATTCGGCAAGCCGTTACACATCAAAGACTCGTTACAATTATCTTCTCAATAAAACACCTAGGTACCTAATATTAACTTAACGTTATTAATAAAGCTTACGGCCATGGCTCTATAAATTTCACTGTTTATACTATTCAATTAGGCAAGCCGATACACATCAAAGACTTTCCTCTTTACAATTACCTTCCCAATAGACTTGCTTGCTACTAAGGGCTGATTTCTCAATCATCTGATGCTTTATTCGAGGAATAATTTTGAAATTTTGTCTGTTATTTTATACAACAAGTGCGAGTCGGACTCGCACACGAAGGGTTCCGTACCACAAGGCAAAAATGCCAAAAAAAACATGTTTGTTGTATGAGAGCCCCCCTTAAATTTTTATTTTATTTTAATTTTATTATTTATTATTAAAGTTAAAATACAACTGAGTATTTTGTGAATATTTCAAGTGCCTACCTGTTGCCATTTTTGATATCGAGCAAAAAAGGACAAAAAAATCGCGTTTGTTGTATGGGAGCCCCCCTTAAATATTTAATTAATTTTGTTTTTAGTATTTGTTGTAATAGCGGCAACAGAAATACATAATTGGTGAAAATTTCAACTATCTAGCTATCGCGGTTCTTAAGATACAGCCTGGTGACAGACAGACGGACAGACGGACAGACGGACAGACAGCGAAGTCTTAGTAATAGGGTTCCGTTTTCACCCTTTGAGTACGGAACCCTAAAAATTGCCAAACGTCTATTTTATTCCTCGGATAAAAGTTATCTGACGATGTAAAAATCAGCCCTTAAACAAGTAATAAATTACCTAATACAAGTACCTACTTATAATAATTATTATCTTTTACTAATAATAAATCTGAAGTTTGTTTGTTGTTTTGTTTGAACGCGCTAATAATCTGAAGGCCAATTCTCGTACTTACTTAAATAATGTTCAAATTCAAGTTAAAATCTCATCTCAGCGACAATCTATGTCAAAAACTTGTAACTTGATTTTATTCTTGACAGATTAAGACGGAGATTGATGCGAACGTTGGATTTGAAAAATTGTTTTTACATTTGATATTATATTTTATGCTCTTGAAGGTCTTGGTCTTGGTTAATCCGTTGGTCCCGGCTGTAATAAGAAGGGTAAGGGGCTTGTTTGTAGCTAAGTAACAGTCGCACGGATCGTTCGATCAGGTTAAGCTACGCTTGCCGCGGTTGGTCCGAGGATGGGTAACCATGTTTACACACCAAGACCCCTCCGTGCCTCGGAAAGCACGTTAAGCCGTTGGTCCCGGCTGACATTCGTGGATCTTTGACAGTCGTTACGGGTAGTCAGAAGCCCGAAAGTCTGACAACCAGTCTTACCAAGGGGTATCGTATTACCCAGTAACTGGGTTGTGGAGGTCAGATAGGCAGTCGCTCCATGTAAAATACTGGTATTCAGCTGCAACCGGTTAGACTGGAAGCCGACCCCAACATAGTTGGGAAAGGCTTTGCAGATGATGAATCTTGAAGGTCTTGGGGAAACGTTAACATAACGCTACGACCCTTAGGAGCCGGACATAAAAAAAAAACGAGAGTGCTTATGACCACACGACTGAAGTTAAACTAATAAAAAAAAAAAAAAGTTTTTAGATATACGGAACGTATTTTGCTATGAGAGGAAGAGAGAAAGAAAATGTGCGCGCGCACTGCTGTCTCTTGCTTATATCCCCCACTTAACTTCCGTTCGCCTTGCCCGATCACACTTTTCGTAACGCTTACGTCACGCGTTCGCCAGCTTACTCCCCAAGTCTAGCGTGCGTAAAGAAGTTTCACTTCAAAAAGTCAGAAAGTACGCTAAGCGAAAACGAAGCGCGGGCGGCCGATGTGATGCGATGGGGCGGGACAGGAGAACAAGAAAGACGCGGACGAAGTCGCGGGCAGAAGCTAGTGAAAATTATATTCCGAGTAAATTGACGATGTACGAGCAACTTGGACATTCCCAACAAGTTTGTAAAACGCTTCGGGCACCACAGGGACTTTCAAACCAGGCTTGCGAAATGATAAAACTTTTAATTTTGTGTTGAAATATGAAGATACATAAATTAGCTTTTGATATTATGGAAACGACGTTATTCAGAGATGTTTATTAAAGTTAGTGAGTCATTAACCGACTTTTAAGGGACATAACGTCGGTGCGCTTGCCAAACCTGATATGTGCATTTTTTTGAATTTTCATATTTTCCCTAGATGGCATAATTTTTATCGACACATTGATGGCAAGAACTGTTTGGAAAGATGGCCGAATATGAGAAGTTGTATTTTTTATATTTTCAGAAGATAACAAATTACGAAAAAAACTGTTTTTTTGTTGTCCTGAAAAGTTCTTCAAATGCACTTAACAGATTTGGCAAGCGCACCGACGATAATATAGGCACTTACATATCTTAGACTAAAAATCAAGACGAGGTATGAGATGAGATGCTTTTGTTTTATCACGAGGTTTGCAAACGGGCTCGTAGCTATATGATAACAACCGTACGGGTCGACCCAAGGTTCAGCTACCCTTGCCAGGGTCATTTCGTGGATGGGTGATCATAAACTACATATCTAGACTCCTTCGTGCCGGAGAGCACGTTAAGCCATTGCCCCGACTGTCATTCATAGATCTTGGACAGTCGTTACGGGTATTAGAAGCTCAAAACTCTGACAACCTGCAGTCTTACCAAAAGATTGTGGTGGTCAGATAAGCAGTCGCTCCATATAAAATACTGGTATTTAGCTGCCTCCGGTTACACTGGAAGCTGACCCCGACAAAGTTGGGAAAAGGCTTGGCAGATTTGACCCAGGTCAGGTCTGTGAAATTTCACCAGATAATTTTATTCAACTCTGTAAATGAAAAATGATTTAATTATGTAAATAAGTTTCCACAAACTTTTACACGTCAATCATTTTTTTTTTTTAACTAGATGAGGTCGGCGTTTCCTATCTGACTACTCTGAGAAGAAAGGCCGAAACAAACTCAGAGGTCATAGTCTCTTTTAACGTCCAGACAATAATTTTGGTCAGGTTATATAAAGACCATTTAGATCGACGTCTGAGATGGTCTTTTGAGGAAAGGACCACACAGATTGAGAGGACCTGTCCAGTCAGTGCACGCATTTGTCAGAAATCGTGCAGCTCAACTCAAGACATAAGGAGCTCTACGATTCGACGAACAATACCAAAGAAAGAACATTTGGGTAGGCCACATAAATTATTCAAACTGCCAACTGTATACCGTAGACTTACCGGTAGAAAATGATTCAAATCTATTTAAATCATCACATTTACAAGCAGCACTTAGGATAGAATTGGAGTTTTGTTTCAGAAGGCTTTGCTATAAACCTAGCCAGGGTTCCGGAGTGCCTGAGGCAGTGGGGCATAGTGCATATTGTATGGGAAACTAACCTGAATATTCGCTATAAGCTACGAGTAATCCTTTAGGAAATTGGTTGCAATCATGTTCTACCAAAGCCAGTACTTGCTGCTAGTAGGAAATTATTCTGAATAAAGTCAGGAATACACACGCGAGTTACTTGCACCAAGTAATTAACATCATCATCATCGTTATCATCATCATTTCAGTTGAAAGACGTCCACATAGGCCTCCCCAAGCACCTCCACTTCGAGCGGTTCTGTGCTTCTCGCACCCAACGGGTACCTGCGGCCTTCACAAGGTCGTCGGACCACCTTGTGGGAGACCTTCCAACGCTACGTCTTCCGGTACGCGGTCGCTACTCCAGAACCTTTCGGCCCCATCGGCCATCTATTCTGCGAGCAATCAGTGCCACTCAAGTTTGGCAATTCTTCGGGCTACGTCGGTTACCTTGGTTCTCCTGCGGATCTCCTCATTCCTGATTTGATCTCGCAGGGAAACTCCAAGCATAGCCCTCTCCAGTAATGGACATGCCATTGCATAAACATAATCAGCCTAAAATGTTCTCACTGCGGAGACACAGAGGGAGTGGGCCGTAATCCACCAGGCGGTCCCAGTGCGGGTTGGTAGGTGCCACATGTCTTCGAATTTTTGATTCTGACGTTCCGGTTTTCTTACGATGTTTTCCTTCACAGTTTTGAGAGCAGTGGTGATGAAATAATTTACACAAATTAAAGCGCCTGTCAGGTTACGAACCCACGACCTAGCCGCCGCCGCCGTTACCACTGCTCCACTGCCATTGTGACATACCAATCAAACGTTGTCTTGGCATAGTGATAAACCGATGGATGTTGTCGACTGAAATTTAATTTGATAAATGTGCTTTTTGATTTCTATTAATAAAATTAAATTTTATTCGAGTACATCCATTGGTTTCTTACTAAACTTCAACTATATCCGACGATCCTGCATACTTATCTCTTTTGTTGACTGTACCTACTTGCATACTTTTGTGCAAGTTACTGCCATGTATTCGCCAGGAATACACATGCGGCCCGGCGCGTACCACTGGTGGCACATTACAATAGAAAATCAATTCATTAGCCGGCCTTAACTAGTTAAATTACATTGTAATAGCTTATTATTCTGTATAACCACATTATTAAGCTTTAATCATCGGAATAAGTGTCTACGATGGTCTCATATCGGTTATAAATGTATGATACCATCCTTAATAAAATAAATCTTCATAATAAATAATGACAAGCACGATCGACACTTAAGAAAAAAAAAACACTTAACTATTTAATAGTAGCAGTCGAATACTTTAAGTCCTGACGCGTCCATATTAATTGAATAACGCTGTTATAATAAGGAAATCTATATACAAATGGCGTCTCGTTTCGCCATACAAATGGACTCAGCAGGACGTCTGATATGATCGGAGTGAGTTATCACGTCGTTCCAATGACATGGCACTCTCGAAACACCATACCTAGATGTATTGTGGGTACCGTTATTGGATATTTTTTTGGGTAGAATTAATGGGAAATATGAGTTTTTGGCGGCTTAATTGATATTATATCAATTGATTATTTGATTGATAACAGTAAAGCGAAGTTAATCTTTGACTCGTTTTGGATATTTCTCTTTTTCCAGGGTCAGTGCATAAATAGAATAAGAATAATCAGCTTATAATGTTTCCACTGCTTCATCCGGTTAGATTGGAAGCCGACCCCAACATAGTTGGGAAAAGGCTAGGCAGATGATGAATGTTTCCACTGCTGGGATTCAGACCTCCTCTCTATTAGAGGGAGTGGGCCATAATCCATCACGAAGGCCCAGTGCGGGTTGGTGGATGTCACGTCTTTGATTTTTTGGTTCTAGGACATGCCGCCGGTTTCTTCACGATGTTTTCCTTCACCGTTTTGAGAGCAGTGGTGATGAAATTAAATACACATTATACACATTACACACATTTCCTAGCTATTTATCCCGTAGTTGCACCTGCCATTTTGTCTCGGCATCACCCTAAGGTTGATTGGTAGAAAATGCCTCGGATATTAAGTCCGCCATTGTAAAGTATGTCTTTTACTTGTGCATAAAGTTTTAATAAATAAATAAAAATACCTTCTACAAAATCTTCTTTCTCCTAAAGTAGCATAATATGAAAGCATACTATTATCTATGAAATGCTTCGGACTTTTCTCAAAGTTGAACCTGTTATTTCACGAAAATCGCTTTTGAATTTTACGTAACTGTAAGGTATTGACTATGACGTAGGTACTAAAAGAGATAAGTACTTAACCAGTGTTGTCGGATATAGTTGAAGTTTAGTAAGAAACCAATGGAAGTTTTTAAATGAAATTTCATTTGAGAAAAGAACCGTTTGTTTTCTATTCATTAAATAAAATTTTACCCAAAAACATCCATCGGTTTCTTACTAAACTCCAACTATATCCGACGACCCTGTTTAACCTTTTGACCGCCACACGCCAAAAAATCAAAAACGTGCCCTCGGCGTGAAAGTCTGTCATGTAGTCGAACCGAGGCGGGCTGGACACATTTTGGTTTGTCATCTATACGAGTACATCTCTGAATGCAAGGAAAGCTGTTTTGTGTACTTAAATAATGTCTGAATTTTGCTCCTTGCAATCTGCTTCCTTGTAATGATTAATTTCTATGAAAGTCTGATATTATTATGTACTAGCTGTTGCCCGCGACTTTGTCTGCGATCCAGGATGAAAAGTAGCTTATATCCTTCCCCAGGTCTTGGTCCACCCATGTGCCAAATTTCATCCAAATCCGTTCTGCTTTTTAGCATGAAAGCGTAACAAACAAACTTACTTTCGCATTTATTAGCTACTAGCTTCCGCCCGCGGCTTCGACCGCAAGGTATGTCGATAAAAACTATCCTATGTCCTTCCCCGGGATGCAATCTATCTCTCTGACAAATTTTATTGAAATCCGTTCAGTGGTTTAGGCGAAAAGGTAACATACAGGCAGACAGACAGACAGAGTTACTTTAGAATTTATAATATTATCTAGTATGGATTAGGATTCTAAACACTCAGAGATGTGGAGTTAAATATAATATGTTGCAACTTGTCCACGCGAGCTTTCAACGTGGGTAGTTAAACTTTAGTTCAACGTAAAGTTAAATAGGTAGGTAGTAGGTAATTAGAAAATCGCCGTCTAAATAATTCTAGTTGAATGTTGCGACTTGTTCAAAATATTTTTATGCAAAATATACTTAGGGCTGATTTTTCAATCGACCGATATTTTTTATTCGTGGAATAAAATTGACGTCTGACGGTTTTTGTATGCACGAACTGTCAAAAATTCAAAATTATTCCTCCGATAAAGTTAACTGGCGTTGGAAAAATCAGCCCTTAGTCAAAGTAAACGTAAGCTGTGGCCGAATGGTGGCCAAGGTTCGTCCAAATAAACCAGGGCCGTCCAAAAGCGCGCTGGGTTGCTGACGATACGTCAAAGTCGCGGGAAACACCTGGATGGGGGGGACACGGAACTGGGAAGTCATCATCATCATCATCATTTCAGCCGATAGACGTCCACTGCTGGACATAGGCCTCCCCCAATTTTGGGGGGGGTTTGCCATAATCGCCACGCTTGGCAGGCGGGTTGGCGATCGCAGTATGGTATGATGGTATAATGCATAGAGAACGCTGCTGCCCATTCTCCGGTAAGACCCTTAGTCGCCTTTTACGACACCCACGGGAAGTAAGGGGTGGTGCTATTCTTTAAGTCCGGCACACCACACAGACAACTGAACTGAACTGGGAAGTATGGCAGACGAAAGGGAAGGCCTGTACCCGGCAGTGAGTGAAATGATGACGATGATACGTAGGAATAAAGGCTCCTACATTGAGGTGCGACAAGCGATATAATCGCGCGCGGCACAAAGGCGTTGCGCGACTTGCGGTGCCTTTGTGTCGCGCGCGACTTTATCGCGTATCGCGCCTGTTTAAAGGAGCCTAAACTGAGACGGCAACCAATATTAACATGAATAGGTAAAAAATAATAAATAAAAAAAACTTAAATACCTAATAGTAAAAAATACTTACATCATTTATTTATCCTACTACTGGAATGCCATACAGCAATTAAGTACACCTACATGGCAAAAGAATGCTTCAAGTACTGCTTTCCATCTATCTTGTGCGCGGTCACAGATAAGTCAACTCCATAGGTCCATTTATCATCATCATCATCATTTCAGCCGAAAGACGTCCACTGCTGGACATTACATACGCCTCCCCCAAGCACCTCCACTTCGACCGGTTCTGTGCTTCTCGCATCCAACGGGTTCCTGCGGCCTTCGCAAGGTCGTCGGTCCACCTTGTGGGAGGCCTTCCAACGCTACGTCTTCCGTCTTACGCTGTCGCCACTCTAGTGACTCTCTCTCTTTCTCACTTTCGGCACAGAATAAATAGTACAAATACTTTCGGCCCCATCAGGTATCTGTTCTGCGAACAATGTGCCCTGCCCACTGCCACATAGGTTTGGCAATTCTTGGGGCTATGTCAGTTACCTTGGTTCCCCTTAGTTCCCTAGGTATATCCTAGTTGTATAGTTCCACTACTCCATCCATATTGCATATATTCTTTGCGAATTTTTTGAGACTCAATGAATAAATAGTTACAGTTACTTCAAAGTTTGGAGCCCAAAGGCTTATACCTATTAATAAAGTGAGGAGTTATTTACTTACTTCATAATTAAGTTACTACTATCATAATTATCAGACTTGATAGTCTTTACAAGCGGTCTGACCAGTAACCTCGGTTTTATACAGAACGACTTTACCAAATATAACCTACTTGCAGCTCCCCGCGGTTTCACCCGCATAAGTGTCGATCCTGTGGGAATATCAGGATAAAAACTATCCTATGTCCTTCCCCGGGATGCAATCTATCTCTCTGCCAAATTTTACCGAAATCCGTTCAGTGGTTCAGGCGTGAAAAGGTAACATACAGACAGACAGAGTTACTTTCGAATTTATAATATTAAGTATGGATTAGTATGGATACTATGTATTAGGTACAGAGTAGGTACTGAACCATACATACTACTACTACAGACGTCCTATTGTTAAACCATTGTAAAAGTAGTCTACTGCTCGCCAGCTTGCTGGGAGAGCAGTAGACTACTTTTTACGCGTTGTAAAAACAGGCCTGACATCGTTCAGTTAGGTAAAGGTCCGGCGAAATGTCAGAACCTCTGTGCTCTTTGAGGCTAAATACAGTAAATACGACAGCAACATGCATTATTGTATCACACAATTCAGCTCCAAATAATATTCAAGGTTTTTTTAAATGCTATTTAACATTCAAATCAGATTGATCTAAATTGGTAACTTTAAATATAAGATAGGTATATATCCGATTCGCTTTAAAATAACTTTAGACGATTAAGATAAGGTGTATGCTTATTTTAAAATCAAATACTGTGTAGTAAATAAAATCTATGTTTTTGTAAAGTATCTTGAATTAATCATCAACCAACTTCAAAACAGCTTATTCTATCAAAATGAACTGTTATTTTGATTCTTATCAAATATTTATCAGTTCGATGAATGAGATGTTTTATAATATCAGAGTCTGAGCGAGGACGCCCACTTAAAAAGGTAACTTATTTATTATGAAGGTTGCATACTTAAGTACCTGATTTAAAAAAAAAAACAAACTAAGCCGATATTATAAAGAAAAAATATTTGATTTTTTTTATGTTAGTTTGTTACGTTTTTACGCCAAAACGGCTGAATAGATTTAGATGAAATTCAGCACATGAATAGATTATGATCTGGATGAGGACATAGGATGCTTTTTATCACGATATTCTCACGGAATCAAAACTTATGCGGGCGAAACCGCGGTGCGCAGCTAGTTGGTTATAATATGGCACAAAAACCGCATATGGCTTTTGTTTTTCATTTTTTAACACGCTTTTATTAGGTCGACCTGTATGTAACTAACTATGTAATGGAATCTAAGGTAATTAAACCATCTTCCAAGGGTCGTAGTAATGAAAATTGGCAGCTGTATGTAGTTCTGATGACAATACAATAATATGGTACTGTCGAACTGATCTGATGATGGAGCCGGAAGATATGAACTGGAACATCATGTTTTTTGTTTTTATGTGCATTTATAAAAGCGTGTTTTTATAGTATTTTTTAAACTATTAATCTATTATTTCGATTCATTTATTTCGATATTCATTTCATTCGATTCAATTACAATTAAATGTTTAAATTTATTAGTTTAAAAACATTACAGGTAGTTATGAGTACCTAAACTAGCTAACACTTCATTCACAATAAATATATGTTCTTATTATTTTGCTAGGCATCTATTACTTCAAAAGCCTTATTATTACAGTACGCGATATTCCGGGACCCTTTACCTTAGTCGGCATGGAGTAATAAGAGAAAGGGAGGAAGGGTTCCTTTAAAAATAAATAAACATCTAAATATGAATCTCTAAATATCGTCTAGTATTATGGCGACATCTACATCGCCACATGCAAACTACGCATCACACTGACGCGTGACGTCACACAAAATCCTGCATCGCGCAAGTAGAATTTTCCGCGAAACTAGCATAATTATAAACGACGTCCGACATCCATTGTCGCCAGACACAACACCCTTCTGGTCGGAGAATCCACCCTTTTCTATGGAGAATGATTGAACTTGACAACCTGTTCCTCATACGTCTATAGTGTAGTGTTTTATCCACTTTGATTTCTATGAGGGTTATATTCACACATTCCGCTGACAAATCTCAAGGGAAACGTCTTTCGTTTTTCCTTTCTTGTATTTTATTGACGAAAATTCAGTTAATCTGCGACGGGAGTGAACGCGTGTCACCAAATTCAAGGGTATATATTTTGACCTTTGATATATCACATGATTCCTTATCATATAGACGCTTTTCCCTGAATTAGATTGCACGTTGACCTTTACCATAAGTAATGGAATTTGCATATTCAGGAATGTCATTTCAGGACGTGTGATAAAATTATGCATAAGAATAAAAAAACCGGGCAAGAGCGAGTCGGACTCACGCACCGAGGGTTCCGTAACATCCGGGTTTATGCATAAGGTTTATGTTTATGAAATTAAATGTTTTTTTTTAATTTTTGAGTTGATTGAATGAATGGTAAATTGCGGTTTACGATTTATGACGTATTAAAAAAAAACTACTTACTAGATCTCGTTCAAACCAATTTTCGGTGGTAGTTTACATGGTAATGTAGATCATATGTTTTTTTTAGTTTTATCATTCTCTTATTTTAGAAGTTCCAAAGTGGTAAAATGTGTGCGCGCAAACTATTCAGTTTAGAAAAAAATTATATTAGAAACATCAATATCATTTTTGAAGACCTACTCATATAGATACCCACGTATGGGTTTGATGAAAAAAAAATTTTGAGTTTCGGTTCTAAGTATGGGGAACCCTAAAATTTATTGTTTTTTTTCTATTTTTGTGTGAAAATCTTAATGCGGTTCACAGAATACATCTACTTACCAAGTTTCAACAGTATACCTAGTTCTTATAGTTTCGGAGAAAAGTGACTGTGACATACGGACAGACAGACAGACAGACAGACAGACATGACGAATCTATAAGGGTTCCGTTTTTGCCATTTGGCTACGGAACCCTAAAAAGGATGTAAAAAATATCTCGTAATCTAAGTATCTTTTTACCTCTTGTGATAGACTAATTTTATTCTAGGTGCATCATCTTCGCATATAATTATATAATGAATGTATACAAAACCTTGTAAAAGTGGTGGAGTTTCTTGCCCATTCTTCTCCATACGAACACTACCTTTCTTAATCATGTTTCATAAAAGCTGTAACGTAGTGGAAGTGGCTATATTTAGTTAGCATTGGTATTTCAGTACCATTTTGTACCATTGCGTTGTTTATTGTCTGATGCAAAAATAAAGATACTAAGTAATCACAATAATATCTATGAAAATTAGTATGTCGGACTTCATTTTCAGTTAATAAGAAGGGTATGGGGCTTGTTTGTGGCTAGGTCATAACAGCCGCACGGATTGTTCGATCAGGTTAAGCTACATCTTTACATACAAAGACCCCTCCGTGCCTCGGAAAGCACGTTAAGCCGTTGGTCCCGGCTGTCATTCGTGGATCTTTGAAAGTCGTTACGTTAGGGTTGTCAGGGGCCCAAAAGTCTGACCACCAGTCTTACCAAGGGGTATCGTTTTACCCAGTTATTGGGTTGTGGAGGTCAGATAGGCAGTCGATTGGACTGGAAGCCGACCCCAACGTAGTTGGGAAAAAGGCTAGGCAGATGATGATGATGAAGATGGGTAAGACGGTCGACCTTGTGATTCATCTTTTCAGCCGAAAAAAAAAAAGTCCACTGCTGGACATAGGCCTGCCCCAATTTTGGGGAGGTTTGCCATAACCTTGTGATTAAGGACTATTTAACCTATTACTAAGACTTGACGACGCTGTCTGTCCGTCTGTCCGTCTGTCTGTCACCAGGCTGTATCTCAAGAACCGCGATAGCTAGACTGTTGAAATTTTCACAAAGTATGTGTTTCTGTTGCCGCTATAACAACAAATACTAAAAACAAAATAAAATAAATATTTAAGGGGGCTCCCATACAACAAACGCGATTTTTTTGCCCTTTTTTGCTCGATATCAAAAATGGCAACAGGTAGGCACTTGAAATATTCACAAAATACTCAATTATATTTTAACTTTAATAATAAATAAAAAATTAAAATAAAATAAATAAATAAGGGGCCCGGGCTCCCATACAACAAACATGTTTTATTCGGCGTTTTTGCCTTGTGGTACGGAACCCTTCGTGTGCGAGTCCGACTCGCACTTGACCAGTTTTTTTTTTCATTGATATTCCACAGACGTCCAAACATTTATCTCGTTCCATATCGATGTAGGTATTCAATTAATAAATTAAACATGGTCGACAAGAAAACCCATTAATTAAAGTTTTAAAAAAAATTGCGAAGCTAATAGAAAAACAACGTATTACAAGGCTATTAGCGCCTTTTATTAATTCCATTCTCGTCTACGTGTGTACACTGAGCTAAAACGGTAAGGGATCTGCCCTTCTGAAGGGTGACTATAATTATGTGTAGTGTGAGACATGACCATTAAAGAAAGAAAGAAAGAAAATGCGTTTTTTGGCATTCCAGCAAAAATACACCTTAAAACTATAAAAAACAGAAAACAAAGATTATATACAGGGTGTTTGGTGCATCGTTTGCCAAATGGAATTGGCCGAAATGCAGAGTTCTTGTATTGTTCCAAATAAAAATTAAAACTCACTTTAAAAAAACCAGTGAAACAAGGAATGAGTTACTGGGCCTTAAGAGATAGCAAATGACCTCTCCTTTCGGTCAATTCCATTTGGCAAACGATTCACCAAACACCCTGTATAATGTTAAAAGGGCCTCAGCTCAGCATAATGTCGGATGATAACACAAGGTGTAACTTGAAAGCTCTTTCAAACGGGTGTGACACGAGATAATTATAATAGCACCGCTCGTTGCGCGACTTGCGGTGCCTTTGTGTCGCGTGTCGTGTCGCGACTGTTTGAAGGAGTCTTGACGTTGATTTTCAGCATCAGAAGGAGGAGAGGAGGTTGATGTGAGGATTTTTTATTAAATTATAATAATGTACAGTGCCCTCCAAAAGTTAGTTGACATTTTTCCACTACAGCTGTGATGTTTAGACACGATAAAAATTAAAAAACTGGCCAAGTGCGCGTTTTTTAATTTTTGTAGTTTTTTTAATTTTTGTCGTGTTAAGCAGTAGTGGAAAATATTTACGAACAGAAGACAATATTTATTTTATTCTGTTTTTAGTTTTTGTTGCAATAGCGGCAACCGAAATACATCATCTGTAAAAATTTCGACTATCTAGCTATCACGGTTCATGAGATACAGCCTGGTGACAGACAGACGGACAGTGGAGTCTTAGTAATAGGGTCCCGTTTTTAACCTTTTGGGTACGGAACCCTAAAAATGAAGTTTTGTAATATTTTTAGGGTTCCGTAGTCAACTAGGAACCCTTATAGTTTCACCATGTCTGTCTGTCCGTCCGTCTGTCTGTAATAATAATAATAATAATAATAATATTTTATTTGCATAAAACATGGTATACAAGATGGTAATATAAATACATTGGTAGGTCCTACATGTTTTGCTTCATGAATACAAGCGTGCAAATTTACATACATGACAATAACATACAACCACTGTCACTGTCTGATTTTATGCTCTAGAAACTCCTTGACACTATAAAAGCTATTAGCAGATAACCATTTATATAATTTACTTTTGAACAATCTTATATTTAATATTTTGTCTGTCCGTCCTCGCTTAATCTCTGTGACCGTTAGCACTAGAAAGCTGAAATTTTGTAGGAGTACGTATATCAGTTACGCCGACAAAGTGGTAAAATAAAATTTTGGAAAATATTTTTTTTTAGGGTAGCTCCCCTACATGTGAAGTGGGGATGAATATTTTTTTCATCTTCTATCCCATCGTGTGGGGTATCGTTGAATAGGTCTTCTTAAATGGCTTAGGGGTTGCTAAAATTATTTTTCGATTGAATGCTCCATTTACGAAATATTAAAGTTTAAAGTGCAAATTTTTGTTCCAGTAGGGCGTCCCCCCCCCCTCTAAAAGCTAAACTACTGGTTTGAAAAATCTGGAAAAATTCTCGATGATAGTGCATTTCATGAACTTTAAAGGAAAAGTATAGCAGTTAAGATAACTTTATTAGTTTAGCAGTAGTAGTCGTTGAACTTGGGTGTTGAATAATTTTGTACCAAATACAAAATCCTTAGCATTAATTCTTTAAAGTGCCTAAGATGAAGTAGTTGCTTGTTTATAATGGGTAAAGACTTGCATTGAAAACCAAAACATGTTTTTTTTTTTTTTTACCAATTCAGAATAAAGAACAACAGAATCGTACTACATTTTGATAACGGGCTACTACGGAACCCTACACTGTGCGTGGCCCGACACGCACTTGGCCGGTTTTTTAGAATAAAGTCTAAGTTATTATTTATTAAAAAGTACTTGAATTAGTCAATAACAATATTATAGTGTACACTTCAACATTTGAAATTAGAATTTTTAAATCATAATGTGTCACTATGACCACTCAATGATTCCTTTCTTTGAAACCACGTCAATTCCTTAGCTAAACACGCCAGTTTCGCGTTCAATTCGCGCGGTTTCGTTCATTGTCTCATAGAGAATACGTTACCTGAAGTGGAAAAATGTCAGCTAACTTTTGGAGAAAATCATTTAATCTAAATATATAAAACTCAAAGGTGACTGACTGACATAGTGATCTATCAACGCACAGCCCAAACCACTGGAGGGATCGGGCTGAAATTTGGCATGCAGGTAGATGTTATGACGTAGGCATCCGCTAAGAAAGGATTTTGATAAATTCTACCCCCAAGGGGATAAAATAGGGGATGAAAGTTTGTATGAAACTTTGTCAATTTTAAACCGATCGGGCTGAGACTTCGCATGCATATAGCTACTATGACGTAGGCATCCCCTAAGAAAGGATTTTGATAAATTCATGGGGATAAGATAAGGGATGATGGAGGATGTAAATGTATTAGTTTTTTTAATACTACTTAACGTGAGCGAAGCCGCGGGCAATAGCTAGTGAATAATAATATTGTTAGCAGTGATGAAAATAAATAAATAAAACAGCTTTATTTTCCTCACACACTTATTTCTAATATATCTAATACAGACGCCAGCACATCAAGCTACTACAATCTGTCAAATATCTTTAATAGATTTTCAACTTTATCGCTAAAGCATTAGGTTCAAAGGTGATTGGAAAAATTTGACAGTTTCGGGTAGCTTGATAAAAACTTATTAATAAAGTTTTTTTTTAATAATTCTACGGTGTACAAGGACCGCTATAGATAGCGATTAAAGCCTATCGCTGTCGATAGCCGTGATAATCATTGATTAAATATACAATGAAGTGTCATAAAATAATGTACACGGCCGAAATTAATGTTCTGAATATATAAATGACTAAACTACACAGAACTGGGGGTCTAAAAAGGCCACTTTGGCAAAAACATATAAGGATAACATAATGGACAGTTAACCGTTAAGTTAATCATATCAAATCCCATTGGAGAAGCATTTACAGTTATTTTTTTGTCTGTGCTAAAATATCAATCAATCCGATCCAAATCCAAATCCAATCTCTTTGATTATACCTACGTAGTGCAGCGAAAAAAAAACACGGACTGTCTTCGCCATATTATGATTCATAATGATGATTCCTTTTATGATTCTCCACAGTGGCCTTTTTAGGGCCCAAGGTTGCGTCAACACCTTTTTTTCGGCTAGCTGTAAGTAAATATTATCAAAGAAACCTTTTAAGATTTACACGACAAATATCTACTCAAAAAATAAAACTTAGTTACTGGTAATAAAACTCAAAATTACTTGATGTTGGCTTTAGTCTTCTCGCTCAAACCGGTTGAATAAATCGATTCAAGTGTTTGTCATAAAACAACTTTGATTATCAGCAACGCGCAATGTTTAACAATTTTGTCCGATCCCTTGTAAACTGATTAAACTGCGAACGTCAAACGTCAAAGATGACACTTAAGATTATAAGTAAGGCTACTTGATTTTGCCTACAAAATTTGATTGAATTAAAATTGTCTTGTTTTCGACCTATTGATTTAATGATCTTGCAATTTGAAGAGTTTTATTTGAACTTACTAAACCCCAAGAGCAGCAAAGTAGGACGATCGGTGTATTTGGTTATAAGTTATAACATTAATCAGTAGCATTTAAAGTTTTAACTATTGCTATACCAGTATCCACACTGGCTTGATTCCAGTGCGTTTTTGTCAATATTGGACACAATTTGGTCTAACCCACATTTTCTTTTCTCTTTTCCAAAAATGAGCATATTGATACGAGTTTGATTGATTGATTGTTGTCTATATGTTTGCACCTACCGTTGTTTGTCTCTGCATCACCCAAAGGTTGACACATTTTGGTCTACCCACATTTTCTTTTCTCATTTCCAAAAATGAGCATGTTGATATGAATTTGATTGATTGATTGTTGTCTATATTATTATGATTGCATCTACCGTTGTATGTCTCTGCATCACCCAAAGGTTGACACATTTTGGTCTACCCACATTTTCTTTTCTCTTTTCCAAAAATGAGCATGTTGATACGAATTTGATTGATTGATTGTTGTCTATATTATTATGATTGCATCTACCGTTGTTTGTCTCTGCATCACCCAAAGGTTGACTGGTAGAAAATGCCTATGGCATTAAGTCCGACTCTGTACATTTGTGTGCTTAAAGTATTAAATAAATAAATACCCACGCCATACAATCCATACTAATATTATAAATTCGAAAGTAACTCTGTCTGTCTGTCTGTATGTTACCACCAAACGGGTTGCGAGATAGATTGCATTCCGGAGAAGGACATAGCATAGTTTTATCCCGATATTCCCACGGGATCGCCACTTATGCGGGTGAAACCGCGGGGCGCTGCTATAGTATAATATAAACCAGCTATTGACATGACACTAATACGCAAACATCCGAAAGTCTGTCCAATCTGTGTGTACAAACACAACCCTAAATAAACAAGTTGGACAACAAAATTCAGTAATTGTCCCACTTTGTTCGTAAACGATGGTGACCGCACTTAGCCCTCTCCGGCTAAAAATAGCCGTGTATCCATTGAGCCAATCCATGTGGAGTTAATTCTTGTTGCTCATGGAGGCTTTCATAATAGCTCAGTGTTATGGAAATGTTTTATTTTTAGCCATTTAGCCTACTTACGCATACATGGGCTATAATTAATGTTGATCTACTTTTAATGTTGCCGCGCTGTGTCGTGTGTGTCGTTTGCCAATAATTGAATGAAACTGGATTATGAATATGTAATTTGGTTGCTTTATACACGTTGACAGTTTGGTTTAATATTTACTAAGATTACAATTTTACAAGAAAATCTACTTATGACACAGGATTTATAAAGCACTAGCTTCTGCCCGCGACTTCGTCCGCGTGAAATTTCTTGAACTCCCCGGAACACCCCACCGCATCGCATCGCCTTCCCGCGCTATTTCTTCGTTTTCCCTTAGCGTTCTTTCTGACTTTTTTTTATATATTACTCTTAAGGGACCTAACGTAATATTCATCGTAGCCTTTCCCAAGAATTGGGCTATCGAATGCAAAAATATTTTTTCAAATCCGACCGGTAGTTATAGAGATTAGCGTGTACAAAGAAACAAACTCTTCAGCTTTATTATTAAAAATACAGATACAGATATAGATTAATTATTGATCAATATTTACATCCATATTTAAAGTAGTAAGTCTAGCTGCTATTGATCTTACAACGAATGTACAGTCACGAGCATAAGTATGTATACACTTGGCTTTATTCAAAGGCAATTTTCTCCTATATTAAAAACAGAGACTAAACCCTAGCATATCTTGATTTCCCCAGGGATCCTCCGCAAGAAGGTCAGACAGCGTACTCCGTGTCAAACTAAATTAGACAAAATAATCGCATAAAATGATCTTTTGAATATGAGATGAGAAGACCTCAAAAGGAAATTTACAAGAACTAGAATTACATAAATATGAAGAAAAATATAAAACCGGCGGGGTAATTGCGTAACACACTAACTGTAGCGATGGGTTTGGTTTTGACAGTTCAACAATGTTCATTGCGTTGTTTACATTGTTGAGCATACAAATTTTTCGAACATATGAAGCAATGGATTAGCACTGCCCTGTAAATCCGAAACACTGTATCTCAGAAGATACCTATTTCGTGAAAAGGGCTCTTAAAACTTTTTTGGTCTTTGGTTCGTTTTGGGTTATAACAAATACTAGGACCTCCTACATTCCATAAAATGAAAAAAGTAATAATACAGGGCTATGTAACTGCCTCGAAAAAATCAAATGAGCGCTAAAAACACTGTAACTCGAGTTGCAGTGTATTGGAAATACACGACAGAGCAATATCTCTCAAAATTATTCAGATTGTAATTGAAAGTGTACGCAATTAGGATGCCGGTTTTTGAAAGGCTCGGTCATTGGCTGTCTAACTTCCGAACCGAATTATAATGGTACCTATCAATCACCAGTTCTGCATACTGGAGGTAGAAAAACCTATCTATCTCTGGTTCTAAGGTCCCAATAATCTATATCATCCAAATTAGGCACCCGCTTGAATGGCACCTGAGTGAATGCACCTGACACACAGCGGCACATTCACTCCTGAGTGAAGCGGTTAAATGGCACCTGTGCCATTTAACCGCTTAAATGGCACCTGCGTGAATGTGCCGCTGTGGGTTTCCATATCAGCAGCGATTTGTATGATTATATTATACTGGCAGGTCTAATTTTTACTGGTTACCATCGGTAGCGATCTGTCAATAGGTTATTGGGTTCGGCCGTAAAATAATAAAAAAATCAATCAATTAATGTACATCCACCCTTAAAACAGCTGCCAATCAAATTAATTGACTTGGGTATGAGAGTGTGTCTAGCAAATGTATGGGTGTGGCTTCCAGAAAACAAATGTTAGGTATTACATAAAATGGACTGGGCATGTCCACTGCACTGAGCAGTCGTGGCCAAGTGGTAACGGCCGCGACTTACGAGTCGTAGGTCGTAGGTTCGAACCCAGATAGGCGCTTTACTTTGTGTAAATTATTTTATCACCACTGCCCTCAAAACGGTGAAGGAAAACTTCGTGAGGAAACCGGCACGTCCTAGAACCAAAAATTCGAAGACATGTGACATCTGCCAATCCGCACTGGGCCCGCGTGATGGATTACGGCCCACTCCCTCTCACCGAGAGGAGGCCTGTGTCCCAGCAGTGGGAACATTATAGGCTGATTATGGTATGGTATGGATGTCCACTCAAATCTGTATGGTTCTTTCCTCAAAATACCATCATTGTCTGCCTAGCCTTTTCTCAGCTATGTTGGGGTCTGCTTCCAGTCTAACCGGATGCAACTGAATACCAGTATTTTACATAGAGCGACTGCCTACCTGACCTCCACAACCCAGTTACTGGGTAATACGATACCCCTAGAAAACTTAGGTGAAGTGAAATTTGTTTTTGCTAGGAAATGACACTATTGACACGCTCACTTCACCTAAGTTTTCACGGTGAGATTTTTACAGAATAGCACCGCTGGACCAGGCTCGCGCCGGACGGCGCGTACGTGTTCCACGCGCGCCTCAAAGATGTCAGCATCGAGGAGGGGCCCCCTCAGGGCCGAAGCCTGCCGGGTCAGCGGGATTAGTCCGAAAGGGTTACCGCTGGCCTGGAACATAAAGGGCTTAGGAACGAACACGGGTGGGTTTTAGTCAGTAAGTGTCTGACACTCCCGTCCGCTCCACCCAGAGCGGGAGGAGTCATTTGATGATTTCCCGACCAAAAAAAAAAACTTTCGAGCTTCTGACTACCCATAACGACCTCCTCAAAATACCATCACATACATTAAACTTCATGGTCCTCATATTATGGCCTGACCATGAAAATGTTTGAACTTTAAAAAAAACTGAGCGCTGAGTTTATTTAGGTCTTTCTTCTCAGTAGTTACACTGAACTCATCTAGTTATTTTTGACGCGTAAAAGGGTTTTTTGTACCAATTTACAGAAATAAATATATAATT
The DNA here is from genome assembly GCA_916614155.1 of Mesoligia furuncula. Lineage (NCBI taxonomy): Eukaryota > Metazoa > Arthropoda > Insecta > Lepidoptera > Noctuidae > Mesoligia > Mesoligia furuncula. Next base: position 9,523,884 of record OU744803.1, on the reverse strand, counting down.
TACCAACAATCTCTTTCCTTCACACAACGTTGATTTGTTTAACAAGGCAATCAATCACATTCTAAGATGACATTTTATTGTTAAACATTAGACATTCATATTATTCTCGTAGAGACAAAAGATTTCAGTCCAAAGCCCAGCGGGGTAATTCCGTAACTCACTGTCAGTACCAATGGGTTTCTTTTGGACAGTTCAACATTCATTGCGCTATTTACGTTGTTTAGCAGACACATTTTTCGAACATATGAAGCAATGGATTAGAAATATCTTTCGAAATGATTTAGATTCTTTCAAAATTATGCAGGATACACCGTTTTCAACTATGTGTCAGACCCTTCCTTCCGGCTTCCTTCAGACATTCCCAAAATACATCCAGCCATCACCAATACTGTCCCAAAAAAGGATCTTACCCAACTCATCTCTTTGCATCTACAGCATGTATGAGAAAGGTTTGGTTATTTATTAAGGGTGGGCCACCACCACGAAATCACGAATAAATATAATAATCAGCTGTCCCATACTTTTGGGTCGAGTAGGTTTTGAATGGGTCAGCTGTGATTAGTTTTCGCTATTATGATGTTGGTTATATGGAGAAAATTGTTCAGTTTAAGTTTGGATTTAGTACTCGACCGACGACGGTAGAACGTATAAGCGCTACGGAGTCTGTGTTATTCTAATTACAGCTACATCGCGCTGACGAGGACCGTCAGTCGACCTCGTCTGTCGGGCGTACATCGGTCGACTGACATATCTGACCGAGCGACCGACCATCACGAGTCACGACCGATATAATCAGCGCCGTCGCGGCGTCGCCGTCAGTCACTAACTCCAGCCTTATGGTCTGTATCACACCCTTAAATATGACCACACATTTCTGAAACACGCTGTACCTATAGCTACAGAATTTTGTACAGAGAGTATAGTGTCACTAGTTTGAAAACGTCCCCTGTGGACGGCTTTTATCCCCAAATTGGATTAATTATCGCTTACGGACGAACAACAGCGGGGTTCGAACCATTGTAGTCTTTTTATAGATTTTTGTTAATGCGTTTTGTGAAATAGGCTTGGCGTTTCTCGTATTTTGATGAAAGCCATGTTTTTGGTTTTAAGGCGATAATTGGTGAGTGGTTAAAAGGGAGTTCGCAGAAATACGCGTGGGTGTGACCAGCACTCCAACTGCGTAACATACTTTCTTTCACAATCTAAAGGATTTTCAAGAATACTTCTAATTCAGAGAATTCTAATTTGTCTGTGTGGTGCCGGACTTAAAGAATACCACCACCCCTTACTTCCCGTGGGTGTCGTAAAAGGCGACTAAGGGTCATACCGGAGAATGGGCAGCAGCGTTCTCTATGTATTCCACCATCATACCATACTGCGATCGCCAACCCGCCTGCCAAGCGTGGCGATTATGGCAAACCCTCCCAAAATTGGGGGAGGCCTATGTCCAGCAGTGGACGTCTATCGGCTGAAACGACGACTTCTAATTCATAGCTTCATATGTTTGAAAAATTCACCTGCTCGACAACGTAAATAACGCAATGAATGTTGCCGAATTGTCAAAATCAAAGGCATTGCAATTGTTAGTCTGTTAAGGCTCCTACAAACAGGCGCTACACGCGATATAATGGCGCGCGACACGACGTTGCGCGACTTGCGGTGCCGTTGTGTCGCATGTCGTGTCGCGCCTTTTTGAAGGAGCCTTTACACAGTTACTCCGTAGATTAGACGCGAGCGGGTAGGTACACCTAGGTAAGTGATGAAACTTTTACGAGTAAAAAAGACGTAAAAAAGTCATAGGTATCTACTCCCCAAAACCTTTTTAAGATCAACACAAAGCAATTCAATTATCACCATTTGAAAATGGTCCCCTCCCTAGTTAATTAAAGAGCAATCAGCTAATTGAGGAAAATCACAATAGAAAATTACCTTGAAAACGTAAAACGTAGCAGAAAAGAAGAAGAAGAAGAAGTTCCAACTTACATTTCAAGATAGCTTTCTTGGACAAAATGAAATCGTTCAACTTGATTCAAGTAGCAGACAGGCGCGACACGGGCGGTGCGACGCGATGCTGGTAGGAAAATTTCAATTAAGGCGCTTACATGACCTAAAGCACGGTCACTGTCGGACTGCATAGAAAAGAAAGAGAAGCGCGATGACACAACGCTGGTAATTTATTGCAAAATATGAAGCAATTATTTAATTACAGAAAATCTATTGTTTGGACTAAAAAATTAAAACACTAGTATTTTAGTATGTTGCTTGTAGAATAATCTGACAAAAAATCAGAATGATTGTAAAAATAAAGTTTTTAGAGGTATCTTCATGATTTTTTTCTATCGTATCAAATTAATTGTATTATGTTTTCAACAAACTATCTACCTAGCATATATCCTGAAGAATATCATATATTTTTCTGATTTTGTATACTGCGGTGCTATTCTGTAAAAATCTGACCATGAAAACTTAGGTGAAGTGGGCGTGGAGTGAGCTGTCAATAGTGTCAATTCCTAGCAAAAGCAAACTCACTTCACCACAACACTTCACAAGTTATCACGGTGAGATTATTACAGAATCGACCGGCTGTAATCGATCATATACTTTTATTGTTACTAAAATTTGCGTTTTTTGTGTTTAGGTCCTGTAAGCCCCTTAAGTTTTCATAGAAATTGTTCTATTACAGTCGCATCGGCTTTTTAGTCGATTCGCACGAATTTACTCGCCCGAAACGTGCGAACCGTCATTTTTAAACAATATTGTTTTTATATAGACAACTCACACAAAGTTAATTTATTTGTGGTAAATGTGGTGTGGCAATTGGCACATTGTATATTTTATGCAATAAAGTTAAGAAAAAAGTAAACTATGTTTGGGTAAGATGGGCACTGGTATAAGACCGTATGAATCAAATTCCTACCTAATGTGGCAATGTTTTTAATGCAGTGAAATATAATAGTGAAATATAATATCACCAATAAACATTGGTGATCCCATCATTATTTTTATTCTGCTACGACGAAGATCAGAGCAAAATTTAATTTTGCAGGCAAACAATTTGATTCCTACGGTCTTACCCCAACATATCTTATGTTTTATAGTATTTAACTCTTATAACTTCTGTGCGCTAGTGTCCTTTATCTATACTTTATTGCATAAAATTAAAAAGGTTCCTATTTCCTACCTGATACATTTTTTCATTAGAATCGCCCACAAATCAACAACTTCGTGCGTGTCGCTTAAAGAAAAAAATAATATTATTCAAAAGTGACGAATCTCACGTTTCGGGCATGAAAATTCGTGCGAATCGACTAACAAGCCATCGCATCGCGCCTGTCTGCGGGAACCTTCAGACGTTCACTTGCAAAGTTAGTTTGTTGGACTCTTAAGTGCGAAATCTAATACTTACTTTAAGTATTTAAGCAAACAAAAGTAAAATTTTCTCACTGAGGAGTTTTGAAGTTTCTTGCCCGTTCTTCTCCAAAGGAACCTACTACGCTTTGGGATGGGCCACTAGCTTCATCTTTGTGACTGACCGACCCCTAGACTTTTCAAAATGGCCTGTAATTGGTTTAATTGAATTAAATCACCAATGAAACATTTCACATGACTTTTTAGGGTTCCGTAGTCAACTAGGAACCCTTATAGTTTCGCCATGTCTGTCTGTCCGTCCGTCTGTCTGTCCGTCCTCGCTTAATCTCTGTGACCGTTAGCACTAGAAAGCTGAAATTTTGTAGGAGTACGTATATCAGTTACGCCGACAAAGTGGTAAAATAAAATTTTGGAAAATATTTTTTTTTAGGGTAGCTAAAAATATTCATCCCCACTTCACATGTAGGGGACATGTGAAGTGGGGATGAATATTTTTTTCATCATCTACCCCATCGTGTGGGATATCGTTGAATAGGTCTTCTAAAATGGCTTAGGGGTTGCTAAAATTATTTTTCGATTGAATGCTCCATTTACGAAATATTAAAATTTAAAGTGCAAATTTTTGTTCCAGTAGGGCATCCCCCCCCCCCCCCCTCTAAAAGCTAAACTACTGGTTTGAAAAAACTGTAAAAATTCTCGATGATAGTGCATTTCATGAACTTTAAAGGAAAAGTATAACGGTTAAGATAAGTTTATTAGTTTAGCAGTAATAGTCGTTGAACTTGTGTGTTGGATAATTTTGTACCAAATACAAAATCCTTAGCATTAATCCTTTAAAGTAACTAAGATGAAGTAGTTGCTTGTTTATAATGGGTAAAGACTTGCATTGAAACCAAAATATGTTTTTTTTTTACCTATTCAGAATAAAGAACAACACAATCGTACTACATTGTGACAACGGGCTACTACGGAACCCTACACTGTGCGTGGCCCGACACGCACTTGGCCGGTTTTTTTACACTGTGGTCAAAAAGGCCGTAATTGCCGATCACAGGTTCATTAAAATTAATTATGGTTGCAATTAATTATTAATATTTCTCGAGGCCTGTATATAAACTCAGTGTATTGAAATATAACTTGTTTGGATTGCGCGATCTCGACATTAAATATATTTAAAACATCTGTAGTTCTGTTATTTCGTTTCTGTAGTTGAAAATAACTGAATTATTCTGAATTCTCGTTAACCGACAGACGTAAAGTTTATTGTGAAATGTGAAGAAATTACAAGACTTTTGTTTGGTTTTAAAACAGACACAGGCCAAACGTTTTATAGGTAGGTAATTTTCATTATCACACAGAATAATTAAGTTGCTGTAAATACTGGAGTACCTAGGTACTTCGGGTACTCAGATACCTAGGTACCAGTGGGCCTAGCTTCGTGCTAGGCCCCTGTGAAGTAGGTTAGGCAAGTTGGGTGACAGCAACGCGCCACGCGATTTTTTACATGCAAATTCAACAAAAAGCGATTCCGCGCGGGCAATTTGGCTCCGTTTCCCGCACCCCGCTGCATGGCACGTTGTCACAAAACACAGAGAGTACAGAAGGCAATCACATGTATGTACTTCACTTTTCATACCTACGCTCGGCGGTCGCGCTATGGTTGTCAACTTTGGCTTATGCACAAAAACTATTGTGGTAGTGGCACTCATATCTAGTTGTTTGATTTATTGTTGAGCTTATTCTACAATAACAAAAAAATAAACATAGTATTACAATACAGAAAGTATACAGAACAAAAACATATAAAATTTTACATTTGTAAATTTTTAATATAAAAAATCGCTAATAACTTCAAAACGGATTACCGTATTTACACAATTTATTTTGCCCTATCCGTTTTCGACCTAAATCTATCAAATGACACTAAAAACAACACAATATCTACAAAAACAAAAAATCATGTTTTCAACTTACGTAATAGTTGTGGCGTGAATTTACCTTACAAAAAGAATAGGAAACTATTATATAAATCGAGCTCAGAGAGCCATTTTTTTGTTGCTCCATTTTTGCACTTCATAGACGCACGTCTCAAGCGGATGGCACTCGCGCTCGCTCTAGTCCCAACCAGTCCGACATAACGTGTCCGTGAGCGGTGTCTATGTGTGCGTTGCTCGAGCGCACTTTGTATGTAGATTGCCTTCTGTACTCCCTGTATTTTGTGGCATTGTGGTGGGTGATTAACGTAGATTGGAACGATTTTAGAACTAAAAATAGTCGTTTCGCGCATATAGTTCTTAGTTAGTTTTAAGATTGTATATTTCTTTATAGTTGTAAGACTTTATATTTTTTCACATTATTATTTTATGGGTGATACTAATTTGCCTGTCGCATAAATTTAAACCAAAATGCTATGCGATACTTAGTTTGAAAACGTTCGAATTCGTGCGTGAAACTGAAAACAGAGAACATGTACCTAGTTATCGTTAGGTACTTGATAACCATCACGGTTTTCACTTTTCATTTTATCGTCTACATTTTTACGATGTTCCTAACTATTGTTAAAAAAATCGTCTCATTCAACTTTCAGGTTCAGTCGTCCGTTTAGTGTGAAAAAAAGAATGTTTTGTCTATTTCATTCTGCTTCCAATGCTATTGTATTTTTCGTTCACTTCTGAAAATTAAACGGGATTTTATTTTTTTCCTGAAAACAATCTGTCTCGAAACCTAACAATGACTGAATTTAGTACTTAATTGTTTTTTTTTGTTATAATAGCGACTTTCCCCTGTTTCGCAAGGTTTTTATGACTTGACAAAACATGAAGATTTCTTTATAACATCTTAATTTATTTTGAAAGACACAGTTACTGACTTAATTTATTATACATCTACACATAAACCTTCCGGAATAAATACTCTAATGACGGTTGAAAACCGCATCAAAATCAAAAGAACAACGGAGTCCAACAGGTAGGCACGAAAAGCGGCTTCAATTTACTTATAATATACGTCATAATAATTATTGCATAGGTATTTATGTACGATCAGAAGAATATATTTGGGTGCCACTAGCCGATATTTTTTCCATACTTTCGGGAGAGTATTAACTCCACTGTTTGACATTTTGCATCCAAAGTTAAATTTTGACTTATTATTAATTTTGTCTGTACGGAAACAGAATAGTAAAATAAAAAGCCATTAAAAAGTTATGGGCCAACAAAGATTCGTTTTTCTTGCTATTTTTAACGTAACTTTGGGTATAAATAAGTACTAAAAGTACTGTAAAATCTTCATACCAAGTCCGTACCAACAAAGCTCAGTTATCGAAGAGTTCAATAAACTTTATTTGTAATTAATTTATGCGGTGGTTTTTTCGTAAAATACGATTTTCCGAAGCACTTTTCGAATTTTTTTACGCGAGTGACAGTTCGGAACGGTGTTTCGGTGCGTGAGAACTAGATGTTGTTCGTGTGGACTAGCGTCTAACTGCTCATCACTGACACTAGCCCTGTCAGACACGATGCCAGGTGCGACAGCGAGGTTGGTTTTTGGCCATGACCACCAGTGAGTTCGAGCTCGCGACTAGTTTACTCGTAAGGATAACTTCTGTTTATTTATCTATCTTCTGGCGTTTAATCAAAGAAGTTGCTATGGAAATTTCCGTACAAAGCCGTAGGCTGTAGAAGCAAATAAATCCAAAATAATATTCATATATCAAGCAATCCCAATATCAGGAAAAACATTCAATAATACAAACTCGTCCGCCATCTTCAAAGCTTCATGAACATGAAGGGAAACACAGCTTTTCAATAAAGCAACATTTTCAAATTGATAATTCGACTTTATAAAAAGTTCCTCCTCAAAGCAGAGCAGTTATTATATTTCCATTGCGTGTATTGTAAGTAAAACTTTGATTGTTTACCTTTGTCGAGTCGCTGGAGCGAGCAATGAAATATGCTTTTGGAACTTGCGACAAACGTTATACAATTGGAAACGGGAAACGATTTCGTTTGCATTGATACAAGAACTGACTACTTATAATTCACATAAAGTGAACCTTTATGAAGTTGAGTTTGTTAACAGTTCTTCTTCTTTTCGTGTCGATGGGAATCTTCCTCGTTGTTTTTATATATACAACGTTATTTTTACCCGACTGCGGCGAAGCCCAAAAGGAGGGTTATGTGTTTGACCTGTATGTATGTATGTATGTATGTATGTATGTATGTATGTCCGTTTCTTTGTTCCCTCGTAACTTCTAAACGAATGAACGGATTTTGATAAATTATACGTCTTTAGATTTGTCTTGGTAGCGCGAGTGTCACTGGGTATATCAAAATTGAAAAAATATAAAATGGGCGATTTTTGGCGCAATATTATGTCTTCAAAAAAAATTATTTTTCTCGAAACCTATCGAGTGGGGTATTAAAATAAAGGGTTTTTAAAGGTGATTACAAAAATATATACAACTTATATGGTTAAAAGTAATTCGAAGTGACAAATCGTAAAAAACACATACCAAGAGCTAAATCGTCTGCGAAATCTTTCACATTTATTTTGTCAACTAAAAAGCTGAAAATAAAAAAAGTTATTTTAAAAAATTAAAAAACCCGACTGCGGTAAAAACTGAAAAGCTAAAAACAAGCCCATTTTAAATGAAATAAAAGTTGGAAGCAGGCGGGACCCATATCATTTTTATTATATTTTCAAATTCAAATGGGTCCCGCCTGCTTCCAACTTTTATTTAATTTAAAATGGGCTTGTTTTTAGCTTTTCAGTTTTTACCGCAGTCGGGTTTTTTAATTTTTTTAAATAACTTTTTTAGTATATGCGAAATCTGAGTATAGTTTGTTCTGAATAAGTAACTGAATCGATTCCAATATTTTTACCCCATGTTATATTTTGTCCCAAAAATATTTAAAAAAACACCGGGCAAGAGCCAGTCGGACTCGCGCACCGAGGGTTCCGTAACATCCGGGTTTATGCATAAGGTTTATGAAATTATTATAATTTTTTATTTTATGTTTGAGTTGATTAAATAAATGGTAAATTGCGGTTTACGATTTATGACGTATTAAAAAAAACTACTTACTAGACCTCGTTCAAACCAATTTTCGATGGAAGTTTACATGGTAATGTACATCATAATTTTTTTTTAGTTTTATCATTCTCTTATTTTAGAAGTTACAGGGGGCGGACACACATTTTACCACTTTGGAAGTGTCTCTCGCGCAAACTATTCAGGTTAGAAATCATTATATTAGAAACCTCAATATCATTTTTGAAGACCTATCCATAGATACCACACACGTATGGGTTTGATGAAAAAAAAATTTTGAGTTTCAGTTCTAAGTATGTGGACCCCCAAAATTTATTGTTAGGGTTCCGTAGCCAAATGGCAAAAACGGAACCCTTATAGATTCGTCATGTCTGTCTGTCTGTCTGTCTGTCCGTCTGTCTGTCTGTCTGTCTGTCCGTCCGTATGTCACAGCCATTTTTCTCCGAAACTATAAGAACTATACTGTTGAAATTTGGTAAGTAGATGTATTCTGTGAACCGCATTAAGATTTTCACACAAAAATAGAAAAAAAACAATAAATTTTAGGGTTCCCCATACTTAGAACCGAAACTCAAAATTTTTTTTTTCATTTAACCCATACGTGTGGGGTATCTATGGGTAGGTCTTCAAAAATGATATTGAGGTTTCTAATATCATTTTTTTCTAAACTGAATAGTTTGCGCGAGAGACACTTCCAAAGTGGTAAAATGTGTGTCCCCCCCCCTGTAACTTCTAAAATAAGAGAATGATAAAACTAAAAAAAATATATGATGTACATTACCATGTAAACTGCCACCGAAAATTGGTTTGAACGAGATCTAGTAAGTAGTTTTTTTTTAATACGTCACGAATCATAAACCGCAATTTACCATCCATTCAATCAACTCAAAAATAAAAAATAAACATTTAATTTCATAAACATAAACCCGGATGTTACGGAACCCTCGGTGGGCGAGTCCGACTCGCTCTTGCCCGGTTTTTTTTTTTCTATTTTTGTGTGTAAATCTTAATGCGGTTCACAGAATACATCTACTTACCAAGTTTATACTGTTGAAACTTGGTAAGTAGATGTATTCTGTGAACCGCATTAAGATTTTCATTTATAGTTTCGGAAAAAAGTGGCTGTGACATACGGACGGACTGACAGACAGACAGACAGACAGACAGTCAGACAGACAGACAGACATGACGAATCTATAAGGGTTCCGTTTTTTGCCATTTGGCAACGGAACCCTAAAAAGGTTAAAAGTTGGACATAGAGCGACACTTAGTAGGTTATCCAATCTCTGCGCCGAATGGTTAGGTACCTAGGTACTATTATCAATGAGCGCAAGACGGCGAGCGGCGAGCGGCGCGGGTGAGCATGTTCAAGCTTATAACTTTGTGATTTTTCAAGATACAGTTTTTAAATTTTCTACATAGATTCTTTACATTAAAAATACTAGACATGTGTTAGGTTTCGCTTATACTAAAAATAATGTTGTATAGTTTGAGCCCAGTAGGTGGCCACGTTGATTTCGGCATCCGGCATCAGTGGCATTCTTTAGGTTTTCCGAAGTGCAGGTGAACGGGCTCTGAGGACACTCCAGCGAGTGGGTCATGGTCTGTTAACAGTTAAGAATTATAAATAGATAGCTTGTTTTGTTTTACAACTACGCTACTACCATTGTATCGTACAATCCTACTTCGTTTCACAGAACGCAGGTAAATTAGTAGATATTCGGATCACTAGGAAAAAACATAAAGGCAATTAAGTATTCAAAATTCAATTTTATTGGAGATGTTAATAAATAGATGCATTAACCTATTTAGCATTTTACTTGGACGAGCAGGTTCCGGCGGTTCACTGAGCTGCCAAACGGTGCAGCCACTAGGGGACCGGTGTCGGCCGGGACCATGATGTCAATTTATTAGTGTTGTGTTGCCTTTCGTAGTTTGTATGTTTTGTTGTTTCTACACACTATATCGAAAATATATAAATAAATCATCATAAATCAATAAAATCATCTTAATCATCATCTGCCTAGCCTTTTCCCAACTATGTTGGGGTCGGCTTCCAGTCTAAGTCGGATGCAGCTGAATACCAGTATTTTCCATGAAGCGACTGCCTATCTGACCTCCACAACCCAGTTACTGGGTAATACGATACCCATTGGTAAGACTGGTTGTCAGACTTTCGGGCTTCTGACTACCCGTAAGTCGTAACGACTGTCAAAGAGCCGGGACCAACGGCTTAGCGTGCTTTCTGAGGCACGGAGGGGTCTCAGTATGTAAAGATGGTCACCCATCCACGGACCTGGTCTGAGCATAAGTAGAGCTTTATCAAACGTGTTACAATTAGGTAACCGCTAACTGCTCCAATTGCCCAGTAAACGCTTTGGTACTCAAATGGTTGCTGTGGGCTACCAATTATATCATCTAGGGCCCAGACTATCTACATAATAATACAGTGAAGGTTGATACAGAAATAACCTTGCTCAAGAGCTTAATAATGAAGCCGAGAAAATGGACACGAATTGAACAACTTTTTTATACGGAATTTTATAAGCAGACATTGTTTTTCGCAGGTACTTCAAAATGGTTTTCAAATTTAAAAAAAAAACCTTTAATTATAGAAAGGTAGATACTTATTTAACTGTTAAGTCATTTTGTTTTCTTTATCTTTTCACATTTCTCAGTCAAAACATTTTGTTTTCATGACTTAGGTAAACAAGGCTTTTTTTATTAAGTACCTACCTAAGTTCTGTAATAAAACCACATTTTAGACAAATATATCTGGGGCCTAAAAAGGCCACTTTCGCAGAATCATAAAAGGATAACATTATGAATCATAAATGGCGAAGACAGTTCGTGTTTTTCTTTTTTTCGCTGCACTAGGTACGTAGGTATAATCAAAGAGATTAGGATTGGATTTGGATTGGATTGGATTGATTGATATTTTAGCACAGACGTAAAAATAACTGAAAAATCCTTCACCAATGGGATTTGATACGATTAACAAGTTAACAGTTAACTGTCCATTATAATTCATAACGTTATCCTCTTATGATTCTGCCAAAGTGACCTTTTTAGGACCTCTGTTCTGTTGTGTTCTGCGTGTGTATCTGTTCTGTATTGTTATTAATACCAAAATAGACACAATACATACGTAATTATAGGCAACCTTGATAATACAATGAGCTGGCAGTGTCATCACGACGTTAATGTTTTCGAATTGTTTGTCTCATTTATTATAATACCTATATATTCGTGTATTATATTTATTTGTGCTTATATTTAATTAGATATCTACTTATTTAAATTACATTTATAGTTGGTATAGATTATATATATTTATAAATATTTATTCTTCAATTATTCGTAATTGCACCTACCACAGTTTGTCTCTCCATCACCCAAAGGTTGACTGGTAGAAAACGCCTATGGCATTTGCCGCCGCCCGCCCCTCCTCCGAGTCCGCCTCTGTACATTACTGTTTTTTAAGGACGCGTTTACGAATTGACGCGCTTCAATTTTAGGTATTGAGTCTTACTACTACACGTGCACGGCTCACACACACAGCGACATGCGCGAAGCGGTGAAATTATGAGTAAACTGACACGACTTGATACTTGAGACTAATTTTATTTTATTTTTGCCATGTATTTTTTTTTAAGTTTACGGTGATTTGTTTTCAAACAGTTTGTAGGTAATGTGAAGTGTTCATATAAGTAGAATGCTATTTACTTAATTTCACTGGACAGTGATTAATCAAGTACAAGTTGCCAAAGTACCTATGTATTAACAATTTGCCGACGAGCTTATTGAAAACAAATATAAAACAAGCTTGTTTTATTCGGTTTATTTCGTATTTTATATAATACATTTGCTATGGTATCAAATGCAAGTAGGTTCTCGAAAACTAGAAAGAAAGAAAGAAAATACGTCTATTTGGCACACACCCTACAAGGCAAACAGTACAAATGCTACAATATTCATCACGCTAATATTATAAAGGCGAAAGTTTGTGAGTGTGTGTGTATGTTTATATGTTTGTTCTTCACGCTCAAACGGCTTCACCAATTTTGATAAAATTTTGTATAGAGGTAGCTGACACATATAGGCTACTTTTTATCCGATATTCCAACGGGATCGAAACTTATGCGGGTGAAACCGCGGGGCACAGCTAGTTGCTTAATAAATATTTAAAAAATTCGTAAAACAAAAACAACGCAATGGATATTGTTGAACCGTCAAATCGGAATGGATTGCCATTTCAAGTGTGTTACGCAATTAGGATAACGTACTAAGCAGTGTCGTGCATTGCATAAAGGCATATTAGCAGTGGCTACCTCGATAAATCACCATAAGCCTGTCAATTACATTTTTGGCCGTGCAAAGTGACGGATATTGAGATCGCCGATAGTGAGATAAAAATGAAAATCCAAGATGGCGGTTGTAGTTTTTTTTAATTTTTCATCATGGGTGTCGTTTTTATGGTTTTCAAGGGCGCTAAAGCCGATAGTGAGGTCAAAATGAAAATCCAAGATGGCGGCTGTATTTTTTTTTAATATTTTTCATCATGGGCGTCGTTTTCATGGTTTTCGAGGGTGCTGGAGCCAATAATTAGGTCAAAATGAAAATCTAAGATGGCGGCTGTAATTTATTTTTTATTTTTATCATGGGTGTCGTTTTTATAATAATATAATAATTCATTTATTTCGGGTAACTAGGCCCATAGAACACATTATACAAGACATTTCACACTAATAATATAATAGAATAAAATAATAATAAAATTCATAATAAATGTCAAAAAATAAAATCAAATTTTATGGTTTTCAAGGGCGCTAAAGCAAGATAGTGAGGTCAAAATGAAAATCCAAGATGGCGGCTGTATTTTTTTTTATATTTTTTATCATGGGTGTCGTTTTCATAGTTTTCGAGGGTGCTGGAGCCGAAAACAAAGTCAAAATGAAAATCCAAGATGGCGGCTGTAATCTTTTTTTTTTAGATACTTTTGTTTTATGTTTCCGATTAGTGACCGCATCTGCCTAGACTAGACCCGGCCTAGTGCCTGCCTACCTATTCTTAAGGTCTCAACAAAACTAACAAAAGAAGCCCAAACTTGGCACACCTAGCTCAGCTCGGCTATTAGTTCCAATAGCAGTCTTCGAAGTACACCTGCAGGTCACTCCATCAAGTCCGGAGGTAAGGTCTCAACATAACTAAGAAAACGAGCCCATACTCCGCACACCTAGATCAGTTCGGCTGTTAGTTTCAGTAGGAGTCTTCGAAGTACACCTGCAGGTCACTCCATCAAGTCCGGAGGTAAGGTCTCAACATAAGTAAGAAAACGAGCCCATACTCGGCACACCTGACTCAGCTCGAATTATTCCGTTCTGATCCCCTGAACCCTTTTTAATAATTTTGCAGATGGCAGATGTGAAAAATGTTACAATTTTTCATGATGTGTGTCAATTTCGTGGTTTTCGAGGGTGCTGAAACCGATGGTGAGGTCAAAATGAAAATCCAAGATGGCGGATGTGAAAAGTGTTACAATATTTTCATGATGGGTGTCAATTTCGTGGTTTTCGAGGGTGCTGAAATTGATGGTGAGGTCAAAATGAAAATCCAAGTTGGCGGATTTGAAAAATGTTACAATCTTTCATGATGGATGTCAATTGTCAACACCCATCATGAAAATTTTTAACATTTTTCACATCCCCCATCTTGGATTTTCATTATGACCCCACCGTCGGTTTCAGCACCCTCGAAAACCACGAAATTGACACACATCATGAAAAATTGTAACATTTTTCACATCTGCCATCTGCAAAATTATTAAAAAGGGTTCAGGGGATCAGAACGGAATAATTCGAGCTGAGTCAGGTGTGCCGAGTATGGGCTCGTTGTAACATTTTCACATCCGCCATCTTGGATTCTCATTTTGACCTCACCATCGGTTTCAGCACCCTCGAAAACCACGAAATTGACACCCATCATGAAAAATTGTAACATTTTTCACATCCGCCATCTTGGATTTTTATTTTGACCCCACCATCGGTTTCAGCACCCTCGAAAACCACGAAATTGACACCCATCATGAAAAATTGTAACATTTTTCACATCCGCCATCTTGGATTTTTATTTTGGATCCACCATCGGTTTCACCACCCTCGAAAACCACGAAATTGACACCCATCATGAAAATTATAAAAATTTTCACATCCGCCATCTTGGATTTTTATTTTGACCCAACCATCGGTTTCAGCACCCTCGAAAACCACGAAATTGACACCCATCATGAAAAATTGTAACATTTTTCACATCCGCCATCTTGGATTTTCATTCTGACCTCATCATCGGGTTCAGCACCCTCGAAAACCACGAAATCGCCACCCATGATGAAACATACAGGGGATCAGACCGGAATAACTCCTCAGCTCGGCTGTTAGTTCCAGTAGCAGTCTTCGAAGTACACCTGCTGTGCAGGTCACTCCAGCAAGTCCGAAACGAAATATGTATTTATGTATTTATAAACCCTACTTACTTCTAGAAAAATTATAAGACTGTGAATCAAATCTTTCCTTGGGTAATAGGTACATACATACAGAATGCGTGAAGTATCAAGTTTTGTATGTCAAATATTTTGTATCCGTACAGCGATCTTCTTTTAGCTCGAGCTGCTGCTTACAACCGACACAGAGTCCACGGCGGCCGAGCGCAGACTAATATTTCATTACAAATTTTTGTGCAATAAACCGAGACAGTGACCAGTAAAATAACCCTTATTTCAATCCAATAAGATTCACGTATTATAGCTAAATATGTGAAAAAGTTGACTCCGATTTTTATTTTTTTCTGAGCTTATTTTTAACATTTTGATAGTTCTTTTGGCTACCTTTTTGAGTTGAACATGTCTGCTTACATAAAATATTTTAAAATAAATATGTTTATGTTATTAAATAGAAGAAAAATGATCCCAAAGACAGCACGATATCGTCGATTTTGTGTGAAGAGGCAACGGACATTATTTTTTACTATATTATAAACCAACATTTTCGAATAAAAAATGGCTACCATTTGGAGATGAAAGAGTAATCTATCTGTGGTAATTATTAGTTACATTTGGTTTCGTCTCATTTTGCCGCAAAATGCACCGAAAAACGGCTTATTTTTGTCAGATTCGTAAAGGCGTCCTTAAGTATTGAATAAATAAATATAATCAGTATAACATTGATATTATTTTAATATTTTAACCTATTATACAAAGCGTCTTACTTCGTCCGATTTCAAACGACAAACACAACAACACGTCAGTAAAATGCAAAAAAAAAAAAAAAAAAAACAATTGAACCACGTACCGAACCAATCAGAAAGCCAATAAAACCGAGTTTACAACAGCGGAATCAAGTGCCAACATTGTACCTACTAACAAGATTAGCCGTCATCTTGACGTGGAGGCTGACGTCGACGTCTATTTGACTTCATTACGAAGCCGTGACGTTTTCGTTCCGTTCCATTCGATTCTAGTCCATTATTGACCTTTATTGCCCCCTTTTTGTCTTCGCAAAGTCGTTGTAAAGTGATAAGGGAAAGGGATTGGCGAGCAACAGGCTGTAAGATCCATTAATCAATGGGGGTTTGTTATCTACGAACATGTTCGCATTGCAGTATTGATGAATATTCGAATCGTATGTTTTGTGTTACAGGTGGCATTTTAAAGACTTATGTTGAATTCATCACTTTACTTTTATGTGACTAAGGGCTGATTTTTCCAACGCCAGATAATTTTATCGGAGGAATAATTTTGAATTTTTGACAGTTCTTCCATACAAAAACTGTCAGATGTCAATTTTGTTTCACGAATAAAAATTACCTTTCGATTGAGAAAACAGCTCTTAGTGATCGTTCGTTGGCCTAGTGGTCGCAACCGCTACTACGGAGTATTAGGTCCTGGATTCGAGTCCACGGTTGGGCAAATTGTAATTGGGTTTGTTCCATCAGGAACTTCTCAGTAGCAGTCTGGAGCCTGGATGTGTGCCTGGTTGATAGCAATAGGCTCGCCCCCTATCACATGGGAGTTTAACATAACTGGCGAAATGTGGGTGTAGGTAAAGGTTGTCTTTAAAAGATCGCTTTTAGCGATAAGACCGCCCATTGTGTCACCCTTTGTACAGTTTCTATAATTATGTCTGTAATTAATATGGTGTACATAATAAAGAGTATTCTATTCGAGGTACAGACGCCAGTACATCAAGCTACCCGAAACTGTCAAATTTTCCCAATCAACTTTGAACCTTTGCTTTGGCGATAAAGTTGAAAATCTATTTAAGAAATTTGACAGATTGTGTTAACTTCATATGCTGGCGTCTGCACCTACTCTATATCTACATTTGGGGATTTACAAAACGTTATATTATGTAACTTTTTTGTATTAGTTATATAATATATCCGTCTTTTTGTCCTTTTTGGCCTAGCACGGGTCTTTTTTTTATTACTTATATATTTTTTAGTTGTTTTTAATTTAACTTTGTTAGTTTTAAATGCTCCTTTTTTACTATTTCTATTTCCGGTGCATGTCCCAAATAAAATATTTATCTTTCTTTCTTAGGAGCCCATAGTACGTACCTCAGCTAAAATTCACTATTTTTCTCGCTCACACGATACTGCTCGCGGACTGAGTGAGAGCGAGACAGAGCCAGCACGCCAATAGTTTAGGCATTTGCTTTTTACAGTGAAATTAATGGTAATTTGAAAAAAAATAAGAAACATAGTATCTGCTTTATATTTAGTTGTTATGCAAAGTTTCATGATCTAATTTGGAGTATTTTTTTAACTGCACCTCTATTTAGAAATTTAAGCAAACAATCTTCTCCACTAATAACCTACTGCATATCAAATAAATGACTGTGCTACAAATTAACTACACTACACACTAAACCAACATAATATACAAAAGTAACACATTTGTAATGACAACTTAGGATGCAAGAACGAGCGAAGCGAGCTCGGGACTTGGGGCACCCCGACTCAGACAGGTTGGGTTCGAAGGCAAAGCGAGCGAACGAGCCCCCGTCATCCCCTTTGTGTTAGGTTCCTTTAAACCCTGTAGACAGAATTAGGGGGGCCCCGCGAAGCGGGGCTCCGTCGACTACGCCTAACCACATATTTTTGTACATAAAAAAAAAGCTTTGGGGTTTTTTTTCTCGGCCATTAGGGTTTACTTTTAGTTAACAGATAAGAAACAGTTAAGCTTTAAAGATCTAACAGTATAGTATAATTGATTTATTTGATGAGCAAATTTAGTGTGCAATTCAGTATTTTTGGTGGCAATTTCGAATATTTTGATTGAAAAAAGGGGATTTACAGTTAAAGTGTTAAGTAACTTTGTATTTTTTTTCTATCGAGAATATTTTATGGAATCTTGTTTTCGCCAAACATAGTATACTTAACATTAATCCTCAACTTTACCATAAATTTATTTCAAAATGAATGCTACAATACTTTCGACATAATGGTGGATCATGCTAAGCTATTTGAGGTAGGTAATCATGAAAGCGTTATTAAACCATCTTTTGTTTTAAACCGACCCAATTGCCATCCGTTTTGCCTTCCGGCCTAGCTCTTTTCAAACAGTCGAAAATCCCTAACAATTAATCCATAAGTACTTATAACTTGAAAGAGAGTTTGTCTTTTTCTTTCTCCTTTGTGAAGAAAACTTTAAACCTCCAAAGGGCAAAGGAAGTACCCTTATCCTTTCCGGAATTTATGGGTTCGCTGGTTTTATTCCGGAAAATTAAAAATCTTTAGGTACCTAATCACGAGCACTAATATGTCAACACTTGGCTACTTTCAATGCGATTTTTTCGTGAAATGACGAATGCAACGTTGAAATACGACACTTTACATAAACCTATGGGTTCGAAAATACTATTTTCGTAATAACATAAAATTTCATTAAAAAATAAAGGAGAAAATTGCCTTTGAATAAAGCAAAGTGTATACATACTTATGCTCGTGACTGTACACGCAGATCCCGAAGTCCCGACACGCACTGCCGCAGGCAACAGTGAACATTCAGCTTTATTTACATTTACTTTAATATGTACAAATGATCGCGTAGAAATAAATCCCTCTAATCAAAACCCTCTTCCTCTCTCCTAGTTTGCTGTGCTCGACAGGGTCCACAATTATCATGTCTAAATTTCAAAACCTACCACCTAAGTTCACATTGTGGGATGTACCTACCTAAATAAATATTGAACCCGAAGTGTGCTTTAGGACATTTTGATCAAAGCCCTCTTCATCTCTCCTAAGTTTGCTGTGCCCGACAGGACAATGATCTTGTGTTTGCAAAACTATCACCTAAGTTCACGTTGTGGAATGTAAATAAATATTGAGTAGATAAGTAGGTATTCTCTACGTTGACGTCGTGGTGGGGGAACTCTAGGCCTGTGCCGGAAGGGTTCATTTTGCCGGAACAGGTCTAGGGTGAGGAGTCTTGGTCTGGCCAAGAGAGATACAGAAACCCGCATGGCAGCATGTGGGGAGCTGTTGGGCAGTAGCGATTCCACGGATCCTATCTCCTGGGAGAAGTCTTGTTCCTCACCTCTGGCTTCCCTTTATTGGCCGCCTGGGGTGAACAATGACGAGGTTCAGAGCCCCTAGCTCATTCTTGCCTTTATTGATTTGAGTGGAGATTCGCAAGAGTAAACGTGCTCGGAGGAAGGAAATATTCCAGTAAGATGCTTGTAGGGATCTTGACCGTACTTCCGGGATTGTCCTGATAGCCGTGGAATACCTCTCCACTCCTCATAAGCACCTCAGGACATGTTGGCCCGTTGTCGCTACGTCACTATGTGCTAGCGTGCGTTTCCGGGAGTCCATTATTGAGTGTGCAAGTCACCCCCTGCCATTTTATCCGTGTATGTACAGAGCGTTAGGTTAAACGAAGGACATACTTTGAGGGGAGTTAGTACTCATGAAAACGAACAACTTTTAATAGGAATAACCCTGAAATCGCGAAAAAAAAATCAGCCGTTTCCTACATTTATGTTCGCATAGCTCGTCAAAATGTACTGAAGAGCTGATTTTTTTTGCTATTTCAGGTTCGGCCCCATAGTAAAAGTTGCTCATTTTCATGAGTACTAACTCCCCTCAAAGTGTGTCCCTCGTTTAACCTAACAACCTGTATAAAACATTGATCAGGCAGGGGTCATAGTTCTTCCATAGTTCTTGGTAACCCGTCCACTTTACCCACCCAACCCCATAGTCGAACTTTCTATTTTTCCATATCCTGCAATAGTCCTACACCAACCGGGGGTTATCCTTGGGTGCACTTGCATAGTGCTTACGGGGATAATCGTCGGTTGGTGCCGCATTTCATTAAAATTTCCTAAGGGGCCTCTGCGAGTTGACTTCGGCCCCTCGTAGGTACGCCTTCCAAAGGACCGGGGACCCCATGGTCCCGAGATATGTAAAATCATAAAAATAAATAATAATAATAAATATATATTGTTCAACAGCTAGGACTAGATGATAATTATGGTAAGGTACTTAATCCATACTATTATTATAAATTCGAAAGTAACTCTGTCTGTCTGTCTATAAGTTACCTTTTCACGCCTAAGCCACTGAACGTATTTCGATAAAATTTGGCAGAGAGATAGATTGCATCCCAGGGAGGGACATAGGATAGTTTTTATCCCAATATTCCCACGGGATCAACACTTATGCGGGTGAAACCGCGGGGCGCTGCTAGTATAATATAAAGCACAAGCATATAGTTTCTTAATCTAAGTAGTTTGTGGATGCCGTACAGCCGGTCGATTCAGTAAAAATCTCACCGTGAAAACTTAGTTGAAATGAGTTTGTTTTTGCTAGTAATTGACCGCTATTGACAGCTCACTCCACGCTCACTTCACCTAATATTTCACGGTAAGATTATTACAAAATAGCACCGCTGCTCTCCCAGATAGGTTACAATATAACCTGTGTTTAGGAGAAACAGTTCCGACCCCCGTCATAAATGATTAACTAATAACAGCCCGAAATGTATATTTTGCCTTAGGACTTTTTGCTTTGATAAACAAATCAATAGATCCCAATTCAAAAGTTATAGGTAAATCGTGACTTATCCTTGAGTAATAAATTGATAATTTACCTTTCTCGGAAACTTGTATCGTTAAAAACGTTTAGGTATTAGTTGGAAGAAAAGTTTTGATTAGCTTTCATATTGTTGATGAACTATTAATGGCTTTCTAACTAAAGATTACTTTACCAACTGCATAATAAAGGATTTATTAATTTATGTGAAAACGAAGGATAGACAGCTCGAGGGGCCCGTGGCTAAATAATAACAGCCGCACAGGTCGATCGATCAGGTTAAGCTACGCTTGCCGCGGTTGGTCTGTGGATGGGTGACCATCTTTACATACCGTGACCCCTCCGTGCCTCGGAAAGCACATTAAGCCGTTGGTCCCGGCTGTCATTCGTGGATCTTTGACAGTCGTTACGGGTAGTCAGAAGCCCGAAAGTCTGACAACCAGTCTTACCAAGGGGTCTCGTATTACCCAGTAACTGGGTTGTGGAGGTCAGATAGGCAGTCGCTCCATGTAAAATACTGGTATTCAGCTGCATCCGGTTAGACTGGAAGCCGACCCCAATATACTTGGGAAAAGGCTAGGCAGATGATGATGATGATGAAGGATAGACAGCTCATATTTTTGCTGATTAGTCGGTTTCATCATGAAATTAAAAATAAAACATTAAAAAGTGAAAAATAACTTTAATTTCAGAAGTCGGTGTCAAAAACATAAATGCGGAACCAACGACACCGACTGTTTTTTTTTTGGAATTCTGTTGTAAAATAAAAAGAAAAACCGTACTAACTTGCATTGCTACTAACCTTATTATGAGTCTTCACTCGAAATGAAGATTTTGATTTTATTTCATTTGTTTGAAAAACATTTGAGATTGTTGTTTATTTTCTTTTAGTTCTTTGTTTGAAACTTTTGTCACTTTTTACTTACCTAGATCTTCTTATTTTTGAGAAGACAGCAATGACAAAATCCTTGTTGAAAATACAAAAGAAACAAATGATTTCAAGAAAAACCAACTTAACTTATGAAGAAAGTGAAATAGTAGATTGTTATACAAGGGTCGGAAGGAATCAATTCCCATACGAGGCGCTTAGACGCCCGAGCGCAGCGAGGGCGGCTATAGTCCGAGTGGGAATTGATGACTTTCATCCGCGTTAAACACTCTACTTTTCATTTCGAATTTAAGGAAAGTAAAAAATAGTAGTTTTGTTAAAATATTTATTGATAGTAATTACATGAATAATAGGTAACTATTTATTAGTCTTTTTTAAATTTGAAGTATGGAACACACCACATCACCGCCTCATGAGTAGATTCTGTGTCACCACCGCGGGCCGTCCCGCTTACTAGGGCCCGTATTATTATCATTCTGTCTGCATTCTTATTTTTACCATTTTTCATAAATTACTTAGAAAACACGATAATCTTGATAAAAATTACTAAAAATTGTGTTGCGACGTGACACTTTTTAGTGCTGACCGTCCACCCAACTTTTTTATTTCGATTCAAAACTTGCCTAATCGATAGTCGCAATAAAAAAAATGAAAAAAAATTGTAGAAACTGAATAAAAACTCTTTAAACTAACAAAATGTATTGAAATGTAAAGTGTTTGCAGAATATCCAATCTACAGAATTAATTAATATCATCATTCTCAAAAAAACTTCTGGTAAGCCTACCTAAAAATGTTTACTGGGAATTCTGTAGTAAACTATTAGAAAGTATCAAAAATAAAATCCACAATAAATAATTGTCCAATAAATTAAAATACATAATTTTAAACAGCGAGCGCATTCCGAATATAAATTCAATTACCTATAGGTAATTTAATTTATATTCGAATATAAATTCAATTACCTATAGGTAATTTAATTTATATTCGGAATAGAAGCATTTCGGCGCGAAATTCAGTAAATGAGGTACCTACCTATGGCCTGTCTGTTATTGACATGATATTAGAAGAGATTGAAAAGATATTAGAAAAACATAAATCATTATTATAAACAATGCTTATTGTATTTATTGCTTAAAATAATTTTATTTTATTTCCAAATATCGATTACATTCGTCATATTAATTACTCGAGTTAATCGAAATTTAAAAAAAAAAATGGTTTGGAATAAACGCTTTCACACATCATTTCAATACAAAAAAACAATAATGGTCGGCGGTTTTGAACACAAATTGAGTAGTGGTAATGATTAATACGTATTATTGAACCTGTGTTTGAATATTACGTTAAAACCTGGGCATTTTCGTGTTGTTTATAATATTATCAATAAAATTTGTCACATTTTAAATCTTATCTACATCTGTGTGTGAAATTTGTGAAAAGTAAAAATGTAAACACACACGATTGGCGCGAAACTTCGACATTAGATATCAAAAAAACTTCATTACCACTACTTATTTACCTTAAACTATGGATAAATTCGTCAAATAATTAAATGATGTATATTCACAGCCCCATATGGTAAAGTCAGGATGTTCCAAATCCCCAATTTTTATGTTTTTTAGCCTCGACCACAACTGACATCAAAATGGCGATTGTCGTACCTATGTATGTTGAATTTATTCAAGGTAAATTATTAACTTGTGCGCTAAATATGAAAGATTTAATGGCGTTAACATATGAGCTTTTTATCCAACTCTCCTAATTAACGCACATTCATAAGATTTGATGGGTAGGTAGTATAATAAATATTTACATAATCAATTAAGGGTGTCGTAATACGTCTGACTGAGCTGACTACCTAACTAAATTTAGTTTTTAAATTTCATTCCCGCCCTAGGGAGGGAAGCAATTACTATGAGTCTTTCCCGCCCAAGGGTGGGAAGCAGCGTTTTCCACCCGCTATTCGGATCTAACAAACACTACTTTCCGAGTATGAGAGATGAAATAGTAGATTGTTATACAAGGGTCGGAAGGAATCAATTCCCATACGAGGCATTTAGACGCCCGAGCGCAGCGAGGGCGGCTATAGTCCGAGTGGGAATTGATGACTTCACCCGAGTTAAACACTCTACTTTTCATTTCGAATTTAAGGAAAGTAAAAAATAGTAGTTTTTCTAAAATATTTATTGATAATAATTACATGAATAATAGGTACCTATTCATTAGTCTTTTTTAAATTTGAAGTATGGAACACACCACGTCACCGCCACATGAGTAGATTCTGTGTCACCACCGCAGGCCGTTCCGCTTACTAGGGCCCGTATTATTATCATTCTGTCTGCATTCTTACTTTTACCATTTTTCATAAATTACTTAGAAAACACGATAATCTTGATAAAAATTACTAAAAATTGTGTTGCGACGTGACACTTTTTAGTGCTGACCCAACTTTATTATTTCGATTCAAAACTGGCATACAGCCTAATCGATACTCGCAATAAAAAAAATGAAAAAAAATTGTAGAAAATTAATAAAAACTCTTTAAACTAACAAAATGTATTGAAATGTAAAGTGTTTGCAGAATAACCAATCTATAGAATTAATTAATTATCATCATTCTCAAAAAAACTTCTGGTAAGCCTACCTAAAAAATGTTTACTGGGAATTCTGTAAAAAACTATTAGAAAGTATCAAAAATAAAATCCACAATAAATAATTGTCCAATAAATTAAAATAATTTTAAACAGCGATCGCAATCCGAATATAAATTCAATTATAGAAGCATTTCGGCGCGAAATTCAGTAAATGAGGTACCTATTGGCCTGTCTGTTATTGACATGATATTAGAAGAGATTGAAATGATATTAGAAAAGCATAAATCATTATTATAAACAATGTTTATTGTATTTATTGCTTAAAATAATTTTATTTTATTTTCAAATATCGATTACATTCGTCATATTAATTACTCGAGTCAATCGAAATTAAAAAAAAAATTTTTTTTGGAATAATCGCTTTCACACATCACTGCAATAAAAAAAAAAACAATAATGGTCGGCGATTTTGAACACAAATTGAGTAGTGGTAATGATTAATACGTACCTATTATTGAACCTGTATTTGAATATTACGTTAAAACCTGGGCATTTTCGTGTTGTTTATAATATTATCAATAACATTTGTCACATTTTAAATCTTATCTACATCTGTGTGTGTGAAATTTGTGAAAAGTAAAAATCTAAACACATACGATTGGCGCGAAACTTCGACATTAGATATCAAAAAAAGTTCATTACCACTACTTATTTACCTTAAACTATGGATAAATTCGTCAAATAATTAAATGATGTATATTCACAGCCCCATTATGGTAAAGTCAGGATGTTCGAAATCCCCAATTTTTATGTTTTTTAGCCTCGACCACAACTGACATCAAAATGGTGATTATCGTACCTATGTGTATTGAATTTATTCAAGGCAAATTATTAACTTGTGCGCTAAATCTGAAAGATTTAATGGCGTTAACATAATGAGCCTTTTTATCCAACTCTCCTAATTAACGCACATTCATAAGATTTGATGGGTAGCATAATAAATATTTACATAATCAATTAAGGGTGTCGTATGTCTGACTAAGCTGACTACCTAACTAAATTAAGTTCTATTTTTAAATTTCATTCCCGCCCTAGGGAGGGAAGCAATTACTATGAGACTTTCCCGCCCGAGGGTGGGAAGCAGCGTTTTCCACCCGGTATTCGGATCAAACAAACACTACTTTCCGAGTATGAGATATGAAAAATAATTTCCACTCAAGTGAATACAAAATACTTTTAATAAATCGCACATTTATTTCTCAGTAACAACCTGGAATCTGGATTTGCACCCGGTTGATGGCAATAGGCTCGCGCCCCCTTTAAAAAAAAAAAAAATAGCCTCCCCGACCGTTTTCGGTCACGGTGGCAGACTAACTTTATCTTCAATTTGATCTTGATTGTCCTGCTTAATAGAGTCTGAGGCCTAGATCTATTATCTAAGTATAAACGTTGCATAACACGTACTTTGCTAAGCGTTATTCCTGTCACTGTCGCACAACTGTCAAACTACAACTGCAAGATAGAGACGGGAACATGTCTAAGTCAAAGCACGTACTAAGTGACGCTTAAAGGTCTCCGATCTCGGGAGTCTGAGACAGTTTGCTTGGAGTTTAGATTAGGTAATACATTACCTGTTTTGAATCCTCTCTCCTCCGTGTCTTGGAAAGCATGTTAAGCCGTTGGTCCCAGATGTCATTTGCAAATCTTTGAAGTCGTTACAGGTAGTCAGAAGCCCAAAAGTTGGACAACCAGTCTTACCAAGGAGTATCCTGTTACCTAGTAACTGGGTTGTGGAGGTCAGAAGCAGTCGCTCCATGTAAAATACTGGTAAACAGCTGCATCCGGTTAGACTGCAAGCCGACCCTAATGTAGTTGGGAAAAGTAACCATGTGTGTAAACTGGCAATGTAGTTAGAAATTTCTTAGTAAGTCCGAACGGTGGCCCGGAGTTTGGAAGTTGGCGGTGTGATACCTCCGTGCCTGGAAAGCACGTTAAGCCGTTGGTCCTGCGCCTGATGAGAGTGAGGGACGAGGGAGTGCACCTGTGCACTATAATATCTCCCGCGTCGAAGGCTAGTCTCCGTTGAGATTGGCCACCGTGTCCCGTGGCCGAAATACGGTCTGGAGGACTTTATATTTTTAGTTGGGAAAAGGCCAGTCAGATTGATGTTACACTGTTTTCCATCCTACCGTCGTCGAGGACTATGATAAATTGTTCCTTGTTATATTGTTTGCTCATTATAACAACAATTAATTGAAGAGGATGGTAACTCAGTTTGAGTAGGTACCTATTGTCTGCCTTAAATAAATCGCTCTTCTAAAAACAATATACATCATCATCTGCCTAGCCTTTTCCCAATTACGTTGGGATCGGCTTCCAGTCTAACCGGAAACAAAACAAACAATACACATAATACTGATTAATTTGATTAAGAGTTGATTTCTCAATTGACAGATATATTTTTTTCGTGGAATAAAATTGACGTCTGACAGACTTTGTTAGGAAGAACTGTCAACAATTCAAAATTGTTCCTCGGATAAAATTATCTGACATTGGAAAAATTAGCCCTGAATTCTAACTCTACAAGTAGTTCATCATCATCTGCCTAGTCGGCTTTCAGTCTAACCGGATGCAGCTGAATACCAGTGTTTTACATGGAGCGACTGCCTATCTGACCTCCACAACCCAGTTACTGGGTAATACGATACCCCTTGGTAAGACTGGTTGTCAGACTTTCGGGCTTCTAACTACCCGTAACGACTGACAAAGATCCACGAATGACAGCCGGGACCAACCAACCAGCCCGCGAAATTCAAATTTTCTTACGTTTTTTGCAATTTGCAGGCCAGTGCTAGGTTGTATGTTGATTAAAATATTATTCGCGGTTGTAAGACATATGTAGTTCCAGAATTATAATCATCAAAATCATCAATAAAACGCTCTAAGTTCATAAAGCTGTTAGCATTACTTTTTCTGTTTTTTTTTTGTTCTTACACCTTTATGAATTTGGAGGGTTGTATTGGTGATTTTGATGATTATAATTCTGTAACTACATACGTCTTACAGCCGCGAATAAAATTTTAATTAATATACAACCTAGCACTGGCCTGCAAATTGCAAAAAACGCAAGAAATTTTGAATTTCGCGGGCTGGTTGGAGCATTCACCTTAATGTGCTTTCCGAGGCACGGAACTCTACAAGTAGTTACTGCTAACAAAACTTAGTAGGTATTATAAGCATACATAGCTGTTGTTCCCCGCGGCGTCACTCGCGTAGAAATTGATTTTAAGCTTGAGTAGTGACCCTCAGTCCATCCGCATGGAAATAAAATACTCTATGGACATCATTGTCGATTCGGCAGTGTGACTTTGAAAGATAATGGATTAGCAGTTTTTTGTTACCTACTGCATCATCATCCAGCTTTTAATTCAAATTATTTAGAGTCGGTTGTCAGTTGTCTGTGTGGTAAAGAAAGAATAGCACCACCCCATACTTCCCGTGGATGTGGTAAAAGGCGACTGGTGTCTCTATCTCTACATCAACAAAAACTCATTTGACTGTCTACAATTTGTACTCCTTAATACTAAATCAATGTTTAGCTACAATTAAGTACCTACCCAATTTGTGATATGTTTTATGGAACAAAGACTGTAGGCAGTTAAATTTATTCTTGTCGATGTTTACAATGTTTTGAGGCTGACTACAACTCTGTCTAAAGGTTATAAGCACACGTAACAAACCGTTAGTCTTCTTCTTCTCCTTGTCGCTGGTACGACTGTATTCCAGGTCTTATTGGCCCAAAATTTCGCCACTTTCACGGCGTCGTCGGTGGCAGCGCAGAGGTCACTTTGACTGCATGTATTGGGACACAGAGGGCAGGATAGGAGGTGGAGCATCGTTGGCGACATTGCTCCACACCCACCGTTTTGTCGAGGTAGCCCCCACTTTACGAGGTTGGAGTTACATCTTCTCACTTGTATCCGGAGACGGTTCAGGGACTTCCAAGTGGACACCTCTGTATGCTGTCATCTCAGTGTTCCTACGTAGCCGTTTCATTTCCACACAATCTTTCCATTTCCACACAATCTATCCATTGTCACACAGTCTTTCCATTTTCACACAGTCTTTCCATTTTCACACAGTCCTTCCATTTTCACACAATCTTTCCATTTTCACACAGTCTTTCCATTTTCACACAGTCTTACCATTTTCACACAGTCTTTCCATTTTCACACAGTCTTTCCATTTTCACACAATCTTTCCATTTTCCAAAGAGATGTCAGCATCGAGGAGGGGCCCCTTAGGGCCGAAGCCTGCCGGGTCAGCGGGATTGTCCGAAAGGGTTACCGCTGGCCCGGAACATAAAGGGCTAAGGAAGGAACACGGGTGGGTTTTAGTCAGTAAGAGTCTGACACTCCCTTCCGCTCCACCCAGAGCGGGAGGAGTCATTTGATGATTTGCAATCCGCAAAAAAAAAAAAAAAAAGTGGACACCTCTGTATGCTGTCATCTCAGTGTTTACTTCCTACCTTTTTTTTTTTTTTTTTTTTATTTATTACAATATTTTTTGTTGTTTTTACAATTTTACTCGCCAAACTTTCCAGTTTGATGGCGAGAAGCGCCTGTTAGATATACATAATTTTATAGTAAAAACTAACCTTAAAAACTACCAACTATGACACGTACTTAGTCTAGATGTATTTTGATACCACTTTCTTACAATAATAGACTGGTAAAAAAATGCTTATGGCATTATGTCCACCTCTGCACATTTGTGTGCCTAAACTGTTAAATAAACAAATACTACATACATATGGTGTGAATTTATTTCTCGGCAAAGGCAGATTCCTCGTTACCGAGAAGTAAACTCCTTAATTTAGATTTTAACATACCTTTACTCAATTTAGGGTTTTTTCTTAACAGATCAATTCTATTAAACACTTTTGGCACCAAATATTTAGAAGTTCTTTCCCCATAATAATTTGTCATTTTCGGTTGAACTAGTCTGAGTCTAACCTAGCCGTTTCATTTCCACACAATCTTTCCATTTTCACACAATCTTTCCATTTTCACACAGTCTTTCCGTTTTCACACAGTCTTTCCATTTTCACACAGTCTTTCCATTTTCACACAACCTTTCCATTTCCACAAAATCTTTCCATTTTCACACAATTTTTCATTTTCAATCAAACTTTTCATTTTCACACAATCTTTCCATTTTTGGAACGAAGTTCTTTAATGCAGTTTACGGTAGGAGTAAACTGTTAGAAATCGTCACGTAACGAAAAAGCGTTAAGTCCCCTACATGTCCTCAAATATTTTTCATGGTTTTCGAGGGTTCTAAAAAATCTAAATGGAAATCCAAGATGCGGCTGTGAATTTTTTTTTTCATCGTGTTTGTCGTATTTCTAGTACGTTACTCTACGTTCCTGATGGGGTCTCCGGACCGCACACGTTTTTGAAGTGAAAATTTTTTAGGCGCCTTGGGCATTTTTGAGATGGGAAAAATCATTGAAATCGCGCCACTGTTACAGTAAGCGACACCGCGCGTGTTTTGTTTCTAGGCGCAGATTTTTTGCAATTATTAACCGCCCCCTCCCCCTCGTCAGCAAAAACAAGCAAAGCTCTTACCCCCCAGGCCATGCTTACTTAAACATTGGTACATGCATTTTTCAATGTGTTCTGGTTTCTTTTTTTAAACCTGAGCAGCAGTTATTTGCGTTTCGTTTTCAAGCATAGATAAGTAGGGTTGCCATATGTGTTCAAACCAAAATCGACTTTATGTAGAAAACCCGATAAAGTAAAAAAAAAAAACTGCTGACGTAATCACCATCCATACCGGGGATCCCCCATGTCATCAAAAATAAGCAAAGCAAAGACCCCCCCGCCCTCCTGTAGTGCTTACGTAATACTTGAATGACCCCCTAAGACGATTCAAAAAATATGCGCTTCGGATGTGTTCGGCTGTCCTCGGAATATACTCAGTTTTAATGTATACCTATCCGATATGTCAGTGAGTGATTTTGCCATCACTCGTATTCTGTTTGTGTGTTGTTTTCACTTCTATCGGCACTCCCGGAGTGTTTTTTTTTTCTTTAGTAGATATGTATGTCTCTCTTCTTATAATGTTCGCATTTATCATCTGCCTAGCCTTTTCCCAACTATGTTGGGGTCGGCTTCCAGTCTAACCGGATGCAGCTGAATATCAGTATTGTACATGGAGCGACTGCCTATTTGACCTCCACGACCCTGTTACTGGCTAATACGATACCCCTTGGTAAGACTTGTTGTCAGACTTTCGGGCTACTGAGGACCTGTAACGAATATCAAAGATCCACGAATGACAGTCGTCGCAAGCCACAAGCCCCTATTATGTTCACATCATCATCATCATCATTTCAGCCGAAAGACGTCCACTACTGGACATAGGCCTCCCCCAAGTTGGGGGGGGGGGTTGCCATAATCGCCACGCTTGGCAGGCGGGTTGGCGATCACAGTATAGTATGGTGGTGGAATGCATAGAGAACGCTGCTGCCCATTCTCCGGTACGACCCTTAGTCGCCTTTTACGACACCCACGGGAAGTACTTAATTAAAACTGCATGAAAAAAATATTTTCGACTTTTTGAAGGGTAAAAAAACAAGTTTTTAACGAAGAAAAGAAGTTTAGGCTGATGTGATCCTCGTTAAAACAAAAATATCTTTCGTATGACGACTTTTCGTACTAGGAAAAGTTACAATTCCCTGGAGAAAGTTATACCAATCGGATGGCAGATAATAATATTTCTTATTTGCAAAAGTCGTGGAATAAAAGTTGTTTATTTTAACGAGTTTGGATGCTCAGTGAAATAAAAAACGCAATGAAGTATGATAACTATCTAACCTATCTATATCTGTGATCTAACCCTTGTAATATTATACCTAGTTATTAAAGTTTGTTGAATGTTTGTTACTCAATGACGCAAAAACGGCTGAACGAATTTGTATGAAATTTGGCACACAGATAGTGATGTATAACTTGGATAAACATAATTCGTATTTACCCATAGGTATTGATAAACCGACGATTTCTCAAGGTTTCCAGTATTCTCAAGGG
The DNA here is from genome assembly GCA_916614155.1 of Mesoligia furuncula. NCBI lineage: Eukaryota > Metazoa > Arthropoda > Insecta > Lepidoptera > Noctuidae > Mesoligia > Mesoligia furuncula. The sequence goes on along the minus strand of OU744803.1, from coordinate 9,492,794 downwards.
TCTCGTCAGCAAACTTCGAGTAATGACTCCTTAAAGATAACTTATTTATGAAGTTTATTCAAACGATCCTGTGATCCTAATGCAACATTACTTTCGGAAGATACTACGGTCTTGTGGCTAAATAATTACATGTGCTGTGCAATACAGGCACCGGACCTCTCAGCGGCCTGAGGTTTTTATTTTAACAATTTTTTTTTTTTTTTTTTACGGAACTTTGTGCTAAAGCGAGGTCATTTTGCTAGTAGGTAATGATTTATGCGGTTCACACAACATAGGTACAACGAGCCACGTGACGTGGCGCAGTAAACGGAGACAAATTCCCGCGTTTTTATTGAATTTGCATGTAAAAAATCACGCGCGAGGGCGCATTATCTGCGACCCTTCGCGTACCGCGTTCTATTGTGTGTGTAGGGCTTGCAAATATTCGGAATTTTTGATATTAGAATAAGAATTCGATTTTTTTCGGGTATTGTTCGAATATTTAAAACAGACAGCGAAGTCTTAGTAATAGGGTCACGGTTTTACCCTTTGGGCACGGAACCCTAAAAAATAGGCTTTTTGGGGTTCCGTACCCAAAGGGATAAAACGGGACCCTATTACTAAGACTTCGCTGTCTGTGTGTCTGTCTGTCCGTCCGTCCGTCTGTCTGTCACCAGGTTATATCTCAAGAACCGCGATAGCTAGACAGTTGAAATTTTCACAAATTATGTATTTCTGTTGCCGCTATAACAAAAAATACTAAAACAGAATAAAATAAATATTTAAGGGGGCTCCCATACAACAAACGTGTTTTTTTTCGGCGTTTTTTCTTTGTGGTACGGAACCCTTCATGTGCCAGTCCGACTCGCGTTTTATTATCGGCACCTTGTTTTTATATTATAATCATCTAATATTGTACTTTTGTGTGTTCTGCTGTCTTTTTGTGTGCGCCAAATAAACGGTTTATCTATCTACCTATCTATCAGAAATGAGCTTTAGACCTAAGGAAACTTAGAGCGTCTATAGAATCATCATTATTTTAAGGAACATGTCAGATGATTGCAAATATAATATTTAGACTAGCCAACTTGCTTTACAAGATAAAACCTCATTCCAAGCAACAACGAATATGACCACAACCGCGAGCAGATAATACACAAATGCGCGAAGGTGCGACTCGACTACGAGTGTAAAGCCTCCTTTATACGTAGACCACTGACCTCTATAATACAAGTACGCTGGACTGCAGACTATGGATGACAGATTGAAGCCATTTGATTTTCGCCATTTTGGCGCTGATAGCAATGTGAAGGGACCATAGAACTAATATTAGAGATGGGATCATATCCTACGATAAAAAAAAAACTTTTATGAATTTTATCGACCGTTATAACCACTGAGAGTAATTTATTACTTAAGAGAATAATATCGGATCACTCCCAGTTATTTTTATGCTTCATTTTTAAGTAATAGTGTAATTGCTCTGCAAAAGTTAAGGGGCCGGCGGAGCATGCGTAGTTCATACAAACGTAATACCAAAATAATTTGTAAATCAAACATGTTTTTAATGTAGTGTGCATTTATTCCGATTGGATTACAGAATATCTAGGTTCCCAAATATATATTTTGAATGGGCAACTGATTTAAAGACGAGTTATGAGAAAAATAAGTTTTCTATAGAAATTTGAAATTCACTCTCGTCTTTATATCAGAGTCCTTTCAAAATATATATTTTGGAACCTAGATATTCTGTAATCTAATCGGAATAAATACACACTACCTTAAGAATATGTTTGAACTACAAATGATTTTGGTATTACGTTTGTATGAACTACGCATTAGCATGCGTAGTTCGCCGGCCCCCTATCTGAAAATTCATTAGGGCGCGGTCAGATCGCACGCTATAAACTAGTGGATAGTGTCCTAGTAAGGTTATAGCGCATGACGGTCAGATCAGTGAGCTTTAAATATGAGGATAGGCTTAGAATTTAGCCTAAAAACTACTATGGTTGAGCTAATATCTCCTGGCTCAACTACATTAGTTTTACAATCTGAACTGGGGTCACATTAGTTCGCAATATGAACTAAAAACTATGTTGCCATTTCGCTCTAACCTAGTAAATCAAATGGCAGCTGTATTCTTCGTGGCTTTGTGTTGTCACTTTTGGTGTTCAATTTGGAAGAATTGAACAATGTAGGAAACAAAAAGCAACAAACAGCGTCCATACAAATTCAATCAAATTCACTCAAATTGAATGCCTAAAGTGAACCTTGTAACATTACCATGTAGTCATTACTAGCGGAAAGGAGAGGGATTCCATTTTCATTATTGCGTGCGTACTAATGGAAAAAAACACAAGAAATGACAAAGACTAAGTCAAATAATTTATTTCAAATGAAATAGACACTTTTGAACGTCATTATTTTATTTCAAATAGGTACATATGCACTTTTGAACGTCAAACATACAATAAAATAGAATTGATTCTAGTCTTCCAAAAGGCCGTGTTCGTATGGAGAAGAGCGTAAGTGTAGAGTGTTTAACGAAACAGTCCGCAGTAAAATTGCTACAAAGATGATAATTCGATTTAGGACTCCAATTTTCCATTTTCATGTTTTTGAGTCCTGCTTAGTTGATTTGGTGGGAAATCTGAAATTAAGTATTTAATTAAAGTAAAACTGACTAAAGTATATACAGTACATTGTAGATGACAAGTTTTATTTTGATGTTAGGTCTTTACTTCGGAAACAAGTACACATTACATATAATACTATGCTTCCGCTCGCGGCTTCGCCCGCGAGATAATAATATGTCGGTAAAAACTATACTCTGCCAAATATTGAAATCCGTTCAGTGGTTTAGGCGTGAAAATGTAACATACAGACAGACAGAGTTACTTTCGAATTTACCTATAATATTAGTATGGATTTATCTGTTGAAATTAGAAACTAGTATTTGCTAATTTGTTTTAGGTAGGTAATCAAATTGCAGAAATTTCTGGTGACAGTAAATTTCTATTTGGAAGACGTAAATTTAAAATTATTAACTGTCTGAAGAAAACTATCGACACATTATCGACATGGAACATTTACAACCCTATTCAAATTATTGTATTCACTAAATGTGAAAACTGAGCCCTAATTACACTTAAATATGATGGGATATTAATGAAAACATTTATTCTAAATACAAGATAGTAATAAAAATGCTCACATAAGCAATCGAAACATTTATCCCCTCAAGCGTCGCCGTAACACCATTGGATAGTAAGATTTAATGACTCGAAACGTCGGCGTTACACCATTGGATGTAGTCGTAAAATTCACTTATTTGTGAAAGGTTAATCCGCTGTCTTTTTGGCAGCGAGTTTTACAAAATGCGCATGCTTTCATAATAAAAATGTTCCAATTATCACTCGTAGTAAACACAAAATACACAAATAAACTAGTTTTTTACGATTTAGACCAAAATCATCAGAGACGAAGTAAACAAATCAACGTCCATTTGAAAGAACGTGTCAATTTTAGTTCCTTGGGGCTACGAGCGGGGCCTGTGTGGTGCCGGACTTAAAGAATACCACCACCCCTTACTTCCCGTGGGTGTCGTAAAAGGCGACTAAGGATCGTACCGGAGAATGGGCAGCAGCGTTCTCTGTGTATTTCACCACCATACCATACTGCGATCGTCAACCCGCCTGCCAAGCGTGGCGATTATGGCAAACCCTCCCAAAATTGGGGGAGGCCTATGTCCAGCAGTGGACGTCTATCGGCTGAAACGACGACGACGAGCGGGGCGCTTTGAATCGGCACAAAAAACAACTGTCATTTCGTAGAGTATCGTTAGTCCAGCGTACTTGTATTATAGAGGTCAGTGACGTAGACAGATTCATCATAATTATTTAGGTAATTTGCTAGTCTGTGGTAGGTATTCAGCCTCTGCCGACGTCAAATACCTACCACAGACTAGCAAATTAACCCGTCTACACGTCGGCGGAGGCATTCGCAGATGGCCATCTGCTGATGCATCTGACGACGTGGCTTTACACTTATCCTTCGAGTGTACCCGAACGCTTCCGAGTTTTGACTACTCGTGTCACAGATCCCTGTGTACGCTAAATGAACGTCTCGCACAAAAATATTAAAATTGTATTTTGAGCACATCAAAGTGCTCGGTCTGGTTGAAGGAAATTGGTCGAATATTCGAATATCGCAAGTTTTGTATTCGAATATTCGAAATAGATTATTATTCGAATGGAAGCCCTAATTGTGTGATCCACCACAGTCTCGTGTTATTAGAAAATATATTTTTTTTTTTTTATGATTGAGTAATTAATACGAATTGTATTAATATGAATGAATGTTATGAAAAGAGCCTACATTATCATCAAGTATTATTGCTTATCTATTCAAAGGTTTAAAATAGGTACCTACCCTTTAACCGTATCAAACAAACCAAAATCCCTTTCCGGTTCACTGCCTCAGGCCACAGCTCAGACTAATTAATAAAATTAAACAATTTAATTATGTACGAGAATTTAATTTCACAGTGTTTACTAACTGAGCCGGGACACTCCGAATTGTTACATATGACCTTTAGTTTTTGACGCTCCATTCTATAAAGGTTTTAATTAAAATTATTAAATGGCTACCCTCATTAGTGAGCAATCATGTTCGGTGTTGTAACTTAAAACTTTTTTGTTGATCATAATCACAAATGGTTCAACCATTTGCTATGAAATAAAAATTATATTTATTCCTGTAAGTAGGTATACCTTTAAAGACACTTTTACACCAATTTTTTTGGTCAATATTATTTTAAAAAATAGATGCCGCCGCCGCGCGCCGCATATTTTTGCGAAAGTTACTCTGTCTATTATTCTGTCTATCTGTCTGTTACCTTTTCATGTCACAGATTCACAGATTTCGATGGGTTAGGACATAGGATACTTTTTATCCCGGTAGTAGGTTCCCGTGGGATAATTTTTGAACTCCGCGCGGTCGAAGCCGCGGGAAGAAGCTAGTCTAGTTCTCATATACAGTAAGCGACTATGTATAGAGATAAAACAGCTCAGTTGCGAACAGAGAAAAGCTCATGTTCAGCAGTAAAATATCCTTAAACATGAAAAATAGATCAAACAGCAAGGAACGGACTGAACATTATAAATTAATAAACACGTTTCTCTTTGACTTTCCGGGGACATGCAAAATTGAATAAAAATCAATTTTGTCGCCAACGGAAAATGTAAGCGATACACGAAATTTAATTATAAAAACATCAAGATACTACACAATATTCGATATAGTGAGTTTCATTAAATTATCCCACACATACACACTCGCAATTTACTTCCTACTCAAAATGTGCGAAAAAAATACAACACAACACACAGGGATTTTTACAAGGTGAAGACTGAAGATGGCAATAAATTAAACTTAGCTTATCTAATGATATTCCCAGTCCGCATACAAAAATTCAACCATACACCTGTATGGTTGAATTTTTGCTAGGCAACTATTGGATATACCTATATCCAATAGTTAAGGTGACTCTAGTCGATATTTTTCCATACAAATTTCGGGAGTGTATTACTCCACTATTTGACATTGTGCATCCAAAGTTAAGCATGATATCGTTTTGTCTTATTATTAATGTTGTCTGTACGGAAACAGAATAGTAAAATAAAAAGCCATTAAAAAGTTATGAGCCAACAAAGATTCGTTTTTCTTGCTATTTTTAACGTAACTTTGGGTGTAAATAAGTAATATAAGAACTGTAAAATCTTCAAAACCAAGTCCGTACCGACAAAGCTCAGTTATCGAAGAGTTCAATAAACTTTATTTTTAATTGATTTTCGCATTATTTTTTTCATAAAACACTTTTTTCCGAAGCACTTTTAATTTTTTTTTCCGCGCCTTTTTCCTTTTTTTTAGTTCGGAATGGTATTTCTGTGGGTGAGAACTAGACTTTTTTCATGTAGACTAGCGTCTAACTGCTCATCACTGATACTAGCTCAGTCGGGCACGAAGCCAGATAAGACAACGTGATTTTTGGCCATGACCACCAGTGAGTTCGAGCTCGCGACTAGTTTGCTCTTAAGGGGCTTACATGACCTAAAGCGCGGTCACTGTCGGACTGCATACAAAAGAAAGAAAAGCGCGCATAACGCTGGTAATTTATTGCATAATATGAAGCAATTATTGAATTACAAAAAATCTATTGTTTGGACTAAAAAGTTAACACACTAGTGTTTTAGTATGTTGCTTGTAGAATAATCTGACAAAAATTCAGAATGATTGTATACTGTAAGTACCTATATTAGTATGGTTTTAAAATATTGTAAAAAGAAAGTTTTAGAGGTATCTTCATGATTTTATTCTGTCGTATTAAATTGTTTGCATTATGTTTTCAACACACTAACTACCTAGCATAATTATATCCTGAAGAATATCATATATTTTTCTGGTTTTGTTTACTGTAGTCGATCATATACTTTTATTGTTTCTAAATCTTGCGTTTTTTGCGTTTAAGTCCTGTAATCCCCTTAAGCCACTATAGCTCGTCATTCGTCAAAGATTGGCAAAATCCATAGTCGGTCCATCACTACTATTTAGCTTTTTGATAAAATCACATTATAATTTCGATGTTAGGATTCATTTGGTAATTCAAAAATATTCCTATGCTAATATTAGTATTGTCAATGTTTTTATTTATTGTCGTCTTCACATTGTACAAACGCCAGCACATCAAGCTACCCGAAACTGTCAAATTTTCCCAATCAACTTTGAACCTTATGCTTTAGCCATAAAGTTGAAAATCTATTGAAGAAATTTGACAGATTGTAATAGCTTGATGTGCGGGCGTCTGTACACAGGGTGGTGAGGGTGGCAAGGAGGGACATCGACGTTACCATGGAGTAAATTAATCTGAAACTGAAAAATTTTAACAAAGGCGATCAAATTTTTCGTCGTTATTAAAAAAAAACTGGCCAAGTGCGAGTCCGACTCGCACACGAAGGGTTCCGTACCACAAGGCAAAAACGCCGAAAAAAACACGTTTGTTGTATGGGAGCCCTCCTAAATATTTTTTTTTTCTGTTTTCAGTATTTTTTGTTATAGCGGCAACAGGAATACATCATCTTTTGAAAATTTCAACTGTCTAGCTATCACGGTTCATGAGATAGGTACATCCTGGCGACAGACGAACAGCGGAGTCTTAGTAATAGGGTGCCGATTTACCCTTTGGGTACGGAACCCTAAAAATAGCTGTTCCATAAATTTTGACCACGTAGGTATTGCAGTTTTCTATGAAACTCGTTCTTTTCATAACCGACGAAAAATTTCTACGCTAGTCTTCAGTCTAGAATTATCATCTGCCTAGTCTTTTCCCAACTATGTTGGGGTCGGCTTCCAGTCTAACCGGATGCAGCTGAATACCAGTATTTCACATGGAGTGACTGCCTATCTGACCTCCACACAATACCCCTTGATAAGACTGGTTGTCAGGCTTTCAGGCTTCCGACTACCCGTAACGACTGTCAAAAATCCACGAATGACAGCCGGGACCAACGGCTTAACGTGCTTTCCGAGACACGGAGGGGTCACGGTATGTAAAGATGGTCACCCATCCACAGACCAACCGCGGCAATCGTAGCTTAACCTGATCGATCGACCTGTGCGGCTGTTAATATTTAGCCACGGGCCCCTTTTGTTTTTAGTATTCAGTCTAGAATCATGTGCTGAATTCATGGTTTCAGGGGGCCCAAAAAGGCCACTTTGGAGAATCATAAAAGGATAACATTATGAATCATAATATGGCGAAGACAGTCCGTGTTTTTCTTTTTTTCGCTACTTTACGTAGATATAATCAAAGAGATTGGGATTGGATTTGGATCGGACTGATTGGTATTTTAGCACAGATAAAAAAAATAACTGAAAAATGCTTCACCGATGGGATTTAATACGATTAACTTAACAGTTAACTGTCCATTATTATGATCAACAAAAAGTATTATGACTTTTTATGATTCTGCCAAAGTGGCCTTTTTAGGCCCCCAGTGTGCGCGTTGACGTAATATCACCCTGTATAGCTCCAACCAGGCGGGGCGACAGTATACGATGTAATCAGCTGATCCTGAAATCGGTATAACAAGCGTAAAATTAAATATGCAGATTCGCTCGAGAATTCAATAATGGAGTCTGTAATTTCGAAGATTGCGTACCTCAGTCCTTTATTGGACGAGTGAAACGTGTTTAAATGGTGAATATTTTAATTGTTATTGGTAAAATTATACCTTTAGGGCGAATTTGAGTTTTTACTGTGTTGAAGGGATTTGTCAGATTAGACCCTAAGTTTGAATTCGTATGATCCAATTTGCTTTGATGTTCTTTCTTATTAGGTTTTGATATTGCTCAAAGAAAATGACTAGGTAAGCAATATGAATCTATTGATAGGATCAAACTGAAAAAGAAAATCTTTTGAATGAATAAGTACCTACTTTGCGTATTTTTTTACTAGCCTACGTAGTCCCACTCCTGGGCAAAGGCCTCCGCGATTCACTCCTTCCATCTTTCACTAGACCGCGCGTCCTCCTTCCGCGTACTTTGCGTTAGGTCACTAAGGCCCCTCGCCCACGGCGACTTTTTGTAGCGATGCAGTAGCGATGCTGTCGCGCGTTCGCATTGATACAGTCGCGATGCGGTCGCTAACTGTTTGCCCTCGCCCTAACCACGATTCTCAGTCGCGATGCAAACGCGATACTGTCGCGCTTCTGTCACGATGCAAACGCGATTCAGTAACGGCACAAAAATGCCACAGTTGCAATATGGACTCCGTTGAGGAAACATTAGTCACGTTGTCTTTGGTGCTGCTTTTACGTAAGCAGCCGAAGCGTCCCCACTCACGCACCACCCTCCCTCCGTTCTCTCCCTGATGTTGTGCGACACGGTCGCGCGTTTGCATCGATACAGTCGCGATGCTGTAGCGCGTTAGTAGCTCGTTGGCATCGCTTCTGTAGCGCGTTGCAAATGCGACTAACGCGCGTTAGTAGCGATGCTGTCGCGCATTTACGAAACGCGCGACAGCATCGCTACAAAAAGTCGCGGTGGGCGAGGGGCCTAAAAATGTTTGCTGTTCAGTAGAATAACTGTATTCTAGTTTGAAAGGTAGGTAATTTATGTTCGGGAATATTCCAACATTTTCCATCGAGGCAATGGAAATCCCCTGACTCACAGTGAGCCTTCGGGCGGCAGTAATCCATTTCCAATGGGGTGCTTCCGTAGGCAGCTTACTAACCTATACCTAAAGTAGGTCTTCATTCTGTAATAAAAAAATTGGCCAAGTGCGAGTCGGACTCGCACACGAGGGGTTCCGTACAAGGCACAGACGCCGAAAAAACACGTTTGGTGTTTTCAGAACACCAGTTTATCACACATTATAAAGATTAATTGAGAAAAATTACAATAACATACTTAATAGAATAATCATTCGTCAAAACAAAACAAGTGCGAGTCGGACTCGCACACGAAGGTTCCGTAACACAAGGCAAAAACGCCGATAAAAACACGTTTGTTGTATGGGAGCACCTCTTAAATATTTATTTTATTTTGTTTTTAGTATTTGTTTTTATAGCGGCAACAGAAATACATAATTTGTGAAAATTTCAACTGTAGCTATCACGGTCCTTGAGATACAGCCTGGTGACAGACAGACGGACGGACAGACAGCGAAGTCTTAGTACGTACCCTAAAAACGAGCTGCAGCCTAATAACACACTATCAATCACAATCTGAATTATTTTGAAGAGTAATGCTAATCCATTGCTTCATATGTTCGAAAAATGTGTCTGCTCAACAATGTAAATAACGCAATGAATGTTGTGGAACTGTCAAACTGAAAGCTATTGCTACTGTCATTGTGTTACGCAATCACCGCGCTGTTCTAACCGTCACTCATCGTTGTGGAGTATCTGATTCTAAACTTAAATTAATTAATATGAGTACCTTGACAAGCGAAGTCAAAACTTCTTGGTACAGGTACCTATGTTTCGAGTTTCACAGGCAGGGGTGACAAAAGCGAGGGCGCTTTGACAAGTGACACGCACTGAGTTAACAATAAGGGGTCTACTTTGGAAATAACCCTCTATGAACGAAGCCCTTAGCAGGTAGGGTAGGGGGAGGGGGGAGATGTCAGCATCGGGGAGGGGCCCCTTAGGGCCGAAGCCTGCCGGGTCAGCGGGATTGTCCGAAAGGGTTACCGCTGGCCCGGAACATAAAGGGCTAAGGAAGGAACACGGGTGGGTTTTAGTCAGTAAGAGTCTGACACTCCCTTCCGCTCCACCCAGAGCGGGAGGAGTCATTTGATGATTTCCCATCCTCAAAAAAAAAAAAAAAAAAAGGTAGGGACGTGAGTAAAAATACGTACCTACATTTTCTATTTTAATTTTCCGATATGAAGCAACAACAACTTAAGTGGCAGTGGGCAGGGCACATTGCTCGCAGAACAGATGGCAGATGGGGCCGAAAGGTTCTGGAGTGGCGACCGCGTATCGGAAGCCTAGCGTTAGAAGGCCTCCCACAAGGTGGACCGACACCATTTGAAGGTAGCAGGAACCCGTTGGATGCGAGAAGCACAGAACCGGTCGAAGTGGAGGTGCTTGGGGGAGGCCTATATCCAGCAGTGGACGTCTTTCGGCTGAAATGATGATATGAAGCGCGCGCGAATACGGAATACTTTTTGTAGATCGGCCAATCGGTCCTGTTATTTCGTCCTACGTTATTTAGGGCTGATTTTTCCAACGATAGATAACTTTATCGGAGGGATAATTTTGAATTTTTGACAGTTCTTCCATCCAAAAACTGTCAGACGTCAATTTTATTTCACGAATAAAAATTATCGGTCAATTGAACAATCAGCCCTTACACCTACTCGCGACGTTTTTAGGACGTGTGCATTGATACATTTGATCTCACAGATATAGATATACCTAGATAACGCACGAACTGTATGAAAACCAAGCGTGCCATTTTTTGACTACCTACTATGACTTCACAAGCTCGCGCTCTCGCTCACACTTACCCAGCCAGCAGTACAAAGGACTGAGCGCGAAAGGGGCGGCTTACGATTTGTAATCATATGTTGGTGCAATTTTTGGCACGCGAAGTAGTTACTCTTGCGTTATCTAGGTATATCTATATCTGTGTTTGATCTCTACTGTTTCATTAACCTACAAAAATCGGCCACCTATTGAATGCCGTCTGCGAACGCTCCCAGCACCCAGAGAAAAAGTCGACAAGTCTTTATGTCTGTAATTCCAGCAGCATTTATAAAGTACTAGTACCTACTAGTACTAGTAGTAGTAGTAGTCCTTCTGATGTCGGAAATTATGCCACGGGAACGTGCTACCGGGACAAAAAGTAGCCTATATCCTTCCCCAGGGCGCCAACTATCTCCTTGCCAAATTTGATCGAAATCCGTTCGTTAGACGCGAAAAGGTAACATATAGACAGAGTTAGTTTCGAATTTATAATATTAATTTGGATGCATAATTATTATACAAAAATATTATTGCACTTTTCTATGAAACAACTGTTTTAGGGTTCCTTAACGGAAAAAAAACGGGACCCTATAATATTTTCCCATACAACAAGCGTGTTTTTTTCGGAGTTTTTGCCTTGTGCTACGGAACCCTTCGTGTGCGAGTCCAACTCGCACTTGGCCAGTTTTTTTTATATCCGACAAAAAAAACTGTATGCGCACTGGTTAATTTTTTTTCTGTATAATAAAATTATATAATACTAGCTTCCGCCCGCGGCTTCGCCCGCGAGGTATGTCGATAAAAACTATCCTATGTCCTTCCCCGAGATGCAATCTGTCTTTCTGCCAAATTTTATCGAAATCCGTTCAGTGGTTTAGGCGTGAAAAGGTAACATATAGACAGACAGGAGTTACTTTCGAATTTATAATAAACTAGCTGCGCCTCGCGGTGTAAATGTCGATACCGTGGGAATATCGTGATAAAAAGAAGCCTTTATGTTAATCCAGGGTGTCAGCTATCTCCATACAAAATTTTATCAAAATTGGTCCAGCCGTTTCAGCGTGAAGAAGTAACAAACATACACACACACACACATACAAACTTTCACCTATAAAATATTAGTGTGATTAGTATGGAATTATGGATTGTAGCTAGCCAGCAGAAATATGTACGGACGGTGTGTGGATTTTCCTTGAAGGTCTAAGAAGCTCCATTACAAATAGAAGCAGTTTTTCGGGCAAAGAAATAAAATGCTCGCAATCATTTTGTGCAAGCTTACACGAGTTCCAATAAAACAATAATACAAAGCTTTGCTCCTCTTTTTGATTCAAAGCCTTTACGGAGGGAGATACTTTATAGAGAAGCGAGTCTCCAATCTAGTGCTTATAGGTAGTACAGTCAACAAAAGAGATAAGTATGCAGGAACGTCGGATATAGTTGAAGTTTAGTAAGAAACCGATGGATGTTTTCGAATAAAATTTATTTTTATTAATAGACAACAAACAGCTCATTTATCAAATTAAATTTCAGTTGACAACATCCATCGGTTTCTTACTAAACTTCAACTATATCGGACGATCCTGCATACTTATCTGTTTTGTTGACTGTACATGAGCCCTTTCAATATCCGGATAAATTGGCTGAAGGCTTACTACGTCTTTGTCTTCAATATTGTGTAGTATTTGCATATCAATTTTATTAGAAACTAGTTGCGCCCCGCGGTTTCACCCGCGTAAATGTCGATCCCATGGGAATATCGGGATAAAAAGTAGCCTATATGTTAATCCAGGGTGTCAGCTACCTCCATACAAAATTTTACCAAAATTGGTCCAGCCGTTTGAGCGTGAAGAAGTAACAAGCATATAAACACACACACACACACTCACAAACTTTCGCCTTTGTAATATTAGTGTGATTTGACTTGGAATACAGTTAGTGATGTGGTAAAAAAGTATAGTCCTATGAATGAGGAAATCATGAAACCTGTATTTTTAGCTACCTACAAAGGGGCGAATAGGGATGCAGGGGTGAATCGGGACGGAGCTTTAGAATGGATTTTAAAGTTGAAATAATATAGTTTGTTTTGCCAACAAGGGCAATTTATCGTTAATTATATTACAGTAAACACATTAGTCTTTTTGACAACAAATTATATTATTTTAATGTTATAATCACTTTTGTAGTTTCGTCCCGATTCACCCCTGCGGGATGCAGGTATTCACCCCGCTTGACAGTAGTCAGTATGGCAAGTTTTTTTTACTATCAGTGAACTGCGGTAGGTTTGGTTGATTGATTAATTTTGGTGTCATCAAGTAGGTACCGACGCCAGCACATCAAGCTACCCGAAACTCTCAAATTTTCCCAATCAACTTTGAACCTTACATTTCAGCGATAAAGTTGAAAATCTATTAAATAAATTTGACAGATTGTAGTAGCTTGATGTGCTGGCGTCTGTACTCGGGTATTTAAAACAAAATTCTATCTGGCGAGTTAGCCTATATTGAAATCCATAAGGATTAAGGAGGACTATATATAAATACCTAGACATGAAAGCATGTTATGGACGTATCTAGAATATGTAGTGAAACACACGTAGGTTGGTTAAACACTGATTTATTTACGAACACCCTCACATACAATTATAATGATGTTATGTTGACATACCGTCAGACTACTTAATATACTACATCTCTTCCCTTCTAAGAAAACAATGCCAAACATTATTACAAATTAAAGAACTTACTAGGTACTTATATGACTAATGGTTTCATGAATGGTGTTTACTGAACGTACAAACTGTTTCAAATAAATTACACTGCCGGTAACCAACTGACATTAATAATTATCTGAGCTATGTTTATTTCGTTATGTATTACCTACAATTTAGAATTACATTTATACTTATTTTCTATTGTTTTTTTTTTTTTTTTTTTTTTTTTTTTACTGTTAACGTCTATTAATTCCTTTCCTATTCACGTCCTAAGAAAAGATTGGTCAGCATTCGTTCAGTTCTTTCCTTAGACCTTTCAATAGGAATCGCTAGTGGCGAAGGTGTAGACGAATGATCGTTAGTATTACCTGGACTTTCATATTCACCACTCTCATCGAGTAGTGCCGACTGATTGTTGCTAGCTGGACTTGTCTGCGCTGGGGTTGGGATTTCTGTCTGCGCCCTTAGTCTACGTCTACGGACACCTGTCGCCGTCACCACACTTGGTGTCTTGCTATTATCTACACTGTCTGATGGTTGTCTCGCTGACTCCCCTTCACTTTCTGTTGAACCAGCTGTACGCATAATCAACTGACTTCGTGTTCGCCGATAGCGGCCACCGCGATCGTCTTCTACAATATACGAGCGTGGTTGTGATGTACGTGCCACTATTGTTACCAGTTTCCTGTCGCCGTTACTGGTCAAAATTGCCTTATCACCTGTTGACAGGCCTTTTAGTGTGTTCGCCGTTTTGTCGTAATTTATTTTAATTTGTTTCCTGTTTTTCATTATTATTTTATAGTTTTGGTCGTTATCTACCTTCTCCGTTAACAACTTAGCACTTACAGGTAACCTAGTTTTTAGACGCCTTCCCATTAACATCTGTGCGGGTGAGTCTATATTATGGCGTGGTGTTGCCCTAAAATTTAACAGTGCCAAGTTAAAATCCTGTCCCGAGTCCACACACTTCTTTAATAAATTTTTAATTGTCTGTACGGTTCTTTCGCTTTTGCCGTTTGACTGTGGATAATGCGGTGATGCCGTCTCATGCCGTATTTCCCATTCGCACATAAACTTTTTAAACTCCTGTGAGCTATAAGCCGGCCCATTATCACTCACCAGTTCCGCTGGTATTCCGTGCCGCGAGAACTGCTCTTTCATAAAAGTAATAACCTGTCTTGAGCTGACACTTGACAACTGCCCGACCTCAACATAGTTAGAAAAGTAATCGACTAAAACAATGTAATTTTTTCTTTTATATTCGAACGTATCTGAGGCTAGTTTGTGCCATGGCAGTGCCGGCACACTGTGTTGCAGCAGCGGCTGGCGGCGCGGGCGGGGCGCGTGCATCGCGCATGCTGCGCACGATCGTACCACACGCTCCACGTCCTCGCACATTCCTGGCCAAAACATTACTTCGCGCGCGCGCCGCTTGCATCTTTCTATACCTAAATGTCCTTCATGGACTCGTGACAGCATGTTTTCTCGTAAAGCACGCGGAATAAACACACACTCCTCCTTGAAAACTATACCGTCAACGCAATGTAGCTGCTCGCGATATGGCCAGAAAACATTAACTCTCTCGTTCACATCACGCCTATTTTTAGGCCATCCGTTCATAATATATCTAATTAACCATCTGCTGTCACTGTCTAACTCTATTTCTTTTTTAATGGTTTCCATATTTGATTGACTGAAAGGCACATTCTCTAACATAAAGCACGTTTGTACTTCAACTTCTGCAGACACTCGGTCATGCATAATTTCCTTTAGAGGAGCCCGCGATAGCGTGTCCGCTATATACATATATTTGCCCGGCGTGTATACCACCTTAAAGTCGTATCCTTGCACTCTCATCATCATTCGTTGTAACCGGGCTGGTACCGAAACTAATGGCTTGCTAAATAAGGCTTCCAGTGGCTTATGGTCGGTAGGCACGGTGATATCAGACCTGCCATAAATGTACTGCCTGAACCGCTCGACCCCAAACACAATAGCCAGCATTTCTTTTTCTATATGTGCGTACCTCGTCTGGGTGTCGGTGAGCGTGAGCGACGCGAACTCCACTGGGCAGCCACTCTGTAGCAGCACGGCGCCCAGTGCGACGCTGGACGCGTCCACCGACAGCACTATCGGCTCGCTGTCGCTGTACAGCGCCAGGACCGGTGCGCTGCTAAGCTTTGCTTTTAGCCTATCCACAGCCTCTGAATGTTGGGTTTCCCATGACCACTCTGATTCTTTTTTTAACAAAGACCTAAGTACATTCACACTCTCCGAGTAGTTTTGTATAAATTTTGCCAAATAATTGACCATTCCTAAAAATCTCTCCAGAGCCTTCCTGTCGGTCGGATACGGCATCTCCCTTATAGCTTTGACTTTTGAGTCGTCTGCCCTCATTCCGTTTGCATCAAACTTATGACCTAAGTACGTTATTTCTGATACACCAAATTTACATTTTTCTCGATTAAATTTTATACCAATATCCTTAGCACGTCGCAAGAGGCACTTTAATCTCCGGTCGTGCTCATCCGTAGTGCGCCCCCATACTATTACGTCATCAATAAAAGATTCTACGCCTTCTAAATCTTCTAAATGCTGCCTAAGCTTTGCATGAAATACCTCTGGCGCACAGTTTATTCCGTAAGGTAAACGTAGAAATTGGTACCGACCGTACGGTGTGCTGAACGTGCAAAGATCGGCACTCGCATCATCTATTTGAACCATCCAGAACCCGCAGCGAGCGTCCAGCACGCTGAATACAGTAGCACCGCGCAGGCGCGCTGCTAGCTCCGGCACTGTCGGCAACGAGTACTGCGCACGTCGCACAGCGCGATTGAGAGGTCGTGGATCTAAACAAACACGAATGCTGCCATCTTTTTTAGCGACCAAAACAATTGCATTAACCCATGAGGTTGGATGTGTAACCTTTCTAACTACACCTAACTGTTCCATTCTATGTATCTCATCCAACAATTTATCCTTAAGTCCTAAAGGAATTTTCCTAGTCGGGCACACTACTGGCTGTACATTTTTATCCACTATAATACTATATTTTCCGGGTAATTTCCCCAGTCCTTGAAACAAATCATTGTAGTGATCAATATCTATTGCATTAATTTGACTTATTAATCCTAATGCAATGCAACCCTCCAAACCGAGTACATTCTGACAGTTTAAATCAGCAACAACAAATGACAAAACGTAACGTTTTTTATTAAATACAAAAGGCACATCACCAATGCCTATTATTGGCAATTGATTACCTGTAAAGGAATGTACACGTTTTGTAAATGGTTTAAGGTCTGAATTTTTTAATCCTAAGTTTAAATATGTAACTTTAGATATAACATTAATCATTGATCCTGTATCTATTTTTAAAGAAATATTCATACCTTTGCATTTTACAACTTCTATCCATTCCATTGACGACTTACATTGTTGTTTGTCCTCTTCTAGTGTATTGACGTAAAACATTTCGTTACCGCTATCATCACTATTTACGGTTTCTACACTGAGATTTAACACTTTGCGTATTGCTTTCTTTTGCTCACACACTCGCGAGAAGTGACCTTTCTTTTCACAAACATAACACGAGGCGTTACGCGCCGGACAGCGCTCACCGCCGAGACACCACCCGCTGCCGCACAGCTCACAGGCGCTGCGCTGCGCGCGCGCCGGCCGCGGCCCGGCGGCGCCGCCGCTACCGCCGCCGCGCCGTCCTCTAGCGCACCGTCCGCCCCGTGCGCCGCTACCGGTTTGAACTGCATTCACTTGCACACCCGCCGATGCGCCGTCGATGCACTTACTTTCCTCTTTGGACATCTCTGCCGCCTGGCAGATTTGTATAGCCTTCAATAATGACAAATCATCTGTGCGTAGAAGTCGATCCCTCACAGTGTTGTTGACAATACCACACACGATCTTATCTCGCAACAAGCTCTCGTGCAATCCACTGAACTCGCACTGCTGACTCAATACCCTCAATGCTGTTACGTATTGGTCGATGTTTTCGCCGTCTTCCTGATTGCGTGTAAAAAATTTAAACCGCCTTACTGTGATATTTGGTTTTGTGCCGAAATACTTGTCAAACTTCTCCAATACACAATGTATGTCGTCTTCACTTTCACCTTCATCGAATGTGAACGTTGTATATGCCTCATAACCAGCTGATCCAATGAGGTTAACCAACAAACTAGCCTGGACTTCTTTAGGCTCTTTGCTCACTCCAGATGCTTTGAGAAAAACTACGAACAGCTTCCGCCATTTGTGCCACGCGTCCGATCGCGCGGCCGGACCGCCGTCGAGCAATAACTCCGCTGGAGGACGTGCGTGTTCCATTATTATTTTTCCGTTTTACTAGCACTATGTATCACGGCACTAAGATAAAATAGGTTCAAGTCCGTTTTAACACTTATAAATGTTAAAAAAGGCCCACCGCTGCCACCATGTAGTGAAACACACGTAGGTTGGTTAAACACTGATTTATTTACGAACACCCTCACATACAATTATGTATAATGATGTTATGTTGACATACCGTCAGACTACTTAATATACTACAGAATATAGTCAAGTTTCCAAGAGAGCAAACATAAACATAAAAAACATTTTTGTTTTTTAAAACAATGAAATTGGACTGTTTTTTGTAACATATTTATTGGAAGCCATTTTACCTCAATTACAATGTTAAATTATTATATTTTTTATTTTTTCGCTTAAATCCGACTTTATGTCTGAAACAATGTGGTTTATGGCAGACTCTGCATTGCAACATTATTTATTCATACGACTTTATGATGAAAATTTTTATGAATAAAGTGTAGAACACTTTCAATGCTTATGGGTTTGTGTTGAATTATGTCCCCTAAAAGTATTAATAATTTATGGAAGAAAGGCATTCATAGAAATAGGGCTCATGCTGTTTATATAATTATTTCGGATAGTCGTACAATCAGACTGTATGCATGAATGTATCTCCACAATAAAGAAGGATAGAAATACAAGAGTTAGTTTGGCAGAAAGAGTAAAAAAATTACTCTTGTGATGTTAAAAGTAGTTTTGGGTGGATCTTTAGATCCGACCATATAGTTTTCATGTCCTGATAATATAGGACCTCGTACCTATAATACATTATATTAAATGTTACTATCGGGTTAAGTTAATATCTACAATCGATCCCCAGAGACACAATACACCGTCAAACGGATCTGTTCACACAGCATCTCATCTCACAGAATTGGGTCCAATCAATAGATGAGATGTAGACACTTGGAAGTCTGACTGTACCGGGTTTATCCAAGCGTAAAGATATTGCGAACTATCGGCACGGGAATTATAATCGTGTGTGGAGGTAGTGCCTGCTAATAAGATTATGTCGTAGGAATATAACTGTGAAGTAGCAGTGGAGGCATAATGGTATCGGTCCTGACTTACGAGTTGAAGTTCGTGAGTTTGAACCCAGAACCTGTGTTCTGGGTTCAAACTCACGAACTGGTCCAGTGGGCAGTCCCACTGAACACTGTTCTCAATACGGTGTACGGTGAAGGAAAACATCGTGAATAAACCGGCATATCCTAGAACCAAAAATTCAAAGACATGTGACATCTACCAACCTGCACTGGGCCCGCGTGGTAGAATACAGCCCCCTTTCTCTCGAAAAGAGAGGAGGCCTGTGTCCCAGTAGTGGGAACATTATAGGACTATGCTATGTTACTGTAGTGGTGCGAACAACGCGTCATACTGACGTCACGCAAAATCCTGCATCGCGCAAGCAGAGTTTACCGCGCAACTAGCATAGATACAACGGCTCGACATGAATTATCGGGCAGTTGCCCACCAGACACAATACCCGTCTGGTTGGAAAATCCTCCCTTTTCTATAGAGTATGAGTAAACTTTACACCCTGTTCCTCATACCTCTATACTACTACTAAGAGTGATATTTTTGGTCCTGCTGTCTTGTAGGGATCAGAATGTTGGGCCAACAGAGGAATGAATGATAGGCACGTAGCTGAGATGAGAATGGCAAGAGAGATGTGTGGTGTTACGCGAATGGATAGAATAAGAAATAAGTACTTACACAAGAGGAACTCTGAAAGTGGCACCGCTGAGTGAAATGTTGTGTGGAAATCGGTTGTCACAGTAACGGCATGTGATGCGAAGTAATGAAGAAAATTCGTAAGGGCAGGATAACGATGTTGAGTAATCTTTCAGGTGGATAATGTTTGGAAAACTGAACTTCTACACTGAAAGAAATAAACAGTAAATAAAAATGAAAAAAAAACATTGATCTGAACTGCTTTAAACAGTTCCATACGAGCCTAACGTTCAAAACAGTATTTTTTACTGATCCGAATCTTGAGGCAAAATGTTACCGTCATGACAGTAAAGTTTTACTTTTTAAGTAGCTAAAAGGTCACAAAATTAACTGTTTTATTCAATTGGTGATATCGTTCAAACCATTGAAATTTACTTACTCATTACAGTAATGGTGGTTTTCCTTTTTTTTTTTTTTTTGTTTTTTTTCAGTAAATAGTATTTTCAATCATTAAAAGTTACTGTTTTGTCTTTTACTGTTTTACAAACATTTCTTCTTACTGTATAAAGTCAGTAAGTCTTAATGAAATCGCTTTAATGTGGTGTAGTAAGAAATTATTTTTTCAGCGTAAGTAATTGTTTTTGAAGAATAGTAGGTAGGTACTTTCATATTTTTATTAGCTGGTAGGTACTTGTTGTATATGACATACGTACGACTTTGATTACCCTACGCTTTTCTTCCATGTTTTCCCGATGTTTCCACGTGGCGTTATGTAAGTAGGATCGTTACTCGTGTCGTAATTATAACTCGAGCCCCCTTTCGCGTGGAAGATATTTTTACAACTCTCGGCGCTAAGCTATGCTGAAACGGAAAATCTTTTATCATTCAACTAATAAAGTATTCATCATCATAAAAATAAAATAAAAACCTGTATAGTCGGGTCATCACTAATATTTAGTTTGTTTGAAACAATCACTTGTTTAATTTCGATGTTAGCATATACATATTTGATAGTTTCTAAATACTCCATTGAATTAGTATCATCAGTGTTTTAATTTAGTGTCGTATTATCGTCTCCTCATAATATAAGTACTTATAATAAACGCTAAATTATCTTATGTCAAATCCAGCATGTGGAACGCATCATCTATTCATGCAGGTACAAGCTGGCATAAATTCCCAACCATTTGCGGTCGGAGGACATACCTTTAGCTAAACATAATAGATCTTCTGATACACAATATTCGGATGTCGACAATATCGGTAGAACTAGAAACCTTATAAGTACATGTAATACTTATTCATCATCATCATCATCATTTCAGCCGAAAGACGTCCACTGTTGGACACTCAGACCATATAAAAAACCAAGACAGAGGGTTGTCAACAGTAAAGTGAAGCCGGTTTCGTAAACATGTGTGCTCATAGTGAGGTGTAGTTTGATTGTAAATGGTTGTAAATGTGTGCGTGTGAGTGTGTAAGCATAGAGCGGAGGTGTAGTTTTTGCATGCTTCACTGTATTATTCGCAGCGCTGTCTTTTTTTTTAACGTGGAGAAATGCTCATGCATTCTGCACAACGATGGGGAGATAGTGCAGTTATGTGGGACTCTAATCCACTAAAACTCCACGGTGTCCTCCTCTGCCGCTTACGGCAGGAACACGGGCACGCGTTAGCACTCATCCGTGAACCCGCCGTGGCTGTCCGTCACCGGACCCTCCTCTGGAGAGTACTCCCCATCACCGGCGCACCAGTGACCACCCCAGGGACCAAACCTGCACATGGGCGCCAGACTACCCTATTTCTGAGCACCCTTTTTATTTGGTCTGAGGCTGGATATAGGCGTCTCCAAGCACCGCCACTTCGATCGGTTCTTTCTTTTCTTGTTCTTCTCTATACATAATCTGCATTTGCGATTTATTTACCAAAAATGTAAACAAATATGAGTTTATTGAAAACAAACTTTAAATCCTACACTATAAAGTTTAGTTTACGCTACAACTTCAAACATTTTTCAAACTTTTTCAATAGTACTAGTCACTCTGAAATCAACTTAATTACCATTTACATAAAGTTGAAATTTGTTTAACTTGAAGTATTATTAATTTGAAACAAGTTTGAATAGACAGTACACAAACTCACGCCTTCTCCCCATAGGGGTAGGCAGAAACTACAGAACGCCAACTGCTACGATAGGTACTAAGTAAGTACTACGGGCTAGTGTCCACAACTCCAAAACTCCACTCTTTTTAACTTCAACGATTTTTTAACCGACTTCAAAAAAGGAGGAGGTTTCTCAATTCGACCGTACATTTTTTTTTTTTTTTTATGTGTGTTCGCGGATAACTTCGTCGTTTATGAACCGATTTTGATTATTATTTTTTTGTTGGAAAGGGGATATGCCAAGGGTGGTCCCATGATAAGGAAACTAGGATCTGATGATGGCATCCCAGTGAAATCGAGGGGAACTTTCGAAAATCGTAGGAGCGACTAGTGCGTTTGTTAATTTTTTCATTAAGTATTTTAAAGCACTACAATTTGATGAAGGTCTGGAGTCGATCTGATGGAGCCGAAAGACAGTCGAGGGGACTCCTCAACGATTTACAGCAGTTACCTTGTGTTTGGGCTTGATTAATTTGTATTGATGTGAACTTTACACCTAGATGGGTTGCTACTCTCATTAGGGGTCTGATGATGAAGACGAAGGACAGTTAAGGGAACTCCTCAACAGTTTACAGTAGCTACCTTGTGTATGTTCACCGATTACTCGAAGACGGCTGGACCGATTCCAAAAGTTCTTTTTTTATTTGAAAGGGTATACTCTCGAGGTGGTCCCATTATCATCAAGTTGGAATCTGATGAGAGGATTCCATGGAAATCGAGGGAAACCCTCAAATTTTATAGGCAAAGCTAAAGCGATTTGGATATTTTTTAAAGTAACTTGAGCATTTGCTCTCGGAAATCATCACTTGGTAAAGTGGAGCTGATGATGAAGATCACAGATGGCCATCGGAACTACTCACTGACAAATATTTCACGGGTTGCGATTCGATTACTTTAATATGGTTGCTAAGCAATTTATGCTCGTCACAATTACGTATTGCGAGTGATTGTTGAGGATCTCCTGGTTCTTAACGGGAGAACTCCTCAACAATTAACGTCCCAGCATCGGGAAAAGCAATATTTTGTAAAAGGTGATGAACAGTTGGCATTAGGCTTTTGTAACTTAGATTAATTACAAACTGACCCACTAAAAAGTGAAAAATAAAAACATTTTTACAAAAAAAAAAACAACCGACTTCCAAAAAAAACACTACAAATTGAAAAATAACTTTAATTTCGGAAGTCGGTGTCAATAAACGAAAACGCGGAACCAAAGACACCGACTTCCGAAATTAAAGTTATTTTTCAATTTGTAGTGTTTTTTTTGGAAGTCGGTTGTTTTTTTTTTGTAAAAATGTTTTTTACATACTGCTTTCGCCTCGGTTGCGTTCATCTGTCTGTTTCTTCTTTATAATACACTAGCTTCTGCCCGCGACTTCGTCCGCGTGAAATTTCGGTCGCAACCCATTGCCCGCCCGCGTTGTTACTTCGTTTTCGCTTACCGTTCTTTTTCTTTTTGCTCGGCTCCTAAGTGGGGTAGCGTGATGTTAAATAGTCTATAATCCTCCTCAGGAATTGGTCTATCAAATGCAACAAGAATTTTTCATATCCGACCTTTAGTTTTAGAGATTAGCGCGTTCAAACAAACAAACTCTTCAGCTTTATTATTAGTATAGATATAGATTATTATAAAGGATAATAATTTGGTATAAGGGCGGGAGAATGATGATGATTATAAAGAACTACAACATCGGAGGGGCAATTCTTGTAATTTTAAGTACGCACACACAGAGTCTGTGGCCTTAGTTTGAGTTTTTTTCGACTCACGTTCGATTGCGAGCGCGTTAGAATTTTGTATGGAAAATTAGGTTTCTCCTAGTGACCACCAGGTGGCGCTATAACTTTTTCCCTTATAAAATTCTAACGCGCTCGCAATCGAACGTGAGTGAAAAAACTCACACTTAAGCCTCTCAGTCTCAAACTGTCAGAAATCCCTCTGATTTCCCTAAATTTTTGACAAGTTTTTTGACATAACAAATGTCAAAAATGTCGCCGAGACGAGATTGCGACATAGATTTTGAACGTTTTAAATTACGAGAATTGGCCTTCAGATTGTGAGCATCACATAATCTACACGATTACTGTCAAATGCTTGCACTGACTGGACTGATCCACTCAAATCTGTATGGTACTTTCCTCAAAAGACCATTTCAGACATCAATATACATGGTCTTCACATGATCTGACCAAGATTAGGACTTCTTTCGAGTTTATTTCGGCCTTTCTTGTCAGAGTAGTCAGATAGTTCACGCTAACCTCATCTAAGCTAAGAGTTAATTAAGTAGGTAGTGGGTTTTTCCAGCAGGAATTTCTCAGTAGCAACCAGGAGTCAGGATTTGCACCCGGTTGATGGCAATAGGCTCGCCCTCAACTCAACTCAAACTCAAAGCATTTATTTCAATTAAACCTTTAACAGGCACTTTTGAATTGTCAAGAAGTCGGTCAGTCAGAAAATATGAAGCTAGTTGCCCATTCCAAAGCGTAGGTACCTATGGAGAAGAACGGGCAAGAAACTCCGTGGGACATGCCTATTACATGGGACCTAAACCAGGCCTCCGTCACTCCATGTACTTGCGCGCTATAATTACCTACCGCCCGGCCAAGCGGTCTCGGGCCGTTTGCGGACCAAATTCTGTGAGGTTTCCGCAAGCGAAGCGCACGCATGTTGTTCAATTCACGACTGTACGCTTGAGCATTTAGGCACATTTTAGCATGCAGCGGTTGCTGACGCGACGGAGTAGGCTATTATAGCAGGTATTGGAAATGTTCTACTGAGTGAAGTATCTGTTACGTAGTAACTATTTAGTAATCTGTGCCTAAAGATAACTGGCGAAATGTGGGTGTATCTATCTAACCTAACCTACCATGGGTACACCTCTGCCTAACCCTTCGCGAAAACAAGTTGTGGTGTTATGATATGGATAGTAAGTATTTTTTTCGTTTTTTAACATTTTCTCTCAACTCTCAGTTAGGTAACATAATCATTCACTAACATATCACCAATATGATAATGATAATGTAATTATCTTAAATCTCTAATATGTGAATATTAGAGATTTATGATGATTACATTATCATTTCGATATTTACACTTGATAAGTAGATAGGTAATAGAGTATTACGAATCACGGCAATCGAGTTGGTAAGCCGATTAGTTAACATCGCATTAAGTTACTAAGCTTAGTGATGCGACACGAGATTGCCCGAATCTGGATAAAGCTTTTGTTGAATTAAGCTTTATTGGGCTCATGACTAGCTTTATACTGATATTATCCTTATCACACTAATGTTATAAAGGCGACAGTTTGTGAGTGTGTGTGTTTGTTACTTCTTCACGCTCAAACGGGTGGACCAAATTTGATAAAATTTTGTAAGGAGGTAGCTGACACCCTGGATTAACATATAGGCTACTTTTTATCCCGATATTCCAACCGGATCGACACTTACGCGGGTGAAACGCGGGGCGCAGCTAGTTTATAATAAACCAGCCACCCGCCCCTGCTTCGGACAGTTTTAAGACTTGACAAAACATAGAGATTTCTTTCTATCAATCTCAATTTGAATCATTTTGAAGGATATCGCTAATCCATTGCTTTATATGTTCGGGAATTTTGTCTGCTCATCAACGTAAATAACGCAATGAATGTTTTATAACTGTCAACTGTGATAGTATTTTACGCAATTATAAGGTATATGAACGTAAACAAAGCAAAAGGAGCGTGTAAATATCGTAGCAGGTTACCTTCATGGAAATAAGGCGTGAATTTATGTAAGGTCTATTCAAACTTATGTTTCAAATTAATATTGTTTCAAGTTAAACAAAGATCAACTTTATTTTAATGGTAATTAATTTGATGTCAGAGTGACTAGCACTAACTTTTAAAAACGTTTGAAGTTGTAGCGTAAACTAAACTTTATTGTGTAGAATTTAAAGTTATTTTTCCATAAACTCATATTTGTTTACATTTTTGACAAATAAATCGCGAATGCAGTGTGTGTGTATGTTTGTAAATAATAAATTATGTAATTCTATGACCATAGTAAATTCACGATTAGAAGGTATATACAGTTTGATCGTTCACATCGCTGATCGAATCGTCGACACTGATTCGATTAACGCAGTGCTTGTAATATGAATATGCAACTAGATAGTCAATTAATTCCATAGTAATTTAATAACTAATAAACGTGATATTGATTCCTTCGTGGTTGGTTTGTCAGTTTGTTTGCTTATGTTTATTATTAATAACAGTGTATACTGATATTCAGCTGCATCCAGTTAGACTGGAACCACAACATAGTTAAGAAAAGGCTAGGCAGATGATGATATACAGGGTGTTTGGTGCATCGTTTGCCAAATGGAATTGGTCGAAAGGAGAGGTTATTTGCTATCTCTTAAGGCCCAGTAACTCATTCCTTGTTACACCGGTTTTTTTATTACGACTTTTTAAATTTTATTTAGAAAAATACAAGAACTCTGCATTTAAGCTTAATTTTTTTTTTAAAGTTATGAGTATAGCCTTCAAATTTCATTTTAATTCTTATGTTTACTTTTGTATGGTTCTATGAAATTCAAAATTACTTGCTAATAACATCTAGTTCCTTTTTAATAACTCATAAAGTTTTTGAAAAAAGGAAAAATACACTTAACACTCAACTTTAAATTGCTGTAAAAAAAAAACTAAAAGCGATCGGGATCTTCGAATTCTTTTAAAAAGTTATCTAGTTTGTCCCCTTTCCAACGGTGTGCAATATACAAAAAAAAACTTTTAATAACTTCAGTAATTCGCTAAATGTGTAATCGAGACACATCAGGCTGATATTCGATATTACGGTAAGAACACTTGTTTTCCCATAAATAACATTCTTTAAGTAGGTGGATAGTGTTATCTCACTCTTACGCAGTCTCTTATCTCTTTCTAGGGTTCGAACTTTCCTCGAACTTGAAATAAAAAATATTTTTTTATTTAATAAGTACTTAATTATAAATTTTAAATTTTACACTATCAAAGCAAACTGGGCCTTAAGAGATAGCAAATGACCTCTCCTGTCGGCCAATTCCATTTGGCAAACGATGAACCAAACACCCTGTATAACAGTGTGTGTAAATTGGCAGTTTAGTAAATCATGTTATACTTTATTAAACAACTATAACGGGTTATTTGAATCACTTTTTCATGAAGTACTGGCGAAATGTCTCATAACATTTGTCATATTATTTAACCTGACATAAATCCATTGTTATAAGGTATTAACAAAGGTAAGGTTTACCCTGCGGCACTCCTTACATTTTAGTTCTAATTAAGTCGTTTATTATCCATTTTAGATGTAATATCTCTGTCTATATGATAATACATTTAAAACAAGACCTTTAAAGTAAGACCATACCTTTTGAAGCAGTACCTTTACCTGTATAAAGGTAGGTTCTTGTTCTCAAACCCGACGCATTAAACCAAATATAGCTACTATAAGCTCACAACTATATTTTCCTGTAAAGTCCTGGTTTCCCTATAAAGCGAAATTTTAATGGCCCATCGGGGACCGGGTCCTTAAGAAGTCAAGTAAAAAGGCTTTGCATGAATATAAACAGCTTAGGGTAGTTGCTTAGCGGTTACCGGGAAATCACTGCGGTTTATAAATTCATTACCCTTTTGACCGGGTAAATAAAGGATAAATTCTAAGTAAGTACAATAGTTGAAGGGGGTTTTATGAAACCAGCCATTAGTCTTGTTGAAATGGACAAAGAAATACACTCGAGAGCAATGAATCCGGGTCACTTAAAGAATGTTAAAAATCTCGGAAACTAAAAATGATAGGTTAATGCAATAAATTGTATTTAATAGACAATGTAATACTCCTTAAAAGAAAGTAAAAAAAATATGAGTCACCATACATTTTATTAACACAAAATTACATAAAGAAAAAAACTGCTGATCTCTCCTTAAAACAAAAATAGGAAACATGAAATTTTTGAACTTTATTACGATTTTCTTGAATTTTAATACTTCGTATTGCCTCCTCGTGCTTCCATTACTGCGTTTACGCGGTTTGGCATGCTGTACACCAAGTTCCTTATACGATTTTGGGGAATATTCTCCCATTCCTCTGTGAGAGCAATTTTGAGCTCACGAAGCGTGATTGGGGGAGGGTTTCGTTGTTTTACGCATCTGCCTAGCTCGTCCCAAGTATGCTCGATCGGGTTGATATCCGGGCTGCGCGCTGGCCACTCCATACGAGTAATGTTCATCTCTTGAAGGTAGTCATTCACAATCCTACCTGTATGAGGTCGGGCATTGTCATGCATAAATATAGCATCCTCACCTAAATTGACCATAAATGGACCAACGTGATCATTGAGGATTTCTTCCACATATCTTACGCTAGTTAAAGAGCCGTTTTCTATGATCACCAGCTCTGTGCGACTTTCAGAAGAAATTCCGGCCCACACAAGTACAGACCCACCACCGTAGGCTACTTTTTCTTCGATGCATGCTTGCTTGAATCTTTCCCCTGGTCTTCGATACACTCTGTGTCTTCCATCGTGCTTGTAGAGCATAAATTTTGATTCGTCGGAGAACATAACTTTTGACCAATCTTCAATACTCCAATTTACGTGGCTCTGGGCATATCTTAGTCTTGAAATACGATGCCCACGCTCCAGTTTAGGGCCGTTTGCAGGTCTAAGGGGTTTTAAGTTAGATTCAGCAAGCCGACGTCTTACTGTCCATGCACTTGGGTTACTTCCTCCGAGGCGTCGAAACTGATTTGTGAGTTCAGTTCCTGTGAGAAAGCGATTTCGAAGCATGGTGTTCACCAAGTATCGGTCTTCTCGTGCTGTGGTACACCTGGTTCTGCCCGTTCCTGGTCTGCGTAGGTTAGAACCAGTTTCTTCGTAACGTCGGAGAACTCTTTGTACTGTTGACAGCGACACACCGACAGTCCTGGCTGTATCGCGCTGACTCCGGCCGGTTTCCAGCATTGTAAGTATTCTGGTGCATTCTTCAGGCGTAAGCGACATAATTTCAGCTTGAATAATGAACATAGAGCACTATCAACATGGTTTATGTACCCACATAAATGACAGAT
The DNA here is from genome assembly GCA_916614155.1 of Mesoligia furuncula. Classification (NCBI taxonomy): domain Eukaryota; kingdom Metazoa; phylum Arthropoda; class Insecta; order Lepidoptera; family Noctuidae; genus Mesoligia; species Mesoligia furuncula. The sequence continues at coordinate 9,463,788 of OU744803.1, read as the reverse complement.
TACAAACAAAAGCAAAACCAAATGCTGTAATTTCGTAGTTCCATCTTCGAAAGTGGCCCTTTTTCAAATTTGATTTTTTTATGATATAACTTTACAATAACTAAGAAGTTTTAATACCTTCATTTAAGGAGTATTACATTGTCTATTAAATACAATTTATTGCATTAACCTAGCATTTTTAGTTTCCGAGATTTTTAGGATTCTTTAAGTGACCCGGATTCATTGCTCTCGAGTGTATTAATGAGTGTCTTTTTCATTGGTATCTCTTGAATGGTTGATTTGAAGTAAGAGATGAATTCGTAAACTTTAACGGTTATTCTAAGAATTTATTAGGAAATTATTGTGATTGAGTGATCATAATGAATAGGTAAATGCTTTGGCATCGTCAGGTATTTGTAAAGGAGGAAACGGTTAATATAATTGTATAGAAAATGAAAACAAAGGATGGGGATGGAAATCGATACCTGAATAGGGTAAAATAACTTCAAGTATTATTTTAAATAATAATTATAAATATAAATACGTTTATATTCTTGTATAAAACCACCAAAGTGCATATAAACGCTACTACCTAGAGACATATCAATGTGAATGCTCAGATGAAATTATTAGTCTATCGATACTTATACTACCTTGTAAAGTAACCCCCAATATTTTATTTTCTAATTCGTACTTTTAAAAACTGATTGAGAAAATAGTCGTGAAGAAAGTTTGGAGTATGAATGTGGGTGACATAATATAAAAAAAACCAAAGAAACGATGGATGGACTGTGTGAAAGATGATTTGTATAGAAAGGGAGTGAGATTAATGACGACTAATAGAGAAGTATGGAAAAGACATGTTGCGCCGACCCCAAATAAATTGGGATAGGGGCAGGAGAATGATGAAACACACTCTAAACCAATTGACACTAGCATCTCAAGATTAACATCACAAATCTTATGAACTTGAAGCGAGAAACACAAATACGAATACCTAACACAGATAATACAAATCCTGTTGAAGTTTACTACTAAGCAAATAGGAGTTAAGCAAACATTAGATGAATCCCCGAGTGGGATACATGAGATAGGTACATCAGATTAAACAATAAACAGAACTGGATTAATTTCAAGGGAAAGAGACAGAGTAATGAGTTTGTTTATGAGCATGTTTATGTAGGTGTTGCATAATCGTAAAAATATAACAAATGGTAGGTGATTTTGGCATTGGTGGCTTAATCAAATGTAGGATATCATAAAATCTCTTGCACATGTAAGAGGTAGGTACGCCGTACGCGGGATGAACTGGACTCCTTTAATAAAGATTGGTCCTTGTAGCTCTGGACAGAGAGAGATGGAAAGAGAGTAGGGAGGCCTTTTGTCCAGCAGTGGGACATTCTTTTTTTTTAACGTTGGCCCACTCTAGGAATTACTGCCGTATCGTGAGTGCATTTACAAACTTTTAAATTCACATACACAAACAGCCAGACCCGGAACAACTACCTGTAGGCAATACAAATATTTGTTCCGTGCGGGAATCGGACCCGCGACACGCAGCGCAGCAGTCGATCGCTCAGCCACTGCGCCAACCGTGTCGTCAGAAGGGCTAGTAAAAACGTAAGAGGTGGTAGCAATACGAGTAGGCACAGATGAAATGATAAAGATAGAAATGCTCAAATAGGTTTAAGATTTTTTGCAAGATTTAATAAACTTTTTAGGTATACTATAAGAGAAGCTTTCTGGATAATTGGTAAAATGAAACCTTCAAAGAAATTTAACGACAATAGATTGTCGGAAACATATTTAGATAAACAATATCACAAAATAGAAGCTTCTCGATATTTTCTGAGTAGTCAACTAAGTGAGAACTTCCGACACTTACAGCACTTAGACACTCAGACACTTACCCTCTGTAACAAATTCGACAACACTACTGTCTTTATAAGTTCCAACAACAATACCTTGTTCCACTAATAAAATGAAATCTACGGTTTTAAAACTTAGATTGTTACTAACTTCGTTATGTCTCTATTAGTTTTGTTCTTGAAACTAATATACTTTGATTCATACTATACAGATAGTTTTAGTTTAATTAAAATTCTCAATTTCTGAAAGTAAATGATGAAATCTAGTCTTATGTTTCTTTAACTGTTGGTTTATCTTTAGAACTTGTGATCAAAAACAAACAGCTGGGAACTAAAGAGTTTTGTAACAAAACGACGATTGCCGAAATATCATTGTTCTGGAATTTCCTTATTGGTCCTTGAGTGAACTAAAATAAATATAACAGACGCGACAAAGTGATATAAAAAATGGACTTTACAAAAATAAAGTTTCCGAAATACTAATCAAACAAAAGAATAAACAAAAGAAGATTATCTTAGTGTGATGTCCTAAAATCCAAACATAAAAATGTGGAATCCAAACGCCACAGACAATAGGCAGATGGAGAAACGAGTAGTGGTGGGCAGAGTGAGGCCAACATGGGCCAGGAACCTGCCAGAAGCGAGAGAAGATGAGGAGAAGAGTGAGACAGAAGCTGGGGTAATGCCTCATAGTGAACCACCTTCTCCTACAGATACCTGGGATCAACACTCCAAACAAGAAGACAAATATGATGTTTTTGGAAAAGTGAGTACTTAAAACTTTTTATCGTTGTTTATTTTGAGTATTATAGGGTCAGAGAAAAAGGAACAGAAAAGGCCTCTAGATATTTCTAATTTTAGGAGACTTTTATGAGCAACTACGACTACGATACATAATGAAAATAGATTAGGATCGCAGGTTTTTGTATTCGTTTGGTGTACAGACGCCAGCACATAAAGCTACCCGAAACTGTCAAATTTTCCCAATCAACTTTGAACCCTAAGCTATAGCGATAAAGTTGAAAATCTATTGAAGAAATTTGACAGATTGTAGTAGCTAGATGTGCTGGCGGCTGTACATAAGAGTATTCGAGTAATATATAGATTAGAGATTTCTTCATCGCTTGACCTCAATATTTATACTTTTGTACCTATTACGAACCCGCCGAACTGCCTTGTCGGTATATTGATCGCAAGCTCTAGGTACACTACGACCGAAATATCTTGGCAAGTCTGAACATAGGCACTAAGGCCCCTCGCCCACGGCGACTTTTTGTCGACGCGCGTTAGTCGCATTTGCAACGCGCTACTAACGCGCTGCAGCACCGCGACTATCGATGCAGACGCGCGACCGTGTCGGACGACATCGGGGAGAGAACGGAGGGAGGGTGGCGAGTGAGTGGAGATGTGGAGAACCGAACATCAGTACTGTTACTGAATCGCGTTTGCATCGCGACAGTATCGCGTTTGCATCGCGACTGAGGATCGTGGTGTGGGCGAGGGCAAACAGCTAGCGACCGCATCGCGACTGTATCGATGCGAACGTGCGACAGCGTCGCTACTGCATCGCTACAAAAAGTCGCCGTGGGCGAAAGGCCTAAGAACTTTCGGGCATGTTCTCTCACTCACACTCACCTCATGTCACCATTTGGTTCCTAAAAAATCTTACTGCGCAGCCTTCTGCGTGAAGTTCAGACGTACCAAGATAAATCGGCCGTACTGTACTGCTGATCATGAGGTCATCGGTTCGATTTCCGGATTAGGCCTGGGTTCAATTTTCAAGTCGGACAATGGGTTTTCCGGGATATGTTTTTTTTGTTTTTTTTTACGTTTTTTTTTTTGATACGGGTTTTCTCAATAGTAGCCCTGAGTCTGGTTTTGTGCCCGTATGATCACAATAGGCTCGCCCCCTGATTACATGGGGCTTAAAATACCTATCTGGTGCAATTTGGGTGTACTATAGGCTGCCTAACCCATAGGATAAACACCTTTTTTTTTGTTGTCGGGGGAAAACCTCAAAAGGCACCCGACCTCCGGGGAGGGGGAGTATAAGATTTTTACCTCACTAAAACCAGCCCCGTTGATCACCTTCAGGTTTCCCGGTTCCTCTTATAATACCAATTCCGGAACCCCCCATGCAACGCCTGTAGGGTAAACACCTAGACGCCTTAGGGTATACAGGCGTGAATATAGTATATTATGTATTACGAATTACATAATACGTCCTTAGAAACGACTGTAGTGTACCTAGATAGACCTAATGTTCTAAAACGGAATAACAATAAAAAATAATTCCGTTTCGCTATAGAAAACTCAAGCTAATTCAAGTCTAAGAACGAATGTATTTGCTTAGGTTTAATATTGACGTATTCCAAATAGGGCACCCGCACAAATGGCACCTGAGTGAATGCACCTAACACACGGCGCCACATTAACTCAGGTGCCATTTAAGCGGGTGCCTAATGTGGAATAGGTCTTAATATTATCTCTAAAATACTTATTGAGTAAGTACCTACATCAAAGACACTTTAGAATGATATTAGCACAAGGTTACCTACCTACATAACTATCTTTGAAAGTTAGTCGTGATTTCGATCCACGTAGGTACCTACGTAAAGTCTATATATATGGTCCCCTTAAAATAGATGGACAAACTTTTAGAAATCATTCAGACCACCAAAATAAGTACATTGTTAAATAATATATAATATAAGAAAAACGCATAGATACTTACAAGAAAAATAATCAGCTAACGAAAATACACTATATTTTACGTCAAAATAAAATCACTTTAATCAGTGTTTTTTTTTCTTGAATATCTGTGGTTAGACGAACTGAGCGCTGTGTTAAAATTTGTCCATCTATTTTCATAATTTTAATGGGACCCTGTATACTAAGTAGGTACAGTTAGCCTCAAAAAGATGTACTTATACATCGACAGGAATTTAAAAATCAAATAAATTCAAAGAAAAATTCAAAGTGTAGCCACAAAACATATACTACCTACATATTGGGTATTTCATTGTAGCGACACATCAGAAGCGAAGAGTCAATTTTCGTAAGAGGTAATCCGGAGTAGATATCTTTAATATGATTATATTATTTGTTTATAGAATACTGACTGCGCCATTTTTCAAAGGGAAGCCGGTAGGAATCGAGTTGTTTGGAACCTTAGCCACTGCAACACATTGATATCTACCGGTAATCATATTAAAACCATAATCATATTAACGATATCTACTCCGGCTTACCTTTTACAAAACTTGACCCTTCGCTACAGATATCTAACAGTATTAGGTATGGAACACAAATTGTACTTAGAAAATCAAACGAATTCTCGTCAATGGACGAAATGAAACGCGTCTTAGTTATTTCTATTGTTAAATCTAATGGCCTATTTTCACCAATTTGCACCTCTTCTAAATGATGACGCGTTCTATGAGTTCTATCAGCTCTCCCAGCGGAGTCTCTAGTAACTTCTAATCTTTTAAATTCGAAATACTTAGTGTTCATCTCATAATATTATGCCATCAACTTATACAATACTTGAGGAGGTTGCATGGAAACGCCATGCAGGCCAAATCCTTGGTTTATTCCCATCTCTTCCCCTTCCCATCTCTTCTCCTATGTTTTTATACCAACAAAGAGAAAAGGGGGAAGGGGGAAGGTTAAGGGGGAAGCGCTAAGGTAGCCCGCAAAATTCAAATTTTCCTACCTTTTTTTGCAATTTTCTGGTCAGAATTAAGCTGTACGTTGGTTAAAATATGATTCGCGATGTCAAGATTTCATGAAATAGTTATTCAATAGGATTACTTGGTCTTAGAGAGTTGTGTTGATGACTTTAATGATTATAATTCTGTAAAATACATATTTGTTACGGTCGCGAATCATATTTTAATCAACGTACAACTTAATACTGACGAGCAAATTGCAAAAAACGTAAGTACCTAAATTTTAATTTCGCGGGCTATCCTGGCGCTTTCGCCTTAAACTCTTAGGGGAAGAGATGGGAAGGGGAAGTGATGGGACTAAACCAAATCCTTTACCTACACATCACCACCTATAACTACATCTTTTTGAGGCTGTACCATATCTACTTCAGTACCTACTAACTGAGTACGTGCTACGTTTAAAGGACTAATTAAATGTGTGCTTACTATCCGCCAGTGAGCTTTAGAAGCCCCGAAACTGACTGAACTAATTAAAGAACCTCCGCCGGAACCTTCCCAACTTTGCTCGTGACATTTCAATCAACTTTATACGTTAGATGTTTGACATGTCTATTAATTAGTAACCGTGTACTTTTCCAAGTAAAGATATTATTGTGTCGGTACCTAAGTACCTATTTATGTAAGTATCTATTTTCTATGTTGACTAAGGCTTTATAGGTACTGGTACCGTTAGGGTTGCAAACCGTTATTTGTGAAAAATAACGTATCAAATTCATTAAATATTATATAAAGTATTTTTAGAATTTAAGTATGTTACTATCCCCGTTAAACACATATTTTTGGGTGTTTTTAGCAAGAGCTAACAATTTTTTGTTGTCTTTGAAAGTTTCAAACCTAGTTTTACAATCGAAATTTTGATATAAATAAATAAATAACTCGTTTTTTATTAAATTTATGGACGATCAGTTTCTCTCTTCACGCCACTGCTGATTCATTACCGAAAAAACTCAGTGAAAGCTGAAGTGGCGGGAACTGAGAGTAATTAACCCTCCCTTTGGGCATCGCCGCAATCGGGTAATAAGAAATATTTTGTTTTAACATTTGGTACTAAGCTATCAGATGTATTATTAAGTAGGTATGTATATATTGCCATTTGTCTTCACAACTAGTTTGTCTTAAGATTTCGATCTTAGAGTTGATTTCGAATTTCGATCTAAGTATGTTTTTTTCTGAAATTTCTTAATCTTTATTAATAGTTTTTTTTATTTATAAGTAGGTACCTATCGGTAAATAGTTCAGTAATTACCCATATGAGCTATGAGTCTTTCGTTTTACCCATCATAAAAGATTAGATATAAAGTATTTTCGCATAGGCCGTAATTTATTTTTATGCAAAAAAAAAATATATATATATAGTAGGTATATTTATCGAAAACGTTATTATAAAGTATGGTTGGCAACCCTAGGTACCTACCGGTGAGTAGGTATACTTACCTAAAAGTTTTCGGAATTGCGGTTCTGCTTTTACTCCAAACTTACATAAAGGTATTTCTTTTTTATGTAGGTTAGGATTACTTAACTCTTGTTCTTACGCGTAGGATCCCCGGGGTCGCACATCAATTTATGTAGGTACTTATAATTAATTGTGTCTCATTAAGAAATGGTTAAGAGTTGATAGGTTAAAAACTAAATTAGGCAGCTTTTACTTAGTAGGCGAATCGTGTTAAAGATTCAACAGAAAAGAATATAATTATATTTATTAGGTACTTACTTACTAATTATTTTATTGTTATCGTTACGATTGCTTATGATCTTAATCGCTCCGGCACGGCGCGTACCACTGGTGGCTGGTGGCACGTTAAAAAATCAACTGTGTCTCATTAGCCGGCCTTGATCGATAGTAGTCGGTCGGTCGGTCGGTCGGTCGGTCGGACGGTCGGTTAGTCGGTCGGTCGGTCGGTCTGTGATCGGTCTTGGTCAGTAGTAGTCTTGTTATTAGTACTCTATTCTATTCTATTCTACTCTATCGATTAATATTAAAAGTACATTGTAATCTTCACAGGTAATGCTACTTGGCGACAGCGGCGTCGGCAAGACTTGCATGCTAGTCCGCTTCCGGGACGGCACATTCCTCGCAGGAAACTACATATCCACCGTCGGGATCGACTTCCGGGTACCCACAATAACTCTCGTAGCACGTGCCGACTGATTGGCATTAAATAAAAAAAACCATATAGTAAAAATACTTACCAGAAATAATTTCTTAGCTTTTTGTTCACAAAAAAAAACTTTTTTGTGAACAAAAAGCTAAGAAATTAACTACCTAATTGAATGTGCTGACAAACTTTTAATTATAATTACGAAATTAAATTACTTACTTACCTATTTACTTATTCCACCTACTCATCAACGTTACAAACAAAAAAAGACAGAAAAAGTCAAACTGAATGTTCAGCAAAAAGGTTAATCAAGTTTTATTCAACGAAACGAAGCGCAATAAAGTTCCGATATCAATAGGCAAAAAGTTAATAATGCCATTTATTATTTTTAATTCTCGCAAAAAAAAGTAATTAATGACCGTCAAGGGTTCCAAGTTCAAATGGGCCAGTGAGTGGCTGCACGCGACCGGTTCGCCGCAACGCTATTGGTGTTCGAAGTTTGGCGCGCTTTTTCCGTTCCCGCCCCTTGCCCATGACAGCTGTGATTGAATCGACTGCTCGCCTGAGTGATTTATTGTTGCAAAGTGGTTGCAAAGGTCTTTTTTTCTGCTTGTTTGGTTTTTGTAGTTTGATTTATTGCAGCTGTCTTTGTGGGCTAGAAAAAGTGCCTGAGTAGCCAATAACAAGTTTACGTCCAAGTTTTTATGAAACGAGAAAAAAGTGACTCATAATGATTTAATTTAATTATTTTATGATTAAGAACTGGCTATTAGTACCTACTTGTGGTTTTTTTATAACGTTACGTACTATCTAATGCAGTCAGCAAAAGAGATAGGTAAGTATGCAGGATCGTCGGATATAGTTGAAGTTTAGTAAGAAACCGATATAGATGTTGTCGACTGAAATTTAATTTGATCTAAGATCTGTTTGTTTTCTATTATTAAAATTAAATTTTATTTGAGAACATCCATCGGTTTCTTACTAAACTTCAACTATATCCGACGATCCTGCATTTATCTCTTTTGTTGACTGTACCTACCTACACAAACGGTTGTGAAATACCTAAGTTAAAAAAAAGTTAAATATAAATGTTGTTGATATTGCTAGGTTTGTGGCATATTTTCTTTATTTCTCAATGTTTTATTACAACAAATTATTTGCGTTAACAACTTGCCCATTTTATAGGTACTTACTTCTACTTGCTAAGAATGAACTCAATTCCTAAAATTCACATGCAATTCAGTACAACTAACGCCATCTGTTCGCAGAATAAGGTAGTGACTGTCGACGGCATCAAGGTGAAACTTCAGATTTGGGACACGGCTGGGCAAGAGCGCTTCCGTAGCGTAACACATGCATATTACAGGGACGCACATGGTAATATATTTTAAGTAATTAAATTGTGTAGTTAAGTAACAGTCAGGTATTTAAAAAATGGCATCTTTTGTTTTTCAACTTTTTTTCGTAATTTTATCCTGTAGATTCGAAACAAGTAACGCCATCTATCAGCAAAACTTTGCAGTCGGTGCCGTTTCGCCGTGTGGAAGATAACAGGCAGCGGTTCCAGAGGTGAATAGGATTTCCATTCACCTCTTGAACCGCTGATAACTGCCACATGGCGTGACGGCACTGACTTCTGAGAATTCTATGCACATTATGAATGTAAAATTAAATGTCACGAGGATTTCGTTTCTATGTTTTGCATGCAGTACCTAACTGCAATAAAACTCAATTCCTAATTTCCCTATAATATAGTAGGTACCTACCTATCGTAACATTTTCAGCTACCTATAGCCACCTACATACTTACCTACCTAATTAACAGGAGCATAGAAACTGCCAAGGCTTGGCCTCGACCCCTTTCTGAGACGGCAAACCGGATCACGCATTCGCACACGTGTGTACCTAACTAGATTGGGCCATACTCAACCAGTCATAGCCACATCATGTCATTAACTTACAGTCTGGTGTCCTTATCGGGCCTGTTCTTAATTGATTCATGGTAGGTCTCTATTTTTGTGTCGCGTAGACAACTGTGTCAACTGTGTGAGGCTGTTGAATTTTGTTTGCTTTGAATGTATTAAAAGTATGATAATGATAAAGAGAACCGGCTCAAGAACGCGAGTCTGGTAAAAATATATTATGAAAGGTTGTTAAAATCGCTATCGTGCTGAGCTATAATGTGTAAACCCTGTGCAAACAACAATCTGACGCGGCCCAAGTAGCTACTGGTGTATTCTTGTAGCCTGGTTCCTCGGTAGGTGACACCACCACCACCACCACCACCAACTCTGTCGGTCACTCGGTCCCTACCACGAAAAGATAAAAGAGGTTCAATATCTACTTACCTACTTGTCTTTCATTGTTAAGAACCTAGGCCCTACCCTTGGACATGTTTTATGGTCTGTCAACGATGAATTCAATGTAATGGAGACCATAAATATGCTTTTAAACGACATTACTATACAGATGTTAAAACTGAATACAGGCTAAGAAAGAAACAAAACAAACCCAAACTCATGAAGTTGAGTTTTTTTTTCTAGAAGACTTGATCACAGATGTTGGTGCCACATATGTTTTAAATAAAATAAGAATAAAATGCATCGATCTTTCCATATTGGTCTGTGCCTGTCTCTAGGTGTACCAACTTAAGAATATTTTACACAGTTCGAGCACCTGCTCGTCATTGTGCATGCACTGCAAGTGCATTTATTGAATAATAATAATAGAATTTCTCTATTAGTGTAGACCTAGACTCAACAAGATTGTTAGTAAAACTCACGGCTATGTTAGCACAGACACTAAACAAAAACAACGAAAAATAACAGTTGGTCACGGTTGCGACATCCCATAAGAGAAGGCAAAACAGTTAGGTACCCACGTACCTTACGTTTACGTTGTCTGTGTGGTGCCGGACTTAAAGAATACCACCACCCCTTACTTCCCGTGGGTGTCGTAAAAGGCGACTAAGGATCGTACCGGAGAATGGGCAGCAGCGTTCTCTATGTATTCCACCATCATACCATACTGCGATCGCCAACCCGCCTGCCAAGCGTGGCGATTATGGCAAACCCTCCCAAAATTGGGGGAGGCCTAAGTCCAGCAGTGGACGTCTATCGGCTGAAACGACCCACGTACCTATACACAGTCCAGGCGACTCGCAACCATGCCACACCCAGCGCACCAGGGAAGCGCACCATTAAAAAAAATAGAGACTTCTCTGCGATCCGCAAGTGGACTTCCTTTTTTGTTGTCTAAGATGATGAACAAAGTGTGACATCCTGTGACAAGGGCGGGAGCTCATAAGCTTCTTTACGGCACATGTTTGAATCTAAAGTAGGTATATACCTATTAAAACTCTTAACTTTAATTGTAACGAAAAACTTCAAAATATTACCAACTCTATTTATGTTATTACCTAAAAGGTTGAATTTAACATTGTAAAATAATTATGTAACGTCATACCAGTGGAGACCCCGGTCACACATTACGACCAACTGTGACAACTTCAACGACACGTACGTGAGACGTAGAATGAAATAAAACTATATAGGTACCTACCTACTTTCTACGTATACCAACATCTTCCAATCTCTTTTATATCAAATAATCATACTAATGCTTTTGTCCACCAGCCCTACTGCTCCTGTACGACGTGACCAACAAGATCAGCTTCGACAACATTCGGGCGTGGCTCGGCGAGATTCGCGAGTATGCGCAGGACGACGTGGTCATCATGTTATTAGGTGATTTTATCAATATTCTTTTATTTCTATGCCTTTTTTTGTATCAAGGGAAAGCTCCAGAATTATATTATCGTTGCCTTTTCACATCTTAATTGAAGGCTTCCAGTAGGTATTACCTACACAATTTCGCTGACTGTGGAGCTAGCCAAATTCTTATAAGACAACGGATTCTAACATTAATCTCTCTTTGCTAGAAGTTCTAAGTTATAATATCCAGGCAGTTGACTACCTACAAAAACGTAAAAAACTTAACTACTATTGCTATGGTAATACATACAAAAAACTGCCACAATTGTCACCAATAATACGGTATCTAGTCCCCTCAATTCTGAACAAGGTCACATGAATGGACACGAAGTTTGAGTAACATTGTTCTTGCAGGTAACAAATCCGATAGCGGCCTAGAGAGGGCGGTGAGGCGGGAGGAGGGACAACGCTTAGCGAGAGAATACCAAGTGTCGTTTATGGAGACATCAGCCAAAACCGGACTGAATGTCGAAGCTGCCTTTGCCCATGTGGCACGCTCTCTAGTAGCGAAAGCGAACCCCGTCGACCCCTCGAGGCTGGCGGTGCGCGCGCAGCCAACACAGGAACAACGGTCTTCGTGCCCGCCATGTTCGTAATTTCGCGGTAAATTCAAATTCAGAATGTGGACCAAAAGTTCGTGAACGTTTAATTTGTCAGTTGTTAAGTTAATGCTGTGTTGAAAAGACGTGTTATAGTAAGTGTGCGCTAGAAGATGCTTTTTTAAAGCTGAAAATATCGCATGCGTTGGACAGTTCTGCGATGTGACAAAGATAAATTGATCTTATAGTATAAAGTACCGACTTCTATTGTAATTTTGATAAGGTACCTACTTATTGTTTATAGATAAATGTATAATAATTATGTATAAATAAAGGTGTAACTTAAACACCAAACTGTATAATTCCTTTCCTAACTTCCATGTTTTTTTCCGAAAAACTACCCTGAATTGTTAACATGAAAACCTTCATATTATATCTGCTTTGTTTTCTTATTCCTAATGAAGTTTAGTTGTGGAAGTTCAAATAAAGTGTGTTTAGTTTATTTGAAATTATAATGAAAAGGCTTTTAAAATGTACTTTGATATAATATATTTATTGGAAAATATTTACAATGGTAGTTGTATAGCTAATCGATTAATAAGATATCGTATGGTTTATAATCGGAACAGTTGGAACACGTATTGTTTCCGAGAAAAGAAAAACAACCTAGTGTCGCAACTGCATATTTTCTCACGGTAAATCTACCATAAGGTTTCGTAAGTCACCGTGTGCTCATGTCAAGTTTTGTAGGTAAAAAATCCATAATGAATTACCGATGGCCGATGGCACAATTTTTATGGAGACACATGGACGCTCATTGATTGCTCATGACAATTGCCGTTTTGGGTTACTTGAAACACTTCTAATTGGAGCCTATAGGAATTTGAAAGACACTTATTAATAGGTAGGTACTTACCTATTGTAGTCTATCAAACATAATATTTGTTTTGAACTCAAGTATTCAATTATATGAACATCCTCTTACCATGAATCACCTCATGATTGCCGATTGGCATATCACTTTCCAGAAAAAAATCTAAAAAGTCAAAAAATCTAATTTAGTCTTTAACTAAAGACCCCACATCAATCTGCCTAGCCTTTTCCCAAATATATCAGGGTCGGCTTCTAGTCTCATCAGATGCAGCAGAATACTAGTAAGTATTTTACAAAGAGCGACTGCCTATCTGACCTTCACAATCTTGGTAATTCCAGTAAACCCCTCGGTAAGACTGTTGGTCAGATTTTTGGACTTCAAAGATCACTTCACTGTCAAAGATCTGCTCGAATGATAGCCGTTAAATTAGGTATAGATACATATACTTTATATATTAGAAACTAAGTGACAAACCCTTATCCCTGTGATAACTGATATCTATATAATCAAATATATGTATAATATACTAATAATATATGTTAATTATATGTAGGGCATTACAAAATAACATATCGAAGAAAATTACTCAAAGAGAATCAATCTTGTATCGAAGAGCTTTTTTTTTGTACTAAAACAATACGAACGTAAATCAAATAAGTACACTCCGTTCACAGTTATTTTAACTCTGGCAGCAGCAACCTTATTGAATGATTTTGATAGACTCGTCAATGGCAGCAATCCAACAACCTTATTGACCTTATTAGAATGAGCTTTACTTTTATGTCAATAAAATATTATTATTATTAAAAATATTATTATTATTATTATAGCTTAGAGTAAAATAACTGTGAACGGACTGTATCTATTATTATACAACATTATTTTTAGTAAGTATATGTGAGTGGTTGACCAAAAAGGGACCTGGAGGGATTGGAAACCGTTATTTTTTTTTTTGAATTTTTGAAAACGAATAAAAAAAACGAAACTTCAAACGCGATTTACTCCAAATCAATTTGTTTTCCCTTGAGGTCCCTTTTTGGTGAACCACTCACATATGCGAAACCCGAAACACGTGTCTAGTATTTTTATGTAAAGAATCTATGTACAAAAGAATCATGTCCAGTTTTGACCTGAAAATTTTTGAACGCGTCTAGCGATGTAAAATATCTTAAAAAATTGCATTTTTTTTGCTTACTTCGTATCACCTAATTGAATTTTCAAATGAAGCCAGGAAAAAATACAATTTATATTATGTTTATCATTATCAATATACTTTTGGAAACGGAACGTGTTTTACACACGTTCCATTTTAAGTGTACAGTTGACAGGTTACGCGTAAAACGGACTTCTTTAGCCGCAACGAATGACAGGCTGCCGCTGTGACAGTGTGACCGCTGTCATTTGTTTGACGTTTTGCAGTCGTTCGTTTCCATTGAGATAGGAAAAACTTTTCTATGTCAATGTTCGTTTCATAATGTACTGTGCGATTTTGAATTTTCTGATACCCTTACAACTTTTGCATTTTCCATGGACTTCGATACATACCACTTACGATTACTTTGGCCTGTGTTATACGGATACCGATTTAGTGCTTTTGATTGGGATCTAAGTTATCGTAATCGCTCTTGTTGGAAAGTGTTATGGAGCCTTCTACGAGATTGCTTTGTATAAATTGCAACAAAGTGTTAATACGCTTCGGCGTTATCGGGCGCTTCAGCTTAATAGCAGCGTCATCTCGCTAATTAGTACTTGGATATCTCCAGTAATAGTAAGTATAATAACAATCAAGTACCTAACGATTTAGTATCCAGTCAACGGAGGCTAGCGTATTAATTGTTTTATAAAAAAGAATTGATATTTAGAAGTGGTAAAGTATATTTTTCAAGTTACACGAAAAATATAACTAGTACTACCTACTAGAAATAGGTGACGCCCCTAAGACGACCCACTGACCGAATGTGTTAGTTACATCTAGATTTTCCCCATGTTTTAGTTATAGTGTTTCTTTTAGACAGCTGTTTAAAACAAAAAATGTAAAAATACAAATTAAATATACATACTTATTTCCATTAGGCTTTAAAATCCCATAATTTACTAAGACACTGAAAATCTAATGACCCTTTGTGTATAACCCTATCTACCACACAAACACACTTTCTTCACTTACTTCACCACTACATCATTCACACACATACCTCTATTTCACCACTCATATTAACACACATACCCACATCCATACCTCATATCTTCAAACTCACCAACAAACCCTAGCACTTTCTAATGGTACTTACTAAGACGAATAATTTAATAAATTAATTGTGAGTGTGATAGTGATTTAGTAGTCCTAAGATAAAAATTAAAATGTCAATAGCTGAACACTATCCCCAGAGATACAGGTTCCTGCCTAGTTTAGGGGCAAGGGTCAACACTATATGAACCTTATTATGATCACCACAAAATGTTGAAGTACCTACTTGTAATGTACCTATTTGTGTAATTGTAACTTTTAACGGTGAGAAATAAACTATTTTTATTTTATTTGTTTTTCAGATAACGGAAGAAGATTACATTTGTGAAGCGTGCTTTTATGTATCCATGCAGACTATTAATGCTCAGATTCATGGAAAAAATGAGTGTGATCCATCTGTTGGTTCATCTCGACCTGGTCATGCTCAAGTGTGCCCTGTTTGTGGTCGATCATTGCTCAATCGTCAAAGTAACCACATTCTCAAAGAAAACCCATCAAGCCCCACACTAAGGATGATCAACTTAATGCATGATCACAGGCATAAAAACCAACATTGTGGCTCCAGAGGCATTTTTAAATGAAGTGGTTGTACAAGAAGATATTGAATAAATGATAATAAATCAAATCCTGTTTTTTTATTTAATTTCCCTGTCCTCGCCAGAAACATGTAGGTGGGCAGCTCTTTTCGTTATCTATTTATGTCGTCTGTCAGGCCGACTCCTGGAGTCTGGTCTGCTTCGACGGCGACGACAGATTTTGACCGATAGGTACTTACTTCAATGAACTGTAAGTAGGTACCTAAATTGCTCAAACTTGCACAAAGTGTAGTAAACAAGGATAGCACAACATCACACGAAGTCTTTATAACTCAGCATCGGCGGGTTATTACGAGAATAATAACTGCTGTTTGCGACAGCGCGCCAATTTGATGATGATGATTTGATGTTATTACATTGAAGAGGGATTTATTTCTGAGTTATTGTAACTCTCAGCGATTAAGAAACAATTTGATTTTAATTATCGTACAGTTTTTGAGGATATAACAGCTGTCAAACCTTATCTGACAGCTGCTATAACCTCAAAATCTTATTTATTTATTAGCATTTTTCCCTGGCCTCTAAATGAAATGATAATACATTATTGTGTTATTATGAATAACAATTGTTTTTATACAACACTAGTTACAGGTAGACTTGACCTGTAAAACAAATCAAGTGACAGGTCAATCAATGTATGGAAAGTGGGCATGATTCTTTCAAAACTGTATCATTTATGATACAGTTTTGTTTGTCTGACACCTGACTGACTGACAAAAACATACTCACCCGTGCCGCTCGCGCAGCGCCTTCTTGCGCTCATTGATAATAGTACCTAGGTAACTGACCGTTCGGCGCGGAGATTGGATAACCTACTTAATGTCGCTCGGTGTCCATTTTTTAATCTTTTTTAAATATTTTTGGGACAAAATATAACATGGGGTAAAAATTATTGGAATCGATTCAGTTACTTATTCTGAACAAACTATATTCAGGTTCCGCATATACTAAAAATAACGTTGTATAAAACATTGCTTACAGATATTACAATAGGGGCTGATTTTTCAATCGACAGATATTTTTAATTCGTGGAATAAAATTGATGTCTGACAGATTGTGTATGGAAGAAGTGTCAAAAATTCAGAATTATTCCTCGGATAATATTACCTATCTGGCGTTGGAAAAATCAGCCCTAAGAGGATAATATAGTACCTAATCTTTCTTAATATTATGTCAAAGGAGGATAATCTTGTACAGACGCCAAAACATTAAGCTACCCGAAACTGTCAAATTTTCCCATTCAACTTTCAACCTTCTTTAATAGATATTCAACCTTATCGCTAAGATAAGGTTGAATATCTATTAAAGAAGTTTGACAAATTGTAGTAGGCCGGGTCTGTAATTAGTTACATAAAAGAGAATATTGAATGTAGTGCGATGAAGCTGAAAGCCCGGCTTGCGAGAAGCCAAAAAGCGTAAGCTTTTATGTATGCTACGAGCATAAATACTAAATAAATGTAAAATTCAGAAGCTTTTTTTTTTGCTGAATTGTCCGGTCTTGGCCTCGATCACGTCTAATGGAAAGTGATGGATGAGGTCTATGATGGATCGAGCGTACCTAGGAGATGCCATTTAGCATTTTTTACGTAAAATAAAAATGCAAACTTTGAGAAAATACCTATTTCTTGACTGCGTTCTATTCTGCCCCTGAAAAAGCTTTTATAATTTAGTATGTTCTTTAAACTGACAAAAAAGTTTTTTTGAAGTGAAAACTTGAGATGGGAAAAAACCATTGAACTCGCGCCACTGTTACCGTAAGGGACACCGCGCGTGTTTAGTTTATAAGACGATTAAAAAAATACTTGCTTCGGATGTGTTCGGCTGTCCTCGGGATGTAAGTACTCGGTTTTAATGTATATCCGATATGTCAGTGAGTGATGGCAAAGTATTCTGTTTGTGTTTTGTTTTCACTTTTGTCGACATTCCCGGAGTGCCACTGTTTTTTTCTAACTCAATACAACCCCGCGTTCCGAATTGCGTCAAAAGCGATTATATCGCGAATCCGACCAACGCGCAACGTCACAAATAGTAGGTACTCAATAGTCCTTATATTTTATGACTATTAAATTTGGTCGGATTCGCGATATAATCGCTTTTGACGCAATTCGGAACGCGGGGTATATTAGGTGTTAACATTTTCCTATTTGTTACTGCCACAAAACTATAGTGATAATCGTTTCTGCTAAATTAATTGTATCTACTTATTTCTTCTCACTGATATCTAAAGAATGATGATGACAAACACAATGAATAAAAATCTAATATAATATGTACCTACTTGTAAAGTATTGTATAATATTCTAATGTCGTTTCAAATTATGTTTAAATGTTGTATGGCGTTGAATGTTGCTTGTGCTGAAAATAATTAATAAATCCAATTAATTAATGCGTGCTTTATTTACCTTTGTTACCCGTCTACTCATTCCCTCATATTACATTCATCATACTAATTGATGCGCTGCCTCCTACTACCAGTCTTAGGGCAAGACTCAATGACTCATCGAGACTTCGACTTTTCTAAGTAAAGTAGCAGTTTCATTCATACGAATATGAACCGGATTCTTACTGTTATAATGTTGCTATTCGTTGAAGCGAATGTGTGCAAGCGTCGTCGCATATGAATCATCATCTGCCTAGCTTTTTCCCAAATATGTTGGGGTCGGCTTCCAGTCTAACCGGATGCAGCTGAATACCAGTATTTTACATGGGTAATAGAATACCCCTTGGTAAGACTGACTGTCAGACTTTCGGGCATCTGACTACCCGTAACGACTGTCAAAGATCCACGAATGACAGCCGTTACCCGTGCTTTCCGAGGCACGGAGGGGTCACGGTATGTAAAGATGGTCAGGGTCAGCCATAATTATAATTTAAAAGAGAATCCATAGAGTTTCGTGCCCGTTCTTCTCAGGTTTTTTCATTAATAGTTGTCTCTGTACACTAGGCCTACTCTGTTGACAGCGGCAATTTTGAGCATTTTTTGAGGGTTCTAGTGCTTATAAACATCAAAAAGGAAAACATATTGACACATTATATTATATCCTTCTTAATCTGTTAACAAAATAATATCTTTTTCTTTTTTTTAGGCCGCAGTGTTTTCGACTTTTGATGAAAAATGTAAAAAAAAATACCGTTCGCCCCTTATCTCCGAAGTTTGCAAAGAGCAAAATCTGAAATAATTCTAAGTGATAGAAGGCTAGGGGTAGGGCAGAGAAGACCACGTGGAGTCGGTTTTGCAGCCATTTGTTTCTGAACTTTTGTAGCACAACATATAAATAAATATCGATGTCACGACTAATAGCCGAAGTGTGGCTACACCTAGTTTTAGCCGGGTACAACTAGGTGCAGCCGGCCACATGCGGTTCTTGTGTAGGTACTTCGTTAGGCGACGTAGGATGCAAGAGCGAGCGAAGGTCTCTCCGAGGTTAGGTCACAGAAATAGGAGCCCCGCGAAGCGGGGCTCCGTCGACGTAGGATGCAAGAGCGAGCGAAGGGCACCCCGAGGTTAGGTTTGGTTAAAACCAGGTGTAGCCGCACTTCGGCTATTAGCCGTAACATCGATATTTAGGACATTCGATACTCTGTACTTCGATATTTAGGACATTCGATATTCTGTACTTCGATATTTAAACCTTTCGATGTCACGTTTGTCGATAATTAGATTTTAGATATATTGGACGTAGGATATCTAACCATTCGACAATATAAACTTACGTTATTTATTTTTCGGTTTTATGGTCGTTCGATATTTAAAATTTCAGAACATTTTAACCGTAGATATTTTAATTTTCGATACCTATTCAAATATTTACCTACCTACCCAACGAAGTCTCTAAATAGCACACTTTTTCAGAAATCATCAACAAAAGTTACATTAGTTCCACTACCTATCGGTCAAGAGATGGCGCTGACATAAAACTGCAATATTCTACACCGTAGTGTACAGTATTAAAATTCTCTGACGAATATAGGCCTCGCCGATAAAAATTTAAAAACATATAGGTAATGGTACGGAACCCTCGGTGCGCGAGTCCGAGACGCTCTTGCCCGGTTTTTTTCTCATTTATTGACTGATTTGGGATGGGACAGCTACATTTTTCTATTCGTGATTCTTTACACTTTTCACTAACCGTCGTACAGTCGGTGACCAACATTGTCTGACCCACCCAACATTGCCTGACCCACCGGCATAACTTGTCAAGCCATTTTAATCATTATCTTCTTGTCGTTAAAGTTGAAAAGATTTTAAGTAACACGGCCATACTTACTACCTAATCTTTAATTTCGCGTATTTTCAACCAGTCATTGTGGCTTCGCGGTTCGATGCTGGATTCGCGACGAACAACATGTGGGTTCGAAAACACAATCCACCTTATATCAATTTCTTTATAATTTCTTTTTCTTTATTTGTTTTCATTTATGATTTCTACAATATTTCTTGCATTATTATAGAACGACCAATATGATTTTTGCCTAACAACTTTTCTGGAAAACAAGTGGGTAAATAAAAAAAAACTATAAGTCCTCAAATAAGTAGGACGAAGTAAAAGTTTACGTCGTGGGGTAGATGGATAAATAAAATAAATAAATTGATCTAAGTGACAAAAGTCAGTCTACCTAAACTACCTAAACAGTGACTGCGGCGCACAAACATTTCTAAAACGTTTGACGTAAATCGTGAAAAGTATTTTTAATGAATTTGGTGTAATCAAAGCGTCATGTCGGAACTTAATGACTATACAAAACATTGCTGGCTGGATGGTGACGTCCTGTTGCCGACTGTGCGAATTGCCTATCCAAATACAGATATTTACTTCGTGCAAGATAACTGCTCCATCCACCGTGCAGGCATTGTTTGTTTGTGTTGCAAGAATTGGTTAGCTGCTCAAGAAGGTGTAACTGTTATTTACTGGCCATCTAAAACTCCCGATTTGAACCCTATAGAAAACTTATGGGGTCAAATGGTTTTAAATTGGGACACATCCGAAGGGCGAAATAAAAACGATTTGGCTGAGATCGTGTCATCGACATGGGAGCACATGAGAGGAAAAGATTTGTGTTGGAACATGGTGAGCGGTATTCGTAGCCGCTTACAGCAAGTTATAGAACGAGACGGTGCGCCACTTCGCTACTAACTAATCTACTTATAAGTATTTTGAAACACACTATGTAAGTAAATGCTCAATTGAATGAATGCTAAACCATTAAAATGTAAGATTCTGTGGTGATGTTATTGTTATAAATGGAAATGCGTTTTTCTATTTAAATAACATGTTGATTCACTACATATACTTAGCTATAAATCTGTAAAACATTTCACAAATTCATTATTTTCTCGCATTTACCTATAGACATCAATGTTTTCTCGATAACACACTTCCAAGCAATTACCATTAGCATGACTTTTTTTTAATGTTTATAAATGGTTAGGTTTGGATATGATATTATAAAATGTATTAATTTAAGAGCATTTACTTACTTTATCTTACTTATGTATATTTTAATGAATTAATAAATATTTTTATTACTTGCAATGATTTTGTTTCATTTCTATACAAACTGCCCATTTAAAAAGATATTTCCCGACTTCGTTCGTTAAAAAAAAGTAAAAAAATAGATAATAATAAAAAACAAAACATTGCTAACAAAAAGCTGTTAGGCTTTTCCTGGTTTCGAACGCAGACTACGATAAATATCGAACTGCCTTAGTGACCACGAGACCAACACAACTGTTGTAATATGTATTGAAATTCGATCTTAGTTGTGATGACAGACGCAATATTCTAAAGAATTTGAACCGTAACGTATATTTTCATAAAGTTCATTATCGCACAATCACAACCAGCTATTAAAATGAATCACGGAATTTAGCTATTAACCGTAGACACCTTTAAAATGTTACTGATGCGCGATATTTTTTTTTATTCATCCACCCTCGCCTTGGTTTTTTTTTAGTAATCTTGAAACTCATTAGCCTTTCAACCTTAACAACAACAATATAATGATTAAAATCGCCTAACAACATGATTTATCGAAATGCCTGCACGGAGTATTCCAAATGTTCACGATAAGGTTCAAATTCGCTATCACTCAAGTGGGTCAGATAATGTTGGCCACCGACTGTACTTAAACGTTATTTGGATCTCAAAATATAACCATTTTGAAAGGTAACAAAATGTAAAGAATCACGAATGGAAGAGTGTACTGAGTTGTACTGACCCAAATCAGCTAAAAAAATAAAATGGGGCTTTTTAGTCATGTGAGCGACGACATGACGTAACGCGTAAGAAAGGCGCTACCACAGACCATAATGACTTGGATATTGGTGAAAGGAACAATGACAAACACCAGCGAGGCAGCGAGGCAGCACCGGAGAGGCAAAGGAAAGCTACAAGTAAGTAGTGTAAGTAGTAGGTAGTGTACTTAGTAACTTAGTAAGTATATGTAGGTACAGACGCGAGCGCATCAAGCTACTACAATCTGTCAAATTTCTTTAATAGATTTTCAACTTTATCGCTAAAGCATAAGGTTCAAAGTTGATTGGGAAAAATTGACAGCTTCGGGTAGCTTGATGTGATCTGTACACAAGTAACTTTATAAAAAAGAAGGGGTTATAAAGTGGTGGCCAAGTGATAACGGCTGCGACTTACGAATTAAGGTCGTGGGCTCAAACCCAGGTAGGCGCTTTAGTTGCGTAATTTATTTCATCACCATCGCTCTCAAAAACAGTGAAGGAAAACATCGTGAGGAAAGGTGGCGTGTCCTAGGAGCAAAAATTCGAAGACATGTGACATTACGGGGTTTACAGGACCTAAATTTATACAAAAAACAATAAACTCAAACTCAAACGGCCTTATTACAAAACAAGATTTATCTTTAGACCCAGGTTTAAACCATCCAGCCATTTTTAAATTTCGAACTATAATCCGACGAAGCTAAAGTTCTTATTACAAAAACTGAGAGTAACTGGCTCGAAGGTTTAGGCTAGGTCTAAAATTAGATCTCGTTTTGTAATAAGACGGAAAGCATTTATTTCAATTAAACCTTGTACAGGCACTTTTGAATTGTCAAAATTAAATAGTCTGTCTGGCACTTTTGAATTGTCTGTGTGGTGCCGGACTTAAAGAATACCACCACCCCTTACTTCCCGTGGGTGTCGTAAAAGGCGACTAAGGATCGTACCGGAGAATGGGCAGCAGCGTTCTCTATGTATTCCACCATCATACCATACTGCGATCGCCAACCCGCCTGCCAAGCGTGGCGATTATGGCAAACCCTCCCAAAATTGGGGGAGGCCTATGTCCAGCAGTGGACGTCTATCGGCTGAAACTACGACGAAATAGTCTGTCAGTTAGTCCGAAAGTTGACGCTAGTTCCCCATTCCAAAACGTAGATCTCTATGGAGAAGAAGAAAGAAGAAATAAAAGTAAGTACCTACTTATATGATCGACAGAACCGAATTAGCCTATAAGCAAATTAAGCAATTGCTTAGGGCATCACGACTCGGGGGGTATGTACAAAAACTGCATCGAAAAAATATTTGCTAACACATGAAACTGCGCGTTTTGTCGGCGGGAGATGTCCGTTGAAAAGGCTCGCTTTATCAATCCATGCACATGTATCTTTCTGTACTCTAATAGTAAAACTGATGAGTTTGTGTGTTTGTTTGAACACGAACTCTAAAAACTACCAGTCGGATTTAAAAAAATCGATACCTACTAGTTTATTAGTGAATAGGGGCCCACAGTAGGCGTGGATTGCTTAGGGCATCAAGTACCTAGTCTTAATCCGGCACTGCATGATCGACTACAGTAAACAAAATCAGAAAAATATATGATATTCTTCAGGATTTAAGCTAGGTAGATAATGGCGCCGATTCTGTTGTTCACAAACTAAACTAAATTTAAGTTCATGCATCTTTTTCTTTCTATTTCATTAAGAAAAGGACAGAAGATAAATATTAGTTTAGTCCTGTCAAATTTAGATACTCCATAGACAATTTAGGCGAAATTAAAAAATTGGCTATTATAAATACGTCAATTTACGTCAGGCGCTAACTAATTTGACAGGACTAAACTAATATTTATCTTCTGTCCTTTTCATAATGAAATAGAAAGAAAAAGATGCGCGAACTTAAATTTAGTTTAGTTTGTGAACTACAGAATCCGATTCTGTTAACCTACAACTAATTTGATACGATAGAAAAAAAGCGTGAATATGCCTCTAAAAACTTTCTTTTTACAATAAAAACAATCCCACAAAAACATTTCATGTTAAATGTTGCCAAGACGAGACCATGTAGCTCGCACTGTCAAAAAGTAATCAGATCTCATGTAGAGCCAAGCTTCTAACTCTACACGCCCTAACTCTACAAGGCCTAACTTCGCAAACTCTACACCTTAGTCAAAATATAATGGCTTGGCCGTTTCGTTACTACAAGAACCATTAACAGTATGAGAGTTTTTCACCTTACGCTCATGTGAATGTAGCGAAATGGCCAAGTCATATATTTTGACTAAGGTGTAGAGTTTGCGAAGTTAGGCCTTGTAGAGTTAGGGCGTGTAGAGTTAGAAGCTTGGCTCTACATGAGATCTGATTACTTTTTGACAGTGCGAGCTACATGGTCTCGTCTTGGCAACATTTAACATGAAATGTTTTTGTGGGATTTCATTTCTTTTTGTAAGTTGCTTATGATATTTATACGAGTATTTTTTCTGTTGTTCATTTTTTCTTTCTTTTTTTTGGGGTTTATTTAAAACAAGGACCCCCTATATAAATTTTCAGACCTCTAGCATCAAAATTTACGGAAGTCTCGTACAAACTTTCCCCCCCTAGTTGAAGGGGTTGGGGGGTAAAAGTTTCAAGTTTTAAGATTTTTTTGTTGTTTGTGTACTATTACTAGCTTACATACCGAATTTCAGCTTTCTAGGACTTCAGGAAGAACCTTAAGTCAGTGACGAAATCGGGGTATTTTAGATATCAATAAAATCTAAAGTATAAGAGCTATGCAATTGAAACTTTATAGGTTTAATAAGTCAACCACTGACATCATATCCCGAAAATTTTGTTTATCTGGTATAATCCAAAGCCAAGTTAAGAGGGTTCAAAAATACGACGAAGTGCTTCGAGAAAAGGAAGGTAGTGCCCTTGCGCTTCGCTTGGCTCGTCTTGGTGGGGGCACTCCCGTGCCCCCAGATACTAATATACAGTGCGTTTCAAATAAGAATAGGATCGACTTAGCGCCATGTTGTGATGTCATAGCTGTCAAATCGAATAAATTGGGTAGGATGAGCAAAACAAGATATTTTTTTAATAACATTAATTATTTACGAATCTTGAACGAAGAATTTTTAATCTGAATTTAGTTATTCAATTCCGCTCATGTCTGCATCACTGTTTGAGTGATCATCGTCAACAAATAACAGCATTAACAAATTTAACAGGAAACAACCACGTAACATACAGAATTAACGAAAGAAACAGTAACACTCCACAAGCACTCAGTCTCACGAAGAAGCACACCAACAACCACAGAGCATGTAACACCCAACAACGACAAGATAGCGGCTGGCATCTTCTTTACTTTCTGGTGAATTGTTGTTAACAATGAAAATAAGAAAGAAAATAGCATAATTAAAAAAAATACTAATTAGGTATGTCTAATTTTTTGAGTTTTTTTCACTTTGATTATCTAAGACTCTGTTAAAAAAAAAGGTAATGATTCGCAAATAAGTTTTCTTTGCAAACCGTACTTTTCAGTCAACATTTGACAGATAGAGGTCATTGACGTTCCTATTCTTATTTGAATCGCATTGTACATACAATCATTCTGATTTTTTGTCAGATATTCTACAAGCAACATACTAAAATATTAGTGTTTAATTTTTTAGTCCAAACAATGGATTTTTTGTAATTAAATAATTTCTTCATATTTTGCAATAAATTACCAGCGTTGTTGTGTCATCGCGCTTCTCTTTCTTTTCTAAGCAGTCCGACAGTGACCGCGCTTTAGGTCATGTAAGCCCCTCACTGGGTCCGCTCATTGGATTACGGCTCATTCCCTCTCATGGAGAGAAGGCCCGTCTGTGTCCCAACAGTGTGGGAATATTATAGACTGATTAAATTATGCAATGCGGGATAAAATAAATAAATGAATGTATTTTTATTTACCTCACCAATCATAATTCTGGAGATAGACAAAGGAGGTACCTATTATATAGGCATAAAAGCCTACGCAGACCGGGACGGCATGACAAGGGATTTAAATTTTTACTAATTCAAACGTATCGATATAGAAATACGAGATAAATTGCTATGCTTTAAAATGATGCCGTGGCATCGAAAGGGATTTCATTAAGACGCGCCACGGGCTCCCGCGGCGGGATGCCGATGCCGTGGCGTCCTGCGGTAGGCAACGGCGTGCCAAGGACTCCGGCGCTCGTTGTGACATACCGTGGGGTGAGGCGGCGGGGGAAGAAGCGGGGAAGCCGCTGGAATGCCTCGGTATCTAAGCGGCTAGTGTGCGCTGACTGACGGCAAAATCCCTTGCCATGCCGTCCCTTTCTGCGTAGGCCTTAAGATTTCGATTGGTAGGTATGAGATGGCTGCTATAGTCCGCGCGGAACTACATAGTTGGCCGCGCCTTAGGTATGTGAGCGGTGGGACGGAGGGGCGGGGGCGCTTTGCCATTACTCAGTACGTGCGTTGCGAACACTAGGCAACCGCGCCGCCCTCACCCCCGTCCCCACCTAAGGCGCAGCCAACTAGTTCTTTCCGCGCGGACTATAGCCAAATTCACATCACATTAACATCAATGACAATGTGGCAACCTTGTTCCTCTCACTGCTGAGTTAGGTGTAGTATAGGCCTCCTTGCTGCATGCTTCCTTGCACCCTAATTGCGTAACACACTATCAATCAGAATCTGAATCATTTTGAAGGATGTTTGCTAAACCATTGCTTCATATGTTAAAAAAAATCTGCTCAACAATGTAAAATAATGCAATGAATGTTGTTGAACTGTCAAACTGAAAGCCAATTGCTGCGGTTAGTGTGTTACGCAATTACCCCGCAGGTTGAGCGAGTCTTATCCCGTGAAATTAAGTCTTCGGTATGAATTAGCCAGATATTCAAAGGGGTGAATTTCTACATCTATATACAGGGTTATTGGTAAAACATTAACAACCTCTTAAGAGGTCATTGTACTCATCATTATGAACACTTTTACTATGGGACCAAACCTGAAATCGCGAAACAAAAATCAGCTGTTCCCTACATTTTGACGAGTTATACGAGCATAATGCACTATTTATAACTCAAGAAAGGCTGAACCGATTTGGCTGAAAATTGTTGGGGAGGTGGCTTAGAACCAGGAGACGGACATAGGATACTTTTTAAGGTTTTTTTTTTTTTACTTATTGGAGTAGGGTATGAGTAGTGTAGGAGTAGGGTAGGAGTAGATTAGGGTAGGAGTACTGTTAAAGTAGGGTAGAAGTAGGGTAGGGGTAGGGTAGGGTAAGGGGTAGGACACCTCGCAAACGAAGTAGCGCCGGGCAGCTAGAAATAATTTATATGGCAAAACAACGTTGCCGGGTCAGCTAGTACTTAATAATAATAATAATCTTTTATTACTCCCAGAAATGCACGAACATTTCATTGAACAGGAAACAAATAAAAAAATAGCTTAAGCTAAGTGATTCACAGTTAAAAAGACCCTGACCTCTAAACTAGGTAAAAACCTGTATCTTAGTAGTCAGTGTGTCTTCAAAATTATGTTATTATTAATATAACATTAATTATGCAATATTATATAATTGTTATAATGGATATAATAAGCCTTATAATTCATACCTAGATAGGACACAATGATATACAAAGTAAAATACTTACAATGCAAAATTAAGTTTATTATTATTATTATTATCCATTTATTTCAGGCATCAAGGAGTATATAAAACACATACAATACAATATGAATATAACTTAAAAATACTATAAATACATAGACATACACACATTATAATTAGGTAGGTACACTAACAAACAAAAGTTTAAAGTTTAGGTTTATATGGGAATATAATAAAAAGCAGGAACATAATAAAAGAGAGAAAAATAAAACAGATTTTGATCAACTAATTAATTGGTGAAGTGTGTGTTTGATATTGAGTGAGTGAGAGTATTTGTGAGTGTGTGTGTGTGAGTAAGTACTACTACTTAGGTACCAGGACATAATTATGTCTGGTTCTCTCTGGTGGAACTGGTGGAAGTGACGAGTAGGTAGGAACAGACGCCAACACATCAAGCTACTAGAATTTGTCAAATTTCTTTAATTGATTTTCAACATTATCGCTAAAGCATAAGGTTCAAAGTTGATTGGGAAAATTTGACAGTTTCGGGTAGCTTGATGAGCTGGCCTCTGTACCTACTATAGCCGTACCTCTACTTAACTTAAAGGTTTGCAGTTGTCATGAAAAGTTTATCGCTTAAAATCAGAAAATAATCTTATTAGGTACTTACGAAACAGGAACATGGACACCACCACACCACCAACCGAACGCTATACCAAAGTCGCAAACGGAAGGTAAGCTAACAAATAATAATAACCTATCATTACATTAGTTTTACTACAAAGGACTTAAAGGGGAATAATAGACCCCAAGACTCGCGCCAACAGAACCCCAGTGAATAGGAACGGCAACCGCACCCTATTTATCAAAACCGGACCAGTAATTTGGACGCAACGACTTGTGACTTGAGTGAAGGGAACGTCCATCCAACGTTCTTGCTCACATAACACCTAAACAGAATTATGCAAGTAGGTATATGTATATGTACTTACTTATATTACGTTCAGGCACTTGAGGACACAGTTTGAAAATATGTAAGTAGGTATTAGGTACCTACTTATTCATAGGGTATGTTTATGTAGGGTATGTTTATGAAGATCATCCCACTTTCTTTCAGGGAATTGAAACGAAACGAACTTCGTTGCGTTACACTAATGTTATCGTATCGTCGTTTCAGCCGATAGACGTCCACTGCTGGACATAGGCCTCCCCCAATTTTGGGGGGGGGTTTGCCATAATCGCCACGCTTGGCAGGCGGGTTGGCGATCGCAGTATGGTATGATGGTGGAATAAATAGAGAACGCTGCTGCCCATTCTCCGGTAAGACCCTTAGTCGCCTTTTACGACACCCACGGGAAGCAAGGGGTGGTGCAATTCTTAAGTCCGGCACCACACAGACAACCGTATAACGTATAACGTTCCAAAATTTGTAACGATACGAAAACCTAAAAATATCAATAACGTTACAAAAAATTATAGAATATCATTTTCCTAGAACAATACTAAAAGTAACGTTATAACGTTACTTTTAGTATTGTTCGGACAAGCTTAATGTTACTGATACCTATAGGTATCAGTAACATTAAGCTTGTCCGCTTGTAATAACGAACGAACAGAACGTTACAGATTCATTTGTAACGTTATTATTCATACTTATTCGTCGTTTTCGTCATCTTTTATGTCCTGAAGTTGGCAAAGTTGAGTATCGAAATGAATAATTATTGAATGAGAGGTTTTTCTTTTCAGTATTTAAAAAAAAAAATAGTTCCCAAGAACCCTGAAGATGGCGTTGAACTGACTATGTTACTAGATGCCAAAGTCAAAACGCTTGGAAAAAAAAACATTGCGGCACGTCATATACGCTCGTTGAGTGACAGTTTCGTTTGCTTTCGTTTTACGATCTCAAAATTACATCCAAGTGAATTAATAAAAAAATTATGTGACTTCCGTTCCTTGCAGTAACTTACCAAGTTCAGCGCCATCTATCCAGCGACTAGGGAAGCGTTAAAAAAAAAAAAAAGAAAATCCCTCATTGATCATATTGCTAGTGATCAGTTTAAGATTTCGTTCCGTTTGTCAGTATCGTTATAGCTGTTACCGGCCAAACCCGATTTTAGGATGAACTAGTTTCGCCTAGGCCAAACCAGTTCTCCCTACACGGGTTGCATGGTTGCGGCCGACCGATAGGCGACGTAGGATGCAAGAGCGAACGAAGGGTACCCCGAGGTTAGGTTTGGTTAGATTACTTTAAACCCTTTACACAGAAATAGGAACCCCGCGAAGCGGGGCTTCGTCGACATAGGATGCAAGAGCGAGCGAATGAGAACTGGTTTGGCCTAGGCCAAACTAGTTCATCCTTAAATCGGGTTTGGCCGGTAACATAGCCAAGGAATTAATTTTGTTACGATCCTGGTGGAACGGTACAAATTATCGGTACAGGAACTACCCGAACTAGCAAAAACGTCGTATAATTCCAGTCTTATAAGACTTCATGTTATGAAACAGTTATATAGTGGTATGTAGTTAACTGTTATGATATATAGACGTTTATTTTGCGACGGTTCAGTCTCGTGACTGTAATGTCTTAATATAAAGTTGAGTAAACGTTGTCAGGACTAACTTATATGACGTCGTACAAAGGTGTCAGTGCATACGTTGAGTAAACGTTTTCAGGACTAACTTATATGACGTCATATAATGGTGTGAGTGCATATGTTGAGTAAACGTTTTCAAGACTAACTTATATAACGTCATACAATTGTGAGAGTTCGTATGTCGAGTAAACGTTTTCAGGACTAACTTATATGACGTCATTTAATGGTGTGTGTGCGCATATTGAGTAAACGTTTTCAGTATTATCTTATACGACGTCAGATAATGCTACCAGTCATGACGTTTATTGGACAATGTATTGGTCATTTAAACGTTTCGGTTAAATAAAAGGTTTTCGTAAAACAAACTTCGTCGTGTGCAAATCTTAACATAACTTTTATATAATTAAAACGCCGCTTAAAAGTTTGTGCATGACCTTTAAATAACAAAACTATTTTGGTCGAATGAAAGACTATCTAAGACTTCTATGAGACTAAAATGTTGAATTTCAACGGTTACATAACTTTATGTAGACTTTTAAATAATTTAAAGGTCAAACCCTCACTTTGTCAAATACAAAAGTGATTTAACTAAAAATATGGATCCAAATAAATGGAGAAGAATTAAAAGTGGGGCCTTCAAGCGAAAAATTAGGAAAACGTTCCACTCATTGAAAAGTGAGCTGATAACCTCTTCGTTTTCTGATCTCCCACCCAAAAATGACGTACAAGAACGAACGATTGTTTCAGAAAATGGTTCCGTATATCATCTCATCTGCCTAGCCTTTTCCCAACTATGTTGGGGTCGGCTTCCAGTCTAACCGGATGCAGCTGAATACCAGTATTTTACATGGAGCGACTGCCTATCTGACCTCCACAACCCAGTTACTGGGTAATACGATACCCCTTGGTAAGACTGGTTGTCAGACTTTCGGGTTTCTGACTACCCGTAACGACTGTCAAAGATCCACAAATGACAGCCGGGACCAACGGCTTAACGTGCTTTCCGAGGCACGGAGGGGTCTCGGTATGTAAAGATGGTCACCCATCCACAGACCAACCGCGGCAAGCGTAGCTTAACCTGATCGATCGACCTGTGCGGCTGTTATTATTTAGCCATGGTTCCGTATATGTAAAAATATATAAACAAAATATATATACAGGGTTATTGGTAAAACATTAACAACCTCTTAAGAGGTCATTGTACCCATCATTATGAACAACTTTTACTATGGGACCAAACCTGAAATCGCGAAAAAAAAATCAGCTGTTCCCTACATTTTGACGATTTATACGAACATAAATGTAGGGAACAGCAGATTTTTTTTTCGCGATTTCAAGTTTGGTCCCATAGTAAAAGGTGTTAAAAAAATTAAAAAAGTAAGTCATCGAGAACGCGGCCTGATGGATGACAAGAACTGTAGCAGTTATAACATCTGCTTGACACGGTAGAATGAGTTCTTCTCAAAGGCCATTTTCGTCTTTTGAGACGTTTTAAATAATTCCGAGTCAAAAATTTATCGATGACCAAGAACACTACCATATTTCATTGATATCCTATGTTAGACCTGAAAATAAATTAAATTTTTCATTTAAATAAATGAATCTGGGCTAAACGGCTAAACGTACTATTTCATCGACACGAAAAGAAGATGAATATATTATAGAGGGCCGCGTTGTATCTCTGTTCAAGATATGCAATGTTTATTAGATTCAATGTAATTAATGATTAGGGAACCCTAAAGTCGGCTGAACATGGCTGCGGCGTCATGGTCTCAAGGAAAAGCCTACGCGACCTTTTTGTTATATTAGTGTAATGAAGAGGTCGCTATATAACGTAAACAAGATGGTTAGAGCTTTACTATGAAAACATATTTTGGATAATTAACTAAAACCATTGAAATACAAAGAAATAGGGGAGGGCGTTAAAAACTTCCCAACAACACATATATACATTGTCATAAAACTAAAGTTCCCTGAAAGATTAACCCCTATTTTTATATCAAACTCGCCTAAATAATTTACAGTGTAGATATTTTGTAATCATGAAAATTAACTCCACTTACCTTTTTCTGTTATTTTTTATACAATTGAACACGAGAATCAAAACGATTGTATTTGAGTCGTATTGTTGGACACTAGTACAACGTTTCAGTCATTTGAAAACGTCACTATAACTGCTATGTGACATAAGCGGTCACTTAAGGGTCTCATCACAACCAGTATTGGACCGAAAAGTCGGTCTTTGTACTTTTACTTAACTTGTTTATAACATTCAACGGTCATTGGCTGACTTCTAAATAACTACTAAACGATAATATTGACTTGTAATTTGGGCCTAATTCGCGTTTTATAAACGTTTATATTTACGTTTACGCGACCAATCTTTAAAAACTAATTGAAAGTGTAAAACGTCAACTTAACTATTATAAAACATTAATTTGTTAGTTGGGCCGTAACGTTATTTTGAGTAACGTTACAAGTCCCTGCTTTCTATAATTGATATCTACCAATCACTATGCAGCTCTTCATTTGGGATACCTACTACAGACCTATAACAATGGTCACTAGTCACTGAGTAGTTGGTCGGCCGGCTCGGGCACATCGTCACGGCGGCGTGACAACTGCCCTGCGAAAAGGGTTTGAGATTCAGTAAGTTCTGCCACGAACGCATCCATTCTTCATTCCTGAAGACAAACGGTAAATAGTACCTATACCTAGTACCTATTTACCTACGTGTGCGCGTAGAGCGTGCGCTGCGGAAATGAACCTCAAACTTTAGTATTCACATACGTAGGTAAGCACAAATATGTACTCAATTAGGTTCAGTCAACAGCAAAAGTAGATGATCAAAATCAGAAATTCAATACCTACTAATGAACGGAGTTCGCGTCAGAACTGTGTGGCGTCGAAGTGATTCAAACCCACAACGTCACATCGACGCCACACAGAAATCACTTCGACGCCACACAGTTCTGACGCGAACTCCGTTCATTAGTATTGAATTTCTGATTTTGATCATCTACTTTTGCTGTTGACTGTACCTATCTACTTACTAGGCTAGGCTCACAGAGAAATAATACAGAATAGGTTTGTTTCGTTCTGATAAAGAAAAAAGTTCTCCAGACCGTATGTCGGCCACGGCGGCGCGGCGGCCAATCTCAACGGAGATTAGCTTTCGGCGCGGGATATATTATAATAGTGCACAAGTGTGCGCGCAGACACAGTTGCAGTCCCTCTTCACTCACTCTCATAGTCCGATGGGACCGGCATGTGGCTATCCGACACGACCGGAGAGAGATCAGGCGCAGGACCAACGGCTTAACGTGCTTTCCAGGCACGGGGGTATCACACCGCCAACTTCCAAACTCCGGGCTGTTACAAAGAATTCCTAATGGAAAAACTCAATAACACCGCCCGACCCGTAACGATTATCAAAGATCCACGACTGATAGCCGGAACCAACGGTTTAACGTGCTTTCCGAGGCACGGTGGGCTCACGGTTTGTAAAAACGCACTTTTGGAATATACAATAACTCAAAGATTTTTTTTGCCTAGAGAAAGACATTCTAACAAAAAAGTGCATGACTTTTTGGGTCAACGACCCAATTTTGAACTCTTTCCTATAATATTTTGACGTATAATAAACAAACATTTACGTTTTCATTCATAATTTTATTATCCCCACCTTTCCATGAATGAACCAAACTAAATACCTATTTCTTTCTATTCAGTTTGGTTTTAATAGACACCCATAAAGTTGGCACTACCTTGTTTATTACGACAACTTGGGCATTATGAAAGGCATTATGTTTGTTTTTATCATCTGCTTCATTTCGTCTTGTAATATTAGGTGATTTTAAACGTTTATAAATTGTATTGTTCCACGTTTGTACCTACAAAACAACATTTTTTACGAAGATAATAAATAAAAACAAACAAAAGTCAGAGTTTTGTAATCTCCCGCCATCACAAATCTAGAGCGAAGTTAGCCGAAGTTTGAATCTGCCGCCTGGACTCACTGGTTTAGAAAGAGACGGAACTACTTTTGTTACACGATCCAGAGATTACAAACAATTTTGCACGAGTAGTTTAACATCTGCTGTTTTATTAATTATTACATTAAATTGTTACGTGTTCGTATGCAATTAATTTTAAGTGTGGTTTATAAAACGTTTAATGCAAAAAAGAATATCTAACGAGGACACATGCTATGAAATCTCGTGAAAATGAACTTCAAAATAAAATGTAAAATGGTTTTAGTGTTCTGACAACAGACACAGAGACGGAGTACATAGGTACTCCGTCTTTATTTGTTAAATTATATATATTACCAATATTATTATGTTTTTTTAAAATGAATTAATAGAGTGATCCCTAGCAATTCAGTTTATCACTTTCTATTCTTTATCAAAGTATAAAACCGATGTTAGGATTACGTGGTCATTAAAACAACATTGTACGGCGACATAAGCCTAAAAATACACTAAATTGTCATTTTACCTAGGTGATATACGTTCAAATACACTGTTAAATGCAGTGAATAACATTAATACGAAAATATGAATTCAGCAAAAAGGTTTGTGAAGTCTGAGATAAACTACATTTTGTGTTTGTTATGTTGGCCACCCTGACGCAATTTTACGCGCACATGCGCAGAACGACAGGTGGTCGCCGACTCGAACCAGCCGTACCGACCGAACCTATCGACTTCTCATCCTCATCATCAGCCGCTTTCGTGCTCTAGCAAGAACGATGTGCAGTGCTTTGTGTTGAAGTGCTCGTGGTGACATGGCGTCCCTTTTGTAAAGATTGTGGAAGGTGTTAATACCTTCAAAATATCGTTTATTTACAATGAATGTGAACTATGATCGTGTTTGTAGACTGTGCTTGTCATCTCGAGGCGAATTACTGCCGATTTTTCCTACCACCAGTTCGGATGACTCGGAACCTCCCGTCCTCGCTTTGAAAATCAAGGATTGTGTGTCCGTACAGGTACGTAATGTGTAAAATAAGTGATACAGTGAAGTTTTTAGTGAAAGTAGACCCTCGGCATAAGTGAGAACTCGTCATCCGCCTCGGTTCGAGCAATGACAGGCAGCGCGTTTAGGTGGAGATGTCGTAAGATCGTCCACCATTTTGTAATGTACCACGGCTATCGCTCGGCTCGTGGCCGCGTCGCGTCGCATTCCGTGCAGCCGGCGAGGAATGGCGCATATCATGAGGGTCGGGTTGGCATTATTCCCGGGGGTCATATCGGGAGGGGGCTGCGTATCGCTAGGTTTGGGTCGCGTTGGCTTGGCCGTCGGGCGTATTGATTTATTGGACGAGACCAGCCTGCAGCTCGTCCCTCGGACGGGTCGAGCGTCGCTGTCGGCGTGAGTGCGCTATACTTGTGTGCGTATATCGAGCGCTAACCCTCGAGGGGCTCGCTGGCTGCCACTCGACTCGCTTCTACTTATTCGGTCGAGGAGTAGCCGGTCGTCGGCGCTCGGCTATACCTACGCCTACCTACTTAGTTTCTCCTCGCCGTAGCTATCTATACACGAGGCGCGGTTTCGCCTCGTTCGTTCTGATGAAACGAGCGCGTCGTGCAGAGCGCCTATTTGCCCACCGTACGATGATTACGTATGATTGTTTTTTCAGATAAACGAAAATGATGACCTGCCCACTAATGTCTGCAGGAAATGCATGGACAATGTCAATAACTGGCATGTTTTTAAAAATGTATGTGAAAGGACACAAAACAAACTACAGTCTCTAAAAGATGGCAGCCAACTAGAAGAGGTGGGTTTATCTTTCTGGGTATTTGAGCTTGGAACTGTCAATTAGCATTATGTGACTGATGTATAAATGGTGGAAATATGTATTTTCAGGTGAAAATAAAAAGTGAACCACTGTCTGATGGTGCTTATGATGATGGAGTGGTCATTGATGGCTCATATCCTGTCATTGAGGTATGTATGAGTCAGCAAAGTAGTTGGTATGTTATGTATCTGTTATCTGGTAGTTATGCAGTAGTAGTTTATGAGCACTTCTGGTCAGGTCAACATGTACTAAGACATTGCTACACATTGGTGTCAAGGACATGTGAACAGTTGTCAAGTAAATTACACACAGGGAACTTGTGTGAAGTGATAATGAGCCAGCTATGAATGCTGTGTGTTTATGATAAGTCCAGAATGAAATTTTAACCGTTATTGTGTATGTTTTCCTTGTATGGCTGAGTTTATGGGACTGATTACTTGTTGCTCAGTACAGTTTTTCTAGAGTTTTCTCCTGTTCCCCTACTTCCATTCAATAAATAACCTTCACTCATCATTATGACATTCAGGTTTTTATGTAATATTAAAACATTGTATTACATTGCAGTGTGTTAAGTCCATAATACCTTGCACATAAGTCCCTGACTTTTCTTACATTCACTTACTATAGTTGATGTAATCGAATATGATGTACTATATTTGGTCTCATTATTTTGTTTTAACCTAACATACAGGAATTCACCACATAATTCAAACTTAGTAACCATAAGTTTATTTATTTTTTTATTGACATAAAGTAATAATTTTGTATAATATTTCAGAATGCTGGCTTCTCAAACAAAGTACAACCTGAAGGTCCACCAATCTTGGCTTCGTTGGGGCTCACACCAAGAAGTGATAAGGTAGAGATTAAATGCCCAATATAGTTTATCATTGAATGTAACAAGCTTGTTTTGTATCATAATTATACTCCCATTTAATATGACACTTCAACATTCCAAACTGTAGTTTTATATTATAGATTCTAATATATATTTTTTTAAATCTTAGTGATATGATATGCAATGTTGTGGCCAATTATGTGTCTGAAGAATACCCATGCGAGAATAGTTCAACTGAATTAATTTCATCCACAGAAATGTGTGGACCCACGAATGGATTGGCATCGGGTCCATGCAATTTTGGACATGGTTCAAGACAATGAGGTGATTGACTCTCTGCAGACAAAGGAAGAGTGTGATGTTTTGCAACATTCTGATCATGACTCTGATACAGAAGCTGAACTCCAACCGGAAATTAATGATGATTACGTTGATTGCAAAAGCGGATACATATGCAAAAATAAAAAAGTTATATCAAAAGTTCCCAAACTATCAACTTCTGTAAATAATGCCAGAGTCAAAGAAGCTTTCAAACTTAGAAAACGCAAATCAGAAGTTCGTAAACATTGCTCACGACCTAAAAATGCGTGGCAGTTGTTATTCACCGATGACCTACTAGAATTGATTGTTGCTTCTACTAATGACAATATTGTGACAAATGGGAAAGGTTTCACGGAGTCAACTAGTGTCAGCGAAATTAAAACGCTTATCGGTATTCTGTATCTGCACGGCATAATGCGGCCGACGCATCAGCAATGCAGTGACCTTTGGAACAGTGAATGTGGTGTTCCTTGCGTCAGAAACATCATGAAATACGAAAGGTTCAAATTCCTGCTTCAAAACATGAGCTTCGATAAAGAGGACGACGATAGCATTATACAGTTCGACATAATGAAGCGTATGCGTAAAGTATTCGAAATCTTCGCCATGAATTGCAGAACATCTCACGATATCGAGAATGTCGCAGTTATTGATGAGATCATCGTGCCAGTTTACGGACCTTGCCCATTTCGATACGATATTGATAAGAAGCCGCTGAAGCGGGGCATAAAGATGGTATTGCTAGTTGATTCATCCACTTTCTATATGAGCAATTTAGACGTCATTACTGATCCTTACTTTGGCGCCGAAGAGATAACGAAAAAGTTGGTTCAGCATTTAGCCGGAACTGGCAGATCTATTGTTATGGATAGTTGGTTCACATCTTCCTCATTGATGGATAGCCTTAAAAATGAGTACCAGTTGTATTCCATCGCGGCCTTGAACCCAAACAGTGATATGATTCCGCCTCTATTCCTATCTCAATACAGGAAATGTCGAACATTCATGTCTGGATTTATTGATCATGAAGTATCTCTGACATCTTACGTCAATACTGAGGGGAAATCAGTAAATGTATTGACCAATGAGCCTAGATATTACAGGAAAGGTCATATAAACCACACTACAGTTGTATCAGTGTACAAGAAGAATCAGTCTGCCGTAGAAGTTGTGGATGTTCTCATGAACTACTACACTACAATGCAACACACAAATGATTGGGCATTATCCTTATTCTTTACATTGCTGAATATTGCCTCTGTAAATGCTCAAGTCTTGTGGTGCTCTCAAAACTCGAATGTATTGCAGCGTCGCTTATTTATTAAAGATTTAGCTTTAAGTTTAATAGAACCAGATGAAGAAAGATTGTTAATTTCTCCGATAAACGATTTAGAAGAAAGGAAAAACAGATTTTCTCTTGTACGCAGTAACATACAACCATATTATAAGAATAGGAGAAGGTGCAAGATATGTGTGAAGACAACGAAACGTGATAGGAGAACAAGGCAGTTCTGTGTAAAGTGCGGCACATTTATTTGTAAAGAGCATGCTGTCAGTATTTGCACTTTATGTGCACAATAAATTATGTTTAAAATTTTAGTGTTCATTTATTCATATTCAATTGTTAATTTTTATTTTTAATAATATCATAACTTTATATCAGGTTATATAGATTTAAGTACATAATTATTCATACTATTGTTAATGCTTCTTTTTCCATTAAGTTTGTAAAACTTAGTTTAATAATATAATTTTTATATCAGAAGAAATCAAAACTTATTACAATTCCTTTTTATGATGTTTTTTTTTTAATGTTTTCGTGCTATTGTAAACGTATAAATATTTTTCTTCGAATAATTTAAATTGTTTTTACATCTTTTAAATCTTTTGACCAGAGGGCTGGCCTATTTCTTGGCCAAAGAATTGGCGATCCATACAACGTGGCAATGCTGCCAGTCTTTAGGGCACTGTTCCTGTTGACAGTGATGCGGACGAATGAAATAAAACTGGCCAAGTGCGAGTCGGACTCGCACACGAAGGGTTCCGTACCACAAGGCAAAAACGCCGAAAAAAACATGTTTGTTGTATGGGAGCCCCCCTTAAATATTTATTTTATTTTAATTTTATTATTTATTATTAAAGTTATAATACAACTGAGTATTTTGTGAATATTTCAAGTACCTAACTGTTGCCATTTTTGATATCGAGCAAAAAAGGGCAAAAAAATCGCGTTTGTTGTATGGGAGCCCCCCTTAAATATTTATTTTATTTTGTTTTTAGTATTTTTTGTTATAGCGGCCACAGAAATACATCATCTGTGAAAATTTCAAATATCTAGCTATCGCGGTTCTTGAGATACAGCCTGGTGACAGACAGACAGACAGACGGACAGACAGCGAAGTCTTAATAATAGGGTTCCGTTTTGTACCCATTGGGTACGGAACCCTAAAAATAAGCAAAAGAATCAGGGCACCAAATGCCCTATGATTCTTTTGCTTATTTTTTCATATACATGCATTGGCGTATCTAGGGCTTTTTTCCAGTGGGGGCCTGGCCTCTAACCTTTTTTTTTTTCCGTTGGGGAAGTCATACCTCCGTCTGGGAAGGACAGAGAGTTATGTTGGACTCCTACCGACTAAAACCTCACTGTTCCATCTACTGCCATAAATCGGGGGCCCGGGAGATACTTGTACATTCGCCGCACCCCCGACTGGTATCAGCCCGCCATGCCTAGCGGGCCCCATCCCCAGGTGCGGGCGATCCCACGACCGATCATTTTCTTTTAGCAAGTTTTTCATTATTAAACATTCTGCTCCCAAAAGAGTTTCGTCCATTTGGAGAATACCCTTACCCACAAAATGCTTTTCTCTTTCGAGATCTAAATTAAAATACGCATCGATCGAAGCGGCGCGGCGCGCGGAACCGCGCGGTGTCCGACGTGTGCCCGCTTGTCACTTTGTATTGTGGCGCGAAATTTACATGAACCTACTCTAGTTTTAGTTTCCGTATTAGTTAGATTCAATTATTTTTGCGATTTCAAAAGTAACTTAGGGCTGATTTTTCAATCGATAGATATTTTTTATTCGTGGAATAAAACTGACATCTGACAGTTTTTGTATGGAAGAACTCAAAAATTCAAAATTATTCCTCCGATAAAATATCTGGCATTGGAAAAATCAGCCCTAAGGGCTGATTTTTCAATCGACCGATAATTTCTATTCGTGGAATAAAATTGACATCTGACAGTTTTTGTATCGAAGAACTGTGAAAACTTCAAAATTATTCCTCCAATAAAGTTATCTGGCGTTGGAAAAATCAGACCTAAATGGAATATATTATTTAGGTAATAATAAGTTTGGTCTTGGTGTTAGATTATTTATTTGATGGCTTTTGTGTGAAGTTATATTATGTAAGTATCCAGCTTAGAATTTCGAATAGGTCCCCAAACATTCTGGGGTGGACATCAGATCATTCACGGGTGGGCACGGAACGCCCCCCCCCCCCCCCCCCCTATGTACGCCTATGTATGACGTGTACTTACATATTATTATTTTAAATGTTAGCATATATTATGTAAATATTATCTTGATTTTGTTTAGAAGTAAGCAATTTATTATAACTTTATTAATATTGTTAAAACTTGAGAGTTTTTCTCAATGCTTAGAATATTATTCAAAGGTGTTGGTTTTATGTTTGAAGTGTCAATTATTAAATGTTACGAATTATGCATGGAATCCATAATTAACTCATCGAATGCCGTAATTAGAGACACAATAGAAAGACAATTGCTTATGTCAAACTGTGTAACTTAAGACATTCAAAAGGTTAAACAAAAATAATTTAATTATTTTTTAAAAATGTTACAATGCAGCTTATATTTATCATATCGTCGATTTTAAATATTTAATAATGAATTATCGTTGTTATATCTGGAACAATTTCATCATTAATTACAGGGTGCGGAGAGTGAAAACAATGAAGAAGACGAGGAAGAAATGAACGAACCCGCGCAAAATTTCCCGAAAATGCCCCACATGCCCGAGGTATCCATAACGGTGATGAGACCTACTGGTGAAACCCTGCATGCTCGCCAAGGTATTCATCAACTCGCCTCCAAACTGTGCCTCGTCTGCGGGCGCTCCTACAGGTACTCCCACAACGCACGCAGACATGAACTTACCTCTCACAGCTTCGACAGATATACAAACAAAATTACTCCTAAAAAAACCCTCAATCATCTACAACCCAAACTCAGACCGAACCCATTCAATCCCAAAGCACGGATGATGCCGAATCCTATTAGTCATAAGATGCAGTTCTTTAACAAGAACATGCCAACAAAAATAATGCCCATAAACAAAGTTATAACGCCACAGAAACCCATTCCAATAAAGACGTCAAAGACACAAAGTAATTTGCCTTATCCGCTACGCATTAAAGCACTCAAAGATTTACAAATTAAGAAAAAAGAGCCTCAGATTCTGAAAACTTTGTTAACCTCTAAGCCTGAAGTTTTGGTTTCCGAACCAGAAATTCTTAATTCTGGGCCTGAAAGTCCAGAAACATTGATATCTGAGCCTGAAATTGCGTCTTTTCAAGTCGAAGCTATTCTCACGGAACCCGATGCCGATGCATACGATGATCCACAGCAAGGCGACGAAGAAGTTGATGAAGAAATGCAGAACAATCAAAGTCAAAACTACGACACTGTAGATATGGACTCTGAGAATGAAATAGAGATTGCTCGTCAGCACGGCATTGAACACGAAGGTGAAGAAATAGTTGATGGGGAAGAGAATATCGACCATGATGATGATAATAACATAGAAGGCGCTCAGAGCGATAACGAGAAAGACGGCAATGACGATACAGCTGAAAGTCAAGAGAATATGGAAGAAGAAGATAGTGTTGATATTAAACCTGAAGACCAAATGAAGGACGACGAAGGCCAAGAGGAGGGAGAACACGAAGAATTAGAAATGAATCACAACGAAAATGAGGAAGAAGACGATGATGAACTTCCAATATCATTAGCGCCCGTCGTCGAAATAAGTGAGGGATTGCAAGCCGACTCTTTTAACAGCGAAGTCAATGAAGATGATGAGGAACTCGATGAAACTGTTGATACCAATGAAGCCATTGAAGATGAGGAGCAAGTCAAAGAACTTGACCCCGACAAAACATATGTTACGAAAACCCAAAGAGACTTCATCCAGAAATATCGCGACATCATTCAGCAAATCAACACGAAGCGTTGTTTATGCTGCGATCGAGAACATCCGCGCAGAAAAGCTGTTATACAACACTTGCAGAAAAACGGACATAAGGTACCAAAACACACTTGTTACAATTGTGTCATCACGTTCGGACATATTGGTGCTCTACTCAGTCATATGAGGTCGAATTCTTGCACTAATTTGTGGAAGATTATTTACAATGAAAATGGCATTACTGACGACTTGGTTCTCGAAGATGAGCCGAAAGAGGTCAAGGTTGCATACAAAGATATTTTCAATGCCAGATCATACGCTTGCAAGCTCTGCCCAGCTAAATTTCAACTGAAACAGTTTATTATGAAGCATGTTTTGGATACTCATGAGGATGGTCAGTCTAGGGTGCCGCTCTGTTGTGTGCACTGCCGTTCTAGGTTCAAAGACAAGAGTTTACTAAAGAAACACATTCGTAAAGGTGATTGTACAGTTTATATTGCTTGCGATTTGTGCTCAGAGAAGTTCGGGAACATGCAGGACTTCAACGACCATGCGCTAGCTATTCACGCTGGCAGTTTTGATCAGTCGGATAATCAGAGCAAATGTGTTGACGGTCGACCAACTGACTGTCCCCTGTGCGGAAAGAAGAACAGCA
This sequence comes from Mesoligia furuncula, assembly GCA_916614155.1. Lineage (NCBI taxonomy): Eukaryota > Metazoa > Arthropoda > Insecta > Lepidoptera > Noctuidae > Mesoligia > Mesoligia furuncula. Next base: position 9,420,813 of record OU744803.1, on the reverse strand, counting down.
GTTATCCGAATTTAGTGAAACACTTGAAAATTATACATGCGGAAGAGAAACCTCACTACTGCCAGCATTGCGACGCTAAATACGAACAAGCTACTGATCTGAACAAACACATCTACATGGAACATTCTGACAGAACATTAGGCATGGCGCCCGCTGAACCGGATATGTCCATAGTTAAGGAAGAAGCAGAGGAGTACCACTACTCCTGTACGGAATGTAATGCCATATTCGAAACTGTTGATGCATGGACTGATCACCAAGTCGCCGAACATAACCAAGTTGCCCATCACTGTGACCAGTGTGAAAAGAAATTCCTTCGTCCTTCAGAGCTGGCAGAGCACAAGAACACTCACTTGAGGGTTAAATTCTATCCTTGCAGTGTATGTCCTAACTCATACAGCACTCCACAAAAACTGTCTGAGCATGTGCAGCAGTCACATCCAGGAATCGGCGCAGTCGCGGCAACTGAGTCGGAATTTTTCTGCGACATCTGTATCAGAGCATTCAAAAGTCGCCAAGCTTACTCAAATCATATGCGTATTCACGCTAAAGTACCTACTACTAACAGGAAACCAGCTCCACCAGGTAAAGAGGGATTCGCACCTCAAATTATCGGGAAACCTATCAAACAATATCCTATGGTTCAACCTGGTTTTGTGTCGTTTAAACCTAATTACAACATCCCTAACGCTCCTTATTCATGTGACATTTGTGGTAAAGGATTCATGCACAAGAAGAATATATGGAAACACAAGAAAGTGTTGCATGCCGATATTCTAGTAGATAGACATGACAGTGAAGAGAACACTATGCAAGCTTCCACAGAAGAAGACGAATTCAACCCTGATGAGAATGGCGCCGTTCTTTCAACGCCACAATTTAATAGTTTTATTAACTTTACGAACTTTCCGAACAATGCTCAACAAACGCCAACACAAGATACAATGCCTTATGCATGTGATTTATGCAGCAAACGGTTCCCGCTTAGGACCAGTTTATGGAAACACAAGCGCGCTAAACACGGAATCTTAAACCCTAGCGCTAGTAGTAGCAACGATACATCCACCCCGTCAGCTAGTGGGGAAGGCAGTAGTCGATCTAGCTGCACTATATGTAGAATCACATTTTCAGATAAGAAATCTTATTATCGTCATCGAAAGAATGTCCACAAATCTACCGTTCAAATGTGCAAAATATGTGGCAAACCGCTAAGTTCAACTTTGGAACTGTACGAGCACTTGAAAGCCGCTCATGCAAGGGAACTACTGGGTTATAATGCTAACCAAGGCTCCAGTAAATCACAAGAAGTGTCACAAGAGATGGAACCCGATTATGATAATGATCAGGAGTCTGTCGACCCCAGTGTCGATTACCAAGCGCGCTACCCGTGCGATACTTGTGGCAAACAATTTGTGGGTTTGCTAGCGTTGCAAAACCACCAGTGCATTAATCAGATACAATCACAACCGCAGACGTTTGACTGTGAAATTTGTCACAAGAGCTACACTTCAATATCTGCGCTAAAAAGCCATCGTGGATGGCATTTACGTTCACCCGATGGAAAAGCAGCCGCCAACAATTCTGGCCTATGGATGCCTCAGCACAAAGTTACTAGCAAAATAAGCAAACATGAGGTCGTCGACCCGTCACAACTTGCTAAGGTCACACATACCCCCACTCCCCCTCCTGTCACTGCTACCGCAGCAAAAAGACGGCTACCACCAGAGGTCGAGGTGACAGTCGTAAATCCAAACAAGAAACTGCGCTCAGACGACTCTGTCGACCTGGATATGCAAAGTACTGGTGCAATCGAGGATAGGTACTGTACGATTTGCGACAAGGAATTTACAAAACGCGCGGCATATCAGCGCCACATGGACGAGGTACATCAACCGAACTCTGTTTTTTGCCCGGTCTGCGATAAGAGTTTTACAAGGAAATCCACATTGCTCATTCACATGAAGAAACACTACGAGAGCGGTGAGGGCAGTTCCTCTGCCACAGGTCAAGGGGACGATGATTACTCCTGTGATTTGTGTGGCGCTCAGTATGACAATGATCAGGCGTTGAGGGCGCACCGAGCGCGGCACCATGGAGAAGATGAAGACTCGGCAGAAGAGAGTGACGACGGAAATGTTCCTATTGCTCCTCCTGGCGAGTTCACCTGTGCGCAATGCGGCGATGGCGTGGCCACACCGAGAGACCTCATTGCCCATCGCACAATGCACGCTACTCCCACCAAATTCTTCTGTAACATATGCAAAGTGTACTTCGCTCGGGCGCTCGACCTCTCCTCGCATACTCGGGCGCGACACGCTGACAACGAAAAGGTATTCTTCCCGTGTGCCATGTGCGACAGGTTTTACATGAACAAGAAGAGTTTACAGCGGCACATCGAGATGGCGCACTGATCGTCGGCTGATCCGAGCGGTGACTCGTGACTAGTATAATAATTGAAAGTGAAGGAAAGCGATACGCGTTTCGACTACTCGTAATTTTAATTACTTATTTCTTTTGTGGTGTCAAAATGACTTGACGCCGACGGCTTTACATTGTACATACGTTTGTTCTATACAAACTCACGAACGCTACAGCTCGGCTATGCCGATATGGTATTGTTTTCTTATCATTATGATGACGTCATTCCTTGACTTTTGATTTTAAATGAGAATCAAGTTTTTATTTTTCATTGTTTGTTCTCGTAAAGCCTTTGCTCACGAATTGTGTTATTTATTATTACTATTCTGTCCATAGTGATATGAAGACTGTTACAGATTCAATTTGATGTAATGGTTTATGTGGACTCACTTGGACACTAATGTCTATAGAAATGTAAGTACTTATCATGATTTACTAAATAAATTATGATAATTAAGTAAGTAAGTAATGATAGCAAACTATTCTATTTTTGAATATTGGAATCACGGGCCAAAATTGTGAAACATAGTCAAAATCAGTCAACCAGTGTTTACTTGTGTGTAAGAATTTGTTTCTTATATTGTATGATTATTTTTAAAATCGACAAATGTAATAGGGTCTTAGGCGTTTTTCTTTAAATTACTTTTAGTTTCTTACCTTGTAAATATTAAGTAGTTATTTTAATTGTAATTTTGGGATTCAATGAGTTATTGATTTGGTATAAAAATGGTAAGGTCATTTGTGTTTCACTAAAATGTACTGATTATTTTTAGTAATTTTTAATATATATTCTATGTGAACCACTAAGGGCATATCTCCTCATCTATGGTAACAAATATTATTTTGTAAAAACTAGTTGGTGATAAAGGCCTAAAAATCTGGAAATACAATTAATAATAGTTATGTAAAATATACAATTAAGACTTATATAAGATTTTGAATACTATTAATATTATCTTTATACTTTTACAACAAATTGTTTTGTTTTCGCTGTCAATCAGTGCCAAAAAAGTATCTTCTTTTCTCTGTAACAACTGAATATCAAGAATACTAAATAGATATAAAAATGTTCCTGTAAATTAAAAGTGTGTATTCTTGAAATTGTACACTGTAAATAAAAATACTTCATAATAATACCATGGAATTAACTATCATCTTTAGTTTGTAGTACTATAGTATTGACAGGCTAACCATAGTAACAAAGTCGTTACCTTTTCAGCGCCGGTGCAAATTGTAATAGTGAGGTTTCAGAAAATGCTTAGGTCGTCTTTTCACAATAGCCTTAAAACTCCAGAAAAATTAATTGTAAATATTATATAAATTGGAGCAAAACTAATTGATGACTTGTAGTATTTGGCCGGCAGAAGGTATTTTCTAAATAAGAAGGTATTTTGATAAATAAAGACACGCTTCAACACATTATTGAGTAATGTACAAAGTAAGTGATATGAAACTGTAAAGATGTCCTGGATTGTGTGCGATTTTATATCAAAGTTGAAATTTGTTGATAATATAGTCAATTGTCGATCACTGGTTGAGGTTGAGACGCCGTGAAATATAAAGATCGTTACTGCAGTACAACAGTAGATTGTTTCCCAAGGGAGCAAACAACTATTTTAAAGGCGAGAGTGTTTCTTTGAATCTAGAGCGCAGCCAGGGATTCAAAGTACGTCACTCGAGCCGAAAATAGTTTTGCTCCCGAGGTGGACACTCTACTTTTTATCACCCTCTATGAAAAAATAAGTAAGTGCAACTTATGAACAAGAATACGTTTCATTCTTGAGGAAGACGCACTCATTTGTTATAAAACTAAGTAAAATCCTAATTTGAGTAAACAATTACAAACGAAGGCAGAATGCTTTTCGCGCGTTTTTTTTATTTTTTCACAAACTTATTATTTTTATTTTGCTCGCGCGCATTTTGCTTTATCATACAGCCTGTTACTTGTTCATACAATATTCGTGATTGATCTCTTTGGTGATTGGAACTTTTACTAACAGTATCCACATTCCAAATTCAAATCACTTTTACTCCCTAGGGATTAAAGAGCTATTTTAGTCCTCTTTTTGAATAGATTAAGAGCCTAAATATCACTAATGAGACAATTACTTTCTATTCCTCCATTATTTTCTATTCTTACCGAAATTAATAAGCTTGCCTAACATACGAGGGGCTAAAGCCGGCACTACACTTGGCTTATTAAAAAGACAAAACATAATTTAGCTATTCCAAAACATACCTTATTCCAATGGCAATAATAATTAGGAAAATAGGCCATATAATGTAGGTGGCTGTACATAGGTACAGCGTAGGCAAGTGTGCCTATTTTCGTGTAACAGGACATTAATTAGTATTCTATTGAAGTAGATAATCTTAAAATGGGAGGAGACTTAAAAATCAATTTATCTTCAAATTATGTATGTTGACTAGTGGTTAGCTGAGAATTCATTGGTTAATCTAATTAAAATTTTAAATTTTGAGTCACAGACCTAAGCCAGAAACAGCTACTTTACACTTTATCGAAATCAATCGTTTTTTATTATAATTATTTTAACTCCAAATTCTCTTTTTATCATGTAAAAAATAATATACGCACACAAAATAGTCAAAGCTCAGTACATATGTAGTAGGATATGTATGTATGTTCGCTGCAGAGAAATCGTATCTAATTTGTTTAATTATTGTGCTCATTATAGGATTATATTATTAGCTGCCAGAAACTTATTTTTACATAGTTTACTGCATAAATATTTTTGTACTTTACGGCGTCTAAAATTGTCCATAGATGAGGTTCACTTTTGTCATCTTTGTGGTTTGATAATAAAGTGACTTAATGATTATTATTTTTGACTTTAATTTAATATTTACCCTGATTTCTGTATACCTGGTGAAATTAAATTAGCTAGCGAAACTCCGCAGATGTGATGGTATCGATACCTAAACACGATAAAACATATTTTCTCAACTCATTCTTCAAGTAACAAAACTACCAGCGGTCGTTGACCCCTACAAAAGAACATCAATTATTTTTAAGAGTGTTTACGCCGTAAGGCATTACATCGACGGCGAAGTGCCAATACCTCCTAACTGACATTCCTTGAGAAATTCACTTTGTTTATTGTTTTGAATTTAAAAGCGTTATTCGCGTTTTATTGAAATCGCCTAAGTGTATTTTTAGTTGCAACAGCATTCAATTAATATGTTGAAATACGTACCTCCCGACTAAACCAACGCAAAGTGTCTATTTTTGAACGTTTTTTTCAGTTTGTGTAAATTTTTGACTTTGTCAGTTAGGAGGTATTGGCACTTCGCCGTCGACATACAAACTTATAAAAACTTTAAATCATCATGAAGTGTCATTAAAATCGGTTCATTAATTTCGAAAAACAAGGCCTTGAAAGTTTGTATGAAATGCCTTACGGCGTAAACGCTCAAGATTTAATCGTGTTTAGACTATATCCATCATGCCTGCAGAATTTCGCTTGCTAATAATTTGCCCCTTTATTTTTAACTGTTTTTTTCTGAACCTACCTGGTCTGGTGAGGCGTGGGGTTTAGGTACTTACTCGAAATAACACACATTATAGATTGCACAAAACATTTTAATATAAACTTAAAAAGTCGTACAACAATATGAAAAATTATTATTGACTAATTATATTAGCGGACATGGAGAGCCGCATTTACTATATTATGCAAATATTATATTATCTTTAACACTTCCATCGAATATATCTTACAAAAGAAAGAAAAATAAAAAGTATCTTTATAATAAAAAATCTCATTACGCTAAGTTGTATTATTATTAAACTTACATTATAGATTTTATCTACAAAATACTGTAGCATTTCGGTCAGTTTCTCAATCGACAATCATACCGATATTATTACATTTATTACGTAATAATTTAATCATAGGGTGTTAATAAAGTACATGTTAAGGTTGAACTCATACAACTAGGCTTAATTCTAAATCAAAATATAAAAATAGTAAAAAATAGTTGTACATATCAGTTTAGGTACAAGATTGTGAGTGTTGTGCATGGAACCCGGGCGAGCAGTGCGGCAGTCACAACACTAGCAAGCCTACCCTGCACCCACACCACTATTGACCTCCATTGAAAAACTGAACCGAGCGCCAAGTGAAATATAAAAAAGATAAATAACACATATTTATTTTTTATGAATTTGCATGCACCCGTTATCTTAATGAAATTGAGAAATATGTTTTCTATCATTTATCCATATTCATGTCTTTTATAACAATATAAGTATACCATACACTCTAAGGCCGGGCGCCGCGACGCGGTCCACCGGCAAATGTACACAAGGACTAATATCTTCTTAAAAAAATACTGTTAGATTGAAACGTAGCTAAACCTATAATATATTATGTATAGTATTATAATAATTATTATTATAAGGGTACAATCGTACGAGTGATGATTACACTATGTGAGATCTCCGACGCCTTCGGGCGGCCCGCCGCCGTCCGACCACGTCCCACCGGATATGCAAACATTTATTACAACATACGAGTACAATACATAGGTACTAGTACACTATAATAGTAAGTATGAATTATCAATTTCAATAAGTATTAAAAATACGTAATTTCTCTATTGGCCTCGTTTCCTCGTGAAAAATTAGACGATTATCGCGTACGAATATATATTATGTATACATATTTAAATATCAGTATTTCTCTTAGATCGGAGGACGTATGTATACAGGCTCGCTCTAGAAGGTACGTCGTCGTAAGCGCACGCGGCCGTTCGGCCTCTCGCTCCCTTACACCCTACGAATATATCGATATCGAACGAAGACATCAAAAACTTGACTCAGCATTAAATATTACGAAAATAAATCGCCGGCGAGTCGCGCGGCAGATTATTGCTCCTATCGATAAATTTACACATCGACGTAACGAACGAGAATACAAAAAGTTATGGAAAATCGTACGGATATCACAAGCGGCGGGCGGCGCGGGACGCCCCCGCGGAAAATAAAAAAATAAATCGCGGCGCGCGTCTCTCTCGTAAAAAAGTAAAGACTCTATGAGCGGGTCGCGCGGTGCGGCTAGCGCGCATGCGCGGCTCAGTTGGCGAGCAGCAGGTGTGCCGGCGCCGGCGGGTAGGGGGGCGCGGACGACGGGGCGGGCTCGCGCCGCGCCACGAAGTACGCCGCGGGGTCCGAGGCGGGCGACAGCGCGCGCGCCGCCAGCTGCTGCTGCATCGCGCGCTGCTTGATGTAGTTGCTGAACTCGGTGGGCGACATGCGGTTCGCACGTTTGCTGCTCGTCTTCAGCTTCGTGCTTCCGAACTTGGTCTGCGCGAAAGTCGCAGTGGTGAAGGTGAGAGGCTGCGCGCGGAAAGGCGGCGCTGGAGAGAAAGCGGCAGGCGCGGGGGGCGAAGGCGCCGCGGCAGGCTCCACAGGCCGGAAGCACTGCGCCTCAGGGTTGAACGCGCGGGTCACCTGAAACAATATCACCAAACATTATAATCAACTTTATTAACCACCTATTAAATACAGCTGCTGACCAGCGGTCCAGCCAGCGTGTTTTAGCGGGAACATAAAATAAAGATAGCCCTTTTCTTTCCTCAAACTGGGCAAACTATCTAGGTACTGCTAACTTATTTAAACAGAAACGCTTCTAATACCTCCTGCCCGAGGTCCGACCAGCCATCGGCCTTGGCCAGTTGGCCACTTGGCTTTCTCGTCATCTGCCGGTCGCCTGCAAGGCAAACTAGGATAGCTGACTCATATGAAGGATCGGAGGTGAAGTTTATATATGAAGAAACTATTTCCACCTTGTTGGAAGGTCAAAATACGCATGCTGTCGTCTCGATAGACGTGTAATGACTTATTTATAATTGATAACGGCTGTGCCGTGCACCACCTGACGTGCTTTATTGCCAAAACACATAGCCAGACAGCATTAATTTATTCGGCTTTTGTCTGCAGAAGTAATAAATGTTACTTATAGATTGTTGTTTCCACTCTGGTGTCCCTGCAACTGATAATGCCGTGAAACAGTAGCTTGAGTGTTCTGTTTAGGGATATAGTAACTAACACCAGGTTCTTAAAAATCTGATAAATTCAAGTAACACGCTGTGATATCATCATTTCAGCCGAAAGACGTCCACTGTTGGACATAGGCCTCCCCCAAGCACCTCCACTTCGACGGGTTCTGTCATATAAGTGAAACAATAACAATTATTCCAGTTCATGAGAAATGACGATGAGCGATGGCGATGGCGATGGCGATGATGAGCGTGTTAGTCGGTGTTAGTTGAATTTATTAACTTTTCAAAAACCGGACGTCAGCTATAGGCAGCCGGAAACAACATTCAATACTGTTCCACGACACTAGTTTCATAATGTACCTAAACCCTGTCTAATAGGTAGGTAGGTATTGCGCACCTGACCTTTTGCAGGACGTCACCAATAAGGTCAGATGTATGAACTTGGATGAAGCAAAGGAAGTATGTATGTCAGTGTCGCTATAGGAATACGACATCGGTGTACACCTACATCAGCTGTATTAATGTTCTGTTCTAGCCTATTATCGGGTTTGAATGTGGTCCTTACCTCTCTATCGGTCCTCTCATCAGCAGCTCGCTCGTCGCTACTGAAGAGCACCTTCACCGCGCCCTTTTCTCCGATGCGGTATGATACTTCGCCTGAAACACGAGAGAAAATCTCGTCTTTATTTCGTTCGCCATTCAATCTCGGCACTCAACCTCGTGAAATTGTGCCAGGAATTACATTACTTTTGGTCTTGATCTTTTTTCAAGATTCATTTCGAGATATCGGTTTCGCATTGAGCACGCGAGTACTGACATCCCAAGTAACACAGTCTTGGAGGTTTAAAACAAATCTGTCTATTGACAGTCTATTCATGGTTAATCTTTAGATAGGAGTTTTCTAAAGATGGTTTCAATAAAGAAAATGTATTCTGATAGAGTTTTTTTTCTCAAGCTCGATTATTTTTAGAGCATTTGTTCTATAGCACACTTATTTTAAGTACGTTTATAAGTATATTGAATGTTTTAAGATAAAATGCTCTACAAATAGTTAATAAAGCCTGAAGGTACCTAACTTGAAGTAATTTTATAGATAAGATGATATATTTTAAGACAAAACATTCTATTTTAGCTATTGGTACTCTTATCTTTGTTTATAAAGAGACTTAAGTCTAGATAAAATACTTTAATAGATATTTTTCAGTTTGTCTAAAAAAATGATAGTGAAACGGTGTTTTTAGTGGATTTTTACCTAAAAATGGCTTAATAAAGTGCATTTGTATTAAATATTTGAATTGGATGATTTTATGCAATGGAGACAGTGAAAAAATTAAAAGGTCTGGTGGCTTTCGGCGAAAAATCGGCAATTATTTAAAAAGGAAGAAAAATGAAGAAGAGTTACAAAATAATTCAGATTCAGAATCGAAACTTCACAAAATTATGTTAGTGAGCAATCCGATTCTGATGAAAACCTACCAGACTTATGTTAACACTGCGTCTTTGGCAGCGCCGCCCCGGCGGGTACATACCTACCTACTACTACCAGTAACTATTTAGAAATCTGTGCTACTACCTACTATTTATCACATCTATATTTATAGAGTACGAGTAGGGTAGGAGTAGGGTAGACGTAGGGTAGGAGTAGGGTAGGAGTAGGGTAGGAGTAGGGTAGGAGTAGTGTAGGAGTAGGGTAGGAGTAGGGTAGGAGTAGTGTAGGAGTAGGGTAGGAGTAGGGTAGGAGTAGGGCAGGGGTAGGGTAGGGTAAGGGGTAAGACACCACGCGAACGAAGTAGAGCCGGGCAGCTAGAAATCTTTATATGGCACAACAACGTTTGCCGGGTCAGCTAGTTGTCTATAAATAAAACAGAAATATCTTTTACTTAAGGCCTTCGCAGACTGGAACGGCATGGCAAGGGATTGAAATTTTTGCTAATGGACATTCAAACGTCTCGATATTATATAGAAATACGACATAAATTGCTATGCTTTGCGTAGGCCTTAACCCTCGTGAATTGATTTATTAAATTGCTCTGTACTGCATAAAATGGTCTTCCGTTCACAACACATCAAATTACCTGTTCACTGATGAACGTCTAGAAATACTGTGATAAGATAAAAAGGAATACAGAGATGACAGTTACTAGGTAATCTTAAACCCCTCATAAATCTGTTTATTCTTTCCCTAGATAGTTTAGTATATAGCAAGTAAAATTATTCTTGTCATAGAGCTAGAGCCATACTACAGAAAATTCTCTAGTGTTTGTTCTATTAAATTCGTTACTCTAGTAAACTTCATCTTGACGCCATTTTTATTGCCTATTTTTGCTTCAAATGATTTTCATTACATATTTGAATTCTTATTTTTATGTTTTTATCATTAAATTATGTCAAATTAAACATTTAATATGTTTTAAATTACTATATTTTAAATAAAATGAGTATTTTAAACAATAAAATGCAATTTTAAAATTTGCTTATAATAAATAATATTCATATTTTGTAAAAAAAAATGTTAAATCTTACATTTACAGCGAGCGCTCTTATTTTAAGAGAGTTTTACATAATATTCGACGATAGAATTTCAATCGCATATAGATTTGCTTGTTTACCCATTAATAACTAGCTAAAACCCAAGTAATGTAAGAATGAAAAAATTTGTTACGCCATGATGCAATACATTAATAAGTTTAAATAACTCTTGTAAGTTCGGCGCCATTACGTGTCGTTGTCTACTACAAATCAAATGTAACTTAAAGTTGTTAGTCTTGAGTTAATTTTGGTTTAAAAACTTAACGAGTAAAGACTTCTTTAAAGGTCTCAACTTTATCTGTAAACTATCTACTAGTAAAATTTCTGGTCTATAAACAATTTAGTGCGACACTAGAAAAATCTCTACAGACAATTTGAAAATTTACAACTCTTATCACTATCAATTCATGTTTTCTTAACTCATTCTTATGAGAAGGGATAAGGTTGTGCCCACTTTTACTAAACTGTGTCTATAAGCGTTCTTGAATATAACTTGAGAGATATTTTACTCTTAAGGCAAACAATAAAATTAAATACTATTAGATATCTAATAGTCCGTTTTTAGACGCGATTGTGTTACTTGGGATGTTTTTACAAAGCGTTTTCTAGTGTAAAAGTTATCCAGTTACACCCGGGAGTTGTTCTTACTTTTTGATTTGTTTCTAAAACAAAGCTATGGTAACAGGACTGGACGGCCTGTATCTAGTTCAGTGTGAAGATTACGTTCTCGTTGCAAGTGACGTACTACATCGTTCTCGTTATCGTTCTCGGAGCATTTGTCTGTTTGTCGACCTCGTTTATTTTGCGTATTATGCAAGGCACCATTACTTATAGGTAAACATTGTTAAGCGCTGCAACGACTGCGTCATTTCTACGTTTATCTAAGTAGGTACCTAATTGCATTGTTTGTTTATGAAGAATCCACGCTTTTACATTATCATTAAACACATGAAAGCCAATTAGAATTCCGGGTCGACTGTTAGTAATTATTGGCTATTACTTTTATTACTATACCGTTTGTTCTGTAGGTATCTACATTAGTGACGTGCGTAAATAGATCAGTTATCGCCACGGCGACATAATTAAAAGTATAATGGGAAACGAAGGTAATTTTATCTCGACAACGGACAAAGTTAGTATGATGATAATAGTTACTTGGTCCACATAAGATTGCGTGTGACGTCACATATTTGGCAAACGACGGAGCCAAGCGGAACGACGCCGCGACGCTGGGATAGCGTCAGAACTTCAGTGGTAGTGACGTTTGTCAAAATTTTCCCACAGCAAAACTAGGAACAATTTACTGGGGAACAGTTCTAACTTTTCACAGCGGAATTATATTTGGGTCAGGGTGTTTTTGATTTGTATTGTAGCTGAAACAAACTTTCTTAGACTTGAATTGAATAAACTGCTACGACTCTAAAAATGCCTATCCCTGCCTACACCTAACCTATTTTCATTAGCCTATTCCATCAGATTACTTTGTATAAAACATAGGTAAGTATATTGTTGCTCCTCCCTCACCTGGATCCACCCAGACGGCGAGGTCCCGCGGTAGATGTTCAAGAACATCCCGGACTGGCACTCCGGATTCTCTCGCCGCTCGCTCCAGCACGGGGTCCAATGGGCCCCCAGTCTTCAGGCACCGGAAGGCAGACCCTCTGCATGGCCGGTCGGGGTACCAGTGACCCCTGAACTTGTCTTTCAACGCCTTCTCCAACTCCTCGCCAAAGATGTTGACGCGCCGTCTTGGTAACTTGTTGTACAGGTAGGATATGACGAAATTTAGGGCGACTTGCACTTCAATATGCATTTTTAGTCTCACTGTGAACAAAAGAAAAAATATTATTAGTTTTGGATGATCATTTTACGTAGAAAAAAATAAAATAACCGTTTTAAAATCAACGGCCGTGACGCTGTGTTTCGGTTGCATTTTTTGGAGGTTAAATAGAGCTAACATTTAACTTCGGACGTTCAAGATGGCCTCTGCTTATGGCCGTGACAATGAAACCAAACGGTCCATGGCAACACAAATAAATATCTACATAAAAATACATTTCCTAACTCGACAGTTTTATTGCAACTAAACTCACAAATCGATTTTGTTATGCAACGTAATCGAAACAAATCTATGAAATTGAATCGATTGGCTACTCAGAACAGTCGTTCCTCGGTGATTTGCAGATCTAATATTTAAACGGCGATTAGTTTGAAGACGATTCTGCGTATCAATCGATTTTTTGTATGCTAGAGGACCTAGTTAACGAGTCAATTGCGCTGTTGTTTGCAGTTAAATTAGAGTAAGCTAATGTGGCCTAGATTTCAGAAATAAGTACGTTTGTTGATTTATTTAAGTCGAGATAAGACAAAAATACCTCATTGCCGTCGCGAACCGGTATAGTTACGACGGTGGTTTGTTGTGATATCCGGTCGTCGATCCCCGGTCTGGATGTTGGCTAACGTTTCCGCACTGAATTAACTTTGGCCTTCCAACGTGTCGCGACTCGTTGAGCGAATAGTGTTGTAACTACATATCGACAAATCTACAGCGACGATTTCCTTTTAAGATAAGCACGTTCAGATTTTTGGCCTGATTATCCAGAAAGGAAGACCGATCGGAACGAATATAAGATAAACGACAATAAATGACAAATATTATATTTTTAAATGTTAGGTTCTTTCTGTCATGACGCGAAATATCGAAGTCCTTTTAGAACACATCGTGTTAGTTGACAGTATTCGTTTAAACACCTCTTCTACAAAAATATATATTTTTTGCAATAAGTTCACGAGATTGAGTTGTTAATATTTATGATAAATCAGTTACCTACTCCAAAAGGCGTAAGTGTCAATACGCGTGATATAAGAATTCGTAAAATATTGAAAAAATTACTCATGAAAATATTTTTTATAAAATGACTAATGTTTTTTCATGTCTTAGGCCGCGTCCTAACCAAAGGCGATTGTCGCGCGAGTACGCTATTGTCACGTTCTTTAACCCATTAAAAAAGGTTTTGGTTAGGTCATGGCCTTATATAAATATGACATAGTCACACGATCAGTCAATTCGCATTTGTACCTACAACGTCTTATTTCACACAAACGATCGCGTCGATGGCGTACACGTGTGACGATCGCTTTTGGTTAGGACACTGGCACACTCTTCGAAAAAGTCAGTTGCAGCCTTGGCTTAACTTGTATCTAATTGAAAAGAATGAGAGACTAGGTACATACAACTACTACAGCTGATAACTATTTATTAGCCATCCGTTTATAAAAATATACATGAAAAAGAAAATAGCATAGTTTACGTAGGAGGGTACAAATAGTAAGGGACATCCAGTGCTCATTATTGCGTGACAAGTCACGTGCAGGGATGGCCGTGACTGTCGCCTTGGTTTTTTCCTACAACCGACTATATTTTAGAGAACTATCACCAGAAATATATATTCTTATTTTAGGGAACTATCACCAGAAATATATTCCTATTCTTTCTATTTTTGTTTATAGTATGCTTTTTCTTTGTGATTTATTTACGTAGGTACAGGTGAAATGGGCTGTTTTGTAGCTTACGTAGCACTCGCATGATAAGGAATATAATGCGAAAACAAAATGCGTAGTACATTCCTCTACCTAACTCAGTAAAAACCATGGCAGGTTACAACAACAACAAGCTAGTGAAGTGCTACTAACATAGTTTTCAGCTATATTTATTCATACAATTTTTGTTTTCTAAGTAGGTACCTACCTACTTTAAATTATGTCAGTTCGTATATTATTATCTCCATGGGCCATTGTAGCCTGAAATAAATGTTTTATTATTAAATTCAAATTCAAATTCAAATTCAAATATTTTATTTCAGATTTACATCCATATATTGTTAGTAGTAGTATAACTTAGCCTAATGTTAGTATTAAATTAAATTTACAATAACAAACAAGTAGTGTACCATTGAACTGTTCGTTCAATGGTACACCGCTTATTTGGATAAGTGTGTATGAACACTTACCCACCTTCGTAAGAGGGGAGAGTCCCACCGGTCTGCAAACACATTCAGGTTGCCATTGGAGGAGGAGCGCAACCGCGCCATCATGGAAGCGCATCGCTTCCGCATGATCGCGGCGAAACCATCGACGCACGCTTCCGCGAACATCCCTGACGCGCTACATCGCCACGGCAACCCCAAAAGCACCCTGAATGCGTTATTGTACTGGACACGCAGGTCGCTGTATGCCCGCTGGGTATACTTGGTCCACAGGCTGCACGTGTAAAGCGACTGGCAGTAGGCCTTAAAAAGCGTTATCTTTACTGATTCAGTACAGCGTGCAAACCTGCGGGCCAGCATGTTGCAACGGACAGCCAGCGACCGTAAATATTGATACGTAGATACAGTTAAATTCGTTTACTAAAATAAAACTTAATTCGACTCACCATCTTGCTAATAACAGAAAATATTCTTCAAAAGAAAAACCCAATGTTAAAATCAGACTTATCAGCAAATTCATCATGATGAACTACGCAATCTTTAACTGACACGCCAATAAATGGATCTAGAATTTAGTATCGAACCGATAGTTAGCCTTGAAACATCAATTTTAGATTGATAGATATCTTTGACAGGTCTGTATGTGCTATCTGTACCATTCCGTTTTATGGCACAAGGCAGACGCTCATGATGCCATCACAGACAATATACTTATTAATAGATGAGGTGTGGTCTGGTCACCCTATTTTAATGGGCATAGGGTCATGTCAGCTCGTGGTCATGACTAATGAATATCGTACTTAGCTTCGGCTTTAATTATAAACAGTTAGAGAGGGTTGCCATTGTTAACACTGATGGTAAACAGAATGCGTGTGGTGTGGAGCTATGGGATCCCAAACTATGCTCCACCTCCTGTCCTGCCCTCCTTTCCCAAAACTTGCAGCCAAAGCGGCCTGGCCTCTGCGTTTCCACCGACGACACCGTGGAAGTGGCGAAGTTTTGAGCCAACAGGATTTGAAAAAGTCGTGCCAGCGACGCGAAGAAGAAGACCGGATTCATGATGGTATTAACATGATAATGATCATTTTCTTAACATAACCCCTTAAGTTGCTTTGTCAATTGCATGTGTTCACGAAATTAAGATCCATTTGAGGCTTTTTCAAAAACAGACCACAAACGGACTTTCTCAAACACCTGAAACATTTTTCCACAAACAAAATTTTCTTTACCCGTCTTGTAAACTCCAACAAAATGTTTAACAGTAAACTGGCTTCGAAATATATAATGCTATTGCAACTATCACCTCCATGTTTATTACATCCTACGTTTATCTAGTGGATAGGTACTATTTCGTAGTTTAGCCGACAGCTGGAAAGTTCTAGACGGTTCTAGTATATATTTCAGACTAGAAAATGTCGCTAGATATTTCATTCGTACGTGATTGTGGTACATGGGATGGTGTGAACGATCATTGTACGATGCAGTCGGTATATTTATTATTTAGTTGTACATTTTATTGCAATGTACCTACTTAAGCTAGGGAAGTATGTTGGTGGGTTTTCTTATCGGGCAGTCTCAATTTCGGCATAAGTAATCAAAGTATAGGTACTTAAAGGGCCGTAAAAGTTTCATTACCAGAGCTAGCATATACCTACACAGTTTAATTAATTATCCTATCATGGTCGTCATTTCTAAAATCACTCAAGCTAAAACTGTGTTTACACGGAGATTATGTGCTATATTCAAATTGAAGAGGTCCATTTTATGAAAAAAATAAACCTGCACCCTATTATAAGTAATTGCGTAACACAATATTAATCTCAATCTAAATTATTATGAAGGATATTGCTAATCCACTGCTTCGTATGTTGGAAATATGTTTCTGCCCAACAACGTAAATAATGCAATGTATGTTTTTGAACTGTCAAAGTCATTGCTACTGTAAGTGTGCGCGATATTGATGTAGATACCTACGTATGTATGAACTTCGAGACACTGAGATAGTCTTGTATGAATATGAAGAGGAAAAGTCTTAATATTTGATACAAAATCAACGAAACGTAACTACCTCTGCCAATCTACCAATATAGCTTTCTTTGTTTATGTATCTGCATACGCATATTTATCTACTGCTATTCGTTTCGCCCGATAAAGATACATAACCGGGGGACATAATAAAAATATCGTGGAGACAGGATTGGGAAAACATGGTCGCTAGTAAAAAAATATTTTTCCCCTTTGAGATCAATCGGGCGATACGCTACGGCAGAAAACACAAATATTTATCTAACCGACGAAGTTTCTTGAAGACGATCAAATAGATTTAAGAAACTTCATTGCTTATTTAAGACTTTCGTCACCTATGAGCTCAACTGTCACTAATTACATTTTCTATTGTTACCGATCTTTAGGAGATTTCGCGACGGATCGTTTTACTATTTTCGAATCACGCAGTTTGCCTATAGGTTAAAATCAATAATCTTTTGCGAAGTTAGTTTATTTTTAACTGAACTCAAATGTCGTGACCTGATCGTGAAGGCAGCAACACCCCTCCGGCCGTTTTCACAACTGCGATTCGCAACCAGTTGCGAATTAAGAATTTTTATACAGTTCTATTTGGTTAATCAGGTAGTTTAGGAACTGACGTGTTGGTAATTGAGGCTGTCATTCCTGGATCTTTGACAGTCGTTACGGGTCGTCAGAAGCCCGAAAGCCTGACAACCAGTCTTACCAAGGGGCATCGTATTACCTGGATTGTGGAGGTCAGATAGGCAGTCGCTTCATGTAAAATACTGTGACTCTGCTACATCCGGTTAGATTGGAAGCCGACCCTAAGATAGCTAAGAAAAGGCTAGGCACATGATGAGGTGGGTAGTTAAGGAACATTTTACAAGTTGTTTTTGCAAAAGGCTTTCTTCAAATCATCGAAATGCTTGATAGACTGCTGAGTTTTCCTCAATTTCCTCACTGTATTAGGCGGAAGTCACATCGTATTGAAGTACTCTCGCGGCCTAATCAGCAGCAGGGGACTTTAGATAAGGCGCAAACAGATGGTCTCTGCGGAATAAACGAAATGGACCCAAAACCCTTTGAAGGACTCTCCAGAAATTTCGAGGAGATAAGTTTGCTTGAAACGAATGACTTTTGTCGAGTAAACTTTCCACGGAAAGAAACTATTTGACGTTCACTTCTGAAAAGAGTTGAGATGTTCTATATTTGTTTAGGCTTAGCGCCTAGCATCTCCTCAATATACATAATGCGTTCAAGCGACTTTGGAAAAGGTATAAAAAGATCGTAAAATGTCTGCGACAAGCAGGTAACCTTGCCGAGACCAATTTCTATTTTGAATGCCAATCAATATTATCCTCTGAATCGATGGCTTATAGGTACAAATATATTTTGTTATTTTTACAAAATATTAATCGGTTGAATGCCGTAATTACAGAAACAATAAAAAGCCATTGTGACTCGCGAGGATCCACGTTCGAATACAAAGGGTTAAAGCGTTGTATTCAAAATTAACTTCCGAAGACGTTACTCTTATTTATTTTACGTGGTTTGCATGTAAATACGACCTACATGACGTAGGTGCAAAAGAAATTCCTTTTCCCTACTTCCTAGGTTGGATAAAGGAATATCGAAATGATGATCATTTCACTATAATGATTATGAGCACAAAGAGAATGCTAAGAAAAAGAGAAAGAACATTATCAGTATCTATAGAATGAGTCTGCCTCGGTTTACCTGACCGCTCTATGTAAATGGAAATATATAGAATCAATTTTGCGGTAAATCTTAGGTCTTATTTTTATGTATACCCACTATAGGTACCTATAATAAATCACTTTTTTAACCGCAATCCAGATGTGTCACATGCTATTTAGAACACTCAAACCACCAAACTGCAAAAACTTTAATTACCTATATTCCAACTCTGACGGCATATTATAGGTAACTACAAAACCAACATCAACATCACGGATGCGACGGAGACAATAATTCAGCACAAATATCTAGGTTACCAACATAATACAGAGGAATGAGGCTTCCAGGCACATTTTCCAGCTAAATGGTTCCCACCATTATATCTCAAACAAAGCTACCCTTGTCACAAGGAAGGTCATGATGAGAAATGGCGGCCTACGCCTTTGGTACAAGTGTGAGTGAACAGCGTTTTATGGAATTACTAGCTGCGCCCCGCGGTTTTACCCGCATAAGTGTCGATCTCTTGGGAATATCGGGATAAAAAGTAGCCTATATGTTAATCCAGTGTGTCAGCTACCTCCTTACAAAATTTTATCAAAATCAATCCAGCCGTATGAGCGTGAAGAAGTAACAAACATATAAACACACACACACACACTCACAAACTTTTGCCTATAAAATATTAGGGTGATTTAACTTTTACTGAGGTGCCTCAATTAAAAATAACGAACATACGAATACTAATACAGCATAGTGTAGTTTAATAAAACGTATTTCTACACTGATAATATTAAAAAGCCACACACAACATGGACTATTTTTACAATTGTGGATCAACTTTTGGATAATAAATAATTTATGCTTATATTAAAATGACAGTAGAGTTACGAGCATTTAAAATACTTTCTTTTACGCTAACGCTTTTTATCCCGATAAGTATTCCCACGGGATCGGAACTTATGATGGGGTTGGTATAATCGTATGGATAAATACCCAATTTTGTTAACAAATAAAAATAAATAAACTCAAACCGCTACTGCTTATACCTCAGAACGGTTATATAGCGGGTTCCCAAGCCACGGCAGTTTGCCTAAACATGTGAGCCGTGAAGTATGAAGGTCGGGATAATTAATTTACCTAAGATTAATCACATAGATGCTTCTGATTTGCGATTAAAGCCTCCTAAGGGCTTTAGGAAGCGTCAGTGCCTTGGATCAAAGGGTCATTATTGACGGGGTCGGCATTGACCTTTATAGGCTGAGGCCAAACGAGCGTAACTTTTTGAGCTGTGAGTCGCGCATTTTGAGTATCGCAATTTACGTTCAACTGAAATTCGGTTAGACTGCCAGACGGACGGACGTAACTTCAGTCGCACTCTGTAACTTAACTGACGTTGCCTCACTCCCCTCCCTCACCCCGAGCGCAATTCGGTTGAAATAACGCGCGTGAGTCAGCAGACAACTCATTTTGCGTCGCCGTGTGGTACAAACAGGACTTTAGTATGAAACCGAATGCAGCGTAAATTCCGCGACTCATTTTACGCGACTCACAACTCAAAAAATTACGCTCGTTTGGCCTCAGCTATAGAGTTGAGCTCTGGTACGAACTGATATAAATATAAAGTAATCATGTTATGTATTTTACAGAAAAAAGGTGTGAGTGTTTTATTTTTTTCAAGGAAGATTTCAAGGGACTCGCTCTCAAGGGATTATGATGACATCAGTTCAGCATGAGCATGTGAAAGCTAACCAAACCCCTTTGTTAAATATTGGCGCCCTTTGGTAATATTATAATTTTTTTTCGGCGTTTTATGCCTTGTGGTACGGAACCCTTCGTGTGCGAGTCCGACTCGCACTTGGCTGGTTTTTTAACCTTTACAGCACGCGTAGCATGACGACGTCTTGTCGACGGAAGAATAGACAAAATGACACATTGCCATGCTTAGACGCGTAGAATATTTGTACAATCTGTCATTTTGTCTATTCTTCCGTCGACAAACCCCGTTTCTAAGGCGGTCATGCTACGCGTGCTGGTTGCTTACGAGTACCCTTTACGTTATAGGAAGGTAGGCACAAATATAATTTGTGACGAGATATAATGATAAAAAATTAATAAAATGGGCGTTGGTCTTTTTGTGGTTTTCGACTAAAATGCTGAACAAATTTAGATAAAACTCGGTAGAAAAGTACAGTATTTTTATCTTACGAAGCGTCGCGCGCTTTACTTGTGTTAATTTGTGTGTTGTGACGAATAGCGTGAGCACATAACACATATACACGCACACGCACACTTCCGACTTCGCCATTGCCTCAGACGGTACCTAGAGCTCCTTCGCTTACACACATTCACAGCGTGATTTTACACTTGTTAATCACAAGTCAAGCGCGTGTCGCTGCGTGAGATAAAAATACTATAACGAACAAAAAAAGGTATCTTGGATAGTTTTCACAATGATAAATGAAAATGTTTCATGCATGGTTACATGAACAATACTAGTCCTATACTTACCAAACTTAGCCACTTATAAAAATAATTATAAGGAAGCTCACGTGCCGCAAAATACATGACTTAACACCATAATAAACCTGTCACATCAGAATGGAGTACTTAAAATCAAATTATTATAAGTAGGTCAAGATTCCGGAAGGAGATTACCTACTTAGCTGCAAGTTTCTTACTGGCATTAACATACTGTTTCGAATGACCGACTTGTAAAGTCTGGCAGAGGTTCAATTGTACCCACCCCTGTTCTATTGGATACAATAGACCACCCATTTAGACGGTATACTGGTTAAAGATTCCGAAAATGTGTCCATTTGGTGTTTTGATGTCCATGTTAAGGATAGAAGGTAGACACCTAGATGGACCGATAACTTGTAAGTACGGGGCAAACTGTGTGTGTGTGTGTGGTTGTTTATTAATAAATAAATAATTAATAGCATCTTTATCATGTCAGCCAGAATACATCTATTGCTGGACATACTAGATAAACTTTCCCCTATGCATTGCCATAAAGATGCAAAGAGGAACACTTTTCTTACAAAGCCCCCAAAAAGTCAAGTTTAAGTGAGTAACTAATGTTACACAAACTCTTGTCTAGACGGCAACAAAGCTATCCATTTACTATTTAAAACCCCAACGAACTAGATTCAAACATTTATAGTCGCAGACATCCATTAAAAACACAAACGGAGACCAAATTCAGAAATAGGTTAAACTCCCAACTACCCCACTCCGAAAACTCTCAAAAATAGATGACTGCTCTATTCAGAAGCTCACAAATATAACTCGAATGTTGCAGTTAAATTAAACCGTTACGTAAATAAACGGTTAAAATCAGGATGCAAAACGAAACGTTTCGCATACGTAGTGCCGTTAGAAGGTAATATATTTGACGTGATAGCGGACTGTCACGCTACCTGGCATTAGATAATAGTTTGAACACAATTTAGCACACGATGCTCAGCTGTTTTAGCTAATTTACGAGGTGTGACTTTATGTTTTATAAAATGTCGATGGTTTTGACATTTTAATTCCAGTTTTGGGATTTTTGACCGTTAATGAAATCAATAAACGACTTAAAGATCATCTCTCCAAACTACTGAGTTTTTTATAGAAGAAAGTTATAGCCAAAAATATAAAAGCAACCAAATACTTAAGTCTCTTTACTTCATCAAGATGTGAAATAGTAGATTGTTATACAAGGGTCGGAAGGAATCAATTCCCATACGAGGCATTTAGACGCCCGAGCGCAGCGAGGGCGGCTATAGTCCGAGTGGGAATTGATGACTTTCACCCGCGTTAAACACTCTACTTTTCATTTCGAATTTAAGGAAAGTAAAAACTAATAGTTTTTCTAAAATATTTATTGATAATAATTAAGTACATGAATAATAGGTAGTCTTTTTTAAATTTGAAGTATGGAACACACCACGTCACCTCCACATAAGTAGATACTGTGTCACCACCGCGGGCCGTCCCGCTTACTAGGGCCCGTATTATTATCATTCTGGCTGCATTCTTACTTTTACCATTTTTCATAAATTACTTAGAAAACACGATAATCTTGATAAAAATTACTAAAAATTGTGTTGCGACGTGACACTTTTTAGTGCTGACCGTCCACCCAACTTTCTTATTTCGATTCAAAACTTGCATACAGCCTAATCGATACTCGCAAAAAAAAAAAATGAAAAAAAATTGTAGAAACTGAATAAAAACTCTCTAAACTAACAAAATGTATTGAAATGTAAAGTGTTTGCAGAATATCCAATCTATAGAATTAATTAATTATCATCATTCTCAAAAAAACTTCTGGAAAGCCTACCTAAAAAATGTATACTGGGAATTCTGTAGTAAACTATTAGAAAGTATCAAAAATAAAATCCACAATAAATAATTGTCCAATAAATTAAAATAATTTTAAACAGCGAGCGCATTCCGAATATAAATTCAATTATAGAAGCATTTCGGCGCGAAATTCAGTAAATGAGGTACCTATGTCCTCCTATATGTTATTGACATGATATTAGAAGAGATTGAAATGATATTAGAAAAGCATAAATCATTATTCTAAACAATGCTTGTTGTATTTATTGCTTAATTTAATTTTATTTTATTTTCAAATATCGATTACATTCGTCATAATAATTACTCGAGTCAAACAAAATTAAAAAAAAAATTGTTTGAGATAATCGCTTTCACACATCATTGCAATAAAAAAAAAACAATAATGGTCGGCGATTCTGAATACAAATTGAGTAGTGGTAATGATTAATACGTATTATTGAACCTGTGTTTGAATATTACGTTAAAACCTGGGCATTTTCGTGTTGTTTATAATATTATCAATAACATTTGTCACATTTTAAATCTTATCTACATCTGTGTGTGTGAAATTTGTGAAAAGTAAAAATGTAAACACACACGATTGGCGCGAAACTTCGACATTAGATATCAAAAAAACTTCATTACCACTACTTATTTATCTTAAACTATGGATAAATTCGTCAAATAATTAAATGATGTATAATATTCACAGCCCCATATGGTAAAGTCAGGATGTTCTAAATGGGGTGCATGTTGAAAGCCTCCTCGCGGCGCACCCTGGGCAACGTCAGCACCAATTGCCCACTGGTTCTGGTGGACTCTTGGGGCTGGCGGCTAATTTTCAACACACGGGGAAAGGTCATGGTTCCAATCACCGATCATCCTGAATGGTCGCTGAAGGGAACCGGGCTATAGACGGTCATGCGTCTACTCCCCCTCTGCTTACAGAGGGAGGTGAGTGGGCGCAGACCGTCACGAGGCGGTACCCACGAGAGTGTGGGCGTTGGAGGGTGTCCCATGCCCGCGCTGCGTCTGTCCGGCATCCGGCGGCAGCGTGGGGACGCCGGGGCGGCGGTTGGTTCTGCCCAACCGTCGGCCACCCCGTAATCCTGAACTCAGGACCGGGGGTCCGAGCCACTGAGGCCCGGGCCGCGAGGAAGAAATCCTCTATAAAAAATTACCCCAATCCTAAGGTCTAGCGTGCCGAGGGGATGAATGGCCGGAGGGGATCCGGTCGTTAGCGCAACAAGGGACCTCACCCTTAAAAGGAACACAAAAATGGACGCGACACTCGAGAAAAAACTACCCCAGGGCGGTACCGGCTGCTCAGCAGTCGGAGAATCCGCCACGTTCCCTTCGGGAACGTCAAGCCCCCATTCGTATTCTGGGGGGGGCAACGATTGTCACCCGTTTGCCAATGGCAACAAGAGCCGAGGAGGCTCCTGTCCCCTAGGGGACCGAAAAGAGGTGAGGAGTGATGCGGGGTCGGAGTCCGACGTCGCATCAGGAGGCGCGAGCACGGGAGGCTCAGGGAGCCCCTGCCGTGCCAAGGAGGTGGCCGCTGTTGAGAAGAAGCTCAGCAAGCGGCCAAGGTCTGAGGACGGTCAGGGGCTGTCCTCCGACGAAGAGCTGGCCTCGGCCAGAAAAATCCCCACCAGTAGGCGGGGTGGGGTGAGAGAGCGAGGCAAGGGGAGGGGGCTCACTGCCCGCGAGGCGGCAGAGAGAGCGGAGGAGCCCCCAAAGGAAGGAAGGACCGCAGTCACTTCGGGGCCCTCAAGCGACGAGGAGAGTGCGGCTAGTGACCCCGAGGTGGACGGCAAGCGCAGGTTTGCGGCGGTCGTGGAGGCCGCGATCCGAGACGTGGCTTTGAAGAAGCTCCAAGCTTCAAAGAACAAGGCTGTAGTCTCGGCGACGGCCTCCATAATGGCAGCAGCGGAGGCGGCCAAATATACCGGCCCCTCTGCTGGCGAAGTGGCTGAACTGCGGGCGGAGGTCGCCCGCCTGACTGCTGCCATGGGGCAACTCCAAAAGGAGAATGGGAGGCTCCGAGCAGACCTGGCCGGCCTGCGGGTCACCGGGGGCGCGCAGGCGAAGCCGCCGTGCCAGCCCGTACCGGTAGAGAACCAGGTCCTCAGCCTGGTTCGACAGGAACTGGCGGCCTTCCAGGCGCGGTTCTCCGTCCTGGAGGGCATAGTCCTGCGCCCCCCTCTGGCGGGCGGGACGGCCCCGGGGCCGAAGGCGGCCTCATACGCGGCCGCTACGGCAGCTGCCGCCCCTAAACCTGGGCCGTCTGGCCGGGCCCAGGCGCCGGCCAATCCGGCGACGGCAAAACCGGCGCCGGCCAAACCTACCTCGGCCAAATCGGCGTCGGCCAAACCGGCGTCGGCCAAACCGGCGTCGGCCAAACCGGCGTCGGCCAAACCGGCGTCGGCCAAACCGGTGTCGGCTGGAGGAGCCCCGGCGCCGACTGGCGGGGCCCCGGCGCCCACTGGCAACACCCCGGTGCAGGCCCGGAAGAGGGGCAGGCCGGCACGGGAGGCGAAGGCCCCAGAGCCAACGCCCCTCCCCCAAAACCCTCCCACTTCTCCCACGACCGACGCCGAATGGCAGGTGGTCGGGGAGAAGAGGAAGGCGGCCAAGGCGGCTAGGAAAAAGGCGCAAAGGCGGCGCCGCAAGGAGCGAGCCGTCGCGGCTAGGCTTCGCGCCCCGAAGACTGCGGCTGTAGTTATAACGCTACAGCCGGAAGCGGTCAAGAGGGGCGTGACGTACTGCGACGTGCTCACTAAAGCGAGAGAGACGGTGGACCTCCGGGAGCTGGGGATCACCGGGGGTCTCCGGCACAGGGTGACCGCTACTGGCGCCCGCATGCTGGAGATTCCCGGTGCGACGAGTGGCCCCGCCGCTGACGCCCTAGCTGAGAAGCTAAGGGCGTCTCTCAATGCGGACGAGGCTCGAGTCTCCAGGCCCGTCAAGTGCGCAGACATGCGCATATTGGGCCTGGATGACTCCGTAACGGAGGGAGAGGTGGTGGCCGCCGTTGTCAGGACGGGCGGGTGTCTGGCCGACCAGGTGAAGGCAGGCACCATACGTCCTGACTACACGGGCATGCGAACCATAACGGTAAGCTGCCCCGTGACGGCGGCCAGAACGATCACGGAGGGTCGAAGGCTCCTGGTGGGCTGGGTTTCAGCGCAGGTCAAACTGCTGGAACCCAAGCCTCTGAGGTGTTACCGATGCCATGTAGGGCACCATGTTGGCATCCAGTGCACCTCGGAGGTGGACCGCAGCACACTGTGCTTCCGCTGCGGTCAGCCCGGACATAAGGCCGGCTCGTGCAACGCCGCGCCGCACTGCATCGCATGTGCGGCTGCTGGCAAGCCGGCCGATCACCGGGCTGGAAGCAAGTCCTGCGCTCCACCCGCCGGGACAAGGAGGAAAGGCAGGCCCTCCGCCGCCGTCGCCACCACCACCGTCGCCGCCGCCACTGCCGCCGCTGCCGCCGCCGCCACCACCAACGCCGCTGCTGCCGCCACCACCACCGCCGCTGCCGCTGCCGTTGCCGCCGTCGCCACTGTCGAGGGGCCCTCACAAGGGGCCCGGGAGGGGGCTGAAATGGAGGAGTAATGGCTCCCCTTCGCCTCCTCCAGGCGAACATCAACCACTGTGCCTGCGCTCAGGACCTGTTGCTCCAGAGCGTGGCGCAGTGGTCGATTAACATCGCCGTGGTCGCTGAGCCGTACTTTGTCCCGCCCAGGGATGACTGGGTGGAGGACCTGAGCGGCTCAGTGGCCATACTTTCGTCGGCCGCCGCCGGCACCCCGTCCCTCGAATGCGTCACGAAGGGACAGGGGTGCGTAGCAGCACGGTTCGGAGAGATAGTAGTAGTGGGGGTGTACTTCTCTCCGAACCGAACTCTCGCCGAGTTCCACAACTCTTTAACAGAGTTGAGTGTCGTCGTCGCCGGAAACCATCCCTTCCCCGTGCTAGTGCTCGGGGACTTCAATGCCAAGAATTTGGCCTGGGGTTCCCGTTACACGGATGTGCGGGGCAGGATGGTGGAGGACTGGGCTCTGGAAACAGGCCTGGTCGTCCTAAATCGGGGTTCTGTTCCCACGTGTGTGCGGATGCGGGGTGAGTCCGTGGTGGACATCTCGTTCGGCAGCCCCGCTCTGTCACAACGCGTCATTGACTGGCACGTCATGGAGGGGGTGGAGACCTACTCCGATCACCGGTACATCCGGTTCGACGTCTCCGCCCAGACCTCTAGCGCGCTGGTCCAACAGGCCCCGAGTGGTCCACGGTGGGCGCTAAAACAGCTGGACCGGGAGCTCCTCCTGGAAGCCTCGATCGTGCAGGCCTGGGTGTCATCACCGGACAGGCCTGCCGATATCGACGATGAGGCGGAGTGGTTCCGGGAGGCCATGTCCGAAATTTGTGACGTGGCAATGCCCCGAGTCCGGCCAGGACGCGCCCGACGTCAGGTGTACTGGTGGTCGCAGGAGCTGGAGACGCTACGCAAGGCGTGCGTCGATGCGCGACACCTTTACACCAGGCACCGCAGGCTCCGCATTCGCCCTCCGGATGCGGAAGCCACGGAGGCGGAGCTGTACGAGGGATACAGAGCGGCGAAGACCGCCCTCCAAGAGGCTGTCCAGCGGGCCAAGGATGTGGCCCGCGAGGAGATGGTGGAGTCTCTGAACAGAGATCCGTGGGGGCGCCCTTATAAAATGGTGCGGAATAAACTCCGCACCTGGGCCCCCCCGCTGACGCAGAGTCTCCGCCCCCAGCTGGTGGAGGAGGTGGTGAGCGCTCTGTTCCCTTCACGGGGGGAGCACACTCCCCCGCCCATGGCTCCGCCAATTGCGGTGCCCGAAGCGGACCACGCGGACGACGACGACATCCCTGCAGTGACCGGGGTAGAACTGAGAGCGGCGGTAGGAAGGCTAAAGGCCAAAAATACCGCCCCAGGACCCGACGGCTTGCCAGGTAAAGCCTGGGTCCTGGCCTCGAGGGCTCTCGGGCCTCGACTGGAGGCGTTCTTAAGCGCATGTTTGGAGAGAGGCCAGTTTCCACGCCGTTGGAAGACGGGGAAGCTGGTCCTCATTCGGAAGCCAGGGCGCCCTGCGGACTCTCCGTCCGCATACCGGCCCATCGTGCTGCTCGACGAGGTCGGCAAGCTCTTTGAGAGAGTGATTGCGGGCCGCCTCGTCGGGCACCTGGTGAGGACGGGGCCGGATCTTGCGGACAGCCAGTTTGGTTTCCGCAAGGGGCGCTCGACGGTGGACGCCATCATGCGCGTGAGAGCCCTCACGACGGGGGAGGCGGTGTCCCGGGGTGGGGTCGTCGTGGCGGTGTCACTCGACATCGCCAACGCGTTCAACACCCTCCCCTGGGGCACCATTGTGGAGGCACTCCGGTATCACCGGGTGCCGCCCTACCTCCGTCGAATAGTCGAGGCGTATCTGACGGAAAGAGCCGTCAGCTACCCCGGTCGCGATGGGGAGTGGAACCGGCGAGAGATGTCGTGCGGTGTCCCACAGGGATCGGTCCTGGGGCCGCCTCTGTGGAACATCGGGTACGACTGGGTGCTGCGCGCCGACCTCCCTGATGGCGTCAGCGTGGTTTGCTACGCTGACGACACGCTGGTCCTGGCGCAGGGGAGGTCGCATCAGGCGGCGGCCGACGCGATGACACGCGGGGTTGCGATAGTCGTGGAGAGGATCCGGCAGTTGGGTCTCGAGGTGGCATTGCACAAGTCCGAGGCCATGTCGTTTCATGGGCCCCGGAACGCGCCGCCATCGGGATCCCAACTAACGGTAGGAGGGGTTCACATCGGCGTCGGGATGACGATGAAATACCTGGGTCTCGTCCTCGACAGCCGGTGGAACTTCGTGGAGCATTTCCGACGTTTGGCCCCCAAACTGGAACGGGCCGGGGCCGCCTTCAAGCGGCTCTTGCCCAACCTGAGGGGGCCAAACGCCTCCTGCCGGAGGCTTTACGCGGGGGTCGTGCGGTCCATGGCCATATACGGGGCCCCGGTGTGGGCGCGTTCACTGCGGCGGCGAGCCGCCCACTACCTGAACGCGCCCCAGAAGGTGGTAGCCATAAGGGCTATCCGGGGCTACCGCACGATCTCTGGCGAGGCGGCAAGCCTCCTTGCCGGACTGCCGCCATGGGATCTGGAGGCGATAGTCCTCGCGCGCCTGTATGAGTGGCGCGCGGAGGCACTACGCCGGGGGGAAGATCCGCTTCCGCGGCAAATCGCTGCGGAGCGGACGGATCTCCGGCGCGATCTCATGGCGGCATGGAA
Organism: Mesoligia furuncula; assembly: GCA_916614155.1. NCBI lineage: Eukaryota > Metazoa > Arthropoda > Insecta > Lepidoptera > Noctuidae > Mesoligia > Mesoligia furuncula. The sequence goes on along the minus strand of OU744803.1, from coordinate 9,391,512 downwards.
AGAGCGACTGTCGCAACCCAGCGCAGGGCACGCCGCGATAGCGGCGATAAGACCCCTCTTTGAGGAGTGGCTAGAGAGGCGCCACGGCGCCCTCACCTACCGCCTGACGCAGGTCCTCACCGGACACGGATGTTTCGGGAGGTTCCTGCACATCATCAGGCGGGAGGAAACGCCCGGGTGTCACCATTGCCAGGATCGCCCAGAGGACACGGTGGAGCACACGGTGGAGGTCTGCCCCGCTTGGGCGGAGCACCGCCGTGTCCTCGTAGAGACGATTGGCAGCGACGGCGACCTCTCGCGTCCGGCCCTGGTGCAAGCCATGGTCCGGGGCGAGAGGGAGTGGGAGGCAGTCACCTCCTTCTGCGAAGCAGTCATGCTAGCGAAGGAGGTGGCGGAACGGCTCAGGGAGAGAGCCTCCCGTCCCAGCCGCCGCGGGAGACGCTCCGGGCGTCGGGAGCCGCGTGACGACTCCCGGCCACCGTAGGCGCGGGCCTGCGGGCGGAGAGTAATGGGTAGCTCACCGCCCGACCAGGACCAGGCCCGTGCCGGACGGCGCGTACGTGTTCCACGCGCGCCTCAAAGAGATGTCAGCATCGAGGAGGGGCCCCTTAGGGCCGTAGCCTGCCGGGTCAGCGGGATTGTCCGAAAGGGTTACCGCTGGCCCGGAACATAAAGGGCTAAGGAAGGAACACGGGTGGGTTTTAGTCAGTAAGAGTCTGACACTCCCTTCCGCTCCACCCAGAGCGGGAGGAGTCATTTGATGATTTCCCATACTCAAAAAAAAAAAAAAAAAAAAAGGATGTTCTAAATCCCCGATTTTTATGTTTTTTAGCCTCGACCACAACTGACATCAAAATGGTGATTATCGTACTTAAGTATGTTGAATTTATTCAAGGTAAATTATTAACTTGTGCGCTAAATAAGAAAGATTTAATGGCGTTAACATAATGAGCTGTTTATCCAACTCTCCTAGTTAACACACATTCATAAGATTTGATGGGTAGCATAATAAATATTTACATAATCAATTAAGGGTGTCTTATGGTTTGACTGAGCTGACTACCTAACTAAATTTAGTTCTATTTTCAAATTTCATTCCCGCCCTAGGGAGGGAAGCAATTACTATGAGTATTTCCCGCCCAAGGGTGGGAAGCAGCGTTTTCCACCCGCTATTCGGATCAAACAAACACTACTTTCCGAGTATGAGAGATGAAATAGTAGATTGTTATACAAGGGTCGGAAGGAATCAATTCCCATACGAGGCATTTAGACGCCCGAGCGCAGCGAGGGCGGCTATAGTCCGAGTGGGAATTGATGACTTTCACCCGCGTTAAACACTCTACTTTTCATTTCGAATTTAAGGAAAGTAAAAACTAGTAGTTTTTCTAAAATATTATTGATAATAATTACATGAATAATAGGTACCTAGTTATTAGTCTTTTTTAAATTTGAAGTATGGAACAGACCACGTCACCGCCACATGAGTAGATTCTGTGTCACCACCGGGGGCCGTCCCGCTTACTAGGGCCCGTATTATTATCATTCTGTCTGCATTCTTACTTTTACCATTTTTCATAAATTACTTAGAAAACTTGATAATCTTGATAAAAATTACGAAAAATTGTGTTGCGACGTGACACTTTTTAGTGCTGACCGTCCACCCAACTTTCTTATTTCGATTCAAAACTTGCATACAGCCTAATCGATACTCGCAATAAAAAAAATGAAAAAAAATTGTAGAAACTGAATAAAAACTCTCTAAACTAACAAAATGTATTGAAATGTAAAGTGTTAGCAGAATATCCAATCTATAGAATTAATTAATTATCATCATTCTCAAAAAAAACTTCTGGAAAGCCTACCTAAAAAATGTTTACTGGGAATTCTGTAGTAAACTATTAGAAAGTATCAAAAATAAAATCCACAATAAATAATTATCCAATAAATTAAAATAATTTTAAACAGCGAGCGCATTCCGAATACAAATTCAATTATAGAAGCATTTCGGCGCAAAATTCAGTAAATGAGGTACCTATGTCCGCCTGTCTGTTATTGACATGATATTAGAAGAGATTGAAATGATATTAGAAAAGCATAAATCAATATTATAAACAATGCTTGTTGTATTTATTGCTTAAAATAATTTTATTTTATTTTCAAATATCGATTACATTCGTCATATTAATTACTCGAGTCAATCGAAATTTAAAAAAAAAATTGTTTGGAATAATCGCTTTCACACATCATTGCAATAAAAAAAAAACAATAATGGTCGGCGATTCTGAACACAAATTGAGTAGTGGTAATGATTAATACGTATTATTGAACCTGTGTTTGAATATTACGTTAAAACCTGGGCATTTTCGTGTTGTTTATAATATTATCAATAACATTTGTCACATTTTAAATCTTATCTACATCTGTGTGTGTGAAATTTGTGAAAAGTAAAAATGTAAACACACACGATTGGCGCGAAACTTCGACATTAGATATCAAAAAAACTTCATTACCACTACTTATATATCTTAAACTATGGATAAATTCGTCAAATAATTAAATGATGTATATTCACAGCCCCATATGGTAAAGTCAGGATGTTCGAAATCCACAATTTTTATGTTTTTTAGCCTCGACCACAACTGACATCAAAATGGTGATTATCGTACTTAAGTATGTTGAATTTATTCAAGGTAAATTATTAACTTGTGCGCTAAATATGAAAGATTTAATGGCGTTAACATAATGAGCTTTTTATCCAACTCTCCTAGTTAACGCACATTCATAAGATTTGATGGGTAGCATAATAAATATTTACATAATCAATTAAGGGTGTCGTATGGTCTGACTGAGCTGACTACCTAACTAAATTTAGTTCTATTTTCAAATTTCATTCCCGCCCTAGGGAGGGAAGCAATTCCTATGAGTGTTTCCCGCCCAAGGGTGGGAAGCCGCGTTTTCCACCCGCTATTCGGATCAAACAAACACTACTTTCCGAGTATGAGAGATGAAAATGAATATTCAACTAGTAAAGTACGCCCTACATGTAAAGAAAGTAAGTAGTACTACGATAAGATTATAATATTATTGCCCTAAAAGTTTGTTACGAACCCATCTCTATCATACTTCTAAACTTGCCAGTTTTGCATAATCCTCGCGATAATGGAATCAAAATTTCCACTTCACATCTCCCTTTACAATCCAATAAGCGGGGTATATTTAAGTAGGCCAGTTCAGAGTCTGCTCTCGATACCATTAGGCACTACAATCGATCCCTACCAACGAAACCGAGCGTTTGAGGACATACAGCCTTAAGTTCACCCGTCCTATTTATATCGGTAACCCGGTATCGATCTGTCGCCCCACTAGCCGACAACCCTCTATTCATACACACGCGATTTTATCACTTAACCCCCGAGTTACAAAGTCCAAATTCCTATGTAGACTAATTTACATGGGTTTTAAATAGCCGTGGCGAACTTCTGTTGATTCGAGTATTATTCTTGGTGTGGTTTGGTTTTGTTTTTCTTGTTTTCTCTCGGGAAATTGTGGACGCGAGAATTATGTGGTGACGTAAATGGTATACGTCACCGTGGAAATGCGCTTTTATTTTGTCGCGTTTCCCATGGTTTGTAGTTGGATTTGTATTACTTAATCATGTTGCCATGTGAGTGTAGTGTATCGTTTAAACATGGTTCAAATTGAGAGCTATAGAGATGGTTTTCTCTATGTATAATCAGCCTCTAACGTTTCTATTGCTGGAGCACAGACCTCGTCTCTGGAGTAATCCATCACGCGGGCCCATTGCTGGTTGGTAGATATCACACGTTTTCGATTTTTTGGTTCTAGGACATGCCGTCTTCCTAAGGACATTTTCCTTCACCATTTTTGAGAGCAGTGGTGATGAAATAAATTACACAAAGTAAAGCGCGTGCCTGGTTTCAAACCCACGACGTGCAACTCGTAAGTTGGGGTTGTTACAACTGAATCTGCTCTCAATAACTGTATGAATAATGAATAGCGTATTTTAAGACATCTCTTCCTAGCATTATTAATATTCAATGAAAAACTCCTTTTATTTTATAATTTAGGACCAATATAAATAATATTAAGCCCAACTCCATCGAACTGGAAGCCATTACGTGGGCGCTTAATAATTTCCATTCTATTGAAAATTGAGGAATAATCTCACAAAAAAATTTCGTTGAAGCGGGCCTTAGTCTCGACGAATTCTTCGATTCATCCAACCGTTTCTTCTCTTTATCGGAAAGAGATTTAGGGTAGTATGGATACGAAGCTCTACGAATTCGCACTTAAAGAGATTATTTCTGCTTTATTAGTCCGTGTTCGGCAGTTCGGGTCATTAAACAAAGGACAAAAAAAGATGTAACATTGAAGGTTACGTTAGACGGTTAGTTTTAGTTAAGTTATCGGTAATTTCTTACGGTCAGATGCACCTTATTAAATGTTACAAAGGTTTGTGGTAGGTTCGACATAAATCTTCAATTATAATAAAATGGTTCAGCTCTGTCTTTGGAAGATTACGCTGCACCAATATTTTTTTTTTGTCTTTTTGCCTAACTTTTTTTAAATTTATATATTTATTTATTGCATAATGTACACATACATAGTTATACGCTAGGCTTAAACTAGTCAGTACATGACCCTGTTAGGGCGCAGCAAGATAACTTAAAACTAATAATATTGTTGTAGTTAAGTATATACTTCATTGTACACCACAAAATACATGTATGACAAAAAAAATGCTTCTAACACTACAAAGATACAATGGGCGGCCTTATAGCTTTCTGCGATCTCTTCCAGGCAACCTTGGAATGTACAGAAATCTATCGAGTTTTGTAGATACTTAGTCCTAGACGAAAATAACATCGAATAAACAAAGAGAAAAATAATTCTTGGTTCTTCATTATCATTAAATAAAGGCAGACAATACAGACAGTTACTACCAGTCCTGGCCATAAAATTCAGTTAGCCTCAGCTAGATACAAAATACACTATTTACACGAGACGCTGCGCCGGAGCACCTATTATTGTTATCTGCAGAAAGTGTTGCGATCATTTACAGAATGTGCTGAATAATGCCATGGGCAAGGTATAAGCGATAGCGGAAGCGATTTTTTAATAACCGTTTATGAGGCCTGTTATTAAAATGCGCAAATGTAGATGCATGATTTCCTCGTTGAAATTAAATACTATTCGATGGTTGGTATAAATAACATTTAATTGGTAAAGATAGTTCGTTTTCTCTTCTACAATAATACTAATTTTTTTTTTATTTATCTATTTATTTAGCAATAATCGTTCTCCAGATGCATGTTTAGGCAAAAACTCATGGAGAGCTGATTTGACAGATCTAATCGAATATAATCCATCAAAACAATTTTTTTCATATCACAAATACTACATACTTTTATAATAATAGAATGAATTTTTGTTATATGCCTTATAAATAAAGAAAAAACGACTGGACCTAATTCAATTTTCTACTGGAATCAAGTCTGAATATCTCCGAATTTCTACATCATTTTCACGTAGTATTTATACCAAAATAGTCTCCAATGATTGCTTCAACTATATCAATTTAAAAAAAAAATAATGGTCTTTGATTTTTGAATAAATAAAATAAAAGTAGTTTATATTTCACTGCGCCGGCGATGCGTGCTCGCCCTGGCTGAAAGCCTTAATTTATTGAGGCATCCACAGGCAATCCCGGTTAAGCAGACGACAACCTCATAGGTTGGACTGCAAGCTCGCACTTATAAACAAAAAAAAAGATGCGCGCTCCATACCAAAATGTAAGAGGGCTCATAAAGATGTCACAAAAGGCAAAACATGTTGAATTTGAAATTGAGCTCCAACCTTCTGACTGACCGACCCTTTGTCCATTCAAAAGGCCCTTGTAATTGGTTTATTTGAAATAAACGCTTTGTTTCGGTTTGCGAGGTGTGAAATTTTATGTTTGAGAAACAATTTGATATTTGACGAGTTGTGAAGTAAATAGTTGTTTTTGTTAGAAGCACTATTTGTTTATTTGTAATCCCTAAGCTGACTTTGCCAAAAACAAGTCTGTTTGGCTACTGCAGTGGACTTGGGTTAGCAGCCACAATCTCTGTATACAATAAAGAGAATTCTATGTATCTAAAGCCTTTGCGCTATTGAAATAAAATGAACATTGTGACAATAGGTTGCACTGTCATGATAAGGTATCAACATGGCTTCACAAATGGTGACAAAGTTCGTCCCATTTATTAACAAAAAAAAAAGGATTTTACCAAACCAAACGACCTTAACCTTGAAACTAAGCAAAAAAGATCGTCTCCATCCATTATTTTCCACTCCAAACTCGCTAGCGCTTATCATTTGTACCAATCCAGAACAAATGGCTTGCATTCGTCTACGTTACCCTGCTCTCTCGTAATAGCTTGATGTATTGTAACAACTTAATAATCTTTCGCCACCTTCCTACGCGGACATCTATCGGCATTGCCCAGTATTGCCTGGACAGTTCTTCAATATCTCCAGCACAAGACAAAGTAAGTTTAACGGCCGTCGGATCGGTGATTTTTCTCTGAAAAGCTTTTAAAGTCGAGAATTAAATTGATTGTAAAAATGTTGGCTCTTATTGTGGATAAATGGAGCTAAGTTATGACCGGTTCGATCAACCGTGAAGGAGTGTCTTCCTTAGAATGTTGAAGTTTTATGGATGAAGCGATGTAGAGTAGTTATGTATAAGGCTTAAAAGAACAGTTCCGCAAGATTAATAAACGATTTTCTAAAACACTGGTGGATTTTTTATGGTGTTAAGAACTACTCGAATAAATTATCGAAACCAAACCATGAGAAAAAAAAAATTGAAATATGCGTAAGTGTAGGGTAGTTTTGGTCGTGACTGTACCAACATGTAATGATAGAATTCTGTAAAAATTCTGACCATGTTATCGATGTAGGCAGATAAAATACATTTGTAATCTCCGAAGTGCGGTGGCCTATTTCGTTGATTGAAAACGTAGAGTGACGCATTTTGGTAGGACATTAACGAAAAACCGAGAGAGAAAATTAGTTCAAGTCAATGTTTTAATTCACATTTAACCAACTGTACCTAACTACTAAGTAAGACGAAGGAGAGTTGAAGATGTTATTGAACTTTCACGCTATCTTTCCCTTTGAAGATTTAGCGGCCACATAAAAGGCTACGGCCATCAATATCCATCGTTTGCCAGAGGAAAATAGCCCATAATATACTGTGAGATTGTAAATACGTCAATAGAATTTATTTCACGATACGGGTAAGTACGCTATACGTACGGTATAGATACATAACTTCTGATTGTACGAAAAATCTATAGGTACAATGCGAGGTCAGCTAATACTGAAAATTTATTGCTCGATGTGTCTCCGTGTGTATCTAGTATCTATAGTATCCTTTGATTATCTCCGTAATGTAAAATGTAATGATACCTCGATGAGAAAAGCAAGGATAGAAAAACTGGCCAAGTGGGAGTCGGACTCGCACACGAAGGGTTCCGTACCACAAGGCAAAAACGACGAAAAAAACATGTTTGTTGTATGGGAGCCAGCTTAAATATTTATATTATTTTAATTTTATTATTTATTATTAAAGTAAATATACAATTAAGTATTTTGTGAATATTTACGTGCCTACCTGTTACCTATAATATTGATATCGAGCAAAAAAGACGTTTTTGTATGGGAGCCCCCCTTAAATATTTATTTTATTTTAATTTTATTATTTGTTGTTATAGCGGCAACAGAAATACATAATTTGTGAAAATTTTAACTGTCTAGCTGTCGCGGTTCTTGGGATACAGCCTGGTGACAGACAGACGGATAGATGGACAGACGGACTGACAGCGAAGTCTTAGTAATAGGGTCCCGTTTTTACCCTTTGGGTACGGAACCCTAAAAACGATTTAGATGTTTATATAGCTGATATAAATACTTTTATTGCTCACAGACGTATAAAGAGAACCGTTTCTTTTCTACTCTTAAATGAACTGGATATCATTACACTGTGCAAAGACGGCCTTTTATACCTAGGTTTTTTTCTGAATCTAAAAGCAGCTAGGCACTAAGTTTATCCTACAAATATTATCAAAAGTCGTTTATTGAAACTAGGCTGAGAATCAGCACTTTTTGAACGTCAAAATTACTTAAGACAGTCCCTCAAAACGCCCTCCCTTCACCACTCCCTAGTGCTTCAGCTGGAAAGAAGAAGTGGCGCAACAAACTCTCCATTATGAATGTGAGTTTGTATGTTTGTTACTCAATCACGTAAAAACGGCTGAACGGATTTAGATGAAATTTAGCACACAGATAGTTAATATCCTGGACTAATACATAGAACAGTTTTATCCCGATACTCCTACGGGATCGAGACTTATGTAGGTGAAACCGCGGGGTGCTAATAGTGATTTACGTATAATCTTATTGTGCAACGTTTTTTTTACTATACAGTAAAATTTATTTTTATGTGAACCTCATCATCATTTCAGCCGAAAGACGTCCACTGCTGGGACAAAGGCCCACCTCCGCTTCGACCGGTGCACCTGCCGCAGTGTAATCCGACAAATATTTCAAACATAATCGATCTTCAGCAAATATTCTGAGCATAAAACTTTTAAAGAAATCATGTTTACAATCCCTTGACATGAATTCGTGTGACGTTTTACATATAAAAGGGCATAAAGTGTTTGCGCTGTTTATTGTGTACCTGGTTAGTCCCTTAGTCGCCGTTATTATTAACATTTATGTATTGTCTAGGAGTGTCGTAGTCGTATGTAGAGTCACGAGCAAAAGTATGTATTCACTTGGCTTTATTCAAAGGCGATTTTCTCCTTTATTTTTTAATAAAATTTTATATTAGTAGGAACATAGTATTTTCGAACCCATATGTTTATTTAAAGTGTCGTATTTCAACGTTGCATTCGTTATTTCGTGAAAAAATCGCAATTTAAAATTGTCAAATGTTGACATATTGGTGCTCGTGATTGTACAATAGGACTTAATGTTTGATGTTATATAAGAAGGGTAAACTCCATTTTATTGGCTAGACGCCAGTTAATTGATTTAAGTTAGCTATTAGAATTTGGGGCTCTAAACATAGATAAATAGATTGACTAATGGAAATTGCCTCAAGCATTAAGTTCGCCTTTGTACAGTATTTTATACTTGTGCATAAAGTTTTAATAAATAACACAATGTCTTTGCCCTACTAGGACTTGCTTAAACAAGTTTTTTATTGGATTATAGGATTAGATTGTTACTTTTTATCGCAGTGTAACAAAGGCTTTTTAATATTCCGCAGTCAAGAGGCTTCAATTGAAGGTAATGTCAAAATAAAGTCATAGGGAATTATTATAATATCAATTGAATAGATTGCAGTTCAATTTTGGTCTTCATTATCTGCCTAGCCTTGCAACTATGTTGGGGTCGACTTACAGTCTAGCCGGATGCAGCTGAATACCAGAATTTTACATGGAGCGACTGCCTATCCGACCGAAACACATTTTATTCGAAAAATGTGCCTGCTCAACAACGCAAATAACGAAATGAATGTTTTTGAAATGTCAAAACGAAAACCCAGCCCGCTGGTTGTCAGACTTTCTGACAATTTTGGTCCTAAGGGACTTCAATTGTAAACCTAAAATACTAAATTTAATTCTAATAATAGAGTATGACGGCTTACTAATTGATTAATTAACACTTTAGTATTATTTAATTGATATAGCAATTATGAATAAATATTGAGTCCTTAGAGACGTGTAATAAAATTGGAAAAATGCATGAAAGTATTTCCAATTACTTAGGTATAGCCTGATAGTTTATCAAGTTTAATTAAATGACACCTTGCTTGACACTTTGTTCCACTAGCATTTATAAAATATTAATTAATTTGTCACCTTTGTAAGGTACGATAACTCACACGCATTAATCTATACTTCTATACATACTTATAGTAAAATAGTAACGAAGAATTTTGGCCGTTTGTCTGGATGTATGTTCCGGATTTGCGCAAAAACGGTTGTACGGATTTGGATGAAATTTTGCATACAGTTAGTTAATAACCTGGATTAACATGATGGATGGTGCTTTTAATCCCGGTGGTAGTACGGTCTTGTGGGATATTTTCCGGCATCCACGAGGGCGAAGCCACGGGTAAATGCTAGTACAATCCACACTTAACATTATAAATTTGAAAGTAACTGCCTGACAGTCTCTGACCGTCTGACCTTTTCACGCCTAAACCACTGAACGGATTTCGATAAAATTTGGCAGAGAGATACTTAGATTGCATCTCGGGGAAGGACATACGACAGTTTTTATCCCGATATTCTCACGGGATCGACATTTTCGCAGTTACGCGGGTGAAACCAAGGGGCGCAGCTAGTATACAATAAATAGGGTTTTATCGTATAAGCAGAGAACGTATTTTTAAACCTCCTCATAAATAAGCTTTCACCCTACAAGCTTCATAAGACCTAAATACCTACCCTACAAGATATCTTGTTATATCTAAGTTCTGAATAAATCCTGAATGCCTAGTTCATGAATATTCAACCGCGCTGATTACAATTCTGGTTGAAAACGAGGTTAACATGAGTTTCGGATGATATACACTTTACGAATGGATTTTATCCTTCGATTCGCGATCACGTTTATAAATACCACCATTGTTTAATGTGTTAATTTCAAGGAGAAATCAAAGTTTTGGATGGTTTTATTAATTTGAAGGACGGCTTGAAGCCTTCACGTCAATTTTAGCCCTGAAACATTGAAGGTGAGACTCAAATATTTATATTTTGTACCTAAAACTATTGAGTTTCCCTCCTTGTTGAAATTATAGTATCGTAATATCTATGAATTATTATTTTCTTTTTCCATCTTACAAAAGACCACGCGCCCTTTCAGTTTTAACCGAAGGAGGACTTATGTGTTATTAGACAAGATTTTTTGTCATTCCGATCAGTAGTTCCGAAGATTACCCCTACATACAAACTCTCAAACTTTACCTTTTTACAATATTAGTATAGACACATTCCTCGACCATTGGAAACACTTGTACCTACTCAATAAGCAGAAAAATACGTAAAACTGTGTCAACTGTATGTTGATATATGGAAGGCGGTGTAGAAAATTTTATAGGAAAACTTCAAACCAAAGCGTACACGTAAGATGTAACTCAATTACGAAAGATTTTATCACAACAACGCATCCTGAATTACAATAATAGACTTTACCGCAATTAAATCAAGGTTACTAATGGTTTGTCGCAATCATGGCCGATGTTTATCTGTGACAATCATCGTTGATTTGTAGTCACAGCTGATTGTGGGATACCTATGTATTATTTATGAGGGAGCGTTGCGAGTTCATTTTAACTTTATGATTGAATCAGTTTAGGGGCTAAAATAGGACGTAGTTATTGTCAATGGAAGTTTCTGAAAGAGTAAATATTGTATTTGGAAGAAACATTAGCATTCTAGTACAGTATTTTTATCCCACGAAACGACGCACGCTTTACTTGTGTTATACAAATATGCAAACACGCTGAGAATGTGTGTGTAAGCGCTGAAGCTCTCGGTACCGTCGTCGTACGGGATACAGGCGAAGTCGAAAGAGCGTGTGTATGCTGATGCTACTAGTCTTCACGCACACATTCAGAGCGTGTTGGCACACTTGGTTACCACAAGTAAAGTGCGCGTAGCTTTGTCAGATAAAAATACTGTTACTAGCTACTGTTAACTAAACAGAGTTCCTTTCTAGACGATAAAACTGGATTTTTAATCCCTTTTGTTCAGGAAAAACTAATCTCTCCGACAAAAAAATATTTTACCCCGAAAAGGATACTTATTAGCTTATTGACCTCTTTCAACTACCCTTTCTATTTTTTTTTGCTCATTGGATATTTATACAAGAGTCGGGACATAAAAATGCTTAAGTACGACCCATATTTCCTTCTGTCTATCTGTCAGACCCGCTTTTGATTTTATCACTGAAAAGGCTCAGATGCGTAATAGTGATTCATAAAATCCTAACTCCAATCTAGATTTGCTGGTTTTATTTGGTATTTCAGTCCTTCAAGGCTTTGTAGCTGACGTCTGTTTTTTCGGCCTTTGGAAAATAGCTTTTCGAGAAAAACTTTTGTTCAACTTAAATTCAAGAAGATTAACATTCCAATTCGTTTGTGCGTTGTGATAAATGGTTATAGCTGTTAAATTGTTTGTTTTAATTTTGATTCTCTTTCAGTTTTGCGTACTTAGATGAGGCTTTGTTAAGATATGGTTTTGTTTATTGTTTGTTTAAAATTAGACGCGACATTGAGATTTATGACTAAAACGATTTTACAAGAGGTACAAGAGATTTAAATTATTTTACCAGCTCCATTCAACGTTTCAATGCAGTCAATCTTCTGGGCACGTTTCCGGATGACAGCGATGCGAAAATGTAGGTATTTCGATGCCTAAGTGTCTAAACACACTATGCCGAAGTTACGCGACCGAAGTTCGACATGATTACGCCTGCAATGCTATTTGAATTACTGACGACACATTATGCCGAAATTACATTGCGTTAAATAGCACTGCGGGCGTAATCTTGCCGAACTTCGGTCGCGTAACTTCGGCATAGTGTGTTTAAAGTTCATTTCAAATAAACTTGCGATAAAGTTTGTTCACCTCCTTCTACTAATGTATCCCAATATTTCCAAACCATACGAAAAAAATGTATGGGCAGTGTCGGTAACACGATCAAAACATTGACTTCCTCCGTGTTTGGTATTATGAAACTCAACCGATGCAATGTTAGCGACAGTCTTGTATGACGAACGATATCTATCGTAAGTTATTTGGACTTTTTGGTACAGGGTGGTTGAATGACATTTATCGCAAGTTTATTTGAAAAACACTTTAGACACTAAGCGTCCTTGACTTGTTTTTATTTATTTGTATAGTTAGTTATTTAATTTAGTACCTAGTGTAAATAGTAAGTTGTGTTAAATATTGTACAAGTTTTACAAAAACTATCGTTTTTATAACATTAAAGTTCATTCCTTTCTTTCCTTATAGGTAATGGGTCAAATTTCCAACCGAACAGGCGTAAAATGAAACTGTTATATCTAACAATCTCTATTATGATTTTCCGCTTACTTGTTCTTATCCGTTTATATACAATGTTATAACAAAGGATGATATATTTCTGGTCCTTCGCTCCGAACGGAGTTCATATTTCGACCCTTCATGATTACCTTCCGGCGATCGTTTGATCTTTATATACCAACCTTTATATAAATATTTATAGGTATACAGATACTACCTACTTTGAGATCAATGACTGCATTGCGGTGGTGAATACTAATAGGTTGGTACCCAGTATCATCATCTATTTTATACTGTAGTATTTAGTTCGGTTAATGTATTACCTACCAATGCAAATTTTCGATAGGTTCCAATGTTTTAAATCTATTTTGGATTGGTAAGTGTTTTCAATTGGTAGACTGTTTGTCTAGTCTGTCTTATTAATAGATACTATTAGAAAGATACAATTAGGTAGATAGCGATATGTGTTGCTTTTTTTAAATAAGATGAACCATTTTATTTATGCGTTTACTTTATGAGTGAATGAAACCAAAAACTTAATATATACTGTCATCTCATCAAGATTGCCTCATTTATGTTATAGCCCATAAAAAATTAAAACAACTAAATACGTTTACAATAATCTTTAAAACGTATGAAATTACCGAATATCGTCATAACTTGCGGTGTGGGTACAGGAAACGATCCGTTATCAGTAACATGACGCTGCCTCACTATCAGTTACATAGAAACCATGCAAATTTTTAGGTTATGTGCAGACTTTTACAAATTTCGGGATAAATGGTGATAGTCAAGTGGGTTATCTTGTTTACAGCATGTTTGATACTGATACTGAGCCCGTATCACCTGTTTAACGAGTCAGGGTGACTTCGTGTTGTGTTTGCTAATCAAGTAAATACTTTTTCGTAAAGGCTGTTGTGAAGAAAGTTTTTTTTAAGGTTTTAATTTAAAGTAGGGTTTTGGTAAGATATCTATTATAGATATCATAGGTACCTAAGGTCCTATGTCCTTCCTAGCTGTGCCATCCTGTCGTAAAAAAACAAAGGTGGAAACATAAAATATTCTAAAAGGTATTGCGTTTATTAATAACACAGCTAGAGTATAGTATACAAATAAACCAAAGACTGCAATTAAAAATACCGTAGCGACGTTAAAAACAGTAGCTAATTAAATAAATCTGGACTGGTAAAATGTGTATTTTACCAGTCCAGAGATTAAAATATGAAATCATTTCTTTTGTTTTATGAAGGTCGTTCAGAAAATATAGATAATGAAGCTTTTTATCAGAAAGAAATTACGTTCATATTTAAAATTAATTCATGATGGAAATTAGCGGTTGGTGTAGGTATGTTCATTAAGGATGATCAATTCAAAGACCTTTTTAATTCCTGGGATCCGGGATTTTTACAAGATCTCCAAATATACACAAAAAACCCGGGAATTTCTCGGTAAATAAAAGTGGAGTTAATTAAAAATCACACTAATATTATAAAGGCGAAAGTTTGTGAGTGTGTGTGTGAGTGTGTGTGTGTGTTTATATGTTTGTTACTTCTTCACGCTCAAACGGCTGGACTAATTTGAATAAAATTTGGTATGGAGGTAGCTGACAACCTGGATTAACATATAGGCTACTTTTTATCCCGATATTCCCACGGGATCGACACTTACGCGGCTGAAACCGCGGGGCGCAGCTAGTTATAAATAATTTCCACTTTTAGGAGATAACTAAATGGGCTTTCTCTATGAAAATGAAAGCTTTTCTTATAAATTGCTCGAGAGTAATTATTTGGGCATCAATAATTTACCACGTGAAGGCCTTGAAAGTTAATGTTTCGCCGTTCTATGTATTCTCACATTCGTGCTCAAACACGTGTACCTATGTAAAATATAATTAATTATTATGCTATGAGTATGTAATTAATGTTTGGATAGGTTTAATACCCGTATTTCTTTTGAAATTTTCATATGGAAAACGTGGTTTCAGATGTTTTAATTATCTAATGTACTTAATTGAAATTCGGGTAATGGTAACAAAATTTATGTTTCATATTGAAATCACTTCTAGTAAAAACATCAACTTTACGATAGATACTAGTAACCGGATATATTTTTAAAAGTGACATTCAAAAACCACAGTGTGGCCGACGAGAGAATTTGTTCTTGACACATGTCAGTTTCATACAAACGAATAGGTGTTTTGCGAATTTGATCTTTATTAGCTACTGGAATTGTCGCTCTGACAGCATTCTCTCAACAGCCGGACTGTAGCACAGAATATAGGTAGGTACTTATACCAACTTCTCATACCTACCTCTGAAACTAGCTAGATACAGTTAACGAAAGAGATAAGTAACCAGGGTCTTCGGATATAGTTGAAGTTTAGTAAGAAACCGATGGATGTTTTTGAATGAAATTTAACTTGATAAATGAACTTTTGTTTCCTATTAATTAAAATAAATTTTATTCAAAAACATCCACTGGTTTCTTACTAAACTTCAACTATATCCGACGACCCTGGTTACTTGTCTCCTTTGGCGACCGCACATGAGCACTCTAGGTACCTACTACATACTAATAATATAATAATAATATATTTATTCAAAATTGTAAGGCATGAAAATTAGTACAGTTTTGCTTAAATAAAAATTATATTGCTAAGACTTACGTGCCTGAACTAGTTAGTCCTGTGTTTCAGGCGAGAAGAGCTAAAATAGTCTTTTAAAATTAATAAATAATCGAAAGTTGACAATAGACAAATAATTATATGTTGAGTAGCTTAACACTTAGTTTCTCAACTTGATAAATATTTAACATAAGTGAAATTTGTATACCTATATTTACTTTACTACTATACTACAACTACACTACCCACAGATTTTTCATGAGTCGATATCAAGTATTTATTTACTCCCAACTTTTTACAGCAAGTAGGTATAAATAAGCGAAGCTCCAATAATTGCCAACGTCAAAGATACCTACCTTCCTTTTGTAAAAAAACGTCGATTTTTTTATACAACGTAATTTCGGGACTTCTAAAGAAAGACCGGATTCTTGTCTAACCTACATAACTAGAGTGCTGGTTCGTTCTCAGACAGGTCCTTTCCTGAGGGAGAAACAAAACCGATTCTGTGACCTAAAACAAGTTGATACAAAGCTGTTTCGGGAACTACAAGAATAGCTTTATTTCTTTTTAGATTCTTAAACCTTTGTTACGCCTAAACTAAGATTTTCCTGGTAAGTGTCTAAATTTGGGAGCAAATGGACAATTTACGAAAAATAAATGATTTTGTCACGATTCAGTAGCTAAGTACGTAATCACATTATGTTGTAGGTACTATTAATAGAAACAGTTGTTGTAATAACCTAAGTAATGCCTGTCTTCTTGATATAACAATCTTCCTTTCAGAAAAGACGGTAACTTAGCCATATATTAAAAAATAAATAACACTTACATAATCCTACCTTACATAATATCGTATATGACACAATTCACGCATATTATAACTGGCATAAAATTGTCACTAGGTAATAAGGCGGGATTTTCATGACGTCAAACATATACATAGTATGTACATAAAGATATATTAAACACGTACATAGTTACCCAAACATTGTGACGCCAAGTCTACGTCATGAAGGAATTTTCATATCAAGGCTTTATTATATTATTTCGGCCAAACTTCATTCAACGTTATTTTAGACGTAAATAAATTTATTTGTTTGTGTTTTGAATTTGTTGTTTTAATTGAGTTTTCTGATTAAAATAGACTGAATATTTGACTGAAAGTTTTTCAGTACCTACCTAATCCTTTTTGAGATGCTTCCATTAAGGTATTCGTAAATTATTTTGTTCCAAATTAATTTAGAAATAAATCAAAAATTCTGATTGCTTGCGATATTCTAATGTGGCAAAGAGGATTATCAAAACAGATTATCAGCAATTTTATGATTCCAATATTCCAATGAGGTGAAATAACTCAAACTTTTTAGATTTTTATACCTACAGCAGATATGAAAAGATGAAAGAAAAAATATTTTCTGCAGAGGTAAATAAACCATTAACTTTTTAAGGAGTTGAAACGATAAATTAACAACCTAATAATATTGTTAATAGCCCGTCCCTGAGAGGTTAACTATTAATAATACAATATTGGATATAAGTAAGTTTAATAATCCTTAATAACTTCTTTTCTATCCCTAACAGACCATAATTTGTCAACATCACGTTTGCCATTATAGGCGTTATTATATTTAGGTAAATACGATAATGGCATGTGTCATTACGGCAGATGGATCGCGTGAGAGCTCTCTATAATGTTTCAGCTTTTTTATGTGACGAATCCTCTATGTCGATATTATGTAACAGCTTTTCATGGTCATCGTATTGATAAAACGAACACGCTAATAGTTTTGTAAAATTTCGAGTCGGTAGGTAGGTACGTCACCTACCTTTTTGTTTTTTTTATTCTTTTTTTTTTCGGGTGGGAAATCATCAAATGACCCCTCCCGCTCTGGGTGGAGCGGAAGGGAGTGTCAGACTCTTACTGACTAAAACCCACCCATGTTCCTTCTTTAGCCCTTTATGTTCCGGGCTAGCGGTAACCCTCTCGGACAATCGTGCTGACCCGGCATCCCGTTGACCTACCTAGCACCTACCTAGTGACTCGATTTACAAACCCAGACAAATCCATAAAATTACGCCTTTCTGACTTCAGAACGAGAGGATTAGAGGATCCAGCACTCGGTGGTTCCAGGTACCCCCCACCTGGAACCACCGAGTGGTGGATCCTCTAATGTAGGTGTGTTTTAGAACATAACTGACAAGTGCCAGTTATGTTATAATACCAATGTAGGTACGAAGTAAATTTCAAGCTACTTTTTCTCGATTGAGAGTTTGAATCCAGAACACCACCACTCAGCAATCGCACTTTCTACCACTAAACTTACTCAATCCTAAACTATAACTGTGATTAAAAGTAGTTGATCTGCTTACATACTTTATTTAGTGTTGTCTTGAATATAGCCTCCTGGCACCGTTTATTTACAATTTTAGTGCTTTGCGTTCAAAGATACTAAGATAATAAACTTAGGGCGAATTTCACCAAACTTTTAGGGGCTTTGTAGGGTAGGTAAATTTTAATTTTTTGACAGTTTTGCCATACTAGAACTGTCAGACGTCAGTTTTACTCCACGTATAAAAGATATCTGACTTTGGTAAAATCAGTCCTCAGTCATTGAGTTAAATATTCATCAGCAAATTATAATATTGAGATAAAACCGTGTACCTAGGTAACCTTGGTACTACTAGATTCCAGACGTTTATAAAGGTTTTAATAAAACCTATCTAGTCTTATTATTTTTGGTTGGTTAAAGACTAAAACTATTCTTGGGAAAACAATTTTGGTAGACTTGAATTGGTTTTTGTTAATAAAGCTTTAGGTGCTTCAAGCAATATTTTAGTCTATTATTTTCCAAACGTTAACGTTTACGAACTTTAAGAAGAATAAATGGGAGGCTTTTCTACCCAGCAGTGGGTCATTCTGAGCTGAAATAAAACTCTGCATATTAGGATGTGCACTTACACAAATTCTTCAAGGGGACTAGGTACATGACTGTCGGGCTGCATAGATAAGAAAGAGGAGCGCGATGACACAACACTGGTAATTCATTAGAAAATATTTATTTATATATATATATATAATATCTATTTACAAAAATCTATTGTTTGGACTAAAAAATTGAAACACTTGGTAGTGCTTTAGTATGTTGCTTGTAGAATAATCTGACAAAAAATCATATGTATATTAGTATGGTTTTTGTTGTAAAAAGAAAGTTTTTAGAGGTACATCTTCATGATTTTTTTTATCATATCAAATTAGTTGTATTATGTTTTCAACACACAATTTAACTAACATATATCCTGTTGAAATATCATGTATTTTTCTGATTTTGTTTACTGTAGTCGATCATATACTTTTACACATTATAAAACTTGCGTTTTTTGCGTTTAGGTCCTGTAGTGTTATTTATTTTCTTAGGAATGGGTAAAGAATAGAATCTTATTTAGTATCTATACAGGGGTGGTAAGGACATCGACGCCCAACCTGCTACCATGGATTCAGATACATAATTATTCTAAACTCCTGCATTGAAATTTTTCGTCGATTATTAAAAAAAAAAAACAGCACAAATACTGGATAAAACTTTCATAACCCAACCCCAAATCCTGCTTCCATCGCTCCGTGAGTATTTTAAATCAGGTATAGATGAAGTCAACAAGATTTCTAGCACTATTGGTCAGCAGTATAAAAAAAATTGTCAGTCAACGCATACAACTAAACAAAACGCACGTTTGACGTCGGTAAACGGAAACAGACTGTTAACGCTCACGTGACAGCCGTAGTACTAGTAACAGAGATGATTCCACTCAAGGTCACTATAATATACGCGTTGTCTCATACATGCAGGTTACAATGCACTTATATCATTATTAGTGACGTTTCCTGGTCTCTGGAACCTTCTGGGATGTTCCGTCAAGGTCCAGTCCTGGGAATGTTCTTTCAAGGCCCATTCCTGGGATTTTATGCTAAGTTACATTCCCGGGAATGTTTTCAAGGTCCATTTCTGCGTATGTCCTGTCAAGGTACATTCCCGGGAATATTCTGCCAAGGCCAAATCCCGTCCTTATACCGTGTACATACACGAATGAGGCGGTGTTTATTGAAATGAAGTTTTTACTGATAAATGCGAGCATTGATTGGACAGGATCCACTTAAATCTTTGTGGTTCTTTCCTCAAAAGATCTGACCTAGATCATATCTGGACATTAAAAGAGACTGTGACCTCTAAGTTTATTTATTCGGCCTTTCTTAGAGTAGTCGAATAGGAAACGCCGACCTCATCAATTTTAGAAATATGATTGACAAGTTTTTGCAGAAATAGAATCATTTATCATGTATAAATACACAGAAAGTTAAATATACCTAGGTACAAGCTGTACTCAATGTAGATGAACAGTCTCTTGGTTATAGAAAGTCTTAAATACCTACCCATTGATTTAAACTCCATTACTTGCCCCTATATTTACTGATTCAAGAGTTATTTGAACACAAATGGGTCGTGAGAACCCCTAAAGTAACCGTAATAGAGACGTTTTCATTCAAGGTTACCATAATTTACGTATCTTGTGCACTGTGTCATACAAACAAAATATAATGCGGTTATGTCTTTATTTCTACGGAAATAAAGCAGTACCTACTACCGCTTCCTGGTCTCTGGAAGCTTCTGGAATATTTTGGGATTATTGTCAAGGTAAAATTTAAGTGGGAATGAGTGGGTCATGGTTGTATAGTGTGTAAAGAAGGACCTAGTTTTACGTTGAATGAAATAAGGTTAAAAATGTTTGCACATTTAGCTTAGCTTTAATTTTAGGATTACTTAGTGCAATTGTATCTGATGCTAGATGATTTCTGGAAATAGAATACTCTTTATTATGTACACCATATAAACTACAGACATATGAATATAGAAAATGTACAAAGGGTGACACAATGGGCGGTCTTATCGCTAAAATCGATCTATCAAAATTAACAAGAAAAAAAAAACAAGTAAAAAAAAAAAGAAATATGACAAGTATTTTTTTAATGGTAAAGCCAAAATCTATTTCAAAATTGTTTAAGTAATTAAACCTCAATTCGAAACACGTGTGGGTTATATTTAGCCACATTATAAACTCGTAACAGCAAAATATCACGAAAACATACCACACTAGCTGCGCCCCGCGGTTTTACCCGCGTACGTTTCGATCCCTTGAGAATATCGGGATAAAAAGTATCATATGTGTTAATCCTGGTTATAAACCATCTGTGTGCCAATTTTCATCCAAATCTATTCAAGGGTTTGCGCGTGATTGAGTAACAAACATCCAAACATCTTCACAAACTTTCACATTTATAATATTAGTAGTTATAATATTAGTAGGACGAATGATTGATTACACCTTATCAGAAACTTTCAGACAAAGATTAAGTACAATTTATGTAGGTAGGTGGAGACATAGATAGTAGTTACGTTAGTTCCTACGTATTTGAAACAGACACGGAGCTATAATATTCACAGCCGACGACATTGATTGATTGATGTAAAATCCATGATAGGATGTAGGGCGCAGTATTTTACCTATCTGACCGATTTATCGTGGGTTTAACATGAAAGAATCGATTGGAATACCGAGCAAGTAGGTTTGATTGATCTTTTGTACAATAACATTACATTGCGCCTGTATTTCCAGAAGGGTTAGGCAGAGCACTATGGCTATAGAACACCCACATTTTGCCAATTATGTTGTAGTTTCATGTAACAAGGGGCGAGATTATTGCCATCAACCGAGCACAAATCCTACGGGACTTGAGAAATAATAAATTGAATTGAATTGAATTCTTGAACTTCTCCTACTGAGAAATTTCAGATGGCAAAATCCAATAACACTTTGCCCAATGCAGGAATGGAACCCCAGAACCTCGTGCTCAGCAGGAGCGGAGCACTACAACAACGAGGCAGTTCAACACTTTATATACAAGTTACTGGAAGAAAAAAAAACCATTTATTTATTCAAGATACTGGAACAAAAGTTAACCTACATAATAATATACATCATCTGCGTAGCCTTTTCCCAACTATGTTGGGGTCGGCTTCCAGTCTAACCGGATGCAGCTGAATACCAGTATTTTACATGGAGCGACTGCCTATCTGACCTCCACAACCCAGTTACTGGGTAATACGATACCCCTTGGTAAGACTGGTTGTCAGACTTTCGGGCTTCTGACTACCCGTAACGACTGTCAAAGTTCCACGAATGACAGCCGGGACCAACGGCTTAACGTGCTTTCCGAGGCACGGAGGGGTCACGGTATGTAAAGATGGTCATCCATCCACAGACCAACCGCGGCAAGCGTAGCTTTACCTGATTGATCGACCTGTGCGGCTGTTATTATTTAGCCACGGACCCCTCAGTTATATCCTACATTTACCTAAGCCGAAAAAGCCGTTACAGCCATTCATGAAAGAACAAAAGAAATACTTCAATAGAATCAAAAAATGCCATTTGATTGGACAAAAGAAAAAAAACATTGGTCCAACATTTGATCAATTCATAAAAAAAAACTTAATCTTTCAGTTTTTACGTCAAATTCTATTAAAAGACCGGGTAAAATGGGAAAAATCATGTTTCATTGGTTAAAACTCGTATTAATTCAGTTATATTTCAATATTTAATTCCAAGGGTTCCTTTTGTATGTGTATTAATGTGTGGAGCCGGCATCAAAAATAGAGGGAAAAAACGGTGCATATATCATTACTGGAGGGCTGCTTTCTTTTTTATTTTTATGAACATTTAATTTTATTATAATATTATAAATTTTCAGTACTCACTTATCATACATCATGCTGAGATAGGAGCCTTTTGGCCTCGTATAAGACTTTGTTTCATTTTTCGTTTTGTTACTTTTTTATAAGATTGGGGTTGTTATTTTTGACTGTGTTTTGTTTAGTTAGGATCTTCCTGTACCTACGCAATAAATACTTTTTCTTTCTTTCTTTCTATTCATTCATCACGGCCGTTTACCCTAAAAGATTAGGCAGAGTACTCCTCTGCCCATAGAACTTACAACCATTCAGGTATTATTAATATCTTTAATTTATATGGTATAAAAACGCCAGCACTTCAAGCTACCCGAAACTGTAAAATTTTCCCAATCAACTTTGAACCTTATGCTTTAGCGATAAAATTGAAATGAAAATCTATAGACATTTGAAAGGTTGTAGTAGCTTGATGTGCTGGCTGCAAAGGAAATTCTATTCTATTATTTATTGGTTCTGAGACATAGTTTTATTCATAAATTTAAGACTGAAAAGATGTGGGTCCATGTAGGTACCTCAATATATATTATGTGCCCCATAAAAAAGAATTTTATTTATCTTGTCACACACACATAAGCACCCTTGTTTTACATACTCATACAAATCCATTCTCTCTCTGACAGCGGACACGGCGACGTAAATTATGCCTACACAATACATTGCCGGTTCAAAGTGACAATGGTAGCAGAAACTATAGACCGAAGCAACCATGTCAAGGCGTTTCCCTATTAAAGTTTTGACACGGAGTCGACATGAATGGCTGATAAATTGACCTAAATAAAGGTAGGTGTTATATTTAAACGTGTCATTTGAAAGGTTGTTATAATTACTTTCAATGGTAAGTAGAATGAGACTAAATGAAAAGCAAGCTTTTATTGTAATCCTGCCAGTCGCCAATGGTTATGTTTTGCTATCAAACCTCAGCTTGTATAGATACTAGAAAATGCCAGAAGCTGCTACAGAGTTATCTCGTGTGTATATGATCCCGGCTGTAGTATTAAGTCATCTCTAAAATATTAAGTTGTCACACTAATATTATAAAGGCGAAAGTTCGTGAGAGTGTGTGTGTGTGTTTATATGTTTGTTACTTCTTCACGCTCAAACGGCTCGACCAATTTTGATAACATTTTGTATGGAGGTAGCTGACACCCTGGATTAATATATAGGCTACTTTTTATCCCGATATTCCCACGGGATCGACATCTACGCGGGTGAAACAGCGGGGTGCAGCTAGTCTCAAATACATTTGAAATCTCTATCAGATAAATGTAATATCATAAGACTGGGATGAGTTCACAAAGATTAATTTTATTCTAAAGTGGATAATACTTAATTCGTTTACAAGATATGGTTGTCAGACAGCAGTTAAACTAAAAAAAAACTTGTGTAAAATTCCCGTCGAGATATCAAGAGTTTTTGAATAATCTGACTCACTGAAATAAACTACTCTCAAGATAAACCTGTCAACATCGATCAATTTATCACTGACGCATTAATTTTGGGTGTGAAAAACCACTCCACTATGGTTACTGATTGCGCTAGATAAATCAGTGATGTGGCACTGACGAGATTCAGATTGTGTAAAGTCTAGACAGCCTCTAAAACTTTAAAAAAATGTATAGAAATCGGAAAAATTTTCAGCCTAGATAAAGAAGAGACAACAAGTGTTTGTCATAAGACCGTTAGGTATAATATAATAATTGTCCCGGCCTAATATCGGCCTTCGGATATCCAGAAGCACTGCAAGTTACCATCCCTGCCTAGTTGCTATTCCACCAATTCGCGAGTGAGATTCAAAAGAGTGGAACTCTCTACCTGCGTCTGTGTTTCCGAGCACATACAACCCGAATCTCTTCAAAGAAAGAGTGAACAGGCTTCTTCTGGGTAAGCTCACTCCATCGTCGACTTTGTCTCTGTCACCTCTGACCGACTAGAGTCAAGAGCAAACCCATAAAAAAAAATGTCCCAATGCTGGGCAAAGACCTCTTCTCTTACTCAGAAGGCATGAACATTGATCACCACACTTGCTCAAGACGGGTTGACGATTTCAGACTATGGTTTTCGATGTCAGTAGTAAAGTAGTAACCAAGATAAACTCAGAAGATACATCATCATCATCTGCATAGCCTTTTCCCAACTATATTGGCGTCGACTTCCAGTCTAACCGGATGCAGCTGAATACCAGTATTTTACATGGAGCGACTGTCTCTCTGACCTCTACAACACAGTTACTGGGTAATACGATACACCTTGGTAAGACTGGTTGTCAGACTTTCGGGCTTCTGACTACCCGTAACCACGAACCACGACTACGAACGACAGCCAGGATCAACGGCTTAAAGTGCTTTCCGAGGCACGGAGGGGTCTCGGTATGTAAAGATGGTCACCCATCCACAGACCAACCGCGGCAAGCGTAGCTTAACCTGATCGATCGACCTGTGCGGCTGTTATTATTTAGCCACGGACCCTTCACTCAGAAGATACAAATGAATTGAAAAAGTCACATTGGTGCTCGGACTGGAACCTCGTGTATGAGAGACCATCACCCATCACGACCATTGCGTTATCTGTTAAAAACAGCTTAAAAAATTCTGCTTAATTACTGACTCAGAAAAGTACCTCCACTTCTTTATTTTATAATTTTAACATATAATATACGAGTTTGCAAAAAATAAATTGACACAGCAGTATCTTTAGGCCAATTAGCCTCGAATGTGTTCATTTGGAACATTTATTTCGATATCTGTACTACAGTGCAATTAAAACACGACAGCACGACTGCACGCGTTATATTTTCAGTAACTAGCGGCATCTGGAGCTCATCACGTGTACACTATAAATATAAAATGATAAATGTTAAATGATTTATTTTCTGTAAGTAGGTTTGTACAAACAGTTTTACACGTCAATTATATTTTTTTTAAACTAGTTGAGGTCGGCGTCTCTTTTAAAGTCAATGGTCTTTTGAGGAATCAACCACACAGATTGAACGGACCTGTCCAGTCAGTGCACGCATTTGTCAAAAATCATGCAGCTCAACTCAGAACTTGAGGAGCTCAACGATTCGACGAACAATACCAAAGAAAGGACGTTTGGGTAGGCCGCGTAAATTACTCAAACTGCCAGATCATGATTAAAACTAACTAAGAAGGAAAACAGAAAAAAGAAATGACCCACATAGTTCTCACAATCACAATAATTAAAAAAAAATACTCTACAAAGTAAACAGGTATTTATATAATTGTATAAATCAAATTCATCAATGTCAATGTGTAAAAAACCTACATAATCTTTGCGATCATATAATTGCGTATTTCATGACTATCTTGTTATGATAATTTGCATGTTCACACTACTTGCACGTAAACTGTCCTATAGTATAGTTCCTGATAGTAACTAAAGTTACTAAATTCTATAATATTGTGGGCATACTGTAAAACATAGTATTTCTACTAATGTTTTGTAACTAGGTAATATAAATTCTGCATGCCTTCTGCAATCATCAAATATGGAAACCAGGCTACTACACTAAAAAAAAATTGTCAACAATGTAGTTTTAAGATTCCTACAAACAGATGCGACACGCGATATAATCGCGCGCGACACAAAGGCACCGCTCGTTGCGCGGCTTGCGGTGCGTTTGTGTCGCGCGCGATTTTATCGCGCGTCGCTCCTGTTTGAAGGAGCCTTTAAGTTTATTATAACACGGTTTATAAGACTTGACGAAACATCGAGATTATTATGTGTAGGTAAGTTTAATCAAATTAATGTATTAAACACATAAACCTTCCGTAATTCCCTAAATTGTGGTGAAAATCGCAACAAAATCCGTTTCGTAGTTTAGAGGAACACCGCGGTCACAGACAGACTCGAAAAGTGACTTTTTATAATATGTATAGGTTATACAACTTCGACAGTCGTTACTTAGATTTCAGGACTATAATTTCATAAGACTTTACTTTTTAGGGTTCCGTACCCAAAGGGCGAAAACAGGACCCTATTACTAAGACTTTGCTGTCAGTCCGTCCGTCCGTCTGTCTGTCACCAGGCTGTATCTCAAGAACCGCGATAGCTAGACAGTTGAAATTTTCACAAATTATGTATTTCTGTTGCCGCTATAACAACCAATACTAAAAACATTAAGGGCGCTCCCATACAACAAACGTGTTTTTTTCGGTGTTTTTGCCTTGTTGAACGGAACCCTTCGTGTGCGAGTCCGACCCGCACTTGGCCAGTTTTTCAGGGTTATTTATTAGTTACTATTACATGGTGTGACAGCAAACTAATGTTTGCTCATCGTGGACTATCATTTTGTGACTGTTAGCACACTTAAGTTTTTGTGTCATGAAATCTAGCAGTTTAAGGATGGGCGCTATTGTAACTGATATAATCTTCGATCATACCTCTACCTTCTGCCCGTGGCTTTGCCCGTGTGGATGTCGGAAATTATGCATTTATAATATTACTAGCAGTGTCCCGCGGTTTCACCCGCAGAAGTGTCGATCACGTGGGAATAGCGGGATAAAAACTACCCCATGTCCTTCCCCGGGATGCAATCTATCTGTCTGGCAAATTTTATCGAAATCCGTACAGTGGTTTCGGCGTGAAACAGTAACATATATACAGAGTTACTTTCGAATTTATAATATTAGTATGGATAGTATGGATTTGGGACACACATACATAAATACATAATTTCAATATCTACTGTTTGGATTTGTCCTTGATCGAGAATGTTTTATAGTTTCGCAAGGAAAGTTTTTTCAAAGAAACTCTACAAAGTAAAGCTCATTGGCAGACAACCAATAACGTGCGTGCCCCGATCTCATTTTTGAACAAAAACTAATAAAAACAAACTAAACTGCTATACCGTTAGGGTAAACCGAAGCACGGTGTAATCAAAGTATAGTAATGTGGGGCACTGACGTCAAACTTTTCGCATTAGGAACTTCAGTAGGTCTCGGTCGACTCACCATGTTAACGCGGAAATGACACTTAAGTTCCGAGGCGAAAGGATCGATTTCCCATGAAAACACCATGGGAATGACGTAAGACCTATTGAAATTAACCCTGTCTGCGCTACAAGCATTGTATCAGATGTGACGCAAATTGTTCAGTAAACATACTTCACGTTTTAGTTCAAACTGCAGTTCTTTGGTATTTGGGTCGGTGATATAAGTTACGACGTTTTTCTAGCACGAGTAGGTACAGCGAAAAAATAGGAATTGTCAGGTGCGACGAACTTTTTTGAGATAAACGAGATTGTAGACCTACATTGTAACTATCTTATCTGAATATCTTATACCTTTACATTTGGGTCCATTTTTGTAACATCAAACATTATACACAAACAAATATTTTCCACAACCTCGAAGCGCCTCCAGTAAAAAACGTCCTTTTTAAATTAGCAAATTCCTGCGTAATAGGTATTCCCTGGGTTATGTACGTAATTTATTTCAAAACTCCAGAACATGTTCGGGAAAATTTCTCAAGCACCCAGTTTGTGGGAGTGGCTGGATTATGGTGATTACCGTTAATGGCTACGCTTAGGTTATTGATTCACCAGTTAAGCGTCATCGTGGTATTATGAGATCGACTGTAACCTTTCTATTTTGCTGTAGTGTTAAGTCAGACTAAAATAGCTCGGTGAATAACATAAACAGCCTATAATGTTCCCACTGCTGAGACCAGGCATCTCTGACAGAGATGCCTGCTCTCAGCAGTGCTTGCATTGATGTCAGCTATAGATAGATTTTTGTCTGTGTGGTGCCGGACTTAAAGAATAGCACCACCTCCATACTTCCCGTGGGTGTCGTAAAAGGCGACTAAGGGGCGTACCGGAGAATGGGCAGCAGCGTTCTCTATGAATTCCACCACCATACCATACTGCGATCGCCAACCCGCCTGCCAAGCGTGGCGATTATGGCAACCCCCCCCCCCCCCCTTTTGGGGGAGGCCTATGTCCAGCAGTGGACGTCTTTCGGCTGAAATGATGATGATGATGATGATAGATAGATTTATACAAGGTTCATGAGTGGCCGCCATTTTGAAAAGAAAATGGCGGGCAGGTAGGTATGCTAGGGACTAGACATGGGTAGCTCTGGCTCGTGAGCGAGTGATAGAAAAGAGCTAGCTCTTTTCGACTGACGTCGCTAATCATCGTCGTAATCTCGTCGTCGTAGTAATTCGCGTGACACGAGTCAAATGAGTCATTTGACTTTTTTAACACGCTTTTATTAGGTCGACTTGAATGTAACTAACTATGTAATGGAATTTAAGTTAGCTAATTTAACCATCTTCCAAGGGTCGTAGCGTAATGAAAATTGGCAGCTGTATGTAGTTCTGATGACAATACAATAATATGGTATAGTCGAACTGATCTGATGATGGAGCCGGAAGATATGAACTGGAACTTCATGATGGAAAATCGTATCATAGCTGTTTTGGATTTCTTAGAAAAGTCTTGTAATTTTGTTTTTACGTGCATTTATAAAAACGTGTTTTTCTAGTGTTTTTTAAACTATTATTTTTTACTTACACACGAATTACTATTTAGCGAGCCAGTGAGTGAGCGAGAGCGACGTCAATCGAAAAGAGCTAGTTCTTTTCTATCACTCGCTCACGAGCTAGAGCTACCCATGTCTACTCTCTGTGAGAGGGAGTGGGCCGTAATCTACCACGCGGCCCAGATAAGTAGGTGTCACATGTCTTCGATTTTTTGGTTCTAGGACATGCCGGTTTCCTCGCGATGTTTTCATTTAAAGTTTAGCAGTGGTGATGGAATAATTTTACACAAAGTAAAGAGCCTGTCAGGGTACCTTGGAACTAGAACTCGTAAGTCGCGGCCATTACACTGGTGACTATAACTGCTCGGTGAGTAATCTATCTTATATTAGCTACACGCGATTTTTTTGGTTCTTTATAACCTAGAATAGAAGGGCGTGACGTCATTAATTTATGTGCTCAAAGTAACCGTCTATAGTGATTTAATTTTTGACGTTTCGTATTTGATACTTCAGACTTGATGTTTTCAGTAAAATATTCGATTACGAATTTCAAACTGTAAACTGAGCTTCAGTAAATAACCTCTCTAGAAGCCACCACAGACTAAAATAACTTTAGTAAATTAACTATTTGGGCTAACTATTAATAATTTCTGTCCTTTTCTGTCAATTTAGACTTAGCTCCAATAAACTAAGCCATCGATGACATTTAAACGTTTATTGACTTTGATATTAATTTGAAATAGTTTAATTAACTGCCAGCGTGGGTTTAACGGATTAATAACTCCGTTTTCAGTGAGATTTATGTTTGTTTCTGACACTTGAACTTTAGTTTATCTATGACTAGCGACTCGCCCCTGCTTCGCCTGGTTTGTACGACTTGACAAAACATCCAGATTTCTTTATTATAATTATGTATGTAAGTTTAATAAGAATTTAATAGACACAACTTTCGGAAAAAAATCTCTAAATGATGGTGAAAACTAATTCAAAATACTTTGCGAAGTTTGGAAAAACAACGCGGTCATACAGATATACACGAAATGCGTTTTTAATTTATAATATGTGTAATTGTACTGTATTGTTGTTTGTGTGTATTGTTGTTGTTGTTGTATGTTTTTGTGTTGTATTGTTGTTGTTGTTTTGTGTAATTGCATGTGATTGGCACATTAACAGAGAGGCCTAGCAGCAGTGGGTGAAGTCGAGCTAAAGATGATGATGATGATGATAGAAGGAATACCTAAATTCTATTCAAACCTATGTTTCAAATTATTATTATTTCAAGTAAAGCAAATATCAACTTTATTTTAATGTTAATTAAATTGATTTCAGAGTGACTAGCACTATTGAAAAAGTTATAAAATGCTTGATTGATGTTGTAGCGTAAATTGAACTTTATTGTCTAGGATTTAAAGTAATTTTTCCATAAACTCATAATTGTTTACATTTTTGGCAAATAAATCGCGAATGAAGATTACAGCGGTTACGATTTGCTACCGTTTAGATTTGTTGTTGTTAACACTGGAAGAATTTTAGGTGGCCCTTTGCCCAGCAGTGGGACAGTACAGGCTAACAAAAAAAAAAAAACTAAAAACAAACAATAGTACATAATTGGCTTTATCACAACGGAAAAATAATTTTAATCACAGCTTATTCATACCAAAATATTTCCATACTGGTAAGGTTACAAAGATACGACTTTCCACAAGGTTACGTACCGACATCATCTCACAGTTATTATAGATACCTACTTGTGCCAGGTTGTTCAAGATTTTATGAGCCTTTAATATGCAAGAAGCGTATGTTGGATGTAGGTTGCATTTTAAACATCCTGCATTTGCGATAGTTTGACCAGATTTTATAATACTTTTACAGTAAATGGACCGTAACTTTGAAGTAATTCTACGGTTACCTACTTACGTAACGTAACGTATTTTTGAAGTAATTCTGCGCTGTATGACGTATTTTAGAGGTTAGAAATGTTTGACTTTCTCGCAATGACATATAAAATAAACACAACAATAATGGAATGTCTAATCTAAATAATCCTACACAGACCAAATAGATTTCGAAAAAAATATCTTCACTAACTCGCGTCCCAAAATCCTGTATCTAATGTTATATTCATTAGGCAACCGAAATCCACGAAAATGGAATATTCCGGTTTTGACATAATGTCGTAAAACATGGATACGTATGATGGTGTACGATATCTTTTGGGGAGAAAAGCGTCGTAAGTCCGTGGCTCGTCCATCTATAATGATTAATGCTATCCATCCATCCCACATACACCCGGGGGATGGAAAGAAAAACTTGATTGATGAAGAGGCGAGGGTTAGTGGGCTTCCCAACTATTTCCTCGTTCCAAATGTGGGTATTTCAGTATGTGGGTTATTGGGCTTATTTATTCGTTGAGGGGATGACGCGATTTACGCGATCAATAGGATGATATAGCGATTTCTGAGATGACCTAGTAAGGGTTGGGGAAAAAAGTGTTGGTATCAGAAAATCAGTGTATTTTTTATGAAGGTTCTTACAGACGCCAGTACATCAAGCTACTACAATCTGTCAAAGTTCTTTAATAGGTTTCTTATTTTATCGTTAAAGCAAGGTTAAAAAACTTAAAAGTGGATTGGGAACATTTTACAGTTTCGGGTAGCTTGATATGCAGGCGTCTGTACTACGGGTGGTTTACCGTATGATGCCATTAAAATCGCAATTTGCCTTCTGACGACTGACAGTAGCAAGTTAGTTGCTGCAGCTGTAACTGAGACTGCAGTTATCAAATAGAAAATTAACTGTAATAAACACACCTACACAGAAAGAAATTAGCAGTAAATAATAATGAAAAAAAACCAGCCAAGCGAAGGGTTCCGTACCTACCACAAGGCATAAAAAGCCGAAAAAAAACGTTTCTTTTATACCTCTTTAAATTCTAACTTTATTTTATTTTTATTATTGTTGTTAAAGCGGCAACAGAAATACATCATCTGTGAAAATTTCAACTGTCTAGCTATCACGGTTCATGAGATACCCTGGTGACAGACAGACAGACAGACAGACGGACAGTGGAGTCTTAGTAATAGGGTCCCGTTTTTACCTTTTGGGTACGGAACCTTAAAAACATGAACTGCTTTAAACAGTTCCATATGAGCCTAACGTTCAAAACACAGATTTTTACTGATCCGAAAACAGTTAAAGCTTGAGGCAAAATGTAACCGTCATGACAGTAAACTTTAACGTTTTAAGTAGCTAAAAGGTCATAAAATTAACTGTTTTATTCATTTGGTGATATCGTTCAAACCATTGAAATTTACTTATATTACAGTAAGGGTGGTTTTCTTTTTTTTTTTTCTTTTTTCAGTAAATAGTATGTTCAATAATTAAAAGTTACTGTTTTGTCTTTTACTGTTTTACAAACATTTCTTCTTACTGTATAAAGTCAGTAAGTCTTAATGAAATCGCTTGAATGTGCTGTAGCAAGAAATTCGTTTTTTCACGGTAGTATGGACTACGGACTGGTAATGTTTTATATCGTGTAGGTACCTACCATCCCCCACGCAGCATACAGGTATTACAGGCCCCTACCCGCCTACCTAATAAAATAAATACGTGAACCTACCTAAACAGAGGACGCAAAGATAAATACAGCTAGCGACGTACTTATTTACACGAAACTTTAGGGTTATTTAAAATTACCCGATTCTTCAGCCCTTCCAGTTTATGCCCAAATACTTGTAGGTCAACCCTCCCATGACCACAAGCTGAAAGGCCTCGAAATTTCGGGGAAATTTAAATTATAAACACGGAGTAGGAACACAGGCTATTTATGTGAGTTACCTGGCTAGACTTCAGTAAATATGTTAATGCTAAATGTGAGTTACGGGTTAATTGCTTTATTTAGAGCATCAAAAAGTTTGTTTGTTTGTTGTACCCATGTTAATATGTAGCTTAATGATGGTATCAAATTGAGTAGGGGGTTTATAGAAGCCCTATTTTAGTAAGTACCTATCCCATCACAATAATTTGCCCTAACAGTAAAGACCGGGGGCCAATGTCCAGGGTGTTATTAATGATAATATATAAGTCTGCCCCTATGTCATATTGAAATACTTAGTAAGAGCTTGTCCGCTTTTGCAGTTAATTTTCCGCAGTGGAGAACCCTTGCTCTGTTCGACGATGTTATTTATCTTAAAACTGGTTTTCAGCCTGATGAATGGGAACATTTTTTACATAGAAACAAATTGACGTCATAGCTAGGGATGCGCTGGGAGCACAATAAGGTCTTGATCTTCACAATAGTGTTGCTCATATCTGTGTTCTTATTGTTGACAATAAAAGAACTGTTGTTACGAAACATCCTTCAGTTAACGACAACTTAGAAGTCTTTTTTACCCGACTGCGCGACGCAAAGGAGTGGTAATGTGTTCATCAGCCTATGTATGTATGTATGTATGTATGTATGTATGTTTATATGTTCCTTTGAAGCACTATACAGACCAAACGCCTGGGCCGATTTTTATGATTCACACGTTAATCGATTCCTCTTAGTCCGGCGAGTGTCACTAAAGACATGACGTTAGTGAAAATTCAATATGGCGACTACTGGACGCCATATTAAATATTTTTTTTATTTTATTTTTTTCAAAACCTATCGAGTGGGGTATCAAAATAAAGGGTTTTAAAAGGTGATTACAAAAATATATACAACATATATACTTAAAAGCAATTCGAAGTGACAAATCGCAAAAAAACACTACCAAGAACTAAATCGTCTGTAGCGTTGAAAAAAGCTGGAAAAATTCCCGTTTCTTTCCAATTCCGCTGTTTTTTTCAATGTTTCATTCGAAAGTTTCAAGAAAATTTGCCCGTATATATTTCATGTTTTTTTCCAATAAAACCGACAAAAACCGAAGAATATGAAAGAAACGGGAAATATTTCATGTTTTTTTTTCAAATACGTGCTTAGTACTATTATTTAACTTAGGATATCTATGCTTTCAAGTCTTTCCATAATAATGCGTACTAATAAAATGAAGGGTAGAATAAAAAAAAATATCAGCGGCTAGACGCGCGCGGCCCCGGTGTTGTGCATCCAGTATTCTAGTTGTAAGTTGCAATAATAGTGTTGCGCCACGTTACGCGTCACAATTAATGCCTGGTACATACATGGTGACATTAGTTGCCACTAGCGCCATCTAGTATCGAGTAGCAGAACTAGTAGAGTCAAGATCCTTCTAGAAATTTCGATGCTAGAACTTTCTAGAACTATCGACATCTGGTTAGTCGGGGCCGGTATGTACTCGAACGTTCTAGATATTTCTACAGTAGAAGGTTCTAGAACTATCTGAGGCACTATATAAGGCCGGTATGGGCAGCCACAAATGACAACGAGTTTTTCTAAGTGTCCCAGTATACATATAGCTTGCTAACATTATGAAAAAAAACATGGGGAATAATGGCAAACTTCGTTGAATACCAAGCTAGAAGAGGTTTTTGGGCCAATGAAATAATTTGGCAACCAGTAAACAATTTACACCCTCGCGACTAGTGGAAAGGATTTTGTCACTCTAAACAACTTCCATGTGTTGCCATAAGATTGTTGAGTGTTTCACCATCAACTGCGGCGTCTGAAAAAAATTGGTAAATTTTTGGTCGAACGCATACAAAAGATTCGCCTTCTTCCAGAGCGACTTAATAAACTTGTTTACTTTCGATCAAACTAAAAAAGAAACATTCGAATTCGAGCTCGAGCGTGAAGCTGTCGATTCTTTGGACAGTGAAATTGACACTGTGGCCGAGGAGAGCTAAATCTATTATTTTTACTTATTTGTTCCGTATTTCACGTATTAAAAATATTTTAATAAAACTTGTTTTTTTCAACTTTTCAAAACATCAAGCGAAAAATTCGAAAGAATCCTGTTTCTTTCCAAAGGATTCTTTCTGTTAATTTTTCTATGTAGCATTCGAAAAAAACGGAAAAAAACCACAATTTGTTTTTTTCGCGAAAAAAACAAATTGTTTTTTTCGACATTTTCAACGCTAATCGTCTGCGAAATCTTTCAAATTTGTAAACTAAAAAGCTGGAAATAAAAAAGTTATTTAAAAAAATCAAAAAACCTGACTGCGGTAAAATACTTAGGTAAGTTAAAAGAAACTGAAAAGCTAAAAACAAGCCCATTTTAAATTAAATAAAAGTTGGAAGCAGGCGGGACCCATTTGAATTTGAAAATACAATAAAAATGATGTGGGTCCCGCCTGCTTCCAACTTTTATTTAATTTAAAATGGGCTTGTTTTTAGCTTTTCAGTTTCTTTTAACTTACCTAAGTATTTTACCGCAGTCGGGTTTTTTTGATTTTTTTAAATAACTTTTTTTATTTAAATTACAAGTTGCTGATTCGCTGGAGGATCAATGGATTGATCGTATGATAGATATGGTTGTTTAGTGATGGGTCAAACAACGTCATTGTTGAAGGTTAAAAATTCATAATCTTTCAAGGGTATATTGGATATATTAGATCACACACCTGTGCCTGTTCTGGGCTAAATCATCATCTGCCTAGCCTTTTCCCAACTATGTTGGGGTCGGCTTCCAGTCTAACCAGATGCAGCTGAATACCAGTATTTTACATGGAGCGACTGCCTATCTGACCTCCACAACCCAGTTACTGGGTCATACGATACCCCTTGGCAAGACTGGTTATCAGACTTTCGGGCTTCTGACTACCCGTAACGACTGCCAAAGATCCACAAATGACAACCGGGACCAACGGCTTAACGTGCTTTCCGAGGCACGGAGGGGTCTCGGTATGTAAAGATGGTCACCCATCTAAAGACCAACCGCGGCACGCGTAGCTTAACCTGTGCGGCTGTTATTATTTAGCCACGGGCCAAATATCGGTGATAGTATATCTCGTTGCCAACACAAAAAAATTACCCACGGTATGAAAGTGGGTGGTCTGTTCTTTAGAAATGTGGTAACAAAGGATTACATAATTAAATCCGATTGAAACCTTTCACCCCTTTACAACCCGCATTTTGGGTAGCTGATTAATTAAAGTAGATAGGGCTATACCCCTGCTTATCCCAAAAGGTAAAGATACACTGTTCAATCTACTGCAATTAGTCGGAAATGACGCTTATAGCTTAATTTGCTTGCTGGAGCATGAAGAGGATTAGGCATTAACAATCACCCATCCAACTGATGGCCGGATTAGGTGTAGCTTAACCACGTCAATCGCGATTTGTATCTTGCTTGTCCGTACATTAATATAGGCACAACTCAAATACATAATGATACTGTCGGTATACCAAGCTAAGTATGTTAAAAAAAAACTTCTCATTATTATTCAGATCCCGTCTGTTTTTATAGTTGTTTTACTACATTAACTTTGTGGCGTAATTTAATTCAAAACTACCTACAAATAACAAGCTTCATTATTTTCCCCCAAAAGTAATTTCCGCAATTACTTCCTAATTAAGTACCTAAAGCCATTAAAATCTAACTAAAACAAACTCACAAGTTCTCCAAGGTTGCCGCAAAAACAATGATATTATCGCAAAAATGGATTAAAGATTCCGATCGCAAAGTAAGGCAAAACTTCGGTAACCCAAAAACAATTAACTGAACACAACGACGACCTACTTACTTACACGAACTGTTAGAAGCCTCACAAAAGTGATATCCCTTCTAATGAGTCGGCGAAAATAGGTCCGTGATTAACTAGATTAGCGAGATAATACGCTTTTGGATGAATAGTCCTATTCATTTGTTTGAGTCAGCCCTATTCAAAAGCTTTGAATGTGTTTAAAAGCGTTGCAGCCTGAAAACTGAAGCTTAGAAACTCATTTTAATGATAAACACACATCCCTGCATTTATTCAAGTTCTATTTAAATAGAGTGTTTTATTTGAATTTACACGAAACTGAAAAAGTGAATGCTTTATTTACGAATAAATAGGTACTGGTTGCTCAACCACCAAAATATGATTACATTACATTGTTCACACATATCAATGTTATATCCACAATTACTGAACTGTATGATAACACTATATGTATAAACAAGAGCATCAATGACGAAACAACAATAACGACAAGCTCCACTTCGCTTGACCACACAATGAGTAATGGCCCTGACATTGACGAGGTCAACACGGCATTGTATACCGAAGAAGACAATTCAGCCGTACAGCCTATAAAAATTCTAACACTGCACCTGGGACGACACATCATTACGTCACAAGGCCATGGAAATTATACAATAGTAGTAATTAATTATGGACTGTATGTGATCACAATAAAGCATGTAATGTATGAAACATAAGACCTTCATTGCTTAGAGGTCAGACAAAGGTCGGATCTGATTAGTACTGAGGCTTTAACTATGCAAAGTGCGTTATGAAAAAGTGTTTCTTGTCTTGGTTGGGGAGAGAGAAGGCCAGGGGGCATTATAGTCTTGAGGCTAGTTTAGAGGGAAGTCGGGTTGTGGAGGAGTAGGCCCTCTCAGCCTTGAGGGGACTGTTTAACTACTTGTCTGGGAATTGTTTCCGATAGCTC
Organism: Mesoligia furuncula; assembly: GCA_916614155.1. Taxonomy (NCBI): domain Eukaryota; kingdom Metazoa; phylum Arthropoda; class Insecta; order Lepidoptera; family Noctuidae; genus Mesoligia; species Mesoligia furuncula. Next base: position 9,353,899 of record OU744803.1, on the reverse strand, counting down.
TGAGGTCTGCTGTTTATTTATAGAGGCATGTTGCTGCATCGTTTGTGGGATGCTGTGGTTACATAACATCTATGGTCCATGTGTTAGGTACCTACAGAGGTATTATGTGGGAGCTGTAAACCACATTAATGGTAATAATCTTAGATACAATTTATATAAAAAACATTTATACCGTGCATGAAACTATTTACAACAAGCAGTTACTTACATTGAATTTGAATCGAACTCAAGCATTATTTTTTTTTTGCAAAACATGCTACTATTCAACTATTGTTGTGCTAAAGAAAATCATTGATGACGTCACACGCACGTGAACCGCACAATGTCACGGTGTCCATTCATCGTCACCGCAGGGTTGCCAACGTAACAAAATTTAAATGACAATGTCAATAATATGATTTTGACATTTAACACGTTATAGATCGTATGGTGAATCGTAAATCGTTTAATATACAAAAGAGTGGAGTAGTAATATGACGTGATATATTTTAGTTAGTTGGGATGTTTGCCAAATCAATGAGCTAAACAGATGCAAAATATCAGCAACGTAATTGACATAGGAGTTGATACAGGCCACGATAACTATAATCTGTAGTTAATTCAGTAATTTAGATTCTATCAATTTGTTTTCAGCATTGTGTTTCTAATCTCTCAGTTCAAAATTATTCAACGCTTCTACTCAAATAAAAAGTTCATACATCTTTCAACATTTTGTATCTAAATTATGCGGTTAATGGCAGCCCTGTATTTGGCACGCACTCATCGTCAGCCGTGCGTGGCATGATTTTATTTCTAATTATTTTTTCTCACGAGCGCGGCCGCGGACGAAGATTAGTGCACCGGAAAACCAAGGTGTACACTGTCGAGAAAAACTTTAACCATTCACCGTCCATGTAATCATGGCCGAATCTGAAAAATTAAGTTCGCAACGAGTACCATAAATAATTGTTTTTTTTTTGTTGAGAATCTTCGTATTACATGATACTGATACAATCATTTTTAAATTGATTCTGAATTACGTTTGGAATAAAGTCGCGAACATTATTTAAATAAATTAGATTGATTCATCATGTTCAAGTTACATAAATGAAAACTTTTCACGTGCATCTGTTTTTGACATTTAAATAAAGTGGATTCTTTATAGCTTTAGTAGTAAATTACAAATTGAGAAAATTAATCATTAATATTTATTTGGTTTATTAAAAAGTACAATTCGCACGAATTTAATAGACCGAAACGGGCGAATCGTCAGTTTTGAATAATATTATTTTTTGTACAATCGACTCGCACGAATTAATTTATTTGAGGGCGAGGCGATAACACCGGAAATACGTAGGTACCTATTAGGCAATTGGCAAATTTCAAATTTTATGCAATTAAGTTAACAAAATGGTCACTAGCTGACAAAAGTGATAAGAGTTAAATATTATAAAACGTGTACTTTTTTCTTAACATCGACGATTTGCCCGTTTCGGGAGACTAAATTCGTGCGAATCGACTAATAAGCCATTTATTTCCCTACTGTACCGAACGATACTGAAATACAACTAACACGAAAAGGTCCTAAGACTATTTAATTTACAATTTTGCTACGAAACGGTTGCAAAATATCATAATGGCTAAAGGCTCCTTCAAACAGGCGCGACACGCGATAAAATCGCGCGCGACACAAAGGCACCGCAAGTCGCGCAACGTGGGCCCGCCTTTGTGTCGCGCGCGATTATATCGCGTGTCGCACCTGTTTTTAGGAGCCTTAATACTACAACGTAACGAAGGTATATAAAGGTGCGTGAATCAGCAACTAAGCATGACTTTCCAAAGTTGATATAAAGTTCAGATTAATTTATGAAAATTGAATTTTGCGAAACGAGGCAATAAATATTGAAAGTTACCCGAACATTTTATTAAACATGATCAATTATTCTGAAAGTTGATAATTATGACTTGTTGTTGCAGTAGTACCTAGAATCGATCTAAATAATTGATTACAGCCGATCACATTTTATAGTTTATTGTTGATATTACTTAGAATTATTTGTAGATTAGAAATTCAGTGAAGGTTTTCTTCGCATAAACGCTGGGGTTCCCCTAAATGTATCTAAACATCATTATCTGCTTAACCTTTTTGAAACCATGTTGGGCACGTTGTGGTCGGCTTCCAGTCTTACCAGATGCATCTGAGTATCAGTGTTTTCATGCGACTGCCTATCTGACCTCCACAACCCGGAACGAAATCAATTAAAGACTTAAACAAATAAACATTAGCAATCTACACTGATATTATAAAGTGGAAAATTTTGTAAGTTTGGATTCAGGAGGATATCTCCAAAACTTCGCATCGGATTTCAAAAGGAAATTACACTTATAGAAACCTACACTACTGCTAAGTTCTATAGAATATATTAAATAGTATAGTTGGCTTCCACGTGGACGGAGTCACGGGCAGAAGCTAGATAAAAATAAATTGGGATTCAAATCTAGCGATACATAATTTTTGATTTAAATGTTCTAAATAAATTTTGTCTACAATAATATTATTAACTTTGTTTTACGATATTGTAATTTATAGGCCGACCGCTTAAAGGCTCTAACAAACAGGTGCGGTGACACAAAGGTACCGCTCGTTGCGCGATTTGCGGTGCCTTTGTGTCGCGCGCGCTTTTATCGCGTGTCGCGCCTGTTTCAAGGAGCCTTAACTGAGACGTTGCCTGAGGTAGTACGGGAGGGGTGATACTTGTCACAAGTTGACGAATCACTGAGCTCTCGCATCACGTCACCACACCCCTCCCGCACCGCGCTGCTACCTCAGACAACGTCTCAGTTAAGCGGTCGGCCTATAGCTTTGATAGGTTGTCATTTTTTAGCAAAAATTCTGTTACTAAATTTGTATGCCAACCTATTTGATATTTGTACAGACGCCAGCACATCAAGCTACTACAATCTGTCAAATTTCTTTAATAGTTTTTTAACTTTATCGCTAAAGCATACGGTTCAAAGTTGATTGGGAAAATTTGACAGTTTCGGGTAGCTTGATGTGCTGGCGTCTGTACATAGACAAAACATAGAGATCTCTATTTTATTTAGAAGTCTAGAAGTGTTTCATCATCTTCCTGCCCTTATCCCATGTTACTTGGGGTCGGCGCAACACGTTTTCTTCTTCCATTCTCCCTTGTCAACCGTCACGCTATCATTCGCTCCCTTCTCTTACATATCATTCCCCACACAATCCATCCATCTTTTCTTCGGCCTTCCTCTCCCTCTCCATCCATCAACATGTATATTCATCACTCTTTTAGTCACATGCGTTTCATCCCTTCTCATCACATGCCCATACCAAGCCAAACGATTCCCTTTCAACTTTCAAGCCTAGAAGTGTTTAACAAATAAAAAACTTTGACTTTGATTTTTTGATAGTTTGTAGACATTTCGTCTGATAGCAAATTTATGGGCGTGCTTCCAAAGACCTATTTAGCTAATTATATGAATCTAGTCATCCAATGTGTTGACAGTCGACTAGTTAGGCGGATGGAGAGCGGCTGTGGCTCATCATCCAATATCCTTGTTAGCCGGTAGCATCTGACTACAGCTGACAATGTTTGGACGAATGCACGCTGCGTTTTACGAGTTCTTTGCTCTGTGGCGTAATGGCCGTAATTGAAAAATACTACTATTACATGTTGTCAAGCTACCCGAAACTGTCAAATTTTCCCAATCAACTTTGAACGTTATGCTTTAGTGATAAAGTTGAAAATGTATTTAAAAAAACTGACAGATTGTAGTAGCTTGATGTGCTGGCGTCTGTAATATATGTATATTAAAAAGTATTCTATGTATCTTTCTACACGGGAGGCAAATCTGTCGTTTTTACTTCTATAAGAGGTTTTGTATTCACCCCGTATGTTTGTATGTCGGCGATTTTCTCAAGAACTTCCGAACCAATTTTAATACTTAGTCTTTTTCAATAACGGCAAGTACCTACTTGCAGGAAATTGGTAATTACTGAAGATTAGATGTCGCGGAAGTGAAAATGTCAGTTTAGTTGATAATCTATATAAATTGATTTGGTTTATAACTGTGTTAACATTTCATTTCATAGCATCACGCCTGTATTCCACGAAAGGTTAGGCAGAGGTGTACACACAAAGAGGCCCAAAATTCAACGATAAGCGCCCTCTTATTGTTGAATTTTGCGACACGTTTGGGAAACGCCCAGAGGGTGGGCCTGCTCATGACTACCTAGGGGAGAGTAGCCCAAAACGGGTAAGCTAAGGTTGATGGTAAAAAAAAACAACTTATAGATATAAATTGAAAATTTATTTGTATATTTTGAAATGTTTAGTTATCAAGGACTATAAAATAAATGACATATTTAGTAGTTTTGTACATTAAGAATAAAAAAATACCAAGAATCTTTACCATTCGAATTACCCGTTTTGCCCGTAGGGGGGGCCTAAAGCAGGTAGGGCTTTTGGGCAAAGCGGGTAGGGACTGAATTACATGAGATTAACGTCAATCAATGACTAGAACTGTTTCATAACAATCATAACTCAGATGGAGCTCCACCAGGATCATCAGCTACTTGCAGTGACAATGCTTGGATCAATGGACCAGTATTCTTGGAATGGTTGCGGCACTTTGTAGACAACGTAATGAGTTGGCAACGTAAACAGATTGTCCATGTGAAATAGATACTCAACTAGCTCTAATTCTTGAGCTGCTGTAAAAACTGTTGTGAATTTTCCTAGTTTTTTTTGACATCCTTTCTTTATATGTATCTGTAAAGTCGAAAGGTTGATGCCATATTTTTTTGCTGCACCATTGACGGAAGTTTTGAGAGCTTCTTATATCGCAAGCTTCATAACTCCTTCATCCCACGATGCATTTGCAGTCTTTCTTTTGTATTTATTTACCATCTGCAAAAATAAAAGAACTAATAAGCAGTCAATGAAATTATACAGGGCAAATCGGGTATGGGCAAAACGGGCACCCGCTTTGCCCATACCCTTTTTGCCCACAAGCATGTATTTTTTTCAATCGACTCATATCCTTAAAACCGAAATAATAAACGCCAACCTATTACACAAATAAAACGCTTATTTGTTGCAAAATCATAACACAAAACTAGTAAGAACATATTGTAAACCATTTTCGAGTATTCAAAAGTAATGTAACTCAATTTTTTTTAGTGGAAATAGCAAAAAACTTTTTTCTTATCTTACCGTGAACTAGTGTCCGCCAGAGAAGCGTGCCGGCTCCCTGTGATTGGAGAGTGGCAGGCGCCGCGCACTGCACGCACACATTCTTATTAGCAATAAAGGTGCGCAATTTAAAAAGCATACCCGTTTTAGGCGGGCTACCCGTTTTAGGCTTACCTCCCCTAATCGAGAAAAAAAAATACACTGTTGACTGAAAGTAAAAACTTTAAAAAATTTAAGGAAAAAAATAATCTTGTTTGATTTTTATGTAAAAACTACAGGTATTACTATACCAAATTTCATCTAAATCTATTCAGCGGTTTAAGCATGAAGAGGTAACAGACAGACACACTTTCGCATTTATAATATTAAGTACTTATGGATTAGTAGCAGTAGCATTAAAAATATATTTCAGTAATTTTTCATTGTAATTATTGTCTATCTCTAAATGGAGAATTTTAACCAAAACTTTGAAAGAAAAATAACTTCTTCAAATTTTTAAAACATCCTTTTATTTAACACGAAAACATTTTTTCGAAACACAATTACTTATTTTGTTGTATTCAACAGAATCTTTTTTTGTTTTGATTTAATTGGCAATTTCTAAACTAAAATAAATCTATTATAACGCGCTGGATTGTGTTATGAACAAAACATTAAAATGGGTTTTTTATTAAAAGAATAAGTATGGCTATAAAAGAACTTTCTTTTAGAACAAGTTCTTTTTAAAGGAGTGTTAAAATTTTCTTTTACTCAAGGGATCACGGAAAGATTTCTCAACCCTTGGCAACAGATTCACTAACTAACATAACAAGTAATTGTTGAGTGGCAGAAATAATGAAAATAGGTCCCTACGTACCGGTATCAGAATTGTCTGCTTAGCAAAAGATGAAGTCATTTTTTTAGGGTTCTCTCTTTTACTAAGACTTCGCGGTCTGTCCGTCTGTCCGTCCGTCTGTCTGTCACCAGGCTGTATCTCAAGAACCGCGATAGCTAGACAGGTGAAATTTTTTACAAATTATGTATTTCTGTTGCTGCTATAAGAACAAATACTAAAAACAAAATAAAATGAATATTTAAGGGAGACTCCCATACAACAAACGTGTTTTTTTCGGCGTTTTAGCCTTGTGGTACGGAACCCTTCGTGTGCGAGTCCGACTCGCATTTGGCCACTTCTTTTTTGTACATGGCAAAAAAAAATATACCTACTGATCTACACGTTCAGTAAATTCGTAGAAATGCAAAAAATATGCGTTTATTGCAAAACTAGCAGCGCCCCGTGGTTTCACCCGCATATGTGTCGATCCCGTGGGAATGGTGGGATACATCTGGGTGGATGTTTTAAATATCTGACGAAATGCGTATCTGTCGAGTTCCGTTGCGAGTCTATCCTGAGAGATGACGAAATGCGTATTTGACCATTTGCTTTTCTGACGACATGCTAGTAATCCAAACTATCCTATGTCCTTCCCCGGGATGCAATCTATCTCTCTGCCAAATTCTATCGAAATTCGTTCAGTGGTTTAGGCGTGAAAAGGTAAGATACAGACAGACAGGGTTACTTTCGAATAGTATAGAAAACATTTTACAATCTATTATCAGCATTGCTGAAACAATACCTAAGCTTCTATTTTCAGGAAAGGCAGTATGCAATAGCTTGTCTGTCTTGATGGTAATAGGGTCGCCCAACAGGGGGCGACCCTATTACCATCATACATACATAGGACTTAAAAATAGCTGGCGAGATGTGGGTGTACTATACGTACTAAAACCTGTCAAATTTCATTAATAGATTTTCAACTTTATCGCTGAAGCATAAGGTTCAAAGTTGATTGGGAAAATTTGACAGTTTCGGATAGCTTGATGTGCTGGCGTCTGTACAACTCTGCCTAACCTTTCGGGGAATACAGTGACGTAAAGCCCGGTTCACATGCCTGTTTGTGCAAAAGTATGCACGTAGCTTGCATGCCATGTCCCATAACAACTTCTGATTGGAGAATACCATAATGACATGCAAGCTACTTGCATACCTTTGTGCATGTAAGGCCTCCTCTACACGTCGTCAGATTCATCAGCAGATGGCCATCTGCGAATGCCTCCGCCGACGTGTAGACGGGGTAATTTGCTAGTCTGTGGTAGGTATTTGACGTCCGCAAATGCTAAATACCTACCACAGACTAGCAAATTACCTCGTCCACACGTCGGCGGAGGCATTCGCAGATGGCCATCTGCTGATGAATCTGACGACGTGTAGAGGAGGCTTTAACACATTGAAGGACACTGAACGAGACACAATAGAAGTTTTATTGTTATTACGTCTATAGGCGTTCAGTGTCCTTCAATGTGTTAAAGGCATGTCTGTTCCGGGCTTTATGTTACAAATCTCAAGTCGCACACTGTAAATAATTATTCTCTTTTCAAAAATTCCAACACGCGATCGCTTCTATCTTGCACAGTGTCACAAGCACTACTCAAACGTCACAGTTCATCAGTGTTTGCGTTCGAACCATCTGTCTCAATAACAGTTACACGGCAAATGAGCTGGAAAACAAACTCCTGGATTGTATTACTGACGTCACAATTGTTGGTACGCGTAAACAACACCTGGCCGGTGTATTTATTAAAACCCTTTAGTGTTCGGATAAATAAACTAGTTTGTTTTTTAATTCGATTTTAACTTGTCTAGACTGATTAATTGATTATGAAACAAGATTAATTTTCTTTAGGGTTATGATTGGTTAGTTACTTACCGAATACTTTGATTACGAGTATTACTGCTTATTCGTTACTACTAAATTATTACTATTATTTTTCAAGGTCATATAATAATAATAATATATAATTAAAGTTAAAGCTACTAAATTTATTAAAGTTATTAATCAACTACTCAATCATCGTGAGGAAAGCGGCATGTCAAAGAACCAAAAATTTGAAGACATGATCCACGGACCCTGTACTGGGACCGCGTGGTGAATTCTGGCCCACTCCCTCTCACAGAGAGGAGGCCTGTGTCCCAGCAGTGGGAACATTATAGGATTATAATCATGATCTAAATTCTAGACTTGCTAAAAAATCAGCTGTTCATACATTTTGGTCAAGTAGGTATTGAAGCTTTGTATGAAAAAGCTGGTTTTTTTTTCGTGATTTCAGAGTTGGTCCCATAGTGAAAGTTGTTTATATTCATGGGTAGAACACCATGTAAAATCCGCTCTTTCGAATGCGAATTACTCCCATGACTCTACGATGACTTTTTTGGCGGCAAAAATAATTTTCACGTCAGTTTTTCTAAAATTTAAAACTTTGAACGGCTCTCCTGAACATTTCATTTTTTGTCACTTATACCCTATTTCCTCTTAACCGTCGATATGTAGAAAAACCTGAAAATTGTTTTACCTACATAATAGTTGTTCAAACATCGAAATTATAATGTTGTTATTTATATATTAGTACGCTACAATAATTGCTGAAAAATTGTAGTTACCTACACTATATAAAATACTAATGTGCTTTTAATGAGTCCAAAATTACATTGGTTCTAGTTCAAATTAAATTTAACCGATCCGTGCTCACGTGGCTTTAATTTGACCTAATAATTATATGACCTTGAAAAATAAGGCCAATAAGAACTATAAATCGTTATAGTCATTAATGTTTATTTTTTGGTCTATAAAACTTCGATATTTAGGGCGCGTACACACAAGCGCGATTTGCCTAGTGCGCGCGTCGCGTATTCATCGCTCCCTCAAAAGAGAAGCATTTTTAATTCCAATGTTTTTCTAAAGTGGGAGCGATGCGTACGCGACGCGCACGCGTAAAAATCACGCTCGTGTGTACGCGCCCTTACGCTCGCTTTATACGAGGAAGTCTATGCAAACTAAAATATAAAATCGGAAGTGCTTACTCTGACGAAATATTGAGCGTTTGTATGGAATTTTGAACGTCTGTCAAATGGGTATACAAGCGAATGTGTTATAGTTTTGGCATAAAAATTTCGTTGTGACCCAAATAGAAATAGGTGAACACTTTCCAGCTATAATAATGATAATAAATTATACCTAATAAAATATTATACTTGATTCGTATAATGTTGACCTAACAACCTATATTACTGTAGCCAAGAGATCGCTGAAAAGTCGTGAGTTTCGTAAGATTAACGTAGGTATATTTACCCCAATTAAGAAATAGGTAAGCGAATTACTTTCAGCCTTATTTTTAGAATAGAAACCATGAAATCTAGCGCAGTATTAAGAAAAAAAATTTAGACATAAATTTCGCCTTTTTAGACCTGGGGGCCTAAAAAAGTCACTTTGAAAGAATCATAAAAGGATAACATAATGGACAGTCAACCGGTAGTCGTATCAAATCCCATTGGTAAAGCATTTTTCAGTTATTTTTTTTGTCTGTGCTGAAATACCAATCAATCCGATCCAAATCCAATCCCAATCTCTTTGATTATACCTATGTAGAGCAGCGAAAAAAAGAAAAACGCGGGCTGTCTTCGTCATATTACGATTCATAATGTTATCCTTTTATGATTCTCGAAAGTGGCCTTTTTAGGGCCCCAGAAAAGTACCTTCAAGTTGAATAAAAAATGTATTTTAGAAAAAAAAAAACAAATAAATACTTATTGTTGTATGTCTTATGTTGTAGGTTGTCTTTAAAAGATCGCTTTTAGTCACCCTATATACAATTTATTAATTTATATCTGTAATTCGTATGGTTTAAATAATAAAGAGCATTATATTATACATATTCTATTATTAACATAGATTAAAACCTTACCATACCAACCAGTAGGTACCTCAAATGTTTGACCCTAATTTGCTGCTTCAATGGCGTCGCAAGATAATCTGAACATCACTAATTATACCAAAGTAAATATAATTCTATTAATACGCTTCGCTTCAACCATGATGGAGATAAAATATTTGCAGAATCAACTTGTTTGTATAGAAAATAGATCTTATTAATAGGTTTTAAGGACAAATTGCGCTATTAACAGAAAACTGAGTGTCATCATGTTTTTTTCTTATAACCTTGTCTTATCATTGAGGTTTTAACTGGTCATTAAGAAAAATACTACACATGGCAAGCACGTGCCGTTCTTTTTTCTACTTTTTACGCACGTGTAATTTTTGAAGCTAGAGGCACTAGGTATTACTTAATTTGATTTGCATTCGATATGGAAGCAAAACAGTTTTCGTATCAGCTGTTTTATTATTGATATTCCGGAAAAGATGGCTTATCGATAATAATCAATATCGAGTTTTATCGACTACCATTTTATGAAGATACTTGCTGCGCTCCGCGGTTTCGCCCGCATAAGTCTCGATCCCGTGGGAATATCGGCATAAAATTTTATATGTCTTAATCCGGGTCATGGGTCCATCCATGTCCCAAATTTCATACATATCCCTTCAACCGTTTTAGCGTGAAAGCGTAACAAAAAAACCCACAAAAGATCGAATCTTTTCTCTTTATTATATTAGTTTAAATATTATGAAAACATAAAAAGGTGCTTATACTTGATACCTTATGAAATGAAGCTTAAATCTAAACTTTTGTTTAGCTTAAAGTTATATTTAGTGCACTTGTGAATTATATATTATATTAATTATATCAATTCTCATAAATACTCTTTACAAGTGCTCCCTAAACCCTCAAACTTTTGGAGAGTTAATCATTTGGTCTAAACACTATGGTGGAGCAGAGCGGGAAAGTAATATAGTTAAGTAAATGGCTTAGTTAAGCAACTTTTATTAACGCCTGCGATTTAATATCACGCGCAGTGCCTACATAATATGGATTAATGATCGACCCTTCAGGCGGCTGAATTACATATAGCTAAATGTGAGTTCGTGGAAGTGATTTAGTTGAAATTGGAATACATACTTTTTAGTTTAACGTTTGAATACTCCATATTGGTTTCATATGAGTGGAATTATTTGAAATGAGTCGTTTTTTTTCACATTTGTTTTATGAAAGGTAGTCGCTCTTCCTCCTCTCTCATAATAAATAATAATTCTTTATTTATTTCAGACATAATTCTAGTCCATAGTTTCAAACTCATACTCATACATTAAAATTAATTATAAAATAAAATATTAAATTCAAAACAGGTAAAAACCCAAAATAAAATTGTGATCAATACATTCAATACTATAATACTGCGTCCTATAACTGGGTCAATAACTGTTTCATTAATTTTAAGCTTACCAACTGTTTTACCAACATTACGGAATGCAATAAAAAAATGTGAATTGTGAAAATGTGTCACATTCAGGCATAGTTTTTGACATAGAATGTCATGTTTGCCATTTTCTTTTAAACTGATGATGGTTATCATTTGGCTTATACTATAGTAGTCTATGGCTTATACCGTGTATTGGTTTGGCATTTTAACACAGATTGTTATGTAAATCGGCTCATTTTGAGCTTATCTCTTTATCAATCTTTCGTCAGTCGCCATTTGTTCTCGTGACAGCCAACAACAAAGCAATTCGTTTTCTTAAGACGACAGTTTAAAATGTCAGTTTGTTAATTTCAAATCGTTGTTGCTGATATTTGAAACTATGGATGTTCTTTGAAAATAATCTAGCTGAGGGACTTGTCATGTTTATTTACGTCTAACATTGACGGTGGTTTCTCTCTTGTTTTAATATCGTTTGTCATTTTTCGTCGAATATATACAAATAAATTAAATTGAAGTGTCCGATTACCGTACACAAAACAAAAAACAATTTTTATTTTTTTAATGTATCTGTCTGTTTGTATCCGCTTATCTCTGAAACTGCTGGACCGATTTTGACGTGACTTTCACTGGCAGATAGCTGGTGTTATAAGGAAAAACTTAAAGTAACAATAAGTAATGAGACACATTATTGTTCGTCGATATCCACGCGAACGAACTCACGGGCACAGCTAGTATAATATAAATTAATATTCGTACAAATAACATGTCGTCTGGTAGAGATGTTTTATCATTTACCCACAATACCAAATACGAGACACATAACAAATATTTGACGTAACTAAATTGGATATTTACCATTATAATATTCACAATTCAATCCCAGATTATAATGAAATCGTTTGATAATATAAATAGAAGACGAGGCTCGAAATAGTTTCTCCATTTTAGTTAAATATCGACCATATTTCGGCGCAAGACATTATCTATTAGTCTCCGCTCCGCTGTTCGAAATTTAAAACGTATTAGGGTGGGTAAATATTTTCAAGGATAAAATCTTTTCGAAATATATATGGAGGGGCATAAATCTAAATAAACGTTGCAAATATTATGCTGAATTTGTACGCACACCGCTATCTTCTAAAACTTAAAATGACGTTCTCGTAAATCAAAAAGAGCAGTGGTAACCCAGTGGTAACTACCGCGACTTACGAGCTGTAGGTTCGAACCCAGATAGGCGCTTTACTTTGTGTAAAGTACTTCATCACCACTGTTTTCAAAACGGTGGAGGAAAACATCGTGAAGAACCAAAAATTCGAACAAATATGACATCTTCCAATCCGCAGGCCTGTAACCCAGCAGTGCGAACATTATAGGCTGATTATGTAAATAAAAAAATAAATACACTAACGTCAAACTTTTAAACTCTTACATAATTGAAAGTTGGTCTCGTGATGCATCATGTCTTGATTTTGGCAATCTCATATCTCTCGTATGTATTATGTCAGACTTGGCTCATTCTCACTCTCCAAGTATTCATTATTTAGTTCTAAGTGCTTTCAACTACTCGAAACGAAATTAATTTCATAAAGCGTAATTTATGTTTGAAATTCAGTAGATAAACTGTCGTTTCATATTAATTACCTTTTTAATTTTTAAAGGGTCCCGAGTAATGGCTCGGTTTCGTGATATTTATGCCTAATTTGAAGTACCCAGGTACCTGAGTTAATGAATATTTAAGTGGCTGAGGAAAATTGGATGATACCTACTACACATGTATTCATTATCGATCAAAAAACTCTCGATAACGATAAAAAAACCTATTCGTAACTTCATTGAGTAAATAGTCGTATTGCGTGTTAATCTCTCCATCTAGAACGTGTATATTAAAGGCACTTCCACCAACGATATTTTGGTCACGTAATATTTCGTAACGATCTAGAAACAATTTCTTGTGACCATCACAAGAAAATACAGGCACGAGTACCTCTGTAATCTGCCTAAAAGGTTACAATTCAGACGGGCTGGCTGAAACATATTTATGTTCAATTACAGAACAGTTTTGTAACATATTACTCTCGCTACGGCATGGAGGTAAATAAATTGTGTGCCGAAGAAAAGGAACGTTGGAAGGAAAACAAAAAACTTTGTAAGGAAAAGGCCTCCAATAACGTGATTGCGTGACCTGCGGAGGTAAAATGAAGGTGGTATAAATTAGGCCAGCGCGCACAGAACTGTCATAGAACCAACATGTCATCGTAGGGTTAACATAACCTTGTCACTTCAAGGTTACCGTGTGGGCGGAAATACAAAAATCTCAGTTACAAATACACAAAAAAAGTTGGCTAAACAAAACTAATAAATATTTTCGGTGGAGTGATAAAACTTTTACAATTATTTTCAACGAACATTTATTAGAATAACTCGATGGAAGGTACAAGTTTTGCATTGCGATAACCCTATTATTAAGTTGGGGCTACATCAGAAATTTAAATTAGGTACGTCTGCTGAATTATCCTCTAGAATTTGGATCGTCATTGGGCCCGAATCTCGGCCGCGCCCCAAATATTTTTAGATATATTTTTTCTCCCGCATCGCTTTCGGTCTAACGACATCATTATGTAGATTTTGGTCTATACATCTACCGTTATCATGCCTATCAAATGCAAAGGTCGGTTACTCATTGAAGTTGAAAATGAAAACCCGTGTCGGAGCTACGGCCGATCTTTATTCCTCGAGTCCTGCTACTGACAACTCTAGCAGATAATTTTCAGCTGAATACCTACGGATACTTATAATAGATCTATTTTCAGTTCAGATAAAAGCGGTTATAATAACCAGTTATTATTCTATCTATCCTGAGAATTTCAGAAATAGAACCTAAAATGCAACATCATCATCTGCCTAAGCCTTTTCCCAACTATGTTGGAGTCGGCTTCCAGTCTAACCGGATGCAGCTGAATACCAGTATTTTACATGGAGCGGCTGCCTATCTGTCCTCCACAACCCAGTTACTGAGTAATACGACACCCCTTGGTAAGACTGGTTGTCAGACTTTCGGGCTTTTGACTACCCGTAACGACTGTCAAAGATCCACGAATGACAGCCGGGGCCAATGGCTTAACGTGCTTTCCGAGGCACGGAGACACCTAATATGCAATATCTATTTATTAAAACTAGTAGTTGTGACTACAAAAGGTATTTACAAGGCAAATGTGAGTGGAAACGTCGGGAGGGGATGCCCTAGGAGAACTTATTATGACCTTATTGGTGGTTCTTCGGAAAGGTGAAGCAAATTCTAAAATTCTCGTAAATTTAAGAACGTTTACAGTCTGGGGGCCTAAAAAGGCAACTTTGGCAGAATCATAAAAGGATAACATTCTGAATCATAATGGACAGTTAACTGTTAAGTTAATCGTACCAAATCCCATTGGTGAAGGATTTTTCAGTAATTTTTTTTGGCTGTGCTAAAATACCAATCAATCCAATCCGAACCCAATCCCAATCTCTTTGATTACACCTACGTCGTGCAGTGAAAAAGAGAAAAACACTGTCACTGTCACGCCATATTATGATTCATAATGTTATCTATTTGAGATTCTGCCAAAGTGACCTTTTTAGGCCCCCTGATCTTAGTCTCAATCTGTCAAAAAAGCTTCTAATTTTGACAAGTTTTTGACATTAGTTTTTCGTCGAGATGAGTCTGTGACTAGATTTTGAACGTTTTAAATTACGAGAATTGCCCTTCTGTGGCCTTAGTGTGAGTTTTTTTCGAATCACGTTCGATTGCGAGCGCGTTAGAATTTTGTATGGGAAATTTGCTTTCTCCTAGTGACCACCAGGTGGCGCTATAACCTTTTTCCATACAAAATTCTGATGTAGGAACGTAAACGAGGCAAAAGGAGTAGGTTCGTAGCAGGTGACGTTCTGTAGTTTCTGCCTACCCTCATGGGAAGAGGGCGTGAGTTTATGTATGTATCTAGTTCTGATTCTGATATTGTACTGATGCCAAGAGAATGAATCGAAACATTTTATCACAACCGAATAAAGTAATAATACAATTTGACAGAATAGGCAGACCCAATTTAAAAACACGAGCATAAATTGATTCAGTCAGTGACCTAAACACATTACACTAAACCTAATTTTGGCTTTAATAAACACAATTTAATCAACAATTCTTTAAAAAATACACAAAAAGGAAGAAAAAACCGAATTACGTGACGCAATATCCGAAACGAATGCGCCTTTCACGGTAAATCGGTTACATGCGAGAGGTTCAAGTTAAAATCTTATAGCGAATTAATTTGCTTACACGTGTTTTGGTAATTGACGGTTAGTTTAGTACCCATACGAAGTATCTACTGATGGTGGAAGAACTATAAGAACTAGAGTGTTGATGAAACTATACGAGACGTTTTTGTTTAAGAAAGAAAAGTGTCATTAGTGTCCGGAATAAAAAGCCAGTTAACCCACGATATTTAATTCTTTATTTATTGTATTAAAAGCATGTACGGTCTCACAAGGAGATAAGTAACCAAGGTCGTCGGATATAGTTGAAGTTTAGTAAGATATCGATTGATGTTTTCGAATGAAATTTAATTTGGTAAGTAAGATTGTAAGTGTTTTCTATTAACTAAATTAAATTTTATTGGAAAACATCCATCGGTTTCTTATTAAACTTCAACTACTTATATTACTTGTATCCTTTGGTGACTGTACATAATAATATTATATTCCTATAAAAGTTTAATATCTGGCGAAATGGGGTCTACTATGCTTACATGTATGCCCAACTCTTCGCGGAATACACGCGTGATGATAATATATCCATACTAATATTATAAATGCGAAAGTGTGTCTGTCTGTCTGCCTGTTACCTCTTCACGCTTAAACCGCTGAACCGATTTAGATGAAATTTGGTATAGAGATAGTTTGAGTCTCGCGAAACGAAATAGGATAGTTTTTATCTCGATATTCCTACGGGATCGACACTTATGCGGGTGAAACTGCGGCTGAAGTTGATTATGTCCATTAAATTATCCCTAAATAATTTTCAACTACACAACTATACGTAAGACACAGTCTGATTTAAAACATAACTCATCAGCAACCAAGTAGCAGATCTCAACGGGCGATTAAATTAATCACACTCCCAAATTTGGCTGCTACCAAGTGGCCAATCGATCTGGCAGCCCCTATATAGATGCGATCTGGCGTTTTTACTGGCATTTGGCGTTGCCATCGGTCCGATGATGCCAGATGATTCGTGACGACACCTTGACATTAATACAAGTGTTGCTAGTTCATTGAAGTAGTGTATCTGTATGATATGTAGTGGAACAGAGTTTGAACTGCAGTGTCAGTATCGTTTGAAGCGATTACAAAGGTTTTATAATAATTGAAATACGGTACAAGTTTTACTAGGGACTTTTTTGTGTACTTGACTTACATGATGTACATTGTGCGATCAGGAGGCCTAAAAAGAATCATAAAAGGATAACATTATGAATTATAAAATAGTGAAGACAGTCGGGGTTTTTTTTTTTTCGCTGCACCACGTAAGTACAATCAAAGAGATTGGGATTGGATTTGGATTGGATTGATTGGTATTTTAGTACAGACAAAAAAAAAATACTGAAAAATGCTTCACCAATGGGATTTGATACAGTTAACAGTCCATTCTGTTCCACCCTTTTATGATTCTGCAAAAGTGACCTTTTTAGGCCCTCTGGAGGCCTAAAAGAATCATAAAAGGATAACATTATGAATTATAAAATGGCGAAGACAGTCCGTGTTTTTCTTTTTTTCGCTGCACCACGTAAGTACAATCAAAGAGATCGGGATTGGATTTGGATTGGATTGATTGGTATTTTAGTACAGACAAAAAAATAATAATTGAAAAATGCTTCACCAATGGGATTTGATACGATTAACTTAACAATTAACTGTCCATTCTGTTATCCTTTTATGATTCTGCCAAAGTGACCTTTTTAGGCCCCCAGATCGCCTGTAGCATACCATAAGTTGAAATAGCGAGTCATTGGTTGCTTAAATTTTATTGTATGCCACAAGCTAGAATTGCATCGTGTAAATGAGGCTCTAGTTAAATAAAATATGTTTGTTTAAGCTGACACACATTTGGTTAAAGGTTTCGCTGGAGTACCAACGAAGGTAGTTTTTCGTATGTTTTGACAGCTAGGGAAAAATAAAGTCGTAACTCAAAAGCCCTAGGTCCATTAAATCAACTTTAACATAATTTATAAGGAATTGTTAGCCATGATTTGTTTGAGATATTATCAATTGTAATTCATTTCTGCTTCTACATATTTCTAGAAAAGGTTTCAGCCGTTTCAGGTAATACTCAAATCATAGTTATTTTCATCTTCAGTCAAAGCAGTTTTTGATTTCGTGTTGTAGCTGCAGGAAATCGGATAAATAAGCAGCTGTTTATGCTTAGTCATCACGTAAAAGTTAAGTTAGTAAGTTTAGTATTTATTTAAATCAAGGTTATGATTGACATAGAAATTAATAATTCGGTTGTGTTTCGAAACTATGCTTCGTTGCCTAAAAGATTATCCCGGGGAAGGACATAGGATAGTTTTTATCGACATACCTCGCGGGCGAAGCCGCGGGCGGAAGCTAGTTTATAACTAAAACGTTCAAACAAATAAACATACCTATCATTGAAACAAAGGAAGAACTGTAAATCATATCTAGTGCGATTTCAAAGTAAGATTTTATAACCCAAAGTGAAAGGTTTAACAAAAATAATAAAAATCTAACAATTCGTTAGTTAGTCACGCGATGAAAATTTAAAAACTGGCCAAGTGCGAGTCGGACTCGCACACGAAGGGTTCCGTACCACAAGGCAAAAACGCCGAAAAAAACATGTTTGTTGTATGGGAGCCCTTCTTAAATATTTATTTTATTTTAATTTTATTATTTATTATTAACGTTAAAATACAACTGAGTATTTTGTGAATATTTCAAGTGCCTACCTGTTCCCATTTTTGATATCTAGCAAAAAAGGGCAAAAAAATCGCGTTTGTTGTATGGGAGCCCCCCTTAAATATTTATTTTATTTTGTTTTTAGTATTTGTTGTTATAGCGGCAACAGAAATACATCATGTGTGAAAATTTCAACTGTCTAGCTATCGCGGTTCTTGAGATACAGCCTGGTGACAGACAGACAGACAGACGGACAGACGGACAGACGGACAGACGGACAGACGGACAGACGGACAGACGGACAGACGGACAGACAGCGAAGTCTTAGTAATAGGGTCCCGTTTTTACCCTTTGGGTACGGAACCCTAAAAATGACTTGTTTCGTTTAATCGCCAAACAATTTACATTATTTTCATTCTCAAAGAAACTTGCCAAACTATTACGTCAATACCTAATGATTCCTAAGGGCTTGTTGCTATGTTTTCTGTTATCAACTGTAGACATTTTTTGACCAATCACGTGCCTCCGTTTTCAGAATGTTATTAAACACTGCCGCTTGATTGGTCGCTTGTTACATAACGTAATGGCGTATTTAGTGTTGTTTCATTACACCAGTTTTATTTACTTTTCAGTTAGGAGTTTTTTTTTTTGAGTTGGTTTTTCTTTATTTCGACATTACGACAATATAATTGGTCTCATCTCTTCGAACGGAAAAATGTAATGCGTATAATACGTACATTTTCGTGTGTTTTTTGTTTCTTTTACGTATAAGATTTATCCATTAAGAGGATTTTGATAAAACTCGTCGATCCCTTGGAAATATCGGGATAAAAAGTAGCCTATATGTTAATCCAGGGTGTCAGCTACCTCCATACAATATTTTATCAAAATTGGTCCAGCCGTTTGAGCGTGAAGAAGTAATAAACATATAAACACATACACACACTCACAAACTTTCGTTAGTCAGTTATAATATTAGTGTGATTATAAAAGAGGTGCCTATTTAGGTAGGTATATATTGTAATATTAGACGTATATAGTCGATAACGGCGGCCCTTTGAAATTATTATTTCCTAGTCTAGTGTGATATGACTTGCTAGACCTAATTTTGTTTTAAATATTAGGTCACAACTAATGCATTATAGATAGGTAGATACTGAACGTATGAAAGATTGCAGTGAACTTTAAACTTTTACATAACTTATGCTACACTTTCCTTAACCAAAACTGAAACTTGCAAATTGGCGACTGAAAATGTACGTTTCAACAGAAAATATACTACAAAATATCCTTTTATAATTCATGAGTGCCTAAACCAGTTTCATAAACCGTCATTTTCATACAGAACTCTCGGGACTCGAGCAAAATATTTACATAAAATGAATATGTATATTTTTGGTATTATTTTTGCGCACGCGTCGACGAAAAGCGATAAGAACTCAATAGCAAACGCTATGAGATTGGGTAAAAGCAATTTGTTCAACGTAAACTATACAGAACATAAAATTTGCGAACCAGTAATGAATTAGATAGTACGTATACACGTTTACTTGGGTCTGATGACGTCAGAGAGTATATAGTATTTTTTCCAGTCGGTATTTTGCGTTTTATGCACAAATGCAGTTTGGATTTAATGTTCACGTTTCGTTTTATACCTAGCTGGTTTTGTGATAAGTATACCTAAGTATATGAATACGGTGTTTTAGCTTCACTGAGTTCATAATTTCACAATATTTTGCTCTTTCGTTAATTATCAAATTTCACTTTTGCAAGCCGAGAAAACGAGGTTGAAAACTTATGTGGATTCTTTGTCGTAAGGTAGATTTGGTTCAGTGATTTAGAAGATGAAATTGAATTTCCGTGAAAAATAGAAATAGTTAAGTTTTCAGTACTTTATCGTTCCTTTGACTCTATGTAGAGTTTGCAAATAAATTCTACGTAGGTATAAGAAGTTTTGAACTATTATAATTAATAACATCGTCGACTTTGCTCTTTAAATAAGTAGTCAGAACTCTTATGATGTAATGAACACAAACATTCGCACATCGCTTGAATGAATCCCTGTCTGAACGTTTGCCAGATCGCCTATCAAGCGATCAGAATTAGTGCCCACTGTGTAGGTCATGATCACTCTCAAGACCACATCACTAACACCTGGCCCTACTTGGAACCGAAACTCTGATTTAACATCACTTTACAGGTAAAAAAAAATCCACCTCCAATAAGTTTAAACGCACTACACTGCTCTAATAAGCATTCTACTTACTTCAGCACATCTGTTGTCACACAACAACAATAAAAAAAAAAAAACGCAATTCTCGTCGACAACCGCACCACAACCTTGGTCTTAACAACGTTATCGCATTACTTATTCTAAGCACGCCCCCACCACCGCAGAGCCGTGAAAACAATTCGTTTTCCTCCCGAACTCACCGCGTGATAACAGATAACATTGCATACAATCTAAACAATCGATCAAAACATCAAAGTAAACTGTACCTCGAGCGTATACGCGGACGCAAACAAACGCGGCCTTGAACGCTAAGCAGATCGCCTGAAATACTCGGCGCGTGGAAATAGCCGCGGTGAAAATACGAACACGTGACGCTTACGTACCTCGCGAACTGTCGTATGGAGAAAATCGATGGTGCTTGCCACTCGGCGACCGGCGGCGGACTGAGCCACTGTGTCAGCGGAACGCGCCCCACCCGAGCCTCCGCCCGCCTGACTCGCTATCACAGTTTACTATTTACAAAAAAAAAAAAATACTTTCACCGTTTTCGCACTTTACAAAAATACGGATGCAACACTTAAAATATTTTAATCAGGCGGCGTCTGTGAGCTTGTGTTCGTATTCGCGATCATCCGCGGCGTCGGTTCGCGGCCGGCGCGTGCTTACAGCTCGGAGTGGGGCGGTGGACTGATCGAGGCAGCCAGCGAGCCGTCGAGGTGCCTCCCTGCCCCCGCCGTGACGTCGGCAACAGCCCGCGATGGTGGAAATTAGCAGCTTCCCGAGCGAGGGTCGTCGGATGTAGGTCACGGGGACTGGGCCTGCACTTGCCCACTCTACCGCGCTGATACACTTGACAAGTTTAAGGACATAACTAGACGTGATTAGGCGGCCGATGTATACTTACAATACTGTACTTATGTTACTTTTAATACTTGCTACGTTTACTACGATTTCTCGTAGCACGGTTGTCGTAGCCGCGTTCGTTCGGATACGAAGTTCTTAAAGATAAGATAACATAACTGTTGTCCCTTCATAGGGAAGGGACACGTTTCCTTATTGAGAGATGAAAATTGGAAAAGTTTTGGGTCAGATTTTTTTCCTATTAACTTTTGTTGTTATCGTAATGTTTATCGAATTATTGCGTTAAGTTTTTGCACACGGTTTACGATATTTTCTGGAAGCATTTTTCTTTTTCGGTGTCATCACTACAGTTCTACGAACTTGCGAATTAAGAGAGATATAATTATAGAGATTTCAGTTTCTCAATTTTTCTTCTGATTTGTACTTAAGTAGTATATTTTGTAACTATACTTTGATAGGTACATAAATTGATTTACACAAGGAGCACGAACTTCCATAAAGTGGCGCCAAAGCGTTAATCAAATTGTGTGGGTGTCTGCCGATCTGCGTCCATCGTGATTGTTCGTTAACTGAATAACAACTAATGGCCAAGGGAGTCACGAACACGAGATTGCTCCGCCATAGAATGGGGACATTTACATAGTCTTAACTGTTTCATAGCGAGTGCGGATCGTTTGTGAAAAAACCTTTTGATTTATGAGGCTGTTTTCGTTTAATGATGAATTTGTGTTCCTGTTTCGGTAAGTTTGTGGTTTGTTTCGTTTTGCAGTGTCACGAAATTTTGCGTGGAAGATAAATTCTACAAAAAAATAGAGCGAAAGCTGAACTCAAAAACAGTTATACACAGTACACAGTTACAGTACAGTCACGAGCGCTAATATGTCAACACTTGGCAACTTTCAATTGCGATTTTTTCGTGAAATAACGAATGCAACGTTGAAATACGACTTTACACAAACCTATCGGTTCGAAAATACTTTGTTCGTAATAACATAAAATTTCATTCATAACTAAATGAGAAAATCGTCTTTGAATAAAGCCAAGTGTATTCATACTTATGCTTGTGACTGTAAAACACAGTTACAGTACACAGTTCAGTTACAGTATCAGACTGTGTTACATATATATTAGTACTTACTTTTCACATTAGGTACCTCCAAGTCAGGGTTTCGACTTAAGTAGTGGGCATGTCTGTGTGGTGCCGGACTTAAAGAATACCACCACCCCATACTTCCCGTGGGTGTCGTAAAAGGCGACTAAGGGGCGTACCGGAGAATGGGCAGCAGCGTTCTCTATGCATTCCACCACCATACGATACTGCGATCGCCAACCCGCTTGCTAAGCGTGGCGATTATGGCAAACCCCCCCTTTTGGGGAAGGCCTGTGTCCAGCAGTGGACGTGTTTCGGCTGAAATAATGAGTGGGCATTTCCCACTCCGTATCACCTAAGGACATAAGCCAAACACACCGGGGTAGATCTCCCGCCTACACTACACCACTACGGCGGAGAACATCGTGGAGTACGTGCGCCAGAAGACGAGGTACGCGCCGAGGGTGCAGTTACTGGAGTCGCACCGCAACGTCAACTTCAAGGCGTTCGTGGTGCGCATAGGTACCAACATGCTACCTGCACCTGGTGATGGACGAAAGCTTTTGGCCGCAGGATGTCCCAAGTAACACATCAAAGCAGTATAACGGCCGACTTACAGCATTTCTGTATCGTTTTCGCATTTTGAGTTAGTTCTATAGTAACATTACAAACGTTTCGGCTACTGTAATGCTTGTTTGGGCACAATTTATAAGGCTTTAGATCCTAAATGGGTTCACAATAGTTGTTTAATAGCATAACAGGCGCGTTATATTAGCATTATTATGGTCAAAGAAGTTACCAATCGCATTAAAGAAGAATTATTACGGTCAATGAAGTTGCCAATCGCATTACAGAAGCATTATACTAGCAATATTATTGATAATGAAGATGTTATTGGCATTACAAAAGCATTACACTAGCATTAGAATGTAGTAAAAGAATGATTGGAGCTATTTAAGTGTTCACAGTTAGAACTTAAATAAACCCTACATCATTGCAAAAACATCTCTATTACCACGATACAAATGTTATAATACAATTAACGTTGTAATTTAATTACTTTGTATCGCAACATAATATGGACGAAGACGGTCAAAACTGAGTGACACCATATTTCTTTGCATCAAAACAAAATGTATAATACTGGGTTAATTTTTGACTCTTTTGCTATTTCATGCCTTCAAATATGACTGCGCAATGTAGTTTACTGTAAATGTCTATATAAGTTTCATTGAGAATTTTCACGCGCCTTCGATATTTTGTGGTTTTGATATAAAATGTTATTTATAGATATTGTGTGAAAAATCAAAACAATTGTGTATTCCTGTTTAGAACGAATTTTGCATAATTAACATAATATTATTGGTTGGGCAGTATTAAATTAAGTTATTATATCATTATTATATAGGTCTATTGCTTTTATAAATAGGTCCGAATGATAATATTTTTTGGTTATAAAATATTTACAAAATGGTGTCGGTCTATAGCAGCCCGGTGAGCCTTTACAAAGGCTAATTAACGCCGTCAGTAGTATAAATACTCACACGTGAACAATTATTAAGCCAGAGGCCATAGAGAAGACTTTTGATGAACAGTGTAGTGCCATTGTCTATAAAGTAGTTTTATATGGGTTCACCGGTATACCAGTAGACTTGATGTTGACTGAAATAGTGCCATGGGGATCCTTGAGTAAAAAAATGACCTATTTATTACGATAGTTGTTTTCTTATTTTCAGTAATTTTTGTACCAACCATACAATGCCGTACAAAATAAAATATATCAGCTTGCCAAAGCTGAATTATTAATAATGGAAGACAATTGAATGTATATACAGCTTTACGCATTACAATAACTCACTTTTATTTGATTAAAGAGCTGTTAGCTGTACAACAGAACTCAGTTGATCTTTAAAAATGCAAGCATTACATTAATTCACGTTTATGCTGTCCAGCAGTACTAGGCTTTTACTTACCACTTTAAAGTGCTATTACACAACAAAGGGCACTAAAAACAGCTCAAAGCTTTGTAACGGATTTACGGTGCATTATAATGGTACAAATTTATGCTATTAAGCAGCATTAGGCATTATCTTACTACTTAAAAATGCAATTATAGACCGTAAGGCACTAAAAACAGCTGAAAGGTGTATAGCGGATTTACGTGGCATTATAATGGTTCATGTTTATGCTATTAAACAGCATTAAGCATGTATTTACTACTTAAAAATGCTACTGTAGATCCAAATGCACTAAAAACAGCTGAAAGCTGTATAGCTGGATTGTGGTTTACTGCAGTAAAACTAAAGGCTTTACAAAAGCATTTTGATAAGCCACTATCCAACCGTTATATAGTGTAAAGCATCATAATGGTTTTTAAATGCCAATATAAAGCATCAAGATGCTCGGTGAACTTATATATGAGTTTATACGGATCTTAAGTTGTACATAAGTTTACTATTCGTTTGTTATAATGCTTTCTGTGTTACTTGGGGTGGTATACCGCCGCTTTCGCGGACAAGTGCCACCAGAACGCACAAAGACTTAGTGCAACTGAGTGATACTAACTAACTACTACTAAAGATGTGTTTCCCCGTCCGAAAAAGTTATTTAATCGGGTGTACGGTTCATTCCGAAGTATGGGAGTATTTTAGAGTATCTTTGTTGATGGCCCAAAGACTAATAATACTTGTAACAAGATACGGTTTAAGTCAGCCGTTGGAGCGTGAAGAAGTAACAAACATATAAACACAAACACACTCACAAACTTTCGCCTTTGTAATTTAATTTAATTTATTAGTGTGATGGATAAAATTGAGAGACATAATTCATTATGAGCTGTTTTGAATTTACTCGACTTACACACTTGTGGTATTTAAAGATTGACTATCTCGTGCAGGTTGCCTGGAAGATATCGCAGAACACGATAAGGCCGCCCATTGCATATTTTGTAGTGTTCGATCAATTTTCTTGTTATGTATTTTTGTGGTGTACAATCACTGAATAACTCCACTAATATTATAAAGGCGAAAGTTTGTTAGTATGTGTGTTCATAAGTTTGTTAATTTTTCACGCTCAAACGGCTGGACCAATTTTGATAAAATTTTGTATTCAGATAGCTGACACCCTGGATTAACATATAGGCTACTTTATATCGGGATATTCCCACGGGATCACATTTACGCGGGTGAAACCGCAGGGCGCAGCTAGTAAAGTATCTATTCGACGGTTGAAAGGCTAATTGGCCTAAGCGACATTTTTTTTTTTAATAATAATAATATGTAGGTACATTTAGGTATTATAAATGTACATATTTTTATTATACTTAATTTTAAATACACTCGAGAGCAATGAATCCGGGTCACTTAAAGAATGTTAAAAATCTCGGAAACTAAAAATGATAGGTTAATGCAATAAATTGTATTTAATAGACAATGTAATACTCCTTAAATGAAAGTAAAAAAAATATGAGTCACCATACATTTTATTAACACAAAATTACATAAAGAAAAAAACTGCTGATCTCTCCTTAAAACAAAAATAGGAAACATGAAATTTTTGAACTTTATTACGATTTTCTTGAATTTTAATACTTCGTATTGCCTCCTCGTGCTTCCATTACTGCGTTTACGCGGTTTGGCATGCTGTACACCAAGTTCCTTATACGATTTTGGGGAATATTCTCCCATTCCTCTGTGAGAGCAATTTTGAGCTCACGAAGCGTGATTGGGGGAGGGTTTCGTTGTTTTACGCATCTGCCTAGCTCGTCCCAAGCATGCTCGATCGGGTTGATATCCGGGCTGCGCGCTGGCCACTCCATACGAGTAATGTTCATCTCTTGAAGGTAGTCATTCACAATCCTACCTGTATGAGGTCGGGCATTGTCATGCATAAATATAGCATCCTCACCTAAATTGACCATAAATGGACCAACATGATCATTGAGGATTTCTTCCACATATCTAACGCTAGTTAAAGAGCCGTTTTCTATGATCACCAGCTCTGTGCGACTTTCAAAAGAAATTCCGGCCCACACAAGTACACACCCACCACCGTAGGCTACTTTTTCTTCGATGCATGCTTGCTTGAATCTTTCCCCTGGTCTTCGATACACTCTGTGTCTTCCATCGTGCTTGTAGAGCATAAATTTTGATTCGTCGGAGAACATAACTTTTGACCAATCTTCAATACTCCAATTTACGTGGCTCTGGGCATATCTTAGTCTTGAAATACGATGCCCACGCTCCAGTTTAGGGCCGTTTGCAGGTCTAAGGGGTTTTAAGTTAGATTCAGCAAGCCGACGTCTTACTGTCCATGCACTTGGGTTACTTCCTCCGAGGCGTCGAAACTGATTTGTGAGTTCAGTTCCTGTGAGAAAGCGATTTCGAAGCATGGTGTTCACCAAGTATCGGTCTTCTCGTGCTGTGGTCGTGTGTTCTGCCCGTTCCTGGTCTGCGTAGGTTAGAACCAGTTTCTTCGTAACGTCGGAGAACTCTTTGTACTGTTGACAGCGACACACCGACAGTCCTGGCTGTATCGCGCTGACTCCGGCCGGTTTCCAGCATTGTAAGTATTCTGGTGCATTCTTCAGGCGTAAGCGACATAATTTCAGCTTGAATAATGAACATAGAGCACTATCAACATGGTTTATGTACCCACATAAATGACAGATTACAAACAAAAGCAAAACCAAATGCTGTAATTTCGTAGTTCCATCTTCGAAAGTGGCCCTTTTTCAAATTTGATTTTTTAATGATATAACTTTACAATAACTAAGAAGTTTTAATACCTTCATTTAAGGAGTATTACATTGTCTATTAAATACAATTTATTGCATTAACCTAGCATTTTTAGTTTCCGAGATTTTTAGGATTCTTTAAGTGACCCGGATTCATTGCTCTCGAGTGTATTGCAAAAAATGTATAATAAATATCTAAACACAAGATTAGTTTTAACAACTGTAACCATTTTCTGTAAATAATTTAATTTAATTGGTTTATTTACATAACTTTTACAATATTTAACACAATTAATCATTTACACTAGGTAATTGTCTGTGTGGTGCCGGAAATAAAGAATACCACCACCCCTTACTTGCCGTGGGTGTCGTAAAAGGCGACTAAGGGTCATACCGAAGAATGGGCAGCAGCGTTCTCTATGTATTCCACCATCATATCATACTGCGATCGCCAACCCGCCTGCCAAGCGTGGCGATTATGGCAAACCCTCCCAAAATTGGGGGAGGCCTATGTCCAGCAGTGGACGTCTATCGGCTGAAACGACTAGGTAATAAATTAAATGTCTAACTAAGTTAACAAACAAATAATACTAAATACTAACTTTACAACTGGATTAAACAACAAAAGGATACTAAAATTAATAACACTAATTTCTGAAAATGAAACAAGTAATTTTACTAAACTTTCTGCGTAAGCGAGCCCTAAAATATCACAGAATATGAATTAAAGTTAAAATTATTTGAAATCCCAACTTTTTCAGTAAAATCTAGCTCGACCTAACTAACTAGGAAAAGTTAGGTCAATTACGAATATCACCGGACCTTATCTAGGTCCGGTGATATTCGTAATTGACTTTAAGATATTAACGTTTCTACGTTACTTTTTACGGTTTTTTAGGGTTCCGTAGCCAAATGGCAAAAACGGAACCCTTATAGATTCGTCATGTCTGTCTGTCCGTCTGTCACAGCCACTTTTCTCCGAAACTATAAGAACTATACTGTTGAAACTTGGTAAGTAGATGTATTCTGTGAACCGCATTAAGATTTTCACACAAAAATAGAAAAAAACAATAAATTTTAGGGTTCCCCATACTTAGAACTGAAACTCAAAATTGTTTTTTTCATCAAACCCATACGTGTGAGGTATTTATGGGTAGGTCTTCAAAAATTATATTGAGGTTTCTAATATAATTTTTTTCTAAACTGAATAGTTTGCGCGAGAGACACTTCCAAAGTGGTAAAATGTGTGTCGTCCCCCCCCTGTAACTTCTAAAATAAGAGAATGATAAAACTAAAAAAAATATATGATGTACATTACCATGTAAACTACCACCGAAAATTGGTTTGAACGAGATCTAGTAAGTAGTTTTTTTTTAATACGTCATAAATCGTAAACCGCAATTTACCATTCAACTCAAAAAAAAAAAAAATAATAATTTCATAAACATAAACCTTATGCATAAACCCGGATGTTACGGAACCCTCGGTGCGCGAGTCCGACTCGCACTTGCCCGGTTTTTTTTATTTATTATCTAAACATTGAATGTGGGTAAACTCGAAACTTCATGTTAGTTAACGAGCCGTCAGTTGGGGCTGGTCATCGTTTAGCTACCTCGGCTTATTTTTACCCGAATACGGCGGAGCGAACCCTCCTTGTTTATGATTTTGACCTGTATGTATGTATGTGTCTATGTATGTTCATCTGTTCCCTCATACCTTCAAAAGTACTTATAATAATTTGACAAATGAGGTATCGTTAGAAGCGTCTTGACCGTGTGCTGGTATGTGACGTATAGGCTACGTGACGTCACACTAAATTCAATATGGCGCCCCACTATACATAATTTAATTAATTTAAAAATTAATATGTTGGGATGGTGCCTTGTGGGGTATCAAATGAAAGGGCTTAATTAGCACATTTCAAAAATATAAATCTTACTGAAATAACCCCCAAAATAATTAAATAAAAAACAATTTAAAAACTAAAACCCGTCTACTGAAAAGGATGAAACTAGAAGGTACCTTCAAGTGGTCGCTAGCGAAGGAGGTGGCGGGACGGTTCAGGGAGAGAGCCTCCCGTCTCAGCCGCCGCGGGGGACGCCCCAGGCGTCGGGAGCCGCGTGACGACTCCCGGCCACCGTAGGCGCGGGCCTGCGGGCGGAGAGTAATGGGTAGCTCACCGTCCGATCAGGACGCGCCGTCCGGCACGGGCCTGACGGCGCGTACGTGTTCCACGCGCGCCTCAAAGAGATGTCAGCATCGAGGAGGGGCCCCTTAGGGCCGAAGCCTGCCGGGTCAGCGGGATTGTCCGAAAGGGTTACCGATGGCCCGAAAGTGCCATTAAATGACACAACACCCATCTGGTCGGAGGATCCTCCCTTTTCTATGGAGTATGAGTAAACTTTACACCCTGTTCCTCATACCTCTATAGTATAATTGAAATTAAAAGTTTGAGTTTAAATATGTTCAAAAGTCAAATTCAAATCAAATTTTTTTTTTTTTATGGGAAATCATCAAATGACTCCTCCCGCTCTGTGTGGAGCGGAAGGGAGTGTCAGACTCTTACTGACTAAAACCCACCCGTGTTCCTTCCTAAGCCCTTTATGTTCCGGGTCAGCGGTAACCCTTTCGGACAATCCCGCTGACCCAGCAGGCTTCGGCCCTAAGGGGCCCCTCCTCGATGCTGACATCTCTTTGAGGCGCACGTGGAACACGTACGCGCCGTCCGGCACGGGCCTGGTCCTGATCGGGCGGTGAGCTACCCATTACTCTCCGCCCGCAGGCCCGTGCCTACGGTGGCCGGGAGTCGTCACGCGGCTCCCGACGCCCGGAGCGTCACCCGCGGCGGCTGGGACGGGAGGCTCTCTCCCTGAGCCGTCCCGCCACCTCCTTCGCTAGCATGACTGCTTCGCAGAAGGAGGTGACTGCCTCCCACTCCCTCTCGCCCCGGACCATGGCTTGCACCAGGGCCGGACGCAAGAGGTCGCCGTCGCTGCCAATCGCCTCTACGAGGACACGGCGGTGCTCCGCCCAAGCGGGGCAGACCTCCACCGTGTGCTCCACCGTGTCCTCTGGGCGATCCTGGCAATGGTGACACCTGGGCGTTTCCTCCCGCCTGATGATGTGCAGGAACCTCCCGAAACTTCCGTGTCCGGTGAGGACCTGCGTCAGGCGGTAGGTGAGGGCGCCGTGGCGCCTCTCTAGCTACTCCTCAAAGAGGGGTCTTATCGCCACTATCGCGGCGTGCCCTGCGCTGGGTTGCGACAGTCGCTCTTTCAATGCCGCCAGGAGATCGCGCCGGAGATCCGTCCGCTCCGCAGCGATTTGCCGCGGAAGCGGATCCTCCCCCCGGCGTAGTGCCTCCGCGTGCCAGTCATACAGGTGCGCGAGGACTATCGCCTCCAGATCCCATGGCGGCAATCCGGCAAGGAGGCTTGCCGCCTCGCCGGAGATCGTGCGGTAGCCCCGGATTACGGCTACCACCTTCTGGGGCGCGTTCAGGTAGTGGGCTGCTCGCCGCCGCAGTGAACGCGCCCACACCGGGGCCCCGTATAGGGCCATGGACCGGACGACTCCCGCGTAAAGCTTTCGGCAGGAGGCGTTTGGCCCCCTCAGGTTGGGCAAGACCCGCTTGAAGGCGGCCCCGGCCCGTTCCAGTTTAGGGGCCAAACGTCGGAAGTGCTCGACGAAGTTCCACCGGCTGTCGAGGACGAGACCCAGGTATTTCATCGTCGTCTCGACGCCGATGTAAACCCCTCCTACCGTTAGTTGGGATCCCGATGGCGGCGCGTTCCGGGGCCCATGAAACGACATGGCCTCGGACTTGTGCAATGCCACCTCGAGACTCAACTGCCGGATCCTCTCCACGACTATCGCAACCCCGCGTGTCAGGCTTTACCTGGCAAGCCGTCGGGTCCTGGGGCGGTATTTTTGGTCTTCAGCCTACCTACCGCCGCTCTCAGTTCTACCCCGGTCACTTCAGGGATGTCGTCGTCGTCGTCCGCGTGGTCCGCTTCGGGCACCGCCAGTGGCGGAGCCATGGGCGGGGGAGTGTACTCCCCCCGTGAAGGGAACAGAGCGCTCACCACCTCCTCCACCAGCTGGGGGCGGAGACTCTGCGTCAGCGGGGGGGCCCAGGTGCGGAGTTTATTCCGCACCATTTTATAAGGGCGCCCCCACGGATCTCTGTTCAGAGTCTCCACCATCTCCTCGCGGGCCACATCCATGGCCCGCTGGACAGCCTCTTGGAGGGCGGTCTTCGCCGCTCTGTACCCCTCGTACAGCTCCGCCTCCGTGGCTTCCGCATCCGGAGGGCGAATGCGGAGCCTTTCTAGTCGCCCCTTACAAAAGGTTATTTTGTATAAATTAATTATATAATTGTAGGTATGTGAAGCACCTATAATAAAATTACCTACTATACCACAATATGTAAAATAATTAAAAATAAAGCAATGAAAGGTAAATTAATTATGAGACAGATACATGGTGCTTACATATTTACAAATATGTATTGTAATAGTGGAGGACAAATTGAACAAAATTTTTAATTAGGTACTTATTAAATAAAAGTTTAATTTTTATTTGAAGTTCGAGGAAAGTTAGAACCCTAGAAAGAGATGAGAGACTGCGTAAGAGTGAGATACCACTATCCACCTATTTAAAGAATGTTATTTATCTGAAAACTAGTGTTCTTACCGTAATATCGAATATCAGCCTGATGAGTCTCGATTACACATTTAGCGAATTACTGAAGTTATTAAAAGTTTTTTTTTGTATATTGCACACCGTTGGAAAGGGGACAAACTAGAGAACTTTTTAAAAGAATTCGAAGATTACGATCGCTTTTAGTTTTTTTTTTACAACAATTTAAAGTTGAGTGTTAAGTGTATTTTTACTTTTTTTCAAAAACTTTGTGAGTTATTAAAAGGGAACTAGATGTTATTAGCAAGTAATTTTGAATTTCATAGAATCATACAAGAGTAAACATAAGAATTAAAATGAAAGAAGGCTATACTCCTAACTTTAAAAAAAATGTAAGCTTGAATGCAGAGTTCTTGTATTTTTCTGAATAAAAATTAAAAAGTCATATTAAAAAATCAGGTGTAACAAGGAATGAGTTACTGCAATGCGATTCTGTAACTATCTCACCGTGAAAACTTAGGTGAAGTGAGCGTGGAGTGAGCTGTCAATAGTGTTAATTCCTAGCAAAAACAAACTCACTTCACCTAAGTTTTCACGGTGAGATTTTTACAGAATCGACCGGCTGGGCCTTAAGAGATAGCAAATGACCTCCCCTTTCGGCCAATTCCATTTGGCAAACGATGCACCAAACACCCTGTATAATAATGGTATTGGGTGGGCCACATCACCCGCATGCACGATGATCGCTAGGTAAAAGTCTCCACACAAATGGGTGCCCGAAAATGGACGGCGCCGCCGAGGTCGGCCCAGAAAAAGATGACTCGCCATCACTTTCTGGGCCGGCCTGGATGCGTACCGCGAAGGCCTCTCTGTCTATTCTAGGTGGCGTGGGATAAGAGTTCCTGGAAGGATTTGGGAGAGACCTTTGCCCAGCAGTGGGACAGTTTGCAATTTACGAATTAGACATGGAATCTCCTTGCGAAGCAGGGGCGGGTCACTAGTAAGAAATAAATGAAGCCCTTCATGACCTGCTGAAATATTATGCCACTAGCTGCGCCTCGCGGTTTCACCCGCATGTTTCGATCCCGTGGGAATATCGGGATAAAAAGTAGCCTATATTTTAATCCAGAGTGGTAAAAAAATGAAGTTAAAAAAACTGAAAAGCTGAAAACAAGGCCATTTTAAATTAAATAAAAGTTGGAAGCAGGCGGGACCCATTTGAGGTTGAAAATGTAATAAAAAATGGTATGGGTCCCGCCTGCTGCCAACTTTTAATTAATTTAAAATGGCCTTGTTTTTAGCTTTTCAGTTTTTTTAACTTCATTTTTTTACCGCAGTCGGGTTTTTTAGTTTTTTAAATTACTTTTTTTTTTAGTTTATGCGAAACCCGAAACATGTGTCTAGTATTTTTATGTGAAGAATATATGTACAAAATTTCAAAGCAGTATCATGAAAAATCACAAAGTTATATACCTGTTTGTCCGTACAAAAACATGCTCACCCCCGCCGCTCGCGCCGCGCCGTCTGGCGCTCATTGATAATAGTACCTAGGTACCTAACCGTTCGGCGCGGAGATTGGATAACCTACTTAGTGTCGCTCGGTGTCCAACTTTTAACCTTTTTTAAATATTTGTGGGACAAAATATAACATGGGGTAAAAATTATTGGAATCGATTCAGTTACTTATTCTGAACAAACCATAATCAGATTTCGCATATTATACTAAAAATAACGTTGTATTTGCTGAATCATTGCGAAATTTCCACGACAACATTATGCCTAAACAATGGTAATTCAATTCACCTTGCAAACAACATATTTATATATATTGTGTTAAACATATGAGTTGACTAATATAATTATATTCTGCGTCGTAACCTGTGACATGTCAAAAGTTATGTGGAATTATGCCATATTTATGTGAATTATGCGAGCCTTATTATGCTTGTGTTTGTTTAAAATTCAAGCTCTTGGCCTGGTTTGGAGAATAGAAAAGATAAATAATGCCTTGTTTAGTAGGTACAGACGCCAGCATAAGCTACCCGAAACTATCAAATTTTCCCAATCAACTTTGAACCTTATGATTTAGCGATAAAGATGAAAATCTATTAAAGAAATTTGACAGATTGTAGTAGCTTGACGTGCTTGCGTCTGTACGTCGCCGTCGGTTGTGTTTTCAAGTCATTGTAAGTACAAGAATCTTAAAAGTTGTGCCAATTTGGTCGTTGAACTCGCATAGTAACAGTTAGTTCGGACTGGTCATCTCTTTGCTGCCATGCATGGCTTATTTTAACTTTTTTTGGCCGTAATCCACCACGCGAGCCCAGTGCGGGTTGATCGATCTCACGTCATGTCTTCGAATTTTTTGGTTCAGTTGGTTGCCTCACCGTTTTGAGTAATGGTGATGATTTAATTTTGTGGCCTACCCAAATGTCCTTTCTTTGGTATTGTTCGTCGAATCGTTGTGCTCCTTAAGCTTTGAGTTGAGCTGCATGATTTCTGACAAATACGTGCACTGACTGGACTCCTCTCAATCTGAGTGGTTCTTTCCTCAAAAGTGGTCTTTTGAGGAAAGAACTACACAGATTGACTCAGACATCGATCTACATGGTCTTCGTATAACCTCACCAAGATTATGTCTGGACTTTAAAAGAGACTGTGACCTCTGAGTTTGTTTCGGCCTTTCTTCTTAGAGTAGTCAGATAGGAAACGCCGACTTCATCTAGTTTAAAAAAAAACATGATTGACGTGTAAAAGTGTTAGTACAAACCTACTTACAAAAATAAAATCATTTATCATTA
Source organism: Mesoligia furuncula (assembly GCA_916614155.1). Taxonomy (NCBI): domain Eukaryota; kingdom Metazoa; phylum Arthropoda; class Insecta; order Lepidoptera; family Noctuidae; genus Mesoligia; species Mesoligia furuncula. The sequence continues at coordinate 9,319,202 of OU744803.1, read as the reverse complement.
CACGTACTTCCATACCCCATACTTTCCGTGCGTGTCGTAAAAGGCGACTTTTACGACACGCACGGAAAGTATGGAGGTAGTTGACACCCTGGACTAATATAAGGCTACTTTTATCCCGATATTCCCACGGAATCGACGCTTATGCGGGTGAAACGGCGCGGGGCGCAGCTAGTCGTCAAATAATTTCATAGATAGAAAGAAGAGAGAGGTCCAGATAAGTTATTGTTTTAAAAAGGCGAGCTTAACTTAGAATTGTGTTATTTAATATTTAACCTTTGAGGTTAATTAACCTTTGAGGTAGAAAGTAAAGTTATCACTGAGTTATGTTTGTAATTAAAGGTCATAGAGTTTGACAAACTCTAAGCAAATTGCAAGTTATATCAATGGAGTAAATAAATTAGCTCGAATTCTTTCAAACGGTAAGGCAGAGATTAGTTGAGATGATGAGGTCAACAGATCATTGATGCCATACTTATTGCTCATTATTTAACTCTTCTAAGGCTTCGGAATGAAACACACTCGCCAAGGGAAAATACGTTTTTTTTTCTAAGGCCTCGCAATGAAACAGGGACTCGCCAAGGGACAATACGTTTTTTTTTTTCTAAGGCCTCGGATTGAAACAGGGACTCGTCAAGGGAAAATACGTTTTTTTTTCTAAAGCCTCGGATTGAAACAGGGACTCGCCTAGGGAAAATACGTTTTTTTTTCTAAGGCCTCGCAATGAAACAGGGACTCGCCAAGGGAAAATACGTTTTTTTTTCTAAGGCCTCGCAATGAAACAGGGACTCGCCAAGGGAAAATACGTTTTTTTTTATAAGGCCTCGAAATGAAACAGGGACTCGCCAAGGGAAAATACGTTTTTTTTATAAGGCCTCGAAATGAAACAGGGACTCGCCAAGGGAAAATACGTTTTTTTTTTTCTAAGGCCTCGAAATAAAATAGGGACTCGCCAAGGGAAAATATGTTTTTTTTTCTAAGGCCTCGAAATGAAAAAGGGACTCGCCAAGGGAAAATACGTTTTTTTTTTCTAAGGCCTCGGAATGAAACAGGCACTCGCCAAAGGAAAATACGTTTTTTCTAACTCAATGAAACAGTTTGCTTTTAATAGGTACGCATGTCAATATTCAGTGCTTCATTTCAAACGGAAATCGGACTCTTCAATAAAACCAGGAAAAATAAATATCGAGTAAGAATTATAAGGAAAACATACTAACGAGCATTTTGAGCTTATATCTAATAAGTAAATATTTTTTCAGCAATTTTTCAAGGATACTCAATTGTTGTTAGGCAAATAGACAAAATTCTCATGTTTCCGTAAACTGAAAATATGGTTTCGTAGATTTGCTAATGATGTGTTCAAATAACTAAGTAACTAGATGATATTTTGTCAATTTGTTAATTAAATAAAATTGGCTAACATTAAAGTCCACTATTTTTAGTAAGATATCTTAAAAAAATCAAAATTGGGATATTTTTTGTTTCATGTGAAAAATTTGCTCTTCTGTCCGGTTCAAAAATCGGATATGTGTAAAACGCAACCAAAGTGCCTAAATTTCAATGTCTCACTGAGACATTTAAGCATATTTTTACCGACCTTAAGTTCAAGATTCATGACATCTTAAGATATTTATGAAGTCAGGAAGATTTTTACTTTTATTTTATTTCTACACAGAGACTTCTTCAAATGTCCTTATATAATTCCCTAAAACATTAAACTAAGCTATAGTTTTAAAAAATCAACTACATTGTTCAATTAACAACAAATGAAATAATGACAGTAAAAGCATAAAAGTATGAATAACTCAAAACATACTTTGTTCAACATATCTTACTGTTGAAATAGGGCATCGATATGTCTGTGTGATCATCATCATAATTTCAGCCGAAAGACGTCCACTGCTGGACATAGACACAATACTTCGACCGGTTCTGCGCTTCTCGCATTCAACGGGTTCCTGCGGCCTTCACAAGCTCGTCGATCCACCTTGTGGTGTGGGAGGCCTTCCAACGCTACGTCTTTCGGTACGCGGTCGCCACTCCAGACCCTTTCGGCCCCATCGGCCATCTGTGTTCTGTCTGCGTGATCAGCATGTGTCTATTCATAATTTTAGGAAACATTGCATATCAAAATCGTAATATAATAACAATCGATAAAAACGATTGATATCGTAATATATATGGTTTAAGTATCAAAAAAAAAGTTAGAAAAGTTCCCGCTGCTGGGACACAGGCCTCTTCTCTGGAAAAATGGAGTGGGCCGTAATCCGCCACGCGAGCCCACCGTGCGGCACCGTGCGAGTTGATGAATGTCACGCCATTTCTTGGATTTTTTTGGTTCTAGGACATGCCGGTTGCCTTACCGTTTTGAGTAGTGGTGATGATTTAATTTTGTGGCCTACCCAAATGTCCTTTCTTTGGTATTGTTCGTCGAATCGTTGTGCTCCTTAAGTTTTGAGTTGAGCTGCACGATTTCTGACAAATGCGTGCACTGACTGGACAGGTCCTCTCAATCTGTGTAGTTCTTTCCTCAAAAGACCATCTCAGACATCGATCTACATGGTCTTCATATAACCTGACCAAGATTATGTCTGGACTTTAAAAGAGACTGTGACCTCTGAGTTTGTTTCGGCCTTTCTTCTCAGAGTAGTCAGATAGGAAACGCCGACCTCATCTAGTTTAAAAAAAAAAACATGATTGATGTGTAAAAGTGTTTGTACAAACCTACTTACAAAAATAAAATCATTTATCATTACACGTAAATTTCCTGTCTGGGTTCGAACCTACAACCTACAACTCGTAAGTCGTGGCTGTAACCTAACCACATCACTAGAAAAATAAATTAGAATATTTTCAACAAAAAACAAGGCTGCGTACTATGTACAGTCATCAACAGAGATAAGTATGCAGGATCGTCGGATATAGTTAAAGTTTAGTAAAAAACCGATGGATGTTCTCGAATAAACTTTTATTTTATTAATAGAAAACAAACAGCTCGTTTATCAAATTAAATTTTAGTCAACAACATCCATCGGTTTCTTACTAAACTTCAACTATATCCGACGATCCTGCATACTTATCTCTTTTGTTGACTGTATCAACCCAATCCTCTTACTACACTCTTAAAACTCTGCTAATGAATTTTCTGGAAAACATCAGCTTTTCAGACATTTTTCATTTAGAAAATTTGTCACACAGTGCAAAACTTTCAGTGCATTAGTGTTTATATCAACTTGCGTTATGGTCATGTGAAGTCTTCTCTTGAAGTTTAATTTAAAAGTTTTTGATACGTAGGTACCTATCCACATACGGGTTCACTGACCGGTAAACTGTCATTTTTGTTGCTGTCACATAGACGGCTGTGTCTGTTTCTAGTTCGTTCGTTTGCACAGTCTAAAAATATTCCATAGATGTGGACTTACAGAATAGATATATATGTGTTGCATTAAGTATGTTTTGGATAATTTTACTTCATAGATAAGGCCCTCGATAAAAATTGTATAGTGAAAGTGCGCAGTGCTGCACACCCTTACCCTATTTTAAGTTAAATAAATATCAACTTTATTCCAACGTTAATTAAGCTGATTTCAAAGTGACTAACACTATTGAAAAATTTATAAAAATGTTTGAAGTTGTAACGTAAACTGAATTTTATTGTGTAGGATTTAAAGTTATTTTTCCATGAACTCATATTTGCTTACATTTTTGGCAAATAAATCGCGAACGCAGATTAGATGTACCTACTCTGTAGTTTATGCCTACCCTACTAAAAGTGTGAGTTTATCAAATCAAATAATTTATTTCCTTGAATATGGGTACGTACACTGTACATGAGGCAATAGGTACATAATTACAACAGTTCTTTAAACCATATCCTACCTTAATAGGTGTGTAAATATCTAATAAAATAAGATATGCACATACATATTGACGCCAGTACATCAAGCTACTGCAATCTGTCAAATTTCTTTAATAGATTTTCAATTTTATCGCTACAGCATAAGGTTTAAAGTTAATTGGAAAAATTTGACAGTTTCGGGTAGCTTGATGTGCTGGCGTCTGTACATAAACTTATGCCTTCGTCCCATGGAGTTGGGCCTGGTTAGGCAGAAAACTACAGAACGCCACCTGCAACGATCCTTACACACTACTTTGGCCTCGTTTACGTTCACACATCTGGGGGTCTAAAGAGGCCATTTTGGAGAATCATAAAAGGATAACATTATGAATCATAATATGGCGAAGACAGTCCGAGTTTTTTTTTTTCGCTGCACTACGTAGAATCAAAGAGATTGGGATTGGATTGATTGGTATTTTAGCACAGACAAAAAAAAAATAACTAAAAATCCTTCACCAATGAGATTTGATATGATTAACATAACAGTTCTATCCATTATGATTCATAATGTTATCCTTATAGGATTCTGCCAAAGTGGCCCTTTTAGGCCCCCTGGTAGGTACTTAATACACGCATATTTATTACATTAATCCATGATTTCAATACATGACATACATCACATTAAACATTATGTATAACATATATTATTATTGACATTTATTACTTATGTAATTTTGTTATCATTGTTTAAATAAAAATAAAAAAAATGATATAATAACTTCTAGTTTCTGTGGTAATTAGTTCATTTAAATCAAGACTCATGAGTCATTTCTCCCAGTAGCTTTAAGATATTTATTATGATGTTGTTCATAAAAGTCATGCCAGCCACTGCTGAAATTGCAAAGACACGAAAAATAAGATACAGCTAAAACCTTTACGTTCATCAATAACACCCACGTACCAATAATCTTACCCACTTCTTCCGATAAAGATAATTTTTACTTCACAAAACAGATAAACACAGCTGTCCTTTTCTCCAAAGATACAGAGATATTTGTAAAGAATATCAGCTATCCATACATAATATAGTACATAAATGCGTGAAATGAAATAAAATAGTTTATTCCGTAAATAGGATAACGGATTCACTTTTACACGTCACGTTAAAAAAAATCGGCCAAGTGCGAGTCAGACTCGCACACGAAGGGTTCCGTACCACAAGGCCTAAACGCCGAAAAAAACACGTTTTTTGTATGTGACCCCCCCTTAAATATTGATTTTATTCTGTTTTTAGTATTTGTTGTTATAGCGGCAACAGAAATACATCATCTGTGAAAATTTCAACTGTCTAGCTGCCTGGTGACAGACAGACAGACAGACGGACATTGGAGTCTTAGCAACAGGGTCCCGTTTTTACCCTTTGGGTATGGCACCCTAATAAATAAAAAATCAGCTAGATGAGGTCGACGTTTCCTATCTGACTACTCTGAGAAGAAAGGCCGAAACAAACTTAGTGCTCACAGTAACTGATAACTTGATAACTAGATAACTCACAGTCTGTTAACTTTTCACGAGATCACGACATAACGATTGAGGGATTTCAGTTAAATGGCAAACAGGTAGAAGTGATCCGCCTGCATAACACATTTTCCATCATAATCCGAAAAATTGATTAGCAACTTTCTTTAATAAACCTTAACCAAAACCTTTCCCTTTCTTTCCTTTCCCAAACCTTTTCTTTTACAAGCATAATTATGAATCAATCTTCATATGTTTTTAAAAATATTTGTTTGTAGGTAAATGACGTTAAGAATGTTGTTGAGTTATTATAAAAATTATTTATTAGCAATTAACCCGCTCAGTTACGACTTAGGATACCTACCTTCTACACGGTAGTAGGTTCCCATAGAATTATTTCCGACCTCCACGCGGGCGACACCGCGGAAAAAAGCTAGTACGGAAATATGGGAGTAATTTTAAGTTCTGATATTTTTCTGAAGAGACACTAAATTAATTTGAGAACAAAGGAGTTTGGTGCCAAAGGTCAGCCTTCTTTTGTTTTCAAACTATGAACCACAAAAAAGAAACGTTGAATTGTGCTGAAATTAACACCAACGGACGATTGTAATGGAGGTTACAGGTTCTGAAGAAAATTTTGAACAAATGATACGAGAGTAGATATACAACGTGCCGCTACAATGGCGTTATTAATTTAACTTACGGGTTAGCGGCCAGTAATCATAAAAATTATAACAACATAAAATAATTTGTAATTAGAAAACTATCAGCTACACCACTCGCCGACATAGGGTTCTGTCTCTTTCCTTCAATACGCCTACCTACTCAAACTAGAACACAAAAACAAAAAGAAACAAGATATGGAAATATGCAAAACGGCCATCACTCAGCATAATGCTACGACCCTAGGCGAGACAGAGCCCCAACGCTGGATAATGGTATTCTATGCTTAGAACATTTTATTACACAATATAAAAAAGCTATGTACTCTGTTGAATTTCCAGTGAGAAAACATAACAGCACATATATCTTCATAAAACCCTAAAAAGATACCAGCATATCGACACACGACCATTCCGATATTCGACACATTATTTCAGTCCGGTACAGAATCGATTCTCAATACATTTCGTCTGAGGACCGTCTCGAGAATTCTAGGCCAAGAAGATTCATGAAATGCTCTTACCATAATGCCGTTTTCACTGTCACACAGTTTTGAATATCTAGACAATATCCAATAACCATGTTTATGGTTAGTTTAACGTGCACTTAGTATGCTTGTTCTACGTATCTGGAGCATAGAGAATTGTGGTCTGTTGATGTTTGTTTAGCCTCTTGTTGAAAGGGCTTAGAAAGGTATTATTATTCATGCGTTTCTGAGTATTGCATTAGTAGGTTTTGCTAAGTAAATAGACTCTCTACTTAGAAGTCGCGCTGCAAGTTCTAAGTCAGCTGGGAGAGGTACCTATGTAAGAAAATAGTACATACATTATTGTTGCTACCGCGTACACAAACCACTTATAACTTCATCACTAATTCCTGTAAGTTTCCAGGAGTTAAACAAAAGTATATATCGGCGCTTGAAAGGCAAAATTGACTAAGCGACATATCACTTATGTCACTTAGTCAATTTTGCCTTTCAAGCGTCGATATGCAGTTTATAATAACATCTTATAACAGTTTCGTGACTGACTGTCAGACGAAGAAAGAAACCTGGGATTCTGGTTTCAGGTTTCTTTCAGGTTTTTTAAATTAATTAAATAATGAACTACACACACTAAATAATGAATTATCGAAAATCAACACCTACGCAGCAGAGGTAGATAGATTTTAAGTTTTGGTGGAAAATCGAATATTAATTAAGATTACTTCTGACTAGCTTTTTTGCCCGCGGATTCGTCCGCATGGATGTCTGCAATATTAAAGTAACCTACGTGTTAATCCAGATTTAGTATGAACTATCTGTGTGCCAAATTGCCTTCAAATCTAATCGGCCCTTTTTGTGCCAATCCGAAACGTACCAGACAAACGAACAAATATTCTTAAAACTATATTTTCGGCATTAGACCTCGAAGTACTTAATTACTTTTTTCAAAAATATTAAATGTACAGGTTGACATAGCTTGCAGGGTAAGCAAACTGAAGTGGCAGTGGGCTGGCCATATCATGACTGCGTATCGGCAAGCGTAGTGTGGGACGCCCCCCAGCTAGATGGACGGACGACCTACAGAAAGTGGCTGGGGTAGACTGGATATGAAAGGTGGAGGACAGGATGCTGTGGCGCAGCCTGGGAGAGGCCTATGTCCAGCAGTGGACTGCAATAGGCTGAGTTAATTATTTTGACTTCATTACTATTTTGTTATAAAGGCAATGTGCAAACGGCAAACAGGAATCCATTTAAAATGCTTAGTAGAATTTGCCACATTATTTTCAAATATTCTCTGCAAGTACCTACAGTTTAATATCTCGAACTGAAATGTAGTGGTTACCGTTTTATGAAGTAAACCTAATAAAATTGTAAACACATTACACAAGCACATTGAAATATTGCTTAACCCCATACTCTTTGTTATTTTCCTGTTTGACTTGTCAGCTGTAAAAAACTCGCAAATCTAGACATCACAGAGTACTTTTTGCTAGACATTCATATATTCCTAGGTTCTCCTAATATTTAATTCGTTTCGTGTTGTAACTGTTCTGTTCGTTTTAGTTGTCCTTTGTCAATTCGTTTGTTCAATTCGTGTTGAAATTAAGGAACTGCCGAGGTAGGCAGAAATAGAAGTCTTTGGTTAAAATCACTTTTATTTAATCTACCCGTAACACTTCAGTAAAGCTCTAACAAACATACCAGCATCACCGGACTTGTCAAAGCGAATCAGGGCCGAAGCTATGTGCCACTTCAAATTACCAAAGCCTAAAAGCAATTTCCACGTTTGTATACCCATCCATCTATCGCATCGGTCATTTGAAGCCCACTGGTTGTCGTATTGCCTATACAAATAACAAACTAATTGAAAGATCACCATTTCGTAGTGCATTCAAAAAGGTTTTCCGTATTGGCTGATCTGTAATTAATAAGCCCATACGTCAGCGTCGTGATCATAATTAATGAAAGTTGATGGGTTCAGCTAAATTATGTTAATTAATTAATTATATTTGCATAGTGCGCTGATGATCTGCAGTAAATAAGATGTTTATCTAACTATACAACCGGCCAGAGTTAACTTTAGACTTCGCTGGGATGACGAATACTCGCGGCGAGGCGAGATAGTCGCGGCGAAGTGGTTGAGGCGTCACGGGTTGCAGGTTATTTCGCGATGTTGAGGTTTGAAGAGTTTGAGTAGCCAATGGTATGGTCGCTCAGTTGCCTCTTAGCACAGGGGTGTAGATAATGTATCCCTACACAAATATCAAAACCGTAGCGCTAACGGCCCATAGACCACTTCCAATACAAATTCGCCCAGTCTCCTTTCTAATTAAATAAGCTGTACCTTTGTGCTGTTCTAACGTTATGTATTTTCACTTTTAAGTGGGCCCGTGGCTAAATACCAAGGGGTATCGTATTATCCAGTAACTGGGTGGTGTAGGTCAGATAGGCAGTCGCTACATGTAAAATACTGGTATTCAGCTGCATCCGGTTAGACTGGAAGCCAATCCCAACATAGTTGGGAAAAGGTTAGGCAGATGATGAAGTGTTTTGTGTGTACTGTAAATAAATAAATGAATTGTACCTGCTATAACGATAAACAAGAAGTTTCGCTATACATACACAGAAAAAAAATATTGTATTTTTTTTGTATTTGTACTGTCATCCTTTATTGGAGTTTTATGTGACAACTACTAATACAATAGTAAATTATAAAACAACTTACATACCAATTTTTTTACATTAAGTTTCTTATTCGAGTGATTTCACGTATAACAGGAAATAAGTATTTTGTTTCAGAGTTGTCTTTTACGGAGCTTCACGCGTGTCTTCTTGCGTTTTTTCCTTTTTCGGAACTTTCGTGATCATTACGGAAATCTCGGAGTTGTGCAGTAATTGGATTTATTCTGGATTATAGACATACCCACTTATTACTCTCCGTGTTATTTAAGTGTTACCCTTGTATTTACAAACGCCAATTAAGGTTAATGAGATCTTAAGAGAGCATAGTATTTTATTTTATACCACTAGTAACCAAAGACCCAACATTTTTTTTTTAAAATAGTTATTGGAATTTTGGCCGGTATGTACACTGTACATACCGGCCAAAATGTTTGATTTGCTGGCGTCTGTACATTGTACAGACGCCAGCATATCAAGTTACCCGAAACTGTCAAATTTTCCCAGTCAATTTTGAACCTTATGCTTTAGCGATAAAGTTGAAAATCTTTTAAAGAAATTTGATAGATTGTAGTAGCTTGATGTGCTGGCGTCTGTACAATAAAAACCACATATACATGAAATTAAAGTTTATATCACAAGCATCATTTTTCATTATGAGCAGAAGGCTGCGAACGGGTTAAAGAGGTATCAGACCTGCACGTACAACGTAAACGTATTAGTTTATGACGCTAATGTTCACTGCAGTTCTCAATAATATTAGTTATTGACTCTTATCATTGAGGGGGCTTATGGCTAAGTAATAACAGCCGCACGGGTTGATCGATCAGGTTAAGCTGCGCTTGCCGCGGTCAGTCCCTGGATGGGTGACCATTTTTACATACTAAGTGCCTCGGAAAGCACGCTAAGCCGTTGGTCCCGGCTGTCATTCATGGATCTCATTTGAACTCTATTGGTCATCAGGCCAGGCTCCATGCAAAAATGCCCATCATTCTTTAAATTTATTTTGTAAATTGAATTAAAAATAACATTTTGGCGCGTATTATTTTATCATCTAAAAACTAGTTGAGGTCTTGAGGTCGGTGTTTAACTTAGTCGACGACTCTCAGAAGAAGCACCGAAACAAACTCAGAGGTCAAGGTCAAAACAAATACATGGTAAGATTATATAGTACTAGCTTCGCACCGCGGTTTCACCCGCGTAAATGTCGATCTCGTGGAAATATCGGGATAAAAAGTAGCCTATATGTTAATTCAGGATATTAGCTACCTCCATACAAAATTTTATCAAAATTGGTCCAGCCGTTTGAGCGTGAAGAAGTAACAAACATATAAACAAACACACACTCACAAACTTTCGCCTTTATAATATTAGTGTGATATGAGGACCATGCAGGTTAACGACTGTGATGGTGGCTTCACAGATTTGAGTTGATCTGTTCAGGCAGTGCACGCATGTGTCAGTCATCGATTTTCATACATAATCAGCGTATAAAGGCTCGTTGCAACAGGCGCGACACGCGATAAAATCGCGCGCGACACAAAAGCACCGCAAGTCGCGCAACGAGCTGTGCTTCTGTGTCGCGCGCGATTATATCGCATGTCGCGCCTGTTTGTAGGAGCCTTAATACTCCCACTGCTAGGACACAGGCCTTTTCTCTGTGAGAAGAAGTGGGCCGTAATCCACCACGCGGGTGGGCCCTCGTGGTGGATTGCGGTTTGGTAGATGTCACGTGTTTTCGAATTTTTAGTTCTACTAGGACATGACGGTTTCCTCACGATGTTTTCCTTCACCGTTTCGAGAGCAGTGGTGATGAAATAATTTACACAACGTACACTGTCTGGGTTCGAACCTGCGACCCAACTCGTACGTTGGGGCCGTTATGACTGGGCCACCATTAGTCTTAGTCTTCCTCAAATCAATAGCAACAGTAAGCTTAACCGAGTTTTTGAAAACGCTGCAGCAGTGCGATTCTGTAACCATCTCACCTTGAAAACTTAGGTGAAGTGAGCGTGGAGTGTGCTGTCAAAGTGTCAATTCCTAGCAAAAACAAACTCACATCACCAAGTTTTCAGTGTGAGATTTTTACAGAATCGAATGGCAGTTTCATCTTCTTATTTTTTCTTGTTATTATTTCTATTAAAATAATCCTACCTTTTGAATACACATTATACCAAATTCTTTAGCTTTACGTTTATAATAGAACTTCAAAAGCCTTCATGACTTGCATCTTATCATTTCAAATCTTTTGAAACAGGTGCGCTTAAGTTAAGACGAGCCATTCTCATACAATAGGCGGATTATTTCGCGAGCAGATTAGTATTCTATTCAAACGAGTAAAGTCAGAGAAATTAATTGTTAAACAAATTGACACTATCAACTTTAATTGACAGTCCTCGATCAACAAGAGTACTTACTCATCTGCCTAGCCTTTTCCCAACTGTGTTGGGGTCGGCTTCCAGTCTAACCGGATGCAGCTGAATACCAGTATTTTACATGGAGCGACTGCCTATCTGACCTCCACAACCCAGTTACTGGGTAATACGATACCCCTTGGTAAGACTGGTTGTCAGACTTTCGGGCTTCTGACTACCCGTAACGACTGTCAAAGATCCACGAATGACAGCCGGGACCAACGGCTTAACGTGCTTTCCGAGGCACGGGGTCACGGTATGTAAAGATGGTCACCCATCCACAGACCAACCGTGGCAAGCGTAGCTTAACCTCATCGATCGACTTGTGCGGCTGTCATTATTTAGCCACGGGCCCCTCTACTAACAAGTACTTACTATATTTCCAATAAGCGCAACAAAAAGCGTACCAACCCTAACTGGGCCACGTGGTGGATGATGGCCCACTCCCTCTCAAAGAGAGAAGATAAGTGCACAACAAATAATGTTGTGGTCTTATCTCGCAACATAGTTTTGTCAACCTTATTGCTTAGAAATTAATTACGTTAAATTTTTCTATTTGTCTATAAGAAAATATTTTTGTCTTTAAAAAATAAATTTTGCTTTTATATTAAAAAGTAGTAAATATCTTACAAACGATAATATACTTTATGTTTGAAAGTTAAGGTTTATAATCAAGTTATATGCAATCGCGGCCTCTTGTGCGAGTTGACACTCCATTTAAATCACAATTGTCATTCTTTGACAGTTGTATGAAATGACTGTCACGGCAAATTGACTTAGGGTGTCAATTTGCCAAACAATTAATTTCCCTAACTGTACAGCATTTTCCACAAATACCCTCATTGTGCTAAGAGTCTAAGATAAAAACACGTGAAACCCATTAATGTTTTCATATAAATGTAAATAAAGTAAGCCTGAGGGATTATCTTTATTAATGACTGGTCCTGAATCAATCTTGTTTTTGGAGCAACCCAAGAGGACATTTTTAAGGAAAACTTGGCTTAAGTTATGAAGATGAATTGAAGCCTTTATCATTTTTTTTTACAGTTTCTGGCACACGGGTAAATAGAAATAAACATTATGTTTCGATTCAAGAACATTGATCTTAATGGGACAATAATATTACAATTATTAGAATGTGATAGATTGAGATGATACTAGAGCCAATAAAGATGGCGATTACAAAATTCTAGTCTTCTGATGACTTACCTACAAATCTAATTTCAACTCTTTATAAGTGGTTGTAATGGCAACCATATCATTTTTTTAAGTAGGTTTTTATATTGTATTTATCTTTTAGATAGATTATTTTATATTTTGTGAATGTGAGAACGTTGCCGCGTTGTAGTTAAGCCTTGTTAAGATTTGTAGAACATTTTCTGTTTTTGGGTTCCGTACCCAAAGGGTAAAAACGGGACCCTATATTACTAAGACTCCACTGTCCGTCTGTCCGTCAGTCACCAGGCTGTATCTCATGAACCCTGATAGCTAGACAGTTGAAATTTTCACAGATGATGTATTTCTGTTGCCGCTATAACAATAAATACTAAAAACAGAATAAAATTAAGATTTAAGGGGCCTCCTATACAATAAAGGCGTTTTTTTCGGCGTTTTTGCCTTGTGGTACGGAACTCTTCGTGTGCGAGTCCGATTCGCACTTGGCCAGTTTTTTTAGTACCTGGTACTTGTTGGTGACCCGTGACTAAGTAATAACAGCCGCACAGGTCGATCGATCAGGTTAAGCAACTCTTACCGCGGTTGGTCAGTGGATGGGTGACCATCTTTATATACCGAGACCCCTCCGTGCCTCGGAAAGCACGTTAAGCCGTTGGTCCAGGCTGTCATTTGTTGATCTTTGACAGCCGTTACGGGTAGTCAGAAGCCCGAAACTCTGAAAACCAGTAATACCAAGGTATCTCATTTCCCAGTAACTGGGTTGTGGAAGTTAGATACTCAGTAAAATACTAGTATTCAGCTGCATCCAGTTAGATTGGAAGCCGACCCCAACATAGTTGGGAAAAGGCTAGGCAGATGATGATGACTTGTTGACAGGCCTATTACTGTTCTCTACATATTATTATCTATAACTATTAAAACTATAATTTTTTTTTGCGGATGGGCTATCATCAAATGACTCCTCCCGCTCTGGGTGGAGCGGAAGGGAGTGTCAGACTCTTACTGACTAAAACCCACCCGTGTTCCTTCCTTAGCCCTTTATGTTCCGGGCCAGCGGTAACCCTTTCGGACAATCCCTCTGGCCCGGCAGGCTTCGGGCCTGAGGGGCCCCTCCTCGATGTAATTCGAAAACACACTGTAATTCGAAAACATTGTAAAAGCCAATTATTTTTAAAAGAGTAACCGTGGAGTTTCTTGCCGGCTCTTCTCCATTGGAAACGACCAATTGGAACCGTGCACCTAGCTTTATCGGTCGTTTCAGCCGATAGACGTCCACTGCTGGACATAGGCCTCCCCCAATTTTGGGGGGGGTTTGCCATAATCGCCACGCTTGGCAGGCGGGTTGGCGATCGCAGTATGGTATGATGGTGGAATAAATAGAGAACGCTGCTGCCCATTCTCCGGTAAGACCCTTAGTCGCCTTTTACGACACCAAGGAAAGTAAGGGGTGGTGCAATTCTTTAAGTGCGGCACCACACTGACCTAGCTTTATGTGAATACAATATTTTGATTGTATTATGTAATTGCGTTTTATTTTCATTCAACACGTACAGACGCCAGCACATCAAGCTACTACGATTTGTCAAATTTCTTTAATAGATTTTTAAATTTATCGCTAAAGCATAAGGTTCAAGGTTGATTGAGAAAATTTGACAGTTTCGGATAGCTTGATGTGCTGGCATCTGTTTTTTTTTTTTTTTTTTATTTTTTTTTTTTTTTTTTATTTTTTTTTTTTTTTTTTTTTTTTGAAAATGGCATCTCGCAGTTCAACCTGAGGGGTTGTCGACTGCTTAACCGGGCGATCCTGTGGATGCCTCAATAAATTAAGGCCTCCAGCCAGGGCATAAATAAACTTAAAAACTAAGCGACTACACGCTAAGGGCACCCCCTGTGGGGTACGGACCTCGGCTTAGGGCGTCGCTGGGAGAGGGCAGCAAGAGGGACAGGCTGGATCAGGTTAATATTATTTAACGAACGATGAGACCGGCTTTTCCTAGCAGACTGCTCTGAGAAGAAAAGCCGAAACAAACTCAGAGGTCACAGTCGGGAATTTAAGTCTACAGGCTCAGCTGCGGCGCGGGCTGGCACTACATCGAGCAAGGGTCGGGGCGGACATGGTACGGGGTGTCGCGACGGGCCTCGACGGCGAGGGCGGAATGACGGACGACGGGATATGTGTCTTTTCAGTGTGCTTGTGCTCTTTCTACTTTCCTGACGGAGGGTAGTGGCGTCATCGGGGACGGTGAGGGTATGCCTTGGTCGGCGAATCTTACTTATGCGGGAGGGAGTGTATCGGGAGGCCGCCGCAATCAGGGGATTGGGATGCTTAATGGCAGTATCAAAGAAACGCTTTGAGAGGCGTTTCATGAACTGCTGGACGGTGGGAAGTCTGAGATCTACGTGAAGGTTCACGTTTCGGACATAGAAGGGGGCTCCCGTGACCTTTCTGAGGAAACGGTTTTGAAGGGTCTGCATTTTATGCAGGTGATGAGGCTTAGCGTGTGCGAAGACTACGCAAGCGTATGTCATGATGGGACGGATGACTGCGGTGTAGAGGCGCAATTTGCACTTGAGTGACAATTTGCTGCGGGAGGTCAGTAGGGAGTGGAGCCTGCCGAGTGCGAAGGCGGCGCGCGAACGCGCCGTCCTTATGTGCACTCCGAAACTAAGTCGGTCATCGAGAATGACCCCTAAGTATTTGGCTTGCTTGTCCCAAGGGATCGGCTTGCCATACATAGTGATCGGGCTGGGGAGGGGGGGGAGGAGAATTCGCGGTTTCCTGAAGAGAACCGCCTGACTCTTATCGGGGTTGACCTCGATTCTCCATTTCCGGAACCAATCGCCTAAGGCTTTTGCGGATTTTTGGAGAGTGCGAGCGATAGAGGCCTGACTGTGACCCGTATAGTAAATAGCGGTGTCGTCGGCGAAAAGAGCCAACTGAGCCGATTTACTTTTGGGAATGTCACTGGTGAACAGGGTGAATATGAGGGGGGATAGAACGCCACCCTGGGGGACTCCGGCACGGACCGGGTGAGGGGGAGAGAGTGCGCCGTCTATGCGATAGCGGAAGGTACGATCCGACAGATAGTCTCGTAAGATGAGCACGAGACGGTCCGGCACACCTAGCTGGTAGAGCTTATATAATAAGCCATTATGCCAGACCTTGTCGAATGCTTTCGCAATGTCGAAGAATAGAGCACCTGTTGGCGCACCGCGCTGGAAGCCAGCGCTAATGTGCTCAACGATGCGGTGGACCTGATGGAGTGCTGGCATCTGTACAACTCGCTTGCTTTTATACTCTCACATTATGATGGTGGCGCCACCTGCAACATTCCGTAAAACCAGAATGTAAAACAGTAGTTCAGTCAAATCCATTATTTCTTTGAAGCGTTTCAAACTAAGCTCCCAACTCATTCAAATTTGCATTCACTATTCCTCGCTGCGAAGACATAGAAGGGAAGTTTCTCTGCTTTAACTTTCAGTGAGAAATAAACTTTCGAATAATCGAAACCGCCAACAGCCTGGCTTAGTAATTATGGAGAGGGTTGTAGACAGATGGTTGTTTGAGCACTCGTTTTTATTTTAAAACTGAATTCATTAGAGTAAGCTGTTGTCATTCTTGATCTGGGCCCCAATTATGTCGTCATCGTCGTTTCAGCCGATAGACGTCCACTGCTGGACATAGGCCTCCCCCAATTTTGGGAGGGTTTGCTATGGCAAACTCTCCCAAAATTGCCACGCTTGGCAGGCGGGTTGGCGATCGCAGTATGGTATGATGGTGGAATACATAGAGAACCCAATTATGTACCTATGATAAATATTGGAAGATTTTTTATCACCATCCAAATTTTTACAGGGTGTTCTACCCGTGAATATGAACAATTTTCACTGTGGGACCAACTCAGAAATCACGAAAAAAAAAATCTGCTGTTTCATACATTTTGGTCGAGTAGGTATTGAAGTTTTATATGAAACAGCTGATTTTTTCTTCGTGATTTCCCCGCGTAATCTTACCACGTGCAAACCACGTCAATATCGTGTCTTGTGAAAACCCTGTAACGGTAAGAATCGAAATGTCAACCGTGCGTACAACATGTTTTTGACAGTTCAAACCACGGCTGAACCTATTTCCCTATATCACCATGCCCCCAACATACCCATACCCACCTATAATTGAAAGATAAAATATGTTTATCTTTATCATAAACCCCTATCTTGCAACAAGTCACAGTCGTATTAACAGTCTCTATTACCCCTAAATATTCTTACGTAACCATTACCCCAATTCTTAAACCCACCACTGGAGTGTGAGCTTGGGAAACCGTTAAAATTAAACCAAGCCACGAATTACACCCACAAAGATTCCCCGGGGATATTTCAGGGTGAAATTGCCAAAAACCATGGTAAATGAAACAGGGGGAACCGTAACCCCAGCCGCTTAACTTTGGCAAATAGATTTTTTTTGGCGGTTTCGTTTTGGTAAATATTTGTGTATTTTGTTTATTTTATCGGATTTTTTTTGCTTGGTAATTTGTTTGAGAGGTATTTGTTTATCTGATGATGTGGATTTATTTGGCTCGATTTATTTAAATCGTGTAGGGTTGTTGGTTGAGCTTTGCTTCACCTCTTTTTCTTCCTAGTTTATTTTGAGGGGTTAACATAAGGAGCACCAGCAATGTTTAATAATGACAAGAAAAAATCATGCATCAGGGTCAGCTACCCTGCAAAGCGTGCTGCACCTTAATTAAGTAACACACTCAAGCACATCATCATCATCTTTTCAGCCGAAAGACGTCCACTGCTGGACATAGGCCTCCCCCAATAGGGGGGGAGGGTTGCCATAATCGCCACGCTTGGCAGGCGGGTTGGCGATCGCAGTATGGTATGGTGGTGGAATGCACAGACAACGCTTCTGCCCATTCTCCGGTACACGACCCTTAGTCGCCTTTTACGACACCCATGGGAAGTATGGGGTGGTGCTATTCTTTAAGTCCAGCACCACACAGACATCCGGCACCACACAGACAAACACACTCAAGCACAATATGAATCATTTTAATCCATTGCTTTATATGTGCTCCTGCTCCTTCTTACTTGACAAGAAAAAAATAAGGATATTTAATAAACTACCAAAATCGTATAGGGAACTTCCGATCAATCGATTTAAAACATCGTTATTCAAATGGCCTATAGAAAAATCATTCTATTCTGTGAAGGAGTATTTAGACTTTAAAGATTCATACTGACATGTAACTATTACAATTTGACAAATACTTGACATTTAAATCTAATTAATAACAGTGATCTATGTCCAATTTTATTAGCTTCATTTATTAATTCATGTTATCAATAATTTTGCATGCTAGTTTTAGCGAATTGTTTTAGAAACTTAAAACAAACGACCATCTGTAAGGTACTACAATTCTAGCAAATAAATTTCATTTCATTTCAAATTTTATTTTATTTCATTTCATTTCATGACTTCCCAAATTCAATATTTATGCTCTGCGCATGCTAAAAATCTTCGTTCCACTAACAATCGTCTTCTACGATGTCCTTCTTACCGTTCTGGCTTCATTCATTCTTCCTTCTTTGTCCAGGCGGTTTTTCTTTGGAATGCGCTCCCTCTGAACATCAAGATGGCAACAAGTCGGTTATCTTTTAAAGTGAAGGCACGTGAACATATCCGTCAAAAGTTGACCGGAACTGTCCAGCGCTGATTCCTCTACCGATAGTTTTTTTCTCCTCACAGTTCTTTTTGTTTATATGTATGTATGTATCTATCTATGTATTAGTATATAGTCTTGTATTTTATAATCATTTCATATGTTGTACCTACCTACCATGTTTTGTCTCTGCATCACCCTAAGGTTGACTGGTAGAAAATGCCTCAGGCATTAAGTCCGCCTTTGTACAGTATTTCTTTTACTTGTGCATAAAGTTTTAATAAATAATAAAAAAATGTCAAAAAATGTGTCTGCTCAGCAACGTAAACAACGCAATGAATGATGCTGAAATGTCAAAATGAATGCCATACGCAATTACCCCGCTACAGCTGGTTCTTTTCACGAAAGATTAAAACTTGTTTTCTCATTCAGTTGTGAAATGATTACACAATATTTTGCAATCACTTTAATTAAACATTTTGTGAAACTCAAAGGGTTGGTCCTTTGTAATTGATATTGTGGTTAAAGTCAGGGTCGTTTTCATACAAAAACTTTCCTTAAGGCATTATGTAAAAGAGGAAACGACATCAAAGTTAGTTTGGGGCCTTTTTACCATAATTGACACAGCTATTTTTATAGCCGTCACTCCCTTCCATAGGGGTGGAACTGCTTCTATTAGCAATAATTACCTTCAGGAGTGAAAGGAAAATTATCCAGTAGCTGCTCGGTAATATCCTGTTGGAGTTTTACATTCGTTAATTGGATGATATGATTTCTATTTAATGGGCTTACAGGACCTAAACACAAAAAACGCAAGTTTTAGATAAAAACCATACTAATATACCTACATACAATTTATGATTTTTTGTCAGATTATTCTACAAGCAACATAATAAAGTACTAGTGTTTTAATTTTCTAGTCCAAACAATAGATTTTTTGTAAATAGATAATTGCTTCATATTTTGCAATAAATTACCAGCGTTGTGTCATCGCGCTTCTCTTTCTTTTCTATGCAGTCCGACAAAGACCGCGCTTTAGGTCATGTAGTCGCCTTAATTAATGGTTGTTATGTGATTGTGAGCATTTGCTTAATTTACAAACTTCAAGACGTATTCATCGTTTTTCTATTATTAAACATGACCTTAATTAATGTCAGCATGACAGTTAACGGTAAGTAACTTGAAATTGAGTGGCATTTCCGAATATAACTATTTCATTTGTAACAATCCCTTTTCAAAGGACATCTTTAAGTGGCTAGGGTAGTCCCATAGAATGATAATCGAGCATATTGGACAAGATAGAATCACACTATTATTATAAAGGCGAAAGTTTGTGAGTGTTTGTGTGTGTGTGTATATGTTTGTTACTCCTTCACGCTCAAACGCCAGGACCAATTTTGATAAAATTTTATATGGAGGTAGCGATATTCCCACGGGATCGACATTTACGCAGGTGGAACCGCGGGGCGCAGCTAGTTACATATATTTTAAGTTATCACCTAAGTACACATTGTGGAATGCACATAAAGTATTGAGACTTAAATAACCAGTCTTGCTTAGATGAAAACTCCCTTATTCATTTTCTGCATGCTAATCGTTCCTGAAGAACCAGTCTAGTCATCAAAATTAAAGAAAAAAACTCAATGCTGGAGATTTCTAGCACTTGTGTTTTCTTCAAGGAATTCCTTAATGTTAATTGACTGCGCTTTGTTTTTCAGTTCCGCAAAAAACATCTACATAATTGATCAAAACAAACCTTGCAACCACACTGCGTGTCGCTTCTAGAAAAAGTACAAAAAAAAGGTTCATTACTTCACCTTAGGGTAATCCAATGTCATCTAAAAATATCGCCGACCGAGTTTTGGGGTGCAAGATATTGATTTTTCATTGTTTGGGCACGGGGTAAGGGCCTTCAGGAATTGATAAATTGGTGTGCCATGACCACGCAAATCAGTGTCGGCCGCTGTTGCCAACGGGCGTGACTAATTATAGTATATTATATACCTACCGTGTTACTGTCATGTATAGGGTGTTACAAATGACAAGTACTGGATATTTTCAGGACCGTTTCATCATTCTCCTGTGTTTATACCAATTTATTTGGGGTCGACGTAACGTAACGTATTAATCGTCACCTCGGTAGTCAGCCCCTTTCTAACCATATCATCATTCACACAGTCCATTCAATAGTTTATTTGGTCTTCCCCTACTCTTATAGCCATCGACATTCATACTCAAAACTTTTTTCACGATATTTTGCTCACTCCTCCGATCACATGCCCCCTTTTTTTTTATTGGGTGGGAAATCATCAAATGAGTCCTCCCGCTTTGGGTGGAGTGGAAGGGAGTGTCAGACTCTTACTGACTAATTCCCACCCGTGTTCCTACGCAGCGGCGGCCCTAGAATTTTTTTTAGGTGGCGCCTCTCTATGCATGTTCCTATGATATATGCATGCAGTTGCTTGCTTTCTTGCTTGAGGACGATCGGCTATAAAGTAGACTGGTGTACTGTCCACCAGGCACCAGTCATTGATGATAGTAATTTACTATGAAGTCGATCGTCGAGGCGCTGAAATCAACCGAAATGCGACCACCCGTGGCGGCGCCCTGTGCCGTCGCACCGCTCGCACCGCCCTCGGGCCGCTACTGTTCCTACGGTTGCCTGTGCCAGGGGCCACGGTATCTCTTTCAAACAACCCGCGACCCTAGCAGGCATCGGCCCTAGTGGACCCCGTCAGTTAGTGCTGACATCTCTTTGAGGCGCGCGTGGAACACAACGCGCCGTCGACCCGGGCCTGGTCCTTACAGGACCTGCCCTTTGTTCGCCGTCTGCAAGCCCGCGCCTACGGTTGCCGGGAATCGACTATCGATTCCCGACGCCCAGGGAGTCTCCTGCGGCGGCTAGGGGCGTGAGGGTGCAAAGATTGCCTCTCCCTCACGCGCTCCGCCTCCTCCTTCGCGAGCATTACTGCTTCGCAGAAGGAGGCGATAACCTTCCATGCTCTCTCGCTCCGGACCATGGCCTGGACTAAGTCCGGATCCGGACGCGGGAGATCGCCGCCGTGAGGATACGGTGGTGCTCCATTGTATGCTCCACCGTGTCCTATCACATGCCCTTAACATGACAACTGATTACCACACAACTTTTCAGTTACCGGTGCCACTTTCAGGCTTGCTCTTATGTACTAATTTCTTTCCTCTTAGCATTCTCACCTCAGCTGCATGCAATTGCTTATAATTCATCCCCTTTGTGACCGCTTATGAATTCTAAACGGACAAAATCTGATATTTTTTTTTAGAAAATGCACCAAAGTTGATAGGTGTACGTAAATATGAATATCATTACTCTGCGAAACAATATGAGTAGTGAGACGCAGGAGTAGCAGTTATTTACAATAACAAACTCTAATTGAATTAGAATTGCCATTCCTAGGAAAAACACTCCCAGCTTCTGAAAAAAACTAAGTGTTTACGACGAAACAGTTCACTTTTTTCAGATGCTATAATGTTTAGCGGCTGTTTAACTATATATTTTTGATGTTTAATCGTCTCTTAAGGGGCTTACAGGACCTAAGCACCAAAAACGCAAGTTTTAGAAATAATAAAAGTATATGATTGACTACAGTAAACAAAATCAGAAAAATATATGATATCCTGCAGGATATATGCTAGGTAGATAGTGTGTTGAAAACATAATAGAACTAATTTGTTCCGATAAAAAAAAATCTTGATGATACCTCTAAAAACTTTCTTTTTACAATAAAAACCATAATAATATACCTACATACACACATTCTGATTTCTTGTCAGATTATTCTACAAGCAACATACTAAAATATTAGCGTTTTAATTTTTTCGTCCAAACAATTAAATAATTGCTTCATATTTTGCAATAAATTACTTACCAGGGTTGTGTCGTCGCGCTTCTCTTTCTTTTCTATGTAGTCCGACAGTGACAGCGCTTTAGGTCATGTAGGCCCCCGTGACTGATGGGTCACGAAACAATAGAAAATAAATTGTGTCTCATTAGCAGAGCTTAAGGAGTTAACAAACGTTTATACATAAATACAGCGGAAATTGTTATAGCATTTGATTAAAAAATTATCTTTCCTAAAAATGTTACACCTTATATATTAACCTACAATATACTAAGCAACGCCCTGTTTTGTGTATCAGTAGCACATTTTACAATGGCCTGCTAACATTGTTTACGCGCCTTTTATGTGCAAAATGCTGATTCATGGGATTCTAAAGGTACTTGATGTTGTTGCAAGAAGGGCTATTTTGTGATGCTTCAAATTCAAAACTCAAAGCATTTATTTCAAATTATTTATATACTTAATTGTCTATCTTCAATCGTTACTCTGGTCAAGCAAATTAACACAAGCCAACATATAAGCCAAGTGAACAATATTAAACGGGACACAGCATGTAAGTAAAAACAACCCAGCATGTTATACAACACAGCATGTATAAACAACACAGCATGTAAAAAAACTGGCCAAGTGTACCACAAGGCAAAAACGCCGAAAAAACACGTTTGTTGTATGGGAGCCCCCTTCAGTAGGTGTAAGTGCAGAAATAACGCATAATTTGTAAACAATTTTAATTCGAATAGTTGACAATAGTTGGGGAAATATGTGCGTTACATAATATATAATGGTTGGTTATTTATTTTGGTGGACTAGGCGCTTGATTTTTTGAAGTAAATTAAACCATTAACAGGCACTTTTGAATTGTGAAAGAGTCGGTCAGTCAGAAAAATGAAGCTATTTGCTCATTCCAAAGCGTGGTAGGTTCCTATAGAGAAGAACGGGCAAAAAACTCCATGGACACTTTTAAATCAAAATATGTTCAAGTAATGCCCAAAAAATATCAGCCTGTGGTTTTCCTAAGAAATGGGTATGTACCGAAATACATTTTCCTCTTGCAGAGAAGAATAACCAGAAATACAGTAAAAATGTAAATCTAATAACGAAAGATTTCTCTGTACTTGACAGATACGGTAGGTATTGTTGTAAAAAGAAATTTTCACAAAAGAAAATGTTACAGTCAAATATTTATCATCTTGATTGAAAAGGGTTATTAATATCCAATAACCTTTTACTCTGACACGTGCTATATTAAAAACTTTCAATACGGGCTTTGTGACCTTTTAGCACCTACCTTTGATACTCGAGATTAAACGCGTAGTAACCCCCCCCCCCGTCCCCTTACCCCTTCATATATTATTCAAACACACTACCTTTCATTTTCTCCGCCATTTTTCTTGGAATATTATTTTAGGGATAGTTGATCTGTGGATGCTGTGATGTAACAGAACTCGATCAGACTTTAACGATTTTGGAATTTCTTTGTTGTACTAAGATAGGGGAGATTTGTTTTTTCCATGGAAGAGATTTTTGTTGTTTTCGTTTATGTAGTAAAGGATTGGAAACTATGAAAAGTACACATACTTACATATACTCACGCCTTCTTCCCATGAGGGAAGGCAGAAACTACAGAACGCCATCTGCTACGACCCTTACATACTCCATAAGCATCGCTTGTTGGTTGTCTGTGTGGTGCTGGACTTAAAGAATAGCACCACCCCATACTTCCCGTGGGTGTCGTAAAAGGCGACTAAGGGGCGTACCGGAGAATGGGCAGCAGCGTTCTCTATGCTTTCCACCACCATACCATACTGCGATCGCCAACCCGCCTCCCAAGCGTGGCGATTATGGCAAACCCACCCCTTTTGGAGGAGGCCTATGTCCAGCAAAGAAAGAAAAGAAAGAAAGAAAGAAAAAAGTTTATTTGGACACAGTTCATGAAACACAAAATACAAAATTAACAAAAAATAAAAAACAACAATAGTATAGTATGTGCCTCACGGCTGCGCCAAAAAGGTTCATTTCAGCATTAATGCCAGACAGATGCTGTCTGACGCTGGTTTTCTAATGAACCTTTCGGATTTATGAATTTACATACTCCATAAGCGATGCTTCATCATTTCAGCCGAAAGACGTCCACTGCTGGACATAGGCCTCCCCCAATTTTGGGGGGGGTTTGCCATAATCGCCACACTTGGCAGGCGGGTTTTTTTTGCGGATGGGAAATCATCAAATGACTCCTCCCGCTCTGGGTGGAGCGGAAGGGAGTGTCAGACTCTTACTGACTAAAACCCACCCGTGTTCCTTCCTTAGCCCTTTATGTTCCGTTTCGGACAATCCCGCTGACCCAGCAGGCTTCGGCCCTAAGGGGCCCCTCCTCGATGCTGACATCTCTTTGAAGCGCGCGTGGAACACGTACGCGCCTTCCGGCACGGGCCTGGTCCTGATCGGGCGGTGAGCTACCCATTACTCTCCGCCCGCAGGCCCGCGCCTACGGTGGCCGGGAGTCGTCACGCGGCTCCCGACGCCCGGAGCGTCTCCCGCGGCGGCTGGGACGGGAGGCTCTCTCCCTGAGCCGTCCCGCCACCTCCTTCGCTAGCATGACTGCTTCGCAGAAGGAGGTGACTGCCTCCCCCTCCCTCTCGCCCCGGACCATGGCTTGCACCAGGGCCGAACGCGAGAGGTCGCCGCTGCTACCGATCGCCTCTACGAGGACACGGCGGTGCTCTGCCCATGCGGGGCAGACCTCCACCGTATGCTCCACCGTGTCCTCTGGGCGATCCTGGCAATGGTGACACCCGGCCGGTAAGACCCTTAGTCGCCTTTTACGACACCCACGGGAAGTAAGGGGTGATCCAATTCTTTAAGTCCGGCACCACACAGACAGTGCGAGTACTACGAACCTAACCTTTATGAAGTACATTACCGATATGTCTGCCTAGGGCTTACCCTCCCGGCATTTCCATTGCATTTACAACTGCCTTGTAAATCCTTTTGTAAGTAATTTTTCACAAACTGAACGAGAAATCATCATCATCATCATTATTTCAGCCGAAAGACGTCCACTGCTGGACATAGACCTCCCCCAAGTACCTCCAATTCGACTGGTTTTGTGCTTCTCGCATCCAACGGGTTCCTGCGGCCTTCACAAGGTTGTCAGACCACCTTGTGGGAGGCCTTCCAACGCTACGTCTTCCGGTACGCGGTCGCCACTCCAGAACCTTTTGGCCCCATCGGCCACCTGTTCCGCGAGCAATGTGCCCTGCCCACTGCCACTTAAGTTTGGCAATTCTTCGGGCTATGTCGGTTTTCTGGTCCACCTGCGGATCTCCTCATTTCTGAACGAGAAATAGCCTTTCACAATTCTTAATTTTAGAAACTTGTGTCATTTATTATAGACCACTAAGAATTCCAAAAAGAACCACTAAGAAGAACAGAATCTTTAAGGTAACCTCATTTAGCTGTTGGTAGGTAAATATTACGACTATTATACAAGCCAACAACAAAACAATTTCAATCTTCCTAGCGTTTTCGCAACTATGTTGAGATCCGCTTCCAGTCTTACTGTGGATGAAGCTGAATACCAATATTTTACATGGAGCGACTCCCTATAAAATATAATTTATTTAGGTACAGTGCCGACCAAAAGTCCATACGCAAGGTCGCACAGTAATCGCTTAAAGGTTAGTTTGACTTATAACCTTTTTAGGGTTCCGTAGTCAACTAGGAACCCTTATAGTTTCGCCATGTCTGTCTGTCCGTCCGTCTGTCTGTCCGTCCTCGCTTAATCTCTGTGACCGTTAGCACTAGAAAGCTGAAATTTTGTAGGAGTACGTATATCAATTACGCCGTCAAAGTGGTAAAATAAAATTTTGGAAAATATTTTTTTTTAGGGTAGCTCCCCTACATGTGAAGTGGGGATGAATATTTTTTTCATCATCTACCCCATCGTGTGGGGTATCGTTCAATAGGTCTTCTAAAATGGCTTAGGGGTTGCTAAAATTATTTTTCGATTTAATGCTCCATTTACGAAATATTAAAGTTTAAAGTGCAAATTATTGTTCCAGTAGGGCGTCCCCCCCCCTCTAAAAGCTAAACTGCTGGCTTGAAAAATCTGGAAAAATTCTCCATGATAGTGCATTTCATGAACTTTAAAGGAAAAGTATAGCGGTTAAGATAACTTTATTAGTTTAACAGTAATAGTCGTTGAACTTGGGTGTTGGATAATTTTGTACCAAATACATAATCCTTAGCATTAATCCTTTAAAGTGACTAAGATGAAGTAGTTGCTTGTTTATAATGGGTAAAGACTTGCATTGAAAACCAAAATATGTTTTTTTTTTTTTACCTATTCAGAATAAAGAACAACAGACTCGTACTACATTGTGATAACGGGCTACTACGGAACCCTACACTGTGCGTGACCCGACACGCACTTGGCCGGTTTTTTTCTAATGAGTAATTAGACACACACATACTCGCTTAGTAGGTACTCGAATAATCACGCTATTGATAGTTCCGTGTCATGTGCGTCTGATTCACATAGTTCGTAAAACTTTATGATTATACCCACACAAATCTAAATAAATAAATTATAAGGTAGACAGATGCACCATCCACCGCGACTAAATAGAATGTTGTGATTCTTTGTTGGTTGATAATAATTTGATATATTGAGGGTTAGTGAAGTGTGTTTAATCTATTAACGATGTTGTGCATTGTAAAATGCAAACTTTAAATATTGAGATGAAAGCGGATATTATCGAGCTGCGTAAAAGTGGGCTTAATATTATATCACAAATATTTGATGAAACCGGACTGACTGTGAGTATTATGATTTAATTATTTTATCGAACATTTATGTAATTAAAGATCCTTGATCCATTTATGTAATTAAAGATTCTTGATCTTCTGATCCTTGTAGTTATTTTATTACTTAAACGTTTTATATTTACCATAGGGTCTAAATAAAAAAATAATATTTCCAAAAGTTTATTTATTTACTTTTTGAATGATGAATATAACATTACCTATGTATAAATTATAATATAATTATTTTGTATTAAATCAATTTTCAAAATAATTTTGTTTCAAAATAGTAGGTAAGTAATAATATTTTATAATTTTGCTAGTAGCCTTACAGAATTCCTTTTTTGTTTTAGATAAATTACCTACTGTGAGTCGAAGGGTCAAAAGATATACCTAAAGAAGAAGGTTTTAACAGCAGTTACCAGTTGAAGTTGCATTGCAAGGAAATATGCAGATATAATTATGTTTAAATATTATAGGATCCATACGCCAGCGTTTACTTGATAGTATTGATAATAATGGGGGTTAAGTTATAAATTACAAATAGATTTTTAGTAATATTAAAATAATATTGTGTCATATCCGTAATAAGGATTATTTTGAGGTTTAGTTTCAATCTTCTTTTCATAATGAAAATGAATACTTAAGCTATAACCGCAATTATAGCACAATATTATTTAAAGTCTAATGGTTGTAGTTCACTGATTGTTCTTTATGAGAAAAAAAACTGTTTTAACTAGAAGTTTATTTATAAAATTATAACGAATAAAAATCACTTATGTATAAAACATTTTATTTTTAACCCCATATAACATAAACATAACAAAATAATAACAAAAATAAAATACCTAATCATTATTCTCGTATAATTTACTGAATAATAAAAAAACGAGAAAGATAATTGTTGAAAAGTAAATCATATAGTCTAACTCGAGGATGGAACCCAGACCTTTGCGTTTGCTAATCCAATACGTTACGCCACTAGCTATGTCTACTTGCTGTGACAAAGTGAAATTTAGCAATCGTATGAACCCACCAAGGTCATGCGTAATTACGTAGTACGTGTAAAAGCGAGACGGTACGTTTTTTGTATCGTTCGACGCTAGCCAGTATTCGAAAACTGCGTGCGAACGTGTGTGCGTTCTGTGTTGATCACTCACACACAGATGTAGGTACGGGCTGGCAGCTGTGCTAAAGCATTTTGACTTCTAATATGCTTATGCAAAATTGATGCGTTACTGTACATAACAGTTTTGTAGTATATGAGGGACTTAATGCATTATTAATTACATGTTGTAAGTACAACGAAAATTTGGATAAATGGCTGCTCTCCTAGCTAGATCATTGAGTAATCTGTATTTAGAAGAGACAGTTTCGACTCCCAATTTGAATAAAGTCCTATCTGGGCTCCACAACCACAGCCCAGTACTGGGTACCACGATACCCATTGATAAGACTGGTTGTCAGACTTTTGGGCTTCTGACTACCCGTAACTACTGTCAAAGATCTATGCATGAAGCTGAGACGAACGGCTTAGCGTGCTTTCCGAGGCACGGAGGAGTAATGGGTGGTTACCCATCTACGAGCGAAGAATTAACCTTCGATTGACTCTCAAAAAATTAAAAAATCAACCATAAACCTGGATTCTCGAACAAAAATTACCTTTGTCTACTTTTATTCACAACACCGTTCCGCAAATATTTTTGTTATTCGGTTTGCGGTGTATCCGAAACATGATATAAATCAGTTTTTCCTAGGAATTTAATAACACAAAGGGCATGGAGGTATGGGATTGAATTCGAACTCCATTTTAACTGTATGTTTTATACACGGTTTTGGTATACGGATCCTGCACTTTGTTTTACCTGTAATTATTAATTCCTTCGTTTGTTATGGTACACGTTTTTGATTTGTTTTTTGAAGTACTACTGAGTCTTTTGTTTATATCACAAATATGTACGTTCAGGTTAAGAAATAATTTATCTATGGTCTTTTAGGTGGTGTTGCCTGAATTAAACGTGTTATTATTATGATTACTTATAGGCACCATCTACGGAGCATGGAGAATATTGGAGACGCCTCGGAGACCGCTGCTAGAAACAACATCGTCCATAGAACATGCAAACCAAGCGTCTCACTGTTTGTTCGTACTAAGGTTTTTTTTATCACTGCAGGCGTGTGTGGAGCGACGCGCGCTTTACTTGTGGTTACCAAGTGTACAAACACGCTGTGAATGTGTGTGTAAGCGCAGGAGCGCTTGGTACCGTCCAAGACAATTGTAAAGTTGGAGGTATGTTTGTGTGCTACGTGCTGCCACTACTCGTCTTCACGCACACATGTACAACGTGTTTGTAGACTTGGTTACCACAAGTAAAGCGCGCGTCGATTCGTGAGATAAAAGTACTATACGACACAAATGACGTTTAGAAACTGACGGCTTTGATGGTCTGGCAGACATTGTGCGCTCAACGCAGGTCACAAATAAAATTTTATTACGCCGTCTCTAGACGTTCTCTGTGGTTTAATCATATACCCACCCTTATTAAGGAGAGAAAGAACCTGCCGCTTTTTTTAATGATCTTTGAGACGCTCTTTACTTCAACAACGCGTGTGATAAGCTCTTTTCCGAAAATAATTAATTAATTGAGCGTCCATAATTATACATCTTCCTATGGAGTGCGTAATTTAATTACACTCGTAACAATCATTTGGTACTTACTTACCACAATCATAATTAAGGTGGAGGAAATAACGGTTTTCTCGTTTTATTACCGCTGATAAACATGGTTTTCTTGCGTAAACTGCTACCGGTAACAATCGACTGAAATTACATAAGACTTCAGTGTAACAACTGAAAAAAGGTAATGATTACGACGGTTTTCAGTTTCGTAAGGTTTTCAAGATCTAAAGCGCGGTCTTTGTCGGACTGCTTAGAAAAGAAAGAGATGGTAATTTATTGAAAAATATGAAGCATTTATCTATTTACAAAACTCTATTGTTTGGACTAAAAAATTAAAACACTTATCCTTAAGTATGTTGCTTGTAGAATAATTTGACAAAAAAATCAGAATTATTGTATGTACGAGTATATTAGTTATATGGTTTTTATTGTAAAATCAAAGTTTTTAGAGGTATCTTCATGTTTTTTTCTGTCGTATCAAATTAGTTGTATTATTTTTTCAACACACTATCTAACTAGAATACATCCTGAAGAATATCATATATTTTTCTGATTTTGTTTACTGTAATCGATCATATGCTTTTATTGTTTCTGAAACTTGCGTTTTTTGTGTTTAGATCCTGTAAGCCCCTTAATCAGAGCTGTGTTTTCCATGCCCAGCTAATCTACATCTATATCTATACACATTAGATATTGAAGTCGTTTTTCTGCGCAGCGGATTTTGTTGCGACTGTCCAAATTTATTCGGGAAGGTTTATTAGTGTCTTACTTATAATAGGTATTCATATTTAACGTAGACATAGTAAAGAAAGAAATCTTCACGTTTTTGTCAAGTCGTAAAAACGTGCGAAGTAAGGGCTGGTCACTAGTGACGAATATTGTGGAGGTTTCGAAATTGTTTCATTTTGTAGAATTATCATAATTATCCTGCGCCGATTTAAATGCTTGTTTTGGCTAGGCACTGTTTCAATCAGGTAAATTCAAAATGGAACGGAATTAAATTGGGACAAAACGGGCTAATTATTATTATTGTTTATTCATTTGTTTTCTCAGCCTAGCCGGATAGAACTGATGGCACGGGCCTAAGCCAAGTGTCCATTAGTGGGGTTAAGTGTGGGCGTAATATTAGACACTGTTTGGTTTTCCGCAGTAGACTGGGTGGTAACTTAAGCTATATTTGAGGGGGAGTAATGGTGCAAGTTGTCAGAATTTTTTTTACTAGCCTGCATTTATTAAGAATCATCTGTCTTCTGCAGCAGGTGGTGGTGGGGGTGATAGGTTGAGGGAACTAAGGGACCGATTAAACTGTTTAGGAACTATTGTGAGACTATTGTGACTGAAGATGAAAAAGTCAGGTAATTTCGTCTTTTAGTTCGGTGTATTTGGACAGTTTTTGTTATTGTAGTCTGTATGTTACGTGTATTTGGCACGGCGATGTCTATAAGAAACCCAATTTTATTTACTTAGTTAATTAATATGATGTCTGGTTTACTAAAGTGGATTGTGCGGTCGGTGAGTATGGCTCGCTTGAAGTACAATATTGTTCTAGGTTTCTCTAATATTATTGTATCTGGGGGTGGTAAAATAGGATAAGAAAATTAACATTAGATCGGTACAATATTATTATGTCACCATACATAGCCAGTCAAGTGGTAATGGTCCCGACTTACGAGTTGTAGGTAGTGAGTTCAAACCCAGACAGGCGCTTTACTGTGTGTAAATTTTCATCACCACTGCTCTCAAAACGGTGAACGAAAACATCGTTACGAGTCCTCAAACACAGACCAAAAATTTGAAGACATGACTGTGACATCTATCAACTCGCATTGGGCCGGCGTGGTAGATTACAGCCCACTCCTGGGCCTGTGTGGGAGCACTGTTAGCAGTGGGAACATTGTAAGCCCACATAGAGTTATGAATGTACAGAGAATGATTCTCAGAATTCCAAGGTAGGCGTAGTACGTACGGTAGAACCAATACTGTTGTTTATAAAGCACTTGGGCGTAACAAAATCAATGCATTGCGAGGACAGAGATGCATTTCCTACTTCCCAATACGGATTCCGTGTGAAAAAGTGTGTTAGAAAAACTAAGGGCGTCGAAGTCAATGGTGCGAATAATAGGTAGGTAATGTCAGAGGCAATCGTTTTCCGAGTTGAAGTGGATAAAGGCTGCCGTCTTTTTGTTACTGTTGTTCTGTACTTTTGAGCCCTTGTGTTCATACCCTTTGTTGCAGGAAATGGGTTTTTAGAGCTCTCTAGTTTTTGTTGGTTATTTGTTGGGTTGTATGGCTCATTTTTCTTAGAGATTTGTTAGTTTGTAACCGAGTTTCCATAATAGGCAATAAAAATCAGCCCTTAGATAGTTAACGCCAGATAATTTTATCCGAGGAATAATTTTGAATTTTTGACAGTTCTTCCATACAAAAACTGTCAGACGTCAATTTTAGTCCACGAATAAAAATTATCGGTCGATTGAAAAATCAGCCCTAAAAGAGATATTCATTGTCTTGACTAAGAACATATTGGTGTCAACTAAACATGTTTTTCCGTGTCCAGCCTAGATTTCAACCTAGTTACTAAAACTTATTTCAAGACTCGCAAACCACTAGCACTAAGTTTCTTTTAATTATTCATTAATTCTGTTTTGATTACCTACTTTTTTAATGATTATGTAGGCATTAAAAATATTGCGCACACAATGTACTTACATGTTGCTAAGTAATAAAAAACTTTTTACAAAAAAAAAAAACAACCGGCAGGAAGTTATTATAACATCATCAATATAAACTACTTAAGTGGCAAAAATGCGTATTATTGAAACTAACTCAAAAACTACCCAAGCAAAGTCAATATAATTTGTACGGGACCACCCCTGAGGCATAATCTATTCATTATTTTTTTTTTTTAAACGATTTACAATTGCCAGAGATATCGCGTAACAAACATACAAAAAAAAAACATACAGTCGAATTGAGAACCTCCTCCTTTTTTGAAGTCACTTAAAAACCAACGTAATTGTACGTCGCACATAGTTCAGATAATGTAGCAATCTCCGTTATTTTTATCTCTGCTATTCTTGCCTCCGATAAAATAATCTCCGGTATTGATACCGCGATATCCCGATAAGTATATGAGGAAACAGTCTTAAGAATTGATAACATGACAAAATATTATAATAGTAATATGGTGTTGAGAGGAATTACGTAATTATATGAAATCACATAAGTAGATTTACATCTGAACAGAAAATGATTTCATATCATATTACTCAAATCTATACAATACAAATAAATAAATTTGAAGTGTTTCTTTTGAAAAATGCATAAGACAATATACGGAACTTATCACAAAAAAAAAACATATTTTTTAATATTTGTCTGTCTGTCTATGTGTGTGTCTGGCTGTCTTTTTGTTGCTGACCGATTTTGACGGGATTTTCACTAGGGAGTAACTCTAGGCTACTTTTATTTTAGTAAAATAATTGGTAAAAAGACACATTATTGTTTTTCTACATCCACGTGTTGTTGTGTTTGGAAAATTCAATCGAATTATGCATGATTATTTCAATCCCAAGTTTTCAAACATTAAATATTAATTTGCAAAATTGTAGTTGTCTGATGATACTTAAACAGTTCTCCCGAACCACTACTGTTGTATGATTTCAGCATGGATATGTCGCAGATGGATTGTTTACAAAACCACTAGTTGTTTTACAAAACAACTTCGTTATGTAAAACGACTGAATATTATAACGTTCAGCGGTTTTCCATAATTACTGAACTTGAACACGCAGAATTGCATAAACGTTTTGCATTTATCAATGCAGCGGGTCAACGATTACCTAGCGGTTTTATAAAACAGCGTGAAATGAAACGCCTTCTGGTATAACATAGCGCGCTTGTAATTTTTTTTTATAACAACTATTGATTGTACCTATGTCAACAAATGATTAAATGACTTTATGACTTTATGACTTTATAACGTCAGATTATTATTTTAGTTTTAAAATTTGTCGCCCGTGGCTCTGTGTTTCGTAACAATAATAATGGCCTCTGAAAAATAAATAAATAAAACGAGTAATACGAGTAAAAATTACCTTAACTCAAGTGAAAACAGTTATTTTATGGACAACTAGCTTCTGCCCGCGACTTCGTCCGCGTGAATTTTCACCCTCCCCCCATTCATCCTCTTAGGGGTAGAATTTCGATAAACCCTTTCTTAGTGTATACCTTCTCTTCACAAAGAACACACCCTCCAAATTTTATGTCTCTAGGACCAGCGGTTTAGGCTGTGCGTTGATATATCAGTCAGTCAGGACTTTGAATTTTATATACTACTAGCTGTAGGTATATAGATATAATTAAAATTTATCAGAGTTTTATGAAAGACGCTCATTGTGACTGCAAATAAGCCATTCTGAATTACGTCTAAACGTCGGTAGCAGTTTTGTAAAACAGCGAAATGACAATCCAGCTGAATGTCGTTCAGTTAGTTGTTTTACATAACGGAGCTGTTTTGTAAAACAGTGGATTCTACAATCCATCTGCGTCAGTTAGATGGTGACGATAGCTCGTTGTCTAGAAGAGCCATTCGTTTATTCAACCACGTTCTATTCAAATAAATCGCGTTACCCTCGACCTTTCCCTTTCATTTTAATTATTTTGTTTAATGGATCTAATTAAAATCTCATTACGTAAAGCTTCCCCCATTACTGTCAATTAATGCAATTCTGTAGGCATCAGGGTAATTACCCTTGAAGTATGGCCGATAAGATCTCGCTTTGGTAAAGATATAAACTTTTATAGGACACTCTCAGTGTGTTGATGTTCAATCAAACTTTGAGGGTACTTCTGAAGGGTGAAGGCTGAAACGGCCTTGTTGATTTATGTACGGATTATATTTTTTATAGGTACCGTCCTTGAAATTGATGTTTTTGTACCTACACCGACGCATAGTCATCATACTTTATCAGAATGCGTAAGTAGGCTTTTGTTTTTTCTATTAATTTTCCGTATTAAGGCGCGGTAAGAAGCGATTTTTTAGGTAAACGTCAATTATTGTGCATCGCGGCGACAAATGAGATTGAAAACAGGGACGCGTTTGATGTTAGTTGAATCGAATGACCATCAAAATAAAAATAATTTTGCGGTTTTGTTTAAATTAATGCACGGCTCAGTGGAATATTTTTCAGGTAGTTCTTTAGTTGATTGAGTTCCTTTTCCATCCACAACATAATAATTATGATAGATTACGCTCAAAATTTTGAGAATTATGCAACGAAAAAATTTTTTTTAGCTTACCTATATGTTTTACGATTTTTTTTGTCATGTCATGATTTTTTTTTCTTGGAACGTTTTACAATACACAATTTTTTTTCCGGCTCGTAATATGTACCAATACGCATAACTGTGCGACAAAAAAATGAGCGTTTTACGGTGTCCTACGTTTTAGCAGCGCCTTAATGTACCTACTTCAGAATTTCTAAAACATTAATACTTCTATTGCCTAGGTCAGGCAAGTAAATAACAAAGGAACAAAGTGATCAGAGAATGTAAAGGCTTTCGCTCATATATTATTAATATTATCTAACATAGGGAGCTGAAGACAAGGCCAGGCCAATTATCCTTGTTGGTAATTAATAATTCTGCTGAATTACGCTTAAGCCGTATCTCGCTTGAATTAAGTTGAATAAAGTGAGGATTTTCCTTGTGTAGGAACTACTGAGCGAACGTTTAAGTGACAAAAGTGGGATAATAGTGATCGATGTCTAATTAGGCGAATTCCGGGGGATGTTGTTCCGATCAGTAATTAAGTGTCTCTCGAAAGAGGATGGCTTTTAGCTTTTGTTTCGTTTGGCCTTAGTATTATTTATGCTTTGTTTTATGTAGCGGTTAATGTGATGGTTTTTCATCATCATTTCAGCCGAAAGACGTCCACTGCTGGAAATAAGCCTCCCCCAAGCACCTCCACTTCGACCGGTTCTGTGCTTCCCGCATCCAACGGGTTCCTGCGGCCTTCACAAGATCGTCGGTCCACCTTGTGGGAGGGCCTTCCAACGCAACGCAACTACCAGTTGGGTTTGAAAAATTATTTTTGCATTTGATAACCTAATTCTCGAGGAAGGCTATATGCTATTTAATATTACGCTAAGACCCTTAGGAGCAAAAAGAAAAAAGTCAGTAAGAACGCTAAGCGAAAACAAAGTGATAGCGCGGGCTTAATTAAGTAACACACTCAAGCACATCATCATCATCATTTCAGCCGATAGACGTCCACTGCTGGACATAGGCCTCCCCCAATTTTGGGGGGGTTTGCCATAATCGCCACGCTTGGCAGGCGGGTTGGCGATCGCAGTATGGTATGGTGGTGGAATGCATAGAGAACGCTGCTGCCCATTCTCCGGTACGCCCCTTAGTCGCCTTTTATGACACCCACGGGAAGTATGGGGTTGTGCTATTCTTTAAGTCTGGCACCACACAGACAGGTGTGATGGTTTTATTACGTACATATCACGTTTTTCTATAAAGTAGGTACCTCTTCTTTCTTTCCATGTGATTGGTACTGAAGAAGAACGTAACACTTCCGTACCCCCAGGTACGAAAGTGTTACGTTCATCATAACGTTCATGTCATCAAAAACGACTGAGAGATTTCGTTAAAAGGATGCAAAGGATGGTCCTAGGTTCGATTCCCGGGTCGAGTAAAGTGTTATTGGGTTTTCCATCTGGAAGAATTTCTCAGTGGCAGTCCAGAGTCTGGATTCGTGCCCGGTTGATGGCAGTAGACACATGAGACTTTAACACAACTGGTTAAATGTCCTAACCATCATCATCTGCCTAGCCTTTTCCCAACTATGTTGGGGTCGGCTTTCAGTCTAACCGGAAGCAGCTGAATACCAGTATTTTACAAGGATCCCCTGCCTATCTGACCTCCACAACCCAGTTACTGGGTAATACGATACCCCTTGTTAAGACTGGTTGTCAGACTTTCGGGCTTCTGACTACCCGTAACGACTGTCAAAGATCCACACAGTGAGGGTAGTTACCAGTAAAAATAAACTAAAAAAATACATTAAAATTAATAAATACATAGTTAAAACACAAAAAAATGGTAAAAAGACAGAAGTTCTTTATCAAAAACGTTAAATTGAATAGAGAAAGGTTGAATTTACTCAAACAATTAGACATGTATTCTTATAATTTGGAGCAAAGTACTAGGAAATACAACATTGACACAGAGACCTTGCAATCTGAACTTGACCATCTACAGGAGAAACTTAGTTCAATGACCAACAAATATAATACCTCTGAAGACCTATATGTTGGCATATGTGTTGGCAATGAATGAGCTGGTAAACTCACAAAAAAACAACTGTGAGCATTGTCAAACACCATCCAATGTGCTTACACCGGATTATTCATTGACAACTTGCAATACCACCTTACTGCGGCCCTGTGTTGATCTGATAATTCCTTCTACTAATAGTTCGTATAAACATTGTAAAACAAACTTTAAGTAATGATATTGTATTGTTTTGTGATGAGATTGGTAAGGACTTAGGTCATTTGTTGACAGATGAATATCCGGGACACTCAATAATAAATTACTGTATGCCTGGTTGTTCTTTGTTTCATATTATGAAAGAAATTATTAAATGTAACTTTACCCATGATACAACTTTATTAATTTTTATGGGTAATAGGGGAAATGTAAACAAAGGAGAACTGCTCCAGTATCATAGAACATTATGCAACCTTAGTTTAAAAAAAGTTGTGTTGTTTACATTTCCTTATAGTAACAGTTTGCCACAGGAAGAAAATAGCGTAAGATTTGAATTGAATATGACATTACATAACTTGACATTTAATAATAACATGTTCCATTTAGTTGATATTAAAAATTATGTTAGTAATCATTTCTATTTGACAAAAGATAGATATAACAATGTTATGTGCTATCTTTCTGACTATTATAAAAGACAGATAGCTGTGTCGCTATCTTATTTTTTTTCTATTACAGTCAAAAATTTGGCTAAACAACTTGCTTCTTTTGAGCAATGCAATGACATTATAAATAATTCTGCCAATAATTTGGTCACTATTAATGACTTTGTTAATAATTTAAATTAGAAATTAAGACAATAGAGGCAGCCTCTAGCTATAATGTACAGAATTTAAAAAATAACTCAAAAATAAATTTAAAATCAGTAAATAGTATCAACCTGGTGCATCAAAATATTCAAGGATTTATGAACAAAGATTTAGAAGTAGAATTATTTATGAATTGTAATAATATTGACATTCTTTGTATAACAGAACATTGGCTGAAAAGCCACCAGTTCTTGTTCAATTTTAATAATCACCAGGTTGGTAGTTCGTTTAGCAGAATAAATGCTATACATGGTGGCTCATTAATTTTAGTAAGTAACCAGCTCAAATTTAAAGATCGTAAAGATATTGTGAGCCTTTCTGTTGAGCGTACGGTTGAAATTGCCTGTATAGAATTGGAGCACTCTATTGTATTAAGTGTGTATAGACCCCCTTCAGAATTGTATGACTGCTTTGAAAAGGTAATGGATGAAGTGTTACACAGGATTTGTAACTCAAACAAGTCCGTTATCATTTGCGGTGATTTTAATGTCAATTTATTAGAAAACTCAGGTTCTTGTAGTAAAATTTTAAGTCTGTTTCAGTCCTACAATCTTCTAAACCTATTTTTGGAGCCCACAAGAATAACCCCTACTAGTGCCACATGCCTAGATAATATTTATACGGACATTATACCAAGCCACAAAGAAATTATAACTTTACTAGATTCTGATCATTGCGGGCAAAGGATTACTATTCAAAACCAAAACAAAAAAGTGGCTAAAAAGGATATCACTGTTAACCCCAAAACTGCAAGTCGCTTGGAGGCTTTTAAAGTTAAACTCATGAATAAATTACCAGTTTTGTCTATTCATGCTGATCCTAATCATCTTTATGATAATTTTTTTAATGTAACTATACTGTAAACAATTTGATTCCACCTTTATTCCCAAGACTACCTCGGTTAATAGTAATGCATCGTTTAGTGATTGGGCTACCATTGGTATTCATAAAAGTAGAACACGGCTTTATGAACTGCCGGTCGATTCTGTAAAAATCTCACCGTGAAAACTTAGGTGAAGTGAGCGTGGAGTGAGCTGTCAATAGTGTCAATTCCTAGCAAAAACAAACTCACTTCACCTAAGTTTTCACGGTGAGATTTTTACAGAATAGCACTGCTGTACAATGAAAGGACTTATAATAACACTGATGAATTTAATTTGTATGTTAGAAATTATTCAAAATTATTTAAAAAAGTTTGTTATATGGTCAAGTCACGCTATTTGGGTTCAAAGATTAAAAACAGCAGTAATGTAATTAAAACGACTTGGAATATTATTAATAGTGAAACGGGAAGATCTAGTCACAGAAATACTGACTACAGCCTGTCTATTAATGACAACATAATAAAATCTGACTCACAAGTCGCCGAGGCATTTGAAAATTTCTTTTCAGATATTCCCGTTTCAACTACTAAATCACTAAACTCATCACCTTCTGTTGCTGAGTCTCTGCTTAAGGAAAATGTTAATGGTTGTGAATCGGAATTTCATTTTGAATATATTACCTGTAGAGATATAATTAAAACTTTTCACACTATAAATGTAAAAAAGACTGCAGATCTGTGGGGTAATTCTGTAGAAGTAGCTAAGTCTATTATTGACATTGTAGCACCTACTCTAGCTCTTATCTTTAATACTTGTATTGAGAATGGGGAGTTTCCTGATCTTATGAAAAATAGTAAAATAATACCTTTGTTTAAATCAGGTAATCATCTATTTCTGTACTACCTACCTGTAGTAAAATTTTTGAGAAATTAATTTTAGACCAAATGCAAAGATTTTTTAATAAACATAAATTATTACATAGCAAACAGTTCGGTTTCACAAGGGGTCGTTCAACTACTGACGCCGGTGTTGAACTTTTAGGACATATTTATAATGCATGGGAAGATAAATGCGATGCCTTGGGCATCTTTTGTGATTTGTCCAAGGCATTCGATTGCGTTCTTCACGAAATCTTAATCAGGAAACTCCGCCACTACGGGATCCGGAACACTGCTCTGGATCTTCCTACTTCATACTTGAGTAAAAGGATTCAGAGCGTTGACGTTAATGGAAAAAGATCACCCGGATCTATAGTAACGATGGGAGTCCCACAGGGCTCAATTCTTGGTCCTTTCTTGTTTCTTATTTATATTAATGACTTGCCGTATCTCATAAAGGATAATCATGATATAGTGTTGTTTGCAGATGACACTTCTCTTTTGTTTAAACTTAAACGTCAGCAGTTAGTTACTGACGATATAAATAGCGCGATCTCGAAAGTAGTCCACTAGTTCAATGTTAATAATTTGCTTTTAAACGAGAAAAAAACCAAATGCATTAAGTTTACGCTACCCCACGTTAGGCAGGTGAAAACTAATGTGTTGATAAAGGGCGAGGAATTGAATCCTGAAGACAACACAGTATTCTTGGGCATAACTTTGGACGCTAAGCTTCAGTGGGGTCCACATATAGATAAATTATCCAAAAAGCTAAGTTCCGCAGCATACGCTGTTAGAAAAATTCGTAATTTAACTGATATAGAGACTGCCCGTTTAGTGTACTTTAGCTATTTTCATAGTGTAATGTCGTACGGTATTCTATTGTGGGGAAATGCCGCCGATATTCAGACTATCTTTGTTTTGCAGAAGCGAGCTGTTCGGTCAATTTATAAATTAAATCCGAGACACTCTCTCAGAGACAAATTTAAAGAGATTAATGTAATGACTGTGCCTTCTCAGTATATTTATGAAAATCTTTTATATGCCCATAAAAACATAAAATTGTTTAAAAAATACAGTGATATCCATAATATAAATACTAGAAACAAACATAAATTTGTTGTACCTACAACAAGGCTCAAGAAAATAGGTGGCTCGTTCAGATGCCAATGTATACGCTTTTATAATAAACTACCAAGCCACGTTCAAGATCTAAGCCTTAATAAATTCAAATCATTCATTAAACGTAAGTTGTGCCAGAAAGCCTTTTATACCGTTAAAGATTATATTGAGGACAAAAAGGCTTGGGATTGAGCTGCTTCCAATTTCTGCATTTTGAATGTTTTTTTTTTATATACATATTGACATTATTTAATTATTTTTTTTATAAACAATGACATTTGCTTACTTTGTAAAGTATTATTTATTTTATTTATTGTGAACGTGAAGACGATGTGGGTCATTTTATTAATTTTATATATTTTTTTTATTATTCCCTCTGTTCTGTTAGATTTTTTTTTTGTGATCATTGTCTGGCAGTTTGAGTAATTTATGTGGCCTACCCAAATGTCCTTTCTTTGGTATTGTTCGTCGAATCGTTGAGCTCCTCAGG
This sequence comes from Mesoligia furuncula, assembly GCA_916614155.1. Classification (NCBI taxonomy): domain Eukaryota; kingdom Metazoa; phylum Arthropoda; class Insecta; order Lepidoptera; family Noctuidae; genus Mesoligia; species Mesoligia furuncula. The sequence goes on along the minus strand of OU744803.1, from coordinate 9,277,942 downwards.
TTTCGAGTTGAGCTGCACGATTTCTGACAAATGCGTGCACTGACTGGACAGGTCCTCTCAATCTGTGTGGTTCTTTCCTCAAAAGACCATCTCAGACATCGATCTACATGGTCTTCATATAACCTGACCAAGATTATGTCTGGACTTTAAAAGAGACTGTGACCTCTGAGTTTGTTTCGGCCTTTCTTCTCAGAGTAGTCAGATAGGAAACGCCGACCTCATCTAGTTTAAAAAAAAACATGATTGACGTGTAAAAGTGTTTGTACAAACCTACTTTCAAAAATAAAATCATTTATCATTTATCACAAATGACACCTGGGACCAACGGCTTAACGTGCTTTCCGAAGCACGGAGGGGTCTCGGTATGTAAAGATAAGAAAGAATAAGAAATCCATCCACAGACCAACCGCGGCAAGCGTAGCTTAATCTGATCGACTGACCTGCGTGGCTGTTATTATTTAGCCACGAACCCCTCTGCCTAACCATTCAGGGAATATAGGCGTGATTTTATATTATGTTATGCGGTGTATTTACTTTCGTTTGTTCATTATGAAATCAGTTTTAACAAAGCATTTGGCAATCGCGGTGGTTATGAATATTTATCGTTTGGCCATTTTACGTTGGGACACTCATGTCCAAAATAGATAATGAAAATAAAAGTATGAAAAACTCATTTAACAATTTTATCTTTAAAAAATTATAATTTAAAAAGATCCCAACATTAAAAGTCAGTTTAACGTCAGTGATGAAAGGTTTTCTATCGCAGTAATTACAGCGAAGCTTTGCCCTAAATTAAACCAAATCTGTTAAACAGATTTAACGGCCTCTCGGCCCTTTTTGTGGGCATGCTAAATAGGTAGATGAGATTCTGTGGTTGACTCTGTACACTAACGTTTTTTGGACCCAAAATTAACCTTTGTCGTCTCGTATCTCTATATATATATTTTTTTTTTTTTTTTGTCTCGGGGGGAAAATCCTCAAGGACATCCTCCGCCCTGGGGAAGGCGGAGGGGCATGCCGGACTCTTACCGGCTAAAAACCACCCCGGTGTTCCCTTCCTGTACCTATTGCCGGGGGTACGGGTATCGCTTGCGCATTCATCCGCGCCCCTGGCAGGTATTGGCCCGCCAGATGATTGTAGGCGGGCCCCGTCACCCTCTACGGCCATCACCCGGTGGCCGCAGGAACTCCAACTAAGAGGCGCGCGCGGAACACTGCGCCGCCGCCTCGAGGCCTGTTTCTGATCGGGCGACAGACGCCCCTAGTCTGCCGCCCGCAGGCCGCGCCCTATGGTGGCCCTATGGTGGTGGTGGATATATATTATAATTTAGAGTCACTCTTCATGTCTCTCTGTGAGCGCCGCGTTGGTCTGCTACACTAAATAACGAAAGTCCTGTGGATGCGAGAGGCGCAGGACCGGTCGCGGTGGACATATCGACACCTCCTAAGTACAACTAAGTAACTGAAAAATGCAAATTTTATAGGAGAGCGAAATATACTCTTAATTATAGATTTCACTTAAGTTTAAACCCGCTCACCAAATAAATATTATACTTTAATTCCAAGTAGGGGCTTAGCTATGGCAATTTAAAAAAATTGAAATCTTCAATTCGCTCTCCTATAAAATTTGCATTTTTCAGTTACTTAATTGTACTTAGGAGGTGTCGATATTTGGGGGAGGGCTATGTCCAGCAGTGTGGACGTCTTTTGTTAAATATTATAATGAGCACACTTCTACATACTTCACGAGAAAATATATGATGTAATTTTCACCATCATATTTTAGAGATTTTTTTTCCGGATGGTTTATAATACAGGACGGCAGTATCCCGACATCGACGCACAACTGAAACTATGGTTGCAGTTTGCGCATCCGTCATGGATGCGCAAACTACCCTGTATGTATATTCATCATATGCCTCATCCGCCTAGCCTTTTCCCAACTATGTTGGGGTCGGCTTCCAGCCTAACCGGATCGACTGCCTATCTGACCTCCACACCCCAGTTACTGGGCAATACGATACCCCTTGGTAAGAATGGTTGTCAGACTTTCGGGCTTCTGACTACCCGAAACGACTGTCAAAGATCCACAAATAAGAGCCAGGACCAACGGCTTAACGTGCTTTCCGAGGTACGGAGGGGTCACGGTATGTGAAGATGGTCACCCATCCACAGACCAACCGCGGCAAGTGTAGCTTAACCTGATCGATCGACCTGTGCGGCTGTTATCATTTAGTCACGGACCCCTCTACCCTGTATGTATATTATGATATATATTTATCTAACACTAGGTTCTTCCCACGACTTCGTCCGCGTGAAATGTCTTGTACCCCGACCCACCCCGTCGCATATCATCACCTGCCCGCGCCATCACTTTGTTTTCGCTTAGCGTCCTTTCTGACTTTTTTCTTTTTGCTCCTAAGGGTCTTAGCGTAATATCAAATAGCATATAGCTTTCCTCGAGAATTAGGTTATCAAATGCAAAAATAATTTTTCAAACCCAACTGGTAGTTGCGTTGCGTTGGAAGGCCCTCCCACAAGGTGGACCGACGACCTTGTGAAGGCCGCAGGAACTCGTTGGATGCGGGAAGCACAGAACCGGTCGAAGTGGAGGTGCTTGGGGGACGCCTATGTCCAGCAGTGGACGCCTTTCGACTGAAATGATGATGATGATGATGAACTGGTAGTTCCAGAGATTACCGCCTACATACAAACACACAAGTTTTACCTCTTTATAATATTAGTATAGAAGTATACATAATACCTATGTAAAAGAAATCTCCATGTTTTGTCGATTCGTAATAATCGGTGTAGGGCGCTAGTTTATTTAAGAAGCGCGTCATAAGGGCCATCTGATTTCTAGCCAAGAAGAGTTTCACACCATTTTCACAGTGGGTTTTCTATCGGTGAAGATAATTAAGAAATGGAGGGACAGCCAAAGAATATGGAAAACTTCTTTCAGTAATTCAGTGTGGTCTTCCTTGGGGGAAGCAATGCCAATAATATCCAACAGCTTTGGTGATTATATCTCAGATGTCTATCATAATTATGATAACGAGGTTCGACGTTTTGATCGCAACCAGATTTTTGCTAACATATTGGTTCCAAACACCTTTTTGTTCCTTTATATCTGACGGCGCAGCAAGTGGCGCCGCCTCGTTTTGTTACGAAGCTACTGGAATCACCGAAAAGGTTGGATAAGATTGACACTGGCTGGTGACAGTCACTCTATAGCAGAGCGTCGCATCCACTGACCTCTATGTACTTGTATTATAGAGGTCAGTGGTCGCATCGATGGTTGCGTGCACAGAGCATGTAACCTTTTGTTGTGTGGCTGTCTACCACAGACTACAATATAAAGCAGTCTACTAATGACGGAGATGATGTCAGGGGGAGCTGCTGGCGTACCACGTTCACGACGAACTGCTATATATTCCGGCGCAATCCTAATGATATTGAACTTGCTGTACCACTAATACAATGAACAATTCTGGTAAAGGCTATCCAGCGCCATTATACCTATATTATAAATTGATCCTTAAAAGTCAGGTGTTTGTGACGAAGCCGTCGGGGCTCCATGGACCAATTGAAATTTGACCAAATGGTCAATAGGGAAAATTACATGTTCGTCATCGTCCAAATACCAGTAACTTTATAATACAAGTAATTAAAGTTTTATTTAAAAAAAATGACGATATAAAAAGTAGCTTAAAACTTAAACCAACAGAAATGTTTTAATATCGAATCACCCGGTCCAGACAATAAGGTCAATTAAGCCTAGACACGTGCCTCTTTTTTGCCTTTCTAATTGTGTAATAAAGGCATTATGTGGATAATACAGTTTATTTCAATCGTATTACGTTTCCATTGTGTAATGTTACGCGGTTTTAATGAATTACACACAACGGTTCAGTCGAGAATCTTTTTCGTTGGCATATTTGATGCTAATTTACATAGCTATATCTACGTTAGTAATATATAAGTCAATGGCTATCTCTCTCATCATTCTCCTGTCCTTATCCCAATTGATTTGGGGTCGACGAAATATGTCTTTATCATCTAGACTTCTCTATTAATCGTAGACTCAGTAGTCACCCCCTTTTCCAGCCATATAATCTTTCACACAGTCCATCCATCTCTGGAAAATTACATCCCTCCAAATGCCTTAGAATAGAATATGCTTTATTATGTACACCATAAAAATCACATATAAATTTTATGTAGACATTTTACAAAGGGTGACACAATGGGCAGTCTTACCGCTAAAAGCGATCTTTTAAAGACTAAATTTGGATGTTAAGGGAGAAGGAGATTGGGGTGTCAGGGCAGAAAACCTCCAGGGGTGTCAGGGCAGAAAACCTCCACGTGTGCCCGGGGACTGGGGTTCCTTACTGGATACGTCCGGGGGGAAGACCAGTGTTCGGGCCGGTGCATCCTGGGGTGTGGGCAGCGATTTCCCATTGGGATTATTTCCCAGTGGGATTTCGCTGTCCGCATGCTAATGTTCTGCCAGGAGGATCGCCCCACACAGATCGCTCTGAGTAGCAGAGCGACAATTGTGGGGGGTCATAGTGGGCCCGGTTACCCTGCCGCCGGGCAGGCAGGAGCGGCAACCCTCCTGCCACCGCTAATCTCGTAGCCCTGGAGACAGTTAAGGTCATGTCTCTGGCTGTTGAAGGGGGTCAAGGGTCTTGGCTTAACCGCCCGGACCGCGAGGAAGATTAAGCTCTATAAAAAATTCCCCAAATCTCCAAGCGGCGGCGCACCGTGAGGGAGGTTGTAAGCTTGGCTAATGGGTAGCTTGATTTAGTCGCTAGTGCGAACCGATATTTTTTGAGCCAGTACAACATGAAATATACTCGTGGGAACAACTATGGAAATAAATAATCAAACACAACAAAAACCAACAGAAGAGGTGAGGAATGATGCGGGGTCGGAGTCCGATGCCGCATCTGGAGGCGCGAGCACGGGAGGCTCAGGGAGCCCCTCTCGTGCCAAAGAGGTGGCCGCTGCGAAGAAGTACAGCAAGCGGCCAAGGTCAGAGGACAGCCAGGGGTCGTCCTCCGACGGAGAGCTGGCCTCGGCTCGGAAGATCCCCACCAGTAGGCGGGGTGGAGTCCGAGAGCGAGGCGAGGGGAGGGGGCTCACTGCCCGCGAGGCGGCCGAAAGAGCGGAGGAGCCCACAAAGGAGGGGGGGACCGGTCGCGCGGTCGCTTCGGGGCCCTCTAGCGACGAGGCGGGGGAGGCTAGTGACCCTGAACCCGAGGCGGACAGCAAGCGCAGGTTTGCGGCGGTCGTGGAGGCCGCGATCCGAGACGTGGCATTGAAGAAGCTCCAAGCTTCAAAGAACAAGGCCGTAGTCTCGGCGACGGCCTCCATAATGGCGGCAGCGGAGGCGGCCAACTACACCGGCCCCTCGGCCGGCGAGGTGGCTGAACTGCGGGCGGAGGTCGCCCGCCTGACTGCTGCCATGGAGCATCTCCAAAAGGAGAATGGGAGGCTCCGGGCAGACCTGGCCGGCCTGCGGGTCACCGGGGGCGCGCAGGCGAAGACACCGAGCCAGCCCGTCCCGGTAGAGAACCAGGTCCTCAGCCTGGTTCGACAGGAGTTGGCGGCCTTCCAGGCGCGGTTCTCCGTCCTGGAGGGCATAGTCCTGCGCCCCCCTCTGGCGGGCGGGACGGCCCCGGGGCCGAAGGCGGCCTCATACGCGGCCGCTACGGCAGCTGCCGCCCCTAAACCCGGGCCGTCCGGCCGGGCCCAGGCGCCGGCTAAGCCGGCGTCGGCCAAACCGGCGCCGGCCAAAACGGCGTCGGCCAAACCGGCGTCGGCCAAACCGGCGTCGGCCAAACCGGCGTCGGCCAAACCGGTGTCGGCTGGAGGAGCCTCGGCGCCGGCTGGCGGGGCCCCGGCGCCTACTGGCAACTGCCCGGCGCAGGCCCGGAAGAGGGGCAGACCGGCACGGGAGGCGGAGGCACCAGAGCCAACGCCCCGCCCCCAAAACCCTCCCACTTCTCCCACGACCGACGCCGAATGGCAGGTGGTCGGGGAGAAGAAGAAGGCGGCCAAGGCGGCCAGAAAAAAGGCGCAGAGGCGGCGCCGCAAGGAGAGAGCCGTCGCGGCTAGGCTCCGCGCCCTGAAGACCGCGGCTGTGGTAATAACACTACAGCCGGACGCGGGCAAAAGGGGCGTCACGTACCGTGACGTGCTCTCGAAGGCAAGGGAGACGGTGGACCTCCGGGAGCTGGGGATCACCGGGGGCCTCCGGCACAGGGTGACCGCCACTGGCGCCCGCATGCTGGAGATCCCCGGTGCGACAAGTGGCCCCACCGCTGACGCCCTAGCTGAGAAGTTAAGGGCGTCCCTCGATGCGGACGAGGCTCGGGTCTCCAGGCCCGTCAAGTGCGCGGACATGCGCATCTTGGGCCTGGATGACTCCGTTACGGAGGAAGAGGTGGTGACCGCCGTCGTCAGGACGGGCGGGTGTCTGGCCGAGCAGGTGAAGGCGGGCACCATACGTCCTGACTTCGCGGGGATGCGAACCGTAACGGTAAGCTGCCCCGTGACGGCGGCCAAAACGATTGTGGAGGGCCGAAGGCTTCTGGTGGGCTGGGTCTCAGCGCAGGTTAAACTGCTGGAACCCAAGCCTCTGAGGTGCTACCGATGCCTTGTGGGGCACCACGTTGGCATCCAGTGCACCTCGGAGGTGAACCGCAGCACACTGTGCTTCCGCTGCGGTCAGCCCGGACATAAGGCCGGCTCGTGTAACGCCGCGCCGTACTGCTTCGCATGTGCGGCTGCTGGCAAGCCGGCCGATCACCGGGCGGGGAGCAAGTCCTGCGCTCCACCCGCCGGAACCAGGAGGAAAGGCAGGCCCTCCGCCACCGTCGCCACCACCACCGTCACCGCCGCCGCTGCCGCCGCCACCAACGCTGCTGCTGCCGCCGCCACCACCGCCGCCGCCGCCGCTGCCACCACCACCGCCGCCGCCGCCGCTGCCGCCGCCGCCATCGTCGAGGGGCCCTCACAAGGGGCCCGGGAGGGGGCTGAAATGGAGGAGTAATGGCTCCCCTACGCCTCCTCCAGGCGAACATCAACCACTGCGCCTGCGCTCAGGACCTGTTGCTCCAGAGCGTGGCGCAGTGGTCGATTAACATCGCCGTGGTCGCTGAGCCGTACTTTGTCCCGCCCAGGGATGACTGGGTGGAGGACCTGAGCGGCTCAGTGGCCATACTTTCGTCGGCCGCCGCCGGCACCCCGTCCCTCGAATGCGTCACGAAGGGACAGGGGTGCGTAGCAGCACGGTTCGGAGAGATAGTAGTAGTGGGGGTGTACTTCTCTCCGAACCGAACTCTCGCCGAGTTCCACAACTCTTTAACAGAGTTGATTGTCGTCGTCGCCGGAAACCATCCCTTCCCCGTGCTAGTGCTCGGGGACTTCAATGCCAAGAATTTGGCCTGGGGTTCCCGTTACACGGATGTGCGGGGCAGGATGGTGGAGGACTGGGCTTTGGAAACAGGCCTGGTCGTCCTAAATCAGGGTTCTGTTCCCACGTGTGTGCGGATGCGGGGTGAGTCCGTGGTGGACATCTCGTTCGGCAGCCCCACTCTGTCACAACGCGTCATTGACTGGTGCGTAATGGAGGTGGTGGAAACCTACTCCGATCACCGGTATATCCGGTTCGACGTCTCCTCCCAGACCTCTAGCGCGCTGGTCCAACAGGCCCCGAGTGGTCCGCGGTGGGCGCTGAAGCAGCTGGACCGGGAGCTCCTCCTGGAAGCCTCGATCGTGCAGGCCTGGGTGTCATCACCGGACAGGCCTGCCAACATCGACGATGAGGCGGAGTGGTTCCTGGAAGCCATTTCCGAGATCTGTGACGTGGCAATGCCCCGAGTCCGGCCAGGACGCGCCCGACGTCAGGTGTACTGGTGGTCGCAGGAGTTGGAGACGCTACGCAAGGCGTGCGTCGATACGCGACACCTGTACACCAGGCACCGCAGGCTTCGCATTCGCCCTCCGGATGCGGAAGTCACGGAGGCGGAGCTGTACGAGGGGCACAGAGCGGCGAAGACCGCCCTCCAAGAGGCTGTCCAGCGGGCCAAGGATGTGGCCCGCGAGGAGATGGTGGAGACTCTGAACAGAGATCCGTGGGGGCGCCCTTATAAAATGGTGCGGAATAAACTCCGCACCTGGGCCCCCCCGCTGACGCAGAGTCTCCGCCCCCAGCTGGTGGAGGAGGTGGTGAGCGCTCTGTTCCCTTCACGGGGGGAGCACACTCCCCCGCCCATGGCTCCGCCACTGGCGGTGCCCGAAGCGGACCACGCGGACGACGACGACGACATCCCTGAAGTGACCGGGGTAGAACTGAGAGCGGCGGTAGGTAGGCTGAAGGCCAAAAATACCGCCCCAGGACCCGACGGCTTGCCAGGTAAAGCCTGGGTCCTGGCCTCGAGGGCTCTCGGGCCTCGACTGGAGGCGTTCTTAAGCACATGTTTGGAGAGAGGCCAGTTTCCACTCCGTTGGAAGACGGGGAAGCTGGTCCTCATTCGGAAGCCAGGGCGCCCTGCGGACTCTCCGTCCGCATACCGGCCCATCGTGCTGCTCGACGAGGTCGGCAAGCTCTTTGAGAGAGTGATTGCGGGCCGCCTCGTCGGGCACCTGGTGAGGACGGGGCCGGATCTTGCGGACAGCCAGTTCGGTTTCCGCAAGGGGCGCTCGACGGTGGACGCCATCATGCGCGTGAGAGCCCTCACGACGGGGGACGCGGTGTCCCGGGGTGGGGTCGTCGTGGCGGTGTCACTCGACATCGCCAACGCGTTCAACACCCTCCCCTGGAGCACCATTGTGGAGGCACTCCGGTATCACCGGGTGCCGCCCTACCTCCGTCGAATAGTCGAGGCGTATCTGACGGAAAGAGTCGTCAGCTACCCCGGTCGCGATGGGGAGTGGAACCGGCGAGAGATGTCGTGCGGTGTCCCACAGGGATCGGTCCTGGGGCCGCCTCTGTGGAACATCGGGTACGACTGGGTGCTGCGCGCCGACCTCCCTGATGGCGTCAGCGTGGTTTGCTACGCTGACGACACGCTGGTCCTGGCGCAGGGGAGGTCGCATCAGGCGGCGGCCGACGCGATGACACGCGGGGTTGCGATAGTCGTGGAGAGGATCCGGCAGTTGGGTCTCGAGGTGGCATTGCACAAGTCCGAGGCCATGTCGTTTCATGGGCCCCGGAACGCGCCGCCATCGGGATCCCAACTAACGGTAGGAGGGGTTCACATCGGCGTCGGGATGACGATGAAATACCTGGGTCTCGTCCTCGACAGCCGGTGGAACTTCGTGGAGCATTTCCGACGTTTGGCCCCCAAACTGGAACGGGCCGGGGCCGCCTTCAAGCGGCTCTTGCCTAACCTGAGGGGGCCAAACGCCTCCTGCCGGAGGCTTTACGCGGGGATCGTGCGGTCCATGGCCCTATACGGGGCCCCGGTGTGGGCGCGTTCACTGCGGCGGCGAGCCGCCCACTACCTGAACGCGCCCCAGAAGGTGGTAGCCATAAGGGTTATCCGGGGTTACCGCACGATCTCTGGCAAGGCGGCAAGCCTCCTTGCCGGACTGCCGCCATGGGATCCGGAGGCGATAGTCCTCGCGCGCCTGTATGAGTGGCGCGCGGAGGCACTACGTCGGGGGGAGGATCCGCTTCCGCGGCAAATCGCTGCGGAGCGGACGGATCTCCGGCGCGATCTCATGGCGGCATGGAAAGAGCGACTGTCGCAACCCAGCGCAGGGCACGCCGCGATAGCGGCGATAAGACCCCTCTTTGAGGAGTGGCTAGAGAGGCGCCACGGCGCCCTCACCTACCGCCTGACGCAGGTCCTCACCGGACACGGAAGTTTCGGGAGGTTCCTGCACATTATCAGGCGGGAGGAAACGCCCGGGTGTCACCATTGCCAGGATCGCCCAGAGGACACGGTGGAGCACACGGTGGAGGTCTGCCCCGCTTGGGCGGAGCACCGCCGTGTCCTCGTAGAGGCGATTGGCAGCGACGGCGACCTCTCGCGTCCGGCCCTGGTGCAAGCCATGGTCCGGGGCGAGAGGGAGTGGGAGGCAGTCACCTCCTTCTGCGAAGCAGTCATTCTAGCGAAGGAAGTGGCGGGACGGCTCAGGGAGAGAGCCTCCCGTCCCAGCCGCCGCGGGAGACGCTCCGGGCGTCGGGAGCCGCGTGATGACTCGCGGGCCTGCGGGCGGAGAGTAATGGGTAGCTCACCGTCCGATCAGGACCAGGCCCGTGCCGGACGGCGCGTACGTGTTCCACGCGCGCCTCAAAGAGATGTCAGCATCGAGGAGGGGCCCCTTAGGGCCGAAGCCTGCCGGGTCAGTGGGATTGTCCGAAAGGGTTACCGCTGGCCCGGAACATAAAGGGCTAAGGAAGGAACACGGGTGGGTTTTAGTCAGTAAGAGTCTGATACTCCCTTCCGCTCCACCCAGAGCGGGAGGAGTCATTTGATGATTTCCCATCCGCAAAAAAAAAAAAAAAAAAAGGGAGAAGGAGAGACAATACTGAAGGTAGTCTATGGTACCCTATGTCCGTTTCTGTACACCAGACGACGTATATGCAAAACAGGATGATCGGTTTCAGTGGTTTAGGCGTGAAAAGGTAACAAACAAACTTATTTTGTTTTTTATTTACGTTGTTGAGCAGACACATTTTTCGAATATATGAAGCAATGGATTTGCAACATCTTTCAAAATGATTCGTTGAGATTAATAGTTCGGGGGGGTGGGGTTCGAGGGTCAGGGTCGGGTCGCATCCTCGTCCGTGGTGGGTCAGGTGCCCAAAGCAGGATGTTTGTGATATATACAACTTGTTTTTTTTTATATCCCATAACTCTAGGGGGTCATTGTACTCATCATTATAAACAACTTTTACTATGGGACCAAACCTGAAATGGCGAAAAAAGAATCAGCTGTTCCCTTCATTTATGTTCGCACAACTCGTCAAAATGTAAGGAACAGCTGATTTTTTTTTTTCGCGATTTCAGCTTTGGTCCCATAGTGTGTGATAGATAACAAGTCTACCTATCTACTCCATTTAATCTATTCTTCTAAAATGGTGGCCTACACGTGTCGACGTGTCTTCTCTGAGGGCTTACAGGACCTAAACACAAAAAAGGCAAGTTTTAGAAACAATGAAAGTATATGATCGACTACAGTAAACAAAATCAGAAAAATATATGATATTCTTCAGGATATATGCTAAGTAGATAGTGTGTTGAAAACATAATACAACTAATTTGATACGATAGAAATAAATCATGAAGATACCTCTAAAAACTTTCTTTTTACAATAAGAACCATACTTTACATACAATCATTCTGATTTTTAGTCAGATTCTACAAGCAACATACTAAAATACTAGTATTTTAATTTTTTTTTGCCAAATAATAGAGTTTTTGTAATCAAATAATTGCTTCATATTTTGCAATAAATTACCAGCATTGTGTCATCGCGCTTCTCTTTCTTTTCTATGCAGTCCGACAGTTACCGTGCTTTAGGTCATGTAAGCCCCATAAGGCATAGTCTTAAACAAACTTTGAAGTATACTTAAATATTTTCATCACGCTACGTTTCTGAGGATGTAAATGTTTCAAATTTTGCCCTAACTTGTTTTCATTAGGTTTTGTTTGCTATGAGTTCGGCTATTTCTTATCAACGAGTGGTTCTTGTGCAACAATGTTGACGTTATCGCTGCCTTTATGTAACGGTACGTACCGTGGCTGTTGCTAGCTTTAATATGGGGGCATGGTTGGCGAACGAACATACCTGTACAAAAATCTCAGTAATTTTCATTTTGGTGCCGGTATTTTTAATGTTGTCATTATTGGTTGACGCACGGCGCGACGCTGTTGCATGATTAATCAACTTTTTAAAAACGATATATTTTTGTATTACATACACACATCCACATACATACCAAGGTCTCAAAGTGGCTATTGACACTGAGTTACGATGGGACTGAAGATTTACTACAAGTATCAATCGCTTAACCTGATGTAGTTAATAAAGTCATATATGTCGGAGACAGCATTAGTACGGGAGCTGACTTGACAACGAGGCGGAAGCAGTGTGACGACAACGACTATTCGGAACGCCAGCGCCTCTGGTGGCGCTTGACAGAGTCTAGCCTGAGTTCTAGCCAGTCGTCAAAAAAACGGTCTCTAGGTTAATTATTTTAATAAATTATTAAAAGTGTTATAAATATGTTAAATCAGTGTAATATAGTCGGACCTAGGTATTAAGAATTATATACAGTGAATGTAAAGTGTTTTTTGTCGCGAAAACATCGTACAAAAAGGATTTAAAACCGGCTGTCAAATCAACGCACCAACGGTGACGGATTTCAAAATATCATCGATCCCGGGGAGTATTTTGTTTTATTTATGTTATTGTAGTTAATATTTACAGACCACAGAACATCACGAAATACTGCTCAGGTCTCTGAGCTACGTCCATCACACACTGGCACGGTTTATGTCTCCTTTTGCTTGACAACTAGTGGAAGCAAAATCGATGACGAAAACATTCGCCCAGACAATAAACACTACATAATTTACTATACAAAAATAAGCTCATTACGAGCTCTTACTATTATAAATATCTGTACTAAATTATAGCCTGTAATGTGTCTCAAACTCTTCTCATAAAGTCAAGTTATATTGTAATATCTAGTTTAAAGACAATAACAAGGAAAGCAGCAGTGTTTTCTATAGTATTTCTCTTCAGTTTAACTTTCCAATCTAATTCTAATTAACTTACTTAATCTAAATGTAATCCTTAGCTATTTTTCAACAAATTACTTTTTACTTTTTCTCCCAACTACCTACCTCCTACTTATCCACATATTAGAACATCTTTTCATGCACTGTCATTTAGCTGCATAATTTCACACATTCCAGGTGAGTGACAATTATTCAAAATGATGACCCGCAGAGCTACAATCAAGGAGATGGAAGCAAAACTGAAAGCTACATTAAAGGAGCTTGAAGCTTCTGAAGCTGAACGCAAACAACTGCTCCAAGAAAGGGAAGACAGCGAGGTGGAAGTGGAGAACATTAACGCAAAGAACACCTCCCTCAAGAATGAGCTGGCTGCGCTACACTTACAACACATGGACTTGACCGACCAGCATAGTCAACTACAACATCAAGTGTCAACGTTTCAAGAGTGTAGTGACACCCACGAACTGGCTTTGAACCATATTTCAGAACTTAAACAGCAATTATGTGCTGCCCATAAGGCCCTATCTCTCTCAGAGTCTGTCAAGGTCAGTGAACAGGTTGCTAACACCGATAACCTATTTTATCAACTGGTAGGCAGTAAGTCTAAATCAGTGTGCCAGCCAGCTGTAACAATAGATTTGACTGGTGATGATACCATACCATTGTGTCCAATTGTTATGAGTCACAATAAATTAAAGAAATATATTAAAATTAAAAAACTAATTAAACGATCACAGAGAGCAATTAAAAAACAAAATCTTTTAAAATTAAATATTTCCCTTAGAAAGGAACGTGTTATCCTTTCTAAAAGTTTAAATAGTTGTACTGTTGAGTTAGATAAATGTAGGGAAAAGTATGACATTGATACAAAGCTCCTATATAATGATATACTACACAAGGAGCAATTGCTGAAGGACATTTTTGAGAAATATGAGGCTTCACAACAACAACTAAGTGAGCGATTGTTTGAGGCTGGGGAACTACTGGAATTGGTGAAGTGCAATGCTGAGAGTTATGAGTCTCTGATTAATAATCCCTCATGCAGCTGTGCAAACCAACCACCACCTCCTCAGCCTCAGAGTGACTTGTCTCCACCGGTGTTGTCTCTTCCAGCAGAGTCATGTTTTAGTACACAGAATAATAAATCAATTTTTTTTAATGACGAATTAGGTTCAGGCTTTGGAAAAATATTACTTAATTACCTTAGCAATAGTTTTACCAATCATAGCTATCATAACATAAGTTTTAAACAAATGATTAAAAGAATTGCAAACACAAACCTAGACAATTATTCTACAATGGTTTTGCTACTAGGTAAAAGTACTGGTATTACCAGAAAGGACATAGTGGATGGTGTGAACACCTTATTAAACTTAAACATAGGTAAGCTAATGTTGTGTGCTTTACCTTACTCTAATAGTCTATCAGAATATGAAAATAAATATATATATAAATTGAACAACACTATTCACATGCTGACATGTCATCATAGTGACAAATTATTGTTTTTTGACACTAATAAGTTTGTTAGTGGTTTTAAGTTAACTCAGAGAACTTTATCTCTGTCTTGGGAATGTAGACATATGATTGCTATGTTGATAGCATATAATATTAATGGGGTTATAGCTAATATAACAAATTGTAGTATTAGGGACGAATCTGTGTTGTCTAGTTATACTAACAACATAGTGATGAATAATTATGAATCATCATGTTGTACGAAGGAGGGTCCACCTATAATACCAACATCATTGGAGGCCACTAACAGTCAGATAGGGTATTCTCTTCCTGCTGGAACTCATACAGGCTCACTAGACACTTCAGTCGTAGTTGTGGTCACGGAGGTCACTCCGGATAACTCTTTAAACTAGTTAGTAAGACAACAGAAGTTACCCCTGCAAATAACCAATTACTATTAGATAATAATAAAAAGGTATCTTCTGGCAATATTACTCAGAATAATAAAAAACTAAAGGGAAGGCAACATATTTTAAAATTATTTAATCAAAATATTCAAGGTTGTTCTTCTAAATTACTGGAAATAGAATTGTTTTTAGAAAATACCAAGTTTGATATCATTTGCTTAACAGAACATTGGTTAAAAGCCCATCAAGTAATGTCAATTAACTATGAAAATTATTGTGTAGTTAGCCATTTCAGCCGAACATGTATGATACATGGCGGATCATTAATATTAGTTAAAAATTCTATTAAATCAAAGGAACGAAAAGACATCATCGGGCTGTCTGTTGAACACACCATTGAATTGTCCTGTGTTGAGCTCGATAAGCATGTGGTAGTATGCGTATACAGACCTCCAAGTTACCAGAATCTAGCTGTGTTTGATTCTGTAATGGAAGATGTGCTAAAGAAACTTTCTGCCAGTAGTAAATCAATAATAATATATGTGGCGATTTTAATATTAATTTGTTAGAAAATAACTCTAATACTATCAGATTATTAAGTCTTTTTAGGTCATTTGATTTGTCAAATGTTTTTATTGAACCCACCCGAGTGACAGCTTCCTCTGCCACTTGTATAGATAATATTTTCTGTAACTGTGATTATTTACACAAACAAATTGTAAATAAGTTGCCTTCTGATCACAGTGGACAAACAATAACATTTTGCTCCTACATGCCTTTACAAAAAAAAAAAATAAGGTTTAGGCCAATCACATGTAAAAATTTAGAGAAATTAAATAATTCTTTGGCTAGTAAATTATGCGTTCAGAGTTTTAATAATCAATGTGACCCAAATGAGTTATACGCCGAGTTCTTTTCACTATTAAACACTCAATTTAATGACACTTTCCCACTACAGACTAAAAGTATTTACACAAAGTTCTTATTTAGTGATTGGGCGACTCCAGGTATTCGTAAAAGCAGGGAAACCCTTTTTGAACTTTATGGCCTGAAGCATCATATGAATAACACAAGCTTTCATCAGTATGTTGCAACATATTCTAAGACTTTCAAAAGTGTATGCAAAACAGCTAAAGCTCTTTATATTAGCAATAAAATAAAATCAGCCGATGATAAAATAAAAACTACCTGGCAAATAATAAATAGTGAAACAGGTAGGAAAAAACAATGTAATACTGAATTTAATTTAGAGACTGCACATGGCCCCATCAATTCAGATGTAGAAATTGCTCAGGAATTCGAAAACTTTTTTGCTAATATTCCCATTAAAACTACTGAAACTTTAAATTCCTCACCCGCGCTTTCTGCTAACTTACTTAGAAAGAATGTTAAGGCATGCCCTTCGGAGTTTAGGTTTCAGCATACAAACCCCCAGGCTGTTATAAAAGCTTTTAAAGATCTTAAAATTAAATCAACAGAAGATCTCTGGGGAATGTCTGTAAAAGTTTGTAGATCTATCATCGAAACGATTGCGCCCTATTTAGCTTACATATTTAACATCAGTGTAGACCAAGGAGTCTTTCCGGATCTCATGAAACACAGTAAAGTTGTTCCTTTATTCAAATCCGGTGATAGTAAAGAACCCAACAATTATAGGCCTGTGTCGATTCTGCCAGTTCTCAGTAAGGTGTTTGAAAAGTTGATGCTCAATCAAATGTTACGACACTTTAATAAAAATTCCATCTTTCATGAACAACAGTACGGTTTCACCAAAGGGCGTTGTACCACTGACGCCGGTGTCACCCTAATAAAGAACATTTTCAACGCCTGGGAGGAAGCACAAGATGCCATCGGAATCTTTTGCGACCTCTCTAAGGCGTTCGATTGCGTAAACCATGAGACACTTTTGCTGAAACTTGAGCACTATGGGATTAGGAATTTAGCTCTTGATTTACTAAGGTCATACCTAAAAGACAGAAAGCTTAAAGTTCAAGTAAACGGCGTAAACTCATTAGGGTCTGAAATGGCAATGGGCGTTCCTCAAGGTTCGATATTGGGTCCATTCCTCTTCTTAGTTTACATTAATGATTTACCCCAATTACTTCAAAATCAACCGAAGATGGTGTTATTTGCAGATGACACCTCATTGATCTTTAAGATAGACAGACGTGCACAAAGTCTTGACGACGTGAATAACTCTATTCTTCAGGTCCATGATTGGTTTACGGTAAATAATCTGGTACTAAATGAAAAGAAAACCAAATGCATTAGATTTAAATTACCTAATGTTAGAAGTAGCGAATGTGACATCATACTGAATGGAGAAAAACTGGATTTTGTTGATCAAACGGTTTTTCTGGGAATCACGCTAGACGAGAAATTACAATGGGGACCTCACATAACATCTCTTGCGGGGCGGCTTAGCTCGGCCGCTTATGCTGTTAGAAAGATAAGACAGTTAACTGACGTAGAAACCGCGCGTTTAGTCTATTTTAGCTACTTTCACAGCATTATGTCGTACGGCATTTTACTATGGGGTCGAGCTGCTGACATTGAATCCATCTTTATTTTGCAAAAGAGAGCTGTCAGAGCCATTTATAATCTACGTCGCCGCGAATCTCTCAGGGAACTTTTTAAAAGGATTAATATTATGACGGTACCTTGCCAATTCATTTATGAAAATATTATGTATGTAAGAAAAAATCTACATCTTTTTAATAAAATAAGCGATAGACATAATTTTAACACTAGAAATAAAGATAAAATACATCAACCATTTTTCAGATTAGCCAAAGTACATACATCTTTTATGGGGTACTGTGTTAAATGTTACAATAAAATACCTAATGATATATTGCAATTAAATGAAAGAAAATTTAAAACTCACATTAAACGTACACTTTGTAAACAAGCGTACTATAAATTAGAAGATTATATCCAAGATAAAAACGCTTGGAAACATGCTGGTCCTGCTCCATAGGACAATCTAGAGTCAAGACAAAATCAAACTGGTTGCTAATTTAATTGCAAAATTTATTTTTGTTCTTCTATTTTTTTTTTTTTACATTGATTTATTTTCTGTAATTACTTTGACTCACACCCTGACTTATTACTATTATTATTTTTTTAATGACAATCGTTTATTTTTACCATGCTTGTAAATATGTGAGCACCATGTATCTATCAGATAATTAATTTATATGTTATGGTTTCATATTTAATTCTTTTACCTATTGTGGTACAGTAATTTTATTTTAGGTGCATCGTCTTCACATATATATTATATAATTAATGTACATGCAAAATATTGTAAAACATTTTAAAAGAGTAACGGTGGAGTTTCTTGCCCATTCTTCTCCATACGAAATCTACCTTTTGGAATGGGCGACTAGAATCAATTCTATTTTAGTAATTTTTGACGTTCAAAAGTGCCTGTTAAGTGCCTATTTGAAATAAATGCTTTGACTTTGACTTTGAACTGCCCCGCGTTCCGTATCTGGTTGTGTCGTGTACCTACAGTGTTGTAATTTGCTATCGTAAAATTGAAATTATAATCTGATTTGAACTGCAAACCGTTTTTCTATTGCGCATTATCCAACACTTACCCACAGTAGCCCACACATAGTTTAAATATGGCTGATAATAACGAGACACACCATACCTTCTCCGACATATATTTGTAATTATATTTATACAAGATAACATAAACACAAGTTTTCACCATATTTATCTCTCTCTCAATACGTACACAAAGGTACTTTAATAGGCCACATCTATGCATTTAATAATATACTGTGCTCGTCCTACAACTACTGATATAGGTACTATGTTCAAATAGGCGAGGACGCTGGAACACTAAACACAAGTTAAATCTTACTTTGGGTGCCAAAGTTCATCGAAATCATTCTTTCCCTTAGGTGTAACGCTGCATAGTGTTTAGATAAGTGTTTTTGTACAACTGAAGTTAATAAATAAACTTTTATTTTTATTTATATAGTATATTTATATTTTAGATATTCACGCCTTCTTCCTGGGGATAGGATGAAACTACAGAACGCCACCGGCTAGATCCTAACATACTCCCTTTGCCTCATTTACGTTCATACCTATATCTGCTCATACAAGCACGCCACCGGTTGCAAGTAGGTACCTACTAAGCACCTGATCTTTGTGAAGATCATCAAATTAAGGTCGGATTTTTTTATTACTCATGACAAAGACTTAATATTTTCAAACGCTAATTATACATTAATAACAACTCATCAGTTTCTGCTTTACTAATCTTGTGTTTATACACTTTTAAGAGTGATGTATTACTTAGACACTACCATTAATCGTACAGTTGGCTACCTTTGAGGTCATCAACTCTTATCATGAGTACTAAAACGAATACCTCAGATGCCTGGCATAACTCTCATAGAGCAAAAAGTCGCAATGATAAACAAAAACTTCTAAACCTAGGGACTAATACGTTGTCTTTAAATTTGGCTACTTTGCGTCGAACACTAACGAGGGACATCGACGGGACACATTATAAGCCTTATTATACCGTCGAATACAATAAAACTTCACTAAACAGGGCCCAATTGGTCCTGAAAAGCAAACAAGCGGCCGAGTGCGAGGCGGAATCGCACACGAACGGTTCCGTACCACCATAAAATATTTAACACTATATTTATTTTTTTATTTGTGGCTATACCGGCCATAGTAACATAACATATCAAGCTACGCTTTTCGTACAATGAAAGTCAGCTTATACTGGAAATGCTTGCTATGTCGTCGTGCGTACACACTACACACTGCATAAATGTCAAGTGTCTACCTGTTATGGTTAAAAATATACAGCTCTGTGGCGTCGTCCTATTGTCATTGCTGGCGCGCTGATGCGTGCGTCCGACGAAACTGATCGTGCGACCGTGCGCGCGTGCGTTCAAACATACTGATATCTACTGAATGTCCTATTGAAGGTCGCGCGATCATGCGATGCGACCAAATTGTGTAGTTTTCGTCGTGCGACCATCGACGCATCGTATTGATCGGACGATCGTCTGATCAAACATACTGATACTGAATGTCCCAAACAGTCGGACGGACGGAGAGCGGAGCCTTAGTGGTTAATAGGGTGCCGTTGGCATCATTTGGGTACGCAACCCTAAAAACTAAATTTTCAACGTTCCAGCTTTACAATGAATATTTTACATCTGTCACTCTCAAAGGAACGTTATTTCTCAGTTGAAATGAGTTTAGAAATTAATACCTCGAGTCATTTGTTTTAATTAACTCATGAATATGAATGAGCAGATGACAGCTATGGTAATTTAGTTCGCTAGTGTAAATTTTTTTGGTACGTTAATATTTGCAAATGATTTGGTAATCTATCTGAAGATATCTATACTAATAATAATAATAAATACCTAAAAATAATTGTTTTATTTTGGAACAACATAGGAACCATTTTTGTTAGTTCACACCTTAAATACTACAACTTATACATTAGGGTTACTAACAAAATTTAGTTTTTTGAACTATTAATGAGTCATGTACTTTTCTTTTTTTTGTGGATGGGAAATTATCGAATGACCCTTCCCGCTCTGGGTGAAGCGGAGGGGACTGTCAGACTCTTACTGACTAAAACCCACCCGTGTTCCTTCCTTAGGCCTTTATGTTCTGGGCCAGCGGTAACCCTTTCGGGCAATCCCGCTGACCCATGAGTCATGTACTGACGAGGCATTTCATGCGGACAATTATTTCGCATGAGATGCCTCAGCACTGGTGCTCTCGGATCCTCAGCAACGACCCTCAGGATGCTATTGCTACTTCCTCGTATCCTCCTCAAAAGCGATGCTACCTTTTTCCTGAAAAGAAAAGCTGCTGCTGCTGTTTAAGGATGGTGAGTTTGTTGAAAAAGCGGATCAAACCGGAATGAGAAAGTTTATAGTGGATAAGACAGAGATTAAAACAGAAGACGAACAAGCAGGGGATCGAGGAGGGGGTGGCGGGGGGTTCAGGGGATCAGAACGGAATAACTCGTTTATTTGAACGCGGTAATCTCTGGAACTGTCAGTCAGATTGATAATTCTTTTCATATGTGATAGCGCAATTCTTCAGGAAGGCTATATAGGCTGCTCAAAATACGCTAGGAGCCCAGCAAAGACAAAGTCAAAAAGAACGCTAAGCGAAAACGAAGTAATAGCGCGGGCAGGCGATGCGCTGCGACGGGGTGAGTCGGGAGAGCAAGAAATTTCACGCGGCGGACGAAGTCACGGATAGAAGCTAGTAAATTATATGGGATCCCTTCTTTTTGCATAATGTTCTTTTTACTAATATACTTTGGCATCACTATTTTGGTATAATTTGTTTTGGCATAATAATACTATGCCATATTTTTTTTGGCATACAGTTTATGTTGGCATAATAATCTTGAAAGCTAATTTGTTTTGGCATAAATTCATCGTTCATCGTTTCAGCCGATAGACGTCCACTGCTGGACATAGGCCTCCCCCAATTTTGGCATAAATTGAATTCGCATAATACTTAACTAAAGTACTTAAAATTAAAATTAAAGTATTGTCGTAAAAATTCAATATGTTGTGCTACTAGCCGACGTAGGATGCAAGAGCGAGCGAAGGGCACCCCGAGGTTCGGTTTGGTTAGGTTCCTTTAAATCCTGCAGACAGAAATAGGAGCCCCGCGCAGCGGGGCTCCGTCGACCTGACGTCGTTAGAAATAAAACATTCAGCATGCTAAATTTATGCTTTAGAATGTTATGCTTAATCATTATTATGATTAGAGAAATTATGCGTAAACAAAATTATGCGTAAGCTATTATGCGTAAATAATGGTATGCGAAAATATAATTAGTAGAAACAAAAGTATGCCAAGTTATATTAGGTCTTAAAATTTTATGCAAATGGATAGGGAACCAAATTATATATGTGACGTTGGATTCGCGTTCGGTATTTCAGCATTATCGTGATTAGAATGTTCCTGGTCGCTGAAATTCGAGGATTATATTCTCATGCTTGCTGAATTGAATAACCACATCCACATTAACCTCGCTGGAGCAGTGGTGGCCCAATTGTAAAGGCCGCTGCTTACGAGTTGTAGGTCGTAGGTTCGATCCCAGTGAGGTGTTTTACTTTGTGACAATTATTTCATCACCAGAGCTCTCAAAACGGTGGGGGCCCGTGGCTAAATCATAACAGCCGCACAGGTCGATCGATCAGATTAAGCTACGCTTGCCGCGAATGGTCTGTGGATGGGTGACCATCTTTACATACCGAGACCCCTACGTGCCTCGGAAAGCACGTTAAGCCGTTGGTCCCGGCTGTCATTCGTGGATCATTGACAGTCGTTACGGGTAGTCAGAAGCCCGAAAGTCAGACAACCAGCCTTACCAAAGGATATTGTATCACCCAGTAACTGAGTTGTGGAGGTCAGATAGGCAGTCGCTCCATGTAAAATACTGGTATTCAGCTGCATCCGGTTAGACTGGAAGCCGACCCCAACATAGTTGGAAAAAGGCTAGGCAGATGATGACCAATGCTCTCAAAATGGTGAGGAAACCGGCATGTCCTAGAAACAAAAATTCGAAGACATGTGACATCTACCAACCCGCACTGGACCCGCGTGGTGGATTACGGTCCACTCTTTGACACAAAAAAGGAGGTCCATGTCTCACCAGTGGGAACATTATAGGCTGATCTGTAACATGCATATAGCTAATTTTGAACAAAGAGCCACTAGATTTGACATAAAATTCTAGTTCGACTTAGTTTTTGAAGTCTCTTAAGAAACGTTGTTAAGTTTATCCCAGTCTTATAACGGATTAGTTTGCATCAAAAACTGTAATCCCGACTAGTCTAATAATCTTTCAGCCTTTCAAAGGATTATTTAAACTGAAATTTGGTAACAAAATGGACGTGCAAAGTGAATTTTTAGCAGTAAGGCATAAGCTGCCTTCTATTTAAGATGTAATACAAATATAATCCGAAAAACTTAGATTAACTTGCCAGCTAACAAGTAAGAAGGCTTTTCTTGTTGCTGAAATATAAATACCTGCTTAGTAAGTGCAGTCCATTCAATTTATTCCGGTCTGATCCCCTCCACCCCCCCTCCTCGATCCCCTGCTAGTTCGTCTTCTGTTTTAATCTCTGCCTTATCCACATTATCTAGGTTTACTCTTTTTGATAGGTAAGTGCAGTCAAGAGAAAATAAAAGTTTCATGATTTACAACATTTTATTTATTTATTTATAAAGGTACACCAACATCTTCTGTATACAAAATATCAAATAACAGTAGGTAACAGTTATGTGCTTATAACAGGTGAACAAACATTCTCAAATACAGTGATAGCCTAAGGTAAAAACGAAATGTATAAAAATTTTACGAGTACCACTAACTTTGGATCACTGCTGCCAAAATCACCGCGTTCTTTATCGTCGTTGTAATAAGAATCTGTTGAGTTGCTGCCATTGACAAGTCTGTCGAAATGACAGTGATCTTTATTGTAGTTGTCGTCTTGTCGTCTTCTCGTCTCACATACCGCAGTGTCTCAAGACGAAAGCCTTTGACCAGTGCGTGTTGCCAGTGATGACAATGGCACTGAAACGTGGCCGCACACAATAGGCCTTATAAGAAGGCTAAAAGTCACCCAAAGGGCAATGGAGAGGGCTATGCTTGGAGTTTCCTTGCGTGATCTAATCAGGAATGAGGAGATCCGCAGGAGAACTAAGGTAACCGACTTAGCCCGAAGAATTGCCAAACTTAAGTGGCAGTGGGCAGGGCACATTGCTCGCAGAACAGATGGCCGATGGGGCCGAAAGGTTCTGGAGTGGCGACCGCGTACCTGAAGACGTAGCGTTGGAAGGCCTCCCACGAGGTGGTCCGACGAAATTGTGAAGGCCGCAGGAACCCGTTGGATGCGAGAAACGCAGAACCGGTCGAAGTGGAAGTGCTTGGGGAGGCCTATGTCCAGCAGTGGATGTCTTTCGGCTGAAATGATGATGATTATTGTAGTTACAATAACGTTGCTATTGGGTTGCTGCTGTCAGTGGTAAAAGGACTGTACCTACTCTAGACCTAGGTAGAAGTACCTATATTGGTTTAAGTTCGGACCGTACGTATCAAATTCTCGGCTGATTTGCCAATATTTTTTAATACTGACATCTTACGAGTACGCTTACCCAAGCAGGCACTTTGAACCCAACCCAACCCTTTCTTATCATCATGTTTACCGTAAATAAACGTATTTTAGGTATTTCTTTCTCTTTTTCTTTTCTTTACTTGGTGTGAATTATCTCATCGGTACAATTTAACAACGGAATTATTTTATAGGTACTTAGACATTTTTTTGTTAACTAAACTGTTAATGCAACGATCAAACCTCTTTAGGTTTGATCGTTGCATTAACAGTTTACCGATAATATTGGATGAAAGCCTTTGCTTTCATCCAATATTATCGGTGAAAGTTAATTGTTTACAAAAGTCAAAGTCATACTACCACAAATATATCTATATCTGTGGTAGACCTAGATAACGCAAGTATCACGAGCTGTATGAAAACGGAGCGTGCCATTTTTTTACTACTATGACGTCACAAGCTTGCGCTCTAGCTCTCGCTTGTCCAGCCAGCAGTAGGTGCATAGAAATGAGCACGAAAGTGGCGGCTTACGATTTTTGAACGTAAGTTGGAGCGATTTTTGGCACGCAAGAGTTGCTCTTGCGTTATATAGGTGTATCTATATCTGTGCATACTACCCATACCTACTAACCTAACTCATCATCTGCCTAGCCTTTTCCCAACTATGTACCTAGCCACCAACCTAACCCCCCCAACCCCAAGCCCCCTTCCCCTACCTACTAACCTAACTAGGATCAATTAATCTGCCTAGCCTTTTCCCAACTATATGGGCTCGACTTCCAGTCTAACCAGATGCAGCTGAATACCAGTATTTTACATGGAGCTACTGCCTATCTGACCGCCACAACCCAGGAACTAGGTAATACGATACCCCTTGGTAAGACTGGTTGTCAGACTTTCAGGCTTCTGACTTTACTTAACGACTGTCAGACCAGCAACAGAATCAATGACATGAATCAGATCGAATGACAACCGGGTCCAACGGCTTAACGTGATTTCCTAGGCACGGAAGGGTTTCGGTATGTAAAGATGGTCACCCATCCACGGACCGGCCGCGGCAAGCGTAACTTAACCTGCTCGAACTCGTGCGGCTATTATTACTTAATGACGAGCCTACCTAGCTAGGATATAGGAAGATAAAAGATAGTAGGACTACAATATAAACATAAAGCACATACAAATTAACAAATCTTAAACATAGCTATTGTTTATCTAAAATCTTCAAAGCCGTTTAAAAACAGAAAGTGGACCAAACGTGTGACAGTTAGTTTAATTAATATTCCTAATGAGCTTAACTAGAAAGGACTACAAAAGACATGAATCCCAAACACGTTAAACCAATTATAGAACTTTATTTTCGGGCATACGGACGAGAATTCCTTGAAAATTATTGGTTCTTGTTGAAACAGTTGTGCTCGAGTTTGTTCCAAGTTCCCTTTCGGACCAATGATTTCCAAATCAAGTTTGTGTGTTTAGGACTTAGATATTCGTCTAGTTTCCTCAAGTTTTACTTGTACTGCGACATAGTTTTGTGTGTCTTGTTTACTGGCTGTACTAAAATCAATCATTGCTGGACAGTGTCTCTCGGGGTCGCTTGTTGCAATTAAGGGGCTTACAGGACCTAAACGCAAAAAAACGTAAGTTTTAGAAACAGTAAAAGTATATGATCGCCTACACTAAACAAAATCAGAAATATAATGATATTCTTCAGGATATATGCTAGGTAGGTAGTGTGTTGAAAACATAATACAACTGATTTGATACGATAGAAAAAAATGAAGATACCTCTAAAAACTTTATTTTTACAATAAAAACCATAATTAATATACATACAAAAATGTTGATTTTTGTCAGATTATTCTACAAGCAACATACTAAAATACTAGTATTTTAATTTTTTCGTCCAAACAATAGATTTTTTGTAATTAAATAATTGCTCCATGTTATGCAATAAATTACCAGGATTGTGTCATCGCGCTTCTCTTTCTTTTCTATGCAGTCCGACAGTGACCGCGCGCTTTAGGTCATGTAAGCCCCTTAAGGCGTCAATAGTGTTGTTTTAAAGCGTTTTGAGAAGATTTCTTGAATCGTAGGTCTTGCAGTTTGAGAGTCGGAGAGAAATGGATCGCAACTTCGATGTTTTTTGTTTGAAGTTGTAACCGTGTGTAGAGCACATTTTGAGCTTTTTGGAACATAATTCTATCAGTAATGTTACCTGCGAATTCAGGATAATGTCACATGTCACCTAAGACACACTACACGCTGTAAAAGCTCTTTGTATAATAGGATTAGGTATATGTTACCGGAAATGTATGAAACCTAGGAATTTTGTACAATTCCTAGGAAATATATGCAATTCCGAGCCTACTTAGGAAACGTGTAAAATAATCTTTCAAAGATTCTTTAATACACACATTTCCTGTGAAATGTATGTATTTCCTAGGAATTGTATGCAATTCCAAGATGATACTAGGAAATACATAAAAAGTAATGCTTTCTGTGACTAAAACAAATTAAACACATTTGTAAATTTCTCTAATCATAATGGGTAATGATTAAGCATAACATTCTAAAGCATAAATTTAGCATGCTGCATGTTTTCTTTCCAACGACGTCGTCGTCGACGTCGACGTCAGGTCCACGGAGCCCCGCTGCGCAGGGCTCCTATTTCTGTAGGAACCTAAACAAACCAAACCTCGGTATGCCCTTCGCTCGCTCTTGCATCCACGTCGTCTAGTAGCACAATATATTGGATTTATAAGATTTCCGATTGATATTTAAGAAAAGTATAGATTACCTAGGAAAAGTGCATATTAAAAAATATATCATAGATTTCCTATCTATTTTAGGAATTGTACACATTTCCTAGGAATTGTATAGAATGACGGATTACACACTTTTCCGTTAACATATACATAATAAACATGAGCAACACGTAAACGGAGAGAGAAGTTGTTTATGCATTCTACTATCCTACTTAATTTCATATATATTTATTTTTTATATATAATATTATAAACGTGAAACTTTGTGCTGGTGGATGGATGTTTATTCCTCTTTCATGCAAAAACTACTGAACAGCGGTGCTATTCTGTAAAATTCTCTCCGTGAAAACTTAGGTGAAGTGAGTGTGGGCTGTCAATAGTATCAATTCCTGGCAAAAACAAACTCACTTCACTTAAGTTTTTTTTACAGAATCGGCCGGCTGATTAGAATTAAATTTGGAACACAGATAGCTTATAACCAGAATTAACACAAGGTACTTTTATCCGGATATTCGTAGGGGATCGGGACTTATGCGGGTGAAACCGCGGGGCGCAGCTAGTAATATTATAAATGTGAAGGTTTGGATGTTTGTTACTCAATCACGTAAAAACGGTTGAACGGATACGGATGAAATTTGGCATACAGATAGTTTATAGGCTGGGTTAGAACATATAATTGTAGCGGTATCTACAACGCCACATGCGAACAACGCGTCATACTGACGTCACGCAAAATCCTGCATCGCGCAAGCAGAGTTTACCGCGCAACTAGCATAGATACAACGCTGACGCAACGGCCCGACGTGAATCATCAGGCTGCCCGCCAGACACAACACCCGTCTGTTCGGAGGATCCTCCCTTTTCTATAGAGTATGAGTGAACTTTACACCCTGTTCCTCATACCTCTATAGAATACTTTTTTCCCGGTAGTACTTTCCCGTGGGATAATTTCCGACCTCCACATGGGCGAAGCCGCTGGTAAAAATAATTATAAAAAAAAACAGTTCAAGACACTTGATTTATCATGCAATACGTAATAACTAATAACACACAGCTATATCAACATCCAATAATTGAGAAACCATACCAGAAGGGGGCAATTCTCGTAATTTTAAGAACGTTCACAGTCTGGGGGCTGTTAACTGTTAACTTAATCGGATCAAATCCCATCGGTGAAGCATTTTATAGTTATTTTTTTTTGTCTGTACTAATTTTATTTTGGATTGAATTGATGGATTTTTACATTTACCAATCAATCCAATCCAAATCCCAATGTCTTTGATTGCAAGAACTGTCTTCGCCATTTTCTAATTCATAATGTTGTTGCGCGCCACAATTAATGCCTAGTACATGGCGACAGTAGTTACCACTAGCGCCATCTAATATCGAGTAGCGGAACTAGTAGTCAAGACCCTTCTAGAAATTTCGATGCTAGAACTTTCTAGAACTTTCCCGAACTATCGACATCTGGTCGATCGGGGCCTGTATGTACTCGAACATTCTAGATGTTTCTACAATGGAAGGTTTTAGAACTCTCTTTGGCGCTATATAAGGCCGAGACGCGCCACGACCGACACAGTTTGGATAAAGCGATCGAAGTGAAAACATCGAAGCGATATTCAAGTGCGACTTAGAGCGATCAGTAGTGCAATTGTGTTTTGTAATTAGTGTGTTTGAGTTGTAATTAGTGTTGTTAATTAAAGTGTCAATTTTTGGTTATTAAATCGGCAGTTTTTATTTTCACGAACCCGTAGCTCGTAACAATGTTATCCTTTTATGATTCTCCAAAGTGGCCTTTTTAGGCTCCCTGATCTGAGGAGTCTCAATCTGTTAAAAATGCCTCTAATTTCCCTACATTTTTGACATTGGTTGTCGCTGAGATGAGATTGCTTTAATTAGGAATTGGCCTTCTGTTATATCGTATTGTATAAATTCAGACTAATACTACCCAAATCTGCAGCCCTAGATTGCTAACGTAGGCTTATATATAACATAGGGATCAGGTATTCAAGCCATCCCTTTTGTTCAAGACTAAAGAACATATAAAATATGTAGTTTAACCGAGGGCAAAGGTGATGAAATATTTTGAAGCAAAAGCACGTTATGCGTATGTATTGCGAAGAGTTAGGTACGTATTAATATTTATACGAGGCGGGAGTTACCTAAATATTTTAGGTATGTTTAGTATGAAAAGTTGGATTTTGTTATACCTATTTTTACCTAAATCGCACCTGTATCTACCTAAAACGACGACGTTGTAAAAGAGTTGTACATTTCGAGGAAAAAGTGGTTTTGGTTACAGTGGTTTGGGATAAGGGAAAAGGATATTATAACTCAGCTTTTTCTCTCCAAATATCCCCCAATTTTCCTCCCACAACTAAAAAAAACCGGTTAGACTGGAAACTGACCCCAACATAGTTGGGAAAAGGTTATGCAGATGAAACAGATGAACGATAAAAAACCAAAAATTTGGAGGATTCCTCCCAGCCTCACATCACTGATTATGGACATACTAATAATACTAAATACTACACAAATCACTCAATGTATTTAAGGATCGTATAGCAGGTGGCGTTCTGTAATTTCTGCCTACTCCCATGGGACGAAAGCATGAGTTTATGTATCTACCATTTTCAGTACAAGTACTTCAGTTTCCTGTTACCTTATAAAAAGTAATCATCAAGGACCTTTCATACTTATACGAAGCCTTTTGAAGCCAAATTCCATTAAATTATCTAAAAATGAAATATGTACGAAACTCGCTTTGAGAACAAAAATACGTTTTATATTTTCCTTCTTTCATTTGATTTTTTCCTGAATCAAATAAGCATTTGGAATCCGATAAAATATAATGGTCATGAATTATAAATTTCCTGGTTCTAAACGAGCTGTATTGATTCCTTAATGGTAAAACGTACATGGATTAGGTAAAAATGGAGTGCAAACGTGCGCCACTGTTGCATGCGTGACAACGACATAAGTAAGTACCAACTCAGACCTAGAACAAGAATAAAAATAAATTTATTAAACCATTGTAACAAGCATTTTCCTAACCATACTTAACGAGTTGTGTTTTTAACATAATCAGATAAGTAGTATAACAGCAGTGTATCAATCAGTGTATCTTGAGGGCCGGAGAGCTGAATCAACATTTGTGCCATTCTGCCGTATCAAATCAGTCACAGAAAAAATAATTTACATGGCTACGAACTTATCCGTATGTAATAATTATTTCACGCGATTGGTGAGTAGTTTGCTGTCATAACAATATTTAGATGCCGTTTTTATCTTGCGATTTTCAGTGGCTGTAATTATGAAGTAATCCTGATATGTCTTACCTGTGCGTGATGATAAATACGTGAGCACTGCAAACATAACATCACGACTGTATTCCCCGATGGGTTAGGCAGAGATGTACTCATACCTACTTGTACACTCACATTTTGCAGTATTTGTTATGTTCAAGTCTCATAAGTCTCATGTAATGCGGGTCGAGCCTATTGCCATCAACCAGGTACAGATCCAGACTCCGGGCTGCTACTGAAAAATTCCAGGTGGAAAAACGAAATAACACTTTGCCCAACCTGAGAATCGAACCACTCAGCAGTAGCGCTTGCGACCACTAGACCAGCGTGAGTACTCCATTTATTCATACTCTGTGCATACACACTACACGTGCCTGTAATGATGTTATTCTAAGCGTAATATTTGATAAAACATACTTAAGACAATGACCATAATATTCACTATCAAGGATATACGAAATAAAAAAATTATCTATTTTTGGAACAAAACATGGTTGGTACTTTTATGTTTTTCGTGAGCGTAGGAAGGTGATGTTTGGTAATAAATCTGTTGTTAACGGTACTTTAGGTATATAAAAGTTTTTGGAACGAAGTTCTTTAACTTTCTTCATTCTTTATTTCTTTCTAATAGGAGTAAACTGGAAGAAATCGTCACGTAACGAAAAAGCGTAATGCACCCTCCGCAAGTAATAAAAAGTCATATGACTTGTTATTACATATAATAGAGAGAATCAGATAGAGAGAGATAGTTTCATGGTTTTCGAATGTGCTGAAGCCGATAGTGTGGTCAAACTGAAAATTTAACATGGCGGCTGCAAATATGTTCAAATTTTCGCACTCAAAATTTCTTACAACTTCGTTTCTGCCGGGGGTTCCCCGGCCCCACACGTTTTTTTTCAGTAATATTAGTCTATCTAGTGATTTATAGTTTCAGATACCTTTCAGAGACTACAAGAAGCTTTTGCTGTTCAGCACTTACCGTTATACATCTTCCCTTTGCTTTGCCATACTCCTTTTGATTTGGTAAACGAAGCAAAGTTCATACTTCACACGCACGCCGGTTGCGAGTACTACGCACCTGACCTTTCCACGCACGCCAGTTGCGAGTACCTACTACGCACCTGACCTTTCCACGCACGCCGGTTGCGAGTACCTACTACGCACCTGACCTTTCCACGCACGCCGGCGCCGGTTGCGAGTACCTACTACGCACCTGACCTTTCCACGCACGCCGGTTGCGAGTACCTACTACGCACCTGACCTTTCCATGCACGCCGGTTGCGAGTACCTACTACGCACCTGACCTTTCCACGCACGCCGGTTGCGAGTACCTTCTACGCACCTGGCCTTTCCACGCACGCCGTTTGCGAGTACCTACTACGCACCTGACCTTTCCACGCACGCCGATTGCGAGTACCTACTACGTACCTGACCTTTCCACGCACGCCGATTGCGAGTACCTACTACGCACCTGACCTTTCCACGCACGCCGGTTGCGAGTAGCTACTACGTACCTGACCTTTCCACGCACGCCGGTTGCGAGTACCTACTACGCACCTGACCTTTCCACGCACACCGGTTGCGAGTACCTACTACGCATTTGACCTTTCCACGCACGCCGGTTGCGAGTACAACGCACCTGGACCTTTCCACGTACGCCGGTTGCGAGTACCTACTACGCACCTGACCTTTCCACGCACGCCGGTGGCGAGTCCTACGCACCTGGATTTCCACGCACGCTGGTTGCGAGAACCTACTACGCACCTGACCATTCCACGCACGCCGGTTGCGAGTACCTACTACGCACCTGACCTTTCCACGCACGCCGGTTGCGAGTACCTACTACGCACCTGACCTTTCCACGCACGCCGGTTGCGAGTACCTACTACGCACTTGACCTTTCCACGCACGCCGGTTGCGAGTACTAACCACCTAACCTTTCCACGCACGCCGGTTGCGAGTACCTACTATGCACCTGACCTTTCCACGCACGCCGGTTGCGAGTACCTACTACGCACCTGACCTTTCCACACACGCCGGTTGCAAGTACTACGCACCTGACCTTTCCACGCACGCCGGTTGCGAGGTCTACGCACCTGACCTTTCCGCGCACGCCGGTTGCGAGTACTACGCACTTGGACCTTTCCACGCATGCCGGTTGCGAGTACCTACTACGCACCTGACCTTTCCACGCACGCCGGTTGCGAGTACTAACCACCTGACCTTTCCACGCACGCCGGTTGCGAGTATCTACTATGCACCTGACCTTTCCACGCACGCCGGTTGCGAGTACCTACTACGCACCTGACCTTTCCACACACGCCGGTTGCAAGTACTACGCACCTGTCCTTTCCACGCACGCCGGTTGCGAGGTCTACGCACCTGACCTTTCCGCGCACGCCGGTTGCGAGTACTACGCACTTGGACCTTTCCACGCACGCCGGTTGCCAGTACCTACTACGCACCTGACCTTTCTGAAGAACCACTAAGGGCCACACCGTTCACTTACGTTTTAATCTGTTAATCTTCCCTTTATTTTACCTCATCATCATCATTATCATCTGCCCAGCCTTTTCCCAACTATGTTGGCGTCGGTTTCCAGTTTAACCGGATGCAGCCTGAATACCAGTATTTTACATGGAGCGACTGCCAATCTGACCTCCACAACCCAGTAACTGGGTTATACGATAATCCTTGGTAAGAGTGGTTGTCAGACTTTCGGGCTACTGACGACCCGTAACGACTGTCAAAGATCCACAAATGACAGCCAGGATCAACGGTTTAACGTGTTTTCCGGGGCACGGAGGGGTCTTGATATGTGAAGATGGTCACCCATCCACGGACTAACCGCGGCAAGCGTAGCTTAACCAGATCGATCGAGCCGTGCGGCTGTTATTACTTAGCCACAAGCCCCTCTATCGCTTCAGCCTTTTTTTTTTTTTTTTTTTTTTTATTCCGCCTTTTATTTTACCCCATAAGCTCTTAAAATATCCCTCAGGAAGGGTAGGTAAGAATAAGTATAACCATTATGCAACCATTAAATAATTGGAAAGTATTTTCGTCTTTGATGTTATCTAATAATTATTATCGTTGTGGATTACCGACAAAGTAATCGCGTTCCTTCAAATTGATACCTTGACCTTTCCGAGATTAAGTACCGCCCGCAAGATTATGTCCGAAAGACGAGGTTGATATCAGTTCAATATTGGTCTTTGTTGACATTTGTGAAAAGTTATTTCAAGTAGATAATCTCTGAAGTGGATGATTCAGTAATTTCCGGGATGACCTTACTTCTCGTCACCTGCGGGTTCATGCCGTTGGTTTTAGCAGTCATTTGTAGATCTTTGAAAGTCGTTGCGGGTAGTTAGAAGCCCGAAAGTCTGGAAATCAGTCTAATCATGAGGTAATGTGTTACCCAGTACCGGCATGGGGTGTGGAGGTCAGATAGGCAGTCGCTCCATGTAAAGTACTGGAATTCAGCTGCATTTGGTTACACTTGAAGCCGACCCTAAGTTAGTTGGGAGAAGGCTAGGCAGATAATGACCTCGTTGGTTCGAGCCAAACATATGTAGGTAGTTACTGGGGACTCCGCAATGGTGGCCCAGTGGTAGCCCCGACTTACGAGTTACTAGGTGACGGTGATGGTGAGATACAGACAGGCGCTTTACTTTGTGTAAATAATTTAATCACAACTGCTCTCAAAACGGTGAAGAAAAACATCATGAGGAAACCGGCATGTTCTAGAACCAAAAATTCGAAGATATGTGACATCTACCAACCCTCACTGGGCCCGAGTGGAAGATTGCAGCCTACTCCCTCTCGAAGAGACGAGGTTTGTGTCCTAGCATTATAGGCTGTTTACGTAACTGACTTGACGGACCAAAGACTGCTTCGTTTGTCGTCGCAAATGCGATTGCTCAGCGTGGTTTTGGGTTCAATCCTAGATGTCAGACTCTTATTGGCTAAAACCTCCTAAGAAGTAATTGTAATTAGTACAGGAAAAGGGTTTTCGTGAGTTCCAGTATAATCCCGAATTTCCTACACCAGACCTTTCATGTATACCTCAAATACCAACTCAATCCATACTAATATTATAAATTCGAAAGTAACTCTGTCTGTCCGTTTGTATGTTGCCTTTTCACGCCTAACCCACTAAACGGATTTCGATAAAATTTGGCAGAGAGATACATTGCATCCTGGGGAAGGACTTAGGATAGTTTTTATCCCGATGTTCCCACGGGATCGACACTTATGCGGGTGAAACCGCGGGGCGCTGCTTGTAATCAATAAATAGACGTTATCTTGGAAAACAACTTCTTCCTTTACATCGAGTTTCGGTCTTTTGATGTTTGTTTGGTAATAATACAGTAGGTAGGTACTCCCACTCGATATCATTTAATTTGGTACTACGATATTAATATCTGTTGATAAGATAATCTTATTAAATATCATATTCGTCCGCGGAAGTCTAATAGCCCTAGAATTACCAACCAAAGATATTGATAATAACATAAATATTAGATTAGACGACGCCTGTGGAAGTCTAGTAGCACTAGAATTAGGTAGATCCGTAAATAACTCTACCAATTATTATAAATATTAGATTAGACGAAAATAGTTTCCAATTATAATGGTTGTAGGAAAAAATACCTATATCCCTTAGGCTGCGTGCGCACTGGCAGGTTTAGCGCCTACGGCATAGTGAATTAACATTCTTCGGGGCTTACAAGACCTAAACACAAAAAACGCAAGTTTTAGAAACAATAAAAGCATATGATCGACTACAGTAAACAAAATAAGAAAAATTATGATATTTTCAGGATATATGCCAGGTAGATAGTGTCTTGAAAACATAATACAATTACTAATTTGATATGATAGAAAAAAATCATGAAGATACCTCTAAAAACTTTCTATTCAATAATATACATACCTACAATCATTCTGATTTTTTAGGGTTCCGTACCCAAAGGGTAAAAACGGGACCCTATTACTAAGACTTCGCTGTCTGTCCGTCTGTCTGTCTGTCTGTCACCAGGCTGTATCTCAAGAACCGCGATAGCTAGACAGTTGAAATTTTCACACATGATGTATTTCTATTGCCGCTATAACAACAAATACTAAAAACAAAATAAAATAAATATTTAAGGGGGGCTCCCATACAACAAACGCGATTTTTTTGCCCTTTTTTGCTCGATATCAAAAATGGCAACAGGTAGGCACTTGAAATATTCACAAAATACTCAGTTGTATTTTAACTTTAATAATAAATAATAAAATTAAAATAAAATAAATATTTTTTTCGGCGTTTTTGCCTTGTGGCACGGAACCCTTCGTGTGCGAGTCCGACTCGCACTTGGCCAGTTTTTTCAAATTATTCTACAAGCAACATGTTAAAATACTGTTTTAATTTTTTAGTCCAAACAATACATTTTTTTGTAATTAAATAATTGCTTCATATTTTGCAATAAATTACCAGCGTTGTGTCATCGCGCTTTTCTTTCTTTTCTATGCAGTCCGACAGTGACCGCGCTTTAGGTCGCTAACGCGGCCTTTTGCGAAAATTCTAGTATTCGTTTCGCTTCACTACTTGCAAGGTGACTTGCTAGGCTCTAGGCACTAAGGAAGCCCCCTCCCAGTGCGTACTTAGCCTTAGAGATATTTTTACCAGCTTATGAGGTAAAAGATTAAATCTTCAGATTATAACGTTTTTTTTTTTTTTTTTTTTTATTATCAGCCATTTCTGTCCCACTGCAGAGCAAAGGCCTCCCTGCCCTCCTTCCACTTATCCATATCCAATGCTGTTATACGCCAATCCTTGTGGAAAGAGTAGAGCTCGTCCCGCCATCTCATTCTGGGCCTGCCGCGTTGTCGTTTGCTGCTGTTTGGGACCCATTGTGTGGTTGCTTTAGCCCATAACTCCTCCGCCATGCGACCGATGTGACCAGCCCAGTTCCATTTTAGCTTGGCAGCCGTGTGACCTACATCGGCAATTTGAGTTTTAGAACGCAGTATCAAGTTCCTTATACGATCAGAAACTTTAACTCCAAGGATACTGCGCTCCATTGCTCGCTGACAGACCCCTAGTGCGGACTTTTGACGATTGGTTAGTGACCATGTGATTATAGCGTTAGTTGACCTTATTAAAAAAAAAAAAGAAAGAAAGAAAAAAAGGAAAGAAAGAAAAAAAAGAAAAAGAAAGAAAAAGAAAGAAAAAGAAAGAAAAAGAAAGGAAAGAAAGAAAGATCATGTGCGTCGTAGTGCTCGCAACCGGTGTGCGTGTATGACCAGCAGTTTAATGGCCTGACACACTATCAGTAGCAATGAGTTTCATTTTGACAGTTTAACAACATTCATTGCGTTATTTACGTTGCTGAGCAGACAAATTTTTCGAACATATAAAGCAATGGATTAGCAATATCCTTCAAAATGATTCAGATTGATATTGATAGTGTGTTACCCAATTATGGTGCTGATACATGGACGTAAACAAAGCAAAAGGATTATGTAGGGATTGTAGCAGTTGACGTTATATAAGGTCCTATTAAAATTAAAATAGATGGACAAACTTTTTAAGAAATCATTCAGACCACCAAAATAAGGACGAGGGTAGAAAAATGTAATAATAAAAACGCAAAGATACTTACAAGAAAAGTAATCAGCTAACAAAACACACTAATGTGTCGGCAATTTATTATTTTAGGTCAAAATAAAATCACTTTAATCAGTGTTTTTTTTTTGCTTGGATATCTTTGGTTAGACGAACTGAACGCTGTGTTAAAATTTGTCCATCTATTTTAATGGGACCCTGTATAGTGTTTACCTACTCTCACGAGAAGGCGTGAGTATATTATGTTTGTATGTAAATATTAACATTAATTATAGAATAGCGAGCGAGGGCTGTTTTGTGAAGGAGTCAGTTAATGTTATTCGATATTTTTTTTAGAGTGAAAATAATCCATTAGGGCTCTTTAATTATTCAGTCTTAATAATATATAGGCACTTCATTTACCTAATCCCAGAATAGCTCATTGTTTTTTTAGTAGCCACCCAAACCCACAGCCCAAGATGTTTTGTTTCCATGTTCTGTAATAGTCCTGAATTTAATAAAGCTTATTTTTATCTAAACTTCTTTCTGAAAAGAAAGAAATTGGGACTTATCTATACCTAATATCTTACACAATATCAAGGTGGTGTCAGAAAGAGCTTATTAATTCCAAGATTGCGAAACCTTTCCCGCACCCAGAAATTACTTCCTAAAATTAATGAAACAAACTCTCACCATCGGAAACGTACAGGAATAAGTTATTAATAATTATCAAGGAGTCGGATTACAACACGAAGATACCACTGTATCTACCCACGAACTCCGGAGATTAAAATCTTGATAATTAAACCGACCAAATTGAAGACGCTGCCGAGGTCAACTAAACTGGAGATAAGTTCGGTACATCTAACTTTGGTAAGATAAACTTCTGTCGGATCATTCGCGGTGTCTTGTTAGGGAACTTTCGTTGATTTTATCTGTGTAATTAACGAACAAGGACTCAGGTATAGTTAAGGTAATATTTGAGAAGGGTCTATATTAATTGCTAGGTATTGTTTGAAAATCATTTTCACCTTGGATACCTAAAATGTCTATCATAGGTATCAGCCTATAATGTTCCCACGACTGGAGCATAGACCTCCTCTCTGTGAGAGGGAGTGGGCCGTAATCCACCACGCGGGCCCAGTGCTGGTTGATAGGCGACATGTCTTCGAATTTTTTTGCTTTAGGATGTAGCGGTGTCTACAACGCTACATGCAAACTACGTGTCATACTGACGTCACGCAAAATCCTGCATCGCGCAAGCAGAGTTTACTGCACAACTAGCATATATAAAACGTCCCGACATCAATCGTCGGGCAGTTGCCCACCAGACACGACCCCCGTCTGGTCAGAGGAACCTCCCTTTTCTATGGAGGATGAGTGAAATTTATACCCTGTTCCTCATACCTCTAAACTGGTGACCTAGACGGGCATGCAGGGTTTCCTAACGATGTTTTCCTTCACCGTTTTGAGAGCAGTGGTGATCAAATAGTTTCCAAAAAATAAAACACCTGTCAGGGTTCGAATCCACGACCTTGGATTGCGAGCATGTTAGAAATTTGTATGGGAAATTAGGTTTCTCCTACCCAACTAACATTTAATTCGGGCCTAGGTTGTAAAAAATGCCTTTAGGTTTTATAAGGGTCGTAAAAAGGTTAATGATTTGCCAGCCATTTTGTTCACTCAAATAAAAAAAAAATCTAAACAAAAAGCAATATTTTAAGTCAATAAGGCAAAATTAAGTAACGTGTGCTATGTGATTTAAAATATATGTTTTTTATATGAATAGAAGTTTTATTTCTAATGCAACTTACTACCAACCACCTAATTTTATAATTTTTATTTCATTAAAATATCTTCTAAATTTTTTACTTTCGGAAGGCCCGTCTCGTATACAGCACTATTATCCTAAAGTGTCACGATAAAGTGCCAGTCGCACTATTTTTTTGATTTTCCATGACTTCAGCAAGCTATTTATTACTTTTATGATTATGACACTTACTTACATCTAGCCATTTTGAAACTTGGTATAATGACAGGGAATGGCGCCATTATAAATAAGTATTTAAATCCACGATTGGTGTTTTTGTGTAGAAAAAAATCTTACACAGAAACATTTTAAAACCTGAGAGTCCTGGAAAGGCATTTATTCATGTCCATCAAAAAGGTTTTAAGTTGTCATTGAGTTACATCCATGACTAATTTAGAACTTAAAAGCTGCCTTACAAGGTTATATTAACGTTAAATTAAGGTTGTGAAGGTTATATTTGGGTTCTGTGTAAGTAGTTCGAAAGGTTCTGGATTTGAGCTTTAGGTTTTGCTGTAGCTCCCAGAAAGGTTCTAAATTGTCGGCCCTTTTTGCACTCAGGAGGTTATTATAAGGTTAATATAACGTTATTAAGTCTATTAAGACTTACGAGCAGATGTCCATACAAAGGTTCTAGAACCTTTTCAAAACCTTTCTAAAACCTAAAATGTTACTTGGGTAGTGACGACCAGGAGGCGCTATAACTTTTTCCCTTATAAAATTCTAATGCGCTCGCAATCGAACGTGAGAGAAAAAACTCACCTCGTAAGTCACTAGGCTACCACTGCTCGAAAATGTCTATTTCATCCAATAAACGTAGGTAGGTAATACTTAAGTACATATAAAGTACTGGGAATTAGTGTTCGTTCGAAACGGTTCGTTAGTCCTACCTGTGGTTGGTTTTAGCTTGAATGGGACCGTAATTTATTGACACTAATTTGGTACCGACCGCATATTAATGTGGTTTAGGAAATTAGGAACAATTTAGTTTCACGCAGAACCCGTTTTCAGAAAATTGTGGTGACGTTATACCTACCTGAATGTGGGTACAGCATTTGTGGGGAGGTAGGTACAGGTCCAGGGTTGGATATTGATGATGGTGTGGGTACAGTAAGTAGTTAAGTAAGCAACTCCTGGTTTAAGAAGTAACTAAAACGAAAACAACGATGTCTTTTTAATTTCATAAGAAAACTCGCCACTTCAATTTAAATAACAAAATCCGAAAATTTAACAACGCAATCACCGATAATACCTTTGTTTGGAAATTATTAATGTCCAATACGTGCCGACCTATATCGGCTAACCCCTGTCCACAATATTCGGAAACCATCAATAGTATTCAGCTTCTCCTAATAAATTACCAAAGGATTACGCGGTTCGCCGAGACCCTGATATTGGCTGATACTTATTGGCAGTTGGCACACAGAGTTATCATGGTCAATTTATCCCACGTTCACATATACCAATCAAGTCATACGGAACATCGAAGTTGGAAAGTCTCTCAAAGGAAAAAGGTCAAACGACTGAGAAAAACAATCTCACAATTAGGACGAGGCTCAAAAAGGCAGGAAACGAGGCGTTGAACGTACTGATCGAACACGTGTTGAAGGATAACCACGCATTGTTAGGGTTCCCCAAGAATTTTCTAGGCACCCAACAGATGCCTCGAGGGACCCCATTCCTAAGCATACGGCGACATCTGTCTGTATCTCTGTCTGTCATAGGAATGTTAGTTTTTAACCGTAATTGGTTTCCAGTTAATTTTTACAGCATACTTGTTGCTATGGCATCGGTCATGGTACAGACGCCAGCATATCAAGCTACCCGAAACTGTAAAATTTTCCCAATCAACCTTGTAAATTATGCTTTAGCGATAAAGTTGAAATCGATTAAGGCGAAAGCGCCAGGGTAGCCCGCGAAATTATTTTTTTTTACGTTTTTTGCAATTTGCTAGTCAGTATTAAGTTGTATGTTGATAAAAATATGATTCGCGACCGTGACAAATATGTATTTACGGAATTATAATCATCAAAGTCATCAACACAACTCTCTAAGACCAAGTAATCCTACTGAATGACTATTTCATGAAATCTTGACATTTTAGGATTACCTATACAAACAAGTTGTATTACGGATTCTAATGATTATATTCTAGTAATAGATTCTAGTAAATATATATTTGTTACGGCCGCGAATCATATTTTAATCAACGTATAACTTAACTAGCTTCTGCCCGCGACTTCGTCCGCGTGAAGTTCGTACTTTCCTCTTAAAATTTCGAAAATGTATGTTTATGATCTTATCATTTATTTAGATAAATAAGTATTTGGGCCAATTTTTAAGTTTATAGATCAAAGGGTTTTTGTATTTTGCAAATAAATTGTATCCCCGATTTTCACTTCAACAGGGATAGAATTTTGAAAAATCGTTTGGGATGTGTTCATAACTTGACTGAAAGACCCATACCCATTTTCGAGTTAATGGAAGCAAGCAGTAAAATCCAACCCAACTCCAACTTAACCCAACCACCAACCAACCAACACCAACTTTATTACCCTTTTCCAACTTGGTAGGAGTCGATTTTTGAAAAAACCTAAAACCCCCTCTTTTATTTTTACAGACGGTCAAAAACCGGAGGAGGTTCTCAGTTCGTCGGGATCTTTTTTTTTTAAGTACGTCCCCGATTACTCGAAGACGGCTAGACCGATTTGAATTTTTTATTTGTTAAAAAGTGTATATATAATTTCCAGGTGGTCCCATTGTCATCAGGTCAGGATCTGATGATGGGATCCTGGAGAAATCGAAGGAACTCTTCAAATATTATAGGCACACCTATAGCAATTTGGGTATTTTTTATAGTAACTCGTGCATTTGCTCTCGAAAAGCACTATTTGGTGAAGTGGAACTGATGATGAAGACTACAGATGGCCACCGGAACTACTCAATAATAAGTATTTCACGGGTTGCGATTCGATTACTTTAACATTGAATTGTTGCATGCTTTAATATTGAGCAAAACATGTTTGGTCTCATCTTGTATTGGTAACATCTTTTAATACCGTGTTTTTTGCAAATAAATATTATTAATGGTGAAATGGAGCTGATGGTGAAATACCAGGAGAATTCCTCAACAATTAAAACAACGGGAAACACAATATTTTGGTAAAGCCGATGTGCAAGTTGACATTAGGCTATTGTAATTTAAATAAATTATAAACAGACCCACTAAAAAGCGAGAAATAAAAACGTATTTAACAAAAAAAAAACAACTTCCAAAAAAACACCACATAGTGAAAAATAGCTTTAATTTCAGAAGTCGGTGGCAAAAAACTAAAATACAGACCCAAAGACACCGACTTCCGAAATTAAAGTTATTTTTCACTTTGTAGTCTTTGTAGTTTTTTTGGAAGTCCATAAAGTTTATAAACCAAATAAATAAGATTTTTCATATAAACTGTGTCCCCTCTTTTTATCCCCATAGGGATGGAATTTTGAATCGTCTGGGATGTTTCTATGACTCGACTTAAGGACTATTTATACCTACCAATTTTCCAGTTAATCAAGCCACGTAATAAAATACTCCCCTGTTAAATTGACTACCCCTCTTCACCCCGTAGATTATCGAAAAACGCTGATACGTTATTCTTTATTTTTGGTCATAAGTATAAATAGGGACTGAGTTTCGAGTTAATCTAACTGCGCGTTAAAATTCTTCCATACAAATTTTGACACCCCCCAATCCCTCTTTAGAGGGTAGTTTAGAAAAGCAAAAAACGCCAAACTTCATAATTTAAGTACTTAGATAATTTATTTATTTATCCTCCCATTGGAACGCCATACAGCAGTTACACCAACGGAATAAAAAATCACTTCATGAGCTGCTTTCCGCCCATCCTGTGCGAGGTGGACATAAGTATTCCTGCCAAGTTTTAAGGTTATTAACTCAAGGAATAAGATTTTTCATACAAACAAAATCCCCCCTTTTCACCTCCTTAAAGGTTGAATTTCCAAAAACTCCTTCTTAGTGGATACCTACTCTTCACAAAGAACACACCCTGCAAAATTCATGTCTCTAGGACCAGCGGTTTAGGCTGTGCGTTGATAGGTTATATAATTAAAAACAAATTTCGTCCCCCTGTTCACCTCCTTAAGGGTTGAAATTCTAAGAACACCGTTGCGTTACCTTCCAACCGTAAGCCTAGATAGTAAATTTAGTGATTTTTAATTCGAAAATTAAGGACTTTCCATGCACAACTTCATCCCCCTTTTTAACCCTTCAGGGGTGGAATTGTCAAAAACACTGAGACACGTATAAATTAATTTTTTAATCGTCAGCCTAAACACAAAATTTGAAGATCCTAACTTCAAAACTGACGGACTTTCATATAAACTTCCATCCCCTATTTCACCCCTTTAGAGGTAGAATTCCCAAAAATCCTTTCTTAGTGGATACTTACTCTTCACAAAGAATACACCCTCGAAGTTTCATGTCTCTAGGATCAGCGGTTTGGGCTGTGTGTTGATATATCAACAATCAGTCAGTTTACCATTTTATATATATAGAAGAAGATACTGACCAGCAAATTGCAAAAAACGTAAGAAAACTTTGAATTTCGCGGTCTATTTTAGCGCTTCCCCCTTAAAGAAATTTGACAGATTGTAGTAGCTTGATGTGCAGGCGTCTGTACCTACATAGTAAAAATAAAGTACTATACGATATACTTCGTTGCTCTAGTGGTAGCAAGCGCTACTGCTGAACACGGGTTCGATTCCCAAGTCGGCCAGTGTTATTTGTTTTCAATCTGGAATTTCTCAGTAACAGAAATGTGGATAGTACTATACTTTTAGTTAGATCTCTGCCTAAGCTTGAAAGAGCGACTGTCGCAACCCAGCGCAGGACACGCCGCGATAGCGGCGATAAGACCCCTCTTTG
Organism: Mesoligia furuncula; assembly: GCA_916614155.1. NCBI lineage: Eukaryota > Metazoa > Arthropoda > Insecta > Lepidoptera > Noctuidae > Mesoligia > Mesoligia furuncula. The sequence goes on along the minus strand of OU744803.1, from coordinate 9,234,767 downwards.
AGGAGTGGCTAGAGAGGCGCCACGGCGCCCTCACCTACCGCCTGACGCAGGTCCTCACCGGACACGGAAGTTTCGGGAGGTTCTTGCACATCATCAGGCGGAAGGAAACGCCCGGGTGTCACCATTGCCAGGATCGCCCAGAGGACACGGTGGAGGTCTGCCCCGCTTGGGCGGAGCACCGCCGTGTCCTCGTAGAGGTGATCGGCAGCGGCGGCGACCTCTCGCGTCCGGCCCTGGTGCAAGCCATGGTCCGGGGCGAGAGGGAGTGGGAGGCAGTCACCTCCTTCTGCGAAGCAGTCATGCTAGCGAAGGAGGTGGCGGGACGGTTCAGGGAGAGAGCCTCCCGTCTCAGCCGCCGCGGGGAACGCCCCCGGCGTCGGGAGCCGCGTGATGACTCCCGGCCACCGTAGGCGCGGGCCTGCGGGCGGAGAGTAATGGGTAGCTCACCGTCCGATCAGGACCAGGCCCGTGCCGAACGGCGCGTACGTGTTCCACGCGCGCCTCAAGGAGATGTCAGCATCGAGAAGGGCCCCCTTAGGGCCGAAGCCTGCCGGGTCAGCGGGATTGTCCGAAAGGGTTTACCGCTGGCCCGGAACACAAAGGGCTAAGGAAGGAACACGGGTGGGTTTTAGTCAGTAAGAGTCTGACACTACCTTCCGCTCCTCCAGGGCTCCTCATTTGATGATTTCCCATCCAAAAAAAAAAAGCTTTCGGGGAATCAAGGTGTGCTGTAATGTTACTCGTATTTATAGGTACAATATAATTGTTTTGGTTGTACGGAACCCCTATTACGTAAGCCTCGAACTTGACCGGGTTTATAAGACGTGTGTACACGTCTAATAAAATCCGGTAACTCGAAGCGCACGTATGTAATCACTCGATCAATCGGGCTCTGAAAAACATCTCATATATCTGTTGCTATAATGGGATGAATAAGGAACATGGTTAACTCCCATTCACAGAAAAAAACATTAATTTTCGTTTACGTATCGTAAACGAAAAAGGGAAATCACGCACGGCTAATGAATGTGGTAACAAAAATGGAAGATCGGAAAATAGTGGTACATTTATTTATTCGCTAACGACCATGCTAGGAATAATATTGCGTGCGAAGTACATGAAGGTAATTGTCGGGAATAAGTGTATTATGAGGGGCCCGTGGCTAAATAATAACAGCCGCACAGGTACATCAATCAGGTTAAGCTACGCTCGCCGCGGTTGGTCTGTGGATGGGTAACCATCTTACATACCGTGACCCCTCCCTGCCTCGGAATGCACGTTAAACCGTTGGTCCCGGCTGTCATTCGTGGATCTTTGACAGTCGTTACGTTAGCCAGAAGCCCGGAAGTCTGACAACCAGTCTTACCAAGGGGTATCGTATTACCCAGTAAAGTGGTTGTGGAGGTCAGATAGGAGTCGCTCCATGTAAAATACTGGTATTCAGTTGCATCCGGTTAGACTGGAAGCTGACCCCAACACAGTTGGGAAAAGGCTAGGCAGATGATGAAGTGTATTATGAATCGCCGAACATATCCACATTTTTATAGCGAAAAATCGTCGTGGAAATGCAGAGTTATCCTTATGTACAGACGAATTTCGGATAGATTTGACAGTTTCGGATAGATGAATAAAGAAGGTCAATTTATATATTACTTAGTATTCTGAGTACGCGTTGCTTCGCGCTGGGTCGTTAATATTCTCATTTTCTTTGTGCTTCGTTTACGACGAAATCTGTTTCTTATCAATTCAAGCATGTCGTAACTAAAAGATAAAAGGCAACATTTTGGATACAATTTTGCTGACACATTGATTAGACTGCCTCGTTGGTCTAGTGTGCGCTAACTCCTGGGATCGACTCCCAGGTCGGGAAAAGTGCTATTGTGTTTTTCATCAGGATTTTTTGAAGTGAAAACTTCTTTAGGGCGCGTTCGGCGTTTTTTGAGATGAGAAAAAACCATTGAACTCGCTGAAAAAACCACTGTTACCGTAAGCGACACCGCGCGTGTCGTGTATCATCATCATCATTTCAGCCGAAAGACGTCCACTGCTGGACATAGGCCTCCCCCAAGCACCTCCACTTCGACCGGTCCTGTGCTTCCCGCATCCAACGGGTTCCTGCGGCCTTCACAAGGTCGTCGGTCCACCTTGTGGGAGGCCTTCCAACGCTACGTGTTCCGGTACGCGGTCGCCACTCCAAAACCTTTCGGCCCCATCGGTTATCTGTTCTGCGAGCAATGTGCCCTGCCCACTGCCACTTAAGTTTGGCAATTCTTCGGGCTATGTCGGTTACCTTGGTTCTCCTGCGGATCTCCTCATTCCTGATTCGATCACGCAGGGAAACTCCAAGCATACCCCTCTCCATTGACCTTTGGGTGACTTTTAGCCTTCTTATAAGGCCCATTTTGGTTCGCCCAAGGTGTTTTGTATAAAAGACAATTAAAAAATTACCCGCTTCGGATGTGTTCGGCTGCCCTCGGGATGTACTCGGTTTTAATGTATATCCGTTATGTCAGTGAGTGATGGCAAAGTATTCTGTTTGTGTTTTGTTTTCACTTTTGTCAGCATTCCCGAAGTACCACTGTTTTGTTTTTAATAACAGCCCGGAGTCTTGTTTTGTTCCCGGTTGATGGCAATATAGGCTCAGCACTATGACATGGGACTTAAAAATAACTGGCGAATTGGTGGTAAAAGGTAGGTACACCTCTACTTAACCCTTCGAGGGTTTTAGGCGTGATGTTATGTGTTTGATTAGAGTGAGTTGTTTCTGTGCTTCGTTTCAAATTTGAAAGGAGTTACTACAGCGCTTCCTAAAATATTAACTTTAATATTTTGTCACCAGAAATTCACCTGGAAACTGCGAAGGAAAGTCTTTAATATCTAAATATACGAGTACCTGCCACCGACCGAGGCCCTTAGCTGTCGGTGACTTTCCGACTTACCTACCTACCTATAAACTCTTCGGCTTTTGTATCTAAGGACCTTATAAGGTAGGTAGATTCGTACATCACAATTACAAAAGCCTACGCAAAAAGTACCTAATAATTAATTAATTCACCAGAAGTTTAAAAACAGATTCAAACAAGTAATTACGTGTTCCCACAAAATCCAAACAACAATACATTTATATTTCCGGAATTGAAGCAGCAAAGTTATCCGTGTTTCGAGCCCAGTTTCACTCCGTAATAGAAATTATAAATCAGTCCTGTTTTCCATACCTAGAACACAAAGCTCATTGTATTAACTTGTGGTTTGAACAGCAGTTCCCGACCATGTTCATGAAATTTAAGTGGATTAAATCCTAAGTTGGTGGAGGAGTCCAAGTGTTTATAGTTTGAGAAATCTTTGGAAATTATTCCGTTGTTTCTTCGAGTTTGTCGGTACTTAAGGTGTTGTGGGGTTGTTGAGTTGTAAGTGACAATGTCCTTTGTGCACACCGCAGGACAGATTTGTTTTGTGGAGTTTAGTTACAAATTAGGTACACTGAATGACATGGACATCGACGCACAAACTCATCATCTGCCTAGCCTTTTCCCAACTATGTTGGGGTCGACTTCCAGTATAACCAGATGCAGCTGAGTACCAGTATTTTACATGGAGCGACTGCCTATCTGACCTCCACAACCCGATTACTGGGTAATACGATACCCGTTGGTAAGACTGGTTGTCAGATTTTGGGGCTTCTGACTACCGTAACGACTGTCAAACATCCACGAATGACAGCCAGGACCAACGGCTTCACGTGCTTTCCGAAGCACGGAGGGGTCTCGGTATGTAAAGATGGTCACCCATCCACAGACCAACCGCGGCAAGTAGCTTAACCTGATCGATCGAGCTGTGCGGCTGTTATTAATTAGCCTCGATGCACAAACTGTAACAATGAATTCAGTGTATGATTCTCGAACCCCTAGCGTAGGTATTTAGCGTCAGTTATCAAAAGAAATCACTTGTTTCATGGACTAGTGCAATACCTATGCGGTCAAAATCTATGGAACGGGGTTTTTTAGGGTTCCGTGCCTCAAATGGAAAAAACGGAAACCCTTTAGGATCACTTTGTTGTCCGTCTGTCTGTCTGTCAAGACCCTTTATCTCGAGAACGCGTGGAGGTATCAAGTTGAAATTAAAATCTCTTAAAACCTCATTAAAAACTCAGGTCTACAGTCCCTTGAAGCTGTGAAAAAATCAAACTTCTAAGTAACGTATAAAAAGATACGGCCGTTTATGCCGCAAAAAACGTATACATATATTTCGACACTCTCAAGTGAATCAAAATTTATAGTGTACTTCCCGTTGACCTAGAATTATGAAATTTCGCAAGAAGCACAGTTCATGTAGCACAAGGAAAAGAGAAAAACCGAAAACCGTATATTTGTAGTTACATACCTGCAAATTTGTACGGAACCCTAGGTGCACGAGTCCGACTAGCACTTGACCGGTTTTTTTTAATAACCGACGAAAAATTTAAACACAGTGGAGTTCAGAATCATGTACCTACTGAATCAATGGTGACAGTCCTTGCCACCTGCCACATCTAACTAACACAGTAAGTAGAATGGAGGAACGTCCAAATGTTCCAGCGGTCGTTTTATTTTTACCATAGATATCATTCTTACAGTGATAGCATGAGATACTGATGAGATATTCACTATCATACGTATTAGTCCTAGCTGCTGGTCCTGGCTGCGTTAGATATAAAAGTAAAATAAAGGAAAATGACTAAAAATATTGATTTAAAAAAGAATCGCCTAAAGATGAAGACTTTTCCTTTCATGTGACATAACACACACTTTCGATCGATTAATCTCGGAACCGATTCGGTTTGTTCGTTATCAGGATGGTTTACGAGGCCATTGCAGACCGCCACGACAATGATAGATGGTCCACACTTGATGAATTGCAGGCGACGTATTCGGGGAACGAGGTGAATGCGATATCGGAACGATATACGAGTTTGAACGTGCTTAGTGTGAGAGGTATGAAGAGTGAACGTGCGAACAAAAACATGTCGGTTTGTAATTTTGGACACCATATTATCAAAACTCCACACAGTATTAAAACGTATTAGAATCTTCAAATCATCACAGTACAGAGTGAGTTTAGAGGACTTGAATTACTCCTGTCAATTTTTCGCCGACATAGACATTATTTATTTTTCTAATATTGACGTTTTTAATTTATTTTTTTGTTTATTAATTCAAAATCATTATTATTCACAATATTTGCACGCCATACTATTTGGCAAACATGTCTGATCCTTTCTTTTTTATGTTATCCTGCATTCATTTATATTCTTGTATGTGTATATGTTACGGCTAATGGCCGAAGTGCGGCTAAACCTAGTTTTAACCGAACCTAACCTCAGGGTACCCTTCGCTCGCTCTTGCATCCTACGTCGACGAAGCCCCGCTTCGCGTGGCCCCCTATTTCTGTGAAAAGGGTTTAAGGTAACCTAACAAAACCGAACCTCGGGGTGCCCTTCGCTCGCTCTTGGATCCTACGTCACCTCCCGAAGTATACACGAACCGCATGTGGCCGGCTACACTTAGTTGTACCCGGCTAAAACTAGGTTTAGCCGCACTTCGGCCGGCTAAAACTAGGTGTAGCCGCCCTTCGGATATTAGCCGTGACATGTACATGTTTGAGCAAATAATTATATCTTATCTTATCTTATCATAACTTATAGGTTTTTCTTTCCAAATGAAATATTAAATAGGTACCTACTAACTATTTATGCTACTCAAGACAAATTCCTAGAAAGGATCCTAGGATCAGTCGGTGGCCAACATTATCTGACCCACTTGAGTGATAGCGAATTTGAACCTTATTGTGAACATTTGGAATACTCCGTGCAAGCATTTCGATAAATCATGTTGTTAGGCGATTTTAATCATTATATTGTTGTTGTTAAGGTTGAAAGGCTAATGAGTTTCAAGACTACTAAAAAAAACCAAGGCGAGGGTGGATGAATAAAAAAATAATATCGCGCATCAGTAACATTTTAAAGGTGTATACGGTTAATAGCTAAATTCCGTGATTCATTTTAATAGCTGGCTGTGATTGTGCGATAATGAACTTTATGAAAATATACGATATGGTTCAAATTCTTTAGAATATTGCGTCTGTCATCACAACTAATATCGAATTTCAAAACATATTACAAGAGTTGAGTTGGTCTCGTGGTCACTAAGGCAGCTCGATATTAATCGGTGACTGCGTTCGAAACCAGGAAAAACCTAACAGTTTTTTGTTAAATGTTTTGTTTTTAATTATTATCTATTTTTTTACTTTTTTTTAACGAACGAAGTCGGGAAATATCTTTTTAAATGGGCAGTTTGTATAGAAATGAAACAAAATCATTGCAAGTAATAAAAATGTTTATTAATTCATTAAAATATACATAAGTAAAATAAAGTAAGTAAATGCTCTTAGTTCAAAATTAATACATTTTATAATATCATATTCAAACCTAACCATTTATAAACATTTAAAAAAAGTCATGCTAATGGTAATTGCTTGGAAGTGTGTTATCGAGAAAACATTGATGTATAAATGCGAGAAAATGAATGAATTTGTGAAATGTTTTACAGATTTATAGCTAAGTATATGTAGTCAGTAGTGAATCAACATGTTATTTGAATAGAAAAATGCATTTCCATTTATAACAATAACATCACCACAGAATCTTACATTTTAATGGTTTAGCATTCATTAAATTGAGCATTTACTTACACAGTGTGTTTCAAAATACTTATAAGTAAGTAGATTAGTTAGTAGCGAAGTGGCGCACCGTCTCCTGCTATAACTTGCTGTAAGCGGCTACGCATACCGCACACCATGTTCCAACACAAATCTTTTCCTCTCATTTGTGCTCCCATGTCGATGACACGAGCTCAGCCAAATTGTTTTTATTTCACACTTCGGATGTGTCCCAATTTAAAACCATTTGACCCCATAGGTTTTATATAGGGTTCAAATCGGAGTTTTAGATGGCCAGTAAATAACAGTTACACCTTCTTGAGCAGCTAACCAATTCTTCACAATGCCTGCACGGTGGATGGAGCAGTTATCTTGCACGAAGTAAATATCTGTATTTGGATAGGCAATTCGCACAGTCGGCAGCAGGACAATACCATCCAGCCAGCAATGTTTTGTATAGTCATTAAGTTGCGACATGACGCTTTGATTACACCAAATTAATTAAAAATACTTTTCACGATTTACGTCAAACGTTTTAGAAATGTTTGTGCGCCGCAGTCACTGTTTAGGCGTATGTAGACTGACTTTTGTCACTTAGATCAATTTAGTATCCATATACCCCACGACGTAAACTTTTACTTCGTCCTACTTATTTGAGGACTTATAGTTTTTTTTTATTTACCCACTTGTTTTCCAGAAAAGTTGTTAGGCAAAAATCATATTGGTCGTTCTATAATAATGCAAGAAATATTGTAGAAATCATAAATGAAAATAAATAAAGAAAAAGAAATTATAAAGAAATTGTTAAAAGGTGGATTGTGTTTTCGAACCCACATGTCGTTCGTCGCGAATCCAGCATCGAACCGCGAAGCCACAATGACTGGTTGAGAATACGCGAAATTAAAGATTAGTTAGTAAGTATGGCCGTGTTATTTAAGAGCTTTTCAACTTTAACGACAAGAAGATAATGATTAAAATGGCTTAACAAGATATGCCGGTGGGTCAGGCAATGTTGGGTGGGTCAGACAATGTTGGTCACCGACTGTACTTATATCATTTTTTCATACAATTTGTCATCCACTTTTAGTACTTTCAGCGAGGTCACACACGCACGCACAACGAGGTTACTCATCAAATTATCGTTTCCCAGAATAAGCCCACTGTAAAAACAAATTGATCGGAGATGAGCTCCGACTTTTTATCGTTTATCTTGAAAAGTGTGACGAGATTGTCTCGAGATTGATGCGTTCATTCTGCCATTCACTCTTTTAATAGATTTTAAGTGATCATTTGATATATAGTTATTTTGGAATGACCTTGTCTGGAGGTTTATTTTTTGCTTGTTTTCGGAATAATGTAAAACATTACAAAAGTATTTTAGTTTTTAATTGTATTGCTATTATATAAGTGTTGAGCATGTAGTAAGGCGCGTGTTGCGTTAAGCGCATATAGCAACGTATAATATGCTTGTATAGTAATGAAACAAGAAGTCTCAAAGTCACTCATCTTGTAAAATATTTAAATCAGAGCGAAAAGCAGTATAAAAAGCTGAAGGATTGGAAAAGCCCAGATCTGAAAACAAAATGTCAACCATTTTTTTATCGAAAGTAGGCACATAAATGAATTCGAGTCGTTAAAGTTCTGTCTGAAACTTTTATCAGTTTAATAAGCAAACTTCGAAATAACACTATTTCATTTTGTACTAAATCACCAAAATGGTAATATTTTACTTTTACCTAATGAACCTACAGAATATTCTATCTCTACGCAGTTTTGAAATTCTATCTCTACGCAGTTTTGAAGCAAATCATTTGTGAATTCGAATATAAATAATATTCTAGAGATATCGTGGAGGAGGAGCAATAAATATCCTAAGTTTAGACACTTTGAAGACTCTGTTTCTCATTTTTTAACTAAAAATTAGAACGCTTAGGCATTCGTGCTTTCGAGTTTATTTTGTTGTAGGTACTTTTATTTCTTGTGTAGGCGTAAATGAATACGCAACAGTCTTTGTGATTTAAGTAGAGTAGGAGGTATACTTATTTTTACAGCTCACGAGGTTCGAGCCACGAGCATCTTGTTTCATTAATGTTCAAGATTTGCTTTCAAATCTTTAACTTGCTACTTTTGCCGCTTCTATACCTCATTAAGCGGCAAAAGTCAGATGTCATTTTAGATGTCCCTTTCTGTATATCAACCCGTTTAATTGGCTAATATTAAGTGTTTTTTTTAAGAATTGCACCACCCCTTACTTCTCGTGGGTTTCGTAAAAGGCGACTAAGGGTCTTACCGGAGAATGGGCAGCAGCGTTCTCTATTTATTCCACCATCATACCATACTGCGATCGCCAACCCGCCTGCCAAGCGTGGCGATTATGGCAAACCCCCCCCAAAATTGGGGGAGGCCTATGTCCAGCAGTGGACGTCTATCGGCTGAAACGACGACGACGAAGTGTTTTTTTTAAATAAAATTTAACTTTATATACGTTATCAAAGGTTCATATCTATGATAACCAAACATACGTGTCGACAAGGAAATAAATTTTAATAAGAAATAACACAAAAATAGTGGCCCTGTGGTAACGGCTGCGACTTGCAAGTTGTAGGTCGTAGGTTCGAACCCGTTTGGGTTCAAAGTAAAAATAAAGTATTCAATGTAAAAACAAAGTAAGTTAGTAAAACAAAGTATACCGCCTGTTTAGGCGCTATACTTTGTGTAAATTATTTCACAACCACAGCTCTCAAATCGGTGAAGGAAAACATCGTGAGAAAATCGGCATGTCCTAGAACCAAAAATTCGAAGACATGTGTCATCTAGCAACCCGCACTGGGCTCGCGTGGTAGATTACAGCACAATCCCTCTTACCGATAGGAGGACTGTATCCCAGTAGTGGGAACATTATGAACAGACTGTATTCTTTTAACACGTTTCCAAAGGCGTATGTCTAAGATGTCTAAGTATACCTACGTGTCGATACAGAAATATCACACTAATATTATAAAGGCGAAAGTTTGTGAGTGTGTATGTGTTTATATGTTTGTTACTTCTTCACGCTCAAACGGCTGGACCAATTTTGATAAAATTTAGTACGGAAGTAGCTGACACCCTGGATTAACATATACGCTACTTTTTATCCCGATATTCCCACGGGATCGACACTTATGCGGGTAAAACCGCGGAGCGCAGCTAGTAATAAAATAAATAACGTTCTGCCTATATTTTTCTGCACACCTCTTTTTATTGCCGTTCAATCAGAAGGTAAGTCTAGCTAACACTTTCACGTCTTGCCTTAGTGGCAGAGTTAGTGAAGTGAACTTTCGATGAAGTCAAACTCCTCCCAAAGTCTCCAACATCGTTTATCACATTGCGTAAGTCGTAAATACAAAGGAAAGGAAACCAAAGTCTACTAGATAGACATTGTGCTAGCATCCTGCCACAATATTTATGGCAAACGTGTTTTCTTGGCCCCATTAACATTGCTTAGTGTTCTCTTGTGACATTTTGTGGGTCTAGACCGATTTACGCGGGTAAAACCGCGGGGCGCAGCTAGTATTTTAATAAGACACAAAAAAAGACGCAAAAATACATCACGTATTCAACCAAGTCAACATAATTTACAAAATTCACACAGCTCTATATGAGGCAGCGGAATTTTATTTCGCCAATCACTTCCACTCTCTTGGATCCACACCTCATCATTTTCTTCACGATTGAAAGGAAGACTACACATACCATGTTATATAGGCACTGCACTAGTTAAGCCTGTGGCTTCGCTTGCTTTTATGTTGAGTGGAAAAGTAGGACCTGTTTTAGCCCTGCGTCTTTTTTCATCCCTCACTTGGTCGTACAGCGGGTTTTGCCTGTCAATTTGCAGAAGTTTAATGGTTATGCAATGTGTAACTATGCAACGGCCCCAATTCTGTTGTTCACAAACTAAACTAAATTTAAGTTCAAGGCATCTTTTTCTTAGTCCTGTCAAATTATGATACTCCATAGACAACTTTAGACGAGATTAAAAAATTGGCTGTTAAAAATACGTCAATTTACGTCAGGCGCTCACTAATTTGACAGGACTAATCTAATATTTATCTTCTGTCCTTTTCTTAGTGAAATAGAAAGAAAAAGATGCCTGAACTTAAATTTAGTTTAGTTTAGTTTGTGAATAGCAGAATCGGGGCCAATGTCTACTTCAGCCATCTAAAGTCTTCCTAGCTAAATGAGTTCTAACAGACAGACTGAGGTTTTAAAAAAAACGCAGTGAAAATAATACCACTGTTTGGTATGTTTTCAAAGAAATAGTCGCTCCATTTCCTTAAAGGATATTAAAGAAAATTATTTTCTATTTCAGCTCACCTTATACCGTGGAAGTGCTAACAATCTACATAAATTAGGAAACTCTTCACCTTCTAAACTGAAATTCAGATAGCGTCAGAAGTTGAATTCATTAAATTTTCTTAGAAATACTGCGTTGATTTTGGGTTTATTTAGTGGTTTTCGTGGCGATGGAATGAGCGAAATATAATTTAATTTTGATATGAATTATGTAATTAAGATCCGTGACGTATGTTTGTGTTGCTTGTGAATTTTAGTGCCGAATTATAGCAAATTAAATATTTCAGTTTCACGTTTTTGCGTGGGGTTATTTTACGAGTCTTATTTAGTCCAATAACGCTACACGAGTTCTCAATTTAGGTATTCCAACGTTTTCACTAACATTTGGTTTCTGAATGGGACCCAAAAAACAATTTCTATTAAGAATTTTGCGATTTGCAAGTCAGTATCAGGTTGTATGTTGATTTGATCTAAATATGATTCGCGGCCGTAAGAAATATTACTTTACAGAATTGTACCTAATTATTAGAATCAGTAATACAACTCCTTGAGTTAGGATTGGCCTCAAATGTCAAGATTTCATGAAATAGTCATTCAATAGGGTAACATGAACCTAGAGAGTTGTTTTGATGATTTTTAATGTTATGATTATAATTCTATAAATAAACCCTCACTTCTAGTAAATTTGAGAGGCTTACAAGTAGCCCCTAAAGAGTTCCACTATCCACCTCCTGGCTCCATCATCAGACTCTCAACACCAAGTGCCATATTGGACTCATTAAAACGAATCACCCCAAACTTGAGGGGTTTACTGGTAGCCCTTAAAGAGTTCAGAAGGCTCCATCATCATATCAGCTCCAAGATACCTAATTATACATTTGTCATCCAAACTACATAAACATACAAAGTTTCATTTCGATACGATAATTAGAAGTAGGTTAAAATTGACTTACAATATTTTATTACATTGTTTGTGAAGTTACAAGTGAAGCTAGTGTTAAAAAAAGTCATGCACCTTTTTTTAACACGATTAGCTTCATTGAGATCGACAATACGAGTACAATGTAACCCTGGGGCTTTTATTAGAGTTGAATTATTATTTATTCTGTGAATAATATTTGAATAATCTATGCTAATATTTAAAATAATAATAATAATATGTAAATTTATATGAAAAAAAATGGGCCTTTTATTTAATAAAAACCGACAGGTGAACAGGCGACAATCCAACAAATGTGTAAGTTTTTATTATACTATATACAGCGCCTGTTGTTAAAGTGCGACAATAAAATTGTCATTTTTGATAAATATCTCGCATTGTATGTTACAATATATAGGGCCGTTGTGTTACAGGTGTTTTATGAAAGAGGTAACCACTTTCTATCAGGAGGGCCGTCAGCCGGCTTGCCAACCTATCACTTTGGATTCGTGTGTAGTGTTCTCAGACTGAAGCAGTTTCCTTTACGGGGAAAAATGGCGGAACGCTGTGGCGTTTTAAGTGCTAAGACGTTAGGCACTTTATCAAGTTTATTCTTCAACCAAAATTAGCACTCTTTTACTAAGTATTACTAGTACTTACTATTACTACTACTTACTATTACTACGTATTACGGAAGTTTATAAATTAACGGTTTTCGGATTTTTTCTTTACTTGTGTTACATAACATTGTTTCTTGCCAAATTTCATAATTCCAGGTCAATGGGAAGTACTACAGGTTTTGACTCAGGAACATAAGCGCCTGTATCTTTAGATTGCGTGGACTTAGAAGGTTGATTTTTTCACTGCTTCAAGGGATTGCGGCCCTGAGTATTTAATATTAATTTCAACTTGATAACTCTACGCGTTCCTGAGAAAAAGGGTCTTGTCAGATGGACAGACAGACGGACAACGAAGTGATCTTATAAGGGTTCCGTTTTTCCTTTTGAGGTGCGGAACCCTAAAAATCAGCTGTTTCTTTAGAAAAGTACAATATTTACACGGTCAAAATGAATTTAACGGAATTATTTTCTTTTAGCATCCGACGAAATATTTCAAACACATCTAGAATAATGTGCTGAATCCTTTGTAACAGGTTGTGCGTTGATGTTCTAACCACTCTGTATAAAACATAGCAACGCCTGAAATATATAATACTTAATTTACGCATTTACACTACTTCTACCCAATTTTGAAACGTATTCCTCAGAGATTTTGGTACATTTTCCCCTAATATAAAGATAATGGTGAATATATGATCGGGTGCCTGTATGCGATAGGGACTCAATACCAGTCAATATATTGAGATTGACAGTTCTTATTACATCAGATGTCATAAAACGCTCCCAATGCTTGTAAATATGTATGTGGTTATGTTTATTTTAATGGTAATGCCTTATCTCCCAAAATATAAATAGGTAAATAGGATGGCACTCTTTCTTGAATATAAAATATCTGGGTTTGGAGTTATAGACATGTATGAGGATTCATTTATATTTACTGACTGGTGTCGCGCCTCCAGCAATTGACAGGACTACAGCCAGCCGTAAGGTGGAAGCTACAGGATGACCCACGCCACCCAATGCAGAACTTTAATCCAGTGCCACAGAGGCTCAGAAGCCGCAAAAAATATCTTGGGAGCCGATGGCAACTCCTCCACGGGAAGATGTGAGCTTTGGCAAGCATTGCCGAGCCTCCTATCCGGGCGTAAGTAACCGTGGCCTACTTGGAAAACCTTAAATAGATTTCGTACCTAAGTAGGCAAGTACCTAAGTAGGCTGCACAACTTTGAGAAAGAGGCTGACAGAAGGATCCAGTTGGGTTGGGCAATATTTGGAAAACTCCGCCAAGTCTTCTCGTCGCCTATCCCACAGTGTTTGAAGACAAAGGTCTTCAACCAGTGCGTCTTGCCCGTCATGACATACGGTGCTGAAACGTGGAGGCCTATGTCCAGCAGCGGACTGCGATAGGCTGAGTTGATTGATTGAGGCTGCAGCAAGGATGACCTCCACAAGTGGGGGCTTAAGGACGGCTCAGATCTCCAGTGTCTATGCGGTGGCTCTCCACAGACAAGGGCTTACCTCCCACATTTTTTTTTTTGTTTTGGCAGGAGTGGGAAATCCTCATGGACACCCAGACTGTCTCACTGGTGAGGCAGACTGGGTAGTGCCGGACTGTTACCGGCTAAAACCACACTCCTGCCTTTCTAAGTGTCCCCCTGACGTAGTCAAAGACCTTTTTAAATTTTGTTTTTATTTGTGATTGCGTGTTTAATTTTGATTTTGCTGAATTATAATAAAGTTGTAACTGTTTTGCTTTTAAATCTGTTTTATTCAGCCTGGGTTGCATCATCTTACTTTAACTTTAACAAACGTCAAAAGTCTGTCAAACTGCATACAAAAATCACCGGTTATGGTTAAAGTTACGGTTAAAGTCAGATGATGCAACTCAGCCTTATTTATCTATATTTACGTTAATATTTCCTTTTTAAAATTTTCTTATTATATGTTGTCTGTATATACTTTTATATATTAAAAGCGTAGCTTTATGTTTCCTTATTTCTTTTAATTACTTTCGTGGCTATTGCGGTGCAGTATTCTAATAAGATTATTCTATGTTTTTTGTTTGTCATAATTTTACATATATTACTTTTATTTATTTCTGTCTGCTACCTCCCATATTGCACCGTATGCCCTATCACCTGCTTACGTGATATTCGCGTTGCTGAATTATGGGCATAACAAATTTTAAAAAGATATTTTATTTTTTCGTACTAAGTCGACACGCTAAGAAGAATAGATTATCACAAGTACATACGGTTTAAAATACTTTATTTCACTCAAGAAGAATACACATTACACATTTTTATACACTTCTATGAGGAAAACATAATATTATAATCTTAAGGTAAGCGACGGTTATGAAGGAAAACATCGTGAGGATACCGGTATCGTGTTACCTAGTAACTGGGTTGTGGAGGTCAGATAGGCAGTCGCTCCATGTCATAAACAGGTATTCAGGTGCAAACGGTTAGACTGGAATTCGACCCTAACTAACTTGGGAAAGGCTTAGCAGATTGTTTCATTGATTGTTTTAACAAACACAATATATCAACAAAAATATCTGACAAAAAAACTAGTAACAAACTTGTATTCATTCATTGTTTTATAAAACACTAGCTGCGCCCCGCGGTTTCACCCGCATAAGTTTCGATCCCGTGGGAATGTCGGTATACAAAGTAGCCTATATGTTAATCCAAGGTGTCAGCTACCTCCATACAAAATTTTATCAAAATTAGTCCAGCCATTTAAGCGTGAAGAAGTAATAAACATATAAACCCACACACATACACACACTCACAAACTTTCGACTTGATAATATTAGTGTGATATTTCTGTATCACACTAATATTATCAATGACAATGTACAAACAAAAATGTCTGGCAAAAAAAAAAACTAGTAAGAAGCTTGTATTTATTAACTATTTAAACAAATAAGGAAAACCCACCAACGGATCTCGAATGCCATCTCCAACCCCCTACAGTTGCATTAAGCTGAAGCAATCATTTCACATTCGAATCCATCAGAGTAAGCCAGTGATCCTGAATTAGAACTCTTCGGTATTAACGGATTCTGAAGGGGGTGGAAGGGGGGAAGGAGGGGCGTTGATGGTTCAAGGAATGAGGGGATGTGGAATTGAGTACTTGAAGAACTGGTGTAGGTATTGGTAAGTTTTTGTAATTTATTTTTATGGGATTTAGGGTGGAAGGATGTCGGAGGAATTAAGCGCTTCATACTGTAATAATGAAATCGATTATTTACTTGGTGTTTAAAAGATTTACTTTAAAAACTGTTATTTCGTCAATTTTTTTTAAACTCATTTTTTAATGCAATCTGTCCTGAGACAATTAGCAATAGGTAGGTGGTGGTTTTCAAACTTACACGGTATGAAGCCTCTGCCCCATTCAACCGGTACTACAGCTCCTTCATGCTGGTTGTAAGTAGGTCTTGGGGTGCCCTTCTCTTCAGTCTTGTGAAGGTAACTGGGTTTGTCATTAGTCGTCAACATGAAATAAGTTTTTACCGATATATAGGCTGTTTTGAAGCTGGATGCAAAGCCGTAAGAGGGTGATAGTTGATATCATTTAGAGCATTTTGAGCCATACATGTCTTAGACGAAGTATGTTTTTTTTTTTTCGGTTAAAGCTGGTATGCTATTTTTGACTAAAAGATTGTAGTTAAAAATAAAAAATAAACATGAAGTGAGTATGTTTATTTTTTATTTTTAACTACAATCTATATATATAAAATGGTAAACTGACTGATTGTTGATATATCAACACACAGCCCAAACCGCTGGTCCTAGAGACATGAAATTTGGAGTGTGTGTTCTTTGTGAAGAGTAGGTTTCCACTAAGAAAGGGTTTTTCGAAATTCCATCCCTAAGAGGGTGAATAGAGGAGGGTGAAATTTCACGCGGACGAAGTCGCGGGCAGAAGCTAGTCTTGTATAAGACTCGAAGAATGGCTCAAAATGCTTGCTTACGCTAAAGCTTTGCACTCAGCTTCCAAACACCCTGTATTTACCTAGCTAGCGTCCTATTGACAACATAATTTTCGGATGGGTGTTGCTTACATACGACACGGCATCTTTCCCTGATTTTGTACTGAAAAGCATCATTTGTCACACGAGTATAGGTCAAATAATAAGATGTTTTTCTCAAGAAAGTTGCTATGGCCAAAACATGAATTACGACTCCACTCCAAAAGTATTTACGAGAGATTTATGGCTATCTTTGACGTATTCTGTAGGTAAAACAAACAGGTACTGTCACAAGCATTAACTAATATTTATAGCTACGCATTTTGGAACCCTTTTATATTAAGAAATATGTTTTTCTCAAAGTACCAATCGTTTTCTCTCGACAATATAGCTTTTAAATGTTGTAAAGTGTGCATTATTAGACAAGTTCAAGGTAACTGCCTACCCTGGTTTGTAACGTAAACTTGCCTAAATTAAATAATCATCATTCGCGAATTTGTCTGACGGAAGCTACTGTCTGGCTGGGTCAACACTGAGATGTACGAAGGTTTTTCCGAAGAAAAAGTTGTGTTATAAAAGCGTTTTTTAAGGCGAATATATGCGCAATACCTGAAATAAAACTTCTATTGGAGAACATTTTTATGAATTATTAGCAACTCGCCCCAGCTCTGCCCGGTTTTACACAAAATATCGAGATTTCTTTATTAGATTTAAGTTTAACTTGAATGTATTACTTACACTTATAAAAATAAATTACTTCCCTCCACCCCCCTTAACTTAAAATACCCCCTTTACTTCCTTTCTTCCTTTCTTTCTTCATTTTTCTTTCCTTCTTCTTTTTTGTTTCTTCTTAACTTCTTCTTTCTTTTTTCTTAACTAACTTCGAAATATATAGTGAAACCTGCATCAAAATCTATTGTGTAGTTTAGAAGATTGAGTCGCTTTTTATGCCAGTCTAGGTGACATTTTGGTCATACAGACAGACATGAAAAGAGACTTTGATTTATAATTATAACCAGCTGATCCGGCAAACTTTGTACCGCCATCTATCTAAATCAGACAATCCATTCTCAAGATATCATCAAAAAAGCCGTCCCATACAAAATGTATGGGAAAATGAATTATCTTTTTTTTGTCATGGATTTTGTCCCATGCTTTGTTTTAATAGTTATTCTGCTATTCAGGGCGGAGACAAATCCATAAAAAGAAAGGAAGAATAAAAACTAATTAATAAAAAAAAATAAAAAAAATTTAATCCTTATTAAATGCGCCAACTTTTAATGTTACTTGCCAATCTCACATAGTACAGTAGTAATTTTTCAATAAGTACAGTCAGCCAAAGTTGGGCGAAGTATTCATTTTGAATATTTCGTATGTTTCGTGAATTTCGTATGTCGGGCAAAGAGTGACATTTTCTTTCAAGCTTGAGCAGTTGGTTTTACATGCAAGAATTTACAAAAACATTATAAAAAAAATAAAAAAAGTTAAGATTTGTAGCAACAGGAGTGAAAAGACTGTCACAGGTTGCAGATTTTCTCGATTTTTGTTTAAATGCCAATAGTTTTTAATATTCACAACTTAGTTTTTTTTTTTCTGATAACTTGTGTTATGACTTGAAAGTGACAGAAAAGTTGAAAGGAAATCGTTTGGCTTGGTATGGGCATGTGATGAGAAGGGATGAAACGCATGTGACTAAAAGAGTGATGAATATACATGTTGATGGATGGAGAGGGAGAGGAATGCCGAAGAAAAGATGGATGGATTGTGTGAGGAATGATATGAAAGAGAAGGGAGCGAATGATAGCGTGACGGTTGACAGGGGAGAATGGAAGAAGAAAACGTGTTGCGCCGACCCCAAGTAACATGGGATAAGGGCAGGAAGATGATGATGATGATGATTACTCGATTCCGGCTTGACGTCGACTTCTGGGACGCCCTGTATATAGATAAAAACAATTACGCATAACTTAACTGCAGCATATTTTTCAAATGAAAAACGCAGTAACGAATAGGCAAAAAGTGAGACGACGCATTTTATGATATTTGTGATGAAGATTTTTTAAGTTTTTGAAACGAAGAATATTTCACCGCAGTTATGAGCTATGTACCTACACCGTGTAGGTAGTTGACTACGCTAGAATGTGTCAAACAGGTTGGTACTATGTCCCGACATTCATTTGATAAGTGAGGTCCTAATGGGATTGGGTAACGGTACTGGCAAACAGAAAAAAAATATACCTGACATTGGATCCGCTAAATAGGACGGTTGTTCAGGAATTTTATGAAGTAGTGGTTTTGCTATAAAACTCACTTTGAAACTCTACTCATGACTATCTACTTAAAAAGCCTTTTAAATCTTTCAATATTTTAAATACCCTCCGCCGGCCCTCACTATATTGAATTACCTACCAGCCAGCCCCAGTGTAATTAAATAAAAACAGTACCGTCCATGAAAAAGAAAAAAGGTTCACATATTTGCAGTACCTATGTAGATTCTCCAAATATTTTACCTACACACCTTTTGTTTCTACGATCCAGGACAAAAAAATTAGTATTTTATACGCGTACCTTGATTTCAAACGGTGCCTACAAAGCGGGGAAGGTTCTCAAATATTAAGCGATTTAAGCGTCTATAAATCCGGAATATTTTGCACAGTTACCAGAAAAAATGTTTTACAGGGTCTCCAAAGGTATCAGATTATATTTTAAAAGCTTTACAGAATGTATTTCATCGTTTTGCAGAAATTGGAGCTGTTGAAATTTGAACGAGGGGAAGGAGCACCCTCAAGCTCCCCCTATTTGGTAAAATATGACATGAAAGCGAATGGTCTGGTATTTGTCAGTGTAAAAAGGCGGAATACACAGCTAGAACAGATCATCAATCAATCAACTCAGCCTATCGCAGTCTACTGCTGGACATAAGCCTTCCCAGACTGCGCCACACCACCCTATCCTCCGCCTTCAGCATCCAGTCTATCCCAGCCACGTTCTTTAGGTCGTCCATCCATCTAGCTAGGGGGCGTCCCACACTACGCTTGTCGATACGCGGTCTCCACTCCCAGTCTATCCCAGCCACGTTCTCTAGGTCGTCCATCCATCTAGCTAGGGGGCTCCCACACTACGCTTGCCGATACGCGGTCTCCACTCCCAGTCTATCCCAGCCACGTTCTCTAGGTCGTCCATCCATCTAGCTAGGGGGCTCCCACACTACGCTTGCCGATACGCGGTCTCCACTCCCAGTATATCCCAGCCACGTTCTCTAGGTCGTCCATCCATCTAGCTAGGGGGCTCCCACACTACGCTTGCCGATACGCGGTCTCCACTCCCAGTCTATCTCAGCCACGTTCGTTAGGTCGTCTATCCATCTAGCTAGGGGGCGTCCCACACTACGCTTGCCGATACGCGGTCTCCACTCCCAGTCTATCCCACTCACGTTCTTTAGGTCGTCGCATCCATCTAGATAGGGGGCGTCCCACACTACGCTTGCCGATACGCGGTCTCCACTCCCAGTCTATCCCAGCCACGTTCTTTAGGTCGTCCATCCATCTAGCTAGGGGGCGTCCCACACTACGCTTGCCGATACGCGGTCTCCACTCCCAGTCTATCCCAGTCACGTTCTTTAGGTCGTCGCATCCATCTAGATAGGGTGCGTCCCACACTACGCTTGCCGATACGCGGTCTCCACTCCCAGTCTATCCCAGCCACGTTCTTTAGGTCGTCCATCCATCTAGCTAGGGGGGAATCCCACACTACGCTTGCCGATACGCGGTCTACACTCCAGGACTCCTCGAACAGATCATAATCAACCTATAATGTTCCCACTCCTGGGACACAGACCTTGCCTCTTCGAGCAGGAGTGGGATGTAATCTACCACTCGAGCCAGTGCGGGTTGGTAGATGTCACATGTCTTCGAATTATTGTAACTAGGTCATGCCGGTTTCCTCACGATGTTTTCCTTCACCGTTTTGAGAGCAGTGGTGATTAAATTATTTACACATTTATTTGCGCTTGTCTGGGTTCGAACATACGACGTAAGTAAGTCAGGGCCGTTACCACTGGGTCACCACTAAGTACTCTGAAATCTGAACGAGGGAAAGGTAAATACCGGGAAGTCCCCCATATAAGTGGTTTTGGTAAAACATTACATAAAAATGGTCTGGTCTTTGTTCATGTGAAAAAGCGGAGTACACAGCCAGAAGAGATGTTCTAATAAAACTAGTTTGTAGGAAAAGTTCTGCTAGCAACAATGCCAACCATTTATCAAAAGTACAATTAAGAAAAGTCTTGGCAATCAAATGCCTACCATTATACGGTGAACTATGGTCCATGAGTGTTCTTAAGCCAACACTTTAAACAGACAAAGAAAAGTAGCATTTAGTATTTAAAAAATTAAAATTAAGTCACTGGACCTGGCTAGACTCTCTGTTACGACCGCCCTGGTAGAAGCTGAGAACCGGAAAAGAAAGTCGAAGAACATTGTATATAAAATGAAGGCATTTCAGAGACAAAGTACGCAGCCAAGAAGAGCAGTATTTTAAGAAAACGCTGCTTCATTTCGATAACCTGATTTGCCTTGCACCCGACAGCAAACAGCGGTCGGAAGAATAACCATCCTCTATTTGATCAAAACTGATAAATTTTTCATGTTTTGGACAGTGATTAAGACTACTTGAGGCCCTAAGCAAAGCACGCCTGTGGGCTATCCATTAACAAATGATTTAATTTCTGTAAGTAGGTGGTGGGTGGTGGGTGGTGGTGGTGGTGGGTGGTGAAGGTGGTGGCAGGGGTGTTGTGTGTAAATCTAGATGAGATTAGCGTTTCCTATCTGACTACTCTGGGAAGAAAGGTCAAAACAAACTCAGAGGTCACAGTGTCTTTTAAAGTCCAGACATAATCTTGGTCAGGTCATGTGATGACTATGTACAACATGTCCCAAAATTCAACGATAAGCCAGCACCGGAGGATAGACCTGCCCATGACTACTCGGGGAAAAAAAGAAAAAAAATATATATCTCTTTTTTTTTGAAGTTATAAAAAAAAAGAAGAAATTCTTAAAAAAGTGAGACCTTTTATGATATTTTTCACTACCATGACCACACTTTTTTAAATATTTCTGTTATTTTTTTTTATAGGCAACCTGAATAGCACTGCTATCTACCACAATTCTTAAAAAATCCAGAATACCTCTAGTTTTTTCACGTAAATTAATGAAACTTAATTTATTCCCTAAATTTTTTGAAGATTTTTACTTTTAATCAACTTTAACTCATCGTGGTGTAAAAAAAAAGTATGAACACTACTATGGCAAGTTTTTTTATAAATTGACGCAACTAATCAAGATTCCAAAATGGTATAATACTCTAGGCAAACAAGTTAAAAAAAAAAATGTTCCTATTATTTCTAAACAGGGGCCAAATGACGGTCTGGTAATAAAAAGTATTAGTTCTTGGAAAATGTTTAATATTTAAATAAATGGTCAAACAATTTCTCATGTAATTTATTAACATTATAACCAATGTTCAAATTGTTTGCCACCAGCAATAATACATGCACGACATCGCCTTAAAAATGACCGTTTTATTTGTCTTGCATATCTTCTGCGATTAATATGATCCGCAGCCTGACTGATATTTCGACGAAGCTCGTCCAATGACGCAATGGGTTTTGAGTAGACCCTGTCTTTAAGACAACCCCAATAGAAGAAGTCCAGGGGGTTCAAATCGGGTGAACGAGGTGGCCATAAGATAGGACCAAGTCGCCCGATCCAACGCCCTGGATACTCTTGATTTAAATATTCTCGCACAGGGCGGGCATAGTGTGCTGGGCAACCATCATTTTGGAGCCACATGTTTTGGAGATCATTTAAGGGCACGTCGTCTAGCAATTCTTGCAAGTCATTTTGTAAAAAGTTTAAATAACTATTGCCATCTAAGTTTCCTTGTAACTCAAAGGGCCCAATTACTTTTCCATTTAATATGCCGGTCCATAAGTTAACCTTGAATTGATATTGGGATCTGTCTTGTCTCATCAAGTGCGGATTTTCATTGCTCCAACTATGTAGGTTGTGTAGATTTAAATATCCATCTTTCTTGCATGTTGTTTCATCCGACCATAGAATTTTGTCCAGGAATTGGGGATCTTCCCTGTGCCTTTGCAGCATCACACGGCAAAATGTGACTCTTAATGGATAGTCCCGCGGTAACAACGTCTGCACACGCCTGTAATGATATGGGTGAAGCTTGTGACGTTGTAAAATTCGATGTGCAGAACTTTTCGGGATTCCTGTAGCTTCTTCTATGGCGCGTACCGAAGTAGTCGAATCATTTTCTATCTCATTGAGAACTTCTTCATCACGATCCGAACTAGGTCTTCCAGCGTTTCTCCTACTGGATGGCATACGACCCTCCGAAAACGCTTGATGCACATTAATAAACACTCGATAATCAGGATATCTTTGAGCATTTGGGTACCTTTCTCGATACAGTCTGCTAGCAGCGTTAGCATTGCATCGGGTTTCTCCATAGATGAGGTGCATATTTGCGTATTCCTGTGGTGTGTATGGTTGCGGCATGTTGATCGTTAAACAGTCCAAAATGCGCCAGAACTCCAAATCACAAAACTCACAATCGTAGTCACAAAACACACAATCGTAGTCCAAGATAATGCCAGGTCAGTTCAGTTTGCAGATCGATTCCAGTCCAAAAAGCCAAGCCAAAAGTCGTTAGTACGTACGAGAGCCACGTCAGTTGAATACGGAACGGTGCGCAGTAAACAAAGGAGCAGAGCGTACTGAACTGACTTGCTCTGAGAATAATAACAGCTTCTCTACCTGCCCTGTTGTTGTCTCTTTTTAACGTAAATATCTCTGTCTATCTATCTCTCTCTAACTTCTAAGGTATGTATGCCCCATTCAAATTCCTAGAAATTGTAACAAGAACCCACTACCTGCCCTGTTGTTGTCTCTTTTTAACGTAAATATCTCTATCTATCTATCTCTCTCTAACTTCTAAGGTATGTATGCCCCACTCAAATTCCTAGAAATTGTAACAAGAACCCATTTTGGGCACGCAGTGAAAGTGATTACTGTCAACTATAATTTAAGGAATTTGGTTCTTGTTTTGAACTAGTATGGATATAATTTTTTTGTGGTTGATTTTCCTAGAGTATTATACCATTTTGGAATCTTGATTAGTTGCGTCAATTTATAAAAAAACTTGCCATAGTAGTGTTCATACTTTTTTTTTACACCACGATGAGTTAAAGTTGATTAAAAGTAAAAATCTTCAAAAAATTTAGGGAATAAATTAAGTTTCATTAATTTACGTGAAAAAACTAGAGGTATTCTGGATTTTTTAAGAATTGTGGTAGATAGCAGTGCTATTCAGGTTGCCTATAAAAAAAAATAACAGAAATATTTAAAAAAGTGTGGTCATGGTAGTGAAAAATATCATAAAAGGTCTCACTTTTTTAAGAATTTCTTCTTTTTTTTTATAACTTCAAAAAAAAAGAGATATATATTTTTTTTCTTTTTTTCCCCGAGTAGTCATGGGCAGGTCTATCCTCCGGTGCTGGCTTATCGTTGAATTTTGGGACATGTTGTATATTGGTGTCAGTATTGAGCTTTTGAGGAAATAACCAGACAGATTGAGTGTACCTGTTCAGCCAGGTTTTTCCCATTGGTCAGATTGATGGTCAGACTAGTCTTTCCAACGGCAATTTTTGTTCCCAATGTGCAGATCAGCTCGTAATTTAGTAAAGTACTGTTGCATACGAAGAGATTATAAAACTATTAAATAGGTTTTATTTGTGACATTATGGAGTTTGTTGACACTGGTTGAAATTCTTTCCAAGTTGTTTCATTGTTGTTTATAAAAAAAATCACATCGTCAGTAATCATGCGGCTCAACTCAGCTCAACGAATCGATGAACAATAGCAAAGAAAGGACTTTTATGTAGGATTTGAGTAGGCCGCATAAATTACTCAAACTGTCAGGCCATGATAAAACCTTTACTTAGGCAGTAAAAAAATAAAATCTGTAGTAGAAATCACAAAATATCCATTTTTAAATAATGTACCTACTTACTGGGTAAAATAAACATGACAGTGACGTAACATGTAGGTAATGAAATGGCGCGCACACACGTCACAGTTATTAATCATCTGATTTTAATTTGTTCATTCAGTATGAGCCGACTGATTGAAAGCCCGAGCTTCATACATAAACCAGCTCAGAAAGAAATTTATTTACGTAGGTGCATTTAAATTTTAATAAGAGTAGTTTTTGTCTTTCTGATTATGAAAGAAATTACTGTGATTTTATTAATAGTAATAATAATACACCTGAAAAGGCTCTCGTTGGTCAGCTGGATCAAGGGCTTGATTCAGAAAGCAGTACTTCTGGACACGGCTCGCATTGTCAGGAGGTTCCTCTCTCTGGAGCCCTGACCCTGTAGCTTGGACCCTAATCCCGATACCGGTGGGCAACTATTTTTAATATTTTTAAATGTTTTTTTTTATATTCTAATATTTAAAAATGTAATTTATATGTAATAAGAGATAATAATATAATAATAATATCGTTTATTTATAAAAATGGTGCAGATTTACAATAACTTATCTTAAAAATTTTAGAGAACACAGTTGCTCATTTGCCTGAACTAGGTAGGAGTTAGGACCTGTGTTTCTGACTAGAAAGGTGCTTAGAAATTTAAAATAATTATATAATTGACAACTGAGAAGATTATTTAAAAACTAATATTAACTTAAAAAACCAATATGTTTTATTTACAGACAATGAGTAAATCCTCTGTCTCACTTTATGAAATGCTAAGTAAAAATAGCAGAATAACCTTTTTACAGTCGTAATTATTTAATTTATAGATATTTAATTTCCCATTTAATTTATTGTATAGAAATGGGCCTAAAAATGTATAAAATCTGTTTACAAAGACATATTAATAATGTTCACCTACCCAGAATGTATCAAGGAGATAATTAATTTTAAGTTTGGTTGGGTTTTCCATCTCTAATTTCTCAGTAGCAGCTCAGGTGGCGTATTTATTTATTTATTAAGAGAAAATGCTGGTGGTCGTTTCTCTATAGAAACACTCTCGCTTGCTTTCTTTCTGGTTAACTCATCGAATGCCGTAATCAGAGACACAATAGAAAGACAATTGCTTATGTCGAACTGTGTAACTTAAAACATTCAAAAGGTTAATGACCTTAAAGCAATATTTTTTACAGAATAATAAATATTAACTACTTATATGTCCCTATGTTTTTCTTTTTGATGATATATTATTTTTATAAGCACTAGAACCCTAAAAAAATACCGATTTAAACCACTGTCAACAGAGGCCTAGTGTACAAATTTGACAACTATTAATGAAAAAAGAAAAACATAGGGATACAGTTTAAATCCTTCTTAATCAGTTCATGAAATTTCTTTTAAATGGATCCAATATTGGAGGACGGAAATAGGCGAGAGCCAAACCTCGAATTATTTTATGACTTTTTACTTAGGCTTTTCAAAAGTTTCTCCGACCGCATTTCCTCTTAACTATTGAATATTATATTATTATTTATTGATCTTTACTATTGGATGCCTTACAGCTAAAACAAATGGAATAAAAAATAGAACCTATGTCAGACTGACAGCCAATTAAAAGTCATCCCTTCTAAAAACAGCTTTATGGCAATAGGCTCGTCCTCTATTACATGGGACTTGAACATAACTGTGATAAAACATAACATAAATTGTGGGTGTTCTTTATGGATACCTCTGCTTACACCTTCGGGGAATTACTGTAGCGGTATCTACAATGCCACATGCGCGAACATCGCGTCATACTGACGTCACGCAAAATCCTGCATCTCGCAAGCAGAGTTAACTAGCATAGATACAATGGCCCGACATGAATCATCGGGCAGTTGCACGCCAGACACAACACCCGTCCGGTCGGAGGATCCTCCCTTTTCTATAGAGTATGAGTGAACTTTAAACCCTGTTCCTCATCAGTATGTATGTTAAAATTTCAGGTACTTAGTTTCCATTCGATGTGAACCTCCTATTTCATAAACAGCTGATCACGGAATCAGAATCTAACATATACATACAACCGAGTGCGTAAATCCCTATGGGAACTGGGAATAAAAAGCGTATGATATGTATGTCAACACCTGAAACATGTACATACATACCTACAATCCTACTCGACACACATACATACAGACAGTCCCCAACGTTATTGCCGTACGTCCGCGTGTACATTTGTCTTCAGGTGACACAGAAATGAAATTCTATTTCTTTTTGCCTGGCTGCATGAGTAAATACTTGTATGTAGGTGATATTACACTGAAAATGTCGTGTTTATGACTTGGTTGGATTTTCATTTTTAAGGGCTAAGAAATAGAGTTTCATTTAGAGCTTTAGCCTTACAGCCCATTCTGATGAATATACGCTTACAAAAGAAAACACTAAAGGACTATTTACTGGTTCTGTTTGCGCTACTTAACTTGCTAGAGCGTTTGAGGAAATGTAGGTACTAAGCCTTAGCTATAAAAATATAAAGTTTCCTGTACTCAAATTGCTATATTCTTTCATATCTCTGGGCAAAAGGAAATCTGATCCTGGCCATTTACTAGCTAGACGAATAATACTAGATTCGTTGTTAGGCTACCTGCAGTACTGGTATCTTCTTCTCCCTTAATGCATGCAAAGGTTGTCTTTAAAACATCGCTTTCAGCGTTAAGACCGCCCATTGTGTCACCCCTTTTATTTTTTTTTACATTTATATATGTAATTAATTTTAAATGGTGTACAGTCAACAAAAGAGATAAGTATGCAGGATCGTCGGTTATAGTTGAAGTTTAGTAAGAAACCGACGGATGTTGTCATCCGAAATTTAATTTGATAAATGAGCTGTTTGTTTTCTAATAATAAAATAAATTTTTTTTCGAGAACATTCATCGATTGCTTACTAAACTTTAACTATATCCGACGATCCTGCATACTTATCTCTTTTGTTGACTGTACATAATAAAGAGTATCTCCAATATCTATTCTATTCAATTTCTATTTCGATTCGATTATCTAGCTATCTATCGTTTCAATGAAAATAAATTGGACATTTATTATTTTGCATACATTTGAAATGATTATGGAATTTCTTGGGGTGAAGAATTTCTATCAGAGGACGTGTTTTGGCTGAAATAATGATCCTGAACATTATGCCTGTAAAAAATGATGATAAAGCTCAAAACTCAAATGAACACACTCAAGCCAAATTTCAGTTACTGTATCAAATGTCAGACACTCAACGTATCCCAAAACGAAATGCCCCCAATGACAAGTGGCCCCTATCTATCAACGCTTCCAGAACATTAAATTCGTTAGATTTTATGACGCGAATGTGAGCGTTTCTTTACGACATTTCCTTCATCATTGAAACCAGTGATAAATTGTATTTTACGCTCCCTTTTCCTTTTTGTTCATTGCCTTTCAAAGTAACTACATGAAATGTAAGGAAAGCAACTGAAACTTTTCTCTATGCTATCAAAAAACCATCGTACATGCTGTTAGAAAGTCTTATAGTGTAGCAAAAGTCAAAAGTTAAAGTCAAAGAATTTATTTCAAATAGGCACATCGGCACTTTTGAACGTCAAAAATTACTAAAATAGAATTGATTCTAGTCGCCCATTCCAAAAGGTAGATTTCGTATGGAGAAGAATGGGCAAGATACTCCACCGTTACTCTTTTAAAATGTTTTACAATATTTTGCATGTACATTAATTAAATAATAATAAATATACATCAGCAACACCAAATATACCATAGTTAATGCAAAACTCTATAGAATGTTGTCTTGTTTATGTTCCAAGAAAAATTTAGTCCGTTATTTGTTTTCACAAAATTTACGTCGTTTTTTTTTAAATATTCCCGTTATATTACTTGCTAAGAGGACTCAGTTAAATAAGATTATCGATAGCATGCACATATTATTCTGGGCCATTTAAAGTGTTGGCGTGAAGGAGTTTTCGCGGTTAAGACCAGAGAAAATCTTGTAATTTGCCAATGAGAGTCTTAATTAAATCAATGAAACATGGAAAAGGACATTGTGGAGGGTTATTATTGCGATTGCCATTCATCCCAAACTATCTCCCATTTGCTACAAAAACCAGCCGGTCGATTCTAAGTTTTCATGATGAGATTTTTACAGAATCGATCGGCAGTAGTGCTATTCTGTCAAAATCTCACCGTGAACACTTCGGTGAAGTGAGCTGTCAATAGTATCAAATCCTTTGAATCAGGTTGAATGGCAGTAGTGCTGTTCTGTAAAAATCTCACCGTGAGATCTTAGGTGAAGTAAGCTTAAAATGAGCTGTCAGTAGTGTCAATCTCTAGCATCAGGGGGCCTAGAAAGGCCATTTTGGAGAATCATAAATGGATAACATTATGAATTATAATATGGCGAAGACAGTCCGTGTTTTTCTTTTTTCGCTGCACTACGTAGGTATAATCAAAGAGATTGGAGTTGGATTGGATTGATTGGTATTTTAGCACAGACAAAAAAATAACTGAAAAATGCTTTACCAATGGGATTTGATACTATTAACTTAACAATTAACTGTCCATTATGTTATCCTTTTATGATTCTGTCAAAGTGGCATTTTTAGGCCCCCAGGTGGAATGACAGATCACTGTAAGCTCACTTCACATAAGTTATAAGATATCTTTCTTTCTTTTCTTCATAAAAGATATCGTTTTACAGAATAGCACCGCTGTAAGCCTTTATCAGCTTAAACCATCTGCGAAAAACTGTAACGGCATCGATACCGCACTATTAGGGGGCGTTCACATTGAATGCGCGGTAATCTGGACCCGCAGTTCCGGATACAACCCTAATACGCGCAGTAAATCAGCCGGATCGCGCGGATGTAATGAAAGTTATGGTGGCAACATAAATTCTGTGTATTGACTACGGTTTGACCCATATCTGCGATCGTGTGTGCTGGGTTTCAGTTGAGGTCAGTTTTTGTTTGTCTGGCGTGGAAGTATTTCCTTCCGAAGTTGGGTGTTTTTTGTAGAGATTTTTATACGCTTGGAATGGCAAAAACTTAGTAACTGAATTTCTTTTAGTAGTCTGTTCGGCTGTCTACTTCTGACAGGTCTTAAGTATTAACGTTCGTTTTCCTAAAGTCTCATTGCTGATTTTAGTTTTAGACTTATTATTACATTTTATACATATTCATAATTTTCTCTTCTTGTTCTCACACGCTATAGTCTACATTTCTGTTTAAGCGACTGCCCAAAAAATGAAGTGTTATGTTTTTTAGTTCTCCTTTCGCAAGTCTACTTGAAGAAATTTCCTAAGAAATAAGCAGTAGGTACCTTTGTACTCAATTTATAATTATGTCGTATCCCTATTTATTTTACTGTGTGTACATAAATCACACTAATGTACATTATAAAGGCGAAAGTTTGTGAGTGTGTGTGGGGGTGTGTTTATGTGTTTGTTACTTCTTCATGCTCAAACGGCTGGACCAATTTTGATAAAATTTGGTAAGGAGGTAGCTGACACCCTGGATTAATATAAGTATAGGCTTCTTTTTATCCCGATAAAAACGACGTATTCCCACGGGATCGAAACTTATGCGGGTAAAACCACGGGGCGCAGCTAGTAATAAAATAAATGAAGTTCTGCCCATATTTTTCCGCACACCTCTTTTTATTGCCGATCAATCAGAAGGAAAGGCTAGCTTTCGCGTCTTGCCTTGGTGGCAGAGTTAGTGAAGTGAGCTTTCGATGAAGTCTAAATCCTCCCAAAGCCTCCTTCATCGTTCATCACATTGCGTAAGTCGTAAATACAAAGGAAAGGAAACCATAGTGTACTAGATAGACATTGTGCTAGCATCCTGCCACGATATTTATGGCAAACGTGTTTTCTTGGCCCCATTAACATTGCTTAAATTGCCTTGCTAATTTAGGAGTGTATTCTCTTGTGACATTTTGTAGGCCTAGACCTAAATAATTTATCAATTTAATACTCCGGCGACTAAATTCAGACCAGCAGGCTTAATGCGTACACCCCTTACACAATAGCTTTCATTATGACAATTCAACTCATCCACTGTGCCCTATGTCGCAAAACATGTATTTGTTTTGAAACTTAGGACGCTGTGGATAGCCATCTTAATGCAAAGTCTGTTACAGAATAGATTGGAATTAAATTCGTTTTGAAACACTAGCCTAATTACGTAACACGGTATATCTCTCACGGTCACACGGTCACAGTTTGTCACGGTCGGATCAGCGGTGCTATTCTGTAAAAATCTCACAATGAAAACTTAGGTGAAGTGAGCGTGGAATAGTGTCAATTCCTAGCAAAAACAAACTCACTTCACCTCAGTTTTCACGGTGAGATTCCTACAGAATCGACCGGCTGATGTTAGGGATTGACAATCATTTGAAGCTACCTTCACATAAGTTTTCACGGTGTGATTTTACGGAATATACTGGCAGGAGTTTACGTAATTAGACTGGTGTGTCAAAACTAATTTAATTGTTGTCTTCTAGTCTGTAACATAAATTCATCATATCGCAAAAATAACACAGAAAATTAAACAATAACACAATCTTCCCGATAGTTTGTACACGTACAAGATTATTAAATATCTCGTCCCGGCGAGGAAAATTCTGTATTCATTGCCTCTGTTATATTATTTAAGGGAAATAGGGTCAGAGGCGAAGAAAAATAAAAGATATCTTTAGCTCCGGATAACGCCCAGCGGATACTAAAGTGGCATATCTAAGGAAAATTCGTTTACTTTTTTCACGAGGCATAAAATAACATTGACTGTAGTTGGAAACTCACTACTGATGCGATTTGGTCATTTTTTTATTTATCCATTTATTTCAGGCATCAAGGCCCATATAAAACACATACAATACAATATTAATAGCTTAAAAATACTATAAATACATCATCATCATTTCAGCCGAAAGACGTCCGCTGGACACAGGCCACCCCCAAAAGGGAGGGGGTTTGCCATAATCGCTACGCTTGGCGTTGGTGGGTTGGCGATCGCAGTATGGTATGGTGGTGGAATGCATAGAGAACGCTGCTGCCCATTCTCCGGTACGCCCCTTAGTCGCAAAAAAAAAAATACACTCAACACATAAAAAAATAAATACAACATTATAATTAAATACACTTAACAAACTAAAGCACACGAAGTGTCTGCGTCGTGTTTCGCTGACTGGTGTGATGTAGCCGGCCACGAAACCGGCGGTACACCACACCCTTCGGCCAGAACTCTTCCTTGTGGAACTTCTCGAGATGATGTGGCGGAACACGTACCACGAACGACTTGAAGTTCGTGTTGTGACGCGACTCCAACTTCTCGACCCTCAAAGTCCAGCTGGTCTTCACACCCATGTACTCCACGATCTCCTCAACCATTTAGACCAAGTCGTATCAGTAGTGAGTTTAATGTCTGCCAATTGTCACTGCATAGTCAGTCAATAATGTTCCCACTGCTGGGACGCAGACCTCCTCTCTTCGAGAGGGAAAGGACTTTAATCTACCACGCGGGCCCAGTGTCGGTTGGTAGGAGTGTCGTCTTCGAATTTTTGGTTCTCGAACATACCGGTTTCCTCATGATGTTTTCCTTCACCGTTTTGAGAGCAGTGGTGATGAAATTATTTTCATAAAATAAAGCGCCTGTCTGGGGTCGAACCCATGAGCTACATCTCTTAAGTCGGGGCCGTTACCACTGGGCGACCACTCCCACTGTCGTCGATCGAATCGTCACTGGGTCCTTGCTAATACACTAAGGTTGAATTTCACCAATGAAACGGAACGCGATCATACACACCACAACGCGATCATACATCTTAACCGTAGACCCGTAGACAGAGAATGCTACTTAACCGTCAAATGCTGTCAGTGTCAATATTCCACAACAACAAATCGCGTTCAGTTTTATTTGTGAAATTCGTCCAAAGGCAGGGGAGGTCTATCTCTTACAGTGGCACGTTTAATGGGCTGATGATGATGAGTAAGTAAGTCAAAACCAAATTCTTATAGTTGTAGTAGGCATTTTAGTACAACACAGCTTGGACATCGAGGACAAATTAATATTAGAGTAATCTGACTGGAACTATGTTCATTAAGATTATCGAAAACATATTGATTTCCGATTCTGAACTAATGTTGGCATCACCGAGTGAAGCTACTTCGAGTGCTGGCTGGCGGTGAAGTTTTTGAAGGAAGGAACTTCCATAAAGTATAGGAAACTTCCCGCCATTATAATTTTTCTCATGCCGTGAAACGCGTTTGATTTTGTGGATTGTAATTATTTTCGAATATGTTTGCACAAATAGCTCATAAGTGTTTTAAACACCCTCCGTATATAGTTAATACTATAATATATAGTCAACAAACGCGATGTTTAAACATGTGCCATTTTCAATTTGGCAAGCGCTATCAGGGTTGTTGAACCTTTTTGCATGAGTTTCAGCAATTTGCGTCTAACGTTGAAGGCACGAAACTTTTGATGACAACCTTATAGTTTCGGATATTAATAAAGCCTCCATAGCATAAAGTTTTAAACGACATTGTTTGTTCTAAATTATAATGTGGATTCATGTTGTTATAATTAAATTCGCGTCTGTTTGTATGTTCCTGTAAACAAACACGCGCTTTTGGGTGAGTTTCTATGCATAAATAAGGGAAGCGATGTTTCAGTTGAATCAACAAAAATATACTCTGTTAAATCTATAATACAATAAATCTATCTATAGACATAAAAATGAAATGAAGTTAGTAAGGGCATCACTTGAGAACGGATGTACCGATTTTTGTTTTAAAAGGTTCGTAATAGTCCAAGTACTTAGGGTACTAAGTTACAAGTACGTAAGAAAAATTGGAAAAATTGCCCGGAAATCGGGAAAATTTGGGCAAAGTATATTTTTCCAAGGAATTTTTTTTATGAATTATTGAAATTTGGACAGGACAGCGTCCGTCGGGTAAGCTGTTAAATAAATAAATAACCTCCTATTAGCTTCCGAATCAGCATAGAAACGAGTATTGATTTTCCATATTCCTAGATGTTACATCTACCTCGTAACCGCAGGAACGTCATTACCATTAGCAAACAAAGCCAGTTATAAATATTTATAATTTCACGCAACAATTTCAATTTCACTGTCTGTTGTTATTTCATTTCGAAATATCACGATACGTTCCATGTAAATAACCATACATACATACCAATTATTATTGTTACGAGCTTCGGGTTCGTGACAATAAAAACTGCCGATTAAATAACCAAAAAAAATGACACTTTAATAATCAACACTAATTACAAGTCGAACACACTAATTACAAAACACAATTGCACTACTGATCGCTTTAAGTCGCACTTGAATATCGCTTCGATGCTTTCACTTCGATCGCTTTATCCAAACTGTGTCGGTCGTGGCGCGTCTCGGCCTTATATAGCGCCAAAGAGAGTTCTAGAACCTTCCATTGTAGAAACATCTAGAATGTTCGAGTACATACAGGCCCCGATCGACCAGATGTCGAAAGTTCGGGAATGTTCTAGAAAGTTCTTGCATCGAAATTTCTAGAAGGGTCTTCACTACTAGTTCCGCTACTCGATACTAGATGGCGCTAGTGGTAACTACTGTCGCCATGTACTACGCATTAATTGTGGCGCGCAACACTGCCCCCTCCTAAGACATGCTCGTCCCGAGCATTATCGGCCCCATAATAACGCGCCAGTCGATCCACGTGGACGATCTTAGGAGTACCTCTTGCACCTTTCTGTATCCGGTAGGTTACGTCATTGATCTTTGTCACAATCCGGTACGGTCCGTCCCATTTAGCTTGAAGCTTAGGCGATTTCCCTTTGCTGCGGACTGGATTGTGCAACCACACTAGTGAACCTTCGTCGAACCCTTTATTGTTCATTTTACGGTCATAACGGGTTTTCATCTTTTCAGACATTTGCTGGCCCGATTGTCTGACGTGCTCATAAATGTCATTCATTTTGTTCCGCAAGTCATTTGCATACTCGGTTATACTGCGTGGGGCATCAGGTGGTATTCCGGTGATCAGGTCTGCAGGCAGCCGTAATTCTCTTCCAAAGTTTGCGAAAGCTGGTGTCACCGATGTACTTTCGTGAACAGCGCTTCGGTATGACAACAAAAACGGTTGTATGTGCTTGTCCCAATCTCGTTGCCGATTTTCCACAACTTTGGCTAGGTATCTCTCCAGTGTCTGATTAAATCGTTCCACCATTCCATCCGATTGCGGGTGGTAAGAAGTTGTTCTCGTTTTATGAGTACCCATTACTCGGCAAGTTTCCTGAAATATTTGGGACTCAAAATTCCTTCCCTGATCGCTGTGAATCTCCAAAGGTACTCCAAAACGGCAGAAGACTTCATGAACCAGTTTATCTGCAACTGTTGAGGCTTCTTGATTTGGAATGGCGAAGACTTCCGGCCACTTAGTGAAGTAATCCATCACAACCATGAAATACTTGTTACCACTTTCACTTTCCGGAAACGGTCCCGCAACGTCAAGGGCTATCCTCTCCCATGGTGCACCAACATTGTACAATTTCAATGCACCTCTACTACGAGTCTGAGGTCCCTTTACAGCTGCACAACTTGTACATTTGCGACACCAGTCCTCGACATCGTCCCGACAGTGGACCCAGTAAAACCGTTCTCGTATCTTCAGTAGAGTCCGTTTTACTCCCAGATGACCTCCTGAACAACCATTATGGTACAGCTGTAGAACATCCGGTACTTGAGCTTTAGGGACAACCATTTGCAAATGACAGCTGTCTCCCCGAGCGTTTTCCCATTTACGGCACAGGACTCCATCCTGAATCACCAAGCTGTCCCATTGCGCCCAATAGCTTTTCGTGACCGTGCTCATCGCTGAGACGTCGCTCCACCTGAGCTTAGGAGCTCTGGCCTTCATCCACTCCAGAATCGGCTTGATGTCTGAATCTTCCTGCTGTGCACGTTGTATGCTTTCCTTCCACTCGTTGCTGAGGTCTGTCCTGAGCATCCTCACAGGTACCACTTCCTTATCCTCTTGCCTAGTACAATGCTTGCGGTCTTCAGGACAAGGTCTTCTTGACAATGCATCTGTGTTGCCATGAGATTTCCAGCTGCGATGTTTGACCACAAAGTCGTGTTGCTGCTGCTGCTGGGCGGCGCTGTTAGCCGCACTACGCTTTGGAGACCAGCCATCTTCCCTTTCTGCAGTTCGCTTAGGGCAACTGGATCGAAGGTGGCCCCTTTCCCCACAGCCGTAGCACCTAGGGCTGTATCTTCTATTGCGGTCGCGAACTGTAGCCGCTGCAACCTCCCTGACGCGATGGGAACGATGATCCTGCCGCACAGCTTCCACCTCCAGTGCATGGGCCAAGGCGTCCTTAAGCGTCCCGTGGTGCCCGAGCCTCACAGCAGCTCTCACTTCAAGGTCGCGGATGCCGTCGATGAATGCCTGCACCAGGTTTCCATCAATAAGCGCAGGTACGGACTGGTAAGCTTTACGAACCAGCTTCTCCACTTCAAGGGCCCACTGCTGCAGGTTTTCGTTACTGCGTTGCACGCGATCCTTGAGCTGCGCACGAAACACGTGTTCCAGGTGAGCGTCGCCATAACGAGCCTCCAATGCCTCGAGGAGCTGCTCGTAAGTCACTTCCTTACCGAGAGCTTCCAGGACAGTTAAGGCCTGGTCGCGCAGGCCTAGGGTGAGAGCAGTCATGGCCTGGCTTTTATTCCACCCGTTCGCCTTCATGACAGCCTCAAACTGGATTTTGTAGGCCGACCATGAAGAAGTTCCGTCGAACGGTGGCACTTTGAATCCACGTAGCGAAGGTGTTGTAGCTACGGGAGCTGCGATTCCATCCCCAAGTTTGAGGTAATCCAGCGTTTTCTTAACGTCAGCCATCACGGTTAGCTTCACGTCAGCCATCACGTTGTCAACCCGATTATTTACTTGGTCGATTCGGGTTTCAGCTTCCGACAGGCGGTTGTCATGTTGAGCAACCTTATCCTTCACCTCCTTCATGTCTTTCCCGAAGGTAGCGTGAAGGTCCTTCATAAGGAGCATCTGCTCTTCCTGACGGCGCGCCTGCTCCTCCTTATCACGTTGGAGCTGTTCTTCCAGCCGACGAGCCTGTTCCTCCTGTCGATGGGCCTGTTCCTCCTGTCGACGGGCCTGTTCCTCCTTGTCCCGCTGGAGCTGTTCCTCCAACCGACGAGCCTGTTCCTCTTGTCGGCGAGCCTGTTCCTGCAGCATCATCATCAGAGCAGCAAAATCTGGCGCTGATGATGCTGGAGCAGCTGTGGACGGGCCGGCCTCCGCGGTCGATAGCTGGCTTTCCGACCCCATTGGCGTTGTTCCACCGAATCGCCTTTGGTCCGTCTCCTGCTGGCGTTGACTCCGGGTACGGATACCCTCCGTGTCGTCTTTGGGTAAAACCGGCATTTTAATCCCCTCTTCTGACACCAATTGTTACGAGCTTCGGGTTCGTGACAATAAAAACTGCCGATTAAATAACCAAAAAAAATGACACTTTAATAATCAACACTAATTACAAGTCGAACACACTAATTACAAAACACAATTGCACTACTGATCGCTTTAAGTCGCACTTGAATATCGCTTCGATGCTTTCACTTCGATCGCTTTATCCAAACTGTGTCGGTCGTGGCGCGTCTCGGCCTTATATAGCGCCAAAGAGAGTTCTAGAACCTTCCATTGTAGAAACATCTAGAATGTTCGAGTACATACAGGCCCCGATCGACCAGATGTCGAAAGTTCGGGAATGTTCTAGAAAGTTCTTGCATCGAAATTTCTAGAAGGGTCTTCACTACTAGTTCCGCTACTCGATACTAGATGGCGCTAGTGGTAACTACTGTCGCCATGTACTACGCATTAATTGTGGCGCGCAACATTATTTATATATGTGTTTACAGAGACATATTGAAGACTGCCTCGGAAGCGCTACTGCTGAGCAAGTCCTGGTCCTGGTCCTGGTCCTGGTCCTTGTCCTGGTCCTTGTCCTGGTCCTGGTCCTGGTTCAAGTCCCAGGTTGGACCAAGTGTTATTGGGTTTTTTCAACTGGAATTTCTCATTAGTAGCCCGGAGTTTGGATTAGTGGCCGGTCGATGCAATAGCTCGCCCCCTATTACATGGGCCTTAAACATAACTGGCTAAATGTGGGTATACTATAGCTGCACCTATGCCTTACCCTTCGGGTAATAAAGAAAGAAAGAAAGGAAATACGTTTATTTGCGGTAAACGTGACGCAATAAAGAACATAAATAAAAAAACTGGCCAAGTGCGAGTCGGACTCGCACACGAAGGGTTCCGTACCACAAGGCAAAAACGCCGAAAAAAACATGTTTGTTGTATGGGAGCCCCCCTTAAATATTTATTTTATTTTATTATTATTTATTATTAAAGTTAAAATACAACTGAGTATTTCTTGAATATTTCAAGTGCCTACCTGTTGCCATTTTTGATATCGAGCAAAAAAGGGCAAAAACATCGCGTT
Source organism: Mesoligia furuncula (assembly GCA_916614155.1). Classification (NCBI taxonomy): domain Eukaryota; kingdom Metazoa; phylum Arthropoda; class Insecta; order Lepidoptera; family Noctuidae; genus Mesoligia; species Mesoligia furuncula. Next base: position 9,196,634 of record OU744803.1, on the reverse strand, counting down.
TGTTGTATGGGAGCCCCCCTTAAATATTAATTTTATTTTGTTTTTAGCATTTGTTGTTATAGCGGCAACAGAAATACATAATTTGTGAAAATTTCAACTGTCTAGCTATCGCGGTTCTTGAGATACAGCCTGGTGACAGACAGACAGACAGACGGACAGACGGACAGACAGCGAAGTCTTAGTAATAGGGTTCCGTTTTTATAAGGAACCCTAAAAATAAGAAGGGGTTGAGGAAAACATGCGTCACATCCACGCAAAACGGCTATTGCTCAGCATTATGCTGCGACCCTATGCAAGACAGAGCTCCAGCCCTGGTTTTCAGAGACAACCGGCGCCGACGTATTGACGTCGTCCGGTGCAGCAAACAAATATTAGGAGGCTGTACTGGTACAGCATACACAAAGAAAAATAATAGTATAATTGAAACTCAATGTGATAAAAACAGGATATAAAAAGGAAAATAGATATACATGCTTCGTAATTTTAAACTTTATGAATACAGTACATCGGTATTTTGAACTTCGAAGTTCAGTATGACAGTCGCTATGAGAATATCATCCTAAATAAACTTTTACATTTTATGTAGTGGCAACATTTCGGAACGTGCTACATATTTGTAATCTGTGGTCATATTTAACGTGCGTGCACGCAACATGCACCAACCAAAGAAATTATGATGTAAGAAATTACAAAATGGCCACACAGGTGTGAAGTTATGATAAAAAAAAATTGTCCACTAACGTAACGTAGTCATGAGTTAGTTAGAAACTTGAGACATTCCCTGCTAAGAAGTTAAAGGGTAAACACATACGTTCTTAGTACTATGTAATAGCTATGTGGGATGCATGAAGAAGCCCCCTCGTGTTGCTCAATTTGTTCCGCCAGTTACTCAACTGAAGTGAGCGTTCGGCGCATCCTGGACAGTCACACCCAACACCTCATTTGACAAGCCAATTCTTCCCTTGCGGTGGTAGGGCTAACGCCCGCCTGGTTTGCGAACACCCTCGCACCGGAGTCCGGCGTCAAGCAGCCTGCTGTGTTTCGTCGATGCGGGGAGTTCCAGTGCCTTAGGCATCTTTTGGGCACGCTCGTTCCGTCATAGACCTCATCCATTGCTTTCCATCAGGCGTGATCGTGGTCAAGAGCGGGCTCGTTCAGCAATAAAAAAAATTATATGTCGCATCCGGTAAGAGACGTTTACAACAAAACAAGGCACGCCACCTAGCGGCAACTATCAAGACTAGGGTTGGCTTGCTTTGACAGAGTCGGGAAGTTTCCGTTTGGTTAAGAGGCTGAAGAGAACGCGTCAAGTGGCGCATTCCTTATCCCGGTGATCGAGCAGACAGACGCTTCGGAACTGTCCTACGTTTTGTTGAAACCATCATCATCATCACCATACCACCCTGTTATTGTCTAATAGTAGTTGAGTTGTGTACATACAGTGTGTGATTCGCTAGTGTGATTAATTTGTTCGTAAAATTATAATCTGATTTGAACAGTAAACAGTTTTTCTATTGCGCAATAACCAACACTGCCCATAGTACGCCCACAGTAATTAAAATATTCCTGATGATGACGAGACAAACATACCTTCTCCGTCATATATATATATAAATATATAGATAGTTATATCCTAAAAGGCTTATGCGCACATAAGTAACATTTTGATGAAAATCTGTTTAAATTAAATTGGTGTCTACATAGTAAAAATAAATATACACAGCTAGGCTCTTAGGTAATCCTTGAAGGCTTTTAGTTTTCATTGAGAGCCACATAAGGCTTGTTAGCGAATAATCTTGCTGTCTTGAGACTATGTACATATTTGCTTTTGTTGTATGAATTTAGCATTTAAATAGACTAAAATTGTTTACATTTGGAATTTCAAGTTATTTTGAATTCACATTGGAGCTTATACATCTTACTTGTACAGTATTTGATCTCACAAAGCGACACGCGCTGTAGTTGTGGTCACCAGGTGTACAAACACGCTGTGAATGTGTGTGTAGGCGCAGGAGCTCTCGGTACCGTCTGAGACAGCGAGGTGTGTTTGTGTTATGTGTTGAATATATGTAAGGAAAAATTTACATCTTTTTAGTAAAAGAGGTGAAAGACATAATTATAGTACTAGAAATATCCTATAGTACCTCTCCACATTCTTCAACTGAATGAGACAAAATTCAAGTCTTGTATAAAGCGCACACTATGCAGGCAGGCATATTATAAGTTAGGGAATTACAACGCCTATATAATGCCTGGCTCAATGCTGGTCCTGCTCCACAACCACAACTAATTGATTAACCGTTGAAAATACTGTTGGAGCTGCTGAAGATTGTAAAACTATCTTTGCATTGTATAAACTCAATTTCCTTTGTATTGTGTAATTGCATAGCACCGATGTGAGTTCTATGTACCTACTCTGTAGCTACCATTTACCGGGTAATAATATGCCTTTCATTGATTGAATGTGCCAGTATGTCATGCTCACTCAAATGTCTCGCTGACGGTGGCGTGTGTTGGATCATTTAGCTCCCTTCAAAATTATTTTTGGATTGTTGTTTTGTTACTATTTGCTGTACTCTGGACGCTTTTAACGCGTACGTCTTTTTTTTTACATCGTGTTCACATTAGAATTATAAATTCAAAAAAAGTAATGTAACTAATATTTTTGTAAATAAAATATAATTTAAAAGAGTGTCCATAGAGTTTCTTGCCCGTTCTTCTCCATAGGTACATACTACGCTTTTGATTTGGCAAGTAGCTTCATATTTTTTGACTGACCGACTTCTTGACAATTCAAAAGTGCTTGTAAATGGTCTAATTGAGATAAATGCTTTGAGTTTCACGCTGCTCGACTTCACGCACACTTTCCCAGCGTATTCATAGAAAACACCTACCCTGTACACCTGTTTCATAGAAAAGTGCAATACCTACGCGGTCAAAATGTATGCGACAGCTTTTTATAACCGACGAAAATGTAGCATTTTTTATAACTGACAAAAATGTATGCGACAGCTTTTTATAACCGACGAAAATGTATGCGACAGCTTTTTTTTATTACCGACGAAAATGTATGCGACAGCTTTTTTTATTACCGACGAAAATGTATGCGACAGCTTTTTTTTATAATTGACGAAAATGTATGCGACAGCTTTTTTTATAACTGACGAAAATGTATGCGACAGCTTTTTTATGACCGACGAAAATGTATGCGACAGCTTTTTTTATAACCGACGAAAAATTTCGACGTACATTTCGGGTTCAGAATCAAGTAATCCACCAGGTTGCGCCTCGATGTTTTTGCTAACCTGTATAGAAGCTGAACAAAATGTATTTGTTCCTTGTAATTACGGTCCTAGGAATCGATATCAATATAGCAAAGCCATAACTCGGTTGTAATTAAGGAGAGGTTGATATTTACCGCCCACGCGCCCATACGTGGTGTGATAGAGTCATATTGTTTCATCAAAATAAGGGTTGGACTCCAATAGAGACGTAGCTTTTATCATAGCCTTTTATTTTTATCTGGAAGTCAACTTATTCTATCTTCTAAGTACGTACGGGGGGGTTCCGGAATTGGTATTTTAAGAGGAACTGGGACCACCCCTATGTGCTGATGGTGATCATTGGGGTGGTTTTAGTGAGGTAAAAATCCCACACTCCCCAACCTTCCTCCCCGGAGGTCGGGTGCCTTTTGTAGGTTTCCCCCCGACAACAAAAAAACAGGTAGGTTTTATGAAAGACTTTGGAGGTCATGAAAGTTCTGCGTTCGGCAAGGGGTCCGAAGACTTCGATTCCTTAGAACCTGAACAAGACTTTAATTCGGAAATTAATCTACTGTCAAACTTCACGTCAGCTGTTGGCTGTTGTGATTAATTAAACAAAATGCTAAGCGATAGCCGTTTTGCGTGGATGTGACGCATGTTTCCCCAACTCTTTCTTATATTATTTTTTGTTTTTATGTTTACCGCAAATAAACGTATTCGGCTGAAATGATGAAATGAACTTGTATGGTAATTGCATTACACACTATCTGTAGCAATGGCATTAATAAATAATAATAATAATAATAAACCATTTATTTTCAGGTAACAAAGACCCATAGATACATACCTTAACCTAAGTATACATAATAATATAGTAACAATTTTGTTAGTAAATAAAACTTAATAACTATGTTAGTATCGCTTAGTTGCACTAAGTCTTTGTGCGTTCCGGTGGCACTTGTCCGCGAAAGTGGCGGAATACCACACCCTGCGGCCAAAAGCTTTCTTCCATCACCAGGTGCAGGTAGCATGTTGGTATGCGCACCACAAACGCCTTAAAGTTGACGTTGCGTTGCGACTCCAGCAGCTGCACCCTCGGCGCGTACTTCAACCTTTGGCGCACGTACGTCACGATGTCTTCCGCGTCTGTGGTGTAGTGGAGGCGGGAGATATACACCGGAGCATTCGGCTTCGCAGCACGCAGCAATCAATCGCATTCGCATTTCGCGTTCGCATTTATTTTGACAATTCAACAACATTCATTGCGTTATTTACGTTACTGAGCAGACAAATTTTTCGAACCTATCAAGCAATGGATTAACAATATTCTTCACAGTTATTCACATTGTGGTTGTAAGCGTCTTACGCAATTCGATACTGCTTGTCAGCGGAGTAGTACCTTCATGATGAATTGATGATGCACATAATTTATTCATGAAATGAAATAATGTAGTCCAACGCTAATATGCCACACATACACACGTGTAACTGTAACCCGATGTGTCCAATACCTAACTCCGTCACTATTATCAGAGGAAGCTGCAAGCTGTAATTAATGAACAACAGAGCTTAGCCACTAATTAAATTGGAAGCAAATAGCCGAGCATTATACGAAATACCGGACGAAGTAATTATAATTATAGCTCTTGTGTTTGCGACGTTGTATGTATCAACTAGGGTGTTATTAGGAGACTGTAGGTAGGTAAGGGTAGATTGAATTTAGTTTGGTTTAGGTACAGATATAGGCATAAACACCTAACAGTTAGGTAAAAGTCAGTTAGTCGTTTCTGATCTGTGGTGGCCCATTGTGCAGCGGTTACGGCTACGACTTACGAGTTGGTCGTAGGTTCGAACTTAGTCAGGCGGTTTATTTTGTGTAAATTATTTCATCACCACTGCTCTCAAGACAGTGAAGGAAAACAAACCAAACCAACACTAAACAAACAACAACAACAAAACCAAAGGAACCAAAATTTCGAAGACGTGTGACATCTGCCAACCCGCACTGGGCCCGCGTGGTGGATTACGGCTCACTTCCTCTCACCGAGCGGAGACCTATATCTCAGCAGTGAGAACATTATAGCCTGGAAATGTATGGTCTTATCGCCATATTCTCATAGCAACAAAATAATCAAAAACCAAATGAACATCGCAAAACTAATATAAGATTAACACACTCCACACCAGACAAAAGAACCCGACACACCGCCCGAATAAGCCCCAATTACCGTATTTTCCCGATCTCGTAATACCCTATTAGCCACCTCAGCACGTTAATAGTGGTCATATGTTACCAATATGGGTGATTAGGGTGAGTTTGGTGCGCAAGCGTCGTGATAAACTGTGACCCGAATATGGGAGATCTTGATGATGAATAGCGACCGTTCTTTTCGGTGATTACTGGTTTATTGTATCGTGTAGGCGATTATATTGTATGTACCTATTTATACAGGTCGTGAATATGTATGTAGCGTTGGTTCATCGTACTTTTTGTTTCCTAATGAAAACTTGAAACAAATGTGTTTTTCACATTTCGTTCGTCAGAGAATTAATCAGTCTTTTCAAAGCCGGGGTTAATTTAGCTTTTATGAGTCAAATACACACTCTAATAATCTCGGTCATAATACCGTGTTAGTTTTCGTCAGTCCTATGAACTTACTTATTAGCGTGTGCGTTGTAGAGTGACTGTTTATTCAAGTTTATTCGTTCCTTTTATAAACATCTTGTCTCCCAACTCCAGCTTATATCTTCCACCTTTTTTACAAAAAAAATTAAACAAGATCTGAATGATCATAAAGACACATAGTAGTGCTAACTAATTACGTAGCGAGTGGTCACAGGGCAGCCATCCAATCTAAAAACTAACGGATCTTGAGCTGTCTGCGCGAGCTCTCGAGTCTTCTAGTCGCGCTGATGTGTTGCACTTTGGACTTGATAGTACAACCTTTGTTATTGTTCCGAGAAAAATCTTTAAATTGTGCGGCCTGGGACTGGTTCTGGCCTTTCTGCTCCTAGAGTCCGACATTCGCGATCAAATTTGAATGACGAAAACCTTTAGTACCTAAGTCAGTATAATGTTATTCTTATCTCATTCTAATTTACCTATATCTTACCTTACCGGGATAAGAGTTACATTGGAATGACTTTCTAAAGGTTTTGCGTCGATCGTGAATATCCTACCTAACATTAAAGTTCATTCGGGGCTAAAATAATACCTGAGAATGGCCAGGTAGTAAAGCAATTTGAGTTTGAGTCAAAAAACTTTGACTATGAAGCCCATCGAAATAAGAACCCAACACACACTCTTGCTATTAAAACCTTACAAAAGAGTAACGTATTATGTTGGTAACTATCATAATACAAATATTATACCCACCTGGCTAACAACAAATGCACTACAATTTACATTTGCTCGACTTACCTACATCACAGTATATCGATATCAATTCCTATGTAAATTATGATGTTATGACGTCAAACGTGCGACTGCGCAGCAAAAATAATCACTTCATTAGCAAACAGTTGATTTTTGTTCCAATTCAAACTGTTTCACACAATTCATGTGTGTTTGAAACACATTGAATTTCAAAGACTTGTTTGTTTTGTAAAACCTTGTTATTTGAACGTGTGTCGATGACGTATAATGTTTCGCTTCCTACGTATCTTTTTGAACTGATTTATTTTTGTGACAGTTGTGAAAAAAAAAACATTTTACCTCGTCAAAATTACCTAAACCGCCCGTCGCGTGGCGCGTTGTTGTGTGTGTGGGGAACACGACGACGACGGGCGCGGAAAATGGAGCCAAATCCCCGTTTATTTTCTTGAATTTGTATATAAAAAATTTGCGCGAGGGTGCGTTATCTGCGCCTCGACGCGTGGCGCGTAGGAGTGTGTGGTTCCAAATCGCCCATCGCTCATATCCCTCAACGTCCCCCGTCCCTAAACGTCTCCTGCTGAACGTTCAGTTGACAGTGCGTTCATCGGACGAAAGCATTAAACTGCAGGTACCTACGTTCTTCTTAACAATTAATAAAAAGTGATATATCCAAACAGTATTCGCTCGAAACAGCGTTTTATATTCGGACCCAAGTGGAACATACAACCAACCGTACCTCATAACATAAAAGCTAGGTATAGTATCCTAGGGTTGGTGCACTGTTAACTTGTCTATAAAGCGCTCAGCAGCTCTGAGATAGTTTACCAGCACTGGTCTTTACCTGAGATGTATTGCCTGATTGGTATAAACGGTGAAAGTAGTAGATTTATTTAAAATCCTTGTTTTTTAAAGTCGTCATTATCTGCCTAGCTTTTTCCCAAGTATGTTGGGGTCATAGAAATCTTTCATATATCTATGGTTGGGGTCAACTTCCAGTCTAACCGGATGCAGCTGAGTACCAGTATTTTACATGGAGCGACTGCCTATCTGACCTCCACAACCCAGTTACTGGGTAATACGAAACCCCTTGGTAAGACTGCTTGTCAGACTTACGGGCTTCTGACGACTCGTAACGACTGTCAAAGATCCACGAATGACAGTCGGAACTAACGGCTTATCGTGCTTTCCGAGGCACGGAGGGGTCTTGGTATGTAAAGATGGTCACCCATCCACAGACCAACCACGGCAAGCGCAGCTTAACCTGATCGAACGGCCTGTGCGGCTGTTATTATTTAGCCACACGGGCCCCTCATTTATGGCGCGTGATCTGGATGTCATAAAAAAAGGGAAGGTTCAGTAAAAAAAATGTGTATAGGACGAGTTTAATTTGACGATTACAACAGTTAAAATTGCTACAACTACAAGATTCCTATTTTCCTATTCATATTTTTATAAGTATCATCATCATCAGGCCTACCCTTTTTCCAACTACGTTGGGGTCGGCTTCCAGTCTAACCGGATGCAGCTGAATACCAGTATTTTACATGGAGCGACTGCCTATCTGACCTCCACAACCCAGTTACTGGGTAATACGATACCCCTTGGTACAGACTGGTTGTCAGACTTTCGGGCTTCTGACGACCCGTAACGACTGTCAAAGATCCACGAATGACAGCCGGGACTAACGGCTTGTCGTGCTTTCCGAGGCACAGAGGGTCTTGTATGTAAAGATGGCCACCCATCCACGGACCAACAGCGGCAAGCAAAGCTTAACCTGATCGACCGACCCGTGTGGCTGTTGTACAAGCCCCTTGTTTTTTAAAGTGTCTCGTACAAAATGTATGATGGCATGCAAAATGTTATTTCTTTGTTCATCGTTTCTTTTTCAATCAAAACAAACTGCCGGTATATTATTTTCTGTAATAACCATACTGTTTTAGGTGAAGTTAGCGGGTTCCATTGAAGCATCAAGTGGAATGACAGCTCAGTTCAAGCTCAGTTCACCTAAGTAGCGGTGTTATTTTTATAAAATCAATCACCTGTGAGTAACTAAGTACAAATAAAATGAATCTTAAGGCTCCTACGAACAGTCGCGACACGCGATATGATCGCGCGCGACACAAAGGCACCGCTCGTTGCGCGACTTGCGGTTCCTTTGTGTCGCGCGCGATTTTATCGCGTGTCGCGCCTGTTTGAAGGAGCTTTTATCCGACATGCAACTAGCTGGTACCCGGCACGTCGTCGTGTCAATTAATTGTACTAAGTAGGTAGGCCTTCACCACTTCTGCCCCGTTGGTCCCGTGGTTGCAAGCTCGACTGCTGAGCGTGAGGTTCTAGGTTCTATTCCCAGGTTGGGCAAAGTATTATTGGGTTTTTCCATTAGGAATTTCTTAGTAATAGCCCGGAGTTTGGAAGTTGGCGGTGTGATCGTGGCTCGGAAAGGACGTAAAGCTGTTGGTCCTACGCCTGATCTGTCTCCGATCGTGTTGGATTGCATGCCATCCCATCGAACTATGAGAGTGAGGGAATAAAGGGTGCACCTGTGTCTGCGCACACAAAATCTATATATATAGGTAAAAGAAAGTCATATAGTTACACTATTTATAAGTCAAGAACGGCTGAACCGATTTGGCTGAAAATTGGTGGGGAAGTAGCTTAGAACCAGGAGACGGACATAGTATTTAAATACTTTTTAATACTTTTTATTCAGTTGTTTTTTAAATACTTTTCTTTACTTATTGGAGTAGGGTAGGAGTAGTGTAGGAGTAGGTTAGGAGTAGGGTAGGAGTAGGGTAGGAGTAGGGTAGGAGTAGGGTAGGAGAAGGGTAGGAATAGTGTAGGAGACAGGTAGGAGTAGTGTAGGAGTAGGGTAGGGGTAGGGTAGGGTAGGGGTAGGAGAAGGGTAGGAATAGTGTAGGAGTCGGGTAGGAGTAGTGTAGGAGTAGGGTAGGGGTAGGGTAGGGTAGGGGTAGGGTAGGGTAGGGGTAGGATAGGGTAAGGGGTAGGACACCTCGCGAACGAAGTAACGCCGGGCAGCTAGAAATAATTTATATGGCAAAACAACGTTTGGCGGGACAGCTAATTACTATTTAAAAGACTACACCTAAGTGCCAACTACGTTTAAGAGTTGTCAGTGTCAATATTCCACAACAGTGGTGAGAGATGAAAGCTGTTGAACGTGTTTTAGATGGTTCGCGTACAGTTTCATTGGCGAAATCTGCCCTAAGTAACTCAACAACATCTCTCTACAAAACAAACACTAATCCAACAACATGGCAGTACAAACAAGCTCCAACTGCACTAAATCCAACACGATTTTACGATGAACTGTGAAAATAAAAATAAATAATAATGACAAATGTCCACAAAACGAGCTACGAATCTAATACCGATATAATATTATTCGTGAGCTTTCGTCCGAATACTGACGTTACGTACGTTGAGCACTGAGTTACAACCCCAGAGGGGGTTAAATCTACTCCGTAACTTATATATTATGCAACCTTTCCTCAGGTATGAATGTTCATTAGTGCTAAAATAAATTCGTTGGGATCTTTTCATGTTCAGCGACCTTTCAGTCTAAGCATGTTTGTTTGAGAGATTTATTCATAAAAAAGTTTTGTGACCAACCAACTGAGAAGATTTTTCGAGAGTGGCGAGTTATACTTTTTGAAAGTCGCACTGATTGTTTTGGATTTTATTTTGATTTTCGACTTTATAACACGCTTTTATCTTCACTTGTAACTGACTAACAATGCAAAAAAATCTTAGAAGCCAATTTTAATTATAAAGAGAGAGTAGCATGTCGAAACTCTAATCATTTGACTTGTCATCAAGTTATTTCGGGTTTCTGACGACCCGTAACGACTGTCAAAGATCCACGAATGACAGCCGGGACCAACGGCTTAACGTGCTTTCTGAGGCACGGAGGGGTCTTGGTATATGAAGATGGTCACCCATCAACGGACCAACTGCGGCAAGCGTAGCTTAACCAGATCGAACGAGTTTTAGAAGATAAACAAATGCTAGCAAAACCTTGAGACCTACCGTTTAGGAAAGGACGTAACCATTTAATGGAGGCGTCAGTACAACGAAAAAGTTTACCGAAATTATTTCTTACCAGCGGGGTAATTGAGTATATAATACCCTAACAGTAGCAACAGCTTTCATTTTGACAGTTCAACACCATTCATTGCGTTATTTACGCTGATGAGCAGATTATTTTTTCGAACATATGAAGCAATGGATTAGAAATATACTTCAAAATCATTCAGTTTGTGATTGATCGTGTGTTACGCAATAAGAGTGCAGGACATTACTTTTAAGATCACGAATAAAGTTCACAAGTCGGTGGAAGTAGTAAATGATACAATATTTTGATCTACTTCAGCAATACAGGGTGACTTTTCAAGACCATCCAAATTTTTACATGGTGTTCTACCTATGAATATAAACAACTTTCACTATGGGACTAACTCTGAAATCACGAAAAAAAAATCTGATGTTTCATACAAAACTTCAATACCTTCTTGACCACAATGTATGAAACATCTGAATTTTTTTTCGTGATTTCAGAGTTGGTCAGAGAAAGTAACCCTGTATATTGCAACACATGCAATTACTACGTTAGAACATCTGTATAAATCCCTGCCATGTTACGAAAACTAAGTTTATAATCCCAGTGCACGGATACTATACTATATATTAGTTGCTTCCTGCGGTTGCGCCCGCCTTTGAGACGTCAGACTTGAGCTAAATGCTGGATACAGCGATAGCTTTAGAGATTCTAATGGTTATAGTCCGTTTGAATTATTTCAGATAAGTCAACTGTAGATTTTGTACCTACAAAGTGGAATAGAAAAAACTGAAGCCCCGAAAATGGTTCATTGAACTTATCATTATGAACAACTTTTACGAATACCGGAAAAAAACGGATCTTCTTTAATTCTGTTGAGTTATGTGAAGATAAATGTATAAAACAGCATTTTTTTTTGCCATTTTCCGGGTCCAATTGTATTTTATGGTTTGAATTCAGTAGGTACAGTCAACAGCAAAAGTATATGATCAAAATCAGAAATTCAATACTAATGAACGGAGTTCGCGTCAGAACTGGGTGGCGTCGAAGTGATTCAAACCACTAAACGCCACATCAACGCCACACAGAAATCACTCACATATAGTTAGTTCAGAATAAGTAACTGAATCGATTCCAATAATTTTTACCCTATGTTATATTATGTCTCAAAAATATTTAAAAAAGGTTAAAAGTTACACACCGAGCGACACTAAGTAAGTTATCCAATCTTTGCGCCGAACGGCTAGATACCTAGGTATCAATGAGCGCAAGAGGGCGCGGCGCGGGAGAGCATGTTTTTTTACGGAGAAAGAGGTAACTTAACAAGCTTATAACTTTGTTATTCTTCATGATACAGTTTTGAAATTTGTACATAGATTCTTTACATAAAAATACTAGACACGTGTTTCGGGTTTCGCATATACTAAAAATAATGTGGTATACCTACAGCGATAGCTGTTGCCTGCAAAATTGCTCGCATCCTAGCCAAACAACTTGACAGAATATCGTCCGCCTGTAACCCAATTATTGGAAAATTCTGATATCCCACGACCTGGGCTTTCCAAGAGGTCGCGATGTATTTATAAATAATCCGATTGACCATTCACAGGTTCACTACAATCTGCCTTGAATCTCTATCTAGCTTCAACATTTTCAGCTTTCATATTAACGAATTCTAACATTTCAGATGAATGAGCTACACGAACTAATACAGACAAAAGCAGCAAATTGTTACCGTTGCATATAAATCCCAGATTAATTACTGAGCACTTGTATTACAGTTGTATTTGCACGGATCAGGTGAATACTAGTTCATCCGTTGCTAAATACAGGTAATATTAGAATGTGTTGATGAAACTTGCTGTTTGCTTTGCTAAACTAGCAGTCTGTTTGATTATACTTACATAATAGCTTATGAACGAACGTATATGAAACAAAAGAAGTATGTAAGGATCGGAGTAGGTGGCGTTATTTAGCCGTTTGCTTAAGAGAAAATGCGGTCGAAGTGACTTTTGAAAAAGCCTAAGTATAAAGTCATTTTTCGAGGTTTGGCTCTCGCCTATTTCCTCCTCCAATATTAAACCAATTTAAAAGATATTTCATAAACTGAATAAGAATGATATATGCTGTGCCCCTATGTTTTCTTTTTTCATTAATATTTGGCAAATTAGTACACTAGGCTTCTGTTGACAGTGGTTTAAATCGACGTTTATTGAGATGGCTCTAGTGGTAATAAAAATAATTTATCATCAAAAAGGAAAACATTGGGACATACAAGTAGTTAATATTTTTTATTCAGTAAAAATCATTGCTTTATGGTCACTAACCAGAAAAAAAACAGGCGAGAGCGTTTCTATTGAGAAAAGACCACACGCATTTCCTCTTAATAGGGTTTCCTATTGGCAAGCATGCTATTACAAACTTTCACCCCCTGTTTAATGCTTGAGGGATAAATTTTCTAAAATCCTTTAAATGCTTACTTTGGTTATAGAAGGAAAGAAGGCTATACGTTGGCTGTCAGTGAGTGAAAGGAGTGAATGTTTTTTTTTTTATTAAGTAATTAGATAGAAGATACTTATTAGTCAATTCAGATATTCACTATTGCACTGAGTTCTTCCAATGATGATAGTGTACAATCAAAAATTATGTTTTTTTTTTTCACATAAATCTACATGGGCACTTACGAAACGTCGGAAGGTACGTGCATGGTTCCAAATGGTAGAGCCGGCAAGAAAATCCACGGTGAGATACTTTTTTTTTTTTTCAATATTGTACTAATCTTTTGCTTGGCTGGAATCAATCCTGCCATTTTATCTTTGTTGTTATTTAGAGAATGCTGAGGCCTAGTTTTTCTATCCTTTTCCCACCACCCCACAAGAAACAAAAGACAGTGCCTTATTCTAAAAAAACTATTTACCTGTAGATAGAAACCATATCAAGTAACGTTCTTCGTCTAGACTTTCACATAGAAATATCCCTAACCTCCTTGGGATGTCCGTAAGAGAGGATTAAGGGATCGTGTCAGGGGAATGGATATCAGCCGTATCTACACTGATAGCATGCTTTTACGACAATATGTTTTCTCCGACATTTTGTTGAACTACGTACCTAGCTAAAATGTGATAGATACTAGTAAAATATATCTTGGATCAAGAAAAGGAAAATATGCAGTGAATTAGGTTTATCAGCGAAAGATATGAACTAGATTCTCTTCGTTTTTTCTTGTATTTTTTTACGTTTAAAAGTGCCTTTTAATGGTCTAATCGATTTGAGTTTGACTTAAAATAAAAAAAATTAATCCTATGGGTAGACATGGACAAAGATTGTAGGAACCAATAATAATAAAATTACAGGCTACAGAATCTAGGTAATTATCACTCAGAATTCTGTAAACTCCCCTCCTTTTTCCAATAAAGGTAGGCAAAAACATCGCCTCTCGATACATCATCATTCATCATTTTAGCCAAAAGACGTCCACGCTGGACATAGGCCTCCCCTAAGCACCTCCACTTCGACCAGATCTGTGCTTCTCGCATCCAACGGGTTCCTGCGGCCTTCACAAGTTCGCCGGACCACCTTGTGGGAGGCCTTCCAACGCTTCTTCTTCCGGTAAGCGGTCGCCACTCCAGAACCTTTCGGCCCCATCGGCCATCTGTTCTACGAGCAATGTGCTCTGCCCACTGCCACTTAAGTTTGGCAATTCTTCGACCTCTCGATACAATTCTTACATATTATAATTTTGCTTTGTACAATAAATTCCTTCGATATTATCTGCAATAAAAACAAAATGTAATAAATAAAGAAACAAATTCATAAAAGCGAGCGTTGACGGAGGTTCAAGTAAAACATAAGTTGTGCAGTTGAATGCACTCACTACTGCAGTTGCGGAGTGCATCGACGTTGCCACTGAACTTGATTACGTCACAGCTTTACTTTCATGGAACCGTGCAACGGAAAAAGCATAGAAGTTCTACTAGGAATGAATAATTTGTAACAAATATGTAGTTGCAAATAACTGTAGCGACTATATTTACACGACAACAGTACACAGTCACGAGCATAAGTATGTATACACTTGGCTTTATTCAAAGGCGATTTTCTCCTTTATTTTTGAATGAAATTTGATATTATTACGATCATAGTATTTTCGAACACATAGGTTTGTGTAAAGTGTCGTATTTCAACTTTGCATTCGTTATTTCGTGACAAAATCGCAATTGTAAATTGCCAAGTGTTGACATATTATTGCTCGTGACAGTACATCCATAATTAACGATGATGATTTTAGGTTACTAATAAAAAGTTTTATGTGTTTTCAAATATTTTATTGTAACAAAAATGAGGTTCACAATTTTTTTGTGTTCGTTAACAGCTACATTAGTTTATAAACTGTATTGCAGCTATTAGCACCCACCTCCGAGATCCCTCGAGCACTCTCGTATTGTAAGTATTGTTAAAAGCTGTTACCTCGAACCACGAACCTCAAATATCCGAAACTGCAGATTTTTTTTTTAATCCTTAATTTTGTTAGATGCACACAATAGGTATCACCAGTAACAGGACACGAGAATTCAACATGGTGAACACCAGTTCTTACCAAGGTTAGTACTTTACAAATCGGATTTTCAATAATCAGTTGTATTTTGTTCTATTTCTTCAACGTGTCGATAGAAACTCTCCCTTTTCATAATGTTGCATCTTCTGCGTCTCTCTGTATGTTGCCTTGCCATGCAACGCTAGACGAATGTACTTACTTAATCTTTAGTGGTTATGCATATCTTTTTACTGATTTTGTTTCTGTACAGTATGAATATGCAGAGCTGGATCGTTCATGATAGATTATAAGGTTACGTGTCCAATTTGTATGCTTCATGATCACGGCTATACGTGCTAGCGGATTTTGAACTTAGATAACTTTGCTTTAAAGGTTTTTTTTAAAGTTAGCTTTCACTGTCCCCTCTGCTGGGCAAAGGCATCCCCCTCAAATCCTTCCGAACATCCTTTTCTAAAACCACCTCGATCGATTAAAGGATTTATACTTATTAAAAAAAAAAACAAATCAATCAACCAGTGAGGAGGACGTAGGTAGGTATTTACTGTAGAAATTTTTGTATTATTTTTCAAACAAAAACAATCGCAATTAAATCAGCTTATCCGTGTCAGAGGAATGATGCCACAGACAGAAAAATAGACCAAGAGACGAAGGTATCAAGATTAGAATACTCTTTATTACGTAGGTAGATAGGGTAATTTTTATTATTTATTTTTGTGGTAGTAACATTGCATTGGCGTTTTAGCTGTTATGGTGTTATTTACGAAATTTTGAATAAATAAATAAATAAATAAATATATATATTTTTTTTACTAGCTGCACCCCGCGGTTTCACCCGCGTAAATGTCGATCCCGTGGGAATATCGGGATAAAAAGTAGCCTATGTGGGTGGGTCCAGGATGTCAGCTACCTCCATACAAAATTTCATCAAAAGGAGATGGCTAAATGACTGCCCCAAGCATGTACAGTAATCTCACATTAACAAGTAGGTAATATTTAAATATTCATTCATGAATTATTTAGTGTTTTATAATTTCCAAGAACTTTCGTGAATTATTAAACATAAAAAAGTATCTTAGTTGCTTTTTTTGATTGAAATGACTAGTTCAAGGGGAAATAATACGGTACTGCAAGCTAGGGAGGAGTCATATCGCTGTTCTAGAATGTTAAATCGAAACTCGATTTTTGATAACAGGCATCAAAACGATTTATTTTCTGAAACTAAGAAGTGGCAATCAGAGTTTTCGACGGGAATCGATGGCGCTCAGTTCGGTGTCCTGTTTAGTTGCTTGTCACAGGGTTTTGATTCGGAAAATGGGGTTGTTTTTAAAGTGACAATCGACTATACTCAATTCCGCTTTTTTCTACTTAATCAAAATCAAATAAAAATAACTGAAAGCTTCGGAATAATTATGCTTCTTTGTTTAATCTTACTACCTATTTTGTGTCCAAAAATATTAACTGAATAGTGGTCGACAAAAACTAATTCTATTTGTATCTTTCAACCCTTTCGATTATTTTATCGATTCTGTTCCACCCGACGTTCAATCCCATCTCTATGAAAAAAACTAACGTCAGATGTCAGACGTCGTTTTTTTTGAACGCACTGCCGTTTGTTGTATTTTATTTTCATTTTTTTTTTCGTTTAGGTTTTACAACAGAATACTTATATTATTATGATTTTAGTGGAGATTATCTATCGTAAGTCCGTTTTATCAAGTTTTTTTGGTGCAATTACTCTTTTTTAGATATTTACTTCAAGTACCTTAGTCCAAAATCGCCAATGAAAAACACATTAATCAATAAAAATCGTCGCAGACACGTTCAAACGCCTAAATAACAGTTCATAGCAATGTCATTGTTTGAAGTTTTTGTACCTTTGTCGTAGGAGTTACGCGATTTTATTTTCAGGAATGTGCAGATATGAAAAGTTCCTGAACCTTTTTAATTACAAAATACTAATTTTCAGCTATTCAGCATTATATATTGCTAGGAACCATGTTTATACATGCATTTTCATTGCGGGATCAGTCGTCCATACTTCAGTTTAGCCATGTCCTTTGTCTAGCCGTTTGAGAGTGAAGAAGTAACAAACATATAAACACACACACACGCACAAACTTTCGCCTTTAAAATAATAGTGTGATTGTTTTTATGTTTTTTTTAAGTATTTTTTTAGGGTATTTTTTTTGGGTCGGCTATTTTACAAAGGGTGACACAATGTGCGGTCTTAATCGCTAAAAGCGATATTCTAAAGACAACCTTACATAATTTTAACACCCCACTTATTGGAATGAGTGATTCAATCACCCAATAACTTCTTTCAAACGCTAACTAACCTCCTGTGTAATTAAAACAAAACAATGTCTTCGTTTTAATTTAAAGTAGAGACAGATAAGTCACTTGAATGTGAACCACGTCCTTTAAATAAATTGTTTCTTCTCTTAATAGGCTTAATTGGAATGTGTCCTGTAACTTAGTTCGACCCAAACTAAATTAGTTACATTGAGGTAAAACTTTATGTAATTTCAGGCACAATTGCTGTTAAACACGTAGCTGTAGGTATATCTATAGTTCGCGCGGAACTAGTTGGCCGCACCTTAGGTATGTGAGCGGTGGGACGGGGAGGGGCGGGGGCACTTTGTCATTACTCAGTACGTGCGTCGCGAAAACTAGGGAACCCCGCCGCCCTCACCCCCGTCTGGGGACGGAGGTGAAGGCGGCGGGGTTCCCTAGTTTTCGCATCCACCTCAGGCGCGGCCCACTGGTTCCGCGCGGACTATAGTCTTAGGGCTGATTTTTCAATCGACAGATTATTAGTTTTATTTGTAGAATAAAATTGACGTCTGACAGATTTTGTATGAAAAAAAATTAAAATTATTCGTAGGATAAAATTATCTGGCGTTCGAAAAATTAGCCCTAGGTGCAAGAAAACTATTTTGGAAAAATCTATGTACCTATTGGCTCCTTTTTATATACCGGGTGACTCTGACATCGCAAACTGTAACCACGAATTATTTCAGCACATGATTAGACCCCTAACCAAGAATTTTTTAAATATCGATACTTACGCGGCCAAAATATGGAACCGCTATTTTTTTTAATAACCGGACAAAATTGTTTAACGCAGGGGCGTTGACAATTTTGAACTGAAACAGGATTTTATCCATGGTAACAGGACACGTATATTTTCAATTTTTTTGTAAGTACCTACTCCATTTGCAATAAGATTAGACATTTGAATAAACCGTTTTTACAGTCCGTTGAACCGATTTTGAATTCTATGGCGTTGGTGACATGACAAATGGCAGCTGCAGTAAACAATTGGTATTGTAACCACATTTTTGCTTTTAACGCCATCCTTAAGCCTACGGTATAGAAGTCAAAATCGGTTAAACGGGCTGTTAAAAAAGGTTTATTTACTCGTAAATGTCTAATCTTATTTCAAATGGAGATTTAACTTTTTCTAGTGCGTATTTCAAATTAATGGTTTGAGCGACGAAGTTGATCCTCTAATCAAAAACTGATCAAAGGGAGTGGATTCGAGTAGCACCCAGTTCTTAGTAAAAATCATAAACATAATATTGCATCCCACAAAACTTATAATTTCTTTAACGTATAAAAATGTTAACTTCACCTGCAAGTTGTTTCAACACTGACTCGTCCAATTTGCTGGGAGTAACAAACTATGCTTAGTCTGTAATTTTCAAAGTAAAATGAACGAAGGAGTCGTTCATTTTAGTTCAGTCACAGGTAGACAATACATAAGGTTAAGTCATGAGTACTTATTTGGACGGATCACAGAGCCGTTGTTTTAACTTGTAGGTATAGTAATTTTAATTAAATTGCAGAGCTTCGTACTGAAAGCGAGCACGTTCGGAGTCTGTTTCGTTGACTCCAGTTTTGAACCAATGTTGGTATAGTCAGCCATTACTGAATTACTAGCTACTGTTTGAAGCTGAACTTAGGTACCTTAGCTTTAAGCCATTGTAACACTAGAAGGGCAATTCTCCTAATTTTAAGAACGTTAACTGTCTGAGGGCCTAAAAAGGCCACTTTGGCAGAATCATAAAAGGATAACATAATGGACAGTTATCCGTTAAGTTAATCGTATCAAATCCCATTGGTGAAGCATTTTTCAGTTTTTTTTTTGTTTGTACTAAAATACCAATCAATCCGATCCAATCCCAATCTCTTTGATTGCAGTGCAGTGAAAAAAAGAAAAACACGGATTGTCTTCGCCATATTACGATTCAGAATGTCCTTTTATGATTCTGCCAAAGTGGCCTTTTTAGGCCCCCTGATCTCTTTGTCACAAATACCTCTAATTTCCATACATTTTTGACAAGTTTTTTACATTAATTATTGTCACTGAGATGAGATTGTGAATACATTGAATGGCCATTCTGGAAACATTACATTATGGAATGCATATAAAAATATGGATAGGAAACTTGTAGGTGTAGTAATTTTAACTGTCGCAATCAAACTCGTTCTACACATTTTTTTACTGAACCTTCTCATTTTTTTATGACAACCAGATCACGCGCCATAAATGAAGGGTCCGTGGCTAAATAATAACAGCCGTACAGGTCGTTCGATCAGGTTAAGCTACGCATGCCGCGGTTGGTCTGTGGATGGGTGACCATCTTTACATACCGAGACCTCTCCGTGCCTCGGAAAGCACGTTAAGCCGTTGGTCCCGGCTGTCATTCGTGGATCTTTTACAGTCGTTACAGGTAGTCAGAAGCCCGAAAGTCTAACAACCAGTCTGACCAAGGGGTATTACCCAGTAACTGGGTTGTGGAGTTCAGATAGGCAGTCGCTCCATGTAAAATACTGGTATTCAGCTGCATCTGGTTAGACTGGAAGCCGACCCCAACATAGTTGGGAAAAGGCTAGGCAGATGATGATGATGATATAAAATCACTACATAGTATAAAACAAAGTCGCTGTCCGTTGTCTGTCTGTACCTATTTAAGCTTAGATCTTTAAAACTACGCAACGGATTTTGATGCAGTTTTTTTAATAGATAGAATGATTCAAGAGGAAGGTTTTTAAGTATAATACATGCATATTGTAGTAGAGGAAAGCCGAGAAATTCAAAGATTTGTAATGTGATGTCGTAACAAACATATTTTTGTGCGCCTGCTTTGCAAACGCTGGCTAAACCTTACGAGACAGATCGAATTAATGCTACGGAATTGTATCATATCTTAAAAATATGAATAAAAATGTCCACGATGGCATATGTTTATTTCCTAAGGATGACCCACAGTAACCATTTTTATCTTTTACATATTACAAAAAATTATGGGTTATTTATCAAGCTATTTTAAACAATACAGTATTATTCCTTATCCAATTGAATCAATTAAATACGTTGTGCATTTCATGGAGATCAAAATTGCTCTTTACGGCATATCATTAAAATTAGAAGATTTCAGAAGATTAGAAGATTTCAGGGATTTAACAAGCGGGGGACAGAGAGGCTGGCGGGGCGGTACGAAGTTCGCCAGGTCAGCTAGTTATGAATAGGAAGCTTATTTAATTGTAGGTGTAGTAATTTTAACTGTCGCAATCATCAAATTAAACTCGTCCTACACATTTTTTTATGACAACCAGATCACGCGCCATAAATCCAATTTTACACCGATACTTCGAACAAAACTCTGATTCCGATCGTAATAATCGTTACACCGTTTCCCATTCGAATAATAATAATCGTCAGTTTCATTCGATAAAAGTTAGTTAAGAACATTTTGGAAAAATTGTGTTACAGCCAAATAAGAACGATTTTAAATTTTCCATAGAAACAGAGAATTCCAGTTTTCTGTTTTTAAATAAGACATTTCGAAAATGTTCTTTACTAACTTTTTAGACCTTTTTATCCTGCTTATGCGTATGAAGTTTCATTAAAGTCGGTTCATTCATTTCGAAAAATAAGGGCTTGAAAGTTTGTATGAAATGCCGTACGTCGTAAACGCTCTTAAAACCTGACAGAAAATTGAAATAATCTAAAGAAGAAGAGCAGATGTAAGTGATATATGGATAGTGGATATACATATCGATATACTTTGATAAAACCGGTTAATAATTTTATCCTAATAAGTAGGTAGGCTAGATTCTGATTATAGAATAGATTATACTGGTATTCAGCTGAATCCGGTTAGACTGGAAGCCAACCCCAACATAGTTGGGAAAAGGCTAGGCAGATGATGATGATGATGATGATGATGATGATGATGATGATGATGTAGGTAGGCTAGACTGAAAGACAGTTTCTTTTGCCACCAATCGAGTCGGTTCTAGTCATATATTTTGAAGCCAAAATCGATCTATTTCAATATTAGGTATATCAGACTAGTTTTTGCCCGAGGTTTCGCCCGCGTAGATGATGGATTTCCCACGGGAACGTACAATCGGGATTTAAAGATCCTATGTGTTAATCCAGGTTACGAACTATCTGTGTGCCAAATCCATACTAATGTTATAAATTCGAAAGTAACTCTGTCTGTCTGTCTGTCTGTATGTTACCTTTTCACGCCTTAACCCCTGAACGGATTTCGATAAAATTTCACAGAGAGATAGATTGCATCCCGAGGAAGGACATAGGATAGTTTTTATTCCGATGGGAACATCGGATCGAAACTTATGTGAGTGAAACCGTGAGGGGCAGCTAGTTTCATATAAATTCGTTCGGCTGTTTTTGCCTGAATGAGTAACAAACTTTCATATTTATAATATTAGTAGAATGTGTGTGAGAAAAAAACCAACCTTCCATTCTTCATTAATGTCTAAAACTGTTTCATCCATTGAGAACCAAATTAACGGATATAAGTAAGGATTACCATCGATGGGAATTGCTTTCATCATAATCGCTACGACATCTTGTTCACGTTTTATTACCTACTAGAGATGTAAGTAATCGATATTTGAACATTACTGTCGAATGAAACTGACGATTATTATTATTCGAATGGGAAACGGTGTAACGATTATTACGAGCGGAATCAGAGTTTTGATCGAAGTATCGGTGTAAAATTGGATGTATGGCGCGTGATCTGGTTGTCATAAAAAATGTGTAGGTTCAGTAAAAAAATGTGTAGGACGAGTTTAATTTGATGATTCCGACAGTTAAAATCGCTACACCTACAAGCTTCCTATTCATAATTTTCTATGTTGAGGTCGGCTTCCAGTCTAACCAGATGCAGCTGAATACCAGTATTTTACATGGAGCGATTGCCTATCTGACCCCCACAACCCAGTTACTGGGTAATATGATACCCCTTGGTACAGACTGGTTGTCAATTTAATTAAATGCGTTCCTTGTTTACGGTATTGTGTCAAATAAACGTTTTTCTTTCTTTCCTTCCTGAATTCTAACCAATTTCATATTAAAGTGCATTTAAGTAAGCAGAACAGCTAGTAAGTACCTAACAGTGCACTAATGAGCGACGGCCTCCAGCTTCCTTAGCAGTTGCACAGTAACCCACATCCACGTTTCACGAGCGGGGTTAATAAACATGGAAGACTGAATTATCTCAAATAATCTATAAGTTAAGATATTGAGCGAGTGTTAGGTACTTTCAATTTATGTATGGAAATAGAGTAGAAAAATCAAATAAGTAATTTTATTAGGAACTAGCTTCCGCCCGCGACTCCGTCCGCGCGGATGTCGGTCTTCGCGTGGATGGTTTATTTCTCCATTTTGAGTAACTCTGACAATGACATCTTATAAATATCTATTGGACCCAAATACGGCTAAGCCTATAATAATTAAGGAGATCCCTCTATTGAGCTACTGCTGTTGAGCTCGCGTTCTGTAGTAAGTATTTTTTTCATAGTAATTCCGACCTTGATAAGTAGCATGTAGCAGTAAATTACTGACAATGACGAAAAGTTTGCAATAATAAAAAAGTGATCGTGACAATGCGACAGAAAGTTAATTGAGAGCTTCAGCATACACAACATTGTTAGTGAGCTCGTCCGGAATATGAACATGAAGATTTCTTGGACTGCTCACATGGGAAAGAGCTACGTAAAGTTGCCCGTGTGAAAAACAACTCGCGGTAAGATCTACGCCAGCAACTCCTAGGGGTACCTTGAGCCTTATTTATTGTCATGGCGTAACACAAAGCTACAGGAAACTGTATTCTCTTAAATTGAAATGGAAAATTATCCACTACGGGTAATGCAACGTGTGTTCGCGGTTCTACAGAACAACGTCTATGAATAAAACCGAAAAATAAGATTTTTTTTTCTACGTATTTTTCCAGGATAAAAAGTATCCTATTTTATGCCCAGGATAATAAGGTATAATTATACCAAGTTTCATCGAAATCGAACCGTTAGTTTTCACGTGATGCCTGCATATACAGACAGACAGACAGACAGACAGACAAAAATTTTTTTAATCACATATTTGGGTTTGGTATCGATCCAGCAACACCCCCCGCTATTTATTTTTTCAATATTTTCAATGTACAGAATTGACCCTTCTACAGATTTATTATATGTATAGATTAAAATAAAATTATTTGATCTAGGTTAAGGCTCTGAATATACACAGACTTAGGACTAACAAAAGGTATATGCAAGGCAGATGTGAGTGGAACCGCCTGAATGGGACGCCTTAGTACACCGTAGGCAATACGGGCTTTTTTTTTGTTTTGGTGGGGTTTCATCAAATGAGCCCTCCCGCTCTGGGCGGAGCGGAAGGGAGTGCCAGACTCTTACTAGCTAAAACCCACCCATGTTCCTTCCTTAGCCCTTTATGTACCGGGCCAGCGGTAACACTTTCGGACAATCCCGCTGAAGACAATACGGGCTAGTGTCCGAAGTCAATGGGTTTAGTTTGGGTACTAAAACCTAGTACACCTTATTGGTGATGTTTTTAGAAAGGTCAGGGGTGTAGTACTCGCAAACAGCGTGAGTGTATGACCAGAAGGCTAATTCCCGTGATAAAAAACGTCCAAAATCTAGTCGCAATCTCATCTAGTCGCAATCTCATCTCAGCGACAATAAATGTCAAAATCTGGTCAAAAATGCAGGGAAATTAGAAGTATTTTTAACAGATTGAGACTGAGATCAGAGTGTGCACGTTCTTAAAATTACGAGAATTGCCCCTCAGACTGTTAACGTTCTTAAAATTACAAGAATTGCCCCTCAGAGGTATGAACGTAAATGAAGCAAAAGGAGCAAGGATCGTAGCGGTTACCAAAGGAAATAAGTAACCTGCAAGGTCGTTGAATATGGTTGCAAGTTTAGTAAGTTCCGATGGATGTTTTCGAATTAATTTAATTAATAAAAGTTCATTCATCAAATTAAATATCATTCGAAAACATCCATCGGTTTCTTACTAACCTACAACTATATCCGACGACCCTGGTTAATTATCTCTTTTGGTGACTGTACTTGTGTGTATGTAGAACTAGAACTTTACT
This sequence comes from Mesoligia furuncula, assembly GCA_916614155.1. Lineage (NCBI taxonomy): Eukaryota > Metazoa > Arthropoda > Insecta > Lepidoptera > Noctuidae > Mesoligia > Mesoligia furuncula. The sequence continues at coordinate 9,171,922 of OU744803.1, read as the reverse complement.
AATTCAAACTCTCTAAACATACTACTGCAATTGTAAACTAAATATGAACAAGGCGCATTATTATGATGCTATGTGGAAAAATGTAGTCAACAAAATAGATAATTATGCAGGATCGTCGGATATAGTTGAAGTTTATTAAGGAACCGATGTTCTCGAATATAATTTTATTTTATTAACTAGCTGTGCCCGCGACTTCGTCCGCGTGGAATAGTGACTTTTCGGGCAGCATATTTTGAATTACATATACCGTCTACAGACCGGGCATTTGCTGTCCGAACCCTCTGAGAACTCAGGCGAATTTCAGTGAAAGTCTCAGACTTAGTGCTTGAGCTTCACGATCGGCAGTGAGACGTATTTCTCGTTCTTCCTGTGTTTCCTGAGACCGAACATTTGCTGTCCGAACCCTCTGAGAACTCAGACCAATTTCCCTATCAGTGAAAGTCTCAGACTCACGCGATAGTGTATGAGCTTCACGATCGGCAGTGAGACGTATTTCCCGTTCGTCCTGTGTCTCCTGGAATCGAGCATTTGTTGTCTGTACTCTCTGGGAGCTCAGGCGGATTTCCCTGACAGCAAAAGTCTCAGACTCACGCGATAGCGCGTGAGCTTCGCGATCGGCAGATAAACGTGCCTTTCGTTGTTCCCCGTTTTCCCTATTTCGAGTTGTCATCATTCGAGAACGATTTGAACTCAGTCGAGATTCTCGCTGAGTCGAAGTTTCTGCAGCACGAAACCTAGCCTGGTGCAGAGAGCCTTTTGCCTCACGACCTTCCTCAGATTCCTGTGATCGAACTAATCTCATCCTTTTAGCATTTCTGCTACATTGGGAGAGGTTGGATCTTCTTCGAGGCATTCTTACAATAAAATAGTACTTACTACTTAACACACAGTTATTTAGTAAACACGTACTATCGTAAACAATTAAATTATAAATACTTACAGATTATTATACAGTCTAAAATTATCACAGTTTAAGTAATAAGTGTTAAGACGTGTAAACCAAACGTCATTATCATCATCATTTCAGCCGATAGACGTCCATTGCTGGACATAGGCCTCCCCCAATTTTGGGGGGGTTTGCCATAATCGCCACGCTTGGCAGGCGGGTTGGCGATCGCAGTATGGTATGGTGGTGGAATGCATAGAGAACGCTGCTGCCCATTCTCCGGTGAGACCCTTAGTCGCCTTTTACGACACCCACGGGAAGTAAGGGGTGGTGCTATTCTTTTACACAGACAAACGTACTAACTTTATAAAACAAAAGAATTGCTAGAAAAAATAATTACTAACCTAAGCTAATGAACTTATACTTAATAAAGAAAATCAAGAAAAGAAATGCCTAACCTATACCAAATATTTATAATATTTATATACAAACCCTAAATACAAATTAAGATAAGTATACCGAAAATCAGCGAAAGAAATGCCTAACCAATAATAAATGCTTACAATATTTATTTACAAAACCCTAAATAAAAATTAAGATAAGTAAATACCCAATAATCAAGGAAAGAACCGCCTGACCTATACCAAATACTTACAAAATTTTAAAGAAAATTAAGAAAAAGAACCTAACCTACAAACCCTAAAATATAAATAAATGAAATATGCAAACAGTCAGTATTCAAGTGAATCGCAATAATCGAATCCAACTATTCGCCTATACTCTCCAGGATACGTGCGTTCGCTACGAATAACTGAATCCTTATGGCAGCGGCGCGTTTTCTTTTGAAATGGTCATCTCGCAGTTCAACCTGAGGGGTTGTCGACTGCTTAACCTGGCTTTCCTGTGGATGCCTCAATAAATTAAGGCCTCCAGCCAGGGCATAATACACAACTTAACTACACAATATAAACTTAAAAACTAAGCGACTACACGCTAAGGGCACCCCCTGTGGGGACGGACCTCGGCTTAGGGCGTCGCTGGGAGAGGCCAGCAAGGGACAGGCTGGATCGGAATTATGGCAGCGGCGCGGCTCTCAGCGCGCTTTATACAAGGTGTAACGGAAAGGGGGTATCAACCCTGAAGGAGGTGAATGTGCTCATGAAACTGAACAAATTTCCCCAAAGAACATAGGTCGAAATATGAAAAAATATTTGGACCTCCCATAGTAATAGTAAATCATTGATGTGCTATTACTATGGGAGGTCCAAATTTTTTTTTTCATCTTCATTCACCTCCTTCAGGGTTGATACCCCCTTTCCGTTACACCTTGTATATATAGCCACGGACGCGCAGGCGCGAGGCGTTTACGTACTCTGATAGAATACCTTAACAAATGTTCGCCGTGATTCTTTAAATTGACATAACTTTTTTATTTATGAACCGATTGACATGAAATAAACACTAAATGTTAAGTGAAGCTTACTACAATATATTAGTGAAAACCGCATCTAAATCGAATAAGCCGTTTCTGATATTAGCGTGCACAAACACAGCAGACAAACAGATAAACAGACAAAAAAAAATTTAATTACATTTTCGGGTTCGGCATCGATATAATAACAACACCTGCTATTTAGATAAATTACAAACTGACCCACTAAAAAGTGAAAAATAAAAACATTTTTACAAAAAAAAAACAACCGACTTTAAAAAAAAAACACTACAAATTGAAAAATAACTTTAATTTCGGAAGTCGGTGTCTTTGGTTCCGCATTTTCGTATATTGACACCGACTTCCGAAATTAAAGTTTTTGTAAAAATGTTTTAAGTCAGACTTATCGTAAAGGCTTCTACAGACAGGCGCGATTATATCGCGTGACGCGCCTGTTTGTAGGAGCCGTAATGTACCTTCTTTTTAGAATTTATCTGAATCAATTCATATTAGAATTATATTTTATTTTAAACATCTCTACCATAAAAGTAGTGACTGTAAAGCGTATTGGTAGTAACAATGCACCAACGCTGGTCCAAACATTGGCCATCAGGGCACATATATTTAAACTAGTCTTTTATTATATTTTATATGGAAATTGTATCTACAAGCGTAATTTACAAGAATACGCTTTTGCTTTGTGAAAATATTTCAACTTTGACGAATGGAAATTGTAAAGACAAATGAGTAGAAGTTTTTGTAAAATATTAATAAAGTTTGAAAGGTAACCATAATATCTCATTCAGTCGCAGAATGTACAGACGCCAGCCAGCACATCAAGCCACAACAATCTGTCAAGTTTCTTTAATAGATTTTTAACTTTATCGCTAAAGCATAAGGTTCAAGGTTGATTGGGAAAAATGTGACAGTTTCGGGTAGCTTGATGTGCTGGCGTCTGTACCTTTCGCAATACTACTAAAATAAAAGTTAAAGTTTGTTTGTTTTTTTGTTTGAAAGCGCTAATCTCCTGGAACTACCAGTCCGAATTGAAAAAAATATTTTTACATTTGATAGCCATTTTTTTTAACATCACGCTAGAAACCCTTAGGAGACGAGCAATTAGAAAAAGGTCAGAAAGAACGCTAAGCGAAAACGAAGCAATAGTGCGGGCGATGCGATGTGACGGGTTGGTCGGGGGAACAAGGAAGTCCATCATTTTGAAAATCTTTCATAGAAACCTACGCGACACGAGTAATCTCGGTTTCCAGTTGCTTGATCAAGTCATATTTTAGCTGCTGTGATGAACAAAGACCAATAATAAAACTTTGTATGTGATTTATCAGGTCAAATAAAGGAGAAATTGGAGCCTAAAAACATGTTATACTGGCGCAAAACCGACATGTTGCAGGTCTTACCAGTACTACCATGAATAAAATGGTTTTCCCTGTGTAAAAGGGAATCGTACTGGCCGGAAAACATACTGTTGGAAGGCCTCCCACAATGTGGACCGACGACCTGATGAAGACCGCAGGAATCTACTGAATACGAGGAACACAGAACCGGACGATTGGCGATTCTTGGGGGAGGTCTATGTCCAGTATTGTTTAGTGGGCCTACTCCCCAAGTCCATCAACGAAGATACGGGCCCGTCAAAACATAGTTCGAAACTTTTGTGTGATCCCTACCCTTTTTCGGACGAGAAAATAGACAACGGAAGTAGGGACAATTTGTCAAATCGTGATGTGATTCATTCTTAGGTCGGGCCCCAAACTAATCTTGTGTCCGTAGGTGATACGGAGTAGGAATCGTCCGTAACTTCGGCTGATACCTACTATGGATTTCGAGCAAGAATGGACCTCCAGCGTTGGACGTCTTTCGGATGAAATGATGATCATGAAGATGATGATGAGTGGCTTTGAAAGCATAATCAGCCTATAATGTTCCCATTCCTGGGACACAGGCCTCCTCTCTTCGATAGGGAGTGGGCTGTAATCTACAGTACAAAAGCCAGCACATCAAGCTACTACAATCTGTCAAAGGAGAAACCCATTTTTGGGCCTAACCGTTACACGAATAAGATATGTACCAAAAAAATCGTCTACTTTGCTACATTAACCCATTTAAATCTTAGCCTCATTTACAATGGCCAAGTGTAGAAAATAATTAGATTTCTATTTTTTTGTTTTAAACCACCTTTGTAAACCGTTACAACACTTATTTTGTTATACGTCACTAACTTCACAAATGCTGGTATTCTATCAATAGAGCGTACCCTAAGAATATGATCGATTTAGTGGAAATCGATGCTGATACAAATAATTAAATAACACTCCATTGTTTTAGTATAAATGACTTTTTAGGTATTAAAATCAATGTAAAACAATTAAATCTGGAAACTAATTAATATTTAACGTAATCGCCATTAGAAAACATTAAAATAAATAAATAATCGATAAAATCGACTGCACCACGGATTGCACTAGTAAACGGCAAATGTCAATGTCAACGTCTATCAATTGTCATGGTTGTAATGTCATATCATTAATGTCATTCGCTTTTCGGATTTTTGCGCAAGTCAATGTGTTGTTTTTCTGTATTTCTGGGGATTTATTTTTTCATGAGACCTCTAATCGAATACTGGACTCTGAAATTGATTGCATTCTGACTGACCCTCGCTTGAACAATGGACACCGTTACATAACCTGCCACCTGTGCTGACTTTTGCTGGAAAACCGGATCTGATTATTGCTCTTTGCATTGATTGCGCATTGATTGCGGAATAGCAATGGCCCACTGCCATACAATAGGAAGGCGAAGATTGTAAGATGAAAATGATTCTGTCAATTGTACAGGAATGGGTTGCGCGCGCCTCAAACGGTTAGTATCCGATATTTCTATATTGTAACATTTTTGTACAATGTATGTAAGTAATAATTTAATGTAGTCGAACTAAATAGTGTTATCGCATTTGTTCAGTTGTTTGTTGATAGTTGTACTTTATATAATGATACCAGAATGTGCAGATGTGATGCTTCATATTCGAAGACATGACTGTGACATCACCAATCCGGACTGAACCTGCATGGTTATTGGTTAATTATATTCCCTGTCAGAGAGGAGACCTGTGTCCCTGCAGTGGGAATGTAATAAGGCAGCTTATGTTTACCCAAATGTGCCACTCGGATGTTTATTGCTAAATGCTAATGCTAGACCTAATAGTCAAATGATAAATGTTTGCTTCAGGTAAATGAAAATGACTTTAATCTGCCAAGCTTGCTGGAATCATGCCAACGCTGTATCTCTTGATGGAAATATACCAGAAAGGAGTGAACAGACACCTACAGGACACCAACGAGTGTGTGAACTGTGGACGTTCTCTTCTGAGAAGAGTTCGTTGCCATCAACTTATGACTACTGATACAGTGCAAGAACACAGAATACACGAAGTTATAAGCGGATGGATCCTACCACGCACGGTTAATATAATAGTTTTTTTTCATGCTTTTTTAATAACATTTTTTTTAGTTTAGTTTTGATAACAAGGGCGGTCAAAAGTTTTATTTGGTATGCTAAAACATTTAACTAAGTGAATTAGAACAGTGTGATAATGGTTAACTCAGGCTTACTAACCTACATCAGGATTTCTTTAGATCATTCTTTTTCAAAGTGGGCAATAACACACCACACATCTCTGGTGTAAAGGCACCCTTTAATGTAGATATATTATTTTCAGATGGGTGCTTCAAGTGTTGTCTGTCACTCTTGTTGGGTGCGAGCAAATAGAGCATCCCGGCATTTCCATGATCTACAACAAAAGCTGTCAACATCGGACTCAAACTTAAAAGGAAGAATAAAGTCGAGGCATATTAGTAATAGGATGTATTTCGTTTATACATTAGTCGACAGCTCTCTAAGTGGAAGGGATGCTATAACCGAACCTGTATCGTTAGCAAAAGAACGGTTGGATGCTGTACCCACACCATGAGCATAATATGGTATCTTGGTTAGGCACGGCACCAGAGTAGTCAATTGCCTCCTGCACAATTTCTGGATACCTACTGTGTTATTATATTATGATAATCCTAATGAAGAAAGTAATTAATAAAACCATCACAATTACCTGTGTTTTTTTTATTTTAATATATTATTGCAATCTCAGATTACATAATTACTGTAATCTGAGATTGCATCAAAACCCTAGGTACAATATTAACAAATGCAAGCCAGTAGTGATGTAAGTGGGCCTTGTATAATAAACATAGTTTTCTGCTGAGGTTTTCAGTACCGCTACAAGAACAATCAGATAAATCGGAAGTCATCCCCTAAGTGCTTTTTATATAAGTAGGTACCTAAAACCTCATCGTGATAGGCGGCAGGTGCTGCAGCACAGCACATGTGCGTTCCAGATTTACGTAGGAAACGAAAGTCTCAAAAATATCATTGTTCAACTAGGTACTAAAATAACCTAAAAAGTGAACATTGTTGTCTGATTTTACCAATTTGGCCATTGCTGGGAGACGTGAAAATTGGGCTCGTGAATCCTTCCTAAATGCTCTAATTTATGGCCAAATTCCAGCCCTGTAACGCCAGGCCCAAGTTTCTATGGAGTTTGGGTTTCTCCTTTCTTTAATAGATTTTCAACTTTATCGCTAACGCATAAGGTTAAAAGTTGATTGGGAAAATTTTACAGTTTCGGGTAGCTTGATGTGCTGGCGTATGTACTTACTTAATTTAATCGTATTAACATACGATTAAATTAAGTAATACCTAGTGCCGAAACTATTTCGGTACTAATAATAATCTGCTAAAAGTACCGCTGTTTTTCTAGGAAAAAGTCAGGGTAGGTGGTTTTATCTGGCTCTAGTTTCCAACGACCACTTTATCTTATTGTATATTCGAAACTATTAACCGGAGCTTACAATAAAACCTACCTATTCTATTTTAGCTTAGCGTTTTTAACGTAAAGTGAAATTTAGTACAGTCGCCAGCACATCAAGCTACTACAATCAATCAAATTTCTTTAATAGATTTTCAACTTTATCGCTAACACATAAGGTTCAAAGTTCATTGGGAAAATTTGACAGTTTCAGGTAGTTTCATGTGCTGGCGTCTGTACCTACCTACTTAATTTAATCGTATGATCCACGTGAAAAAAGTTGTTAGGTATTCTTACTTGTTTTAGTAAAAGGGAAGGTAAGAACCATTCTATTTGAACCTTTTATTGTTGTTGTTTATTCTATGAAAACATTGTCATAGTTCAACCAGAACTCTTAATCACATAAATGGGGAGGGTATAAATGTGTATGATTATTTTTATTACGGTGCCGAAGGGAGAGAGGGGAGATATTTACATAAAGGGCGGAAACATAAGCAGTTATTACTCGGGATTTGGGTGATCATGACGCGGAACGACCACTTTTGGTCCGTGTGTTATGTTGGTATCACTTCCCCTTTGACGTCATCATAGGGCGGTTGCTTACGTAATTTTTCAGAGTGATTAAAATGTAATTTTGTTAGAAATGTTTCTCGCCAGTACCTACCTTTTATAATAAAGGGTAGTATTTAAACGCAAATCAAAAAGTATCCTTTTTCTATGCAATAAGATTCCGAATTCCCATCAAAATTACTGATTGCACAGCAAAATATTCAACTCAAAATATCACTAGACACACTACAATTTATTTTCGCAGCATACAGCGATTTTTCCTAAAGCAAAAGCTTATTCATCAATGCACAGCTAATAATCTTAATGCACATTATACATGTTAACTCTTTTTCTTTTAAATATAGCTTCTATTTTTATATTATTTACAGCAGTTTTTCTAAATAAAACAGCATTTTATTAGTCACAGTCGTCTTATTATTTATTAATTACCACATAATGAGATCAGCAAAAAAAATATAAAATTAGATACAAAATTGTAATTTATTGAATTATTAAAGCGGGTCTTGCTTTCGCTTCGCTTTTTTGATTTGCGTTTAAATACTACCCTTGTTTTTCTATATAGATAATCTAGTCGTTTCTGGCACTCGCCGGCCGCTGCCGCGGCACCGCTCGCTTCGCTCGCTCGGCTCGTGCGTAGGTGGTCACAATTTTAACCTAACCTAAGCATTTTTTTAAATAATTAACCTCGTCTAACTAATTTGATTCTCGATAGCCTGCTAAAAAAATCTCTTTTTTTCCATATTTTTTTCTATATAATCTAGTCGTTTCTGGCACTCGCCGGCCGCTACCGCGGCACCGCTCGGCTCGTGTGTAGGAGGTCACGGTTTTAACCTAACCTAAGCATTTTTTTAAAATAATTAACCTCGTCTAACTAATTTGGTTCTTGATAGCCTGCTAAAAATAATCTCTTTTTCCATATATTTTTTTTAATATAATCTGGTCGTTTCACGCCCGCCGGAAAAAAAAAAGAAAAAAAAAATGGAAAAAGACGACAGAATTAATCCAATTCTGCAACACAATTCTGAATTCTCCGAAATAAAATTGCTAATGTCCATTGCAAAAAATTTTAAATAGTGAGTTACAAATATTTTGTATTAAATAAATGATTATTTTAAAATAAAATTGCATTTTTTGATTTTTTTTTTTTCAGTTAATTTGTTCTGCTTTTAGAAATAATGCAATGCAAAAGAATTTTTGTTGTGATAATAATCTTTAAATTTGCCGAGCATGGCTTCTTGAAAATTAAGACAAATATGATGAACAGGTTTTGTTGTACTTACTGGTTAATATGCGACTGGGATAGTTATTATGCTATGAAATATGGAAAATTTGCTGTGCAGTCAGTATTTATGCTATGTATGTAGTGTTTTTGTACAAAAATAAATTTAACTGTATTGCATTACGAGGAAAAAGTAATGTCATATTGATGTATAATTTCGAATTATCTGCAGTTTGAGTTTTGTTAAACATTTAGTTTATTTGTAGTGAAGTAAGTTGTTTGATGTAAAAAAGAATATAAATGATGAGTATGTATTGATAGGCGATTATTTATTTGTTATGCAATTTATAATATCCCTATAATAAATTGGTCAGCTGGAGGAGCATAATCAAAAGTCTCAGTGAGCTATATTATTCTTAATTGTAGAGATACCTACCCACATATTATAAATTAAAGTTCTTCTAAACCTCAGACCAACAAAAAAAGATAGACAGGGCGCCACGAACATTAAAACTGAAGCCACCTTTTTATCTATGTGTGTATCGAAGGCTTGCCATTTGTTAAATGTTTTCCCTATAATTTGGGGATATTTGTGCGAGTAGGAACTAGTATAATATTGTACGAGTAAGATATTGTTAAGTATGGTATTGGTATTAATTGGAAACCCAAAATATTCAATACATAAAAAAGAAAATAGGAATATAACTCGAAGTAACAAATCATATTTATATGTATGTATTAATCGAATGGGGAAAATTTAAATCGTATTATGGCAACCCCCGCACCTTATGTCACTACTTTCGTTCGTTGAGGTTTTTTGTTCCAAGTAATCTAAAATTTTATATTGTAGAAACGATATTATTTCAAGTAGGTACTTACAAGTGAAAAGTGATTCCGTGAGACTTTTTATGTGATTTGCTGTTGTTTTTGCAACTTTTCACTGCACAGGAAGGCATAATTATATTTTTTTAATCTATGTTAACTTGACGACGACTCGTGACGTACTAAGAGCGATGAGCATGGTTTTAGTGTAGGTGTGTGCGTGAGCGTGTATGTTTACTTGCAGGAGCACGGTTTTACGGCTTCACTTTTGATGTTCGCGGCGCGCCGTCTTTCTTTTTTTGTTGGTCTGAGTTCTAAACTAGATAGGTACGGAACTGATATTTATGCGGTATACAGCATTTCGTATATAACAATAATTAATAATAATTTATCTTCAGACATACGTCCAAACATTTTTACAAAGAAATCATTAGTAGGGTTGTTAATAGTACACACAGAAAATTAAACAAAATAAAAAGGTGTTAGTAGGTAATTTGTTAGTAAACAAAACAAATTACACACTAAAGTCTATTTCCTATTTCTGTGCAGATGTACACTTGCCCAGTATACAGTAAAAGGACTGTCTATTTTGCACAATAATAATCAACTTACATAATATTATTATAATTAAGAAATCTCGAAATTTTATCAAGTACTTTTATAAAATAAAAGGGATCCCTTCTTTTCGCATAATGTTCTTTGTCCTAATATACTTCGGCATAACAATTTTGGCACAATTTGTTTTGGCATAATAATACTTCGGCATAATTTTTTTAGGCATACGTTTTATGTTGGCATAATCATCTTAAAGACTAATTTGTTTTGGCATAAATTTGATTCGCATAACGTTAGTAGGCCTAATGACTATTAGCATAATCATATTTAGGCATACAATTAAATAAATTTAATCGCTGTGCAACAAAAGTTAGTGACAGAACCGAATTGCTGCAAAACCGACTCCACGTAGTCTTGTTTGTCCTACCCCTAGAGTGTAATTTAAAATCGCGTAGGCGCGTAGGGGCGAGGCGGCCTGCGGGCTGAGGAGCAGGCGGCTGCGAGCGAGCCGCCGCGGCTGAGGCTGGCCGGCGAAGCCGGCCAGCAAGCCGAAGCTGCGGTGGTGAGCGAAAGCCGTCTGCGACGATTAGCACGCGTGGGGCCGCTGGAGGCCCGCAGCGCCGGAGCCGTGACAGAAACCCTGCCTGCTGCATGTTGCATGCTCGCCTGAATGCTGCATGCTGCATGCTTGCTTGCATGCTGCATGTTTGCTTGCATGCTGCATGCTTCCTTGCATGCTGCATGCTTGCTTGCATGCTGCATGCTTGCTTGTTTGCTGCATGCTTGCTTGCATGCTGTATGCTTGCTTGCATGCTGTATGCTTGCTTGCATGCTATATGCTTGCTTGCTTCATGCTTCCTACAGCGAAAAAAAAACCCACAAAATTGTTCAATTCGTTATATCATATTAATATGTTATATATTACCTGATTCAGGAGATATGGCTTTTTTCCAATCGTCGAAATAAATTGGTATATCCTCTTCGGGCAAATTTATGCTTTAGGATATTATGCTTAAAAAAGTTATGCTTTAGAACTTTATGCTTAATAAATTTATGCTTTAGAATATTATGCTTAATCATTATTATGGTTAGAGAAATTATGCTTAAAAAAATTATGCGTAAGCTGTTATGCGTAATTATATTATGCGAAAATATAATTGTGCCAAACAAAATTATGCTAAGTTATATTAGGTCTTAAATTTTTATGCAAATGGATAGGGAACCAAAATAAAACTGTTAAAATGAATCCTAAAAGTGACGTTCTTTAGTAGAACAAACTGCAATGAGGTGACGATGTTTGTATGTTCTTTTGGCAACATTCCACCGACATTTCACTTAGGATTCTCCTTCAATACTCAAGCAAAACATCTCTGCAGCCCTGAAAATATTCAACGAAAACGGACAGCATTCACTTCCAAATCAAATCAACTGTAAAGGATGGTCACACAACTAACTTAGTATGTATCTAAGCATAGTTTACATAACACTGTATAACAATGTCCGATGCGGGCTCAATGCACTTAGAGCCCGTTTACATTACGTAATGCTGGCGTAAAGAAGATTTGTAGGGGCATTTGAGAACTGGGAATTCATTATTTAGAACTTCATGCAATGTTAATGTAACTGCTTCGTTGGTCTAGTGCTTGCAAGCGCTAATGCAGACCATGAGTTCCTGGGTTCGAATACTATATGAGGCATCAAGATCAATCAGCTCCGATGTTTACCTGACTGGCAAATGGCAAATTTTTTTATCTATTATTGTGTAGCTCATGCCACAACATGGGATCGAGGAAATGGAATGTAGTTCTAGATCGACTACAGTAAATAAAATCCTAATAAAAAAGACAGAACTACGATAGAAAAAAAACATGGACCTGTAAAAACTTTCTTTTCACAATAAAAACCATACTAATATACTTACATACAATCATTCTGATTTTTTGTCAGTTCCGATTCTGTCAAACTCAAACTAAAAGCATTTATCACACTAATATTATAAAGGCGAAAGTTTGTGAGTGTGTGTGTGTTGGGGTGTGTGTGTGTGTGTATATGTGTGTGTTTATATTGTCGACCGTAGGTTCAATTGGGGTAAGGGACAAAATACGATTTTTCAGGTGAGGCCGACAAAGTTTTTTTTCGGACTAAATCGCCCATAACTTTTTTTGATATTAACCTTTTTCGGATCTGATTTCACACATCATCTTGTATTTTGGTGCTCTATCTACCTGTGTAACATTTATTTAAATAAGTTAGGTATTTAAGAAAATAGACGTCCCTTACACCAACGTATTTTGTTAGTAATGTCCCTTACTGAACAAGTACCTTGTAGTCCCGTCCCTTACATTAAATTGATCTCTACGTTGGATCCAACCTATAATGAAAAAATAGTGTAAAAGTCTTGTTGAAAAAATGTATGAAAAATAATACAGTGTAAAGAGATTTTTGATAGAAAATGAAGCACACACTTTTGACGTACGGATATCTTAAATTTGGAAATCGTTATAAAAAATCATATAAGAGACATGAAAATGTATTAGAACCGTGTGTGCGTTTTTTTGTATGTCGCTTACATGCAATATTTGTACCATTGTAATAGCCAATTTCCATTAGATGTAATAAATTTTTATTTCATTTAATATGTTTATTATAATCAAATTATTAAAAAAAATGGTAACAATTTTATCTACTGGCACCTACTTTGAATTCTTATTCAAATACAAGAGTTATCATCACCATCATTTCAGCCGAAAGTCGTCCACTGCTGGACATAGGCCTCCCCCAAGCACCTCCACTTCGACCGTTTCTGTGCTTCTCGCATCCAACGGGTTCCTGCGGCCTTCACAAGGCCGTTGGAGGCGCCGGGTGATGACGGAATTACGGCCGAGCTCCTGAAGGTCGGCGGAAAACCCGTTCTTACGGCCCTTGAGAAGCAGTTTGGTTCCGTCAGACTCGAGGGCAAAACACCACAGGCATGGAACAGAGGTGTGGTGATACTTTTCTTTAAGAAGGGCAACAATGCCCGCCCTTCTTAAGAATTATAGACCCATCAAGCTGTTTTCGAGAGTAATCACGAACCGTCTCGCGCTCAGGTTTGACGACTTCCAGCCTCCCGAACAAGCCGGATTCCGTAAAGGCTTTAGCACCGTAGACCACATACATACGCTACGACAGGTTATACAGAAGACCGAAGAGTATAACCTGTCTCCCTGCTTAGCGTTTGTGGACTACGAGAAAGCCTTTGATTCGATCGAGACATGGGCTGTGCTGCTCTTCAACAGTGCCAGATCGACTATCGGTACATCAAGGTGCTGAAGTGTCTGTACGAAAACGCCACTATGTTAGTCCGACTCCAGATCAGACGTCGAAACCTATCCTTCTGCAGTGAGGTGTGAGGCAGGGAGACGTTATCTCTCCGAAACTGATCACCGCTGCACTGGAGGATGTCTTCGAGGTTTTGGACTGGAAAGGGGCTGGCATTAACATCAATGGCGAGTACATAACTCACCTTCGGTTTGCCGACGATATTGTAGACATGGCTGAGACTATGGAGGACCTCAGTACAATGCTCGATGATCTCGGTAGAGCCTCCAAGAGTGAGTCTTAAAATGAACCTGGACAAAACGAAGGTCATGTCAAATGCCCAACCTACTCTCATAAAGATCGGAGACTCTACACTCGAAGTCGTGGTCGAGTATGTTTACCTAGGACAAACTGTCGATTTAGGTATGTCCAACTTCGAGAAAGAGGTCAATTGTAGAATCCGACTCGGCTGGGCAGAGTTCTGGAAGCTACACAATATTTTCTCGTCCCACTACCGCAGTGTCTCAAGACGAAAGTCTTTGACTAGTGCGTCTTGCCAGTGATGAATATGGCACCGAAACGTGGTCGCTCGCAATGGGCCTTATTAGGACCCAAATGGCATTGGAGAGGGCTATGCTTGGAGTTTCCCTGCGTGATCGAATCAATGAGGAGATCCGCAGGAGAACCAAGGTAACCGACATAGCCCGAAGAATTGCCAAACTTAAGTGGCAGTGGGCAGGGTACATTGTTTTTTGTGCCGAAAGGTTCTGGAGTGATGACCGCGTACCGGAAGACGTAGCGTTGGAAGGCCTCCCACAAGGTGGAAAGACGACCTTGTGAAAGCCGCAGGAACCCGTTGGATGCGAGAAGCACATAACCAGTCGAAGTGGAGGTGCTTGAGGGAGGCCTATGTCCAGCAGTGGACGTCTTTCGGCTGAAATGATGATTAGAGAATAATTAGGTAACATTGAATAGTTTTATATTATTATGATTCTTCTGTCTTCGTCGAAGCAACTGGTTTAAATGTGAAAAACCGTGCATAATCCCGACCAAACAACAGGTGAACTTGCACTGAAAGCACAGTAAAGATATGAAAGCGACTTTTTTTGATGCCCGCGCGCTGCTTTCGCATTGGTATCATCCTCTCTTTCACACACAGAAAGACTTTGAGAGATAGAAAAGGATGGTAATAGTGGAAGCACGTGCTATCTTGTGTTATGAAGTGTGTGTAAATAAAGGTAACAGGAATAAATATTCATTAATTCTCACGAGCAAATTGGTGTAATGGACACTGAACCTAAATATAATTCGATTCAAATAGGTGTAACGATGACACTGCTTAAAGTATGACAATGCAAATTGGGGTAAGGGACAACTATGTCAAAACTCGTGCAATCCATTTAAAGTATGGATGATATTTATTTTTTGAGATAACAAAGACATTAATGTAAGGCCAGTTTTATTATGATTTCTTCAAAAATAAACCATGTAATGGAAATTCGTTGATTGGGAAGACCCTTACCTTATTTGAAGTGGATTGGCGGCGGGAATTACACCGTTTCAAATTGCTATATTGCATAGTTTTTCAGATAGATTGTTATTATGGGGCTGATTCGAAATTTGGATCCAAAAAATCAGTGGGGTAAGGGACATTTTTTTTAAGCTAGATTTTTTTCATATACACCATTCGAAAGAGCGAAAAATTCTGAACAAAACTGTATACTCAACTCATTTTTGGTATTTTGTCCCTTACCCCAATTGAACCTACGGTCGACGATATTTTTGTTACTTCTTCACGCTCAAACGGCTAGACCAATTTTGATAAAATTTGGTATGGAGGTAGCTGACACCCTGGATTAACATATACTTTTTATCCCGATATTCCCACGGGATCGGAACTTATACGGGTAAAACCGCGGGGCGCAGCTAGTTCCAAATAAATAATTACACAAACTCAAACTCAAAACATTTATTTCAAATAAAACAAATACAGGCACTTTTAATTCGTTAAGAGGTCGGTCAGTCAGAAAGATGAAACTAGTTGCCCATTCCATAGCGTAGCAGGTACCTTATGATCGGTGATTTGTTACGAGTAGTCAAATGTACTACAATAATCCGCCAATCACGGACCGGCACTTTCTCTCCTTAACACAGGCTAAATTCTAGCCTATCTGGGAGGACAGTACTTCACCCGTCTTTATTGATAGTTGAACGTATAAATTATATACATGCAACTTTTGTAAACTTTGCAATCCCATTTTTGAAATAAACTATTATATTAAATGAAATAATTATATTATATTATATTATATTATATTATATTATATTATATTATATTATATTATATTATATTATATTATATTATATTATATTATATTATATTATATTATATTATATTATATTATATTATATTATATTATATTATATTATATTATATTATATTATATTATATTATATTATATTATATTATATTATATTATATTATTCTTAGATATTTCTCCTACACACACATTCGATACAAGTGGAAGTGTATAAAAGGCGTCGCGCACGTGGGACGAGTGTCAGAATGAGGACTCGCCGCTCGACGCTCGCCGTGAACGGACGTGCCGCTCCCCGCCCGCTGCATCGTGACTCACCGCTCTCGCCGCCCGGCCTCGTTACGCTTGCCGTAACGAGCTCCGTAGTCCCCGACTACGACCGACTTCTATCAACAGCTGTCTTTTTCAAGGCACTGTTGTTAGAATTGTTTCTTCGGAAATATCGTCAAAAACGTTTCGTCGCTTGTTGTGGCCCCTTCAGGGTAAAACCACAGTTTCGTGGTCCTTGGCGGAAACCTCACGGTGTTAACGAAGCCAAGTGGGTGGTGCCCCAATCCACCAGCCTGACCCCTTCAGGGTGAGGCAGTCAATTGGAGTCGGGAGCTAGAACCTTGGCCTTGGGGGATCTCCTAGTCAAGCCTAGCTTCGTCACTAATCTTGCATTCGTCCACAGCTTTGCACCTAGTACGGTTGGGTGTGTCAACCCCTTCGTACTAGGACCGGTCTGGGTGTCTCTACACCCATTTCACTAGACCGGTTAGGAACCCGTTCGCGCAATAAGATTAGCGACGGGATTCAAGCTTAGGGCTCACCTTAGGTACTCACCTCCCTGTCTTCACCCGACAGGGAGGGTAGGATCACACACCCGGGCACTCCCACCCGGGGTTAGGTAATTAGGTTTCTTACGCCTCTATGCGTAGTCCCCTTTCCCTCTCCTAGACCGCCATGGACGCTGTTATTATAGCGTTCGTCAAGGAGGTCCTTTTTAAGGATCCGTCCTTCAAGGCGAAGTACGGTCCTCAGCTGTTGGCATATCGCCTAGCTCCCTCCCCCTCCACCGACTCCGTCGCTGATTTCAGTGACGTTTTTGAAACCCCGACTGTCTCGGAAACACCCGGCCTTTGTCCGTCCCGACAAAGGGTTCCGCCAGTGTTTCCGAATCGACTAAGGTCGCCGCAGCCCCCTTGTCGGCACCCATTGCCAAAGCCGCCATTGTCCCAGAGACAATGGACTCCTTACCACCCTCCCAACCCGAGGCTATGGACACGTCCATACCTCAACCCGACCCTGACCAAACCCTCTCTGACTCTTCCTCCTCCGAAGACGACTATCAAGTTGTCGGAAAGGGAGGTAAAAGAAAGAAGGGCTCCTCTTCCCACGCTTCCAAGGCTAAGAAAAGCCTAGCGCCTTCCCCATCTCCCCTCCCCCCCACCCCTCCCCCCGCCTCACCCACCGCAGCATCTCCCGCCGCTTCTCAGGCCGTCCCTGCCTCATGCCCTAGTGCAAACCCGCCAGCTTCTATCAAAAAGAAGCAACGCCCCCCGCCCCCTATCTACATTCAGGAGAAGTCCAAATGGACAGAAATCTCCAAAATGTGTGTTGATCGTAAGATCAACTACACAAACGCTAGGTCCACCCAACAGGGTATTAAAGTCTCGGTTCCCTCGTCCTCGGACTACAGGGAATTCACCCGCCTTCTGCAGGTACGGAATTATTCATTCCATACCTACTCCCTCCCGGAGGAAATCCCCACCCGCGTCATAATTAGGCACGTGCCGAAAGAAATCTCCACTGAGGAGATCAAAGAAGACCTTGCTTCACAAGGCATCCCTGTTTCCGCCGTCCATCGCTTGCACAAAGCGAGGACAGACCTAGTTTACGACATGGTCCTTGTCGTATGCAACCCCACAGACGGACATCACCCTATTTTCAAGGTGAAGTCCGTCTGCTCCCTCTCGGGCATCTCTATCGAGAAGCCCCGAAAGTCCAACCTGATTGGACAATGTCATAGGTGCCAGCTATATGGCCACGCCCAATCTCACTGTTACGCGACACCTAGATGCGTCAAGTGTCTAGGAAATCACGGAACAGCTGACTGCTCCCGTCCCAAAGACCGCACTCTGTGCACAGAGCCGCCGAGCTGCGTACTCTGCGGTCAATCCGGGCACCCGGCTAACTACCGGGGTTGCCCCAAAGCCCCTAAAGCCCCCTCTCCCAAACTGGCCAAGCGCGCAAGCGACCGCCAACAAAGAGAGAGCCCCTCTGTGAAGATCCCATCTTCACAAATGCCCGAACGGCTCAGTCCTCAGAGACCCTCGCCCTGGGCCAATCTCTTCCACCAGAAAGCTCCCGCAGCTTCGGTACCCTCCCAATCCCCGACCCTCCCTGCACTGATGGCAGTCTCCATCCCACCGCCACCAGTAGCCCCCGCAGCCCCAGTAGCCCCCTCGGCCTCAGCTGCCGCTATGATAGTTCAACCTGCTACCACTCCCTCTGGCCCCAGTAGGTTCCCCCAAACGCTCGTCCCTGGCCCTCAGCCAAACAGCATGGAGGTGATAATCGGTGCTTATGCATCATTCATCGCCCCTGCTAACGCTATGGCAGCCGAAATCCAAGCCTGCCAAGGCAATCCTCGGCGTATTGCCGAGATTTTCAATGCGTATCCCGAGATTACGCAAGTCCTCGCAACTCTTAAATTCTAATTGCTCCCAATGGATCAACAAAGAATAAGCGTAACTAAACCCCGATCCCTTAAGCTAGGCTTCTTCAATGCCAATGGCATTTCTAGTCAGCGTAATGAGATCGCCACCTTCCTCCGCGATCATCAGCTTGACATCCTCTTAGTTCAGGAAACCTTCCTAAAGCCCCATAATCGAAACCCGAACATTGCCAACTATAAACTAGTTCGCAACGACAGGTCTCGATGTCACAATGGTGGTACCCTTATTTATTTCAAAAAGTCCCTTCATTGCTCCCCAATAGACCCTCCTCCTCTACTCTCTCACCTGGAGGTCTCTATCTGTCGGCTTGGCATGACTGGTCATCAATCTATATCAATCATCTCTGCTTATATCCCGCCCTGCACTGGTGCAGAGGATACCATCTCTCTCACCAACGACTTCACTGCCCTCTTTGGTATGAGTGACTCCGTCATCATGGCGGGGGACCTCAATGCCAAACATCCCGCCTGGAACAGTAACACGACCTCTACCAGAGGGAGATTCCTGTTCAACCTAAGCTCCACCCTTAATTTCGATGTCATCGCTCCGATGCGTCCTACCCATTACCCGGGTAATCCAAACCACCTTCCAGACGTGCTCGACATAGCGCTGCTCAAGAATGTAAACCTCCGTTTGCAATCTATCGAGACGCATCAAGAGCTCAACTCTGACCACCGACCAGTCATTATTCACCTAGCCCCCTATTCGGGCCCCCGTGATCCCAATCAGCCCCCTCAGACCAAAGTAGTGACTGACTGGAGGAAAGTAAGCGAAAAGCTGAAATCCACCACGTCACCCCACCTGGATTCCATTCCCGATCAAATTGTCTCAGTCGCGGACACGACGGGCGCGATCGCCTCGTTTACAGAACACGTTCAATCCGTATTGACGGATTGCTCACGGGAAGTTCCAGTGATGGAAGACCATCGCTGGAAATTACCGGCTGACGTACGTGATCTGATAACCGAGAAGAACGCGTCCATCCGTGCCTATGACTCTTTTCCCTGTGACGCGAACAAAGCCCACATGCGCTATTTACAGCGTGCTGTAAAGAAACGCACAACGGAGCTGCGTTCCGAGGGATGGGACAAGTTGCTCGGCGAACTGGAACCCACTCACAAAGCCTTCTGGCAGCTTCAGAGGAAGCTTCGCTCCCCCGAAGAGGCCTCTATGCCTCCTCTCGTACGCCCCGATAAGACCATTGCCTTTGACAACACCGAAAAGGCCGAATGCCTCGCCGCCAGTTTAGAGTCCCAATGCTCTCCCAGCTCTCAACCAGTAGATCAAGCGCACCTCGACAAGGTGAACGCTGAGGTCGAACGTAGAGCCGCCCTCCCACCAGTCGAAGACCCTGATGATCCTCTGCCTCCGGTCACTCCTGACGAAGTGCAAGACATCATAAAAGGGCTCCAACCCCGCAAAGCCCCCGGTTCGGACGGCATCACCAACAAGGTGTACCAACTCCTCCCCGCCCCCCTCATTTTGCTCATGACCGCTATCTTCAATGGCGCTCTGAGTAACAACATCTTCCCCCAAGCGTGGAAAGAAGCCACGGTCATAGGTATCCCCAAGCCTGGCAAACCCAAGTCTGAGCCCTCCAGTTACCGACCCATCAGCTTGCTCAATGTTTTCGGCAAAATCTATGAGAGACTTATTTATAAGCGTCTCAGGGATTTTGCCGAATCAAAGAGCCTCATTCCCAACGAGCAGTTTGGTTTTCGAGCTAAACACTCGTGCGTCCATCAGGTCCACCGCATCGTTGAGCACATTAGCGCTGGCTTCCAGCGCGGTGCGCCAACAGGTGCTCTATTCTTCGACATTGCGAAAGCATTCGACAAGGTCTGGCATAATGGCTTATTATATAAGCTCTACCAGCTAGGTGTGCCAGACCGTCTCGTGCTCATATTACGAGACTATCTGTCGAGTCGTACCTTCCGCTATCGCATCGACGGCGCACTCTCTCCCCCCCACCCGGTCCGTGCCGGAGTCCCCCAGGGTGGCGTTCTATCCCCCCTCATATTCACCCTGTTCACCAGTGACATTCCCAAAAGTAAATCGGCTCAGTTGGCTCTTTTCGCCGACGACACCGCTATTTACTATACGGGTCACAGTCAGGTCTCTATCGCTCGCACTCTCCAAAAATCCGCAAAAGCCTTAGGCGATTGGTTCCGGAAATGGAGAATCGAGGTCAACCCCGATAAGAGTCAGGCGGTTCTCTTCAGGAAACCGCGAATTCACCTCCCCCCCCTCCCCAGCCCGATCACTATGTATGGCAAGCCGATCCCTTGGGATAAGCAAGCCAAATACTTAGGGGTCATTCTCGATGACCGTCTTAGTTTCGGAGTGCACATAAGGACGGCGCGTTCGCGCGCCGCCTTCGCTCTCGGCAGGCTCCACTCCCTACTGACCTCCCGCAGCAAATTGTCACTCAAGTGCAAATTGCGCCTCTACACCGCAGTCATCCGTCCCATCATGACGTACGCTTGCGTAGTCTTCGCACACGCTAAGCCTCATCACCTGCATAGAATGCAGACCCTTCAAAACCGTTTCCTTAGAAAGATCACGGGAGCCCCCTTCTATGTCCGAAACGTGAACCTTCACGTAGATCTCAGACTTCCCACCGTCCAGCAGTTCATGAAACGCCTCACAAAGCGCTTCTTTGATTCTGCCATTAAGCACCCCAATCCCCTGATTGCGGCGGCCTCCCGATACACTCCCTCCCGCATAAGTAAGATTCGCCGACCAAGGCATACCCTCACCGTCCCCGATGACGCCACTACCCTCCTCCAGGAAAGTAGAAAGAGCACCAGCACAATGAGAAAACACATAACCCGTCGTCCGTCATTCCGCCCTCGCCGTCGAGGCCCGTCGCGACACCCCGTACCATGTCCGCCCCGACCCTTGCTCGATGTAGTGCCAGCCCGCGCCGCAGCTGAGCCTGTAGATTTAAATTCCCGACTGTGACCTCTGAGTTTGTTTCGGCTTTTCTTCTCAGAGCAGTCTGCTAGGAAAAGCCGGTCTCATCATTCGTTAAATAATAATAACCTGATTCAGCCTGTCCCTCTTGCTGCCCTCTCCCAGCGACGCCCTAAGCCGAGGTCCGTACCCCACAGGGGGTGCCCTTAGCGTGTAGTCGCTTAGTTTGTAATTAGTTTTTAAGCCCTGGCTGGAGGCCTTAATTTATTGAGGCATCCACAGGATCGCCCGGTTAAGCAGTCGACAACCCCTCTGGTTGAACTGCGAGATGCCCATTTCTAAAAAAAAAAAAAAAAAAAAAAAAAAAAAAAAGGGACGAGTGTCATTCTGTGCTTGGCTTTCGGACGCAACGGACGTTTCGCTGTATCATTTTGTGTCGGTTTATGTACTTTAGCAGTAGTTTAAGAGTAGTTTGTGTAATAGAGTTAAGTGATTGTTGCTTTGTTACTTTCTTTATTAAAATTAAATCATTTTGTAAGAAATTAAAACTCGTGTTACTTACTAGTTCTTTTTCTTTTTTTTAATTAATACCGCCTCTGATCCATAAGATTATATTATATTATATTATATTATATTATATTATATTATATTATATTATATTATATTATATTATATTATATTATATTATATTATATTATATTATATTATATTATATTATATTATATTATATTATATTATATTAATTAATTATTATTATTATTAAATGTTGGAAATTCTGACAGCTGCAGGGTAATTGCTTAACATAATAACAATTGCAATGCCTTTTATTTTGACAGTTCGGTAACGTTCACTGCGTTATTTACGCTGTCGAGCAGACGAATTGTTGAAACATATGAAGCAATGGATTAGTTGCATTACGAAGTTGGCAAGTGGCTGTACCTATTCCTCAGCGGCTGGGTTCTGTCCCCGGATAAAATTTTCGCGTCAGCCTGTACCTACCTAACTTTAGTTAGAAATCATTGATGTTTATTTTTCACTGCTCGAGGAGTTGCTAGAGCAGTGGTGGCTCAGTACAAATGGCCGCGACTTACGAGTTGTTGGTCGTAGGTTCGAACCCAGACAAGGCTTTTGTGTAAATTATTTCATCACCACTGCTCTCAAAACGGTGAAGGAAAACATCGTTAGGAAGCCGGCATGTCCTACAACCAAAAATTAGAAGACATGTGACATCCACCAACCCGCAGCGGGCCCGCGTGGTGGATTATGGCCCACTCCGTCTCGCAGAGAGGACGCCTGTGTTCCAGGTGTAGGAACATTAAGTATAGGCTGATTATGAGGAGTTGATAAGAAGACTCTGACACAGTATTGATATTCAGTCTACGAATGTGAATAGTTCTTTACTCACAGGTCGCTGGCCCTCGGGCAAAGCACTCTTACGTCAGTGCATAGAGATTTACTTTGTTATAAAAATGTACCTTTGTATCTTAATGTGAGATATACGACTAACTTAGAAGTAGAAAGTATGTGTGAGTTTAGTTTGTGTGAGGAGAAATGTTTTAATTGGCTTTTCTTACTTAAACTTTCAGGCGTTGTCATCCTAATGTATTTGTCTTCAACTTCGTAATTATAATTAATATCGCTTGTTTGTAATATTTGGTTGAAATCATCAGATCAACAAAAAAACCTGCCAAGTGTGAGTTGGACTAGCATACGAAGGGGTTCGTACCACCGTACAATACATAATACTACATTTTTTCTAAAACACGTTATTTTTATTATTGGTTGTTATAGTGGTCGTAATAGGTACACACTCTGTGACAGACAGACGGATGGATGGAAGAACAGTGGAGCCTTAGTAATAGGTTCCCGTTGGCAAACTTTGGGTACGGAACCCTTATAAAAACTGATATGCAAGGGTTAAAAAAAAGGATGATAAACGCCAACATTATTTTAAGGTTTTCCTACAGCTACTTGAAACGGTTTTTTTGTACGTAATAATAATAACTGTTAATACCTAGTGTCAAAACTATGTCGGTACTAATAATAATCTGCTAAAAGTACCGCTGTTTCTCTAGGAAAAACTCAGAATAGGTGGTTTTTGTCTGGCTCTAGTTTCCAACGACCGCTTTATCTTGTTTTATATATACGTCTGTGTGGTGCCGGACTTTAAGAATAGCACCACCCCATACTTCCCGTGGGTGTCGTAAAAGGCGACTAAGGGAGACCGGAGAATGGGCAGCAGCGTTCTCTATGCATTACACCATCATACCATACTGCGATCGCCAACCCGCCTGCCAAGCGTGGCGATTATGGCAAACCCCCCCCGAAATTGGGGGAGGCCTATGTCCAGCAGTGGACGTCTTTCATCTGAAATGATGATGATGATGATATATATACGAAACTATTATCCGGAGGAAAAGCTTACAATAAAGACTACCTATTCTATTTTAGCTTAGCGTTTTTAACGTAAAGTGAAATTTGGTACAGGCGCCAGCACATCAAGCTACTACAATCTGTCAAATTTCTTTAATAGATTTTCGACTTTATCGGTAAAGAATAAGGTGCAAAGCTGATTGAGAAAAGTTGACAGTTTCCGGTAGCTTGATGACAAATTTTTTGTATGCTCGATTTTACAAAAACCTACTTACAGTGGTGGCCCAGTCGTAACGGCCCCAACTTAAGGCTCCTTCAAACAGGCGCGACACGCGATAAAATCGCTCGCGACACAAAGGCACCGCAAGTCGCGCAACGGGCGGTGCCTTTGTGTCGCGCGCGGTTATATCGCGTGACGCGCCTGTTTGAAGAAGCCTTTACGAGTTGTAGGTTCCAACCCAGGTAGACGCTTTAATTTGTATAAATAATTTAATCACTACTGTTCTCAAAACGGTGAAAGAAAACATCGTGAGAAAACTGGCATGTCCTAGAACCAAAAATTCGAAGACAAGTGACATCTACCAACCCTGGCCCGTGTGGTGGATTACAGCCCACTCCCTCTTAAAGGGGGGAGGCCGGTGTTCCCAGCAGTGGGAATATTATAGACTGATACTAGTCCAATAGTCTAGTTTCTCCCGAAATTTGTTTGAAAAAAATCTCTACTAGTGCCACCTTAAGGGACTTACAAGACCTAAACGCAAAAAACGCTAGTTTTTAAAACAATAAAAGTATATGACTACAACAGTCAACAAACAAAACAGAAAAACAAAAAAAAAAAAATACAAAACACAAAACACACACAAAACAACAAAAAAAACAAAATCAGAAAAATATATGATATTCTTCAGGATATAATATACAAGGTCGATTTGTTGAAAACATAATACAACTAATTTGATACGATAGAAAAAAATCATGAAGATACCTCTAAAAACTTTATTATTACAATAAAAATCAAACATACAATCATTCAGATTTTTCGTCAGATACTAAAATACTAGTGTTTTAATTTTTTTGTCTAAACAATAGATTTTAAGTAATTAAATAATTGCTTCATATTTTGCAATTACCAGTGTTGTGTCATCGCGCTTCTCTTTGTTTTCAATGCAGTCCAACAGTGACCGCGCTTTAGGTCATGTAAGTTCCTTAAGTTAACAGATAAAGAAGAAGAAGAAGATATCAGAAGTAGTACCCACGATCCTATCTTGGAAGTTGGCCAATAAATCGTGATACCGTATTTTTGAAAACACATAACACACTCATAAAACCTTAATATCCTAAAAAATCACAGTTCAAAACTTGTCTCCAAACAACAGACATTTTTTTACACGCGACGTATCTATGTATCCATCCGTCTCGCCCTCGCCTTTTCTAATTTAAGAACAAAAAGTCACTTTTGAGTAAAGTCCCTGAATCCCCAGTATCGGTCAGATCTCGGTCCCACCCCGTACCACTTAGTTTGGGGTGAACAAACGTTTAACTGACCTATAAGGGAGCTGTACCGTTGACGTAGGACCCCACTATCGCTGCATCTACTATACACTGAATGCAAGTCGCATTTCAATGCTTTATGCTGTATTTTTCTGATGGAAGGTCGACGTTCGGACTATTATTTCGTTTAAATAGAGACCATTTTTATTTTGAAACATACATACCGTAAACCGGGGTTACTTTGATCAATATTGAACTTTCAAGGTCCATATCTTTTAAATCTCTGGTTGTAAAAAAATATATAATCGCTCTAATAATCGGTTTTGTTTAAACTCGCGATTTCTGTAATAATAAATGAAAAACCGGCCAAGTACGTGTCGGGCCACGCACAGTGTAGGGTTCCATAGTAGCCCGTTATCACAATATAGTACAAGTACGACACAACTTAGATGTAGCAACGGCAAAATTCGCAAAACCGATCACATCCGAACTGAGTGCGCCTTCAAAATCACTAATCTTTATTATTGCTTTAGGAGAAAATGGTCTTTATGCAAACTCCATAACTTGTAAAGTCATATAACAAAACACATTCGTGAAATTGATGCATATTATACATGTACTGGCTTGCAAAATAAATGATCACTTAAATAAAGTCTTTGTTTTTACCCGACTGCGTAAGAAGGAGGGTTATGTTTTTCGAGTGTATGTATGTATGTATGTATGTATGTATGTATGTATATTTCTTTGGCACGCTCTGTAGCCTAAACGGCTTGATAGATTTCAGCTTGAGAGATGTCGTTAGATTCGTCTTAATTGTGAGAGTGCTACTGGGTACACCAAAATTGAAAAAAAAATAATATGGCCGATTTTTGGCGCAAAATGTCTTCAAAAAAAAAAATTTTTTTCTCAAAACCTATCGAGTGGGGTATCAAAATAAAGGGTTTTAAAAGGTGATTACAAAAATATATACAACTTGTATGTTTACATGTAATTTGGAATAAAAATTGCTAAAATAATCAAACAAAAACAACAAAAAAAAAATTCAGCGTTACAACATAAATAAATTATATTTATGTATGGAAAAGAGAGATTACAATACTGTCTTACTAATAATGAATCCGGCCGTTACTATTGTTGATTCAGTGTGTATGGCAGACAACGCTTATACTTATCAGCCTGGGCAACAAAAAGTGAAAGACGTGAGTGCAACAATAATATCATAAGCTGGGAGTACCTCCACGCGGTAAAGGCGGTAACAGTTTATCTGGCTAAAACTCCCATTTAATATCAATGCCTTTGGGCTTATGTTATTGTCGTTGTGAATTTTTATTTTCAAACTCCTATTTGGCACGGTAGCCTACCCGGTAACGCAGGGGAGCAGCCATCTAGCAATCGTTCACTTATTTACCTCAATTCCGTCATAATAATATAAATTTACTTTAATTCCGTCATAATAATATAATAATCACGTGAGTCTAGGTTACTTTTAGTGTAGATTACAGTTTAGTTAATTTCTTCCTTTTATTTCTTTTCTAACTTTATTTTTTTTAAATGGCTCTATATCGCAAAACAAAAAATAATAGAACTAAGATCTCTATATTAAAAGCAGAAACTGCTAGTAAACGCGAGAAACGTCTTAAAAAACAAAAAGAGAGATCGTCACAACACTACAGTCAGCTTCCACAAGAATCTCGTGAAGAGCTTATAAAAAGCATCAGTGAACGTGCTATGTATAAACGTGACAGAGAATCGCAATTGAATCGAATACAACGATTAAAAAAAATGCGTAAGCATGCAAAAAAGGATCGTGAACTTGAATCACCATCGTCTCGCTCTATGCGACTCACACAAATGCGTGAGCAAGCAGGTAATGCTCGTGTTCTCGAATCGCCGTCGTCTCGCTCTATGCGACTCACACAAATGCGTGAGCATGCAGGTAATGTTCGAGTTCTCGAATCACCGTCGTCTCGCTCTATGCGACTCACACAAATGCGTAAGCATGCAGGTAATGTTCGAGAACTCGAATCACCATTGTCTCGCTCTATGCGACTCACACAAATGCGTGAGCACGCAGGTAATGTTCGAGTTCTCCAATCACCATCGTCTCGCTCTATGCGACTCACACAAATGCGTGAGCATGCAGGTAATGTTCGAGTTCTCGAATCACCGTCGTCTCGCTCTATGCGACTCACACAAATGCGTGAGCATGCAGGTAATGTTCGAGAACTCGAATCACCATTGTCTTGCTCTATGCGACTTACTCAAATGCGTGAGCATGCACATAATGTTCGAGAACTCGAATCGCCATCTTCACACACTTTGAGACTGGAACGCATGAGAGAACATGCAACGCTATCGCGTGATAACGAATCACCTGTTACACGAGAACGAAGAATAACAACACTGAGAGCACATTCCCGTGTCCAACGACAGTTGTTTGCAAATGATGATGCAACTTTTGCTGATCTGATTTTTCAAGTAGCAAATGTGGAGTGTTATTCATGTAAAAAGCTTCTGTATAAAAAACAGTCGCGAAGCGTGTTAACTGCTTCTATTACAGTCATACCTTCAGACGCTCCTGATCGCATTACTTGTTGCAATAGATGTGCCACCAAATTATCAAAAAACCAGTGCCCACCGAATTCCTTTTGGAATTACATGACTGTTCCCCCTGTGCCACCAGAACTAAATTGTCTCTCCGAGGTGGAATTGCGCCTCATTTCTCGGATAAAGGCTTTTATAAAAGTTGTACGTTTGAGTGGCCGTTATGGCCAACAAGGTTTTAAGGGGCAGGCTATCCTCTTTGCTCAGCAAGTAGAAGAGGTAATAGAACAGCTTCCGATAAATGCTGCAAGTGCTGGAATTAGCATTGTGACAGAAAATCTGGAAAATGTAACAAACAATAGAAGGTTTTCAGTAGATATTGAGAAAATTAACAGGGCTTTACATTGGCTTGTGCGTAATAATCATTTATATTCAAATGTGCAAATTAATTCAAACATAACAAATGAAGAACTGCAATCAAGTATTATGGAGGCTGTAGTTACTCTATATAATGAAAATCATGTAAGACATGAATCAAAAAATAATTTCAAACCGTTGGGAAATGAGAAATACATCTTGCGTGGGTCTTTTCACCAAGGTAGCGAACAATTTGAAGAGAATTCTCGTAATCGTCAATGCACGGCAAATGCTGCGACGGCAATCGCATATTCCTGTACAAAACCATTGGATACATGGGCGTCTTCTGACGTGGATCGTGTTTTATTGGCCGGAAATACGTATTTTAATCAGTGCATGTCGCGACTTGTAGTGAAGCCACCATTCTTAAATACAGAGGAACTTTTACCTTCTGTTTCAGTGGCCAGAACAAAATTCGATCTTAATATTCAAGCTGATGTTGTTATTGGAGTTGTTAATTCCAGTGCACCGTCTAATGTACTGGAAGGATACTTTCCTACATTACCATCGGGGATTGAATTTTTTTTTTCATCTTATGAAAAAGGTATTGTTACATGTCAAACGAATGTCGCAGTAGCGGTAATAAAACTAAATGATACGTATTATTTATTCGACTCCCATTCTAGAGGACCCAAAGGATACGTTGCCCGTATCAGAGGCGCTTCGATGTTAATGAAATGTCCAGATCAAATTACATTATGTCAACATCTGATAGTAGTACTGCAAGTAAGAGGACAACGAGACATGCAATTTAGTATCTCAGCTGTGAATGCATCTTTAAATGAACAGCCAGTAGTACTACCTTTTAATGATTCGCCAAATGAACAAAACAACACAGTAAATCATAGCTGCGGAGATCAAGATATCAGTAATTTAATAGACGAGGGACATCATTTCGTTACTACAGCCCTTATGCCTATTGACATTAATATGCCAGACATGACAGAGGTTATTTCCAATCCTGATGTAGAAGAAAGATTGATTCCCTTATACGAGTTAAAAAGAAAAACTGCACCTCCTATTAGTCTATTGAAAGAGCAGCGAGCTGAAGAACTAGCATGGGTAAAATTATTCCCAAGCGGTCGAAATGGACTTCGAGAAGAAAGACCTGTTCCTATAACACCGCTTGATTACTATCAAACGCGTGTTATGAGTAGCGACAAAAGATTCCAAATTAATGAATACATATTTTATGCTCTCTCTGTTGTTGAATTATGCAAAGCGCAACAAAATGTGTCAGTATGTGCGCGCTTGCGCCAGGACGGAGCAGAGCCAACAGATATTATACAAAATGTTCATCTGGTAATGCGCAACATTCGCGGTACGTCTGCATATTGGCACAAATCATACACAGATCTTCTCGCAATGGTGAAAAATTTAGGGCCTCCTCACTGGTATTTAACATTATCGTGCAATGATTTAAACTGGCCCGATATGTTAAATGCTCTTTTAATAGCTGATGGCCGCCCAAATTATCCCGTTGAAGATCTAACCTTTTTAGAAAAACAGCGCCTTGTAGAGGCGTATCCAGTAACTTTATCAAGGCATTTTATGTTGCGTTTTAATGCATTATTTGGAAGACTACAAAGAGAGATTTTAGGAAAAAAGATCGTTGACTTTTGGTGGCGGGTAGAATTTCAGCTGCGAGGAAGTCCCCATATTCATATGGTTTTATGGTGCGCTTGTATGCCACCTTTTGACACTGCTGAAGGAATACAGTTATTGGAGCAGGTAGTGACATGTAAAGTCCCTGATGTCAATGATGACTCAGAATTGCATGATTTAGTTCTCCAATTACAGTCACATAGACACACCCAAACTTGCTACAAAAATGATAAAAATACTTGTAGATTCGGCTTTCCGAGGCCGATCTCGGACAAAACTGAATTCTTGGACGACAACCAAGCAATAAGAAACGGCGGGAGATTTTATATTTTGAAAAGAAGCTATTCAGAAACTATGATTAACTGCTATAATCCTCGTTTGTTAAAACTATGGGGTGCCAATATTGATCTTCAGCCGTGCGGTTCAGCTTTAGGAGTAGCCTACTACATTTCAAAATATATTTCTAAAGCTGAACCTGCAGAAGTCTCAAGGTCAATTAGACAGGCTATACAAAACGTAAGGGCTCGCGGTGAAAACAATTCAGGTCGATTGATTTTTGCTATACAAAATGCTATTCTTACGCATAGGGAAATTTCTGCAAATGAATGTGCTTTCCGTTTGTGTCACTTAAAACTGCGAGATAGCTCTCGTAAATGCGTATTCGTAAACACTTGCGTGCCAGAACAAAGGTATCGAATGTTAAGGATTGATTCTGATAATTCCGAACCGTACAAAAACTTGTTTGATAGATATGTTCACCGGCCTCTTTCTCTTGAGCATCTGAGTCTTGGTGAGTTCGCCGTCTGGTACGACGTAGTTTCTTCTAGAGTCGACATTGATGAAGATCAGCAAGATGTTGATGCTTATGAAAATCACCACGAGGACGTGCCTACTGGTCCATATATAACATTACTAGACAATCAAGGAAGGATGAGAAAACGAACACGTCCAGCTATACTTCGAACACGTTACTTTACGTTAGCCTCAGATCCAGAAGCGTATTATTATTCCTTAATATTGACCCATGTTCCATTCCGGATAGAAGAAGAATTGTTAGATGGATTTGACTCAGCAAGAGCAGCTTTCTGGGCCAAAAGGAATCAACTGCGTCCACTAACAGAAGGATTTGACGCGGAAACTATGATGCAAGTGGAAACGGAAATACAGCAGGCTATTAGCCGTATCGTGGCTGAAAATTTGGCAGCAGGAATTTCAGAGCAACAAAATGTTGATACAAATTTTAATACACTTCCTCAGGTCAACGTACTGGATGATGCGGATCACATTTTAATTGATGAAGTCGAAGAGCCAAATGGTAATTGTATGCCAGACAATGAGTTTGAAAGAGCTGTTGCATCGCTAAATTTGAGTCAGAAACAGCTGTTCCAAAAAATATCTCAAAAGTTATTAGACGTAACAAATCCTGACCAAATATTAACTTTCGTTACCGGAGGAGCTGGCACTGGAAAAACGTTTACTTTGAAAGTTATGACCGAACAAATTCGAAGATTAAGTCACATAGATATAGGACAAAGCGTAGCGGTCACTGCTCCAACCGGCGTAGCAGCCAGGCTCATTGGTGGTAGTACTCTACATTCCACATTTGCTTTGCCTATTGAAAAAGGACGAGCTGAAACATTACGTCCGCTCTCAGGCGAAAGGTTACAAAGAGAACGACATAAGTGGAGATCAATAAATTGGCTAATCATCGATGAAATATCTATGGTACCCTATTTGACCCTGAGAAATGTTCATATTCGACTGCAGCAGCTGAAACAAGATCAACGCTACTTTGGTGGGATAAATGTTATTTTATTCGGTGATCTTATGCAGTTACCTCCAGTATCCAAGATTGCAGGTGGTGCTTACTGCTTTCGACAGCCAGTTTATTTGGCTGGCGAAATCAATCTGTGGCAATTA
Organism: Mesoligia furuncula; assembly: GCA_916614155.1. Lineage (NCBI taxonomy): Eukaryota > Metazoa > Arthropoda > Insecta > Lepidoptera > Noctuidae > Mesoligia > Mesoligia furuncula. The sequence continues at coordinate 9,139,958 of OU744803.1, read as the reverse complement.
TTCGATTTTTGCGAATTACCCCAAAACATGAGACAGGCAGGTGACACTACTTTTGTAGATATATTAAATAATATTCGCGTTGGAGAATTGACGATGGACCAACTTGAAATCCTAGACGGTCGTAGGATCCCACTCACGGGCTTATTTGCTGATGGAGAAGCTGTAAGAATTTTTCCTACTACGAGACAAGTAGATTCTTATAATTCAACAATAACTGCAGAGTTAGGTAAATCATTAAAACTGTATCAGATACATGCTGTCGACATCTCATTGGAAGCGAAAACCTATGGCCAGTGTCCACGTAAAGAATTCATATCTGACGATGCAAACAAGACGGGAGGCATTCTCAGCACATTATGTATTGGAGTTGGATCGCGAGTTATGTTACGCCGGAACATAAATGTTAACCATGGTCTAGTGAACGGTGCTATGGGTGTAATTCGAAAGTTCGAGTGGCCTGCTCTTCGCAGGGATCAATTGGAAACAGGAGAGTTACCACAAGCAGTATTTGTTGAATTTGACGACCTCACAATCAAAAATAATGAACCAGGACTTGGTGTACGGATTGAACCCTGTTCGATTAATTTTGATGCGCTTCGGGGGCAAGGAAAAATAGAACGCAGAATGTTGCCTTTAATCCTTAGTTGGGCTGTAACAGTTCATAAACTCCAAGGTACCACACTCGATCGGGCAGTTGTGGATCTTGGCTCACATATATTTGCAAAAGGTCAAGCGTATGTAGCTCTTAGTCGAGTAAAAACATTAGCTGGATTGGCTATCAGTACCCTTGATCCTAAAAAACTATTAAATCTTCCACATGATCAAAATTCTTTGAATGAGCTTCAACGTTTACGGGAATTGATCCAATGAAAAAAATAAAAAAATAAAGGGTTTTAAAAGGTGATTATAAATATATATACAACATAAATGGTTTCGAAATGACAAATCGTAAAAAACAAGTATCAAGAACTAAATCGTCCGCGAAATCTTTGACATTTGTAAACTAAAAAGCTTGAAATAAAAAATATTATTAAAAAAAAATAAAAAACCCGACTGCGGTAAAAAACTGAAAAGTTAAAAACAAGCCCATTTTAAATTAAATAAAAGTTGGAAGCAGGCGGGACCCATTTGAATTTGAAAATATAATAAAAATGGTATGGGTCCCGCCTGCTTCCAACTTTTATTTAATTTAAAATGGGCTTGTTTTTAACTTTTCAGTTTTTTACCGCAGTCGGGTTTTTTATTTTTTTTTAATAATATTTTTTATTTAGATTCGATTTGAAGGATACAAGGCTAGAACGATGAATATCACAAATCAAACTTTTAGAGATGTTTATTGTTAAAAACTTCAATTATAATTTATTAAGGGCATGCAATAAATGGAATAAGTTACATTAAAAAAAATATATGGCTTTGAACGACACCAGATATTATTAAAATTGTTCATTCTTATTCGAATACACCTTCGACATCCATACTTATGGATATATAACGTGGCCTTTCACTTGGGCCCAAATATTCTCGATTGGGTTAAAATCTGGATGATAAGGAGGTAACCGTAAAACAGAATGACCATGTTCCGCCATTATTTGGTCAATTGAGTATTTAATGTGTTCAGATTTGTGGCGTTTAATTATTTCATACAATTCTGGTTTCAGCAGATTTGACGCAAAGGGTATATTTTTAGATACATGATAAATGATTTTATTTTTGTAAGTAGGTTTGTACAAACACTTTTACACGTCAATCATGGTTTTTTAAAACTAGATGAGGTCGGCGTAGATGTAAGCCAAGATTGCATGGATGCTTTTAGAGAATTGGAATTCGGTGCATTGTCTATCTGTGTGTTATGGTAAGAAGCGTTATCTACGACCACAACAGTATTAGGTCGTAGATTCGGAATGAGATGTTGTTTTAACCATTTTTCGTAATTTTCTTTATTCATCTCGTGGTGATAATCGCCAGTACTTTGAGAAGATTTATAAACTAAGAGAGCGCCTGTTACAAAATCTCTTGAGCCACCAGCGTGGACAATAATTAATCTTTCACCTTTTGATATCGGTTTTTTTAAGCCTTTCTTAGAACTATCCGTCCAACTACTTTCCTTTGTATGTGTGGCGTGTATGTAAGTCTCATCAGTATAAACTATATCCCGACCTTCACTTCTGAACTTTTGTATCTGTCGAAGATACTTAATCCGCTGAAGTCTTACTTCATCTTTCTCGGCCAGTAAAGATCTATTATTTTCCATTTTCTTGAATTTGAAACCCAGTTCAAGCAATATTCTGCGCAAAGTTTCTCGACTGCCTGTGAAATTTATATCTTCCTGTAATTTGGTTAACAACGATTTTATTGTAGGCAACCTTTTTTCAGTGACATGAAAGTCATACATCTTCCTTCTAATGACATCATAATCAAAACCATCTAAATTTGCTCGATGTTCTTTCTTTTTTCTGGCCTTTTTTCTGGCCTTTTTAGGCGAACTAAAAGTTGCACGAGTTGAACTAGTCGAAGCCAAGGCATTGTCATGCTCTTTCAAAACAGCACTTATTGTTCTACGTGACACACCAGTTGCCTTCGCAGTTCGCTCTTGAAGGTTTTGAAAGTGATCATTCCCAAAAACCCTATTTTTAGACTCCGTAGCCTCTCGACTCATAAATTAATAAACATTATAAATTATTTCACGACTTTGGCTATTATACGGCTTACCACGTTTCAACGAAGTCATCATGAAAAAAAACAGCAACAAAAAATATATTATTCACTTTCCTATTAAATTGTCACGAAGTGTACGGAATGATTCACTCACGTGCATTCTCAACGCTGTCTCGAGTTGAACTGAGGCGGGAATATATAGCGCGAATAGCATTGAATGGCGCGATAGTGAGCGATTTCTATTGGTTGTGTAAATCGGAAGTGATCGGTTTTACGATGCTACATATAAGATGTGTCGTAGGTACTGTACGTTTTTGTTGTTCTTTATTCTGAATATTATGAATATGGGATTCTGCCGTTTTGCCAAAAAGATTTTGCCAAAATTTCACTACCCAAACAAATTTTGGCAACCTTTTTTTATACCAATGCGATGTTTGGAATGATTTTAGCAAGCACTTTTTACATTTGGTCAAATTTTTACTTGGCAGAATATTATTAAGAATAATGTCATTTAAGCATTTGGCCTTTAATCAAATGATTTATTACAGCAAACAATCTTCAGACAATAAACGTTTGGTACAGCGCCATCTAGCGGCATATATTGTGAAACTTATGATAATTTATTATGGTTCTTTTAGTTTTTTTTATTTCATATTTTGTTTTTAATGCGAGTTTTACCCGTCATAAACAAGGAAATACTTCATCTTAGTCACTTTAAAGGATTAATGCTAAGGATTTTGTATTTGGTACAAAATTATTCAACACCCAAGTTCAACGACTATTACTGCTAAACTGATAAAGTTATCTTAACCGGTAAACTTTTCCTTTAAAGTTCATAAATTGCACTATCATCGTGAATTTTTCCAGATTTTTTAAGCTAGCAGTTTAGCTTTTAGAGGGGGGGGGGGACGCCCTACTGAAACAAAAATTTGCACTTTAAAGTTTAATATTTCGTAAATGGAGCATACAATCGAAAAATATTTTTAGCAAATCCCAAGTCATTTTAGAAGACCTATTCAACGATACCCCACACGATAGGGTAGATCACGAAAAAAATATTCATCCCCACTTCACATGTAGGGGAGCTACCCTAAAAAAAATATTTTCCAAAATTTTATTTTACCACTTTGTCAGCATAATTGATATACACACTCCTACAAAATTACAGCTTTCTAGTACTAACGGTCTCTTAACAAAACCTCGGACAGACAGACAGACGGACATGACGAAACTATAAGGGTTCCTTGTAGGAACTACGGAACCCTAACAATATGGCTAGATTATGAGAAAAAAAATAAAAACTGTCTGATCAAAGTTATACGTAGAATGGGGTTACTTTGATAAGTTTGGAATTACGCAATAAAATAGGCAATTTTATTCCGTAGTTACAAAGTTATCCCAATTATAATGCCAATACAATTTTTAAAATCAAAATCTGCCAACGGGAAAAATAAATATTGTCATTTTTGTCGTATGGATAACTTTGATCTAATAAAATTTAAATTAAAACTAAAAAAGAATGCTTAAACTTCCTTTCACTATTTGACTAAATTCGCGGTTGTGAATAATTTTCGTATTCACGGAACCCAAGTTTCATTTCATATATTCGCGGCATCATCCGATCAATCTCACACCATACCCTATCAATGACAGGGCATTAAACAAACTCAAGTTATTGCATTAATTTTGACGTTAGAAAAACAATAATCACTGTATTGGTTAATCGATAATAGGCCACATAATGGAGTTATCTAGAAATTTCATTATACCATCACAATGATTAAGTTCACATGAAGTTTTGCAGCACAATTATGTAGCTATAAATAGGGAATACCAATATAATTACATATTTCAATTTAAATGGTTGGTGAATTCCCAGCGTGTCCTCTAGAAAGGATTCAACAGTTCTTCAATTTTACTAACCTAGAAAAAAAAAACGAACAAATTGCGTTTCGTTTTAAGCAATTCGCGATTTTATATGAAATGGAAGTTTTGATCAAAGTCATCCCGCTATTCAAAGTAACCCCTGTTTACGGTACTTAAATTACCAGCCATATTTAATGATCGATTTTTATAGGTTTTTGATAAGAACATTCATATCTCCAGTTTTTTAATGATAACTGACAAATGCGTGTACTGACTGCACAGTTCCACGCGATCTGTGTGCTTCTTTCCTCAAAATACCATTTCAGACACCAATCTACATGGTTTTCACATGATCTGACCAAGATTATGTCTGGACTTTAACCGCTTGTGTGCCGTAATTACAGACACAATTAAAAAGCCATAGTGTCTCACGTAGATCTACGTTCCGGCAGACTGAGGGTTAAAAGAGGAGGTCTCTTTCTTTGTGTTTGTTTCGGCCTTTCTTCTCAGAGTAGTCTGATAGCAAACGACGACTTTATCTAGTCAGGGTTCCGTACCAAAATGGTAAAACGGAACCCTTATGGTGAGACTCAGTCTGTCTGTCGGTCTGTCCGTCTGTCACAGCTGGATATCTCAAGAACTACTAATGCTATCAATTTGAAATTTGGAATAGTTTTAGATGACGTTTACCGTCGGGTATAATTATCGTATTTTGAAAATAAGAAAGAATTAAAAATATATGTATATTTTTAGCAACAGGGACTGAAAGGTGGTCTGAAAAATTCGAATTGGGGCTACTAGGGCCCCAAAGGCTACTAGGCTCAAACATGGGGGGTTTCATATGAAAGAGCGCAGTTTGCATATTCTCAAACTTTTTTTTTATTATTCTGCACAGTTTTCGCCTTTTGATGAAAAATGTAAAAAAAAATACCGTCCCCCCCCCCCCTTATCTCCGAAGTTTGCAAAGAGAAAAATCTGATTTTTTTCTATAAATTTATATAAAGATTACAGGAAAAATAAAACGAGGTCTCTAAATAGCACACTTTTTCAGAAATCATTAACAAAAGTTACATTAGTTCCACTATCGGTCAAGAGATGGCGCTGACATAAAACTGCAATATGCTACACCGCAGTCCACAGTGTTAAAATTCTCTACCGAATATAAGTCTTGCCGATGAAAAATTAAAAAGATGATGGTACGGAACCCTCGGTGCGAAATATGATTGCTATTTATAAGTGTTTGTACAAACCTACATATTTATACCTACAGAAATAAAATAATTTATCGATTGCCTTAAAAAAAGCCAGTCAACTACCATATTCGTAACTAGGTAGATACGTACTCCTCCAACGTGGGAGTAGTATAGTACCTATTCACGTATTCCTTGTCAAAGCGGAAAATATACAAAAAATATATAAGTGAAGCATCTTTCGACACGACCATTCCAGGTAACAAGCAGTGTTTGTATGTGGCCCAACAAAAAGCGAGGGTGGAATACAAAGAGGCCCACATTCCAAAAAAAGAGGTCGCACTCTTTATGTGTAGTTACGTACCTACGGCTTTTACCCGAAAAACCTCTTTGTCAACGTGTGAGCAGAAATTTTTCACGGCGTATTTTTTCCTACGCAACGGGAAGCTATGAATTTGTCAGTTTTATTTTTACAAGTTTTTTTATAGTGACATTCCTTTCTGCTTCGTTTTATTCATATGATTTTTGTTATCTGTACTCAATTGTACAAGTAGATAAACGAGTGTGTTTTATATTTATAGCGTGACTATACCTACATACGATGAAGAAATTCATGAATAAATTATTCAAGCATTCGAACAAAAAACGAAAAAATGAATACTAACTAAGGTATACGAGTTGTAAATGTATTAACGTTTGCTAAGAAAATATTGGTGTTATTATATCGGACAAATGTAAAACCTTTGTTATCAAAACTCAGGCAATAAGTGACCCTTTTATATAATTTTGGATTCCTAAAAGCCTGTGAAAGAATTCGAATATACAATTACAAATAGGTAGTACAAATCTACAAAAAGTGACTGGGACAGACTGTATGTGGAAGGTGGAGCCTGGCGCAGCCTGAAAGAGGCTTTTGTCCAGCAGTGGACTGCGATAGACTGAGTTGATTGAATAAAAATCTAAATAAATTTAATTTTTTGGGACTACAAACAACAAAAAAAATATGCCAACGATTTGGCTTGTTTTCTCTTCCTCTCGTCGTGATCTCAGTAGACATGATGACTAATAGAGAAGTGTGGCAGAAGTCAATATAATACCAAATAAATTGGCATAAGAGCGAGAGAATGTTGATGATGATTTGACCTGATGAGGAGGACTTGTGTAGATACTATCATCAATCTAATCACCGCATATTAACGGGGTTTAGACCAAACGAACATAGAAACAGAACAAGAGTTAAACCATTCTTTTGTTGATATTGTTGACATTAAAGTAGAATGCTCCGTTCCTGTTTACACAAAAATAATTTGGTAGAGTGGAGGATAGAATGTGCTTTCGCTCGTTTAGTCTAAATCGACCTTTACTTTTGATCCAACATACCAAGAAGGTGCTAAATTATATCCTGATACATACTCACAGTTTTCGGAATACTTTGAAATAAAATTCGAAGAATAATATTGACATCACAGACTAAGAAGAGTTGACATTCTATGACAGCAAAAGAGTACACCCTACTGTCAATTTCGACTTTAAATAAACACAAGCTGATAAAATAAATATTTACTAATATAATATCTACTGAAATAATATTTTTAGCAACAAAAATGGATACAAGTGATGTGAAATTGAAGAGTAAGAGTAGGGTAGCCATGGACCCGTCTGTGACAGCTTCTGGAAAGTCTATGAGTGCAGGTTTTGGCAGAAAGTCTCTTAGTCGACTGAAAGTCAGGAAACAGTCTTATGGCTTCTCTGGTGTTAGTGGCATTGGAGGGCAAGCACGACGACGGAGTTCACAGGTTAGCTAATGTCTATTCAAACTTGTTTCAAATTAATATTATTTCAAGCAATGATATTATAAGTGTTTTTACTTATAATATCATTGATTTCAAGTTAAACAAATATCAACTTTATTTTTATTGTAATTCAGTTGATTACAGGGGTTGGGTCTTATATCGAGTCGCCTGAATCCGAGTTAAGTGTAGATATGGGAGGGTTTAGGGGGTTCGTACTAAGCGATAAAATGTATTTTTTGCTGCCGGAGACGCGCCAAAATATTTTAATTATTATTTAAAAAATCTTGGGAAATCTTACAAATGCATAAGAAGGAACGTAATTTTGATACATTTCGTAGCGATTTGGATACTGCGTTTATCGAAATGGGTGAAAAGAAACGTAAGCCGCCATTTTGTTTACATTGACAAATACTTTTGGCGTTCGATTTGTCATTCCGTTCCGTTCAAAGACTACAATATAATGTGGTGTAAATTCCGTTGCTCTCGAGTTTACGTGAATTTTATATTTTGCTATGATTATTAGCTCCCCGCACCCTAATGAGTGACAGATCGTACCCAGAGCACACAGACTTGTGTTGGTTAGGCTAAGTTAGATAGCGCGAACCGAGCGAGCGAAGCGAGTTGTGTAGGTTAGGTTAGGTTAGAACGGTGACCACTTGCCAGAAAGTAACTACCTCCCCGTACCCTAATGAGTGACAGATCCTACCCAGAATGTCCCAGAGCACACAGGCTTGTGTTGGTTACGTTAGAAGGTTTTGTTCAAAGTGGAATAATAGAAAAACTACGCATCTCCGGCAGGGCAGGAGTGGGGGGAGTGAAACAGGGCGTCCTCCCCAACCCCCCTCCACCCCTCCCATCTTCGTACGTAGGCGACTTGATTAGGATTTAAAGTTATTTTTCCATAAACTCATATTTGTTTACATTTTTGGCAAATAAACCGCGAATGCAGATTACTTCATTACTATTATTAGCTATTAATGTGCCACTGCTGGGCAAAGGCCTCCTCTGGTACTCTCTTTCCATCTCTCTCGAACCAGAGCTGCCAAAAGTGAGAAGGTATGATCAAGATCGTCTGCCGCCTGTCAGACGATCAATGGGCCAAACTACAGTGAGTCTCTTAAAATTAAAATGGCTAACTATATCCTATCTGGGTTCAGAAGGTCAGATAGGCAGTCGCTCCGTGTAAAATACTTGTATTCAGCTGCATCCGGTTAGACTAGAAGCTGACGCCAACATAGTTGGGAAAAGGGTAGGCAAATGATGATATCGCGCCAGGCACAGACGGCGATGGCGGAATGACCTGGACTCCTATTAATATAGACAGCTACTTCATTACCTTAAATATAAAAAAGTAATTAAAAAACTGGCCAAGTGCGAGTCGGACTCGCACACGAAGGGTTCCGTACCACAAGGCAAAAACCCCGAAAAAACAGGTTTGTTGTATGGGAGCCCCCCTTAAATATTTATTTTATTTTAATTTTATTATTTATTATTAAAGTTAAAATACAACTGAGTATTTTGTGAATATTTCAAGTGCCTACCTGTTGCCATTTTTGATATCGAGCAAAAAAGGGCAAAATATCGCATTTGTTGTATGGGAGCCCCCCTTAAATATTTATTTTATTTTGTTTTTAGTATTTGTTGTTATAGCGGCAACAGATATACATAACTTGTGAAAATTTCAACTCTCTAGCTATCGCGGTTCTTGAGATACAGCCTGGTGACAGACAGACGGACAGACGGACAGACGGACAGACGGACAGACGGACAGACGGACAGACGGACAGACGGACAGACGGACAGACGGACAGACGGACAGACGGACAGACGGACAGACGGCCAGACGGACAGACGGACAGACAGCGAAGTCTTAGTAATAGGGTCCCGTTTTTACCCTTTGGGTACGGAACCCTAAAAAATTAACCGACTTCAAAAAGGCATTAACTAAAAATTATGAAATAACTTTAACTTCGGAAGTCGGTGTCTTTGGGATCTGTATTTTACAGTTTTAGTTTTTTGCCACCGACTTCCGAAATTAAAGTTATTTCATAATTTTGAGTTAATTTTTTTTTGAAGTCGGTTTAATTTTATTGAATTACTTTTTATTTCGTAATTTTTAGTTTTTGCACTAGTATTCGACCATATTTTGAGATGTTTACCCTTTGACACTACACCCGTAGCTCGTATCAATAAGCCAGACCGTCACACTTACAGGTCCATATCTTGAAAATTATTGAATCGATTTTGATGAAACTTGCACTATTCCCTAAGTTGAAGTACATGTAAGCCAATAAAAAAATGGTCACGATCCGATTAATAGTTGCGGAGAAATGCGTGGACAGACATACTTACATAGGTACATACGTCTATAAAAATTTGTAAATTTGTTTGTCGCCTCCCAACCCCGCTGTGCTACCGCTCCGCTCTCGCCATCGACGCCTCAGTACTATGCGCTCAGTAGCGGCCCTAGGGCGGTGAGAAAGGTGCGACGGCACCGGGCGCCGTTATGAGAGAGGCGCCTAGGCCTGGTGGACTGTCCACCTGGCACCAGTCATTAGTCTTAGTCTAAGTACTCTAAGTCATTGATGATAGTAACTTACTATAAAGCCAATCGTCCACAAGCAAGCAAAAGCAAGCAGCATATGCACATTTATCATAGGAACGTGGACATAGAGGGGCGCCACGTTAAGATTTTGCACCACAACAGTCATTGCGTTATTTACGTTGTTCAGCAGGCAATGTTTTTGAACTGAAGAAGCAATGGATTAGCAATATCCTTCAAATTGATTCAGTTTGTGATTGGTAGTGTGTTACACAATTATGGTGCTGGTCAGCGGCGGCCCTAGAATTTTTTTTAGGTGGTGCAAAATCTTAACGTGGCGCCCCTCTATGTACAGACGCCAGCACATCAACCTACTACAATCTGCCAAATTTCTTTAATAGATTTTCAACTTTATCGCAAAAGCATAAGGTTCAAAGTTGATTGGGAAAATTTGACCGTTTCGGGTAGCTTGGTATGCTGGCGTCTGTACCATGTTCCTATGATATATGCATATGCAGTTGCTTGCTTGCTTTTGCTTGCTTGCAGATCGTCCATCGGCCTTATAGTAACTTACTATCATCAATGACTGGTGAGTCGTGCCTGGTGGACAAGTGGGGGTCGCATTTCGGTTGATTTCAGCGCCTCTCCCATGACGGCTCCGGGTGTCGTCGCACCGCTCGCACCGCCCTAGGGCCGCTACTGGTGCTGGTCAAGGGCGTGGAGAGCAACTACAGCCTATTATAATAGTCTAATACTAGTTGGCCGCGCCTTAGGTATGTGAGCGGTGGGACGCAGGGACGGGGGCTCATTACTCACTACGTGGGTTGCAACCCGCCACCTCCTCACCCCTTTCCCCACCTCAGCGGTCAACTAGTTCCGCGCGGACTATAAAAGAAACTATTCCAGATGATGTGTCCTTTCTCTCCAACCCTGATGACCCCATATCCCTCCTCCAGAATAGCGATAGGGCAACCAGTACAGTATACAAAAACAAAAAACCGTCATACCGACCTCGCCGACGAGGTCCCTCGCGAAGTCCCCAAGTAAATGCCTCCCCCCGACCCTTGCTCGATGTAGTACCAGCCGGCGCCGCAGCTGAGCCTGTAGATTTAAATTCCCGACTGTGACCTCTGAGTTTGTTTCCCTTTGTGCTCACTAGTTCCTTTAGCAGTTCCTTTTAAGGAACTACTGAGTATTTTCGGATCAGTAGTTCCTTTAGCTTTTGCAAAGGAACTACTGATCCAAAAGTTCTCAGTAGTTCCTTCAAAGGAACTAGTGAGCACAAAGGACCGGCCTTTCTTCTCAGAGTAGTCAAATAGGAAAAGCCGATCTCATCAAGCTTAAATAATAATAATCTGATCCAACCTGTCCCATCTTGCTGCCCTCTCCCCAGCGACGCCCTAATCCGAAGTTCGTACCCCACAGGGGGTGCCCTTAGCGTGTAGTAGATAATTGCCCCTGCCTGGAGGATAGTTTACCTGACTAGCCCACAGGATAGTCAGGTTAAGCAGTCACGAACCCTCAAGGTCAACTACGAGATGCTTAAGGCAAAAAAAAAAAATTATGTGTCCAGTTATCTCGATGTATTTCTGCAGCTCGGATTGGAGTTTAAACGGCCCGCACTAGTATATCTGCCAACATTCCAATTGGAACCGCGAGTCAAGTTTCACGTGGCTGAAGTTACGAAGGCTATCAACGATATACTGGATGCGGCCTACGACGATACTAAGTATAGTATTGCGGTAAGTACTGAAAAAAGCGGCTAAGTGCGAGTCGGCGTCGCACATGAAGGATTCGTAGCAGTACCGTTTTTAAATTTGTAGCGGGTAGCCTTTTTTTTTTTTTTTTGTTTTATTATTTGTTGAAGCGGCTATTAAGGTACTTGGGAGGCTTATTCAGTCCAGCAGTGGTGAAATGATGATGATGATAATAGCGGCCAGTATAGACGCTAGTATATCAAGCTACCCGAAACTGTAAAATTTTCCCAATCAACCTTGAACCTTAGGTATGTTGTAGCGATAAAGTTGAAAATCTATTGAAGAAATTTGACAGATTGTAGTAGCTTGATGTGCTGGCGTCTGTACTATTTGGGAACGTTTCAAGTGTCTACATAATACGGTTAAAAGAACCAGCCCTGAGACAGGCGGACGGACGAACAGAGGAGCCTTAGTAATAAGGTCCCGTTAGCACCCTTTGGGTACGGAACCCTAACAATTACATATTATTTCAGATAAGTATTTTTTAAGTCCTTTAAAAAAGTTTATTGGATGCTATTTATTATGTGCGTAAAATTTTAACTTATGCTAGCTGACGCACATATCCAATTATCCATATTAATGTTATAAATTCGAAAGTAACTCTGCCTGTCTGTCTGTATGTTACCTTTTCACGCCTAAACCACTAAACGGATTTCGATAAAATTTGGCAGAGAGATAGGTTGCATCCTGAGGAAGGACATAGGAGTTTTTATCCCGATATTCCTACGGGATCGACACTTATGCGGGTGAAACCGCGGGGCGCTGCTAGTTATTTTATATAACAGAAGGCGCCAAACACATCTGCAAAAAATGTATTAGTAGAAGTAGGAAGTAGCAATTATAAATGAGTGCCTACTTCTTTAGTTCTACTCTTTGTTCCACATTTTTGAAACGTTGTACTACAAGCACCATTGAAGCATTGTTGCAAATTAGGAGAATATCTTCCTAATATTGTTTAGGGCTTGTTAAACTAACATGACAACTTTAAAGCAGTGCTTAACATTGGTATTTTTGGGAACTGGTAGTATTGGCCTTTGTATGGATATCAGTACCAAAACCGGTACACCAGACGTAGTGCCTGTACTATTGGACGTACTACTTGTACTTGTTAGGTGCAGTAGCGGTACTCGTCTTGATCACCAGATCAAGACGGGTACCAACCCGTCTGGAACCAGTACCAAATGAAATGGTTAGCCCAGCTAAGTACCGGTACAGAACCCGTATTTTCGGTACCGGTTCCAAGCCCTGCTTTAAAGTAATACAGAGTCAAGGACGCGAACCAAAAATAAAAAGAAACAAGAACTTGCTGTAAGCGCTAAGTCCAGAAATGAGCGCTGGTACCTACGCGAAAAGAGGCAAATAATCTTTTATAGCGTAAAATAAAACCTGAGGCATTGATCGCAGCCTGCCGAATCAGCGGGATTGTCCGAAAGGGTTACCGGTACCCCGAAACATAAAGGGCTAAGGAAGGCACATGGATGGGTTTTAGTCAGTAAGAGTCTGACACTCCCTTCCGATCCACCCACAGCGGGAGGAGTAATTTCATGATTCCCCACCCTCAAAAAAAAAAACAAAAAAGAAGGCATTGATCGCAACAAAATACGTATATTAATTTTACTCACTCATTTTAACTTTGTATGCACGACTACAGATCAAGCTATATATTTATCCATTCCTAAGCTGACTTCTCAGTGTACGAAAAGCCTATAAAATGCGAGGTCAGCTAAAACTGGAAATATATAGCTTGATACGTCGTCGTGTGTACCTATTACTGCTGTCCACAGGATTCTCCAGGAAAAACAATGCTCATTGCTGATGAAGTAATGCGAACGGTCAAGAATATGAACTTCGATCGCTACCGAATCATCTCTGTTGTTACTATAGCGCAGAAGAGGGCTCAATGCTACAGTAATGCCGTCGCATTCCTCTGGGATCACGAGTTTGATAGCCTTGTGGATGTTCATAGAGATGACAATAGCACATCATTCATTCAAGTCACTGTTTTTGGAGTCTACCTTGACTAGGTAATCGTCTTTCTTGCTGCAGAAAGCATAACACCCTCTCGAGTGCTTGTTTGTTTTGGCTTTACACCAGAGATGAGCGAGGTTCAATAGCCAGGGACGTGTGTGAAACTAACCAATACCAACGCTAACTTAGTTCATGCTATAAAAATGAAGCGATGTTATTGGTTGGTTTCACACGCATATCTCGCTACGACGTGTTCTCGCTCATCTCTGATGGAAAGGCAGCCTTACTAGGTAAACGTCTTTCTAGCTGCAGAAAGCATAAAACTTCCACAGGTGCCTTGCTTCCTAGTACATTTTAGAGACAATATATATCATTCATTCAAGTCAAATGTGTTTAGAATCCACCTTGACTAGATAATCGTCTTACTTGCTGCAGAAAGCGTAAAACCTCCTCGAGTGACGGCCTTGCTTCCAAGTTGATTTTAGAGACAATACATCAGTCATTCAAGTCACTGTTTTTGGAATCTACCTTGACTAGATCCCTTATCATCTTTCTTGGTGCAGAAAGCATAACACCTCCTCGAGTGCTTGCTTCCTAGTAGATTTCAGAGACAATACATAATTCATTCAAGTCATCAAGGTTTTTGGAATATACCTTGACTAGGTACGTAATTGTCTTTCTTGCTGCAGAAAGCATAACACTACCTCGAGTGCCTGAGTGCCTTGCTTCTTAGTAGATTTTAGAGACGAAAATTAGGTTATTTTTCGTTATAATAATTGTTATCTTATAAAATCTCTTCGAATTTGTTAGCTAGTAGTTTTTAAAGATACCTATTGTGTTACTTTTCGTTTTTATTGGCAAAATAAATAGATATCATTTAGAATAATGTATTTTATTTTTCGTGTATTTTTGTTGGTGTTTTTTTCGGGAATTACTGTAAAGATTGATTGGCTGAGGCTTTTATTGCGTTGATATGTTAAGCCTTCCAACAAATGTTCCAGACATCGCTTTGTCACAATCAGCCCAAATAAAGTGAAGATTACCATACGCCTCCTTGTAGAAATGTGTCTTCTTCTTCTTCTGCATAAGCGACGATCGCAAAAAACAGATCTTAGATAGGTACTGGACTACCAGACGTACAGCAGCATACCATCCATACTTGGTTATCATGCCGACTGTTGTACTCAGCGCTTCTCCTCCAAACGTATTATGCGCACAGCCAAAGTGTAGAACTCTCTGCCAGCGTCTGTGTTATCTTCCACATTTCACCTAACTGCCATCAATGCAAAAGTGAACAGGCATCTTCTGGGCACGCTTGTTCCATCATAGATCTCAACTATCGCTTTCCATCAGGCGTGCGGTGATCGAGTTCAAGAGCAGGCCCATTCAGCAATCACACTAATAATATTATAAAGGCGAAAGTTTGTGAGTGTGTTTATATGTTTGTTACTTCTTCACGCTCAAACGGCTGGACCAATTTTGATAAAATTTTGTATGGAGGTAGCTGACACCCTGGATTAACATATAGACTACTTTTTATCCCCATATTCTCACGGGATCGACAATTACGCGGGTGAAACCGCGGGGCGCAGCTAGTAAAAAATAAATTAAAGCTATCTCAATCTAGCTTAGTAAAAATTGTATCTAGATACAATTTTTACTAAGCTAGATTGAGATACCTTTAATTTATACTTACTATTTAAGTAAGCTTAGTAAGTAAGCTGGTCAGAGGGATTGTCCGAAAGGGTTACCGCTGGCCCGGAACATAAAGGGCTAAGGAAGGAACACGGGTGGGTTTTAATCAGTAAGAGTCTGACACTCCCTTCCGCTCCACCCAGAGCGGGAGGGGTCAATCATTTGGTGATTTCCCAACCCAAAAAAAAAAGAAAAAAAGCTACAACTTTTTGACACTTTCTGCAGGGTTAATCTTTGTGTCTGTATAGATAGCCGAGTTTTCAACGATGGTATAGTTGTAAACTTAAAATTAGTATAATATGTTAACCAACCGCCAAATTAAACTCGCACTTGAGCTGTATGGGAAAATATAAGCAGGATTTTATACTCAAGAATCAGAACAACAATTAGCTCATTGTAATACTCTAAGATACTATCTACCAGATATACTTATGAAAGGAAGAACGAAAAATAAAAATATTTTATTTGGGTCACGCACAGGAATTACACTGGAAACACAAGAAACCGGCAATACACAGGAAACCGACATGTCCTAGAACCAAAAAATCAAAAAAAAATGTGTAGTATAAATGTAGATTAGAGCCCACTCCCTCTCACAGAGAGGAGGCTTGTGTCTCAGCAGTGGGAACATTATAGGCTAATTACGTACAGGAAATACAAACAGTAAATAATTACAAAAAAAAAACAACCGTCTTCCAAAAAAGGTGAAAAAGAACTTTAATTTCAGAAGTCGGTGTCGTTGGGTTCGCATTTTAGTTGTCGAAGTCGGTTATTATTTTTTTTGTAAAAATGTTTTTATTTTTCACTAGTAAGTTGTACTTACCCCACACAAATTCGTATAACACTACTTGCTTTATAAATTATCAGCAGTGATCGGAATAGGTAGAGCTATTTAGGTTCATTGACTGCAAACATTGATGTTAATATGGATATTCCACGGGATTCCGACTGATACTACGGGATTTTTACGGGATTTTATTGTCGCTAGAGTGACGCACCTGTTTTTGTTTTTTTCTGCGCCTCTAGAATTCAATTCTTTACCGACAGTAACTTCGAAACTAAACTTAACTTCGTAACTAAAAGGGAATATCCATATTATTCTAACCTATGGCAAGTACATAAAACAGCTCTACCTATTCCGATCCATGATTATCAGTGACAGGAAGTCATTATAACATCATCAATATAAACTAAGTGGTAAAAATACGTGTTATTGAAGCTAACTCAAAAACTACCCAAGCAAAGTTAATAACATTCATATGGGGCCACCACTGAGGATTGAAATCGATTTACAATTGCCGGAGATATCGTGTAACAAACATACAAAAAAAAAACAACACACAGTCGAATCGAGAACCTCCTCTTTTTGAAGTCGGTTAAAAAGGAGCATTTAAAACAGTAACTAACAAAATTACATTGTAAGCAACCAAAAAAAAAAATTGAATACATTATTTTTCATGAAATTATCTGTCAGATTAGCCGAAACCTTTCAGGAGGCAGTGAAACAGGTTCTTGATCTAGGATTTTTATCAATGGTAATGTCTTATTTTCTCTTTAATACTAAATATTCCTGCTATTTTCCTGTTATCAGAAGTAGGTTGAAAGTAAGTGGGCGTCGTCTGTCAGTGGCGGAGTTATCGCGGATCTTTTGTACTCCGCGGTATCGAGGACGCCACTCACCGGCTGATAGGCACAGTCCTTTAATATTAAATTAAATGGCATTGGATCGAGGGTTTCCTATAAGGTTCTTTCTGTATAAAAAGTCTTCTAAATATACGTTAACATACATTCTGAATAGGTAAGAGGCGTCCCAATAGTAAAGATTCCGACTTACGAGTCTCAAGTCGTGGGTTCGAGCGTAGCTTTACGTGCAATATATGCAACTTGTTTTTGCTGCAAAAGTGAAAGAAAACATCGTGAGGAAATCAGACTTGTTCTAGGAAAATACGGTACCTACGTGATGTCCACCAAGCCGCACTGGACCTGTGATTACTACACCTACAGAAAGAAGCCTGAAGGGTGCAACATATATATTCGGGTCAGCATTATACGGCATAGCCGGCTGAAAAAAAAACTAAAGTTGATTGTTATATGTTCGGGAAAAAGCCGCCCGGCTTAGCTCAAATTGTACTAAGCCAAATCGAACATGATTCAGCAAGGGTAGATGACGAACCTACCGACCTATGGCAATGAAACGTGGTCGCTCAAAATGGGCCTCATTAGAAGGCTGTCGTTCGTCGTTTCAGCCGATAGACGTCCACTGCTGGACATAGGCCTCCCCCAATTTTGGGGGGGTTTGCCTTAATCGCCACGCTTGGCAGGCGGGTTGGCGATCGCAGTATGGTAGGATGGTGGAATAAATAGAGAACGCTGCTGCCCATTCTCCGGCGACTAAGGCGACTAAGAGTATTAACCCTTAGTCGCCTTTTACGACACCCACGGGAAGTAAGGAGTGGTGCAATTCTTTCAAGTCCGGCACCACACAGACAAACACCAATCAGAAGGCTGAAAGTCACCCAAAGGGCAATGGAGACAGCTGTGTTTGGAATTTCCCTACGTGATCGAATTCGAAATAAAGAAATCCGTAGGAGAACCGAGGTAACCGACATAGCCCGTAGAATTGCCAAACTAAATTGGCAGAGGGCAGGGCACATTTCTTACAGGACAGATGGCCAATGGGGCCGTAAGGTTTAGCGTGGTGACCGCGAACCAGAAGATGTAGCGTTGGAAGGCCTCCCACAAGATGGACCGATGACCTGGTGAAGACCGCAGGAATCCGCTGGATGCGAGAAGCACAAAGCGGTTGAAGTGACTATACGTGGGGGAAGCCAATGTCCAACAGTGGACGTCTTTTGGCTGAAATGATGATGACGAACGAAGTTTGCCAAACAGCACAAGCCCAATGAAAAGGAAATCTGTAGTAATTACTTCGGGTCGGTTTTGTTGTTCAACAACTACTGCCAAATTAAATGTGCTGACCCGAACGTGTGTGCCTCCCTGAGTTTCAGCTGATACATTTATTTATTCAGTGGATTTTGAATGGGTATTCATTTGTACAGTGATTAACTATGGAAATCTAGCCCCTAAGGATATCCCTAAGGGCACAAGGCTAAGGGGATGTGTCATTTCGATTAAAACTAGATAAACGGCAAGAGGAAAATCAGGCTCACTTGTTTCGAGTACAACGTTATTAAATATTCGTGTCCCGCAAAATTCGACTATTTCAGGGGAAAAAAAAGGTATTAATCTCAAAGTCCCCGAACTTACGATTCGTAGGCCGTGGGTTTGACCCAGCCAGCCACATTACTTTGTGTAATTTATTTTCATCACCACTTCTCTCAAAATGGTGAAGGAAAACATCGTGAGGAAACCAGCATGTCCAAGAACCAAACATTCGAAGACATGTGACATCCACCAACCGGCACTGGGCCCGCGTAGTGGATTATGGTCCGCGCGGTGGATTATGGCCCGCTCCCTCTCTATGAGAGGAGGCCTGTGTCCCAGTAATGGGAACGTTATGCTTTGACGTCATGCTCCCTGGCGGAACCACCTTTGCTGTAACAAGTATAAGTTACATGAAGAATTCTATGGAATGTCTATAAAATTCTAGTCCTATTAAAAAAAAGTCTCTAGTTTCAACGTAAACTTTTTATGAAAGTGGTTGCGCTGTGGAGTATCCTTCCCGGCGAAACCACCATGATATTTCTATTACTATACATAGTATTGTCAAAGTCTGTTTTTTGTGTAGGTCCACACTTTTTTATTAGAAAAAGAATTTAGTGAAACTGCCTGACTTTCGGCCACTAATTTCTAGACTATCATTGACGTTGGAAAATTGAACTAAACACCAGTGCCTAAAACCCTTTCATAAAATAAAACGGGGCAGATTGGAAAACGCTACCAAACAAAACACAGAATCCACTATCGATCTCCTCCCACGCACCACACATGTTTGTAAAAAATACCAAGATTTCCATAGAATTACGATTGGAATAAACATCCCTACAGATTGTAACTCAACAGCACACAGCAAATGAAAGACTTAAGTGTTAGGGCCCGATCACACGTACCAGAACCACACCACAACCGCAACCTACCAGAAGTCTACCAGAATCTCAAAAAAAAAGAACTTTGTGGTTTTCATACATTTGACAACATTGGCAATGTCAAATGTATGAAAACCACAAAGTTTTTTTTTGCCATGAGATTCTGGTAGACCACACCACAGCGACAACTCGTGGACGGGCGCTTTGTATGAAAATAAATAGTATATTGACACGGACTACATTTGGCTGTCAAAATCAACCGTGTGGGCGATACCGACCACATCAAGCCGACGTCGCAGCCTCAATGCAACCACAATGTTGCTTTGACGTGACGACACTCACAACCGGAGTCGACCTGTCTGCAAACACTAGCAACAAGGTAACCAAACCACAACTACTAGCGACAACGCAACTGCAAGAAGTAGCAGCGACACTATTAATACTAAACCACTACCCACATTTCGTCGTTGCGGTGTGGAGTGCTTATGGTACGTGTGATCGGGCCCTAAGACCGATTCAATTCAACATGGCAGAAACTCTATTTCAATTTGGTTCCTTTTAAAATTCATACCTTCGTTCTCGAGAACTCGCTATTTCTTTTTAAATGTTACAGGAGTTTTTGCTGGACTCTTAGTAAAAAGCTTTCTTTAACAATAGCTTTTATAGGATCGTAGCGGAATTTCATTTTTGGTAATGTATTAAAAATTAAGTTACTACTGGGGAGGGTTTTGAATGTCAGGAATAAGTGTCTGAGTGGTATTTGGTAGCGTGACCTTAGGTAGATCTGGCACTGATATAGCATTTATTTTAACGAGCCTCAAGTTACCTAGTTCGGTCTATGAAAAAAAAAAAATCGTGTGTTTATTTTTACGTTTTAAACTGTAAGTTACATAAAGTGTGTTTTTTGGGGGCGGAGAACTGTAAATTGAAATAAAACACTTTTAAATATCAAGTACAGATCATTTTATGGCATAATTGTCTGAATATGAATTCGGGCGTGTTGCCGATGCAGCTGGCGCGAACATGGCGAAATCTGGAGGTGAAATTTTCACACACTCTTCGCAGTAAATCAGGCTGTATTCCGGCAATAATACATCAAATGTCCTCCACTCCAGGACTCGTCTACTCCACCGGCCGTCGGTCCATCGACAAACACGGCCAGCCCACTGCCACTCTGGTTCTTTTCCGGATAATTTAATTCCTGATTTTATCCTTCAAAGAGACTCCGAATGTTAATATCCAAGTGCTCAATTGTTTTTGGTTTATTCATTTATTGCATTCATGTTTACATGTTTACAAGATGTTACATAGTATAGGTTTCAAACATGAACCCTGGTAGGGCACAGCAACATATTTGTAGATAGATACAACTAGATTTACTTATAGGTAGCTGTTGCCGACGTGATGATCGCCTCGCGCTCCTTTGCACCTGAAACTTAAAAGACTAAAATATGTATTAATAACAACATTAATAAATAAGTGAAATAAATTAGAATTAAGTACTTACCTTGCAAATTTTGTTGTATATGCGTCTGTGTGCCGCAACTACTGTTTATAAAATAAACGTATAGCTAGGTAGATGTGCCGGCGCCGCGCACTCGCCTCCCACTACTCTTCAGTCGCGCTAACGAAACACAGGAGAGCGCACGTCTGTCAGCCCCTGCGCACCTACCTCGCGATCTCACCAAATTTCGGCCATTTTATTTCTCGTACAGGACCAGTGACCCGCTAACGCCCACAAAGTGATCCTTCGGCCGGATTATCACCTGTACGAACTTGTAACCGATCAAAATGGCCCACGTTCCGCGTACGCCGCGCAAACCGCGTAAACCACGTGGCGTTATAACGGACTGCAGTGTTGAATCGGACCTTATGCCAGCTCCCTCGTTCAAAAGTGAGCATATTCAGGTGGAAGTGTATAATAGTGGTGGCCCGGGGTCTGTAAAGACGTCGTCTTCCGCCGCTCGACGCCGCCAGCTGGAGATGGAAGCCGAGGCCGAGAAGGCGCGGCTACAAATAGAGGCAGCCGAGGCGAAAGCCCAAGCCGCCGCAGCAGAAGCTCAAGCGAAAGCCCAAGCCGCCGCAGCAGAAGCTCAAGCTAAAGCCCAAGCAGCCGCAGCTCAAGCCGAGGCCCAGGCAGCCGCCGCCGAGGCGGCCCAGGTGAAGGCCAACATCACGGCGGATCTAATTGACAAGCAACTAGCCGCCGACGTCGCCGATCTGGAATCAATAAAGTCACGAGCTTCATCAATAATAAGTAATACAAATCAAAAGGTAACCAATTGGCTTAATAACACCGCCAAATCTGCTGCACTCACACAGGCTCGCACGCATGATAAGGCCGAACAAAGCGACCTAAATAAATTAACTTGTGCACTGAAAGACGCTTTGGCCGAATCTTCTGCACTGCATAATAAACAACTACTGACTAGGTTAGCTACATCTAAAGACTTACCGCTTTATTCCGGTGATCCGATGGAATGGCTGCAGTTCAAAGAGGCGTACCTAGAAAGTACCCGGCTTTGTAAATACAGTGACGCAGAGAATGTATGGCGCTTACGCAAATGTCTTAAAGGGGAAGCTAAAGAAGCTGTTACCGCTCTTCTTATCGGAGGTACAACGCCTGACACCATCATGGACACGCTAGAGTTGCGCTTTGGCATGCCTGAGAATATTATAGCTAAGATTACGTCACAGCTTCGCCGCATACAACCCTTAGCATTGCACGCATTCCAACATGAACTAATACCATTCGCTATTAAAATAAAAAACTGTGTAACAGCCGCAAAAGCCTTAAACCTTGAGTTGTTTTCTATTATTGCAGCTAAATTACCTGCAGTTCTATTGTCAAAATGGACTGATTATTATGATGAGAGACAGTGCAGTAAAATTGATACGCCGAGACTAGAGTTACTTAGCGATTTTCTTTATTCAGAAGCGAATAAAATCGCACAATCAGGTGTGAGTCATATTCACACACAGAATGCACGAAAGAATGTTGACCACCGCGAGCAAAAGCCGAGCAGCCACAATGTTCTCTTATCGACAAACCCAAGCGAGGCAGATGCAGAATGCAGGTTTTGTCGCAAGGCGGGTCATAAATTACCCTTGTGTCAGCGCTTCAAGCGTGCTATGAGGAAGGAACGATGGAAGTATGCCCGCACAGCGAACTTGTGTTACAAGTGTCTCGCACCTCGTCATGAAAACTCCGAGTGCTCCGCCCCTAACTGCGATATTGAGGGCTGCAATCAGCCGCATCACCGACTTCTTCACTGGGTCAAGCCCGGAGGCAAAAAGAGCGAGAAGGTCGATGAAAACACGGAAGCACAGACTAGCGAGACCGTGAACCACGCTGTGGCGTCTCAGAGCTCTCAAGTGCTCTTGAAAGTGGTGCCGCTCACTGTTCATGGACCCGCTAGAGCGCTCCACGCACACGCTCTCCTGGACGACGGAGCCACCGTGACCCTGATCGCCTCCGACCTGGCTGATGAGCTAGGCCTCACCGGAGATCCAGAGCGTATTCGTGTCCGCAGCGCGTGGGACAACAGTGAGATAACGTGTGATACGCAAATAATAAATATGAAAGTGTCTAATAGTGCCGGTAAAAAATATAGTGTTCGTGCGCGTAAAATAAATGCGTTAAATTTACCCGTTCAAGTTAAACCGACAATAGATTTAAGTAAATACGGTTTAGATAAAAATTTTGACTATAAAAACAATTTATGTAACTGCAATATAAAGCCGTCATTGTTAATAGGGCAAGATAACCATCATCTTATTGCACCCATCAGTTGTTATCGCAGCGAGGAGCGTGAGCCGTACGTCACACAGACAGCACTAGGTTGGTGTGTAC
Source organism: Mesoligia furuncula (assembly GCA_916614155.1). NCBI lineage: Eukaryota > Metazoa > Arthropoda > Insecta > Lepidoptera > Noctuidae > Mesoligia > Mesoligia furuncula. The sequence continues at coordinate 9,116,593 of OU744803.1, read as the reverse complement.
ATGGGAGCTCAGTGAGTGACGTCACACATTGTTCTAACTCTCGTTTTGCTCGCGACTGTTGTTTTACCGATAATAATTGCTGTGAACCTGTTGAACATTTATTTCATTTGTGCATTGTTGATGATGACAGTATCACGGGACCTACTCCCGCCGTCGAACCCTGTTACCCTTCTGCTCGTGCCCCGGATAGATCACACGAGTATGATGTTAAGCCTTGTTGTGTATCCGCTCGCCACCTGGACGAGCTGCACGAGGAAGTGCGCAAGTCCTTCCTTTTAGACTCAATTGGAGTCAGTACGCGGCCTCGTCGCAGTCCAGATGACGTGCGAGCATTATCTATTTTAGATCAGACTGCTGAATTTCGCGAGGGACACTGGTACGTAGGTTTACCCTGGAAGTCAGATGACCAGTGCATGCCCGACTCATATCCTAACGCGTTAAGACGTTTAAAATTAGTACAAAAGAAGCTACTAGCTAATGGTAATTACGCAACCCGTTATAACGAAAGAGTGCAACATTTGTTTATCAATGGCTATGCTAGGGAGCTCGTAACTTTAAATAACGATAGCGTAGGAACTAATGAGCGCGTATGGTACCTACCTCATTTCGGGGTCGATAACCCGAACAAAAGAAAATTACGTTTGGTGTTTGATGCAGCGGCTAAGGCTAATAATTGCTCATTAAATGATTTTCTTTTGCAAGGACCCGACCTCCTACAATCGTTACTAGGTATAATGTTACGCTTTAGAGAAAATCCCGTAGGAATAATTGGGGATATCCAGGATATGTTTTTACGCATTAAGATACGCGACGAGGATACGCACGCATTGCGTTTTTTATGGCAAGACGGGTTCTTACCCTGCGAGGAACCACTTGTAGGTTCTAACGAAGCTCCCGGGGGAGCGGTGCCACCCCGAGATGGTCAAGTTAAAAAGTACGTAATGACGTCACTAATTTTTGGCGCTAATTGTTCTCCTTTTATAGCTCAATACGTAAATCAAATAAAAAATACGGAACCTTTCATAGAAACAATGCCCGAAGCGGTCGCCGCGATAAGAATGAACCAATACATGGATGATTACATAGACAGTGTTAGCAACACATGTACCGCTACAAAACTTATCAATGAGATTTCATTCATAAATCGGAGCGGCGGGTTTAAGATGCGAAACTGGCTAAGTAATTATAACCATGTACTGGACGTCGTACCTAATGACGCAATTAGTGATAAGGCGGTTAGGTTTAATGTTGAAGGCCAGTCGGAGCGAACGTTAGGTTTATTATGGTTCCCGGATAGTGATACATTTGCCTTTGACCTATCTTTAAAACGTATACCGGTCGATATTTTATCATATGTTAAAAAGCCAACAAAGCGCGAATTATTGAGCATAATTATGTCTATCTTTGATTTGCACGGATTTCTAAGTCCGTTTACAATTAAATCTAAAATTATAATGCAGGAAGTTTGGAAGTTGGGAATTAAATGGGACGAACAAATTAGTGACAAACTATTTATTAAATTTAAGAATTGGTTAGAACAATTAAAATCAATATCGGGTATACGCATTCCTAGATGGTATTTTCGAGTCAGTGAGTCACGCGCTATGGCGTGCGCCGCAGGTGCGAGTGAGACAACGCTACAGTTGCATTTATTTAACGACGCCTCCCCGCTCGCCTTTTCAGCGGTCGGTTACTGGAGACGCGTAGATGACAACAAGCAGATTCACGTATCGTTTATTGCTTGCAAAAGTCGAGTCGCGCCTTTGAAGTCCGTTACTATTCCACGGCTAGAACTACAGGGGGCGCTCTTAGCTTCGCGTCTAGCTGAAACAATTAGAAATGAACATAGAATAAAACCGGTTGCTACGTTCTATTGGACTGATTCCACAGTTGTTTTGCATTGGATCAGAAATGAGCACCGAAATTATAAAACTTTTATAGCTAATAGACTAGGGGAGATAGATGAGCTAACTAAAATAAGTGAATGGAACTATGTCCCTACGGATTTGAATTTAGCAGATTTAGCAACTAAAATAAATGACTATGACTTACGTAGCGACTCTGCCTGGTTTACTGGACCTTCCTTCTTGTACCGGAACCAGGAGCAGTGGCCGCGCCAACCTGAAACATTACAAAATACTTTAAATAATGATACCCAAGAGGAAATACTTACCGTTTTCGATACTCACAGCGACACTTGTGACTTACCCGTCCCGGAGCCGACTAGGTTCTCCTCCTGGATGCGGCTGCGTCGTTGTGCTGCTACCGTGTTATTATTTATCGCTAGATGTAGGAAAGATAAGACTCAGTGCATTAATTTAGATTTATTAAAGCAAGCTGAGTTGTTATTGTTGCGTCATTCTCAATTACAATCATTTTCGCGAGAAATTGGTTTGCTAAAGAATAATGACGAGATTAATCGAGACAGTCGTTTACGCACGCTTACGCCGTTCGTTGACGGTGACGGACTTTTACGTGTTGGAGGTAGGATCGACGCCGCGACGCAGGTCGCCGATCACGTGAAAGCGCCGATCATACTTGACGGTAGGCACCATACGGCTCGCCTTATCGTGAAGTACATGCACGAGCGCGCCGCCCACGGTTTCAACGAGCTAGTTGTAAACGAACTGCGGCAGTTATATTGGATTATCAATTTGAGACCGACCGTACGTAGGGTATCTTCGCAGTGTTTGATATGTCGTATTAGAAAAGCGGCCCCGAAGCCCCCGCGACTTGGCGACTTACCGGTCCAGCGTCTGACTCATCATAGGCGCCCATTCACAATGACTGGAGTTGATTTATTCGGACCCATAGAAGTCACCGTTGGTAGAGGCAAACAGAGGCCTAAGAGGTACGGAGTCTTGTTTACTTGTATGACAGTGCGAGCCATACACATTGAATTAGTGGCTACACTGTCAGCGGACTCCCTAATCATGGCCCTGCGCCGTATGGCCGCTCGCCGCGGATGGCCGACTTCTATTATATCGGATAACGGGACTAACCTCCGAGGTGCCGATGCTGAGCTTCGTAAGTCACTTCGAGAGCTCCACACGGCTCGAGTTGAAGAGGAGGCATTGGTTCACGGGGTGGAGTGGAAGTTTATCAGCCCTGCCAGCCCACACATGGGTGGGGCGTGGAAACGGCTGATCCGAACGGTAAAAACGGCCCTTAAAGTAGTTCTCAAGGAGCGAGCCCCGCGTGAAGAAGTCTTAACCACCCTTCTCGCGGAGGTGGAGAACATAGTAAATAGCCGTCCGCTAACCCATGTCTCCGTGGATCCTAAAAGTCAAGAAGCCCTGACTCCAAACCATTTTTTACTAGGCGGTTCCTCAAACCTACCTATTCCTGGGGTTTTTAGTAATGATGAATTTTATTTGAAGCGGCATTGGCGTACCGCTCAACGTCTCACGGACATGTTTTGGAGCAGATGGATGAAGGAGGTCCTACCAGTACTTATTCCCCGCTCTAAATGGACCCGCGAAGGTCAGCAGCTAAAAGTAGGCGATCTTGTTGTGGTCGTGGACCCGACGTCGGCTCGCAATTGTTGGCCCAAGGGCATAATCGAACGCACTTATCCGGGTAACGACGGAAGGGTACGGGTTGTAGATATCAGAACCGCGACAGGTGTGACGAAGCGACCGAGCACCAAAGTAGCCTTGCTCGAGCTTAGTGATGACTCACATAAGTAGATATGGTAGGTACATTTTATTGCATTCGTTGCGAGCGGGACGACGCTTTGCTCACCAGCCATAGGATAGCCTGCAGGGGCTATGTGACTTGCTCTCAGCAGTCACGACGCCGAGGATGGTGAGCGGGGCGCCGGCCCGGCTAGCTGCAAAGTTACACATCCTTTTTCCCAGCTCGACGATGAGTGTCGCCATCGACACTGGGGTGGAGGAGGTTGCCGACGTGATGATCGCCTCGCGCTCCTTTGCACCTGAAACTTAAAAGACTAAAATATGTATTAATAACAACATTAATAAATAAGTGAAATAAATTAGAATTAAGTACTTACCTTGCAAATTTTGTTGTATATGCGTCTGTGTGCCGCAACTACTGTTTATAAAATAAACGTATAGCTAGGTAGATGTGCCGGCGCCGCGCACTCGCCTCCCACTACTCTTCAGTCGCGCTAACGAAACACAGGAGAGCGCACGTCTGTCAGCCCCTGCGCACCTACCTCGCGATCTCACCAAATTTCGGCCATTTTATTTCTCGTACAGGACCAGTGACCCGCTAACGCCCACAGTAGCTATTGCATGCATAAACATAACAATACAATAAACATAAATTTACTGACATTGTCCTTATATTTAACATTAATTCTTAAGAAATGGGAATTTTACATTGAGTCAATCTTCTATATATATATATATAGATATCCCTTTACGGTAAATGTTGATCTGACGCGACTTTACGCGAGTACTTTGTTGATCCAAAAATGCATGTTGATCCGGCGCCTTTTGTAGATCCAATATGCATTTCTGGTAACTAATGTGGCTCCGACCGGATCAACATCAACACTCACGGGACTGCTTACTAGCGTTCGCCAAAGTTGATCCAATATACAAATCCACCTTATTAATGTTGATCCGATTTAAATGAGCCAATCAGAGCACAGCAAACGATCGGATTGGCTGAAAGCAGCCGCGACGTTGCCGTTTCGTATCTTTGGCCGTACAGGCCCACCCCTGGGTGCTTCACCGCCCGCGTGCAAAACTGACAATGCCGCCCCCTCTTTACCCTACTAGGGTACTAGGCTTTTAGAGAGGAATTTGATGTTGGTTAAGTTGTTATGAAAGTGCATAAAAAGAAACGGCCATGTGCGTATTGGACCACGCACAATGAAGGGTTATATTCATAACAGGGGAATACCCTCTTAGAGATTAGGTAATCTCTAAGATAGCCCTTAGATAGGTATCAAAGGGCCAATTTTTCAATAATTACATAACTTTACCTGAAGAATAAATGTGATTTTGACAGATTGTCCAAACAAAAACTGTCACAATGAAAAACTTATTCGTCTGATAAAAGTTAACTGGCGATTGAAAAGCTGGCCCTAAATGGTTTGAACCTGCAAACGTTTGCGTTAATGTTCCATATAGAACAATGTGTTCAATAAGGAGATTTCTATGTTTGCCGCCCCCTTGAAAGTGCCCTTGAAGCCCTTGTGCGGCTCCTCATTCGCCCTCCGGATGCCGAAGCCATGGAGGCGGAGCTGTACGAGGGGTACAGAGCGGCGAAGACCGCCCTCCAAGAGGCTATCCAGCGGGCCAAGGATGTGGCCCGCGAGTAGATGGTGGAGACTCTGAACAGAGATCCGTGGGGGCGCCCTTATAATATGGTGCGGAATAAACGCCGCACCTGGGCCCCCCCGCTGACGCAGTCTCCGGCCCCAGCTGGTGGAGTAGGTGGTGAGCGCTCTGTTCCCTTCACGGGGGCAGCACACTCCCCCGCCCATGGCTCCGCCAATTGCGGTGCCCGAAGAGGACCACGCGGATGACGACGACATCCCTGCAGTGACCGGGGTAGAACTGAGAGCGGCGGTAGGAAGGCTGAAGGCCAAAAATACCGCCTCAGGACCCGACGGCTTGCCAGGTAAAGCCTGGGTCCTGGCCTCGAGGGCTCTCGGGCCTCGACTGGAGGCGTTCTTAAGCGCATGTTTGGAGAGAGGCCAGTTTCCACTCCGTTGGAAGACGGGGAAGCTGGTCCTCATTCGGAAGCCAGGGTGCCCTGCGGACTCTCCGTCCGCATACTAGCCCATTGTGCTGCTCGACGAGGTCGGCAAGCTCTTTGAGAGAGTGATTGCGAGCCGCCTCGTCGGGCACCTGGTGAGGACGGGGCCGGATCTTGCGGACAGCCAGTTTGGCTTCCGCAAGGGGCGCTCGACGGTAGACGCCATCATGCGCGTGAGAGCCCTTACGACGGCAGACGCGGTTTTCCGGGGTGGGGTCGTCGTGGCGGTGCCTAACCTGAGGGGGCCAAACGCCTCCATGGCCCTATACGGGACCTCGGTGTGGGCGCGTTCACTGCGGCGGTGAGCCGCCCACTACCTGAACGCGCTCCAAAAGGTGGTAGCCGTAAGGCTTATCCGGGGCTACCGCACGATCTCGGACGAGGCGGTAAGCCTCCTTGCCGGACTGCCGCCATGGGATCTGGAGGCAATAGTCCTCGCGCGCCTGCATGAGTGGCGCGCGGAGACACTACGCCGGGGGGAAACTCCGCTTCCCCGGCAAATCGCTGCGGAGCGGACGGATCTCCGGCGCGATCTCATGGCGGCATAGAAAGAGCGACTGTCGCAACCCAGCGCAGGGCACACCGCGACAGCGGCGATAAGACCCCTCTTTGAGAAGTGGCTAGAGAGGCGCCACGGCGCCCTCACCTACCGCCTGACGCAGGTCCTCACCGGACACGGAAGTTTCGGGATGTTCCTGCACATCATCAGGCGGGAAGAAACGCCCGGGTGTCACCATTGCCAGGATCGCCCAGAGGACACCGTGGAGCACACGGTGGAGGTCTGTCCCGCTTGGGCGGAGCACCGTTGTGTCCTCGTAGAGGCGATCGGCAGCGGCAGCGACCTCTCGCGTCCGGCCCTGGTGCAAGCCATGGTCCGGGGCGAGAGGGAGTGGGAGGCAGTCACCTCCTTCTGCGAAGCAGTTACTCCCGGCCACCGTAGGCGCGGGCCTGCGGGCGGTCAGCATCGAGGAGGGGCCCCCTTAGGGCCGAAGCCTGCCGTGTCAGCGGGATTCTCCGAAAGGGTTACCATAAAGGGCTAAGGAAGGAACACGGGTGGGTTTTAGTCAGTAAGAGTCTGACACTCCCTTCCACTCCACCCAATACAATGGTTCTTGTAGTAACGAAACGGCCAAGCCATATATTTTGACTAAGGTGTAGAGTTGTTTAAATTTCAGGAGTAAAAGTCCATAACAGTATGAGAGTTTTTCACCTTACGCTCATGTGAATGTAGCGAAATGGCCAAGCCACATATTTTGACTAAGGAAATACTACTTAAACGAATAAAAACTTTTTTAGAAAAAAAACAAACGACTTTAAAAACACTATAAAGTGAAAAATAACTTTAATTTCAGAAGTCGGTGTCTTTGGATTTGTATTTTAGTTTTTTGCCACCGACTTCCGAATTTAAAGTTATTTTTCACTTAATAGTGTTTTGGAAGTCGGTTGTTTTTTTTTTTTGTAAAAAAGTTTTTATTTTTTTTAATATCACCTTTTACAAAATATTGATTTTCCCGATGCAGGGACGTTAATAGTTGAGGAGTTCTCCTAGTCAGAACCAGGACAACTGGAGCTGATTGAGAAGTCACCATCAGCTCCACTTCACCATACGCATTGTAATGAGCATAAATTGCTTAGCAGCTATATTAAAGTAATCGAATCGCAACCCGTGAAATATTTGTCATTGAGTAGTTCCGATGGCCTTTTGTGGTCTTCATCATCAGCTCCACTTTACAAAATCATAATTTCCGAGAGCAATTAATGCTCAAGTTACTTTAATAATAGACTTAGGCAAGAAAAATTTTGCTAAGGGCATTGTATTATGCGACTTGGAACCTACCAAATTGCTTAATAGACCACATGACGAAAAGGCTTTGCGTGAAATGCAACGATTGAGGCTTTTATAAATCATCATCAGCCTATTGCAGTTCACTGCTGGACGTAGACCTCCCCAAGTTTGCGCCAACGTTCACGGTCCTCCGCTTCTCTCATCCAGCCACTACCGGCAACCTTTGTTAGGATAATTATACTGAAGAAAAACTCGCAAAAGTATTTCACTTTAAGAAGTATTTATTAGTTTTAGACTAGATGCTGATAATCCTGGCTGCAGCATCAGGCCAGACTTATGTCAACATTGCATTGAACTTAAAATTTAGTCCTGTTTAAAATGAGCCCAAACACGACTACGGTGCTGTGATTTCAAGGTTTGTACTTTTTCTGATGCTCCTGGCTTCAGCATCAGGTCTCTTTGTACTTCGGTGTTCCTCATTAACAAAACGTTTATCCACACATCGAGCCCTTTTCAATAAGCCTAAACACGATATATCTGCTGTTAGTTGTCGAGGAGTTAGGTACTCAGCAGACTATCCTGACTGCAGCATCAGGTCATAACTTGATGATCATAAGACCAAATGTGGCAAATGCCCTATCAAACATCAAAACAATTTACTAAAACAGTCCTTGCCTGTTCGAGTAACTTCTTACTGTTAAGGAGTTGTACCTTCCATCATCAGCCCAGCTACCTGATATGGTGACAACCATACGCAAATACACAAGATCCTTCATAAAATATGCGAAAAACAATAAGTGAGCTTATAAAATTTGAGGGTTGCCCTCGATTTCTTTAAGATCCCATCATCAGATCCTAACTTGGTGACAGTGGGACCACCTCAGAACTATCTACTTTCGAACAAAAAATAATTTTGAAAATCCGTCGAGAGTTGGCGGAGTATTCGATGAACAAACATACAAAAAAAAAAAACACACATCCGAACATAGTACCTCCTCCTTCTTGTGAAGTCGGTAAAAATACGTCGAAATAGTCTACTGGGTTCTCTGTCACTCGCAGAACGCGACGTTGCCGCTTTGTGTTCGAGTACCTATTCGTCAATTTTGGCTCCGGATCAACTTAGTCCAAGTAAATGTCGCATATAAGTTAAATATACTCTGGATCTAAGAAATCATATTCAGTATGATTTTTTTGACCGTTGATGGATCAACAAATGTTGGTCAAATCGCTGACGAGTTTATTGAAAACCTGTAAGTGCAGATCCACCGACGTCACACGCACATCAAGGACGGATCAAAGTATATCAGTTTGCGCGACGCGGAGCTGAGTAAACACGTAAAATAGGCGGATCAACAGTTGTTCTAACTTCTCACTGGACCAACATTTACCGTAAAAGGTTGATTATATATATATATATATATATAAAATGGTAAACTGACTGACTGTTGATATATCAACACACAGCCCAAACCGCTGGTCCTAGAGACATGAAACTTGGAGGGTTTGTTCTTTGTAAGGAGTAAGTATCCACTAAGAAAGGATTTTTGGGAATTCTACCCCTAAAAGGGTGAAATAGGGGATGGAAGTTTATATGAAAGTCTGTCAGTTTTGAAGTTAGGATCTTCAAGTTTTGTGTTTAGGCTGAGGATTTAAAATTAATTAACAAGTGTCTCAACGTTGTGTATGGAAAGTCCTTAATTTTCGAAGTAAAAATCACAAAATGCCGCAAATGCTTTAATATTGTAGAATAAGCTCAACAATAAATCAAACAGATACGATTAGACTAGATACGAGTGCCACTACCACGATAGTTTTTTGTGCATAAGCCAAAGTTGACAACCCTAGCACGAGCACGACTGCCGAGCGTAGGTATGAAAAAACTTTATTACAAAAAAATACAACCGCCTTCCAAAAACACTACAAAGTGTAAATTTCGGAAGTCGGTGTCTTTGGACCTGTATTTTAGTTTATTGCCACCGACTTCTGAAATTTAAGTTATTTTTCACTTTGTACTTAGTGTTTTTTGGAAGGCGGTTGTTTTTTTTAATCTTTTTTTTTTGTAAAAAGATTTTTATTTTTCACTTTTTAGTGGGTCACTTTGTAATTTATCTAAGTTACAATAGCCTAATGTCAACTGTTCATCACCTTTTACAAAATATTGCATTATCGGATGCAGGGACGTTAATTGTTGAGGAGTTGTCCTAATAAGAACCAGGAGAACTGGAGCTGAGAAGTGACCATCAGCTCCACTTCACCATACGCATTGTGACGAGCATAAATTGCTTATCGAATCGCAACCCGTGAAATATGTATTATTGAGTAGTCTTGATGGCTATCTGTAGTCTTCATCATCAGTTCCACTTCACCAAATGGCAAAAATTCCGAGAGCAAATGCACGAGTTACAAAAAATAAAAAATATCCAAATCACTATAGGTGTGCCTATAAAATTTAAGGGTTTCCCTCGATTTCCATGAGATTCCTTCATCTGATTCCGACTTGGTGACAATGGGACCACCTTGAGAGCCTTTCAAACAAAAAAGAATTTTTGGAATCGGTCCAGCCGTCTTCGAGTATGGTGAACTTACACAAAAAAAAAAACATAATTATATAAAGTCGAACATATAACCTCCTACTTTTTGGAAGTCGGTTAAAAAGTGAAGTACATACATGTGATTGCCTTCTGTACTATCTGTATTTTGTGCTCCTACTACCAAGTATCCACAATTTGTAGCTCCTATCTTCACTAAATTCACATTTTACCAAAACACCGTCTACCGTTCCATCCGTACATGAAACTTGGAGGGTTTGTTCTTTGTAAGGAGTAAGTATCCACTAAGAAAGGATTTTTGGGAATTCTACCCCTAAAGGGGTGAAATAGGGGATGGAAGTTTATATAAAAGTCTGTCAGTTTTGAAGTTAGGATCTTCAAGTTTTGTGTTTAGGCTGAGGATTTAAAATTAATTAACAAGTGTCTCAACGTTGTGTATGGAAATTCCTTAATTTTCGAAGTAAAAATCACAAAATTCAATCTAGGCTTATGGTTGGAAGGTAACGCAACGCAACGTTAAAATGTAACGCAACGTAAAGGTAACGCAACGTAAAAATCTAGGCTTATTTATGGTTGGAAGGTAACGCAACGGTATTGTTAGAATTTCAACCCTTAAGAGCGTTTACGCCGTACGGCATTCATACAAACTTTCAAGCCCTTATTTTTCGAAATGAATGAACCGATTTTAATGAAACTTTGTACGCATATGCAAAATACATAGGTCTAAAAAGTTAGTAGAGAACATTTTTGAAAAATAGTGTTACAGCCAAATTAGACCGATTTTAAATTTTCAATAGAAACAGAGATTTCCAGTTATCTTTTTTTAAATAAGACATTTTGAAAATGTTCTCTACTAACTTTTTGGACCTTTGTATCCTGCTAATGCGTATGAAGTTTAATTAACATCGGTTCATTAATTTCGAATAATAGGGGCTTGAAAGTATGTATGAAATGCCGTACGGCGTAAACGCTCTTAAGGGGGTGAAAAGGGGAATGAAATTTTGTTTTTAATTATCTATACATATAATAAATCTGTAGAAGGGTCAATTCTGTACATTGAAAATATTGAAAAAATAAATAGCGGGGGGTGTTGCTGGATCGATACCAAACCCAAATATGTGATTAAAAAAATTTTTGTCTGTCTGTCTGTCTGTCTGTCTGTCTGTCTGTCTGTATATGCAGGCATCACGTGAAAACTAACGGTTCGATTTCGATGAAACTTGGTATAATTATACCTTATTATCCTGGGCATAAAATAGGATACTTTTTATCCTGGAAAAATACGTAGAAAAAAAAATCTTATTTTTCGGTTTTATTCATAGACGTTGTTCTGTAGAACCGCGAACACACGTTGCATTACCCGCAGTGGATAATTTTCCATTTCAATTTAAGAGAATACAGTTTCCTGTAGCTTTGTGTTACGCCATGACAATAAATAAGGCTCAAGGTCAGACCCTAGGAGTTGCTGGCGTAGATCTTACTGCGAGTTGTTTTTCACACGGGCAACTTTACGTAGCTCTTTCCCGTGTGAGCAGACCAAGAAATCTTCATGTTCATATTCCGGACGAGCTCACTAACAATGTTGTGTATGCTGAAGCTCTCAATTAACTTTCTGTCGCATTGTCACGATCACTTTTTTATTATTGCAAACTTTTCGTCACTGTCAGTAATTTACTGCTACATGCTACTTATCAAGGTCGGAATTACTATGAAAAAAATACTTACTACAAAACGCGAGCTCAACAGCAGTAGCTCAATAGAGGGATATCCTTAATTATTATAGGCTTAGCCGTATTTGGGTCCAATAGATATTTATAAGATGTCATTGTCAGAGTTACTCAAAATGGAGAAATAAACCATCCACGCGAAGACCGACATCCGCGCGGACGGAGTCGCGGGCGGAAGCTAGTATTATATAATCTATCAACGCACAGCCTGCACTGCTGGTCCTAGAGATATGAATTTTGGAGGGTGTGTTTTTTGTGAAGAGTAGGTATCCACTAAGAAGGGGTTTTTGGAAATTCAACCTTTAAGGAGGTGGAAAAGGGGGGATTTTGTTTGTATGAAACATCTTATTCCTTGAGTTAATAACCTTGAAACTTGGCACGAACACTTATCTAAGTAAATTATGAAGTTTGGCAATTTTTGTTTTTCTAAACTACTCTCTAAAAAGGGATTGGGGATTGGGGGGTGTCAAAATTTGTATGGAAGAATTTTAACGCGCTGTCCGATTAGCTCGAAACTGAGTATGTATACTTAAAACTAAAAATAAAGACTAATGTGTATCAAGGTTTTTCGAAAATCTACCCCTAACTGCGTGAAAAAGGGTAGTCAATTTCACAGGGGAGTATTTTATTACGTGGCATGATTAGCTCGAAAATTGGTATAAATAATGTTTGAGTCGAGTCATCGAAACATCCTGCCGGGTCAGCGGGATTGTCCGAAAGGGTTACCGCTGGTCCGGAACATAAAAGGCTAAGGAAAGAACATGGCTGGGTTTTAGTCAGTAAGAGTTTGACACTCCCTTCTGCTCCACCCAGAGCGGGAGGGGTCATTTGATGATTTGCCACACGAAAAAAAAAAGTCATCGAAACATCCCAGACGATTGTTCAAAATTCCATCCTTATGGGGATAAAAAGAGGGGACACTGTTTATATGAAAAATCTTATTTATTTGGTTTATAAACTTCATAGACTTCCAGAAATACTAACTTTAATTTCGGAAGTCGGTGTCTTTGGATCTGTATTTAAGTTTTTTGCCACCGACTTCCGAAATTAAAGTTATTTTTCACTTTGTAGTGTTTTTTTGGAGGTCGGTTTTTTTTTGTTATAACGTTTTTATTTCTCACTTTTTAGTGGGTCTGTTTATAATGTATCTAAGTTAAAACATCCTAATATCAACTTGCTCATCGCCTTTACCAAAATATTGCTTTTCCCGATGCATGACTGACATTAATTGTTGAGGAATTCTCCTGGTATTTCACCATCAGCTCCATTTCACCATTCGCATTGTGACGAGCATAAATTACTTAGTAACCATGTTAAAGTAATCGAATCGCAACCCGTGAAATACTTATTATGGAGTAGTTCCGGTGGCCATCTGTGGTCTTCATCATCAGTTCCACTTCACCAAATAGTGCTTTCGAGAGCAAATGCACGAGTTACTGTAAAAATTGCCCAAATCGCTATAGGTGTGCCTATAATATTTAAAGAGTTCCTTCGATTTCTCCATTATCCCTTCATCAGATCCTGACCTGATGACAATGGGACCACCTGGAAAGTATACCCTGAAAACAAAAAAAAAAATCAAATCGGTCTAGCCGTCTTCGAGTAATCGGGAACGTACATAAAAAAAAAAGATTCCGACGAATTGAGAACCTCCTGCTTTTGTTGACGTCGGTTAAAAATAAAAAAGTGTGTTTTAGGGTTTTTCAAAAATCGACTCCTACCAAGTTGGAAAAGAGTAATAAAGTTTATGGGTTGGATTTTACTGCTTGCTTCCATTAACTCGAAAATGGGTATGGGCCTTTGAGTCAAGTTATGAACACATGCATCCCAAACGATTTTTCAAAATTCCATCCCTGTTGGAGTGAAAAGCGGGGATATAGTTTATTTGAAAAGTACAAAAACTCTTTGTTCTATAAACTTAAAAATTGGCCCGAATACTTATTTATCTAAATAAATGTTAAGATCATAAACATAAATTTTCGAAATATTAGGAGGAAAGTACGAATTTCACGCGGACGAAGTCGCGGGCAGAAGCTAGTATATTATATTTTACCTATTATTAAAACAGTACAATAAATTATTATTACCTACATTGAATGATTGTTGAATAATTACAAGAGATTATTATGTTATTTTTAACCGACTTCAAAAAAGGAGGAGGTTCTCAATTCGTCGGTATGTTTTTTTTTTTTTTTTTTTTTGTGTGTTTGTTACGCGATTACTCCGCCAATTGTGAACCGATTTTCAAAATTATTTTTTTGTTTGAAAGGGTATACTCTCGAGGTGGTCCCATTATCATCAAGTTGGAATCTGATGAGAGGATCCCATGGAAATCGAGGGAAACCCTCAAATTTTATAGGCAAAGCTATAACGATTTGGGTATTTTTTAAAATAACTTGAGCATTTGCTCTCGGAAATCGTCATTTGGTAAAGTGGAGCTGATGAAGAAGACCACAGATGGCCATTGGAACTACTCAATGACAAATATTTCACGGGTTGCGATTCGATTACTTTAATATGGTTGCTAAGCAATTTATGCTCGTCACAATGCGTATGGTGAGTGGTTGTTGAGGAGTTCTCCTGGTTCTTACCAGGAGAACTCCTCAACAATGAACGTCCCAACATCGGGAAAAGCAATATTTTGTAACAAGTGATGAGCAGTTGACATTAGACTATTGTAACCTAGATAAATTACAAACGGACCCTCTAAAAAGTAAAAAATAAAAACTTTTTACAAAAAAAAAACAACCGACTTCCAAAAATAATACTAAAAATTGAAAAATAACTTTAATTTCGGAAGTCGGTGTCAATAAACGAAAATGCGGCACCAAAGACACCGACTTCCGAAATTAAAGTTATTTTTCAATTTTTAGTATTATTTTTGGAAGTCGGTTGTTTTTTATGTTCTACATACATAATGTTGTCGTCTGTGTGGTCGTCTGTGTGTTGTTGTCTGTGTGGTGCCGGACTTAAAGAATAGCACCACCCCATACTTCCCATGGGTGTCGTAAAAGGCGACTAAGGGTCGTACCGGAGAATGGGCAGCAGCGTTCTCTATGCAATCCACCATAACATACTGCGATCGCCAACCCGCCTGCCAAGCGTGGCGATTATGGCAAACCCCCCCCCCTAACTTGGGGGAAGCCTATGTCCAGCAGTGGACGTCTTTCGGCTGAAATGATGATGATGATGATGACATTATGATTGTTTTAATGTCATTTTTATAATTATACATCTTGATAAATGATGAATGAATAAAATGATGATGATTTTGTTTCGGCAAGTAGGCCTGTACAAACACTCCTACACGTCAATAATATTCTTTTTTAACTAGTTATCGGCATGACGACATGACGTGGCTTTACATATCCCCAGAGAAAATAATGTAAAGGACGACACGTCACACGAACGATTTTTACCATTCTTGAAATTAGTCGTTCGCCAAATGTTTCTTTCAGAAAATTAAGCTAATGAAAAAATATAGCTTTCAGTAAATTAGGCCTTCGCGTCAGCCGCGGCGGCCACAAGCCCGAAATTATTATTCAAACATTAATGCCATAAAATCATCTCTCAAATAAAGTTTCTCTAAGTTCTCCGCCTCTAAATAATCACCCAATGCTATAAATTAACATTAATTACCATATTAATCAAACTCAACATAGGTACTGACGTCACTATTATCGACGCGGTAATTTCAGTAGGTAATTTATATCCCCTATTTTTCCAGAAAACGTAACCTAAATTCTAAATTTACAGCTTGAAACTAAAAAATGTGGACACGATATTCGAACTCGAACGGACAGTGTGCGATCAAGCGTATTGCGTTCTATGTACCTATGTCAATTCGAGTGATGTTTTCCTAGAACTATCAATGGGAATGGTAGTTGCCTGAGGCATTAATTGCTCCCCTTTCCAATGGCCTTCGATGTCCCCTCCACTCCTTCCATCTTCCATGAGCCCGCCAGGTTTGACGGAATCTATCCAGCTCATCCCGCCATCTCCTACGTGGTCCGCCGCGACCCCGCCTCACTTTCTCAGGGCTCCAGTTCTGTGCTATTAGGACTCACAGTTTGTCATCACGCGGCAGACAAAAACGGATCTTTCCAATGAAATGCTGATGAAATATCTGTTCAATCTGCTTAGATGTCATAGATTGGAATTTATTGGCATTCCTGTTGTACAACTAGTTTCTATCGACAGCACTCACACACCACAGCATGTATCAGAAAGGTGTGTTCAAAGGGCTATGAATGTCTGTGGCATACCTACTGTCCGCCATTGTGAAAAAAAATGTAAAAAAAAAAACATAAATTTTGCAAATATTTGCAAATAAATAAAATTTAAATATTTGCATTGATGTCAGCTATCGATTTATACAGGTATTATCATTAATACCTGTATAAATCGATAGCTGACATCAATGCAAATATTTATATAGGACATATGCGTGGCCGGCATTTTGAAAAATAAAAATGGCGGTCACTGTAGGTATGCTAGGCTCCATATAAAAATCTTCAATCCCCTTTAAGGGTGCACATAACAGACCATTAAACTGAACAACTTTCTCCATGGGACACACATTGTAATGTCTGTTTGGTCTGGATTACACCTTTCTGATACTTGCTGTATGCAAGACCAATGATTACGAGCGGAGTGACCCAGAAATCGTTGAGGAAATTTATGGGGAAAGTCTTTGTCCTTCTGTGATCGTCAAACAGCTGAAATGACGATGATAATATACCTACAAGAACGCAGAACATGAAACGTTTAATTGTTTTCTATGTGTCCTCTTTAATGTTCCACAATTTTTCCAGGCTCTATTTCAATTCCAACTTTACGAGTTTAAAACAAAAACAAGATGCATGCAGATACATCTTATTTGAAACTGCTTAGTAATACGTTTTCACTTTACGCCACATTTTTATATCAGCAATATTTTATACCAACGAGTGTCATTGTGGTTGTTATAAAATTTATATTACCTACCTCTCAGGTGATTGGTCGTATGAAAATATCATTAAGTACTATGGATATGCTATGGCACGTTTGGCTTTTTAACGTTTGCTGACTGAGCTAGGACGATTGTATCGGTGGAATTTTAGATTAAAAACAAACATGTTACTCGTTTGATAGTTTTGTTGAAGTGAAATGAGAAGGGCGAATATAATCACAGACGTTGACAAACGAGAGTGTGACCTCTGAGTTTCTTTCGGTCTTTCTTCTCATAGTAGTCAGATAGGAAACACCGAACTCATCCTCGCTTATTAAAAAACTAGTTCTACATAACTTTAGACCTAGCCTAAACCTTCGAGCCAATTACTGTATTTTGAACTTTAGTCCGACAAACGTAAAGTTCTTAATGCAAAATTGTCAACTTAAACTCGGCTTTAACGTCAGTTTTTGTAATAAGAACTTTAACTTTGTTGGATTATTGTTCCAAATTTTAAAATGGCTCGATCGTTTAAACCTGCTTCTAAAGATAAACCTTGTTTTGTAATAAGTCTGATCTAGTTTTAAAACATAAGTTATTTATGACGTGAAATGTGTTTTTTTTTAACCAATTTACAGAAATAAATATCATTAATTATTAGGTTGGTGATTTTTGTGCATTGACCACTTTATTCATAAACGTTTCTTATAGTTAAGTAGCGATTAGCACCTGTACCTATAACCATAAATTTTTGAAGTTTGAACGTCACTTAACTTTAATCATCGTTTATAGTTCAACTGTCACTAATGAGACACAATTAGTTTTTCAATTCTTTCCGATCTCTAGGAGAGAGAGATTCTCTAGGAGATCAGTTGAAGATAAACCCCTGAATTTGGGGTTGTACAAAAACAAAGGACACTATTTTCCACAGGCATATGTAAAGATCGCAGCACGTCCATAGTTTCTGCCTGTGGAAAATGGGTATTCATATAGAAAAGTGCGTACCCGTAGTAACCTTCGCACATAACTTATTTCTTAAGTAAAGATAAATAAAGAACATTTCTACCTACCTATTCCCAGAAACTCTTATGAACGTAAATATTTTATTACAATCTCGCGTTCCAATACCCGTCGGTAAATTGAACATGGTTCGAAGAACTTTCGTTTATGGAAACGTTCGTAGGTTAGAAGGACGTAGGTACTCATGGAAAATCGATGAACCTCCAGATAATTCCTCCTTACAATCTTTATTACGTTACCCTTAGGGCATTAGCACAACAAGACGTTAGACGTCGATCAATCGCGTCGTTCTATGTCAACGGATGATCGCTCGCATCGCTTTTAGAGTAAAGGTCTAGGATCGATCGACCTTTTTGTAGATAGATCAATCATCGACTGACTTGACAACTACTCAGACATTGGCTGTTCAATTAAATCAAACAAATAATCACTCTGAATGTTTAAAATAATCAAACATCTATGCAACAAGATATAAGTACTTACGCAAATTCTAAAAATATGAATGTCACATGATCAACTTTAAACGTTAATATCTCGAAAACTTAACACTACGGTGTTTGGCCCTATTATGTTTTATGTTTACATTGATGTCACCTATCGATTTATATAGGTTTCATGCGTGGCCGCCATTCTGAAAAAAAAAAAATTCAAAATGGCGGGCCGAAGTATGCCAAGGTTTCATATAAAAATCTTAAGTAATATTTCGTCGTAATCACTTTCATTAAAATGTGTTCGACATTTAACTCGAGTTCTTTTTAATAAAAAAAATAAATACTTTATGAAAAGTTATAAGACACTCTTTTAATTTTAAGACCTTTTGGAGTATTTCGGACCACAACAACGAGTCTTTATCACAAATCACACTATTCTTATAAAGGCGAAAGTTTGTGAGTGTGTGTCTATGTGTGTGTGTATGTTTATATGTTTGGTACTTCTTCACGCTCAAACGGCTGGACCAATTTTGATAAAAATTTGTGTGGAGGTAGCTGACACCCTGGATTAACATATAGGCCACTTTTTATCCCGATGTTCCCGCGGGATCGAAATTTACGCGGGTGAAACCGCGGGGCGCAGCTAGTATTATTTAAAGGCGAAAGTTCGTGAGTGTGTGTGTTTATATGTTTGTTACCTCTTCACGCTCAAACAGCTGGACCAATTTTGATAAAATTTTATGTGGAGGTAGCTGACACCCTGGATTAATATATAGGCCACTTTTTATCCAGATATTCCCACGGGATCGACATTTACGTGGGTGAAACCGCGGGGAGCAGCTAGTTTGCCAATAAATCGATTGAAGATGAACCTGCTTCATGTATTTTTTGAGCCTCCATCAAGGATCACCCAACGCTATTACCCCAACGACACTGACGAAATGACATCTATGGGACGTCGATCGCGTTTGTGTATCGTCACCCTTAACTCAAGACGATATTAGATAACAGCAGAAGCTTTGTCCTTTGATGGCGCTTAGGGAACCACTTGGTAACCTCTGATATTTGGGGTCGCCCTAAGGATATTAATTTATCGCTTCAGACGTACGGCTGTTCCATGTTATACAGACCTATTTGTAGTTATGTGTGCAGTACCTACAACTTTATCTCAATTAATTGGATTGTAGGCTAAAATCTAGTAGTTAATTATTCACTATAATATCTATTTACAATATCTACAACGCTTATAATCGAGGTAGAAAATTAGCCGATGTCCTAACCCAGGTCATGGTCTACCCATATGCTAAATTTCATCGAAATCTGTTCAGCCGTTTTAGTGTGAAAGCAACACACAGACAAACCAACTCACTTTTGCATTTATAATATAGAAGGAGGAGGATGGATAAATAGGATACTAATCATTACACATACCAATAACTTATTAACATATTTTATTATATTGCATTCATTTAATCTTAACACAACAATTAACATAACAAAATAATAGTAGATTATGCACCGAGGGGCTAAAGTTGTGTCTTATGTCACGGGCGTCATATTATTGAATCTCGAGCGCAATGAAGGATTCGGGTTTAACTCCTGAGCGCAGCGAGGGAGTTAAGAGTTTAACTCACGAGCGAAGCGAGGGAGTTAATACAAGAATCCTGAATACAGCGAGGGATTCAAGCTAGCCCAAGGCAAAGACACCTTTAGCCCAGAGGAGGATACTCTACTTTTTACACCTACTGTGAGAAAATAATAGCCATAGTACGAAAATTCGCGCCTTTATTGCGTCTACCAATAAGTAGCCAAGACACGATCAATTCGATTTAAAAAAAAAAGTCGTTTCTACGGTTTTGTCGTGTGTGTCTATTGATATCACTCTCATGGAAGTGGCGTTTGTGTAAACTAAGCTTTATACAGGGCTGGTAGAATGGTTTTGGATGATTGGCTGTATGCATTTTGAATTTAGAACGTCATTGGAGACGCTCGTGAAAATAGAGTATTTTTGATAAAATGTGATAAATCGACTGTAGTATAGATAGGTTTTATTATTTATGTATTTATTCACAAAATCCACAGGAATCTTAGCGCAGTTTACTTAAAATAAATTAACTAATGTTACAGCCAATTACTATTACGGTATTACGGCGCGGTACGGTATTTGTTATTATTAATGCCGGTTTTAATGTTATTCCATTCCTGTTATGAAATGCTTCGTAGTTATCTAATTATTCTTACAATATTAGATATGTCTTCGAAAACATGGCAACGATATGAAGAAGCAGTCGTTATGATTTTGTAGGAAATCGAGAATATCATCCACGCGTAGTAAGGGTTTCGAGAATAGCTTTCCTCTTTCTGGCACAAAAGGGTGTTTTAGTACTATACTGCCAATTTAGCTGAGCATGTGAGATTCCAATTTCAAATCACATTATTGACCAGCGGGTCATAATGAAATCCAGTACAACATTATTGACCGGCTGTGCCCCCGGCCACTAATGACTCACTTTAGGTTAAGGTTGCTTGACATATAATTTGACATTTTCGAGCAGGTGGTGTGAAAAATATATTGTCATCAGTTCAATACACACATTCCTCTATCCAACCAAACTTATGTTGATGCGCTGGCGTCTTAATTTTCTCTAGATTTCTACTTTATCTATTAGATTTCTACGATAGACAGGCGGTTACCACAGGATATTAATTTTGATTTTCAATGCAAGATTATTAATTGACGAAGGATATTATTGTAAGCTATAAAAGGATCATCGTACCAGGCCGTGATAATTAGGTATAGACGCCAGCACATCAAGCTACCCGAAACTGTCAAATTTTCTCAATCAACTTTGAATCTTATACTTTAGCGATAAAGTTGAAAATCTATTAAAGAAATTTGACAGATTCTAGTAGCTTGATGTGCTAGCATCTGTAACTGTCGGTGAAAAGTTACATGATTTGGTAAAGTATCGATTTCTACCCGAAAAAATATTAAGTACTTTTTCTAAGCTTCTTAAATACACACATGACACGGGCATGTGTTATGTGTACAGACTTAATACGTTTACATGTGGGTAAGTATATAATAATTTAAGTAATACAAGAATGACCATTCAAGTACTAAAATACAATCTGCAGTAAAAATAAATGCGCACTATTTAATGGGCCATTAAAATAATCGGAAATACGTAAATCGAAACAGAATCTGTAAAAGAAGTCTATAAAAAAAATCACATAACTAACTGACGTTAACTGCTATCAATTTCCTCCGGTACCTTTTCCCTTATTTTTGCAGATTTTGTTGAAATAATTTAATTGTTCATTTTGAGAATGTCGTGTGGTGACAGGTCGCTTCCTCACGATATTTTTCCTTCACCGTTTTGAGAGCAGCCGGTCGATTCTGTAAAAATCTCACCGTGAAAACTTACGTGAAGTGAGTTAGTTTTTGCTAGGAATTGACACTATTGACAGCTCACTCCACGCTCACTTCACCTAAGTTTTCACGGTGAGATTTTTACAGGATAGCACCGCAGTAGTGATGAAATAATATACGTAGTAAAGCGCCTGTCAGTGTTCGACCCTACGACCTACAATTTGTAAGTCGCAGCCGTTACCACTGGGTCTCAACTGCTCGCAAACTCTTCAATTAAGGGGCTTACAGGACCTAAACGCAAGTTTTAGAAACAATAAAGTATATGATCGACTACAGTAAACAAAATCAGAAAAATATATACAAGTAATTTGATACGATAGAAAAAAATCATGAAGATACCTTTAAAAAGTGTTTTTTACAATAAAAACCATACAAATATACATACAATCATAATGATTTTTTGTTAGATTATTCTACAAGCAACATACTAAAATACTAGTGTTTTAATTTTTTAGTACAAACAGCGGTGCTATTCTGTAAAAATCTCACCGTGAAAACTTAGGTGGAGTGAGCTGTCAATAGTGTCAATTCCTGGCAAAAACAAACTCACTTCACCTAAGTTTTCACGGTGAGATTTTTACAGAATCGACCGGCTGTAGATTTTTTGTAATTAAATAATTGCTTCATATTTTGCAATAAATTACCAGCGTTGTGTCATCGCGCTTCTCTTTCTTTTCTATGCAGTCCGACAGAGACCGCGCTTTATGTCATGTAAGCCCCTTAAACACATCAATGTTTTGCGGCAATGGTTGTGGTAATAATTCTTTCCAGCACCCCTATATATTGCTTAACACACTTTTTTCCCAATTAGAAGGGTTTTGAATGAAATTCCTAACCCATTGCTTCTTATGCTTGAAAAATAAGTCTGCTCGACAATGTAAATAACGCAATGAATGTTGTCGAATTGTCACAATTAAAGCCATCGCATTTGTTAGTGTGTTACGCAATTACCTCCTTTCTCCTTTCACAGTGAGCTCCAATCTCACTTAATACTGCTTATAATCTGCTTATATATGCCCACTGCTGGGATACAGGCCTGTAAGAGCAAGTGGGCCATCAATTTACCACGCGGGCGTAGTGCGGGGTTGGTGGATGTCACATGTCTTCGAATTTTTAGGGTTCCGTAGCCAAATGGCAAAAACGGAACCCTTATAGATTCGTCATGTCTGTCTGTCTGTCTGTCCGTCCGTATGTCACAGCCACTTTTCTCCGATACTATAAGAACTATACTGTTAAAACTTGGTAAGTAGATGTATTCTGTGAACCGCATTAAGATTTTCATACATAAATAGAAAATTAAAACAATAAATTTTAGGGTTCCCCATACTTGGAACCGAAACTCAGTTTTTTTTTTTCATCAAACCCATACGTGTGGGGTATCTATGGGTAGGTCTTCAAAAATGATATTGAGGTTTCTAATATCATTTTTTCTAAACTGAATAGTTTGCGCGAGAGACACTTCCAAAGTGGTAAAATGTGTAACTTAACTGTAACTTCTAAAATAAGAGAATGATAAAACTAAAAAAAATATATGATGTACATTACTATGTAAACTACCACCGAAAATTGGTTTGAACGAGATCTAGTAAGTAGTTTTTTTTTAATACGTCATAAATCGTAAACCGCAATTTACTATTCATTCAATCAACTCAAAAATAAAAAATAAACATTTAATTTCATAAACCTTATGCATAAACCCGGATGTTACGGAACCCTCGGTGCGCGAGTCCGACTCGCTCTTGCCCGGTTTTTTGGTTCTAGGACATGCCAGTTTCCTTACGATGTTTTCCTTCACCGTTTTCAGAGCAGTGCTCAATACTACTACCACAAAATACAGATAGTACAAAAGGCAATCTACGTACAAAGTGCGCTCGAGCAACGCACACATAGACACCGCTCACGGACACGTTATCTCGGACGGGTTGGGACTAGTCCGAGCGCGAGTGCCATCCGCTTGGGACACGCGTCTGTGAAGTGCAAAAATGGAGCAACAAAAAATGGCTATCTAAGCTCGATTTATATAATAGTTTCCTATTTTGAATCAGTATAAACGAAGTAACTTTTTTGGAAGGTAAATTCACGCCACCAACTATTACGTAAGTTGAAAACAAGATTTTTTGTTTGTGTAGATATTGTGTCGTTTTTAGTGTCATTTGTTAGGTTTAGGTCTAAAACGGACAGGGCAAAATAAATTGTGTAAATAGGCTAATCCGTTTTGAAGTTATTAGGGATTTTCGATAGGTACCTAGTGAAAATTGACAAATGTAAAATTTTATATGTTTTTGTTCTGTAAACTTTTTGTATTGTAATACTGTGTTTATTGTTTTGTTTTAATATTGTAGAATAAGCTCAACAATAAATCAAACAACTAGATACCTACGAGTGCCACTACTACGATAGTTTTTCGTGCATAAGCCAAAGTTAACAACCATAGCGCTACCGCCGAGGGCAGGTATGAAAAGTGAAGTACATACATGTGGTTGCCTTCTGTACTACGACTTCCTACCTAAGTAATATGCATAGTTTGTAGCTTCTACCTTCACTAAGTTCACATTTTATCAAAACACCGTCTACCGTTCCATCCTAAATTACGTTAAAACAACATCAATATACAAATTCGTTCAACAGTCGCAACTAGAACCGAATCACGCGATACTCAAAACGACAAGCAATTCTGTTTCATCAAAAGCTTCAATATTTTCCGTTGTAGATTTTTCGCGTCAATAACTAAAGTAAAACTAATAAAACGGTTTGGCTGCAGTATGTCGGATATCGCTACCTACGGATCGTTTGCATACGAAATATTGGAACTGAAACAATACTGACTAGACTGAATAAACTGAATAAATAATCAAACCTTAATAACAAATACGTTTTGATTAAAAACTTTATTGTTTACTATTGGAATTTAATTTTATATAGTCGTTGAAAAATAACATTTGTTTTAGCTACTCTTTAATATTCTTCATAATATTTTGGAATTCAGTGTTTCTCTGTCTGTCTGTTCGTTACTGCGCTTGTAGTTATTTATTAATTATTAAAAAAAAAGTCTGCCTAGCCTCAACAACTTATGTTGGGGTCGGCTTCCAGCCTAACCGGATGCAGCGGAATACCTGTATTTTACATGGAGCGACTGCCTATCTGACCTCCACAACCCAGTTACTGGGTAATACGATACCACTTATTGGTAAGACTAGTGCCACCATCGGGATCCCAACTAACGGTAGGAGGGGTTCACATCGGCGTCGAGGTGACGATGAAATACCTGCCGGTGGAACTTAGTGGAGCATTTCCGACGTTTATCCCAAACTGGAACGGGCCGGGCCGCCTTCAAGCGGCTCTTGCCCAACCTGAGGGGGCCAAACGCCTCCTGCCGGAGGCTTTACGCGGGGTCGTGCGGTCCATGGCCCTATACGGGGCCCCGGTGTGGGCGCGTTCACTGCGGCGACGAGCCGCCCACTACCTGAACGCGCCCCAGAAGGTGGTAGCCATAAGGCTTATCCGGGGCTACCGCACTATCTCGAGTGAGGCGGCAAGCCTCCTTGCCGGACTGCCGCCATGGGATCTGGAGGCGATAGTCCTCGCGCGCCTGTATGAGTGGCGCGCGGAGGCACTACGCCGTGGGGAGGATCCGCTTCAGCGGCAAATCGGTGCGGAGCGGACGGATCTCCGGCGCGATCTCATGGCGGCATGGAAAGAGCGACTGTCGCAACCCAGCGCAGGGCACGCCGCGATAGCGGCGATAAGACCCCTCTTTGAGGAGTGGCTAGAGAAGCGCCACGGCGCCCTCACCTACCGCCTGACGCAGGTCCTCACCGAACACGGAAGTTTCGGGAGGTTCCTGCACATCATCAGGCGGGAGGAAACGCCCGGGTGTCACCATTGCCAGGATCGCCCAGAGAACACGGTGGAGCACACGGTGGAGGTCTGCCCCGCTTGGGCGGAGCACCGCCGTGTCCTCGTAGAGGCGATCGGCAGCGACGGCGACCTCTCGCGTCCGGCCCTGGTGCAAACCATGGTCCGGGGCGAGAGGGAGTGGGAGGCAGACGCCTCCTTCTGCGAAGCAGTCATGCTAGCGAAGGAGGTGGCGGGACGGTTCAGGGAGAGAACCTCTCGTCTCAGCCGCCGCGGGGGACGCCCCCGGCGTCGGGAGCCGCGTGACGACTCCCGGCCACCTTAGGCGCGGGCCTGCGGGCGGAGAGTAATGGGTAGCTCACCGTCCGATCAGGACCAGGCCCGTGCCGGACGGCGCGTACGTGTTCCACGCGCGCCTCAAAGAGATGTCAGCATCGGGGAGGGGCCCCTTAGGGCCGAAGCCTGCCGGGTCAGCGGGATTGTCCGAAAGGGTTACCGCCGGCCCGGAACATAAAGGGCTAAGGAAGGAACACGGGTGGGTTTTAGTCAGTAAGACGCTGACACTCCCTTCCGCTCCACCCAGAGCGGGAGGAGTCATTTGATGATTTCCAATCCGCAAAAAAAAAAAAAATGGTAAGACTAGTTGTCGGACTTTTGAGCTTCTGACGACCCGTAACGACTGGCAAGAGTAGCTTATCTATAAACCCATGTAGCTATTATTACTTAGCAACAAGCCCCTCCCATTCCCATTGCCTGTTTCGAAGACGTGACGTATACCAACAGTACGAACCGGCACTGGGCCTGCGTGGTTTATTACGGCTCATTCCCTCTCACAGAGAGAAGGCCAGTGTCCCAGCGGTGAGAACAACATAGGCTAATTATTTACAATTGAGCTTCTTAACCTTTTGAATGTCTTAAGTTACACAGTTCGACATAAGCAATTGTCTTTCTATTGTGTCTCTAATGCATTCGATGAGTTAATATTAAAAAGTGGCACCTCCATCCGTGGACGTTATTACGATGCGATGCGATACAAGGGCATTCAACCCTTGCCAATATGGTATTCAGAAGGCTGTTGGTGCTGGGTTGCAGTGTAATCTGCATTCGCGATTTATTTGTCAAAAATGTAAGCAAATATGAGTTTATGGAAAAATAACTTTAAATCATACTTAGGTACACAATAAAGTTCAGTTTACGCTACAACATCAAATTTTCTATAACTTTTTCAGTAGTCCTAGTCACTCTGAAATCAACTTAATTACCATTAAAATAAAGTTGATATTTGTTTTTATGTTGAAATAATATCAATTTGAAACAAAAGTTTGAATAGACTGTAGTGTGGCTATCACTTTTAGTTTTTACTTATCATCATTGGCACCCTTGTTCCATCCACTGGTGAGTATAAGGCTCTTCCCTTTTGTGCCATGCTTCCCTGGTCGGTGCAGGTCTCATCAAGGTCTTCCCCGCGATCTTCTGTAGGTCGTCCAACCATCTGGCCATTGGTCTGCCAACGCTCCTACCGTTTTTCGACAACCATTCCATTAGGGCTTTGATCCATCTGCCGTCGCCACATCCAGCCAAGAGTTTTGCCCACTAATTATTAATAGAATAAGAAACACTTATTCGATTAATATTAAAAAAGAAACGTACAATATGAATTACATGATGAAGAAAACAGGACCATATTAAAAATGAGCAGAAAATTTAATCAAAAAAGTAACGAAAATGTGGCTACTAACTCTAGAAAAATGTCTCGTTATCTTGTCATAATCATTAAAAATAATAATCGTCTTGCCAGTCTGGAGTACGTACTCTTGCTGTAGGTAACTGGCAATCCAAAATAATTATATTTAGGTCTTAAGAAGTACCCATTCAGGATCAATTGTTGAGAAAGTAATGATGTTTTCTACAATCTCCGGTCTGTCTGTTGAAGTGTATTCGAATATGAAACTTGTCTTTGTAGCGTTTTCTGCTACACGGATTCCATTAACTTCAAAAGCATATATTTTTTTGTTTACTTTGGATATCCATATTATTTACTTACTTTGTAATTTTAAAAGATTAAAATCGTTAGATCCGCGTTAAAAGCTGGTCGCGTTTTTGTTTCATTTTGTCAACTTTGGCACACACAATGTCGCATGTAAGGCCATATAAGGAATGTGTGAGCTCACTTTTCTCAGTATTGATACTGCTTGTGCTACATAAGAGAGTAAGGGCAAATCTAACGTTTTATATCTTTTGTGATTTTCACTAACACCATCGCCAAGAGAGAGATAAGCTTTTATTATGATACATTATGTGCTGTCATTTCGGAAATTCATGCGTGTGGGCCACGTTACGTCTTAAATAAAAAGCATGTGTATTAATTAATTATTGTTTAACTGCCGAGATTATTTTGACTATAAAAGTAGGAACATTGATCAAATATGTAATGACAATTATGTCAAACTTCGATCCACATTAGTACTAGATTTCTAATTAGCGCATCAAAAACTGCTGGAAAAATAAGACCATTATTGGGCAATATAGTTTTTCAAACTTTCCCCTTACTAATACACGTTGTATAGCGTCTGGATAGTTACACAACGCTTTGTCTTCTTCTTTCGAAAGTCAAATTACTGACGACTGAAAGAGAGAAATCTGTCTGCAACTGTTCATCTGATATCTATTTATTACTAAGGGGTTATTGTTTAAAAATATTATTTATTTTTCCACAAATGTTTTGTTTATTTATTTTATTATTTATGTACACACAGTAAAATACATTGGGATATGACATACTTTATTATAATTTGAGTACAAAGGTACTGCTGCTGCTGTTTTTGTTTTATCTTTCGATCAAAGTAGCAAATACACGATAAACGATAATAAACATTATGTTTGAGTGATAAGGTTTATAATCAAGTTAAGTATATTATGCAATCGCGGTCACTGGAGTGACGTGTTTTTGTTCCTATGTGTCTAAACAAAAGAGTCCATGTACGCTTATACGCCTATATGGTCGAGTTACAAATTATATAATTTGTAACTCGACCATATAGGTACACACATTACACCATCACCACTATCATACACCACCACCACTACCACCACACACCACCACCACCATACACCACCATCACCACCACACACCACCACCACCATACACCACCACCACGCACCACCACCACCACTACCATACACCACCACCACCACTATACATCACCACCACCATCATACACCCCCACAACCACACACCACCACTATCATACACCACCACCATCACACACCACCACCACCAAACACCATACACCACCACCACCACACACCACCACCACCATACACCTCACACCACCACCACCATACATTTTACTTCCCTGTGCTATGTTGGGGTCGGCTTCTAGTCTAACTGGATGCAGCTGAATATCAGTATTTTCAAATCGTACAAACATACGTGAGCACGAACACATTCGACTAGTTTTTCGCCATCCATTTTTGTAAAACAATACAAAATCACGCTCCGTCCCGTCCGATGCGACGTGTTCCTTGTATTCCCGCTCGGCGCGGCGGCGGCGTGGCGCGATGGTACGCCGGTATGGCGGCTCAGAACATCAGGCGAGTCGCTGGTTTCATCACCAAATTCATGGGTCAGCGGGGTGAGGGTTGCGGTACTGCGTAGCGAGAAGTGCACTTCACAGCCGCCATAAAGTGATTTATTCCGGTCTGATCCCCTAAACCCCCCTCCACCCTAAATGATTTTTGACGCGAACTATATCAAAATGTGAAATGAATGAAATGTCGAAAAAGGTCAGCCAAGCAGACGTGACAAGTTCAATGTTGGCAGCCGACCTGAATTAAAAACTAAATGGCTACAGTCACGAATAGGTACTTGATTGAGGGGAATATAGGTCAAAGATGATGCTATAGATATCTCTATAGTAAGGCAGTTGACAAAATTGAATGAAATACAGGTCGCGTCACGTAAAAAGAACGCTGAGCGACAGTGGAGGGGGTGTGTCTGCGCACGGGTACAGTCGTGTCCTAAAGTACTAGGCTATTATTTTACATAATATATAAGTGTAATTGTTTTATTGTAGAATCATATTAGTTTATTTTCCTAGCGTCGCGCTCCCTTCATACCACCAATTTGATCGTTAAATCGCTCAGTGCCAACTCAGTGCGCAGGTAAACGCCAGCGTTCTTTTTACGTGACGCGACCCAAAAACTTTTTAGCAAACAATTAGAAAAGGTTAATGATTAAATCAAACGGAAAGGATTCTTAAGAAAAGCCCACGCTTTGCCTCAAAATCTACTAATAGGTTACGATAAATTATCTACTAAGTTGAGTAAGTAGCTAAGTAACTACAAATAATGACTAAGAAACATTTTTTAGATGGCGTCGCCTAGTTGGTTTAGTGTTCGCAAGCGGTATTGCTGAGTAATTCATCAACTCGTCCTCCATGCCTACGGGTACGGCCCATTTAGGACGACTTGCAGAAAATCAAAATAAATTATTCTCATTCTGCAAGTAGCAAATACACGATAAACGATAATAAACATTATGTTTGAGTGATAAGGTTTATAATCAAGTTAGGTATATGCAATCGCGGCTACTTGAGTGACGTGTTTTTGTTCCTATGTGTCTAAACAAAAGAGTCCATGTACGCTTATATAATTTGTAACTCGACCATATACACACATTACACCACCACCACCACACTTCACCACCACCACACACCACCGCCCCCACCATACACAGTGGTGTATGGTGAGGGCGGTGGTGGTGGTAGTGACCACCACCACCACGCACCACCACTACCATACACCACCACCACCACACACCGCCACCACCATATACCTCACACCACCACCACACACCACCACCACCATACACCACCACCACCACACACCAACACCACCATACACCTCACACCACCACCACCATACACCTCACACCACTACCACCATACATTTTACTTCCCTGTGCTATGTTGGGCTCGGCTTCCAGTCTTACTGGATGCAGCTGAATACCAGTATTTCACAAATCGTACAAACATACATGAGCACGAACACATTCGACTACCAAAGTATCAAAAATAGAAAAGGTACAATCAGTAGCAAAAGTGTTAGTGTGGAAATAATAAAAAAAAAGAATTTGTTACAAAATACATATTTAATCATCACAACATTGTCACATCATCATCATCATCTGTCTAGCCTTTTCCCAACTATGTTGGCGTCGGCTTCAAGTCTAACCGGATGCAGCTGAATACCAGTATTTTACATGGATCGACTGCCTATCTGACCTCCACAACCCAGTTACTGGGTAATACGATACCCCTTGGTAAGACTGGTTGTCAGACTTTCGGGCTTCTGCCATCCCCGTAACGACTGTCAGCCGGGACCAACGGCTTGACATGCTTTCCTTGGCACGGAGGGGACACGGTATCTAAAGATGGTCACCCATCCACAGACCAACCGCGGCAAGCGTGGCTTAACCTGATCGATCGACCTGTGCGGCTGGTATTATTTAGCCACGGGCCCCTCCATAAAAATTGTCACATATAAACAGAAAATATTAAATCATCACAAAGGAGATGTCCGCTTTTTGTATGGACGCTGGTTTTTTATTCCGAGAAAAATCTAACCAGAATCAAACTACATTCAAATAAAAGCTACTAAAATATGGAACTTGGAACCACTGAAATAATATTTTTAGAGCCCTCCATTTAAGAGAAAAATTATAAATTATTTAATGTTAGTACATGTATATTATTTGTTGATGGCAACCCAAATGAAACCTCCCACACACTTTGAAAATGTCATAATGACAGATAGATTCCATTCATATGTCAAACAAATATGTCTGATACGTCACACTTTCGCTCGTGCCTTTGTGTTATCCAATGATAACGTATTTTAATTTGTGCTTTGCTTTCTCCTTTTCACAACGGATTCTTCTTCTTTGCACATGATTAGGATACCGATAGCTTACGAACCTTCAACCCTGACGACTTTGCTTTTTCTTAACGGTTATTTGATATTGCACGCGATTAGGACTTTGGATTTAAAACCCCGTATGTAAGTACTGTTCTTTATTTATATTTAGCTCATTAGGGGTTTTATTTGCACAACCTTTGCCTGTTTTACGACCTCTGATAGTCTGCAAAAATTAACTTTCATTTCTATCTTCAGATTATGGCTCTCTGCATAAATTGCAATATAGCAGTACATGCTATAAATAAGCACTATGAATATAACGCTTTAACATGAGCCCAGAGATAGTCTCAATAATTGAAGAATGGATGGTCAAGAGGTAATGTATTCTTTAACTTACATTATAAGTTTTTTTTTAATAATGTGTCACCAGGGTTAATAGCTTATGTTAAAAAAGATTAAATAGCACTACTTTGCTCAAAGAAGATGCAGAAAAACGATTCGGTGTTCTTAAAATATTATTTTGTTTTAGGTAACAGATGGAGATCGCATTTGCCAAGAATGCATCAACCTTTTACTAATAGAACTGAATAACAGAAACCAGCACAATATAGGTGACCAACAGCTGGGTCATCAAACAGTATGTGCATGTTGTGGCGTTTCTATCTCAAGAAGAACAGGCAGGCGCTCTCGTCCCTTACCAATACAACAAATTACAATAAATTAAAACTTAATTTCAGATCCCTGCTAATGCTTAAGCATGTAATAGGAAGCGGTGCTCATGTGATGACAATAGTCTGGTATCTTGGATGCGCTCGGCATCAAAACGATATATCTCCACCTGCTCAGTTTCTCGACAATATTTTAATAAGAAAAGATATTGAAAATGAAGAAAGTTAATAAATGAATATTCAAAACCAAAAAAACGTTTTATTTCATAACAAAACTACATACATAAAATACATAGTAACACTTGCATCCAATTAGCATATTTATTGTCGAAACGCTTTTCTCTCGATTCCAAATCATTAAAAAGGAATTTCAATCAGTAGATACTATTATCATTTATTCCTGCTAAGCCATCCCTGTGGAGTATGCTGAAACATGCACTTCTTGATAACCGAGGTCTTAGTAAAATATTGCAACTTGCACATGAACGTTCGAAGTATAGCCATAATCATGTAGAATGCGCTTTAGTTCTAAAAGAATTATGCTACACATTCACTGAAAACATTTCTTACTAGCTTCTGCCCGCGACTTCGTTCGAGTTACGATTACATCATTTTCGCTTAGTGTTCTTTAGACCTTTTTCTTATTAAGTTACTCGGCTTTTGAGGGTCGTAGCATGATGATAATGTATTCGATTGCCCTTATCCTTCCTCAAGAATTAGGCTATCAAATTCAAAAAGAATTATTCAAATCCGACTGGTAGTTCCAGAGATTAGCGCGTTCAAACAACTTTTCAGCTTTATCATTAGTATAGATTATATTACAGAGGTAAATAAATAATCTTTGTTATAAATAATATTTGTTTCGTTCACATTGTTATACTCCATAATAATATATTATATTGTAGTCTGTGATAAACTCGCAAATCAAACAATAATTTATTATTGTATTCTGTGTTGTCAGTATATTGTCAGTAATGGCAGTACCATGTGTCAATACTGTCAATTTTGACAACGTTATAATTTTTTAGGGTGCGTTCACTGTATTATCCGAGATAATTAGAAAGGTTCGTTCGTTTTAGGAGCAAATTCACACTAAAATAAAAAAATATTTTTCTCAAAATTGGAGGGTTTTAAAAATCTGTGAAATAGTTAGAACCACTTATTTTTGGGATGTCTATCCAAATATATTTAACTTATCCTGGTTAGAATTATTAAATAATAAAAAACCATTTCTGGACATCTCCTTTGCCACCAATTAATTAACACACGAGGTAGTAATGAACATTCATACATGTACGGTAGTTTAATACTCATAATAATATAATAAACCTAAACTTAAAACTTGGGTGTCGTAAAAGGCGACTAAGGGTCGTACCGGAGAATGGGAGCGTTCTCTATGCATTCAACTACCATACTATACTGCGATCGCCAACCCGCCTGCCAAGCGAAACAGTGTGCAAATGAGTAGATCGAGGATGTGTAGCGGGCTCTTTTCAGATGCGAGCGGGGCGAGGTGTGGTGGGAGCGGAGCGCGCGCGCCACACATCCCTCGCAACACATTTCTCGCACGCCTCCCACACATCTCTCGCAACACATCCCCAGCACACATCCTTTCCTAGTTTGGAACGTACAAAAACCTCGCTCCGCCGAGCCGTTTCCACTAGAACTGCACCGAGCGAGGTTGTAAATGAAGTGATTCTATTGGTTCTTAACAAACACAACCCTCGCTATGAATCCTCGCACATCCCTGGTGGAAAGGCAGCCTAACAGGTACAGGTCGCAAGATTTAATTTATTGATAGCCGACATCACTATTCGGTGTGACCGCAGGTAAATTGGAAAAGCTATTATCCTCTGTGGCAGTTTCTACGTCTATTGTTACGTGTCGCTATCGCTTTTGTGGCCAGTTCGATCCTTATTGAGAAAGGGTTTAAATCTTTTGTACCTAGTGGATATTGAGAAATTTTTGGAGTTTTGTTTGCGAGAGTTCTCTATATGTATTGTATCGAAAACTCCATTTATCTGCTACTAGCAGCGCTCCGCGGTTTCACCCGCATAAGTGTTGATCCCCTTCGAAAGTCACGTGGCGCCATCTATTATCATAATAACGTTATTGTTGTTTTCCTCGGGGACAGCACTTTCTTTCGGGATGAAAGGTACCCTATGTCCGTATCAATACATCTGACAACGTATATTCAAAATTTCAGGATGTTCGGTTCAGTGGTTTAGGCGTGAAAAGGTAACAAATAAACAAACACACTTATTTTCGCAATTATAATTTTAGTTAGGATTTCTATGAATTATCGTATCGTTATAGCAGGTGAGGAGCAGTGGTGGCCCAGTGTAAACAGCCGCGACTTACTTACTACTTGTAGTTCGTAGGTTCGAACCCAGATAGGCGCTTTACTTTGTGTAAATTATTTCATCACCACTGCTCTCAAAACAATGAAGGAAAACATCGTAAGGAAACCGGCATGTCCTAGAACTAAAACATCGAAGATATGTGACATCAACCAATACGAACTGGGCCCGCGTGGTGGATGACGGCCCACTCCCTATCACCGAGGGGAGGCCTGTGTTCCAGCAGTAGGAACATTATAATAGCCTGAATACTTTATAGCAGGTGAAGCAGAGCCCTTGTGGAGACCAGTAGCGAAGGGTTAATTTTTGTACGAGGTAAGCCGGAGTAGATATCTTTAATATGACTATATTATTTTTCTATAGAATACTGACTGTGCCAATTTTCAAAGGGAAGCCCGTAGGAATCGAGTTTTATGAAACCTTCGCCACCGGTGGAGACAGTAGTAAGAGCGTTGGCAGACCAATGGCCAGGTGGGTAGACGACCTACGGAAAACGCGGGGAAAAACTGGTGGGGACTCGCATAGAACAGGGAAGCATGGCACAAAAGGGAAGAGCACTATATGCACCATTGGATGGAACAAGGGTGGCCGGATGATGATGATGATCTTATCGTTAACAGATAAATCTTAAATTTATTTGTTCCTTTACCGCAATTCGTTTTAGGGTTCCGTGTCTCAAAAGGAAAACGGAACCCTTATATTACTTCGTTGTCTGTGTGTCAGTCAAAACCCTTTTTCTCAGGAACGCGTGGAGTTATCAAGTTGAAATTAATATCAAATACTCAAGGCTACAATACCTTAAAGCAGTGGAAAAATCAAACTTCTAAGTCAACGCAATCAAAAGATACGGGCGTTTATGTACCGAAATCAAAACCTATAGGGAACTTCCCGTTGACCTAGAATCATGAAATTTGGCAAGAAGCAATGTCATATAGCACGAATAAAAGAAAAAAATCCGAAAACCGTAAATTAGTAGTTACATTACAAAAAAAATCATTTTAAAACTATTTACATACCTACAAATTTGTACGGAGCCCTCGGCGCCCGAGTCCGACTTACACTAGACCGTTTTTTTTATGAAGTTTGGCTGTTTAAAGTCAAACAAGACACCAGCAAAATTGACACTGAAATTAATCTACTTTACAACAGCTTTCTGTCATGTGACATGTTAAGTCGATGTATCATGGTCATCATCAGCCTATAGCGGTCCAATTCCTGACAGTAGTTGCTTAGTAAACAAACGGATTATAAGATACAGGGGGTCTACTCTCAAAGTCCGTCAACGAAGAAACGGGCCCGTTCAAAAGTTTTATTTCGTTAAAAAAAAAACGACGGGTTGCACTCCGGGAGTGCCGGCAGAAGTGAAATCTTGAATATTAACGTTGTGCATTTTTGATATTTTGGAATCTTATGAATTTTCGATCAGGTCACGTGTCCTGACGCGAGTTTAACATTTTTTACCCATTACAAAAAAAAAAATACTACACCGCTAAAGAAGTTTTCAATTTTTGATATTTTGGAATCTTACGAATTTTCGATCAGGTCACGTGTCCTGACGCGAGCTTAACATTTTTTACCCATTACAAAAAAAAAAAGTGTACAACGCCGCTTAAGAAGTTTTCACTTCAACAAATGACAAATTAAATTTTTTTGACGGGCAGTTACATATCCGGAGTTGGGACTACTGTCACATTGTATTGTCATTCATTTTTAGTTCGGGCGTTGAACTAAGCATATTATTGTATTTCCAGGGTTCTTGTTGTAAATTATACTCACGAAGACTAGTAGATATAAAGTTTATTCATAGACAGTAGACACATTACTACAGAATTATTAAAAATACAAAACTGCAATACAACTTATCTATCTGACAGCTAGTCGACAACCTCCCGCGCCAAGCCCGCGCTTTCTTTTTTTCAACGACACCCACATGACATTATACTTTTTTTTTTTTCTTATTTGATGAAAATGGAACCAAAATTACAGAATGTATTAAATTACTAACAGACGGCCATTCTGCCGTGGGGATGACCCTATCCCCAACTCAGTTCGGCCATTCACTGTAAGGTATGACCTCATACCTTGACTTGTTATAAACAATAAATTGAAATATGTTGGAAAGCATTGGTTATCATACAATTTTTTTTTTTTTTTTTATATAGTACAAGATAGATCCACAACAGTAAATCTGACATATAAATGATTTCTACTTATTTTAAATTCCATTTTTAACTGTACATATTTATCTTATTCTAGTATAACCTGTATAACACAAATCTAAGTACACATGATGATTGATATTTTTAAGACTTCAAGAGAACAGCTAGTAGTAACTCCAATAACTAATCTATAAACTTAATAAAAATTATAATTATCATTCACAGCTTATAATAATATAACACTAGAGCCACCCTAGGAGCACACAAATTATAACCTAAGCCTATTTTAACTGTACATATTTATCTTATTTTAGTATAACACAAATCTAAGTACACATAATTATTGATATTTTTAAGACTTCAAGAGAACAGCTAGTAGTAACTCCAATAACTAATCTATAAACTTAATAAAATTATAATTATCATTCACAGCTTATAATAATATAACACTAGAGCCACCCTAGGGGCACACAAATTATAACCTAAGCCTATTATATTATTTATTATACCTACCACACTGGGGGTAGATTTGATTAACTGCAGCCACACTTGGGGATTCTCATTCATTTCAGTGGACAATCAACATTATTGTTCACACTTGGGAACTTCATTAGGTACCACACTTGGGGTCCGTTGTTATCTATTTGTATTAGCCACACTAGGGGCTAACATCCACACTTGGGGATTCTCATTGATCTTGGATAATCATCATACTTCACACTTGGGAACTTCATTAGGTACCACACTTGGGGTCCATTGTTATCTATTTGTATTTGTCATTGTCTATTTGACATTGTTATCTATTTGTATTGGCCACACTAGGGGCTAACAGTCACACTCATGGTCGTAATTCATAATTTTCTCACTGGTATCTATGCTGTAAGGGTTATAATACGGAAAATAGTGGTAAGTGTATAAGATGTCAGTCAGTTAATTAATAAAGATAATAGATGCATTAAATTACTCTGGAAGAGAATCGTCAGTTATGGAACTTATTTCGACAATAGCAGAAAGTGCCCCCATCGTTATCCAAGGTTACTCTTCTTAAAAATAATTGGCTCTCACAATGTTTTCAAATTACAGTAAGTATGGGAGGACAGCGTACGCCTGTCAACAAGTGGTCTACAGATCTAAAGTCTACAAGGCCTACAAAGTCCTCACCTTTACAAAATAAGAATCTATCAAAAGGATAAATAAAAAATAAAATATATAAAAACCTACTAAAACCAAGTGATATGATTCCCATTACAACCACTAATAAAGAGGTGAATAATTAGAATTGTCTCTATATAATGTCAAATAATAAAGAGATTATGTCAAAAAAAGTTTGTAAAACAATAAACAAAAAATAAACATCGTAATTTGAGAGCAGATACTAGACATTTATATAGTTTTGCCTTTAATGAGGAGTCAGGAAAGCCACATGTCATAATACTGTGGAAATGAGAACCTAGCTGTGGCTATATCTGTCAACTGCCTTATTTTTCTTACTGCATAATGCAGCTGAACTTAATCTACCTGAAAGAGCTCTAATGTGTGCGCCCCATTGTAATTTGGAATATAAAGTAATTCCCAGAAATACAGTTTCCGTAACAGCAACTAGTTGTTTTTTTTTTTTTGACATTCTAAATTTAGACCCAATTGAGGTACATTTCAAAATGAGAACTTAAGACATTTAGTTTTGTTCGCATTAAGTAAAAGATTATTAGCTTCAAACCATTTCGAAAGAACAGCCAGACTATCGTTAACATGTATGACATCCGT
The DNA here is from genome assembly GCA_916614155.1 of Mesoligia furuncula. Taxonomy (NCBI): domain Eukaryota; kingdom Metazoa; phylum Arthropoda; class Insecta; order Lepidoptera; family Noctuidae; genus Mesoligia; species Mesoligia furuncula. The sequence continues at coordinate 9,078,256 of OU744803.1, read as the reverse complement.
ATCTTTTCTATCTATTTTAAAAATAAGAGAAGTGTCAACCGCGAATAAAATTATATCTGACAAGTTAGCCATCATGTAAGGAAGGTCATTAATATAAACTAGAAATAGGAAAGGGCCAAGAATTGAGCCTTGAGGCACGCCAATCTTAACTAGAGACCCTGATGACGTCGCCCCGTTAACGTTTACTTTTTGCTGTCGCTTTGACAGATAGGAAAGAACAAGATCAGCAGCTTGTCCACGAATTCCGTAATGGTATAATTTACAGATCAGTGTATTATGGTCAACGCAGTCAAACGCTTTTGAGAGATCACAGAAAATGCCAACTGCATTCTGGGACTTCTCCCAGGGTTCTAAAATGTGACTGATGAGTTTTACTCTCGCGGCCGCCGTCGACCTATCTTTCGTGAAACCAAACTGGCGACTATGTAAAATCCCATTTGAATTAAAATGTGATAACATCTGCTACACCATGATTTTTTTTTTTTTTTTTTTTTCATAGATTTTGCTCAATGCTGGTAGCACAGATATAGGTATATAATTTGAGGGATCAAACTTACTACCCGATTTGAAAATTGGTACTACTTTACTATGTTTCATTAAGTCAGGAAACGTACTGCTGTCTAAACATTGATTAAATATGCAGCGTTAGGGCAGTGGCACCTGTGTCAATAATATTGTAAGAACCTTAACAGAAATCCCCCATAAGTCGTCAGTGTTTTATTTTTTATTTTAAGACTTTTAAATGCTTTTTATTTTTTTTTATTGTGGCATCAAAACAGAATTCAATGCTTCGAATATCCTTCTTAAAGTTTTCTTTAAGAAGAGCTTTAGCTAATATAGGTGATGAGGGGAGATACTTTGTAACCTCTTTTGGGATGTTGGTAAAGAAAACAATTTTTAGGGACAACTCATTCTGATCTCGCTGTTTTGTGTTTCCAGTTCCTTTGTTAATTACCTGCCACACAGCTTTTATTTTATTATTAAACATACTAATTTTGTTACTTATTAATTGAGATTTAGCCTCAGCGCATATCTACTCTTTTGAATATTTTAGAATAGTTTCTTACATAAATATGAAGGGCTTGATCAGAAGCTAATGATTTCTCGTGATACAGATTATATAAAATATCTCTGCTTTTTCTAATGCCAGCAGTGGCTCATTCACTAAATTTTGGTTTAGTATTGATAGTAACTTTTTTTTTTTTTTACAGGACATGCTTTATTGAATTCTTGGCTTACTGTAGAAAATAATGTACCATAGTTTATGTTGGGCTCTTGTGAACCAAAACTAGCTGTTGAAAGATTGCTAAGAACATTATTATTAAACATTTTCAATTTATTTTTAGTTAGAGGTCTTAATTGAATGGATTTATCTATGTGTAATCTTTTACCTAAGTCAAATGATACAAGTTGACCAGTATGGTCAGACCTGCCGCCACTAATTAAGAACGAGTCTTTTATTTTACAATTAGTAAATACATTGTCGATGCATGAAGCTGAAGTTGCTGTTATTCTAGTCGCTTCATTAAATATACATTTTAAATTAAATGATTTAAACAATGAGATTAGCTTAAATTTTGCTGGTGAATTAACAAATAGATCAATATTTAGGTCACCACAAACAAAAACAAATTTACTATCTTTAAAAAGTTTACTTAGTATTTCTTCCATTATGATCAAAAATGATGACAAATTTGAGGTTGGTGGTCTATAAACACATAAGAAAGTATGGCCTTCACCTTCTGCACATGCTACCTCACATATTGATCAACAAAGCAAGCAGTGATATTCTTTTATTTCTTTATATCTAAAACAACTGTTGCATAATATCAAAGTACCACCTCTTATTGAGGACCTGTTGTATGCACTGGCAAGTTAAAAAAATGTTCACATTAAACAACATTCTATCCGGTTTGAACCAGGTTTCACAAAAACATAAGACATCCATATGATATTTATCTATTAACATTTCCACGTTTAGGATTTTGCCAGAGAAGCGATTTATATTTTGGTGAAATTGTAAAATATTCTATTATGCTTCTCTTTTGAAATTTTAGGGATGAATTACAGTATTATTAGAAGTACTAGATAATACTGTTTCGTCACTTAACCTAGTCTCAGTTAAATTATCAATAACTGCGTGTATATTGTAAGCTAACAAAGTAGCCAATACATGTTGACTTTTCTTGGGAAGAAACACATGTTCCTGAACTAATACAAAATCCCTAACAAAATAGTTTGTATCAAAATACAATAAACTATGATGTCATGTCAAAATATGCATTAAGTTGTTTAAACTTTAAATGTAATCGTTTCTGCATCATACAAATTATTAGAATATGGTAATGCACATAATATTAATTTACCTAGTTTTAATTTAAGTAGGGTGTCAATACCATTAACTATGTCCCATTTTGTTAAGCTCAGACTGTTTCCAATTAAAAGAATCACAGAAGTCTGCTCATTCATTTGTGTATGTTTTATTTTATGAAGAAGCTCATTCAAATGCAGGTTATGACAACACCAGTTAACTATAATATGTTTAGAGCGGTTAATTAATAATGATCCAAAACCAGATCCTAATCTATCAGAAAATCCCAAAACATTACTTTGAGTGGGATAGATAGTTTCTATAGTATGAGTTGAAATGGATGAAGTAGCAGGTACAACATGCTGTGACATCTGAGGTGAATCGGGTGGTGAGGTGGTGGTGTGAGTGAGAGCACAACTACAAGTTAGATTGTTGGTCAGTGACTCGTACCTCTCTGCATTGTACTTGACAAGGTCCACCAACTCACAGGCCTCCTGCAAGCGCTCGCTTAATATTAGTTGACTAGACTCATACTTACAGGATATTTCCTTAATTGTATTTTCCCTGCTCAGTAATTCCTTTTGAAGGTTTGTATGTCAACATAATACATTTGTCTGCTATTTTCCAACTTATTATTACATACATTTAGTTGGCTTGATTAATGTTAAACTTGTGAACACTTTGTGTCTTCAAGAGTTTTTTTTTTTTTATGTATCTTTTAATGTTTTTACTAATTTTAATATGTTTCTTAATTTTATTATGACTAGTTGGATTTGGTCATCTAGTTAAATTATTATTTATTATTATTATTTATTCATCACTCAAGTAACATAGACTCATACAATGTCAAAAGCAATAATTACACTTAAAAACAAAAATAAAATAAAATAAAAACATTAAACATAAAATTTTATACATACATTATACATAGAAAAATTAAATCAAATTAAATGAATAAAAATTATATTAAATTAAATCACAATTGCCAGGTCATAAAATAAAAAAATAAAAACAAAATAAATAAGACAATAGTTAGAATTTTCTGACCGGCATTCGAACAGCAACATGCCTGTCACAACCATGCCGGATATAAGGGCAGTCCAGCCTGTCGGCAATCATTGCCAGGATGGTATTGGGGCTGACCCGCACCCGGCGCACCAGGGACGCACACCGCTTGCGCATAGAAGCGTGGTTAAAGTATCGTTCCCAGTCAGGTCTATGGTAATGGTGGGCTTCTCATATTCCAGTCTAGATAAACTGCAAACCAGCTTGATGAAAAGGTTCGTCAGCTGCGGTCATAGACTTAAGCCATAACGTACCTATACAAATAAAGCCCAGAACCCAATCGTGTATTCAATTGTTAATAATTCTTCTAGTGCTCTCGGCAGGGGATCGAACCCAGGCTCTCTTAAACACGCATGCCACCAGGTGTACTAGGTGCGTAGTCTTTATTATCATAAACATAGAAAGCAAAAGAAACCGATACAAGACCAGTACCCTACTTCCGACGGCTGTGGGTAGGTGGTACGCTTTGCGATGACCTTAATTTACCCGCTTACAACTTTTGTTCGAAGATGCCTACTTACACAATATAGTTTGTATGTACTTACAGTACACCCAGATGCACTATGCAACTACTTAATTACCACACCCGCCGTAAATATGTTTGTAAAATAATAAGTGGGCTAATCATTTCAGTGAGATCAAACTGCCTGACAGTAACTAAATCAGACACCTATTATGTTTAGTTCTAGAGGTGATTACACTTGTTTATAACAAGGCAGGTACCTATTTGCTGTTTTGTGAGTATCACCATTGCTCGTCGCCTATTAGGGCAAGTGACGTACCTATAGCATACTGCGTTCTTAATTCTCGAGAAACTTAGATTGTAAAATAATGTAAGTAACATCTTTGTAAGTATACAAACCGATTATGTAGTGATTTACATTATACTATAGAGGTTACATACCAGCAGATTTTCTCCAACGGTTCTTACCACTTCTGAAGTATTGTATTTCCAGGGTTCTTGTTGTAAATTATACTCACGAAGACTAGTAGATATAAAGTTTATTCATAGACAGTAGACACATTACTACAGAATTATTAAAAATACAAAACTGCAATACAACTTATCTATCTGACAGCTAGTCGACAACCTCCCGCGCCAAGCCCGCGCTTTCTTTTTTTCAACGACACCCACATGACATTATACTTTTTTTTTTTTCTTATTTGATGAAAATGGAACCAAAATTACAGAATGTATTAAATTACTAACAATATGTCCGTAAGTGATACGGAGTACGAAACGCCCGTAATTTCCGAAATTACCGATTTCGTGCTTAGTGAAAAGACCCCCAGCATTAGTCACACTATAATCACACTAATATTATAAAGGCGAAAGTTTGTGAGTGTGTGTGTGAGTGTGTGTGTGAGTGTGTGTGTGAGTGTGTGTGTGTGTGTTTATATGTTTGTTACTTCTTCACGCTCAAACCGCTGGACCAATTTTGATAAAATTTTGTATGGAGGTAGCTGACACCCTGGATTAACATATAGGCTACTTTTTATCCCGATATTCCCACGGGATCAACAATTACGCGGGTGAAACCGCGGGGCGCAGCTAGTTTCTCATAAAGCTACAAATATCAGCCAAGTTCTGAACGTCTGATTAATTCCATCCTTGAGACAATCTCGATTACAGCCAACACTTCGTAACAATTTTATTTTCTCCCAAACTATTCCTAGAGAAAGCTCCATCGCACCATATAACAGATGTGTAAAGATTAGACAACCCAGTCTGGATACATCAACTGTATTCACAACGAGACATCGAACTATACATTCCAGTATATACTGAACCCGCATTGTATACAGCGAAAAAGCTGTCCCCTACATTCGGGTTGAAAAGGTATTGAAGTTTTGAATGGGACGGTGGGGCCGAAAGGTTCTGGACTGGCGAGTTGGCGGAAGACGTAGCGTTGGAAGGCCTCCCACAAGGAGGACCGAAGACCTTGTGAAGGCTGCAGGAATTCGCTGGGTGCGAGAAGTGGCGATGCATGGGGAAGGCCTACGTCCAGCAGTGGACGTATTTTGGCTGATATGATGATGATGATGACGGGAAAGCTAAAAATTTTTTTCGCTGTTACGATTTAGGTCCCATGGAGAAAGTTGCTCAGATTGATGTTCTGTACCATATATCTTTAAATACGACCACACATTTCTGTACAGATTTTCCATAAAATGAGAGGTCAGCAAAAATTGGATATGCACATCCCAATGTGTAGTCTTGTGTACCCAGACACATTTCACATCTACCATCGTATGGATCAGCCAGTTTTATTTGTTCTCAAAATTGGAATACGAGACGGAGCTGATAGCTAGTAGGTATATATGAAGATACGTGTTCCAAGTCAGTAGCTGATAAGATTGTTTCCAAACATAATATGATAAAAATAAACAAGAGTTTTGCTTTAGTGATAGTACCTAAATGTGTTATGTAGGTACCTACGTTGCCATTTGGGTTTCTATTTTGATTGAGTGGGAATTGAATATGGTTTGTGGAATAAACTATAGATGTAATATAACGTAGTGGCATTGTTGCGTTGTTTTCAATATCTACCTTATAAGGAGGGCCTTGTGGCTAAATAATAGCAGCAGCACGGGTCGATCGAAGGTTAAGAACATCAGTCCGTGGATGGGTGACCATCTATTGCATATCGAGACCTCCGTGTATCGGAAAGCACGTTAAAACGTTGGTCTAGCTGTCATTTGTAGATCTTTAGTAGTCGTTCGGGTAGTCAAAAGCCCGACATTCCGACAAACAGTTTTACTAAGGGGCATCGTATTACCCAGTAACTGGGTTGTGGAGGTCAGGTAGGCAGTCGCTCCATGTAAACTACTGGTATTCAGCTGCATCCGGTTAGACAGGAAGCCGACTTCAACATAGCTGGGAAAAGGCTAGGCAGATTATGACTATTGACACTAAATACACATAGTACAGAAGGCAATCACATGTCGTGGTAGTGGTACTCGTATCTAGTTGTTTGATTTATTGTTGAGCTTCTTTTACAATATTAAAACAAAACAATAAACATAGTATTACAATACAAAAAGTTTACTGAACAAAAATATAAGTATAAAATTTTACATTTGACAATTTTTACTAAGTATCGAAAATCCCTAATAACTTCAAAACGGATTACTCTATTTACACAATTTATTTTGCCCCATCCGTTTTAGACTCTATCGAATGACACTAAAAACAACACAATATCTACACAAATAAAAATCATGTTTACAACTTACGTAATAGTTGGTGGAATGAATTTACCTTACAAAAAAGTTACTTCGTTTATACTGATTCAAAATAGGAAACTATTACCTATATAAATCGAGCTTAGATAGGCATTTTTTTGTTGCTCCATTTTTGCACTTCACAGACGCGTGTCTCAAGCGGATGGCACCCGCGCTTGCACTACTCCCAACACGTCCGAGATAACGTGTCCGTGAGCGGTGTCTATGTGTGCGTTGCTCGAGCGAACTTTGTATGTAGATTGCCTTCTGTACTATTTGTATTTTGTGCTATTGATGACGAACTATATATTAAAAACATTTTCTTTGAAATGTTTACCACCTATAGTCAGATTAACATCTTCTATTTTAAAATTATTTATATTTAGAAATAACATCTCGTCTTTCAAAGGAACAAAGGCTTCGCCAAAAATATGCCAAGACCTTTTAACGGTCAAAATCCAGTCAAGTTTATATTACCTTTACCCAATAATAACACAGGTCTTTGTGCCAATTCAGGGTACAGAAATTCACTATCAATAATTCCCGACACTTAATAGTTAAATCTCGAAGCCCAAACAATTTCCAATTAATCAATTCACAAAGTGGTTTCGCGGTGAAAATTTATTAATGACTATTGGATTGCTGAAATAATCTGAGGGCTTAGCACAAACGCGCGAAGTAAACGTTACATTAATTCGAACGATACCGAATCGAAAATACATTTTTCACCTGAAATGACGATGATGATGATAGCATTTAAGTTTAAATTTATACGACACCGATACCACCGATTGGGTCCCACTAAACGCACGACGCCATCGCGGCAGGCCAAGACGAAGATGGCGGGGACGAGCTTGACTCCTACCGTAAGGACTGGCCAGCACTCGCAAAAGAGAGAATTGTGTGGAAAAGGGAGAGGGAAGCCATTGCCGTGCAGTACAGGCTAGTTAGATAGAGTAGTTTATACGACAGGCTCAATTGGTATCACCCATATGCATAATATATACAAAAAAAACGGAGCTACGTCTGCCAACAAACTGCTTTGCAGTTTGGCGGAGGTAAATATATTTTGTAAAAAATTATTTGTGTGAATAAACACTTTTTTTTTTTTCATAGCTGTAAATCCCCCCTCGCACACAGAGAGGAGGCCAGTGTCCCAGCAGTGGGAACATTACATGCTGATTATACTATAGCTATAAATAAAGTCTGAAAACTACATCACAATTTTTTTTAAACCGACATCTAGAAAATAGCGAGGTTATCAATTCGGTTGAATATATATTTTTTAATGATAAATGATAAATGATTTTATTTTTGTAAGTAGGTTTGTACAAACACTTTTACACGTCAATCATGGTTTTTTAAAACTAGATGAGGTCGGCGTTTCCTATCTGACTACTCTGAGAAGAAAGGCCGAAACAAACTCAGAGGTCACAGTCTCTTTTAAAGTCCAGACATAATCTTGGTCAGGTTATATGAAGACCATGTAGATCGATGTCTGAGACGGTCTTTTGAAGAAAGAACCACACAGATTGAGAGGACCTGTCCAGTCAGTGCACGCATTTGTCAGAAATCGTGCAGCTCAACTCAAGACTTAAGGAGCTCAACGATTCGACGAACAATACCAAAGAAAGGACATTTGGGTAGGCCACATAAATTACTCAAACTGCCAGACCAAGAGAAAAAAAAAACAGAACAGAAAGAATAATAAAAAATATATATAAAAGTAACAAAATGACCCACATCGTCTTCACATTCACAAATCACAATAAATAAAATAATGTACTACTTTACTATATACAAAGTAAGCAAATGTCATTGTTTATAAAAAAATCATTAATGTCAAAGTGTATATAAAAAAAAAGGACGTTCCAAATGCAGAAATGTGAAGCAGCTCAATCCCAAGCCTTTTTGTCCTCAATATAATCTTTAACTGTATAAAAGGCTTTCTGGCACAACTTACGTTTAATGAATGATTTGAATTTATTGAGGCTTAGATCTTGAACGTGGCTTGGTAGCTTATTATAAAAGCGTATACATTGGCATCTGAACGAGCCACCTATTTTTTTGAGCCTTGTTGTAGGTACAACAAATTTGTGTTTGTTTCTAGTATTTATATTATGGATATCACTGTATTTTTTAAACAATTTTATATTTTTATGGGCATATAAAAGATTTTCATAAATATACTGAGAAGGCACAGTCATTACATTGTAATGTTCGGGTGGCAGAAGGGGTGTTTACGAAGAATAAAACAGCAGACAAAGCAGCAATGAAATATCTCTAAGACTGATTTAATGTTCAGACGTAACCGAGATGGTGCTAGCCTAACAGATCGGACAGAACTCTCTCTTTAATGGGGATGAGGGTCCTTTATATATGATATAGATAACACAATTTGTCAATAATGAGTGTTCAAGGGTCACAACAACAACCATTAAGAATACAAACAAATCATAACTTAATGAGATGAGAACTACAAACAATCAATTACTAATTAAATAACATAATCAACATTGTGCCCATGATGCTGCTATCATAAATATACATTCATTACACTATTATAAATATACAGTCATTACAATCCTCCCCCATTAAGATAGACAACGGGTTGTCTTTACATAATAACAACACAATAATTACTACACCATATTAATACATTTCTTACATAATTAATTAGTTTTTAATTGAGCAACTCTAATGCTTCTGCGTAATGGTTTTACAATAACTTCTTCATTTGAACTAGTCGATGGTATTTCTTCTAATTCTATGTCACTTGGACTGTTATTTACTTTTAAAGTTATACAATTTGTTATTCTGGAACAACAATTCCTTGAATCTTCTAGTGCTAACAATCTACCTCGACTGGTACAAAAGAACTTACGATTATAAATATATTTTCCAATACGATATAGTAAATAACATCCCAATATTTTTACAATTGACATGAAAATATACACAAAATAAACATTACTTACAACTTTGTTATAAATGGTGTCTTCTTCTATCTTAGACATTAATTCATCAATTTTATCAATTTGATGACTTGCTAAGTTTAGACTTTCTATGTCTAACTTTTCATGTGTTTTTAAAGGAACAAATTCAATCCTAGTTACGTTTTTATCTTTAAGTTTCTTACAACAATCATCATTAATTATGTCAATTACAGGTAAGAATGAATTACGTTCGCTCATCAATCCATAAATTTCACTTTGAAGTACAATATTTGCAGTATATAACTTACAACTATCTACAATTGTTAATATTCCGGTATCGATTAGATCAAAGTCGATTGGTTCTCTATTTTTACAACTTAATGTAGCTACCGTTCTGTGCGGTACTACAAATAACCAATTATTTTCGTTATGCATTTTGTACCATTGTTCATGGGTAATATAGGATATTCTTGTGTCACATTCTAAAGGAATTTTCGATTTTCCAAGCATTAATTCTATTTCACATGTTGGATTTCCATGTACAGAATACAAAGGTGAATTTAATTTACAAATATAATTCTGTGACACCTTCTTACAATTGTTCAAGTTTTCAATATAAGTATAATACAATTTATTATCAGATATCATAACATATTTCTCCTTAGGTAAAATGAATATAAATGTATTGTCTCTATTTCTTAAAGGTACAGGTAAAATATTATATAATTCGTAATTAGTTTGTGTAATTAAAGGTGTTTTAATAACAAAGACAAGTTTATCATTCATATAATAGGATATAAGATTCACCAATGATAACAATTCTGGTGTATTATTTATAGTTAAACTTAATGGATACTTGGTTTGTGAAGGCAAATGCGACACGGTTTTCTTAAGCTCGTTTATATATTGTTCTGGAGTAATAATAACCGGATGTAAAGCATTATTCCTAGTAAATAAAATTGCATTTATTATAGTAGAGATCTCATTATTAACTTCCGACGTAATTAAGGTTAATAAAGATAAATGTTCTTCAATGTCTTGTTTTAAATTAATATCAAAAATAATTGCATCAGTGCTTTTAGTATAATTAGCTAAAATATCCAAATTCTTGTTAAATATCTTTTCGTTGCTAGAAAGCTCAGTAACAGTATTATTAAAATTTGCGATTGTTGTTCTAACAATATTGGTTTGAGTTTTTAATAGAGATAATATCTCATGTTCATTTGAATCTAACTCATTAATAGCTTTATCATATCGTTGAGCATCTTCAACGTCTAAAGTACCAAATAAAATCTTAAATAATGTTCCAATGCCATCAATATAAGATCGCTTAACTCTGTGAACATTATCTGTTCTACCTGTTAATTCTCGTAAAACATTTTCTTCGTTATACAGTTGAGGAATTATTTGATTAAGTATAGTGATTGATGTATCACATAATGAAAATTTACTAAACTTATTATGATTACATATTTCCTTAGTACTACTAAATGTATTGCTTACAAGATCAATTTTCTTATGTATTTCTGAAATATCTAAATAACTTATCATAGTCCATTCGCTATCGTAATGGTTAACCTTACCTAAACTTTCAAAATATATACCTCCCTTATCTATTTTGCTTATATTATATGATTCTAAACTAATTGCTTCGATTCCACATATTATTGTAAGAGTCTTCAAAATCACGAGTAACCGGATCATTCTGAAACAAACGCATGTTTCAGTCTGTTAGTGTGAACTCTTAACTTTTTCTTAGCTTGTATAGTAACATTAACTGGTGAATTAATTTCTAATATTTTATAAGGTCCTAACCAATAAGGTGATAATTTCCTTGTTTTCCCAGTTTTTATTTGTTCGTTACTTAAATAAACAAGATCTCCTACTTTGTAATTAACTTCTTTACTCTTTTTATCATATGCTTCCTTGTTTGCTAATTTTGATTCTATTAATTTATCTCGTGCTAACTGTCTAGATTTTCTTAGTTTCAATACGAGTTCATCTAAATAATTATCATAACTATACTTAAAATCAGGTGGTTTCGTAATTGATGTTGGTAATTTTGCTTTATTACCGAATACTAATTCGAAAGGTGTGAATTGGGTTGAACTATGAATATTTGTATTATAAGAAAACATGGCAAAATCTAACCATTTGTCCCAGTTTGATTGATCTTCGTTAACATAATGCTTCAAATAATCTGCTAGAGTTAAATGACTTCTTTCCAAAGCTCCATTTGATTGTGGATGGTAAGAAGTAGTATTGATTTTTTTCATTTTAAATAATTTTGACATTTCTTTTATTAATATAGACGTAAAATCTGCACCTTTATCTGACAATAATATATCAGGTATACCAAATCTACAGATGAAGTTTTTAACGAAACAATCTGCTATTGTTGTAGCATCATGTTGTTGTAAAGGGTACGCTTGTGAAAATTTTGTTAAATCATCTTGAAGTGTTAGAATATATTTGTTTCCACTTTCTGTGACTGGTAAAGGTCCTACTATGTCTACTGAAACTTTTTGAAATGCTTCCGTTGATGTGGATGTAATTTCCATCGGTTGTTTACTCCTTTTCCTATCTAACTTATTTTCTTGACATGATTTACAATTTTGAATATACTCTTTAATATCTTTCTTCATAGAATCCCAGTGGTATTTGGATTTTATTTTCTTATAAGTTTTATGAAACCCTGTATGTCCTGAAATAGGATTTGAGTGATTTTCTTCTAAAATTAATGGTATATCCTCCCTCCTCGGAGACATGACACTGTCATGAAAAATTTTGATTTTTATATCCGTGTCTCTAAATATATATCTAAACATTGTTCTGATTTTATGCCATTTTAAATGTAATCGACAAAATCCACTAAAATTAATTTCTTTTATTTTAGTCTCGTGTAATTTTATTTTTAATTCTTTTAGTGTTTCAAAAATATCTTCGTAGGTCACACTATCCCAATAATTTAATTTTATAAATGCAAAAAATAAAACATTATTATCTGAATTATTTATGTTTAACACGTTGTATTGTTTAGGATTTTTTGACTTTAAATTATCAACTAGAGATTCATAATCAGTGAGTTGTTTGTCATTTTGAATATCTAAATCACACGACGTAAAAATAACTTTGTTAGCCTTTTTAGGAATTGGATCACTATATTCGTCTATATTGTTTGATAATATAGGTTTTCTTTCTATCTGTTTTAGAAATGTTGAATAACTTTCTCCACTTCTAGTAACTACGTATAAATGTTCTTCTTTATTATTCCCTAAATTATTTTGTTCAGGGTTTATTCTACTTAATGCATCAGCATTCTGATTTAATTTACCTTGTTTATAAATAATCTCGTAATCATATTCTTCTAATAATAATCTCCATCTAACTAATCTAGAGCCTGGATCTTTGAAATTCATTAACCAAGTTAAAGGTTTGTGATCGGTAATTATTATAAATTTCCGTCCATATAGATATGGTCTAAAATGCCTAACAGACCATACGATTGCTAATAACTCCTTTTCAGTTGTAGAGTAATTAATTTCACTTTTATTGAGAATTCTACTTGCATATGCGATTGGAAGATCGTTCGGTGTTTCCCCTTGTGATAAAACACTACCTATAGCGTAATTGCTAGCGTCTGTTGTTAAATTAAAAGTTTTAAGAAAGTCTGGATATTGTAATATTGGTTCTTTGCATAATTTAGATTTTAATGTTTCAAAAGCATTTTGTTGTAAGCTTGTCCAATTAAATGGTTCCTCTTTTTTCAAGAGTTTAGTCAAAGGTTGACTATAATTACTAAAATTTTCAATAAATCTCCTATAATAACCAGCTAAGCCTAGGAAACCTTTTATATCCCTTGGAGTTTTTGGTACCGGATAATTCATGACCGCTTCAATTTTCTTTGGATCTGGTTTTACCCCATTCTGTGTAATTAAATGACCTAAATACATAACTTCTGTTTTCAAAAATTCGCATTTATCTGGCTGTAATTTTAATTGATGCTCAGATAATTTATCAAGTACTTCTCTTAACTTCATGTTATGATCTTGCAATGAGTTTCCGTAAACAACTATATCATCTAAATAAACAAAGCATTTAATTCCTTGTAACCCACTTAAAACGTTATTCATGAGTCTTTGAAATGTCGCTGGCGCATTTTTCAAGCCAAAAGGCATACGAGTATACTCATAATGTCCTAATGGGACACTAAACGCTGTTTTCATCTGGTCTTTCGGATCCATTTTAATCTGATGAAAACCTGATGCTAAATCTAATGTAGTAAAATATTTACTATGACCCAACTGGTCTAATATGTCATTAATTTGTGGTAAAGGATAGACATCACCTATACTTATTTCGTTTAACTTCCTATAATCTATGACAAGACGCCATTTTTTCTTTCCAGAAGCATCCATTTTTTTAGGTACTACCCATACCGGAGAGTTCCATGGACTGCTTGATGGTTTTATTATTTCATCCTTTAATAGTTTGTCTATTTGTTGGTTAACCTCATCTTTCAACGCTTCAGGGTATCTATAAGTTTTAGCATTAATGGGTGTGTTACTATTTGTAACTATTTCATACATGACAGTATCTGTTGCTGTTAATGTATCGCCTTCTAAATGAAAAACATGATTATACTCTTTACATAACTCTATTAGTGACGTTTTTTCTTCCTTATTCAAGTGATTAGTTCTTAATGTTTCCTCTAACTTTTCTAAACGACTACTTTCGTACAACTCGTTAACTTTATTTATCTTAATACAATCCTTATCATTTGGCTCTTCATTATCTAATGGTTCTATTTTTATTTTCACATTATCTATCTTAATTTCCTCGTTTGTCGTATTCAAACACACTGTTAACGCCTTATTATCGCTAACTTTTACAATACTTGGACATAAATATACTCCTTTCGATAAAGTTATTGTTTCTGGAATTATTCCTTCCTTCAATTCTTTGTCACAGTCTACAGAAATGGAAATTATTTTTTCACATCTTGGTTCTATTTGAAAACCGAATTCTTTCAAATATTCTTCATTTTTATCACTTTTACACTCATTTTCGTTGTAATATACATCATCATTACTTATATTTTCAATATAATTTCCATCGTTCACTTTATCATTCTTTTCACATTCACTTTGATCATCATTACTCATTTTATATTTTTCATCAATATCTTTATTCGCTTCATATTCATTTGTTATATTATTCTCACATTCACTTTCAATTTTTAATTTTATTCCGCAAACTTCTATTATATTTTCTTTATAATTGATAACTGCATTATATATTGACATAAAGTCACCGCCTATGACTCCATGACTTTCTATAGGAAAGCTGTCGCGTATCACATGAAGTGTATGACAAACTCTGTTATATCCTAATAGAAATGACATGCGCACATAACCAATCGTGTCGGTTGGTTTGGCATCTTTATCAATACCTTTTAATTTCAGTATTTTATCATTATATATTATCGTATCTCTATTCAACGCACCTATTTTAATTAAGGATACCTCAGCTCCTGTATCAATTAAGAATTTACTTCTTTCTTTTAAATCTACTGATTCTAGACTAACATAAATGGAGGTTTTTGTATCAATATATCTTACTCGGCCTGTATCATGCTGGTCGTCCATGGGTCGGCCTTCGTCCTTGGACTGTTTTAGTTTAAATTTCTCCTACCGTGTTGTTCTTGGTCATTAGATGCATTGTTACTGTTATTATTATTTGGCCTATTATTGAAACTACGATTTCCTGATCTAAATTTATTGTCTGAAGGACCACCATGTTCACGGCCACCAGTTCGAAACTGATGATTATTAGTATTTTGGTTCTTTTGTTGATTATGCCAGCAATCTTTTGCAAGATGTCCTCTCTTCTTACACACAAAACAAGTAGGAACATTTTTACTTACTTGCATGTGCCTATTATAAAATCCTGATTGATTTTTATTGTGTGTGAATTTATTTGGACGCGAATCTTGTCTAGAGTTCATTTCATACCTAGATTTAATTTCTTGTTCTTCTGAAATAGCTATAGATACAGCTTCTTCGAAGTTGGTAGGCTTTTGAGACTTTAATAGTATGTGTAATTGAGGTGTAAGACCGCTAATAAATATATTTAATGCTTGATTTTTTAATAATTCTATATTTGCATCCCGTGCACTACTAGCGAGTTTTGGGTCAAGAGATTTAATTAATTTAATTAGGCAACTTTCGACTCTATTTGAGTACTGTAATACTGGCTCGTTATTTCTTTGTTTACACGAATTTAACTCTAATTGCCATTGAGCGAAAGTACGTTTTTCAGAATAGTTTTCTAATAAATGTTCTTTAAGATCATTCCACGAAGCAAATGACCGATTTAGTAACGTCGCTCTGATATTACCTTCGATTTTAGAGAGTACTATTGAAACAACTGCAATTCCATATATAGGATTAAGGAGACTATACGCGTTGTTACAATTATCTATAAAAACATGCAAATTTGCCTTGTCACCATTATATCTATTTATCATTCTTTCTGCTAGAGATATGTCTATGAAACTACCACATGTCTTCACATCTTCTGAATTGGCCATCTTAATTAACTATGATACACACTCACTTTTTGTGTTTTGGAGAGCGCCGATGTTGTCTATCACGAAGATAGGGATGACTGTGCAGTGGTAGCAATTCGAAATTGCTGAAGAACCGCTGGTACAGTTTGTTGGTAGCTCCTGCTGAAACTTGCCGCTGAAGAAGCTCGGTCAAGTATCGAGTGTATTGCGCCTCGACTTTTTACTCGACTTTGCTGTTTCTCGTTGAACCGCCTTACGCCTTGATGCTGTGCTGGACTCAGCACGCAGTGGTTATCACTTTGAACGCGATACTGCAGACTGGAGTTGAAATACCGCAAAGAGTTTTTACGCTACTTTACAGAACGGATTTCACGCACGCACTTTTACCCGTCGTCAGGATACGATCGCGAGATCCTTTTGTTTACAAGGATTATACTTTCCGCGAAGAAAATATCCCACTTCTGACACCAAAATGATGTAATGTTCGGGTGGCAGAAGGGGTGTTTACGAAGAATAAAACAGCAGACAAAGCAGCAATGAAATATCTCTAAGACTGATTTAATGTTCAGACGTAACCGAGATGGTGCTAGCCTAACAGATCGGACAGAACTCTCTCTTTAATGGGGATGAGGGTCCTTTATATATGATATAGATAACACAATTTGTCAATAATGAGTGTTCAAGGGTCACAACAACAACCATTAAGAATACAAACAAATCATAACTTAATGAGATGAGAACTACAAACAATCAATTACTAATTAAATAACATAATCAACATTGTGCCCATGATGCTGCTATCATAAATATACATTCATTACACTATTATAAATATACAGTCATTACAACATTAATCTCTTTAAATTTGTCTCTGAGAGAGTGTCTCGGACTTAATTTATAAATTGATCGAACAGCTCGCTTCTGTAAAACAAAGATAGTCTGAATATCGGCGGCATTTCCCCACAATAGAATACCGTACGACATTACACTATGAAAATAGCTAAAGTACACTAAACGGGCAGTCTCTATATCAGTTAAATTACGAATTTTTCTAACAGCATATGCTGCGGAACTTAGCCTTTTTGACAATTTATCTATATGTGGACCCCACTGAAGCTTAGCATCCAAAGTTATGCCCAAGAATACTGTGTTGTCTTCAGGATTCAATTCCTCGCCCTTTATCAACACATTAGTTTTCACATGCCTAACGTGAGGTAGCGTAAACTTAATGCATTTGGTTTTTTTCTCGTTTAGAAGCAAATTATTAACATTGAACCAATGGACTACTTTCGAGATCGCGCTATTTACATCGTCAGTAACCAACTGCTGACGTTTAAGTTTAAACAAAAGAGAAGTGTCATCTGCAAACAACACTATATCATGATTATCCTTTATGAGGTACGGCAAGTCACAAGTAATGACCAGAACTCCGTTATTTATAAGCTGATTTGCAGAATTATTTTTTTATTTGAAAGGGTATACTTTCAGATTAGTTCCGTAGAAATTTCATTAAAATCTGTTCAGTGGTTTGGTTTTTAAGCCAAAATTACGGGTAAAAGTTCAAGTAAACGTCGTTTGCTTTCCTATGACTTTTCGCTGGTGGCTTAGTGGAATTAACATGGGATGCTTTGTGGCTATAAGTGCCGTAACTATACATAATTAACCGACGATCCACGCGGCCGAAGCCGCGGGCAATGACTAGTAAATACTCAAAACTTAAAATTATGTGCGAAATGAGTATTTTCAATTTTAAAATCGTTCGAATTTAAGTACGTTACGATTTCTTTGCGCGTTCGTGCTTGGTCTTTACGAAACAACTTGAGAGTAGGAAAGGTCAGGGGTCGTCAGTCTAAGGGCGGATTTAACCGATGAAACTGAACGCGATCAGCACAACTAATCCGCGTTCAAGAGCTGTCAGTGTCAGTGTCATCGGTGAAATTATCACTAGGAGACCGATGATAACAAACTTTGATTTACAGAAACTTTGATGTTCCTGGAACAAAAGCACTCCAATCTAAGTTGGTACTCGATTCAAATTACAAACTACCGCTGCGTTCGACCTAAATAAATATTTTAATGAAGTTTGTGTTATTGAATAAAACAAGAGTCTTGATGAATAAGACTGAAGTTTTAAATTGACTGAAGTTTTATAGCAAGGACATTTATTCATCGGTTATGGTAGGTACAAAGATGGTTAGTACAGTTATGTTCAGGACACATTTGCCGCTAAAATCGGCATACGAATATTTACAATATTACACGTGGGTATACTTAAAACCTAAGTTATTAGCTACTTATACTCTAATAAGCTATTATATACTACTTATACTAAATTATTATACTACTTATACTCTAATAAACAATACAAAACACTTAGACTCGGTATAAACATAAAGGTACATTTATATTCTAGAATAGGGGAGGTAAGCCTAAAACGGGTAGCCCGCCTAAAACGGGTATGCTTTTTAAAGGCACTGATTTAAAGAGGCAGTTGTAAATAGCGGTTTTGGTAAGTTAAAAATTATAAATGGCACGTTAAATAACTTGTTCAGCAGTTAAAACTAAGCAGTAAAGTAAACAAAAATGAGTAATAAAAAATAATGAAATGGATCAGTGAATATATAATTGAGTGGGAAAATAATTAAATGGGCGGTAAAAATGAATGAATGGGCAGTTACGTGTGGGCAGTAATAAATCGGAATTTGTCGGTAATAAATCTCATTCTAAGCAATTCTATAAACAATGAGGTGGTAAAGTAGTTTTGGGTGTGTAGTCGACGGAGCCCCGCTTCGCGGGGCCCCTATTTCTGTCTACAGGGTTTAAAGGAACCTAACACGAAGGGGATGACGGGGGCTCGTTCGCTCGCTTTGCTCGCTCACTCGAGCCCTCGTCATCCCCTTCGAACCTAACCTGTCCGAGTCGGGGTGCCCCAAGTCCCGAGCTCGCTTCGCTCGCTCTTGCATCCGCTATGATCTGCCGAACTATTTAGCGAACCGCCCATTCCATCATTTTTACCGCTCATTTAGTTATTGGACTGCTCAATTATTTTTAGAATTGACATTGTATGATAAAATAACAGTCTAATTGATCTTTTATTACTGTCCATGTTTTACTGTCGCAATAATTAATCAACCGCCATTAAATTAAATAACTGCTCAATATGTTTTTCAACTGATCATAATAACATCTCGAATATTTAAATAACAGCTCAAAAAATTAGTTCCCCTTTTTAAATTGCGCACCGTTATTGCTAATAAGAATGTGTGCGTGCAGTGCGCGGACCCTGCCTCTCGCCAATCACAGGGAGTCGGTGCGCTTCTCTGGCGGACACGAGTTCACGATAAGATAAGAAAGAAGTTTTTTGCTATTTCCACTAAAAAAAATTGAGTTACATTACCTTTGAATACTCGAAAATGGTTTACAATATGTTCTTAGGGTGAATCTTGAGAGGCTCAATTTATGATGTCCGGAGGTATAAAGTACCCGCAATATTGAAATAAAGACCCAAAGTATTTTTTTTACGTCTTATCACTATGGTATCTAATTGATGCACAATAGTTACTTTTTTTAATTTGGGTGTAGTTATCGGAAAAAAAAACAAAACTTCACAAAAATTGATAACCCTGGCGCGTCCTTTACACATTTTTTAATGAAAACAACCCGAAGTCGCCAATTTGTAAATGTAAAATGATCAATTTATGTAGTTTTTCAACAACTAGATTAGTTTGTGTTGAAAATAAAAATATACAGTTTTTATTTTATCCCATAGTTTTACATAGAAATAGATTTAAAGTTTTGTCCAGAGCTAAACAGTGATTCCTGTGGCGCGCTACATAATTAGACATAGATCGCTAGTGGAGCGGGCCCGAAGCGCAATTATTCGTTCTCGTGCGAGCTCTAGTCGCGCTTAAAACGCCGTGGTGGAAGATCGGGTCTCACTTTGCCCGTGGACGAAATTACGAAGGTAAAAATTTGATTCCCCTGGTTTTGTTTCACTAAGTCATTGATTACCCTGACGGCATAAAAAATTGTATAAGTTTTTTCTCGGATATATCTTTACTAATCTTTTTTATTATAATTACTAATCTTGTTATTATTGATTTAATAATCTTATTATTATTGCTTAGAACTTTTAACTTTTTACGTAATCGATAAAAAACAAACTTTTATTGATTACCTTGGTGTTGATTCCCTTGGCGTTTTTGCCAGGGTAATCAATATTTTCTAGTTCGTCTAGTACATTTATTCCAAATTGCACGGTCTGCTCAGACAGTGTTGAGTGTTTTGTTTTGCCAGGTTATCTAAGTATTTATTCAAATAAGTTATAATCCGTTTGTATCGAATCTTTATGCGATTTGTACCTATTGCACGCAGAGATTACCAAAAAGGACCTACGTGTACCCTCCGATGATAGCTTCTGGGCAGAAGCTCCTTCAATAAATGAATATTTGTCAGCTTCTGCAACTAATGCTGTATTGACAGCTCTTCACGGCGAACATTCCAGTGCTAGTGATTCTGATTTTGACTTAAATACTTATTTTTTAGACAATAGGTAATAAAACAAGGTTGTGATTCTGATCTGATTACCTACTATATTTTTTTAAATTGTGTCATCCAAAGAAAGGTTCATAATTTTTGTTAAAATTTTTGATTATTTTTAGTTTCAATTTTTATTATTTAGTAGTATGTACCTACATTTTATCATTATTAGGTACTTAGGAATAATGTGATTGATAATTAGGTGTAAAAGTGCCAATAACTGAGAACAAGAGACTGATTATTAAATAAATAGTATGTTTTATTACTTACCTTGGTTTTAATTTTGATTCCCTTGTCATCATATTTTGATTCCCCTGGCCCAAAAAAATATGTTTTCAAATATCTTTGTAATGCGTCGTTCAAAACTGACCCCTATTTGATAAATGTGTTTATAACTCGGTTAAAAAACGTACTAAACCATAATTTGTAAAAAAAAAAAAATAATAAAAATGCGCCACGGGAATCAACTGAATATTCTCAATCTCAAGATTTACCCCTTACTAGTTTTGTGTTATTATTTTGCAATAAATAGACGTTTTATTTGTGTAATAGGTTGGCGTTTATTATTTGGGTTTTAAGGATATGAGTCGATTGAAAAAAATACATGCTTGTGGGCAAAAAGGGTAGGGGTAAAGCGGGTGCCCGTTTTGCCCATACCCGATTTGCCTTGTATGATTTCATTGACTGCTTATTAGTTCTTTTATTTTTGCAGATGGTTAATAAATGCAAAAGAAATACTGCAAATGCATCGTGGGATGAGGGAGTTATGAAGCTTGCGATAGAAGAAGCTCTCAAAACTTCCGTCAATGGTGCAGCAAAAAAATATGGCATCAACTTTTCGACTTTACAGATACATGTAAAGAAAGGATGTCAAAAAAAATCTAGGAAGTTTCACAACAGTTTTTACAGCAGCTCAAGAATTAGAGCTAGTTGAGTATCCATTTCATATGGATTATCTATTTACGTTGCCAACTCATTACGTTGTCTACAAAGTGCCGTAACCATTCCAAGGATACTGGTCCATTGATCCAACCATTATCACTGCAAGTAGCTGATGATCCTGGTGGAGCTCCATCTGAGTTATGATTGTTATGAAACAGTTCTAGTCATTGATTGACGTTGACCTAATGTAATTCAGTCCCTACCCGCTTTGCCCAAAAGCCCTACCTGCTTTAGGCCCCCCCTACGGGCAAAACGGGTAATTCGAATGGTAAAGATTTTTGTTATTTTTTTATTCTTAATGTACAAAACTACTAAATATGTCATTTATTTTATAGTCCTTGATAACTAAACATTTCAAAATGTACAAATAAATGTTCAATTTGTATCTATAAACTGTTTTTATTTATCATCAGCCTTAGCTTACCCGTTTTGGGCTACTCTCCCCTACAATATATGTAAAAATTAAAACACAACAGTACCTAACAATATTTCTGTTATAAAACGAAATAAATCTAAGTATCTAAATATATAAAACTCAAAGGTGACTGACTAACATAGTGATCTATCAACGCACAGCCCAAACCACTGGAGGGATCGGGCTGAAATTTGGCATGCAGGTAGATGTTATGACGTAGGCATCCGCTAAGAAAGGATTTTGATAAATTCTACACCCAAGGGGATAAAATAGGGGATGAAACTTTGTATGAAACTTTGTCAATTTTAAACCGATCGGGCTGAGACTTCGCATGCATATAGCTACTATGACATAGGCATCCCCTAAGAAAGGATTTTCATAAATTCAACTCCCATGGGGATAAAATAAGGGATGATGGAGGATGTAAGTTTTTTTTAATAATACTTAACGCGAGCGAAGCCGCGGGCAAAAGCTAGTTACCCATAAAAGCAAAAATTATTTTACTGAATTTTTTTTTTGGAGAAGCCATGTTTTTATTTATTTGTAGAAATGAAATGGTAGTTCTCATAATGGTTGTATATTTTTATAGACAACTAGCTGACTCGGCGAACTTCTTGCCGCCTCAGAATCCATAAGAACGAATGTATGAGAAAATTAATTGTCTTGATTATAATTTTTTTCGTGAACTTGTATTTATTCTGCTATTCGGGGCGGAGACAAATCCAACAAATCAAAGATCACAAAAATCGGTCCAGCCGTTCTTATGTGTAACTAACCCTACTTTGTTTTATTATAGAATATTTATATAGAATATATACTTATATAGATAAGGTATCTGTTTCTGTAGTGGAGAGTACTGTTTACAAAATTGGTTTTTGATTAAAGGTAATAGCTTTCTTCCAACAAAACGTTCAAGTACACTTAAGTGCTATTTACTTTTTTTCAAGTAGGTACCTACTTAAGTGTAGGCAAAACAAGTAGTACATAAGGCTCGGTAAATTAGAACTACGTGGAGCTACGTACAACAATTGTTTTGGGTCTAAAGGTTGCCAATCTAAAATAATTTATTAGGAGTTGAGACAAAAAGGGGCCTATTAAAGAGACCATTTAAAAATAATCACTAAAGGAATGTTTATAGTACCAAAATAAGGAATTGAAAATGAACGTTATTTTTATCAAAATAAAGTTTATTTTCTATTAAAGCTGAAGTCGATTTTCTCTTCGTAAACGAACAAAAGAAAGCGCTTATAGAATTTTAAACTGAAGCTTAAGAAATCGGCTAAATAAAGGACTTTGTTATAACGTAACCAGTAATAAAGATGCCGCCTGTTTCTAATCTTTTCATTATAATAAAAGAAAAATGTGGTTTGAATTTGGGTCATTTGTTTGTGATAATCTGAGGAAAACCAAATAATCCGGAGTATTGAAACCTTAAAAATAACTTGATGTTTGAGTTGAAACTAACTTAAAGATATGAAAAGGCGTTCATTAAAATAATGTTTGGAAGGATCATTTAGAATTTAATGTTTGTCACTCATCTCATCTTAAAGGAACTATGACCCAGATTCATTTTTATAACATAGGTACTAACACCGCCACTAATACCTATAACTTACGATTTCACAACTTTCTTCAACGTTTTAAAATTAAAAACACCAGATGAACATCTCTCTGCTGGCTTTCGTAGTCCACTTTGGAGTCACTGAACCGTCTCCGGACACAAGTGGGAAGATGTAACGCCAACCTGGTAAAGTGGGGCTACCTCGACAGAAGGGCAGCAGGGTTACCTCCTTCTGCGAAGTAGCTGAGGGAAAGAGCCTCGTGTCCCAGTCGCCGCGGGAGATGCTCCGGGCTGCGAGAGATGCTCCGGGCCGCGGGAAACACACCGCGCGTGGGGAGCCGCGTGACGACTCCCGGCCACCGTAGGCGCGGGCCTGCGGACGGAGAGTATCAGTCTGATCAGGACAAGGCCTATGCCGGACGGCGCGTACGTGTTCCACGCGCGCCTGAAAGAGATGTCAGCACCAATTGAAGGGGCCCGTGAGGGCCAAAGCCTGCCGGGTCAGCGGGATTCTCCGAAAGGGTTACCGCTGCCCCGGAACATGAAGGGCTAAGGAAGGAACACGAGTGGGTTTGAGTTAGTAAGAGACTGACACTCCCTTCCGCTCCACCCAGAGCGGGAAAGGTCATTTGATGAGTTCGCATCCAAAAAAAAAGGGCAGCAGAGTGTGAAGTGTACAGCTATGTCGCAAACTATGTTCCACCTTCTATCCTGCCCTCTGTGTCCCAAAACTGGCAGTCAAAGTGACCTCTGCGCTGCCACCGACGTCGTCATGGTGACGTTTAGGGCCAACAAGATCTGAGAAAAGACGTGCCAGCGATACGAAGAAGAAGAATTACAATATTGTTCCTACAAGACATGAGTCTTTATTAGCAGAATCTCCACAAACTGTAATCAAATACAATTTACCGTCGTGTACGTGAAAGATACTGCAACTGCAATGCAACCCTTTTAATAAAGGAGAACTTGTAAAATTGGCATCTTATTCTGTTACATACTTATTGTTTAGAAAGCAATACCATTTAGAAACTAATGTTACTTCACTGTCCTCTATAACATTTGCAATAAGGTTGCACCTGTTGGTATTGCCTGATTCTGCATTCTATTGCTTGGAGTCAGAATTGTAAGGAAACTTGTATACAACTAGGAACTCTAGGGAGTGAATTGACTACGTTCTATTGAATGTCATAAGTCAAATTGGACTATTGTTGACTCTGAAATAGGTACTAAGACATAACTGTTTACTGTGGAACATAATTTTGATTGATTTATTGAACAATTTAGTTTGGTCTGAGGTCAGTTGCAGTTGTTGTTGAGTTGTGTTGTTATTGTTGTGGTGTGTGTATGTTGTGAGTTGTGTGGTGTTGGTGGTTGTGCTGTGTGTTTTGAGTTGTGTGCTTCTGATGAAAACGCCATTATAACCTACCTTATACATAATATCTACAAGGAAGTAAAAATCTCAAGATATGTTCATACATCCCATAATAAAATCACTAAAGCTACTAAGATGAGATATATCACGATACGACGCTCTAGAATATCTTATGGGCTAAGAATATAACAGTATGTAAGTAAATAAAGAAGTATATAAGCTTGGAAGTAATCTGCAGTAGTTTTATGTGACGGGTCGAGATGTCTTCGCAGCACTTATCTTTAATACAAGTAAAGCCATATCGGCTGGAAGATCGTAACATAGAGTAGTGTATAAGGGCAGAGAATTCATAAATATTTATAACTAGCTTCCGCCCGCGGCTTCGTCCGCGAGGTATGTCGATAAAACTATCCTACGTCCTTCCCCGGGGTTCAATCTATGTCTCTGCCAAATTTCATCGAAATCCGCTCAGTGGTTTAGGCGTGAAAAGGTAACATACAGACAGACAGACAGACAAACAGACAGACAGAGTTACTTTCGAATTTATAGTATTAGTATGGATGTATTTATTATTGGCTAAGAAAACATTAATGATATTTTGTTGTATATTTTTAAGTCGTCTTCATAAACATCTAATATTATGTGACCCATTTAAAAAGTCCGAGTTAGAGTCTCATTTTTTACTCCAACCACAAAGTAGGTACTTAGTCTATATGCAATTTCCTTTTTTATATCCATTCGGTAAGATTTAGAGTGGTAGTCTGTATCTTCAAAGCTTTGAAATAAACAATTTATTTTCATTGATGGAGGAGGATCAAAATTGGGTTGCAAATGAGACTCATTTTCTTTTGATTAGAAAAAGTCTGGCGAAGATGTTTCATGTTATATAAAAATACTTAGAAATAATTACAAGTTACACATGATTTTTCATCCATTTCGATCCACTATTGTCCCAGTGCCCTTCAAATATCAATTCATTATTTTTCGATATAATATTTCATTATTCGGTACACGCAAGGATTGTTTTACAAGAAAATTCCAATATGTTTAACTTCAAATGGAAATTGACACATGTACGATGCTTTTGTGAAAATTGAGTGTCACATAGTTTGGTAAGATGTTGTAGTTTTTAAGTAAATGTCAATTTACTGATCGCAGTAGCAATTACGGAGAAGGTAACAAAAGTTATTAAGTATTAAAAATCTTTTAATAAAGACTGTCTTATAGATTCTGTTTGCTATAGACTTTAACTTTGTAAAATGGAATTAAGAGATACTATAGAAAATATAGCAGTGCATTGATTACAAGCATGCATTGAGTGATTTTTTGCATTTGATAATTTTTTGGCAATGGGTGTTATTTCCCTGAAATAAATAATATATATATTATATTATTATCTCCTTTATTTCAATAAATACATTTAAAAATTAGAATATAAAAACAATTAAAAATATAAAAAATAGTTTCCCACCGGTATCGGGATCAGGGTCCAAGCTACCTGAGGGTCATGGCTCCAGAGAGAGGAACCTCCTGACAATGCGAGCCGTGTCCAGAAGTACTGCTTTCTGAATCAAGCCCAATCAATCATTTTATATTATTATTATTATTGTTGAAAAATATAACAATTACAAAAAAATCTTCTTTAAAAATAATCTAAAGCACTTGCCCGACCTAGCTCTACAACCACAAGACCATTAAACCAATTCTACTTCTTCTAGATAAAACCTAAACAAATAAAGAACACATACAAAATTCATTAGTCTGTGTCCCCGTAAAGGGCGACTTGCAGAAAAATCTCCGATGAGCTGAAAACTACATTCGAACTGGAATCACTCGTTTTTTTCTCCGACCAACTAATGGATTTCCGAGCGAATAGAGAAAACAAGAAAATATAAAACAGAGTGCAGAACCGATGTCTCAAATGATTTGTATTGGAATAGAAAGCTGGCATTCGCTGGGAATTTTTAATTTCCTCTATTATGTTCTCTGTGTAGTTTTATATTCAAAGGGAAAGCCGTGATTGGATTAGAATGTATTTATTGGCAGAACATTCCGTTGAGGAAAATGTGAAGTAATGAAGTGTGAATAATTCGAAATCTAAACAGCTTGATCGGAATTAAAACAAAAGCTTGTTTAAGATTAATTTCAGACATATTTTTAATTTGATCTAAAGAAAACAAGAGAGAGCAGTCGTAGGTTCGTACCCAGACAGGCGCATTACTTTGTGTAAATTATTTCATCACCACTGGCTCTCAAAACGGTGAAGGAAAACATTGTGAGGAAACCGGCATGTCCTAGAACCAAAAATTCAAGACATGTGACATCTACCAACCCGCACTGGGCCCGCGTGGTGGATTACGGCCCACTCCCTCTCACAGAGAGGAGGTCCGTGTCCCAGTAGTGGGAACATTATAGGCTGATTATGTATGTTATGTGAAGAAGACAACAAGCTTATAACACAACATCACGCCTGTAATCTCCGAAGTCTTTGAGAAGTTGCAGAGGTGTAATCTTTAGTATATCCCATTTCGCCAGTTATGATTAAAAGTGGCATGTAATAGAGGGTGAGCCTAATACCATTAACCGGGTATCAAGGTAGGCTGCTACTGAGAAATTTCTGATGGAAAAACTCGTTAACACTTTGCCCGACCCGGAATCGTCCCCAGTCCATGCTCAGCAGTAGCGTTTGCGACTACTAGACAAACGAGACTAACTTGTAACATAACATTTAAAAAAGATAAAAGTAAGTAGGTACGGCATACAGGGTGTCTGGTAATTAATGGATAACCTCTTCAGGGGTCATTGTACTTATCATTATGAATAACTATTACTATGGGACTAAACCTGAAATAGCGAAAAAAAATCAGCTGTTCCTACATTTTCACGATTTATGCAAACATAAATGTAGAGAAAAGCTGATTTTTATTCGCGATTTCAGGTTTGGTCCCATAGTAATAGTTGTTCATAATGATAAGTACAATGATTACCCAGTAACTGGGTTGTGGAGGTTAGATAGGCAGTCGCTCCATGTAAAATACTGGTATTCAGCTGCATCCGGTTAGACTGGAATTCGACCCCAACATAGTTGGGAAAAGGCTTGGCAGATGACCTGTTCATCCATTATCTACTGTGTACCCAATATTTAAACGCCTTGCAAGGCAGCACATACTAACACATCATATTTTTTAATAAATAAATTGAATTTGAATATCGAACCCACACACATGTTATCTTGATTACTTTAATATTCTAGAACCTTCTAAATCAAACACAAACGAATTTGATCGCCTAAATATGTAAACACAATTTATTGGCTCTAAAATCAACAAACATTGGATGTAAATGAACACGATTTAAATCTCCCTTGTGGATGCTGTGTTCTGATTGGAGGATCCCCGTTTTGCCTTTGTAAAATATTATTTGCTTGATGTTATTGCATTTTGAACTATTGATGTCCTTTTAGAGGAGTTTGTCAAACAATAGCGAAGGTTCGGTTGTTTGGTTTTGTTGATAACTCGACCGCGACGGGGGAACAAACTGTATCCTTAGGGGAAAACCACTACACAAACCTAGGGAAAGTAAAATAACATCACTGAATTTCAAGAATGTGTTTTTTTTTCTATAGGCGTTTTTGGGAATACTTTGGTTTGATTCATATGAATTTTAGTTTAGTAAGCATCGTTCAGCAGTGGTGGTCCATTGGTAACGACAGCGACTTACGACTTATAAGTCTTAGGTTCAGATACTGACAGACGCTTTACGTTGTGTAATTTATTTCATCACCACTGTTCTAAAAACGGTGATGAAAAACATCGTGAGGAAACAGGCATGTCAAAGAAGACATGTGAAATCTACCAACACGCACAAGGCCTGCGTGGTAGAAAATGGCCCACCTCTCACCCAGAGGAGACCTGTATCCCAGCAGTGGGAACATCATCATTTCCGCCGAAAGACGTCCACTGCTGGACATAGGCCTCCCCCAAAAGGGGGGGGGGGAGGGGGGTTGCCATAATCGCCACGCTTGGCGATCGCAGTATGGTATGGTGATGGAATGCATAGAGAACGCTGCTGCCCATTCTCCGGTACGCCCCTTAGTCGCCTTTTACGACACCCACGGGAAGTATGGGGTGGTGCTATTCTTTAAGTGCGACACCACACAGACAACAACATGCGGGAACATCATACGCTAATTATACTTCTGCTTATGCTAGGCATCGTTTCTCTAGAGCAAGCAAGTCCATTCCTGACTTTTGATGTAGCTAAAAACCTTTGTCGCTGTTCAACGCCACCTCCTTAAACAGTCATACGGAATTTTCCTAATTCACCATGCTTCGTGCATGCATTCATCATATGGCTAGCCTTTTCCCAGGTATGTTGGGTTCAGCTTCCAGTCTAACTGGATGCAGCTAAATACCAGTATTTGGAAAATGCATTGTTGATTGCAATAATACGGAGGAGAAAATTGGTTATTTATTATTTAATGCTATCAGCGCATTTGCTATACTACCCGTTCTGTGGACATAAAACTTTGGACACCTACAGGAAGGGGCGGGGGCGTCAGCAATGGGTCGATTCTAAATAATTGATAGTTCTCTGCACTATTCGAACTACGTACTTAGTTGAACTAGGTACTGCTGTTTTATATTCTCGTTTAACTTTAGGATCGGACAGTGTTTGGGTTGGGTTTTCTATTACAAATTTCTAAGTTGCTGATTCAGGTGGCCTAAAAAGGCCACTTTGGCAGAATCATAAAGGAATAACATAATGGGCAGTTAACCGTTAAGTTAATCGTATCAAATCCCATTGGTGAAGCAATTTTCAGGTCCTTTTTAGGGTTCCGTAGCCAAATGGCAAAAACGGAACCCTTATAGATTCGTCATGTCTGTCTGTCTGTCTGTCCGTCCGTATGTCACAGCCACTTTTCTGCGAAACTATAAGAACTATACTGTTGAAACTTGGTAAGTAGATGTATTCTGTAACCCGTATTAAGATTTTTACACAAAAATAGAAAAAAAACAATAAATTTGAGGGTTCCCCATACTTAGAACCGAAACTCAAAATTTTTCTTTTCGTCAAACCCATAGGGGGTATCTATGGGTAGGTCTTCAAAAATGATATTGAGGTTTCTAATATCATTTTTTTCTAAACTGAACACTTTGCGCGAGAGACACTTCCAAAGTGGTAAAATGTGTGTCCGGGGGGGACACACATTTTACCACTTTGGAAGTAACTTCTAAAACTTCTAAAACACCCTGTAACTTCTAAAATAAGAGAATGATAAAACAAAAAAAAATATATGATGTACATTACCATGTAAACTACCACCGAAAATTGGTTTGAACGAGATCTAGTTAGTAGTTTTTTTTTAATACGTCATAAATCGTAAACCGCAATTTACCATTCATTCAATCAACTCAAAAATAAAAAATAACATTTAATTTCATAAACATAAACCTTATGCATAAACCCGGATGTTAGGGAACCCTCGGTGCGCGAGTCCGACTCGCTCTTGCCCGGTTTTTTTTTGTCTGTGCTAAAATACCAATCAATCCGATCCAAATCCAATCCCAATGCCAATCTCTTTGATTATATCTACGTGGTGCAGCGAAAAAAAGAAAAACACAGACTGTCTTCGCCATATTACGATTCATAATGTTAAGTATCATTTTATGACTCTCCAAAGTGGCCTTTTTAGGCCCCAGGGGCCCCAGGTCATAACAAAGATGACGAATTGTGGCTTCAGTATAAACTACTGCCTACCCATTGAGTAATACAGCCGGTCGATTCTGTAAAAATCTCACCGTGAAAACTTAGGTGAAGTGAGTTCGTTTTTGCTGGGAATTGACAATATTGACAGCTCACTCCACGCTCACTTCACCTAAGTTTTCATGGTGAGATTTTTACAGAATAGCAGCGCTGGTGTGCTACTCAATGTGTTATGTTAAAAAGTAATTTATTACGCGAAAAGTAAATACAAATTCATCTGAAATATATCTACATTGACAGTAATGGCTTTGTATCCATTACAAGATATTATTTTCGGTGAAGATTGTGTTTGACTTGTTACCTCTTTATTTAAATAGAACCGAAAAAGATACGGCCTTATATGTATAATGTTTGGACTTTAATCAATTTTATGTATTTGTTTATCAGTCCTTTAATTTTGCAGACGTTTTCTTTTTAACCCCCGACGCAAAAACGACGGGGTGTTATAAGTTTGACGTGTCTGTGTGTGTGTGTGTGTGTGTGTGTGTGTGTGTGTCTGTCTGTGGCATCGTAGCTCCCGAACGGATGAACCGATTTTAATTTTGTTTTTTTTGTTTGAAAGGTGAATTAGTCGGGAGTGTTCTTAGCTATGTTTGATGAAAATCGGTCCAAGATGGCCGCCGCCACAAAATGGCGGACTACATATTTTTTCACAACTCCCTTAATATGGGTATCAAATGAAAGGGCTTGAATAGTGCAATACTATACACTATGATAAATTTCAAATCCAAGATGGCCGCCACCACAAAGTGGAGAATTACATTTTTTTTTCGCAACTCCCTCAATATGGGTATCAAATGAAAGGGCTTGACTAATAGAATACTATACGCTATTATAAATTTCAAATCCAAGATGGCCGCCACCACAAAATGGCGAATTATATTTTTTTTTTACAACTCCCTCAATATGGGTATCAAATGATAGGGCTTGACTAATAGAATACTATACGCTATTATAAATTTCAAATCCAAGATGGCCGCCACCACAAAATGGCGAATTATATTTATTTTTCACATCTCCTTCAATATAGGTATCAAATGCAAGGGCTTGACAAGTAGAAAAATGTACACTATATTGAAAGGGAATGAGGAATATTAACTAACGAAATGAAAACTAAAAACTTGAAAATATTTTTTTGTCTGATCTGAATGATGAGGAAAGTGGAGTGATGACTGGTACCTACGACCACTGAGTTTGACTATTTTTATTACGAATGGAATTATCCTTCTTAAAAAGCGTAGTTATTTCTACACCAGATAGCGTCGCTGTCCCATTTTACAAACTAGATCAGAAATACCTAAGATATCTAATAGCTATGAAATACTTGTACGAAAATTAAATAACTAAAGGAAGAACTAGAAAAAGGATACAATAAAACAAAAAAATCTGTTTAGTCTTAAAAATTATTCTTCAACTATACTTAAATTAATAATTATTTTTTGACAGATAAAAAACCTGATTAAACACCAAATTACCTGAATCTTAAAACGCAAGAAAATAAAATAAATGAAATAGGTACAAAAATTAAGGAGTCCCTACAAAAAGCATGAAATAAAAATTAAATTAAAAATTTAAAAAACCCCCGACACAAAAAATAATAAAATTAAGTGTAAGTAATTGGAAAAGGATCAAATAATTTAAAAACCCCCAACTTAAAGAATCTAGGTAACGAGACTAAAACAGATAAATTCATATGGAAGTCGGGGGACCGTTCTGTGAAACACCTTCTAAGCTAAGAGGTCCCCCGACTGCCATATGAATTTATCTGTTTTAGTCTCGTTACCTAGATTCTTTAAGTTTTCTTTTTAGATTAGTTAACATCATATTCTGTTTTTTGTAAGTAATGAAATAAATCATTTTACTAGCTTTAAACCTAATGCGGTCAGTACCTACCTATCATTTTGTAATCAGGCTTCTACTAAAACACACAGTTATCATTGTTGTTGCATTTCCACCATGCCAATGTAAATCTGTGACTTACACCTCTCAAAATAAAGTTCTTTTTCGAATGACCCAAGAACAAAACGCAACAACAATAACATCCTAATCCGCATCATAAATTAAATAGTTGACCATTCAACGTATCCCGCGACACATCATCGGCAAACATTGGCCGGGCACAAAGAGCTGGCTTGTGACGTAATAACAGCCTCTGACGTCAGAGCTTGCGTATATGTGGGTCAATAGAACGGCAGCTCGGCCCGGGAAGCATCCGCCAGCTGAAAATAGGTCACCCAGCTAAAAATACGCACCTCTATTCAACAACCTCTCCACATTGGCCGTATTAAACCTTGAAAGATGTACCCCCAATACCCCTATACTATCTTAAATGCCCAAATACATCACAGTAATGGCGGCTGAACATAAACTTAGGCAATAAGGAAGCTTTATTTCGCGGCCCTTTTTCGAACAAAGGCTCCTTATTTCCCTTAAAAGTATTCGTTAATAATATTTCTAGTGAAGCTGAAACCGAATAGATATGTTACTGCTTTGATATTAATACGTTTTCTAAATTGAATTCGGAAAAGTAATTTTTCCTGAATATGATATTCCGAATTTGGGTAAGCGGTTTTCTGTATCAAATAACATGTGGCCTACCCTCATACATATTACTTCAATATAATTATTGATAGGTACAGTCAACAAAAGAGATAAGTATGCAGGATCGTCGGATATAGTTGAAGTTTAGTAATAAACCGGTGGATGTTCTCGAATAAAATTTGATTTTATTAATAGAAAACAAACAACTCATTTATCAAATTAAATTTCAGTCGACAACATCCATCGGTTTCTTAGTAAACTTCAACTATATCCGACGTTCCTGCATACTTATATCTTTTGTTGACTGTGCACGGTCAAATAGGAAGGTAATTGATTTTATATTAAAGTTTAGGTACCTACCTTTTGTTAGAAGCCGGTCAATTCTGTAAAAATCTCACCGTGAAAGCTTAGGTGAAGTGAGTGTGTTTTTGCTAGGAATTGACACTATTGACAGCTCACTCCACGCTCACTTCACTTAAGTTTTCACGGTGAGATTTTTACAGAATACGAGTAGCACCGCAGCGGTGCTATACTGAGTACAGTAAACATAATTAATGTAAACCTTCATGTATGTTAAGGTAAGGCCACATTTGGACCGCATCCCGTAGCCCAATAATCAGGCCTAACACTCTTTCCCATTTCCGATAAAGTAGCAGGAATTGGATTGGGGTAGTAGCTTCCTTGTGTTAAGTTGTAAGTACTGACGAAGTAACACTTGGTTTGTGTAGGTACTACAGCCACTACTGTTGCATTACACTGAAATAAATTGTGTTCAAAATGCAATAGGTATTTGGTGGAAGCATGTGCCGAGTATGATGCGGCCTGGGGGCCTAAAAAGGCCACTTTGGCAGAATCATAAAAGGATAACATTATGAATCATAATATGGCGAAGACAGTCCGTGTTTTTCTTTTTTTGCTGCACTACGTAGGTATAATCAAAGAGATTGGGATTGGATTTGAATTGGATTGATTCGTATTTTTAGCACAGACAAAAGAAAATAACGGAAAAATCCTTCACCAATAGAGCGTTTACGCCGTACGGGATTTCATACAAACTTTCAAGCTCTTATTTTTCGAAATGAATGAACCGATTTTAATTAAACTTCGAACGCATGAGCAGGATACGAAGGTCTAAAAAGTTAGTAGAGAACATTTCCGAATAATAGTGTTACAGCCAAATTAGACCGATTTAAAATTTTCCATAGAAACAGAGATTTCCATTTATCTTTTTTTTTAATAAGACTTTTCCAAAATGTTCGCTATTAACTTTTTAGACATTCGTATCCTGCTCATGCGTATGAAGTTTCATTAAAATCGGTTCATTCATTTCGAAAAATAAGGGCTTGTAAGTTTGTATGAAATGCCGTACGGCGTAAACGCTCTTAATACGATTAACTTAAATGTTAACTGTCCATTATGATTCATAATGTTCTCCTTTTATGATTCTGCCTAAGTGACCTTTTTAGGCCGCCAGGTAAAATTAGCCAACCTTTAGCCAACCTTTACAACTCAGATGTGTTTTTCCCGATACCATATAAGTCAGCTCATGAGGACCAAAGAAAATGTAATAACGACAGGTAGAGCAACAAAGAACTAAGTAAATTTATCTCGTCATCTAATACGATTATTATATAATTTCGTAGCTAGTTCTACTAATGTGAGCAGAAGATACATAGCGGAGCCTTAAGAACAAAAAAGCCGTTTATATTCTGAGTAAAAGAAAATTAATGATCAAGGAAAATGTAAGGAATAATTGATCTTTGTGTTAGCCCAAAATATCGCATTGTGTGGGAACATTAAATACCTAGTAAGCGTTAAATAGCTCTGGTATTCAAGGTCACACTACTTAATTTCAATTCATTTTTTTATTTGTGAACATAGGTTACAATAGGTGTTACAGTCAAGTATGATCTGTATGTCCTGCCACTTGGTGGTGTACAAATAATAATAAAATAATAATATCAATAATTAATCACGAATACAATTACAATAGCAGGAAATGTCAGATAAAAGCATTAGATTACATAGTTAGAATATAAGTCAACGTAATATACATTATAGACCCATTATTCTAACAAGCAAGTAATACTTCACAACCAATTACATATAGACTATGCCAAAAAGAGGCATTTCTATTATAAGAAACCAATGTATCTTTCTTTTCTGTTGTTGTGTGGAACTAGACGATAGAATCTTGTATTGTAAAATAAGCAGGAATGGTGAGTGACTCCGCTAACCAGGGTGTGCTGGACAATCTCGATCTTGGCGAAGCCTTTGTTAGAGTACGTAGCTTTTTAAGCTTGTTAATGACGACTGAAGCGTGAATAATTGAGTACTGGTGTTGATGCTTCACTACCAACTACTTAGACTGATCGTCGTTCCACCCATTTTCGCCCAAAGTACCTACTATCTTTGTCGAGGAGCAATGCGTAGAGATAAGTTTGCTGACGTATCTACAAGTTTCAGAATCTTGTTGATCCTTTGTGTATGCCTGGTAGCTAGAAAACACATTTTGCTGCGTATTTAAAGAAGATTAAAAAAAAACACTACCAGGTAATAACGTATATTCTATCAAATGAAAAGATCGGTCATTCATTCATTCATCGGACAAATGGATTAGGGGAAGTACTAAAAACAAATAGACAAAGAGAAACCAAAAACCCGCAAACCCGCAGACAATCCTTCACAACATAGAGGTTGGTTTATATTTCCAATGAACTTCGATAGAGCCTTTGTTTACTGATACTACCAAACAAAGGCCGAAGTAAGCAACAATTCAGCTACCATCGCACCATACACAAGAGGTAGTAACTAGTTACTCTGTCAATAAACCGCAATGTATACAACATGCAGTACGTAGGAACTATTACTGCTCTGATTAAACACATACATGTGAATATGCATGTGTGTTTGTATAGGCTTGGGCGTGATTCGCACGACCTAGGAATCCCGGAATGACCTATTTCTGATAGCTGACCTTAGTGTTCTGTTTTTCAGTGGATAATGTAGTGAAGGGGGGAAAGTATGACGGTTCATGGCGTGATTTTATTACGACGTTGAGTAGGCTTTTTGTTTAAGATGAAACTGGGAGACTAACTTTTTTTTTAATAGTCTGTGGATCTGGCCAAAGGCTTCGCTCCGCTCCTTCCATCTTTCGCGAGCGCACGCATTAATTAAAACATAACTATTAATTACTAGATATTAGTAAACAAATAAATATTCCGCTGATTCCTTTTAGAAAGAAAGAGAAATACTCGTATGTTTATTTAGCAACAGGAAGTAGGTTGTTTGAGTACTAAGTAGTACATTTTTGACCTACCTACTACGACGTCACAAGCTCGCGCTCTCGCTGTCGCTTACCCAGCCAGCAGTACATAGGACTGAGCGCGAAAGTGGCGGCTTACGATTTTTGAACGTAAGCTGGTGTCCTTTTTGGCACGCGAAGTAGTTGGTCTTGCGTTATCTAGGTGTATCTGTGGTTGTGACGTTTGCACGTCTTTATGAATTCCTGTTAATATTGACTGCTAAATGTGAGGAAGTAGTTGTGGCAATTTAGCGTTAGAGCCGCAATCAAATCGACTTATTGCCTGCCAGAAGTTGCGTTTATTGCTAAACAAAGGCAATCGTTTTCACGTAAACGTTGCAGACCCGTGGTTACCGAAGTATATTTTGTCTCAATACAACTAAGTCAGAAAACAGCCGCACGGTTCGATCGATCAGGTCAAGATACGCTTGCCGCGGTTGGTCCATGGTTCGGTGACCATCTTTACGTACCAAGACCCCCTCGGTGCTTCGGAAAGTACGTTACGCCGTTGCTCCCAGCTGTCATTCGTAAATCTTTGACTGTCGCTACGGGTCATCAGAATCCCGAAAGTCTGACACCCAGTCTCGTATTACCCAGCTGAGTTGTAGAGTTCAGATTGACAGTCGCTCCATGTAAAATACTGGTATTCAGCTGCATCCGGTTAGGCTGCAAGCTGACCCCAACATAGTTGGGAAAAGGCTAGGCAGATGATGAGTACAAGTAAGTTGGGTTGTATCTTAAAACCAATAAAGATGCTTTCATGAAATGTATTACTTA
The DNA here is from genome assembly GCA_916614155.1 of Mesoligia furuncula. Lineage (NCBI taxonomy): Eukaryota > Metazoa > Arthropoda > Insecta > Lepidoptera > Noctuidae > Mesoligia > Mesoligia furuncula. The sequence continues at coordinate 9,040,931 of OU744803.1, read as the reverse complement.
CATATCTCTCAGCTGGCTAGTACATACATCTTACAATACAAAACAGTGTTGATATAATACACGCTCTGTATCGTACATAATTTACTCCAAGCCAGCATCCTGCCAAGCAACATTGTAATTAAGGACCCAGTTTCCCAATAAACGTTAGTGTTCCCTTATCTAGTTGTTCACAAAGGTCGAACATTGTCACTGTAACTTACCAGGGGACTTTGTCTCTAGATAGGTCAATTCCTTTGTGTGCTTTCGGCCCTTTCCCTAACAATTGGTCAAGTTTTGAATACAATAAGGTCAATAAATAAGGATTAAAGAATCACAATAGACCGGGAAAAGTGGAAAGAGGGAATGAGGTCTTTGCCCTGCCTTTATGAATTTCTGCTAAATGTGAGGAAGTAGTTGTCGCAATTTAGCAATAATAATGTACCGCTTGAACTAAACTCTGACTTGTAATTTGATAGACTAAAATGACAACTGCATAGTAATAAGCACTGTCAACATGAGAAAAAGAAAAGGTCGATCGCAGCTGTCATTTTGGTCTAGAATTATTTTTAGTATAAGCCGATGCATTAAAGAAAGGAATCTTAAATGGCGGCTTGTACTTGCGTTGACAGATAGTACAGTTAGTATATACAATTTCAAGTCGAAGATTTTTTTCAAATTAAAAATAATAAAATCATGACCGGGCCGCATTTATTTGAAACTAGCTTCTGCCAGCGGCTTCGCGCGCGTTTAAGTTGAAAATTTGAAAGGCACGTGGCGCCATCTATTATTATAAGACCGTTATTGTTGTTTTCGTCGGAAAAAGTAGCTACTTTTTTTCGGGATGAAAGTTCAAAAATAAAAAAATAACAAAGAGGTAACAACGGAAAAATAACAGAAAACTAATACTAACTATAACAAGGAATTCGTAAAAAGGATTACTGAGCGCGTCAAGATAGCGTGAAAGCAAATCAAGACTGATTTTTTTTCTGCCCACGGTACGCGCGAGAGTGAGTATAGACGGCACTAGTATCAAAGCGAGAAAACATTATAAGCGCCGCCATTTTAGATTCCTTTCTTTAATGAACCGGGTTATATATGCGAAACCCGAAGCACGATCTGTGTACAAAATTTCAAAACTGTATCATGAAAAATCACAAAGTTATAAGCTTGTTAAGTTACCTATTTGTCCGTACAAAACATGCTACAAAATATAACACTGGGACAAATTATTGGAATCGGTTCAGTTAATTATTCTGAACAAACTATATTCAGGCTTCGCATATACTAAAAATAACGTTGTATGTTGATCGCATGGATAAGCCATAATATTTAAAATTTGCAAACTGCCACAGGCCATCATACAGCTTAGCCATTTTTATTACAGAAGTTGCAGAAAATACAGACGAAAAATGATTGATAATAATTATCATCAACTGCGCCTTAATTGCGAAGCACACATTCAATCTTAGTCTGAATCATTTTTAAGGATATTGCTAATCCATTGCTTCATATGTTCACAAAATGTGACTGTTCAACAACTAAAATAATGCAATGAATGTTGTGGAACTGTCATAGTTAAACCCATTGCTACTGATAGTGTTTTACACAATCACCCCACTGGTTGAGCCAATGTAATGAGGGATTTTCTTTTTTATCTCTTCCCTAGTCGCTGATCAGATAATTAATTTATATGTTATGGTTTAATTTTTAATTCTTTTACCTATTGTGGTACAGTAATTTTATTTTAGGTGCATCGTCTTCACATATATATATTATATAATTAATGTACATGCAAAATATTGTAAAACATTTTAAAAGAGTAACGGTGGATTTTCTTGCCCATTCTTCTCCATACGAAAACTACCTTTTGGAATGGGCGACTAGAATCAATTCTATTTTAGTAATTTTTAAAACGAAAGCAAACGAAAGTGTCAGTCCACGAGCATATGTGACGTGACGCAATGTTTTTTTTTCAAGCATTTTAGCTTTGGCACCTAGTAACGTAGTCAGTTCAACGCCATCTACAGAGTTCTTGGAAACTATGTTTTCTTTTTAAAAGAAAACCTGTCATTGTAAATAAACTGTTGCGATCAAGATTTAAGTTCATAGGACCAAATAAAGTGATGGAAAAAACTGGCCAAGTGCGAGTCGGACTCGCTCGCACACGAAGGGTTGCGTACCACAAGGCAAAATCGCTGAAAAAAACACGTTTGTTGTATGGGGGCTCCCTGAAATATTTATTTTATTCTGTTTTTAGTATTTTTTGTTATAGCAGCAACACAAATACATCATCAGTGAAAATGTCAACTGTCTAGCTATCGCGGTTCTTGAGATACAGCCTGGTGACAGACAGACGGACGGACGGACGTACAGAGAGCGAAGTCTGTAATAGGGTCCCGTTTTTACCCTTTGGGTACGGAACCCTAAAAAGGACTAAAAATCTAAGCTATAATCCCTTTAAATTAAATTAAAAATTAATTTAACACACAACTCTGGTATCTAACGGATGAATAAGTTTGTTTATCACAGAGCTAAGCTCAGCTTATTTGCTATAAGCTGAGCTTAGCTCTGTTAATAACAGTTACAGTTAAGTGAGTTAAGCTCCAGTGCACAATTCGCTTCAGTAATTATAGTAAGTTAAGTCGGCGGGTTCAAAGCAATGCAATTATCTTCAAACACCTGAGCATGAGTGATGGAAAATATCTGTTAACAAATATGGCGCGCAGAGATGCGATTTTTAGTCGTGCGTTTTTTTTTTTGTTGGTGTGTTCACAATGTATGATTGGTTAGACCCTATCCAACTGTATCGTGTAAAGTGTACTGTGTGACTGTAAACTACCCTTAGTGCTATTGCGCTCTCACTTTCAAACAGTTACCATACGCATCTTTACTTATCTAAACTAATATTACGAGTATAAAGAGAACATATTTGAGTATTTGTATCTTTGTTTTTACGCTTTCACGCTAAAACGCCTGAACTGATTTGGATGAAATTTGGCACATGAGCAGACCATGGCCTTGAAGTTTGATTAGGGCATAAGATTTTATTTTGATTCCATTTTTTGATTTTATCCCGATATTCCTACGGGATTGAAACTTATGCAGGTGAAACTGCGGGCAATACCTAGCTAGTACCTAATATTAACAGATCTGTATAAACTCCGGAAATCTATACTTTTCTATACTAATATTATAAAGCTGAAGAGTGTGTTTGTTTGAACGCGGTAATCTCAGGAACTACTAGTTGGAATTGAAAAATTATTTTTGTGTTGAATAGTTCATTTATATGTATAGGAAGGCTATAGGCTATATAACATCACGATATGACCCTTAGGCACTGAGCAGCGGGTGACATCGCGCGGAACAGCTAGTTAATAATAAGGGTATCACCAATCATATAAGTATCATCATCATCATACAATACCTGCGGGGTGATTGCGTAACACATTATCAGTAAGTAGTAGGAATGGCTTTTATTTTGACAGTTCAACAACATTCACTGCGGTATTTACGTGGTTGAGCAGACAAATTTTTCGAACATAAGAAGCAATGGATTAATAATATCCTTGAAAATGATTCAGATTATGGTTGGTAGTATGTTACGTCTTTTAGGCCTGCATCCTAATGGTGCAGACCTAAAAGATCATTTAGATTAGCGATCGCAATACCAATGATGTTATTAACATACGGCACGTTAGGCACACATCGTAAAATTAAAATCATCACCATCATCATCATTTCAGCCGAAAGACGTCGACTGCTGGACATAGGCCTCCCGCAAGCACCTCCACTTCGACCGGTTTTGTGCTTCTCGCATCCAACGAGTTACTGCAGCCTTCACAGTGTCGTCGGTCCACCTTGTGGGAGGTCTTCCAACGCTACGTCTTCCGGTACGCGGTCGCCACTCCAGAACCTTTCGGCTCCATCGGCCAAATTAAAATATTTCAATCAAAACAATCTACCGAGCCTTTTCCCAACTAGGTTGGGGTCGGCTTCCAGTCTAACCGGATGCAGATTAATACCAGTATTTTACATGGAGCGACTGCCTACATGGGGCAAACCCTCCCAAAATTGGGGGAGGCCTATGTCCAGCAGTGGACGTCTATCGGCTGAAACGACGCCCATTTGACCTCAGCCTATTTGACCTTCTCAACCCAGTTACTGGGTAACACGGTACCCCTTGTTAAAACTGGTTGTCAGACTTCTGATGACCCGTAACTGTCAAAGATCCAAAAATGACAGCCGGGACCAACGGCTTAGCGTGCTTTCCGAGTCACGGAGGGGTTTCGGTATGTAAAGATGGTCACCCATCCATTGACCGACCTGTGCGGTTGTTAAAATATATTAAGCCTATCTAATGAACAGTTGCTTGTTAAAGTCGTGTGTGTGCGATTAATTTATCTGCAATTAATTTATGTTTATTCTAGTTGATGTCTTTAAAGTTCTTATTTAATATTAGTCAAAAGAAAAGTTTATGAAGCCTTTAATAATGATGTGTGTTTGGCATTTTCATCAAAGTAAAAATATTAAAAAATAAAGTTGTTTTTTTTTTGTAAAAATATTACTTATTCGATATTATGCTTTTATCAAAAACACATTCGGTTTTCACAATTTTATTTGTGGTCCCTCTTTGTTTTTTGGTTTCCACAAACTAATAAATAATTCGTAAAACTAACGCAGGTTACATAAAAATAAAACTGTATTTACCCTGGCCAGTCCACGGTAAATATTACAGCTGTAACATCCAACAACCTCGGTTTTATAACTTTTCAGCCTTGATTTTTTTTCAGTAAGTTACGATTGCGCAAATTCATTTTAGGGCAGTTTTGCTCCAAATACTACGTTGAGTCCGGCACCACACAGACCTACCACCCCTTAAAGAATACCACCACCCTTTACTTCCCGTGGGTGTCGTAAAAGGCGACTAAGGGTCGTACCGGAGAATGGGCAGCAGCGTTCTCTATGTATTCCACCATCATACCATACTGCGATCGCCAACCCGCCTGCCAAGCGTGGCGATTATGGCAAACCCTCCCAAAATTGGGGGAGGCCTATGTCCAGCAGTGGACGTCTATCGGCTGAAACGACAACGACGACGACGACTACGTTGAGTTATTTCATAAGTTTTTCCCGATATTTAGGTAGGAAGAGGGGCTCGTGGCTAAATAATAACAGCTGCACGGGTCGATCAATCAGGTGAACGTGCTTTCCGAGGCAAGGCAAGGGGGGGGGGGGGGGGCTTGGTATATGTATCCACGGACTAACCGCGGCAACCGTAGCTTAAGCCATTGGTCCCGGCTGTCATTCGTGGATCCTTGACAGTCGTTACGGGTCGTCAGAAGCCCGAAAGTCTGACAACCAGTCTTACTAAGGGTATCGTATTATGCGGGTGAAACCGCGGGGCGCTGCTATGTTATATTATAAAACAAAGTCTCCCCGCCGCGCCGCGTCTGTCTGCCTGAGCGCGATAAACACAAAAAAAAACTGAACGGATTTTCATACGATTTTCAGCAATGGACGGAGTGATTCACAAGGAAGGTTTTGGTCTATAATTCATTACGGTTTTGTGTAAATTGGCTGAAATATCATGATAATTGTTGAAGATGTATTACGGAATTAATAAATTGTTAACCTGAATTAATACATAAGTACCTATGGGCCAGCGGGATTGTCCGAAAGGGTTACCGCTGGCCCGGTAAGGAAGGAACGCGGGTGGGTCAATAAGAGTCTGACACTCCCTTCCGCTCCACCCAGAGCGGGAGGAGTCATTTGATGATTTCCCAACCAAAAAAAAAAAAAAGCCTTTAATCCCGGTAGTATGTTCCCTTGGGGTATATTCCGACATCCACACAAGCGAAGCCGCGGGCTAAAGCTAGTTATTAAATAATTTGATACTAACAGATATCTATGCATATTTCATGCCCATTAAACACCATCAAACAGCGTCAGTTAGCGTCGGCCATTAAGCAAAACGTACCTACAAGGTGATGCATTTACATTCGAGCCATAAATCATATGTTATTACTTCGCTTGCTCCTCCGAATGGTTTCGCTTGCGTTGCCTTTGGGATTTAGATGTATCGCTAGAATAGAATAGAATAGAATACTCTTCATTATGTACACCATATTCAGTACAGACATAATTATAGAAACTGTGCAAAGGGTGACACAATGGGCGGTCTAATCGCTAAAAGCGATATTTTAAAGACAACCTTTGGATGGATTGAAAAGGGGAAGGACAGACAAATACTGTAGGTAGTCTGTGGTGTACCATTTACATAATACAGTGAATCTAAATAAATATATAGGTTGGGTTAGGTTATTGCTGAGGCGTTTTTTGAGATGCATAATTGTGTAGCAATATATTGAAACCCAAGTCGTACGCCTGATGGTAAAAAGGGATGAAATTCTATAAAAACTCATCATCTGCCTAGCCTTCTCCCAACTACACACATCAAAAGTGTCTAGGGATCAACATATATTTTTGCAATAACTTTTCTCCTGATTGATATTAATTAAAATTTTCTTTAAGGATTCATCAAATAAAGTGTTTTCGTTTGTCACAGTAACGATAAACCAAGTCACCTTTGCATTAATAAAGAAATTTGCCATTTTCCTAATAAAGGGATTTTTGACATTTGACCTTTGCATTAATAAAGAAATTTGCCATTTTCCTAATAAAGGGATTTTTGACATTTGAACCACTAACACAAAAGTTCGAAAAAAAGACTGAAATAACAGTTTTCTTTAAAATTTTATTGGGTAACTTAAACAATTAATAATCCGTGTTTCTACCGCGAACACTAACAACACAAGAACATCGGTTTGGCATACTCAAAATGAGTTCATCCAAATCACGCTGTGGAATGGCCGCCCACGTTCGTTGCAACAACAAAAAAAGGTCTTCTTGCGACTGGATACCCTCCATATTCGGCAGAGTTCTTCTCTGTAGCATATCCCATGCATGCTCAATCGGGTTCAAGTCTGGCGACTGAGCAGGCCAGGGCAGGACATTGATGTTAGCTGCGGCGAGAGTCTGTCTTACAACTCTTGCGGTGTGCGGTCGTGCATTATCATGCATTAACTGAAATAAGGGACCGATTTGCACTTGTAGAGGAACGATGACGTCTGATACAATCGTCTCAGCATAAATTTGAGCGTTGAGGTTGCCTCTGATCCAAATCAACTCAGTTCTTCCGCCGATCCAAATACCCGCCCATACCATGATGGTTCCACCACTATAAGGATGGACTTCCTGGCAGGATTTTAATCGCTGTTGGCGTCCAGGGGTTCTCCAGTGTCGTATACGTCTTGTATCCGGTCTCATACCAAAACGAGACTCATCAGAAAAGCACACGAAACGCCATTGTTCTTCTGCCCAATTTCTGTGTTCAAGAGCCCATTGATATCGAATCCTACGATTGTGCATTGCTATAGGTGGTACCCGTAGCGGTCTTCGGGAATGAAGGTTCACTTCATGTAAGCGGTTTCTGACTGTTTGGTCGCTAATTAAGTTCCCTGAAGAGTGATGAAGCCTCACGGCTAACATCATGGCGGTTATTGTTGGAGCTCTTCGAGTTAAGATTTGAATGTATCGGTCTTGTCTCCGTGTGGTGCAGCGATACCGTCCTCCATGGCGCTCAGCCACGGTACCAGTGCTTCGGTAACGTGTCCAAAGTCGACTGATAACACTCTGACTTGTATTCAGAGCTAAAGCCACAGTACGTTGCCGGGAACCAGCTTCTATCATTCCCACGGCTCTGAGCATTTCTTCCCTGCTTAAATGACGTCGCCGCTCCATAATAACGTTGGTTTTAATCAGTAGTAGGGAAACAGTAACACTAATAATGTCTTTAATGCGTTGTATGTTTTTATAGGGAAAATATTGACAGCTGATTTTCATCTTTTACTCGAATTTGATTCACAGTTCCTGATTCAAATTATGAAATGCACCAAAAAGGATCCATATAAATTTATAAAATCATAAATTTATTACAAAGCCACATCTCAATCTCAAGAAATCCGCATAAAAATGCTTGATCCCTAGACACTTTTGATGTGTGTATGTTGGGGTCGGCTTCCAGTCTAGCTTGTGCAGCTGAATACCAGTATTTTACATGGAGCGACTGCCTATCTGACCTTCACAACCCAGTGACTGGGTAATACGACACCCCTTGGTAAGACTGGTTGACAGACCTTCGTACTTCTGACGACCCTTAACGACTGTCAAAGATCCATGAATGACAGCCGGGACCGACGGCTTAACGTGCTTTCCGAGGCACGGAGGGGTTTAGATATGCGTATATTTATATATACCGTCAGTCGTAGAGCCCCCTTTTAATAACATCAACATGTATTCACATTGGCAGAAAATACGAATTAAAAAAGCGTGTTAAAAATGCGTAACTCCTTAAGTAAATTTTCATGTAATCTCATATCCGACTTTATCGATCTACCACAGCTGCCAAACATTACATAAGAGCATTAGGTAAGCCTAATGACTTTTTTCGCAGGCTACCCACTGATTTTAGTACGCCTAACGTCACTAAGTACTTAAAAGCGTCATTATGTCCAGTCTCCTCGGATGGTGAATTAAGCAATTTAGGTGTAGTGTAGATACGTACACTTCGTTCGCGACTTAGTTTCCGACCATGTAAACAAATAAATGTTTTTGGAAAAACAACTTTACTTCCTACCCATAGAGTTCAGTTTTCGCTACAACTTCAAATATTTTTATAACAATTTCTAGTTCTTATAGTAGTAATAATTCTGAAATCAACTTAAATTTTCCTGTATTAAAGTTCATATTCGTTTAAGTGGAAATACCATCGACTGGCAACAAGGATTCGAGCAGACCTTAGTTTTAGTCGGCAGATTATCGTTAACCCACTTACGTGGCGTGAGGATGGTGCTTAGTCCTTGTTAATGGACACGTAATAGGATTTGCTGTTTGATGTCCATTTTCCATGGAGATTCCGGAATGGGCTTTGTGTAGCGATTTCTATTTAACCGACTTCGAAAAAAGGAGGAGGTCCTATGTTTGTCTGTATGAACTTTTTAACTTATGTCATCAATTCTATTGTGGGCCGAGTTTGAATATCCTTTTTTCATTTTGTGGAGGAAGCTCGCGGTGGTCACATTATGAACTTTATTAAGTTCACTTTGGTGGTTTTTGAGTTAGTTTCAATAATACCTACGTATTAAATCCCCTTTGTGTATGTTGATGATGATATTATAAAACTTCCTGTCATTGTTGTTTACATAGCAAGTACCTAGTGGTATACGAATTGTTTGGGGCAGGTATGACAACTAAAAAGTGAAAAAAAACTTATTTACAAAAAAAAAAACCACTGGCTACCAGAAAATCACTACAAGTTATTTTTCATTATGTACGTAAACCGGGGTTACTTTGATCAATATTGAACTTTCAAGGTCCATATCTTTTAAATCTCTGGTTGTAAAAAAATATATAGTTAATCGGTCTAATAATCGGTTTTGTTTAAACTCGCGATTTCTGTAATAATAAATGAAAAAGTATGGCTAGATTTTGAGAAAAAAAATAAAAACTGTCTGATCAAAGTTATACGTAGAATGGGGTTACATTGATAAGTTTGGGATTACGCAATAAAATAGGCAATTTTATTGCGTAGTTACAAAATTACCCCAATTATAATGCCAATACAATTTTTAAAATCAAAATCTGCCAACGGGAAAAATAATTATTGTCATTTTTGTCAACTTTGATAATGAAAAGTTAAATTAAGGACGCCTTTACGAATCTGACAAAAATAAGCCGTTTTTCGGTGCATTTTGCGGCAAAATGAGACGAAACCAAATGTAACTAATAATTACCACAGATAGATTACTCTTTCATCTCCAAATGGTAGCCATTTTTTATTCGAAAATGTTGGTTTATAATAAGTAAAAAATAATTTCCGTTGCCTCTTCACACAAAATCGACGATATCGTGCTGTCTTTGGGATCATTTTTCTTCTATTTAATAACATAAACATATTTATTTTAAAATATTTTATGTAAGCAGACATGTTCAACTCAAAAAGGTAGCCAAAAGAACTATCAAAATGTTAAAAATAAGCTCAGAAAAAAATAAAAATCGGAGTCTATTTTTTCACATATTTAGCTGTAATACGTGAATCTTATTGGATTGAAATAAGGGTTATTTTACTGGTCACTGTCTCGGTTTATTGCACAAAAATTTGTAATGAAATATTAGTCTGCACTCGGCCGCCGTTGTGAGTGGACTCTGTGTCGGTTGTAAGCAGCAGCTTGTGCTAAAAGAAGATCGCTGTACGGATACAAAATATTTGACACACAAAACTTGATACTTCACGCATTCTGTATGTACCTATTACCCAAGGAAAGATTTGATTCACAGTCTTATAATTTTTCTAGAAGTAAGTAGGGTTTATAAATTCATATTTCGTTCCGGACTTGCTGGAGTGACCTGCACAGCAGGTGTACTTCGAAGACTGCTACTGGAACTAACAGCCGAGCTGAGGAGTTATTGCGGTCTGATCCCCTGAAGACTTACAATATTTCATGATGGGTGTCAATTTCGTTGTTTTCGAGGGTGCTGAAACCGATGGTGAGGTCCAAATGAGAATCCAAGATGGCGGATGTGAAAAATGTTAAAATTTTTCATGATGGGTGTCAATTTCGTGGTTTTCGAGGGTGCTGAAACCGACGGTGGGGTCAAAATAAAAATCCAAGATGGCGGATGTGACAAATGTTACAATTTTTCATGATGGGTGTCAATTTCGTGGTTTTTGAGGGTGCTGAAACCGATGGTTGGGTCAAAATAAAAATCCAAGATGGCGGATGTGAAAAATTTGATAATTTTTCATGATGGGTGTCAATTTCGTGGTTTTCGAGAGTGCTGAAACCGATGGTGGGGTCAAAATAAAAATCCAAGATGGCGGATGTGAAAAATGTTACAATTTTTCATGATGGGTGTCAATTTCGTGGTTTTCGAGGGTGCTGAAACCGTTGGTGGGGTCAAAATAAAAATCCAAGATGGCGGATGTGAAAAATGTTACAATTTTTCATGATGGGTGTCAATTTCGTGGTTTTCGAGGGTGCTGAAACCGATGGTGGGGTCAAAATAAAAATCCAAGATGGCGGATGTGAAATATTTGATAATTTTTCATGATGGGTGTCAATTTCGTGGTTTTCGAGGGTGCTGAAACTATGCTTGGATTTTTATTTTGACCCCACCATCGGTTTCAGAACCCTCCAAAACCACGAAATTGACACCCATCATGAAAAATTGTAACATTTTTCACATCCGCCATCTTGGATTTTCATTTTGACCCCACCGTCGGTTTCAGCACCCTCAAAAACCACGAAATTGACACCCATCATGAAAAATTATAACATTTTTCACATCAGCCATCTTGGAAAATTCAAAAAAACTACAACTTAATTGCGTAACACACTTGGAATGGCAATCCATTCCGATTTGACAGTTCAACAATGTCCATTGCGTTGTTTTTGTTTTACGAGTTTTTTAAATATATATGAAGCAACTAGCTGTGCCCCGCGGTTTCACCCGCGTAAGTTTCGATCCCGTGGGAATATCGGATAAAAAGTAGCCTATATGTGTCAGCTACCTCTATACAAAATTTTATCAAAATTGGTGAAGCCGTTTGAGCGTGAAGAACAAACATATAAACATACACACACACTCACAAACTTTCGCCTTTATAATATTAGCGTGATGAATATTGTAGCATTTGCACTGTTTGCCTTGTAGGGTGTGTGCCAAATACACGTATTTTCTTTCCAGTTTTCGAGAACCTACTTGCATTTGATACCATAGCAAATTTATTATATAAAATACGAAATAAACCGAATAAAACAAGCCTGTTTTATATTTGTTTTCAATAAGCTCGTCCGCAAATTGTTAATACATAGGTACTTTGGCAACTTGTACTTGATTAATCACTGTCCAGTGAAATTAAGTAAATAGCATTCTACTTATATGAACACTTCACATTACCTACAAACTGTTTGAAAACAAATCACCGTAAACTTAAAAAAAATACATGGCAAAAATAAAATAAAATTAGGCTCAAGTATCAAGTCGTGTCAGTTTACTCATAATTTCACCGCTTCGCGCATGTCGCTGTGTGTGTGAGCCGTGCACGTGTAGTAGTAAGACTCAATACCTAAAATTGAAGCGCGTCATTTCGTAAACGCGTCCTTAAAACTAAAAAAGAATGCTTAAACTTCCTTTCACTATTTGACTAAGGGCTTCTTCTATTCGCGGTTGTGTATTCACGGGACCCGAAAAATCCCGATCAATCTCACGGTTCCCTATCCATTTGCATAAAATTTTAAGACCTAATATAACTTAGCATAATTTTGTTTGGCACAATTATATTTTCGCGTAATATAATTACGCATAACAGCTTACGCATAATTTTTTTAAGCATACTTTCTCTAACCATAATAATGATTAAGCATAATATTCTAAAACATAAAAACAGTTATGCGAATCAAATTTATGCCAAAACAAATTAGTCTTTAAGATGATTATGCCAACATAAAATGTATGCCTAAAAAAATTATGCCGAAGTATTATTATGCCAAAACAAATTGTGCCAAAATCGTTATGCCGAAGTATATTAGGACAAAGAACATTATGCGAAAAGAAGGGATCCCCAATCTCACACCATACGGGTATCAATGACACCCCGCATTAAACAAACTCAAGTTATTGCATTAATTTTGACGTTAGAAAAACAATAATCACTGTATTGGTTAATCGATAATAGGCCACATAAGAAGTTTATCTAGAAATTTCATTATACCATCACAAATGATTAAGTTCACATGAAGTTTTGCAGCACAATTATGTAGCTATAAATAGAGAATAACTTAAAATTACATATTTCAATTTAAATGGTTAGTGAATTCCCAGCGTTTCCTCAAGAAAGGATTCAACAACTCTTCAATTTTGCTAACGTAGAAAAAAAAACGAACAAATTGCGTTTCGTTTTAAGCAATTCGCGATTTTATATGAAATGGAAGTTTTGATCAAAGTCACCCCGCTATTTAAAGTAACCCCGGTTTACCGGTACTGTTTTTTAGAAAGCGATTGTTTTTGTATGTTGTTCTTTTTATTTTCTTATTTCAAAGAGTGAATCTATCATGATGTGTGTGTGACCATCACTTTTTCTCGCGCACACAATCCCATCTTACATACCTACTATATTGACGGGTTGCCTATGGAGCGGGTTACAGAAGTCAAGGACTTGGGAGTAATATTTAACACTGGTTTAACTTTTCGGGATCATATTATGCGTAGCTGTAAACGAGCGTACAGAAATTTAGGTTTCATGCTTCGTACGGTCCGAGGTTTCACGAACGTGAAAGCAATTATAGCGTTATCTAATGCATTGGTGAGGAGCCAGTTAGAATGTAATGCAGTCATCTGGGCTCCGCATGAAGCTAAATATAGTCTTATGTTGGAGAGGGTACAAAATAAATTTATAAGATATTTATACAGGCGTTATTACGGAGTCTATCCCTTTTACCCGTTTATGTATCCTACCTTATTTATTTTAGATATGGTAGGATACAACGAGCTAAGGGTTAGGAGGGATCTTGCACTCGCCTCATATATATTTAAGTTACTGAGAGGGAAGGTGCATAATGCAGTTGTTTTAGGCCAGGTGAGTCTGTGTGTTCCGGAGAGGTACGTGTGGCGGCGACGGCAGCCACGACTGCTAGTGGAACCGCGTGCTCGGACCAACCTTTTAAAAGAGGCGCCGCTGACGCGTGCTCTGCACGCTCAACCTCATAGCGAGTGAGACGGACTTATTCTGTTGTTCTCTGGGTGAATTCACAAGGAATGCTTTGTTTGTAATTAGTTATAGGTATTAGTTATAAGTAACAATTAAGTATTAGTTAAGGCGCATTTACCGCATTGGTTAGCTGTAATGGTAGATGTATGTTGTTTCCGTTCTCTGAAGCCGATCAAGGTATTGTACTGTTCGTTCGTGCGCAGCCACTTGGAGTATGCATCGCAAGTCTGGAACCCTCAATATGGGATCTACAATTCGCGCATTGAGGGTATCCAGAAAAGGTTTCTGAGATATCTTGATTATAAGGCACACCAAGTTTCCAAAGATTACAGTCACCGTTGCAAGAGGTATCATTTTCTTCCATTGGATCGTAGGCGACTCATTAATGATGTGTGTTTTTTGATTAATATAGCGAATGGCTCGATCGACTGCCCTGAACTATTATCAAAGGTAGCATTACGCACTAATACCATTGGATTACGTAAAAGGCCGCTTCTAGGTGTGCCTTCTGCCACTACTAATTATAGGCGTAATGCGTTTCTTATAAGAAGCGCTCGAAGCTTCAATGATGTATCTTCCGAACATGATGTTGACTTATTTTGCACTAAGATAAGCACAGCAAGGACGCTCTTAGCCATATCGTTTTTTGTGATTGATGCGCCGGCTAGTGGTTCTTAAACTCATATGTAGCGACACAAATACTTACTTAAATAAATAAAACTAGCCTAACTTACTTACTTATCTACCTACACAATGAACTTTAATTGTTCGGCTTTGAGTAATCAATATGCTATATAACTGTGGAGGCTTGTTATTAGCAACTTGTCAATATATTTTTGTTACCTATTATATGTAATTAGTCTGTAAGCCTTCTTAAAAGTAATAAATAAATAAAATAAATAAATAATTAAATAAATAAATAAAATAAATAAATGATGTTTACGGGAAGCTTGTTGCTAAGGGTATGTCTGGTCTGAATGTCATCGACAGCCTTTGGAGTGTTTTATTCAGAAAGCCTGATACATATTTCAACATTTAAAAAAAATGCTTTATAATTTCCTGGTAATGGGTTCAAAGCATGATTACATAAGAAAATCGTTACCTCAACATCAATTTACGTAATTTTTTCCTACTTTTAGAATTCCAGTTACTTCATGCAAAATATTACGTTAAACTTTGAAAGGAGTTAAATACGTAATACTGCAAGAGAGGCCAACGTAGTAGCTCGGTTATTTTAAATACTCTATTTAAACGCGTTTTCCATTATGAATAAAACTGAAGTAACTTGAAAGAGTTCGCTCTCCGTAGTAAGTAATCGATTTACAATCTGTCAAATTTCTTTAATACATTTTCAACTTTATAGCTAAAGCATTAGGTTCAAAGTTGATTGGGAAAATTTGACAGGTTCGGGTAGCTTGATGTGCTGGCGTCTGTACATTTCTGGCTCGGTTGTTAAGTACACAGTCTACACAGCGACGTAAATCTATAATGCAGGGTTAAATTAAATTAATTAGATAAACTCCGCAGACGCGACGGGTACCTTTTTAAGGACGCCTTTACGAATCTGACAAAAATAAGCCGTTTTTCGGTGCATTTTGCGGCAAAATGAGACGAAACCAAATGTTACTAATACTTACCACAGATAGATTACTCTTTCATCTCCAAATGGTAGCCATTTTTTATTCGAAAATGTTGGTTTATATTATAGTAAAAAATAATTTCCGTTGCCTCTTCACACAAAATCGACGATATCGTGCTGTCTTTGGGATCATTTTTCTTCTATTTAATAACATAAACATATTTATTTTAAAATATTTTATGTAAGCAGACATGTTCAACTCAAAAAGGTAGCCAAAAGAACTATCAAAATGTTAAAAATAAGCTCAGAAAAAAATAAAAATCGGAGTCTATTTTTTCACATATTTAGCTGTAATACGTGAATCTTATTGGATTGAAATAAGGGTTATTTTACTGGTCACTGTCTCGGTTTATTGCACAAAAATTTGTAATGAAATATTAGTCTGCACTCGGCCGCCGTTGTGAGTGGACTCTGTGTCGGTTGTAAGCAGCAGCTTGTGCTAAAAGAAGATCGCTGTACGGATACAAAATATTTGACACACAAAACTTGATCACGCATTCTGTATGTACCTATTACCCAAGGAAAGATTTGATTCACAGTCTTATAATTTTTCTAGAAGTAAGTAGTGTTTATAAATTCATATTTCGTTCCGGACTTGCTGGAGTGACCTGCACAGCAGGTGTACTTCGAAGACTGCTACTGGAACTAACAGCCGAGCTGAGGAGTTATTCCGGTCTGATCCCCTGAAGACTTACAATATTTCATGATGGGTGTCAATTTCGTGGTTTTCGAGGGTGCTGAAACCGATGGTGAGGTCCAAATGAGAATCCAAGATGGCGGATGTGAAAAATGTTACAATTTTTCATGATGGGTGTCAATTTCGTGGTTTTCGAGGGTGCTGAAACCGACGGTGGGGTCAAAATAAAAATCCAAGATGGCGGATGTGACAAATGTTACAATTTTTCATGATGGGTGTCAATTTCGTGGTTTTCGAGGGTGCTGAAACCGATGGTGCGGTCAAAATAAAAATCCAAGATGGCGGATGTGAAAAATGTTACAATTTTTCATGATGGGTGTCAATTTCGTGGTTTTCGAGGGTGCTGAAACCGATGGTGCGGTCAAAATAAAAATCCAAGATGGCGGATGTGAAAAATGTTACAATTTTTCATGATGGGTGTCAATTTCGTGGTTTTCGAGGGTGCTGAAACCGATGGTGCGGTCAAAATAAAAATCCAAGATGGCGGATGTGAAAAATGTTTTATTTTGACCCCACCATCGGTTTCAGGACCCTCGAAAACCACGAAATTGACACCCATCATGAAAATATTGTAACACTTTTCACATCCGCCATCTTGGATTTTCATTTTGACCTCACCATCGGTTTCAGCACCCTCGAAAACCACGAAATTGACACACATCATGAAAAATTGTAACATTTTTCACATCTGCCATCTGTAAAATTATTAAAAAGGGTTCAAACCGGGTGCGGTGACTTGACAAAGACGAAAATGTGGAGTCGTTGTTCCTCAATACTAACATACACGTATCCGTTATAATAAGAAATTACGAACTTATGTATTTCAATAAACCCTGTACTTATTTTTGTTGCTGACGATCCTTCAGGATCAAAAACAAAAGAAAAAGCGGTTCAAACCGGTATGAGAAAGTTTTTAGTGGATAAGACAGAGATTAAAACAGAAGACGATCTAGGAGGGGATCGAGGCGAGGGGGGTGGAGGGGGGGTTCAGGGGATCAGAACGGAATAATTCGAGCTGAGTCAGGTGTGCCGAGTATGGGCTCGTTTTCTTAGTTATGTTGAGACCTTACCTCCGGACTTGATGGAGTGACCTGCAGGTGTACTTCGAAGACTCCTACTGGAACTAACAGCCGAGCTGATCTAGGTGTGCCGAGTATGGGCTCGTTTTCTTAGTTATGTTGAGACCTTACCTCCGGACTTGATGGAGTGACCTGCAGGTGTACTCCGAAGACTGCTACTGGAACTAATAGCCGAGCTGAGCTAGGTGTGCCGAGTATGTGCTCGTTTTCTTAGTTATGTTGAGACCTTACCTCCGGACTTGATGGAGTGACTTGCAGGTGTACTTCGAAGACTCCTACTGGAACTAACAGCCGAGCTGAGCTAGGTGTGCCGAGTATGGGCTCGTTTTCTTAGTTATGTTGAGACCTTACCTCCGGACTTGATGGAGTGACCTGCAGGTGTACTTCGAAGACTGCTACTGGAACTAATAGCCGAGCTGAGCTAGGTGTGCCAAGTTTGGGCTTCTTTTGTTAGTTTTGTTGAGACCTTAAGAATAGGTAGGCAGGCACTAGGCCGGGTCTAGTCTAGGCAGATGCGGTCACTAATCGGAAACATAAAAAAAAAGTATCTAAAAAAAAAGATTACAGCCGCCATCTTGGATTTTCATTTTGACTTTGTTTTCGGCTCCAGCACCCTCGAAAACTATGAAAACGACACCCATGATAAAAAGTATAAATAAAATTACAGCCGCCATCTTGGATTTTCATTTTGACCTCACTATCTGCTTTAGCGCCCTTGAAAACCATAAAAACGACACCCATGATAAAAATAAAAAATAAATTACAGCCGCCATCTTAGATTTTCATTTTGACCTAATTATTGGCTCCAACACCCTCGAAAACCATGAAAACGACACCCACGATGAAAAATATAAAAAAAAATACAGCCGCCATCTTGGATTTTCATTTTGACCTCACTATCGGCTTTAGCGCCCTTCAAACCATAAAAACGACCACCCATGATAAAAAAATTAAAGCCGCCATCTTGGATTTTCATTTGGACATCACTATCGGTTTTAGCACCCTTGAAAACCATAAAAACGACACCCATGATGAAAAATTAAAAAAAACTACAACCGCCATCTTGGATTTTCATTTTTATCTCACTATCGGCGATCTCAATATCCGTCACATTGCACGGCCAAAAATGTAATTGACAGGCTTATGGTGATTTATCGAGGTAGCCACAGCTAATATGCCTTTATGCAATGCACGACACTGCTTAGTACGTTATCCTAATTGCGTAACACACTTGGAATGGCAATCCATTCCGATTTGACAGTTCAACAATATCCATTGCGTTGTTTTTGTTTTACGAATTTTTTAAATATATATGAAGCAACTAGCTGTGCCCCGCGGTTTCACCCGCGTAAGTTTAGATCCCGTGGGAATATCGGATAAAAGTAGCCTATATGTGTCAGCTACCTCTATACAAAATTTTATCAAAATTGGTGAAGCCGTTTGAGCGTGAAGAACAAACATATAAACATACACACACACTCACAAACTTTCGCCTTTATAATATTAGCGTGATGAATATTGTAGCATTTGTACTGTTTGCCTTGTAGGGTGTGTGCCAAATACACGTATTTTCTTTCCAGTTTTCGAGAACCTACTTGCATTTGATACCATAGCAAATTTATTATATAAAATACGAAATAAACCGAATAAAACAAGCCTGTTTTATATTTGTTTTCAATAAGCTCGTCCGCAAATTGTTAATACATAGTTACTTTGGCAACTTGTACTTGATTAATCACTGTCCAGTGAAATTAAGTAAATAGCATTCTACTTATATGAACACTTCACATTACCTACAAACTGTTTGAAAACAAATCACCGTAAACTTAAAAAAAATACATGGCAAAAATAAAATAAAATTAGGCTCAAGTATCAAGTCGTGTCAGTTTACTCATAATTTCACCGCTTCGCGCATGTCGCTGTGTGTGTGAGCCGTGCACGTGTAGTAGTAAGACTCAATACCTAAAATTGAAGCGCGTCATTTCGTAAACGCGTCCTTAAACATGACAAAACAATAAAAAAGTAATTTAAAAAAATTAAACCGACTTCAAAAAGAAATTAACTCAAAATTATGAAATAACAAATTTTTAGTTTTAGGTAAAAACTGGAATATTTGTTTGTAATAAGTAGGTAATAGTTTTGTTGTGAATATTGCACTAGAATTTGACCAAGGTTTTGAGATGTTTTCCCTTTGACACTACACCCGTAGCTCGTATCAATAAGCCAGGCCGTCCCATGCACTTACACGTCCATATCATGAAAATTTCTGAATCAATTTTAATTAAACTTGCACTGTTCCCTAAGTTGAAGTAAATGTAAACCAAAAAAAAAAATGATCACGATCTGATTAATAGTTGCGGAGAAATGCGTGGACAAACGTACATTTATTTTTATTTTATTTTATTTGGGAAACAAACAGATGCAATAACAAATATATGTATACAAATAGTTCAACACAATCCAGAAACAGTTTCCACAGATTACTATACAACTAAATTATATGTACCTAAGTGTAACAACAACCAGAAGTTCACAACGTACAATTTTACAGAACTTAGAGTTTAATATTATATAACACACAACAATAATATTATTTAAATTTCGATGCCAAAAAATTTCTTATATAAAATTTGAATTTGGGTAGAGAAAGGTGAAAAATATCTAAATCATGATTTGCTTTTAATGAAATTGTGTCGTTGTACAGACGACATGCTCTTTTAATAAAAGTATTCTTACCGTAATTGGTTCGGGAGAAACCAATTTGGAAGAGAGTTCTTTTGCGTGCATTTAAGCGTGGACATCCAAAACTTATTTTGTTGAGAAGATAAGGGGAGTCCAATTGGCCTCTAATAATTTTATATAAATAAACTAGATCTCGCTCTGCACGACGTTCCTCCAATTTCTGAAGCCCAGTTGTACGATCAGTTCCAAAGCTAAATCGCCAATTCAAGTGCTTAGTAAATTTATTTTGCAATTTTTTGGATTTGTTCAATATAAACTGCATACTGGGGATTCCACGCCACTGAAGCATATTCAAGAATCGACCTAACAAGTGTCTTATAAAGAAGTATCAATGTCGACTTATGTTTGAAATCCTTACCAACTCTTAGTACGAATCCCAACATGCGAAATGCCTTGTTGGTCATAGTGGTAATTTGAGATTTAAAGATAAGTTTACTATCAAGTTGGACCCCAAGGTCCCGCACCTCGGTCACTCTATTAATAGGATCATTATTGATCTTATAGTTGTATTTTATCGAGTTCGTCTTTCTAGAAAATGTTATAATATTGCATTTTTTTACGTTAAGGAACAAACAATTATTTTTACAGTAATCACACAGGTTGTTAATATCATTTTGTAGTTCTAGACAATCTTCTGGTTTAGTAATAGTTTTATAAATTTTCTTATCATCCGCATAAAGAATAAATTTAGAATGTTTAAATATATTGAATACGTCATTTATGTATAAATTAAATAATAAAGGTCCGAGGTGCGAGCCCTGGGGCACGCCAGACGTAACAGGCATAAAGGATGAGCAATACCCCTTCACCGTAACTGCTTGACTGCGTTCCCTCAAATAAGATTCAAGCCATCGAAGTAGATCGCCATGTATACCGATATACTCAAGTTTTTGAATTAACAGATTATGAGAAAATTTATCAAATGCTTTTGAGTAATCGGTATACACGACATCTACCTGGTGACCATTATCCATGGCCGTGGCTATGTAGTCAATATACTCGCAGAGGTTTGTCTCAGTTGATTTTTTTGAAACAAATCCATGTTGCTCCGATATTATAAGTGGCTTTAATAAGGGTGTAATTAAGTCACAGACGATTCGCTCAAAGAGTTTAGGTATAACACTCAACTTAGAAATTGGCCGGTAATTTGTAATGTCATGCTTGTCGCCATTCTTAAATATAGGTACAACGTAAGAACGTTTCCAAACCAATGGCATAGTACCAGATTGCAATGAGGAGTTAAAAAGTAGGTATAACGGAAGCGCAATATTTTTGCAACATCTCAGCAGAAACAATGGTGGAATTCCATCAGGGCCACTGCCCTTATTTACATCCAGAGATTTGATATACTTTACAATGGTATTAAATGGAATAAATAAATTGCTAAGATTTAAAGCATTAGAATAGTCGTCAGACGAAGAAGATGACGACATAGACACGTCATTGTGTTTTTCGAAAACTGAGTGAAAGTGTACATTAAAAAGGTCACTAATCTCTTTACCATCGGAGGAGGTTATATTTCCTAAGAACAAGTTATCTGGCAGAGTGTTTGACGACTTTTTAGATTTCACATAGGTCCAAAAGTATTTGCAATTGTTTTTAATATTGTCTTCTGACCTTGCAATAAATGATTCGTAACAATCCATACTGACCCTTTTTGCCCTGTCTCTCAGAAGGGCAAAGTCAAAGTCAAAGTCAAAGTATTTATTAGTGCGATTTTTGGTGAAATAACAGGTCTTACAGATATTTTATAGAAACTCAAAAATCTGCCCTTTAGGGCATACACTATGAATTTAACAATATTAGAAATTAATTAAAACATTATTGTAATAAACAATTCTAATTAAATTAAAAGTCTGATAGGAATATTAGGTACATCATAAATCATAAATACACACAGGATCAGTCACAAGAAATTTTGTCAGCAAGAAATTCGTCAATGGTATAGTAGCATTTGTCTATTAAAAATTTATTTAGGCTGCGTTTAAATTGAGTCAAGTTTAAATCTTTTATGTCATTAGGTAGCTTATTAAAAATTTTCGGAGCCATGCAAAGTATGCTCTTGTACATAAGGGCGGTTTTTGATCTTCTTAGGCATAATTCATGTCGGTATGTTGGTCTTATTGATCGAGAACTGTGCTCTGAAGCTTTTTTAAATAAATCACCGTTTTTTTTTACAAACAATGCGGTCTCGTAAATGTAAAGACAAGGCAGCGTTAGTATTTTGAGGGAAGTAAAATGGGGTTTGCAACTTTCTGTTGATTTAAGATTGCATATAGACCTAATGCACCTCTTTTGTGCTTTAAAGATTTCATGCTTTTCGCATGAATTTGCCCAGAAAATGACTCCGTAACGTAGTATGGAGTCTACATAGCCATAATACGCTGTTACGACAGCTGCTTGATTTACAATTTTTTTTAGTTTGTGAAGAGCGAAAGCAAACCTGCTTAATTTTTTAATTAGGATGGATGCATGTTCTTTCCACGTCAGTTTAGAGTCTATTGTCAATCCTAAAAATTTAATATGTCCTACTTCTTCAATTATATTATTATTAAAAGATATATTAATGTCAGGAGTGTTAATTCTTTGTCTAAACTGCATAATTTTAGTTTTATTTAGATTCAATACTAAGTTATTTTGTTCAAGCCAGTGTATTGATTGTTGTAATGCATCTTTAATGTCACATTCATAGTTTCTATTTTTGTTATGTTTTATAATTAAAGTGCTATCATCGGCAAAAAGAACCATAGGGAAAGTAACGTTTTTCGGAAAGTCATTTATGTAGACTAAAAACAATGGCGGGCCCAATACACTTCCTTGTGGCACGCCAAATGTGATATTACGTTTTTCTGAAATGTATTTATATTCCTTTTTATCCTTTGTACAAATTCGTCTAACTTCCGTGCACTGTGTTCTATTGTCAAGATAAGATTTTATAAGAGAAAGTGCATTTCCTCTTATTCCGTAAGCACTTAGTTTTTCTAACAAGATATTATGTTCAACTAGATCAAAAGCTTTCGTCATATCCATAAATAAAGCGCTGGTGGGAGTTCTTTGATCGATATCTGTCATTATAATACTAAGGAAGTCATAGATAGCCATATTTATGGAATTATTTTTCCTAAATCCTTTCTGTTCCTTTACTAAAATATTGTGCTTGGTGAAGAAGGAACACATGCGGTTATAAATTACTTTTTCAAATATTTTTGATATTACCGGTATTAGCGCAATTGGTCGGTAGTTAGGCAAAGCTGCAATAATCACTATAATTGCCGTAACTCTTCCACTTTGTATGATACTTAGTTTTCTCTTTGATGATTTTTATCAATGCCGGTGAATACCATAAAGGGTACCTATTTTCAACAACAGCTTTTTTTACGGGAACCATCTCTCTGATTAATTTATCAATAATATTATGGAATTTTGTTACGGACTCGTTAATATCGTGAACGCTATCTAATATACCATGCCAATCCACACGAGACAAGGCAATGTTGATTTCATCATAATTTGCACCTCGGAAATAATAGTAGATTGTACTTCGTGGAGAACGTAGGGTTTCAGGAAATAAGTTAACCAGAGAAATATCAAGGGCAGGGTGGTGGTCATCCTCCTGCACTAAAGGAAACTTAGAATGAAATACTATACAGTCACAGCTGCTAAACACAAGGTCCAACTGCCTATCATTTTTATTTGAAACCATATTATATTGTCCGAGGTTACTAAAAGATAAAAATCCCGATAAAGCGTTAACAAGGCCATCAGTACAATTAACTCCCAGTGTAGCACAAGCTCCCGGTCCTGCAGATGACCACTGAGCATTCCTAATGTTAAAGTCACCCGTTAACAAAAAGTGATCGTTCGGATAACTCGTGACACATTGTGACACTTGATCTAAAAACTCAACCAGATCGTTTTGATGAGAGCTACACTGTGGAAAATAGCAAGTATATAACCTGAGTCGTAATTGCTGAGACTTTTTCTTTAGGCGTATGGTTAGAGAAATAATATCCGCAGATAATCTGTTATTTGAGCAAGATATGTTTATGTCACTTACTGCAATGCCCTTCCTGATTGCAATGAGGACTCCGCCCCCCATACATACATACATACATCTATAATATTTTGCATATTTGTTTGGAAGCCCTAAAAGATAGTCATATGTGGATATAATGCAGTTCCAATAATATTACATGATACGTGTCGAATTGATAACCTACTTTTTTTTGAAGTCGGTAAAAAATACATTAATTTTATGATATTTTTGTGGGATTATCGTTATTGTAGTCACTTGAAATATCAGATTAAAAATCAGTTTTTTTTTTGTGTAAACTTCACAAATTCGCGCATTTATATATTGACACCAACCGCGTCTGGAGAGTTTGGCTAGCCAATTTAAATTAACCCTATATATATCTATTTAGATACAGAGATGATACCTTTCCTGTTATTCGGTAGTTAGTTGAAACTCGAAGTATCCTGCCTGATGAATAAAATTATTACATTTTCGTTGATTTATTTATTTATTAAAACTTTATGCACAAGTAAAAGAAATACTGTACAATGGCGGACTTAATGCCTGAGGCATTTTCTACCAGTCAACCTTAGGGTGATGCAGAGACAAAACAGGACAGGACAGGTGACAGACAGGTGTAACATACGGAATAAATAGCTAGGAAATGACTATAAAATACAAGAATAAATACTAATACATAGATAGATACATCTAAACAAAATGAACTATGAGGAGAAAAAAAATATCGGTAGAGGAGAAAACGAATCAGCGCTACGGCCAACTTTTGACGTATGCACCCATACATTTTGATCGTTTTAATCCTTAATTATACTCATTGTACTCATCATTATGAGCTACTTTTACTATGGGACCAAACCTGAAAACGCGAAAAAAAAATCAGCTGTTCCCTACATTTATGTTCGTAGGTATAACTCGTCAAAATGTAGGGAATAGCTGATTTTTTTTTCGCAATTTCAGTGTTGGTTCCATAGTAAAAGTTGTTCATAACGATGAGTACAATGACCCCTTTTAAGGATTAAAACGATTAAAACGTAGGGGTGTATGTTCACGTGCCTTCACTTTAAAAGATATCAAATTAATGCATTCGATGGTAACACAGGATCGGATGCACAAATACTTACCTGAGGCGGTTTTGGCTTTGACAACAGGCAAACTGAAAACGTAACAGCCGCTTTGTTCAGTAAAAATCTCACCGTGAAAATTTAGGTAAAATGAGCTGGGTCATGTGAGCTGTGAATAGTATCAATCCACTTGGATTTTACGGCTCACTTCACCTAAGGTTTCACAGTGAGACTTTTGCAGAATAGATTCAGCAGGTGTGGTTACAATTTTCTTTGAGAGCAGATTTTTACCCTAAATATTTCTGATAGCAAAATAAGAACGCAAATAACCTTTTATTTAAACAACTTTTTTTTATAATCTCTAAAATTAAAGTTTCCTTTAGATTATAAATATGAAACTTAAACCTTATCCTCTCACCACTTTAACTTACTCGAAATGTCTAATTACTTTACAAAAGAAAACTCCGCCCAAGCGCTTCTTGTACCAGTTAACCCTCAGTTACATTAACAAAAGGCAATTTACGGGATCCCAAGCTCTCTGAAGATCGTCTATTACCCCCCACCGGCGGTTGGCGGGTTAAGTTTGCTTGCGGTGTCTACCTGAAGCGTCCCTGTCGTCTTAAACTTGCTCCTAAGTCACTATTTAAGGCCACAATTTGTAGGGAAAGCACGGAGTATTCAGACTTTAACATTTTAGTTTTAAAAGGAGTTGTTTTAAACTGACAGACATTTGAAACTAGCCTGCGTAGAATCGTCGTTGTTTGCCTAGAATTTTCCTAACTATGTTGGGGTCGGCTTCCAGTCTAACCAGATGCAGCTGAATACCAGTACTTTACACGGAGCGACTGCCTATATGACATCCACAACCCAGTTACTGGGTAATACGATACCCCTTGGTAAGACAGGTTGTCAGACTTTCGGGCTTCTGACTACCCGTAACGACTGTCAAAGATCCACGAACGACAGATGGGACCAACGGAACGTACTTTCCGAGGCACGGTGGGGTCTCGGTATGTAAAGATGGTCTCCCATCCACAGTTCAACCGCGGCAAGCATAGCTTAACCTTAGCCATCTACCTGTGCGGCTGTTATTATTTAGCCACGCGCCCCTCTCTCGTCTTTCTTGGGAATCTGATATTTATAAGACTTAAGCTAGCCTGCGTAGAATAAGTTTTGTAAATGTCAGATTCCTGCTTGGCTGACTGTTCTTGGTTATTTAATACTTTCGTAAGTTTAATAAATTATTTGTTTACAAAACCTGTGGGGTAGTTCGATAGATAACACATAAATGACAATAATTTTGACAGTTCAGCTACGTTCATTGCGTTGTCTAAGTAGTTGAGCAGACGAATTTTTCAAACCTATAAAGCAATGGATTAAAAATATCCTTAAAAATCCTTGGATGGGAATTGAAAGTGTGTTATACAATTAATGTACAGCGTTATTCTGTAAAAGTCTCACCGTGAAAACTTAGGAGAAGGGAGCGTGGAGTGAGCTGTCGATAGTGTAAATGCCTAGAAAAAACAAACTCACTTCACCTAAGTTTTCACGGTGAGATTTTTACAGAATCGACCGTCTGGTCATCTCATAATATTATTTCTACAGGATCATATAAAATGATCAGTCAGGCATAGCATAAGGGTATTATTGGGAAAACGATCCGTTTTTGATAATAGGATCCGATTTATCAATTAATTTAGGTTCACGGGCTATATCTGTATCTTTCAATTATTGCTTGTAAACGTGATGAACATAGTCTGAAAACTTAAAATAAAATACCATAGAATCTTTACGGTTAATATTAAGATGAAAGAAAAAGATTGGGATAATAGTTTACGTAGCAGTATAGTATAGTATGTTCGGAGAAAAAAAAAAAAATTGTAATACGTAACAATCCTATGCAGGCCTTACACGTAATGATACTACTAGTTCTGCACAAGTATGCATGACACCGTTGTGACCACAAATGGCTCAGACACTAATGTAACACACGTGAAAACTTACTTGTGCAAGTCAAAATTAGCGCAAGTAAGTATTCTGTACGTGTTATTTTTTTTAAATTCAAAATGTACTTCCTATACACAATAAGTTTGTATAACTAAAAGCTATCCACTACAATTCTTGCTATGGTATATAATAGTGCGTCGTAAGAATGAAAATATGTACTTACTACTTACCTACTTACTTACCCCCACAAAACACAACCCCAAATCCCCCCCCCCCCCCCCCTTTCATATACCACACCACATCACAACAGAACACAACGCACTATACCACAACACAACACACCACACCACACCACACCACACAACCACATATCCCTCCTTTAACAGACATACCTACACATTAATAGCCGTAGTTCATTATAGGTTCATAATGTTATCACACTTATCACACATAAATAAAGAATTTTTTGTACATGAAGTTACAGTAGACTACTGACTCCTAAGTTACAGGGTCCCCCCTAGTTTAGGAGGCAGGGTTTTCACTATCTAAGCAACCTTTGTTACCCAAAGTTTAATGTTCCTATGTGTATATTGTATGAGCTTTGTATATTAAGGTGTTTGTGTTAATAAACTTACTTTCTTTTTTCTTTTTCTTTTTACTACACTACGCCACAAATTTTTTTCATAAGACTGTCGAAAAATAATCAATTTAATAATACATACCAGGGTTGGTCTGTGTGGTGCCGGACTTAAAGAATAGCACCACCCCTTACTTCCCGTGGGTGTCGTAAAAGGCGACTAAGGGGCGTACCGGAGAATGGGCAGCAGCGTTCTCTATGCATTTCAGCACCATACCATACTGCGATCGCCAACCCGCCTGCCAAGCGTGGCGATTATGGCAAACCCCCCCCCCTTTTGGGGGAGGCCTATGTCCAGCAGTGGACGTCTTTCGGCTGAAATGATGATGATGATGACCTAAAAGTTGCACAGTGTTCCTTGGCATTGAAATAAAAGATTGGTTCAATAATTTTGTGACTTTTAATAACAAATTAAATCAAACTATAAGTACCGTTTAGTACCGTATAGTAGTAGTTTAGTAATAATTAGTTAGTAATTAAGTACCTAGTGGTAGTACAAAATATGATGTAGTACCACTACATAGTCTAGGTAAACAACACGTGCTATAAGCCCCGCCCCCTCTGTGGTCATGTCACGACCCGAACTTTAATAATCAGCATCGATCAATGCGGATGCTGAAGCTGATGCTGAAGTTCTGCTGATGTTGATATTCATCACAACCCTGATACATACATAGTACTGTAGAGGCTTTATGTGTAGTCCTACATTTAGTAAGACAGGCTGGTCATAATTGTATCGATGTTCCATACGAAGATTCAAACGAATGTGTCAAATATTTTAATATGGTGTTTTTGCTTGAATAGATAAGATTGACATAATTGCCTAAAATCAGTAAAGTTCTTTTTAATAATATAACAGTTCCAAGTCTACGGTGTTTTAATTATATACTAGGAACTGTGGAGGTCCGGTGTAGACCTTCACAGTACCTACGTAGTGGGTTGCAGCTGAAAGTGGGTTTCAGCTGAAAATCAGCGTCAGGTGGTACCTAGGTACATCTTGTGTTGTCATCTGACATGCTGAGCTGAGCCCCTTTTGGCATTATAATTTTTTTCTGCTGCCATTGTTTTCTGCTTTTTAAAGTCATAAGGTGTATTTATTTTGCTGTAATGACAATAAACGCATTATTCTTTCTTTCTTACATATTTAAGTAGACAAGTTAAGTGATTTTTTAAATTGTTTTATTCATAGCCCAACTAACAACACACATCATTCGAAAGATTTTAATAAACCGCGTTATATAAACGTGATATGCGTAATAAAGTAGAAAAAACTACATAAATGTGGGTATTATTACATTAGTTACAATGTTTGCTGATTTATAGCCGGCTCTTGAACAAAAAACTTAATGTATTATCTTTTATAACCTACATATATTAAGATTATTATTCATCGTGTAATGTATGCGTAGCTTACATACATTCATTTTTATGCTTGTGAGTCTGCGTTATTGTTAGACAAAATGGATGAATTTTTCTTCTGAATATACTGTGTGTTCCATTTTAAATGTAACATTCGTATATTTTCTTGCTACAAGAATGAGACATGTGTGTTATGAATCTTACCTAATTGGCTAATATTGAATAATCACATACACACAGATACATATATAACCTCACCTTCTTTCAATGGGGTAGGCAGAACCTATCGAACACCAGATGCTATGATCATTCATTTTGCTCCGTTTACGTTTGTAGCGGTATCTACAACGCCACATGAGAACAACGCCTCATACTGACGTCACGCAAAATCCTGCATCTCGCAAGCAGAGTTTACCGCGCAACTAGCATAGATACAACGGCCCGACATTAATCATCGGGCAGTTGCCCGCCAGACACAACACCCGTCTGGTCGGAGGATCCTCCCTTTTCTATAGAGTATGAGTGAACTTTGCACCCAGTTCCTCATACCTCCTATACGTTCATACACACACACATGCACATGACCTTTCTGTAGAACGTCACCAATAAGGTCACCTGTACTCCTTTGAGGACGTAAGGTTTCTGTCGTTTCCATTTTCATCTGCCAAAAAAAAACATAATAATATGAGGTACGTAATCTCAATAGTAATATGAGTGGAGCGAGTGTTTATTTTAAATAAATAATTGAGTCTCTAAATAAACAACATAACGTTATGTGGGAGTTAAAACAAAGTACTAAATATTCAGTCTTAATCCTTTACAGACTCAACTTTTCACATTGTTGACTACAAACTTCAAAACAGGATTCACCTTAAATTTTATTTCCTCCCCTTAGTAAATCATTGTTATTTATTTCCCAGAACTTCCCGGAACTGCAGACTTAACAACTTAAAAAAAAAAAAAAAAAAGCTACTGAAGAATCCGGCTTGGGATCTTGTTTACCCATAGCTCCAAGAAAAAACTCCAAACTGGTATTTTTTACGGAGCTCTCGGCAATTGTTACACATAATAATTACTTTGATAAAAACAATAAAGAGGAAAATGAAAAATATTTCGCAAGACTTTCGTAATATTTTCGGAGAATGACTATTAAAAGATACGGCAAACACCCCCTGGGGTGCGGCGCGTCCACCAAAATGTCTAAAACGACACAGATAAGGTATAACTTACTGTACAATGGGTAAAATATACGTAGGTACCCAATACGTATACGTATCCGTAAATATTCGGACTATATTTAAACTCCTTTTGTAATGTGCTACATACCTGCTTGTTAGGGTCCCATACCCAAAGGGTAAAAACGGGACCCTATTACTAAGACTCCATTCTCTGTCTGTCTGTCACCAGGCTGTATCTCATGAACCGTGATAGCTAGACAGTTGAAATGTTCACAGATGATGTATTTCTGTTGCCGCTATAACAGCAAATACTAAAAACAAAATAAAATAAATATTTAAGGGGGGCTCCCATACAACAAACGTGTTTTTTGTCAGCGTTTTTGCCTTGTGGTACGGAACCCTTCGTGTGCGATCCGACTTGCACTTGGCCAATTTTTTTTTTATATACTTGCATTATACTTGTATCTTACAAGACGAGAACACTTGTATGATAGAACAAGATGACTAATTGTTATATAAACAAGTATTTCGCAAATTCGGAAAACACTTTTCAATATTACAAAAACTGTCTGTGAATGCAGTTATGGTCAATCTGGAACAAACATATTTTTTCCTTAAAAAAAGGTTCATAGGACCGTCGGTAGGACCGTATACAAATTGTCTATTCAACAAAGTTATCAAAGACCGAACTCATCTTAAACATTTATCGAGAAAATGATGAGCGAAATTGCGTGGGCAGAACAGTATACTTTTCACTTTAAATATTCCCAATAATCTAGGTAATTTGATATTGAACCTACATAATATTAAAGCACAATTCAATCTAATTTTGTTTACATAATAGCGCCTTCTTAATACCGACATTGAACAAAGTAACTCAACAGTTTGCTCCTTTTACGAAAAGTAAGAGCAGCCATTATTTTTTATCCTGCAAATAAATTTTACCGTCTGCAGACTAAAAACGCCTAGAAATTCTTGTTTTTAAAAATTCTCTTAGGCGTCTGAAACGGTAGTATTCCAGCCGCGATTGTGACGAATTCGCCCCAATTTCACCGCCAAGTACCGACGATTTCGTATATTGGGAATAACTTGGTCCTTTGATCCTTAACCCGAATTTGGCACACGGTGACTTGGGTCTTAGCACAAGCAGGCCTAAGTATAAGATACCGTAGAGTAACGTGAGACGATGTTTTTGTGCGGAACTACGGAATAGCAAATGTATTTGGAGTAAGTAATAGGTACATGTATGTTTACGTGCTTGTGTGTGAGCGAGGGATCTTTGAATGTGTGGTGTGTTGCTTATTTTGGGCACTGTTTATTTAGGAAAGTGGACAAAGTATCAACATGTCACTGATTGTGTAGTTAAAGGTAGCGTTAAAGTGCCTCCTCTTCTGCTTCTTATTTGTGAAATCTTCTACGATAGACCTGTAACAAAAGACTGCTTAGCGCTTATTTTTCTGTAATAAATAAGCACATAAACACTAAATTGTGTCCTATATAAACTCAATACTACTATGACCTAAAATATACCCCTGAATCTTATGAAATCACAAACAATCATACACCATATATTTTTCCAAGATTATCGGAAATCTTGACCTAGAATCTAAATGGCATCATAGGCTTGAAGGGTCCCAAGAAAACCGTTCAGGCCTAGAATGAATTGAGGGCATATATTGGATAACTATTCCAAGACTTTTTATCTTTAGCCAAGTTCTGTCTATGTTTTCCTTTAAGTCCTACACATTTTATACTTAAAAGACATGCTTGAGGAACTCCTGTGACGTAAAAGAATGACTAGGACGACAATGAAAAACGATGTCTTTAATTTTGCTTTACATTCCATTGCGCGCTACCATCAATCTTTTCAATGGCGGTGTTGCAGAAATAGAGCATTGGAGATTGTTTTGCATCTTGCGGATGGTGTTGTGAATCTTTATGACTACGTTTTTATTTAAAAATGTTTTATGTAACTGTTGTTACAGCGTTTACAGGCAATGAAAATTAATACTACAAGATAGAATTCAGTTCGTGGAAACTTTATTACAGATAAATATGCCGAAATCTAGAGCCTTTGTGTTGTAAATAGGGGCAAGATAAATAGATAAAATACGTGGTTTCAAAATAAAACAGGATAGCAATACCCCGAACTAGAAATACCCAGCTCAGTAAATAGGTAAGCCTGAAGGGAAGGATGTTTTATTGTTTTCAAAAGGTCAGGCAAAAGATCGCCCACGATTTGATATAGCATGATATACTTTGCAGTTGATAGTTTTATTTTATACGTAGTCCAGCCGCTCCGTTTCTGAATGAAGAAAACATGGTTCAAGTGGTGATTTATGAAATAAATGTTTATGACATGGAGCTTTTAAGCGCTGTGTTAATAATAATGAATTATTCGATATTCGGGATTCAGATTTTAATTCGTAAAGTGCCCGAAAACTACGTTATAAAGCTTGGCAGTGGCATTGATTACATTAAAAATACATTGATAATTATGTAAACCAAACAGAATATTTAGTTAAAAAAATTTCGTAGTGAAGATAAATCTTTAATAGGTACCTACCGTTAACATCCAATTCTTTTATAAAATTACTTTCTGAAGTGTCCATAATTTCTATTTTAAATTTTATCATCCAATTATTTTCATAAGATTTACAAGTTGCTGTATAAAGGTACTGCAAATGGCAACACTTGATCTGATCTGATGCAGATTCCATCTGCAGAATGTAGGACGATCTAAGGGGACAGATAAATCATTAGTAGCGATGTTAACTGGACCGATTCTTTTTACATTTATCAACGCTATTGACGTCACTAACGTTACGAAGTCTATTGGCAATTGGGTGTAGGTATCCCTTAAAATGGGTAGGGTGAATTTGCAACATTTTTAGCTTCGATAATTTGGGGTCCAAAATTGATTATTTTTAAGTTTTGTTGGAAACTCACCTCTCAACCTCAAACTGCTAAGTGTGAGAAATCAGCCTTTTTAGTTAAACATCTGTTTTCATTTCGAGGAAGCTTTCTCAAAAAAAAGAAATTCATAACAGCAGGGTAATCACGTAACAAACTATCAGTAGCAGTGGGTTTCATTTTGACAGTTCAACAACATTCATTGCGTGATTTACGTTGTTAAGAAGACACATTCTTCGAACAGATGGAGCAATGGATTAGCAATATGCTTCAGTGATTCAAATTGAGAGTAATCATTGTGTTACGCAATTAGGGTGCCCGGAGTGTTCTAGATGTGCTTTTGTTTTTGACGCGTGCGAAGTGTAGAACTAGAAAGAACTTTTGAAGTAACAGGTTAAGAGCGTTTACGCCGAACGGCATTTCATACAAACTTTCAAGCCCTTGTTTTTCGAAATGAATGAACCGATTTTAATGAAACTTCATACGCATAAGCAGGATACAAAGGTCTAAAAAGTTAGTAGAAAACATTTTCGAAAAATAGTGTTACAGCCAAATTATACCGATTTTAAAGTTTCCATAGAAACAGAGATTTCAAGTTATCTTTTTTTTAAAAAGATATTTCGAAAATGTTTTCTACTAACTTTTTAGACCTTTGTATCCTGCTTATGCGTATGAAGTTTCATTAAAATCGGTTAATTCATTTTGAAAAATAAGGGCTTGAAAGTTTGTATGAAATACCGTACGGCGTAAACGCTCTTAAGGGAGATCAACGTCAACCCCGGCTGTCGCTGAAAACCAGCGCTGGGGCTCTGTCTCGTATAGGGCCTTAGCTTTATGCTGAGCGATGGCCGTTTTGCGTAGATGTGACGCATACTTTCTCCCAAATTGTTATTTTGTTTTATTTTTTTATTTGTGTCTTTATTTTTATGCGTCATGTTTGCCGCAAATAAACGTATTTTGTTTCTTTCTTTCTAGATGTTATTTAGTAGTACAGACAGCACAGCACATCAAGCTACTACAATCTGTCTTTCTTTAATAGATTTTCAACTTTATCGCTAAAGCATTAGATTTAAATTTGATTGGGAAAATTTGACAGCTTCGGGTAGCTTGATGTGCTGGCGTCTGTACCATTATGTACACTGACCTACATAAATGATCATGTAAAATTATCTAGTCGATGCAATGTCAAGATAACATAAAGTTCATCTGGTTAGAACTGATATACTTAGCACGTGACTACTTCTAAAAGAGTAATACGGGTATGAGGAACAGGGTGCAAAGTTCACTCATACTCTATAGAAAAGGGAGGATCCTCCGACCAGACGGGTGTTGTGTCTGGCGGGCAACCGATTATTCATGTAGGTCGGGCCGATGTATCTATGCTAGTTGCGCGGTAAACTATGCTTGCGAGATGCAGGATTTTCCGTGACGTCAGTATGACGCGTTGTTCTCCTGTGGCGTTGTAGATACCGCCACAGAGTAAACTGTTCTAAATTACGTAGTTGATGAAACATAAATATTAGAAGGTATATCTACACAATTCAAGCTCGTTGAAGTCATAAAACAGCGAAATATTACAAGGAAAACTGTGACAAACTCCAAATGATTCCAGCTCGCTTTTAGGGTCTAGCTAATGACCAAAAAGATAAGCGAAACAACATTATCTTCTCATCGCTTCTAAAATAACCAAAAGCTACCAACAACAAAACCAGTTCCCATAATAATTACAATCAGAATCTCCATCCAAAACGTAATCATAAAACTCCATAGAGAAAACAATAAAGGGAAGATCTTCAAGATTTGAATGAGACAATTGTAGGGAACGTTCACATCAAGAAAACTTTCGTCTGCTCTACTTTTGTTCAGTGTTAACAGTTATTACGAAACTTCGCTTTAGGGCTGATACTGGTGCTCGACGAAGCAATAAAAATGCTAATACAATGGGCCCCGGGGCTAACATTCTTACAAATATCTGGGAAGACTCATGATGTGGTACGTTGCAGCACTGTGCAGTATATATTAAAGAGGTCGGCAACTGAATGCATTCTCAAAATTGCTGACACTCGTCCCACTGCTGGGGCTGCTGGAAATTGAATCAAAATAAACTCATTCCCCTCGGTCGCAACCCGGTAAGTGCTGGGTGAACGATTACATCATAAGTTAGTTAAGCGGAATTGTTGTAAGGTTAAGGCGTTGATTGGAGGCTGCGTGCTCTAAAACTGAAGACTTTATCTTGAAATAAGTTTGATATAAATGAGGCTATCAATCAACTCAGCCTATCGCAGTCTACTGGTTGACAGACTGCGTCATAACACCCTCTCCTCCGCCCTCCGCATACAGTCTGTCCCGGCGACCTTCTAAAGAATATGAGAGTATTTTACATATAATACAGTGTTTCTTTCTATTTATAAAAGACTTTCCTCAAACATTACGTGTTCTCCAGCTTCAATCGCCTACGCTAACAAGGTCAAAGGTTAAAAAGTAGTACCTATTATTAACCTTAATATATTTTTAACCCAAAAAGTCATCATCATTCTCGAGCCCATATACCAATTTATTTGGGGTCATTGCAACACGTCTTTTTCTTCCATATTTCTTTTATTCATCGTCATATCGGTAGTCACCCCCTGTCTAACTATACCTAAATCAGCTTTCACAAAGTCTATCCATTTAGCCTGAAAAATATCATTAACAAAACACAATCGTATATATTTCAAACAGCCCTACATCTGAATGTATGAAGCTTTATTTAGTAAACCGTCTTTATGAATCTCAGTACCAAGACTAACTTTATCTATATGGGTCGGCAAACTCGGGAAGCAATTCCTTAGGGGGAAGTTCCCATACTGGCACAATTGAGATTTTCAGACAATCTTTGTCAGCATCTTTTGATGTTCCATTTCAACAGAATGATAGGATATTTTACCGTAATATTACATTGCTTGTTTTTATTTGAAATCGTGTCACCCAGTAACTGGGTTGTGGAGGTAAGATAGGCAGGCACTCCATGTAAAATACTGGCATTCAGCTGCATCCGGTTAGACTGCAAGCTGACCCCAACATAGTTGGGAAAAGACTAGGTAAATTGATTGATTGAATTTTTCTTTTTTGACATCATAAATGAAAAACTGCGTCTTTGGTCTAGTGGTCGCAAGCGCGATTTCTAACAGCTCGTGGGTCCGCTGTTAACAATGGCGCTTGCGACCTGAGGTCAGATCAGTATAGCTATTCACAACCACTCGATTTGCTTCCGTACCGTGTCGAACATCAAGCAATGTTATCGTAGGAATCCTCTAAACGATGTTCACAAGTACAAAACCCGAAAATTTTGTCAGTTTAAATCAAATAGATGACCGCTATTCTTTCGACAGCTGTCTGCTGTCGGGGGCACGGCGAATGAGGTTATCGAAATGTGTCATTTTCAGTACGATAGCCTGTCGAATGGTTGTGAATAGCTATGCAGGTCCCTCTGGTCAGGACCAACTGTTTTTGAGTCTTTCATTAGAAATTACTCAGTAGCAGCCCGGGACATGGGCTATACAACGTTATTTTTAGTATATGCAAAACCTGAATATAGTTTGTTCAGAATAATTAACTGAATCGATTCCAATAATTTTTACCCCATGTTACATTTTGTCCCAAAAATATTTAAAAAAGGTTAAAGGTGGAACACCGAGCGACACTAAGTAGGTTATCCAATCTCCGCGCCGACCGGTTAGGTACTTAGGTACTATTATCAATGAGGGCAAAACGGCGCGGCGCGAGCGGCGCGGGTGAGCATGTTTTTGTACGGATAAACAGGTAACTTAACAAGCTTATAACTTTGTGATTTTTCATGATACAGTTTTGAAATTTTGTACATAGATTCTTTACATAAAAATACTAGACACTTGTTTCGGGTTTCGCATATACTAAAAATAATGTTCTATAACAGGCGGGGTGTAAAAATCTCTGCCTAAATCACTTTTTACGTCCCTAATATAATATGTATTCAGAAGTAAAATCCTTCTTTGAGTAAAATTCTTTTAGTTAAGGGTATGAAAAACGAAAAAAACCCGCCTCATAACTAATTATCTTGAGTAAAACTTAATTTCTACTCGTAACCTACTTTCTGCTTAAGCTTAATGAGAGTTTTGAAAAACTTAGGGAATAATAAAAAAGGTTGAGATTCATAAACTTATTTTCTCTCGTAAATTGTATAATATTAGCTGTAAAAGGTACTTACATACCTACTCGTATAAAACTTAACGTCGGTACGGTTAAAACTTAGGTAGGTTATTAAATTCATAAGTTAAAATTTTACCTAACTTGTAAGTACCAGCTAAGTACGGTACTAAGACATTTCAGTTTGTTTTTATTAATTCTACCTTTTCATAATCCTACACTAGAGGTTTGTTTACCCGACTGCGGCCAAGCCCAAAAGGAGGGTTATGTGTTTTTCTTTATAATTTACTGCCTCGTTGGTCTAGAGGTCGCTAGCGCTACTGCTGGGTATGTGGTCCTGGGTTCGATTCTCGGGTCGAGCAAAATGTTATTGGGTTTTTTCTATCTGGAATTTCTCAGTAAGCTCTGGATTCGTGCCCTGTTGTTAGCAATAGGCTCGCCCCCTATTACATAGGACTTAAAGCTCAAGCTACCCAAAACTGTCAAATTTTCCCAATCAACTTTGAACCTTATGCTTTAGCGATAAAGTTGGAAATCTATTAAAGAAATTTGACAGATTGTAGTAGCTTGATGTGCTGGCGTCTGTACTATAGGTGCACCTCCACCAGGTTATGTCTATGATTATTCACCAAGTCTTGCAATATTTATTAAAACGTCACGATTTCAGCTTTTTTTTTATTTAAACTTTTTGCAATTTTATTTAGAAACCCATCCGGCTAAAGCTTTGAGATTCTTAAAACTCCACAATACACAACAGCATCTACTGACGGCCTCAATCCAACTAAATGAACCTTGATTTGATACATCAATCTTAACACACATGAGTTACTCCCACCACAACCACTCGTAATTTCCTCTGCGAAAAAACCTATCAATTGAACCTAATAGTAATACGGAATTCCACACAATTAGATTTCCGATAACGGGAGCACGGTAACAAATTTAACCTTTATGCTCCAACGTTATTCAACTTTCCCGAGCCTAAACCCTGCCTTGACCCATATTCACCCTAATTTAACCTCATCGATGTTTCGTCCACGTAAATATTCCTAAGCGAAAACGGCTTACCTTGAAACAATAAATTTTCAATCATAACACAAGAAACATATAGCTCAATTTTGTATGATCATTTTCGCGTGATATAATGGCTCGTGAAGTACGCTAACATTTTCAAAGAAACTGATCCGGTTAGTAAGATAAGCTTCTTAATAGTTTGTATTGCAGCAGAAAGGTTATGTTTTTTTAGTAACGGATATAATAGCCTTTTATTCAAGAATTTATCTTAGAGTAGTACCTATCGCGTTATCCTACCGTCATCTGTCTAGCCTTTCCATGTTTGGGTCGTCTAACCGGATGCATCTGAATACCAGTATTTTACATGGGGCGACTGGCTATCTAACCCAGTAACTGGGTTTTGGACAACCCAGTTACTGGGTAATACGATATCCCTTGGTAAGATCGGTTGTCAGACTTTATGAGTACCTGTAACGAGTTTACCTGCTTTCCGAGGCACGGAGGGGTCTTGGTATGTAAAGATGGTCACCGATCCACGGACCAACCGCAGCAAGTGTAGCTTAACTTGATCGATCGAACCGTGCGGCTGTTATTACTTAGCCACGAACCACTTACCATGCAAGAAAATTGAATTACCTTTCTCAGAGCGTGGGTGGCTCATGCTTCCCTAAGGTCCGTGGGTGTATTTTGTGAAGCTTCTAAAAATAGGCACAGAGGTTGAACGCACAAACAGCTGTTCCAAAACATAATCTAAGAACCAATGTGAGCGTAAGTAATTCGTTGGCTAAGCAAAGTTATTACGAACTTGGAGCTTTGACTGAAAAGGTCTGCAGTACTTAGAAATGTTCTGAAATGGAATGACATGAAACATGCCAAACTATCAAAAGCATTGTGAGGGCTTCACACGACTCCATTCCTACCAGTTACCCTTTGGAACAACCACTCTACTTAACTCTACTTAAGAGGGATGCGCTACGCCGGGTCAGCGGGATTGTCCGAAACGGTTACCGCTGACTCGGAACATAAAGGGTTATGGAAGGAACACGGGTGGGTTTTAGTCAGTAAGTCCCTTCCTCTCCACCCAGAGCGAGAGGGGTCATTTGATGATTTCCCACCCGCAAAAAAAAAAGAGGGATGCGCTTTAAAGCCTCTAAGAATCAATCTGCCTTGTTGGGGTCGGTTTCCAGTGTAACTAGATACAGCTGAATATAGCCCCCAGCGCTATATAGCCCCCGAAATTCATTAATCTTATTGATTGATATTTCATGAAATAGTCATTTAATAGGATTATAATTATATGAACTTGAGGGTTGTATTGACAATTTTAATGATTATAATTCTGTAAATACAAAGTTGTTGCTCTCGCGAACGAATCATATTTTGTTCAATATACAACCTGAACTGACCTGCAAATTGCAAATAACGTAAGGAAATTTGAATTTTGCAGGTTACCCTTTTTTTGGGTGGGAAATGTTAAAATAACTTCTGCCGCATTGGGCGCTTGGAGCGGGAGGGCGTGTCAGACTTTTACTGACTAAAACCCAACCGCGTTCCTTCAGTTGCCTGTGCCAGGGGCCACGGTATCTGATTCGAACAACCCGCGACCCGGAACCCGTCAGTTACTGCTAACATCTCTTTGAGGCGCGCGTGAAACACAACGCGCCGTCGACCCGGGCCAGGTCCTTAAGGGACGGCGAGCTGTCCTTACCGGACGGCGAGCTACCCTGGTGCATCCCCCTTAAGTAATTCAGTTAGGAAGTCTTCGCTCTGATGGCACTATTAAATACTATGCACCGATTTACCAAGTTACAAAAATTCCAGGCTCGTCTTTGGTAAGTTCGTAGCTACAACACATCCTGGACAATGAACCCCTATATAATCTTACTGATTGCCTAAAATGTTTATCATACTTACTACACTATTCTTAATTATTATAACTACTTAGTTCGTGCCAATATAAGAGAAAAGAGAAGATGTGCGTAGCGTACCTGACATTTTTTTCATCCATAACCATTACTACCTACACAAGGTCAAATTAAACTAACTAAAAAAACTTCGCAGATGTAATGGGTACATGAATAAGCGATTTTTTGGGGTCAACGACTGCAACTACTTACCTACTAGTCATTTCAAGTACCTATGAGTTTAGAAAATCAGTTTTTTTTTTCAGCCCAACAAGTGTGTGAAGTTACACACAAAATAAAACAGATTTTCGAAACTCAAATTTGCAATACCTGCGGACCCAAAAAAAACTCCTTTTTTTATGCGGTTACTTATAAACACCCGAGCTGAAAAGTCTTATATAACATTCAGCCTATTTAGTTATATAGTTAGAATAGAATAGAATACTCTTAGTATAATATACTATAAGTATGTAAATGGTACACCACAGTATTTGTCTGTCCTTCCCCTTTTTTAATCCATCCAAAGGTTGTCTTTAAAAGATCGCTTTTAGCGATAAGACCGCCCATTGTGTTACCCTTTGTACAGTTTCTATATTTATATGTCTGTAATTTATATGGTGTACATAATAAAGAGTATTCTATTCTATTCTATTCTAGTTTCTCAATAGAACGAAGTAACAAAAACGAAGCTCGAGACCAACTTTCCAAAACATTATCCACATTCATTAAGAATATAAAACATGTCTACAGACAGGTGCCTACGAGGCAAAAACCTCGAGGCGTTTAGGGTTTAATAAAGCTATATTAAAGCCTAAATAAATGTAGGGAACAGCTGGTTTTTTTCACGATTTCAGGTTTATTCACATAGTAAAAGTTGTTCCTAATGATGAGTACAATGACCTCTTAAGAGGCTGTTAATGTTTTACCAATAACCCTGTTTTTGTCAATGGATCAACATCATTAAACATTCATAAGATATTACCAAAAATTTACAGATAGCAAACTAAGTAGTTCTTTAATAAATGTAGGTACCGTGTTTTATTACAAGGAAAAACCTAGAATACTTCGGTGAGACGCTTGCAAAGTTACCTATTAATTTATCACAAAGGCTGAATTTCCCAGAGGAACTTTGCACTCTTAACGAACATTAATTAAATATTAAACCTATTACTGTCTCGTTGGTCTGCTAGTGGTCGCTAGCACTACTGATAAGCTTGAGATCCTGAGTTCGATTCCCAGGCAGAGCAAAGTGTTATTGGGTGTTTCGGCTTATTTTTAACTAGCAGTGCCCCGCGGTTTCACCCGCATAAGTGTCGATAAAAACTATCCTATGTCCTTTCCCGAGACTCAAGCTATCTCTATACCAAATTTCATCTAAATCGGTTCAGCGGTTTAAGCGTAAAGAGGTAACAGACAGACAGACACATTTTCGCATATATAATATAGGATGGATTCATCAATAAAACGCTCTAAGTTCATAAAGCTGGATGGAAAATCATCAATAAAACGCTCTAAGTTCATAAAGCTGTAGGAATTACTTTTTCTGTTTTTTTTTTGTTCTTACACCTTTATGAAGTTGGAGGGTTGTATTGGTGATTTTGATTATAATTCTGTAACTACATAAGAGTACGTCTTACAGCCGCGAATAATATTTTAATCAACATACAACCTAGCACTGGCCTGCAAATTGCAAAAAACGCAAGAAATTTTGAATTTCGCGGGCTGGTTGGAGCATTCCCCTTAACTAGAAAAACTGCACCGCAGCCTCTCAACAAGGCCAAAAAATCGATAAACAACAAGACCTTATAACCTATGCCTTATATCTAGTAAACAAGTAGGTCAGTAAAAAACGTACCCACAGAGCGATAATCAATATCCATCCCGGACCCACATAAAATTGTTTTCGGTTCGGCATTTGCAAAGTTTCGCGCGCACCAGATGTTATTTATTGGCAGAAACCACGAGGACGAGTGTACCAAAACTGTCGTAAAAGCAGGATTCATAACCCACATTTGTGTTGGTTATGTTGAACATAAGTTGGGGGAATGTGGATTATGTACTGTCACGTTTTCGTCTGGCGTCGGCTTCATTTCGTAATGAAGGGTCAAGAGGTCGTATAGTATCGTATAGTAGGGTCGCTCGATTTTAATTTGGTATATTAATATAATCGTCGTTTCAGCCGATAGACGTCCACTGCTGGGCATAGGCCTCCCCCAATTTTGGGGGGGGGTTTGCCATAATCGCCACGCTTGGCAGGCGGGTTGGCGATCGCAGTATGGTATGATGGTGGATTAAATAGAGAACGCTGCTGCCCATTCTCCGGTAAGACCCTTAGTCGCCTTTTACGACACCCACGGGAAGTAAGGGGTGGTGCAATTCTTTAAGTCCGGCACCACACAGACAATATTAATATAATATGTTATATTAATTGTATCCTTTCATCACAATCAGCCTATAATGTTCCCACTGCTGAGACACGGGCCTCCTCTCTGTGAGAGGGAGTGGGCCGTTATCCACCACGCGGGCCCAGTGCGGGTTGGTGGATGTCACATCTCTTCGAATTTTTGGTTCTAGGACATGCCGGGTTTCCCCACGATGTTTTCCTTTACCGTTTTGAGTGCAGTGGTGCAGAAATAATTTACGCGAAGTAAAGTGCATGTTTGGGTTCGAACCTATGATCTACAACTCGTAAGTCGTGTCCGTTACCACTGGGTCACCGTGCTCTCCTCTCTTTCTGTTTATTCCTTTAGTCACATTAAATCATTGGGAGATGAAAGTCCTGGAGAAAAAGACTCTTTTACTTTCACAGCCCGTTTGCTATAGCTGAATGAGATGTATACGAAGATTAGATTATTACTTTTGTAGCAGTTGTAACAGATTCCGTGCCTGAAGAACCTCTTACCTCTCAGATTCGTGCAATTCACAAGAGATAAATGCTCCGTTTTCCCGCCAATCCCAACGGATAAAAACCGGCATTACACTTGAAAATAGCGCTAAATGTAAAGGAAGAATCCTCAAAGCTTACACATGACTGAACAGAAACAAAAAAGATTTGACACGAGTCTTATCCTCAAGCCGAACTGTCCTTATTGGAAATTGCTTCGGATGTCCCTTGTCAGAAAACTTGGATGAAGGATTAAACTAAGTTCGGCTGCTGATTAGGATCGAAATCTGGGATACGTACCCGATGAGTGTCCCATGATGAAAGTTTTATGTATCTTAAAACCTTTTATTCAAATCTTTTCGAGTTAGAAGGTAAAGTGAGTAAAGATTTAGTCGTGAAAATAAATTGAGAAAGTGCCTAGTATAGGTACTATAGAAAAACGCAGATTACAGATGCAGCAGGCCGTTGCTCAAGTCTGGAAGAACCTGAGTTGACCTTTTTTGGGAAATCCTCATGGATGTCCTCCGCCCTGGGGCGGTCGGAGAACGTACGATCTTTCTGCAACCCCCGACTGGTGCCGGTCCGCCACTGCGGGCCTCCTCGGTACAGGGCCCCAGTGTGAGTTGACCTTTTTTGGAAAATCCTCATGGATGTCCTCCGCCCTGGGGTGGTCGGAGAACGTACGATCTTTCTGCAACCCCCGACTGGTGCCGGTCCGCCACTGCGGGCCTCCTCGGTTCAGGGCCCCAGTGACGTGTTTGATTCCCCCCGCGACGTCTAGAGGCAGAAACATACATTGAACGAACACACATTGCGAATCATGCGATGTGCGCAGTGCGCTGCGTATGCCTCGCAAAGTCTGTATCCGCCTTGAGAGGGGCGCGCGTGGAACAATACGTGCCGCCATCTCGGGTCCTGATGTGTTGGGGGCGACAGACGTCCCCGAGTGCGTCGTCTCTGGGCCCACCTGAGTTGACCTGTCCCAACAGACGGCATGCATGCAACAGTCGACGACTAGCTCAACCCTATTTTAGGGAGCTCAACGCCCGTCCCACAACGCTATCAAATATGCGGGTCATTTGCGTAGGCCAAACAGGCCCAGAATCTAACAGATTTTTGGTCGTAGATCAATATTAAAAGTATCTAGGAAATACCATCTGTTTGGGACGCGATCGTCCCCATACAAGAAAGCGCGGTGCGGTCAACGTGTAGTGTACGTTGGTTCATACAAAATGTATGAAAGTGACGCAAGAGGATTTTGAGTTGCAGTGCGGCTAGCCTAAATGTGCGCTAGC
Source organism: Mesoligia furuncula (assembly GCA_916614155.1). Taxonomy (NCBI): domain Eukaryota; kingdom Metazoa; phylum Arthropoda; class Insecta; order Lepidoptera; family Noctuidae; genus Mesoligia; species Mesoligia furuncula. The sequence continues at coordinate 8,996,575 of OU744803.1, read as the reverse complement.
CTTTAGACGACACTAAAATGTAGGAATGGGTAAAGTTACGTGACATTTTTAGTGGTGTTAGAAAAGGTAATTTCAGATGGACGTAAGCCAGAAGAAATGCTAACACGTGGTCCATTTCTCCTCGTTAATGTTTTTGTAGCCAAAAACTAGGGACCTTATATCCAGATAGTCTTGTTGAACTTTATGTGGGTCTTTATAACTTGCGTAGGTTTCGTGTAATAATGTAAGTAGTTAAACTGTTAGATCGCAAAACCAGCTACGAAACATACAATGCCTATAATTTCTCCCCCGGGCGGTTAGGTGGCAGTTAAGCTACATTTCGCCAAACATTTTGATAAGAACGAGAGCCTCATAAGTCGAAATAACACAATGTTCTGAGAAACATTTTTTTCTTTATCCCGTCATTCTTTCATATTCAAGTCTTGCCGAGAATCACGAGAATTCTTCTTCCACGTGTAAATAATTTAAGAAGTCGGGATAATTTTAGCCTTGCAATAATTCAGGCACGTGTTCCAAAGCACCTTTAATTTCGTATTCCTGACGGTTAATTTAAGCAATAAATTAAATATTATCAACAAAACAACGCACCATTAGTCAGAAGAAAATGGTTCATAAATATTAAGCAGCATTAAAGAAGCTTATAATGTAAGCGTTTGGGTTTATGTAAAGTGGACCAAAATAATCCTGAAGAATTTTCCATTGTAGATTTTATTTACTGGTTGCTGGTGGCTCGGTTAATTTGTTTTTGTAGTCGATTATTTGTTTAAATAAAGCCTTAAAGATAGTCTTGTTCATGAAAATAGCTGGTCTTAAAATATTATTATTTTGCTTGCTATCTGAAACTTTACTTATTTCAGCTTAAAAAGTATATGTTGTATTTATGTGTATTTCACAAATAAATCTAGTCTTGTCCATATTAATATTCTAGTCGTGATTCCGAATTTTATGTTCATATCGAAATTTATAGTGTCATCGCACTTTGGACTAAAAGCCAACGATGAATAAACTGCTAACGTTTGACACACATTTTTATTTTATTATCCAGATCCATTATCATCTTTAAGGGCCATTATAGATTGAGCGGTGTTTTTGGCACGAATAGCCATGTATACTTTTTTGCACGTACGTATGATACGTGCGTACCTTTGCGCTTGATTACAAGTGAATGTGCGTATTCAAGCATCACACGAGGTATCTTCACTGTTTGTCGCAGCTAGCGTCTTGGACTTTTCGCTCGTAAGAAATTTTTATGTACGATTAATAATATCACATATTGTACGACGCAACTTTATAAGCGCGCCAAGTGTCGACATACAAAAGCCTTAGAATACGAAGAATTATTAGATATACGATGAAAATGGAGACGTCTAAAATGCAAAGGTGCGTACAGACAGACAGTGCGAGCATGCGATTGCGCAATTGCATTTGTGGATTACGCAATGCATTAATTTATATTACGTCAGACTAGCTGCGTCCCGCGGTTTCACCCGCGTAAATGTTGATCCCGTGGGAATATCGGGATAAAAAGTAATCTATAGGTATGTTAATCCAGGGTGTCAGCTACCTCCATACAAAATTTTATTAAAATTGGTCCAGCCGTTTGAGCGTGAAGAAGTTACAAACATACAAACACACCCCCACACATGTGTATGTGTGGGGGTGTGTTTCACACACTCACAAACTTTCGCCTTTATAATATTAGTGTGATGTGATGCATCAACCTGAGGCAAGCGTCACATACGTGGCTAACCATTCTAATTTGCTACTTGTCTCGTTCATAATTTTTTTTTACCAGTATTTTATCAGCTTTGATGTGGGCTCCAACTTTCGTGGACACGAAACCGTTTTCAAGGGCTGGCAAGGGCTGACAAGGGTTGGCTGTTGTCTGCAATAGAAATGGTGATTATTGGGAAATTTCAAAGTTAGGATAGATTAGCTATCCCAACTTTGAAATTTCCTAATAATTATTTATAAAGTTTTTTTCCTATAAAAATTTCCTAATATTTTTTTTTTGAGATATCCATTTTTTGTTCCACCCACTAATGAGTACCGGCCTTGAGCTTTGTATGCCATATTTCTCATGTTTTCCGTTGTCGTTAGGTCTATGAAGCACTGCCTCGCTCAATCTGGACATATTTGTGTAATGTGACAAAGTCCGAAAAGATCAATGTTTTCGTAAAGGTGTAACATTTCAGATTCGATTTTGAGCATTACTTTACAATACTGCCTCCCTGACTGACGAGCATTCGCCTGTAATGTAACATTAGATTCGATTTTGAGCATTTAGTTGATTCCACAATGTCAGGCGATCGATATTTTATAAAGAATCAATCACTGCCTGAAATTACGCTTATTACTGGGCACGATCACCTTAAGGTGCTTCCCTCACTTGGAGCATTCACCTGCAATGTAACGTTACAGAGTCGAGCATTACATTAGTGCGCGGGGAGAACCGAGCATTACAGTGCGCAACTTGATGAAAATATGCCCAGTCTGTAATAAGCGTAATTTCAGGCTGAGGGTAATATGACAACCTAACTAATAAAGTTCCGATTTATGAGACATACACTAAGTGGTCTATAAAGGTACAAGTGCTACTAAGTACTTGTCTTGTTTACTTTGCCTTCTTATGTTATTGGGGTCGTAGACACTATTAGTAAACCTATAAAACCTGACAACTCGTTGACATACTTACAAATGGTATGTTTTCGTAATACTATTTCATCAATTTTTTATATCAACATCATTAGGGTGTCAGCTGAAAACTATTTTTATGGTAGATACGAGTATATTATAAGAATCCTGAATGGTCGATGTCGATTGGAGGCCAGGGAAATTCATTATTTAGCAAAACTACCAACTTGGATTGGCCGTATATTCTCAAATCACAACTGTTATTTTTTGACAGCTGCTGTTTGAAATGACTCGGCAAATTGACGTAGTGTCAATTTGCTTTTAACAACTGATTTTCCTGACTGTACAAATGACCAAAAGATTTATGATTTCAATGAAGTCTTCTCTGGGTCATCACAGGTTGTGTTGTTTTACTCTTGTTCGTTTTTAGGAACTCTTTGGCCCAGCGCACACCGCTGGAGGCGCAGCGGAGCGCATTTCCTTGAAACGCACGGGCGGATTCCGCGGGCCCCGAGCGGCGGGCGCCAAGAGTCTTTGAGAGCCCTCGAGCGGAGAGAGGCGCGGTGACGCGCAACCACTCTGAGCGCGCCCATGTCAATTACTGCTTATCGATACTTTGTACAGACAACTAGTTAAAGCTCTCCAGGCATCTGACCGCCAGCCAGCCGGGCGGGGGGTAGTGCGACGAAGCGCAGAGCAGCACGGCGGTGACTGGAGCAGTCGCGCGCATGCTCTTGTAGTAGCTTGAGGGCGCTCCGAACACCGCGTGCAAATTTAATCTTATATTGACCGTATGTCAAGGTAGTTAAGGTTTATATTAAATTGTTTTCTTCAATTGCTTTCCGCCACGCCTCCAGCGGTGTGCGCTGGGCCTCTTTGGGTGCACTCTTTGGGTACGGAAACCCAAAGAGTGCCACCGAAGCCCTATTACTAAGCCTATGCTCTCCGTCCATTCGTCCGTCTGCCGGTCACCGGGCTGCATCTCATGAACCGTGCGTATCTCTATTGCCGCTAAAACAACAAATAATAAAAATAAAATAAAGTAACTAAAAATTAAAGGTCTCTCAATGCAATGAACGTGTTTTTTCGGCGTTTTTTGCCTTATGGTACGGAATCCTTCGTGTGCGAGTCCGCATCGCACTTGGCCGATTTTTTGCTTTGTCCCTAGCAACCCAGGTACAACTACATTAAACCTTTCTCGCAGTAGGTAGGCATTACAAACCTTTTAGGCAACTAATATCAGCTTATCAAGTAAAAGTATCAATATTAACTTTAATGTCTTATACATAAGCAATTACCATATCTAATTTTAGTTACAGACATACAAATCCACTTATTAACATTAATTTCTGCTATCAGACTCCGTCAACTTATATTACAAGTCATATCAGCATAAGTCTCACTGAAACTTTTCTTAGTCGATGGTATTAGATAAACTTCTGATCAACATTAGTATCGTCCTTTGAGTCTAGACTTGATGGCAAAAGATAATATAATAACTAAATAAAGAAATATGTTCAGAAGTACAAGTCTTTTGCCTGTAAAGCTTTGGTTATGAAACCACAACTTTACATGCAGAAGACTGAAGGCTCGCGTAATTTAAAACGTTCAAAATCTAGTCGAACAAAAAAAAATGTCTTTTTTTTTGGATGGGAAATCATCAAATGACTCCTCCCGCTCTGGGTGGAGCAGAAGGGAGTGTCAGACTCTTACTGATTAAAACCCACCCGTGTTCCTTCCTTAGCCCTTTATGTTCTGGGGCAGCGGTAACCCTTTCGGACAATCCCGCTGGCCCGGCAGGCTTCGGCCCTAAGGGGCCCCTTCTCAATGCTGACATCTCTTTGAGGCGCGCGTGGAACACTTTCGCGCCGTCCGGCACGGGCCTGGTCCTGATCGGACGGTGAGCTACCATTACTCTCCGCCCGCAGGCCCGCGCCTACGGTGGCCGGGAGTCGTCACGCGGCTCCCGACGCCCGCAGCGTCTCCCGCGGCGTCTCAGCGACAAAAAAAATGTCAAAATTAGAGGTTTTTGAATGATTGAGACTGAGATCAGACTGTGAACGTTCTTAAAATTACGACAATTGCCCCTCTAGTATAATAATAGCCTCCCCGACCGTTTTCGGTCGTGGTGGTCAATCTCAATGGAGATTAGCCACCTGGCTAATCTCCATTGAGATTGACCACCATGACCGAAAACGGACGTACGCAGGAGATATTTTAGTGCACAAGTGTGTGCGCAAACACAGGTGCACTCTGTTCCTTTAGTCTCATAGTCCGGACCAACGGCTTTACGTGCTTTCCGAGGCACGGGGGTATGAAACCACCAACTTCCAAACTTCGGACTGTTACTAAAAAATTCCTAATGGAAAACCCAACACTTTGTCCGACCCGGGAATCGGACCACACGCTCAGCAGTCGCACTTGCAACCACGAGACCAACGGGGCTGTCAAAGCGATGAAAGGTCACGCAAAAACGGCTGCCCAAATACAGAGAGGTTTTTGACACCTTCATGTCAAATACTGGTGAAAAGTATAGATTTTCATGCCAGCCGTATAATAGTGAAGGCAACCGCTCTTCGAGGAAAATGTAGCTTAAAGCATTTACGAGTATTATTAAACGCTGGCCACCTCATTGCAAAACGAGATCTGATTTAAGTCCAAGCACAAAATTCGACCCAGTTATTGTATTTTGATCTTTATTCCGAGCACGGTGCAGATCATCACACAAAATTGTCCACTTGCACTTAGATTCCACGTCAGTTTTGGTAATAAAAAAAAAAATTTTTACTTTGTAGGGCTTTGTTCTAAATTCAAAAATCACTGGGCAGTTTAAACCTAGGTCTAAGTATAGATAAACCTTGTTTAGTAATATGGCCGTGACTAGCTTACCTTCCATATAGGTTTCCTTAATCTCCTTAATCAGGCTTGGAAGAAAATGGTGACGTTATCGTTGTGTTCATGTTAAAAAGTCGCAAACATGCTCTCCATTCGTTTTAGGACATTCCTACATCACAGCAACAACGATGATTCATCATCACAAGCTTTGGAAAACAAAAGAAAGATGCTCATTACCTTTCTTAACAAAAGTCGAATTATTTCGTGCGCCCAATTTCAGTGTAGATATTGTGAGGGATAAGATTACCTCAAAAGGGAAAAACGGAACCCTTATAGGATCACTTTGTTCTCCGTCTGTGTGTCTGTCAAGAACCTTTATCTCGGGAACACGTGGAGGTATCGATGTGAAATTAAAACCATATACTCAGGTCTACAGTCCCTTGAAGCTGTGAAAAGATCAAACTTCTAAGTTAACGTAAAAAAAGATACGGCCCTATAGGCAGCAGAAAGCGTATATTTCGACAATCTCAAGGGAATCAAAATTTATAGGGTACTACTTTTCGTTGTCCTAGAATCATAAAATTTGGCAAAAAGCAAGGTCATGTAGCACAAGTAAAGGAAAAATATCCGAAAACCGTAAATTTGTAGTTATATTTAAAAAAACCGTGATAAACTATAACTTACATACCTACAAATTTGTACGGAACCCGCGGTGCGAGAGTCCGGGTGCGCACATGACCAGTTTTTTTTTGTGTGTGTCCCACTACTGGGCAAAGGCCTCCCCTTTTTCCTTCCAAACTTCCCTGTCTTGTGCGATTTCTGGCCATGTTGGCCCTGCAAACGTTATGACAATCCTTTTAGGAATCTCAAATTAAATGGATCTTCTATGTCTTTCTACATAGTGTTGCCTATATATTATTCAGTCATACATTAGCCTACGGTTTTATAGTCTGTGTTATTTTTGTCTTTATAATTTATACGACGAAGTGAAAACCTCTTTCATGGCGTAGTGTAGTGAATTCGAAGCAATAATAATAAATGTCAATGAAAATAGTACTTATTATAGTGTTTTTTCCAAGCAATACTCGTATTTATTCAGAATACAACAGGAAACGGTTGATTTATAGCAATAATAAAGTATTAATATTATTTTTTTGTTGGATGTTCTCGAGTTTTATATTATCTTTATGTTATTTGCATACGTTTTCCTATGTGATTCTATTGTTAGAAATGGATATTGGTTCTATTCACAACAAAACATAAAATGGATATGGTTAGAAATGGATATTGGTTCTATTCACAACAAAACATGAGACTGCTGTGACAGTAAAAGTAACATTTCGATTGAACATCTTAATCATAATTAATTACACTAATATTATTTAGGCGTCTGTGAGTGTGTCCCAAACCAAACTTAAACCAAACTCAGTATGGAGGTAGCTGATATCCTGGATTAACATATAGGCTACTATTATCCCAATATTCCCACGGGATCGAAACTTATGCGGGTGAAACCGTGGGGCGCAGCTAGTAGGTATTATAAATACGAAAGTAAGTTTTTTTGTTACGCTTTCACATTTTAACGGCTGAACAAAGTACATCAATTATTTCGTATCCAAAAATTAAAGTGCTGGCTAGAAAATTATACTACTGTTTTCATATGGGAAATAACATCGTGAGAATTTTAGGGTTCCGTACTCAAAGGGTAAAAACGGGACCCTATTACTAAGACTTTACTGTCCGTCTATCACCAGGCTGTATCTCATGAACCGTGACAGCTAAACGGTTGAAATTTTCACAGATGATGTAGTTTTGTTGTGGCTATAACAACAAATACTAAAAACAGAATAAAATAAATATTTAAGGGGGGCTCCCATACAACAAACGTGTTTTGTGGTACGGAACTCTTCGTGTGCGAGTCCGACTCGTACTTGGCCAGTTTTTTACTATTACAATGAAAGTCTACGATTAACTCCCCGGCTGCTATTTGAAATTGAAAATATAAAAAATCATATTTTTTTAACAAGTGTTTTAAGCATAACATTTAAAATGATTTCTTCAATGTAGCCCGTGAAATGCAATTTTTTTTTACATCTCACGGGTTTTCACCGTAGTGCTAGAATTTGACAAGTTCTCCACTTCAAATTGTCAATTTAAAAACCATTTAATACACGTTACATGAGACAAAAAGACCTTTGTTCTTCCAATTTTCGTAGTTTATCTTTGAAACCTAATATTGCTATAAATACCTACACGTGGAACGCAAGATAAAGGTTACTTATAAATAGAAAACGTAATTAAAGTTCGAAATCGTTCATTTTACTCATTCTATGAAAATTTCAGGGCAGTTAAATCTCTTAATCGTGGATTCACTTTATAGCTCAAATTTTCAAAATATATTCGTGCTGTATTTATTACTGTAATTAAACTGCCAAATTATGGAACGTAAAATACTGGAGTTGGTAAAAGATTAGCGTTATGATGGCCTGTCATTGTCTGGGAGTCGAACGCCGAATTAAAATTGAAGTTGGATCATAATGAAGATATATTGGTGGAGAGTTTTGTAAGGAAAATTATGCCTTCTATTAATATACTCAGACTTTCTGAGATGGAAGGCATCCATTAGAGATATTTGCACAAAAGGAGACAAATATAGAATACTAGCAGCACCCCGTGGCTTCACCCGCATAAGTGTCGATCCCGTGGGAATATCGGGATAATTCGTATCCTACGTATTATTCTGACGTGTAAGCTATATTACGGTAAAGTTTCATCAAAATCCGTTCAGTAGTTTTTGCCTGAAAGAGTAACAAACTTCCATCCATCCTCACAAACTTTCGCATCTATATATATAAAAGAAAGTCTGCTAGTTACACTATTTATAACTCAAGAACGGCTGAACCGATTTGGCTGAAAATTGGATTGGATACTTTTTATCCGTTTTTAGGGTTCCGTATAAAAACGGAACCCTATTACTAAGACTTCGCTGTCTGTCCGTCTGTCCGTCTGTCCGTCTGTCCGTCTGTCTGTCACCAGGCTGTATCTCAAGAACCGCGATAGCTAGACAGTTGAAATTTTCACAAATTATGTATTTCTGTTGCCGCTATAACAACAAATACTAAAAACAAAATAAATTAAATATTTAAGGGGGGCTCCCATACAACAAACGCGATTTTTTTGCCCTTTTTTGCTCGATATCAAAAATGGCAACAGGTAGGCACTTGAAATATTCACGAAATACTCAGTTGTATTTTAACTTTAATAATAAATAATAATAATAAAATAAAATAAATATTTAAGGGGGGCTCCCATACAAAAAACATGTTTTTTTCGGCGTTTTTGCCTTGTGGTACGGAACCCTTCGTGTGCGAGTCCGACTCGCACTTGGCCAGTTTTTTTTAATACTTTTATTTACTTTGTAGGAGTAGGATAGAAGTAGTGTAGGAGTAGGTTAAGAGTAGTGTAGGAGTAGGTTAGGAGTAGGGTAGGAGTAGGGTAGGACTAGGGTAAAGTAAGGGGTAGGACACCACACGAACGAAGTAGCGCCGGGCAGCTATAATTTATATGGCAAAACAACGTTTGCCGGGTCAGCTAGTTTATAATATTAGTAGGATAGTAGGATTAGTAGGATATTATTAGGATAGTAGGATGACACGTGAGAAATATTCAAGAGTCTTTAAATAAGTTTATCATGTTGAAACCGTGAGGCCCAACCCACATAGCTAGGAGCTTCGCCTGGTGACGCACTTGGTATCTGGTGAGTAGCGTAGCTCGGATCAGTGACAAATTAGTCATACAGTGTGCACCAAGCGTCAGTGTGGCCAGTGCAATAGTAAAATAGTTGGTTCGCTAGGAGAATGTCACCTAGAACTAAGCACTAACCGAAGTATTTACCTTTGTAGCTTCATTTATTTATTTACTAGCAGCGCCTCGCGATTTCACCCGCATAAGTTTCGATCCAAACCATAAACGATAGAAACTATCCTATGTCCTTTCCCGGGACTTAAACTATCTCTATACTAAATTTCATCTAAATCGGTTCAGCGGTTAAAGCGTGAAGAGGTAACAGACAAACAGACAGACACATTTTCGCATTTACAACGTTATTTTTAGTATACGCGAAACCTGAATATAGTTTGTTCAGAATGAGTAACTGACTCGATTCCAATAATTTTTACCCCATGTTATATTTAGTCCCAAAAATATTTAAAAAGGTTAAAAGTCGGACACCGAGCGACACTAAGTAGGTTATCCAATCTCCGCGCCGAACGGTTAGTTACCGAGGTACTATTATCAATGAGCGCAAGACGGCGCGGCACGAGCGGCGCGGGTGAGCATGTTTTTGTACGGACAAACAGGTAACTGACAAGCTTATAACTTTGTGATATTTCATGATAGTTTGGAAATTTTGTACATAGATTCTTTACATAAAAATACTAGACACGTGTTTCGCATATATACTAAAAATAATGCTGTATAATATTAATATACTTAGTATGGATTCAATACGTACACCAACAGCATTATATAAACAGGGTGGCAGGAATCGACGACCGACGTGCAACTGTATCGATCGTAGAAAATTTTAACCGGTTATCAAAAAAATCTGCTCCTAAAAGTGCAATACCTACGCGGTGAAAATGTACGGAACAGGATTTATTTTTAAATACCCGACGAAAATTTTCAGCAGTCGGTTGTTTCAGAGTCATGTACTGAATCTATTGTAACAGGTTGCGTGTTAATGTCCAGGGACATTGCTCCATCATTGCACGGTGTATAACATTAGTTTAAAACAGTATTAAGGTATTACCTACTTCTAATGTAACAATACATATAACGCCCAAAGAAATAATATATTGGGCAGAAGCTGTTTACTAAACTAGTAGTAAAACTCGTCACTAAGCTACAGAAAAAGAGACAGGTGAAGGGCACTGTGAACTGGAAATAATTATAATATCTAAATTAATACGTGCCTTCGACCTGGAGGCCTAAAATAATCAATCCAATGGTTGTGTTTAAAAGATCGCTCTTATCGAAAAGTCCACCTGTGTCATTCTAAGTAAAATTTCTATATTTATATCTGTAATTTATATGGTGTACAGTGGGGAAGGTTCCATACAACTCGATTTCTATCGGTTTCCCTTTGAAAAATGGCACAGACAGTATTCTAAAGACAAATAATATAATCATATTAAAGTTATCTACTCCGGCTTACCTCTTACAAAAATTGACCCTTCGCTTCTGATGGTGTGCATAATAAAGAGTATTCAATTTTTTTATTCTACACATGCAAATTAGTTACACGTGAAGGATCCGAAAACAAATTATTAAAAAATACAAGCAACACGAACTCCTCTCCATTCTGAGAAAACAACGTGTAAATTGCGTACACGTGTTGTGTTAATCATTGAACGTAATTTAATTATGATGAGAGCTTTCGATTTTCGCGTTGATGTTTAAACTTAACAATGTTATTATCATTATAATTATTATTATATTAACAGGAAACAACGTTTTCCTTTAAGTGTGCATGCACACGGGCGACATGGGTCAACGAAAAATGTGTCGCTCATGTATTTGAGTACAGTGCTCAAATACACGAGTGCCATGTTGCAGTGGCGAAGGTTGAATTTATGACAGAGGTCGGAGCAAAAACAAATGCATGAAGGCGTTTTGCAATGTTTTAATTGTATGGTGTATTAAATACCTATAGTGTGATATGATTATATTTTTCAATGATGAATGAGAGGTTTTTCTTTTCAGTATTAAAAAAAAAACTTAGTTCCAAGAACCCTGAAGATGGCGTTGAACTGACTACGTTACAGGTGCCAAAGTCAAAATGCTTGGAAAAAAAAACATTGCGTCACGTCATAAACGCTCGTTGAGTGACAGTTTCGTTTTTTTCGTTTTACGATCTCAAAATTACATCCAAGTGAATTAATAAAAAAATTATGTGACTTCCGTTCCTTGCAGTAACTTACCAAGTTCAGCGCCATCTATCCAGCGACTAGGGGAGCGTTAAAAAAAAAAGAAAAAGAAAATCCCTCATTGACTATAATGTCAATTGATCATCATTCTGAATTTTCGAAGGGAAGTCGGTGGGAATCTAGTTGTACCTTTATCTAGTGGTACCTTCGCCACTGCCATGTTGTTGACGGCTACAGTTACTGTTGTCGCTCGTGTGTATAAGCCCTTAATGTAAACTCGATACAATATTGATCGGTGGTTCACAATGTGTTACGATGGCATATATTGATAATACTATTAACTGACTACGTATAATAATATGAACATTACATACGCTTTACTAAGTATATGAACAATACCTGTTATGTTTAAAGTTACTTGATTGGTTTATGGGGCGAAGAAATACTTGGTTTTCCGCAGCACTGGTGGAAATGGCCGTCACTTACAAGTTGTAGGTTCGAACCCTGACAAACCAAAACGGTGAAGGAAAACATCGTGAGGAAACCGGCATGTCCTAGAACCAAAAATTCGAAGATATGTGACATCTACCAACCCGCACTGGAAATGAGTGGTGGATTATCCCCACTCATTCCCAGCCACTCCCTCTCACCGAGAGGAGGCTTGTGTTCCAGCAGTGTAATGTTCCCAACATTACAAGCTGATTATTCTTATGCTAATTGTATTTCGTAACATTTCTGTGCTGTTTTTAAGTGCAAAAAACCAATAGATGTTTTATATAACATCGTAGATTTTTGATTCATGTAATACCTACTTCAAGCACACAAGTGTACAGAGGTAGACTTAATGCCATATTCATTTTCTACCAGTTAACCACCCAAAGGTTTTAATCACCCAAAGGTGATTCAGGGACAGACAGAAGAGTAGAAATTGCTATTTCCGAAATTGAGGAATAAAATATATTCAGTAAAAGTTGAGTTTAGTATTTTTATTGGAACATAAAAGTTAGATTATTTGAAGACAGAGCGAAAACGATGCGTGTGAAAGGGAACTTTTTATGGGACTGGGAAAATTCGAATAGATATTGTAATTTGTCAGTCAGCGTAGCATAAACGCGTAGCGGGAATCTGCGCTACGGTCGTAGCACTGCCTGCTACGCCGCGCTACGCTGCCTCTACGCAGCGTCAAAGTTCTAGATTATTAACATTGAATCAGGAAGCTGTATGACCAAATAATTTATGGGCACCATAGGAGTTCACACACGAGTACCAGTGCTTTTATTAGTGGAAAGTGTTCGCGTGATGAGGACTTTTGAAGTAGTTAAGGGGTTAAAGATTTCTGTTAGACTTTTGGTTAATGTTTGGTGAAATATACTATCGCATACTTCTTTCAACATGCTAAGTTAACTACAACTTACAACACAATAATTACCACTTCTAAGCAAAAATCAATACACCTATATACCTACCTACCTAGTTAAATCTAAACAACAATATGTTGAAACAGTGAAATAGAACGCTAGCATGTCTAGGACTGAAACAAAGGAAATAATATGTGCTAATAATATTGTACTAAATAATAATGCACGATGATCCAGGAAAGATGAAAGAGAAATACGAGGCCATCAAAAAGGTTTGAACTAAAATGTACGTCTCGAAAAATGAAAATACAACTAAAGAAGCGCCTGTTTCTGAACAATACATTATCTAACAGATAAAATATCTGGTAGATAGTAAACTGTATAAAGTAAACTGTCAGATAATAAAGAAAACCGGATTTTATGCAGAGATGGTGAAACATGCCTGAAAACTGTAGTTTTTAAATAATAGCGTTTTTTTTATTAAAATTCAAATGTACACAGTACAAAAATAAAAGCTTTAATAATATTCTTTCTTCGCAAAACAAGATATTGTTAACTATACTATTGTATGATCCCGTTATAAAATATCGAAACTATATCGGAAAATAACAAATCCTCTTACCGCAGAAAACTGAAACCATTCACGAAGCTCAACGTAACAAAATAACGCAGAATTTATTATACAATTACACGCCATTATCGACGTTATATCCGTTTATTAAAGATGACAATGGCGTGTGTAGTTTACTGCAAATTAGTTTAGAGCGAGTATTTTATTTGTCTTCGGACGAGAGCTGAGTGGTGTTCGAATTATTCTGAAGCAACATGTTACATGGGGAGTTTAATATGCTTTTTAAAACATTAAGTGTGTTTCTTCTTTGTTGCGAGTTTTTTTTAAATAATTATCTTGTACTTCTTCTCTGTGCAGTTTATAGAGTATATCTATCTATCAATGTACTGTAGAAAAGACAATATGCTTTAAATGTCTTTCTTACTAGGTAAAGCCGTTGCAGTCCCTTTTTTTTGTTTTTTTTTTTGTTAGAAACCTTCTCCGCGCATTCAACAATTATTTATCAAAGTTTCATCAAAATCGGTGGAGCCGTTTTCAAGTTTTTGCGAGACTAACGCACGGCAATTGATTTTTATATGTAAGAAGAAGATGCAATTGATTTTTATATAATAATAATAAGTTTATTCATCAAAAGTAAAAATACAAAGTGACGGATTCGGTGAGCCACAAACTAAATATCGCTTTACAATGTTAATGATTACATTACAGTTTGAGGATATAAGATTATGTTTTAAAACGTCTCAATCTAACAGCACAGCTTACTTCTTTAAACATTGTATACCCAATTATCTTCATTTGGGAAGCTTTCTACCTACCTACCTAACCTATCTTTCTACCTATTAAAAAGCCTCCAATTTCATCTTATCATGATATACACAAATAGACCCAAATGGCAAAAGTTTAGGTAAATTAATGACCTAATTCCCAATTCAGTCACAAAAATAAATTGAATTTTAAAACAAAAGGCAATTAACGTGACGTCTCGCATTAAGCACAAACAAAAAGTTTAAACAAACGACTATTTAAATTAACTAAGTAAAGCTACTTATACTAATGAATAACCTTAATGTACAATTTAAATGCTACTAAACAATTATAATTATTCTGTGAGTATTTTATACGTAGCTGCCACGCTCGCCGACGATTCATTACGATTCCTTTATGGGGGATTCCTTTATCGAAAAATAGACTAACTCTAGTGCTATTCTGTAAAAATCTCACCGTGATAACATGGATGAGGTGAGCTTAAAGTGAGCTTGAATCCCTAGCTTCATGTGGAATGACAGGTCACTTAATCTAACTTCTCACGGTGAGATTCTAACAGAATCGACCGGCTAATCTAAAAGATATATCACCCACTCCCAAGTTCATGAAAATATATAAGCCTCTTACGATAAATCAGGCTGAATGGTTAGCCAGCCCAGTTTTTGTTACTAGGTCATGCCAGACCTACCCTGAGCAGTAATATTCATATTTCACAGTTAACTCTATATCTATACGTGCATAGGTACTCACATGACGTTTCCAATTTACCCCGACGCATCCCACGTAATATCGATTTGATTCCGATACGATGACGGGGGACGCAACAGGTCAGGCATGCATGGAAGATTCCTCCCTAGTTGCAGTTATTGTTAAAGCAATAAAGTTGAATATCGTTCGCACTGGTTTCGCCAACTGTTATGCATTGAGCACTAGGTATCCCGGTTTGCCCGGGACCTGACGAGTGAGATAGATAGCTCGGACTGGGAAGCAAGCTAGCTCGTTTTGCAAATTGGAACGCCCTGGGACGCATCTGACCTTTCGCAGAAATTCAAAATTGGATACGCTTTACAATTTATTTTAATATTTTTTGTTATGTTGGTACTGGCTCTTTGTTTTTGTGTTACCTAACAAAGAATAGTTTTACCTGGTTCATTTTGTGTAAAACTCTTTTGTTATTTAGAGTTCTTTGTTGGTTTTGCAATATTTTTGCATTGTGTTTAAAACTAGTTGGAATGAAATGAATAGCATCCAAAGTTATAAATTAAGAATATGTTAAAATGTTCAATGATTCAATGTGAAAAATATGGTGCCAGTAAAATAACAGTCACATTAAGGGCTGATATTTCCAACGCCAGATAAATTTATCGGAGGAATAATTTTGAATTTTTGACAGTTCTTCCATACAAAATCTGTCAGACATCAATTTTATTCCACGATTAAAAATTATCTGTCTATTGAATCAGCCCTAAGACATTTTAGTATTATCTCATTGAATGGCCACGCATTGGTGCTCTTTGCTGTGCCATATCTATAAGCAGACAACATCATCTTAAAAAACTCAAATTTAAAGCATTTATTTCAATTAAACTATTTACAGGCACTTTTGTATTGTTAAAGGAGCCGGTGATTCAGAAAGATTGAAGCTAGTTGCCCATTCCAAATCGTAGTAGGTTCCTATGTAGAAGACCCGAGCGGTCATATTAATTTGTTTACCAAGTTTACATAATCAGAAAGCTACCCGCAAAATGTTTCTAAAACTACCACAGAATTATAAATTACTAATACAAAATACACCTTTCTAATCGGAAACTAATTATAATTCATTTGTTTTCTTTCACAAAACTCTCATACGATTTGAATATGAATCGGAAGCCGGGAGTAGCGGCTTGCCCGGGCGAGCTATTTATAGAACCAGCGCTGCATTTACCTTTGCACTTTACGGAGCTACCCTGACCCGTACTATGAGCTGTATCGATTTTATATACTATTGTATTAGTTCCACATTTATTACTAATGACGTATGGCGTTGTACCTGGTAGTAGCATCTATAGGTAGATTGGTGTACATTCGTTTTTCGCTAGGTTGATTTTTAATCCATCTTCTATGAATGGTGTGGGAACAATCGTAGGTATGTATGTAGGTATGTACAAGTTAAATCTCTCTCCTTCTCTCAAAAGTGAGATTATTAGTAGTTAAATACTTAGTTAATCTCTATTTTAACTTAACATCACGCTTGGAATCCCTGAAGGGTTAGGCAGAGATGTAACGATAACACACTCACGTTTAGCCAGATAATGTTAAAGACTCCTGTAATAGAATCTCCTGTCTTAATCTCAATATTGTATACATTACAGGTTGGCAGGGACACCGACATGCGCAAACTGTAACCTTGAATTCAGCATAATATGATTCTAGATCCTTTTTTATACCCGACTACGGCGAAGCAAAAAGGCGGTTGTGATTTTGAGCGGTATGTATGTATATGTTCATCTGTTCCCTCATAACTTTAAAGTACTTATAATAATTTGACAAATGAGGTATGGATAGAAGCGTCATGACCTTTCGCTGGTTATAGGCTATGTGACGTCACACTAAATGTAATATGGCGCCCTCTAGAGGATATAAAGTAATGAATTTAAAAATAAATATTTTGTGATGGTGCCTTGTTAGGTATCAAATGAAAGGGTTTAATTAGCACATTTCAAAAATATTAATATTACGGAAATATGGCCCTAAATAATTAAATAAAAAATAAAGTTTAAAAACAAAAACCCGACTACTGAAAAGGATGAAACAAGGAAGTACCTTCCCGGGGTCGCATGCTACCATAGCTTATAAGTATGTTAGTACAGCGGCATGGGTTTTAATTCTTAAACTTATTTTTTTTAATAACTGAAGATAAATGTTAACGTGGTCCAGAATCATGTGCTGAATCCATTACATTGCATTACAGCCGGTCCCCCTTCTCCACCCAGAGCGAGAGGAGTCATTTGATGATTTCCAATCCAAAAAAAAAAAGGTCGATTCTGTAAAAATCTCACCAGTACCACCTGTCACCACCTGTAAACTTAGGTGAAGTGAGTTTGTTTTTGCTAAGAATTGACACTATTGACAGCTCACTCCACGCTCACTTCATCTAAGTTTTCACGGTGAGATTTTTACAGAATAGCACCGCAGGTTGCGCTTTGCCCTCCTAACCTATATGTTCTTTGTTAATAACAGACAATAAAATCAAAGTAGTATTTATTTCCATCCAATACTAATGTAATATACTTGGACGAAATTCCAAAATAGATAGTAAAATATCCAATTTCCACGAATTAACTGTCCCTTGATAAAAAAAGTTTGACGTGCTTTGTAAAATATTTCATCGCAATGAGAATTAATAGGTACCTACTAAATTAAATGTTCCAGTACAGATTCGGGAACAATGGAATGTATAAGGTTTCAATGGCATTGTCGATCTGATTGGGAAACATACCATGACACAATTGACACGTGTCAAAGCATTCTGTTTCAATTAATAATACGGGTAATGTCTCAGATCAACAAAAAAAGATAGACAGCGCGCCACGAACATTAAAACTGAAGCCACCTTTTTATCTATGTGTGTATCGAAGGCTTGCCATTTGTTAAATGTTTTCCCTATAATTTGGGGATATTTGTGCGAGTAGGAACTAGTATAATATTGTACGAGTAAGATATTGTTGAGTATGGTATTGGTATTAATTGGAAACCCAAAATATTCAACACATAAAAAAGAAAATAGGAATATAACTCGAAGTAACAATAGTAGTATGTATTAATCGAATGGGGAAAATTTAAATCGTATTATGGCGACCCCCGCACCTTATGTCACTACTTTCGTTCTTTGAGGTTTTTTGTTCCAAGCACTCTAAAATTTAATATTATAGAAACGATATTATTTCAAGTACTTACAAGTGAAAAGTGATTCCGTGAGACTTTTTATGTGATTTGCTGTTGTTTTTGCAACTTATCACTGCACAAGAAGGCATAATTATATTTTTTTAATCTATGTTAACTTGACGACGACTCGTGACGTACTAAGAGCAATGAGCATGGTTTTAGTGTAGGTGTGTGCGTGAGCGTGTACGTTTACTTGCAGGAGCACGGTTTTATGGCTTCACTTTTGATGTTCGCGGCGCGCCGTCTTTCTTTTTTTGTTGGTCTGAGGGTAATGTTCGTCTCTTGAACAATTGCTGCATTTCAATGCGTAATAAACAATTGGCGAAAATCTTCCTAAAGTTTGAAGGTAGTCTAACAAAGTGTTAAAGGTTAAGAATAAAAGAGCGGCCAAGTGGGAGTCGGACTCGCACAGGCAAGGTTCCGTACCGCAAAGCAATAAACGGCGAAAAAAAAACACGTATCTTGTAAGACGACCCTCTTTATCTTTATAACTTTTTTTTTTTTTATAGCGATAAAAGAAATACACACTCAAAAAAGTTTCAACTGTCTACCTATTACGGTTCATGAGACAGAGACAGACCGACGGACGGACGGACGGACAGACAGACGAATGGACGGATGGATAGTGGAGACTTTAATAGGGTCCCATTGTTACCCCTTGGGTATGGCACCCTAAAAATGGAAACACGTTTTGTTATCACCTGAAGAACTTGATCAGGAAAATTGGCAGTTCTTGTCTACCAGATGTTAGTGCCTTGAAGATAGTAGGGATATGAAACAGTTACTTTAATTGTAGTTGCCACGTAAGAAGCAAAAAGCAATTTAGTGTCACATAAAAATCGCAAGCATTTTAATGAAGTTAAAGTCATATTTTATATAAAAAAATCCTTAAAACTCCAATCAAACAATACATAAAGTGCAAAATAATGAAAATACTGCTAATTGTTTCATTGAATAATACTTTCAATATCGCACAGAAAACATTATTTGAATAACCAGTGAATTCAATCTATAACCGCAAACAGCGTTATTATTGAAAAGCAATCACTGAATTACATTTCAGCGAATTTTGCGTTATTACAGCTCACAGAAACCCTCCATTAAATTTTATAACATTCCTGTGTCCGATACGATGCTTTGTACCTACGGATTTCACAGTAAATGGGAGTTGTAGTAAATTATTATTTTGATATTAATTCGTTCCTGGAAATCATCTGTGTTAATTAAGCACACATCATGAATAAAAAAATTCTTTATTAACTTTAGTTACACTATACAGCGTTACAACTAAAGAAAAGAATGATTTCGATGAATTCTGGTAACCCAAAGTAATATTAAACTTGTG
This sequence comes from Mesoligia furuncula, assembly GCA_916614155.1. Taxonomy (NCBI): domain Eukaryota; kingdom Metazoa; phylum Arthropoda; class Insecta; order Lepidoptera; family Noctuidae; genus Mesoligia; species Mesoligia furuncula. The sequence goes on along the minus strand of OU744803.1, from coordinate 8,977,213 downwards.
TTTAGGATGCCAGCGTCCTCGCCTATAATTATAAATATATGACTTGATGAAAGAGCTTTTATTCAGTCCACAGTACGTCCAAGTTAACGAACAAAGAAAATAAAAAAAATATTTAAAAATTTTCGTTTTTAGCACGCTTTTATTAGGTCGACCTGTATGTAACTGACTATGTAATGGAATCTAAGGTAACTAATTTAACAATCTTCCAATGGTCGTAGCGTAATGAAAACTGGCAGCTGTATGTAGTTCTGATGACAATACAATGATATGGTACTGTCGAACTGATCTGATGATGGAGCCGGAAGATATATGAACTGGAACTTCATGATGGAAAATCGTATCATAGCTGTTTTGGATTTCTTAGAAAATTCTTGTATGTTTATACGTGCATTTATAAAAGTGTGTTTTTCTAGTGCTTTTTAAATTATAATTTTTTTGCTAAATATCTACCATGCTTGCCAGGTGGAGTAGTTGCTAAAGAAAGTTGTTATTGCAACACATATAAAGTACTTTGATGGAGGGGCTCGTGGCTAAATGACAGCCGCACAGGTCTATCTTTCGTGGATATTTGACAGTCAGAACAGTTAGGACAGAAGCTCAAAAGTTTGTCAAGTAGTCATACCAAGGGGCGATACCTCCGGCCGGGTCAGCGGGATTGTCCGAAAGGGTTACCGCTGGCCCGGAACATAAAGGGTTAAGGAAGGCACACGGGTGGGTTTTAGTCAGTAAGAGTCTGACACTCCCAGAGCGGGAGGAGCCATTTGATGATTTCCCATACCACAAAAAAAAAAGGGGCGATACCTCTTGGTATGACTGCTTGCTGCTGCTACCACAAGCTAGTTACCCAGTAAGTAACTAAGTAGTGGAGGTCGGACAGTCTCTCCTTGTAAAATACTGGTATTCAGCTGCGTCTGGTTAGACTGGAAGTCGACCCCGACATAGTTGGGAAAAGGCTAAGAAAGTCGCTATAGGTGGATCCCACACTACAACGCGCCACGCGACGGGGCGCGGGGAACAAAGCCAAATTTCCCCACGTTTGTATTGAACCTGTATGTAAAAAATTACGCGCTTTATCTGCGCCCCGTCGCATAGCGCGTTGTAGTTTGTAATCCACCATAGGTGAAGGCTGGCTAGTAGACGAGGCGTTTCAGTACAAAAAGTACCTAAGTGTAAGGCAATAAGAAAGAATAATCTAACTTCCTTTTTACATATTGACATGTTACTAATGTTAAACCGTTCCCTATCTATTATTTCAATTACAGTAATCCGTACACTCTGACAGCCTTAGCGCCTGTTGGTAAGCATAAGCTGCTTACCATCAGGCGCTAAGGCTGACAAAGGATGTTTTTATGGTGTTATCTATATGGTGTTCTTCTTTATCTACCTAATTATGCACTCCACCGCACTGTTTGTACGAAAATGGTGATAGGTGGTATAAGTATGCTTAGTGTGCATACGAACGATACGTGTCAACGGTAGAGGCAATTTTATCCATCGACGAGTGTCGACGGCAGGCGTCGACGAGGCGTGCCGCTCGTATGTTTGAGTAGGTACTGTGCTCAAATATACGAGCGGCGTATTGTCGATGGCAGCCGCCGACACGTCAACGGCTTCTGTTGACACGCGGTTACGCCAGCCGTCGACGTCGACGCCCGCCATCGACACGTCTACGGCTGTAGTTGCCTCTGCCGTAGACGCGTGTCGCTCGTGGTCATAAACATTAAGCAAACTGGGAGATGATTTTGAGGTTTATTGTAGTCAAGACTTTAATTAAATTTTTATTTCAATGCTAATTGAGTATTTACGAGTTTACTTACTCTAACAGGACTGGTTGCCCCATAGTATTGACCAAGACTTACGAGTTGTAGGTCGTAGGTTCGAACCCAGACAGGCGCTTTACTTTGTGTAAATTATTTCATCACCACTGCACACTGCTCTCAAAACGGTGAAGGAAAACATCTTGAGAAAACCTAAAACCAAAAATTCGAAGACATGTGACATCTACCAACCCGTACTGGGCCCACGTGGTGGATTAAGGCCCACTACCTCTCACAGAGAAGAGGCCTGGGTCCCAGCACTGGGAACATTAAAGGCTGATTATGTAAATTTACTTACGTTACAGTCCAAAGACTTTCGCTCATAAAACGCCAGATGTACCATTCTACATCTCCAGAGGCTTACAGAAGTCACGCCGTAACTATTTTGAATAGCCGTATCTTCTGCCTGAACACAAAACACCCCCAAGACATTCAAAGTATTTTTACGACCCAAAACTAAACACGATCTCAAGAACTAAAACTAGTTTTTGTTGTGCCACAGAATCATTGCCGAAACATTGTTGACCTAATCGACCACGTAACACTATCTACTTTATGAAACAACAAAGAAATTATATGAAACTTTATTAGAGAGCAAATAAGACGGCCATATTCTAGTCAGTTTGTCAACGTATTCGCTAAGGGAATTGATTGCAGGGGCGCTCGTAAAGCCTATTTAATATTAATGAAGGTTGACTGTGGTATGGGAACTCCTTTCCCATACATATTGTGATGATATTCTGGACATTATGTGTGAGTATGGCCCGTATAGGGAGCAATGTATTATAATTTACAACAGCTACAATGTTGTGCTTTGAAATTTTGCTGATGATTTTCAGTCCTCGGTGTTTAGAACAATCTAAACATAGAAAATAGAAACTAAGATATTGCTAGTGTGAACGTAACGTAATACAGCTAAAATGTTGTGCTTTGAAATTTTGCTGATGATTTTCAGTCCTCGGTGTTTAGAACAATCTAAACATAGAAAATAGAAACTAAGATATTGCTAGTGTGAACATGACGTAATACAGCTACAATGTTGTGCTTTGAAATTTTGCTGATGATTTTCTGTCCTCGGTGTTTAGAACAATCTAAACATAGAAAATAGAAACTAAGATATTGCTAGTGTGAACGTAACGTAATAGTTTTTTTTAATATATAAACTTGCAACACTAGACTGAAATTTTTTGTGGTGTGCCTATGCTACGCCCCTTCCTTTTAAAAAGGTTGTTACGAGCGGCTGTGCGCTCTGACTGTAAAATCTAATTACAAAGTATTTCAACGTTTCCACGTATTTTTATTCTATACACTCGGTACACAATTTGAAACTCCGGCTTACCACAACGAATTATAATCATGTAGGTATCTAATAGAAAATTCAAAAGAGTTGTAGTTAGAAACCAGCGGGTCTTTGCTGTAAAATATCAACGTGAAAACTTGAAAATACAGGTGACATGCAGGAACTCCGTTGGACTGATGGCTAGATTTAATAGGTGATGAAACAAAAGAAAGTGAATTTCTTCAGTTAAAAACCACGTCACATCCCAATCAAATCGATATAATATATCGATTTGATTGGGATGTGACGATTATTGCAGGTTCTTGCGTTGTTATTTCAAGGTAATCCAAAAGACAATTGATTTTGACCTTTAAGCTACAAAACTTAATACTTCTTAATATCATAATAATCTTTTTCGAGAAACTCCACTAAACATCGCCGTAGAGTATAATGGATTTATTATATTACAAGTAACTGTATTATAATAAGTTCATACCGTAGAGTACCTAGATTTCATCTCCTTGTTGATAGACTACTTTCCACGGAAAATTACTTTTCATCTCTCATACTCGGAAAGTAGTGTTTGTTTGATCCGAATAGCGGGTTGAAAATGCTGCTTCCCACCCTTGGGCGGGAAATACTCATAGTAATTGCTTCCCTCCCTAGGGCGGGAATGAAATTTAAAAATAGAACTAAATTTAGTTAGGTAGTCTCAGTCAGACATACGACACCCTTAATTGATTATGTAAATATTTATTATGCTACCCAACAAATCTTATGAATGTGCGTTAATTAGGAGAGTTGGATAAAAAGCTCATATGTTAACGCCATTAAATCTTTCATATTTAGCACACAAGTTAATAGTTTACCTTGAATAAATTCAACATACATAGGTACGATAATCGCCATTTTGATGTCAGTTGTGGTCGAGGCTAAAAAACATAAAAGTTGGGGATTTCGAACATCCTGACTTTACCACACGGGGCTGTGAATATACATCATTTAATTATTTGACGAATTTATCCATAGTTTAAGGTAAATAAGTAGTGGTAATGAAGTTTTTTTTTGATATCTAATGTCGAAGTTTCGCGCCAATCGTGTGTGTTTACATTTTTACTTTTCACAAATTTCACACACATGGATGTAGATAAGATTTAAAATGTGACAAATGTTATTGATAATATTATAAACTACACGAAAATGCCCAGGTTTTAACGTAATATTCAAACACAGGTTCAATAATACGTATTAATCATTACCACTACTCAATTTGTGTTCAAAATCGCCGACCATTATTGTTTTTTTTTTATTGCAATGATGTGTGAAAGCGATTATTCCAAACAATTTTTTTTTTAATTTCGATTGACTCGAGTAATTAATATGACGAATGTAATCGATATTTGATAATAAAATTATTTTAAGCAATAAATACAATAAGCATTGTTTATAATAATGATTTATGCTTTTCTAATATCATTTCAATCTCTTCTAATATCATGTCAATAACAGACAGGCCATAGCATAGGTAGGTACCTCATTTACTGAATTTCGCGCCGAAATGCTTCTATAATTGAATTTATATTCGGAATGCGCTCGCTGTTTAAAATTATTTTAATTTATTGGACAATTATTTATTGTGGATTTTATTTTTGATACTTTCTAATAGTTTACTACAGAATTCCCAGTAAACATTTTTTAGGTAGGCTTACCAGAAGTTTTTTTGAGAATGATGATAATTACCTAATTAATTCTATAGATTGGATATTTTGCAAACACTTTTACATTTCAATACATTTTGTTAGTTTAAAGACTTTTTATTCAGTTTCTACAATTTTTTTTATTGCGAGTATCGATTAGGCTGTATGCAAGTTTTGAATCGAAATAAGAAAGTTGGGTGAACGGTCAGCACTAAAAAGTGTCACGTCGCAACACAATTTTTAGTAATTTTTATCAAGATTATCGTGTTTTCTAAGTAATTTATGAAAAATGGTAAAAGTAAGAATGCAGACAGAATGATAATAATACGGGCCCCTAGTAAGCGCGACGGCCCGCGGTGGTGACACAGAATCCACTCATGTGGGTGACGTGGTGTGTTCCATACTTCAAATTTAAAAAAGACTAATATATAGGTACCTATTATTCATGTAATTATTATCAATAAATATTTTAGAAAAACTACTATTTTTTACTTTCCTTAAATTCGAAATGAAAAGTAGAGTGTTTAACGCGGGTGAAAGTCATCAATTCCCACTCGGACTATAGCCGCCCTCGCTGCGCTCGGGCGTCTAAATGCCTCGTATGGGAATTGATTCCTTCCGACCCTTGTATAACAATCTACTATTTCATTTTTTAACAAGAAATGTAAAAAATAGGGTTGTTCACAATGAGTAGTAATTGTTGTAGACTCGGAAACATCTCTGTCAGTAGTATTGTATGTACAAGAGAAAACGTGCCAAAAACTCCCGTTTTTTAAATCTCGAGTACTGGAAAGTATCCAATAGTCTCAAAGCACTATCAAACAATAAATTTAAAACGTCGGCAGCTAAACTAGCTAGGCACTATCACTCACCAAAATCAACCAACAGATTCGCGTGACATTTCGCGTGCACCAAAAAGCAAGTCGTCCAACTAAATCAATAAACTTGACCTGCCTGAACGCCAATGTAAAAGTCCCATAAAAGGTTTATTAAAGCTCTACTCAATAGCGTGAAAAGCTATAAATTCCTTTACGCACACCCCTGAATCAGGAGCGCAGAACATTAAGCTGCCGAGTTTAATATAAGTAGGGTATTGTGACGTAGACACGATGTTGTGTGCTCCTCGATCGGGCCAGGTAGCCCGGACTGCGTAGTCTCAGTGACGTAGACCACGCGCGTGTGCGTCATCGCGGCTGTGTGAGTGCCCTACATTCGCAGGGCTGGCAACTCCCGTATTATAGCAGATAATACTGCCGACGTTAAAGGTTTATACGCAGCCTGACTGATGGTTACATTTGAACGTTTGCGTTCCTAAGGCCTGGAATGTATCTCGTTTTATATGTAACCGTTTTATGGATGAGAATAAACACTTCTGTTATGTCGTTTCGTATATTTCAGGGACGATGTTTTCTGTTTCAATGTTGAAATTCCTATCTTATTGCGTTCTCTGAAATAAAATATGGCTCCCCTTTTAAAGGGTACATTTTCTTTGTCTTTTGTGTAGTGTCTGTAGTGCTTTGTATCGGCACACGGTATGAACTGGGCTTACGGTCGTCCCTCAACGAGCGGCCTGTCTTTCATTTAATGTCAGGGGTCGCGATCGATGTAGCGGCCGCCTACGCCCGCATCCGCATCCCTAGATGCCGCGCAAACTGTAGGAGACAGCGGATATTGTGAGTGAGAATTATTTTTATTGCTTCTGTACACAATGGGTACGGAGACAGATTTTGTGCGCAAAATATTGGTCCTTCTATCCGAAAAAGTGAGTAGATGGTGTTTTTATTTACATTTACACAACAAAGGGATTGGTTAAAGGTTTTCCTGAAACCATTATTATATTTGAAGCGTAGTATCTTTACCTAGATAAAGACGTAACCCTCATTAAACAAAGATAAAATTTTGTAACAAAAAAAAAAAACAAGAATTACTTGATGAATCTAAGTAATTCTTAGAATCAGTACGAATAGGTACAACAGGAACAAGACGACACAGCGTTCACAACACACAGACTCTCAACTCCTTGCAAATTCAAATACAAACATAAGTACATACCACACACGCTGCTAACGAACACAAACGTAACAGAACAGCTGTACAAATCAAATGCTTCATAGAGCTTGCTATCTGCCTACCCACCTACAATCTACATGCATGTTGGAAGATACTCCTGAGAAATCTTTGGTACTAGGAAAGCATCATTAAGAAAACTGCATTAGTAATATGGAACCTCTAGACGAAAAGCAAACCTTGCCTTATGGAAGACTAGCTGCTGCCCGCGACTTCACTTGGCACTTAACCCTCTTAAAACCCGTTCAGTGGGTGAATTTCGAAAAATCCATTCTCAATTCTAGTCCTCATCCGGTAAAAAATAATGCAACTCGGCATACTGTAAAACATAATCTATGGAATTGCCTTCTTTCTACACTCCGTTCCCAGTTATATTTCTCTGGCAGCAGCAACCTTATTGTGATGAGAATGAGTGAGAAATCACAATGATTTTGATAGATTTGTCAGTGGCAGCTACCCAAGAGCAACTTTGTTAGAAAGAGAATAAAGATCACTGTGATTTTGACAGTGGTGCAAAATCAGAGGAAAAATATTGTGAAAGGACTGTATATCCTTTGGTTTTTTAGCTGCGTGATGTCTGACAGTCAGACTATCATTATTTCACAAAACTGTTCTAGAGAAATTGGCAGGTTGTAAAATAATAATGCAAAGTTATAAACTATTTCAATTAGAAAACAATACCAAGCCCGAATAGACCCCTATTCGGGTTTGGTATAAAACTGATCACTATGAAAAACTTTTACCAAAGGTTTGAATTCCGGGCTGGTCCCATCGTAAAACTTATACCAATTACACCATGTATAAAAACATACCTCCTAGGGGCCTAAAAAGGCCACTTTGGCAGAATCATTAGGTACAGGATAAAATCATGAATCATAATATGGCGAAGACAGTCCGTGTTTTTCTTTTTTTCGCTGCACTACGTAGGTATACCTTATCAAAGAGATTGGGATCGGATTTGGATTGGATTGATTGATTGGTATTTGAGCACAGACAAAAAATCCATCACCAATGGGATTTGATACGATTAACTAAACAGTTAACTGTCCATTATGATTCATAATGTTATCCTTTTATGATTCTGCCAATGTGGCCTTTTTAGTACTCTTTCTTCTAACAAAAATCTGCGTCGATTTCAACGAAAGCATTAGTAGGTACTCTAGAGCTCTTCTTCTTAAAGTCTCAAACGAGGATTCCCTATAGGATTTATTGTACCTATACATCCCATTCATGTTGGTATAAAAGGTTTGTATACTCACGACTCCCGTATCAATGTAGAGGAAGGAAGACTTTATTGCTACAGAAAAAGTGGGTTCCCGCAAAGAAAATAAATTAAAAGGAAAGGTAATAATGGGGTCTCGTAAAAGTTGTTTTAAAGGATTTTCCTTAAAAGCTTTCCAAGAAATTGATATTTTCAAATTAAGGCGACACGGTCTTTGTTTTTTTCTGTAGGGTGACTTTGTAACTTTTGTAAGGGGTTTCCTTGAGTAATAAGTACTTTATTAATTGAATTCAGGATTAAAGTATTATAACTACAGTATAATAATTTGTTTGTTTATTTCTTTAACTGGGGCGTTGTAAAAGTTCTATTTTTTTTTCTTAATTGTTTTATTCATGGTCTGGTAGCTTCAGTAATTTATGCGGCCTACCCAAATGTTCTTTCTTTGGCGTTGTTCTTCGAATTGTTCAGCTCCTTAAGTTCTGAGTTGATCTGCATGATTGACAAATGCGTGCACTGACTGGACATGTCCACTCAATCTGTGTGGATTTTCTTCAAGAGACCATTTCAGACACCAATCTACATGTTCTTCACATGACCTGACGAAGATTATGTCTGGACTTTAAAAGAGGCTGTGACCTCTGAGTTTGTTTCGGCCTTTCTTCTCAGAGTAGTCAGATGGGAATCGCCGACCTCATCTAGTATTTATAATATGAAGGACTTGTAAAAGTGTTTGTACAAACCCACTAAGGGCTGATTTTACTAAAGTCAAATATATTTTATCCGTAGAATAAAATTGACGTCTAACAGTTCTAGTAGGTACGGATAAACTGTAAAAAATTCAAAATTTTTGTTCTGAAGATAAGACTTATTCTAGGTATAAGTTTGGTGGAATTCGCCCTTACAGGAATAACATTATTTATTTCATTCTATACGAGTATCGTTTACGAGCTATAGCAAAATATAGGATAATATAGGTAATATAGTCAGCCAGGCTGATAAACAAAGGTTGGTAGACGTGCAGGATACATTGTACGTAGCATCCTGCATCACAGTACAGTTTCATTACTGAATCAACATACCATGCATACGCGTTGTAGGTACAGTCAGGCAAGTTTACCAAATTAACACACGACCATTCCCTACCGTGTTATAGCGATTTCATACAAACGTCAACGAATGACAGTTGTGAATCGAAGTTACGGGCCATATAGGGAGGTATATTGAAAAAAATGTGGTTTTTCTATTTCGTGTAACTTGTTAAGTATAATAGGGATTTAACATTTTAGTATATGCTTTTTGAAAAGGAATACACAATTCAATGAATTTTTCTCGATACAAAAAATGTATGGATTTTATAGCCCAATTTTTAAGGAAGGCTATTTCACATCACGCTAGGGCCCTTAGGAGCCGAGCAAAAATAATAAAAGTCAGAAAGAACGCTAAGTGAAAACGAATATTGCACGGGCAGGCGATGCGATGCGACGGGGTGGGTCGAGGGAAACAAAAAAATCTGTGGAAGCTAGTAAAATAATAAAATAATAAAGCTGTCTGTGTGTTGCCGGACTTAAAGAATAGCACCACCCTATACTTCCCGTGGGTGTCGTAAAAGGCGACTAAGGGGCGTACCGGAGAATGGGCAGCAGCGTTCTCAATGCATTCCACCACCATACCATACTGCGATCGCTAACCCGCCTGCCAAGCGTGGTGATTATGGCAAACCCCCCCTTTTGGGGGAGGCCTATGTCCAGCAGTGGACGTCTTTCGGCTAAAACGATGATGATTTTATTTATTTTACTATCAAGTAAAATAAATAAATAAACATTTATTTTCCCTAAATTTTTAAGCAGAGGTTCTAATCATAATGTGCTTCAAAAATCCATACAAAAAGATAACATTATGACTTAGAATTTAAAAGTCATATTAAAGTAGCTCTCGCCGTATAAAAGGTACCTCTGGCTGATATTACAGTCGATGTCGCCGGTGGATTTTACGATTTCAACACTTTTAAAGCGCACTAAAACTTAGTCACCTGCCTGTTACCTAAATGTGTTTTTAAGTGCGGTAATACCTAGGTATTATAACTATAAAGCATTGCATTATAAAGCATCTTCAGCATTTTGATGTTTGGCTAAGATAAGCCCCACCTGCGAGGCGGCAAGCCTCCTTGCCGGACTGCCGCCATGGGATCTGGAGGCGATAGTCCTCGCGCGCCTGTATGAGTGGCGTGCGGAGGCACTACGCCGGGGGGAAACCCCGCTTCCGCGGCAAATCGCTGCGGAGCGGACGGATCTCCGGCGCGATCTCATGGCGGCATGGAAAGAGCTACTGTGGCAACCCAGCGCAGGGCACGCCGCGACAGCGGCGATAAGACCCCTCTTTGAGGAGTGGCTAGACAGGTGCCACGGCGCCCTCACCTACCGCCTGGCGCAGGTCCTCACCGGACACGGAAGTTTCGGGAGGTTCCTGCACGTAATCAGGCGGGAGCAAACGCCCGGGTGTCACCATTGCCAGGATCGCCCAGAGGACACGGTGGAGCACACGGTGGAGGTCTGCCCCGCTTGGGCGCAGCACCGCCGTGTCCTCGTAGAGGCGATCGGCAGCGGCGGCGACCTCTCGCTTCCGGCCCTGGTGCAAGCCATGGTCCGGGGCGAGAGGGAGTGGGAGGCAGTCACCTCCTTCTGCGAAGTAGTCATGCTAGCGAAGGAGGTGGCGGGACGGCTCAGGGAGAGAGCCTCCCGTCCCAGCCGCCGCGGGAGGCGCTCCGGGCGTCGGGAGCCGCGTGACGACTCCCGGCCACCGTAGGCGCGGGCCTGCGGGCGGAGAGTAATGGGTAGCTCACCGTCCGATCAGGACCAGGCCCGTGCCGGACGGCGCGTACGTGTTCCACGCGCGCCTCAAAGAGATGTCAGCATCGAGGAGGAGCCTCCTTAGGGCCGAAGCCTGCCGGGTCAGCGGGATTGTCCGAATGGGTTACCGCTGACCCGGAACATAAAGGGCTAAGGAAGGAACATGGGTGGGCTTTAGTCAGTAAGAGTCTGACACTCCCTTCCGCTCCACCCAGAGCGGGAGGAGTCATTTGATGATTTCCCATCCCCACCTCGACTAATGGACGATTATGAGGACAGATGACTAGGTGTAGGTACCACAAAACCTTGGGTTCGGAATAAAAATTACTTAGCAGACGTTTGTTATATTTATAACAAGCTGACCGCGGCGAATTTCGTACCGCCTTGAATTACCTTCATTACGATTTTTCATGAATATTTACCATGTTTGAATAGTTATTCTGCTATTTGAGGTGGAGACAAATCTAACAACTCAAAGATCATAAAAATCGGTCCAGCCATTCTTGAGTTATAAATGGTGTAACTAATCCGACTTTATTTTATTTATATACACTGTTACATTTTGATCGTTTTAATCCTTATAAGGGGTAATTGTACTCATCATTATGGACAACTTTTACTATGGGACCAACCCTGAAATCGTGAAAAAAAAATCTGTTGATTCATACATTATGTCGAGTTATGCTAACATAAATTTATGGATCAGCTGAATTTTTTTTTCACGATTACAAGGATTAAAACGATCAAAATGTAAACCCTTACATTTTGATCGTTTATAGATTTAGACGTATATAGATTTCTTAGTCTTTTATATGTACTGGAATATTCATGTGGCAAAAATATGTTTATTTTATGAGACGGCAATATTGTTGTGAGGGGCTCTAGACGATATCCTCTATACGAATTGGCGTAGCCTTCAAAATCTCTTTGTTTGTTACAAATAGATTCTGAAACAGCGAAGATAAAAAATAACGTGTTTTGCCCGCCCCAGCCTTATAAATGTTCACTACGCGAAATACGGGATTTTTTTAACTCCGTCGACGCTCTTTCATTTCATTAAAGAATTTTCCTTTACGCCATGCCTCCGATGTTAATTTATGCGGAACAACATTATTCAATTCCGTGTCAACTTCCACTTTTATAAAAAAGTTACCCCTTTTTGCAGCGGCGGCGGCGTCGATACAAAGACAGGATGTTTCAGGAATTCATTTGATGTGCGAAAAAAATTGTGCGTAAAAAAACCAACGGCAAGTAAAAGAGATGAACGTAACATAATATTTAACCCACGGGAATAAAGTAACGACTAACGTAATTTATTTCAACCAAGTAAAATGTATATCAACAAAATTCGTGCGACAGTTTTAACCCATTTCACATCGCGGATGCCGCATATATGTTACTTATTTTGTACGCGAATTCATCCGACACTGAAAAGGCTTTACAGATTTCATTAGCCTTCTACAGAATTTTTGTCCTTTTTAAAGCAAAAATTCAGTTACTGTTGATTTATTTGGAATTAAATCACCTTGTCTAGGTCGTAGATAACTATCTCCACTGAGACCAAAAACACTTAGAGGATAAAAAAAGACATTGATATATTGAAAAAGTTTAATATGACCAAATGGGAATTGAAACTTAGGTCAGGCGTGGATCGAAACCAATTATCTACAACGATAAAAATAACGTTTTCACGCACGCACATATAAAAGGACCAAATTTGAACAACGCGTTATTAAAACACGCTATGGAAGAAAATATTCCCGTAAATTGTATAAATTTTCCTAGAGAATATTTTCGGAAAGTTACAGGGAACATAGCTGGGGTACCTATTCATTAAATCAAAAAGTATTTGAAAGAAACTGTGGATTCTGAGCGGTCGCCGGCGGCGTTTCTAACTAGGTTAACAAGCGAGCCACGGTTCGCACTAATTAGGAACAGCCGAGGTTTCTCCAGCTTCTTGTAACTCTACTCTCCTGGTACGTCGGATTAAATTCTCTTCATATCCACCCGTCTCAAAGGTTGCATTAATGTGTGTGATATGGTTTAACACGTCTTTAGCAAAGTTTATTAAAATGGAACATGTGTCAGATATTATTCCTTTGGTAAAAGTATATGAAGGGATACCCTACTATGGAATGTCTTACTGAATAGTTAACTTACTATGTATTGCTCTTCGTTTATCATTGTAATAAACACAATACTGACACCAAACCAGGAATTTTACTTACAAATTATCAGGATGCCACATTGCGTCTTCCAATCAGGTTCGAAATGGCGATAGGACCAAATAACCAGAATATTTACGATCAGGAATTTGTGACATAGTTCGACGTTAACATTGATACCGTTTGAATTTTGTTATAGGTAAATTTTGGCACGATAAAAGTCCATTATAAACTGTTTGACATGAAATTATTAATAATATAGGTACGGGAATATATGTGTGCTTTGTTTTTGTTAACATAAATTTGGAGGACACGGGTTACCTACATATAAAATGTGAGTTCTATTGTTTTGTATGTAAAAAGGTGTTTGCTTTTTCATGTTTTGTTTTTGTTTCCATGTAACACAGATTGGCATGTGGTTGAATGAAACCACGTCATTGTAGTTCTGCAAAAAGATGTTTCGACCTTTAGTTAGATACCTACTTACCTTTCAAACCTTCGTTTTGTTTAATATATTACTAGCCGGCGTGTACGAATCTATTACGAACTGCATTGAAGATAATGTGACGCTTTTAAATTACATGGCTGACCGTTAGCTCTGATTCAGAATTCTTGTCAAAAGTATGAAAAAAAAAAAACCGGCCAAGTGCGAGTCGGACTCGCGCTCCGAGGGTCCCGTACAAACCTGTAGGTATATAAGTAATAGTTCACCCATCACGACAATCGAGTCATAGTTATGGTATTTTTATTGCAAAATGAAATCCATAACATTACAATATGAAAAGCTGGCGGAGCATAAATTAAAGACAAAGGTCTCTTTACCGTTTCAGTAATCCTTTATTTTATAATAACACATATCATTTATTTTATAATATAACTGAAATACCCACATTAGCCTTGCAGCAGCCTTGTAAAAGTCTGCTGATGAATGATGGCAAGTTTTCTTATCAAATTTATTTATTGTCATAGTTTTTTAGTCACTATTTAGAAATCTGGTACAAAAATACTAATTAAGTATTAAATTTGAACCAGGTCTGTAAATGGTGACTGAAAAAGGTATGAATAGTACTACATTGAACATTGAAGTTCGGAAAAACGTTATCTATAGTTGTACTACTTCGTGTAGTGTTTATTAACGGAAACATGTTTATGGATGAAAAATATGTGGAAATTCCATGGCGTTGACTTAGAAATTTGTTTTATTTTAGACCTAAGTATTTGATATGAGTTTCAACTTGATATCTCTACGCGTTCATGAGGAAAAGGGTATTAAGTTTATAATTATTTAAAAAAAAATATGTGATGTAACTAAAAATTTAAGGTTTTCGGAATTTTTCCTTTACATGTGCTATAAATATAAAACATTGCTTCATGCCAAATTTCAAGATCCTAGGTCGACTGGAAGTACCCTTTAGGTTTTGATTCCCTTGCGAGTAGTTTGCGAGTTTGAAAATATGTGGCTTAAATTGCTGTTTCTTTCGATTGCGTTGACATAGAAGGTTGATTTTGTTACAGTTTGAAGTTATTATAGACCCGAGTATTTGATATTAATTTTAATTTAATGCCTCTACGCGTTCATGAGGAAAGGGGTAGTAAGTTTAAAATTATTAAAAATATTTTTATTATATAATGTAAGTAAAAATTTTGGGTTTTCGCAATTTTTCCTTTATCTGTGCTATAAGACGTAGCTTTGTACCAAATTTCAAGATTCTGAGTTCACGGGAAGTACCCTGTAGGTTTTGATTTCCTTGCGAGTGTTGAAAATTTGCGGAAATTTGCGGCATAAACGGCTGTATCTTTTGATAGCGTTGGCTTAGAAGTATGATTATTTTACAGCTCTAAGGAACAGTAAACCTGAGTATTTGACATAAATTCCAGATTGATGCCTTCATGCGTTCCTGAGAAAAAAGGGTCGTGACAGACAGACAGACGGACGGACGGACAACAAAGTGATCCTATAAGGGTTCCGTTTTTTTCCTTTCGAGGTACGGAACCCTAAAAACAGTAGAGAAGTGTCGCGGGACAGCCGGTTAGAACGAAAATCATTTCGCTTTTTTCACACATGACGAAATATTAACAAAAAAGTGTAACATTTTGACTGTCACGACACTTTTGTTACACATCAAAAATGTTGTGACGGTAAGAATGTTACTTTTTTTGTCCAGCTCTCATTCCTCAATTGTACAGAGTATAACCGTAGGTACGATAAGGAACTTCGTTACAAAAATTCTATGAGACTCCCAGATCTATAATTTTCCTACAGATCGGTTATTCATTTAAAAACAGAATAATCTAGTCAATCTATCGACCATACCCGACAAAAGATATCCTTGGTTCAGTTACGTAAAAAAGTAACATAGAATATCCAGGACACTCATTAATTTTGCGTCTCTCGTTTTTAATTAGATATCTTTAAGGAGTTTACTCTCTTTTGCTCAACAAATGCGTCCCACTTTCCGTATTACGCAGCGTTACAGGCAAACAAATAAATCGTGTTACAGTGGAAATCATTGCGTCCAACTTCGCCCGACTTTGCCCGAGTTTGGAGACAAGTTTGCCTGTTTGTTGCGAGTTTTTAAGTTATAGCTCCTAGTTCTTTAACTACTTTATAATTACTGGTAATGAATTATGTGTTGGCTTTTGTTCAGTAATTTGTTTTATGACCTGATTAAAAGTGTCGAAGAACAATTACCTAACGATTAATTGTGTTCATTCAATCATTAATATTGTCACTTAGTAGAAGATAAAAACATTAGATAAACTTAATACTTTGCAAGTAATGGACCAATATGGAGCACAACGAATAAAGGATGGATTTAACTCAACACACAATAATAGTTTCTACACTTTATTTTAAAGGTTAGCAGATTTGCACCCTCGCTGCATGTTAACCACTTTTCATCAGGAGAGCCGTCGTGTCGGCGTGTTTGCTTGATTAATTATTGCTTTTACTACAAAATGGTTCTGTCAGTTCAATATCAAATGAAGACTTACTTAATTAAAAATGTGCATTTCGTTGAAAACCTCGAGCTTGAAATTACTGAATTATTATTTATTGAAATATTAATTGAATTGAGTAACAACTGCGCTGCAGTTCTTGGTAGTCTTTTTTTCGCGCCGTTACATAAAAGTTTAAATTACCTAAGTACCAACTTTCAAGAACTTTTAACTTCTTGGCTACGCGGTCTAATAAAACAAAAAAGAAAATGTAGGTGTCTAACGTGTAGCTTTTATCCCTTTAAGCCTTAGATATAAATAGTTAAACTATTTGTTAGACTTCACCCAAAAATCAACTAAGCTTAAGTGGGTCTGGACCGGACATGTTTGCCGCATGTCGAATGATTCATGGGCCAAATATACGTCAGGTGACATCGAGGCAGGCCCAGGAGAAGATAGCGGGTCGAGCTTGACTCCTATAGACGGATTGTCACATCAAAGAGTAGTGGTAAGGAGAAAGGGGACCTCTCTTTCTCCTTACCACTACCCTTACACTGCAGTGGGATAGCATAGGCTAAAAATAAATAATATAAGAAAACAACAATGGGTATATGTTTTGCTCTAAAGAACGACAAAATGTGAATTCAGCCTGTTTAAATGATATTTATCAGCATACCGACCACCCGTTCCATCACAAAGACAACTGACGTCACTTGGAAAGCTGCCACGCTAAAATGGAACTGGGCTGGACACATCTGCCGCATGACAGATGAACAATGGGCCAAACTTACCACCCAATGGGTCCCTCTTAATGGCAAACGTCGTGGCAGGCCCAGACGGAGATGGCGGGATGAGCTGGACTCCTTCAACATGAACTGGTCCTTAGCAGTTTTGAGCAGAGAGAATAAGAAAGAGAGTAGGGAGGCCTTTGCCATGCAGTGGGACATCACAGGCTAATAATATAATATCGGCATACCCCCACGTGTAAGCTTTGAAGCGTAGACACAGCTAAACGTGAAGTAAAGCAAAATAAATATCTAAATATATAAAACTCAAAGGTGACTGACTGACTGACTGACATAGTGATCTATCAACGCACAGCCCAAACCACTGGAGGGATCGGGCTGAAATTTGGCATGCAGGTAGATGTTATGACGTAGGCATCCGCTAAGAAAGTATTTTGATAAATTCTACCCCCAAGGGGATAAAATAGGGGATGAAAGTTTGTATGAAACTTTGTCAATTTTAAACCGATCGGGCTGAGACTTCGCATGCATATAGCTACTATGACGTAGGCATCCCCTAAGAAAGGATTTTGATAAATTCAACACCCATGGGGATAAAATAAGGGATGATGGAGGATGTAAATGTATTCGTTTTTTTTTTATAATACTTAACGCGAGCGAAGCCGCGGGCAAAAGCTAGTTATTCATATAAATGACTACTTAAATTATTTCCATACCAGACATATCTTAAATTTTCGCCAAGCTGCTATGTAAACAATCACAGTCTTCTCCCTCACATTTAATTTAGTACCATAGAATTATAGAACACACACACACACACATTTCACATAGAAAATAAATCCGCCGTGCCTTAGCCCCTTTATTTCATCCTGATTAAATTCTAGGCAGGTTCGAAACAAGTCTAGTTTCCCCGAAACACTGGGAATCACAGCTCAGCGCTTTTCTTTGTGACTGCTATAGATTCTGGCTTACAGGAGGAAAATGTGGAGTGCTATACATCGTAAATCTTTTTTCGCTGTTGTTGCAATATATTTCTTGTTTTGTTTTCTACAAATTTTATCTAGCTGATAGCCTAGATAAGCGTTTTGTTGATGTATTTTATTAGGTTCACCAACAATTGACTACTTATTACAAACACAATAAATACATTTTTTAAAGTAGGTAAAATAGCAGTGCAACATTTACTTTTATTTAAACACCACATACAGGTTCATATTTTCTGACTGACTGACTTCTTGACAATTCAAAAGTGCTCGTAAATGGTTTTATTAAAATAAATGCTTTGAGTTTGAATGAAATAAAAATGTATGAAAGACTGATTACAAATTATAAAATTCGTAAGTATAAAATTGATTATTCTTTGACACTGATAACATTGGGCAAATTACTAAGCATAAAATATAAGTGAAAGTTGAGAAAATGAATAAGTAACATTAATTATATGAATAAAAATTTATAAAATATTAACATCGCCAAGTACATAGAGATAAACTTAAGATTAATGAAAAGGGGATTACCTAATGGATTGTAAAAAAAATTAGACGCAATTTTGTTAACCAACCAAAAACTTACCTACTAAAAACTAGGCATTACTACTAGACCGAAAGAGAATCGTTTTAGGTACATTATAACAGGCAATTACTCATTTATAGAATTAGCCATTTTGAGAATTAGTCCATTAGAGACTCAGTTGCCATTTTGAGAAGTGGGCATTCTGTGCCTAAATCATAAAAATAAATGAACGAAGCAAAAGGAGTATGTAAGGATCGTAGCAGGGGTTCTCTAGTTTATTTATTTACTAGCTGCGCCCCGCGGTTTCACCCGCGTAATTGTCGATCCCGTGAAAATATCGGAATAAAAAGTAGCCTATATGTTAATCCAAGGTGTCAGCTACCTCCATACAAAATTTTATCAAAATTGGTCCAGCCGTTTGAGCGTGAAGAAGTAACAAACATATAAACACACACACACAGTCACACACACACTCACACACACACTCACAAACTTTCGCCTTTATAATATTAGTGTGATTTAATACTTCAAGCACATAAATGTACAGAGGCGGCATTTTCTACCACTCCACCTTTGGGTGATGCAGAGACAAACAGTGGTAGGTGCAATCATGAACATTGAGGCATAAATATTTTAAATAAAAAGATACGCTTATACCTATTGAAACTATAAATATAATATATGCCTAATTACATATAAATATAAGCACAAATAAATACATGAATATCCTTACTAAAAAGAAATAAGACAAACAATGAGAAAATGTTACCGTTGTGATGATCCTGCCAGCTTCTTAAGAATGCCAGTTTCTGCCTCCCCTGCTTGTTGATCTCAAATAATTACACTTCCCTCTCAAAGGACAGCGGTCTTTTTTCTTTTTTTTTCCTTATTATCTAACCAAACCGAAGAAACAAGCCTGAATCCTAATTTACAATGCAAAACATACATAATTCCATTATCCATCGTAAATAAGAATCTACTGTCGTCATCAGCAATCGATTGGCTATTGATACCTTTAACTGTGACGTCATAAATATTAAGTTTGCGGACCGCTGCCCAGGTGGGAGAGACTGAGGAAAAACAAGGAAACTTGGGAGCTTGGGAGCTCGGGCGTGTTAGCAGCCTCCCCATTTATCTTAGCTATTGTTCCGGAATTGTGTGCGTTTGAGGAAAATGCTTTTGTACTTCGTAATCTCGTCCTAGTTATTTCACTTGCGTACATACCTATTTCCTCCTTTGTTTGGTACAAAGTGTTCCCAGTGATGAATTTCGGGGAATTAATAAAAAAAATGTTTCCTGAATGCTTTTGGCAGTTGGCCCATTCTTTGAGAATACGTAATCATTTACATAATTATGACACTTTCTACTTCGAATATTCAAATGAGTAAGGGTAGGCACGTAAGCATATACATATAAATCTCTTGAATTTAAAAAGAAGGTAATGAATTGAAAATATCTCGTGTGTGGCACGAGGAATGTATTAATTAAATAACGACTTCTACTTCGTTCCGTTTTCACATTTTACTCGATTGGAATGGCGCTAATATGTTTTTTGCGTCTCACTTTATCTATTCATAGATTATAAAATAGTAGGGAAGTATTGATTCGTTTATTTATTGTATTAAAGAATGTATCTTTATTTCTTACAGTAGCAGCTTAATAGTTGGAGTCAGTGGTGACCCAGTGGTACGGTTACGAGTTTTTGGTCGTGGGTTCGAAACCAAACAGGCGCTCTATTATGTCTAAATTATTTCATCACCACTGCTCTCAAAACGGTAAATGAAAACATCGTGAGGAAACCGGCATGTCCTAGAACCAAAAATCCGGAGATTATGTGACATGTACCAACCCGCACTAGCCCGCGAGATATATTATATCCCACTCCTACTCGGAAAGAGGAGGCTTGTATTCCAGCAGTGGGAATATTATACGCTGATTATGTAGCTTTATAGAACCTGAAAATATCTTACTAACTACTGGTCAAATACATGCAACCTGATTGTTAAGAAGTGGGTTCTTAAACCTTGCCATCATAACAACATCTACAAATATTCCGTTTTCTAGAACGTATGATTATAAATCTCTTCGTCTGGAACTGACGAAAACGGAACATTTCGGACGGAATATTTCCAAATGACAAACTTAAATTACGATGAGAGTGGCTAAAAGCACTTACTTTTAACGAAGTTTTATATTAATAATTGAGGAAACAATGAAAAAATTTGACCCCAGGAAGTTCTTATTGTGGGCCCCTGAAGTCGGGTCCTAAGAGGGAGCCAAGGTTGTTTTACTTCAAACAAAATATAATTATTATTGTAAGGTCAATTAAACTTTTTAAAGGCGCTAAAGGTCCGACGTTCTTATTTTATTAAAGGTATTGTACCCACTTGTTTTTATTGATTGTTGTAAAGTGGACCTTACATTAAATGAATAGGTTTTGTATTTGCTCAGCATCGTCCATTTTGTAATCAAAATGCGTTGTTAATTTTTGGTCCTTAGAATCGCGAACCTAATCGCTGAGTGTGGTCTTTATCATCAGCAACGCGAACATCAAGTGTGTATCCATGGCTTATCGTACTTTACTATTTCCTTCAGAGGCTGCCTAAAACAAACCCAGTACAAAAGCTGTATCTACTAGCAGGAATAGCGCCACCAATGGTTCGCAGAGCGGTGGCAAGCTCCAGCAAAAGAGCCAAAATGGTCTCCGACACACGACACCCTTTGGACGGTAACATCCTTGTGCCACAAAAACGGAAAAGCCGAAACAGTTTTTTAAAGTGTGTCGTTCCACTCACTGGCGAACCATCACAAGAGAGACTGAAGCTGCGGCGAGACAGTGCTTCCTTGAGACAAACGGTTTGGGTAAGCCCAAACCGTTTGTCTCATCCGCTGAAGACCTCCACCTGGACATGAGTTACCTTGGGTAACCTGGAAGTCTTTAAACAGACTCCGGACCCAGGTTGACCGAAGTAAGGAAAACCTGTTCAGGTGGAGATTCATAGACGACTCCGCCTTGGAGTGTAAATGTGATGCTGTTCCACAAACGATGGGACACTTAATATCGTGTCCTGCGTGTACTGTCAGCTGCACGTTACAGGAACTGGTGGACGCTGGTGATGGCACCAAACAAGTAGCCGAATTTTAGGCCGACTCTATTTAGATTGCTATCGACACGCTTAGAAGAAGAATAGAAATACAATAAGATAAAGATCACTCGAATAAAAAACATAAAATAAAATAGTCGGCAGCTGTACTCAGAGACTGTGGCAAGAAGGCTTCCACTTAGCATGATGCTGATGCTGACCCACAGCACAGCGCTGATTTTTAGTGGTCACCCGAATTTATAGGTAATCCAACTAATAAATTAAAGGTTAAAAACGTTCTTTACAATCCGGGTCAGCACGAAGATCATCAATGGAAGAAAATATCTTATAATTTTCCTATCACAAGAACCTGTGGAATTGGATTCAGTCTTTGCTAAGACACCGCAACTTGAAGGTTCCGTAGCTATATAAGTTTCGTGTTAAGTCAATTCTCCCCAAAAAACCTTTTTTTATGTGAATAATATCGTTACAGGGGAGAAAAAGATTTTCCGTTGCCATTTTCTCCGCGAGGTGAAATGTCGGGAAATTCAATAAAGTGGTAATAAGGGGATTTCTTGTCTAGAATCATATTTTTGTCAATTCCCGGACTCTAGCTTTTATTATAGGTACTCTACGACCTTTTCTTGTGGCTGTTAGATTGAAGTTAGCAACTGGGTCGCGGCTGATTGTGTACAAGTAAATATCATCAAGTAGTTTGCGGTGGAAGTAGAACGGTAATTCAATATTCTGGGGAGGTTCCATTATTTGAAGTATTTAACAAAGTTGTCGAAATGTTTAGTTAACACTTTGCGGGCACTTAACGCTCCTCGACAATAATAACAAGAAAACATCTATTGTGTCTCGCTCAGTGTCCTCCTTAAAGAGCAATGGTGGCCCAGTGGTATTGACCCTGGGCCTCAAGTCTGCTATTACAATAGTGTCAGAATGGTCTACCATTGATTTCATAATTGTTGATTTTGACAAGTTTGGTAATCTACTAATATAATGGCGTCATTATGACTTTCCAATGGTCAACCACTGACACTTCATTGAAAGAAATGGCATAGAATGGTAATCTCGTACATAATGACAAATGAATGACTGACTTAGGCGTTAATCTGCTAAAATTTTGACAGTTCCTTTGATCAGTGACCAACCATTAGAACGTCATTTTGCAGTCATTGCGTTTAATTCGTTACGAGTATCGTATATGTTCTGTGCCATTGACCGACCAATGATCGACCATTATGAATTTAGCAGAGTACAAACTTTTAGCAAAATGACAATGGGATGGTGTTGGAATGGCGAATTTATAAAAACAGCAGATTTGGCCTCTGACTTACGAGTTGTATGTAGGTCGTAGGTTCAAACCCAGGCCGGCGGTTCACTTTTTGTAAATAGTTTCATCACCACTGCTCTCAAATCGTTGAAGGAAAACATCTTGAGGAAACCGGCAAGTATTTGAACCAAAAATTCGAAGATGTGTGACATCTACCAACCCGCACTGGGCCCGCGTGGTAGATTACAGCCCACTCCCTCTCACAGAGAGGAGGCCTGTGTCCCAGCAGTGGGAACATTATAGGCTGATTATGCAGTGTTTTTCAATGTGTTAATTAACATTTCCGCGAAATAAATGTAGGTGGCGTTGTTGAATTTATAAGCTTATTCCATTTATTAATAAATGTAGGTGGCGTTGTTGAATTTATAAGCTTATTCCATTTATTAATGCTCTTCTCCGCTTCTTCGTCTGCGTGTATGTATCTTGTGTTTTATATTTTTTTATGCAGATATCCAGACCGCCTCGTTGATTTCGTGGTCCCAAGCGCTACCGCTAAACATGAGGACCTCCGTTCGATTCCCATGTCGGACAAAATGTTATTGGGTTTTTTCGTCTGGAAAATTTTTGTCAGTAGTAGCCCGGAGTCGGGATGTCATCATTTCAGCCTAAAGACGTCCACTGTTGGACATAGGCCTCACCCAAGCACTTCCACTTCGACGCTTCCACTTCGACGCTTCTGAGCTTCTCGCATCCAACGCGTTTCTGCGGCCTTCACAAGGTCTTCGGTCCACCTTGTGGTAGGCCTTCCAACGCTACGTCTTCCGGTACGCGGTTGCCATTCCAGAACCTTTCGGCCCTTCGGCCATCTGTTCTGCTAGCAATGTGCCCTGCCCACCCATATTATATGAGACTTATTCATAACTGGTGAAATGTGAGTGTTACTTTAGGTACCTACACCTCTGCCTCTGCAATCCCTTCTGAGATTACAGGCGTGAAGTTGGTCGTTAGTTAGTTAATTAATAAAGGGAACCTAAACAAACAGGGGAGGCGGACTGAGTCGCTGACCAAAGGATTAGACAGTCAGAAACATGGATCAAGGGCAGTGACCTCAACCCTTCAGGGTCCTTAAACACTTGTTTTTACTACTGTAATTTGAATTTAACGTTACCTGTTTTCTGTTATTGTGTTTTAACATTAGTGTATTATAGGTATATTATAATGGAGTTATTCCGGTATGATCCCCTGAACTCTCTCACTTACACCATAAATAACATCTTTTGTTTTATGACTTTTAAGTTTTCATCAATTTTTTTCATAATATAATTAAATAAATTTAAATTGATCGCTCTAAATGTGAAAAACTCCACGTGGTACCGAAATAAAGCACTAGAGATAAGTACATTTGACTTGACATTATTTTTGGTAAATTTATTAAGTTTTGTAAAAAGTCATAGAGCAAAAGTTGTTGTTTATGATGTTACTAATATAGCCCTGCGAGGTTGTTAGTTTTTTTTTTCTAAATAACCCTGTAGATTATATATAGGCACGAGGGTATCTATATCAGAATAACTCATTTTAAATTGGGTAATCGGGCGAGGTATTCTTGAAATAACTAGAGAGGTATTCGATCAGCAGCCTTCTATTTAGGAATCTCAATCTGGGGGCACGGGCATATTACAAAAAATATCACCTCTATAATCAGATGAGAGCGGATTATGATTCAGGACGTAAGCGATCCGTCGTGACCGTCTCGTGCACGCCGCCTTTTTCTTCAAAACTGCTCGAGTCAGATGGCCATGGAGTGACAGTCGTGACACCACCGCTGCTACTCTCGTCCGTACAATGTTCATTCATTTGATCAACACATCCCACCAGATGGCGCCAGGGACGCGCCTTCATATACATACTTAGTTACGGATATACTGTTAACATAAGCATGTCGGCGACGCGATCCCATAATATTTACCCCTACCAAAGATCGCTTAACGAGCCTAATGAAGTTTTTACTTTAAAATAACAATAACAGAGCATTAAAAAAGCCTCAATATTTTATACAAACAACGTAACATCTACTTCATTGAGAAGCCATCATAGGTACTACTTAAGGATAATTTTTCAATCAACTGATAACTTTATTCGAGGAATAATTTTGAAATTTTGACAGTTATTTCATACAAAAACTGTCAAACGTCAATTTTATTCCTCGAATAAAAGTTACCTGTCGATGGAAAAATCAGCCCTTAATCTAATAAAAGATAACACCTTTTCACTTAGTTGTCTTACATAATATATTAACCACTGCCTCATTGGTCTAATGGTCCCAAACGCTACTGCTGTGCATGAGGTCCTACTGGGTTCGATACCAAGGACGGTCAAAGTGATATTGGATTTTTGAAGCGAAAACTTCTGAAGGCGCGTTGGAATTTTTTTGAGATAGGAAAAAGCATTGAGCTCTCGACACTTACCGTAACCGACACCGCGCTACATTCGGATGTGTTCGGCTGTCCTCGGGATGTAGTCGGTTTTAATGTATATCCGATATGTCAGAGTGATGGTAAAGTATTCTGTTTGTGTTTTGTAAGATGTTTTAAAATATACACACGTAATGTTCAAGTTTTCACTTCAACAACAAGTTGGCACTCCAGGAGTGCTACTGTTTTTCTCAGTAGCAGTCCGGAGCCTGGATATGAGCCCGGTTGATGGCAATAGGCCCTTGTTACATAGAACTTAAACTGGCGAAATGTGGCTACTATACCATAGAGACTACGACCTATTTAGTGCTTAAATGCAACCTCGGCGAGTCAGTTAAAAGTTATTGGCAGTAAGGTACCATAGAGACTACGGCCTATTTAGTGCTTAAATGCAACCTCGGCGAGTCAGTTAAAAGTTATTGGCACTAAGGTACCATAGAGACTACGGCCTATTTAGTGCTTAAATGCAACCTCGGCGAGTCAGTTAAAAGTTATTGGCACTAAGGTACCATAGAGACTACGGCCTATTTAGTGCTTAAATGCAACCTCGGCGAGTCAGTTAAAAGTTATTGGCACTAAGGTACCATAGAGACTACGGCCTATTTAGTGCTTAAATGCAACCTCGGCGAGTCAGTTAAAAGTTATTGGCACTATAGGTACCATAGAGACTACGGCCTATTTAGTGCTTAAATGCAACCTCGGCGAGTCAGTTAAAAGTTATTGGCACTAAGGTACCATAGAGACTACGGCCTATTTAGTGCTTAAATGCAACCTCGGTGAGTCAGTTAAAAGTTATTGGCGGTACCATAGAGACTACGGCCTATTTAGTGCTTAAATGCAACCTCGGCGAGTCAGTTAAAAGTTATTGGCACTATAGGTACCATAGAGACTACGGCCTATTTAGTGCTTAAATGCAACCTCGGCGAGTCAGTTAAAAGTTATTGGCACTAAGGTACCATAGAGACTACGGCCTATTTAGTGCTTAAATGCAACCTCGGCGAGTCAGTAATATTGGCATAATATATATACGAGACAAACAGGAAGATTTATATTTAGAAAAGATTAGGCGTCAGATTAGGCTGACAAGCAAAAGTATTAAGAGGAAATCCGGTCGGAGAGACTTTTGAAAAAGCCTAAGTAAAAAGTCATAATTCGAGGTTTGGCTGTCGTCTATTTCCTCCTTCAATATTGGCCCAATTTAAAAGATATTTTCTATACTGATTGAGAAGGATACATACTGTGTACCAAATTTTTTCTTTTTCATTAATAGTTGTCAAATTTTTACACTAGGCCTCTGTTGACAGCGGCAATATGGAGCATTTTTGGAGGGTTCTAGTGCTTATAAAAATAATGTTTCATCAAAAAGGAAAACATAGGGACATACAAGTAGTTAATATTTATTATTTTGTAAAATAACATTGCTTCATGGTGATTGACCAGAAAGAAAACAGGCGAGAGCGCTTATTTTTTTATTTCCTACTAAATGGGCCCGCTCTTGACTCCGATCACGCCTGATGGAAAGCGTTAGATGAGGTCTATGATGGAACGAGCATGCCCAGAAGATGCCTGTTCACTCTTGCTTTGAAGGCAGATGGGTTAAATGTGGGAGGACACAGGTGCCGGCCGGCAGAGAGTTCCACATTTTGGCTGTGCGCATAATAAAAGTGGAGGAGAAGCGCTGAGTACGACTCGTCGGGATGTCAAGCAAGTGCGGATGGTACGCTGCAGTACATCTGGTTGTCCGGTGGTAAAAGGGCGATGGTGGGATCAGGTCGTGGAACTCCTGCTTACACTCACCGATACGTAAAATTTTATAGGAATAATTATTGAAGATACCTACGAGATAAACCATAGTTTGATTTTATTCTTCTCGGTACCGTGAAGTTCGTGGGGAGTTCCACAGTACACCCTGCTTAACCCTTCAGGGGTTACAGGCGTGATGTTACGTAAACACATTTTATTTTATTTGCAATACAACCACACCTTCTTATCTTATTAACAATTTCTAAAAATTAGCTAAAAGTCCTTTTAGTAAGAAACTAACTTAATTAAAACTTAAACTTAAGTGTACACATAGGAGCGAGTATAGACTTGGTGGATATAACCGTAACATTTGGAGCTGAGCCAAACATCCACTTTGTAACACTGCAAGAAAGCCTGACTGGTTACAATAAACACGGACTTTCGATCACATTCTTTGTTTTGTCAAGGTTGATGATATTTTACGTAATAATAAAACGGGCCTCTTATAAAGTGAAAACTTCTTATAAAGTGAAAACTTCTTTAGGAGCGTTCGGCATTTTTGAGATGGGAAAAAACCATTAAACTCGCACCACTGTTACCGTAAGCGACACCGCGCATGTTTTGTTTGTATGACGATTTAAAAATACCCGCTTCGGATGTATTCGGCTGTCCTCGGGTTGTACTCGGTTTTAATGTCTAACCGATAAGTCGGTGAGGTATGACAAAGTATTCTGTTCGTGTTTTGTTTTCACGTCCGTCGGTACTCCCGGAGTGCCACTGTTTGTTTTTGTCCCACTGCAGGACGCAGGCCTCTTTTCATACAGGTAAGGCACAAGCATTGATTACCTTGCTTGCTCAAGACAGGTTGGCAATTCATCATCTGCCTAGCCTTTTCCCAACCATGTTGGGGTCGGCTTCCAGTCTAACCGGATGCAGCTGAATACCAGTATTTTACATGGAGCGACTGCCTATCTGACCTCCACAACCCAGTTACTGGGTAATACGATACCCCTGGTAAGACTGATTGTCAGACTTTCGGGCTTCTGACTACCAGGTTGGCAATTACGATATCTTTATTATATAAAATCAAAATCAAAATATTTTATTTCACATAAGCTTACATGGGCACTTATGGAACGTCAGAAGCTAGGTGCACGGTCCCAATTGGTCGTTTCCTATGGAGCAGTACCGACAAGAAACTCCACGGTTACATTTTTTCAAAATAATTGGCTTTTACAATGTTTTCAAATGTCAGTAGGTACCTATGGGAGGACAGCGTAGGCCTGAAAAATAGTTAACCCGACAGACGTTGTCCTGTTTTTGATTCGAAAGACCCGTGGCGCCATCTATTATCATAATAACGTTATTGTTGTTTTCCTCGGGAACAGGGAACAGCACTTTTTCGGGATGAAAGGTACCCTATGTCCGTTTCTGTACACCTGACAACGTATAAATGCAAAATTTCACGATGATCGGTTCAGTGGTTTAGGTGTGAAAAGGTAACAAACAAACTTACTTTCCCAAATATATTTAAAGTTAGGATTCAAAGTCCTGACTGACTGAAATATCAAAGCACAACCTAAACCGCTGCTCCTAGAGACTTGAAATTCGGAGGGTGTGTTCTTTATGAAGAGTAGGTATCCACAAAGAAAGGGTTTTTCGAAATTTCACACCTAAGAGGGTGAATAGGGGAGGGTGAAATTCGACGCGGACGAAGTCGCGGGCAGAAGCTAGTTAACTATAATTATCATTTATTTATTTAATAAGGCTTACCAACTAAACACATAGGTACACAGCATTAACCCAAAGTCGTTGACAAATTATTGATCTCGCATGTATTTAAATTAGGAAAGCACGGCACTATTAATTATGAGCGTACTAGTACATCATACAATAAATAGAAAATCAGATACTAAACACATCAAAACAATTAAAAGAGAATTTGAATACTACTTCATAGCTTAAAAATGCTGTTTTTTTTGCTGCTTTTTTATACTTAACGATTTACATATTATTAAAAATACTTTTCTTAAATATACACAATTTACCACCGAAAACGTCAAGATCGCAACTATGGAATAATTCATTGCAATGATATGCGCCGGCAGGGGCGGCAAAAGCTCTCTTCCCTGCGGCTGCGTCGTTGTGTCGCTCGGAGATTTCCTCACTAGGTGATGTAATAACTCACAAAAATTTCAATTGCATAGTAATTTATGATAAGTGGAAGTGCGGACACTCTTAATACAAGCAATTCCTTGCTTAAAAGGAGATCTCCAAAAATATGTATCTGAATGCCCATTGTAATTGAAATAAACATTTTTTTTTTTTAAGTAAAGCGCTTGTCTGGGTTCGAACCTACGACTTAACAACTCATAAGTCGCGGCCTTTACCACTGGACCACCGCTGCTCACATAAACTTCATGTCACACTCAAAACCCATAAAATTGTCAAACAAGAATGGGCCACATATTTTAAGGTAAAAGGTCTGGAAAATTACCGGGTTCCGTACACAGAAAGGGATGTGATAGATGTGACCATTACACGGTAAATACAGCCCTAGTAACCCCGGAAACTTACTCCCGCTGTTTTAAGGGAATTTCTCTTTTGATACATAGGTAGGTACTCCCAGGTATGTAAATATTGAAGGGCAAATATGTACTTCAAAGAGATTTTTTTAGGTTGGTTTGTTTGGTACTACCTAACCTTTTTTTAAATTTGAATTGCGGTAAATTTGTTTATTAGGCGGCCATTGTATGTAAGGTACTGAATACCTAATAAACACATTTACCGCAATTCAAATTTTAAAAAAGGGTTAGGTAGATAATTAGACATTCATTTTACAAAATAACTGAAAATGCATTGAGGGGCCCGTGGCTAAATAATAACAGCCGCACAGGTCGATCGATCAGGTTAAGCTACGCTTGCCGCGGTTGGTCTGTGGATGGGTGACCATGTTGACATACCGAGACCTCTCCGTGCCTCCGAAAGCACGTTAAGCCGTCGGTCCCGGCTGTCATTCGTGGATCTTTGACAGTCGTTACGGGTAGTCAGAAGCCCGAAAGTCTGACAACCAGTCTTACCAAGGGGTATCGCATTACCCAGTAACTGCGTTGTGGAGGTCAGATAGGCAGTCGCTCCATGTAAAATGAAGCTGCATCCGGTTAGACTGGAAGCCAATCCCAACATAGTTGGGAAAAGGCTAGGCAGATGATGAACTGAAAATAAATTGCATTCATCCTTACTACAATAAACAGAAAATGAATCGGAATCTGATTTCATTAGCTGTTATGAATAAGTGTTTTGCAAAACGTTCGTTTTAAAAAAATATAGAATATCTAAAATTAAGAGAAAAGATTAGATTTTTTGTATACCTATTTGTTTGGATAAACTCGAAAAACACAACCGATTTCAAAAATTCTTTCACCAATATAAAGCTACATTATCAGCGAGTAACATGGGCTGTTTTCTTAGTATGTTGTGGTGTCTTACGACTGCCACGCAAACGGTGCTCACAACTTGTCACCTGTGCACACTACACTGCAAGTCGCAATTTTGGTGCTGAACTAACAACATATTTACCAACATTTTGTCTAGGTATCTGTTCATTCGAATCTATGAGTTTACGGGCACACTCATGATATATTCAAGCCAGGTTTGCCACCCTTATTTTACTGGGTAACACGGTACCCCTTGGTAAGATTGGTTGTCAAACTTTTGGGTTTCCGAGTACCCGTAACAACTGTCAAATATCTATGAATGACAGCCGGGGTCAACAGTTTAGGGTGCTTTCACAGTTACGAAGGGGTCTCCATATGTAAAGAAAGGTCACCCATCCACGAATCGACCGCGGCAAGTAAAGCTTAACCTTTGATCGACCCGTGCGGCTGTTATCATTTAAATTCAAATTCAAAAACTTTAATTCGAGCGAAGACTCTTATATGGTTAGTAACATTGTTCTTTTAGCTAAGTGTTGGTAAAAACACGATACCTTGGCACATGTAACTGACAGCAGTGAATTTTATACGGACAGTCCACTCTGTCAGCAATCATTTTCATAACCCTGTTGGGGCTGACCATGACTCGAGCCACCATCGATGCTGCGCGTTTGCGAATTATTGTGTAAAAACAGTCTACACGCGCCGCCGCAAACATCCCTGATGCACTGCAACGCCATGGCAACCCTATCAGTTTTCTGAACGCATTATTAAATTGGACACAAAGGGCTGGCTTCCATACGATACCCGCGAATATCCCTCCCACAAGCTGCACGTAGAAGATGGAACAGAATGCTCTAAAGAGTGTCTCCTTTACGTCTGCAGTTCAGCCACGAAGCCACTGTTTTAACTTAGTACAGTATTAAAACTTGGCAGGTATATTTTGCACTGCAAAGTTACCCAAAAAAAGAAGCATTTCCGGCGTCAGTTTGCAACCTCACGTTCTAAGTTATTTCTCTTACGTTATCTCGACTCCATCTAGGTTTGTCAGTTGCTGGCTGGCCGCCAACTAGTGCACTGATTGCGCTACAGTGTCGCCCCCTGCATTAATCGTTGTTCACACTCCACCCGCGACTTTCTTACTGCATGTCAAGGCTGATTGGTAATGTTGTTGGGTCTTTGTCGCGAAGAACTATTTACTAGGGTAGAATATTTTGTAGAGAAAACCGACTCGTAAAAGATATAAACATAACATGACGTAACATGTTTATAACATGTTTGCTGATGCGCACATTGATGGCTTCGCAGCGATCAGACGTAGGCGTGCCGCGTCGCTGCTGCAGAAGGTCGGGGGCAGCTCGAACAGTCTCTTGAATGTCATTGCAGGGAAATGTGATTGCCCGCTCGTCCAACCTGCATGTTTACTAACAGAGTTTAGTGATTTACTAACAAATTATGGATGTTTAATTCTGAAATAAAATTATTATTGTTATTATTATAAAGGGTTACGCAGAGGTCTACCTATGGTACACCCATATTTTGGCAGTTATGTATAAGTCCCATGTAGGTAATAGGGGTCGAGCCTATTGCCATCAACCGGGCACAAATCCTGGCTCCGAGCTCCTACTGAGAAATTTTAGATGCAGAAACCCAATAACACTTTGCTCGAGCCGGGAATTGAATCCGGGACCTCATGCTCAGCAGTACCGCAACCATTAGACCCACGACGCAGTTAACGAGAATAATTAAAGACAATATCTGTTTTTTTTTCTGGTCCTTAGTGCTAAATTATCAAATAACTTCTCCCGCTCTTGGTGGAGCGGGAGGGCGTGTCAGACTTATACTGACTAAAACCCACCCATGTTTCTTTAGTTGCCTGTGCCAGGGGCCGCGGTACATCTTTCGAACAACCCGCGACCCTGGCAGGCCGATGCCTGCCAGGGTCGCGGGTTGTTCGCACTAACTGACGGGGTCCGCTAGGGCCGATGCCCTAGCGGACCCCGTCAGTTAGTGCGGACATCTCTTTGAGGCGCGCGTGGAACACAACGCGCCGTCGACCCGGGTCTGATTCTTACCGAACGGCGAGCTGCCCATTGCTCACCGTCCGCAAACCCGCGCCTCCGGTGGCCAGGAATAAGATATTGATTCCCGACGCCCAGGGCGTTCAGGAAGTATTTGCCTTGCATTGCGGAAATACAGTCTTATAGCCGAGAGTTCGCCTATTCGCGACTTGTGTTATTAATAGAAGTAATTCTTACACGAGTTAAAAAAACTCGAAGAAAAGGTTAAAAGTTATGGTAAGGAAACCATAAAATATTACTTGCTTGCGAACTTTGTGTTTTCAGTTTTTTGAGCTTAGCGGTAATTGTAGTCTGTTTATGATGAAGTTTTCATATAGATTAAAGTACCTGTTAACTACTTAAAATGTCCTGGGAGTCGTTATTGTGGTAATAATAAATAGAACCTAAGACTCGTCTTTATTTGACTATATTCTTCACAACTGTGTAGAAGTACCTACTTGGAAAATGGTACACAGTAACATTCTCAAGAGCTTCTTTAAGAAGGTTTACGCCGTACGGCATTTCATACAAACTTATAAGCCCTTATTTTTCGAAATGAATCAACCGATTTTAATGAATCTTCATACACATACGCAGGATACAAAAGTTCAAAAAGTTAGTAGAGACATTTTCGAAATGTCTTATTTGAAAAAAGACAACTGGAAATCTCTGTTTCTGTGGAAAATTTAAAAACGGTCTAATTTTGCTGTAACAGTTTTTTTCGAAAATGTTCTTTACTAACTTTTTAGACCTCTGTATCCTGCTTATGCGTATGAAGTTTCATTAAAATCGGTTCATTCATTTCGAAAAATAAGGGCTTGAAAGTTTGTATGAAATGCCGTACGGCGTAAACGCTCTTAACAGTTAACTCATCGATCAAAGTAAAGTTTATTTCAATGTATCCTCTTAAAGAATCATCTTATCATACAATAAATAAATAAAATAAAACATTATGTGGGCTCTAATTCATACTGCTATTTTACATCTGATCTTGCATCACTGTCCAAATCACAGTGATCTTTATTCTTGCCATAATAAGGTTGCTGTTAGATTACTGCTATCAGAGGTAAAATAACTGTGAACGGACAGTTCTTACCTCCTTTCAATATCATTCTATAATAGTGAATGAATTTAAGTTCAAATGAGAAAGCCCAAAACAGATAATTTAAAAGAAATAAAGTTCTAAAACTTTAATTACAAACAACTTCTCTAAAAGTTGAATGATAGCTTTTTATTTAATCGTATCTTTATGTACCTGCATTATATATAATGGATAAGTGAGTCAGGTAGTCTAATTTTAATTTTGGGATGCAAGAAGAAGCCTCCTCGTGTAGCGCAGTTTGTTCCGCCAGTTAGGTAAGTACTCAACTGAACGCTCGCGCTCGGCACATCTTGGACAGTCACACCCAACACCTTATTTGACTGGCCAATTCTTCCCTTGCTGTGGTAGGGTTAATGCCCGCCTGGTTTGCGACCACCCTCCTACCGGAACCCGGCGTCAAGCAGCCAGTTGTGTTTCGTCGATGCGTGGGAGTTCCAGTGACTTAGGCATCTTCTCTGGGTACGCTCGTTGATCATAGACCTCATCCATCGCTTTGCATCAGGCGTGATTGAGGTCAAGAGCAGACCCATTCAGCAATTAAAAAAAACAAATGTACTTAAAGTCTATTCAAACTTGTTTCAAATTGATATTATTTCAAGTTAAACAAATATCAACTTTATTTTAATGGTAATTAAGTTGATTTCAGAGTGACTAGCACTATTCAAAAAGTTATAAAAATGTTTGAAGTTGTAGCGTAAACTGAACTTTATTTTGTAGGATTTAAAGTTATTTTTCCATAAACTCATATTTGTTTAAATTTTTTGCAAATAAATCGCGAATGCAGATTAGATAAGTGACACTAAAAATAAAGCACAGACACAAGAGTGTGGAATGATGATGATGACGAACACTAATAATATAATTAAGTAGGTAAACATGTAAATTATGTGAATTCTTACTCGTAGACGCTTTTAATAACTTCATCAAAATATTAATACCAGTCTTTAAATATCCCGTGCCTCGGAAAGCACGTTAAGCCGTTGGTGCCGGCTGTCATTCGTAGATCTTTAACAATCGTTACAGGTCATCAGAAGCCCGAAAGTCTAACAACCAAGTCTGTCTTACCAAGGGGTTTCGTATTACCCAATAACTGGGTTGTGACGGTCAGATAGGCAGTCGCTCCATGTAAAATAGGTACTGGTATTCAAGTGCATCCGGTTAGACTGGAATCCGACCCCAACATAGTTGGGAAAAGGCTAGACAAATGATGAGTCCATAAATATCCTATGTTGAATATAAACCTCCCAATTTGTTAATTCATAAAATAATTATTCTGCAAATAACAATTCAATCTACTAGCCGAAGCATCGATGTATTAAAATTAATGAAAATATTCGATAAATGCCGATATTATTATTTCTGATATCGAATCTACACTATACTACTATATATATTATATATATCGGAGAAGGTATAGTTTTGTGTCTCGATATTATCGGGCATATTTTAACTACTGTGGGTGTACTGTGGGTAGTGTTGGTTATTGCGCAATAGAAAAACGGTTTGCAGTTCAAATCAGATTATAATTTCATGAACAATTAATCACACTAGCAAATTACACACTGTAGGTACATGACACAACTAGATACACAGTAAAACAATTATGTACAGTAACAAAGTAATTGCGAAGAAATCGTAGGATCGATTACTTTTCGTATAGTGACAGAGCCACCCAAATAAGGCTGACCGCTATAAGGCTGACCTTTAGTAAACCGACAGGTTTGTCGGGAGCTAGTGCTCTGTAAGGAGTCGAGTCCGAAGACCGATTGACTCCTAAGCACAAAGTCAAGTCAAAGTCAAAGTCAAAACATTTATTTCAAGTAGGCACTTAAAAGGCACTTTTGAACGTCAAAAATTACGAAAAAATAGAATTAATTCTAGTCGCCCATTCCAAAAGGTAGTTTTCGTATGGAGAAGAATGGGCAAAAAACTCCACCGTTACTCTTTAAAAATGTTTTACAATATTTTGTATACATTAATTATATAATAATATGTGAAAACGATGCACCTAAAATAAAATAAAATTACTATACCAAAATAGGTAAAAGAATTAAAAATGAAAACATAACATAAATATTGTAATACATATTTTAAAAGAGTAACGGTGGAGCCGTTACTCTTTTAAAATGTTTTACAATATTTTGTATACATTAATTATATAATAATATGTGAAGACGATGCACCTAAAATAAAATAAAATTACTATACCAAAATAGGTAAAAGAATTAAAAATGAAAACATAACATAAATTAATTATCTAATAGATACATGGTGCTCACATATTTACAAAGATGGTAAAAATAAACGATTTTCTTTTAAATAAAAAATTACAAGTAAATAAGTCAGGGTGTGAGTTTAAGTAATTACAGAATATAAATCAACGTCAAAAAAAAGAAGAAAGAATCAATTTTACAATTAAATTAGCAACCAGTTTGATTTTGTCTAGACGAGTACGCTCAGTTATAAAGGGTTTGTCCCCACCACGCAATCGCCCCACAACAACTCTGTCCGATGACGCACGGAAGTACGTCAACGTGTTTACTTGAGTTGATACAACACACTAAAATGTGCTAAATCTAATAAGACATACATTATAATAAGTATTCAAATAATACAAGAATAATAGTCGTAAATAAACAATGGAGATTTAACAAAGTAAATCATTTTAAAATCAAAGTAACATGTCATCAATTGTTTTGAACAAAATCATTAGTGCATACAATTATGTTCCAATTTATTGAACAATAATTGATAGTAAAATCTCATAAATTATTGTTAAGAAAAACAAATCATAATTGAGAACCATCTCCGACATATATATAAATATATATTATTTATCTATCATCATCATTCATCATTTCAGCCGAAGACGTCCACTGCTAGACATAGGCCTCCCCCAAAAAGGGGGGGTTTGCCATAATCGCCACGCTTGGCAGGCGGGTTGGCGATCGCAGTATGGTATGGTGGTGGAATGCATAGAGAACGCTGCTGCCCATTCTCCGGTACGCCCCTTAGTCGCCTTTTACGACACCCACGGGAAGTATGGGGTGGTGCTATTCTTTAAGTCCGGCACCACACAGACATTATTTAACTATACTAATATCATAAAGCTGAAGAATTTGTTTATTTGTTTGTTCAGTTGAACGCGCTAATCTCAAGAACTACTCTGGTTCGAATTAATATAAAATTGTGTTGGATAGTCCATGTAACGAGAAAGACTATAGGCCACTCACTAACGTCACTCTACGACCAATAGGAGCGTAGCATCAATGAAAAAGGTTGCAAAATTGGGAAAATTATTCCTTTAGAGAGCTTCCGTTCCGTACGCTGCGCAGACGGTTAAAGTTACGCAAAAATCATGCATGACGGAATTGTTCCCCTTAAAAGTTAAAAAAAAAGTCCGCGACAGCATAAGTCTATCTTTAAAGGTTGACTCACTATAACCTTTTTCATGGTAATCAGTTCTAAAATAATGCATTCTTTGCGAAGGCGTTTTTATAAACATGATATTAATCCTTATTCAAATGCATACGATATTCATCACAAGTATTTAATTGTAAACAAAATTGCCCTTGACATCATTTTAATTCAATGAATATTTAGAGCCGCCCGGTAGCTCTGCGAGGTTTACTACAGTTCCACTCTTACTGATCATAGCGTGATGTACCTAAAATAGCTTCTTAAAGTAATATAAGTACTAAGTAATAATCTTAAGTAATACTCTTAAAGTAATTGAATATATTTTACTAGGTTTTTTCCTCAAATTAACGTGGGTGAAACCGCGGGGCACAGCTAGCATATTATTATGAGTCTACCAAAAACTTCTTCTCAAACAAAGAAGGGACAAACAGACGAGGGACAAAAGTATGCATTGAGATTTTAAAATATTGAGAAGGGTGCTCTTAATCTTTAAAATCCTGTAACGTGCAGCTGACAGGACACGCAGGACGCGATATTAAGTGTCCCATCGTTTGGTTTCACTGGTGGACGCTGGTGATGGCGCCAAACAAGTAGCCGAATTCTGGGCCAGTCCATTTAGATTGCTATCGACACGCTAAGAAGAATAAGAATCTTTAAAATCACCACGGCATTACAATCAAAATATAGTCCTCCAGACAAAGTCTCGGCCATGGCAACCAATCTCAGCAGAGACCAGCCCTCGCCGAGTGAGGTATGCACAAGTCTGTGCGCAGACACAAGTGCACTCTCTCTTCCCTCACTATCATACTCCGATGGGATGGCAATCCAACACGACCCGAAAGAGATCAGGCGCAGGACCAACGGTTTAACAAAGCATAGCGACGCGGGCGAGGTTTTTCCATTAGGAATTTCTTAATAACAGCCCGGAGTTTGGAAGTCGGCGGTGTGATACTCCCGTGCCTCGGATTGAAGGATAGCAAAGTTATAGAAAAATATATTCACAAAGACGAAAACGGAAGACGTAGCGTTGGAAGGTCTCCCACAAGGTGGTCCGACGACCTTGTGAAGGCCGCAGGAACCCGTTGGATGCGAGAAGCACAAAACCGGTCGAAATGGAAGGTGCTTGTCCTATGTCCTATGTCCAGCAATGGACGTCTTTCGGCTGAAATGATGATGATGATATTCACAAACAAGTTAAAGTGTACTTATTAATTTCAAAACACACAAAAGATATTGAATTCTTGCCAACGAAGCGGTATATAAAAGCTAGTTTAGACAAAACCATCGGGTACAGTTACGATGATATTCACTGAATGCCAATGCAGGGTAGGTGCTTAAAACACAAGTGCTCTCATGAATTCTGCTTAGATACGAGCACCCTTATGTTTTCAAAGCATTTCTAAGTGTTCACAAAGAAAATTCGTACTTGAAGTTTAATGCAGAAATAAGACTTTGTCAAATAGGCTTTAGCTTAGTGTTTAGAATTTTAAAAGACCAGAATTAGGTGCTTGAGTTTATTCTTGGTCCTTCGAACTGCGTAGCTTGTTTTAGGTTAAGAACACTTTACCTTTTAAATGGTCTGTGTGGTTATAAGAGTATTATAAGTACCATGTGGTAGGACCACATACTTACAAAACAGTATACAGAATTTTCTTATACAATTGCTGGTAATATCCATACAGTCTTGGTTTATACACGAGTACAAAGATCCCACGATGTTAATTAGTAAACATCAATCAATCATTCAACTACTGTTTATTAAAGATACAACGATAGATTAGCAAAATCAACAGTCTGTTGCAACAATTTTGAAAGAAAAAAGTTTTCTCCCGGATTTTAATTATTTAGCGCGCAATTAGCTACTTGAACGTGCGATAGATTGAACGACTGAATGACTGAATGAACGAAACAATTAAAAGCAACTTTTCTTTTAATAAACTTTTGTGGCAACTGGACAGCGGCATATTTGTGCTCAACAGTAGACTTTGGCAAGCTTAGTTTAAAGCAGTCGTCGAAGACCTACGTCGCTGATCAACACATGATAGATCTGATAGTCAAATCTCGTAACTAAAAAAATGTTCAAATTGAAGTCGCAGTGCCTCAGAAGTTCCAAAATGTCACAAAAGGTATTCTACTAAACTAAAAAAGTTTGCAAATAACCAAAATATACCTGGCAGGATCGTAACTTAATCATCATCATCTGACTAGCCTTTCCCCAAATCTGTGTTGAAGTGGAGTTCCAGTCTAACCGGATGTACCTGTATCTGAGGAATAATATACTCCTTGTTAAGACGGATGGCCATAACCTGATACAGCTTAAAACAAATAAAACATTGACCAAGTTTAACATAACTATCTACAAAGTAACCAAATCGATACCATTTGAAAGCTTTTTTTTTTTTGCGGATGGGAAATCATCAAATGACTCCTCCCGCTCTGGGTGGAGCGGAAGGTTGTGTCAGACTCTTACTGACTAAAACCCACCCGTGTTCCTTCCTTAGCCCTTAATGTTCCGGGCCAGCGGTAACCCTTTCGGACAATCCCACTGACCCGGCAGGCTTCGGCCCTAAGGGGCCCCTCCTCGATGCTGACATCTCTTTGAGGCGCGCGTGGAACACGTACGCGCCGTCCGGCACGGGCCTGGTCCTGATCAGACGGTGAGCTACCCATTACTCTCCGCCCGCAGGCCCGCGCCTACGGTGGCCGGGAGTCGTCACGCGGCTCCCGACGCCGGGGGCGTCCCCCGCGGCGGCTGAGACGGGAGGCTCTCTCCCTGAACCGTCCCGCCACCTCCTTCGCTAGCATGACTGCTTCGCAGAAGGAGGTGACTGCCTCCCACTCCCTCTCGCCCCGGACCATGGCTTGCACCAGGGCCGGACGCGAGAGGTCGCCGCTGCTGCCGATCGCCTCTACGAGGACACGGCGGTGCTCCGCCCAAGCGGGGCAGACACAGAATTAAATAGGCTAATATATTTCCACAATATTTTACAAGTCAATAGGTATTCATGCAAATATTACTTCTACTCAATCCGGGATTAGTTTTCTTTGTTCTTTTTGTTGTTAAGACAAAGATATATTAACTTGTAAGAAGGATAAGCATTATAAGCAACCATTAATCTTATGGTGTGTATAGCTAAGTGTCTTTAAGGCCAGATTTCTGTCCTAGTTTCGGTTTAGGTCTAGACTTAGAGTGATTGCGAACAGTATTAATCTGTTTTTTTGGAGATTATACTTATAACATTACTGCTAGCAGATAGTCATTCTGTCCTTTTCCCAAAGCCCTTGTATGGGAAAAGTTTCTCAGTAAATACAAACTGTATAATGTTTGGCTAAATAATATCTGTTCAAATATTGTCTCAAACGCCGTCTAAAGCCATCCCTGGTTCAAGCTTCAAATACGAAATTAAGATAAAATAGCAACCTGGCGTTGAAGCAGACACATTCAAGAGACAATTTGATTTCCCTAACACAGTTACAAATTAGACCAAAACCGTAAAACACGTAGGTCTCCTACAGTTTCATAACGTGTCTGCAATCGTGGCGTGCGATTCCAACCCGAATTCGATGCAATAACACTTGGCACTGTTCCAAATGTGTCCGTGTAGGCAAATCGATTGGGAGCTCTCCGTGCTGAACAAAATATAATTGTGAAGGCGGAAACTTCCTACGGCTGAAATATTGAACAAATATCCCGGCTTTGTAAGCAATTTGTTTTCTGAATTGATCGGTGGTGTTTTATAAAAGGACGTTGTTTGGCCTCCCGATTTACTGACTTAATATCCTAGAGGCGACGAAATGTTTGGACTATTTGGTTTCCAATAAGATGTCAATAGAAAGAAAATTATGATAATGACAGCGAAAGTGTAGATGTTTATGAAAGTTAAGCGCTTTTTATAATGATTGGTAAGTTGGTAAGTGGAAATTCATTCGCTTTAATAAGGAGAACAGTTCACACAATAGTCCCTCGTAGAAGCCATAATATCACATTAGAATTCTCGCTCCATTCTTGATAGTTGCTACTTGAAAACATTTTCCCTCTGTATTGCAACAGTGTAATTCTGTCGATGTTTTAATATGGTCTTTATCGAATAAAAGACGTTTAGATAGTGAAAACATCATGCGTGAATAGAGCCCCTAACTGGTCCATTACTAAGTTTAAAACTGGTAAGAAACTATGAAAGATTTTCCCCGAGTAGCTGTTATTTCAATCTGATGTAGGAAAACCCAGCCTAAATCGAAAAAAAATAAAAGGACCCTTTTGAAATCGTTCATTTATTACCCTGAGTTTCTACACGAGATGAAATTGGACTCCCGTAGGGAACAGAATCGATATCCTTCAACATTCGCGACGTTGAAAACTTAAGATAAATAGACATTTAAGATTATGTGTCCAGTTAAGAATAATAGGAACTAAAGTAGATACTGAGAGCCATGTTACAAAATCTAAGAAATATAAAATACTTATTCTTTCGCCACTAAACGCATATTTTTCTTCTTCAGCAGTTTTTAGTAGTAGGTAGGTGTATTTATATCAAACATAATAAATAAACATAAATTCGCTGTAGGTACTGTGTGTGTGTACTGAAGAACTGGAAGTCACTGGGAGACGCCTTTGCCCAGCAGTGGGATGATACAGGCTAACAGTAATAGATTCATTGCTATTTTATTCATTTTAGCAAGAATTATTGCAATAAATCTAGCGTTGTCTGAAAAGGTACGTAGATATATTTACGCGATCAATATTATGATAGAATTCATGCTCGCATCGTGCAAACCTATTTTATAACGTGTGCCACATTGCCTTTGAAGCCGTATCTAGCTATTTTTCAAAACATTATACAAAAATCATAGCTACAATCACAAACGGTTCTACACTTTATAACATTGCTACTATATTCTCCAAGTCTTCAAAACAAAACAACCTCAGACAAACAGCACCTTATTTTCATTAAGCTTTATATTTTCTATCGCTGCTTTCACAACAAAATAACGTGATAGAAAACGCACCGAAGAAATAGAAATAAACGAACCAATGTGCTATCATTCGGAGGAGATGGGGACGGAAGGAAGCCAGTTTACCCAATATCCTTAAACTAAAATAAGGTTAGTCATGTTTGTCTTGCTATTTAGGTCGGAATAGGGTAAATTATCATGTAAATACATCCCAGGCGATGTTTATTACACGCATGAACTGTTTCATGGAATAAACACAGTTGGCACTCTGCCAAATGTCCATGAACACCAGCCTTAGTGATGTACACAAAATTTGTCAACGTGTCTACTTTCGAAGCGCAACTTTGTAGCGAAACTCGATTGGGGCGACACATTTTTTGAGTTACGTAAACAAGTAAAATTTACGTTAACGTCAGAATCGCCGGTCAACAGTCGTATTTAGCTTTGAAATTGTGCTTAAAAATTACTTATTCATTGCTTATATTTGCTTACCATAATGAGAGAATTGCTTATTTCATCTGTTAAAAGAATTAAAACATTTAAGATTGACCGACCATTCTGATATCAGAATGGCTGGTCAATCTTTGTAGAGTAGTAACTATGTGGAATTACTGAAATTTTCATGGGCC
This sequence comes from Mesoligia furuncula, assembly GCA_916614155.1. Lineage (NCBI taxonomy): Eukaryota > Metazoa > Arthropoda > Insecta > Lepidoptera > Noctuidae > Mesoligia > Mesoligia furuncula. Next base: position 8,934,751 of record OU744803.1, on the reverse strand, counting down.
AAAGATTGCTTATTAATTGCTTATTTCACAATTTATAAGCCTAGACCCTGTTATTCTCTCTGTAAGCTAGCCAAGAATTTAAAAGCCCCTGCGCCTATTAAATTTATGAGAGCAAAGTAACGTAAGGTCAATGGGGCGAAGACCGTCTGTAGGGCAAGACCGTACAGTAAGAAATACGAGGAATTCTGAATACTTACAAAGATGGCAACCCAAGATACATAAATGTCAAACTGTTTTAGTTTCTATTTTTTGACACCAGTGGCGCTCTATAAGACTCATAAAGAAAAAAATACATTTCAAATTTAGTCGGGTTACCAACTTCAATTCTTTAAGTCCGGCACCACACAGACAACCCACCCCTTACTTCCCGTGGGTGTCGTAAAAGGCGACTAAGGGTGTTACCGGAGAATGGGCAGCAGCGTTCTCTATTTATTCCAACATCATACCATACTGCGATCGCCTACCCGCCTGCCAAGCGTGGCGATTATGGCAAACCCCCCCCCCAAAATTGGGAGAGGCCTATGTCCAGCAGTGGACGTCTATCGGCTGAAACGACGACGACGACCAACTTCAATTACGACCAGTACACGCTGTCGAAAAAAATTTTTTTAAGTGGTATTTTAAGAGTTTTCTAAGTATTTGTGTAGGTAAGTTCATTAATAATTAATATCTTTACCTAACTATCATATTAGAATTGAATAAAACACGTTTTTCACGAAATTACATCTGATGAAAAAAACGTAACTTCAAATTTCAATAGTGGAGAAGTCCGTCTACTTCTTGGAGGCGAAGATCGGCATACGCCGGTCTTCGCCGATTCCAGATATCATAAACCTTTTAATACTAAACACAATCATTTTCAAAATTAAATTATCTAATAGGTAACTGATTCGTATTGCCTAAAACTACTGCTTTCTACGATATTTGACAGTTTACTAGTAACTTGACATGTGTGACAGTTGAATATAGAAAAAATATTAATATGATCGTATACCAGGTACGGCATTTCATACTAACTTTCAAGCCCTTGTTTTTCGAAATGAATGAATCGATTTTAATTAAACTTGATACGCATAAGCAGGATACAAAGGTCTAAAAAGTTCCTTAAGAACATTTTCGAAATATCTTATTTATAAAAAGATAACTGGAAATCTCAGTTTCTATGGAAAATTTAAAATTGGTCTAATTAGGCTGTAACACTATTTTTTGAAAATGTTCTTAAGTAATTTTTCAGACCTTTGTATCCTGCTTAGGCGTATGAAGTTTCATTAAAATCGATTCATTCATTTCGAAAAACAAGGGCTTGAAAGTTTGTATGAAATGCCGTACGTAGTAAGCGCTCTTAAACAAAAAATATTTTTGAGCTTCCTTTGTGAACCATTTGTCTAGGCCCGACTACACTTGAAAATTCTTTCTGGATGACCCCTTGTTAGTTTATTCTTCAATATTACGTTTTATTGCTTTTTTCAGGTAATTCTATAGGGCAATTTAAGTACCAAAGAAAATCCAATAGAGGATCATACTCTAAGTAGAAATTGAGAGAAGTTATACAAGAAGAGCTATACTAGAAGCAATTATACTTTTGACTACTACTACTACTACTTCTGAAGTATAATTAGGCTACCTCAATTTTTTTTTAAATAATTGTTTATCTTTGTCAGTACCTATATTTAAATATGAGTTGCGTCTCATTTTTTCCTACTTTCGTTAATTAAATAAACTTTCGTGATTTCTATTTTCTAAATTTCTACCTGAAAATATTATTTATTATATTAAGTAGATTAAATAAAAGTTAAATAAAAGTTGATTTACCAACAAATGCATTTTTTTTAAGTGATGATATTGTTTTTTACCCCTGAATCGCGAAGTATGCCGAACTTACCCGACAAACGCTTCTTTTTGCAATGTATGCCGATTGGAACCTTTAATAAAAATATCGACAGCACACATTGAACTACTGTTGAAAGACACACGCGTACCCAATTTCTATATTCGTGTAAACCGTCGATTTCTACGTTTTTTTTCACATTAGACGGTTTTATCCGACATGGCAGTGAAATCCGTCTATTTTACCATTTTTTCAAAACTAGTGTCTAGTTTATAAACTGATAACGTATAAGTAAATCCGACAGTTTCTATTAATAGTCAACTAAATGTTTGATCACCCAATATAATCAAACTTTTCTAAAACGTTATAGAGATGGCCAAATTTGGCTAATGAAGTAAATTTTTAATAAAGTATGCCGGTCTTCGCCCCATTGACCTTATGTCGAAAATTGCGTTTATATATCAAACGGTATTATTATTTAATACTCGTTTCTTTATTTTCTGTAATAACCAAATGGTGCCCAGTGCCTATATTATTTTTAATCATGTCTGTATTTATTAACTATGTATATCTTACAGACACAGAATACTTAAGTATTAAATAGCGGCTTAGCCGACATTTTTTTTAAAGTTGCCTACCAATATTGAGATGAAATTAATCTACCTTATATGAATGTTTTTCGAGGTTATGTCATCATCATCAGCCTTTTTCATACAGACCTTCTCTCTGTGAGAAAAGAGGGAATGGGCCTTAATCCACCACACGGGCCGAGTGCGGATTGGTGGATGTCACATGTCTTCGAATTTTTGGTTCTTGGACTTGCCGGTTTCCTCACGATGTTTTCCTTCACCGTTTTTATAGAAGTGGTACTGACATAATTCACACAAAGTAAAATATACCTGCCTGGGTTCGAACCTACGACACTTAAGTCGGGACCGTTACTACCGGGCCGCCCACCACTGCTCATGCGTATATGTACCTATGTAGTGTGTATGCATGTTCGTTTCTATAAAACGCTCTACACCCCAAACGGCTTATCGGATTATGATGACATATCAGGTGCCGTTGGATTCGTCTCAATAATACGCATCATATTTATTCAGAACAGACTCAGTAATTAGAAAACTTGAGAGGTGTCTTATGGTGTCATGCTCTGCAGCAGAGCCACCATCCTAGAAACCGATCAATTATATCTTAAAATGATGAACGTCAAACGTACATAATGTACGTATTACCGTTATCGCTGTACGTGCAATAGATAATGATAAAATAGACATTGATTGTGGCTCTGCTGCAGAGCATACTCCCTAGCAGAGCCACAAAGTACATGGACTCAGGAAAGATAAACGCCACTGTTTTTTAATAAATACTTTTGTACGAATACTGTTTATTGCGTACGTGTTGAAAAATATCATTATTAGACAGTGGTTTTATTAGGGTTCCGTAGCCAAATGGCAAACACGGAACCCTTATAGATTCGTCATGTCTGTCTGTCTGTCTGTCTGTCCGTCTGTCTGTCTGTCTGTCTGTCCGTCCGTATGTCACAGCCACTTTTCTCCGACACTATAAGAACTATACTGTTGAAACTTGGTAAGTAGATGTATTCTGTGAACCGCATTAAGATTTTCACACAAAAATAGAAAAAAAAACAATAAATTTTTAGGGTTCCACATACTTAGAACCGAAACTCAAAAATTTTTTTTTTCATCAAAGCCATAAGTGTGGGGTAGGTATCTATGGGTAGGTCTTCAAAAATGATATTGAGGTTTCTAATATCATTTTTTTCTAAACTGAATAGTTTGCGCGAGAGACACTTCCAAAGTGATAAAATGTGTGTCCCCCCCCCTGTAACTTCTAAAATAAGAGAATGATAAAACTAAAAAAAATATATGATGTACATTACCATGTAAACTACCAGCGAAAATTGGTTTGAACGAGATCTAGTACGTAGTTTTTTTTAATTCGTCAAAAATCGTAAACTACAATTTACCATTCATTCAATCAACTCAAAAATAATAAAAAAAACCATTTAATTTCATAAACATAAACCTTATGCATAAACCCGGATGTTACGGAACCCTCGGTGCGCGAGTCCGACTCGCTCTTGTTAAATCTTCTAGCGAGCTAATACTTAACTTTTTACGTTTTTCTTAAATGCAAATGTGAAGGAAAGGAAGTGCAAATCAAAAAAGAGATCACACATTTCAAGAAAGGAACCAAAGAATTGAGCTGCCTCCTTGGTCTAGTGGTCGCAAGCGGTACTACTGAGCATGAGGTCCAGGGACGGAGAGTGCTATTGAGAATCCATCAGGAATTTCTCAATAGCAGCCCGGAGTTTGGATTTGTGTCCGGTTGATGCCAACAGGCACCAGCAGGCGTAGTATGGCCATCATAGAAACGGGTTTTGTCGACGGAAGAATAGACAAAATTACACATTGTAGAAAGATTTCTACCATCTTAAGGACGCGTTTACGAAATGACGCGCTTCAATTTTAGGTATTGAGTCTTACTACTACACGTGCACGGCTCACACACACAGCGACATGCGCGAAGCGGTGAAATTATGAGTAAACTGACACGACTTGATACTTGAGCCTAATTTTATTTTATTTTGGCCATGTATTTTTTTTAAGTTTACGGTGATTTGTTTTCAAACAGTTTGTAGGTAATGTGAAGTGTTCATATAAGTAGAATGCTATTTACTTAATTTCACTGGACAGTGATTAATCAAGTACAAGTTGCCAAAGTACCCATGTATTAACAATTTGCGGACGAGCTTATTGAAAACAAATATAAAACAAGCTTGTTTTATTCGGTTTATTTCGTATTTTATATAATAAATTTGCTATGGTATCAAATGCAAGTAGGTTCTCGAAAACTGGAAAGAAAATACGTGTATTTGGCACACACCCTACAAGGCAAACAGTACAAATGCTACAATATTCATCACGCTAATATTATAAAGGCGAAAGTTTGTGAGTGTGTGTGTATGTTTATATGTTTGTTCTTCACGCTCAAACGGCTTCACCAATTTTGATAAAATTTTGTATAGAGGTAGCTGACACATATTATAGGCTACTTTTTATCCGATATTCCCACGGGATCGAAACTTATGCGGGTGAAACCGCGGGGCACAGCTAGTTGCTTCATAAATATTTAAAAAATTCGTAAAACAATAACAACGCAATGGATATTGTTGAACTGTCAAATCGGAATGGATTGCCATTCCAAGTGTGTTACGCAATTAGGATAACGTACTAAGCAGTGTCGTGCATTGCATAAAGGCATATTAGCAGTGGCTACCTCGATAAATCACCATAAGCCTGTCAATTACATTTTTGGCCGTGCAAAGTGACGGATATTGAGATCGCCGATAGTGAGATAAAAATGAAAATCCAAGAATCTGTAATTTATTTTTTACTAGCTGTGCCCGCGACTTCGTCCGCGTGGAATAGTGACTTTTCGGGCAGCATATTTTGAATTACATATACCGTCTACAGAAATCCAAGATGGCCGATGTGAAAAATGTTACAATTTTTCATGATGGGTGTCAATTTCGTGGTTTTCGAGGGTGCTGAAACCGATGGTGGGGTCATAATAAAAATCCAAGATGGCTGATGTGAAAAATGTTATAATTTTTCATGATGGGTGTCAATTTCGTGGTTTTCGAGGGTGCTGAAACCGACGGTGGGGTCAAAATGAAAATCCAAGATGGCGGATGTGAAAAATGTTACAATTTTTCATGATGGGTGTCAATTTCGTGGTTTTCGAGGGTGCTGAAACCGACGGTGGGGTCAAAATGAAAATCCAAGATGGCGGATGTGAAAAATGTTACAATTTTTCATGATGGGTGTCAATTTCGTGGTTTTCGAGGGTGCTGAAACCGACGGTGGGGTCAAAATGAAAATCCAAGATGGCGGATGTGAAAAATGTTACAATTTTTCATGATGGGTGTCAATTTCGTGGTTTTCGAGGGTGCTGAAACCGACGGTGGGGTCAAAATGAAAATCCAAGATGGCGGATGTGAAAAATGTTACAATTTTTCATGATGGGTGTCAACTTCGTGGTTTTCGAGGGTGCTGAAACCGACGGTGGGGTCTAAATAAAAATCCAAGATGGCGGATGTGAAAAATGTTACAATTTTTCATGATGGGTGTCAATTTCGTGGTTTTCGAGGGTGCTGAAACCGATGGTGGGGTCAAAATAAAAATCCAACCATCGGTTTCAGCACCCTCGAAAACCATGAAATTGACACCCATCATGAAAAATTATAAAAATTTTCACATCCGCCATCTTGGATTTTTATTTTGACCCCACCGTCGGTTTCAGCACCCTCGAAAACCACGAAATTGACACCCATCATGAAAAATTGTAACATTTTTCACATCCGCCATCTTGGATTTTTATTTTGACCCCACCGTCGGTTTCAGCACCCTCGAAAACCACGAAATTGACACCCATCATGAAAAATTGTAACATTTTTCACATCCGCCATCTTGGATTTTCATTTTGACCCCACCGTCGGTTTCAGCACCCTCGAAAACCACGAAATTGACACCCATCATGAAAAATTGTAACATTTTTCACATCCGCCATCTTGGATTTTCATTTTGACCCCACCGTCGGTTTCAGCACCCTCGAAAACCACGAAATTGACACCCATCATGAAAAATTATAACATTTTTCACATCAGCCATCTTGGATTTTTATTTTGACCCCACCATCGGTTTCAGCACCCTCGAAAACCACTAAATTGACACCCATCATGAAAAATTGTAACATTTTTCACATCGGCCATCTTGGATTTTTATTTTGACCCCACCATCGGTTTCAGCACCCTCGAAAACCACGAAATTGACACCCATCATGAAAAATTGTAACATTTTTCACATCCGCCATCTTGGATTTTCATTTTGACCCCACCGTCGGTTTCAGCACCCTCGAAAACCACGAAATTGACACCCATCATGAAAAATTATAACATTTTTCACATCCGCCATCTTGGATTTTTATTTTGACCCCACCATCGGTTTCAGCACCCTCGAAAACCACGAAATTGACACCCATCATGAAAAATTGTAACATTTTTCACATCGGCCATCTTGGATTTTTATTTTGACCCCACCATCGGTTTCAGCACCCTCGAAAACCACGAAATTGACACCCATCATGAAAAATTGTAACATTTTTCACATCCGCCATCTTGGATTTTTATTTTGACCCCACCATCGGTTTCAGCACCCTCGAAAACCACGAAATTGACACCCATCATGAAAAATTGTAACATTTTTCACATCCGCCATCTTGGATTTTTATTTTGACCCCACCATCGGTTTCAGCACCCTCGAAAACCACGAAATTGACACCCATCATGAAAAATTATAAAATTTTTCACATCCGCCATCTTGGATTTTTATTTTGACCCAACCATCGGTTTCAGCACCCTCGAAAACCACGAAATTGACACCCATCATAAAAAATTGTAACATTTGTCACATCCGCCATCTTGGATTTTTATTTTGACCCCACCGTCGGTTTCAGCACCCTCGAAAACCACGAAATTGACACCCATCATGAAATATTGTAAATCTTCAGGGGATCAGACCGGAATAACTCCTCAGCTCGGCTGTTAGTTCCAGTAGCAGTCTTCGAAGTACACCTGCTGTGCAGGTCACTCCAGCAAGTCCGGAACGAAATATGAATTTATAAACCCTACTTACTTCTAGAAAAATTATAAGACTGTGAATCAAATCTTTCCTTGGGTAATAGGTACATACAGAATGCGTGAAGTATCAAGTTTTGTGTGTCAAATATTTTGTATCCGTACAGCGATCTTCTTTTAGCACAAGCTGCTGCTTACAACCGACACAGAGTCCACTCACAACGGCGGCCGGGCGCAGACTAATATTTCATTACAAATATTTGTGCAATAAACCGAGACAGTGACCAGTAAAATAACCCTTATTTCAATCCAATAAGATTCACGTATTACAGCTAAATATGTGAAAAAATAGACTCCGATTTTTATTTTTTTCTGAGCTTATTTTTAACATTTTGATGGTTCTTTTGGCTACCTTTTTGAGTTGAACATGTCTGCTTACATAAAATATTTTAAAATAAATATGTTTATGTTATTAAATAGAAGAAAAATGATCCCAAAGACAGCACGATATCGTCGATTTTGTGTGAAGAGGCAACGGAAATTATTTTTTACTATATTATAAACCAACATTTTCGAATAAAAAATGGCTACCATTTGGAGATGAAAGAGTAATCTATCTGTGGTAATTATTAGTTACATTTGGTTTCGTCTCATTTTGCCGCAAAATGCACCGAAAAACGGCTTATTTTTGTCAGATTCGTAAAGGCGTCCTTAAGCGTAGCGATAAAGAGAAGACATGTTTCTATTCTTCAGTCGACAAAAACTACAGCATGACGACAAATTTTTCTCTATTTTTTATTTTAGTTTACTAAAATTTTCATAGTAAGCGCCTGATTATTTTGTGTCAGCAAAAGTTTTTGTAGACAATCTGTTACCGTCAGGATGGCTGGACCAAACGAGATATGTACACGAGACTATGTGCACTATTTAAAACCTATGTGCTACTATTTACTACCCATAATGAAAAATTTGCTACCTTTACGTTAAGAAACATATCAAAGAAATAAAATGGTCAGCCATTCTGGCGTCAGCTTGGCTGATCACTTTTATGGCAAATAGGTAGTAAATATTTACTACCTATTTGTACCCACCCACCCAGTACCCAGTTAATACAACGCTATAAATGAGAACTTGAAAGTGATCAGCCAACCTGACGTCAGTATGGCTGACCACTTTATTTCTTGGATATGTTTCTTAACGCAAAGGTAGCAAATTTTTTATTATAGGTAGTAAATAATAAGCGTACAGAAAGCAGCGTAATAGAAATCTCTATTCCTAGACAGCACGTTTCGTCGAAAACTTTGTTGATAGAAAACAGTGTTTGTAGATATCTCGGTTAATAGGAAGCACTGTTGACAGAGATCTCTGTTCATAGATAGCACTTCTTGCCGTATAGTTTGTTCATTCTGTTTCCAGGTACCTTAGTTAAAAAAGCGCGACGTAGGATGCCAGAGCGAGCGAAGGGCATCCCGAGGTTAGGTTTGGTTAGGTTACTTTAAACCCTTGCGAGGCTCCGTCGACATAGGATGCAAGAGCGAGCCCTTGGGAATACAGCTTACTTAAAAATAATGATCTAATTGGTTTCCGTGAATCAAAGGCGCTTTCTGTGAACCAAGGTGAAACAGTGGTTTCTATCAACAAAGTTACCGGCAAGAAGTGCTATCTATGAACAGAGATCTCTGTCAACAATGCTTCCTATGAACCGAGATATCTACGATTCGCACCCTGCGCTTGATTGAAAGCAAAACAGATGTTGGCCCAGTTAACCATTATCAATTTTTAAAAGGGGTAACTGGTTCGCGGTCCCAGTTCCATAGTGGGCTGAACGACCCCTAACCTAGGTTCAAAGTTGATTGGGAAAATTTGACAGTTTCGGGTAGCTTGATGTGCTGGCGTCTGTACATAGGAAGATGATTCAAAAGTAAATATTTATAATCGAATGTTTTATTAACTAATTAATATATATATATGTCTTTACAGTACCTTTTTTTTTAAATTAGCGTACAATTTTGTACATTTTTCGTACTTTTTCTTGGCTCATAACAAAGTCTAAAAGTGGAATACTACTTAGTGAAATATATAGCGCCCGTTAGAAAGAAAACTTCCTGGCGGTGACAAGTTGATTATTGTTTTCTGCGAAGTCTTTATAGAACCTTTTTTTAAATTAGCGTATAATTTTGTACATTTTCCATACTTTTTCTTGGCCCATAACAATGTTCAAAAGTGGAATACCTACTACTTAGTGAAATATATAGCGCCCGCTAGAAAGAATACTTCCTGGCGGTGACACGTTGGTTATTGTTTTCTGCGAAGTCTTAATAGTACTTTTTTTTTTAATTTAGCGTACAATTTCGTACATATTTTAGAAATTAGACTGAAGTTCGTAAAAAGTCATTTCACCGCTAGAAAGTATGACACGTATTAAATAGTGCACATAGTCTCGCGTACATATCTCGTTTAGTCCAGCCATCCTGACGGTAACAGATTGTCTTCACAAACTTTTGCTGACACAAAATAATCAGGCGCTTACTATGAAAATTTTAGTAAGCTAAAATAAATAACACCACTGTCTAATAATGATATTTTTCAACACGTACGCAATAACAGTATTCGTACAACAGTTTTTATTAAAAAACAGTGGCGTTTATCGTTCCTGAGTACATGTACTTTGTGGCTCTACTAGGGAATATGCTCTACAGCAGAGCCACAATCAAAGTCTATTTTATCATTATCTAATGCACGTACAGCGATAACGGTAATACGTACATTATGTACGTTTGACGTATGTACATCATTTTAAGATAGAATTGATCGGTTTCTAGGATGGTGGCTCTGCTGCAGAGCATGACACGTCTTATGGACACCTGGTTAGAACAGAGTTCCTTTCGTTATAATTTTTTTTTTTGTTTTTGTATCAAGTAGGTACATAATGATTAAATAAAAAAATTTGTTGTTGCTGCTGTTATTGTTGTTGGCTGTCGGGTGCTGGTTGTTGTTGTATTATTGTTAAAAAGTTTTAGTTTCCTAGGTGATCGGCAAGTGCCTCAAAAATCACTGCAAACAAACAAGTTGGTTTTTGAAATAAAATATGTCGTTACACATTTTTCGGTCTAGCCCGTAAACAAAACGTGCCCCGTAAAGAACTCCTTGACAAGACAAACTTCCTGCCTCTTTTCATTATGAAAACAAAAAAAAGGCATTAAAATTGCCTTAAAGCACGCAACTATATAAATGCTAGTACAAGTAAAAAAAACCGGGCAAGAGTGAGTCGGACTCGCGCACTGAGGGTTCCGTACCATCATATGAGTTTTAAAATTCATCAGAGAATTTTAAAACTGCACTGCGGTGTAGAATATTGCAGTTTTATGTCCATGATCCAGCTGTGACAGACAGACTTAGTCTCACCATAAGGCGGAACCCTTTTACCATTTTGGTAGGGTAGATTAATTTCATCTCAATATACACAGGCAACTTAAAAAAAAATTCGGTTAAGCCACTATTAAATACATAAAAATAAAGAAACGAGTAATAGATAATAATACCTTTTGATATATAAACGCAATTTTCGACATATGTCACTTTGCTCTCATAAATTTAACAGGCGCAGGGGTTTTTAAATTCTTGGCTAGCTTATAGAAAGAATAACAGGGTCTTGGCTTATAAATTGTGAAATAAGCAATTAATAAGCAATCTTTGGCCCATGAACATTTCAGTAATTCCACATAGTTACTACTCTACACAGATTGACCAGCCATTCTGATATCAGAATCGTCGGTCAATCTTAAATGTTTTAATTCTTTTAACAGATGAAATAAGCAATTCTCTCATTATGGTAAGCAAATATAAGCAATTGATAAGTAATTTTTGGGCACAATTTCAAAGCTAAATACGATTGTTGACCGGCGATTCTGACGTTGACAAATTTACGCTCTCATCGTGGAATGCGGGAAAAGTTAAGTAGTCCTGTGTTTTTGCTGGAGAGTTCTGATTTTGCTGTCGAGTAAAATGCATGTCATTTGCTCGCGTAAACAAATCGAGGGAGTGCACTTTTTGCTAGTCAAATAAGGTGCATTTGTAGGTATGGTTTGCAATGCTTGTTGGTAATTAGGTATTTTTTAAATTGTACTTCTGTTTAAATGTATTGTATTGTATAACGGGCTGGGGTGTCCGCAACTCCACGTCTAAAAGCGTATTTTGCGTAAGCATAAACCTAGTCAGCCTATAACGTTCCCACCGCTGTGACACGGACATGCCGGTTTCCTCATGATGTTTTCCTTCACCGTTTTGAGTGGTGATGAAAGAATTTACACAAAGTAAAGCGCCTGCTTGAGATCGAAGTTCGAACCCATGCCCTGCAACTCATGTCACTATTATGACTGATCTCCGTATTTTGTGCCTACGGGTGTCGCGCGTACAGGGTATGTACCGATAACAATAGAATTTATATTGTGGCTGCTAATTGGACACGCGACGGGTGAAATGTAATGTAATTATTAATTGGTAGATGTTAATTCCAACACGTCAGGAACTCAATGTTTATTAGTAATAACATTGAGTTCCTATCTAACTTGTTTGTCAAAACACATGACGTGTCAGCATTGAAATTATGTACCTCTGAAGAGAGTTTAATCCAAGTACTTCATAGGAAGAGCTCGCGTGTTTGAGCAACATTGACATGGAGGTGTGAGGTGTTTCAAATGTTTCTAATCAGGAACTGTGAAGCGAGACACAGGTGTCACGACACGTTAAACACGCCACTAGAATATACTATTAACACTACATTGTTGACGTGTTTAGAAAGTAAATATGGCTTCCTTTGCCCTATAAACCAGCTATTAAAAGTGATTACAAATGTTTTAAGGTGAACATGTAACCTTTCACTGGCTTCATTCAAGGCCCAACCTGAAGAGAAAGTGTTTCCGAAAACAGTTACGTTTAATACGAAAAATGATAATATTAAATATGCAGGGAACAGATATGCGTGGTTATCTAAAGGTAAAATACGTTTATTTAAAAGGTTAGTCCCTATGTTTCAATTTAATCCGTTTAGGCCCCTATCTGCTTTCCGCTCACGTTTATTCAACATACTTCCCACATAGCTCACATTACTTACACCGTGTAATCGCCCTAATGTATGCAGCACATATCTACGCTAAAGTTGGTTTAAAGTCGTAGCTTTCAAACTCACATAATGTGCCAGTACGTATAAAGAACGCGAGGAGAAATCCAAAATAAAATTCTTGCCAAAATTCATTCATAAAAACCGTCTTATTTTCTCCTATTGAGATGCGAAAAGCAGAATTGGCCTACATTCGTCGAAAAAGATACGTCGAAAGAGCTTACACCACTCGTGCGTGCGCCGAATGCGAACGGATTTATGTAGTTAGGTGTTCCAGATAGTTTGGCAAATGTAACTTGTTATTCGTAAATTGGAAAAAAAGGGTTGCTCACTACCTGAAACGTCTGACTAGAACAAAGGCTTAGCATCAGAAAATAAATAGGAGTTTTAACATAACAAAGAGATAAAAGTCAAACTTTCCTTAATAAATACAGTAGATACCTCTATCCACAAACAGGCTACGTCACAACATTTCATTGCGTCATAAAATGTTTATAGACTTTTCCCCTTTCATTTTCACATGACACGGTTTCCAGTACCTATATACATAATTGATTCGTTCATTTAAAATACATTAAGCAGGGCACGATCAGTGCTTGGGTGGGTTCGAAGGTAATTTCCGTGGCCGTCCGGCTAACCGTAGGTACATAGAGTGAAAATGTTGCGGTTCTGTATACCTTTACCGTGCGGTAATAACGAGGGACATGGTTATAATTAATTTCGTGAACAGTCTGCCTCCGTTCATATTTGATCACTTGATTTTGTTCGGACGTGTTTTTAATTAAGGTTATGTGCGCGCTTACATGCTTTTCGTTGTAGGTATACTGTTAATTTCCTTAGCAGGTCTATTATATAAACAAGTTCATGATTATAAATTCGAGTGTCTGGAGCCAAAGGTAAAATGAAAGCTCTTTTTTGTCTGATTTATCTCTTCCAAATTAAATTATTAATTCCCTTAACGCATTGGTAATTATTCTCGAGTACGTTCAATGAATATCTAAGTTATATTCAAAGAATAATTAAGGCCTATCAGTAGAATGAAAAGGCCATGACAAATCGAGGCTAAGCATAGATATCCGTGAGGCTAAGTTATCACCTTGAAACCTTGAAGCCTTGAATTTGCCTCCTAAATTGATAGTTCAAGTTCACCCGTCAATTCCCGAACTTGAATACGCTGTAATGTATTTTATATTTAAACGAAGCCAAGAGGGTAAGCCCCTTGAGACTGACAGACTTGACTTTTGGATATGAATCTTTAAAATGTTTCCTTCTTTTTATCCGTGTTCGGGAATTAAAGAGGTAGGTTTATATAAATATCACCGGCTATGTTTGTATGTGAGTAAATTTGTTGTGCATCTAGGTATTACATTTTAGGTAAAAGGAAATTACAAGCAGTTTTTAATACAATTTTATGCACTGATTGAAACATTAACTCATCAAAATCTACTCAGTTTACGAATCAAGTCTACGAGGCTACGCCGTAGCGTCCTCGTAGCTCCTTTCGCGTAGCGTGGCGTAGCAAGCACCTACGTAACTTATTGAGTGCTTTGTTGGTTTAAAGGTTGCAAGGATGACTGCTGAGTATCGGGTACTGGGGTCGGGCCTGGGTTTTACCAGTCCCTTGTCTTGTAGCTACCCGAAGTCTAGATTTGTGCTCGATTGATGGCAACAGGCACGTATTACGTGAGACTTAAACATAACTGACAAAATGTGGTTCTGCTTTGAAGGCAATAGTCAAAACAATATAAACAAGCTCGCGGGTCACTATCAGCCAAAGCATTCTCATCAAATTAACGAAAAAACAACCACACAATTATAAAAACACCTGGCTCATGTCCCCAAATACAAAACAGTGACGGTTAAAAAGCAAAACTAAAATAACAACACCGCCATTTTGAGCACAAACGTTTATTATACTGCCACGAACAGTCAGTAGCCAGTAAAAACTTATTCCACAGTCACATTAAGATAATAAGTGAAATAACAAAGCAACGAACTCTGCGGTGCACTTGAAAAGTTTTTTTGGTATTTATATGGTAACGTCAAGAACAGACTCTCATTAAATGATTATTTAGGAGTAGCTTTTGTTCGCGGCTCCGTCCGTATGGAGGTCGGAAATTATCTTACGGAAACGTACTAGCGGGATAAAAGTATCGCATGTCATAACCCAGGTGATGTGCCAAATTTCAGCGAAATCCGTTCAGCAGTAACAGGGAAACAGAGTTACTTTCGCATTTTCGCATAATATAAGTATCGTTAGTTAGTTAGTAAGATGTCAATTTTAATACTCTCTTGTTCCGGTACTAGCTAAACGATGACAGGTCATGCCGTGGTGAAAACATAAGTCAATATAAAGCGTTAGCTGATTGCACAGGCTACTACGATGTACTTTACTTCACTCGACCATTGATTCGCGATCAAATCGCTTGCCTAAGCGGACGTACTTTTTGTTTTGCTTATCATGTGTTATAAATAATTACCACTAAATTGTTATTTAAATTACATAAGCAGTGTAAGCATTAAAACGAAAGAGTGTCGCGAGTTAATAGAAACACTGACGTACGCTTTCATTGCATGCAATGAACTAAATCCTATAGACTACTGTTACTGTGGTGGATATGGCTAGTTCAGGATCTAGCCCGTTTGGCCGTAGCCAATTGCTGCGGCGAAGTCCTCCGCCGTCACCAACTGAACGAGACAAGCCCACACCCCCAACTCCACCAGCACCCACGGAAGATGTCTTACCCCCTGAAGTAATACCCACGTCGGAAATTCAGAAATGGATGAGCACGATAGCGACCATCTTGAGCGAAGTGTGTAGTATAGTCGCGGAGGGCAAAATGAACGCCGAACAGAAGATCCGTGTGACCAATTTATGCCGTAAGGTGACTAGTGGGACATCTCAGATGGCTGTCCTGTATCAGTCCTTGAAACATAAAACTACTCAGGCGTACACGACTATCGAACACTTAAAAGAGAAGCAGGGCGTTGCGAATTCACTACGGCAATTCAAAGAAGTCGTAGAGAGTAAAATGAAGCCCGCAGAAACTACTTCCTTCGCGAGTATGGTCAAGAAGGGCACCGACAAATACATCCGTCCTGCAAATTTAAGTTCCGTTGCTATTTACCATAGCGATAAATCTAAAACCAGCGACGACACGAAGTCACTCGTCCAGGAAATCATCTCTCCTGAGGAACTCAAACTTCATGTTCGTAGCGTTCGAAAAGTGAGAAACGGAGGGGTCATCATCAGTACGGACAATAGAGAAGACATAGAAAAATTGCGGAAGTCGGAGAAACTAGTATCATCAGGCCTTACCGTGGAAGAACCAACAAAGCGCCGTCCTAGGGTTGCCGTTATTGGTGTTCCAGTAGCCCTAACTGAACAAGAGGTATTTGAGTGTATTTTTGAGCAAAACCTCTCTGAGAAGCTGCCGAACACAACCCGTGAGTCCCTCTTAGCTACAATTAAATTAAGCCATAAATCTGGTAAAAAAGATCTGAGCACCTGTAATTATATTCTAGAATTGCCAGCTAATATCAGGAGAATTCTTATTGAACAAGGACGAATTTTCATCAATTGGACGTCTTGTCCCGTCAGAGATTTCACAATAGTCACCAGGTGCTTCAATTGTCAGCAATTCGGACATGCAGCCAAGTATTGCCGAGAAACTAGCACAACATGTAACCACTGCGGTGAGACTGGTCATTCCTTTAAAGACTGCAGCAATAAGAACGCTCCCCCCAAATGTGCGACGTGCAATCGCTTCAAGCGTAAAAGTGACCATAAAACTGGTGATGCTAGCTGCCCGGCACGCAAGTTCGCAGAGGAAAACTATATAAATTCTATAGATTATGAAGGCGCCTAAGAGCGCCACAGTATTTATATCTTTTTAGGCCTAGTTGTATCTTTATATCTCATATAGTTACTATAATTATGATCGATAATTTGATTTGTGACCTAGACAGTTTTTCTGTGTCTGAGACAAAAATCTGTAATGTTGCAGACTGTAAACATTTTATCCCCGCTATAGACAAAACATTAACTTTGCTCACCCAAAATATTCGCAGCATAAACAGAAACATGAACGGTTTTGAAGTATTGCTACAAAATCTTGGTATAAGCTGTGATATAATTGTCCTGACAGAATGTTGGTTGTCCAATCAGACACTCAATTTACCACCCCTGGATGGTTATACTTCCCACAAAACAAATCGACACATAAATCAAAATGATGGCTTAGTACTTTATATTAAGGAAAATCTGAAAGCAACGGTAGAGGAACCGATAGTTCAGCATAGTAATTGCTTGATTATTGAAATTAGCCACGATATAGTGGTAATGGCTATTTACAGACCTCCTTCTCAAGATATTGACCGATTTTTAGAATCTCTTGACACACTTCTAAAAAAGCTTTCAAATTTCAAAAACATTATACTAATAGGCGACATAAATATTAACATTGTTTCCGGGAAAATCGATAATCATGCACATAATTACCTAAACATCTGCTCATATCACGGACTATTGCCAGCATATCATTACCCCACGCATCAAAGTGGGTCATGCTTAGATCATATTATTTTGAAAACAAAAAAGCCAACAAAAACGTTCATTACTAATTCTTCGCTAACTGATCATAATGCAATTTTACTAACATTACAAATATCATTACCCAGAAAAAACTGCGTGCGCAGCTATACCAAAGTCAATATGGCAAAACTTGAAACTGACATACGCAGCATAAATCTTGACCCAGTTTACAACTCATGCGACGCAAATACTTCCCTAAAATACTTTATAGGCTCACTGCAACATGCAATAATTAAAAACACCTTCACTACAACAATGCCTAAGAAATATAGTAATGTTAAACCCTGGATCACACCAGGTCTAGTCCGTTGTATAAGACATAGAGACAAATTGCACCAAAAATCTAAACTCGCACCTGACAACGAGGTACTTAGCGCAACGTACAAAAGATATAGGAACTTCTGTAATAACCTTCTGAAGAAAATCAAAATCCAACATGATAAATATGAGCTTCAATCAGCAGGAAAAAATAGTAAACTAGTCTGGAAATATATAAGAAAAAATTCATTAAACCCAAAAAACTCTGAACCTCCACTTGATTTACTATCAACAGATATTAGCCCATCCAGAGCAGCAGATAAAGTAAATAATTTTTTTGTCAACGTTGGTAAAAAATTGGCTGACAAAACATCTGGAAATAGAATTCTCCATTGCCAACACCAGACCACTGACACTGTAAATCCGGTTTATTCTTTTGTTTTATTAGATACCGACGTCGATGAAGTTTTAGGAATTATTTCCGGGTTAAAAGATGACTGTGCAGTCGGGTGGGATAATATACCAAATAGGATCCTTAAGAAATTTAAATACCTACTTGCTCAACCTTTAACACATATCTTTCAGCTATGTCTGTCAAAGGGAGTTTTTCCTAGCCTACTTAAAAAAGCATTGGTCACCCCTGTATTCAAGTCTGGGGACAAGTACTCCGTTAATAACTACAGACCCATTTCGGTCTTAACAGGCCTCTCAAAAATTCTGGAAAGAATTATAAATAATAGGTTAATAAAATATCTTGAGGATAACAAATTACTTTCAGAAAATCAATTCGGTTTTAGACAAAAGAGGTCAACCTGCCAAGCAGTTCACAAATTGACAAATTATGTTACTACAAATCTGGATAATGGCTTACTTTGCATGGGAATTTTCCTGGATCTTGCCAAGGCTTTCGACACTATTTCTTGCTCTAAACTATTGCACAAGCTTGAAACACTTGGGATAAGAGGAACACAACTTCTACTTTTTTCTGATTATCTTAGCAATCGATATCAGAGTGTAAAACTCGGTCAATATAAAAGTTCAGAACTTAAAAACAGCGGCTACGGCATTCCTCAAGGAAGTATTTTGGGACCGACGTTGTTTTTAGTATACATAAATGAACTGTGCAACCTGAAATTACCAGAAGGTTTAATAATGTCCTATGCAGATGACACAGCCCTATTATTCACGGCTAAGTCACGAGAGGAGGTCTATAAATATGCGCAGAGTGGCCTTAACATTGTATCAATTTGGCTACGTATGAATCTACTAACAATAAATGCAGATAAAACCAAATATATTCTATTTAGAATGAAAAACACTAATATACCGCTTACTAACCTTACCATTTATGCACATAACTGTACGCCGGACGCTGACGCTGCTTGTTCGTGTCCTACTCTAGCTAAAGCCGATTACATGAAATATTTAGGTGTTACAATTGACACAAATCTAAATTTCCGTAAACACATTGATTTGCAATGTACTCGAGTTCGTAAACTCATATATATCTTTAAGAATTTACGTCACATTGCTGACTTTAAATTAATTAAACAGGTATATTTAGCTTTGTGCCAATCTGTACTTACATACTGCATAACTTCTTGGGGTGGTGCTGCAAAGTCCATTTTACTTCCTTTAGAACGCGCTCAAAGATCAATTCTAAAGGTTGCCACCTTTAGGCCTTTCAGATTTCCTACACACCAGCTGTACATTGCTTGTGAGGTGCTAACAGTACGCCAATTATTTATACTGCACATCGTATTACACCAGCACGTTGAACTCGCTTATAAGCCAGTACCTTCTGACAAGAGAAGGAAGGATTTGGTCTGCAGAAAGCCTCTAACTAGACATGCTTTTGTAAACCGATTCTATGTCTATTTAGGACCCCATTTATATAATAAGCTTAATAGGATACTTAATATTTATAGTGCCAGTTACAAACATTGTAGTCTAAAATTATGCGAATATTTGGGTAACCTTGATTATACAGACACAGAAAAACTTCTAGAAGTACTTCAATGATTATGTAGATACTGAATTGGAATTTTTTAATTTGTATTTAGTACTTTAAGATAGCATTATTTAAATAAATAAATAAACTATGGACAAAAAAGCTGATCGCTTAGTCTGGGGATGGTCTGAAACACAGGTTTTTATTAACCTAGTTCAGGCGGGTCGCCACAAGTTAAAACGTCAGTACTAAACCACTTTTTTCATAGGAAATTAAAATGTGTAAATTAAAGTAGTTTTTAAAAAAAGTATTTAAGCCAATCTGTTAAGAACGTGGTACTACTAAGTATTTATAAGTTTGTAAATGTATTACTTTGTAAAAGGACCTAAATAAAATTATTATTATTGACTGGTCGCACGGTTGCTAGTATTTACAAACGTACACAGTACGATCCGCAAATTACTTAAATAATTTTTGTTATACCTTGCAATCAGTGAATTATAACTAACTAAATAATTTGCTTGTCTGCATGTAGGTACAGTCACGAGCACTAATATGTCAACACTTGGCAACTTTCAATTGCGATTTTTTCGTGAAATTACGAATGCAACGTTGAAGTACGACACTTTACATAAACCTATGGGTTCGAAAATACTATGTTCATAATAACATAAAATTTCATTTAAAAATAAAGGAGGAAATTGCCTTCGAACAAACCCATGTGTATACATACTTATGCTCGTGACTGTACAGACGCCAGCACATCAAGCAACCCTAAACTGTCAAATTTTACTAATCTACTTTGAACCTTATGCATTAGGGGTTAGGTTGAAAATCTAATAAAGAAATTTGACAGATTGTAGTAGCTTGATGTGCTGGCGTCAGTACCTATGATTATTGTATGGTAAGTTTATGTAAGCTTTGAAAGGTGAATCAATAGCCGCATAAAATGCCTCAATTATAATGAGTTTATATAACTTAGGATAAGTGCATTTTGTTCATTGTTCCGTTGGTAAATAAAGATATTTGAAGTTGAAAATGACTTCATTCATTTAATGGCAATTAATTATGTTGAATTGTAGAAGTACGTTACTAGAAAAAAACTTCTCACCTGAACGTGCAATAAGAGATGAGGGGGCTACCACTTCAGCAGTACAAATTGCTTCAGCTTTAATTGGTCAACGCTCTTATTGAAATCTTACATAATAAAATAATATTTTTAAACGTACTAGCGGGATCAAAGTACCTATCGTATGTGCTAACCTAGGTAATGTGCCAAATTTCAACGAAATCCGCTCAGCCGTAAGTGGCAAACAGAGTTACTTTCGCATTTTCGCATAATATAAGTATCGTTAGTTAGTAAGATGTTAATTTAAAAAAAAACTACCCAGTCTGATATCATTATTTTTTTTTGTAGTTATCCTAAGGCTATTCCCGTAATAAAAAAACGTTCAAAAACTTGTCAAAAATGTAGGGAAATGAGTGTTATTTTTGACAGATTGAGACTGAGATCATAAAAGGATAACATTATGAATCATAATTTGGCGAAGACAGTCCGTGTTTTTCTTTTTTTCGCTGCACTACGTAGGTATAATCAAGATTGGGATTGGATTTGGATTGGATTGATTAGTATTTTAGCACAGACAAAAAAAAAATGATAAATCGTTCACCAATGGGATTTGATACGATTAACTTAACAGTTAACTGTCCATTATAATTCATAGTGTTATCCTTTTATGATTCTGCCAAAATGGCCTTTATAGGCCCCCAGACTTGCCCCTCTGTTTGTTGCAAAGTGCAGGCATGATCAGCTTTCGTTTAATTTTATACAAAAAACTGATCACGGTATTTAAAAAAAAAAACTAAATTTTATTTAATCTACCTATTTAATAATCTAAACATATGTTAAACCAATTCACTAAGGGAGAGAGTAAACCCGTTTAAGATCTCAATGCATCCCTCATTACATATGTACCATGATGATCTGTAAATCCCTTATATTATTGCTTTGCGTCTTCGCAGTAAACTCAGGACCTTTGATGGAAGATCGAAAGAAAATTCGTGCTTCAAATGAACAAAGTGAGAAACATAAAGACATTAGTTGGGCCTTTTAAAATCGTATCGTTATTGCAGCTTTTGTTTATAAAATTACTAGCAGCGCCCCGCGGTTTCACCCGCGTAAGTTTCGATCCCGTGGGAATATCGGGATAAAAATTTAATCCAGGAAATGGTCGATCTATGTGCCAATTTTCATCCAAATCTGTTCAACGGTTTACGTGTGATTGAGTAACAAACATCCTAACATCTTCACAAACTTTCGCATTTATAATATTAGTAGGATAGGATTTACTAAACAGGCAGTTCGCTGTCTGATCTAACTAGAAATGGCACGGTCGTAAATGCTTGGAAAAGCCACGGTCTAGTTAATGAACAGTGAAATGTTCCTCAAGTTTATTAACAACCTGGCTTTTCCCGCTCATGATTTACTTTGCCACTATTTTAGCGCTAAGACACTTTATTATGTAAAAAACATTCGTTTCTTCCCTAAACAAAACCAACCCTACCACTTCCGACCCTCATGCAGCAATCAACCCTATCCTGGTAACATACATGAACAAAAGCACAATACATAAACTAATACCAACATTAAAATTCAACGCGTAATTTCTGTAACTACAATCTAACATAATTTATGAAGGCCATTTGAACCCAAATTGTCTTGTATTTATGTACGAAATAAACCCGGGACTCATCCTAGATAGGCAATGGTATTTCGACAATAATAAAATTACGAATAATTTTTGGGCCATCGACTTCCATCAATATTTTTAGAGGGATCTCGTATTTACGGCCTTGTCAATAAAAATGTTTTGCTGAAATTTGTTCGTGATTCAATACGGTACCGAGATTATTTTTCGGGTGTTGGAAATAAAATTTGAATCGGGATTAGTTTTTGTAGGTAATTTACATTATCTATGAAGTACGACTGTATTTTTTTCTTAAATCTGCTTCCTCGCAAAGATAAGAGAAAAGTTCAAAGGGTTGTTCTAAGAAGATTAAGTTACTTAGTTTACGTTCATCTCATCTATCTAGCCTTTTCCCAACTATGTTGGGGTTGGCTTCCAGTCTAACCGGATGCAGCTGAATACCAGTATTTTACATGGAGCGACTGCCTATCTGACCTCCACAACCCAGTTACTGGGTAATCCGATACCCCTTGGTAAGACTGGTTGTCAGAATTTCGGGCTTCTGACTACCCGTAACGACTGTCAAAGATCCAGAAATGACTGCCGGGACCAACGGCTTAACGTGCTTTCCGAGGCACGGAGGGGTCTCGGTATGTAAAGATGGTCACTCATCCACGGACCAACCGCGGCAAGCGTAGCTTAACCTGATCGATCGACCTGTGCGGCTGTCATTATTTAGCCACGGGCCCCTCTTAGTTTACGTTATCCATATATATAAAACAAAGTCGCCAAAATGTCTGTACGCGCATAACTTCCGAATGACTGCACCAAATTGGATAATTATTATTTTTTGTTATGTTCGGCATTGCCAGGACAAGGTTTTTTTGAAAGAAAATATCAGAAAATTGCACCCGTGCGAAGCTGGGGTGCTAGCGAAAGCTATACCTAAATAGAAAACGGCTGGTTTATTTTTTAGGTCTGGTCTGTTCCAATAATACCAAAATATGTCGACATGACGTTTAGCATCCGATTAATTATTTTGCAAAAGGTTATCGCGTAATCGTTCCCCAAGCAACCCTATATCATCACCAGCATCATCATCATCATCATCCGGCACTCCTATTCCACCCACTGCTGAGTGTAGTCCTCTTCCCTTTTGTGCCATGCTTCCCTGGTCCGTGAGAGTCTCACCCAGGTCTTCCCCGCGATTTACTGAAGGTCGTCCACCCACCTGGCTATTGTTCTGCCAACGGTCCTTCTACCGTTTCTTGGCAACCATTCCGTTAGGGCTCTGCTCCACCTGTCTTCACCCGTCTAGCAACCTATACGGGAAAACAATTTAACCATTGCACAAACTATGTTTTTTGATAACCGCAGAAAAACTTTATACGCTAGCTACGCTTTATCGTCGTTACAGTTTGCGCACTGTTTACAATGTTTCCTGTATATATACTCACAATGAAACGACTTTTGGATGAGCAAAAAAAAACTAAAAAAACCAGTTTAAAAAAACTATTACAATGTTCCTTTGATCATCCGCCCCAAAATATAATATATTAACAAAAATCTCTTTGTATAAATTTTTTCTTTGTTCCATGTAAATTTCAGAGTATAGAAGAATAGAATAAAGCAAAATAGAAATAAACTACAAAGCTACCACTTCCTGTCAAGTATAATTCAATTTAATTCCTTTTGATTACGGATTTGTTCGCGCAATTTACTCTATAAAGATTATAGAGTGAATATTTTATAAAGCTAGTCTCCAAACGACCGCAAAACCCGACCAAATTAATAATTTACCGAGATAGGTATTAATTCGTTGAAATAATTGTTCGTATTCCTTTATCGCTGAATGTATAGTGTGTGTTGTTGCCCTCATGTACAACAGCTTTACGTCTGAAATAACAATTATTATTATATGCATGTTAAAGTACCAGAAACATATAAAAAATACGAAGCTCTCTCTATACACAACATGGTATGTCATTCCTTTTCTACCGAAGAAATTGGCAGATGTTTATAGCACCCACATTTCGTCAGATGTAAGTCACTATATGTCCTGAAAGTATCCTTTGATATGATATTCAAGCTGAAATGATCCATTAAAATTGACCCACAGATGAATATTCCGATCTTGCATCTGTGCACTCATAAAATAATCTACAAATCTAAAATTGGCAACCTCGTTGACGCTATAAAAGCAATAGCACAGTGCTCCAATATTCGGCTCGCTCGCCAAAAATTCAGTCTAAATTCAAGGCCTTAACTAAAGCGAAAACACAGTTGTGCACTTAAATCATGCGAGCTATCTTTTGATTAGCATACATTGTTATGCGCTGGCCACCGTTCTAGCGACCAGATTGCATGTATCTGCATAATTTTGTTTAGAACTCCGTGTGGATGGCAAACGCCCCAGTGGGCTGTTATGTCTGTAATTGTTGGTAGGATTGTGTATTATTTTTAGTGTGATCTATTCTTGATTTTCAAGTGTGAATCTTATTCTTCCTTCTTTTTCTTCGTCGTAGCGATGATTCCAAATTGATTACAGACAAAGAGTCTTTCGAAGTTTGAGGTAACAATAAACGACAATGGGTAATATAGGTAGTACCTATGGAACCTAACCCCAAAAAAAAGTTTATTACAGATATTTCATTCTGTATAAATAGGTAGATATTATTGATATTATAGATTATGAATTTATGATGCTTATCTTGGAAGACAACAGTGATTCTGAATCAGATTTATTACATTCAATTTACTAGAGAATCATTTAATAGCGATTGATATTTTAATCGGTTTTTGCTTTCAGTATATTTATCAGCGCAAACATTAAGATACTCGGAACCCAACGCCACTCAGGTGTAAACAACAAAACTAAAATAAAAAGTCTACTTCAGCCTCTTTGACGATTTTATAACAAACTTTAATAACAGGTTCCTGTAGAAAATATTGTAAATAAATTGTAATTAAGTTCTAATAATGGACTTCAATATAAATGCTAATAAGGTATTAAAAGAATACCATTTCTTTTTGCTATCCTCATTTTTTCAAGAACATTTTTATAAGAAGGCTCAGGAATGAAGTCTTTCAAAGAATTAGTTATGTAGCTATTCATTCATAAATTTGAAATTTACATTCAGCAAATAAATAATTCATTAGATAGATCGTCCTTCTAAAAATAAGGACATTTTCTACCTTAAAAAGTAGTCATAAATCAGGCTATTATTCAAAAATATTTACCGCCATCGTATTATATAGAACTCGGATATTCATGAAACAAAGAAAAACGAAACAATATGAAAAGAAGAAAAGATCAGGAGCCGTAATAAAAAGTGGGCAAGATTTAAGGACACCAAATATCAAATATTCACACTGTGAATCAAATGTAAGCAAACTGGAACAAAAAAATAAACCTTGAAACTGAATTGGAATCTATTATGTTTACAAGAAAGAAAAAAACAAAACTTGTCTAGACGCACCTACATTTCTCAAAGCTAATATGTGGTAAGGGAAATAAAACCCAGGCTAATAAAAGCTAGCAGAAGCTGAATAAAGCGACAATGGCGCAACTAGGCAAGTGCTGGCACATCCGGGAACGCGGTCGGGTCAAGGTCACGGCCCGCGGATCGATGCAGCTACGACGCCCGTGCTACATCCCGCTACGCCCCGCTACGCCGCCCTCGCCCCGCTACGCCACTACGCCCGAATCTCCAAATCCGACAAGTTTGAGTTCTCAGCGCTTTTTAATTCCTTAAACCTGGATTCGTTCGCTCTTATTGACGTCATAACGTGTTGAGTTCCAGCCGCAAGTTTATAATTTATTTTCTTGGATGAAATTAGAGAATAACGGTAAGTAATAAATATTGGGCTTCCAGATTAAATTGAGCGAACGAGGTTGAAGTGGTTAGCTCGTCAGCGAAGCGAGTAATGAATCTTTTTTATTGTGCCGACAATGGAAAGTCGTACGTCATTGTATAAAACACAGTAATTTGAGGTTTTTGTGTGTCTCGAGGTTTTAAATTTTTCGTTTTAGTATGTTGCAGTCGTTGACAAAATGCAGTTCACGCATAACCTTACTTGAAGTATTGTCTCTCTCTAAATGCTGAATGCATTTAGAGAGAGGTTGTATTTAAAAAATTGCTATTAGCGATAAGACGCCTTGTAAAATCTCTACGTTTATATTCTGTTATATATATATGGTGAATATTCTATTCTACTAACGTCATGAAACTAATATTGCGCAACTATTTTCGTAATGCAAATTCGGCTTTATCATATTTTAATTTCATCCTGAAGCTCTTTATTCATAGAGCCTATTGTTCTCGCGCGTCGGGCCTCACCGCTATCTTCTTTTGTCTACGGTTTGCTTTTTATAAAATTTTTGAAGACACGACGGCTATCAAAGGAAATTGAGTAAAATTAATTAACAGGACACTTTAATGACGCCCATTAATTTCATATCTGGGCTCTCATAATGACCATTAAAATATGGGGCACTTTAGGTTTTTTGGTTATAAAATTAAGGCTGACCTTTAAAAAATGTACCTTTGGACGTAAAACAGAATCGAATTTAACAAAAAAAAGGGGCCGCGAGCGAGAGATAACTAATGGCGTTGTTCCAAACTCGCAAAAACAAAAAACGCAACAAAAATGATACATTTATATATCGCCCGTACAGTCTAAACAGCCCTCGTTACATTAGCAAAACAACTTTACAGGCTTTGCGAATTAAAAATAAATCTGGGTAAATAATAAACGAAAGTTCTGTTCACAAAGACCTGTCAGATGTTTTGTCAGGCTCAAATCTTCTATCGGTGCAAGATTACTCTGAATAAAACATTTGTTAAGCTAACCCACGTGAAAAATGCAAGCTGTATAGTAAATCTCCCGTTACTTTGCAGATTTGTAAGCTAAATTAGTTTAAGGAAGGATTTACGTCTTCAAGGTACCTGAGTATCTGGATATCTGAGTTTAATTAACGTTCGTCGTCGTCGTTTCAGCCGATAGACGTCCACTGCTGGACATAGGCCTCCCCCAAACGTAATTAACGTTAATTTGATAAATTCAAGTGAGCTTTAAGAGAATAAACATCTTGTTAAGACTTTACACGGCACGGTTTAATAAATTCAGGTTGAAATTGAAAACATGCGACAAACCGAAATGGGGGATTGTACTCATCATTATGAACAACTTTTACTATGAAACCAACGCTGCCATCGCGAAAAAAATCAGCTATTGACATTTTGACGAGTTATGCGAACATAAATGTAGGGAACAGCTGATTTTGTTTTCGCGATTTCAGGTTTGGTCCCATGGTAAAAGTTGTTCATAATGATCATATATCACTGACGACCATGCCTAAAAACGACGAACAAACCGCTCCGTAGAAAAAAACGTGTCCATCAACAAGCTCCATAGTGATACACACGGCGAATATACCGTCCTTTTCACGTCAAGAAAAACGTGTACCTATGTACAAAGAGCCTAAAACTTGAACGAAACTATGTTCATACGAAAAGCTCATAAGTGGTTTTAGTGATTTATGTCTACAGACTACTGGATTTAAGAACAAAGTTAGCAATTAGTCATACACGACCATTATGGAATATTGCCATAACCACCACCTTTTATTGTGATACTAGCCTCCGCCCCCGGCTTCGCCCGCGAGGTATGTCGATAAAAGCTATCCTATGTCCTTCTGGGATGCAATCTATCTCTCTGCCAAATTTTATCGAAATCCGTCCAGTGGGTTAGGCGTGAAAAGGTAACATACATACAGACAGACAGACAGACAGACAGACCGACCGACAGACAGACAGTTACTTTCGAATTTATAATATTACCTAGTATGGAGTACTATAAGATAACAGACTGGTGATCAAAGCAAAACATATGTAGGGATAAGGCACAATGTCCCGTCTATTACAAATGTATAACCGAGAGTGACGAAACATAGTATATGTATATTCTATTCCAAACTACACTCGCCTACAATATTCCAAATGGTCTTATACATCCTATACGTTTGTCACTACATCCTAGGTACTAACTACTGGTCTGGCTTACAGAATTCTATTTGTTACCATTACAGAGTTACTACGCTATTTGCGGACCTATTCAATAGTCCTTTGAATGGTTTCGACTATCTAGTCTATCTATATATACCTACCGATAGATATAAATATGGAGTCGGGCTCATTTAGTACCTCATGAAACTTACGAATACGTCACGCAAATAGTTTACTAGGTAAGCGTGTTCAAGATTCATTATCATCAATTCTTATTAGCCTTTAATTGTAAATGCATCCGTTCATACAACTCTGTCACATCAGTTCGTACACCATAGCCTTGAGAATGACTTTACTGCCATAGCGAGCGACAACCTCCTGACTCCAAACGGTCATGGTCGCGACGACCTCTGCATTATACAGGAGATGTCCGCCCGCACACCTCCGGAGCCGGCGCTCGAATGGCCTTCTACACCGTCGAGCTACTGAGGGGGCAGGGGGAATGTTTACCCTCCCACACCCCCCGCCCGTGCCAGCTGAGCAGCGGCACGCTATATTTAGGTTGCGCTGTAAATATTCGGTCCAAGTACGGAAAAGCGCCCCCCACCCCGGCACGGGAGGGGCAGGGAGACGTGGTACGTTCCCGCTACATAAGCGGGTAAAAGTTGAAAGTTCACCAACGCCCCGCACACGAGTTCGCGCTGTTAGGGAACGCTTCTTTATTTAAATTCTATTGCAACTTGTTCGCCATTGTAGTCTCGGCTGAATTCGCAATGCCGACTCTAATTTTTCAATGTTGGCCGAGCCCCGTTTTTCTGTTGTGGAAACTTGTGCAATTGTTTTCAGGATTTTCAATTTGGCGCCGTTGAATTTCGACACGTATTTGGATGGGTTTTATGGTTATTGCAGTTGCGGTCCAATTCGGTTGAAACAAGCTTTCCAAATTATCATTGCAATGACGACGATACGTTGAACTGGCAACGACGGCGATGTGAAATGGACACGAGTATCTCTTTAACGAAATTGAAACGGATTAGGTACTGTTTCGGTGATGGGCCGTTCGCGTGCCGATGTAATTTGAGCTATCATCATCATTTACATCTGTCATACTTACTGCATATGGTAAGCTAAAAGCTTTTTGGAGAATAGGTTATTTAATTAAGGCTGTTCATTAATAAAACAAAAGGGTGTAATCAAAGCTATTATTATAGAGAAATATTATAAATACACTAGCGACCTGCTCCTGCTTCGCACGGGTGCAATGACAACACGTCGAAAAGTGGAGGTTTCTACATCTAAGTTAAATATTAGGTACACACCTAAACATTCCGGAATAAATAAATGCTCTAAAACTCTAAATGATGTTGAAAACTGTATCAAAATCCATTGTGTACACTCTATCCACTAGGTTAACCGTTTTTTGACTGATGAAACATGTGATTGCAGCAACGTTAGGTATAACACACATTTCGATAATTTCACTTTGATTTGTATGTGGTATCAATTATCGATTTTTTTGCTGTCGAAAAAAAAAAGGTGCGGTTTCTATGCCTGTGTATATTATTATTAAATACAAAACAATATAAATTAGCCGCTTTGTTTAATTTAAATTTTGCAAGTTTTATAGCATTATCAGCGTAAAAATAAAGTAGGTATGCACTGGTTTGCCGTATCAATTGTGTTGTAGTGTATCCTATACATATAAATATAGGGTTTCATCATCATCATCATCATTTCAGCCGAAAGACGTCCACTGCTGGACATAGGCCTCCCCCAAAAAGGGGGGGGGGGGGTGGTTTGCCATAATCGCCACGCTTGGCAGGCGGGTTGGCGATCGCAGTATGGATGTAAGGCTTTTCTATACTGATTTACTTTTAATATGAAATGATTATTTTCGATTTATTAATTTGAAGCAAATACATTCGATCCCATCATTTAGTATGATAAAATGTAATATAATATGCATTATTTTTTTTTTTTTTTTTTTTGTCAAATCTGTTACACGTACAGTACCTATTATAATGTCTGCAAGAAGTCATAAATAAGATAATTCTATTGAATTATTATTTTAACTGCCTTATCTTATTAGATAAGGCAGTTTATATATTTTATTTCATCACGCATTTTAAAATTAACTATTACGTTAACGGGAATATTTACGTTCTAAAGCAGCTGTCAAAAAACGGTTAACCTAGTGGACAGAATGTAGTTAGGAAGATCTAAGTGGTCACACAAACAGACACGAAAAGTGACATTTTATACCATTTATAGAAGATATAGATTATAGATAGAAGTAGGCATGTATAGAGTTACAAACAAAAAATGGATATAAAATCAGTCGTTATTTTACATTACCCTGTTTTGGTGTATCCTGTTTTATGCTACTTTGTTTTGATGTATCCTGTGTTATCCTACTCTCTCCATGTTCTCCTTTAAAGCCTACACGTTCTGTGGTCTTTGGGCTGCCTGCCGCGTCTATATCGGCAGGGTCTACAGACGAGAACATGCTCTCATCGTCGTGGTATAAGGTGATGACACCCATCTCAGGCCTATAGTAATCGTCGTCGGTTTCGCCCAAGTCGTACTTATCCTTTTGATATTTAGGGTCATAGAAGGAGACGATGTTGAATGAGCTAGAAGTGCCTCCGTAGGCGATGCGCTCCTGGTGGCTGGTGAGTGCTAAGATGGTGCCCGTGGTTGGGTACGAACAGGTGATGTACCTGTTGTGAAGGTTGATCACTTCCAGGCAGTTGGTGCCACTTCCTCCTATGACGGCGTACTTACCTTTGCGGTTGTACTGTAACAATATTAATCTGTTTATTATTGAAGGAAGGTTACCAGGGGGCCCGAAAAAGGCCACTTTGGAGAATCATTAAAGGATAACATTATGAATCGTAATATGGCGAAGACAGTCCATGTTGTTCTTTTTTTCGCTGCACTACGTAGGTATAATCAAAGAGATTGACATGCTCCCTTGTTAATTTATTGCCAATTTACGGTTGCGAACTGTTGCGATGCATTTACGCACTATAATTATCTGGAACACTACGAAAAGTGAGTGTTTATGCTGTGAAAGGCGTCTGTGCGACCTCTCGTGCGTTGCCCTGATCCAGCAAAGTCGAACTTTCTGCCGGCCGACGTGGAGGATTGATGGTGAATCTACAGGTCAGTGGTGTTGTTTTCCTGTCAAATTCCTTTGGTCCGTGTATAATTTTCGTCGTCCTAATTCGTGTCGTATTTTGCAAGGTCAGACCTACCCACGTACTTTTTACCCCCGCATTATACAGTCCACTATTTAATTGATCCAGCTCCCTGCGTCTTGGATAAACGCACACAATTTTATATTTCCGCCCAAGTATTTGGTGTTAGGCGCCACCATTTATTTTTGGTGGTGGGATTGGATTTGGATCGGATTGATTGGTATTTTAGCACAGACCAAAAAAAAATAACTGAAAAATGCTTCACCAATAGGATTTTATACTATTAACTTAACGGTTAACTGTCCATTATGTTATCCTTTTATTATTCTGCCAAAGTGGCCTTTTTAGACCCCCAGGAGGCTGTATATTGTAGCGGGAAAAGAATTGCGGTTAGTACTTGTTGAAGTGTTTAGGCGCGTTGGACATTTTTTGAGATGGGAAAAACTATTTAACTCGCGACACTATCTGTTACCGACACCGTGCTACATTCGGATGTGTTCGGCTGTCCTCGGGATGTACTCGGTTTTAAATCCGATAATAATATTATGGTCAGTGAGTGATGACAAAGTATTATGTTTGTGTTTTGTTTTCACTTTTGTCGGCACTCCCGGAGTGAATACAATTATAGGTCTGTAATTGGGTAATATCAGCTTTGATTTACCGTTTTGATAGTCGTTTATTAAATGTAAATTATTCAATGCGAGTGGTATTCAATGAGCCATAATTTCAATATGAATTAATTACTTCTTAGTATTGATCTGTATAGTGTATCACACTAATATTCTAATATTCTAAAAGGCGAAAGTTTGTGAGTGTGTGTGTGTGTTTATATATATGTTTGTTACTTCTTAACGCTCAAACGGCTGGACCAATTTTGATAAAATTTTGTATGGAGGTATCTAACACCCTAGATTAACATATAGGTTACTTTTTATCTTACGGGATTCCCACGAGATCGACATTAACGCGGGTGAAACCGCGGGGCGCGGCTAGTAGTATAATATATCTCAACATAGAAGCTTTTGCCTTGAAAAATACTGTTAGATAGATAGATAGATAAAACGTTTATAAAGTGCAACAATAGACACAATACAGGTATTAAAAAACATTAAAAACAGGTGAAATAAAAACAAAGATTAAAAAGATAAATTGACCCATAGACACCTAGCTCATGTACATCTATAACGATCGATCACTACTGGGCGGTGTGTGTCTCATGGTTGCACCAAATGGGAGTCCAGCTCAGCATATGCCAGGTACAATACCTGACGCTGGTATTCTGTTGCATCCCGTTAGTGACATATTATACGGATGTCGAGAAGACACATCTGAGTTTCAACAAAATGGTACCTACATAGTGCGGAGCGTATATTTATTTATTTATTTGCTCTCATGTACATCACACATTTTACAGAATAATTACTAAGTATCGGTTTTTGTACATGAACTCTGTCAGGGCGCTGCAAAATAATGTTGGTTTGCTGCTGAGTTTGTGGTCATAATAACATAAATTGAGTAATTAACATAAATTGAGTCAACAAATTACAATTTAAAAAACAAATAATCTCAGAAACAGTAGTCTAGATGTCGTTAAGATGTCAATAAGAACAGTAATAAACAAAATACAATACAATAATACAGACAGTCATATTTACGTCAGATGGTATTAGTTTAGTAGATAAGTAGTAAAAATTATAATAATAATAGGTAATAGTTACAACCAAGTCATGTCAATCTAAATATATAAAACTCAAAGGTGACTGACTGACTGACATAGTGATCTATCAACGCACAGCCCAAACCACTGGAGGGATCGGGCTGAAATTTGGCATGCAGATAGATGTTATGACGTAGGCATCCGCTAAGAAAGTATTTTGATAAATTCTACCCCCAAGGGGATAAAATAGGGGATGAAAGTTTGTATGAAACTTTGTAAATTTTAAACCGATCGGGCTGAGACTTTGCATGCATATAGCTACTATGACGTAGGCATCCCATAAGAAAGGATTTTGATAAATTTTACTTCCAAGGGGATAAAATAGAGGATGAAACTTTGTATGAAACTTTGTCAATTTTGAATCGATCGGGCTGAGACTGCATGCATATAGCTACTATGACGTAGGCATCCCCTAAAAAAGGATTTTGATAAATTCAACCCCCATAGAGATAAAATAAGGGATGATGGCGGATGTACCTATTAGTTTTTTTAAATAATACGTAACGCGAGCGAAGCCGCGGGCAAAAGCTAGTTTATATTATAAAGGTGGTAAGTACCCATAGTTGACTTGCTTTTAAAACCGATAGAAAGAAATATTTTGAAATTTTAAACTTATTAAAGATTTGTGTAGGGTTTACTGGATGATGGGTCTGTTGTTATAACACATTTTGAGTATTTCATACTTCTTAATCTTTGCCTTCGATTACGAACAGTTTTTACTCATCAACAACTATTTGCTTCATATGACCTCAACGACCTAAATTACTTTTACTAAGATTTATTCATCTTGATTCATTTAACTAACATTAATTTTGAAATACCTGAACATTGCTCCAGACTATGGCTGAAAAGTAAATTGACCTAGTGGAAAATCAGTAAGTAAAATTAAAAGCACCATATAATTTCATTAGCCAAGAAATTCTCGATCCAATCGGTAACTCGCAGGTGTTCATAAAGTGAACTTATTTGATTTTCAGCAAATCAGTTCAAACGAACCCAGAAAGAATTTGGATTCGAAGTTATTGCCTACTTTAAATACTATGTTTGACTTTCAAAACAAAATTAGGGCGTATTAAAACTTTGCTTTACTTTTACTTTATGGTTTATTTCAAATAAATGCTTTAATTTAACTTTACCAACACCTATTACTATTATATACTCACAACGGGCGTGCATGTATGACCAGATCGTACCTAGTAGGTGGCGTTCTGGAGTTTCTGCCTACCCCCATGGAAAAAGGTTTGAGTTTATGTCATCATCATCATCAGCTTACAGCAGTCCACTGCTGGACATAAAGTTTATTCAAACTTGTTTTAAATTAATATTATTTCAAGTTAAACCAATATCAACTTTATTTCAATGTTAATTAAGTTGATTTCAGAGTGACTAGCACTATTGAAAAAGTTATAAAAATGTTTGAAGTTGTAGCGTAAACTGAGCTTTTATTATGTTAAAGTTATTTTTCCTTATACTCATATTTGTTTACATTCTTGGCAAATAAATCGCGAATGCAGATGTCTCTCCTATTACACGCCATATAACTCGATTTTCGGCAACTCTTATCCAGCTGCCACCAGCCACCCTTCGAAGATCATCACTCCACCGACTCTGTGGGCGTCCTACATTACGTTTGTCTATTCGCGATCTACGCTCAAGAACTCGTGTTGGAGTAGTCGTGTTTTTGAGTCATCGGTTCTACGGCTGATATGGCCGGTCCTTTGCCACTTCAGCTTGCTTATTTTTGTTCTGAGTGTATATAAAACACTCAGAAGAAAGAGATAATAATATTACATAGGTATGTAAAATATTATCTCCTTTATTTAATTAAATACATATAAATTATATTGTTAAATCTATAATATAAAAATGAATCGCTGAATGTGTTGCTAAGCGCAAACCTCGAGAACAGCTGAACCGATTTCGCTAATTCTTTTTTTTGAATATTCTTTGAAGTACGAGGATGGTTCTTACGCAGAGAAAAATTTAATATATCTATGGGAGTATGGTAGAAGTAGGGTAGGAGTAGGGTAGAAGTAGTGTAGGACTAGGGTAGGAGTAGGTTAGGAGTAGGGTAGGAGTAGGTCAGAAGTAAAGTAGGAGTAGGGTAGGAGTCGGGTAGGAGTAGGGTAGGAGTAGTGTAGGAGTAGGGTAGGAGTAGGGTAGGGGTACGGTAGGGTAAGGGGTAGGACACCATGCACACGAAGTAGCGCCGGGCAGGTAGAAATAATTTATATGGCAAAACAACGTTTGCCGGGTCAGCTAGTATTAGAATATTAAAGAATAAAAAATAGGAACCCGCCAGTACCTATCGGGAACAGGGTCCAAGCTACGGTCAGGGCTCCAGAGAGAGGAACCTCCTAACAATGCGGGTCGTGTCCAGAAGTACCACTTTCTGAATCAAGCCCTTGCAATCCAGCTGCCCAACGAGAGCCTCCTCAGGTCTTGGTCGAGGCTCTTGGCTAATAACCTATTGGCTGTCATGACTATCGGCACAATGATCGCTGAGTGTCGAGAACCTCGCGAGCCAAGTCAATATACCTACTTGATTTGTTTATCTTTCTCGGCTTTCACGAGGTTCTCATCATGTGGGACGGTTATGACAACAATCATTGCGCGCCGCTCCGATTGATCCACCACCATTATACCAGGCTTATTGGCAACAATAGTCCTGTTAGTGATGATGGTTCGATGCCAGTATAATGTGATATTTCCATTTTCGAAAACTTCAACAAGTACGGTACCTCCGTTTCCACATGGCTGTATTTCAGAGCAAGTTGCTGATGGATTATCCTGGCTACAAGGTTGTGTCTATGCAAGTACTCGTTAGCTAGACGAGAACACCCTGAGATAATATGCCTGATTGATTCCCCCGACCGGTGGCAAGCCCGACAGATGTCAACCGTGCCGTCTTTCTAAGTAATATTATAATTTAGCCATGTCTTAATCCATGAATCCTATGGAAGTTAATAGGAGATACTTTCCGCGCAAACCTATGTATGACATATCGAGCAATAGAAAACGTCACGTCATAGGACTCACAGGTCATTAGTGGTAGAAACAACGGCGATCCACGAAGCCAAACTTTTTCGAAAACTCAATATCCGATTTTTGTTCAGGTAGGTACTGTAAAGGCCCGATATTCCCACGGGATCGAGATTTACGCGGATGAAACCGTGTGGCGCAGCTAGTTAAATATATTTCTTCCGGATTAAGATATTTATTAATTCCAAGGATATTCACTCTGCTAGTTCTGCCAAGTTCATTATTGTTCTGTTAGCCATGACGAAAATAACACTTAGCAAATGGGCGTGTATATTAGAACACTATTGAAGATTGATTGCCCTGAAATGAAGCCAACACAGTCATCTTTCTGTGGGAATTGAATGCGGCAATGGATTGTATTATGATTGTTATTGTATAGTCAGAGAAATTAATTGTTTATCAAATTGACAAACTATGTCAATTCACCGTATTATAGCCGTTTCATTAAACTATCACAGAATGACAGCCTCAGACAGAAATAAAAAGTCAAGACATAGCGCTAGGAACAATACAGTGAAGCATGCAAAAACTACACCTCCGCTCTGTGCATACACGATCACACGCACACATTTACAATCAAACTACACCTCACTATAGGTAATAGGTAATACGGGCTGGTGTCGGCAATTCCACGTCAATGCACATATTTTGCCTACACCTCACTATGTACACACATGTTTACGAAACTGGCTTCACTTTACTGTTGACAGCCCTCTGACTTGGTTTTTTATTTGGTCTGAGATGACAGCTATGATTTCAATTTAAGGACAATAAGTTGTTAGCCTATTTGATAAAAAAATGAGTTCCCCTACTTTACCTACAGTCATATGAGCTACAGTGACATTCTGCTAAACTAACTTAATTTTGATAAACGTGTTGTGTTGTCATCTGACTTCATGCTGAGCTGAGGCCCTTTTGGTATTATAAACATTGTTTTCTGTTTTTATAGTTTTAAGGTGTATTTATTTTGCTGTAATGCCAACAGACGCATTTTTCTTTCTTTCACTGTTTTCCTTGTAAAATAAGGCAATGAACCTAATAATGTTAAATACGACAGCAAATTACATGAAATCCCCGACATGAGTCGACTTTATCTGAGGGCAACGCTACCTGAAACCCACCCTATACGTGATATGTAAGAAAACATTACCTTTGCGCACTGTACAATGATCCACATAAAAAAACTGATATAATTTAGGAACCTACTGTAGAAATACAGTTCTAAAGTAAAGGTAGGTAATTGCCCTGTATTTAAAATGGTTAGGTGCTGATTTGAAGCTGGCACTTAATTATAGCATCATAAAATGCTATAATTATTCCTCCACTAAAATTTGAGGCTTGACTAATAGAGGAGGATTGAGTGAAAGGTTAGCAATGGCTTAGTCCTGCAGACAGTATTTCGGTCATGGCGGACAATCTCAAAGGAGACTAGCCTTCGGCGCGATAGATATTATAGAGCACAAGTGTGTGCGCAGACACAGGTGCAGTCTCGTACTCCGATGGGACGGCACGCGACTGGAGAGAGATCAGGCGCAGAATCAACGGTTTAACGTGCTTTCCGAGACACGGGAATATCACTCCACCAACTTCCAAACTCCGGGCTTTTACTAAGAAACACCTAATGGAAAAACCCAATAACACTTTACACTTCACCTGGGAATCGAACCCAGGATCCCACGCTCAGTAGTCGCGCTTGAGAACACGAGACCATGACCAAGGGTCGTGACCATTACTGGATACAATTTGGGACAAAAGGCCTACCCAGTAACAAAAGTGCAAAAAAAATCTCTTCCGAACGACTTTTTGTAAGATCGATGTAACAACGATACTGACATTGTCAAGTGTATCTGACAGGCAACCGCAAAATCCGAGGTTTAGTCTGTGGTAATTGTATTTTCTTACCAAACAAGAGTTTGTAAGGAAATTTACTTGTACGGATAAGGTTGGATGACTTTACAAGTCGATTATAAAACAATAGACTGTTGCGTTAGATATTCTTCAATAACTTTTAACTAGATCGATGTTTTGCTCATAAATGTGTCTTTGACATTGCCTTTGTTTTGATAAAACACATTTAGTTCTATTTTAGTACTATTTAGTTATTCTACAACACATTTCAGCTTCCACGATGGAAGTTTAGCCAGGATCTAAAACGATAGCGAACTGAAGTGACAAAGCCAACGCGACGTCGCGTCGTGACATTCGGGTTATTTCAGCGAAAGTTAAACTAGATTTGAACCACTAGTTCATAACCGGGTGGAAAATCTCGCTGGAGAAACTGTCCAGAAAATTGTACGCGAACAAAAAAAAAATCTAGGGTATCCCGGAAAATATCGCTAAAACGGATAGAGCTTTTTATTCATTGGATTTTTTTGTGCATATCGTTTTTTCGGTTGAGATAACTTGGATGTGTAGGTACACACATCAAAAGTGTCTAGGGATCAAGCATTTTTATGCGGATTTCTTGAGATTGAGATGTGGCTTTGTAATAAATTTATGATTTTATATATTTATGTGGATCCTTTTTGGTGCATTTCATAATTTGAATCAGGAACTGTGAATCAAATTCGAGTAAAAGATGAAAATCAGCTGTCAATATTTTCCCTATAAAAACATACAACGTATTGAAGACATTATTAGTGCTACTGTTTCCCTACTACTGATTAAAATCAACGTTATTATGGAGCGGCGACGTCATTTAAGCAGGGAAGAAATGCTCAGAGCCGTGGGAATGATAGAAGCTGGTTCCCGGCAACGTACTGTGGCTTTAGCTCTGAATACAAGTCAGAGTGTTATCAGTCGACTTTGGACACGTTACCGAAGCACTGGTACCGTGGCTGAGCGCCATGGAGGACGGTATCGCTGCACCACACGGAGACAAGACCGATACATTCAAATCTTAACTCGAAGAGCTCCAACAATAACCGCCATGATGTTAGCCGTGAGGCTTCATCACTCTTCAGGGAACTTAATTAGCGACCAAACAGTCAGAAACCGCTTGCATGAAGTGAACCTTCATTCCCGAAGACCGCTACGGGTACCACCTATAGCAATGCACAATCGTAGGATTCGATATCAATGGGCTCTTGAACACAGAAATTGGGCAGAAGAACAATGGCGTTTCGTGTGCTTTTCTGATGAGTCTCGTTTTGGTATGAGACCGGATACAAGACGTATACGACACTGGAGAACCCCTGGACGCCAACAGCGATTAAAATCCTGCCAGGAAGTCCATCCTTATAGTGGTGGAACCATCATGGTATGGGCGGGTATTTGGATCGGCGGAAGAACTGAGTTGATTTGGATCAGAGGCAACCTCAACGCTCAAATTTATGCTGAGACGATTGTATCAGACGTCATCGTTCCTCTACAAGTGCAAATCGGTCCCTTATTTCAGTTAATGCATGATAATGCACGACCGCACACCGCAAGAGTTGTAAGACAGACTCTCGCCGCAGCTAACATCAATGTCCTGCCCTGGCCTGCTCAGTCGCCAGACTTGAACCCGATTGAGCATGCATGGGATATGCTACAGAGAAGAGCTCTGCCGAATATGGAGGGTATCCAGTCGCAAGAAGACCTTTTTTTGTTGTTGCAACGAACATGGGCGGCCATTCCACAGCGTGATTTGGATGAACTCATTTTGAGTATGCCAAACCGATGTTCTTGTGTTGTTAGTGTTCGCGGTAGAAACACGGATTATTAATTGTTTAAGTTACCCAATAAAATTTTAAAGAAAACTGTTATTTCAGTCTTTTTTTCGAACTTTTGTGTTAGTGGTTCAAATGTCAAAAATCCCTTTATTAGGAAAATGGCAAATTTCTTTATTAATGCAAAGGTGACTTGGTTTATCGTTACTGTGACAAACGAAAACACTTTATTTGATGAATCCTTAAAGAAAATTTTAATTAATATCAATCAGGAGAAAAGTTATTGCAAAAATATATGTTGATCCCTAGACACTTTTGATGTGTGTATATCAAGTAGCTGGTTTCATGAAAATGCTCGTCATTCATTTATTCGGTAAATCTGTTCAGTTTTACGAGTAAAAAAGAAGCGCTCATCTAATCGTGAAAATAGCGCATTTTTTGCTATTCTATGTGGAAAAATAGTCACAAAATTATAGCATATTAGAACAGCAAACAATGGAAAACTGTTGACAGTGAATACTCAAGTACATAACTATTTACAAAAAAAGCCTATTAAGGGCGAATTTGACAAAACTTTTACACCTAGAATAAGTCTTAAACGGAGAATAATTTTTAAATTTTTGACAGTGTGACTGTTCCTAAATTACCCTAGGTAGGCTGATAAAATTTTCGTTTTTCCTAATTATGTATAAAATTTTATATTATTATCGGCACCCTTAGGGTGAAGAAACACGCCCCGCCGCCCGCGTGATGTATTGGATCAGTCATTACTTACACGATACTTCACATCTACACTCGGAGTAATCAGAGTAACACTTCCATATAGTGAAGCAAGCGGCTTTTCAGCGGCATTGCGTCGGTATCGTGCTCTTTTGGAGACATGGTCCCTAGCAGTTCTCTCGAACTGATCAACGTGACGTGACGGAGCTGCTAGCTGCTTTTCCTGCGGCAACCGACCGACCGTCCTTGTCTGACTAAGGGGCGGCTAGTTCCAACAGCATTGTGTCGGCATCATGCTCTTAAGGAGACATGGCCCCTATCAGTTCTTGGACTGGATATGAGATAGACGTGGTCACCTAAACCCCTGGAAGTTCACCCTTTGCACAACAAGTATATCTGCAAGACACATGACATTTGCTTTTATGTCAGTCTGATCGAATTATTGGTCTGAGATAAAGAATACAACATTCAAGAATTACTAGATACGAGTTGAGATTTCAAACTCAAGAATAGTTATTTAATAGAGTTTTGGACAATCTCTCTTAAAGCACTATTATTCCTTGGAGGCAAAGAATACAAAGTTCATGAATTTTGTACTCGTAATCTATAAGTATATATAAAATTCGAAGTCCTGACTGACTAATATATAAATGCACAGCCTAAGCCGCTGGTCTTAGAGACATGAAATTTGGAGGGCGTGTTCTTTGTGAAGAGTTGGTATCCACTAAAAAAGTGTTTTTCGAATTCCACCCTAAGAGGGTGAATGGGGGGAGGGTGAAATTTCATGCGGACGAAGTCGCGGGGAGAAGCTAGTAGAAAAATAATAGAATTATAGTAATTCCGCCCCTAAGACTACCCACTGACCGAATTTACGTACTAGATAATAGAGTAGAGTATCAAGAACTAGTGTTTTCAATTTCTCATTTGTTTCAAGGGTCCGTTTTGGGTTTTACCCCGGCTCAAGTTATGGCAACCAGGTGTGCTAGTATTGTTTGTTAAGATTAGAAATCTGATATTTCACTAGTTTCTTTAGAATTTGTTATATTATTGCATTCGTCGAACCATTGAATAGAGAATGTACATAATTTGTGCTTCTAAGCGGGCCCGAACCATAGGCCGATTTCAATATGAATATAATAATTTTTCATTAAATAGGAGTAGGTTAGAGACAGACAGTCACAATAGTTATTCCATATTAGAAATGTCAGACGTCAATTTTATTACACGGCTAGAATATATCTGACTTTGGTAAATTCAGCTCTAAGTAAACGAAAAGTCACGATTCAAAAAATAGGATTAAGAAAGTCTATTGTTATGACCATCCTACGCTATAGACAGTATTCTTTGTACCAACAAAAAAAATGTTTAGGTTGTAAATATTGTCATTATTTATCCATGGCTGTACCAAAACTGCTAGAATCAAATATAGATCCAGAGCAATTATTTTCACAGAAATTGTGTTCGTTTCACCGTAATACCTCCGCTCAGGTATGTTGTTGAATCAACGAATATGTACAGTAAAAGGAATTCTGTGTATTCGAATATGCGCTGTGCAGTGAAACGATTTTGACAACATTTCACCGGTGCAGCGTTGGAAGCTTTATTTCTTTTCAAACTTGTTACTGGCACAAACTATACATTTTAGTTTTAAATCTACCGGTAAAATATTTTCTATATTCTGAAAACAAATGGATAGTCTTACTTATATACTTTTTCGGAACTTAGAAGTCATTAGAAGCAAAGGTATTGGGAGCAGGTACTTGAACGGATCGAATAAGCCGTTCCCTTTCTAAATGTGTGTGTCTTTGAGCCTATACTCACACGGACTACACACACACATATTACACGTTACACACACGACACACACGCAACACACCCGTCACGTTACGTTACGTTACATTACTGACCTTTAAAAAAGCACCAGTCCTAAGTAGGTTCATAATATGTTTAGCATGGGGGTGATTATTGAGCCTAAATCCTGATTTAAACGGAGCGATTAATTACCTGTGGCATATGCATACCATATGGTTTTTGATTTGGTCTGAGACCATAAGTTGAACCAACAAAGAAGTTGCTCCGTCTCAACATTAATAAATAAATTAATAATTAATTAATTAATTTCTTTTTAATATTAACGCTGTACTTACCTATCTAGACAATAATAATAATAATAATAATAATAACCTTCGAGCCCTCTCCGCATCCGAAACCTATAAGTATTTGGGTATGTCGGAAGCGTTGGCCATCAATGTTACTGACATGAAGCAATCATTGAAGGAGCGCTTCTTTGGCCGTCTGAAAAAAGTATTTAATAGTCTTCTTTCAGGCGGAAACAAGGTGCGCGCCTTCAATGGTTGGGTCATGCCGGTACTGATGTACTCTTTCGGCATACTCAAATGGACTCAGACCGAACTCGACGCCCTGGATAGGAAGGTCCGTACACTGCTGACTGCAAATCGAATGCATCACCCACGGTCATCGGTAATGAGGCTGTATATCCCGCGAAAGTGTGGAGGTCGAGGCTTTTTAAACGTTAAGACTCTCCACA
Organism: Mesoligia furuncula; assembly: GCA_916614155.1. Taxonomy (NCBI): domain Eukaryota; kingdom Metazoa; phylum Arthropoda; class Insecta; order Lepidoptera; family Noctuidae; genus Mesoligia; species Mesoligia furuncula. The sequence continues at coordinate 8,891,767 of OU744803.1, read as the reverse complement.
ATCGCGAGATATGCAGTCTCAGGGAATATTTCTTAGAAACCGACGTGGGGATGCATCGGGATGTAGTCGCGGTGGACAAGGGCCTCACCCCGCTCTCCTTGGGTAAAGAGAACTGGCGCAAACCAGTAGTGCTTGACACTAATGATCGCATGGAAGTATGGCAGAGTAAGGAGCTTCACGGACGCTTTTTCCGGGCCCTACATGGACCCGATGTAGATTTAATAGCGTCCGTAGCCTGGCTGCGTTTCGGTGACCTCTTTGGAGAAACCGAAGGTTTTGTCTGTGCAATTATGGACGAAGTTATGATGACGAACAATTACAGGAGATTTATTGTCAAAGACGGCACGGTTGACATCTGTCGGGCATGCCACCGGCCGGGAGAATCAATCAGACATATTATCTCCGGGTGTTCTCGTCTAGCTAACGGAGAGTACTTGCATAGACACAACCTTGTAGCCAGGATAATTCATCAGCAACTTGCTCTGAAATACAGCCTTGTGGAATCGGAGGTTCCGTACTACAGGTATGTGCCCGACCCAGTTCTCGAAAATGGAAATATCACATTGTACTGGGATCGAGCCATCATCACTGACAGGACTATTGTTGCCAATAAGCCTGACATAGTGGTGGTGGATCGATCAGAGCGTCGCGCAATGATTGTTGACATAACAGTCCCGCATGATGAGAACCTCGTGAAAGCCGAGAAAGATAAACAAGTCAAGTATCTTGACTTGGCTCGCGAGGTTGTCGACATGTGGGATGTTGACTCAGCAATCATTGTGCCGATAGTCGTAACAGCCAATGGACTGATAGCCAAGAGCCTCGACCAACACCTGAAGAGGCTCTCGTTGGGCAGCTGGATCAAGGGCTTGATTCAGAAAGCAGTACTTTTGGACACGGCTCGCATTGTCAGGAGGTTCCTCTCTCTGGAGCCCTGACCGCCGGTAGCTTGGACCCTGTTCCCGATACCGGTGGGCTACTATTTTTTATATTTTTAAATGTTTTTGTGTTTTTATATTCTAATATTTAAAAATATAATTTATATGTGTATAAAATGAAATAAAGGGAATAATAATAATAATAATAATAAATTGCTAGCAACACCAACAACGTCAACACGTAATATATTGTCATCTCTATATTTTCCATATTTTTAATTTTTAGAAGCTCCTACCACAGTCATATTTATAATTTTTGTATTCAATGTGAATCAAAAATCGAAAAAATCAAAATATAATTTAAAAAATACAATGAATAGAAACATAAACCGACATCAAAAACTGCCGAATCGGAGGTGACATCTGTCAAGCATGTCACCCCCGATAACTATAGAAAAACATGAAAAAGACAATAATTTTATGAAAAAATGTTGACGAGATTAGCAGCTCGCCGTGCACGCCTACCACCTCCGGACTCGTCGCTCAGCTCCGCCCCGCCACCTCCGGAATCCAGCCCCATCGTGAGTGCTGTGACACCGGCCGTGGCAGTTGCGTCGAGCTCGAGCGACGAATATTTTTCCCCGCCGACGTCGCCAACACCCGTACGCCGGCAGGGGAGAGGCCGGCCACCGAACAGCTTGGGACTTAGGGGCCATCCGGCCCCGAGTCGGGTCCCCGCTACCGGTGGTTGTGTGCAGCGCATGAGATGGACTCAGTCTATGAACGAGAACGTCATGCGCGCATATTACAGGTCTACAGAGGGGGGAATTAACCTCACTGCGTACCGCGATAGGATGCTGTCTCTGTTCCAGGAACTGGAACCAACCGTCAACGTTTCGGCCCAACGACTGTCGGATCAGGTGCGGGTCATCCAACGCAATCATAGGTTGGACGATATCGCACTTGATAGGCTGCGCTCAGAGGTACTGAGCAACCATATCGTCTCGACTTCGGCACAAACTGCGGCACAAGCGTCAACTGTTGATGCCATCCCGCCGCGGTCCAATCATGTTGAAGAAGAGGATGATAGGGTTGACACAGTAAGTAGCCAGTGCAACGTCCGACTGAGGAGCGCACTGGAGGATGCATTATGCGAGTATAGGTCCACTCCTACCGAACTCAGGCCACGTTTACCACGATTACCCATGCACAAAAAAAATAGGGCGCTGGTGTGTGCCTTGGACTCGCAGCTCAAGAATTTCTTCGAGAGCAGCGAGGATCTCGTTGATACACACTCGATCCTGTACTGTGCGGCTGTGGCGGCATGTCGTTTAGCTAACGTAAAATTTCCAAGTTGTGACGGAGCTACTCGACCAAAACCAGCCGTACCAGCCTGGCAGCGCAGGATCGAGCGTCGTATCGATGGGACCAGGGTACTCATCGGCAAACTATACTGCTTCAGGGAGGGCAATACACGACCACGAGTGATGCGCTTTGTAAGGCGGGCATTCTCGGGGACTGGAATCAGCCCTCGAGAATACATATCCCGTGTCACAGAGCGCATCGACTTCCTGAAGCAGAAAGTTTGTGCATGGGCGAGCCGAATTCGACGGTATAAACGGCGGGTGGATCGATACACGCAGAATCGCATGTTCCAGAGCGATGAAAGGTGGGTGTATAGAGCTTGGGAGCGACCTGAACAAAATGTGACAGATGTATACCGCCCGGATGATGCCACCACAAGTGCATTCTGGTGCAGCATCTGGTCGGTCCCCGTCTGTCACACTGAGGCTGGCTGGATGCGGGATGTCGAGCGAGTGTGTGAATCTGTACCAGAAATGGAAACAGTGCTAATTACGCCATCAGACGTTGCCAAAGCGGTCCGTCCGTTACCGAATTGGAAATCACCGGGACCGGACGGACTGCACAACTTTTGGCTGAAATGGCTAATTAGTTCACACACTTGCCTGGCATCTCAATTCCAGTCATCCTTAGAGTCTGGGTCGCTACCGCAGTTTCTAACAACAGGCGTTACCCACCTGCTCCATAAATCAGGTAGTCCCGCGGAACCCAAGAATTATAGACCGATTACGTGTTTATCGACGGTTTATAAACTTCTTACATCCCTTTTGAGAGTGAAAATTAATACGCACATTGAGAGTAATTCGATTATGTCTGCCTCTCAAAATGGATGTAGGAATGGGTCCCGCGGTACTAAGGAGCTACTCCTCATAGACATGGCCATTAGCCAACAGGTTCGTCGATCCCGCAAGGATCTGTCGACATGTTGGATAGATTACAAGAAGGCCTACGACTCGGTGCCACATACATGGCTCATGAAGGTGCTGGAGTTGTACAAGATAGATGCAACTCTACGCACCTTCCTTGAGTCGTGTATGAGGCAATGGAAGACAGTCCTTCGTTATTCAGGATGTCGACAGATCCAGGGAAATGATGAGCCTGTATGGATTAAACGGGGAATATTTCAGGGCGACAGTTTGAGTCCACTTTGGTTCTGCTTAGCCCTGAATCCTCTAAGTACACTACTGGAGGATTCAGGTCTAGGCTATCGGTTGAGGAGAGATGGTCAGGTCATATCTCACCTCCTTTACATGGATGATTTGAAACTCTTTGCCCCCAACAAATTGCGTCTGATGGAGCTACTGAAGGTAACAGAAACTTTCAGTAGCGCCATCAGGATGGAATTTGGTGTCGACAAATGTGCAGTCATGCATGTAAAGCGAGGGGAGATTATGGAATCCGAGGGAATTCAACTCTTGGATTCCATAAGCCTCAGATCCCTCTCCTCATCCGAAAGCTATAAGTATTTGGGTATGTCGGAAGCGTTAGGCATCAACGATACTGACATGAAGCAATTGTTGAAGGAGCGCTTCTTTTGTCGCCTGAAGAAGGTATTAATTAGTCTTCTTTCGGGCGGAAATAAGGTGCGCGCCTTCAACGGTTGGGTCATGCCGGTTTTGATGTACTCTTTCGGCATACTTAAATGGACTCAGACTGAACTCGACGCCCTGGATAGAAGAGTCCGTACACTACTGACTGCAAACCGGATGCATCACCCACGATCATCGGTGATGAGACTGTATATCCCGCGGAAGAGCGGGGGTCGAGGCTTTTTAAATGCAAAGACCCTCCACAACCGCGAGGTGTGCAGTCTCAGGGAATATTTTTTAAAAGCAGAAGTGGGTATGCACCGTGATGTGGTCGCAGTGGACAAGGGGCTCACCCCGCTCTCCATGGCTAAAGAGAACTGGCGCAAACCTGTAGTACTTTCTACTGATGACCGCAAGAAGGTATGGCAAAGCAAGGAGCTTCACGGGCGCTTCTATCGGGCTCTTCATGAGCCCGGTGTAGACTTCTTAGCGTCCATATCCTGGCTACGTTTTGGTGACCTTTTCGGGGAAACTGAAGGTTTTGTCTGTGCAATTATGGACGAAGTTATCTTAACGAATAACTACCGGAGACATATTATGAGGGACGGGACGGTTGACGTGTGTCGGGCATGCCACCGTCCGGGTGAGTCTATCAGACATATTATCTCTGGTTGTTCTCGTCTAGCTAACGGCGAGTACTTGCACAGGCATAACCAAGTAGCTGGGATTATTCACCAGCAACTTGCTTTGAAATATAAACTTGTGGATTCTGAGGTACCGTATTACAAGTATGTGCCCGACCCAGTTCTTGAAAATGACCATGTCACATTGTACTGGGATCGGTATATCATTACTGACAGGACTATTGTTGCCAATAAGCCTGATATAGTGGTGATAGATCGATTAGCGCGCCGCACAATGATTGTCGATGTTACCATTCCACATGACGGGAACCTCGTGAAAGCTGAGAAAGAGAAGCAAATCAAATATCTCGACTTAGCACACGAGGTTGTTGACATGTGGAATGTGAGCTCGGCTATCATTGTGCCGATTGTCGTATCAGCCAATGGGCTGATGGCCGAAAGCCTCGATCAACATCTATCGAGGCTCTCGTTAGGCGGTTGGATCAAGGGCCTGATTCAGAAGGCAGTACTCCTTGATACGGCTCGCATTGTGAGGAGGTTCCTGTCTCTGGAGCCCTAACCACCGGTAGCTTGGACCCTGCTCCCGACACCGGCGGACAACTATTTTTTTATATTTTTAAATGTTTTTTATACCTATTTTTTATATTTTAAGAAATATTTAAAAATGTAATAAAGTAAGGTAGCTAAATAAATGAACATAATAATAATAATAATTCATTTATTTGTTAACATAGGTAAAGATATACAGATGTTATGTTTGATGAAACAGAGCGCTATGTTATGCCAGGAGGCGTACAAATATGGTGAGCAAGTCTAGCCGAAGATTACAAATAAAAATTTACTAAATAAAATATTTGAAAATCATGCATAATTATGGTATGAAATTAGAAAATAAATTGAACGATTACATATTATTTCATACTGCAATTATGTCAAAAACTAAATGAAACTAGACGAAATTGTAATTTAATTTATATAACTCATAAGAATGTAATTACTGTCACTGGTGTTTAACCGTTGTAACTGTATAACCGTTGTAATTAATTACTGTCACTGGTGTATAACCGTTGTAATTAATAATAATAAATAAATAAATAAATAAACATTGTTTAGACGATACAAGTCATTTGTTGCTTCAATTTTAGTGTATGACACAGGGAAGACACTTGCATCGTGTAAACGGGGTTTTAGATAAAGAAGGTAATAATGAACAAAATTATACGCACATCTGTAGAACGCCAGTACCGGCAAGCGTAGACATACTCGCCATCAACATCTGGTCTTCGATTCTGAACCCTGATGAAGTTCTGCAGCTTTCTTGCTGTGAGGTCCCACACACTTAGACCTGAAGTCGGAGACCAGCTTCCAGCTATACACTGCTCTCTCTGTGTAAAGGAAAATATTTAAATATATCTGTTCTCGGAAAAAGCGCAAAGACACTTCATCACCATCATCATCCATAGCCCGACTTCATCCACTACTGAGTATGAGCCTCTCTTTTCATATACCAATCTCCACGCTCCTGTGCGAGCCTCACCCAAAGTCACTTACATGAGAACAATGCTTCTGAGATAAATTACAGGGTTAGTCTTCAAAGACCAGCCAAATTTAAGGTCGTGATACCAACATAGTAATCGCGAATAAAAATTCAGCCGTTCCATACGTTTAGGTCGAGCAGGTATTGAAGTTTTCTATAGGACAGTTGATAAATTTTTCATGATTAAGATATTGGTCCCATGGAGAAAGTTGTTCAGTTTGATAGTCTGTACCCATATCCTTAAATTTGGCTGGTCTTTGAAAATAAACCCTATTTAAATATTGATTTCGTCACAATGGACACTGAATCAATTATAAAAGTATAAGTTTCAGAACAAGCCATGAAAATTTTGACATATTTTGGCCGGTTCTAAATTATTCTGGAATAGGAGAATTATGAGAACGGTATAGTGAATAAGGGAACGGCAGCATCTCATCTAATGTTATCAGAACGCTATCAACAAATTTATTATTCAGGTAGGTAGAATGATCAGCTCTCTTTTGAGAGGGAGTGAGCCGCAATCCACCACGTGAGCCCAGTGCGGGTTGGTAGATAGATATCTCATGCCTCCGAACTTTTGGTTCTAGGACAGGCTCTCAGGTAGATTCGATATGTAAGTGCCTCTCTTAAGACAGCATAACCATAGACGAAAGTTCCCACTGCTGGGACACACGCCTTCTCTCTGTGCGAGGGAGTGGGCCATAATCCACCACGCAGGCCCAGTGCGGGTTGATGGATGTCACATGTTTTCGATTTTTTTAGTCGTAGGACATGCTATGTTCACAATGTTTTCCTTCACAATTTTGAGAGCAATGGTGATGAAATTAAATACACAAAGTAAAGTGCCTGCCTGGATACGAGCTCACGACCTCCAACTCGTAAGTCGGGGTCGATACCATTGGGCCAGACTTCCTCAATCAGACGATGTATTACGGTTCCCAAATTATCCTTTGATGACCTGTGATACCCAGATTTTAGGATTAAAGATAAATATAATTTATTTGTCAAACATGCGTTTTTTTATATAACAAACAAATAATTACTTTAATAAAGCAAAGACTAAAGACGGGTTCACTAACATCCATTATTACATTTTATGAGAATAATATTAGTACAGAAATAATAATATAAAAGTTCAAGCATGTCAAAAGGTATCTGTCAAAAAGTCATTTATACTATAATAACATATATATCTGTAATTAATAAAAGTATTTTACCTATAATGTCATGTCTCAAATTGATGTTACTTGGGTCTGATATGTTTCCAAACCACTGGGATATCCATTTCAATTAAGTAATCAAAAGTTTGCTATTATCCACCGAATATGATTTAAGTACCCTTAACCTTTAGCTAAACAATACACGTGTTAGCTGACTGCGTGAGTACTGAGTAGGTAGGACCATTAACCACCACACACGTAAACCCTAAACGCAAACCCCAAACGTGTAAATCTTTCCCCTCCGGTATTGAGATAAAAATGTGGCATATTACATTTTTATATTGCACACTTTCCTGGCTTTACAAAAAAGTGAGCGCTGGAAGTAGATAACATAAGTTACATAACATCAGATATGGAATAACTTAGGGCTATGGGCGAAGATATCCGGGTTAAGATGGCGTTAGTTATGATAACAGTTGGCTATCTAAGTTAAACTTGAACTCGAATTTCATGTTAGTTTATTTTGCGGCTATGTGTTGCCGACACTAACCATGCTAACATAAAACTATGGTGACTTGGGTTATTGAGCATCGGTCTAACAAATAAATCGAGAGATAGTTGTTTTTCTGCCATATTGTCTTAATTTTCAATTATCTACTTACTAGCTGCGCCCCGCGGTTTCACCCGCGTAAGTGTCGATCCCCTGGGAACATCGGGATAAAAATAGCCTACATGTTAATCCAGGGAGTCAGTAACCTCCATACAAAATTGGTCCAGCCGTTTGAGCGTGAAGAAGTAACAACACACGCACACTCCCACACACTCACACACTCACAAACTTTCGCCTTTATAATATTAGTGTGATATAACATTATTATCTTGGCCATATTGTGCTTTTATTTGGCAAAGAGCATCAACAAACAGAGAAATCCAAATTGGACGATATACTGAAATTAGCCAAAATTCCACAATGTCTGAAGTCCCGCCTCTATAACCGGTGTATTCTGCGCACCATGACGTACGGTGCTGAGACGTGGACGCTCACGCAGGAGGCTGTGTACAGAGTAAGAGTTGCACAGAGAGTCATGAAGCGTTCCATGCTTGGCATAAGGCTTACAGACCGAGATCCAAACGTCGAGATCCGAGGTGTGCGAAGGTTTTCGATATCGGAAAACGAGTTATGGAACTTAAATGGACTTGGACAGGATACCAGACAAGGCGCAGTGATGGCAGGTCATGGACTGAAAGACGAAGTGTCGGTCGTCAGGCGGCGAGATGGGCGGACGATATTGTTGCCTTCGCGGGTAGACCTGGAAGAGGAGGAACACAGGAGCATGGAGATTGGCACAAGAAAAGGGAGGCCCATGTTCAGTGGGTGAAGTCGGACTGTGGTTGATGATGATGAACATTAATAAGGAGCTTTTTGGTCCTTCGGTAAACATACAAAAAGACCTGAACCCTAACTCCGTAATACACTATCAGTCTCAATATGAATAATTTTGAATGATATTATTATTGCCAATCCATTGCTTCATATGTTCGAAAATGTGTCTGCTCAACAACTTAAATAACGCAATGAATGTTGTTACTGTCAAAATGAAACCCATTGCTACTGAGTGTGTTACGCAATTACCCCGCAGGTATCGTTAGGACAATTTACTAATTATAATCTTCTTCTTCTTCTGGAAGCCGACCCCAACATAGTTGGTAAAGGCTAGGCAGATGATGATGATAAATCTTCTTCTTCTATCTATATCTATATATATACCTAAAAGAAATTCGTGTAAGTTACACTATTTATAACTCAAGAACGCCCGAACCGATTTGGCTGAAAATTGGTCGGGAGGTAGCTTAGAACCAGGAGATGGTCATAGGATACTTTTATCTTTTTTTTTTTACTTTTTTTTACTTATAGGAGTAGGATAGGAGTAGTGTAGGAGTAGGGTAGGAATAGGGTAGGAGTAGGTTAGGAGTAGGGTAGGAGTAGGGTAGGAGTAGGGTAGGGGTAGAGTAGGGTAAGGGTTAGGACACCACGCGAACGAAGTAGCGCCAGGCAGCTAGAAATAATTTATAAGACAAAACAACGTTTGCCGGTTTAGCTAGTACTTACATAAAACAAAGTCGGGTTAGTTACACCATTTATAAACTCAAGAACTGCTGGACCGATTTTGATGATCTTTGATTTGTTGGATTTGTCTCCGCCCGAATAGCAGACTAACTATTAAAACATGGGAACAATTCACGAAAAAAATAATCATTATGATTTTTGTTTCTCATACATGTAGTATGTAACGGCTTTTTTGATAAATAAGTTAACACGACAGTTATTGATTCTGAGGCGAAATGAAGTTAAAAAAAAATTAGTAAGTAGTCTCATTGATGATGAATAATCGTAATTTTTTTTTTGTTACTTATGTGTTTTCTGGTGTACAATAAAGTACCTATATATAAATAAATAATGACAACGTGTAATAACAACGGTACGCACTCATCATCATCTGCCTAGCCTTTTCCCAACTATGTTGGAGTCGGCTTCCAGTCTCACCGGATGCAGCTGAATACCAGTATTTTACATGGAGCGACTGCCTATCTGACCCCCACAACCCAGTTACTGGGTAATACGATACCCCTTGGTAAGACTGGTTGTCAGACTTTCGGGCTTCTGACTACCCGTAATGACTGTCAAAGATCCACGAATGGCAGGCGGGATCAACGGCTTAACGTGCATTCCGAGGCACGGAGGGGTCACAGTATGTAAAGATGGTCACCCATCCACAGACCAACCACGGCAAGTGTAGCTTAACCTGATCAATCAACCTGTGCGGCTGTTGTTATTTAGCCACGGGCCCCTCAACAACGGTACGCACTACGTCTCTAAATTACTTCTAATAATCCAAAGTAGGAACAAGATGTGGTCCTCCACCTGTCGTGTTGTACGGCTGCTTTCCTGTCTGTCAAGTGACAAAACATAGACATCCCATTCAATCAGTGTCCAACATCAAATAGATTGAATGGTTCCAATCCGGTCCTTTCCCAAACGGTCGGGTCTGATGGTAGGTATGTTTTGTTTTTTAACTAGACAGATCTAAATACATATAACGCTATTGTTATTTTTATACTTTTGGTTGAATTTAATTTCGGAGCTGAGCAAAAACAAGAAAAACTGGCCAAGTGCGAGTCGGACTCGCACACGAAGAGTTACGGACCACAAGGCAAAAACGCCGAAAAAATCACGTTTTTTGTATGGGAGCCCCCCTTAAATATTTATTTTATTTTAATTTTATTATTAAAGTAAAAATACAACTAAGTATTTTGTGAATATTTCAAGTGCCTACCTGTTGCCATTATTGATATCGAACAAAAAAGGGCAAAACAATCGCGTTTGTTGTATGGGAGCCCCCTTAAATATTTATTTTATTTTGTTTTTAGTATTTGTTGTTATAGCGGCAACAGAAATACATAATTTGAGAAAAAAAAAAAAAAAAAATTTCAACTGTCTAGCTATCGCGGTTCTTGAGATACAGCCTGGTGACAGACAGACGGACAGACAGCGAAGTCTTAAAATAGGGTCCCGTTTTTATCCTTTGGGTACGGAACCCTAAAAAGGACAGAAACAACGCTAAACGAAAACGTAGTAACAACGCGGGCAAGATGCGACGGGGTGGGTCGGGGGAGCAAGAAGTTTCACGCGGATGAAGTCGCGGGCCAAAGCTTGTAGAATATAAGCATCTTAACATGCAGGTTAAAAATGTCCTATTATGTACAACAATAAGTCAATTTTATTTTTAGAATTTCAATTACAATGTTACTATTTTACAATTTAACATTTAATAGTATATACAAGTATATAAAAAAAGGTAAAGAAAAAGACAGGAGCTCATTGGGCATCAAAAAATTCGTCCGCATCGCTGTCAATGGCACAAGTGCCCAAAAGGCTGGCAGCATTACCACGTTGGATGGCAATGCTTATTCTTTGGGCTAAAAATAGGCCAGCCCTCTGGTCACATGATGAGTCAACCAACCGCTTGGCGATGTCCCGAAATATTCGATGAGCACTCGGACCCCAAGGCCCTAGTGTTTCAACCCCAAACGGCTCAAACATATAGCTCCCAATAAGGTTGTTATTTTTGCGCCGTTTGAGGTTTCAACAATAAGTATGTATTTCCATTCTAGCAATTTCCCGGTAATCACTCAACTTCAGTACAAAAGGTTACCTACCCATAAAACTTAATAAAAGTGTTCTATTAATGTGAAAACCTACCAAGGGCATGCGTGTATCTAAATAGGTTGGCATTGACAAATTAACTGAATTACTCATTCACGAAAACACCACGAAGGAGGTGGCGGGACGGCTTAATACTCAATACAATTATTTATTTGTACAAAACCATATTTATTAAAACTTGATACCTCTACGCGTTCCTGAGAAAAAGGGTTTTATCAGACTGAGAGACGGACTGCGGGACAACGAAGTGATCCTATAACGATTCCGGTTTTTCCTTTTATGGTACTGAATATAATATAATATATAATAATATATATCTACCTATAAAAAATAAAATATCGCTAGAAATGATCCTCTTTCTTTCCTCCCAGGTAACGTATCCACCACAACCACACACTTAGATATAGATAAGGTAACTAGTTACTTAGATCTCAAAAAAATTAAAAATAGCACCTAAAAGTGCTTAGGTACAACAAACCAATATCAGCACCCAGTCCACAGACAAAGTTATACCGCTTTACAAACTAAAAATATCGAGAGCCGTGCAATAATAATATTCTTCAAAGCAAAGAACAACTACACAGGAGCATCAAACTTCATAACGAGGTACAGTCAATCGCTCTTCCAAGGTAACACTCAAACAAAGTAACCGCCCTTACCGCTAAGAAATAAACGCGATGTCAGAGTACAACTGTTGACATATACTCCCGGTTGCCTGTACCAAACAACGGCTAAGCTGTAGATGAAACACCGCGAACTTGTACTACGACAAAGCGAGAGTTTTTAATTAAAGCGACCTGTATTGCTGCCTAAGACCTGGAGTTTTGTGTGAGATAATTTAGGACCATATTATTTTAATGTTTTAAAAAGAATGGGGAAAATATTATAAGGTTTTACTGGAATCTAACTGAAACGACGTAAATCTTAGCAGGAAAAAAAAACATTATATTCAAAGTAAGGACCAAAAATTAATAATTCGAATTTCAAAAATTACTTCAAACCATTTTCGAATGGAATGGAGTCATTTTATGATTCGATGAACAATTTTTATGGAAAAATGAAAAACAAATTGGCTATTATTACCAAGGGAAGGTAAGGAAAAGTGGTGTGTTGAAGAAAAGCTATGGAATTGCTCCTGAAATTATTGGAAATGAAAAAGAAGAAGTGAAGATAGAAAACAACTCAAGTGCTTGACAGTGTCTATATAGTTTTTTGTTTACAGTGTGCTCATGTAAAGTGGAAAATAATTGATGAGTAGACAAAAAGGGAATAAGTAAGTACTTAATGGATCACAAAGTAATTACATGAAATACTGCCTAAAAACACAGCTCATAGAATGATAACCTATTACGTCTATGAGACAAAACGATTTAATCCCAAATCATGTATGCAAAAGGGGTAGATTGTTTGGGCAGATCTCTTAGCAATAACACATGAAATCTTTAATGCTTTACAGCAGTGCCAAAGCCCATTATGCATGAGGCTTGCATTACTTATTTACAACCACTTAAGCGATCTTTAGTGGTCCTAAATAAAATGATGACGCCAAAAACAGTTTTTCTTTTCTAAAATTAGAGTGTTTTAAAATATTTTGAGTTCTAAATTGTTTCACGTAGGTACCTAAGTTATTTCATTTAGTTGACGTTGAAAGACATTATACCTACGAGGTTTATTAAATCTAGCACTTAGTTTGAAGATTAGATAAATGCGCATGTATTAAAGTGAACGTGATTTGCATAATTATATTCTGCACAAGTGCACAAAGAAAATTTTGTTTTAAAATGCAATTAACATAGACAAAAGCAATTTAGAAAAAAAAACTTATTGAAAAATTTTGTAGAAGTTTGACTTGACGAAAAACATTTCGTCATAATTTTCTATAACATTTTAACTGCGAGAATTTCCGTAGCAAAAATCTTGGAGACGAAATACTCCTCGTTTTATTAATGTATTTGGGTAGCTTAAAAGGAAATTCACAAAAATACGCCATCTTATTTTGGTTTACATACCTATTTAACGAAAACCTGACAACTTGGGAATAATATTACGAACAACAAGTGCGCAAAAAATGATGATTATCACACTAATATTATAGGCGGAAGTTTGTGAGTGTGTGTTTATTTATATGTTTGTTACGTCTTCACTACCTCACTTTACTAGCTCAAACGGCTGGACCAATTTTGATAAAATTTTGTATGGAGTAGCTGACACTCTGGATTAACATATAGGCTACTTTTTATCCGGATATTCCCACGAGATCAAAACTTATGCGGGTGAAACCGCGGGACGCAGCTAGTTATATTATAAATGTGAAACTTTGTGAAGATATTGGATGTTTGTTACTCAATCACGCGTAAACCGTTGAACAGATTTAAATGAAATATTGTATAGAGATAGTTTCAGTCCCGGGAAAGGACATAGGATAGTTTTTATCCCGATATTCCCAAGGAATCAACATTTACGCGGGTGAAACCGCGGGGCGCAGCTAGTATTATATAAACGAACACCCAAATCTGCTGTAAAACTAAAGTTTAGGGTTACGCTAGGATATGTAAATACAAGGACGGGTGATCTCCGGCATGTGGACATAACTTTTCGGGTATCTAACGTGAATTAAAAACACGCCTCGTAATATCAATCATCATCTGCCAAGCCTTGTCCCAACTATGTTGGGGTCGGCTTCCAGTCTAACCGGATGCAGCTGAATACCAGTATTTTACATGGAGCGACTGCTTACCTGACCTCCACAACCCCGTTACTGGGTAATACGATACCCCTTGGTAAGACTGGCTGTTAGACTTTCGGGATTCTGACGACGCGTAGCGACTGTCAAAAATGTCACGAATGAAAGCCGGGACCAACGGCTTAACGTGCTTTCTTGGAGGGGTCTTGGTATGTGAAGATGGTCACCCATCCACGGACCAACCGCGGCAACAAGCGTAGCTTAACCTGATCGATCGACCCGTGCGGCTTTTATTAATTTAGCCACAAGCCTCGTAACATCAATATTAGACAAAATATGTTCGAAGTTCCTTGCTAAAAATTAGTATGGGTAGGTATCTTATTAAAAACTAACTTGGATTTTCTTTCTTTTTCTAAAATAAAAATAGCCTACGTTACTAAGGAAAATCTAAAGGTAATAATGTCATGCGGACGAAGTAGCAGTTAGTTAATATCAGCTATCTGCCAGTGAAAGTCCCGTCAAAATCGGTTCAGCCGTTTCGGAGATTAGCCGGAACAAACAGACAGACAGACAGACAAAAATTTATAAAAAATTGTAATAAGTACGTATCTTATTAAAAACTAAGTTGGTTTTTCTTTTTTTTTCTAAAATAAAAATAGCCTACGTTACTCAGGAAAGTCAAAAGGTAATAATGTCATGCGAACGAAGTAGCAGCTAGTTAATATCAGCTATCTGCCAGTGAAAGTTCCATCAAAATCGGTTCAGCCGTTTCGGAGATTAGCTGGAACAAACAGACAGACAGACAGACAAAAATTTATAAAAAATGGTTATAATTCCATAATATGCACTTTGTAAAAAGCTGTTATTTTGGCATTACAAACAGACACTTCAATATGATTTATAATTATGATTTAAGCTACTACAATCTGTCAAATTTATTTAATAGATTTTCAACTTTATCGCCAAAGCATACGGTTCAAAGTTGGTTGGGAAAATTTTACAGTTTCGGGTAGCTTGATGCGCTGGCGTCTGTAAGTACATCTAGCCTTTTGTAATCTATAGGTATAATAACTTTCTAACAAATTTTATACATGTATGCAAAAGTAAATTTCGTTTGTTTTTTTTTCGCTTTCACGCTAAAACGGCTGAACGGATTTGAATATTTAGAGGAGAAGGACATAAGATACTTTTTATATTGGATCGCAGATGAAGTCGCAGGCAACAGCTAGTATAAAATACTTTATGAAATGCAATAGATAAATGAATATAATTCCAGAATGTAATGGGAATAGAAACACTCATTGATCACGAATTAAATTTTCGGATCTTTGTCTATGTTCAGTTTTTCCGGATATTTTCCTTGGCTATCAGATACGTCCAAGATAAACATTGAAAGTGCACACCTACAGCATTGATGCTTTTAAAATCGGTCGGATTTTTGCCGGGTCAGATGTAAAGCCTGCCGGGTCAGCGGGATTGTTCAAAAGGGTTACCGCTGCCCCGGAACATAAAGGGCTAAGGAAGAAACACGGGTGGGTTTTAGTCAGTAAGAGTCTGACACTCCCTTCCGCAACACCCAGAGCGATTCGATGATTTCCCATCCTTAAAAAAACATGAATATAATAAAACTGGCCAAGTGCGAGTCGGACTCGCACACGAAGGGTTCCGTACCACAAGGCAAAAACGCCGAAAAAAACATGTTTGTTGTATGGGAGCCCCCCTTAAATATTTATTTTATTTTAATTTTATTATTTATTATTAAAGTTAAAATACAACTGAGTATTTTGTGAATATTTCAAGTGCCTACCTGTTGCCATTTTTGATATCGAGCCAAAAAGGGCAAAAAATCGCGTTTGTTGTATGAGAGCCCTCCTTAAATATTTATTTTATTTTGTTTTTAGTATTTGTTGTTATAGCGGCAACAGAAATACATCATGTGTGAAAATTTCAACTGTCTAGCTATCGCGGTTCTTGAGATACAGCCTGGTTACAGACAGACAGACAGACGGACAGACAGCGAAGTCTTAGTAATAGGGTCCCGTTTTTCCCCTTTGGGTACGGAACCCTAAAAAAAGGTCGGATTTTGACGTCTCCCATGAAAAAATTAACTTATTTCTGGAAACCTGTGGTTGTGTAAACCCTGCCTCATTGTCTATTTGACGACCGTACGAATGTATGTACCTATAGGTTATGTAAGGACAACAGAAATGAAAAATAAACCAGCATAGTTATTCGCAACCGTTCGATACAATTCCGTGTGGAATCGAACATCAATCAATGTTATCAAAAGAGTCATCTAAAAGCTGTTCACAAATCCAAACCCCGAAAATGTTGTCAGTTAAAATCAAATAGACGGCTGCCATTCTTCCGATAGCTTTGTGCTGTCAGGAGCAAGGCAAATGCTAATTGAAAATGTGTCATTTTCGATTTGACAACCTGTCGAATGGTTGTGAATAGCTAAATCGACTGAACGGATTTTAATGAAATATTGTTACCTACATGGGTAGATCATGACCTGTATTAGGACATAGAATCAGTACTTTTTATCCCTATATTTCCATGGAATCGACACTTATGCCAGTGAAATCGCGGGGCGCAGCTATTTTAAATAAAATTTACGTACGTTGAGGTCAATCGAATCGCTGCAAATGTCAACGCCTTCAAATGTCACGACGCAGCCAACGTGGCATCTCACGTCCCAGATCTGAAAGTATTGCAAAATGTTCGTATTGAAAAGTTTGGAATAACCTGACGATAACTTCTCTGAGGCGGAGGATTGTACCCACATTTAACCAGTTATTCTTCTAGTATAGAACATTATTTTTAGTATATGCGAAACCCGAAACACGTGTCTAGTATTTTTATGTAAAGAATCTATGTGCAAAATTTCAAAACTGCATCATGAAAAATAACAAAGTTATGGGCTTGTTAAGTTACCTGTTTGTCCGTACAAAAACATGCTCGCCCGCGCCGCTCGCGCCGCCCCGTATTGATAATAAATAGTACCAAGGGGTAAAAATTATTGGAATCGATTCAGTTATTTATTCTGAACATACTATATTCAGGTTTCGCATATACTAAAAATAACGTTGTATAGGTATCAGGGGAGCCTGTTGCCACTTAAAGGGCAGTCATTCAGACTCCGGGGTGCTACAGAGAAATAACTAATGAAAAAAAACCAATAACACTTTTCCCGACATAGGAATTGAGCCCTGGGGGCCTAAAAAGGTCACTTTGGCAGAATCATAAAAGGATAACATTATAAATCATTATGGATAGTTAACTTAACCGTATCAAATCCCATGGGTGAAGGATTTTAAGTTTTTTTTTTTTGTCTGTGCTAAAATACCAATCAATCCAATCCAAATCCGATCCCAATCTCTTTGATTATACCTACGTAGTGCAGCGAAAAAAAGAAAAACACGGTTTGTCTTCGCCATATTATTATGATTCGTATTGTTATCCTTTTATGATTCTGCCAAAGCATCCTTTTCAGGCCCCCAGAACCCCATAGCAGCAGCAGCAGTCCCACTTGCGAACACTGGAGCAACGAGGCAGTCCTTAGTTATGTAGGTTTTATTTCATCATCATCATTCATCATCTGCCTAGCCTTTTCCCAACTATGTTGGGGTCGGCTTCCTCTAACCAGATGCAGCTGAATACCAGTATTTTTACATGGAGCGACTGCCTATCTGACCTCCACAACGATACCCCTTGGTAATAAGACTGGTTGTCAGACTTTCGGGCTTCTGACTATCCGTAACGATTGTCAAAGATCCGCGAATGACAGCCGGGACCAACTTGACATGCTTTCCCAGGCACGGAGGGGTCTCGTTATGTAAAGACGGTTACCCATCCGCAGACCAACCGCGGCAAGCGTAGCTTAACCTGATCGATCGACCTGTGCGGCTGTTATTATTTAGCCACGGGCCCCTCATTTCATAATCATCATTCTCCTGCAATTATCCCAATTTATTTGGTGCCGGCGCAACATGTCTTTTTCTTCCATACTTCTCTATTAGGCTGCGTTTCCACCAGAGATGAGCGAGGATGTGTAGGAAAGGATGTGTGTAAAACTAAAAAATACCAACGCTAACTTAGTTCAAGTTATAAAAATGAACCGATGTTATTGGTTGGTTTCACACACATATGCTACGCATCCTCGCTCATCTCCGGTGGAATCGCAGCCTTAGTCGTCATCATAATAGTCACCCCTTTCTAGCCATATCGTCTTTCTCAAAGTCCAACCATCCTTTTATTTATAAACATGGGAAACTAGCAGTTGCTATAAAGGGGAAAAATGAGAACAATAGAGCAAGAAAAAATCTGGAACGTGGTTTATGTCTATAAATAAGAAAATACTTTTATTGCATGACTGAAAAACAGTATTAAAAGGTAAAGTTTTATCAAAGGAAACAGGGAATTGCACTTAAAAAACTAATAAAGAAACGTAATTTTATGAATGAGTTTGTAATCAAGGGAAAATATTATTGTAACAAAATAATGTTGAGGATTCCTTTAACTTTAAAATCTTTTAAGGAATATAGAGGTAACAAAGCTGGCGTGGGAAAATTTTATAAAAGTGTCTACAGAATAATATGTCCGAATTTTGACGATCATTATAGTCGCTCGATATCCCGATTTTTGACGATCAATAAGATCTTGTCTGATCTTTGATCTTGTTGCTTAAGAGCGACATTTCATACAAACTTTCAAGCCCTTGTTTTTCGAAATGAATAAACCGATTTTAATTAAACTTCCTATGCTTCTGCAGGATACAACGGTCTAAAAAGTTAGTAAAGAACATTTTCGAAATGTCTTATTTAAGAAAAGATAACTGGAAATCTCTGTTTCTATGGAAAAATCGGTCTTATTTGGCTGTACCTAACACTATTTTTCGAAAATGTTCTTAAGTAACTTTTTAGACCTTTGTATCCTGCTTATGCGTAAGAAGTTTCGGTAAAATCGGTTCATTCATTTCGTAAAAAAAGTTCTTAAAAGTTTGTATGTAAACGCTCTTAAACCACATTTATTCTATTTTGTATGATCACAAGTGTCAAAATTCGAGCAAATCTGTAGGTAAACCTTTTAACAAATAAGTATTTTACTTTGCTCTTTAAAATGTGTGATATTTCCTGTTTACCTATTACTGTTCTTGTAATGTGAACCATTTTCCCTCTTCGTCCTTTCGTGTTGATGGTACTCTTCTTCGATAGCCCAGTAGGTTGATTGCGGTATCAGTGGCATTCTTTAAGTTATTCAAGGTGTAGTTGATGGGCAATTAGGGCACTCCAACAAGGTCTGATAAGGGTCTAAACAGACGGACTGCATTTGATCCGTATGACAGCTGCAACATCGCAGTTTTGGATGCAGTTGACATTAGTTATGTCAACTGCATCCAAAACTGCGATGTTGCAGCTGAAATGCACTCCGAATGTTAGAGCCTTAGAGGCTCCGCACTCGCATTGGGTATTGGATGGGTCAGTAACTCAGTACTCCCTCACTTCGACAAATGTGTCTGCAGAGGCCTATTTCGGTTCGCAATCAATGTGGACCATTGATGCATGGGATTATAACCAGTTCTGGTTACAAAATGGACTTAAAATTCTGCTGGATAACTAGCTTAAACATCTAAATACTAGCTACTCTTAGAACTTCACAAAGGATAGCAATTTATTCCGAGTCTATTGCAACGCCCACTAACGTAAGAAAAGTTGCTACGTTTTCCTCATTACCATTTTTAGGGTTCCGTACCAAAATGGATATCTCAAGAACTACTAATGCTATCAACTTGAAATTTGGAAGAGTTTTAGATGACGTTTGCCCAGTTATTTTGTAATTATTTTTTTTGGAACGGTCTGAAAGGGGTCTGAAAAATTCGAAGTGAAGCTACTAGGGCATGTGGGGTATCATATGAAAGAGCGCAGTTTGTACATTCTCAAGCGTTTTTTTAGGCCGCATATTTTTTGACTTTTGATGAAAAATTTAAAAATAAATACCGTCCCCCCCACCCTTATCTCCGAAGTTAGCAAAGAGAAATAAGTATCGGAAATAATTCCATGTGATGGAAGTTTATGTAAAGATTACAGGAAAAATAAACGAATGTCTCTTAATTGCACACTTTTTCAGAAATCATCAACAAAAGTTACACTAGTTCTAATCGGTCAAGAGATGGCGCTGACCTAAGACTGCAATATTCTACACCGCAGTGCGCAGTGTAAAAATTCTCTTTCGAATATAGGCTTCGCCGATGAAAATTTAAAAACATATGATGGTCCATACCATCATATGTTTTTATACCCTCGGTGCGCGGGTCCGACTCGCACTTGCCCGGTGTTTTCAATTGAGTCCTAAAAACATTATGTTGGAACTAACTCAGGAAGTTACATCACACATAACTAGGTACAGTCAGCAACAAAAGTCGATTGAGAGCGAGGTCCCATTAGTGCGTTGAGACGACGCAGCGACGATTTAATTATTATTTCAATTAAATTAGTCAATCCCACTAATATTATAAAGGTGAAAGTTTGTGAGTGTGTGTCTTTATATGTTTGTTACTTCTTCACGCTCAAATGGCCGGACCAATTTTGATAAAATTTTGTATGGAGGTAGCTGACACCCTGGATTAGCATATAGGCTAATCCCGACGTTTCCACGGGATCGACATTTGCGCGGGTGAAACCGCGGGGCGCAGCTAGTAATGTATAATTTATTATTATTATATTTACCGCGCGCTCGGACCAACCTTTTAGGGGAGGCGCCGATGACGCGTGCACTTCGCACGCTCAACCTCATAGCGAGTGGGACCGACTTATTCTGTTGTTCTCTGAGTGAATTCACAAGGAATGCATTAGGGTCAGGTGGGGCACAGTAAAACGAAAAAGTGTTTTTAAATTTTAGAAAAAAAAGTATTTATTAAATCAACATAATTTCTTTACTTATACACTAGGCAGTCTTTGTGTTACTAAATGGCAATGAAAGATTGATGGAACAACATATCAATTTACAGCAATTTGCATTTTACTGAGATCAATTTTTTGTTGCGGTGTGCCCCAGGGCTGGGGTACAATAAAACACCCATAGAGGCACAGTGCAACAAACTGGGGCACAATGCAACACCACAATAAATTCTTAAAAAATCAACAAAATTAATTAACAAAACAACAAAATTAGGTTAATCTATAAATCTTTAGTAATTTTTCAGGAAAATAGAAAATATTTGCTTGACGTTTGGTTTTTGTTTGCCCTATAAGGGGTTGCAAAATAATTTCGATGTCATGCTTTGCAACAACTGCCATATCTGGCTCCAGAGGGAAACAAAAACCATTTGATTTGTGGCTCTTTCTGGTGTCATAGCTTTCTCAAATGCTAGTCCTAATATTTCCGCAATATTGTAAATAGAAATTGGAATCCCAGGATTCCGCTTCATCCATGAATCTGCAGCTGCGTTGTAATACGTTTGCAGCGGGCCAAATACAGACACATCCACAGGTTGGAGTTTGTGGCTAGTATGGGGTGGAATTGTGAGCGGTGTGACTCCGTTATCTTTTGCGACATTTAAAGCGTCTGGTGCTAAATGACTTTCATGGTTATCGTAGATTAAAATACAAGGATTGTCTTTCGAAGCACCGGTTACACGTACGAAGTGTCTCATTACTTCAGGAAATAATTGGTTGTTCATCCAACCCGTGGGCTGTGCCAACCCAAGTGTTTCGGGTGGAGCCTTATTAAGCATAAAGTGCTCAAAATGCTTCCTGGGAAACACAATTGCAGGTGGTAAAACGGATCCAGATGCTGACACAATGCAACATGTGGTGACGAGGGTCCCTCGTTCACCGCTGGTAACTTTGTTCAATTGCTTGGATCCCTTGGCTGCAATAACTTTCTATGGTTTCTGCACTGTAGTTGTGCCTGTTTCGTCTAGCGCATACAGTCTTGTACCGTCAGCAAAGCTAGGACTCCTTTTCATCACGTTCTCTAAATTATCGAAAAACAGTCTAACATTGTGCCTATTGAAAGATGTTGCCCGGGAAAGGCTACACGGCTCGGGCTTTCTCAATGTCAAGTCCGGATTACGTTTTCGAAAACCGTATAACCAATCCAATCCCGCCATTTTGTGGCTTTCCCATGACTCAGAAATGGCCAAGTTATTGTATTTTGCTAACTCATAAGCGAGTTTTCTTGTTTCTATAGTGTCCAACCCATATGACATTTTCGCACAAGTTATTAAATACACTTTCAACCTAGCTTCTTGATTAGGTTGAAACACTTTGCGCACCGAATAATTAGGCGTGAGACGCATATTTTCAGCTTCCTCTCCTTGACATGATTTTCTCTTTTTGACATATCTACACTGTGTGGAGTAATTGACATTCTTAATCTCTCCTGCTTTTCTTAAACTCATACCTTCCTCCACCAACTGTATAGCTGCTCTCATATTATTTTCGCTGTCTAATCCTATATCCGTCTTTCTTTTTCTATTACGCACCATCTTGACTTACTGTTCCTAAAAAACAAAAGCAAATAATGCAATAGAACACTACACACAATTCTCACAATAAACATGGGGCACAGTAAAACATGTTGCAATGTGCCCCGTTGCAGTGTACCCCCATGTCACCTCGGACAGTTAAAAAGACAAATTTAAATTTTAGATTGTGTTTGCCGGTGAATGGTTTTGCAATTCAAAGTAACTATGAAACAAGTAATACATAAAAAATCAATTACTCACCAAGAACCGTAAAACGACGGAATGAAAACGAAACACAACCACAGTTTTTTTCGTCAAAATATCACTAAAACACAATTATTTTGAAATAAAAATGTCGTGCGCACTCGCAGCGCTAAATGGTAAGTGTAGTAAGATGGCGGCTTGTGGGGTTGCCAATACTAAAAAGAAAGTAAAGACAATTGCTAAAATGCCAAGAAAATATCGCTACTGTTGCACTGTGCCCCTCGTTGCACTGTACCCCCTCTGACCCTATTTATAATAAGTTATAGATTTTAGTATGTCTAAGTTAGGATAAGCGCATTTACCGCATTGGGTTATGTCCTGCCATGTAATGGTTTATGTAAGTAGATAAATAAATGAATAAATATTCATAATGACTCAACACAGGTGTGGCATACAATGCGTTCATCCGTTGCAACGACGCAACGCAACGCACTAGGTGATGGGGCGTCGCCCTTACACTTCAGTTTTTTGAATCTCAGTTATTGAGCAAAATATATGCTCAAAATTGCAGCAGAAGTACAATGCAATTTTGAACAAATATTTTCCTCAAAAACCGAGATTAAAAAAACTGAAGTGTTAATCGACTTTTGTTGCTGACCGTACCTACATATATAAGGTGTAAAAAAATTAACCTTACAAACTTTAAGACGTGCTTTAGACCATTGGACTGAACAACGTTCACTATGGGACCAACTCTGAAATCACGAAAAAAAAATCCGCTGTTTCATACATTTTGATCAAGTAGGTAATGAACTTTTGTATTAAACAATGGATTTTTTTTCGTGATTTCAGAGTTGGTCTCATAGTGAAAGTTGTTCAGTCCAATGGTCTAAAGCACCTCTTAAAGTTTGTAAGGTTAATTTTTTTACACCTTCTATTTTCTTATTCGTAACGTTAAAAAGTTTTATATTACTAGCTTCTGCCCGCGAGTTCGTTTGCATGAAGTTTCTTGTTCCCCCGACCCACCCCCTCACATCGCATCGCCTGCCCGCGCTATAACTTCGTATTCACTAAGCGTTCTTTCTGACTTTTTTCTTTTTGGTCCTAGCGTGATGTTTTAAATTAATAGCCTAGCCTTCCTCAAGAATTGGGCGAACAAATGCAGAAAGAATTATTCAAAGCGACTGCAAGTGGTAGTTTCAGAGATTACTGAGCGCGATCGAACAAACAAAAGAACTGGCCAAGTGCGAGTCGGACTCGCACACGAAGGGTTCCTTACCACAAGGCAAAAACGCCGAAAAAAACATGTTTGTTGTGTTTTTTTCGGCGAGAGGTGGGATCCCCCTTAAATATTTATTTTATTTTAATTTTATTATTTATTATTAAAGTTAAAATACAACTGAGTATTTTGTGAATATTTCAAGTGCCTACCTCTGTTGCCATTTTTGATATCGAGCAAAAAAGGGCAAAAATATCGCGTTTATTGTATGGGAGCCCCCCTTAAATATTTATTTTATTTTGTTTTTGGTATTTGTTGTTATAGCGGCAACATAAATACATACTTTGTGAAAATTTCAACAGTCTAGCTATCGTGGTTCTTGAGATACAGCCTGGTGACGGAAGACGGACAGACGGACAGACAGCGATGTCTTAGTAATAGGGTTCCGTTTTTACCATTTGGGTACGGAACCCTAAAAACAAACAAACTCTTCAGCTTTATTATTAATAATAAAAAAAGTTTTTATTCGATTCCTCGGCCTTATTCGGTCCTTAGCAGCTTTGAACAGAGAGAAGTGGAAAGCGAGTAGTGAGGCCTTTGCCCTGCAGTGGGACATCACAGGAAAATAATAATAATTCGATTCCTTACTTAACAAATGAAAAATAGAAAAAAAAATGAAATAAAAAAAAATACATATCATACAATCTTAAATTGTAGTGTTAACGATAGTTTTCTAAGTAAGGACCGCCATAGGCCGTAAAAGCCTCCTCCAAACGCTTCCATGACCTTCTGTCATTAGCCAATCTGCACCATTTTTTGGCAGCTTTATTATTAGTCCATACTAATATTACAAATTCAAAAGTAACTCTGTCTGTCTGTATGTTTATACCTTTTCAGGCCTAAACCACTGAACGGATTTCGATAAAATTTGGCAGAGAGATAGATTGCATCCCTGGGAAGGATACACCTCGCGGGCGAAGCCACGGGCGGGCGTCTGTATTTTATAAGTTATTGTAAAGTTTCCTTAATAACAGAGACATTTACTTGACGCGGCCAAAATCTTACTCGATTCCTTTTGCCATAATTATCTCATCTTCATCATCATCAGCTACCTGCCCTCGTCTTATGTTACCTGGGGTCGGCGCAACACGTTTTCTTCTCCTATTCTCCCTTGTTTAAATTCCCGGTGTAAGTCACACGGCTGCCAAGCTAAAATGGAACTGGGCTGGTGGTCACGTCTGTCGCATGCCGGAGGAGCTACGAGCTAAAGCAACCACACAATGGGTCCCAAACAGCAGCAAACGACGACGCGGCAGGCCCAGAATGAGATGGCGGGACGAGCTCGACTCTTTCCACAAGGATTGGCGTATAACAGCACTGGGGAAGGGAGGCCTTTTTCCCTGCAGTGGGACAGAAATGGCTGATAATACTTGGTTCACACCCATGAGATTATGAAAATACCAGTTACTAACCCGAGAAAATTAAATTTAATAAAAACCAAAATAATAATAATAATTCTCCCTTGTAAGCCGTTAGGTTATCATTCACTCCCTTCTGTCCAATCTCTTTTCTTTCGCTAGGTATAGCTGTGCTATAGGACAGATACTGTATAAAAAATAGGTACCTGAGTAAGTAAGTAATGAAATTGATGTCTGATTATTAACTCCATGAGAATCTATCACACGGTCAGAATACTCAGAGCTTTTACGCGATCCTAATTTTAACGTTATCCGATCTATAAATGTCTATAAAAATGTATTATAATAAGTACTATGAAGGTCTTAAGTACGTATCCAATGAATATCATCAACTATCTACTAACTTAGTAACGTACAAACCCATTTAGGATTAAAATGAATACCGCAAATGGAATCAAAATGGTTTAGTAATCATAAATTTTAATTGAAAACGTTATTACTTTTCTTCAACCCATTGGTTTTCATTTGATTGTTTCTCTGAATTTGAATATCTCTGGTTTTGAATAAACATTTTGATTCGAAGACCTAATCTTCGAATCAAAATATTTATACATAGTATAGTATTTTTATCTCACGCGGCACGCTTTACTTGTGTTCACCAAGTGTGACAACTTGCTGTGAATGTATGTGTGAAGACGAGTAGCGTCAGCACACAACAAACTCACGCACACGCACTTCCGACTCGCCATTATCTTGAACGGTACCGAGAGAACGCAAACATACATTCACAGCGTGTTTAAAACGAGATAAAAATTAATACTGTACCGAAAATAAAAGTAAATTTTTATATTTATTCAGAAAACTAGCGGCGCCCCGCGGTTTCGATCCCGTGAGAATATTGGGATAAAAAGTAGCCTATTTGTTAATCCAGGGTGTCAGCTACCTCCATACAAAATTTTATCGAAATAGGTCCAGCCGTTTGAGCGTGAAGAAGTAACAAACATATAAACACACACACACACACACAAACTTTGGTATAAAGGCCAAAGTGTGTGTGTGTGTGTGTGTGTACGGTGACTAATAGGCCGTTTATTGAATAATAAACTCACAGGTAACCTCATTGCAAATAATCAGCTCTTATACATTCTAAACGCGAACTGTCTGCCTGCCTCTTCGTTATTTCTTACACAACTATGGTTGAGAGCAAGTCTGAATAAAACTACCAACATCAAAGCCCCAAAGCAATAGGTACTAGCGAAGAAAGAATAGAATATTCCATAATAACCTGCGAACAATACTGTACCGCCTGTTAAAGCGCGCTTAATAAATAATTTGAGCAGTTAACCGCCGAGAGAAATATTTTAATCTCGACAGAGATGCTTTGAGTCTGTCCGCGGTCGTTGTCCGCCATGTTTAATTCAGCACGTGTTTACTAGGTTCCAGTAAGCTACTCGCCCCACGTACTCGCCGACAGCGGATTCGTACATTTATAGGACGACGACAGCGAGCGTGGGGGTATTAAAAAACTATCACCTAAACTGTTTATTGGGGTGGTGGAGCTACCTGTCCTGGGCCTCAAGTCTGCTATGACAATAGTGTCAGAATGGTCTAACATTGATTTCATAATTGTTGATTTTGACAAGTTTGGTAATCTACTAATATAACGGCGTCATTATGACTTTCCAATGGTCAACCACTGACCTCCATTGAAAGAAATGGCATAGAATGGTAATCTCGTACATAATGAAAAATGAATTACTGACTTAGGCGGTAATTTGCTAAAATTTTGACAGTTTCTTTGATCAGTGACCTACCATTAGAACATCATTGTGCAGTCATTGCTTTTAATTCGTTACGAGTATCGTATAATTTCTGTGCCACTGACCGACCAATGATCAACCATTATGAATTTAGCAGATTACGAACTTTTAGCAAAATGACAATGGGATGGTGGTGGGATCGTGTTGGAATGACGAATTTATAAAAATAGCAGACTAGGGCCCCTGTCTGTATGACATACATAGCGTATAGCGATATTTACTTACAAAACATGTCAACTAAGCAGTTTTCAGTAAAGGTTGAGTGTCGTACCTATATATGCAAGCCTGGTCAGAGACGCCTCCGTAAACGAGGCATTAGGTATTGCCTGTTGTTCATCACGCTTAGTACAGCCCATAAAAATGTACAAACAGGAGAAGTGGCATGGGGGCGTGTCTGTGTCGACGCGTCATGAGCAGCAAGGGCCTGTACTAGGCAAATGGCTGTCTCGGCGGACTAGTGCCATTTCGACCGTGATCGTGACGAAATATAAAAAAATTATTTAATAAAATGAAAAAACCCGACTGCGGTAAAAAACTTAAGTTAAAAGAAACTGAAAAGCTTAAAACAAGCCCATTTTAAATTAAATAAAAGTTGGAAGCAGCCGGGACCCATTTGATTTTGAAAATACAATAAAAATGATGTGGGTCCCGCCTGCTTCCAACATTTATTTAATTTAAAATGGGCTTGTTTTTAGCTTTTCAGTTTCTTTTAACTTAAGTTTTATACCGCAGTCGGGTTTTTGATTTTTTTAAATAACATTTTTTATTTCCAGCTTTTTAGTTTACAAATTTGAAAGATTTCGCAGACGATTTAGTTCTCGGTAAGTTAGGAATTAAGTTTTTTTTTGCGATTTGTCACTTCGAATTGCTTTTGAGTATATATGTTGTATATATTTTTGTAATCACCTTTTAAAACCCTTTATTTTGATACCCCACTCGATAGGTTTTGAAAAAAAAAATTAAATAAATTAATTTAATATGGCGTCCAGTAGTCGCCATATTGAATTCTCACTAACGTCATGTCTTTAGTGACACTCGCCGGACTAAGGGGAATCGATTAACGTGTGAATCATAAAAATCGGCCCAGGCGTATGGTCTGTATAGTGCTTCAAAGGAACATATAAACATACATACATACATACATAGGCTGATGAACACATTACCACTCCTTTGCGTCGCGCAGTCGGGTAAAAATGCCGAGTTGTTTAGTGGTTTCCTGTAAAAACCGCAGTCAAAATAAATACTTCGTATCTCGTGGAATCACTTACCATAAATAAGTAAAAATATTTTACTGTTTGTCTTTAAAATCATGAAAAACAACAAATCGTAAAATATTTTTTGCTTTTACTATGTTATTTTTGGGCGTGACACGCCATAAAGTTTGAATCGGGGTGTAAGCATATTCCGAACCACCTACAAAGCTCACTCACAGTCACCATCATGTAAGTTTAAGTATATGTTTTAACAAATTCTCAAAATATGAATTAAATCGCGAAGTGAACAAAAATACGTAAGTAAAATAAAATAGCAACAAATAAACAATTGTACTAAATGTTTAAGAAAAATAACCAAAATAATATTAATTTGTTGAGCTCAAACGGAGCATAACAACACTTTTTTCGCAGTTAATAGGCGTGACGACCAAACTATAGTAGCTCTATATTTTTCACGACCAGAGTTCTCTTTTCACCTTCGTCGAGGTCTAAACAGTGGGCGTCAGGGTTAAACATTCTGCGGTCAAATTGCACCCATGTTTCAAAGTTAACTACGTCTGTATTGTTATTTTTTGTTGTACCTCATAACAAAGTTAGTTTCATTGCAACTATGTGAACAATTTTGTTTTTTGAACAACTGTTTGCTCGTGTGTAAAAAAAGTTGAGAGTTGAAATCTGTTTCATATAAGCTTGTAAATGTTTAGGTCCGTATTTAACCACTAGGTGTAGTTTAATTTTTATGCTACAGTCTAGCTTCTGCTAGCGACTTCGTCCGCGTGAAATTTATTGCTCCCCCGACCAACCTCGTCGCATCGCATCGCAAACGTGATGTTAAATAGCCTTTCTCAAGAATGAGGGATTTTCTTTTTTTTTTAACGCTTCCCTAGTCGCTGGGTAGATGGCGCTGAACTTTGTAAGTTACTGCAAGGAACGGAACGTCACATAATTTTTTTATTAATTCACTTGGATGTAATTTTGAGATCGTAAAACGAAAGCAAACGAAACTGTCTCTCAACGAGCGTATTTGACGTGACGCAATGTTTTTTTTCCAAGCGTTTTGACTTTGGCACCTAGTAACGTAGTCAGTTCAACGCCATCTTCAGGGTTCTTGAAAACTATGTTTTTTTTTTAATACTCAAAATAAAAACCTCTCATTGGGCTATCAAAATTTTTTTATTTTAATTCGACTGTTAGTGCCACAGATTAGCGCATTCAAACAAACAAACTCTTTAGCATTATTGTTGGTTTACATCGATATTTGCTCAAAGGCTAGCGGCTAAACCAAGCTACCCATTAGCCAAACTTACAACCCTCACGGTGCGCCACCGCTAGGAGGTTTGGGGATTTTTTTATAGAGGTTAATCTTCCTCGCGGTCCGGGTGGTTATGCCAAAACCCTCGACCCCCTTCAACAGCCAAAGACATGACCTTAACTATCTCGTATTCTCACAATTTCACATTTATTCATAAAAGCTCCAATCTTACAAATGTACCTACGTGACTTTAAGGTTCATCAAGTTTTTGTCAAAGTGATTGAAATTGTTCTAATTTGTTACAGGGGTACCTATTAGGAGGTCATTATAATTAAAACTACAGCTCTATTACCTATTATTTTGACTACCTAAGTGGATAGATTTTCTTGAAAACTGAGTCAGCAAAGATACTCCAATTATCTTTACTGATTCAGTTTTCAAGAAAATCTTGAGAACTAAGGCTAATCTACAAACGCCACTTAACACGTGGTTTGACTTTCACGTCTCATTTGACAATTGTGTGACAGTGACAGGAATTAAAGTGTCAAAAATGTCAAAGTGTCCTAGTCAGTGTTGTGAGAAATAAATTTTATCGATATCAGCCTAAAGGTCTTGGTAATAATAATCATCAACAATCAAGTCTCAATCAGTCAGATCAAGTACAGATCAATTTGCGATCAGGGGGCCTAAAAAGGTCACTTTGGCAGAATCATAAAAGGATAACATTATGAATCATAATGGACAGTTAACTGTTAAGTTAATCGTATTGTTACGAGCTTCGGGTTCGTGACAATAAAAACTGCCGATTTAATAGGTAACCAAAAATTGACACTTTATTTAACAACACTAATTACAACTCAAACACACTAATAACAAAACACAATTGCACTACTGATCGCCTTAAGTCGCACTTGAAGATCGCTTCGGATGTTCGCTCGTATCGCTGTATCCAAACTGTGTCGGTCGTGGGGCGTCTCGGCCTTATATAGCGCCGAAGATAGTTCTAGAACCTTCCATTGTAGAAACATCTAGAATGTTCGAGTACATACAGGCCCCGATCGACCAGATGTCGATAGTTCGGGAATGTTCTAGAAAGTTCTCGCATCGAAATTTCTAGAAGGGTCTTGACTACTAGTTCCGCTACTCGATACTAGATGGCGCTAGTGGTAACTACTGTCACCATGTGCCCTGGCACAATTAATGCCTGCATTAATTGTGGCGCGCAACACTGCCCCGTCCTAAGACATGCTCGTCCCGAGCATTATCGGCCCCATAATAACGCGCCAGTCGATCCACGTGGACGATCTTAGGAGTACCTCTTGCACCTTTCTGTATCCGGTAGGTTACGTCATTGATCTTTGTCACAATCCGGTACGGTCCGTCCCATTTAGCTTGAAGCTTAGGAGATTTCCCTTTGCTGCGGACTGTATTGTGCAACCACTAGTGAACCTTCGTCGAACCCTTTATTGTTAATTTTGCGGTCATAACGGGTTTTCATCTTTTCAGACATTTGCTGGCCCGATTGTCTGACGTGCTCATAAATGTCATTCATTTTGTTCTGCAAGTCATTCGCACACTCGGTTATACTGCGTGGGGCATCAGGTGGTATTCCGGTGATCAGGTCTGCAGGCAGCCGTAATTCTCTTCCAAAGTTTGCGAAAGCTGGTGTCACCGATGTACTTTCGTGAACAGCGCTTCGATATGACAACAAAAACGGTTGTATGTGCTTGTCCCAATCTCGTTGCCGATTTTCTACAACTTTGGCTAGGTACCTCTCCAGTGTCTGATTAAATCCTTCCACCATTCCATCCGATTGTGGGTGGTAAGAAGTTGTTCTCGTTTTGTAAGTACCCATTACTCGGCAAGTTTCCTGAAATATTTGGGACTCAAAATTCCTTCCCTGATCGCTGTGAATCTCCAAGGGTACTCCAAAACGGCAGAAGACTTCATGAACCAGTTTATCTGCAACTGTTGAAGCTTCTTGGTTTGAAATGGCAAAGACTTCCGGCCACTTAGTGAAGTAATCCATCACAACCATGAAATACTTGTTACCACTATCACTTTCCGGAAACGGCCCCGCAACGTCAAGGGCTATCCTCTCCCATGGTGCACCAACATTGTACAATTTCAATGCACCTCTACTACGAGTCTGAGGTCCCTTTACAGCTGCACAACTTGTACATTTGCGACACCAGTCCTCGACATCGGCCCGACAGTGGACCCAGTAAAACCGTTCTCGTATCTTCAGTAGAGTCCGTTTTACTCCCATTCGGTACTTGAGCTTTAGGAACAACCATTTGCAAATGACAGCTGTCTCCCCGAGCATTTTCCCATTTGCGGCACAGGACTCCATCCTGCATCACCAAGCTGTCCCATTTGGCCCAATAGCTTTTTGTGATCGAACTCATCGCTGAGACGTCGCTCCACCTGGGCTTAGGAGCTCTGGCCTTCATCCACTCCAGAATCAGCTTGATGTCCGAATCTTCCTGCTGTGCACGTTGTACGCTTTCCTTCCACTCGTTGCTGAGGTCTGTCCTGAGCATCCTCACAGGTACCACTTGCTTATCCTCTTGCCTAGTACAATGCTTGCGGTCTTCAGGACAAGGTCTTCTTGACAATGCATCTGTGTTGCCATGAGATTTCCCGCTGCGATGTTTGACCACAAAGTCGTATTGCTGCTGCTGCTGGGCGGTGCTGTTAGCCGCACTCCCCTTTGGAGACCAGCCATCCTCCCTTTCTGCAGTTCGCTTAGGGCAACTGGATCGAAGGTGGCCTCTTTCCCCACAGCCGTAGCACCTAGGGCAGTATCTTCTATTGCGGTCGCGAACTGTAGCCGCTGCAACCTCCCTGACGCGATGGGAACGATGATCCTGCCGCACAGCTTCCACCTCCAGTGCATGGGCCAAGGCGTCCTTAAGCGTCTCGTGGTGACCGAGCCTCACAGCAGCTCTAACCTCAAGGTCGCGAATGCCGTCGATGAATGCTTGCACCAGGTTCCCACCAATAAGCGCAGGTACGGACTGGTAAGCTTTACGAACCAGCTTCTCCACTTCAAGGGCCCACTGCTGCAGGTTTTCGTTACTGCGTTGCACGCGATCCTTGAGCTGTGCACGAAACACGTGTTCCAGGTGAGCGTCGCCATACCGAGCCTCCAATGCCTCAAGGAGCTGCTCGTAAGTCACTTCCTTACCGAGAGCTTCCAGGACAGTTAAGGCCTGGGCGCGCAGGCCTAGGGTGAGAGCAGTCGTGGCCTGAATTTTATTCCACCCGTTCGCCTTCATGACAGCCTCAAACTCGATTTTGTAGGCCGACCAGGAAGAAGTTCCGTCGAACGGTGGCCCTTTGAATCCACGTATCGAAGGTGTTGTAGCTGCGACTCCATCCCCAAGTTTAAGGTTACCCCACTCCTGCTTCACATCAGCAATGACGTTATTAAACTTGCTGATCTGAGTTTCAGCTTCTGACAGGCGGTTGTCATGCTGGGCAACCTTCTCCTTCACCTCCTTCATGTCTTTCCCGAAGGTTGCGTGAAGGTCCTTCATGAGGCGCATCTGCTCTTCCTGGCGACGCACCTGCTCCTCCTTATCTTGTTTGAGCTGTTCTTCCAATCGACGAGCCTGTTCCTCCTGTCGACGGGCCTATTCCTCCTTGTCCCACTGGAGCTGTTCCTCCAACCAACGAGCTTGTTCCTCCTGTCGGCGAGCCTGTTCCTCCTGTCGGCGAGCCTGTCCTCCTGTCATCGGGCCTGCTCCTGCAGCATCATCATCAGAGTAGCTGTGGACGGGCCGGCTTCCGTGGTCGGTAGCTGGCCTTCCGATCTCTGTGGCGTAGCTCCACCAAATCGCCTCTGGTCCGTCTCTTGCTGGCGTTGACTCCGGATACGGATACCCTCCGTGTCGTCTTTGAGTAAAACCGGCATGATTTTTAATCCCCTCTTCTGACACCAATTGTTACGAGCTTCGGGTTCGTGACAATAAAAACTGCCGATTTAATAACCAAAAATTGACACTTTATTTAACAACACTAATTACAACTCAAACACACTAATTACAAAACACAACTGCACTACTGATCGCCTTAAGTCGCACTTGAAGATCGCTTCGGATGTTCGCTCGTATCGCTGTATCCAAACTGTGTCGGTCGTGGCGCGTCTCGGCCTTATACAGCGCCGAAGATAGTTCTAGAACCTTCCATTGTAGAAACATCTAGAATGTTCGAGTACATACAGGCCCCGATCGACCATATGTCGATAGTTCGGGAATGTTCTAGACTACTAGTTCCGCTACTCGATACTAGATGGCGCTAGTGGTAACTACTGTCACCATGTACCAGGCATTAATTGTGGCGCGCAACAGTATCAAATCCCATTGTTGAAGGATTTATCAGTTATATTTTTTGCCTGTGTTAAAATACCAATCAATCCAATCCAAATCCAATCCCAATCTCTTTGATTATATCTACGTAGTGCAGCGAAAAAAAGAAAAACACGGACAGTCTTCGCCATATTATGATTTATAATGTTATCCTTTTATGATTATGCCAAAGTGGTCTTTCTAGGCCCCCAGTTAGCAACAGTTTCCATTAATTCATTCATTGCTGGATATTTTGTAGTTTTTCTAACTCTCCTTGTGCGAATACCTGCAAGGATTTGGGTATTTGCAGGAGAGCTAGAAAATCATTCACTTCATCTTATACTCAAATATAGTGTTAAAACAGAAGATATTCTACTCACCCTAAGGGTCTTGTCCCAGGCCCCACTGGCGAACATGGTCGGATTCTGCGGATGAGTCCTCAACGCGACCACCTGACCAAAGTGCATCCTCTGCAGTTTCTTCGGTATAAACTGCAGCCGCAACTTGTGCACTTTGTATGTTAGTACAGGCTGCAATGCGAAATCGAGAGACGAAATTAATCTACATAAATAGATACCTCATCATCATCATCTGTATAGCCTTTTGGGTCGGCTTCCAGTCTAACCGGATGCAGCTGAATACCAGTATTTTACATGGAGTGACTGCCTATCTGACCTCCACTACCAAATTACTGGGTAATACGATACACCTGACAACCAGTCTTACACTGGTTGTCAGACTTTCGGGCTTCTGACAACCCGTAACGACTGTCGAAGATCCACGAATGACAGCCGAGACCAACGGCTTAACTTGCTTTTCAAGTCACGGAGGGGTCCTGGTACGTGATGATGGTCACCCATCCACGGACCAACCGCAGCAAGTGTAGCTTAACCAGATCGATCGACCTGTGCGGCTGTTACTACTTAGCCACAAGCCACAAATCATCCAAATGACCCAATCTACATAATTCAATTCAATTCAAAATCATTTATTTCAATCCATTTAAGATCATAATTATGTCCTACATTAAAAATAAAATAAAATAAAAATTGTAAGCATAATAAATACATATAAAAATAATTAATAAAATAATATAAATGAAATTAAAATTATAAAACTAAATTAAATGATTAATAATACGCTTGCCTCTGAGTCATTTGTCTGTTTGTCATATCAAACCTGTTCGCAAATACGTTCAGGATGGTGTTGGAGGTGGTCCGGAGCCTGCGCCCCAGAGATGTGCACTGCTTTCGCATCGTCGTGTAGAAACAGTCGACACGGGCGTCGGCGAACATCCCCGACGCGCTGCAGTGCCGGGGCAGCCCCAACAACATCCTGAACGCATTATTATACTGAATACGGAGAGCGTTGTACTGCTTCTGGGTATATGACGTCCAAAGGCTGGCTGTGTACAGGGACATAAATACCTACTTATTATAATAAATTAAAGTCGCTTTTCGTGTCTGTCTGCTTGACCGCGTTGTTCTTCTAAATTCCGCAACGGATTTTGATGCGGTTTTCACCATTATTAGAGAATTTATCCCGAAAGGTTTATGTGTATATTACATCAATATTAAACTTACAAATAATAAAGAAATCTTGACGTAACCGACGTAACCGTGCGAAGCAGGGGCGGATCAGGGGACTACCATGACATAAAGCGCGGTCACTGTCGGACTGCATAGAAAAGAAAGAGAAGCGTGATGTCACAACGCTGGTAATTTATTGCAAAATATGAAGCAATTATGTATTTACATAAAATCTAAAAATTGGACTAAAAAATTAAAACACTAGTGCTATAATATGTTGCTTGTAGAATAATCTGACAAAAAATCTGAATGATTGTAATAGTATGGTTTTAATTGTAAAAAGTAAGTTTTTAGAGGTATCTTCATGATTTTTTTCTATCGTATCAAATTAGTTGTATTATATTTTCAACACACTATCTAACTAGCATATATCCTGAAGAATATCATATATTTTTCTGATTTTGTTTACTGTAGTCGATCAATATACTTTTAGGCATTATAAAACTTGCGTTTTTTTGCGTTTAGGTCCTGCAGTCCCCTTAAATTATCACATCACCTTGACTATAATTCCTTCTCAGTACAACTCCTATTCTTATGAAATGAGGGATACCTAATATTATGTTTGTCCAGTAAATTGGTTCAAGTTATTTTGTTTTCACATTGCTGCCCGTCCGAGGTTTGAGACTGCTGCGGAGGTAGATAGATTGACGAACTTTTTATTTACATGCAGTATTTCCTAAAACAATATCAAAGGACTGGAGGGAAAACCGAATCATGGCATAAGCACGGTACGAAAAGCTTGACAACTTCTCATTCGTACGAGCCATGTGTGGCACCTATTAAAAACTTAAGGTTGGATATCACAAATTTTCCCATTTCGACGCAGTTCCAACGATTCATCTTTCCAATAACATTTAAAATCTCCGACCTAAATTTTAATGTCAAGGACATGAAAGTTATAATAAATCCAATGCAGAAATGTCAGTTTTATTACCACACTCAAACGAGATTAAGCCGTAACCTTTTACTGGTTACATTTTATGCAAAGCAAAGCCGTAACGAAAGTAACAGACTTGTAACCCGCTTTACCACGCAACGTAAATCTGGCACAGGCATAACACTATCAGCCTAAAATGTTCCCACTGCTGGGACATAGGCCTCCTTTCTGTTAGAGGGAGTGAGTGGGCCATAATCCACCACGCGGGCCCAGTGCGTGTTGGTAAATGTCTCATGTCTTCGAATTTTTGGTTTCAGGACATTCCGGTTTCCTCACGTTGTGTTTATCTTTTGAAAACAGTGGTGATGAAATAATTTACAAAAAGCAAAAATAAAGTCTTTGACCAGTGCGTGTTGCCAGTTATGACATATGGCACTGGAACGTTGTCACTCACAAAGGGCCTCATTAAAAGGCTGAAAGTCACCCAAAGGGCAATGGAGAGGGCTATGCTTGGAGTTTCCCTGCGTGATCGAATGAGAAATGAAGAGACCCGCAGGAGAACCAAGGTAACCGACATAGCCCGAAGAATTGCCAAACTTAAGTGGCAGCGGGCAGGGCACATTGCTCGCAGAACAGATGACTGATGGGGCCGAAAGGTTCTGAAGTGGCGACCGCGTAACGAAAGACGTAGCGTTGGAAGGCCTCCCACAAGGTAGCCTGACGACCTTGTGAAGGCCGCAGGAACGCGTTGGATGCGAGAAGCACAAAACGGTCGAAGTGGAGGTGCATGGGGGAGGCCAATGTCCAGCAGTGGACGTCTTTCGGCTGCAATGATGATGAGAAAGTGCCTGTTAGGGTTCAACTACGACCTACAACTCGTGAAACGCGACTTTTTCCACAAGGCCACCAGTGCTCACAGGTCTATGCCAAAAGTTTAGAGTTTTCACGTCGTGCAGCCACCAATACTGCCCAATAAGTCGTAGAGTTTTGAGAGTTTCAAGTGCGTCTCTGGTCGTATTGAATTAAGTTATTAAGGCTCTATAGGTATCACATAAAACCCTTTAATTATAAGCTTTGCGTATCTAACAATTTGTAAGATAAACCTTATTGCTTGGCTTTGCAATTTTATGTTATGACTGTACTGTAACACAATATCTGTCTCGTCTACAGTTCGCCCACTAGATAGACGCGCAAGAGACAGACGGTAGGTCATTGTTTGAAAGATAAACTTCAATTTATAGAATTGGTTATCGGTCAATCCATAAAGTTGTTTTAGTACCTAACTGTGGTTTATATAGGGTGGCATGGCCGCAGACGCGCAAACTTTTACCATGGATTCAATATGATTCTGAACAACCTTGCGTTGAAATTTGTTGTCCGTTAAGTAATTAAAAACGGTTATGTGGTTTTTTTTTCTTCTGGTTCTCACACACTATTGTCTACATTTGTTTTTCATTCGCAGGTTTGCTGGAAGAAATTTCGTAAGAAAAAACAGTACCTTGTACTCAATCGTATTGTATCCATTGTACTGTGTTTACATAAATCTATATATATAAAAGAAAGTCGTGTTAGTTACTCCACTTATAACTCAATAACGGCTGAACCGATTTAGCTGAAAATTTGCAGGGAGGTAGTTGAGAGCCAGGAGAAGGACATAGAATACTTTTTTTTATACTTTTATTTACTTATAGGAGTAGGGTAGGAGTAGTGTAGGAGTAGAGTAGGAGTAGGGTAGGAGTAGGGTAGGAGTAGTGTAGGAGTAGAGTAGGAGTAGGGTAGAAGTAAGGTAGGAGTAGGGTAGGAGTAATGTAGGAGTAGGTTAGGAGTAGGGTAGGAATAGGGTAGGAGTAGGATAGGAGTAGGGTAGGAGTAGGTTAGGAGTAGGGTGGAAGTAGGGTAGGAGTAGGTTAGGAGTAGGGAGGAAGTACGGTAGGAGTAGGAGTGTAGGAGTAGGGTAGGAGTAGTGTAGAAGTAGGGTAGGAGTAGGTTAGGAGTAGGGTAGAAGTAGGGTAGGAGTAGTGTAGGAGTAAGGTAGGAGTAGTGTAGGAGTGGGGTAGGAGTAGGGTAGGGGTAAGGGGTAGGACACCATGCGAACGATGTACCGCCGGGCAGCTAGAAATAATTTATATGGCAAAACAACGTTTGCCGGGTCAGCTAGTATTAAAATAAAATAAATAAATAAAATGTTATGTTCCAAACTTTTTGATCGCGTAGGTATAGTAGGTACTTTTGTAGGAAACAGCAATTTATTTTTTTTGATATCCTACGAGTTATGCCTACGCTGAGACTAGATATTTTTCGTCGGTTATCTAGAATCATGTGCTGAATATATTGGTTACAGTTTGCGCGTCGAGGTCCCTATGTATAGGTATAGTACCTAGGTACAGTTAGCAACAAAAGTCGATTAACACTTCATTTTTTTGAATCTCAATTATTGAGCAAAATATTTGTTCAAAATTGCATTGTACTTCTGCTGCACTTTTGAACAAATATTTTGCTCCATAACTGAGATTAAAAAAACTGAAGTGTTAATCGACTTTTGTTGCTGACCGTACCTACCCAACGAGTTAGTTCTTCCAGGCTGTAGCTAGGTAATAAATTCACGTGTGAAAAAAGTACTTACCTATAATTTTTTATTAGGGTTCCGTACCCAAAGGGTAAAAACGGAACCCTATTACTAAGACTTCGCTGTCTGTCCGTCTGTCCGTCTGTCTCTCTGTCCGTCTGTCCGTCTGTCCGTCTGTCTGTCACCAGGCTGTATCTAAAGAACCGCGATAGCTAGACTGATGAAATTTTCACAAAGTATGTATTTCTGTTGCCGCTATAACAACAAATACTAAAAACAAAATAAAATAAATATTTAAGGGGGGCTTCCATACAACAAACGCGATTTTTTTGCCCTTTTTTGCTCGATATCAAAAATGGCAACAGGTAGGCACTTGAAATATTCACAAAATACTCATTTATATTTTAACTTTAATAATAAATAATAAAATAAAATAATTAATATTTAAAAGGGGCTCCCATACAACAAACATGTTTTTTTCGGCGTTTTTGCCGTGTGGTACGGAACCCTTCGTGTGCGAGTCCGACTCGCACTTGGCCAGTTTTTATTTTATTTTTTCAGGATAACAAACAATTACGCAATGCTTAGTATTTAGATACAGATATTTTATAAAACACTTAGGTTCTCCACAATTATAATAATAAACGAACTTCAAAAGTGAAATTGTAAGTACTATTTAGTTTAAAAACGATATTGCAGTAG
The DNA here is from genome assembly GCA_916614155.1 of Mesoligia furuncula. NCBI lineage: Eukaryota > Metazoa > Arthropoda > Insecta > Lepidoptera > Noctuidae > Mesoligia > Mesoligia furuncula. The sequence goes on along the minus strand of OU744803.1, from coordinate 8,852,066 downwards.
GAATTTTGAACACATTATTATGTAGATTCCTACTACATAGTACCTACTTCGGAACCTGACGAAATTATTGGGATACATGTATAGGAAAAAACTTACCTACGTATTGTAACTTACAATTTCAATTTCCTTTTCGCAAAACAATAAAAAATTGAAGCTTCTCAAATACATAAAGATTACCAACAAAAAGGCTTAGAGACGAAAATAAATACAAAAAGAATATGTTTCTCAAATAACAATAAAAATACGAACGGCCGCTTTTCGCTTTCAGAACGTTTTCCTTTGCAGGAAAAGTACCTAAATAAATGCCTCAAAACGTAATAACATATCCAATAAACATAAATTTACTAAAATATACCTACAAAAGAAAATGTTTAAATCGCTTCACAAGACTTATATGTGCTGTTAATGTATTGGACTATGCATATTCAGTATATTTCAGTACATCGCTTTCTTTATTTAATGCTAGGTAGAAAGAAAAGAAAAATTTAAATAAAATCTTACTAAAAACAGGTTTATCTATTGTTTTTAGAGTTCCGTAGTTCTGACAAGGAACCCTTATAGTTTCGTCATGTCCGTCTGTCTGAGGTTTTGCTAAGAGACCGTTAGTACTAGAAAGCTGTAATTTTGTAGGAGTGTGTATATCATCACCACTGCTCTCAAAACGGTGAAGGAAAACATCGTGAGGAAAACGGCATGTCCTAGAACCAAAAATTCGAAGACATGTGACATCTTGGTAGATGGTACCCGCACTGAGCCCGCGTGGGGGATTACGGCCCACTCCCTCTCACTGAGAGGAGGCCCGTGTCCCAGCAGTGGGAACATTATGGGCTGATTATGTGTATATCAATTACGCCGAGAAGTGGTAAAATAAAATTTACGAAAATATTTTTATTAGAGTAGGTAGCTTCCCCTACATGTGAAGTGGGGATAAATATTTTTTTCGTCGTCTACCCCATCGTGTGGGGTATCGTTGAATAGGTCTTCTAAAATGACTTGGGGGTTGCTAAAATTAATTTCGATTTAATGCTCCATTTAAGAAATATTAACCTTAAAGTGTAAATTTTTGTTCCCGTAGGACGTCCCCGCCCTCTAAAAGCTGAACTGCTAGCTTGAAAAATCTGGAAAAATTCACGATGATAGTGCATTTCATGAACTTTAAAGGAAAATTATAGCGGTTAAGATAACTTTATTAGTTTAGCAGTAATAGTCGTTGAACTTGGGTGTTGGATAATTTTGTACCAAATACAAAATCCTTAGCATTAATCCTTTAAAGTGACTAAGATGAACTAGTTGCTTGTTTATAACGGGTAAAGACTTGCATGGAAAAACAAAATATGAAATAAAAAACCTAAAAGAACCTTTTAATAAATTATTAGTTAGTATAAGTTTCACAATACTGCCGCTAGATGGCGCTGTACCCAAAGGGTTAGTACGTTTTCATTCGAGTTCTTAGAGAAGTCATAAACGTAATTTGTTTAATTTTCGAATTACAATTTTGTGAATTGAAATAATAACTTGGCAGCGATCGTACTCTTATTTTTTAGCTTTAGCAGGAAGAAAGTGGTTATTATTAGTTAATGTCTAATCTATTTAAATAATTATCTACGAAAATCAATATTTTGTCATTAGTTTAGTATCGCTATTCGATAACAGATGGCGTTGTGCCGTGACGTCACTTTTGTAGATCGCGGTGTTAAGATTTTCTTGCAAGGTATGACCTCCGTGGTTACGTTATGTGTTAAAGTTTTGTTTTACTCTGGACATCCTTGTCATATATTGTTATTATAACCATTCACTCCTAATATCTTTACCATTACTTGTCTTAATAATTAGAATAAAGAACAACAAAATCGTACTATATTGTGATGTAGGAAACAACATACGGAGTAATCCACGTCAGTTCTGGCACCATGTCTCGAGCCTGCGATCGAGGGGTGGGTTTGAGCCAAACGTTGTGCACAACGGTAAAGCTTACTCGGGTATTAAAGCAGCGGAAGCGTTTGCTTAGTACTTTTCTAGCGTTTTCTTGCCTGATTCTCCTGAATTAAACCCAAATAATCTCAGGCCGACCTACTACTCAGGGAATAATATTCCTATCCCCCTTTTAACCCCACCGGACGTAGTTAAAGGCATTGCTAAGCTCAAACCTTATAGCTCAATCGGCTCTGACTTCATCCCTGCTTTTATCCTCAAGGGATGCCATGATATCCTGGCAACTCCTCTCTGCCATATCTTTAACCTAGCCCTTCAGTCTGGTGTATACCCTGAGCAATGGAAAGTCTCGCGCGTCATTCCCATCCCAAAAACCAGTGACAAATCATCTGTAGAGGACCACAGGCCCATTGCGGTCCTGCCAACCCTAGCAAAGGTATTCGAGCACATACTCCACACGTACATCTACAGACGTATGAACGCATTTCTATCTGATGCCCAGCACGGTTTTCGCCAGGGCCGCTCTGTCAATTCGAATCTGATGACTCATGTCGATTACATTTCTGGGGTTTTGGACAGTGGGGGGCAAGTGGATGTCCTCTATTTTGATTTCCGTAAAGCGTTCGACAGGGTTGATAATGATGTGCTCTTGATGAAATTGGAGGCATCAGGTTTCTCGTCAGAGTTCCTGAACTTCTTCGCGGACTATCTGCGAGGCCGCAGGCAATTTGTTAGGCACGGTTGCTTTGAGTCCGAACCTTATAATACCCGCTCTGGCGTGAGTCAGGGATCCGTGCTTGGTCCATTGCTTTTCCTTATCATGATCAATGATCTTATAAATAAGGTTAAGTTTGCAAAATGCTTGCTCTACGCTGATGACTTAAAACTATTGGTTCGAATAGATACGGTCGCTGATTGCATACTCCTACAAAGGGACATTGATGCCTTATATGAGTGGATCATGGTGAATAAACTCTTTTTTAATTCCACTAAGTGTTACGTCATGACGTATGGTCGAAAACTTCAACCACTCCACTACACCTACAGATTGGGTGGTGAATTAATAGCTCGTGTCACTAAAATAAAGGACCTGGGCGTGACCTTTGACACTGGTTTGACATTTAGAGATCACATCTCCTCTCTTGCCAAGGAATCTTTTAGGCGCCTGGGTTTTGTTTTGAGAAATGCCCGTGATTTTCATAACCCAAATGTAATTAAATTTCTGTATACTACTTTGGTTCGTAGTAAACTTGAGGCTGGTGCCTGTATCTGGAATCCCTACACAGCGACTCAAACGTTAACGTTGGAAAAGGTACAAAAAACTTTCTTGAGATTTCTACATAAAAAGGCGTTTCACTTCTTCCCTTTCATGTACCCTACTAATTCTCACACAAAATCTCTGGTTCAAAAAATAATATGCCCAGAACAACTGAAACTGCACGTCAGAGGTTTGCGTAAAACCAAAAATGGAGGAGTTATCATCAGCACTCAAACCAAGGATGACATAGAGAAACTACGAAACTCGTCACAGCTAAGTAGTTCCGGCCTGAAAGTTGAAGAGCCCCACAAGAAAAGACCTAGAATTATAGTGATAGGAGTACCCTCAGCCCTAACTGACCAAGAAGTCTACGAGTGCATATATGAGCAAAACCTAGCCGACAAGCTTCCTAATCTGCCTCGTGAATCTGTCCTATCCTCTTTAAAATTAAGTCACAAGTCGGGAAAAAAAGAAGGACCAACGTGCAATTTTATTTTAGAAGTTCCTGCCAACATAAGAAAAGCCCTTATTAACCAGGATCGAGTATTTATAAACTGGACTTCTTGCCCAGTTAAGGATTACACACTTGTGACGAGGTGCTTTAAATGCCAACAGTACGGGCATGCTGCAAAGACCTGTCGGGAGGAAACCCACACATGTGGACATTGTGGACAACAAGGTCACCAGACTAACGATTGCACAAAGAGTGCTGAACCATCGCAGTGTGCAACATGTTTGCGTTTCAAAAAACCCAGCAACCACAAAACAGGTGATCTGGAATGCCCGGCAAAGAAAATTGCTGAAAGCAGGTACATAAACTCTATAAATTATAATGAAGGCGCCTAAGAGCGTCGCCCCTAATCTTTTATTTCCTGCATTAGTCAATAAGTCGTTTTAATTTACTTGTAAATTTTTAATTTTATACTAGTAGTAAATAAAACTATGGATAAGTTACTTACTGATATTGATGTGGTCTCATTATCAGTGGCAAAATCATGCGAGATTGAAAAATGTAAACTATATCTCCCTGATCCCTCTACATCGCTTACTATTCTTACGCAAAATATTCGCAGTATTAATAAAAACATGGACAACCTTCACATTCTGTTGAAACGGCTGGATACGGAATGTGATATTATTGTATTGACAGAATGTTGGCTTTCTAAATGTCAACAGTACCTTCCATCTCTGTCAGGATACCAAATGTTTAGTAGTAAGACTGTTCATAATCAAAATGACGGGGTAGTTGTTTTTGCCAAACAAAGTCTGAACATATCGGTAGAAGAACCACCGATACAAGACTGTAGCAGATTATTGATAAAAGTGGGCTTAGAAACTGCTATCCTTGCTATTTATAGGCCGTGTGCTTTTAAGCAAACCGATACTTTTATTGCGTCGTTGGATGTTGCACTCCAAAAACTATCCTTATACAAAAATGTAGTACTAACCGGTGATATGAACATAGATATTAACCCAGAAGACAGTAATAGAGTTGCCAAAGACTACCTTAATATGTGCGCATGCAAGGGATTGCTTCCGGCCCATTTGCTTCCAACACATTCGAGTGGATCCTGTTTAGACCACACCTTGCTTAAAACTAACCTCTCATCCATTACCCTTGTAACAGATCCCACAGTTTCCGATCATGGAGCAGTCCTGCTTAGTTTAAAAGTAAATACCCCTAGATCTAAGTGCACTAACACCATTACTAAAATCAATATGAAACACCTTGAACACGCATTATGTCATATTGACTTTAATCCAGTTTACAAAACTGATGATGTGAACATTTTTTTGCCTTACTTTATTAATAAAGTGCAATATGCAATTGTAAGTAATACTTCGAGCATAAAACTAACTAAGAAAAACAATAACCTAAAACCATGGATAACACCCGGGCTAATAAAGTGCATTCGGCACAGGGATAAACTTCACATGCAGGTAAAAGTCTCTCCAGATAATACCATTTTACAAACATCATATAAAAGATATAGAAATTTCTGTAACAATCTACTAAAAAAGTTGAAAAATACGTATAACAGAAATTTACTTGAAGAATCAGGAAAAGACAATAAAAAACTGTGGCGCCATATAAAAAATCTAGCTTTTGTATCAAAACAACATGAATCATCGGCAGAATTATTATAAACGCACGCTTCGCCGCTTACATCAGCAAATCATGTTAATAGTTACTTTTCTAATGTGGGTCAAAAACTTGCTGAGCAAATAAAACGTAATTATAACTCAAACTACAACACTCACGTAAACAGGGACTTTGTATCATCGCATTCTCAGCAATTAGCTTCATTTGTTTTACTGGATACAGACAAAGACGAAGTCGAAAGGATTATTATGGGGCTGAAAGAAGTCTGTGCGGTTGGATGGGACGGTATCTCAAATATTGTATTAAGGAATTTCAGACACATTTTGGTTCCGCCGTTAACTCATATTTTCCAAATATGCCTCGCTGAAGGCATTTTTCCCGACTATCTGAAAAAAGCTTTAGTTGTCCCAGTACATACAGGAGGTGACAAAAAAGTAGCTTCAAATTACCGACCTATTTCTATACTATCATCTACATCTAAAATACTGGAAAAAATAATTAATATTAGGTTAATGAAGTACTTAGAGTCTAAAGCGATCCTCTCGGATAAACAGTTTGGTTTCAGACCAAAATTATCTACAACTGATGCTGTACAAGATATAACCGATTATGTATCTCAAGAACTAGACAAAGGAAATCATTCAATTGGTATTTTTCTTGACCTAGCAAAAGCTTTTGATACCGTTTCTGTTCCTATCTTATTGAACAAGCTCGAGAAAATAGGCATTCGAGGTAAGCAGCTTAAGCTTTTTGCAGACTATTTAAACAACCGTTGTCAATGTGTGAAAATTGATAATATTACCAGCTCAGAACTAAAAAATACCCCTTTTGGGGTCCCGCAAGGAAGTATATTAGGACCAACCTTATTTCTTATTTATATAAATGACCTCTGCAGTCTACAACTAAATTCGGGTAAAATTATATCGTATGCTGATGATACCGTACTCCTGTTCTCCGCAAATACATTACAAGATGTTGGGTTATGTGCACAGCAAGGTTTCAATATAGTTAATAGATGGTTACAACATAACTTATTGACATTGAATGCTGACAAAACTAAATACATACGCTTTTCTTTACGCAGCTCAAAACCATCTATAATTATTCCAGATATTTATGCACACGTTTGTAACACGCTTGCAAATTCAAAATGTAATTGTCCAATTATCCGTAATACGAACAATATAAAATATCTTGGAGTAATTATTGATGCTACACTTACATTTAAAAATCACATAGATCTATTATGCAGCAGAGTACGTAAACTGATGTTCATTTTCAAAAAAATTCGTCATTTTGCCAACTCTAAGGTAATAAAACAGGTCTACTATGCTCTGTGTCAATCAATAATTACATATTGTATTACCGCATGGGGAGGTGCGGCTAAAACAGTTTTACTTCCACTGGAGCGCGCTCAAAGAGCAGTATTGAAAGTATCCACATTCCGGCCTATCCTGTTCCCGACCCAAGATTTATATAAATCTTGCAATGTTCTGACAGTGCGGCAGTTATTTATTATGAATGCGTTACTAAAACAGCACTCTAAATTGCCGTATAATAGAGTTGTCACTGATAAGAGACGAAAAGACATCTGTATGGATAATTATAGATTAAGGCATTCGTTTATGTATAGATTTTTTATATTCCTAGGCCCATTTCTGTATAATAAAGTAAACGCAATTTTGTCTATGTCTGCATTAAAAACGGTACATTGCAAAAATGTTATTACAACTTGGTTGCAAAATCTGTCCTATGACGACACTGAAAAGTTACTGGTTGTTTTAAGTTAAATACTATTTTTATTTCTGTATTGTCCTAGCATTAGTCTGCTAAGTTACCCACTATTTATGTATATTATCAATCTTTGGAATATTATTGTAATAAGCTAATTTGCACATAGTGATACCTGAAATACAGGTTTATCCTAGTTCAGGTCGATCCCATTATTATATACCTACCACTTTAGTATAAGGCTTAATATTGTAAATATGCATTATGTATTAAAATAAATAAATAAATAAATAAATAAAATTACCTCCTGGGACTATTAGGCTTCAACTCGTTAGAGGTTAGACGTGGCTTTCAACAGCTCACAGTAGCCTGCAAAACTCTCAGAGGACGCATCGACAGTCCTGAACTCCACGATCTTTTCTGTCGGTTATTTGTTCCCGACAAATACATCGGACATCGCCTAAGTCGTCGACACAATCTGTTTGCACCGCCGTCATCTAAAACTGTCGCCAGAGCAGAGTCCCCTGTCTGTCGTACTCTAAGGATGCTTAATGCCCTCCTGGCCACCAATCCTGAATGTGATCTGTTTGCCGATGAATGGAGTAGAATTATGCGGGTATGTTTGATGTTTTGTGAGAAGAAGTACGCTAGGGTGTCCTCTATTATATGTTAGTAGTTGAACATTTTTTTATTTTCTCTTTCTTTTTATGTTAATTAATGTAATTGGTGTTACCGTTTTAATTAACAATAAACAACAATAATAATAATAAACGGGCTACTACGGACCCTACACTGTGCGTGGCCCGACACGCACTTGGCCGGTTTTTTTTTTTTTGTTTGAAATATGTTGCGAGTGTTTGAGAGAAGTGGGTTTAAAGAATGCAATTTGCAGACGTAATGTACTCGTATTATGCATAATGGATATAAAGAAAGATTTACTCTTGGCCTTAAGTTATAAACGACAACTTCGTTAAAATACCAATATAATTGGTGTCGAACTCAATAGCATGCGTTTTACTCAGTTTTCAGGAATACCTGTGTAACATATAACAACATCAATAATTCGCGTATTTATATCGTCTGCTCGAGATCCGTATGTCACTGCAGGGATCCAGCAGAATGTCAGCGTCGGGTAGGTAGACATATATACCTATTTCCTATCTGACACATGCTGAGCTGGACTCCCATTTGCTGCAACCTTGATACGTACACCGCACTTTGTGTGTTCGTTATTTGATTTAAAGTGTATAATAGTCATAGAGTCACGTCAGAGTTTATTTCTTTATTAAAATATGTCTTAAATTCATGTAATTTGCTATATATAATTTCATTGAGCTTTTGTGTCAAATCTGGGGACAGCAAAGACACTAATAATTATAGACCCGTATCGGTTTTTAGCAAGGTGTTCGAAAAAGTAATGTTATATCAAATGCTCAATCATTTTAATCGTAATAACATCTTACACGATCAACAGTATGGTTTCACCAAAGGACGTTGTACAACCGACGCCGGTGTCACCTTATTAAAACACATCTTTAACGCGGGAAGAGGCACAAGATGCTATAGGCATTTTTTGACCTATCCAAGGCATTTGATTGCGTGAGTTACGAAACACTGCTCTTGAAACTTGAGCATTACGGACTAGGTAAACTTGCTCTTAGCTTAATAGAATCATATTTAAATGATAGATTTCAGAAAGTTCAAATTAACGATGTGAATTCATCGGGCTTAAAAGTCAAAATGGGAGTACCGCAGGGCTCGATATTGGGGCCATTCCTATTTTTTGTATATATAAATGATTTACCTCATTTACTGAAAAACCAATCACAAATGGTGTTATTTGCCGATGACACATCACTGATTTTTAAAGTAAGCAGACTTGCACAGGAGCTTGACGACGTAAATAACGCTATGCTTGTGGTCCATAATTGGTTTACTGTGAATAATTTGGTATAAATGAGAAAAAAACTAAATGCATTAGATTCGTTTTAACGAATGTTAGAAGTAATGAATGTCATTTTGTATCGAATAGGGAGACACTTAAATTCGTCGTAAATACGGTTTTCCTGGGGATCGCGCTTGACTCAAAGCTACAGTGGGGTCCGAACTTAACATCACTTGCAGGGCGGCTAAGTTCGGCCGCTTACGCTGTTTGGAAAATTATATGTAACACAGGCACTTGGGCTCACTAGTTAAAATTTCAATATTTGGAAGAGGTCGAACATAACTTTTTTATTTTATTCAATCCAGTTTTAATTGTTGAATACTGAAATATTAAATACCTCTTCCTGTTTGGTAGTAAATTATAAATTGCAAACTATAGTTTTGTATAATTTAGAAGCATTTTTTTTTTAATTTTGTTAATGTAAGAACCATGTTTCCGTTTATTATGATTTTTTTTTTATGTTGACTTGAAAGAGCATGGCAGTTGAGAACGTGTCATGCTTACATAAATGTCTCACCGATGGTGGCGCGTGTGTTGGATTATTCGGTTCCCTACAAAATGGTTGAGCTGGATGATGCTGATCCACGCGTCATGTTCGTGAACGGGTGCCGTCGGTTGAGACTGGTCATCTCTTAACTGCCAAGGCTTATTTTTAATCTTATATTTTGAATTGTTTCTTAATTTGTCTTTTTTAGGGTTCCGTACCCAAAGGGTAAAAACGGAACCCTATTACTAAGACTTCGCTGTCTGTCCGTCTGTCCGTCTGTCTGTCACCAGGCTGTATCTCAAGGACCGCGATAGCTAGACAGTTGAAATTTTCACAAATTATGTATTTCTGTTGCCGCTATAACAATAAGTACTAAAAACAAAATAAATTAAATATTTAAGGGGGGCTCCCATACAACAAACGCGACTTTTTTGCCCTTTTTTGCTCGTCATCAAAAACGGCAACAGGTAGGCACTTGAAATATTCACAAAATACTCAGTTGTATTTTAAATTTAATAATATATAATAAAATTTAAATAAAATAAATATTTAAGGGGGGCTCCCATACAACAAACATGTTATTTTTGGCGTTTTTGCCTTGTGGTACGGAACCCTTCATGTGCGAGTCCGACTCGCACTTGGCCAGTTTTTTTTTTACATTGTTCTCACATATAGAAGCAACAAGAATAATGTACCCAGGATTTTGTAATAACTTGATTTAAAAGAGTTTATTTTTTATTTATTTTTTATTTGAAAGGAACTCTCCCTCTCTCACTGAAGAGAAAACTCATAGACATGTGCATTCTTCCTACCCTCACCTATGGAGCGCAGACATGGGCACTAACCAATCGTCAAAAGTCCGCAATCGGGGTCTGTCAGCGAGCAATGGAGCGCAGTATCCTTGGCTTTGAGTATTAAACCAACTGGAGGCGCCATTGTCAGGCGATCCCCGCTGCCAAAGGTACGAGACCGCCGGTCATAGCGGTTATATACATGTGTGCGTATAGTCAAAGCTTGTGTTTGTTTTTTGTTTTGTGTGCGTGCGTAACAACGCGATCGAATTGCATTAGTGTATTATTGCGTTCCCTCGTCCCCCGCGATGAAAGTGACAGACTTATTTGCATAGATATTAGTACTCGTGGCGTCTCCGGTTGGTTTAATACTCAAAGATCCTTGGAGTTAAACTGTCTGATCGTATAAGGAACTCGATACTGTAAGGAAGTCGAGCTGTCCCGCCATCTCTTTCTGGGCCTGCCGCGTTGTCGTTTGCTGCTGTTTGGGACCCATTGTGTGGTTGCTTTAGCCCATAGCTCCTCCGGCATGCGACAGACGTGACCAGCCCAGTTCCATTTTAGCTTGGCAGCCGTGTGACCTACTAAAATGGAACTGGGCCCAGAAAGAGATGGCGGGACAGCTCGACTCTTTCCACAGGGATTGGCGTATAACTGCAGCACTGGATAGGGATAAGTGGAAGGAGGGAAGGGAGGCCTTTGCCCTGCAGTGGGACAGAAACGGCTGATAATAATAATAATAAAAGAGTGTCCATGGAGTTTCTTGCCCGTTTTTCTCCATATAGATCTACTTTTTGGAATGGGCAACTAGCTTCAACTTTCTGACTAACTGACAGACTACTTAATTTTGACAATTCAAAAGTGCCTGTACAAGGTTTAATTGAAATAAATGCTTTGAGTTTTGAGTTTTTTTTTTAGTGTTGTGCGCACTGAATAGAATGGTTTACTTATCTATTACTTTTTTTACTTATCTATTTACTTTTGTATCCATACATTTGATCAACGCACCTCCTGTGTTTCCATGTCGTAGACCTTGATTGATGTGTCTCCATAGCCGACGGCCATCTTCGTTGAGTCTGCCGTTATACCCAATGAAAGTGCCGCATAACGTTCTATAAAAAATAACAGCTCTTTTACTTTAACACTTACGTCTGCCGGAACGTAAATCTACGCGAGACACAATGGCTTTTTAATTGTGTCTGTAATTAACACAAGCGGTTAAAGAAGGCAAATATTGTCACAAAATATGTCTTTAGCATAACAAGGAACAAGTCAAGTAAGATTCATCATCTGCCTTGGCTTTTCCGAACTGTATTGGGATAAGCTTCCAGTCCAACGGTATGGACTTAACTGAACCCCAAAATTTTACATGAAGCGACTGAAAGTAACAATAATGGCTTAAAATCTCTGTGGTGATACCAACATTAAGCACCTCTGGAACATATCCCTTGATGGTTTTTAGTTATAGCTCTTTTGGCCAGCCTTTACATCCAGCAGTGTCTGCTAAAGACTAATTATATAACAATAGCAGTACATACTAAGCTTTTTGTTTTGGATGGGAAATCATCAAATGACCCCTCCCGCTCTGGGCAGAGCGGAAAGGAGTGTCAGACTCTTACTGATTAAAACCCACCCGTGTTCCTTCTTAGCCCTTTATGTTCCGCGAAAGCGGTATCCCTTTTGGACAATCCCGCTGACCCGGCAGGCTTCGGCCCTAAGGGACCTTTCTCTGCTGCTGAGATCTCTGTACATACTAAGCTTAATGATCTATCCATTAACGTGACTATGCTAAAAGCAAGAACATTCGTTGATTCTGTTTGACAGCATTAATTTCATTTGACAGTCCAACCGACCGGCGCCCAGCTGCATTGCTAATTTGAGTCGACTGTAGAGCCTTATAGTACCCATGGATTAACTAATACTGTCTGGCAGCCAGTCAGCCGAATATGTTTCTACCGTCATTTTGGGCTTTTACTGAAACACCGAGAAATGTGCGAAATCTGGGGGCCTAAGAAATCCACTTTGGCAGAATCATAAAAGGATAACATAATGGACAGTTAACCCTTAAATAAATCGTATCAAATCGCATTGGTGAAGGATTTTTCAGTTATTTTTTTTTCTATGCTATACCAATCAATCCGATCCAAATCCAATCCCAATCTCTTTGACTGTACCTACGCAGTGCAGCGAAAAAAAGAAAAACACGGACTGTCTTCGCCATTTTATAATTCATAATGTTATCCTTTTATGGTTCTCCAAAGTGGCCTTTTTAGGCCCCCTGATCATCGGAGGCTTCTAGTGTGTAGACAATAGACGTGAACTAATTTAGTGGCTTTAGTTTAATTCAGACAAAAAGTATTAAGTTGTATTTGAAGTGCAGCTTTTATATTTACTTAACGGGTGAATGAAATCATTTGACATCACTCCACATTACTAATAAACGTATTACATTAGAAGAATACTCACACACCGATTTCTCTCTTTCAGTCATTAGTAATTTGACTTTCGAAAGAAGAACCCAAAGCACAGTATAAAGATCATACAGTATTTCGACTTCATACAAACGGACGAAACGCGAGCTATACCTACGCGCCTCGACCTCGGCATGCGCTCGGCATGCAGACAGTCGCGACTGTGCCGCGGTGACGAACGGACGGTGTGTTGTTTTTTTAACAATAACCGCGCGATTTTTTCACTAAAAATAAGTTCAAGTACATATTTAATATGATGAGTAGGCTATATTGTGCTACAATAAGATTATACTATGATTAAGATATACGGACTACAATAAAATTAATTCGCAAACTTTTTTGATTGTACCCAGCGAAGATTTTGTGGAATATATACAAAAATGGAGGAAATATTCCGAACTTCATTTAAAACCAAACATATAAATTGTAAAGTAGCTGCAGGTATCTATAACCAAGTAAAAGATACTCCTTTTTCTACACCTTGTCCATGTTTCCCAAAACAATTTTTAGTTAAGCTTTATATTAGAATGCGGATTTTTTATACTTATACTATTTAATAATAAAGCATTTCGTACGTCTCAGTCGAGGCGCAAATATTTTTCGGTCGCAAATTTATAAGATTTGTTATTCAAACATAGACATGGTTTTTTAATTAAATCTACCAAACATAAAACAACACGCATTTTTATTAAACACTTCCTATTCAATTCACAAAGTATTTTATTTGTATAAAGGTATGAAAAAAGTAAGTATATTTATTTATTTATTTTATTATTTATGTACACACAGTAAAATACAATAACAAAACTATATGGAAACACAAAGTAGGCAAATGTAATTAAAATGCTGGAGGCGCCAGCCCTATCGCATGTTTACGTACCGCGCGGCTGTGGGCATTTATTTCAAGGTTACGGCCGAGTTACAATACTGTATGATCTTTATACTGTGCCCAAAGCGTTGTGTAACTATACAGACGCTATACAACGTTAATTAGTAAAACAACAAGAACAAACTCTTCGTGCTACAATCCTAATTCCACTCCTTTTGTATTTGGCACACTGCGTGCGCTCTTTTCTAGTTGTGCTAACCACTACCTCATTGCGGTCTTCTTATTAATCAGCCCACAATGGTCCACTAGATCTATAGATCCACTGCTGTACATCGACCACTATGTTACTACTGACTACATCCAAAAGTTTAAACACTTAACGTGAAGTAAAACTAACGTGTTATAAACGGCGTAGAATACGACGAGATCCCGGGGCTTCCATAAAACTGCATGTTCAGGCTATCCAGCAACGGGTCAGCTCTGATGCAAAACCCTGGAGGGTCTGTCACGGACGTGTCTATCTTCACAAATAAATGGACAATGTTAATCGGTAGAGTCGACAGCCAATTTGAGTTGATTTATGTAGGTCTGCCCTTAAGACAGGGCTTTGAAGCGAGCGAAGTTGCGTTGGCGATTGGTAATTAAATCTAACTCGGTAAGTCTTGTAATGCATTGCATATTCAGTTTATTGAAAACTAGCTTCTGCCCGCGACTTCGTCCGCGTGAAATTTCTTCTTCCCCCGACCCACCGTCGCATCGCATCACCTGCCCGCGTTAGCACTTCGTTCTCGCTTAGAGTTCTTTCGGACTTTTTTCTTTTTGCTCGGCTCATGGAGGTCATAAAGTGATGTTAAATAGCCTATAGCCTTGGGCTATCAAATGCAAAAAGTGTTTTTTTTCAAATCTGACTGGTAGTTCCAGAGATTAGGTACCCCCTACATACAAACAAAAAAAGGTCTTTATGATATTAGTATAGATAAGTACCTTCCTACTTATTTTCAAGAAACGCACTCAGGGCGGACGTTGTGAGGGACTGTCTTATGTAATTTTGACGTTCAAAAAGTGCTGAGTCTCAGCCTAGTTTGAAATCTGCTGTTTCGAATGACCTTTCCGAGTTGGAATAGGTATTCCAACTTGGAAAGGTCATTCGAAACAGCACACGAGAAGCGTCAAACAAAGATTTATTATTTTGTAGCATCCGCCACGGCTTTGACCAATATAAAATTTGACGAATTACCGATTTGACGAATATGAGACTTGACCAATGTCGTTTAACTCCCAATAATTGGGTAAGAGTAAGTAGAGTCCACGGCTAAGTTGATACCAAAACCTTTACGCAAGGTACCAAAATACCTTACACAAGTAGGTAACAGTCCAGTTGGGTTGGGCAGCATTTGGAAAACTCCGTCAAGTCTTCTCGTCGCCTATCCCGCAGTGTTTGAAGACTAAGGTCTTCAACCAGTGCGTCCTGCCTGTCATGACATACGGTGCTGAAACGTGGACACTGACGGTCGGACTGGTCCACAAATTCAAGGTCGCTCAGCGCGCTATGGAGCGACCTATGCTCGGAGTCTCTTTGAAGAATGAAATTATCCGGAAAAGAACCGAATTTACCGACATAGCTTGCAGAGTACGCAAACTGAAGTGGCAGTGGGCTGGCCATCTCTGTCGAAGGACCTATGGCCGGTAGAGCAGACGATTCCTGGAGTGGAGACCGCGTATCGCCAAGAGTAGTGTGGGACGCCCCCCAGCTAGATGGACGGACGACCTAAAGAAGGTGGCTGGGGTAGACTGGATGCGGAAGGCGGAGGACAGGGTGCTGTGGCGCAGTCTGGGAGAGGCCTATGTCCAGCAGTGGACTGCGATAGGCTGAGTTGATTGAAGTAGGTAACGAATGAACCCATCCATCCGCACCATGATGACCTGAGGCAGCAAATGCAGCAATTCATCGCATCGTTTGTTTCAAAGCCTCGCAGGAACAATTTCTGGTGAAAGGCTATCTACCTACACAAACCACTAGACCGCTTAATACCAATGGGAACGGAGGATAACATTTTAATCTTCGTTATTCCCTGTTGTTATTTGCTACGTCGCAATCGCAACAACGGAAATGAATACACGCTTTTGTGCCCCGATAAATAATTCTATTTGATGAATTGGATCCACTCAGGAATTTTGCTTGAAAGGGAACAATATACCTACGAATATTGAATTTCACAGGTACCTACCTACCCCGATGATAAAAAACGAATGGTCTTCTCTGTACCGCTGAGATAAGGTGTTATTGTAAACCAAACAAAGGGATGCGTAAAAGGATGCGAAACAAAGGGATGCGTAAAGGGGGCGATGCGTAAAAGAAAAGAATTTGGCTGATTCCATATTTTGATGTTCTGCAGGAAGATATTACTCAACATTTACGTTAAGTCGGATTTATAGATAGATATACAGCTTTATAGAGTATTGTGTAAATGTAACCATAAAAGTGGCGGATCCAGGGATGGGGGGGCTAAGGGGCTCAAAGCCCCCCAAAAAGCGTCTGAGTTCTTCCATGAGAAATCTTAAAGTGAACTTGATGTTATTCTAATTAAACTTTTTGCAAGCATTAAACTACCTAAGCTACAATGGTCATAATCATCCTTAACTTAATAAGTACTTACCTACTTAATACGTTTTCAAGTTTTGAATTTTTATATGATGTTTTGTTTACGTGAGGAATTTTGTATCCGCGCGCCTTTTTTAGTGTGAGACCCTCAGCGGGATCAAGCTTCTCCCAAACGACAATCCTGGATCCGCTACAAATTTCCTCTGACAACGTAGAGCTCAAACAAAGCGAAGCATACCTACCCTCCAATTAAACAGGAGCTTGTATCCAATACCCATAGTTGGTGCTATTAATAGATTCGGATAGATGCTGAATTCACATACGTGTGGGATCTCGATTCGATATACGGCTCCATCCATGCAGGCCGCGTAACAGACATTCGGTTCAGTTGAGCTGTACTCCAGAGCATGCACGGGTTTCGGCGGGAACTGAATGTTTCGTAACGTGCACAGCACTGTGCCTGTACTGCCGTGCCGCATCTGGAATTCCAGAGATTATGTTTTAGGCCAGTACTCAAAAATACATAGAACAAAAATCGCCACCTATACCTACCCGCTTTCACTAACACTAAGCGACACCTAAATGGATGCCTAGATAAAAGCGCTCTGCACATTGCTATGTTGGATATTAAACGTTCGCTTAGCGCCGAACGTTGAAAATCCTACAGCGCGTGAAAACGGGCTGACTCAATTTGAATAATTTGGAAATCTTTTGTCTGAAAAAGCCTTCCTATTCAAAGAGAATCAAATCGGTACTACTGTAATTACTCAAAATGTTTGAGCTTTTCGTGGTCATGGTCGTTTCAGTTCATTTGCCGCACATCAAAAGGCAGGAATTTTAAGTTCCTATGAGAGGTTGTTATTTTAGGTTAGCTTGCAATATCATCCGATTGCTTTTCTTCATTCTATTAACTAAGGAGCTTCAGTAGTGTTTGAGGAGCTATAACAATTAGGTAGGTACCGAAGCTCACCTCAATGCTGCCTGAGGCATAACCAACAATAACATGATATCCATTTGGTGCAAACTGCATTGAAGTTATAGCACCCTTTTCAGAACAGTACCATCTGTGTTGCAATATTTTGTTAGGTGTGTTTTTCAAGTACTTGTCATTGTTCTCTTTTACCCATTCTTTCGATGGGCAAAACCTTTCTTTAGATTTCTCGCGATAGAACATCGGATACCATGTTTTCGGGTGTGATTCATTGCGAAAATATTCTTTGATATTATTTGCGTATTCCTGAAGAACCTCTTTTAGTTCAGGGTCTGGCATTTTGGCGTGACCTACCTGTTTATCGGCAAATTGAAAGTTTTGCGTTGTAGGTTCCTACCTATCTACCCCGCATAAACATAGATAAACCTGCGTAAAATAACAACAGGCCTACGATTCCCGTAGGGGTTGGTAAAGATTCGACTATATTTCGCCAGTTAATTGTATAAAACCTATGTTGTTTGAGGGCAACTCAACAGCTTGCACTAATTCAGACTCAAAAATCAACAATAACAATTTTACAGGCATCGAACCCAGAAACTCAGCCTCAGTGGTCGCGCTCGCAGCCACTAAATACACTCAAGGCGACGCTAGCTTTAGAAGTGCGAATACTCCACTTTCACAAATTTTCCCCAGTAGAGGAAAACTACGGAATTTTATGGTGATTCCAATTTTTTGCACCTTAAATCGCAGACGCGACAAGCACCGCTTTACGGCTTATGCGAATTGTCTCATAAGCCGTAAAGCGGTGCGTGTCGCTGTGCGCAAGGGCCGTATCTATTGGGATAGGCCCCTGCGCACAGCGCCGCACACATTCTCGAGGAATCAGCGTCCCCGCCCTTCCACCCCCCTCATTGAAAAAAGCAATAGGAACGTACTTTTGCCCACAGCATCCTTTTACCACGAATGACTCCAATTGCTTCCTCTGTTACTGGCAGCTGTACTTCAGGAAATAATAGAGGCTGGGTAGGTTATCCACTCAGAGTTCCCACATACCTGAATCAGGCCAGAAGAATGTCCCAGGATAATAGCTTGTCCGTCAGGTGTATAAATCATACAACAGATAAAGCCACATTCAGCCAAATAATGTTGCTGCACTAAACTTTCATTAGCAGTATCTTTAAGAAATCTTTCAGTGTTATCTTGTAACCAAGCTATTTCAGGAACACTGAGCTTCTTTTCAGCAAATGACGTAAATGGAGTTCTACCGTGGTCTTCTTCGCGTTTCAGGCAATGTAGTACTCGTTCCTTAAACTCATGTACGAAGACCCTGATGTCTGAAGCGCTTTCAGAAAGATTAAAGCGGCTGTAAGTTGCTCTACAGCCGATGGTTGAAACGTCGTGTAGGTTCATGTTTGCACAAATGCCTGTACCTAATAAATTCAGTAATTATCGAACACCATGCGCAAATAATTATAATCTTCAAGTACTATTTTTTCTGATATTCTATCGAATCAATGTAGTCAATCTAAGCAAAATGAAAATAGACAGCAACCAGTGAAGTCATCCGTCAATAATATTTTCTGGGTTCCGTGCTCTCGTAATTATTATATTGTACTCTTTGGTTCCGTGTGCAAAGGACAGCTACACTTTCAGTCTATCAAAAAGTACTCTGTGAGCTACACTATGGCCTACACCGTCTTTTTGCTTGTCTGTTTGTTAAGGCTGTATCTTTAGTACTAGTAGTAGTAAACTACTGTAACTGCCCCGGTTGGTCTCGTGGTCGCAAGCGCGACTGCTGAGCGTGGGGTCCTGGGTTCGATTCCCAGGTCGAGCAAAGTGTTAGGTATTGGGTTTTTCCATTGAGAATTTCTCAGTATAAACAGCCCGGAGTTTGAATGTTGGCGCTGTGGATACTCCCCGTGCCTAGGAAGCCGTTTTGGGCCCTGCGCCTGATCTCTCTCCATTGGACTAGGGACTAAGGCCCGTATTAATAAACGTCACTCAGTCCAAGAGCTCGCACTTGATATCGATCTTGAGGTCATGATCGTATTAATAAACATATTATTTGACGTTCTCAAGCTACGGTTTGGGTTTACGATATCAGCCGAGTGATGGACTGATTAATAAATGAAACTTGACACTTAAGTATGCAATAGGTGCGTGTACTCAAGATGCTAAAACCTGAGTGTAGGCGGTCCGTGACTTGAGGTCGTGATTAGTACCGCGAAACACGGAGTTTGAAAATATTTTGGATGAGATTAATTATTATGATGAAATAGAGTTCTGTGTGTGTATTTTATGGTCTTTGCGATATCGTTTACCAAAAATCTATAATTTATTTATATGTTGAGGTCGGTCAAACTGCGTTAGTCTACTACGAAAGTTGTACAAAATTGGTATTACTACACACCTATCCGAAAAGTAGACCAATTCAGTGAAAACATGCATGAACAACCCATTCTCTTACTGAAAATATGCAAAAGGAAAAATAAAGATATTGGCATTCTGTCTGCATTCTTACTTTTACCATTTTTCATACATAAACTACATAAAAAAACTCGATCAAATTTTGATAAAAATTACTAAAAATTGTGTTGCTACATGACACTTTTTAGTGCTGACCGTCTACCCAACTTTCTTATTTCGATTCAAAACTTGCATACAGCCTAATCGATATTCGCAATTTAAAAAAAAAATTAGAAACTGAACAAAAACTCTTATAACAAAAAGTATTGAAAGTGTTTGCAGAAAACCCAATTTATAGAATTAATTTATCATCATTCTCAAACAAAATTTTACTAAGCCTACATAGAAAATATATAACTACTGGGAATTCTGTAGAAACCTATTAGAAAGTATCAAAAATAAAATCCACAATAAATAATAGTTGTCCAATAAATTAAAATCATTTTAAACAGCGAGCGCATTCCGAATATAAATTCAAATATAGAAACATTTCGGCGCGAAATTCAATAAATGAGGTACCTATAGCGTGTCTGTTAGTGACTCGGTTTACTAAAATGACCAAAAAACGATTGAAATGACATTAGAAAAGCTTAAATCGTTATTATAAACAATGCATAATGTAATTTACTGCTTAAAATAAATTTATTTAATTTCCAAGTATCGATTACATTCGTCATATTATCAATCGAAATTTAAAAAAAATCGTTTGGAATAATCGCTTTCGCACATCATTGCAATAAAAAAAAACAATAATGGTCGGAGATTTTGAACACAAATTGAGTAGTGGTAATGATTAATACGTGTTATTGGACCTGTGTTTGAATATTACGTTAAGACCTGGGCATTTACGTGTGGTTCACAATATTTTCAATAATATTTGTCACATTTTAAATCTAACTGTGTATGTGAAATTAGTGAAACACGCACGATTGGCGCGAAACTTCGACATTAGAATCCAAAAACTTCATTACCACTACTTATTTGCCTTAAACTATGGATAAATTCGTCAAATAATTAAATGACGTATTATTCGCAGCCCCTGTGGTGGAGTTAGGGTTTTCGAAATACCCAATTTTTATGTTTTTTAGCCTCGACCACCACTGTCATCAAAATGGCGAGTATTGTATGTATTTACGAACTTGAATGTATTCAAGGTAAATTAATAATAATAAACTTGTGCGCTAAATATGAACATATTATGAGGTTTTTATCCAACACTCCTAATTAACGCACGTTCTTAAGATTTGATGGGTAGCATAATAAATATTTACATAATCAAATAAGGGTGTCGTATGTCGTCATTCTTGGGTACGATGGGACCCGGTACCGAGCCGGCGAAGGTTCGTGTGATCGGGGCGCTTCCGAACTATACTCTATAAAACATGATACAGCGCTATTCATTAAAATTTTAACAAAATACAAGTATTTCAATAAATCTTACAACATAGCAAGAACCATCATGAACGAAATGTGATGAATGTCATTCTAAACTTCGGTCAATGTGACGTAAACGTTCACGAGATCAAGCCCTCAAGTACAGCATCTTGAGGAGCTGATCTTGGTAACTGAGATACTGTTTTCATGTGTTTATTAATTATCAATGATCTTGAGATGCTGATATCGCAATAATGGCGTATCAAATGATATCGCACTTGAGTACGTCATTGAGGAAGGTTTATTAATACGGGCCTAAGAGAGTGAGATAAGAGAGTGTGCACCTGTGTGTGCGCACACACTTGTGCAATATAATATCTCCCACACTTCAGTGTGGTACCAATCTCAGCGGCAAGATTGGTCGCCATGGCCGAACTTCGGTCTAACTAAGCTAATCAGTTGAAGTTGTAACAGATTAGAATAATAGTGTACATAAGGGTAATAACTGGACAATGAAACCTCGATTTTTCATGACTTTTGTTTCTGCTTTATTTTGAAAAAGCACCTACCTATTACCTCCCACAAACATCAAACATTGCCGTATTCTGAGTTGTACTGTACTCTATAAACAAAATATACTTAATATCAGATATTTCACCATATATTGATATTTTATTACCCACGGTGGTTGTTACGGAACCCTTAGGTAGTCCGTCTCGCACTTTGTCATTTTTTACAGAAAGTCTACCCTGTAGAGACGGTACGGTAGCGCTTGCCTTAATCCCAGAAAAATACATGAATAGGTACGTACAATCACGAATCTTCGATAAATATGTTTGGGAGTATTCTGGAATAATATCATTGATTATCACTGCCAATTATTTTGGATAGATTTTAAAAGTGAATTATTTTATAAAATGTTTTATTGGAGTAAATAGTGCTATGCCTTTTCAACGAGGTTTTTGAACAAAACGTGGGCCAGTTTATTATTCAGTTGGTACTACTGTTGTGAACTGTTGCTTTGATGAAAGAAAAAGATAAACTTACGTAGGCTTAACAAGAAAAAACGAGATAGCAATATAGCTAACTCATCTACCGATCTCTACGAGAACACCCGATAATAAACGAAAAGTTACGATTGCATGGCCGCCATATTGTCATGTCAATTTTGTGACGGTGGTGGGTTCATTGTGCATCATTTGATTGATCAGAATATTAGTGTAAATTAATTGTATTAATCTCTTACAGCTTACAGTAGTCAAGGCAAGTATTATGCGCGTCACATTAGTTAGCAATAGAATGAAATAAATCTAAGTGTAACAATCAATCGAATACCAAACATTTTATGGGGTCGGGTGTGGTATTGGTATTTAGTTCATGGAGTACTTGTTTGTTTTGTTTGATTATACGTTTCCTAGAGCCGTTGAACGCATGAAACATGGTGCAGATTGAAGTGTTTATGTGAATAAAAGAACCCAATCTATTTGTTTACTCAAAACCTTAGATCGATAGTCATGGCCGCGTAGTAATCGTTAAAAATCATGGTGTTTTTTTTTACAGGCGCAGGGTGCATTGTTGCATCCTCTGAACCATGAGCTATCAGATACCATCGTCCCAGAGCCGCACGAGTAAGTCAAACCTTGTTTAGTATTCATTATTTTATGAATCAATAAGTATGCAGGAGTAGATAAAATAGAGAAGTGTTCTAGATACTGATTATAGTTAGGTAGGTACTTTCAGATCGTTGTGACTGTGATGTGACTCATAGCAAAGGTATTGACAGTAGTTTAGACAATATTAACAAATAAATTTAATTCATAACTGCTTAGGATGGTAATACCACACTTTATCACCTTGGTTATTTCATGTGTTTATTATGATTACTTAGATAGTTCTTCTAATTAAGTAGGTACCTCTTACACACTCCATGCAATGTTGGTTGAATCCCTAAAATAATTTCTTAATCTATTGCATTCCATGTGCAATCATCTCTGTGTTAATAAAATTTCCAATTACTTAGTTGAGTCCAGGAGGTTGTGTTCCTAGCTGGCTAAACTTGAATGCATAACTACTAACATTGTCATTCTCTTTTCCAGTGTCTCACAGCAACTATGCAGGCTCTGATGTGCCAATGGCACCCAGCAAGGAGCAGCAGACCCTCATGTGGCAGCAGAACTCCTACCTGGTTGACTCTGGCATCAACTCCGGGGCTGCTACTCAGGTATGTCCAATACACCTCTTAAGTTTGGGTATGATTGTTTATAGTCAACAAAAGATAAACCAGGCACTCTAAACAATGTATGGATTCATTGGGGAATGAAATAAATGATAGTATTGAGACAATAATATTTAATTTTGTCTATGTAGGTATGCACAATGAAATATCAAGCTATATGTTTCCAGTACAAGCTGACTTCTTATTGTAAAAAAAGCCTAGATACAATGCGAGGTCAGCTAAAACTGGAAATCTATAGCTTGATATGTTGTGTGTATCTAGTGAAAAGTTTCAATAGGCTAGACTCATCTAACTTGTTGATTATTTTAGCTGACAAAGAACTGTAGTAGGTACAATCATCATGATTATAATATTCTCTCGGTGTTCTACTCTTCAGAAATTTTAAAAGATCTACACTCTTCTAATAAAAAACAGTTAATATTGATTAAGAGTGTTTACGCCGTACGGCATTACATACAAACTTTCAAGCCTTTGTTTTTCGAAATGAATGAACCGATTTTTATGAAACTCATACGCATAAGCAGGATACAAAGGTCTAATAAGTTACTCAAGTTATGTTTTAAAATTCCTAGTGTTAAAAAACACTTGTTTCCTTCTATCTTAATGGTCTTATGGTTTATTGTAGTATTCCTTCTATCTTAATGGTCTTATGGTTTATTTCATTTTAAAAAACAACACAGCACACTGATTATATTATTAGATAGTGCTGTGAAATTGGTTTATTTATTTATTTTATAATTTATGTACACGCAGTAAAATACAAAGGGATATGACATAATTATAATTTGAGTACAAAAGTACTTAGTTGTAGTTACCATAATTGACAGACTGGCTACACTATTGGAGGGAAAACATTATACAAACAATGACAAAATTCATTGTTGTAGAGTACCTAATATTTGTAAATGGTATGTGGTTGACATTTCCCCTCATTTCTTAATTCAACTTATATCTTGTCATGTAAGGACAAAGAATAGAAAGACATTCATGAAATTGACATAATTTTCTTCATTCAAACAAATTTAATGATTTTTACACAACTGCCCAGAAAAAGGAGTGTTATGTTTTTATTCTTATGAGGTAGGATTTCTTCCATAAAAACTTGGAATATGATAAGACTATTTTCACTGTATAGCTGGAATATTATAAGTTATCTTTCCTTCATAGGTTCCATCACTTACGGGCAAGGAAGATGACGAGATGGAGGGAGACCAGCTCATGTTTGACCTGGATCAGGGATTCGCTCAGGGTTTTACCCAGGAGCAAGTTGATGGTAAGTTAGATAATGACATACACTTGTATGAATTTTATTAAATATTTAGCTCTCACGCTCACTTAATCCCAAAATATGATAGTCAAAGGAGTCAAGTTCTCATATTATTTGAGTGATTAACCTGTTAAATGGGACAGGTTACTAATGTTTCGTTAGGTTTATGATAACAATATTGCATGTATTTCTATGATTTTAATTTATTTACTTTGAAATAGACATAAAAATATTTTAAATTCCAAATTCTATAGCTTACAACTTTTTACCTTGGGTTCAGACTGGACTTTCCAACAAATTAAGATACAAGTTCTTGTTCAATCATTTTGCTAATTTAATTAGCTAAAATCCTTTCTCTTAGACATGAACCAGCAGCTATCCCAGACGCGCTCCCAGCGTGTCCGGGCTGCCATGTTCCCTGAGACCCTGGAGGAAGGCATCGAGATCCCCTCCACTCAACTGGATCCTGCCCAGCCGACGGCCGTGCAGCGCCTTGCCGAGCCGTCGCAGATGCTCAAGCATGCTGTCGTCAACCTCATCAACTATCAGGATGATGCTGATCTAGCCACCAGGTAAATTAAGCTCTCATTTTGATAAAAAGTTGAATTACACAACAACCCGCGTCTTAAAGGCAGGTACTTATATAGCACAGTCACTCTTCGCCAGCTATGTCAATATTACTTATGGGGATGATCCTATTGCCATCAACTTGGCACAAATCCAAAATGTAAAGATTAGATGCAGCTCAGAAATTCCTCGTGCAAAAATTAATTAACACATGCCCAATATGAGAAATAAAACCTAAACTCCATGCTCAGTAGTCACACTTGGAATCACTACACCAATGAGACAGTCCAAAAAATGATTAAAAAAACCGACAAGAGCGAGTCGGACTCGCGCACCAAGGGTTCCGTACCATTATGTTTTAAATTTTCATCAGCGAGGCCTATATTCATCAGAGAATTTTAACACTGTGCACTGCAGTGTGGAATATTGCAGTTTTATTTCCTGTAATCTTTACATCAATTTCTATCACATAGATTAAACTCTGTTGTTAAAGCATGCTAGCATGCTAGTTACTGAGGTTCACAGAAAATAAACATCGAAATATAATGATTGATCAATACAATTGTCATACAAAGTGGACTTAGCCACACACCCGGTCATGTTCATCTGTGATAATATATTTAAATTCGAATCATCCATTGACTCAAAAAGGCAGCATTATTTGAACATACACCTTCATTCCAGGGCTATACCAGAGTTGATCAAGCTACTGAATGACGAGGATCAAGTGGTAGTCTCTCAAGCTGCCATGATGGTGCACCAGCTCTCCAAGAAGGAGGCTTCTCGCCATGCCATCATGAACTCGCCTCAAATGGTCGCTGCTTTAGTGCGCGCCATTTCCAACTCCAATGACCTGGAGACTACCAAGGGGGCTGTGGGAACCTTGCACAATTTATCTCACCACCGTCAAGGTCTACTTGCCATCTTCAAGAGTGGTGGAATCCCTGCTTTGGTGAAGCTTCTAAGCTCACCAGTTGAGTCTGTCCTCTTCTACGCCATCACGACTCTGCATAACTTGCTCCTACATCAGGACGGTTCCAAGATGGCTGTACGTCTTGCTGGAGGTCTTCAGAAGATGGTGGCTCTACTCCAGAGGAACAATGTGAAGTTCCTGGCGATTGTGACTGATTGTCTACAGATTTTGGCCTATGGGAACCAAGAGTCGAAGTTGATCATTCTGGCTTCCCAGGGACCTATCGAATTGGTCCGCATTATGCGCTCGTACGACTACGAAAAGTTGCTGTGGACTACCTCCAGGGTTCTGAAGGTAAGCACATTATAATACTAAGAAACACAAATTAGGGGGTTGGGACTAATACTAAAAAAAAACTCAACAGAGGACAATTTATTATAAAACCCTGCAGTATGTTGTTAGCTTTGAAGTATTTTATCTATATAAACAAGTAGAACTCCTTTTGTGTCACCGAGACATAATATTAATGTTGATCCTTGGCTTTTCACCGCACTGTTAATGTAATACCAATTTAATCCTCAGGTCCTGTCAGTTTGCTCCAGCAACAAGCCTGCAATCGTCGAGGCCGGCGGCATGCAAGCCCTGGCCATGCACCTCGGCAATCCCAGCGGTCGCCTCGTGCAGAACTGTCTTTGGACTTTGAGGAATCTGTCCGATGCAGCAACTAAGGTATTACAAAATTATGGTTTCTATGTTATGACTTATATTTATAATATTGGAACTCTCAGTTTTAAATTCAATTGGCAATAAAGTACTGAGCTTTTGTTCAAGTTTTTACCTTGACAGTATAACTATGAATTTACGTGAACTTTATAATGATTTTATTTTAATTTCTCATGAGGTGGAGGGCCTGGAAGCTCTGCTGCAAAGCCTCGTGCAAGTTCTCGCCTCTACTGACGTCAACATCGTCACTTGCGCTGCTGGCATCCTGTCCAACTTGACATGCAACAACCAACGCAATAAGGTAATCCTCATCATTATTAACTTTATTTTCATTCATCTACCAGTGTAGGCGCAAAAATAACACTATGGAACCCTTTGATGATGTCCATTGTGACAATTAATCTTGCGGATACAAAGGATAGTATTTATCAAGAGCAAATTATGTTGAGGTCAAAAGCTGATGCAATTCTCTTTTAGATTAAGTAATGGAAAAGGTACAAACAGTACTCTGTGTCAATAAGTGACATAATTTATTGGATCCAGGGTTCGAAATTATCAAGATAATTAAGCTTTTTGATAATTATCCGATAATTATCTGATAATTATCCGATAAATATCGGATAATTATCACCTGTGTTAGAAATTCATTTGTTGTATTGTTTCATAACAAATACATTATAATTTGGGCAATTCCCTCAGAAAAAAAAAAATATTCATTTAATATCCAACACAAAGTACCATTAAGAGCCTATACTACCTCAGCTAAAGTTCACTCTTTATCTCGCTCACACGATACTGCTCGCGGACTGTGTGAGAGCGAGACAGAGTGCGGTGCTGGGCGGAAGGCAGCGTCAATAGTTTAGGTATTTGCTTTTTACGGTGAAAATAAAGGTAATTCAAAAAAATTAAATAACATAAGACCTGCTTTATAGTTAGTTCAGTTAGTATGCAAAGTTTCATGATCTAATTTGAAGTATTTTTTGTACACCAGCGGTTTATTGTTTAATTTGGAGGTAACTTTGGAATTTTTTTCTATCGAGAAAATTTTATGGAATCGTGTTTTCGTCTAACATAGTACCTAGCATTAATCCTCAACTTTACCATATATTTATTTCAAATTAATGCTGCGGTAGTTTCGACATATCGGAGGATCATGCTAAGCCATTTGAGGTAGTATAGGCTCTTAATTATAGGCAGATTGAGTAAAAATCAGTGTCTGTCAGATTCGACATTATAATTAAATTAAATTGAATGAAGTAAAGCCAAAGGAATATCTTCTTCGTCCGATGATGATTCTATTTCCATTGGCGTTCCGATACACGCAAGTGCAGAAATGTTCATTCGAATACGGTCCACTTTCACGAGTGCATTTTTTGTTATTATCAATCGATAATTATCCATATGTTATTATCACGATAATTATCATGATAATTATCATTGATAATTATCCTTTCGAACCCTGATTGGATCTACTTCAGTTTTATTAAGATAGTTAAGAATATAAAGAAATAATACTGTGCTGTGTCTGTGTAAAGTATGTTACACTGTTGATGTTTACTTATCCATGTTACTTCGCAGTTAGACTTCTTTGATCACCATGAGCTATTTCGTAACTTAATAATGCAAAAAACACTCGTAAGAGTACCAACAGAAGTGAAAACAAAACAAAAACAGAATACTTTGCCATCACTCCTATCGGACCTATCGGATACATTAAAACCGAGTACATACCGAGGTCAGCCGAACACATCCGAAGCGGTGTCGGTTACGGTAACAGTGGCGCGAGTATCTCAAAGGAGGCAGGAGGCATCTCAAAAAATGCCAACACTAGGTATAGAGATGTATGAAAGATTAAGAGATCCTAAGCTAAGCAAATAAATCGGAATAGAGTCTTTAACATAATTATTGCTGTAAGTAGGTTTATAAAAACACTTTTACACGTCAATATGTTTTAAAAATTTGATGAGGTTGGTCTTTTCTATCCGACTACTCTTGAGAAGAAACAGAAACAAACTCAGAGGGTACATACAGTCTCTTTCAAAGTGCAGACATAATCTTGGTCAGATCATGTAAGGACCATGTAGATTAGTGTCTCAAATGATTGTTTGAGGAAAAGTCAGAGAGAAATCAGCGCCCGCATTTGTCAGAAATCGTGTATCTTAGAACTTACGGAGCTCAACGACTTACGAGCGACAACGACATTTGTACTCTGCAGAATATTTATTTGTTTATTTAAAGGAGAACCAACAGCTGTAACAGAAGCATAACAATAGTGTATGAGACATAAAACCAATTAAAAAAGAGAGGAATTATATATTATTGTTATATTATCTTCCTCTTGGTTTTCACGGGTAAAAACAGAAAATGTAGTAGAAATCTTAGGATCACTAACAAGCACTATAAAAGGGAATACAAAGGACATTGCTCGGCTTCCATACATTATTTGCCTAAGAACCGTTGATGCCGTGAAATTATTTTTTGTGTTCTAAATAATGCATATTTTGGATTGAAACTTAATTTAAGTCACGGACACTTTTGCGAATTGTGAAAAATCTAAATTCTTTCTGATTTTGAGGTTATAACTGGCCAACACAAATAAACACACGGTAAATAATATCTTCGGGTTTATCCTCCTTTAAAGGACTAAAGGAGGATAAACCCGAAGATATTGTTCACGCCAAGTTGTTAGATAAAATCAGAATACAAAAATAACACAAACGAAAACACACAACCAACATCCGTATGCGAACACAGGATGCGCGCGAGTAGGTAGGTAGATATCAACGTACGTAAAGTGTCAACTAAATGTCATCCGTCAATTCATCAACTGTCAGTCATAGACTTTAGTCTATGGTGTCAATACTGCTCGATAAACATAAAATCGTAATCAATAATCTGTTTGTAAAACTAATAACCTTATTTTATAGATGAAACGCTGAGGGTAATTATAATTAATTGTTTTGTATAATTACGATACACACTGCTAATGGATCATTTTCACAAAGTGTTTATATAAACTACTCTGTAGTGTACATGAAGATGTGGCTGTATGAGCTTAATACCTTTGCATAATCAAAACGTGAAGTGAAACAGAAAAAACATGGGAAAATATATTGAATTACTATTTAAAATGTTTTTGAAATCAAAGAGTGTCCGTGTTATTCTAATAATTGTAAAGTAATTAAAAAAATAAAATATGAATTATTGTAAAGTTTGAATACGTGACGATTCTTAGGCCATTGCTATACATCTCCTTTATAAGGTATATAAGCACTATGTTATAACGTCATATTGTAACATACATTTGCTCTCTAGGTGACAGTGTGCCAGGCGGGCGGCGTGGACGCGCTGGTGCGCACGGTGGTGTCGGCGGGCGACCGCGAGGAGATCACCGAGCCCGCCGTGTGCGCGCTGCGGCACCTCACCTCGCGGCACGTCGAGAGCGAGATGGCGCAGAACGCGGTGCGCCTGCATTATGGATTGCCGGTATGTAGGACTTAGCTTATTGAGTTGTAAGTTTATAACATAAGATAATATGACATCTGCATTTCCTGAAGGTCTGAACAGAGGTGTACTTATCCCATGCAATAGGGGGCGAACCTGTTGCCATCAACTGAGCATTAATCTCCAGGCTGCTACTGAAAAATTCTAGATAGAAAAACCCAATAACACTACCCAACCCGGGAATCGTACCCGGGACCTCGTGCAAAATGCAAATGCATAAATTTTAACAAATTACGTACATGGTTTCCTCCCAGTGGGGCCCGTGGCTAAATAATAACAGCCGCACAGGTCGATCAATCAGGTTAAGCTACGTCTGTGGATGGGTGACCATCTTTACATACCGAGACCTCTCCGTGCCTCGGAAAGCACGTTAAGCCGTTGGTCCCGGCTGTCATTCGTGGATCTCTGACAGTCGTTACGGGTAGTCAGAAGCCTGAAAGTCTGACAACCAGTCTAACCAATGGGTATCGTATTACCCAGAAACTGGGTTGTGGAGGTCAGATAGGCAGTCGCTCCATGTAAAATACTGGTATTCAGCTGCATCCGGTTGGACTGGAAGCCGACCCCAACATAGTTGGGAAAAGGCTAGGCAGATGATGATGGTTTCCTCCCAGTATTTATTAGCATAAACGTCGTCGCTAACGAGTACTGTGTTCGCAGGTGATCGTGAAGCTGCTGCAGCCGCCGTCGCGCTGGCCGCTGGTGAAGGCGGTGGTGGGGCTGGTGCGCAACCTGGCGCTGTGCCCCGCCAACTACGCGCCGCTGCGCGAGCACGGCGCCGTGCACCACCTCGTGCGCCTGCTCATGCGCGCCTTCAACGACACGCAGAGGGTGAGTCTTGTGTCCACACACCGGTGCGAAATAGCCGTCTTAAAAACGTGTTAGAGCAAAATACATAAGGGCTGATGTGCCTGGAAGACTTGGGATCTTTGTAGCGACATGCAGCTCCATTTGCAATTACACACACTTATACTTTTACCCAAAATCTCAACACAAAATTCAACCTAATCAAAACTTTCAAATTCTTACATTTAACCTAAACTTTCCAGCAACGCAGTTCATCGGGTGGCGGCGCGGCGGGTGGAGCTTACGCTGATGGAGTGCGTATGGAAGAGATTGTGGAAGGCGCAGTGGGGGCTTTGCATATTCTAGCCAGGGAGAGCGTGAACAGGCAGCTTGTACGTCAACAGAACGTCATTCCGATCTTCGTGCAGCTGCTGTTTAATGAGATTGAGAACATCCAGGTACGCCTTCAAAATACTTAAGTATGTGGGACCTAATACACATGTTGCATTCTGAACTATCTTCTCTTGGCATAGATTTCACGAGAAACACTTATGATTATGTCTAAAGATAGATATCAAGCAAAGCTTTTTTATTGCCACGGAAAATCATCATCTGAGCATTAAATCCCGCATTTGATCCCATTCCATTGATCAAAGTTCTTTGTTCTAATGGTCTATCCTGACTTTGTTGAAATGATTGTACTAGAAGTGATATGTAACAAACAGGTTAACTCGAAACGTTTTTTCTTGTAGTTGAAAAACATCAATAGAAGAAATAACATACTTATATTTACTTACAAATTCTTTCAGCGCGTGGCTGCAGGAGTGCTTTGCGAACTGGCTGTCGAGAAGGAAGGAGCCGAGATGATAGAAGCCGAAGGCGCCACGGCTCCGCTTACAGAACTACTGCATTCACGAAACGAAGGTTGCTACTCAAGTAATTATATTTCTTAGGGCAAGGTAGACAGACATTTACATGTTGTTCTGATTCGGTCAGTCAAAGCGTCAGGTTGAACAACCAAATCGGGTCAGCGTTTAAAAATGTCTATCGCTCCACTCGTGTTTACGTGTAGAGTTGGCTTTTGATAGTCTTTGTGGTGTTTGAAATAAAACATATTTTGTAATGATAATGCATCATCAATTCATCATCTATCTTGATAAGGCATGCGCAAGTAATCGCATGTTGACCCATAGTAATGCAACCACTATTAAAATAACAGAAAATTCGTGTCTTGTTTGTCAAATATATAAACTACGTTACTAGAATAACCCAAGTAATTAAGTATGATTTCATTTTCATTATCTCAGTCAGTAAAGTACCCTAGTTTAAGAGGGGCTCGTATCTACTTAATAACAGCCGCACGGGTCGATCAGGCTAAGCTACGCTTGCCGCGACCCTCCGTGCCTCGGAAAGCACGTTAAGCCGTTGGTGCCGGCTGTCATTCTTGAATCTTTGACAGTCGTTAGAAGCCCAAAAGTCTGACAACTAGTCTTTCCAAGTGGTGTCACCCAGTAACTGGGTTGTGGATGTCAGATAGAGAGTGACTCCATGTAAAAGACTGGTATTCAGCTCCATCCGGTTAGACTGGAAGCCAACCGCAACCTAATTGGGAAAAGGCTAGACAGATTGAGTAAAGTACCCAGTTTATCGTCGAAACGACTCTTCAGATCATTACTTGCACGTATACCTAAAGCATGCTGTTAGTATCTATTTAGGTAGTCATCAGAATAATACATAGTTAGCTAGCTGCCTGCAATCTTGCATCTATTGTTCACATTCTATTGTTTACCGAGAGAATTGTTGACGTATTATCATAACATTATTTTTCTTCCTTTCTTTCCAGGCGTAGCCACTTATGCTGCAGCGGTACTATTCCGCATGTCCGAAGACAAGCCTCATGACTACAAGAAGAGACTCTCCATGGAGCTGACCAACTCTCTGTTCCGCGATGATCATCAGATGTGGCCCAACGATCTGGCCATGCAGCCTGATCTTCAGGTAAGGAGTTTTTTTTTTATCAAAGTAGATATTATGATCGCTGTGTAGATCGCGATTCGAAATATGAAAGATTATTAATTTTCGTTTTTTTTTTTTGGTGCCAAAAATATTTAGTAAAAGAAAGATGTGCTTAGAGATTTTAATTTTTTTAACTGGGCATTTTTTTTGTTGTTGTTAGGCTAAGTATTGTGTAATTAAGGGTTTATTTAAATGCTGCTGAAAGTTACGCCTGTACGCCAGCAAGTTACGCAAGTTACGTGTGTACGCCTCTAAACTTTACGCAACATTTACAAATAAATCCTATAGTTATTATTTGCGAATCGGTAATGTTTACAGTAACTGTAAAATCAATGTTTTTGGGTGTATTTGATGAATTAGAAAGCATTTTTTATCTCAGTGTACCAGTTTGACGCCTATGTCGTATTTGTGTGTACCTGTGAATGTGGCTTCCCCCTTTTAATTTCACTCCTCACTTTATTTAATTTTGATCCGAACTCCCTTCACTAGGATATGCTCGGGCCTGAGCAAGGCTATGAGGGGCTGTATGGCACACGACCATCGTTTCACCAGCAAGGTAAGTTGGGAACGCATTTGTAGAAGTTTGGTCGACTAACAATTAGAACTGTGTAGAAAATGATGTTACAAAACCTCACTAGTTTTGTTTTTAGTGGCTAGTACACCTTTTGCACTTGCAGACATGTTCTTCTGTATGATAAATTGCGTCTTTGTAAACTATTTTAAAACACATTTGCTTCCAATTCATAATGAGTTGTAAGTTTTGTGTCTTCTCTGGCTACGTAATTAACCTCTTGAACGCCGGGCGTCTGTATGCGCAAGTGCCACAAACGCCGGCAGATTTGGAAGTACTTGTTGATTTTTGGGCAAGCCTTCGAAAAAACGCAGATTTCGTTAATACATAGCCAGTTAAACGTTACATGTTATACCTTCCTGGCTTCGTTATTAGATTACCACTAACTACTTATACCATTCATTATGCAAACACAACTGACCTTATCTAGCAACGATGCGTTAAGTTTTTGTTTTGATAATTTTCACTCACATAACCTTCAAACTTTCTCACATCACATCTAATCTACACAAACATTCACCAAAAAACACTTTATTATGATAACACAATATCTGTAGAAACGATAAAACACCACACATTAACAACAATCCACTTATAAACAATAACTAAACCATAAAAACTATTTGTTTACGCAACGACAAAATTTCGGCGCGAGCTCCGCGCGGTGCCGACGATACACTGACGGCGAAGAAGAAATACGATTACGATGTTATTACGCAATAATGTCCGTAGCTATTAGCCAAAATATGTTTGTGGAACAATAATCTAACTACATAAGTGTATTTCAAATTCAAACACTAAACAAAAATATTTATCATAAAACATTACGAAATACGGCGGCCATAACTATCAAATTATGAACATTACAAAAGTTTCGTAACTTTCTCTCGACATATTTATAACTTTTCTATAAACTATCACTTCATACGAAATCTATACTTATTTCTCAGTAATCCTGTATAAAAATCTCATAAGATTACTCACTGTTTCCTTCTTGAAAACATTTTTTCAAAACATAAACACCCGCACGAATCACTCGTAAAACAACAAATATGGCCGTCACAGAACTTC
The DNA here is from genome assembly GCA_916614155.1 of Mesoligia furuncula. Lineage (NCBI taxonomy): Eukaryota > Metazoa > Arthropoda > Insecta > Lepidoptera > Noctuidae > Mesoligia > Mesoligia furuncula. Next base: position 8,817,491 of record OU744803.1, on the reverse strand, counting down.
ACAGAAGCACTAATTTATTTCTTTTTTTTTCTTCCGTTTTGTTGGCGCTCCTGTTTGAATGTTACCAAAATAGGTCAAGCATGAATCGACTAATCGAATGATACAGCTAGATCGTGTTGCAAGTGCCAATAAATAGAAAATATTACCGTCCAATGACAACCATGCGTGTTGACAGTTGTTAGGATCCAATGGTGTAACGCCGGCGGTTCGAGTCATTAAATTTTACGATCCAATGGTGTAACGGTGGCGCTTGAGGGGTTAACAGTATCTTGCATTAACTTTGAAATCCGCATTTCTTTCATAGAAAAATGCATTATATCTTGTTCCAAGACATTCTTGAAAAAAAAAAACTTTATTCTTGGTTCATTCAGTCATCCCCATGTTTTGTTGTATTTTAAGTTCACTTTTAGAGTATAGTATAGAGACTAGTGGTTTTTTAGTGTCTGTCTAGCCATGAAAACAGTATTTAGATAGATGAACTAATTTTGAAAGTATACAGCTCTTAGAGACAAGTATCTATGTAAAACATTTCACACCATACAGTAAGGTTATGTAGTATCTGAAAACTACTTGAGAAGTATTTTTGCTATAACTTTCTCCTGTAAACATGTTCCATACAAAAATGCTTGTCGAGTCCTCACGATTGTATATTTTGATAGCATTAAACTATGTTCCTATCATAAGAATATTAAGGTGTCTGTTTATATACGATTTTCTCTCTTCTTTACACGCAGCTTAACCCGGGACCTATTTATCACTAAACACAGGTGATGGGAATATTATTTCTATTGTTTTCGTGTTAACCTTTTATTTATATTTTTATATATTGTACTCTTATTGTGATGTAACTGGATTTGTGGTTTCCATTAATTGCTATCGGCATGTGACATTATTAATATTTAATCTGTGTTTCATTCATACCCGGCAGGTAAGGATTTCCCTATAGGAAACGATATATGGCAATATTACCTTGTTTTTGCTTTAATTATGCTAGGTCCCATACGAGTGAGTAACCTAGCAAAAACATTTTGAATTAGTTGATCCTATTTTTATGTAAATATCACAATGGTTCGTAATTCCAATGTTAGTCAAACAAACCAAATCACTGAAAAGGTGATGGACACAGAGACCTAGATAACGCAAGAGCAACTACTTCGCGTGCCAAAAATCTCACCAGCTTACGTACAAAAATCGTAAGCTGCCACTTTCGCGCTCAGTCCTGTGTACTGCTTGCTGGATCGCTTTTAGCGATAAGACCGCCCATTGTGTCACCCTTTGTACAGTTTCTATACCTTACGTCTGTAATTAATATGGTGTACATAATAAAGAGTATTCTATTCTATTCTGGGTGAGCGTGAGCGCTGGCGCTAGGCCCCGAAGTTCACTCGAGGCGGGTGCCGCACGCGGCGGCATCTTCGAACCGATTGATTGATTTTCCCATCACTAAATAGTGCTTGTGACGTCATAGTAGGCCGTCAAAAAATGGCACGCTTGGTTTTAGATCGTGATACTTGCGTTATCTAGGTCTATCTATCTGTGGATTCTGTGGTGACGGAGGATAATATTATACATACTTATATCGCCTCCACCTTATTAACCATTTGAACGCCATTGTCACATATATGCAAACGAAATCTTACCCTGAACGCCAACGTCAGAAATATATGACAAAATACACGTCGCAGCATATTATGAAATAAACAATTTAATCATTACTTTGTGTGTTTTTATTTATATAATTTAAAAGTTTAAAAAAGTGGCCTGGCGTCAGGCGTACGGCGATACGTTTATACTCTGGCGTTCAAAAGGTTAATAACATTGCGAAAATAGAGTAACAGCAGCTTATTATTATTGTAATACAATCCTCGCAATCAGACGTGAGCAGTTCATTATCCATCCTGAGTAGTTTATTATATATTGATACTGCGTTGTGGTGCTCCTTTACTTTCAACCTTATTACTCAGTTTCACAGCTCAAATCACGTTGCGAGGTTCATATATTATTAAGAAGTGTTATTTGTGAAAACAATATTTGCTTCCATGCATTAACATCCATACCGTGTGCCCCCGATGCTCAAACTAAATACCAATACCTGCTCAACCGTAAGGGGCTTACAGGACCTAAACGCAAAAAACGCAAATTTCAGAAACAATAAAAGTATATCATCGACTACAGTAAACAAAAACAGATAAATGTATGATATTCTTCAGGATATATGCTAGGTAGATAGTGTGTTGAAAACATAATACAATTAATTTGATACGATAGAAAAAAAACATGAAGATACCTCTAAAAACTTTCTTTTTACAATGAAAACCATACTAATCTATATACAATAATTCTGATTTTTTGTCAGATTATTCTACAAGCAACATACGAAAACACTAGTGTTTTAATTTTTTAGTCCAAACAATAGATTTTTGTAATTAAATAATTGCTTCATATTTTGCAATAAATTACCAGCGTTGTGTCATCGCGCTTCTCTTTCTTTTCTATGCAGTCCGACAGTGACCGCGCTTTAGGTCATGTAAGCCCTTCAAACATAAAAACACATCTTAAGCCTCCTTCTATTTCGCAGGCTACGATCAGATACCGATAGACTCAATGCAGGGATTAGAAATCGGCAGCGGTTTCGGCATGGACATGGATATAGGTGAGAACGAAGGCGCGGGCGCCGCGTCAGCTGATCTGGCGTTCCCTGAGCCCCCGCATGACAACAACAACGTCGCCGCCTGGTACGACACCGACCTCTAGATTCAACGCCCTTTTCTAGCTAAGCGTTGACATATTTTATGAGGAATTCAGTTCAATTTACTTAAGGTATATGTAGTGTGTTTTTGTTAGTGTTGTGTCAGTTCTGCCTATTTTAAAATAATGATATACGTAAATGGAAAATTCAATATACATCGCAATGATATCAATATCAAATTTGTAAAGTGATGTATTCCGTTAACAGTTCCCTTCTAAGAACTTCATGTAATAAGTGTTCATGAATTATACTTACGTATAATTTACCAGTGTTTTAGTCGTGTAAAGTTTCCAAGGTACGCTAAGTTTGTCTTAGTCTAGTTTGGAGACAAATGACGACGTTTTATCAAGTTGATGCCTATGCAATAATGTTCAAGATCAATGATTAATTGACGCAACTACAATGTTATTAAAATCTGTGATGAAGAGCAGCTAAGAAATGCAATACAAAGTTTGAAACGTTACCAAGCAGAAATCATTACAAACGAAACTTGGGTTTATTTACATTGGTGCTATAAAAACAACAATGATTGCGAAATTATACACGACAAATGTTTTATTTTATACTTTGTTTATGTTTAAACATCAAATTATTCGGAAAAGAAACCCTGCATTGGTTATATCGCTGTTTTATACGCACACGTATAAAATGCGTTTAATCGGAAAATAGGGTACTCTAACTATAAGATTAAGATTTTTTATAGGCTTTAAAATCGTATTTCTTAGTACTTGTAATTGAATTAGTAATGCGCATTTAAAGTATTGGATTTATTTAAGAATGATCGAGTTTATAATTTTTTTTTATTATTTTGTTACAATTTTGTATGAATCATTATTTAAATGATGAATAAGACTGTTTGATTGAGTGAGTCATGTATTCGAAGTTTAATTTTAATGTTTGACTGCCATTTTTTTTTATCCTGCCCTTCTAAACAAGGCCAAATTTTAGGACTGTAGAACGAAGGTAGCCACGAGTACGATTTTTTTTATTGTAGGCTAAGTTAGTATTTGTTGACGAGAATGTGATATTCTCTGACGAGTAGATTAAGTAGTGAGATTAAGCATAACAACATTTTATGTATTTCGATTCACGTGGACTAATAGCGAAACTTTTCTGATATGAATGTATGCATGTTTTTATTATTTCAATTATTTTATGAGTGGTACTTAAGATGAAGTACGTTTTACTATAGTTTTACCAATTATATCGGCTATTTGCACTCCTATGATATACGGAAAACTAGAGAAGCACTAAACCGTTAGAAGAATGTATCTTTAGAATAATATAATCATTTAATATAAGATTTATAATAATTTACTTGATTGTCCACTTAGGAACCTCTTATATATTTTTTTTCTATTTGATATTTTAATCTACTTTACCGATGTTTTTGTATCGACTCGACTATGGAGACATTCGTAAAGTGTCACAATTTGTGTCCATTTCTGTATGGATAATAAACTAAACTTAATTAAAATAATGTTTTTTATTTCATGAACAAACACCTTTATACACACTTTTTTTTTGGTGCGCGGTGGAAATCTTCACGGATTTCCTCCATCGTGGGGGTGACAGAAGGGCATGCCGGACTCTTACCGGCAAAACTACCACGGTGTTCCACCTCAGCCTATGGCCGGTGGTGCGAGATTCGCTTAAGCATTCACCGCTCCCCCGACAGGACCTTTATACACTGAAAACCTTTGATACATTGAAGTCTGAAGAACACTAAGTAAACAAATGTGAGTTTATGGAAAAATAACTTTAAATCCTACATAATACAACTTTACAACTTTTTCAATAGTGCTAGTCACTGAAATCAACTATTAAAGTTGATATTGTTTAACTTGAAATAATATTAATTTAAAACACAAGTTTTAATAGACTCACGCCCTCTTCCCATGGACGTAGGAAAAAACTACAGACTGCAACCTGCTACGATCCTTAGTCGTTTTAATTCGTTTATATTCAGAATAAAACTGAAACTACCACAGCAGGGTGTGTAAATGAATAACAATAATATCATTCACATTGGACCAAAGGATCAAACACCATATCAAAACTTGAGTAAATAAGTTATGTACAAGAAATACAAGCGTATAGCTACGTGTGAAGCGGAACAGGGAAGCATGCTACATCCGGCTACACACCAAAGACAAAGAGCAACCTCGTAAGAAAACGATGATTGCTATTCACAGATACAGACCGAGATAATATATTTGGTGGGTACACATTATGTGAAACGTACGTGTAACACGTTAAAACGAACAAGGGAACGTTGAAGTATTACGTACCTAACGCAATTTGGGGGGTGGGGGGGTCCTGTACAACGTTACGGTGCGTTACAGGGGCGGGAGGGGGTATTGGAACAACGCGTTACGTAACTTTTTTTTAAAAACTAGGAAATTAAAATGTCCCAAGTTGGCAACCCTTTTCGTTTATGTTTTACGGAAAATCCCGCAAAGTTCGCAAAGGTTGCAAAATGTATAGTTTTTTTTTAAAGCTACGCAACATAATAATTGTGACTTTTAGGTAAAAATATGTCACTTAGATGTTACGTAACATTGAGGGAGGGGGAGGGGGGTACAAAAAAACGTTACGATGCGTAGGGGGGGGAGGGTCTAAAAACTAGGTACACGAAATGCGTTACGTAATACTTGAACGCTCCTCAAGCTGTTAAAGTTATAATATGCAGTGCTACAAAAAATGTAAGAACATGACAAATTTGATTCAAGGTGTGTGTTACATATTATAAGTAGGTAACACTTATAATGTCATTGTTATATTGCATATATTTGGACAGCATGTAATTACGTATAAGTTACGTTTCACATGACGCGTACCCACGATTAGGTATCGCACCTATAAACATTGCTACGTCACCAAAAACCTTTACATACCTACCCAATAACAGCACATCCAGAGTACAAAACTACATCAATCTTAGCTCAATTCAAATTACGTTCCCCATACCTACCTATCTAAACTTCAAACTAATGCAAGAGCAAGACGTAGGTATCAGCAAAAGGCGACATAACTCAGCGACGCCGCAAATTGTTCTCGCATCCCACCTACTACACCTACCTATGTGCAAGCGACCGCACAGCCGCTCCACGCAACTTCCCCGTACACCTTTGTCCCGACTATTATTATGCACAATTAGGACTTAGACCGAAGCACGCGACACTAATCTTGCACTAACTTCGACTCGGCTATACGTGAAATAGTTGCGAACCTTGTGATTGTGCAATTATGTGAAGGGTTGATAGTTTATAGGTGAATTTTGAATGGAGTTGTCTGTCTGTTATACTTACATAATGGAGTCTATTGAACCATAATATGTAGTTGGTAGGTAGGTACTTTAGTTTTACTATAGGTACATTTGAGTTCAGTTACGAATGAAATCGTTAATAAGTACTTACCTACGACGAATCTTTAACAAATCTCGAACAACACTTGCAACTACATCGCACCTTGAAAACAAAAGTGGCACTATACCGAAGATGGCAATATTGAGTTACAACGATGACTTCATAATTTACTGGCTTGTTTTCAGTAAGTGTATAACTTAAATAAGATAGTCAAACTGATAAATGAAATTAATTGCATTTTTTTATTCCAGTTATTTGCTAAGATATTGACCAAAATGCAGCGTCAAAAACTTTAAATGGTAATACTGAAAAATGTACATTTTTGTATAACGCCACTTTTGTTTTCAAGGTGCGACATTGTAGCAAAGCTACTTAGTGCCTCTACGAAGCTACAATGCGTAGCACGCCTACGAAAGCGTAGCACATAAACGTAGTCACTTATTTCTATTATGTTGGCACCTACTTCCAGTGTATTTACTTCGCTACTCTTGTCATGGTGTTCCTAGACACCATGACAACCATGTGTGATTATTATGATAGTTAACAGTCAAAAATACTTGCAACTACAAACATTCCTAGTAGTAAATTACATAATCTAAATTGTGCCTCTACGAATGCTATTACGCGTAGCCTACGAAACCGTAGCACTTTGCTACGTTTGTCATAAACAGACCCCAGCGTTGTAAGCCTATGCGCTATTTACTATCAGAAACACAACTTTCTATCAATCCCAATAATTATAGGCATCCCTAATTAAAAGTTATACGTACTAGAAACAGTCAGACGACATTAAACCGTATGTATAATTCTCACGGGAGTTTCCAAATCACGGTTCGTACCCAGCAATCATCGAGAAATTTGCTCATGTATATTTAATACAAGCTAAATGGTTTTCGGTCTTTTCCCATGTGACGATCAGCATTAATTAAACCTGAATTGTATCGACTCTATCCTTCTTATCATAAGGTTGATTTTCGTGTGGCAATATTAGTTCGAAGTTGTAATTATTAAGGAGTGAACTGTTGTCGATAATTATTGTTCGTGAACTTAAATGTAGACACTACGTGTATGCGTCGGAATACGAAAGTTGTCGAGTGTACCTATTAATAAAGCAAATTGTAGGGTTTACTGAGTTAATCGTTTGCCCTCTATCATTATGATACTTAGTTCTGATTTACAAATGTGGTAGGAATAAACCCTTCTTAGAATTTTGGCTGGCTGGAAATAATAGTATTCCTTAGGAAAATAATGATGGGTAGGTAGCATTGTCTGATACCTACTGTTAGTGGGTATTGTCTGGTAATTAGATAGTTATTAAATCAACCTTACAAAAATATATAAATTCTTCTGCCATGGCCACAGATTACTAAATAGATACTACGTAACAGATACTTCACTCAGTAGAAAATTTCCAATACCTACTGCTATAATAGCCTACTCCGTCGCGTCAGCAACCGCTGCATGCGCCTAAATGTGCCTAAATGCTCAAGCGTACAGTTGTGAATTGAACAACATGCGTGCGCTTCGCTTGCGAAAACCGCACAGAGTTTGGTCCGCAAACGGCCCGAGACCGCTTGGCCGGGCGGTAGGTAATTATAGCGCGCAAGTACATGGAGTGACGGAGGCCTGCCATGGCGGCAGAAGAATTTACTTATTTTTTGTGAGCATATTTTCGTTTAAGAACTAACTTGACTGAAAACTATTTAGAAGTAAAGCGCTTCAATCACCCATGTCCATGTTCATAATTCAGTGCCTTAATGGGCTCTGGAACGACTTCTTTTTGTTACAATCAACATAAGAGATACTTAATAATTATAGGCAGGTACTACATTAATAAAAATGAACAAGTTAAATAAATAACAAATAAATAGATAGATTAGCATATAAAATATTAATAGAATAAGTGAATAAATGGAAACATAAATACATAGGCAATAATAAGATATAAAATAATTCTAACTTAGTAGCAAGGAAAATTAATAAAGCGCTCCTCTCTCTACTTGTTTAAAAATTTTGCTGTGCCCGACGGGTCCATAATTGTTTCTATAATTTTTATTTTATTTACCACATGATATTGTACCTACATTATGGATTGCAATAAACAATTTGAGATTTTAGTTAGTTATCTTAGTTTACATAATTATTCTAGAAAAGATTTCTTTAGAAGTAGAAAGCATCACCTTTGTAGCTACGTATTTCTCTGTTTCGTTGTTCTTTTCTGTTCATATGTGTGTAATTTATGATAAACGAGCTAGTAAAATTTATTTAAAAAATAATATTTTTCTACAAATTGCGCACACTATCACGATGCAACATAAAACTTTTGTCATATTGAAGTGGGAAGCTGTTGCAACGATGTCGTGATTGCAACATCGCAACATATTCGGTACAACCACGTTCAGCACTTGGTTATAGTAGTCACAAAGTTTTTTCATTAGGTGTTGTGCGACCAAATGCCCCACTGTTCACAGTCGTGCTCATTTTAGTTCTCGTCACATATTTGACAGTGTACCTAATAGTTACAAACTTTTCTGCATTTTGATTTGAAAACATTGAAAATTTAGTAGCGATAGGTAGGTACTGTAGAGGCTGGCTGTGAAGCCCTACTGTTAGTAAGTAATACAGGCTGGATATAATTGTTGATGTGTTCCATTCGAACGTTCAAGCAAGTGTCAAATACTGATAACTTAAGCTGAGTGTCTGTCATGGGGGGGGGGGGGGGTGACAGACACTCAGCTTAAGTTGAAACCAGCTTTGCTTACGGGGCATAGCCTTCGCAAAGTGTGTTGTGTTGAGTTGACAAAATTGGTTCAGCTTATGATTGAGCACCCACAGTTTTATCAGAATTGACTGATATTTTATAGAGTTAGTGTTTGATGAGAACGGAATAAATTTTTGAAATTTTGCTCTGGAGCATGGGCATATGATAGACTTCTTCGATGAACCCTGGCCTCTTAAGGTTTCCCTCCCTCTGGCTCATTACCGTCCGATGAGGTAAAAGAGTTTGAAGTTAAGATCATTTCATTTTCATAAGCCTCCTCCAGGCTGATGTGAACTTTCATGTCATTTGTTCTCACAAGAGGCCACGTCGCATCTTTTACGCCAGTTTTGGCATGACGACGTTAGTTTGTGTTAGTGCACATGGGCCCTTATATAAATGCTAACTTACCTGGCACTTAACGAAGTGTCGGTTACGCGGTTCGTTCGTCCTGACTTAAGCTTTTCTCTTGCAGGAGATGGACCTCACCTTGTAAACTTAAAAGTCTGGCGTTAGGTAATTTTTCTTATAGGGCTAGGCAGGAAAAACCTGGATGTTCGAATGGTGTTAATGTCTTGTTTGGTAATGGAGCTATGCCAATACTTGTATTCAAAGGTGGGCGTAGCTCATGTACCTAGTTACGTCAGTCGACAACATCCATCGGTTTATTACTAAACTTCATACTTATCTCTTTTGTTGACTTTGCCTAGCAAATCATCATCCAAATATGGATTTATCCACATCATCATTTCAGCCGAAAGACGTCCACTGCTGGACATAGGCCTCCCCAAAGCACCACCACTTTGAACGGTTCTGTGCTTTCCGCATCCAGCGGATTCCTGCGGCCTTCACAAGGTCATCGATCCACCTTGTGGGAGGCCTTCTGACGCTACGTCTTTCAATACGCGGATAAATCTGTGGATTTATCAATCAGTGTTTGTCAAAAGTCAGTCGAGTACCTATCTACTAACAGTCTTCCAGTTCAGTCCATACCTACTTACCTCCCACGCTCATGAAATTCAGGCACTCTTAAAAACTAAAGTGTGCTCAAACTACTTACCTACTCAGAATAATACTTTCAAAGTTACGTAAAAATCCGACGATAGCCTTAGATAATGAAAACTAAGTGAAAATCTGGTACACCGTTGAACGGAAATCGCCCATCATAGCGGGCACACAGCCAAATGCTGAAAAAAACGTAAAGTTGATAGAAGTAAGCTGAATTTTATACAAACAAACAACGTTAATGTGTTTTTTAGAGAATACTATCTGCGCCCCGCGTTTTCACCCGCGTAAGTGTCGATCCCGTGGGAATATCGGGATAAAAAGTAGCCTATATGTCAATCCAGGGTGTCAGTTACCTCCAAATAAAATTTAATCAAAATTGGTCCAGCCGTTTGAGCGTGAAGAAGTAACAAACATATAAACACACACACACTCACACCCTCACAAACTTTCGCCTTTATAATAGGAGTGTGATTTTATAGGCATTTCAATTTTTTTTTAAGATACGCGGTGGTTATAATGGGTAACCAACCATCTTTACATACGAAGAGTCCAAGACCCCTCCGTGCTTCTTAAAGCACGTTAAGCCGTTTGTCCCAGCTGTCATTCGTGGATCTTTGACAGTTGTTACGGGTAGTCAGAAGCTCGAAAGTCTGACAACCAGTCTTACCAAAGGGGTATCGTATTACCTAGTAACTGGGTTGTGAAGGTCAGATAGGCAGTCGCTCCATGTAAAATACTGGTAATCAGCTGCATCCGGTTAGACTGGAAGCTGACCCCAACATAGTTGGGAAAAGGCTAGGCAGATGAAATATAATACAGTTTTGTGTAGGTATTCGAGAATTTTACTTGTTTTTACCCGACTGCGTCATAAGGAGGGTTATGTTTTTCGAGTGTATGTATGTATGTATATTTCTTTGGCACGCTCTGTAGCCTAAACGGCTTGATCGATTTCAGCTTGAGAGGTGCCGTTAGATTCGTCTTAATTGTGAGAGTTACACTGGGTATATCAAAATTGAAAAAAAAAAAAAAAATGGCCGATTTTTGGCGCAATATGTCTTCAAAAAAAATTTTTTTTTCTCGAAACCAGTCGAGTGGGGTATCAAAATAACGGGTTTCAAAAGGTGATTACAAAAATATATATAACTTATATGGTTAAAAGTAATTCGAAGTGACAAATCGTAAAAAACACGTAGGTACCAAGAACTAATTCGTTTGCGAAATCTTTCACATTTGTAAACTAAAAAGCTGGAAATAAAAAAAGTAATTTAAAAAATAAAAAAAACCGGCTGCGAAACTGAAAAGCTACAAACATGCCCATTTTAAATTAAATAAAAGTTGGAAGCAGGCGGGACCCATACCATTTTTATTATATTTTCTAATTCAAATGGGTTGTTTTATGTTTCAGTTTGTTCAAAAGCCTTGAACTACTTTCAGGCTTAAGTAAATATACCTAGTGCAATTTCTTCATAAGGTCAAACGTCCGCAAATCAAATATAATTAAACTCAATGCAACGATTCGTGCCACCCAGCTGGGGACACGAAGGATGGTTTAAATAGCTTACTTTAGAAATATAAAGGAAATCATGATTATTTTGAACTAAGATACAAACCTACATAAAAAAAAATCGGGGGACCCCCGGCAGGAACGAAGTTCAAAATGAAAAGGAAAAAAGATGGCGGCTACGAAAATAGCCGCCATCTTGGATTTTCATTTTGACCGCACTATCGGCTTCAGCACCCTCGAAAACCATGAAAATGACACTCATGATTAAAAAAAAAAAATTTGCAGCCGCTATCTCGGATTTTCATTTTGAACTCACTATCAGCTTCAGCAGCCTCGATAACCTTGAAAACGACACCCATAATGAAATTTGTGAAAATTTTTGCAGCCGCCATCTTGGATTTTCATTATGATTTCACTATTGACATCAGCAGCAGCACCCGCGAAAACCATTTAACTTATCTCCCTCTCTTTCTATTATGTGCAAAAAAAGTCGCTTATTTACTGATTTTTCCAAGTTAACTCCTACCGCAAGCTCCGTTAAAGTACATCGTTCCAAAAAAAACCCCAAAAGTAAAAGTGCGCAGTGTTGCACACCCCTACCCTATTTCAAGTAAAACAAATATCAACTTTATTTCAATGAAAATTAAGTTGATTTCAGTGACTAGCTCTATTGACAAAGTTCTATAAATGTTTGAAGTTGTAGCGTAAACTGAACTTTATGGTGTAGGAATTAAAGTTGTTTTTCCATTAATTCATATTTGTTTACATTTTTGGCAGATAAATCGCGGATGCACGGTAGTTAATCTCTAAACTAGCGAAATGTAGGTGTAGGAACGTACTATAAGTAGTAAGTACACCTCTGCCTAACCCTTCGAGGATTACAAGCGTGAGGTAATGATGTGTTGGAGAACTAATCTCCACGTTTATAAAGCACATACAACTCAGAACAACATTCTAATCTTTTAGGTAGGTGGTAGTTGTTTACCTAATACCTTGTAGAAAGCCTATAGTTGTATACTAGCAGCGCTACACGGTTTCACCCGCATAAGTTTCGATCCCGTGGGTATATCGGGGTAAAAACTCTCCTATGTCCTTTCCCGGGACTCAAACTATCTCTATACCAAATTTCATCTAAATCGCTTCAGTGGTTTAAGCGCGAAGAGGTAACAGACAGACACATTTTCGCATTTATAATATTATACTATAGCAGCGCCCCGCGGTTTCACCTATGCGGGTGAAACCGTTCGAAAGACACGTGGCGCCATGGTATTATTAATAAACATTATTATTATTTTTTTTTAATAAAGTCATTGTTGTTTTCCTCGGGAACAGCACTTTCTTTCGGGATGAAAGGTACCCTATGTCCGTTTCTGTACACCTGACAACGTATATGTATATAAGCAAAATTTCAGGATGATCGGTTTAGGCGTGAAAATGTCAAACAAACAACTTACTTTCGCATTTATAATACCTATTATATATATATATATAGTTAGGATAGTATGGGTTATATCTACTATGTACCTACTACTACAATATACAACTACACTGTCATTTCAATCGCTAAAAACAGAAGATTTACAACAATAAATACACCATACAATATTATTATACACACATACCTACATAGTTTCACGTTTTCCACATTCTAACGCCAGTGTTTTCAGGTGGGTCCTTCATAGTGTCAGTCGGTTCAGTTTCTCCTTTTACATAAACATAGTAACGGTATCTCTCGCTCTTAATAGGTAACCTACCGTCCCCAGTCTTCGTTTACGACTGCTTAATAAACCCTGGCAAAGGGCGGGAGGAGATAATATGTTTTTTACGGTGAACATAGAACGCGCATCTGTCCAACACTTAGGGGCAAAGAGATATAAAATTGTAGATCATGACTGTATCTTTGTGTTTTGAAGAGGAGACGGTTGCGTTTTAGCTAATGGGTATGATGAATTTGGTCATAAATCACAGATGCGCCCTGTTTGATTTTTCTGAACTGAAGGCGGAAAGGTCTTTCGCCTTTCTTATAGTTATTGCATAGCGAAGGACGGTTATTAACGCCCGTAGCACACCTCCGCTGCGAAATACGTGTAGCGCAACCGCCGGATGAATTTCGCTGCGATCTAGATGCTAGTGTAGTTTGTGTAGCGGAACTGGGCGTCGGAACGTCACGCGAGTCAGTTGAGTTAGGCAATCGGAGCGAAATGTCGTCGTGTTTTTCATATTATTTTTACAGTCTGGATGATTTAATAAATAGAGAATAGGTCTATTTCTGACCTCTTCAATTAATTTTTCTGTAAAATCGACGCCAATTATATAAAAAAATGTAGTTTCACTTTTCATTTTTGTCGACTTTCACAAACACGTGCAAAAACAACCCGGCACCGCAAAAAAATGGCGGCCGGAGCGCGGAAGTGTGGCTGGTGTCGGAGCAGATCGACGAAACCGCGCGGGGAAAGAGAGAATTATAGTCAAATCTATGCGTTAGAACAGGCAGTTTCGCTAGTTTTCCGCTTCTCCTACATACGGACAAGGCATGGCGAATTTACTGCGGTTCCGCTGTTATGGTTTCGCAGCGGAGGTGTGCTACGGGCGTAAAGGTAGGTTGAAACCTACAGCTAAATACGTATTTAGGTATGTATTTTTTAGTATTTAATATTTGTTGAGGGAGCACAACTGTTTAATGATTTACCGGACGATTGAAAGAAGTGTGATAGTATTCAAAAAGATTGTATCTACCCTGTAACGTCGCCAACACATTCGCCCCACATTGAAATATGATATCATTTAGATATAAGCATTATATATATTACAGTATCTCATTTTAAGTAATAATAATAATGTTTACAGGTCTTTTTACGAAGTAATGCATTTACAAACTTATAAATACCTACCTACTTAGTAGTACCAAGTTCACAACAGATTGGCTTAAATACTTATTTAAAAACTACTTTAATTTACACATTTTAATTACCTATGAAAAGTTCTTTGGCACTGACGTTTTAACTTGTGGCGACCCGCCTGAACTAGGTTAATAAAAACCTGTGTTTCAGGCCATCCCCAGACTAAGCGACCAGCTTATTTTTGTCCATAGTAAATTTGTTTATTTAAATAATGCTATCTTAAAGTACTAAATACAAATTAAAATTTTCCAATTCAGTATCTACATAATTATTGAAGTACTTCTAGAAGTCTTTCTGTGTCTGTGTAATCAAGGTTACCCAAATATTCGCATATTTTCAGACTGAACTGAACTGTTAATTAAGTTCTTATCTATCTTCTATATAGAGGTATTTTTCCTTTTCACAAAAGTACTTACCTTATAGGTACCACCATTGTAAGTAATTCTTAGTACGGTAGTACCCAAGATACTTATTACCAATTATAGCTTGGGTACCGTACTTAGAACTATTTACAGTGTTTCTAGAAATTCGAAAAATGGTAAGTAAAAGCTTCTTACAGCATTCCAATGAAATATTTTCTCCCGAAGATTCCCAGAAGAAAATAGATTTCTCGGAAATTCTTCTTATTCAAGATGTTTCATACCTAGACAATAAAAGTCAGTCTTCAAAAGATATTTCAAAACAAGTTTCAAGATATTTAAATATTGAGAACGGGCAAAAGTTTCTTAATTATTTTAATAAGGCAGCAAGCGGCTATCGATCCGACTTCACCTGCCAACTGTTACCGGATTATGTCTGAGAGTTTTTACTACTTTTTAAAAGCCCTGTATCCGCATTTTTATGATCCAGCGGGAATTATCTGCGTTTTTATGACCGCTGTGTACGCTACATGATTATGTTTACTACGGGCATCATAATTATGATGTGTATTTTAGGACTTTTTTTTCTAAAAGTCCTTGTCTGAGAATAGTGTTGTTTCCTAGCAAAAAAGAGCAGACAAAGATATTACTGAGCTCTTGCTAGTATAATATGATGCTTTCTGCTGAGAGACCAGAGTCTGCAGTGCTAGGGAGATACATCCAGCTTCATGCGACGAGATGTTTTTTTTTACATATGTGATTTGATTTTGATTTTAGTACTGACTAACATGGATTTTAAGACCTTTGTGACTACAATTATAGACAAATTATTATAGTCTGAAATCAATGAATTTAATTTAATAAGTAATATACCTGAATACAGAACACAATACTATAAACTAAACATAGTATAAACTAAGTATACCAGTTGGATAAGACGAAACAAGTGCGAGTCGGACTCGCACACGAAGGGTTCCGTACCACAAGGCGAAAAAGCCGACAAAAACACGTTTGTTGTATGGGAGCCCGCCTTAAATATTCATTTTATTTTATTTTTAGTATTTTTTGTTATAGCGGCAACAGAAATACATAATTTGTGAAAATTTCAACTGTCTAGCTGTCGCGGTTCTTGAGATACAGCCTGGTGACAGACAGACGGACAGACAGCGAAGTCTTAGTAATAGAGTCCCGTTTTTACCCTTCGGGTACGGAACCCTAAAAAGGAACAGGATTATAAGCTTTCGAGTGGTTGACCTACAATTTTCACCTTTTGTCTGGATTTTTTATATTAAGATATCCTAATCACATAAAACAAAGCTCGTGCGCCATTTGCCAAGCTTATTATGTAGGTAGGAAGGCCTACTTTTTGTTTAATAAGGATTTTAAAGCTCTTCTTTGAGGGCATTATGTATTTTTTTACAAGGTACTTTTCCAAAAAACGTTCTTTGAAAGCGTAGGATAAGTAAAATGGATGATGGGAAGTATTTTAAAGTATTTATTTGCCTGTAGTGTAACATAATCAGCCTATAATGTTCCCAATCCTGGGACCCAGGCCTCCTCTTTTCGAGAGGGAGTGGGCTATAATCTACCAGGCGGTCCCAGCGCGAGTTGGTAGATGTCACATGTCTTCAAATTTTTTGTTCTACCCTATGGTAGCAAAAAAAAAAAATTGTGTAAATAAATTCATCATTGCTGCTCTCAAAACGGTGAAGGAAAACGAAAGTAAAAGTAAGGTAAGTAAGGGAAATAATTTTTTTTTTTTTTTTTGCAAATTATTTCGCTGGAATTCAATGCAATTTAAACAAACTAACAACAACGAAAACACTCAGAAATAGTGTAACAAAGCTTGCATTCGACGAACCAACAAAAAGTTTCACTTTAAATCCTAGCGCAATGTTTTGACAGTGGTAACGCTAGAGTAGGGTGACCTGCGCTGGAAGTGACAGGCCGCAATTAGGACCCGCCCGATGTCCAGCATCGCCACGCTCACCCCGGAATGTTAATTAAATTCCTCGCCGAAAGATTGAAGAAACTTTGGTTATTTCGCGTTTCTATCGCTGTCCCTTTATCTTTGATTACTTTTGAGTTTTTAAAGTTTGTTAAACATAGTTTTAATTATTTAAGTTAAGTTAGGGCGGTCTTGCGAAGTGGTGCTGGTATTTGGATGGTGAGGTTTTCAGCGCCTTGTACCATTTGTGTTGGTACTAAAGTAATTGTAATTTTTTAAGTTATTTTTTATTAGCCGTTAATGTCCCATTGCTGGACACCCTCTCTACTCTCTTTCCACATCTCTCTGTCCAGAGCTGCAAGGCCAATCATTATGAAAGGAGTACAGCTCATCCCGTCATCTCCATCTGAGCCTGCCGCGATGTCTGGTGCCATTAAGCGGGACCCACAGGGTCGTATGTTTGGTCCATTGATCGTCTGACATGCGGCAGATGTGTCCAGCCCAATTCCATTTAAGCAGCTTTCCGAGTTACATCAGTTATTTTAGTAATGGAACGGGTTGTTGTATTCTTAACCTAGTCCACAAGCTTAATACCCAGAATACTCCGTTCGATAGCTCTCTGGAAAACCTCGAGCGTAGACCTCTTATATATATATAGGTACTTTATGTGCACCAGAAAATACATAACAAAAAAAACTTACAATGGGCGGCCTTATCGCTTTCCGCGATCTCTTCCAGGCAACCTTGGAATGGACAGTGATTGCGTAGACATATTATAATAAATGTTTGGCAGTTATATTTTTGATGAAAGGATCTTACAATATTTTTATAAAACTATGTCTGTGGTTGTGTTTAAGTAAGAGGTACTCAGTTTTATACCAGAATTTTCTTTTGTTCTCTGTATCAAGCGTGCAATGTTATTATTATGTGTATTTAACGCTTAGCTGCGAAGGGAAAGCTTTGTTATTGAAGGAAAATTACAGGAAAAACAAGTTTTGCTTACGTCCTTCCTTACTTTACAAGAAAGCCCGAAGTCACACCCACGCCAGTCCTTAATGTTACCCAAAACTCAACCTTACTCCAATCAAATTTAAGTCGAAAATCATCAATTACTCACGAATCTTTTCTTTTCTTTAAACAAAAGGCAATCGTAGCACTTGTTCATAAAAATCTTTTCTCAGAAATCTTTATTTATTCGTCTTTAATTAAAAAAATGCTTGTGTTAAGTTTCAGCGCAGCCGGATAAACCTTAACTTTTTGCTGAAAAAAACGTTGGCGAAGCCTCTAAAGCGCTTAAAAAACTCCATCAAGTTAAAATTAAGTAAAAAGTGTAGGTGCTCACTTATAATTAACGCTATCTTGTTGTACGATCATCATCAGAGTATCTAAAAAGGTCCAAATCTAGATAACAAGTTGTTGTTTTCGTTGATAAGCCGACATAATAATTGGGACTATTAATATTTTGGGAAAAGCTACCTGATTACCTTTGTTTTGGGAGTAAAGATAGGTATCTAACCTCAGGGCTTTCAGATGGCAAATTAATTCAGTAAGCCAAAATAAACTGCAACCCTTATGAGGAAATGTGGTCGGAGAGACTTTTTGAAAAAGCCTAAGTAAAAAGTCAGAATTCGAGGTTTGGCTCCTCCAATATTGGACCAATTTAAAAGATATTTCATAAACTGAATAAGAAGGATATCGACGCTAAAAAGTAAGTAGGGATAAGCGACGTTTTGGTCTAGAATGAGTTATATATGGCATCCTACGTAAAATTTTCCGCTCTTTCGAATGCGCTTACTCCCATGACTCTACGATGTTGGAGCTTATGCCCTAGCAAAAATCATTTTCACGTCAGTTTTTCTAAAATTTAAAACTTTGAACGACTCTCCTGCACATTTCATTTTTTGTCGCTTATACCCTATTTCCTTTTAACCGTCGATATATACTGTGTCCCTTTGTTTTTCTTTTTTCGTTATTAGTTGTCAAAGTACACTAGGCCTCTGTTGACAGTGGAAAATTTGAGCATTTTTTGAGGGTTCTAGTGCTTATAAAAATAATCACAAAAAATTAAAACATATGGACATACAAGTAGTTAATATTAATTATTCTGTAAAAATCAGAGCTTTGTGGTCGTTAACCAGAAAGAAAACATGCGAGAGCGTTTCTATGGAAAACCTACCACCCGCATGAAGGAAAATCTAAAGAAGATTTTTATCCTTCTTTCATAGTTCGTTATAATATGATATAATCTACGTGTTTGCGATCTTATAAATAAAGCTACTTAAAAGAAACCTGATAATTCACTGCATCCCTCCACAATTCCGTTCAGTTCACGGAGCAATTTAGAGCCATTATTTTAAAACGTTATTCCTCGTGCCTATTTATAACGTCTTATCTCAATACACATAAATTAAGTTCATGACAAGACTCCAGTCTCGCCTGGAGGTGTACTAGGTATCTTTGTGGACTTAATAGTCAGAGAGTTGGTGAGGATTACGTCTATTCATTTATGTAGTAAGTATATAATTATTTGTCTGTAATTAAACTGATATAATACTTTTAACTACCTACATGATTTGATTTCTATGAAAATTATGGCTGTTGAAGTAGCTGGTTCTCGACCTTTGGAAACGGGTTCAACACATCACATTATTTCAACTTCGATATGCAATACAAAATATTTTCAGGGCTTTTTTGTTTTATTTGCAGCTGTCGTAATTTTAAGAACATTCACAGTCTGATGTCAGAGTCTCAAACTGTCAAAAATACCTCTGATTTCCCTTCATTTTTGACAAGTTATTGACATTTGTGTGTCGCCGAGATGAGACCGCGACTATATTTTCAACGTTTTATATTACGAGAATTGGCTTTCAGGTGTACACCAGTACTCAACAGCCTCTATAAACACCATGTCGACTCATCATCAGCCTAGCCATTTCCCAACTCTGTTGGACTCGGCTTCCAATCTAACCGGATGCCTATCTGACCTCCACAACCCAGTTTCTGGGTAATACGATACCCCTTGTTAAGATTGGTTCTCAGACTTTCGGGCGTCTGACTACCCGTAACGACTGTCAAATATCCACGAATGACAGCTGGGACCAACGGCTTAACGTGCTTTCCGAGACACGGAGGGGTCTCGGTATGTAAAGATGGTCACCCATCCACAGACCAACCGCGGCAAGCGTAGGTTAACCTGATCGATCGACCTGTGCAGCTGTTATTATTTAGCCACGGACCCCTCAAACACCATGTCGACTATAAACACCAATATAACTGTGCCCGCTACAACCTTACCTAATGACATACCTACTTATACCTTTCTACATTTACCACCCAACCTTGTTTACATCTGCAGTCCACAGTTACTTAAAATTATCCGCTCTCTTGAACCATAACTGCATAGCACTCAATTCAAATTAGGCTCAATGCAATAAAGGAAAATGAGTTTTTTTTTACTGACATTCAAGTGTTGTTTTTATTGAGTGAGCGGAGTTGCCCTCTCCACCCTGATTAGTTCATTTATTCGGGCCGGATTTATTATGATTTCTTTTACGCGTATTATGTTTTTAGATCCCTAAGTTTTTTTGTCGTGTGTTATTTTAGTCCTGCAGTTGCGTAACACACTATCAGTAGCAATGGGTTTCATTTTGACAGTTGAACAACATCCATTGCGTTATTTACGTTGTTGTACAAACACATTTTTCGAACATATGGAGCAATAGATTAGCAATATGCTTCAAAATGATTCAAATTGATAGTAATAGTGTGTTACGCAATTAGGGTGCTGGTGTAGTAAATATTGGTGGTTTTTAAAGGAAAAGGCTTGATTTAGTTTTTTTAAGAGTTTGAATTGATATCAATTCAAACTCTTAAAAAAACTTATTTCTTATTTCTGTCTGAAGCTATATAGCTTCAGACAGAAATAAAAGTTTTTCACGTTTAGTGAACCCATCTTACGTATCGTACACAACATTATCGGCACGGATCTTGAGCGCTGATCTTCACCTGCGCAAAAGTGAGTTATTGGGTCCCTTTGGTGGGATGAAGTAAGGTGCGGGAGCGGGGTATATATATTGTCGTGCAGTGACTATGATAATAATAATATTATAATTATATAATATTATGTTTTATTTTGCCATAAGTATACGATGCGCAAAGCGATCGTGGGGATCGCTTTGCGCATCCCTCTTGAGCGCTACCGCCGAGCGCTCAAGATCCGTGCCGGTAACTATACACACATACGACATGTCAAGCTACACCGACATTTTCAATTTTAGCTGATCACGCATTGTCTAGGCGTTTCGTACAGCGCCGGCCCTAGATTTTTTTTTAGGTGGTGCAAAATCTTAACGTGGCGCCCCTCTATATTCCTATGATATATGCATATGCAGTTGCTTGCTTGCTTACTCTTGCTTGCTTGTATGATTGATGCCTGGTGGTCATTGATTATAGTAACTTACTATAAAGCCGATCGTCGAGGCGCTGAAATCAACCGAAATCCATCACTGGTGGTAGCATTTCAGTTGATTTCAGCGCCTTTTCCATGACGGCGCCCGGTGCCGTCGCACCGCTCGCACCGCCCTAGGGCCGCTACTGGTTTCGTCGAATGCAAAGTCAGCTTATACTGGAAATGTATAGCTTGATATGTAATCGTGGTATATTCATCTCTTCTCGTATTTAGAAAAAAGTTCTCCAACGCCCATAAAATTAGTAATCTATGCAGCTATTTAAAGAGTAACAGTAAAATTATCTCGGTATACAAAAATTCATCCGAAAAAGGGCATTTTACAAAGCTACTCACCTGAAAAAAAGAAATTGGCTTATCAAGGAACAATCGTACCGTAAGCAAGTGTCCCCCTTCCCCTTCTACAGCAATTTGCCACCGTAAACCCCAAGGCTACGCGAAAGCAAAACAAAACAGTCGAGACGTCATGAATCTTTGGATATTATTTTATTTCGAAAAAAAAATGTTGGTAGCTGAGGAGGATAATTTTCAAATAAGGTGAATTAAAGATAATTTTAATAGGGGGGCTCGTGAATAAGAAATAAAAGCTGCACGGGTCGATCGATCAGGTTAAACTACGGTTCCCGCGTTCGGTCTGTGGATGTTGGTCCCGGCTGTCATTCGTAGATTCTTGACAGTCGTAACGGGTAGTTAGAAGCCCGGAAGTCTGACAACCAGTCTTACCAAGGGCATCGGATTAGCCAGTAACTGGTTTGTGGATGTCATATGGGTAGTTGTTCCATGTAACATATTCAGCTGCATCCAGTTAGACTGGACGCCGACCCTAACATAGTTGGGAAAAGGTTAGGCAGATGATGAAATATAATATTAATCGTACGTAGAGCGGTAGACCACTTAAGTATTTTTCAACCCACTTGCTCGTAAAGTGGCTCTTATTGAACCGCTTTTAGGTCCATAATGCAGTGTATTAAAAACGCGTGCTTTTTCTTTACTTTAATCCACATGTGCTTTATTTCCACAGATAACTATTTACTAGTCGTAGATGCGCGCTTTTTTAATCTCATCAATGAGGGATTTTCTTTTTTTTTTAACTCTTCCCTAGTCGCTGGATAGATGGCGCTGAACTTGGTAAGTTACTGCTAGGAACGGAACGTCACATAATTTTTTTATTATTTCACTTGGATGTAATTTTGAGATTGTAAAACGAAAGTAAACGAAAGTGTCACTCAACGAGCGTATGTGACGTGACGCAATGTTGTTTTTTCCAAGCGTTTTGGCTTTGGCACCTAGTAACGCAGTCAGTTCAACGCCATCTTCAGGGTTCTTCGAAACTATGTTTTTTTTTTAATACTCAAAAGAAAAACCTCTCATTCACTTTTTTTTTAATAGTCTGTATTGTCCTTGGTCCCAAATTTAACTAATATTTATTTACCTAAAGGTGAATGCGCAGGGACCTCGGACAATTTAAGGTGAATGCGCAGTGGTCTACCACTCACACAGTCTGTCTACCACTGCGCATTCACCTTAAATTGACCGAAAAAACCTAAGAAAATTTTCAGGTCAGTGTCAGGTTTTGTATCTTGATCAAAATATGATTTGCGACTCTAACAGGTACCTACATCTTTACAGAATTATAATCATTCGAATCATTAATACATCTTTCTTATGGAAAAGTTCTTAGGGAAAAAATCTAACTAGAAAGATTCTATTCTAATGACTATAATTCTGTAAATACATATACAGAGCGTTAGGTTAAACGAGGGACATACTTTGAGGGGAGTTAGTACTCATGAAAATGAGCAACTTTTACTATGGGGCCGAACCTGAAATCGCAAAAAAAAAAATCAGCTGTTCAGTACATTTTGACGAGCTATGCGAACATAAATGTAGGAAACGGCTGATTTTTTTTCGCGATTTCAGGGTTAATCCCATATTAAAAGTTGTTCATTTTCATGAGTACTAACTCCCCTCAAAGTATGTCCCTCGTTTAACCTAACGCTCTGTATATTATAGTCGCGAATCATATTTGATCAATATGCAACCTGATACTGACCTGCAAATTACAAAAAACGTAAGAAAATTTTAATTATCCACCTAAAATTGTCCGTGGTCCCTACCCAAAACCAAACGAAAAAGACCCTGACTGGCGTTCTATCATTGCGGATTCTCACTGAACTAATGTAGGTATATTTCTCTATGCCAATAGTACTTTCTAATTCCATACTAACTAAACTACAATTGTTTTTTTAACAATTGTTTTTACATGCTCTGTGGTCAGTGCTTTTATTTACACTTGCGCGCGCATTGCTAGTGCTGGCTATGCGGAAAGATAAAACCAGCGCGCCATTTTCCATACAAGTTAATATTTAACAATACAAGTCTGTTTTTTTCCTCGCAAGTGTGTTGAAAAACGTCGTATGAAACGCGTGTGCATCGATCATTAGACTCTCGGCTTTCTTATCGCACTCGCCTGCGGCTCGCGCGAATAATACCGCCTCGAGCATAATGATCAACATAGCACACATGTATCATAATGTACTAATATTTTAAGACACATATAAAATATAATTTTGGTAAAATATAGAGTAATGTCTAAGCTGAAAATACCTCTATGATATTAAATAGACTGTTTAAATTATTCTGTGAAGTTCAAAACGTGCACAAATTACTTAATTACTTATCTTTATTGTACGTGTTTCTGTGACATCCACCCCTATTTTGTTTTCTTTCAATTTTTCACCTCAGAATCTTTATTTAAGTATATTTAATTTAAAAAGCTAACAGTTTCAAAATAATAATAATAATAATATTATGTAAAAGTAGATAAGCACATGAAAAGGAAGGGAAATAGGTAAACAAAGAGCATCAAAAAATTCGTCCGCATTGCTGTCTGTAGGAAAAGTGCCCAAAAGGCTGGCAGCATTGCCAGGTTGTATGGCAGGGAAACATTGAGATGGTCTAAATCCATTCATTTAACACAAACAAATCGTCCCACCATTACAGAGTACTAGGAAAAGTAAATCAAGACATTTCTTTTAAAAGCGTAGTTACTAAGTCTTCAAGTTGCCAACTTATATAGGCGCTATTGAAAAGTATTGAATTACAGAACTAGGTCACGAAATCTTACTTTAACTTTTTAATAGACTATTTCAGTGGAAACTGAGTTTTATAGTTTCACGGTTTCGAATGTTTACAAAATTCTGTCTTAAGAAACTACAGTATCTAATTGTGATGGAAACCTTATCAGTTCATGTTTTAAAAATTTGTTTTTTTTTCCTGAGAATTAGCTATAAAGGTTAGGTTTTGAAGATAGATTAGGTACTTTGAAAGGAACGTGATAAAAGGAGCCTGCCAATATTAAAACAATGACCAACTTATCCCATAATACTTACGAAAAAATTAGCAAGTTTCATGCGTGATAAATAAACTATGATGGAACTGAAGAAACAGAATACTTTACTTTTGTAGTAGGCCTTACCATTATAAAGTACCTTTTATAATATAACTGGCTGACCAGACAAACCTTGTCCCGTACCTAATACACAATAAACACATAGATAAAAGGCGATCTGTTTTTCCCGAATTTGAACATTTTCCGGGTAACTTTTTCAATTTTCCTTTCCATAAAAACCTTGTTCAGACTCATCAACTGCCTAGCCTTTTCCCAAATATGTTGGGGTCAACTACCAGTCTAACCGGATGCAGCTGAATACCAGTATATTACACGGAGCGACTATAACAACAACAATCTAAATCTACAACCTAAAACCAAAAACTTTGTTCGGACTATTAAGAACATTTGAAAAATATAACCAAATCGGTCCAGCCGTTCACAAGTGATGTGCTTACAAACGAACATTTTAAAAAAAATATAAATACGAGTATTTGTATACCATTACACACAAACCAGTTCACCTTACCTTTCATAAAAATAGTAATGTATGTGGGTAAAATAGTAATGTAAAATAGTCAGTAGTCTTAAATGTTTTACAGATTCGCTCATGAACAAACCATGTAAACGCTCACCTTTTTAGGGTTTCGTACCCAAAGAGTAAAAACGGGACCCTATTACTAAGACTTCACTGTCTGTCCGTCACCAGGTTGTATCTCAAGAACCGCGATAGCTAGACAGTTGAAATTTCCACAAATTATGTATTTCTGTTGCCGCTATAACAACAAATACTAAAAACAGAATAAAATAAATATTTAAGGGGGCTCCCATACAACAAACGTGTTTTTTTCGGCGTTTTTGCCTTGTGGTACGGAACCCTTCGTGTGCGAGTCCGACTCGCACTTGGCCAGTTTTTTAACTAAGGGTATATTATTATCTAGCAGGTTGACAAAAATCTGCACCCATATACCTAGGTAAAATGTAAGTAATATGTTATTAACCTTTAAACTAGGCAGGTACCTACTTAAAAAAAATAAAACACAGTGTAATGTAGGTTTTTAGAGCTATTGGGTATTAATTTATTTTAAAAATAATAGAGGGTGGCTCCATAAAAGAAACGTCTTTTTTTCGGCGTTTTTTAGGGTTCCGTAGTCAACTAGGAACTATAAGGGTTCCTAGTTGACTACGGAACCCTCGCCATGTCTGTCTGTCCGTCCGTCTGTCTGTCTGTCCGTCCTCGCTTAATCTCTGTGACCGGTAGCACTAGAAAGCTGAAATTTAATACCAATATGTATATCAATCACGCCAACAAAGTGGTAAAATAAAATTTTGGAAAATATTTTTTTCGTCGTGTACCCCATCGTGTGGGGTATCGTTGAATAGGTCTTCTAAAATAACTTGGGGGTTGCTAAAATTATTTTTCGATTTAATGCTCCATTTACGAAATATTAAACTTTAAAGTGCAAATTTTTGTTCCAGTAGGGCGTCCTCCCCCGTCTAAAACATATACTGCTAGCTTGAAAAATCTGGAAAAATTCACGATGATAGTGCATTTCATGAACTTTAAAGGAAAAGTATAGCGTTTAAGATAACTTTATTAGTTTAGCAGTTATAGTCGTTGAACTTGGCTGTTGGATAATTTTGTACCAAATACAAAATCCTTAGCATTAATCCTTTAAAGTGACTAAGATGAAGTAGTTGCTTGTTTATAACGGGTAAAGACTTGCATTGAAAAACAAAATATGAAATATTTTATTTTTTTATTTAACCAGTTACCTCGGTGCAACCAATAAATATATTTTTCAAAGTAGGTAAAAACGCCAGCACATCAAGTTTCCCGAACCTGTCAAATTTTCCCAATCAACATTGGACCTAATGCTTCAGCCATAAAGTCGAAAATCTATTAAAGATATTTGACAAATTGTAGTAGCTTGATGTGCTGGCGTCTGTACCTAAGTACTGAAGTAAATATAGATTAGATATTGCAAAGTTACTCAGAATTATTAACTTTTCTCTGCAAGTATTTAAGGCATAATTAATTTACCTTAAAGCTTCCGTTGTTGAGTTAGCTCTAAAGCTTGCCTTTTAGTGAGTTTTGCTAATTTATTGATGCAGCTAAAGTAGGAAACTACTAAGACAGAACTTTATAATTTCCTTATTAAATTTGTTAATTAAACATATTTTTTAAGCTGAATATTTGTTCAGCCTACAGAAGTTTTTGTTCCGTTTGTAGGTAAACGTACTCACAAAACAGGATCATCCAAATTTGGATGCAATCCATTCATAGGTTATAAAGATATAATCCAAAAATATATCTTTATAACTTATGAATTTATTTTATTGTATAAAAATATATTATATATAAAGATATATTTTTATTGCATAACATAATCAGCCTATAATGTTCCCACTGCTGGGATACAGGCCTCCTCTCTTCAAAAGGGAATGGGCTATAATAGGTTTAAAGAAACTTTATTCTCATTGATAACATAACATGTCACTTACTTGAGAACAATGGATTCTAATCATAATTAAAATTTACAAAAAGTTCGACACCAGCACTTATAGACTAATCATCATATTCGAAACCCGACCCACCCAACGCAAAATTTCTCCAGAAGTTTAAAATACTGGTTGAGCTGTGTTTTAAATGCATTGAATGAGTGTACTTATTCGTGAGGTTATTTTATTATAAAGGTGTGCTCCTTCAAATGTAAGCATTTTTTTGCCATAGTTGGTTCTAGTTTTAGGTAAAACCAGTAAGCTATGCTCGTCGTGTGCTCCGTAATCTACCGCGCGGGTCCAGGTGCCGTATTATGACGGTTTAATGCCATTATAATTCCAGTATAAGAGAGAGACGGAGCTACACATGACCAATAGTACCATCCATTTTTCGGACTGGAATCATGATGGCATTAATACTTCGTAATGTGGCCCCAGTGCGGGTTTGTAGATGTCACAAGTCTTCTAATTTTTGGACATGCCGCCGGTTTAATCACGATGTTTTCCTTCACCGTTTTGAGAGCAGTGGTGATGAAATAATTTACACAAAGTAAACCGCCTGTCTGGGTTCGAACCTACGACCTACAACTAGGAAGTCGCGGCCGATACCACTGTACTCCATGAAAGGATGACAACAACAATATTTTATTTCGTCCTCAATGAAATGTTTTACATAAGACAGCAATTTCTATTTATGAATGACCTTTTTAATAACAGCAGTTAATTTACCTATACAATACGGGCGTAGATAACCAAAATATACACTTCCATATTCTCCTACGTTCTATTATAAAACCGACCCAATTAAATATCGCTCCACAAATACTTAGTCCCTCACACCTTCGACGATTCATTGTTCTTTTACAATAGTCATATTGCCGCCGCCACCAATTATAAAGTTGGCACACACCTTTCAGTACGCCGTTAACAAATTACCTTGCCTCCTACCGAGGTGTCATTGATTGACGCTATTCTAAAAGCCTATCTGACAATGTGTTCTGTGAAACGTGATTATTTGGAGCTTGTTGTATTTCTGCGTTGGTAAAGTCTGTTTTCATTACCATGTATGTTTAAGCAAACGCCTGTTTATTTATATCTTTGGAAGAATGGGGTGAAAATCGTCCTGATGTTTCTGACCAAATAATACCTAACATCGGATACGATTATTATGATTTTTGAATCGATCCTGAAGGAAAACATGTGTAAATAAAATAAATTTATTACATTTAAAATTAAATGAGAATCTCCAACTTTCCTTGCACGAAACAAAGTAAAAATTTAACCACAACAAACATCACAGACTCTTAGCAAGATTTTAACTCAATTAGCCGACCGCGGTCCAACCTCAAGCGAAAGCGGAATCACTTCTTATTAGATTAAGACATTCCGTATTTTGCAAAGGGCGTAAGTATTTTGCAACCGTCGTATTTTGCGACTGGCGTACTTTGTAACCGGCGTATTTTTGATGCGGTGCGCGACCGCGACTTAGCCAAGTTTCAAAGCCTCGGGGGCTTGGCACTGACGAATAACTTAAAAGTTATAAGGTACACCTTAGTCGTCACGTCCCCGGATCGTGGCAGGTACGTGGCGAGCTTATTTTTGTACCGGGATAAGTATTTTGTAACCGCATCTTGGGGCAAAAAGGATGGTTGAAGGTTATTTAGTGGTTTTTGTTTTCATACAGTTAAGATCGTTTTGAAGGTATTTGAAGGATAAGTATTATTCTGTATGAAAAGAAAATGTATTTTGATAGTATTACCACAAGTAAGTATACCAATTTCTGATTTATACTTACCTAATCCTATACCCTCGGTATTATGTCAATAATTAAATTCGTTGAACAACAGCTACATTAATAAAGCTGAATAAACAGGAACCTAGACCAAACAAACAAGTAGAAAATAAACACAAAGCCTTAGAAATAAACACAACACCCAGCAAATCTAACGTAAATCGATTCAGCCTTCGACACATCCAATGCATTCTGATTTTCCATAACCGGTTGAGATTCACCCCAATTGTCTCTATTTCCCAGTAGGGCCATTCTCTTCCAGTGGCCGACGGACACCGCGGGTGACTTAGGTACAATCATACGTATAATTGGTACCGAAAGATTTATTATTTCTTGTCTCGCCGAGTTTACTTCGAACAACGTTTTATCTAATCTAGTGACTCATTATTCCTTGATTGAGGGCTTTCCTTTTGTTTTCATATTCTGTTATTGGATTATTTCGGGAAGATGAGCTAACGATGTTTGCGGATAATTAGATAGAAATTAATCTGTTATTTGGTTTGGTTTACATCGGCTTTATTTTGTTTGGTACATTTTAGTAGAAATCAAGACAGTATACAGTAGGTAATTAGTTAGGTACCAACATAGATATCCGAGGTACCAATGTGTTTGTTTTTCCGTGTCGCTACGAACTACCTAAACGAAAAGCACTCATGCTGTTTTTAGGGTTCCGTACCCAAAGGGTGCCAACGGAACCCTGTTACTAAGCCTGCGCTGTCCGTCCGTCTGTCTGTCAGCGGGCTGTATCTCATGAACCGAAATAGGTAGACAGTTGAAATATTCACAGAGTGTGTACTTAATAACAACAAATAGCCAAAATAAAATAAAGTTCAAAATGAAAGCGTTCTACATACAAACTACATACGTGTTTTTTTTTTAATATTTCGTGTGACAATTACAATTGTAGCCCTTTTATTTAACACACTATCTAAGTACAAACTTCTATTACTAAATAAACCACAAATTATTAAAATAAAAATTTATAACCTAATCTAAATAAAACTATTAAAAAATAATAATATATTGCGTCGAAACATTCCTCCGTATCGCTGTCGACTGGTAATATACCCAAGAGACTGGCGGCATTACCAAATTATATGGCAATGCTTAGCCTCTGGCCAAGGTAAAAGCCAGCCCTTGGGTCATGGGAAGTGTCAGCCAGTGTGTTATTAAGTACTTAGTGTTAAATATTTTACGGTGATGCGGAACCCTCGCTCATGGCCGGTGTTATAAATATTAGCCAGTATAGCATGGTTGAAGGTCTACCCCTAAATATCAAACACGTAAGCAAATAGCTTCGCGTCCAACGACATTATAAAGGAAAGATACGCTACGTTCATACTGAGCGACGTTCTGTATTGTTGCGTTATTATTACAAAGTACTTACTGCGATAGATTATACGGAACGTATGACACAGAAAGAGATAGCTATCTGTAGTGTGTTGCTCGCTGGTATTAGCGGACTAAATTAAACTACAACAATTGTCTGAATTTGTCTGCTACAATTTGTGCGCGCTAGTGCGATATCTACCTCTTTAATATAATATCATTGTTCGCGTCTCAATCATGTCGCGGGAACATAACTCTTGAATAAATATTAATTATGATGCGTCTCATTAGCTTTTCAGTGCGCGTCGGAGAGTCGTGACCGCGCGGCTACACCTCATATTAAGAGTAAATCCTTTTAAATGCATAAATAATTTAGCTGACGGGGGATTAGGGAAGGCTGCGCTTACAACGGAGCGTAAAATGGAACATTATTATTTTGTGACTTAGTAAGAATCTATGCAGCGATGGTGTGTTACCAATTTTACAGACGGAGTTTTCCTCGAAACGCACCAAATTAAACCTCTATCGTTATCAATAAAATTATTATGAATCTTTCATGCTCTTCTCTATGTTTCATCATTGATGCATTTCGAGGTATAGGTACATTTTTTTTTTCGAGGAATACTTATGGTGTGTTTCAAACTTGGTGCGTTTCGAGGAATACCCCTTACAGACTACTAAATATTGCAGTTTAACAATTTTGATAAATTGCGTTTCTTAATTGATGAGCAAACAAACAAAACGGCAAACAAATACAATTTGTTTGCCGGACTACAAACATATTATTATTTACTAGCCGAGCCCCGCGGTCTCACCCGCATAAGTTTCGATCCCGTAGGAATATCGAGATAAAAAACAGTTTATATGGTAATCCAGGGTGTCAGCTACCTCTATACCAAATTTTATCAAAATTGGTCCAGCCGTTTGAGCGTGAAGAAGTAACAAACATATAAACACACACACACACTCACAAACTTTCGCCCTTTTTAATATTAGTGTGATTTTATTTTTAGCCTATATTATTCCACTGCAGGGCAATAATAATAATAATAATAATAATAATAAGTTTATTAATGCTTCAGTATACAAAAAGGGGTATAGTGTTTGGAGCCTCCTTTTAAGCAAACAATGCCTGTGTTAGGAGACTCCGCTCTTCCATAGTACAGCATTTTTACTTATTCTAGTTAACAAAACCGTATAGGTACTTAAAAATAATATTGAATAAAGATAAAAAATTAAAATTAAAATAAAAAAAATAAAATTAAAGTTAAAGTAAGATTATGGATGTTAGTGAGAGTATGTTTGTTTCGAGTGTGAACATCTGTGCGTATTCTGTTTGTCTGCGAGAGTGTATGTGAGAGTGTATGTGAGAGTGTATGTGAGAGTGTATGTGAGAGTGTATGCGAGAGTGTATGTGTGAGTGTATGTGAGAGTATTTGTGAGAGTGTAGGTGAGAGTGTATCTAGTGCTTTATGTGCTCCAAAAGTGCCTCCGTGTCATCGTATGTAAGTGTCTTTATCCAGTTGGTTATTGTTTTCTTACATTCATAACTTCTTTTTGTGTATATGTAAATAATTTTATTAATTTTGTTATATAGTTGAGCAGACCGTTTATTCAATTGCCTACTGGCAAACATAGTCTTAGTCTGTGGAATTTGTGCAACAATGTCAGTCCTCCTTTTCCGCAATAAGTTTTGATCATAGGGCAGGGTTTTATGTTTTTTTAAGACTGTTTGGATAATATACATTTTTCTTACGGAAAGTAGATCGCTAATTTTGTATAAGGTCTCAGTAGGAAATCTTTTATTTTTAAAATACATAATCTTTATCAGAGCTCGTTGGGCTCGCTCCACGTCAATAAAATTCGTTTTCGCTGCACCACCCCAAATAGGGATGCAATATAACAAGACAGACTGCACCAAAGCAATGTAGATCTCATTGAGAACATTTCTTGTGGGGTCTCGTTTACTGGTCATACTTTTTGGAATAATATGACGAAGTGTTTTAAAGATCCAACTTAATCTCCTAACCCTATTTGAGACCTGTTCAAGATGTGGATACCAGGATAACCGCTGATCGACTATCACCCCTAGATATTTAGTCTGTGTTACTTGTTTAATGCATGAACAATTGCAGTATCTATTATTAGTATCTCCACACGTGTGTATTCTTAGATTGAGATCCTCAGCTGGTTGACTACTTTTGTTAATACTAAAACATATGTAATTGGTTTTTGATGTATTTAAAGTGAGCAGGTTATTATTTAGCCAATTTGCTACTTGTGCCATACCCATCTCAGCTTTGAGTTTTACATCTTGCCAGGAATTCCCAGTAAAAACCACAGCAGTGTCATCGGCGTAAGAGAAAACTTTTGCATTTTTGATATACATGTTGCAGAGATCATTCAGATATACCAAGAAAAGTGTAGGGCCCAGTACGCTGCCCTGGGGAACGCCGTATGTGACTTCAGCGTCACTACTGGTCAGTTTACCCACCTTAACCCTTTGCTTTCTAGACAAGAGATAGTCTTTGAGCAATTTCAGCGGGGTTTCTCTTATCCCAATCTTTTCCAGTTTGCTCACAAGGACAGGGACAGAGACGGTGTCAAAAGCTTTTTTAAGATCCAGGAAAACAGTCAGGCATTTATTACCAGTATCAAGTTGTTCAGTTACTAGAGAACTCAGTGCTGTAACTGCATCCTCTGTGGATAAGCCTTGTCTAAAGCCAAACTGGGAGGGTGATAGTAAATTAAATTTAGAAAGATATTTCATTAATCTATTATTTATTAATTTTTCCAGTATTTTTGAAATGGATGGCAAAACAGATATAGGCCTGTAGTTGTTGACATCATCTCTGTCCCCCCCCTTGTATACGGGAGTTATAATGGAATGTTTCAGTAGGTCAGGGAAGATGCCATTTTGAAAGCAGAGGTTTGCAAGATGAGTTATTACTGGAACGACTTCCTTTCGTGCGTGTTTTAGAAATTTTGTCGACACGTTATCCCAGCCGGGGGCACTATCAGATTTAAGGCCCATCAAGATTCGATCAACTTCTGTGGGGTCAGTATCGAGGAGGACAAAAGTATTGCATTGTACTGGTAGTTGATTTATAGAGTCATTATTACTAGGCCGAATTTGCTCAGCCAATTGCTTACCAATGTTGGCGAAATGATAGTTGATAAAATTGACTGATTCAAGAGGAGATGACTTGATATTTAGTAGTTCAGAGTTGTGATCGTGTGGTTTACTGGAATAAGTGATGTTTTTTATGTTTTTCCAGAGCAGCTTATTATTTGTAACAGATCTGGCTAGTAATTCCCTTTCATATTTACGTTTTAGTTTTTTTATCAAATTGTTACAGAAATTCCTGTATCTATTGTACGTTATCTTTATAATATCATTGTATGGATCAGATTTATGACGTTTTTGTAACTTATTACGGTTTCTTATACATCGTAATATGCCATTAGTAATCCACGGTTTAATAATCTGTTTACTATTTGATAAGGTGCGGGTGGTACTGCTGCTTACTAAAGTATTAGTGAGTTTATTTAAGAGAAGGTTAGTCAGCAGATTTGGATCATTGCAAAACAATAGTTCAGCTAGATTTTTTTCCTGCAACGCTTTCAGCGCCATATCAAAATCGGTAATAGTAGCAGTTCTTTTTGGAGTGCGGGTGTTTTTTAGTTTAGACAGACATAAAAATGTTGTAAAGTGGTCAGTGATAGAGGTATGAAGTACAGCAATAAATGCTGATATCTTCTTTTTATCAATTTTTAACATGAAATGATCTAGACAGTTTCTTTCTCTAGTGGGTAGTATATGTCCAGGTAGTATTCCATACAATGACAACATATTAAGATAACTGTTCCTATTTCTATGCTCTTGAGATGATTCTATTTCTTTAGGTTTAATATTTATATTTATATCTCCCGCTAGAATAATGCTTTTGTGAGAGTTTAGTGTATCCAGGTAAGCACTAAGAGAGTTTATGAAGCTATCAGTGTTAGTGTTTGATGGGGAGCGGTAAGTACATAACACAATGTTATTAAGAATGTCCAGTTGAAGGCATGAGGCTTGTGATAACTCTATTTCCTTAACTTTTGGGTTCAAGGATTGTTTTACATACACAACTACCCCATCATTTTGGTTTAGCTGCCGTTTAGTACTGTAGGACTCATAATTTTTCAGTTGCGGAATAGGTTTGTTAGCACTTAACCTACATTCCGTCAATATAATAATATCTGTTACTGGAAAAGTTGACAAGTTAATTACAAAATCATCAAAATTACAATAAATGCTTCTTATGTTTTGGGAAATAATAGTAAGGTCGCTTTTGTTAATATTTATGTGTCTGCTAAGCTCTGAGATCCCGCATTCGACTGTACGGGCAATTTCGATATTATCTATATCGGTTATAGTTATTAGTGCGTCATTCATTTAACGTTTTTGTGAGTAGAATAGACATTTCTTTAAGATAAGTGTTCAGGTTATTTAAAGTAACTTGCAGAAGCTTATGTATTATTTTGATGATTGGGCCCATCATGGTAGGTTTTAGGTTTATGTAAGTGAATGTGTAGTTATGATGTGTAGCATGAATGGTGGAGCGTGTGTGTGTGTTGCACAAATGAGGATGCGTGAGAGTGTAGGTATGTTTAATAGCGTATATAATGTGCAGACTAAATGTGATATAAGTACACAGTAAACAAGAGAATAATCTTACAAAAAATTTATAAAATAGCAGGTTTGAGGTAGCAAGTAACAAAAGATGTATCAGCAAAGTAGATAAAAAGGGTGCACAGAAAGTACTATAAACAGTAAGTCATGCTTTCGCTAAGAGTTGATGTACCTGCTCTTCACAATTAATGACTATAGATTGTGCATGTTCATCCTTTTTTATATAAACTTAGCCGTAAGCAGTCCAGCAGAACTTGTAGGCCCCTGATTTAATTAGGTCTCGGGCAAGGAAGTGTAGACGCGATCCTTTCGGGGTTAAATGCTCTGACAGAAAGATAGGGGTATCTTCCTGTGTTTTAAAACCCAAGTGTTTACAGCACAATTTGCTTTGGTTTTTTAAATTATATGCCTTACCCATCTTCAGAATTTCAGATCTCAATAAAGTGGAACCTGTTTCCACAATAATAGGAGTGTTTTGTTGGTCATGGTTTTTTCCACGCACTCTGTAGATGTCTTTTATGTCATATTTATTTATATTGCAGGTTAAGTTTCGTGAAAGACACATAATCATTTCTATGAGGTCCTCTTTGGTTTCATGACTTTTTCTTGGTACATTCTTCACAACAAAGTTCGTTTTCCGTCCTCCCATTTGCAAATCCTCAATCTTATTCTCCAAAATAGTGATGAGCTTTTTGTCTTCTATGGCTTTGTTTTCCAGTTTATTGATTTTCTTAGTAAGATCATCATTTTGCGCGGTTAGGTACGCAATCGAGGTCTCTATTTTAATATTAGACTGTTGAATTTCTTTTAGAGTTGAGTTTATATGCTGTATTTCATTGCCATGTTTTTCTGAAAAAAAGGTCATCATTTTCCTCATTTCCTCTTTGAAATCCTCTAGCTGTTTACTAATTGAGTCATCCATATCTTCTCTGCATCTCTTCCCTGCACGTTGAAATACGTAGCTTGGTGGTGTTGTGAGAACTTTTCCCACCAAGCTGACATCCGTTTCCGACAGAGACTTATCCATACTGTTTTCCATAATGAAGTAATCCAATAAATAGGTATATAAAATGCGGCCAACTAATGATTTGTTATTTTTATAAAACGTTTCGAGCTGCGCAAACGACGGGGGTGTGACTTCACTAATTACTTAATGAGGATTCACCTCAGCGCGTGCGTAATTGGGTCACCAATTAGCAACGGGCGTGGTCAGTGTAGGTCACGCAGCCAGTTACGCATCAGCGGTGTGTGGCTAATCCTGTCTACCGTAGAGAGGGGCGCACGCGCAGGTATTAGTATAATAGAAACTCTTACGTGACCTCGCCGCAGGGCGGAGTCCGAGCAGCATGTAGCTAGCCGAAGTACCAGGCGCTCACGCGTAGGGAAGTCTACTCGTTAGCAAGCGCTCGTAGTTGTCACCTCTTTGATACTTTTGCACTCCTATTTTTATTGGTGATTTTAATTTGACAAAAACTTGATTTTAAATTTAATTAAAAATCGATACAGTACTGAGCACACGTTAGCACCTTACGGCGGTCCGAGGGGAAGGGGAATGGCCTCACTTTCTTCTTTCCACTCTTCTCTGTCTTGAGCTAGTGTGGACCAATCCTGTTTGTAGGCATCAAGCTCGTCCCACCATCTTTTCCTGTGTCTACCTCGATGTCACCGGACGTTTTCTGGGACCCACGTGGTGGTAGCTACAACATAACTATTAAATAATTATTTATGTTATCTTCGAGCACACAAAATGCTTTCGTGCTTTCCGTGCCTCGGAAAGCACGTTAAGCCGTTGGTCCTGGCTGTCATTCGTGGATCTTTGACAGTTGTTACGGGTAGTCAGAAGCCCGAAAGTCTGACAACCAGTCTTACCAAAGGGTATTGTATTACCCAGTAACTGGGTTGTGGAGGTCAGATAGGCAGTCGCTCCATGTAAAATACTGGTATTCAGCTGCATCCGGTTAGACTGGAAGCCGACCCCAACATGGTTGGAAAAAGGCTAGGCAGATGATGATCTTCGAGCACACAAAAGCAACAAAGTTATAGTAATTTTCCCCACTACAGCACGACTTACTACTAAAACTTATTCCATTCGTCGAACCTCTTAAATCAAGTACGAAATTCAAGCTGACGTTGCGCCACGGTGTAACAGGCGGTCATAATTCATACGAGACGTGGATACGACCCTCGTCTTCCTGGCTGCATCTCGTAATCCTCTTAATAGATTCCGACGGACTGCGACGAGTAGGTTCCTACGATAAACACCTTAATACACTCGCTCCGAACATATTTGCACATGGACGAAGTTTGATGTTAAGTAGGATGGTCTTCGTGATTTTGATAGATTGGTGTAGAATTGAATATGTTGGTGGATGGTATGGGTAGATGTATAGAATGTAATCAGTATATACGACCTTTCTATATCATCATCTGCCTAGCCTTTTCCCAACTGTTAGGTTTGGCTTCCAGACTAATCAGATGCAGCTGAATACAATGGTGTTTTACATGGAGCGACTGCCTATCTGACCTCCACAACCCAGTTACTGGGTAATACGATACCCCTTGGTTAGACTTTGGGCTTCTACGGACAACTCCTAAAGACTGTCAAAGATCCACGAATGACAGCCGGGACAAACGGCTTAACGTAAGTACTTTCCGAGGCACGGAGGGGTCTTAGTATGTGAAGATGGTCACCCATCCACGGACCAACCGTGGCAAGCGTAGCTTAACCTGATCGATCGACCCGTGCGACTGTTATTAATTAGCCACAAGCCCCTCCTTCCACGACCGTTCTATATAGGACATGTAAAACCGTCTGGCAGTCTTCTCTCATGCCTCATTATCTAGGCAGACCATTGTCATGAAGTTCACATAGAGCTGGATATAGCTAGTGTTTAGGGTGGCAGGGACGCGGCATCGACATGATTCTGGACCTCTCTGCGTTGAAATTTTTCGTCGGTTATGCAAAAAAAAGTTAGCTGTTTCCTATAAAAGTAGGTACAACCTGCGCAGTCAAAATGTATGGAACAGCAATTTTTTTTTTAATAACCCGCTAAAAATCACCCAAAAATTTTCCTTTTCTTAACTGCGAACGAGATCAAGTAAAAAGGCTTTTACAGAAGTTACGAAATTTTACGAAGTAAGTACTTATGAATTTTTAACGTTTTTTAGGTAGGTCCTAATTATATTCCAGAAAACTGTTCAAATAAACTAACTTTAGCAACAAACTTCAAGACTTATTGTCAAAACTTATCAGGATAGATAAACTTACTTACAAAAAAAGGTTTTATATGGGACTGAGCTTCAGGGTACTCAGACAAGCTCTCCGGACCGGAGGACCAATCGTCCTCAATTTATTTACGTCACGTGTTCTTGAACAAACCGTATTTATTGTGACATCGAGGAAAATACAACAGTATTGGTCTGTATTGAGGCCTCAATTTTATTGTGTCGGTAGGAATGTATGCCTGAATTTTGTTGGCAGTGAAAATTTTGTTGAAAGGCTTTGGAAAGAAAACCTACTCGTTTCACTTAAGAACAGACGCCAGCACATCAAGCTACTGTCTAAGCTAAGCTACAATCTGTCCAATTTCTTTAATAGATTTTCAACTTTATCGCTAAGCCATGAGGTTCAAACGTGATTGGGAAAATTTGACAGTTTCGGGTAGCTTGATGTGCTGGCGTCTGTACATTGGATGGGTTAATGTCAATTCTGGCCATAGTTTTAAATAAGTCAACAATACAATCTGCCTAGCCTTTTCCCAACTACGTTGGGGTCGACTTCCAGTCTAACCGGATGCAGCTGAATGCCAGTTTTACTTGGAGGAACTGCCTATTTGACCTCCGCAACCCAGTTACGGGGTAACACGATGCCCCATGGTAAGGAAGGTTGTCAGACTTATGGGCTTTTGACTACCCGTAACGACTGTCGAAGATCTATGAATGACAGCCGTGACCATCAGCTTAGTTTAGGGGGGAAGCGCTAGGATAGGATAGCGCGGTTAGGATAGCTAGCAAGATAGCAAGATATTCAAATTTTCTTACGTTTTTGGCAACTTGCAGGTCAGTGTCAGGTTGTATATTGAAAAAAATATGATTCACTACAGTAACAACTATGTATTTGCATAATTATAATCATTAAAATCATCAGTTCAACCCTCTAACCTTAAGTAAATATTCCTCGAAAAAAACCTTATCGACTTAAGATTTTCCTCTACAACAAACACCTATAATAATAACTATTAACAATGTCTGAAAACGTCTAAAGCCAAGTGAAAGAAAACAATAAGCACCAGAGCTAGAATGCTTTCATATTAAATCGCTCGCTTTTCCAATAAAAGGAAGCACACTCGTCGCGCTGCAGTAAACAACATAGTACAATAAGTATTATTAAAAACCATTAACAGTACCCGGCTGTAAATATCAATGGCACATTACATCGAGTTTTGCAAAAAATGGGGTAAACCCCACTTTAAAAGTAAACTTTTAAAGGGTGTGACAAGACATCCTCATCATTATCATGATTATTTTGATTTAATGAGATTTTTTTTACTATCCTACGCTTTCCCACTCCCGCGTAAAGGCCTCCCTCTACTTCTTCCAAAATGGAAGGAGATTATTTAACTTGCATTAATAGTCATTCTATTTTTAGTGCCTAAATTACATGTTTACTTACTTTTAATCTTAATTTTAAGTAGGTAATATGATTTTATCACCTTTTGCTGCATAAAATTTGCTTAATTGTAACCTAAATGGAAGAAGTCACTGGCTCCTAAACTACAGGTACTCTAACCTAGCTCTGGAGCCAGGATCTCATATTTTTCTGTAACCTTTTTTAATGACAATATAGAAAAATATTTATTATCAGCCTACTGCAGTCCACTGTTGGACATAGGACTCTCCTATTGCACGCCATTCAATCATAATCAGCAAGCAGCAAGTTAACAAAATCTACCTAAGTACTTTTGAAGTAAGTAGCTAGTTTAAGATTTGGCATCCCAAACTCATGTGAAAAATAGACCTAAGTAGGTAACTTTTAAAGCATTCCTCGGCATTTAATACGTTCCTAGAAAAACGTGTTAGATCAAAATGAAATATACGGGACAAGAGGCAGGGAATATAAGCCGAGAGTTTATCTTAGAATTGTACTGTCTCGTCTGTAGGTATACATTCAATATGGCTCGAATATTCCGGTCAGCGAGTTTGCTTAGTGTCTGATGTCTTAGTAGGTATGTTTTGTAGGAGTATGAATATTGCACTATGGTGTTTGTAATGAGGAATTCTTTAAAAGGCCACGAGACGAGACTTTCTACTAATATTATAAATGTGAAAGTTTGGATGTTTGCTACTCAATCAAGATAAAAAGACAGAACGAATTTGGATGAAATTGTCACGCAGTATAACCAGGATTAACACATGAGATACTTTTTATCCCGGTACATTCCCGTGGGACAATTTTCGACATAGACGCGGCCGAAGTGCAGGCAAAAGTTAGCGATAAATAAATGAAAAACTTATAGGTAGGTCGACTATTTCTGGTCACCTAAATAGGTGGCTAGAAATATATCTACTTATACATATTGTTGTCGTTGTGTTTGTGTTGTGTATTGTGTGGTTGTGTATTGTTGTTGTTACTTAGCCTGGGTCATATAAACTTAGGTATTTTCTTTCTTTTTTACTTTGTTGTAGACTTGTACAATATTTTTTTTGTTACAAAATATTGTCATTTATGAACCCGTGGGAATATCCAAACCCGCTTAAAATATCACGTTACTTTTTTAACAACCCCACGCGCAGGGTTCGTCACACCGTTACACCGCTTTCTATTCGTTGCCCACACAAGCATGATTCTATTTGTATTTTTACCATAACCTTTGAAAACCATATAGAAATAAAACGGTCAATAACAAAAAATAAAAAGGTCATTACAAAAAAAGGCAGACGCTTTTTTACATCATTTCCTAGACGTATAAATGAGGTACATTTTCCTAAAATTAAATATTTCCAAATGGATTCTATTTCCGCTGGGGCCAAGTCCCAACCCCTGCGATGCATAATGAATTAACATTTTAAGAATATAATTTCAATTACGTTAAATAATTTAACACGGTCAGTGAAAGGGTTAAGATTGTCAGTTGTCACAAATAAATAGGTACGGGGGCAGACGGGGGACGAGGGGGAGCGGAAACGTGTTTAATAAATAATTCAATTCAATGAAAAATGTTAAAGTGAATTTTATTGTTTTGTTGCACTTCAATGGTACAATATGTTTATCTTACGAAATGACACGCGCTTTACTTTTTATACCAATTGTACAGACGCCAGCACATCAAGCTACCCGAAACAGTCAATTTTTTTCAATCAACTTTGAACCTTATGCTTTAGTGATAAAGTTGAAAATCTATTAAAGAAATTTGACAGATTGTAGTAGCTTGATGTGCTGGCGTGTGTACAAACACGCTGAAAATATGTGCGTGAAAACGAGTAGCACATAACACACACTTCGCACACACACAATTCCGACTTCGCCAGTGTCTCGGATGGTACCGAGAGCTCCTGCTCTTACAACCCGTCCGACTTAACAATGCACCTGGCGCTGTGACGTTACTCTATCGTACTGTTTAAAAAAAAAGTTAACTTCGTTAAAATATTTTTTACGATTTTTTCTTTTCAACATGCATAGGTATAGTTTTTATCGTAATGATGAATATAATAAATATACACATTTCGCGCATAAATGCATTCCAGCGAAGTGCACACTTAAGTCGGACGGGTAGTACACACACATTCACAGCGTGGAAGTACACTTGAAAATCACAAGTAAAGCGCGCGATAAAAATACTATAACGAGACCAGTACTTTTAAGCTCATATTCTATTGCAGGTCCGTACTATTATATGCCAGTTCAAGGTAAGGATTTAGGTACCTACCACTGGAAAAACTCGTGCTTGTATATTTTTGGATAAAAATAACCCAGAATACTCTATGGATACTCTCTCTACCTCTCTTTTAATAAAAGTTAAAAGACGAACTGAAAACGGAACTGATCTTCGGGCAGCACTGGTGGGAAGCGAGTCTACTAATCGTCCTGTCAGATAAATCAAGTTGTAGGATTTCACTGCTTAAAAAAAATGGTAAAAACTGCATTTGACAGATCCTATAATATAATATTATTAATTTATAATAATCTATACGACGTTGCCACTGGATATTTCAAGAATACCTCGTAAAGGCAAACAGAGCTCTTCGTTTAAATTACGTCACGGCAAACTACGCCAAAGTGGGGAAAATATTCTTTCTGAATGTTTGTTATTGGACGTCAAACGAGCTGACTAGATATTGATTCCTTTTCAATGGAAACGGCAAATATATACATCCGAGAAACTGCTGACGAGACATTTCTAAAGAAATAAGCAGTACCTTTGTAATCAGTACATATATTTACTAGTATCAGTATATTTACTAGCTTTTGCCCGCGGCTTCGCTCGCGTTAAGTATTATTAAAAAAACTAATACGTTTTCATCCGCCATCATCCCTTATTTTATCCCCGTGGGGGTTGAATTTATCCAAATCCTTTCTTAGGGGATGCCTACGTCATAGTAGCTATATGCATATCTTTCTTAGGGGATGCCTACGTCATAGTAGCTTTATGAATGCAAAGTCTCAACCCGATCGGTTTAAAATTGACAAAGTTTCATACAAACTTTCATCTCCTATTTTATCCCCTTGGTGGTAGAATTTATCAAAATCCTTTCTTAGCGGATGCCTACGTCATAACATCTACCTGCATGCCAAATTTCAGCCCGATCCCTCCCGTGGTTTGGGCTGTGCGTTGATAGATCACTATGTCAGTCAGTCACCTTTGAGTTTTATATATTTAGATGTCGTATCGTGAGGGGCCCGTGGCCAAATAATAACAGCTGCACAGGTCGACCGAACAGGTTAAGCTACGCTTGCCGCGGTTGGTCTGTGGATGGGTGACCATCTTTACATACAGAGACCCCTCCGTGCTTCGGAAAGCACGTTAAGCCGTTGGTCCCGGGTGTCATTCGTGGATCTTTGGCAGTCGTTACGGGTCGTCAGAAGCCCTAAAGTCTGACAACCAGTCTTACCAAGGGGTATTGTATTACCGGTATTACCCAGTAACTGGGTTGTGGAGGTCAGATAGGCAGTCTCTCCATGTAAAATACTGAAAAGAAAGAAAGAAAGAAAATACATTTATTTAGCACAGACTAAATGACACACAATACACCAGATAGTCAGATAATAGTCGTACATCCTACTGGTACTCAGCTGCATCCGGTTAGACTG
This sequence comes from Mesoligia furuncula, assembly GCA_916614155.1. Classification (NCBI taxonomy): domain Eukaryota; kingdom Metazoa; phylum Arthropoda; class Insecta; order Lepidoptera; family Noctuidae; genus Mesoligia; species Mesoligia furuncula. The sequence continues at coordinate 8,774,435 of OU744803.1, read as the reverse complement.
GAAGCCGACCCCAACATAGTTGGGAAAAGGCTAGGCAGATGATAATATTTATGTCGTATCTGTATCTGTTTACAGTGTGTCCTTACATAAATAAAAAAAATTATTTAAGAAATTTAATACTGTTCTTTGAAGTTGTAATTTGAAAATTGGATAAATACTGAGATAGTTATTCACTATGTCTTCCAGCAACAAAACTCACATGGCTTCTGAGTTTTGTTCAAAAACAACAAGCTTGATGATCAAATTACTACATGTCACTTAGTAACCTAAGTAACCTAAGTGACATATATGTATAGTAACTAGCTTCTGCCCGCGACTTCGTCCGCGTGAAATTTTACCCTCCCCCTATTCACCATCTTAGGGAAGGAATTTCGCAATTCCTTCCTTATTCCTTGTCAACATTATAAAGGGAACCTCTGTGCAAAATTTCAGCTCTCTAGGTCCAAGGGTTTGGGTTTGGAACTCTAAGAAGAAGAAAGGGGAGGCTTCTTCAGCGGGATTGTCCGAAAGGGTTACCGCTGGCCTGGAACATAAAGGGCCAAGGAAGGAACACGGGTGGGTTTTAGTCAGTAAGAGTCTGACACTCCCTTCCGCTCCACCCAGAGCGGGAGGAGTCATTTGATGATTTCCCATCTGCAAAAAAAAAAAAAAAAGGGTTTGGGCTGAGCGTTGATGAGTCGGTCAATCAGTCAGTCAGGACTTTTCTTTTTATTTATATAGATAGACTAGCTTTTGCCCGCGGCTTCGCTCGCGTTAAGTATTATTAAAAAAACTAATACGTTTACATCCGCCATCATCCCTTATTTTATCCCCGTGGGGGTTGAATTTATCCAAATCCTTTCTTAGGGGATGCCTACGTCATAGTAGCTATATGCATACAAAGTATCAGCCCGATCAGTTTAAAATTGACAAAGTTTCACACAAAGTTTCATCCCATATTTTATCCCCTTGGGGGTAGAAAATATCAAAATTCTTTCTTAGGGGATGCCTACGTCATAGTAGCTTTATGAATGCAAAGTCTCAACCCGATCGGTTTAAAATTGACAAAGTTTCATACAAACTTTCATCCCCTATTTTATCCCCTTGGGGGTAGAATTTATCAAAATCCTTTCTTAGCGGATGCCTACGTCATAACATCTACCTGCATGCCAAATTTCAGCCCGATCCCTCCCGTGGTTTGGGCTGTGCGTTGATAGATCACTATGTCAGTCAGTCACCTTTGAGTTTTATATATTTAGATAGATATAGATTTTGATCATCAAACTCAACTAATAAACTACTGACTTTAACTTTTTTACTTTAAATTAGTAACTTTATTAGTTTATTGCAACCCACGCTTCGGTTTATACGACATTACAAAAATTAAGATAATTATATCTTTATTTTGTGTAAGTTTAATATTACACATAAACCTTCAGGAATAAATTATGAAACGATAGCGAAAACCGCATTAAAATCCATTCCGTAGTTTAGAAGAACAACGTGGTCACACAGGCGCGAAAAACGACTTTATTTCATAAAAGATACGTATGTCGGAATGGTAAATATATTATGATTCTCTAAGCATCCCTGACAATAATAGAGTTCTTGGTGTATATAAGAGTACCAGCAATGTGACGCGTCACTCAGATGCTTTAGGTCAGACATTGAGTTTGGCACATAACAAAACAAACTTAGCATATTCAGCCTATAATGTTCCGACTGGGTCCCTCCTTTATAGCAGAACTTTTTATGTCATAATAATATATTATTTTGCATAACAGCGTATAGCATAAACTTCATTTCGCAGAAAATCGTTTGGCATACACTCATTTATTTCATAATATCCATAATAACTAAAAAGTAGAACCATCATATCGCAGAAAGTTCAAAGTCAGAATCGTCTTTTGGCATACGTGACCCCTTCGCACGAACGAAGGGGTCACAATTTTAACTTCACGATTTTTTAAAATAATTAATTAGGGTCTAAGTTGGTTTACAAGCAATAATAAATAAGAGGTAGTCGACGGAGCCCCGCTTCGCGGGGCCTCTATTTCTGTCTACAGGGTTTAAAGGAACCTAACCTAACCCAAGTCGGGGTGCCCTAAGTAACGAGATCGCTTATAGAAACCATTATTTTTATAGTTCACTCAAATACCATGGAAAAATACACCGAACAAACAATATTCGTTAAAAAAGCCAAGAGAGTTCGGTAGCCAAGTGAAATTATGCCAAATAAAACTTTGCCTTCTTCATAGTATGCCAAGTGCAATTACGCCATGTAAAATCCTGCCATCTTAAAAGTATGCCATTGTAAATTCGGACATTTAGACATTCGGCCAAACAATAATTATGTTAAATAATTTTTATGCCAAGTGTTTTATGCCAAATAAATTTCGGAACATCAATATTCTGCCAGATAGAAGGCACCGGTTCCGACTACTGGGACATAGGCCTTCTCTCGGTGAAAGGGAGTGGGCTGTAACCCACCACGCGGGCCCAGTGCGGGTCGGTAGATGTCACATATCTTCGATTTTTGGTTCTAGGGCAAGCCGGTTTCCTCACGATGTATTCCTTCACCGTTTTGAGAGCAGTGGTGATGAAATAATTTACACAAAATAAAACGCCTGTCTGGGTTCGAACTTACGACCACGACTCGTAAGCCGCGGCGGTCACAGCTGAAAAGTAACTTACTAAGGACATAACACATAGTACATAATATGACGCCTGTATTCCACAAAGGGTTAGGTACAGCTGCACCTATAGTACACCTACATTTCGCCAGTTACGTTTAAGTCTCTTGTAATAGGAGCGAGCCTATTGCCATCAACGGAGTACAAATCCAGACTCTGGGAAAGGACAAAATACTCATAAAACAAACATTTCGTGACTATAGTCTACAGGTATGATCTGCCTAGCCTTTTCCCCAACTATGTTGGGGTCGGCTTCCAGTCTAACCGGATACAGCTGAATGCCAGTATTTTACATGGGGCGACTGACCTCCACAACCCAGTTATTGGGTAATACGATACCCCTTGGTAAGACTAGTTGTCAGACTTTCGGACTTCTGACTACCCGTAACGACTGTCAAAGATCCACGAATGACAGCCGGAACCAACGGCTTAACGTGCTTTCCGGGGCACGGAGGAGTCACGATATGTAAAGATGGTGACCCCACCGTGCATATAGGCTTCAATACTGGCGTGACTATTATAACTGACCTTGATCTAGAGTGCGCAACAGGTTGGAAAACAGTAGCTATGGAGAAAAAAAGGCAAAAGTTGGTGCTTACTAACTATAGGTGCGTATACTCGTATCTAAGGATGGAAACCCAAATAGATATATAAACAATTATTTTAGGGGTAAACGAAAGTGATGGTGCAGTTACCAACTTCTACGGTGACATTTTCTCGTTTGAGCACTTGGTATGCTTACGGGAAAAACAACGCTTATTTAGATGTCTAGATTGTCTGTCTGTATTTGCAAGCAAAATAATTATACTTAGTGAACCACTGAAAAAGTTGTTAATAATCTGCGTGATGAGGTTGGAACAGCTGGTGGCTAACCTTGTCCTTGCTCCCACTTCTAAGAATAAAAAAAAACTGACATGCGAAAATAAAAGCGATGGAGCACAAAGTTATTAAACAGTTGAGGTCGTCAATCCAAATCATTCGCCATGAAAAAAGAGCCACCCACCGGGGTCCGGCGACAAGCAGCCTGCTGTGTTTCGTCGATGCGTGGGAGCTCGAGTGCCTTAGGCATCTTCTGGGCACACTCGTTCCATCATAGACCTTATCCATCGCTTTCCATCAGGCGCGATCGAGATCAAGAGCGGGCCCATTCAGCAATAAAAAAAAATAAAAAAAAGAGTTAACTCACTGCCTATTCCTATACTGTAATTCAAACACTAGTACCCAATACTACTTTTATGCTCGACACGAAATGCACCGGTAGATTTTATCATTTATTTTCCAGCGGGAGCCATCTTGAATCGCAGTACAGAAATAAACGCAATATTTCCCGACTACCCGATACACGCTTCCTGAGATCGGAACAAAATATCTATTGCTGGTGAGCTCTTCACTGAATGCTATAATAAATGTTTCTATTTTGTCGGATATTATTATTTATTAAGAAAAACATGTGGATGGGTTTTGTCGTTAGAAGTTTATTGAAGAAGAAGAATAAGAAGTTTATCATAAAGTTAATCTTTATGAATCCTGAAGAGCAATAAAGACATCTTCTTTGATATTGAAATAATACGTGTAATAATCGGTAATCGATAATCGTCTTTTCCTGAACATTAGGAGAATATGACCGCTGTGATTCAGGTATTTACCTATAACTTAAGTACTATATTTCAGATCTTGTTGGACGAAAACATCGCCAATTCCACGCCGTCATCGGTGGCAGCACAGCGGTCACTTTGACTGCATGTTTTGGGACACAGAGGGCAGGATAGGTTTTTTGTTTAATCTTGTTTAGATAAGTATCGATACCCATGACGTTTGCGGAGTTTCGCATTATTTTGTATTACAGTAATCACAATAGTATTATACAGGCGAAAGTTTGTGTGTGTGTGTTTATATGTTTGTTACTTTTTCACGCTCAAACGGTTTGACCAATTTTAATAAAATTTTGTGTGGAGGTAGCTGACACCCTGGATTAACATATAGGCTACTTTTTATATTCTTACGGGATCTAAACTTATGCGGGTAAAACCGCGGGGCGCAGCTAGTGTTAAATATAATAGAATACTCCCAATAGAATACAATAACTATAACCTATTATTTATTTGACCGCGAAAATAATTCAAGTAGTCCATTCCATTTACTTAGCATTTGGCACGCACCGAGAAAGTTTTACTCGACTCGACAAAGTCAAGCGAAAGAGTAGCTTAATAAGTACAACGTAAATGAAGAAAATGTTGTATTTAATGAATGTTTAGGTACCTATCTCATCATCATCATCATTTCAGCCGAAAGACGTCCACTGCTGAACATAGGCCTCCCCTAAAACGGGGGGGGTTTGCCATAATCGCCACGCTTGGCAGGCGGGTTGGCGATCGCAGTATGGTATGGTGGTGGAATGCATAGAGAACGCTGCTGCCCATTCTCCGATACGCGCCTTAGTCGCCTTTTACGACACCCACGGGAAGTATGGGGTGGTGGTATTCTTTAAGTCCGGCACCACACAGACTGTCTACTATTATTGTATTCCAATTTCGAATGAGGTTAATATTTAAATAAAAGTCGCAATCTTCAGATAAGTTTTATCCACGGATATCGAGAATAAATATGGCGGTTTGACATAGTTTCGATGCAAATACTGCGAAACCGCAATTTTTATTCCTCAGACAAAAGTATATTATAGGTGCCTCAGATAATTATGTCAGCTGCCTATCACATATTTCCAGAAATAGGTAGGAAATATAGGAAATAAATAACTGAATCATCCAATAAAATAAATTGAGGACACTTGCTTTTGGCTTGTTCTAAGCCCCGGTCGAGTATGGAGTGAAAATAAATCATACCGGGTTGTATGGTCTACAGGATTAAATTAAATTAACTGGCGAAGCTCCGCAGATATGATGGGTATCGACATCAGCACGGACTTGTACAGATGCCAGCATTATAATAAAGATACTACATTCTGTCTTTCTTTAATAGATTTTCAACTTTATCGCTAAAGCATAACGTTCAAAGTTGATTGGGAAAATTTGACAGTTTCAGGTAGCTTGATGTGCTGGCGTCTGTACATATTATTTTAAGACTGTTTACTAAAAAAAGTAAGAAATTTAAGGTTATTTGTCACAGAAATACGTGTATAAAAAGATAATTAACTCGAATAATAAAGAAAAATAAAAACAGATCACGAGCATTAAACAGAAATAGTCGACAGCTGCACGTCGTGACTGTGACAAGAAGGCTTCTACTCAGCATGATACTGCCCACAGCACAGTGCTGACTTTCAGCGGTTACCCGAAAAGGATACGTCCTTTTCGGGTAACCACTGAAAATCAGCGTTGTCGGAAATCAGGTTTAATGATTGATAATAGGAACAAAATAGAAAAAATAAACATTACTTAGAATATAAAGCAAAAAATTTAATAATCCGCAGGCATCACCGTGCGTGCATAAATAATGTACCGCACCCAAAACATTTGTTATACAAGAATATTCAGTGTTCAATGAAATTCAGATTTGTATTACATAAGATTTATTACCATATCAATATTTAGCCATGTTATCATGTACCTCGGGATGAATTATATAGTCATAGAAACAATTACCACTTAGTTATTATTTAGTAAATAATAAGTAAGTGACTAACAGCCGCACAGGTCGATCGATCAGGTTAAGCTACGCTTGCTGCGGTTGGTCTGTGGATGGGTGACCATGTTTACATAGCGTGACCCCTCAGTGCCTTGGAAAGCAAGTTTAGCCATTGTTCCAGGCTGTCATTCGTGGATCTTTGACAGTCGTTGCGGGTAGTCAGAAGCCCGAAAGTCTGACAACCAGTCTTGCCAAGGGGTATCGTATTACCCAGTAACTGGGTTGTGGAGGTCAGATAGGCAGTTGATACTGGTATTCAACTGCATCCGGTTAGACTGGAAGCCGACCCCAACATAGTTGGGAAAAGGCTAGGCAGATGAGAAACAATTACCACTTCAGTCAGTTTTCAGCGCTCACTCAGGAAACATTCGCTTCATCAGGAAATACTTATAAACATAAGAATATTAAAACAAAAAATAATCCATGAGACTGCTGTTACATATTACTTCCATAGTAGAGTAAACTAGAGGTAAAACAAAGGAAGTCTCGGAATGAAAACTATTACTCTAAGTTCAGAGATTTTCCTCTGCTTTCATTTATAAATAGAAAATGTTATGAAGATAATGTAATTTATTTTATAGCTACTCGACTTTAAGTGGCGTTTATTAGATGGCGACCATTCTCACTGATTTCTATATATTAATAGAATAGAAAAATTAGCCCTAACAGCAAGAATTGCTTTCATTTTGACAATTCAACAACATAAATTGCGTTATTTAAGTACTTTGTTGAGCAGACAACTTTATCGAACATATTTATGATCAGCAATGGATTCCTTCAAAATGATTCAAATTGAGATTGAGAGTGTGTTACGCAATTAGTAGGGTGGGTGCTGGTTCCCTAACAAAAACGGTGATGAAAATAGTATGGATATAATAGAACGTCGCAACGTGATATAAATAAACGGTCAACAAAGTGACAGCGAGGCTGACTACCCGGGGCACTCAGGATGTACAGTATAGTTGTAGTGTCAGCCATTTTTATTTATTGTTAAGTGTTCCAAGTTTAAGCATAATCATCCTGCAATGTTTCCACTGCTCCGGGTCAGCGGGATTGTCCGGGTCAGCGGGATTGTCCGGGTCAGCGGGATTGTCCGGGTCAGCGGGATTGCACGGGTCAGCGGGATTGTTCGGGTCAGCGGGATTGTCCGAAAGGGTTACTTACCGCTGGCCCGGAACATAAAGGGCTAAGGAAGGAACACGGCTGGGTTTTAGTCAGTAAGAGTCTGACACTCCCTCCGCTCCGCCCAGAGCGGGAGGGGTCATTTGATGATTACCCAAACAAAAAAAAAAAAATTCCACTGCTGGAACACCGGCTTCCTCTTTGCGAGAGGCAACTGTTTTAAACGAATTGCTATCTATATAAAATTCAAAGTCCTGACTGACTGACTGACATCAACGCACAGCCTAAACCACTGGTCCTAGAGACATGAAATTTGGAGAGTGTGTTCTTTGTGAAGAGTAGGTATCCACTAAGAAAGTGTTTTTTGAAATTCCACCCCTAAGAGGGTGAATGGGGGGAGGGTGAAATTTCACGCGGACGAAGTCGCGGGCAGAAGCTAGTTTTAAAATAGAATCGTGACTGCTTGTGAGCAGTTAACTGTAACCTACAGTAATTGTTATTTCAGCTCATACATGTTCTGGTCACTGTGTTCAAAATAAGTAGAAGGTAATTATTATAGTAGAAGGTAATAATTATACCTAATAAATATCACTAAGTAGGTACCTCCTGTTAGAAGTGGATACAATTAGTTGTCGACCGTATCTCTCTGGTTTCTATTTATTAATGCAACGGCGACTGGCGAGGTCTATTTGCGAGTCGATCATTAATAAATACTACATTTGACCTTTTAGCTACGATTTGTGTTAGCAAGAAATTCTAGCTTTATTTAGTTTGAAGTTATTTTGGCCTTGTTTGTGGTTGTTGGTACTAATTATGGTTTTAGTCTAATTAGATATTCCTGACATTAAGGTTTATTTCGTATACATTACAATGGTTATACACAATATAATTATGTAACTAACTAGTGTAAATCACTAGGTAGATACTAAATTAAATGGCTAACTAGCGAAATATACAAAAAGAGACTTAGAAATTAACATTGCCACGTTAAATAACAATACTAATTCTTTGATCAAAGATCGAGCCAGCCCTGGTCACGCCTGGTCAAGCCATGGTCCGGAGCGAGAGGGAGTGGGAGGCAGTCACCTCCTTCTGCGAAGCAGTCATGCTAGTGAAGGAGGTGGCGGGACGGCTCAGGGAGAGAGCCTCCCGTCCCAGCCGCGGTGGGAGACGCTCCGGGCGTCGGGAGCCGCGTGACGACTCCCGGCCACCGTAGGCGCGGGCCTGCGGGCGGAGAGTAATGGGTAGCTCACCGTCCGATCAGGACCAGGCCCGTGCCGGACGGCGCGTACGTGTTCCATGAGCGCCTCAAAGAGATGTCAGCATCCCTTAGGGTCTTAGGGTCAGCGGGATTGTCCGAAAGGGTTACCTCTGGCCCGGAACATAAAGGGCTAAGGAAGGAACACGGGTGGGTTTAAGACAGTAAGAGTCTGACACTGCCTTCCGCTCCACCCAAAGCGGGAGGGGTCATTTGATGATTTCCCACCCGAAAATAAAAAAAACCCTGGTCACGTGAAGTGTTGACCACAACATAATATCAATCTATAATTTACCTACTGCTGCAACACAGGCCTCCTCTCGGTAAGAGGGAGTTACCCTTACCTCTTTGCGACGCTTGAAGATCTCAGCAGCCACAGCAGCGGCGCCGAGATTGTATTACGGACCTTCTAATATAAAATCACCTACGTGAGAGTTAAGCAGGGGATGTTTTTCAGATTGAGACAAATTGAAGTCAAGTTGATTATTTTACTTATTTTTTCATATAAATGTACATATTATTGTTATTATTTTTAATATTAGCATAGATTATGTAAATAAATAAAGAGTATCTAAATAAATATATAATTGAAGTTAGTGTCCATTCTAAATATTTCAAAATAGACTTGATCAAGCGCAAATCAAAGAAGACCTCTTTTGGAAAAAAGAGATGTAATTTTTCTTCTCTAAATGTTTGAGGTAATTTCTAGCTAAACGACTTGGTTTCGATCTAAGTCGGATCACACACGAGTCACGCGACGGGCGCGGGGAACGGGGCCAAATTCCCCGCGCGGAAACGCGTTTTTATTTAATTTGTATGTAAAAATTACGCGTGGTTGCGCGATATCTGCCCCATTGCATGGCGCGATGCAGGGTGTGATCCGCCTTACGCAATGATCAAACTCACAAACTTTGAATAATTTGGAATTAGATAGGTATCTGCCTCGAATCGAATACCTCACAAATTAAATTAGTCTTCTATTGAATTGAAAGCAATCTGAGAGAGCTGACGGAATATTACAAGGCTTCAGTACTTGTCATCCCGTGCGCTATGAATCACCTGAACGCAGTAAGTTACTACGGTAACTCGATGGTGGAAGAGTATTAATAATAGTGTGCGTTACGCTAGCCAGAAAAGGGTTGTTCCCAAAGTACTCCAAAAAGAGTTCCCAAACTACTCCATGAAAAATATAATATTTTTAATTAGGTTTCATTCTACTCCATGATAACATTAAAATGTTCTCAAAGTACTCCACTCCATTTTAATCAAACAGCTAATTTAAATATGTACCGGATTACTATAAAAGGGTAGCTGACGTACAGTTAGGCTCAAAAGCTTTGCAAATATATTTTTAAGTACCTATAAATAAATTTTTAAATAAAAGACTAACAACAATAATTTTGAGTCTCATATTTTTTTTTTAATTCAAATATTAAAAATATTCAAAAATCAACTGACAAAATTAAAAAAGTGGGGCTCTAGTAGGATTTAGATTTCTAAAAAACATGAAAAACAAATAAATAAAAAATCTGAAATGATATCTGGCAACTAAGCCTAACATAAAATATTTTCAAAATTCGACCAATAATCTTTTGAAATTTTACCTAATATGGTAAAAAATACTTATAAACCTAAAAGTCACAGTCTTTCTTTCTTAAACACAAATTTTGAATCCTAATAAAAGTTATCAAATCAAGTTACTACTTAAGATAAACTAGTGTACTTAATTCATCATCATCTGCCTAGCCTTTTTCCCAACTATGTTGGGGTCGGCTACCAGTCTAACCAGATTCAGCTGAATACCAGTATTTTACATGGAGCGACTGCCTATCTGACCTCCACAACCCAGTTACTGGGTAATACGATACCCCTTGGTAAGACTTGTTGTCAGACTTTCGGGCTTCTGACTACCCGTAACGACTGTCAAAGATCCACAAATGACAGCCGGGACCATCGGCTTAACGTGCTTTCCGAGGCACGGAGGGGTCACGGTATGTAAAGATGGTCACCCATCCGCAGACCAACCGCGGCAAGCGTAGCTTAACCTGATCGATTGACCTGTGCGGCTGTCATTATTTAGCCACGGGCCCCTCAACTAGTGTACTTAATTATTTCAAATATATAGAATCAGACTTAAACTATTTTGAGACATCTACCTACAATCAAAGGACCATGCGTCATTTTGGGTCCACTTTTTCAACATTGTTCAACAGTGATGAATTATATGTCATATGAAAGTTCTTAAAATGAACTTTATTTCATTTTATGGCGTTTTAGTACGTTCAAAAACTGATAACTGGATTGCATATTAGATAAAATGAAAAGTGTTCACTCAACAGTGGCCATGGTCCTTTAAAATAATTTGTTGTAATGATTGCAGCACTGAATTTTTTTCTATTCTTAACTGCTTTACAATCAAAGCCAGTTTCAGATCCCTGTTTATAGTTTGTCAACGTCTATTTACTCTGGGACTGCAACGATAACGTTCGAAATAAACAGCTTGTAGGGTACATACCATTACCATAGATTATTGCACAACACAAACCATTCAAATCTATTATATGGTTTCCATGGTGATTGAGTTTTATTGACGATAACGTCAGACCTAGAAAAAATATTTCTAGTCTTCTTTTAATTTGTTTTTATCATCAGGACTATTGTGACTATACACCCTTACATTTTGATCGTTTTAATCCTTAGAAGGGGTCATTGTACTCATCATTATGAACAACTTTTACTATGGGACCCACCCTGAAATCGTAAAAAAAAATCAGTTGTTCCCTACATTTATGTTCGAATAACTCGTCAAAATGTAGGGAACAGCTGACTTTTTTTCACGATTTCAGGTTTGGTCCCATAGTAAAAGTTGTTCATAATGATGAGTATAATGACCCCTTTTAAGGATTAAAACGATCAAAATTTAAGGGTGTAGTTGCGAATTATAATTTCTTCAATTCTTCTTCTGATTCTTTTCTCCTTAAACCCCTAAAAGCTTCTTCTTTAATTGTTTGTAAGAACATAAAATCGGCAATCTTTTTTATGATATCGTCTGTTTTGTAATCAACTTTCAATTCGATGGGTTGTAATATAGCCAAATTGGTCAACCTGTCTTGACTTGAGTCATAGCTAATCGTAAGTAGTTTTTTTTATTAATTTTTATTCCGAGAAGGTTTAGGCATGGTACCTGTAGGTATAAGGATTGACTTGCGCAAAAACTTTTTATTTTGTTGTTTACAAAAATGAATGAGTAAATAATTCTATTATTACCTACGTTATAGTTACTTGTTAGTTTGTTTGTATTAGATACTCAGCAATTAAACTTTCCATAAATTTACATAGAGTTCTTACAACACTGTACAAACACCCTATGGTTTCAGAACCTTTTATAGAGGATTCATATCATGGGTGTAGATAAAGTCTTGTATGCAACTGTACAAGATTAGGTATTAAATAACTATTATAGGTACCTAATTATGTAGATGGAGCAGTTTGAGAATTGATAACGAATAATCGGTGGAGTACTTTGAGAATCATTCCAGATACCTATGGAGCAGAATGGGAACAAAATAATAAGTATTTATAAATAATAATAATTCCTTGGAGTAACTTGGGAATTAATGTATGAGATTCTTATCTTTTTAGAACAAAGGAATGGAGTACTTTGGGAATAACCCCCAGAAAATATCGAATATCGTAATTTGAGTGTAATTTAAATAATTAGAACATCAGCATCTGTAATTGTTGCGTAGATTTTAAATTTGTAGTGCTATTAGTATTTTAGTTATTTGACAAAAACAGTTACTGCGGTAACGTTACCGTGGCCAGAAGTTTTGTTTAATAATACCCATTATTAAACAAAACTTCTGGCCACGGTAACGTTGAATTAAATTTTAGCTACTTAATTGTTTTGATAAACGAGGTAAATGTTGCGACTTAATTTGTATTTGTATCTTTTATAGGTTACGAAGATATTCACGATCCTGTTTTGGGAACTTTTAGTTTTTGCTGGATCTCTGAAACGGTTATGCGCACTGTTATAACTTTTTGCACACGACTTAAAACAAAAAAATTGCACCCTTTAGAAGTTATTTAAGTAAATAGAATAGCACTTCGAATAGGGGCTAATATAAAGACTTATTTACAAGTTATGTTATAGCTTGTATGTTTGTGAAGTTTCATTAGTATCCTGTAACCACGGATATCGACCTGTAACTAATTAATAAACTATGATGAAATTTAAATTCAGTTCAAGTCATGATGCGCAGCGGAGTTATTTAACCACCGAATGAACGAGTTTCTTTCTTATGTTATGTTATATCAATATATATAGGTATAGGACATTAGTTAAATTTTATACCTGTAAATTTTCAACGTACTATACATATCCCCTTACTAATAAACGTTGTATAGCGTCTGTATAGTTACACAACGCTTTATCTTCTTCTTTCGAAAGTCAAATTACTGACGACTGAAAGAGGGAAATCGGTGTGTAACTATTCATCTGATATAATACATTTATTAGTAAGGGAGTTAATAGTAAAGGAGATTATCGAAGAAAAAACCTTGTGAAGTGCGTGACCTCGTCGGCAACCCGAACAAGTTTGGATGGTCACAATAAGCGGCCGCATAATACATTATGCTAACCTTCTGTGTGTTGTTTATATATTAGGTACCTAGTATATAGGTGCAGGAACACAGGCGTTCAGTAATTCACTAAAAACTATAAACTTCGCAAGCAATGGGAAATTCTACTGAAGGCTGCGGGTGTCGACCTCAGGTAGAGCGGCTTCTCACATGTAAAACTGTACGTTGCTAGGTTGCTACGGTCGCTTGCTCCCAGTCCTGACTCTGTAAGTTTTGGCTGCTGAGACCAAAACTACAAATGTATTTATATACCGGGAGGTTTTATCTAAATATGGCTGCTTATAGTATATAGTGATGTCTATACTTTCACGCGAAAGAAGTCGCGGGCAGTATATTATAATATATATATAATATATATACTAACTGTGCCCGCGACTTCGTGCGCGTGCATATCGGAAAACAAATTGAATTTCGGTCCAGCCATTTCGGAGATAGCCGGAACAAACAGACAGACAAACATTTTATTAATTGTTTTTTAGTTATAAGTACCGTATAAACTTTCATAAGCATTTAATAAAAAGCTGTTTGACATTACAAATAGACACTTCAATTTTATTAATTTGTATAGATATGAAGATGTGAAGACAATGTACAGACGCCAGCACATCAAGGTACCCGAAACTGACAAATTTTCCCAATCAACTTTGAACCTTGTGCTTTAGCAATAAAGTTGAAAATCTATTAAATGAATTTGACAGATTGTAGTAGCTTATTACTATAGATACCTACCACAAATAGGCTATACCGCTATAGCTATTGGCATATTGATGTTTAGTTAGGGGCTTTGCCAGTTTGAATAACTACTTTGTTTCGTTAACTCAAGTAGACTAACGAATGTAAATGCTTACAAATACTCGGTGCTTTTGATTAGGTTTGAGGAAGCTGAAACCTCTATTTCCCAATACCCACGTACAGACACCAGCACGTCAAGCTACTACAATCTGTCAAATTTCTTTAATAGATTTCATCTTTATCGCTAAAGCATAAGGTTCAAAGTTGATTTGGAAAATTTGACAGTTTCGGGTAGGTTGATGTGCTGGCGTCTGTACATACCTAATATTAGGTTACATAGGCGAGTGAAATAGAAGCAATATTCCGTATTTATCATCACGCGCGCTATGAATCACCTGAAGGCTTCTAGTTACTACGGTAACTGGACTGTGCAAGAGGGTTATCAATCTAGATCTGAATGCTCTACAACGTTATTTTTAGTATATGCGAAACCTGAATATAGTTTGTTCAGAATAAGTAACTGAATCGTTTCCAATAATTTTTACCCCATGTTATATTTTGTCCCAAAAATGTTTAAAAAAGGTTTAAAGTTGGACACCAAGCGATACTAAAGTAGGTTATCCAATCTCCGCGCCGATCGGTTAGGTACCAAGGTACTATTATTAATGAGCGCAAAACGGCGCAGCGCGAGCGGCGCGGGTGAGCATGTTTTTGTACGGACAAACAGGCAACTTAACAAGCTTATAACTTTGTGATTTTTCATGATACAGTTTTGAAATTTTGTACATAGATTTTTTACATAAAAATACTAGACACGTGTTGTTATCAAATAGTTAAGCAGCAAGTGTGAGGGATAATTGCGCCATACACTATCTACTGATAGTGTGTTACGAAACCTATTGCTTATGCAATAGGCTACAATATTGCTTCTGCAATAGGCTGCAATATTACTTCTGCAATAGGCTGCAATATTGCTTCTACAATAGGTTTCATTTTGACAGTTCAGCATCATTCATTGCGTTATTTACGTTGTCGAGTAGACAAATTTTTCGAACATGGGAAGTAATGGATTAGCAATATCCTTCAAAATTATTCAGATCGAGATTGATTTTGCGTTGACGCAATTAGGGTGCAGGCAGGCGCTTTACTTTGTGTCATTTATTTCACCACCATCATCATCATCTGCCTAGCCTTTTCCCAAATCTGTTGGGATGCAGCTGAATACCAGTATTTTACATGGAGTGACTGCCTATCTGACCTCCACAACCCAGTTACTGGGTAATAGGATACCCCTTGGTAAGATTGGTTGTCTGACTTTCGGGCTTCTGACTACCCGTAACGACTGTCAAAGATCCACGAATGACAGCCGGGACCAACGGCTTATCGTGCTTTCCGTGGCACAGAGGGGTCACAGTATATAAAATGGTCATCCACAGACCATCACCGGCAAGCGTAGCTTAACCTGATTGATCGACCTGTGCGGCTGTTATTATTTAGCCACGCGCCCCTCCACCTTCCTTCATTTATTTCATCACCAGTGCTCTCAAAAACGGTAAAGGAAAACATCGTGAAGGAATCGGCGTATGAATCCTAGAACCAAAAAATCGAAGACATATGACATTTACCAATCCGTACTGGGCCCGCTTGGTGGACTATGGCCCACTCCCTCTCACTGAGAGAACATTATAAGCTAAATATGTACGTAGTTAACCTGTAATTTAAGTTCCGTAACTTTGTGTGTAGGTATTGTTTTTAGAACTGAACAAGGTACAGTGGTTTAATTAAGTACTAAGGCCGTTCAGAAAAGGATGCAAATAAGGATGGCGCTATTCATACTGTATAGTTCCATCTCTTTCTCACATTAAAACAATGACAACTTAAACAATTCGCCATTTCCTCTCAATAACTTAAAAAGGAAATCATTCAAGGAGTTATTTCTTCATAGCGTGTCGATAGCAATTTTTTTTTTTTATAAATGGAATCGGCCCAGAATTCGGCTACTTGTTTGGCGCCGTACTCCTTGTTAGCCTGCATCATACAACTGCTAGGCAAAGGCCTCTCCCCATGACTTCCAGGCCTTCCAGCTTTTTCGATTCAGGGCTAAAGTGGACCACAGCTCGTTTGTTTTGTCCAGCTCATCCCGCCATCTTTTTTTAAGGAGTATAAGGTCCTTATGGCGCACAATCCCCAATTACTGCAGAGTTTACATTTTATTATTATTAGCGCGTAGTCTGAGCTATAAATTGCAATAAACGCTTCAGTACTTATCGTCCCACGCGCTATGAATTACTTGAAGGCAGTGGGTTACCACGGTAACTCGACGTTGGGAACGGGGTTAACACCCTAGATACCCTACCCTAGTACGTATGTGTGTTGGTTGATCTGTGTTGTACTATGTTTAGAAACGTTTCGTGTTTTGCTTCTTTGGTACTATGGGGGCACACTGCTAAAGTTAATATTTATTATTAGTGATTTCATGCAGGGATTAGCCATTTAATGTTGACATCTATAGGCAGAATAGCAAGCATATAGAGGTAGAAAAGGATCGAATAAATGTTTTGTTTAAGTTCACTTTCCCAATGCTGGTCAAAACCCCCCTCCCCCCCCCCAATTATTTTTACAAGATTTAAATGTACCAACCTTAGGAAGATCTAAGAAAAACGCAGGAAGTTATTTCTGTCGCTCAGCCATTACTTACTAGGTACATATTTTTAGATTTAATATTTTACTATTATTAGAGCTCTCTGCGGTAGCTAACGGAAAATTTTCAAGGCTTCAGGTATCATAGAGCGCGGAGGGAGTGGGCGGCCGGGGTTACACAGGTTACTCGACAGCAGCCGTGAGACCAGGCCAGCAGTAGACTTAATAATCTCTAATTTTAGTTTTGTTTATATGATAATCTGTGATTGATTAGTAAGTGATGCCTTCGACAGTTAAATGTTTCTGTTAATAGTTTGATTTTTAACTCTTAAGTACCTAATAGTATAGTAAGTTTACTTTTGTTTTAAGTTACCACAAAAAAGTTGTCTTTCTATGTTTTGATTGCATAAGTGTATACGATTGATTAAAAAACTAAAGTATGTTCTATGTTTTGAGACTTTATTTTTATAAGTAGGTATGGTAATGGACATTTAATTGTCTTTGAAAGAATAATAATTATAAGTTTATTTATTTTCTCTGACAATAGTTTTATAGCACTTAACAGCTTCGAAAAAAACACATTGTCAGATCCGGTGCCTGAAGTAGGTTTTTAGAAAAAAAACCTGTAGGTATTACAGGAATACAGAACACTGAACATACACACACAGGTACCTAAAGCCACTTTTCTCAATAATATAAACTGTTCCAGTAAATTCAGTAATAGGTCAATATACTCCCGGCCTTTTCGTATTGTAGAAAATGACGAAACAATATTTAATTTTAAGCAAGTTCATTGAGGTCATAAATCACTCTGCATCATTATAAACTCTCGGAACTTTAAACAATAGCGGACACAACAAAGCGATAGTTTCATTATGTAATAATGTTATGCAAATTTATTTATATCAGCAGCAGTTTTATTTTTTTATTAATTTATAAGTATTTTTATTTTGTTTTTTTTTTTATTTTTTTTTTATCTGTGACAGGAAGCTATTGAACACATCTGCCTGCCGTCTCCTTTAGAGGGTACAGGCGTGATGTTATGTTGTGTGATACATATGTGATAACAGCAATCGCGGTTGATTTGCTGGCATTTATTGAAGAGTTCCGTTGTCTGTCTCCGAAACTCATCATCAGATCTTTACCATATTTAAATGGGACTATTTCGGAATAAACTTCTTTCGAACAAAAAAAGAATTTTGCAAAACCGTCTATATTTGACGGAGTTATGCCCGAACATACATAAAAAAAACGTATGAACATGCAAATTGAGAATCTCCTCCTTTTTAGAAGTCGGTTAATAAAATAAATGCACCCCATGTGTGCCACGAATGACGATACTAATCACTACATTGCCGATGCCGCCATTAAAATGTTGAAGGTCAAACCTTAGCGTCAGGCATATGTGTCTGACGTGGCAGCGAACGGGTTAGGTATTTCTAGTGCATCC
Organism: Mesoligia furuncula; assembly: GCA_916614155.1. NCBI lineage: Eukaryota > Metazoa > Arthropoda > Insecta > Lepidoptera > Noctuidae > Mesoligia > Mesoligia furuncula. The sequence continues at coordinate 8,756,275 of OU744803.1, read as the reverse complement.
TGTTCGGTAGTCAGCTTCAAAACAAACCTTGTTGACAAGCTTACGGTATGAGCTATTTTCGTATAGTACGTTCTGAAACGAGAGAGATAGAGCTGGTAGCGGGAGAGAGAAAGTTATATATAACTAAAACATTTTAGATTTACTTTACCTACCTGATTTATGTACTCGAATCAAGCCATTAAAGATAAGGTTTACTGCCTAAGCCTAAAACAATTTGGCGATAACCAACAATCACAAACAAAATTAAAGCATCTTAGGTAAAATTATAAACCTAAATTATATAGCTCAACTTATTCGCAACAAACATCAACAGTATCTCGAGCTAACTTATTTATCTCGTAAAATACTTGTTAATACTCCACCCCGGGAATTGTGCTACGAAGAGCTCCTACCAATGCTGGATGAGTAGCTCAACAGATCGGGCAACTCAACAATCCAATTTATTAAGACCTTTGAATTTGTATTTCTTCACGTCAGCTGAGTTTATTGTCACATCATTGAAGGGGTCGCGGAAGGTCAAGTCATAGTGGTCGCCAGATTTGTTTGTTCACAATTCTATGGATAATTCGTATAAAAGGAGTGTCGGGGGGTGTGGGAGTCATCTAAGGACAGAACTTGTTTACACTACTTACGGAATTAAATCACTCTAGTCGGTGTTTCCTAAAGTGGTCCGGTGACTTTTGACTTAAGTAACGACTTATTTGTTTCCCCTTGTGTTTGAAAGGGTTCGCTTTCAATTGATAATGAGTTTTGTGCGCTAATTGTCATTATGTAACTGTAATTATTAAAAAAAAAGTTTTTCTCGAACAGTTTATTTTTTATCATAGAGTTCCTTAAAATATTCAATTGAATATTTTATGTTGTGTGTTATGTTGGTGTGTTTCACCCACCGCAGCTCAAAAGTGATTATCGCATTTACATACATTATGCTGCACAATCACCCTACCAACATAAAAGTTATGTAAATGAGAAAGCATTAATATTAGGTGAGTCACCGAACAACATTTGTTTTGTAGAACACCAAATGCTTGAAAACTAAGGTTACACTGACCTACTGTTTGAGGAAAACTCTTTATCTACATGAAATACTTACCTACATAGGAAAAAAGTAATTTGTGAGTCCGCGCAAATCCAATATGGCAACTGCAAACTTGTAAAGAAAGTTTTAATTTGAACTTGGCCAGCGATAACAATGCAGCAAACTTGTGGCAGTCCGCGCAGGGAGCGGGGAAACGCCAATCTTCCTCACATTGCAGTACATAACCGTACTTCTTTGTAAGAACACCTCGCAAAACTTTGTCGCAAGTAAACTCGGCGAAGTGGCTAAGTCGGGAGCCGGGAGCCGTCGCCGCCGACCGCTCCCGCTGATCGCTCCGCTCGCTCCGCTCCACCCCCCGCTTCACTGCGAACAACGATCCGCCTCCGACAAACAAACGGACAAGTTTTAATGTTTTGCTCACAAAGTGTATGATTAAACGCGGAGAGCGGCGGAGAGAGTCGGCCGTAAGTTATTGATTTTCCCCGACCGAACCCCTGTCGACTACGAGACTCGCGGTGCAGTACGGGAGCGCTACGAGGTTATACCACTTTTTAACTGTTCAAAAACGCGATTAAAACTACTTTTGTAGATACCCATGTGTTCCAAATCACTTTTTGTGACCTACTCAAGTGTTAACATGTGCCAAAAGAAGTGTTTACAAGTTTTATATGTGACTTACAATGAGAAAAGTTAGTGTTTGCTGCGCAACTGAACCGCGGGCGGCACAAGTCGCGCACCCTACAACTTCACGTCGCTCTACGTTCCGAAGTTAACGCAAAGTTCCGCCATTTTGGAACATGCTCACAACCCACTTGTTTTATAAAGAAACTTTTTATTAATTCCTGTGGGCCGCGGAGTGTCAGTAAGATGTTTTGAGGTTATGCTGGAAGACGAAAGACCGTATTCTGACTCGGAGGTGTAGTTCTAGTGTTATTGTGACTGTGGGGAGGCTGGATACGAGTGTTTGTGTCCATTTGAGATATTGTTTTGAAGTGTAACTCGACTGACGTGCCTTGGATGCTCCTGTAATTTGTGTTTACTTCTGGCAACAGAGAGGAGGACGCTCGCAGCTCTGTTGTGACCTTGCCTATGGATCAGGCACTCCAATAAGTGACAGGTGATAGGTAGTAAACTTTGTTTCGCTAGTTTATGTGGCCGGTAGAAAAGTTGTGTCAGTGAAAAGTTTTGCTCAAAAACTGTTTACGAGTTACTATAACTACTTATATGAAGTGGGAAATGATTCGAAACTGAGGCAATGTTGTGATTTTGTGTGTGATAAAACTAGAAATGGCATGTTTATCGTCAGTATCGTGATACAAACGGCTTTATTAGTTATTATTCGGGAAAAATATATATTATTATTTATACGTTGATGTGATTAAAGACTACAATATACAATAGGGAAGAAAACAGAGCGTCGTAATAAAGGAAACGCCAAACGAATTCAATTTCCCTAATGACTCTTAAATCAAACAACAAAGAAATAATGTTCTTATTACATCAAAATAATTAATTTTCTTGGAATCGTCCAACGTCGAGCACAAGCTAAGAAGCTTCTCGGAAAAGGAATTTTAAAATCATATTTAAGGACGATCTAACCTTGCTAAGAGGCTTAATAAGGCTAATACAACTTATTAAAATTTATATTTATTTCAATTATTTTACTTATATCTATTTAAAATCGATCAATAAATGTATTCTTAAACCGACATTTAGTTACAACATTTCCAGTCGATTTGCTTTAGATTTTAACGCTACTTACTCTGAATATACTCTAAGCATATTAAACTAACGCGTGTATCAGCTTTTGAAGACTAAATTGAGCTCATTAAAACTTCGAGAGATTATAAAATCATAGTGGTACAGTTCCAAACGTTCTACAATAACCGCAAGTGAAACACTACGATGTTGTTCTCAAAAAAACTTGGTTTATTGATAACTGTACTGCGAAGACCAGTATAACAGCTTGTAAACAACATTGAGGACTTATTTTGCGTATTTGCGATTGATCCATTTTCGTACACGCGCATTCCCTTTTATCCTTTACGCAAACATTTATTTAGTAACGAAAGTCTTGTCCAACTATCTCATAAATAAAGTAAAAAGCCCACGATATTGGGTCGTTTTATTGAGGACGCTATTACAAAGTCATTTCAGCGACCGGTCCCAGTCTCAGTCCATTGTAGAAGGAAAATCTTTCTACAGTCACGGCTCTCGATGGGATAACGCAGATGGCTTTCGGTTCCGAAAGGGCCCATGTTCTACACAACCTCCAAACCATAATTAACTTAATCTCCTACGCTTAGAGCCCAATCTCGCACGCAACCCAAGAAAGCTATGAAACTTTGTTAAATAACTTTTCAGATAACTTGAACTTGTCGTATTTGCGCAAAGTTGTAAGCGGGATTCTACCGCGGGCTAATTCAATCTGTACCCGCTTGTAATAAATGTTGTTTTCGCGTAATGCCAATTGGGGAGTTGGCGTATTCCGTTGAGTTGAAACTTCTGGACTTCACGAAGCAAAACGCGAACTTTTGTAGAACATTTCAGTGTAGTTAGTACAATGTTATAATGGAAATAAGCACTTCAAAATGGCGTAGTCTGCAGCTGTGCTTATAGGTGTGTGGATCGATTGTCGGATGTTAGCTGTGATGGGAGACAATCACAGTTCTGACAGTTGTTCGATTGAATCTGCCGACGATATTCGAGTTCGTTATTAGCTTTGAGCGCTTCATATAATTATAATATATCACGGTATATGTACGTGTATGTTGTTTGCTTATTGTATTTGTTTAGGATTTGTGTTTCTGTTAATGTATAAGTACGCTTTTGTGTTGACTGTTGCGTAACAAAGTAACAAAGGATTCATTCTAAAAGCATATTTTCTCGTTTAATTTTCTTTTATGGAAATACATTCTCTGTTTTCCTTTACGAGTACTCTTACAAACCTACATAAGTATTAACGAATAACTTTATAAACTTGTACTTTTGGATTTAAACATTAATTGATTTACGGCTCCAATATTCGCCTGCTTAACCTTGTTTTACAATACATTAAACGGCCTTTATTTTTAAACTTTTTACGCTTCAACGAAAATATAAAATGCAGCCACCCCGGGCACTTCAAGCACTCTAAATATAGAGACAAAGGAATATGTCACGGCTGCTATATAAATAAACAGAGCCATACATACCTAAATATAACTACAGATAGATAATAATCCCTCAAGCCGGATATACTCACACAACTATATAACAAGATTATATAATATACTACAAATAGTTATTACAAGTTTCCCTGAAACCTGAAAGCTCACAGTAACAACATATTTAATTATATAGTATATTATACATTCAAGCACATTCAGAATTTACTACTAGCTTCTGAATTAAACCCTAATAACTCGAGCCATTTGTAACGTAACAACCTCCATTCATACACTCAATTGAAAACGAACTTTATTGTTTTCCACTTAAGTTTTATTTTTGTACAACTACTCGGAGCTGTCGAGTCAGTTTTCACTTGTTCTAGTACATTTAGCTCCGTTTCTTTTTATTTGCTTTGAACAATAAATGGGTCTTGACTACACAACTGTCTTACATACGTGACTTAGCGATATTATGCAAGCGTAAACAGTATGGCTTCGATTTTATTGGATAATTCATGAGTGGGTTGTAAAATTTAGATTTTGCATAATATTAGGTCAGAGGGACCCTAAAAATGGGAGGATAAAGTAATAAAATACTAGTAAAGTTCCGTGATTGGATTATAAAACGTTAATCTTGTTATTTTTCTTGAACTTACAAAGACTTTTAAAAGTATTGAAAACTTGGATGTTGTTTTGTTACAACTACACTGTTTTGTTTTTGTTTGAAAGCCGTGAAACCTCAGGCTGCCTATGAACCGCTTTTACACGTCGTTGTTGTGCTAATTGCGACTTTATTCCTTCGTAATACGTGCTGACGTTCTGGGTTGCTCTCCGTGAAAGGTCGGCTCTTGCTAATAATAACGAATTCGATTAGGGCTTTAAATGTTAAACGTCACCTAACTATCAAGTGCATCAGTTACCCTTTCTCCTGTTTAAGATTTTTCCTAACTATTTTTTTAATGACCTAAAGCGCGGTCACTGCCGGACTGCATAGAAAAGAAAGAGAAGCGCGCTGACACAACGGTGGTAATTTATTGCAAAATATGACGCAATTATCTATTTTAAAAAAATCTATTGTTTGGACTAAAAAATTAAAACACTAGTGCTAGTATGTTGCTTGTAGAATAATCTGAGAAAAAATCAGAATGATTGTATGTATATTACTATGGTTTTTATTGTAAAAAGAAAGTTTTTAGAGGTATCTTCATGATTTTTTTCTATCGTATCAAATTAGTTGTATTATATTTTCAATACACTATCTACCTAACATATATCTTGAAGAATATCATATATTTTTATGATTTTGTTTACTGTAGTCGATCATATACTTTTATTGTTTCTAAAACTTGCGTTTATTGCGTTTAGGTCCTGTAATCCCCTTAATTAGATCCGTGACTCTCTCCTTGCGAACCAGCACCTCTAAAGTTAATTCTATTGATTACAGCACTGGCCTAGAAACTAGAAATACATTTATTCCTGGAACATTTAATAGTGGTTAGTAAATTATCGACAAACTGTATCAATAGTCGATACCCTTTAATTCAACTTCTCGGTACGGGCCGACCTTATCGATAATCAGTTAGTAGTTGCCGATGTAGATATACCCACTAGTGCCGAAACCATTCGATAAGTTTCACACGAATGTCGGAGTTGAATAACTGTGTACATACAAATAGTTGATATCGATACTTATGTAGGTTGTAAGTTTTGAATACATAGATCCTATACATCGTATAATTATATAGAGTGTAACTTGATAATAATATCATACTGTATTGGATTTGGGAAGTTTTGTGTGGGAAAGTTTTGGACAAGAAAAGTTTTTCCTGTAGACCCATTGATGGAGGTTTAGTACGGTATTAAGACTTTTATCACGAAAGATGAAGCTGAACATTTCCAAGGAAATGTAATATCCTAGATAAATGTATGTCATATTTTCGTAACATAAGGTCTAATTTGGCTTTCCGCGAAGTTTACAATGTTACCATTTTAGCCGGTTAGTGGAAATTTATTTTAGTAGGAAGCTACAGTCAGCCCCAAAAAGATGTAAAAATGAAATCTAAAAACAAAAGACACGTCAGTGACGTCATGGATGAAATATAGAGGACAAAAATAAAATTATTATTCTTCTATTAAACGAAGTTAAAGATGTCTTATTCGTTATAAGTCGTATGACGTTGTCGGTCTTGTTTACCTTGTTCTGGAATTATCACTGTGTATAAATACAACAACATTTTGCCTTGTTTTGGTAAAATAAATTGGATACCTACTATATTTTGTACTTGGACCATGGATCCAATGTCATGGAACAACAACAAAATGGTTACGTGTCCGTGTTTACATTTTTTGGGACTGACTCTACCTACGTCAATTTTTAGGGTTCCGTACCACAAGGCAAAAACGCCGAAAAAAACATGTTTGTTGTATGGGAGCCCCTTTTTAATATTTATTTAATTTTATTATTTATTATTAAAGTTAAAATACAACTGAGTATTTTGTGAATATTTCAAGTGCCTACCTGTTGCCATTTTGGATATCGAGCAAAAAAGGCAAAAAAATCGCGTTTGTTGTATGGGAGCCCCCCTTAAATATTTATTTTATTTTGTTTTTAGTATTTGTTGTTATAGCGGCAACAGAAATACATAACTTGTGAAAATTTCAACTGTCTAGCTATCGCGGTTCTTGAGATACAGCCTGGTGACAGACAGACAGACAGACGGACAGACGGACAGACGGACAGACAGCGAAGTCTTAGTAATAGGGTTCCGTTTTTACCCTTTGGGTACGGAACCCTATTACTAAGACTTCGCTGTCTGTCCGTCTGTCTGTCACCAGGCTGTATCTCAAGAACCGCGATAGCTAGACAGTTGAAATTTTCACAAATTATGTATTTCTGTTGCCGCTATAACAACAAATACTAAAAACAAAATAAAATAAATATTTAAGGGGGGCTCCCATACAACAAACGCGATTTTTTTGCCCTTTTTTGCTCGATATCAAAAATGGCAACAGGTAGGCACTTGAAATATTCACAAAATACTCAGTTGTATTTTAACTTTAATAATAAATAATAAAATAAAATAAATATTAAAGGGGGGCTCCCATACAACAAACTGTTTTTTTCGGCGTTTTTGCCTTGTGGTACGGAACCCTTCGTGTGCGAGTCCGACTCGCACTTTGCCAGTTTTTTTTTCTGAGAACAACTTGAATTTTCCTTGCAAGTAAAGGCTAAGAGTGAGCATAGCGGCACGAGGTTGCATCGTTTAAACTCACGGCCTTTTAAATCGACAACACAATAGGTACAATACAATGCTTGTGAGCAACCATATTAGCTATGTATTATATTTGTTGGTAATGCAGGGTATGAAAATGAGACGCAAATGCAGGTTGAGTGTGGAATGAATGTATTTCGAAAAGTCGGTGTCTTATATACAAAATCTGTTACAAAAAATAATACATAGTGGGTGATATTCCGCAACATATTCATTCAAATAATAAATGTATGCACTTACAATATGTTATTTTCGAGCTTGAAGAAAACTGTTGTTTTGGGGTCCAGTTATTCACTACGGACTGGTAGTGGCACCTAATTAAAGTAAGTAGGTGTGGCTAATTACTTCGAATTTAATTCGAGTCAGCCTAAATGGTTAACGCCTGATTAATTAGACTTTTTTTTTAATAACTTAATTCCCCTCACGAGGTTTTAAACTTTTGTCTTTAATGTTTTTTTTTACGCCTGATAGCCCATTGATATTTCATAAAATAGTAATTGAATAGGGTTATATGAACTTAGAAGATTGTATTGATGATTTTAATAATCATAATTCTGTAAAATTTACTTGTGTGTGACGGTCGCGAATCATATTTTGTTCAACATTTATGACGCTGACCTACAAATTGCAACAAACGTAAGAAAATGTATTTATTTAACACTTTAAGCACACAAATGTACAGAGGCGGACTTAAAGCCATAGGCACTTGAATATCGAAAATTGAAGAAAAAAAAATTAAAATTGAAAATTTGAATATCGTGGGCTACCCTGGGCCTGTCCTCTTAAATGAATATTGTTTCTCATGTCGTGTTTTGAAATATTTATGTTCACCCGAACAAAGTCATAACAAAATAAGTTTTCTATAAAGTGACATTAACTTTCCTTATTGGTATACACGTTAACAAGCTCAACATCACAAATTACCTGATTGATAACGTTACAATAGTTACGAAAGCAAGTACTTAAGTCAAAATCAACTCACGCTTATTACTCGCCAAACTAACACAAAGCCAAACTAAACCTTAATGATAGAGCAACTGAATTCAGTTTTCAGTAGCGCAGATAAGTTAGATGAAGTCCGTAGATAGGATGAAAGCTGTTGTTGTAAAATTCATTTTACGTCGCAGATGTTAAGATACATTTTTACATGAATCTTTCCACACTTCGATATAGATCCGTAGCCTACTTTATTATTGTATTTAATGAATATAAATGAAGGTAAATATTACTTTAACATTTTCCTTCGAAATTCAATTATTTATGATCAGTTCGGTGCGATACATTTTCAGGAGGTAATCTATGAAAAATAGATAACGTGGAACGTTGAGTAAAAATAAAATCTTTTCTTTCTTTGATGTGGTAGTTAATTAATAATACTCGTAGTTACTTAGAATTTCTTTTTGTGGATCTTGAGCTTAATTTTGTTTTGTAAATTTTAATAATAAAAGCTTTGTCTGTAGAAGTTTTTCTGACAATCTATTTTTGTCACAAATCTGAAATCTAAGTGATTGGTACAGCAGCCATTAAAAATAAATAAAATGAAAGAAAAGGAGGTCACGCCTCATGTTTGAAATATCGAAATACTTCTTTCAATGCTAAAGTACTTAATTAAATTCTTAAGACAGTATATCGTCGGCATACAAATAACTACATAAATGTATATGCTAACATATCGTGTGTTGTGTGTTCTGAGAATCTGAACAGACTTGGTCGAGTTGGCTCTGTATCTATTTGTGAGTCTTAACAATAGACTATCCTCTCAGTCGACTCGACCTTGACTGCTGCGCGCCTAGTAGGTACCTTACTAGGGCAGACTCGATGTCAAAATTATATTTGTAAAGATACTATCATATTGAATAGTTATCTTGATTCACTCGTAGTTCGCTGGTTTACGCTAAGTAATGTGAGAGCTTTACTGGGATGAATCAATTAAAACATGGTTTGTCGTATAATTATATCACACTAATATTATAAAGGCGAAAGTTTGTGAGTGTGTGTTTATATGTTTGTTACTTCTTCACGCTCAAACGGCTGGACCAATTTTGATGAAATTGTGTATGGAGCTAGCTGACAACCTGGATTAACATATAGGCTTTTTATCCCGATATTCCCACGGGATCGACATTTACGCGGGTAAACCGCGGGGCGCAGCTCGTGTTCAATAATTCTACGTTCAACGTGTTTTTTCCACTTTTATCCTTGTTACTTGGATTATTGCGAGATAGAGATGTTTAATGAGCGGTACACAGAGGAGTTCAGATAGATTTATACTAGCAATCATCATCATCATCATTTCAGCCGAAAAACGGTCACTGCTGGAAATAGACCTCCCCTTAGCACCGCCACTTCGTTCGGTTCTGCAGTTCTCGCATTCAGCAGCCTTCATCAGGTCCACCTTCTGGGTGGCTTTCCGGATAATAACAAGTGCTATTGTTGTTGACCTAACTTGAGGTTCCACTTGAATTCAATCTGAATGGCCACTGATGCTAACAATAATCCAATATTGAGCAAATATGTCGGGATCGGTACAGTCGAGTTTTTCCTCATAGCGGGAAAATTATATTAATATTAGTACGATGACACTTTTCCGATAGGTAACCTTAACAATATCGAATGTAGACCAATTAGCGATATTTAAGTTGGTACTTAGATATTTAAGAATCAGAATGATTAGATGAAAAAAATATGTATAAGTATCTCTAGCCCGGTTTCTGGAATGAAAGTCAACAGAAAAGTTAGCTTCCAAATAGTCAAGCACCCGTAATCCGTTGTGATTGGTTGTTTCAATTATCAACAGCCAATCGGAAAGAGCAGAGGCGGCCCAGTGATAACAGCCCCGACTTACGAGTAAACCCAGACAGGTGTAAATTATTTCATCACCGCTGCTTTCAAAACGGTGAAGCAAAACATCGTGTGGAAACCGGCAAGTCCTAGAATCAAAAATTCAAAGACATGTGACATCTTCCAATCTGCACTGAGCCCGCATGATAGATTCCAGCCAACTCCCTCTCACATAGACGAGACCAGTGTCCCAGCAGTGGGAACGTTATAGGCTAATTATGCTAATCGGATCACTTGACGTGCGTTTAATTTTGACACATCTATAATTCCCGTTCCAGAAACCTGGTGTTAGGGCTCCTGTACACTATGCCGCCGCCACGCCGACACTGGGCCACCACCGCGCCTCTATGCTGTGTATACGTTCGCAACCGCACCGCCTCCGCGCCGCCGCCGCACCGCCACCGCGCCGCCATTCGCCACTGTTTGACTTTGCTTATTCCATTACCGGCCGCCAACGTATGCGCATGTATGCACTTAATTTTTAGTAACCTATCATGGATAATTTTGATTACGAAACGTTCATTAATTTTGTGGAGGACAGAGAAGTGTTATGGGACAAAAGTTTTAGTACGGTTAAATAAAGCGGCGCGGATGCGGTGGCTGTGCGGCGGCGGCGCGGTGGCGTTGCGGTCGCAAACGTATACACAGCATAGAGGCGCGGTGGCGGCGCGGTGTCGCCGCCGTCACTTATTCTATCAATAGAAATACTTTGTTGTTTTATTCCAGCAGCTGATAATTGCTTCTCTCCCCCAGGATGTCACGCAAGTCCCGCCAGGGGTACAGCATCCGTCATCTGCTGCAGCTTCCGAATGCCCCGCGCAGCCCTCCCTCCGCGGCGCACCCCCCCGCACCATGCATCAAGGTCAGTGGCTAATTTAGGACCGACTGGTCAGTGTATTTTTAGACCGGCAAGAGAATAAGTACCTGAGGGGGAATTCTCGTAGTTTTATGAACTTTTACAGTCTGATCTCAGTCTCAATGTGTCAAAGATACCTCTTGTTTCCCTACATTTTTAACAAGTTTTTGACATTGCTGAGATGAGATTGTGACTAGATTGTGACTAGATTTTGAACGTTTTTGTTTACCGGAATTGGCCTTCTGTCATGCACAACCGTCGGGGTGTGAAAACTTTGACCGTAGAGCGTTGTCGATGTCGTGCTATACGATGCAAATATTTTTTTTATTTTTTATTTAACCGAACTTCAGTGTGGCCCTGGCTCTTATACTAGGACTTCCTGTATCATAAGAGCCAAAAAATAGCGATGTTGATAACTTTTAATACCTCCTTGTAGGTGATAAAAGTGGCTTTAACCGTATAGTTCGGTAGCGCCCCCGAATGGACCCGAACACACGAACCTCCGCCGGCTCGGTACTGGGTCCCATTGGACCCAGGAATTACGACATACGACACTCTTCATTGATTATGTAAATTTTCATTATGCTACCCATCAAATCTTATGAATGTGCGTTAATTAAGAGAGTTGGATAAAAAACTCATACGTTAACACCAATAAATATTGCATACTTAGCGCGCAAGCTTATTAATTTACCTTTATTAAATGTAAGTCTGCAAATGCGATAATCGCCATTTTGTTGACAGAGGTGGTCGAGGCTAAAAAACATAAAAAATGGGAATTTCGAACATCCAAACTCCACCACAGGGGCAGTGGGGCATACATCATTTAATTATTTGACGAATTCATCCATTGCCCAAGTTAAATAAGTAGCGGTAATGAAGTTTTTTGATATCTAATGTCGAAGTTTCGCGCCAAACGTGCGTGTTTACATTTTTACTTTTCACAAATGTCACACATACACATGTAGATAAGATTTAAAATGAGACAAATATTATTGAAAATATTATAAACAACACGACAATGCCCAAATCTTAACGTAATATTGAAACACAGGGTCCAATAACACGTATTATTCATTACCACTACTCAATTTGTGTTCAGAATCGCCGTCCATTATTGTTTTTTTTTATCGTAATGATGTGTGAAAGCGATTATGATAATCGATTTTTTTTTTAATTTCGATTGACTCGAGTAATTAATATGTCGAATGTCGGAAATCGATACTCAGAAATTAAAATAAAATCATTTTAATATAAAAAGCATTGTTTATAACAATGATTTATGATTTTTTAATGTAATTATAATAGTTTTTTGGACATTATATTAAAACTGAGTCAATAACTGAGGGCCTTTGACCATAGTCATTCATTGAATTTCGCGCCGAATTGGTTCTATATTTGAATTTATCTTCGGAATGCGCTCGCCGCTTCAAATTATTTTTATAAAATGTACAATTATTTATTTTTGATACTTTCCAATAGTTTGCTACAGAATGCCCAGTATACATTTTTTAGGTAGGGAAAAGTTTGGGAATGATGATAAATTAATTGGATAAATTGGGTATTCCGCAATCACTTTACATTTCAATATGTTTTATTAGTTGTATGAACTTGGTAGTTTTTAGGGTTCCGTACCCAAAGGGTAAAAACGGGACCCTATTACTAAGACTCCACTGTCCGTCTGTCCGTCTGTCACCAGGCTGTACCTCATGAACCGTGATAGCTACACAGTTGAAATTTTCACAGATGATGTATTTCTGTTGCCGCTTTAACAACAAATACTAAAACAGAATAAAATAAATATTTAAGGGGCGGCTCCTATACAACATTCCTGTTTTTTTGGCGTTTTTGCCTTGTGATACGGAACCCTTCGTGTGCGAGTGCGACTCGCACTTGGACAGTTTTGTATTTAATAGTTTACTTGAGTAATTGAAATTGTTTTTTTTGTGGTACTAACCCAACGTAATTTTAAAAACTGGCCTTGTTTATGTCGGACCACGCACAGTGAAAAGTTCGGTAGTTGGGTTGAATATTTACGCATGCACAATGCTCATCATTAATTTGATCGACTGAAAAAATAAGTTTGTATTTCATAAACTCATCATTCATAACGCACCCAAAAATTAAAGTGCCGGCCAGAAAAGAAAAGTACTGTTTTCTTATCCCTTTCGATGTTGACGTCACCCGCAACGGCCCTGTGTCACTTTTAGGGGAATAACATATTGAGCATTTCTTACTATTACAGCGAAACTCTGCAATTAACCCTCTTGGCTGCTATTTGAGATTAAAAATGCCAAAAAATCATATTTTTATAACAAGTGTTTTAAGCATAACATTAAAAAAACAAGCAAGCGCGAGTCGGACTCGCTCTCCGAGGGTTCCGTACCATCTTATGTTTTTAAATTTTCATCGGTGAGACCTATTATGCTTCAGAGAATTTTAACACTGCACGCTGCGGTGTAGAATATTGCAGTTTTAGGTCAGCGCTATCTCATGACCGATAGTGGAACTAATGTAGTTATTGTTGATGATTTCTGAAAGAGTGTGCGATTTAGAGACATCGTTTTATTTTTCCTGTAATCGTTACATAAACTTCTATCACATAGAATAATTTCAGGATTTTCTCTATGCAAACTTCGGAGATAAGGGGGAAACGGTATTTTTTTTTATATTTTTATCAAAAGTCAATAAACATGCGGCTTAAAAAAAATGTTTGAGAATGTGCAAACTACGCTCTTTCTTGATACCCCACATACCTTAGTAGCCCCACTTCGAATTTTTCAAAACCCCTTTTCAGTCCCGGTTGTAAAAAAAAAAACTAAAATATTTTTATTTCTTTCTTGTTTGCAAAATAGTTGGGCAAACGTCACCTAAAACTATTTCAAGTTGATAGCTTTAGTAGTTCTTGAGATATCCAGCTGTGACAGACGGACATACTGAGTCGCAACATAAGGGTTCCTTATTCACGTGATGCTGACATCTCTTTGAGGCGCGCGTGGAACGTACCCGCCAGGGCCGAAGCCTGCCGGGTCAGCGGGATTGTCCGCAAGGGTTACCGCTGGCTCGGAACACAAAGGGCTAGGGAAGAATCACTGGTGGGTTTAGTCAGCAAGAGTCTGACGCTCCCTTCCGCCCAGAGCGGGAGGGGTCATATGATGATTTCCCACCCAAAAAAAAAAGGTTGCTTTTTACCATTTTGGTACGGAACCCTAATAACAACTTTAAATTGAATATAACATCCCCAACATTCCGAACATGTTTTGTCGCAGTATATTGAGAGATTTGCTATGTTATTTTAAGACCAGACTTCTGATAGGATCTCCTGGAATCTATAATCACAGAACTATATTTTGTATTTTTTTTTATTTTAGTCTCAGTGGTCTTATAAAAATATATTTGTGACCCTCACTACAAGCCCTTTCATTTGATATATCACACGGTACCTACAGTATGCAAAGCTTTTTAAATTTTCTAATGTGACCCCAAAAAGTGACCCCATATTATAAATTAATTTATTTATGTTACACGGCCATGTTCGAGTCACAGAAATTTATAAGTGTACCAAATTTCAACTTAATCGGTCCAGTAGATTCGAAACAAATCGGTTGTGACAGACCTACACAGACAGACACACGAGTGATTCTATAAAGGTTCCGTTTTTTCATTCGGACGTAGGGAACCATAAAAAGTTACACGCCTATCTACACTGTACTTATTAAAATAAAATGATTATATTTAAATAAATAATTAATTCATGAAAAATATACCAAAGAGTTTTTATTCAATTTCTACAAATTTTTATTTTTTTTAAATACCGATTATCGATTATGCTTTAAGCCATTTTTTAATCGAAATAACAAAATTGGGTGGATTGTCAGCACTAGGAAGTGTCACGCCGCAACACAATTTAAGTAATTTTTATCAAGATTTGATCATGTTTTTTATGTAGCTTACGTATGAAAAATGGTAAAAGTAAGAATGCAGAGAGAATGACAATATCTTTATTTTTCCATTTTGGATATTTTCATCAAGAGATTATGTGGTTTATGTATATATTTTCAGCGATTTTAAGATGCCTACCTTTTGGATAGGTGTAGTAATATCTATTTTATACATTTTTCGCAGTAGAATGACGCGGTTTGACCGACATCAGCATATAATTAAAGATATTTGCCACAAGCTTATTGTCCAAATAGGCGCGGTAACACATTTTTCTTAATAAATTCGAATGCTGAAAGTTGAAGTAAATTCCTGAAAATCATGACGTAATTCGCAACATCCTGTCGAGTCAGCTGGTATGTCATATGTCAAAATCTAGTCGAGCAGAGAGGTTAAAGTGATCTCTGAATAAGTTTTTGTCAGGTTTTCGTACAGCCCAATTATCCCCTTATTATTTTATATAATAAATGGGTTACTATACTAATTTATGAACTTGCGGTACTTACATAAGTAGCGAAAGTTCATAGATAAGTATGAATTTTTACCCGTCAATAAAAAATTCTTACAAACACGTATTATTATCTTGTAAAACTTTCGACTTAAGTACCTTCAGTTAACTTACATTTGTCGCTGAACAACCTCTTTGTTGACTACATAGTAAATTATGACGAAGTACCGTGTTGAAATTATTTTGTTGTTAGCAGTGGTAAAGACTGGAAGTTTCCTTAAATTCATTTAAAAGTGTGAGAAAAACTTTATATACGTGACCTTTTATTAAACAAAATATATTTTTAGAATTTAATTTTAGTTGAAATGAATTGTGCTATTTGAATGAGGCCTTTCTTTACTGTTGTTAGAAAAAAAGTCGGTTGTTTTTAATTTAATTAAAAACAACCGACTTTTTTTTGAGTAATTAAAATACGTTTGGGTAATAAAATAAATGTTAGTTACATTCGCTCTACGGCAAAAGCTCTATTATAAGTTTTTTTTTATAACTAGCTTTTGCTTGCGGCTTTACTCGCGTGGAAGTCGGAACGTACTACCTACCGGGATAAAAAGTATTCCTAGTCGGTTTAATTTTTCGACATCTTTAACAATCATCGACATATTTCAGCCAATATAAACAAAAACTTAATGAATCGTACACCTAAACCTTCCTAAAGAATTACTTCGTCTATTGGTGAAAACCGTACCTATACACATAGATATTGAATCCGTTCGAAAGTTTTTGAGCTTATCGCGTTCAAACAGACAGATAGACGCGGCGGGAGGACTTTGTTTATAATATGACTATAATTATCTGGTTTTCAGGAATTGGTGAGTTTTGATTTTCGCTTTAGGCGATTATCACACTGCCACGCACCACGCTGCATGTTGCGTGACTGCGTGTTTTAACGTTACTTGTAAGTATCTCCGTTTGTATAGAAAACACGCACAGTCCAACACACTGAAAACGCAACCACGCGCGTTCATGCGGATCACGCGCATACACGCGGAGAAACATGCACCCCCGCGCGTAGGTGCGGGGCGAGACGCAAGGTATGGCACACCGAATCCCGCAGTGCCGCGCGTGATTTTGAATGGGCGTGACGTGTGTGACAGAGAACGGCGAATAAATGAGAGCCGCCGTGCGTGAATCTACAAAACGCACCTACGCGCGTGAGTGCGCAAAAAACCCGCACGATGATGCAGATCTGCACTCCCGCAGGAACGCGCGTAGGTGCGTCGACACGCAATATGCAGCATCATGCGGGGCAGTGTGAAAACCGCCTTACAGTCAACCAAACGACTCTATGCAATAACAATTCGAAATCGACAGAGCCTTTAGGTCGGAGCAGAAAGGGCGACTTTCGTAATTAAATTGTTAGTGACGTGCGATTCACAGTACCTACGTAACATGTTTTGAAAAGTTAGGTTTCCACTCGAAGTTAAACTTTCTTTTCTGACGTTTCTACGCTCGTCACCGGGTGGTAGAAATAAGTAAACAATGTAGGTAAACAACTGACCTGACCTCCTCTCTTGAAAGTACAGTTTTAAAGACTTCCCTTACAAAAAAATGTAAGTTGGAAACGCGAAGCTAATTAAAATATGCCAATTTATGGAAACATTTCTAAGCTGCGAATGGTTCTATAGACTTGCGATACAAAGGAGAACGCAGTGTAAAATGTATTGCCTTCATTTTAGTAGGTATATTTGTCGCGTCTCGTCGTTTTAGCCGATAGACGTCCACTGCTGGACATAGGCCTCCCCCAATTTTGGGGGGGGTTTGTCATAATCGCCACGCTTGGCAGGCGGGTTGGCAATCGCAGTATGGTATGATGTTGGAATAAATAGAGAACGCTGCTGCCCATTCTCCGGTAAGACCATTAGTCGCCTTTTACGACACCCACGGGAAGTAAGGGGTGGTGATATTCTTTAAGTCCGGCACCACACAGACCCGTCTATAACAAATGAAATATCAAGAACTGTTTAAAAGTATATTCCAGACCACCTCACTTGGCAGAAACAAAAGAGAATCGTTAATCGCTATAAAAATACTACCTACATCTACATGGGCTACAAATGCTAAATGTACCTCACTCTGATTGGAAATAAGTGTCCTAGAAGCGACAATCTGGAATAAAATAGGTACAGCCAGGAAATATATTTTTATGAAATTGGCATTCTACGTCAGTTTATATAACGCCGTGTATAGCAAATCCATGCAACTGTCAAAGAATGACAGTTGTGATTTGAATATACGTGCAATTTGAGTTGGGAGTTAATTTGATAAACAATAATTTTCCCTGACTTTACCCCACTTACACAATATTTCACCGGTTAAGTAATTAAGTGATGGACTCGTCACGGAGCATAATATGTATAATAAATCTCTTTAACTTTGTGGAAATTCAAAGAAAGTACTCGTAACTGACTTTTCAGAGAAACAAACGCTTTATAAAACAAAACAGATTCATAATTGAAGAACTCAACGGTACACATAGGTACATTTGCCCGGCACGAAACGAGCCAACTTCGTGGAAGCACGATAAATTATTAAGAAAAACAACCAGTGTAACCAGGTAATCGTGTCGTAAAAGTTCCCCGTTACCGTGGCGCCTCTAGCAGAGGAAATCCGAATTATAATATTTTAATAAAACATTACTTTCGAAAGGAGTTTTTATTGAAAATATTCCTCTTTTTGTTTTTGGTATTATTTTTTAATTATGATAATGAAAGTTATTGTTTTGTTAACTTTATAGCTCATTCGTTTTCAATTTTCTGGAAAGCGCCCCTAGCGGTGAAAATTGGATCAACTTAACATGTCTAATAAATCACAGCATTATATTACAAGCACTATTAATATTGTAGGTAATTAATACATTCTATAGAGGCACATATTTTTTATTAGCTACAAAAAAAACATTTAACATCATGATAAAAAGAAAAAACAACTTTGCAAAGATTAGTACGAATTGTGACCACCGGGAGAGATTCGAAACACAACCATTTTTACCTAGCTTGTATTTGAACGGCACAACACTCCTCGGAGGGTTGCGAAAGTAAGGGAGCGTGAGCTTCTAGTAGTTCTTACAATAATATCGAGATGGCGCTGTTTCAGACATTTAAATATTGAAGCAAAAAAATATTTATTTTCATATTAATTTATAAAATATTCAAAAAATAAGTTTACAATGCTGATTGGAATATTTTGGATATTTATTTGTGCTTTTGGACATGTATTCGTGCTTAGTTTTAGCAAACTTATAGTACTTAAGTTTATTTTGGTAGCAGCAGATCTTCTATTTCAGAGGGATACACAGCAATATCTACCATTACTTAAATAATAACTCGTAGTAATCACCAATTCTTTTTCAAAGCATGGTGATTTTGAAAATATAGCTTCACGTTCACGATCGTTAAATATGTAACTGATTCAATTTCAGCTGTTTGGAAGTTAACAGATTCATGACGATGGTGATTTGTGAGAATAGTTTTATTCAGTTTAGATGTCAATCAATCTACGTATTGTTTCGTATTCCATTGTACCCTACCCTCCATACTAGCCCACTTTCAAGTTAGGCCACAACTTTCGCTAAGTACCTACTGTGAAACTCCAGATGGGAGCTTCACAAATAAAATAACAGTAGCTTTGTATTAAATTATATTGCTACGAAGACTTTTTTACCATGTTATTTCTAGCACTGCCTCTACTAAACAAAAATACCTAGAATATTTGACACTTGTTTGAACGTTCGAATGGAACACGCCGGCAATAAGGCTGCGTTTCCACCAGAGATAAGCGAGGATGCGTAGCGAGGGATGTGTGTGAAACTAACCAATACCAACGCTAACTTAGTTCAAGCTATAAAAAAACTGGCCAAGTGCGAGTCGGACTCGCACACGAAGGGTATTGTACCACAAGGCAAAACGTCGAAAAAAAACACGTTTGTTGTTTGGGAGCCCCCCTTAAATATTTATTTTATTTTGTTTTTAGTATTTGTTGTTATAGCGGCAACAGAAATACATCATTTGTGAAAATTTCAACTGTCTAGCTATCGTGGTTCTTGAGATACAGCCCGGTGACAGACAGACGGACGGCCAGACAGCGAAGTCTTAGTAATAGGGTCCCGTTTTTACACTTTGGGTACGGAACCCTAAAAATGAAGCGATGTTATTGGTTGGTTTCACGCACATCCCTCGTTTCGCATCCTCGCTCATCTCTGGTGGAAACGCAGCCTTATAACCAGCCTGCTAAAGGCAGGGCTACATAGAAAGCCTCTACAGTACCTACTACACTTGTCGCCTCATTGCTCCCACACTTGCCGTGCATCAATTGTCCAGCCACCCTTTATCAGGTTGTTCCTAAGAAAGCCACTTGGTCGTCTAACTGCAACTTTAGCTCGCTGGTTTCCTCGAAGTCTCCAACATAGCTTGATTATTATACAGGTTTATTGGTAAAACATTAACAACCTCTTAAGAGGTCATTGTACTCATCATTATGAACAACTTTTACCATTTTCTCCCTACATTTATGTTCGTATAAGTCGTCAAAATGTAGGGAACATCAGATTTTTTTTCGCGATTCCAGGTTAGGTCCCTTAGAAAAAATTGTTCATAATGATGAGTACAATGACCTCTTAAGAGGTTTTTAATGTTTTACCAATAACCCTGTATAGATTGCTTCCACTTAGCTTCAACCATCGGCATTTCAAAAATACACCCAATAATTTCCAAAACAAACAAATAAATCAATCAAACAGTCGAACGAGGTAAACAGAATTCCGATCCAAAGCAAACGTACTTAGTTCTCGTTAGTTAGGTTGACCCTACCGCCCCCTGTCGCATACCTTCGGAACTATTCGGGACCTTTCGGTATTTATTGTGAAAGCAAATCAACTATTTATTTATTGGCTATCGCTTTGATCGTCGAATGACCTCGTACAAACACGATTGTCGTTACAAAGGGTTCCGTTGGTTTAGTGTGGATTGGGTTTTTGTAGGATTGGAATTATTTTGGCTGCAGAGAGAGTAGGTAGGTATTAGAACGTTCTTTTGGTAGAAGTATTCCTGGTTAGGTTACACTCAACATAATTTGCGTTAAATAATATTTCTTGAAATAAATAGAGATGAATGTCGTCGTAACTGTGTTATTATTTTTTCATAATACCAGTTAATTTCTTTAGGCCGGTCTGAGAATCGCACCTAGGCCTTTACAGTATTTACAGAGCAGTACTAACATTTTGTTTGTAATCTTCCTAAATAAATAACGTTACTTATCCCGTCAAATGCAATATAAGTCATCGTTTTACGTCTAACGTTTTTGGTCTTTCTGTACATGAGTGATTAAAATTGAATACTGAACGAAATCTTGTTCAACATTTTCAAAATATTACTTGAGCCTCGCAAATAGGGTAGCTCACCGTCCGATCAGGACCAGGCCCGTGCCGGACGGCGCGTACGTGTTCCACGCGCGCCTCAAAGAGATGTCAGCATCGAGGAGGGGCCCCTTAGGGCCGAAGCCTGCCGGGTCAGTGGGATTGTCCGAAAGGGTTACCGCTGGCCCGGAACATAAAGGGCTAGGGAAGGAACACGGGTGGGTTTTAGTCAGTAAGAGTCTGACACTCCCTTCCGCTCCACCCATAGCGGGAGGAGTCATTTGATGATTTCCCATCCAAAAAAAAAGAGCCTCGCAAATAAAAAGTACCCAATCTATAATCATATTTCGGTCCCATCGTGTCCACATGTTGCCAACGTCTCATAAAAAGGATTTTCTTTCACGGCCCGCTACCGCCTCGGACCGGCCATTTGTCTTGTTCTCTTTCTTGTAAGAATTAATGTCTTTAAAGGGGTCGAATTCTCTTGTGTCTACTACCCTTTGGATATTGCAATGTGATTTTAGGCGGTTGGTGAAATAGGCTCTGTGTAAAATCGCTTTACATTTTCCGTATTAAAAGAAATATTTATTAGAACTAGCTTCTCTCGCGACTTTGACCGCGTGAAATTTCTTGTTCCCCCGACCCACCCCGTCGCATCGGCTTATTTCAGAAATTCCCACCGACCAATCCCCACCAGTGGGGAAAAAAGTCAAAAATTTGTTTCCTTAGCATTATTTGACTGTGCAAAATTAATGCTACAAATCATTAACGCCCTAAGAAAGCTCATGTTATGCAAATATAAACAAATTGAGATCAGTGCTAGAGCGACAATTATGGTCATTTATCAGTTGATTGAAAAGACCTTGGGAACAACCATGTTCATCATCATCAGAATTTCAGCCGAAAGCCACCAACTTGACGGCACGTGCAGTGTGCGCCACGTGTCGCGGGTTCGATTCCTGCACGGTACAAATATTTGTATGACCTACAAGTAGTTGTTCCGGGTCTGGCTGTTTGTGTATGTGAGTTTAAATGTTTGTAAACGCACCCACGATACAGGAGAAATTCCTAGTGTTGGGCAAAGTTTAAAAAAAAAACTGCTGGACATAAGCCACCAACCAGCACCTCCACTTCTACCGGTTCTGTGCTTCGCGCATCCAGCGGATTCTTGCGGCCTTTACCAGAACCCTGTTCACTTGAAACTAACAAATAGGTACTATAATATTTCTAAGACTAATCAGTGGCATACGAGTATACAATATTTTCCAAGTTTAATCTTAACTTGGGTTCCAGAGGCTAATAACTCATCATAATCAGCCTATAACATTGCTACTGCTATGATACAGGCCTCCACTCGCTGAGAGGAAGTGGGCCGTAATCCACCACGCAGGCCCATTACGGGTTGGTAGATGTCACATGTCTTCGAATTTTTGGTTCTAGGATATGTCGGTTTCCTCACGAGGTTTTCCTTCACCATTTTCAGAGCAGTGGTGATGAAATAATTTACACAAAGTAAAGCGCTTGTCTGGTTTCGAACCTACGACCTACAACTCGTAAGTCACGGCCGATACCACTGGGCCACCAACGCTCTCAGGTTGATAACTAGTGATTAAAAAATGTTTAAACTTTTATCATGAACTATTATGTCAAATTGTAGAGATAAAGTTATTACAACGCTTAGAAAAAGAAGCACCTCGTTAGAACTCTGTTGGTTATAATAAATTCAAGAAAAAATGGACTAATATTCTTCTTCTTAGCGTGTCGATAGCAAAAATAGCATGCAAAATAAATATAGTTTTTTAATTTTTTTTGGCCTAACATTCAGTTACTAGGATACCGTTCGCTGACGCAGCCATTAGGTCCCCACGTGTGCAAGTGACGGGGCACGCAGTGCAAGATGGTAGCTGAGCCATTGTCTGTGGAGAGACACCTCATGCACACCGGAGGTCTAAGCTTTCCATGAACCCACTTGTGGAGGTTGTCCGTGCTGCGGCCTACTAGAGTTAGAAGTCTATTTAAGGTTTTCCAAGTAGGCCTTTAACTTGTGCCCGGATGGGAGATTCTCTGATGGTTCTGACGACTTCTATGCCATTCTGAGGAAAAAGTTTGCATCCTTAATAAGCAGAATGAAGGCTAGCACCAACAGCATATTGACAACCCTAGCCCAAAAACACGATGCACCAATACTTAGACTCTCCCTCCAGTTGCTAGTGCGGCATGGATGAATAAAAATTGTTTAATTAATATTACTAACCCTTAGTTGATAAGTTATTGTTGTACTAACCATTGGACCAATGTTGTCAAATTAAATAAATAAATTATTATTAATATTAATACAGAAATCAGGTGGTTAAGCAGTTCTTTCCAAATATCACATGATCACATCTTTCTAGAGTAGGTAAAAAATTTGTGGCTTTTAAGCCTCTGTGGTAATATTGACTCGCCATTAAGCATCTTGATACTAAATATAGCGTGCCTACTTTTAACTAAGTAATGTATAAGTATACATAATACTTAGTCGATAAATTCCCCGTTAATCCGGGAGTGTTAAGTGATTAAGCGCTCGGCGGGCGGTCGGGGGCCGTCTCTTACGCACCGATTTGTTCTAACAGTTATAAACACTTAGCGATGTAGTAACGGTCATTATAAGCAGGAAATATCGATAAATCTCGAGGAGCAAAGCGACTAAACACGGCAAAAAGATCACTCACTGGTTGTTGCAAGGCACTGGCAGTTGTTTTAAGAAAATAGGTTCCACTACCATGACAGTCTCATATTCTGGCACTGATGTTAGAATCGCAAATAAATTCCTTACTTTCATTCTCTTGACATTTTACGCAGCTGTTGCTACGAAGCGTAGACCGGTTCGAGGAAACGTAGCCCTCGTAGAAGATATACGAGAGAACAATCGATTACATATACTTAGAAGAAGCTTATAACTTTCTCTATAGGAGTCTCATTATTGTTTATAATCTTCAAAATGTCAGTCTCCATTTGGTCAAGATTCACCGTAGCTCTTGCTACGAAGCGTAGACCGCTGCTACGGAGCGTAGCCCGCGTAGACGATCTACGAGAAAACAATGGATCACATCCATTTCGGTGAATTATCGATATCGTGGAAATAAAACATGTTTATTGTATCATAAACCATTCGAATCACCTTTTATCGATATCCTCTGTCCCAACACTGACCGGAACATTACAGCGGGCGTTGACGGCGATATTTCTTTCGTCCGGTAACACCTTCGTGATAATTTACTACCGCTATGCACCGGCCGATTGAAACCTTAACATTAATTGTTATTTATTGCTAGCAGACTAGTAGAGGGTAGGTTTGAGAAGGCTTTGCGTTTGATTTGGTATTTTCTTCTTATATATTTTGTAGACTATACCCAAACTAGTTGCTGATACCTAAAAATATGAACGGCCCAAGCGCGTACAATGAATTTTTCAGAAAAATTATTGCAATTTTGCGAGGATGCGTTCAACAAGGGTGTAATGAATTATGGACAAACGCCTGCATTTCCAACCGCATGTAACTAATGAGTTAAATGATAATTTTTACATTGCACATTGGTTATATTTAAGTAGGTAGATAGAAAATGGTTTTTTGTACAGCGTATTTTTAACGAAGCTCGTATAAATATAAGAGTTATTTTTAACTTCCAAATTTAAAAACTTCCATCGCTATTTGAAATAACCAATTATGAACTTTGCAAAAGAAAAAAAAAACAAACACTAGAAGCGCCGAAACACAATCAATTACACATCGGGCCATATAAAGTGCACACACATTGCAATATATTAGGATCCTGCGATTCAACGAGCGATATTGTTCCCGCGCGGCCACTTGCCGATAAATGCCGCTAACGTTTGCCGATCACGACACTGTAACGTTCGCAGATTGCCAATTTTTCTACTCGCTAGAGGTTTGTTGCTGTTTATAGCTGGTGATTTAATTTGGCCTGCAGTGAACGAAGAAATGGTGTGCCTGTACACGACACTACGTATTTCAGAAAAATAATATAGTTGCTTGATTGTTTTGTGTTGAGGTTTTCTCCGATTGGAAACCAAAAACTGTATAATATGTTTTGAAGACAAAATCAAGTGCTCATTTTTAGTATACAGATAGGCAGTTTTTCAATCTTGCCCAATGCCTTCTTGCCCAAAATTCCTTCCTCTATTTTTATACAGGAAGACACGTATACATGAGTTATCATAATTTTAAGTCTGGTATATTTGTTTTACTGCAAATTATTGTGTCGACGGTTGAAAGGCTAATTGGTCTAAGCGACATTTTTTGCAATATAGAGTTATATACATATTCGGAATCAGAAAATTTTTCTTCGTCGTGTGAGACGGGTTTTACTACTTTTTTGGCTCTTAGCACCCACTGCAAAACAGGCCTCATTTCTAAGCTCTTTGATCTATCTATACGACACAAAATTAGACAAATTTGAGGATACGATGACTTAAGCTATTTTGATTTTTCGAACTTTTATAACGTGTGTCGATTAAGGTCTTTGGCTTTTTCGCCATGGTTGTGGTTTTGTCGTTTGGTCTTTTTTGCTTGAAAGTGGCATACCAACCTCAAAAATATTATCTTATGGACGTTGCTGAATTATGAGGGCCTAAGCATCAATATCTACTATAACCTAGTAAGGATTCATTTTGTTTCATCCTGTCCCTCTAAGGGGCATCTGCATCACTACATCATCATCATCATCATCATCTACTTCACTCTGGTGCAACACAATCACGTTGCTTATGCTCATTGGGTACTTTGAACTGATGACTTGGCGCTATTATAAATTCATTTTCTCTCGTATTATTTTATTCTAGGTCGATGCTTAACACGTTCACTGCGTAACAGGCCGATATCGGCCTGCCGCGGTACTTCAGCTGGTGCGGACGAAGAAAACTATGTCCCTCTCGCGTGTGCGAAACGATTATCTCAGGTGTTTGTAAAAATTCGACAGAGACAAATACATATTTCATCTTGCGGTCAAAATGGTAGGTGTTTCCCATCAAAACATAACGGCAGGCTTTTATCGACCTACCACGCACTGACGGTGAAAAACATCCGCTGAGTGCGGCAGTGGGCCTATTTCGGCCTGCCCTCCCAACAGGCCGCTGGCGACCCGATACCGCACAGAGCGCGCGCCCCGCCAGTAAGTGTTGTGCTATCTAACTGATCTGACGTAGCGTTCGATATAATCAACGATGGCAAGCAATAAAAGAAAAATACAAATTTTGGAAAATAGAGTAATTCGTCCTGCAGTTATTGACAGTGATAGTGACAGCAGTGAAGAAATATTTTCCACTAAGAAAAATAAAAAGAATTTGGAAACAAATGTGCACGGAAGATGAAGCACAAGCGGTAAGTTTTGTTTACTACCTACACATATCAACATTATCAGCCTCTGGGGAAAGTTGTTCAGTTTCGCGAGTTCTGTGGTAAAACTCATAAATGGTTAATAAATCACACGGAATTAAGAAAAAAAAATTCATTTCAGGAAATCAAGTAAAACCTAAGGACAATTGCCATGTCCTTGAGATGAGCGCTAAACGAAGAAATTGTGCAGGGTGCTACGACAGACTGCGGAAAACCTTTAATAGTACCCAAGAAAAAAAAAAAAGTTAGGAAAATAAAAAAAATATTGCAGGAAATGGAACCAAAACCTTTGCGTAACATGTTTCCAAGACAGGCATAAGTAAATAAAAACATTTTTCAGTTCTTTTACGATAATTCTGTTTTATTTTCGATATCCCCTTATTTTTCTCTGTCCCATCACTACTAAAAATACTTTCTAGTGCGGTTCAGGTCGATATCGGCCTGCCGCTTTTCTTGCTTTATTTCTCATTTCCTGTTTGGCAGATCCCGGGGCGAATCAAACCTAAGGAAGTTGAGTTCAAGGTCATACCAACAATATAAAAAAAAAATGTATACATTATGTTTCCACAAAGTTATAGCAATTTAATCTATCCTAGTGCTGGTGGGTCTAGAAAGACCTGCCACGCACTGGCGGAAATATCATTGGGGGCGCATTTTGGCCCGCCGCCGCACCAGATGAAGAATTATGATTTTACTTGCCGCAGTAAACGTGTTAAACCAGTTTCTTTCAGCTATTTTATTTACGGTAGGCATTTGAACCATTTTGTCTTTCTCAAAAAATAACTAAATTTGATGCATTTTGGGCTAACCAACATAATTTTCTTAAATAATACACAATTTTCAATAGTAATAACTTAAAAAAACTTCCTTACTTAATTAGGAATATACTGTATTAAATACATCAATAAACAAATAATCATCATCATACAAAAGTCTATCAAATAGTTGTTTTTTTAAGATATTAAAAAAAAAACTTTGATCCGTCCTCCTACAAAATGTCACTTAGATCCATTAGCCTTTGAAACATCGCGTCGATGTGATAATAAAATGATCGTTATACCTTTGGGTTATAATCTGATTTCACAAAAAGACTCAACAATGTAATTTTTTGACCTTAAGACTTGATTTCAAGATAAATGATAAATGATTTTATTTTTGTAAGGTTTGCACAAACACTACACGACCATCATATTTATTAAAAACCGGCCAAGTGCGTGTCGGGCCTCGCACAGCGTAGGGTTCCGTAGTACCCTGTTATCACAATGTAGTACGATTCTGTTGTTCTTTATTCTGAATATAAAAGAAAAAAACATATTTTGTTTTTCAATGCAAGTCTTTACCCGTTATAAACAAGCAACTACTTCATCTTAGTCAGTTTAAAGGATTAATGCTAAGGATTTTGTATTTGGTACAAAATTATCCAACACCCAAGTTCAAAGACTATTACTGCTAAACTAATAAAGTTATCTTAACCGCTATAGTTTTCCATTAAAGTTCATGAAATGCACTATCATCGTAAATTTTTCCAAATTTTTCATGCCAGCAGTTTAAGTTTTAGAGGGGGGGACGCCCTACTGAAACAAAAATTTGCACTTTAAAGTTTAATATTTCGTAAATGGAGCATTAAATCGAAAAATAATTTTAGCAACCTTCAAGTCATTTAAGAAGACCTATTCAACGATACCCCTCACGATGGGGTAGACGACAAAAAAAATATTCATCCCCACTTCACATGTAGGGGAGCTAACCTAAAAAAAAAGATATTACAAAAATTTATTTTACCACTTTGTCGTAATTAATATACGCACTCCTACAAAATTACAGCTTTCATGTACTAACGGTCTCTTAGCAAAACCTCGGACCGACAGACAGCTAGACAGACAGTCAGACGGACATGACGAAACTATAAGGGTTCCTTGTAGGAACAACGAAACCTTAAAAACTAGATGAGGTCGGTCCTATCTGACTACTCTGAGAAGAAAGGCCGAAACAAACTCAGTGGTCAAAGTCTCTTTTAAAGTCCAGACATAATCTTGGTCAGGTTATATGAAGACCATGTAGATCGATGTCTGAGATGGTCTTTTGAGGAACCACACAGATTGAGAGGACCTTGTCCAGAGGTATCTTGCTAGAATGCAGATACTAACTTCACACGAAAGCATACCCATTTTCTACAAAAATAAACAAAGAAACATATAGAAACAAGCCTCTATAATAACTGGAACACAGCACAGCAATAAATTTACTTAAACACGGCACACGACAGTGACTACAAAGTTTCTATGTAACATTTTGTCTTGGAGCAGCCGCCGCGCATCGCAACGTGACCCACCACCGCAGAATGCGAACCTCCTAACGAGTTTTTGAGAGCACCCCCTGTCAGGGAACGCCATCTTAAAGGGATTTGCACTTTGTAACTAAATTGTCTTGGAGAAATGGATATGACCAGGATAGTCGAGCTCAAAAGTGTCGATGACTTTTCTGAAGTATCTCGTGTTATAGCATCGATTCGAGTATAGTGTTGCAAAGAAAACTCTGCATAGTTCAGTGGTTCTGACGAAGGTAACATTAGTGCCTCCAGCTTTACAACTTGACAGCCTAATGCAGCGACCTCATCTATTATTACAGGAGCTGCCCTTTTCCAATCCATCTCAATCCTCGGCTGATCCGTCCATTAAGTATTCATCTCGCGACATTAGTGGCTGCCGTTATTAAAACCACCTGTAAATCCCATACTCCTGCGACTTGCCAACGCGGCACACGTACGAGGCGGCGAGGAGGCGAGGGGGTCCGTCCCTTCCGCCCTTGTGACTTTTGTCTCGAATCTCAGCGCACGTCTTGGACATCGGGGACACGTCTTACAGAATTAATAATAAGCTAAGAAACCGGGTGCGGTTTGGGCCACAATGTGCCGAAATTTCTAACCCTCATTAAGGGCCCTCTGCACTCACCGCGCGCACCAAACTTTGAACGTTCGCGCTCGCGTTCGTTCCTTGTTTATTGATGTTGCCAACATCTTGCTGCTTGTAACGGGTTTTAATAGTCGAATTAAGAATGTTCTAAGCGTTCGTGATGAGCGTTGGTTTGTTCAGGTGATTTGTTTTACTTTGTCATTTGTTTATTTTAATTTTGAACCGAGTTGTCGTTTCTATCTGATAAAGTATACAAAGAATTCGAATGAAAATAGTTTCCTTTTCTGCAAATAGTATTATGAAACTCACAGTAAATACATCGGAAAACAGTTACTTAACATTATAGATGTATTACAAACATAACCTACATGTTTTCGGAACAATCGAGAAACTTTTCACATTACTTTCTTTTTAGTTCACAAAAGTTTGACAAACACAGCTTGACGTTAACATATCAGGCTTCGGGCGATGTTATTTAGTAAAAAGCAAATTTGGTACAAATATATCGGTTGTCTGACATTGTTAGCGAGTCTGTGACAACTTGGAACATTGTAAGAACATTTTGAGCAAGGGTTTAGATGACAGTGTCTTGTCACTTCGGGCCTGGGGGTATCATAGTTCGGGTACAATAGTCGTAACATTGAGAATGATAGATAATACTTGTAAATGGAAATCTTGGGCTTATGAACTATTAAGTGTTTAAATGTTGCAATGAAAGTCGTGTTTTGTGTTTGAGTGACAATAGCCTGAAGGATATGGTGTTGAGTTTTGGGTTCGAGAGGTCATGGGTTCGTTTTACTTATGCAACAGTTGTGAGGAAGTAACGAGTAGAATGTCTTCGTATTGTGTATATGTTTTGTGTTAAAATCACACAACGTTATATTTTCTGCGTTTATTCCAAGCGCACGTCTTCAAATAAGCGCGGCTATATTACTACGTACTCGTTCAAAGTCAAAGTCAAGTCATTTATTTCAAACTAGCTTCCGCCCGCGACTCCGTCCGCGCGGATGTCGGTCTTCGCGTGGATGGTTTATTTCTCCATTTTGAGTAACTCTGACAATGACATCTTATAAATATCTATTGGACCCAAATACGGCTAAGCCTATAATAATTAAGGAGATCCCTCTATTGAGCTACTGCTGTTGAGCTCGCGTTCTGTAGTAAGTATTTTTTTCATAGTAATTCCGACCTTGATAAGTAGCATGTAGCAGTAAATTACTGACAATGACGAAAAGTTTGCAATAATAAAAAAGTGATCGTGACAATGCGACAGAAAGTTAATTGAGAGCTTCAGCATACACAACATTGTTAGTGAGCTCGTCCGGAATATGAACATGAAGATTTCTTGGACTGCTCACATGGGAAAGAGCTACGTAAAGTTGCCCGTGTGAAAAACAACTCGCGGTAAGATCTACGCCAGCAACTCCTAGGGTCTGACCTTGAGCCTTATTTATTGTCATGGCGTAACACAAAGCTACAGGAAACTGTATTCTCTTAAATTGAAATGGAAAATTATCCACTACAGGTAATGCAACGTGTGTTCGCGGTTCTACAGAACAACGTCTATGAATAAAACCGAAAAATAAGATTTTTTTTTCTACGTATTTTTCCAGGATAAAAAGTATCCTATTTTATGCCCAGGATAATAAGGTATAATTATACCAAGTTTCATCGAAATCGAACCGTTAGTTTTCACGTGATGCCTGCATATACAGACAGACAGACAGACAGACAGACAAAAATTTTTTTAATCACATATTTGAGTTTGGTCGATCCAGCAACACCCCCCGCTATTTATTTTTTCAATATTTTCAATGTACAGAATTGACCCTTCTACAGATTTATTATATGTATAGATAGGCACATTAAAGGCACTTTTGAAAGTCAAAGATTACAGTTAAATAGAATTGATTCTAGTCGCCTCTTCCAAAAGGTAGTGTTCGTATGAAGAAGAATGGGCAAGAAACTCCACCGTTACTCTTTTAAAATGTTTTACAAGGTTTTGTATACATAATATTATTATATGTGAAGACGATGCACCTAGAATAAAATTAGTCTACCACAAAAGATTTTTACCTTTTTTTATTTTGAATTAAAAATGAAGCAATGACAGGTAAATCAATTAGGTATGTGCTTGATACATGGTGCTCACATATTTACAAATTATTTACATATATTGTAAAAGTAGATGATTTTCCTAGAATTTTAACAAGTGTGTGAGTTACTGTAGTCATAGACTGTAAAAATCAATGTCATAAAAACTCAAATTCAAGTTCTTCCTAACAAAAACAAATACAAAAATTTGAAAGCTCATTCTAAAGCTTGACTTTTCGAATGTAACCAGAGTATCTTTATTGTCAGCCTGCACTACATAAGGTCGACTTTTACAAACAACCACCGTTACAGTACAAATAACATAGGTTACACATTAGATTTGTATGCGGTCCTAAATAAAACACCATTCATATACCCAATCATACAAAAGTTTGAAATGATAAATAATATTTTTGTTGCCATAAAATTATCTTGCTACCTAAAATACACTGTGCCCAAAGTTTACTCAACAATATCTCAATTCTGGCATCTCACAACTGTAACGAATTAACTTTTAATAATGCAAAATTATCGGAATAATGTTTAAATATTCCTAGAAATACTTACATAAAATATTATTTATAAGTTGTAGCTTCTAGCTAGATACCGAGAAGCGACGCAAAAGCAAACTTTTCAACTGATTGGCAGTTCCAGGAAAGACACGCCATTGATACGTCTCCATAGGAAAGTTCTCGTCTTTGAGAACTAAACGCTATTTAATATGTTTACGAGCTTCAGGTTCAAAAGCTTTTCAGAATTACCAATAACTTTATTATATTTCAGTGCAATTTATATTTACTTATAAATAACGTAAGTATCGTATTAAGAGCGTTCTCGAAAATATATCGAAGAAACAGAATTTCAATATAAAACTACATACAACATGTCCCGGAATTGACGCACACCACTCAATACTCCAATTAGAATATTATGTTAACACATTGAAGGACACTGAACGAGACACAATAGAAGTTTTATTGTTATTACGTCTATAGGCGTTCAGTGTCCTTCAATGTGTTAATAACATAATACATACTTACATTGAATTTTTATTATTATGTATACAAAGTTGTTTATTTAATAAATTAGTTATACTGATTGTAGGAGTAAATTGTGGTCACATTACAACTCTACGCACACCAGCGGAGTAAGTACTTCGTCAATTTACGTAGTTTTCATTACTAACACTTTCACAGTTTTTGTCATTCCGTTTCGACAGTACATCTATGTTGCTTATACTGTTTGGGCCCAGTAGGTGACCACGCTTATTGCACTTATTACGGCTATCTTCCTGATTCTAAGAATTTGGCCGACCCACAATATTCCAACCTACGTTACACAGAAATAAAATCAAACCATTGCCTTTCAACCCTGTTACTCCTTTAGCTCCAACATTAAAATCCAAAACCCACACATTAATTCGGAAAATGTAAAACATTACCTTGCCCTTGTATGAAAAGAACCATCAAGACGGGCCGTCCCTTATAAAGGAAATTCATAATAATTTCACAAGGTACAGGGTGAATTTCGTAAAATCAAAAGTTCGTTTCAAAATTTCAATTACTTATTCGTAGTACGCGTGTGCTGCGTAGAAAGGAAATGAAATAACACTTAAACTTGATTTACGATAGAAAATATTCTAATATGGATGAGATATATTGTTTTCTTGGTAAATTAAGGCATTTTGTATGCACGTGTTCGGATTTCGATATGGAACTAGGGATGATGTTTGAGGTTAATTGTGTATGGTTGTCGAAATAAATCTCGTTTGGGGAAATATAGAAGAAGGTGTACAGGAAAGTAATTTATTTTCTATGATTTATTGCATTGAAATATTTGAATTTAATATTTATTAGAATAATCTAAAAGAGGAAGTGCGTCTATTTAGGTCACAAAGACCACAATAATATATTTTCGCGGGAACTAAACGACCTGCACAGGGTTATTGGTAAAACATTATTGTACTCATCATTATGAACAACTTTTACTATGGGACCAAACATGAAATCACGAAAAAAAAATCAGCTGTTCCCTACATTTATGTTCGTATAGCTCGTCAAAATGTAGGAAACAGCTGATCTTTTGTCGCGATTTCAGGTTTGGTCCCATAGTAAAAATTGTTCATAATGATGAGTACAATGACCTCTTAAGAGGTTGTTAATGTTTTACCAATAACCCCGTATAAGTAAAAAAAAAAACACTAGTAGTTATCCTATCATATTTCTTTCCAGGCCAATTCAAACTAAACTAATAAAAACATACTCGTACATAACATCATCACGCCTGTATTCAAACTCAAACTCAAAGCATTTATTTCAATTAAACCTTTAACAGGCACTTTTGAATTGTCAAGAAGTCGGTCAGTCATAAAATATGAAGCTAGTTGCCCATTCCAAAGCGTAGGTACCTATGGAGAAGAACGGGCAAAAAACTCCATGGACACTCTTTTTAAATTTCATTTTACAAAAACATTTGTTACATCATTTCTTTTGAATTTATGATTATATAATGTGAGAACGATGTAAAAAATAAAAAAGATGTCCGCGTTAAGAGCGTCCAGAATACAACAAATAGTAACAAAACAACAATCCAAAATTAAAACAATTAAAATAAGCCCAGGCGGCTAAGTGATGACCAGTCCCAACTGACGGCGCCCGTTCACGAACATGACGTATATATCAGCACCATTCAGCTCAACCACTTTGAAGGGAGCTAAATGATCCAACGTACACGCCACCGCCAGCGAGACATTTGAGTGAGCATGACACACTATCAGCCGCCAGGGAATATTCAAGTCAATGAAAGATATATTATTACCCAGTAAATGGTAGCTATAGATTACATAGAACTCACATCTGTGCTATGCAATTATACAATACAAAGGAAATTGAGTTTATACAATGCAAGGATAGTCTTACAATCTTCAGCAGCTCCAACAGTATTTTCAAGTGTTAGTCAATTAGTTGTGGAGCAGCACTAGCATTGAGCCAGGCATTTGTGTCAGCGATGTAATCCCCTAACTTATAATATGCCTGACTGCATAGTGTGCGTTTTATACAAGATTTAAATTTTGTCTCATTCAGTTGAAGAATGTGGGGAGGTATTTTATTATAACATTTTAGACAGTACCCCATAAAAGATGAATCTACTTTAGCCAGTCTGAAACCTGGTTGAACTAATAGGTCCCTATTTCTAGTACTATAATTATGTCTTTCACCTCTTTTACTAAAAAGATGTAAATTTTTCCTTACATACATGATGTTTTCATAGATATATTGACAAGGCACCGTCATGATGTTAATTTCCTTAAACAGTTCCCTTAGAGAATCGCGCCTGCGGAGATTATATATGGCTCTGATGGCTCTTTTCTGCAGAATAAAAATAGAATCGTTGTCTGCAGCCCGTCCCCAAAGTAAAATACCGTAAGACATGATACTATGAAAGTAACTAAAATAGACTAGTCTCGCGGTATCTACATCAGTAAATTGACGGATTTTTCTGACAGCATAAGCTGCTGAACTTAGCCGTCCTGCAAGAGATTTTAAATGAGGACCCCATTGTAGCCTTGAGTCGAGCGTGATCCCTAGGAAAACAGTTTCATCGACGAATTCTAGTTTCTCTTGATTCAATATTATCTCACAATCACTACCCTTGACATTTGGTAACGAAAATTTTATGCACTTAGTTTTTTTTCCATTTAATACTAGATTATTAGCAGTGAACCAATTTTGGACCTGCAGTAGGGCGTTATTTACGTCGTCAAAATTTGTAGCACGTCTATTTACCTTAAAAATTAAGGAAGTGTCATCAGCAAATAACACCATTTGTGGTTGATTTTTTAATAAATGGAGTAGATCATTAATATACACTAAAAAGAGGAAAGGACCCAATATCGAGCCTTGTGGCACACCAATTTTTACTATTAAACCAAGTGAATTGACACCATTTATTTGAACTTGTTGTTGTCTATTATTTAAATAAGAACTAACTAAACTGAGCGCAAGTTTTCCAAGTCCGTAATGCTCAAGTTTCAAAAGCAAGGTTTGGTGATCGACGCAATCAAATGCCTTGGAGAGGTCACAAAAGATTCCTATGGCATCTTGGGCCTCTTCCCACGCGTTAAAAATGTGTTTTAATATATTAATAAATAATTTAATATTCCGCAAAGAGTTAAGCAGAGGTGTACCTATAGAACACTCAGATTTCGCCAGTTACGTTTAAGTCTCATATAATAGGGGTCGAGCCTTTTGCCATCAACCAGACACAAATCCGGGACTCCGGACTCCGGGCTGGTACTGAAAAATTCCAGGTGAAAAAATCCAATAACACTTTACCCGACCCGGGAATCGAACCCAGGACCTCAAGCTCAGGGTTGAGACCGCTAAACCGACGAGACAGGCAGTAATAAAAACATAACAGTCCTAATTACCAAATCATTCCTCAGCCAAAAGTAAACACTAACTCCTCACAAAATTTACAATTACCCTCCTTTTGCTTTTAACTTAAGCGTAATCTTGGTTATTATAAAGCACCTACGGCCTCCAAACGGCTGCATAACAAATTTTATTTCCTTAAGAAATGAACGTCCGAACAAAAACATAACGCGAAACTTTGGGCGTACCTCCGCGTCCTGCCGGGAATTTATATCGTTCACCAACAAGAAAACAAAAGTGGAGTCGCGCCAAAGGTACATTATCTTAACAAAGTACAGCAATTAGGTACACGTTCTACATCTGACTCTAATAATTTAAATATGATAAAACAAAGTAAGACGGCGCGGAAGAATGGCGGGCTCTTACTTAACTTATTTATAAATTCTTCGTACTCTCGAGACGGTGAGCCAACCCTTCCCGCGTTTTAATGCAATAAAAGGGGCACTCATATAAGTATGCGGTGAAGGCTAATCCGTCGCCGGCTATGCAGTGATCCTTATTTATTAGATTATCATTGAGTTCTTGGGAAGAATACATTATACAAGGTTAACAAGACGTTAAGACACACTTTGTCGTTTTAATGAAGTGTAACTTATTTCTTAACAAAAATAATGTTCTGTTTTTTTCTGAAGCAAAAGTATAGCTTAATTATTTGCTTTAAGGTTTATGCAATAATTTTACAGCGCCAGTTTGGTAATTAAGTAATTTTCTTATCAGATTAATCTGATAACCGGACTATGTCATACAAACGATTCATCAAATTAACTCCACCACGAAAATCGCTGATGCTATCTCCGCTTAAACCCCACAATAGTGCAGTAGTTCCTAATTCACGTCTCAGCCCGCTTTGTCCTTAGTTCCGCGGTACTTACCGAACAAAAACACAAGACGAGAACAGATCAATAGGCCACAATCCTCAGAGCGTAAGCTAGGGGTGGCTCAAAGCTATAAAATTACAGATCAGAACTCTATCGAGACATGGTCTTTATTCAAAATCAGTAGAGCGCGCTATCAAAGAAAGTCTTCTTAGGAGTTAGCGTCTTGGGGTCTCCAAGTTTGTTAGCAAGGGTTACGATGCGGGTAAGGGTGTAAGGGTACGTTTTTCAATGTAAATAGTGGTGTAGGGTCTCGTATGAATTAAATTTAAGTAATTAATGGGTGCTGCGCGGTCTGAAAGGCCGGCTGTGTACCATTTAGATAATGTGTGGTGTTTTGTTTGTGGTGGTGGTGGTGGTGTTGTTAAAGAGTTAAAAGTTAAGATAT
Organism: Mesoligia furuncula; assembly: GCA_916614155.1. NCBI lineage: Eukaryota > Metazoa > Arthropoda > Insecta > Lepidoptera > Noctuidae > Mesoligia > Mesoligia furuncula. The sequence continues at coordinate 8,719,224 of OU744803.1, read as the reverse complement.
GGTAATCGTTGGTTAAAATCAGGTAGAAAGAAGTGGCCATTAGAAGGCCAGATGAAGATAAGCAATATTATAACCTAAACGTTTCTTACGAATTCTATGACTAGGTGATACTGTATGTCCCATTTCTTATAAGACTAGCGTATAAACAAAAGGATTCTAATAATAGTATTATGATTATGATACCATCAACAAACACCATCAATCACTTGTAATTCTACCACGTTGGCAACCTTTTACTATGTGACATAATGGGGGCCTGGAGTTCTAAAATACAGGCCTAGGCTTAATTTAGACTCAGATTTCCCACAAATTATAAAATTTTGTCGAAATACCTGTCAACTTAATATTTTATAAATGTAATTTGCGGGAATGAATTTAATTAAAGAATGTAATTTTTCTATGCATATTTTTTATTTTAATAATTATTGTCCATTTTCTTTGTTTTTTTTTAGTTACAAAAATATAATAAAATTGGATAATCAGGTTTACCATAGCCACCAGTAATTTACCTACTAATTTCATATTAATCTGATCCCCAGCGGTCCTAAAGACCGTGTGGGTCATTTATTAATTACAGTGTAGGTTCCTCGGGTAGGGTTAAGAGAGGGTCCCTATATTTTAAGACGTCGCCGTCATCTGGCCGAGGTATGCACATTGTGCGTACAAACAGACGCGGGATATTTATGACTGTATTTAAATGCGTGTGTCGCCATTATCTTGTCCGCAAATGTGCGCTGTGTCTTAGGGATTGGCGGAATGGAATCTAATGCGTGCTAATGAAGAGTTATAGGCTGATGTTATGTGACTACCTGCTTTTATGCGTGGGATGGGTTAAGTACCAAATATTTTTGGTAAGAAATGAGCAAGATTAAGAAAATCAATTTCATTTATAAAATACTAAATTCTGCCCGCGACATCCGAAAAAATCCGCGTGAAAGGAGAATGACCAAAGGTCGTACCAAAAAGTCTCATGCATCAATATCAAAATATTGTAGTAATTATTTTCATAATTTTTTTACGACATTACGCGTCGGGGATTTGATTTTTGAACACGGAATTTAATTTGAAGTAAAAAAGTGTTGATATTGTTTTATTCCCTTTACATGACTTTCCTTTTCAAATGATATAATATGACCTTGAATGTTGAAAGTGCTATGATGTCTTACAAAAAAAACATGTAAAAAATTATACTTTGTCGATTCTACATTAATTAAAAATAACTAGAATAGAATAGGCTGTTTTGTAGAGCAATAGTGGCCGTTCGTGTCAAACAAAATAAAGAACCTAGTTTTTAGGTTATTTAGATTTTTTTTGAAAATCTCCGAATCCCGGGTTTTGTTTACAAAAAGAACTTTTGTAGGAGTTATTATGATAAGTTTAATCTATAAAAAACAAAGTTTGATTTTGATGCAGCATGGGACGGGATTCCATACATCCATGAGCATTGTCCTTTCTTGTTCCCCCGACCCACCTCGTCGCATTACATCACATGCACTCGCTAATAGTTTCCGACTTTTTTTCTTTTTGCCCAGTTCATAAGGATCCTGGCGTGATGTTAAATAGCCAGCCTTCCTCAAGAATTCTATCAAAAGCGTAAAGAATTTTTCAGAAATCAGACTAGTTGTTTCAGAGATTAACTCGTTCACAAAAACCAACAAACTCTTCAGCTTTATTGTACGCTTTGTACCAAGTTACTCAATCATGGAAGTGTCTATAGGTCAACCACTCGACACGTATTCTGTTCTTTACAAAGGCTCATTATTTAACACTAGCTGCGCCCCGCGGTTTCACCCGCGTAATTGTCGATCCCGTGGGAATATCGGGATAAAAAGTAGCCTATATATTAATCCAGGGTGTCAGCTACCTCCATACAAAATTTTATCAAAATTGGTCCAGCAGTTTGAGCGTTAAGAAGTAACAAACATATAAACACACACACACTCACTCACAAACTTTCGCCTTTATAATATTAGTGTAAAGTGTGACGTACAGTATTGTACAACTTACAACAAAATAAAATACAAAATATAAATATAAACTTAGCCATAATTAAAATCGAACGCAAACTCCAGCACTCCTTTATTTAAACGGTCAATTACCAACAGAACAGAGCTCAAATTATCAAACAGTATTCGATAGCGCCTCGCCTTAAGCAAGCAAGTCAAGTCGATGCCTCTCAAAGCGACGGTAGGTAGAGAGATACGTCTACCGGTCGGTAACGCGATCAAAGTGTTTCGTACTTTGCGCCTGTAATCGACAACGAACTCGTCACCTAAGGTAGTTCAGACAGGCGGGAACGGGCGATTGTTAAGTATTGGCGGACATTTTTAGGTAGGTGTTGACAGTTCGAGGTTGAGAAATACTTGTGTGGCGGCATCTACCACGCTACCCTGACGCATCACACTGACGTCACGCAAGATCCTGCATCGCGCAAGCAGAGTTTACAGCGCGACTAGCATATACATAACGTCACGACATCAATCGTCGGGCAGTTGCCAACCAGGCATGACACCTGTCTGGTTGGAGGATCCTTCCTTTTCTTTGGAGGATGAGTGAACTACACCCCTCTTCTTCATACCACAAACTTGTATTAGTATAAATCGAAGTTGAAAACTGTCTAAAATATACTTCCTTATGTTATTAGTGTGTAGTGTCCCACTGCAGGGCAAAGTCCTGCCTCTCCCTTTCCTGCCCTGCCTTTCCACACAATTCTGTCTTTTGCTAGTGCCGACCAGTTCTTTCTGTAGGAGTCAAACTCGTCACCCCATCTTCGTCTCGGCCTGCCGCGTTTGCTTCCTGGGTTTTAGTAGGACCCAATCGGTGGTTCTCTGTGTTATAACATAAAATATAACGTTATAGATTTCTGCCAACACACATTTTGGTGATATCGGCGGCAGTATCTGTTAGTATGCCGTCGATAAGTGTAGGCAGTTTGCAGTAGCCTCTTCCGTTGACGCGTGAGCACTTACGCAATAGGCCTGTATCCCCCCCCCCATTTATTAAGGTAAAATATATATGACTAGCTGCGCCCCGCGGTTTCACCCACGTAAATGTCGATCCCGTGGGAATATCGGGATAAAAAGTAGCCTATATGTTAATCCAAGGAGTCAGCTACCTCTATTCAAAATTTTATCAAAATTGCTCTAGCCATTTGAGCGTGAAGAACTAACAAACATATAAACACACACACGCACTCACAAACTTTCGCCTTTATAATATTAGTGTGATTGACTATGATAATTTTTTTTAAGTTAGGGTATTTAATGCAGGGTCTGAAAAGACCCGTAGCTAGCCTAGTATCTACGCATAGGTACTGTAAAACAAACAAAAGAAAAATTCTCGTGAGAAACTACTTTAATTTTACTAAACTAATTTAATTTTACGTAACTTGACTAAACTCATTTGCTTATTCATAGTACAACAGTAAAGTAAAAACAACCCCTGTAGTTTTAGTCCCAAATAAAATTGTCCACTCTGTTACCAGTCGCAGGTGAAGTCACGAATGTGAAAGGACATTTGTTACGCGTTAAATATTCAAAGAACAAGACGGCTGGTCTCCGGGGCCAAAAAGACCCCGGTCGGTCCGGGTTAACCCTGTATCGCTCATGCGTCCCTAATTTCCGATTTGTCGGCCGAAGGGTTGACTGATTAGCATCTGACTTGTCACGACGCATCACTGTTCCTCTGTCGTGTTGATTCGGAGTATTTGAGATGTGAAATTAGTGATGGGCTGATAATTTTGCTTACGATGTGAACGATTTTAAAGTTTTGAATGTTTTAAAACTTCAATCTTTGCGTTACACATAGTAGGTTATTAAATGGTTGTATTGAAAAATAATCTCAAATGGAAGATTTTGAACTAGTATTAGGTAACAAGCCGTGTAATGGGATTTCCGATCGAAAAAAATGACGAACTTTCTCACAAACTTTCATTCCCTTTAGAGGATGGACTAGCAAAAATCTATCCTTAATGCTGACTATGCTTTATAAGGAACTTTTAATTTAAGATGTTTACTAAGTAGATTCAAACCATAGTTGTCCGAAGAAGATTTTTAAACAACAATCTTGACGATTTAAAACAATACAAACCACGACAAGTCTTTAAAAGATGGACGAGTATATATTCTACAGAAAATTTTACCTGGTTTTTCAAACTATGTATCTAACCTTCCAATATTCTGCATCCACCATAACCTATAACGCACATTTGGCAGCGTATCTATCTAACGAATAAATTTCAAGATTATGTACACACCAGTCTACAAGCGTCCCCGGCATATGCAGTGCATGTAGTTGAAAACAAAGCCATTTCCCAGGTATTTTCCTTTGGCAGCACACGAACAAGTTGCGAAGTTATTAGCCATCTGATAGCGGGACAGGCAATTGAATATTTCAATGTATTAAACTTGCTTTTCTGAGGTATGCGCCTGTTAGTCTAGACATTTTTATTTTGCAAAGTTTTGTATGTGTGCCAGGCTTTTTGGTAAGAATTTGAATGTAATTGTAGCTAATACTTAGATAGATTAGAATGCAAGACTTTCCTTTACATAGGTAACTTTAAAGAATTGAAGTTTTGTCGTCTTGTTATGCAAGAAATATGTGTATTTCACTAAAATTAAATTCTTCATGAAAGTTACGTGTCAAAAAATATTAAGAAGGATATTTCAAAATAATTTTATTTCGTTAGGTGGACTGAATTAAGATATGGTAGCCTAACATATCTTAATTCAGAAAACTTTAATCTTACGATTCAGTACGACGTTGACACTGCAAAAACAACACCTACACCACCGTTATCGTATATGGCCTTCTACAAAATCTCATGTACCCATCGAAGCCATCAACTCCACAACCACAAACCAACCTACTTACAAACAAAATGATAAATGAATCCATCAACACACAACACTTGAAATGAAACCAACAGAAAAATACAGCAAATGAAGGAATGACAAAGCTCTTATGGCTCAGTGATGATAAATGATAGATTCATGAGGTGCTGTGCGGGATCACATGTGTCGTTTGCGGACTAATGTGTTGGAAGACCCTCGTTGATGTGACGATGGCGAGTTATAGTGTAATGGTGCTGAGGTAGTGGGAATTATGTTCATGATGATACGTAAAAAAAGCAGAATAAAGAAATGAGTTCTGTGGTTATTTTCTGGTAGCCAAGATGATGACTGCGATGTGTCATACTATCTCGTATGCTCTTTTATTTATACTTTACAAATGTTTAAACAAATAAACAAAATTATGTTATCTTTTCTCATCTTAAGGGTGCGTGCAATTTTTGAGAGGGCCACTTATCGTTGGATTTTAAAAAGACTGTAGGAAACTGAAACTCTGCTTAGTCATTTATGGCCATGTTGCGGTACCCACCTACATTAAACACCCAGTTACTAGTGGTAGATTAATCGAAGTGAAACAAATAGACAAAATTATGTTGTCTTTTCTCATCTTAAGGGTGCGTGCAATTTTTGATAGGGCCACTTATCGTTGGATTTTAAAAAGACTGTAGGAAACTGAAACTCTGCTTAGTAATTTATGGCTATGTTGCGGTACACACCTACATTAAACACAAGTTACTAGTGGTAGATTCATCGAAGTGTACTAGTGGCAGATTTCAGAACCGTTGACAAACTGTAGATAATAGAATATGTAACAGTCTAAGACATAATATTTAGCTTGAACCGCAATCAAGCCTAGCCAATCTCAAACAGCAGCATTGCCTGCTTATTCTGTACTGCAGAAAAAGCTTGTCCATACAAAGCAATACTTCCCAACGGAAACAAATTGCCATCTGCCGGACAATGGCGGTTCGAAGGTTCGAAATTTAAACAGCAGCGGCTCGGCGACGTATCGGCTGTCACATTACCGGCGTTGCTGGTGTTATTATCAAACTTTTTGAAGGGTCTCCGGTCGCCGGAGTGACGCCGACCCTGGTGCCCGGACGAACGGTAGGGTGGAATGCGCTTTTTTGAATACCTACTGGAATTGAAAAAGAATCTGTATCTATAGAATTGACCAAATGTTAATACAGAAAAATAGTCCGAATAATTATTACGGGCTAGCTTTAAACCGTTATTTTTATATTTGTTCTATATATTAAAAAGCAACAATTTTCTATAAACATATTACTTTCCAACACCACCAAATTACCTAATATGCCTTATTAGCTGAAGACAATATTGTATTTAGAATTAAACTCAACTTACTGGTTGACATGATTATTATATAAATCGTACACATCGCTATAGAAGCATTTGCTTTTCCCTGAACTAAAAAACTGTCACAGCCTAAAACAAGAAATAACTAAAGCTACCATTTAAAAACGAACTCGACTCAAAGGACGAATTTTTTCCTAAAAATCCTTCTCCACACTACTTTCCCGCATCCGGCGTCGTGTCCGGGCGCATATGGTAATTCCTTATTCCAATAGGAAATAGAGGCGGTCACTGGCAATAATCCATCACTGTGCTGTTTGTTCGTCCGGCCGGACATGTTTTATGTCATTTTATGTATTCCTTACAGGTTTTGATAAATATTTGTTTCGCTCCAGTTCGGACATGTCCAGGAATTGAATATCCGGAGGGTAACTCGTTTCGTGATTGGCGTGTACGGCCATCTCTCTTGTTTTTTGCTTGAATTATATTCGTGAGACGTGTAGGAGTATTTGTTTACGTAATCTCGTGGCAGGACGATTTATTCATAGTTTTTGTTTTGCGAACGGTGGTGTCTAAAAATATCCTATTAGAATCACTCTAAGCGTCAAAATGACCTAAAGTAGACCTAAGTAGCATATGTTATATTAAAATGAACTTTAAAACATTAAAGCTTTTTGCAGATAGATTTTATTCAATAACATCTTGTTCCTTTTGTGTGGTCGGTCTGGAAAGTTTACAAACAATCAGATTTTTATTTAATTAAAAAAAAACTGGTTTTTAATCGCCCGTGAAACGCCCCCAGCTGGATGGACCGATGACCTTATGAAAGTGGCTGGTACAGAGTGGATACGGAAGGCGGAGGACTGGGTGTTGTGGTGCAGCCTTGGAGATGTCTACATATTATGTCCAGTAGTGGACCGCGATAGGCTAAGTTGATAACCGTGATTTTACTAAAAATTCCTAGTGGTACTATTTAAAAAACCTTTATCATTTATCAACTTGAAGACATATCCCAGTCCCTAAATATTGTTTACTCAAATAACCAATCCTGTATCCTTCTAACACAATTTTAAAACGAATAGTTGACAATAGTTGGGAAATCGTGGTTTACATAATATATAATGGTCATACCTAAACTGACCATACGTCCCGTTTTGAACGGGACTGTCCCTTTTCTCAGTCACCTGTCCCGTTGTCCCCAAACAAAGCTTCGGGATGCAAAATAGTCCCGTTTTAAGAACATAATTATGTCAGAGAAAATTTGAGATAATAAGAATGATGAACTGATTGTAATGAAACCTCAACTATTTATTTTCCATTTTCACGCTGAATGGCCATTTGTTAGAATAACAATAATTATAATTAAGCTGAATTATAGTATAGTGAAGAACACTAATTGTATTAAATTACACTTTTAATAAATAAAGAAAATTAAAAGGTGGAGTTTATTTTCATTTTACCTGCTAACTGTCGTTTATAAACCCATGTCCCGTTTTGAGTAAAAAAAATAAATGGTCAGTTTAGTCATATCTAACCGCACAAACAATGGAAAACTGCATCAGCGGTGCTATTCTGTAAAGATCACCGCGATAACTTAGGTGAAGTGAGCTTAAAGTGACCTGTCATTCCACCTGATGCTAGGGATTGACACTATTGACAGCTCACTTTGAGCTCACTTCACCTAAGTTTTCACGGTGAGATTTTTCCAGAATAGCGTTACAGTACTTTGTACATACATAGTCCTGTAAGCACGTCACACGTCAACCATATAAGATATAAGTAAACATAAGCTAAAAACTGTGTTGTTCACTATTCCCACGGGTGTGACGTCATTATACCCACGCAGCGCTGAGGCTAAGGATCGCATGCATACAAAATCGGGCCTTATCAGTTATGCATAATGTGGAGACCCCAAAGGTGGGCAAAATATTGCAGTGCCCGGAGACATTGTCTACAGGCTGGTATTTTAGTTGTAAATTATTTATTTTTCGTAACAAGTTACAGGTTGGTTGTGAAAATGTAATTATGTTTTATCTAGGGTTTACATCATGTGTAGGTAATTAAATTTTTTGCATATTTTAGCTGAAGGGAGCCAAGGAAAATAAGAATAAATTACTATAATGAAGCAAACCAATTTTCGTCACATACAAAGACGTAGTTTATTTTATACCTTCACATCTAGGAAACACAAATTAATTATGTACCGAAATATTACATAATATGAAACTAAACTTTTCTTTTTGTTAGTTGTCTGACAAACATTTACGCAGCGGCTTACATAAAATTTGGTCAATTTTTTCATTAAGATCACCATAAAATGTCACGAATCAAAATACTATCACAATTTTATCTCGCTACATTCCTTTATTGGTACAATACCTACATTATTTTACTAAGACAAAGTTGTCACGTCGTTATCTAAGCAGGTTGTACAAAGAGGCCACTTTCTTTAGTAATTAATTTCTCTTAGATTAAAAAATCGAATCAAATTTGTCTTACATCAAAAGACCATCAAATAATCCCACCACAAAGTCACTGGCAATACTTTCATTATTTTTATTAAGACAAAGTTGTCACGTCATTACGTAAGCACGCCGTACAAAGAAGCCGCTTGCTTTAGTAATTAATTTATCTATAAAGATTGTCTTACGTCAAAAGACCATCCAAATTTCCCACCACAAAGTCATTCCCAATACTTAGGTACATTTTTTTTATTATGACGAAGTTGTCACATCACGATCGTTACGTCAGCACGCTGTACAAAGAGGCCACAATATTATAGTCAATCATTTTTCCATAAAAATTGTCGAACATCAAAAGACCACCACAATTTAATCCTACCACAAAATCATTCCCAATAAATACATTATGTTTTATGAAGACAAAGTTGTCACGTCATTACGTAAGCACGCTGTAGAAAGAGGCCGCATGTATCTACGTCACACGTGTCACCCTGATGGATTTTGTTCTCTGATTCTATTACTGTTTTTTATTTGTTTTTATTTGCCGGTTGACTGTCATTGTGACCGCGGCCATGAATATGAATGTGGAGTTTCGTATGCCGATGAATTTTGATAGATAGATGTGTAGGTATTTGGTATCGGTGCCCATATTTCCATATTAATTTGTACGGCATGTTTTTTTGGTCAGAAAATTGCGTATTTACTTTGGAAATAACTAGAAATGTTAAGGAAAAAATGTTTAATTTTTTAGGCAGATACTGATTTCCGTTGTTTTAACTGTAGGGAGCTAGGTAGGTACTTGTAAAATGTTTAGTATTTTTCTACTTATAGATTCTTTTACATAATTAATTTAATATTTCATTCTTTTATACATATAGAATTTTTTGCTGGAAGGAAAATTGCGAATTTTCCTAGGAAACCTAGAAAAATTCTATAGCAAAAGTTTCCTTTTGTAGGCTTTCATTTTGCAAAAACTGCTAAACTACTTGTGAAACTGGTAAGTTCTTAACATAAGGAAACCTTTTTGGTATCACGTAAATGTTATCAAGTAAATGTAGTGACGTTGGTACCTACTTGTTACGTAAAAAGATGTTGTCTTTTTAAAATGTGAGACGCCTATTTCAGGCATTAATGAATAGTCAACTTCAACTAAAAATATTTGCGAAACGCATCAACGTAATCCCCTTAACTCGTTCAAACTTTTTAAGAAAAAAAGATAAGATGAGAATGACGGTAATCCAGCGGCTGCAGCGCTGTTTTCACGCTGACAAATGAGCACGATTACTTACAGCGTGTTTCGCGTCAACGTGCAAATATGTCAATGGGTTGGATAAAAAATTTAAGGTACGAATGTATAAAAACATCTTCGTAGCTCGAAGGAGTTTTATAAAGGGAGTAAAGAGGGGGTTTGTATTTCTTATAATTTTTAATTCGACTTTGACGTGGAATAATTGCCTTTTTTTTTTTGGATGGGAAATCATCAAATGACTCCTCCCGCTCTGGGTGGAGCGGAAGGGAGTGTCAGACTCTTACTGACTAAAACCCACCCGTGAGGATTCTTAGCCCTTTACGTTCCGGGCCAGCGGTAACCCTTTCGGACAATCCCGCTGACCCGGACAATCCCGCTGACCCGGGGAATAATTTCCTTGCTTATTATTATATTCAGATACAAATTCACAACATAAAAATGACTGAATGAATACTGTACAAAACACTCAATTTACTATAATTTCATAGGTTTTTTTTTGACTTTTTTTTTCTCGTTGAGATCAATATACATCTGTACCTACATCACAACAACAGCCTGTCTATACCACCCTCTGAGATCGGTTTCCAATTAACACCGGCTCAGTTCAGTCTCATTATATTTTTAATTTGGGGGAGGAATCCTAAATTAAAGCAAGCGACGTCAAAGGACATCGTTGGCAACGATTTGAGCTAAATAATTAAAGAATTCGGCCATCTCCTTCGTCGTTAGAGACCGCTCATTGGAACTTCGTAATTTTGATTTAGGTACTACGGTACCCTAAAGTTCTTTAACTTCCGTTTCGTGACTTTCTGAGATGTATTTTCAATTTGGATGGAGAAATCTTGGAATGCATTAAGTATTTGTGTTTCTTTCAGCGTCTCCTGTACCAAATTGATTATTACAATAAAAAAATAGAATATTAAAAAAAAAAATTACGATAAAAACTATTTTTATCTTTTTGTGCGACTGTGAGTTTACCTGCTTCAGATATAGGAGAGACAGCGAAGGAGCGAGGGTTCACACAATTTCCGAAGAATGTACAGTAACTATGTCAATCTTGTACACCCAAATACATTCTAGGATGAAAGGTCCGAGTGCTCGTGTTCTTTTTAAGGAAATTTCGAAACGGCTGGTTGTCACTTCCCTTGACTCAAGGGCTGGCTTTTACCTTGGCCAGAGGCTAAGCATGGGGCACACCAAAAGTTTTGCACTTCTAGCTAATCGGAACTATTTGAATTTCGAATGTTATATTTTTTTAAGCGTTGCAACCTTCTTAGTAATAAAAAAAAACAATTGGCGGGAAATAATTAGTCAATTGTTTTATATCACACATCAAAGTTCTACGTAAGCAACGAAAATGGAACGGAATGGAAGTTTTACCTATGAGACAATTCGAGGACTATTGGGGATTGCAATTAAATGAAAGAAAATTTAAAACTCACATTAAACGTACACTTTGTAAACAAGCATACTATAAATTAGATGATTATATCCAAGATAAGAACGCTTGGAAACATGCTGGTCCTGCTCCATAGGAGAATCTAGAGTCTAGACAAAATCAAACTGGTTGCTAATTTAATTGTAAAATTGATTCTTTCTTCTTTTTTTGACGTTTATTTATATTCTATAATTACTTAAACTCACACCCTAACTTTTTGCTTGTAATTTTTTATTTAAATGAAAATCGTTTATTTTTACCATTTTGTAAATATGTGAGCACCATGTATCTATTAGATAATTAATTTATGTCATGTTTTCATTTTTAATTCTTTTACCTATTGTGGTATGGTAATTTTATTTTGGGTGCATCGTCTTCACATATTATTATATAATTAATGTATGCAAAATATTGTAAAACATTTTAAAAAATAACGGTGGAGTTTCTTGTCCATTCTTCTCCATACGAAAACTACCTTTTGGAATGGGCGACTAGAATCAATTCTATTTTAACGTGATTTTTGACGTTCAAAAGTGCCTTTTATGTGCCTATTTGAAATAAATGTTTTGACTTTTGATTGGTAAGAGCCAAATTCAGAAAATTTTACACGAAGAATTGAAAGCTCGGAAACTTTGTTGTCGTTGGATCCCTCATGAACTGACAGCGGAGTAGAAGCTAGCTCGCGTGGAATGGTGCTCACAGATGCTACTGAAGTACGACCACGGACATTCTAATGCTGTTTATGACATTGTCACAGGAGACGAAACGTGGACTTATTGTTTTGAACCCGAAAAAAAACAGCAATCTTGTGACTGGGTGTTTGAAAATGAGAACAGGCCAACAAAAGTAAGGCAGGCGAGAAACGTTGGTAAAAAAATGATCGCGTTTTTTTTCTCAGCTACGGGTCCCATCTGTACAATTCCACTTGAAGATCAAAAGAATGTTAATGCCGAGTGGTATTCTATTGTTTACCCAGGGTGTTAGAAAAAGTTCGCGAAAGACGATCCAAAAGCCGCGTTCTACTACATCATGACAACGCTTCTTCACACACGGCCAACACAACAAAGTCATTTTTAGCTTCCGAAAAAGTACAACTCATCACCCATCCTACGCGTAGCCCCGACCTAGCATCCTGTGATTTCTGTATTTTCCCCAAAATCAAAGATTTGATGAGAGGTTTCACTTTTACCAACTCCGAAGAGGCAGTGATAGCGTTCAATCAACACGTAGAAAACATACCTTCAGGTCTGTGGTCCTCCTGTTTTAAAAAATGGTTCGATCGCATGAAAAAATGTTTAAAATGTAAAGGAGAGTATTTTGAAAAGCAATAAACATAAAATTTTGGTTATAAATGTTGTTTTTTTAAGTTACGCAAAACTTATAGTGTGACCTACGTATAACGTGGTAATGCCGCCAGTCTCTTGGGTACATTACCAGTCGACAGCGATGCGGATGAATTTTTTCGACGCTATATTTGAGTTTGTTTGTAGTTTTAGTTATTATGTTAGGATTTAATTTTTATAATCTTATTAATTAATTAGTATTAGTAATTAATTGCTTAAGTACTTATTATTTTAATTTGCAACAAGGATAAAACAAATAAATTAACTTTCCTTTGGAGACACATCGAGTTGTCTTAATTAACTTGTTTTATCATAACTCCATTGAAAGTGTACCAAAAGTTAAGAATCCATCACGTTAAGTGGGCTAGGTTGTAAACTAGCGAAGTTTATGAATGTAAATTTCAATTTCGTCTAGACGTGTGAACTACGGGTTTGCATGTAAACAAGATTCATTACCACTACTGCGCAACTTATAAAATTCTTAAGTGAAGTTTACGTTCATAATAGTAGAAGACTTACATACTTGCTACGTTTTGATGACTATGCTCCAATCAATTCTATTCCTTTTACAAAAAAAGCTTGTAAAATACGTTACTTTTTCAATCAAGCAAAATAGTTTGTAGTTGTTCCATTTAATTAAAAATAGAGACCTGTGGACAGGCCCGTGGCTAAATAATAACAGCCGCACAGGTCGATCGATCGGGTTAAGCTACGCTTGCCGCGGTTGGTCTGTGGATGGGTGACCATCTTTACATACCGAGAGCCGTTGGTCCCAGCTGTCATTCGTGGATCTTTGACAGACGTTACGGGTAGTCAGAAGCCCGAAAGTCTGACAACCAGTCTTACCAAGGGGTATCGTATTACCCAGTAACTGGGTTGTGGAGGTCAGATAGGCAGTCGCTCCATGTGGAATACTGGTATTCAGCTGCATCCGTTAAGACATGGAAGACGATCCCAACATAGTTGGGAAAAGGCTAGGCAGATGATGATACTCACGCTTTCTTCCCATAGGGTTAGGCAGAAACTACACATCGCCACCTGCTGCTACGATCCCTGCTATTATTATGAGAAAAAATGTTCTCATAAAAAAAATAACACTTTTTGAAAGCCGAACAATCTTTCTATCGAATGTTAACATTTGTAAGGATGATGTTGTGATAACATAAAATTATTATGTAAGTAGTTTTCTGAAAAGATAAACTTACATTCTGAAACTTTAATTAACTGCTCTTCTAATAATTTGACCAAAACCCTTATTTTCAAAACTCCCAACTTTACACACGTTTGAATTTAATCTAATCTAACATCTTCACGCCACGTCATAAAACATTCAGGCATCGCAGAGGTGTCGTTTGCGACAGTGGGTATTCAGACGGAATAAATCCGGATTCCTGGGGTCTAGGGGACCCGTGGGAGTGATCCCGTCAGAGATGACCGCTCTGAGGTACTCGACACTTAGATTAGACGCTCTTATTATGAAAGAGAGGTAGACGAGCGTTTGTTGAGCGTGTTTGACGCTCAGTTTTAAAATTATGAAATCGGTTAACAGTATTATTTATTTCATGAATGTCCGCACAAATTCATAAATATCATCACGCATCCTTTCCTCAAAGGCTTAGGCAGAGGTGTACTTGTAGTACATCCATATTATGCCAGTTATGTTTCAGTCCAATTTCCATGATATACCCAATGAATAAAATGCAATCGTATTCTGATTTTGTTTAGCGTTGTTTCATTTGTTATCGTGTATCATCCAAAAACAATCGAATTACTTGCGAAAGCAAAATTCAACAGTCGTTAGTAATAGCCTGAAGAATGAAATACGAGTATTTGAGATTCATGAGCAGATTTGAAAACAGCGTGTTTCAATGTAACGAGGAAAACGTATTTTCTCTTTTAAAATCTTAAAACGTCTTTCAAAAAAGCTAGAGTCAAAGTCAAAGTCAAAACATTTATTTCAAGTAGGCACTTAAAAGGCACTTTTGAACGTCAAAAAATTATAGAATTATCTGACATAACCAAAAAATTGCATCATCAGGACTTTTCTCTTCCAGTCTTTATACATTTATAAGCGTTTCAACCGCTTGTCTGACTAAAATATTAATGTCACAGACAAATGACGATTCGGTCCTACAGTGACTTGAGGGAAGGGGTAAGGGGCAATGTTTACATTTTAATGTAAGAACACCGGCGTCCCAGGACTCGTTAAGGGTTAATATCACGTGCGTGTTCATAAAACGACTCTTTTTGCCTTCTCTATTAATGAGCTGAGATTTCATTACGGTCCCTCCTTAATAAGATGCTTTTTTGTTGAGATTTTTAGGTTATTCCTTGGAGGTTTAAGGTTCAAGAATTAAGTGAGGTAAGGATGTTTTTAATCTTTCGCTAAGGTGTTTTTAAAAATTAAGTGTGGTGAGGTTTTTTTTTAATATTTCGCTAAGGTGTTTTTAAAACTGTTACAAAAAAGTCCCTGTTTGTAATTTTTAAGCTTTTTTTATCCTGACTAGAAACATGAGCAAATTAAATATTATAATTATCACAAAAAGCATTAAGGTTTAGTCCAGCGATTGATTAGAATAAATATTACAAGTAAAATCAAGAATTCGTTGTTTACAAAATACGAGAAAAATAACATCGTTTTTTCTCATTTCATGAAAATAGAAGTAAGTAACAGATCCAACAATCCTGACGTGTTTTTTCACCGAAATACTATCAAGATATAGGCGACAAAAACAGCAATCAGCCTTCTTCAACAATTATAATTACCACAAATCACTAAAATTGCGTCTTCAAATTTTACGAGTATTCAATTCCAAACTAAACTCTTTCGTATAATAGCAGTAAAAATATTAAATGTCCCCTTTAAGGGGGCCATAACAATTTCAGTTAATATTAATCGTTTTTCTTTGTGGACCCTTCCGGGACGGCGATTTGCTTTATTTTCCCTTTTATTTATCCCAAGGGGATAACTATGATATATTTATTATTGCTACAAGACTTAGAAGACACTCGTGAGATGTATTAAGAGCAGCTTATTGGAACAAATAAATGTAATAGTTTTGTTTTGATTAATTTGTTGTAGTAGCAATTGCTTAGGGATAGGTCCACCGAGTGAATTGGATACCAGTAGTAGGTAGCGAAAGTCAAAATAAAGCTGTATTGTATCAGCATGCAATATGTATGTACAATTTTAATTTATCTGTCCTTCAATCTACCTAGCCTTTTTTTCAGTGTATCCGGAGGCACGTAAATACCAGTATTTTATATGGAGCGACTGCCTATCTGACCTCCACAACTTGATACCCCCGTTACCGTCGTTTATTACCCCGTTTTTATTAGCCCATTTATCTGTCAACGCTCTATAAAAATCCTGCCAGGGATATGTAAGGCCGCCTTAAATTGCTACTAGGCAGTAACTAAAATTGACAGCACTGAAAATGTATCCGAATTAAAATAAACGAAATAGTCATAAATCACAACATGCATACCTATACACCTCATAGAAACTTCTTTCAATGCAAAAGTCACAGTTAGTTAAAACTCCTCGAGTTACAAACCTACAAATAAAAAACGGACTGCCAGACAAACTCACACTTTGAATCGATACCGATACAAAATGGAAGGAAACGACATCTCCGACACACCGCTAACGACCAAACTGCGTTCTAATCACGCCACGTCAAAAATGGATATTGGAAATTGAATTCGCAAGCTGAGTTTCTTTTTTTCCAAAATGCAAAGGGCGAGGGCTGTACAAATGGCCAGATCAACTCAATAAGGGGTACGTCGACGTGTTTACCCGCTACCCACAAACTGTGGGTGCTTTTTTACATTTTTTTAAAACGTTATTTACCCAGTGTCGTAAAGGCATTGTGATGCCGGACAATGGTATGGGGATATTTCGCCATTTTTGAACGCGCGAATTTTTGTTCTTTGCCGGTGAGAGCTTTTGTTCGATTTTTGAATACGATTGATGTCACTGCGAAGTGGATCGTTTGAAACTGTATTGATTTAAAAATGTACGTTATAATCCAATCATATTTTGATTGATGCGTCAAAGTTTCGAGTTCTTTATGGGTTTAGCTGGAGGCTGATGCACCTTGAACTTATAGATCTTATCCCTTTATAAACTCACGTAAACATTGTAAAACCACAATGTAAAGATAATAATACCTTTCTTAAGACTACAGCACTTAATTATGCATCCTCTGGCACCTGACGCGGAAACTATTATAATATTAGAGTCCCCCATCTCGGTAGGTCGGTAAGACGTCGGGGGCGACAACTATCAGCCCTAACGTGTTTATGTAAAGCAGTCAAAGCCTATCTGGTGTTCTAATAGTTGCTGTAGTATGTTTCTGAATTCGATGAACCTATGCCTATGTTAATAATAGACACGATCTAAACTTAGTTGAGGAAGGACACTTAACGTGTTAATAGGTGTACCTATAGCAATAAAGCTGACAGACTGACTGTGATAATTTGAAGCGCAAACTTGTACCTATTTGTCCCTGTTTTTGTAAATATGCATGTATTTGTGTATCTTCTGTCGGAGATCCAATAAACAAATGATTAATTAATTATCACTATTTTACTAGTTATGCGTCTGCAGATTTGCGAATTTTGTCACATCCATATATCATCATTAATTGAAATCCTATCTTCTCATCATCATCATCTGCCTAGCCTTTTCCCAACTATGGGGGTTATTCAGTTGCATCTGGTTAGACTGGACGCCGTCCAGTCTAACCAGATGCAGCTGGATACCAGTAAAACAATGAAAAAAATAATGAAATCCTATCTTCTATTTAATAAAAATAATATGTACATTTATATGAATATAAACAAGCAAAAAAAAATCACAAGGCATCTAAAAGTCATCCGCATCGCTGTCAACAGGAACAGTGCCCAAAAGGCTGGCAGCATTGCCACGTTGTATGGCGATGCTAATTCTTTAGCCAAAAGATAGGCCAATATATTAAAAAAATATTAAATTATTAAATTCATTAATTCTCTGAGTGACAACGAACACCCAAACCGCCCATCGGTTTGGGTGTTCGTTGTCACTCAGAGAATGTGCCCAAAAGGCAGGCAGCATTGCCACGTTGTATGGCGATGGCAAACCGATGGGTCTAGAAGCATGATAGGAGATTGCCCGCGGCACATGTACTCAATTCAAGATTGTTGTGTCTTCATCCAATCATCTTCAAAATACTCGATGACATGTCTAAATCATTACTTTTAAAAATTCAACACAAACTCTAACGGCATTTCCGAGATATTTACAAAAATGAAATTACTATTTTCAGGTTCGTCATTTTTTCCGTTGGGGTCATTCCATCGCGTACACACCATACATATTTTGTACAACAAGATTACTGTCTCAGGTATAGCTAATTATCCACGTACAGACGCCAGCACATCAAGCTACTACAATCTGTCAAATTTCTTTAATAGATTTTCAACTTTATCGCTAAAGCATAAGGTTCAAAGTTGATTGGGAAAATTTGACAGTTTCGGGTAGCTTTATGTGCTGGCGTTTGTACATTGTCTGTCACTAAGGTAATCAGTCATTATTTCACGGTACATTACGCTCGCTCACACGGGGGAAAGTTTTTGTGTCACGGGACGTGAAATACTAAGTCATTGCGTTCTTTGTTATCCTGTGTTGTGGAAACATCTTGATATAATTGCCGCACAGGTACGATCAGCAACAAAGGTCGATTAACACATCATGTAAATTGATACGAAGTGACTTAATAATCTCCTTTTTAGCATTTCTTATAATAGCTAAGAGTTAACATTGTTTAAACATTACTTCTGTTCCGATTTCAATTAAAATATGTCTTGCGCAATAATTAAGATTTAGAAAACTGAAGTGTTAATCAACCTTTGTTGCTGACTGTACAGGGAATTTTGATAGATGGGTCCTTACCACCTTATACACTAAAACATACGTAACTATTAGTATATAAACCGTTATTTAGTTCCTTATTTTATACATTTTTCAATCTGGGGGCACGGGAGTGCCCCCGCCAAGACGAGCAAAGCGAAGCCCAAGGGCACTACCTACCTTTTCTCTTAAGCTCTTAGTCGTTTTTTTTACTCACATAACTTGGGTTTGGATTATACCAGATAAACAAAATTCTCGGGATATGATGTCAATAGTGCCACTATTAAGATTTAGAAAACTGAACATGCGCCCCACGGTTTCACCCGCATAAGTGTCGATCCCGTGGGAATATCGGGATAAAAAGTAGCCTATATGTTAATCCAGGGTGTCAGCTACCTCCTTACAAAATTTTAACAAAATTGGTCTAGCCGTTTGAGCGTGAAGAAGTAACAAACATATAAACACACCCACACAGACACACACTCACAAACTTTCGCCTTTATAATATTAGTGTGATATAAAGTTTCAATTGCATAGCTCTTATACTTTAGATTTTATTGATATCTAAAAAACCCTCGATTTCGTCACTGACTGATGATCATCAAAACTCTTAGGGTACTTCCTGAATTCCTAGAAAGCTGAAATTTGGTATGTAATTGTCAAATCCCAAAATCCCCCAAATCCTTAAACTAGGGGTTGGAAGTTTGTATGAGACTTCCGCAAATTTTGATGCTAGATGTCTGAAAATGTATATAGGAACTCCTTGTTATAAATAATAAAACACATATATTAGGATATTTGGTAAATCACCCAAAAAAAAAATTTTTATTTTTTCATAAGCAACTTACAAAAAGATGTGAAATCCCACCAAAAACATTTTCATGTAAAATGTTGCCAAGACGTGACCACATAATTGAGATCCGATAACTTTTTGACAGTGGCTCGCACTGTCAAAAAGTTATCGGATCTCAATTAGAGCCAAGCTTCTAACTCTACACGCCCTAACTCTACAAGCCCTAACTTCACAAACTCTACACCTTAGTCAAAATATGTGGCTTGGCCGTTTTGCTACCATCACATGGGCGAAGGTGAAAAATTTATTCACTGTTCATTACTTTTCTGTTATACAATAGTTCTTGTATTATCAAAAGCCAAAAAAAAGTCAATATAAGCCTCCAAGCCTACACAGTTTTTACAAGTCAATGTAGTTCAATAAGTTCTGTATTAGGTATACAAGGTCACAACTTTGACAAGTCTTTTTTAACGGTGTATTGTTTTGTAAAAAACTGGGTAGAACAGCTGTTTATTACGTAATTGTTCGAGCTCTCAACTTTATAAGTTGTAAAACAAATGCTGACGTATACATAAATACTAATTGTGATACAGACGTTTTCTACAGAGCCAGCATTCTTTAACATAACAAAGTTTAGAATAAGAAAGACAGCAAACTATTAACTATCTACCTATTTTCTACCCCAAGATATACCTACTAATATAACATACTTGTGAAGTTTATATTTTGGGCAAAAAACTATGAGCGCTACGCCGTGCTACGGGCTACGACGCCTACGACAGTAGCTACTACGCCAGCAACGGCTACGCTCGTAGCAGTTGACTCAACCAACTCCGGCTTTAATAATAAAGAAGCAATAAAGTGCTTCGTCCTTACCCGTTTTCAATAAACACCTTTATCGATTATTCAGTCCGCCGTCCATACTTACAGCCTCGGAGCTACGCCATAGACAGAGAGTTGGCAAACTAATTCACGACACAGGCATAGCTTGCGTCGGGTGGCTGTAGGTGGTCGCCAGGCGATAGCCGGTGGCCGCGGGGGTGGGGGGCGCCTCGCGGGAGGGGGGCGGGGGACGGGGGGCGTACTCGCGGCTGGGCGGCGCCGACCAATCGTAACATACCACCCACCCGGCCCCGCCCACCTCACCTGCGCCACACCATTAAGCCTGCTTTCCTCGTACTTTTTTCACGGACCTCGCATCCGTTCGCTGGCGCCGTCTTTATTTTATTTTCTCCTTTATGCCTCCTTCCCGACTCGCCTCCTATTTTATGCCCGCCGCCGGCGTAGGTAGAAAAACCTTTGTGAATACGAATGCTGAGCAGGTATTACGCTCGTTAGTTACGGGTGCTGATATGTAAAGTAAATAAAGGTTCTTTTTAGCTTTCGTGTTGCAGCGGAACTGGGTATCGCAGTCCAGAATAAGAACACCATGATAGGGGAGCATGGTGCGATGGATGAAAGCCAATTAAAAGCATGGTTGTCGCGTTTCAGCGTGAGCGGTGATAGACAAAGTTGGGTTTACGACGTCGCGGTGTCGCGCTCGTAATAAACTTTTAACTTCCATATCGATCCGCAAAAAGTTCGCGACGAAAGTAATCTCGGCCAACCTTGCTCCACATTTTGTTTCAATGGCCCGGCGGCCGGAGTCGTATGCAAGTGTCCCTGCCAGGGTGAACGATCCCCACATCGATGAAGTTTAACTGAACTTGGAAAAAACTTGGAGGAAGTTTGTTCGCGCCGCGTGATTAGGAAGACTTAGTTTTGAAGTGAGTTGGGAACTGTTTTTTTCAGTTTTGAAAGTGGGTGGCTCAGTTTATGATCCGGGTGAAAGTCGGCGGATCGATGAACCGGGGTCAACCCGCTTGATCAAAGTTTGCGGGACTAATAACCGAATTTAATACGCGAGGGAGCGCGGTGCACTTCGACTGTCTCTTATACAGTCGATCGAAGTACTTACAACTTTTGCATGCGTGACAATAGAAAAGTTGGAAAATTTATAACAATTACTCTCAAATTTGTTTATGAAACAAGTAGTCAAGTGATGCGCTCATATATATTGAGTAAGTATATGGTTCAAGAAACTAAATAATAAATCCGTAAAAAAAATACTTACTTAACTATCTTACAGTAAAATAAATGAGCGTACAGTATTATTAACAACTAAAATAAGCCGCTGTTATTTTTAAAGAAGATGAATATCTTTAAAAGTGAAAATGCAATGTGCATGCAGCCGCAGCTGTAAGTTGATGCCTTTATTTTCGCCACGTCATTCATTAACTGGCTAACGGAAGCAATTGCCTTACTAATTCCTTCCCTTTACCAACACTGAGTGTTTTCTCCTTTTACCCATTGTAAAGTCTAATCATCTGCCTAGCCTTTTCCCAACTATGTTGGGCTTCCAGTCTAACCGTATGCAGCTCAATACCAGTATTTTACAAGGAGCGACTGATTACCCGTAACAACTGTCACAGATCTACGAATGACAGCCGGGACCAACGCCTTAATGTGCTTTCCGAGGCACGGAAGAGTCTCGGTATGTAATGTAATGGATACCCATTCAAGGACTGACCTTGGCAAGCGTACCGTAACCTTGGCTCGACTCGTGTGTCTGTTGTTCAAGTCAAGGAGAGGTCTTGGTATGTAAAGATGGGCACCCATCCACAGACCAACCGCGGCAAGGGTAGCTTAACCTGATCGATCGACCTGTGCAGCTGTTATTATTTAGCCACGGGCCCCTCCCAGTGTAAAGTCTAATCTCATAAAGACTTTTTATAAAATCCAAAAGTGATAGATTTGAGCTACCCTACACTAAGCACTTTAAAGCACTCGTTTAGTTAGGATTGCCCTCACCGTACCTACTTACTTATACACGGTTCCTATAAGCAAAAACGAATCGTTTTCCTTACCAATGGTAGAATGTGTTATTGCCAAACTGGGCATACGAATAGATTTGTAAGCAGATTTTACCTGTGATAGCTACTTCCATATGGGAGGGTCTACTATGCAAAGCTGTGAGGTCTTTACTTCATTATTGGTAAAGATACAAGAGTCTTAATCTTAACCAATAACGGTCCATAAATTATTGGAATCGGCCATTAGTTGCGCGAAAAAGTGTCGATACTGAGAAGAGTGAGTTCACACAATAATAATAGCATTTTCATGACAATTATGTCATTATGTCAAATCACTGCGTGTCTGTGTATCAGAGGTGAGAACACGAAACAGAAACTCGACCATTCTTCGCGAAAGGACGAAAAAAAACGGTTTAATACTTTGCATTAAATTAAAATTTTACTTTGTTGATCAGATAAATTTTTCGAACATAATATGATGCAATGAATTGGCAGAGTCCTTCAAAATGATTCAGATTGTGATTCATAGTGTGTTACGCAATTAGGGTGCAGAATAAAACAATTTCATATTTGAGTCTAAAACAAAAGAATGCTAAGCAAACTCCTACAATATCCAAGGAGTCATATTGCAGCCAGGATTGTGTTCACCGCCGCAAGATGTCGCCTAATGTTATTGCTGAAGTAATAAGATGAAGTAAACACTTACTACGTGAAACACTGGAATAGTGAAACAGTTAGGAGCTCTTGAGTATAAATATAACTCAATTTCAATTCATGATTTCATTAGAATGACAAGGCAAGTTTTTGAATATGTTATAGCTGAAAAAATAACTGAGTAAACTGATCGAAAAAGTTTCGTAACAAAAATACAACACATGCTTAATGGAACATTGACCAATTAGTAGATAGGTCCAATAAGTAGGTTTTTTTTTTACTTAGACTATATTAATAATCAATCATACATTCAAAATACAAGCATTCATGATTAATTAATAATCAAATCAAATCAGTTTTAATTTTATGCGTCAACAAGTAGGATAAGTCCTCATAGCAAGATCTTTTGCGATTTCCCGAAAATCGTCTTTTTTGAGTTAAATCTTCCAATAAGCATGCGACAATTTTGCGCATGGAATGTACTTAGAAAGAAATATATTCTGAATGAAATTATTTTTGTTACATAATAGGTTAAGGGCTGATTTTGCCATCGCCAGATAACTTTTATTAGAATAATAAAATTGAAGTTTGACAGTTTTTATAACTGTCAAAATTTAAAATTATTCCTCAAAAAACAACATTGAAAATAACATTCATTTTAGTGCTTATAAACACGAGCGACACTCGTCGACCACACAGGCAACACGCGGCAATCCGTCGACAACGTGTTTATCGTGTATTTGACTACGGTGCTCAAATACACGAACGGCATGTTGTCAACAGCAGCTGCCTACACGCGTCGACGGCTGCAGTTGCCTCTGTCGTCGAAGCCTGTCGCTCGGGTGGACGCACACTTACCTGACTATGCGACAGCAAACAAAGACTTTTCAGACAACAGATAGTTACCTAAGAAGTGAAAAGCCTTTACTCCCATCTATGCATTTCCTGATAAATCCTTCCACCATCCCCCAATACATCAAGAGTACACTTGAGTCTAAACAAAAACATGAAGCACAAGATTATGAAGCAATGTTTGCTCTCAAGTTGCTTGATTACTTTTTAAAAGAAAATTATTTATTTATTGAACTTAACGTAACATCACGCCTGTAATCTCCGAACTGTTAGACAGAGTTTATGTTTACGTCCCATGTAACAGAGGGGAAACTAATTGCCACCAACCGGACACAAATCTAGTCTACCTTCTGCTAGTGATAAATTCTAGATGGAAAATCCAATAACTCTTTACCCAACCAGGGAATCAAACCCAGGATTCGATTTATTTATTCGTTCGATTAAGTGAAAAGTCGTTTGTTTTCATTTATGGATTTCCTCATTCATATCCTGATAAGTTCTTCCACCATCCCCCAATACATCAAGAGTACTCTCGAGTCCCAACAAAAACACGTCCAAACAATAAAACTGTGTAGGTACAACCGAAAACAAAAGAGTGATGAAGAAAATCGTTTATCTGCGTACTATCGCAACATGTCGCCCGGGCATTATCACTAACGAGCGATCGCAATAAATAGCGACGTATGGAACTGTACGGAGCTACGAAACAATTGGAGGAGGTTTACTGGGGGGCATCCCACACTACGCTTGCCGATACGCGGTCTCTCTCCACTCTGAGCCTAGTGTGCTCCACCGGCCATCGGTCCTTCGCCAAACATGGCTAGCCCACTGCCTCTTCACATCTTGCTTAATCTGCAAGCTATGTCGGTACATCCTGGTCTTCGGATAACTTCGAATCATGTAGTGTCTGAGACTCGTCTTAAATTCATTGTTATGAAACAGTAACTGAACACTGGAAGTAAAAATTCAAAGGTACCTGGTACCTTGGCATTATTAATTCCAATGTTCAGTTCAGTAAACTAATCTAATCCAAAAATTTAGAAAAAATAAAACTCAAACAAAATCAACCTCTGAATGTGACCAAGACAAGACAAGTTGTTCAAAATATAAAAGCAGACTAAGGCACAAAGTTATCAGAGGATAACTTTGTCTCTCTCAAAATATTATTCCTCTCAACTTTAAACGATTGGCTGAAATAACTGAATTTTGTATCAAAATAATTATGTTAACCTCTTTTACTACCCGACTGCGGCGAACCCAAAAGGAGGGTAATGTTTTTAAGTTTCTCATCATGCCAACTAAAGATGCATTACTAAAAACATTCAATATAAGAATGCCACATCCACACATTCCTATGGTTCTGGTAAGCTCGCCCCCGCCATTGCTCAAGTGCAGCGTCCTTATGAAAAGTGTTCGGAGATAAGAAAACTTGGCCGCCGCGTCAGCTGACCGTGTGTCATTAGATTATAGATTACGTTAGCTTGGCTCGTGTGTTGACGTTTTAAGTACCTATATGTGTTATTGTTTTAAAAGTTTTGAGGTATTCAGAGGATTTCAAAAAGCAAAAGGTAAAGGTATTCGTTAAGTATTCGTTAGTAGTTAAGAAAAGCTAAACGTATTCGTATAAAAAGTGTTAGAAGATAAGAAAACTTGGCCGCCGCGTCAGCTGACCGTGTGTCATTTGATTATAGGTTACGTTAGCTTGGCTCGTGTGTTGACGTTTTAAGTACCTATATGTTGTTATTGTTTTAAAGGTTTTGAGATATTTTCAGAGGATTTTAAAAAGTTACAGTTTAGAAAAGCTAAAGGTATTCGTATAGAAAGTGTTAGAAGATAAGAAAATTTGGCCACCGCGTTAGCTGACCGTGTGTCATTAGATTATAGATTACGTTAGCTTGGCTCGTGTGTTGACGTTTTAAGTACCTATATGTTGTCATTGTTTTAAAAGTTTGGAGATTTTTTCAGAAGATTTCAAAAAGCAAAAGGTAAAGGTATTCGTTAAGTATTCGTTAGTAGTTAAGAAAAGCTAAAGGTATTCGTATAAAAAGTGTTCCAATATAAGAAAACTTGGCCGCCGCGTTAGCTGACCGTGTGTCATTAGATTATAGATTATGTTAGCTTGACTCGTGTGTGGACGTTTTAAGTATATGGTGTTATTGTTTTAAAGGTTATGAGATATTTTCAGAGGATTTCAAAAAGCAAAAGGTAAAGGTATTCGTTAAGTGTTTGTTAGTAGTTAAGAAAAGCTAAGGGTATTCGTATAAAAAGTGTTCCAAGATAAGAAAACTTGGCCGCCGTGTCAGCTGACCGTGTGTCATTAGATTATAGATTATGTTAGCTTACCTCGTGTGTGGACGTTTTAAGTATATGGTGTTATTGTTTTAAAGGTTATGAGATATTTTCAGAGGATTTCAAAAAGCAAAAGGTAAAGGTATTCGTTAAGTGTTTGTTAGTAGTTAAGAAAAGCTAAGGGTATTCGTATAAAAAGTGTTCCAAGATAAGAAAACTTGGCCGCCGTGTCAGCTGACCGTGTGTCATTAGATTATAGATTATGTTAGCTTACCTCGTGTGTTGACGTTTTAAGTATATGGTTGTCTTAAAGGTTTTGAGATATTTTCAGAGGATTTCAAAAAGCAAAAGGTAAAGGTATTCGTTAAGTATTCGTTAGTAGTTAAGAAAAGCTAAAGGTATTCGTATACCTAAAAAGTGTTCGAAGATAAGAAAACTTGGCCGCCGCGTCAGCTGACCGTAAGTCATTAGATTATAGATTATGTTGGCTTGGCTCGTGTGTCGACGTTTTAAGTATAAGGTGTTATTGTTTTAAAGGTTTTGAGATATTTTGAGAGGGTTATATAAATAGCTATTGTTACGTAAAACTGTAGGTATTCGTATAAAAAGTGTTTGGAGATAAGAAACCTTCGTCGCCGCGTCAGCTGAGCGTATGTCATTATAAGATTAGAGATTACGTTAGCTTGAGTCGCGTGTCTCGTGTAACTCTAAGTACACCAAGTTATCGTTGTAAATGTTTTGTTATATCAATATGTAGCTATATCTATAATAAATAAAAAACTGGCCAAGTGCGAGTCGGACTCGCACACGAAGGGTTCCGTACCACAAGGAAAAAACGCTGAAAAACATGTTTGTTGTATGGCAGCCCCCTTAAATATTTATTTTATTTTGTTTTTAGTATTTGTTGTTATAGCGGCAACAGAAATACATAATTTTTGAAAATTTCAACTGTCTAGCAATCGCGGTTCTTGAGATACAGCCTGGTGACAGACCTTTTGGTACAGAACCCTAAAAAGTAACAATAATTTATTTCGGCTGAAATGATGTCCATTTAAAATTGTTTGAAAAGCAACGACCTTATATCCTACACTGTAGGTATCCGATGTCAGTGACTAAATCTCGACAAATCTTATCCCTTTCAGTTTAATTTATTGATATCCAAATAAGATAGGAATAAGTGTATAAAATACATTTTATCTTTCTTAGTTGAAAGAAAGACAGAAAGATTAAGTATTTATTGTGACTCTTACAGGAAGATCACAAACTAAACTAAATCCAATCGTAAATACAAAAAAGTAGTTCATCTATACATATAAAATTCAAAGTCCTGACTGACTGATTGATATATCAACGCACAGCCTAAACCACTGCTCCTAGAAACATGAAATTTGGAGTGTGTGTTCTTTGTGAAGAAGAAGATATCCACTAAGAAAGAGTTTTTCGAAATTCCACCCCTAAGAGGGTGAATGGGGGGATGGTGAAATTTCACGCGTCTCTTCTATACAAAGTTATCAGTAGTTACATTATTTTTCTCATCCCTAAAACAATTACAATCAAAATCGAACTTCCCTGAACCGTCGACCGCACACAACATCGCAACTGTTTTGAATATATTTCAATCAATTAGAGGCTAGGTGAGCCCGATAGTTCTACATAATACCTCGTCAGACCCTTTGAATATTCAGCCGATATCTTTGATGTACTGCTTGTAAGTTTGTCCAAGGAAATTATGGATACTGTTCCTATGTTGTGTCGAGAAGTTGTTTTAGTCGAGGAGTTCATTGGGTGTTAGGTTAACTAACTGGGGTTAAAAGGTATCATCTTATACAAAGAGGGCAAAATAAACGCAACAACATTATCATTTTGAAAGTTACATCTATTTTGTAACATAACCCATTATTACCCGACTGCGCGACGCAAAGGAGTGGTAATGTGTTCATCAGCCTATGTAGGTATGTATGTTTGTATGCCTGGACCGATTTTTATGATTCACACGTTAATCGATTCCTCTTAGTCCGGCGAGTGTCACTAAAGACATGACGTTAGTGAAAATTCAATATGGCGACTAATGGACGCCATTTTTTTTTTTTCATAACCTTCGAGTGGGGTATCAAAATAAAGGGCTTTAAAAGGTGATTACAACAATATGTACAACATATATACTTAAAAGCATTTCGAAGTGACAAATTGTAAAAAACAAAGAACTAAATCGTCTGCGAAATCTTTCACATTTGTAAACTAAAAAGCTGGAAATAAAAAAAGTTATTTAAAAAAATTAAAAAAACTCGACTGCGGTTAAAAACTTAAGTAAAAAAAAAACTGAAAAGCTAAAAACAAGCCCATTTTAAATTAAATAAAAGTTGGAAGCAGGCGGGACCCATACCATTTTTATTAAATTTTCAAATTGAAATATTGAATCTTATTCGTAAATGGATCGAAGGAACAAAGTGATGATTAACAAAAACAAACGCATCTGAAAACTTTGACGTTTATTGTATCCACGACCGTTCTAGTCAACAGTGATTTCATACTGTCTGTCATTATCACTTTAATGTGCCTTCATTTTACCATATCAGTAACTAGACTTATCTTCCAATTACCCAAATCATTTTCACCATTTCCTAAACACATTCCTATAGGAAAACACGAATCCCTTCACCAACCAACACAAGTTATTAGTACTTTATAATTCATGTAATCTCCTGAAAGTTGCCAGCTCAATAAATCTTAGGGATAGTGCTGAGCACTTCTTATTAACCATTGTCTCAGCCCGCAAGTAATTAAACGGTTGGCCGATAACCATTATGGCGTGGGGAGCGGCTAGACCTCGCCAATATTGATCTAATAAATAATAGTACGCTGCAAGGATTATTGGGAATAAGCTATTGAGGTAAATTGTTTACATTGTTCAGTTCAGATTGGATTGGAGGTTTCATTGTAGAATGGATGGTATGGTTTCCTTGGGAGTTGGAAAAGAAAAATATTGGTAATTGGAAACCAAGTGATTATTGTGTTATCCTAAAAACAGTTATTTGAACTTTTTCCTAAATAATAGTACCTAACTTTATTTGTTACTAGATTCTGCCCGCGAGGGGCCCGTGGCTAAATAATAACAGCCGCACAGGTCGATCGATCAGGTTAAGCTACGCTTGTTGCAGTTGGTCTGTGGATGGGTGACCATCGTTACATACCGAGACCCCACCGTGCCTCGGAAAGCACATTAAGCCGTTGGTCCCGGCTGTCATTCGTGGATCTTCGACAGTCGTTAATTCTCTCACAACTAGTTACCAAACAGCGAAAGAAAAGTATTCTATTGTAACTGGTTGGTTACAAAAATGGTAATAATTTGATCTACGAATATGGAAAATAATTCTTCTCTCACAACTAGTTACCAAACAGCGAAAGAAAAATCTTCTCTTGTAACTGGTTAAGTAATTGTAGTTACCAAAGTGGACGAAGGCGTCAGATGCCCGAAAGTCTGACAACCGGTCTTTTGTGGGGGTCAGATAGGAAGTCGCTCCATGTAAAATACTCGTATTCAGCTGCATCCAGTTAGACTGGAAGCCGACCCTAACATAGTTGGAAAAAGGCTAGGCAAATGATGATGAGATTCTGCTCGCAACTTCGTCCACGTGAAATTACTTATTCCCCCGACCCACCCCGTCACATCGCATCACCTGCCCGCGCTATTACTTCGTTTCCGCTTTCGTTCTGACTTTTTTCTTTTTGCTTGGCTCTTAAGGGTCACAGCGTGATATTAAATAGTTTGAAATCTTCCTCAAGAATTGGGCTATTAAATGTAAAATAATTTTACAAATTCGACCGGTAGTTCTAAAGATTAGCGCGTTCAAACAAACAAAAAAAAACCAGCCAAGTGCGTGTCGGGCCACGCACAGTGTAGAGTTCCGTAGTAGCCCGTTATCAAGCGTGATGTTGAATAGCCTGAAACCTTCCTCAAGAATTGGGCTATAAAATGCAAAAAGATTTTATAAATCCGGTCGGTAGTTCTAAAGATTAGCGCGTTCAAACAAACAAAAAAAAAACCGGCCAAGTGCGTGTCGGGCCACGCACAGTGTAGGGTTCCGTAGTAGCCCGTTATCACAATGTAGTACGATTCTGTTGTTCTTTATTCTGAGTATATATTTTTTTTTTTCATATTTTGTTTTTCAATGCAAGTCTTTACCCGTTATAAACAAGCAACTACTTCATCTTAGTCACTTTAAAGGATTAATGCTAAGGATTTTGTATTTGGTACAAAATTATCCAACACCCAAGTTCAACGACTATTACCGCTTAGCTAATAAAGTTATCTTAACCGCTATAGTTTTACTTTAAAGTTCATGAAATGCACTATCATCGTGAATTTTCCCAGATTTTTCAAGCCAGCAGTTTAGGTTTTAGAGGGGGGACTGGAACAAAAATTTGCAATTTAACGTTTAATATTTTGTAAATCGAGCATTAAATCGAAAAATAATTTTAGCAACCCCGAAGTAATTTTAGAAGACGAGGTAGACGACGAAAAAAATATTCATCCCCACTTCACATGTCCCCTACATGTGAAGTGGGGATGAATATTTTTTTAGCTACCCTAAAAAAAATAATTTATCAAAATTTTATTTAACACTTTGTCGGCGTAATTGATATACGCACTCCTACAAAATTACAGCTTTCTAGTACTATCTGTCTCTTAGCAAAACCTCGGACAGACAGACAGACAGACGGACATGACGAAACTATAAGGGTTCCTTGTAGGAACTACGGAACCCTAAAAACAAACTCTTCGGCTTAATTTTTTAGCTAGATAAAAAACAATAGAGGAAAAAACATAAAGATTTAATAAGTCTAGAAGATCACAAAGATTTGATAAGTTTCTAGGTTGAGTTCTTAACATCACTTTCTTGTAAAAAAAGGCTTATATATACGTCTTCGTCCAAATCGAGATTTTTCTTGGCTTTAAATCGTATATTATAGATGAAGGTATTTCATTTAGTTATACATTTCACAAAGTTTTCGGGACATTATAAACATACCTCCTTTCAAGCAGGGCATATAAAACACCAATACTTCACAACCCTGAGAAACCACAACACCCTGGCCGGTGGGTACATGCCACAGAATGAGATGGTAAAATCTTGCAATAAAACTTACAAGACATTCCCTCCGAGGAATGCACGCCGTCCGTTCTCAAGAATTCCACCACTAAACGCAAGACAGCTTTTAAGCGCTTTATAGCCGGTGTGAGGGATGCTGGATTATAGAATGTTATTAAATAGAGGCTTTGTCTGTAATAGGAGCATAGAACATGACTTTGCAAAGAGTTCCTTTTTAACAATAGTTTTCATAAATTAAGTCACACAAGACATGAGAGGATTGGAGGAAAAAAGGGGAGGCAGTGAGACAATATAGGGTAACAAAAAAAAAGATTTGTATGTTTTAAAAAATTATGACGAGTAAGCATTTTCGAGATTTACAAAACAAGAAGCACAAAAATTATGGTTATTAATGAATAACTAAGTAACCACAAATACTTGACTATCATCATTTATATTTAGAATAAAAAAATTATGTTTAAAAAAATCCTCAAATTTTCAAATATAAATTGATTTATTTCTTTTTATGCACCCATAAGATATAAGGCAGACTGTCTGTCTAACTGTGATTCTATTTTGTACCAACCAAGTTTCCTAAAAACTTCAAGAAGTTTCAGGGTAGACACTATCCCACCTCATGTCATGTCCAGTCTCCGGAGTGTTATGTCCTCGGTCATCACCTTAAGGCTCGTCCACATTACGCGCTAATTGCTTTACGCAAATGCCTCGCGGTGTGCGGACGCGGGTGAAGTGGACGTTACGATGTTTTCGCAGACCCTTTCTGTTAGTTCAGGGGTGACGCTTTAAAGGGTTGTTCAAAAACTTCAAAACTGTAGCCAATATTTTAAGATAAACCATCATGATAAAAGCAGAATTGTACTTTATAGTTTGATAAAAAATTTAATAGTGGAGAGTAGAGAGTGTAGAGGCAGAGGGCGTCCGCCATTGACCTGGTGGTCAAATATAAAAAGGGAAAGCCAAGACAGAAAAATTTGGCGTTGAAAAGCGAGGAGACCCGACCCGACCTTAAATAATGGAACCAGAGACGGAAGAAGAAGATAAAACAATGAATAGTGACGGTAAAACTAATTTGTCAAGAAGACAGGAACAATACAGGTATTTGAAAGATCACTGAACAGCTAAGTTGTTCGTGTTATTGAACTCACAGCTGACTCGAAAGGGTCCACAAAATCTAAACATCTGCGTAGTTTAGATTACCAAAACAAAATCCAAATCCTCACTTTTATTGGCCTTGTCCGATCCACCGATATCAGAATCATTGACAAGACACAAAAAGTTAATCCGGCAACCCTAGCTGCCCCAAGATCCTCACACTATAATGGGGTTCGGATTAAATGCGTTGAAGTTAGTAATGCCCCTCTAAAAGCGAATTGTAGTCGGCGGCAATGGTTTATAATATCGTTATCGTGATGTCCAGCTTAGATTAGGAGATATTTTCGTTCGGGCGCTGCTTTTGAGAAAGGGGGGTACTCTAAGAGGGGGGAGTGAGGTATTAATGGAATCAGGACGCGGTCACTCCGAGCCGGCTGGATCGCTCCGCTGATTTTAAAGGATTTCCAGGAATTTGCGACTCGCTTTAAAGTACGTGTGGTGAGTTGGGACTTCGAAAAGCTTTTGGGGTACAAACTTGATTTCGTGTGCCGGATTTCAGTCGAGTGCATATCTTCTGTTGTTTTATTTTATGGTGCAGCTGCTTTAACTTCTACATTCCTCTGTAAAAATATTTTTATACTCTGTTCAAAATTATACCATCGTTGCCTTTTGGTAGATAAATTCATTAAGCATGTCAAAAATGTTGTCTTCAAATGTTGTTCTTGTTTCCAATCAAAATAGGTAATTACAGTTACAGAAACCAACTAACAACCCAAATAAAACCGTACATCTATCCGTTATTTTAGCTAATGTAGTGCAAAGAGTACTATGCGAAAGGTTTTTACTAGCAAGGCGAAGTTTCGAACACAATTTGTTGCCGGGCGGGTAAGCGGGTCCAAATCAAACACATAGCTCCTTTGAGAGCAGCCTGTAGTTATGTGGACCACCAACTCACTGGGTGAGGCTCGCAATGATTTTGTTTGATTGTGTTTAGGAATGAATTAATATGGAGTGGGTTTACATTTTCTGGTGGTGGTTTTAAATTATTCTGGTTCTGTGTAGTCTATCTAAATCGGTGTTTCTACAACTATAGTTAATTACGAACATAATTTACAAGTTTACCGTTACTTATAAGCGTTAGAAAGAGCAGCGTAAAGAAAACGTGTATCCTAAGGTACCTACGTAAATTACGCATTTAGTCTAGCAAAAGTGCATCCTTGTAAAATTAAAGTTTTCGAATGTAAAAAATCTCAAAAAAGAAAGAAAACGGCTAAGGTCCAACCACGGCCTAACAAAATCAGAAGGAATCAATTCCCGTAAGTATTTAAAAATGTTCGAAATCTAGTCTGTCTTATCTATCTCATCTCATTTCGCACAAAAAGGTACAAAGGCGGACTTAATGCCTTAGGCATTCTCTACCAGTCAACCAAGGGTGGTGAAGAGATTGGATGGCAGGTGCTTTGGTTGAGAGGATCAATGTCAAAATCTTGTTAAAACTGTAGGGAAATTACATGTATTTTTGACAGATTTTTCAAATTATTATTATTTCGAATTATAAATATCACCAGCTTCATTTCAAAAGGACTAACAATGACAAAACAAAACACAATCAAATTCATGATCTAGTCTGATGTGACAAAAACATTTTTCTAGTTTCAAGTAACCAACTTATTCATAATCTTTAACTACCCACAAGATACATAGCCAGCTTGCACTGATAGGTACATACTTATTTGTGTTCCCGTATGTATGGAACGTCTCGAATACAAATATTCGCGTGAAAGTTGTAGGCAGCATATGTGACGTCTTCGTTAGAAAACTTGCTTGCCAAGAGTGGGCGGACTAACTCGTTTCATTCATCGTCTTATACCGCGCTTGGTAGGTTTTGATATCGGTCGCAAAATTTTCCTCATACATCATGATGAACAACATTTTGCCTTCTTAGTGCATTGTGTTCTGTATAGCTACTAATTTCTTGTATCAGGACCACAAGGAAGCCAAGTTCACAATGACTACCAAAACAAGAGTTACTTACGAGCACCATAGCTTGTTTGATTGACTGACGTCACTGAAAAACGATAATTTATTTTAGATAAATTCTGAATATCATGTCAACAGTTTGTGAAGAAGCAATTGTTTGGTTATGTTTTTGGTATCAGAACTATCGCAAAAACAGCTTCTGATGCATTATTCGAAGCATTTACTAGTAATTAGATAAAATAAAGAACACAGCCTCAGAGAAAATTTAAGAGCTGTTTGCCTTCTAAAATAACATTAAACATCTTCTTAAGTATCAAGACCACAAAATCCTCGTACAAGTACAATCAGTCGGCGCATTACACGAGAAGATGTCCAATGCGGCGTGCGGGGGTGTCACAGCTCGGGTGGGGTAAGGGGGGCGGGTTTCAAATATGACATATCTGGGAGCCGTCAGCACCGCAACACTGTACCAAAACTTGGTCTGCGGCCAGCACAGATGTGTACTGTGCACAAGTACATACAAGAACACGAACGTCCAAAGTTTTACGCCCCGGGTGAAACGCGCCTACTCTCCAGCGTTATTAGCGGCCATTGAGACATGACTATTTACTTACTGGGAGCGCGGTATCTCGTGTAAGGTATTGCCCAGTGGCTGTTTTCATCTCTTTTGGGTATTGCAGTATTGATGGATTGTGCGTGAGGATATGTTGGCGTTCGAGTTTTTAGTTGCTTGAGGACATGGAAAGTGTTAAAACTTTTCGGTATGCTTGCAATTTTTGCCAGACCTGAGTTTGATGGATAAAAAAAAATGTTATAAGTACTTAGATAGGCAAAAAGGGTCTGAAATTTAAACCAACACAACACCGCTAATACTGAAGTTCTATTCTGTAAAAATCTCACCGTGAAAACTTAGGTGAAGTGAGCCTGGAGAGAGCTGTCAACAATGTCAATTCCTAGCAAAAACAAACTCACTTTACCTAAGTTTTCACGGTAAGATGTTTACAGAATCGACCGGCTGAACTAGTTTGAGATGGAAGAAAGACAGATTCGGTATTCAGGACATCAAAACCACCATTACCACTTAACCAGGCAAAGTACACAAAGAGGTAGCTATACAGTGTGGCAAACTTATTCAAACAACAATCGCAATTTAATAAAACCCCAAACACAGGACCGTATTCGCGCCAAAAACATTCAATAAGTCCGCCATCTTTTATTATGCACCGAAACTTTGTCGCATTGAATTTCTGTCACGTCACTATCGCCTCCAATTTTCAATAGCAAACATTTGTCCAAGTTCTGAAATCAAATTTAAAAATATAGATATTTTGGGTGGATATTTTTATGTAGATTCGACCCTCGCGGTCCGATGTGGGTGACAAGTGGGCTTAGCAAGTGTATGGCTAAAGGCGAGGACTCTATTGTCACTGCTGTGGACCTATTCAATCAATTTTCCTTTTTTGAATTCTGTATACGTGCTTGAGTTATTTTTGTGTTTGTATAATACGGTTTTAGGGGGCTATGTGAGGATTTTCTAAATAAAAAATTGTATTTTGTGTATATCCGAATTATAAACCATTGGTTCTGGAAACCTGGATAGGCTTATAAAAGGTATTCTTTCTTCAGTTTTCAAATACTCAAACCCTTATTTTTATTAACATTTTATTTTTAACAAATAAAAACTCAGACGTATGTAGTGTACTTCCATGCAACAAAGTTTTTCAACCCCTAAGGAAAGACCAATGATTCGAATTTATGCTTTATGCAGTGGAAAATTATAAATTTATGTGCGTCCAGTTCCTGAGTCGATTCGAGGTTATTGTGGATAATGTCTTGATTTTTATGGTTACTGCGGCACGTTTGCATAATTCTGTCACTGTCTGTCTCATTTGTTGACGCCTGGTTCTGTACGTGGTGGCTTTTGTTGCATGGAAATCGTGACTAAGAAAAAAGTTATGCGTGAGTCATAGGTACGGTCACCAAAGGAGATAAATCTGGTTAGTCGTCGAATATAGTTGAAGTTTAGTAAGAAACCGAATGAATGAGACAAAATTCCAGTCTTGTATAAAACTCACACTATGCAGTCAGGCATATTCTAAGTTAGGGGATTACATCGCTGATAAAAATGCCTGGCTCAATGCTGGTACTGCTCCACAACCACTACTTACTAATTGATTAACACTTGAAAATACTGTTGGAGCTGCTGAAGATTGTAAGACTATCTTAGCATTGTATAAACTCAATTTCAGTTGTATTGTATAATTGCATAGCACAGATGTGAGTTCTATGTAAATACACCCTATGTACTATTTACCGGGTAATATCTCTTTCATTGACTTGAATGTGCCCTGGCGGCTGATAGTATGACATGCTCACGCAAATGTGTCGCTGACGGTGGCGTGTGTGTTGGATCAATTAGCTCCCTTCATTTTGAAGGGAGCTAATTGATACTTCAGGTTGAGCTGAATGGTGCTGATCTATGCATCATGTTCGTGAACGGGCGCCGTCAATTGGGGCTGGTCAGTTGCCTCGGCTTATTTTTAATTATTTTATTTTTGGATTGTTACTCTGGACGCTTTTAAAGCGTGCGTCTTATTTTACATCGTTCTCACATATAATTATAAATTCAACATGAATGATGTAACTAATATTTTTGTACAAATGTAATTTAAAAGAGTGTCCATGCAGTTTCTTGCCCATTCTTCTCTATGGGTACCTACGCTTTGGAATGGGCAATTAGCTTCATATTTTCTGACTGACCGACTTCTTGACAATTCAAAAGTGCCTGTTAATGGTTTAATTGAAATAAATGTTTTGAGTTTGAGTTTGACCGATGAATGTTTTCGATTAAAATAAAATTTAATTAATAGAAAACAAACAGCTCATTTATCAAATTAAACGACATTCGAAACATCCATCGGTTTTGTACTAAACTTCAACTAAGTATTTCCAACGGCCCTGGTTTTTCATTTAATTAAATTATTTAGTGTTATCATTTAAAACACCAGTTAGGAATGACAAAACTAAATAATTATTAGAAACTTCACTAAAACATAAGAAAGCCATGAAATTGATTACCTAGAGAGGTTGATTGTATAACTAAACAACACATTATAGGAAAAAAAATAGTTGATCTTTTTTTACAAAAAAAAAAAAAACATAATTTCTAATCCGAAAATACTTAATATCTACGAGATAAACAAATTCCAGTCGGCTGAAGACAGATGGCGCGCCGGCTCACGTAGGACGCACGGGTCGGCCTCAACCCTTCTAGGATAATATCTTTAAAAGTTTGCTCCAGCCCGCATCCTCCCCGGGGAGATCGATCGCTTTAAATTATTCTACCAATCAAATACTATTAGAGTGATGTAAAAATGTTGCGTTATTGATATTTTTGCTGGTATAGTTTTGTAATCGTTTTAACTGAGAAAATCCGTTACAAAAGCGTAACAATCTTTTTTTTTCATGGCTGCGCAAAAGTCGACTTATTTCAATAAGATTTTTTTTTCTTAAAAAACAATAGTTAAGGGGAAAAAATCATCATAATATATGATATCTAATACATTTATTAAAACACAAAATAATCTGTAACAATAGTAGGTACGGTCAAATTATTGATTAATTATCGAATAAAGAAAGTTTATTTATCCATCGCGATTTATTGTAATCCTCTCAGCTCGTTGACCGCATCCACATCATTCTATTCTCTAATATGCACCTACCGATTCTATTTCACCACAATATTTGCTAACAGTCAATCAATCAACTCAGTCTATCGCAGTCCACTGCTGGACATAGACCTGTCACAAGCTGATCCACGACACCCATCCTCCGCCTTCCGCATCCAGTCGGTTCTAGTCACAGCGCACTTTGTTTAAAGCCTACATATAAAACCAAAAACTCAACGAAATTCGGAACATCGGAAAATTCAACACTATGAAATTTTCTGAAGCAAGTAATCAACAACATTGTAAGTAACGTTCTACGAAAATGATCAAAACACACCGAAATAATATTTTATTTAGTTGCTTTCGACGAAATCCAATATAAGTTGAGATGATGCGAACTTCGCAAACATCTCAAATTCTATTCCAAAAGGCTATCGAGTTCAAAGCAACGACTCAATTCGTTTAAGAGTATTTAATTCAAACTTAATTTCACTGAAAAGATTATACACCACGGGGAAAGGATGATTGATTTA
The DNA here is from genome assembly GCA_916614155.1 of Mesoligia furuncula. NCBI lineage: Eukaryota > Metazoa > Arthropoda > Insecta > Lepidoptera > Noctuidae > Mesoligia > Mesoligia furuncula. Next base: position 8,680,851 of record OU744803.1, on the reverse strand, counting down.
ATTATTCTACTCCTTAGACGTGTCCTCTCTTATAATTACGCTTCATTACTTAAGCATCGCTTTATACTGACTAATTACTTAATAGAAGTAACGAGTTATTTCCATCTCAAAGTTGAACCTTGGAAGTGGAATGTAATCAACATTAAACGGGGTCGGAAACGAATTATAGAGGAGAAAATAAATAAGATCGAAGGACAGGCTGACTCTTGTTTGCCTGGCTAATTCGCTTCGCCTTGATCTGCCTTCAGGTAGGTATTCCACTAGATTGATTAATAACCTCGTTGTAACTTATTTCGCTTAAATGGAGTTTGTTGTGCTTAATGTTCATGTTTGTTGAACATTCTGGAACCTGGTAGGTATGGTTTAAATCAAATTTACGCTGTTTGCGTAGTTTTTCTCAGTTAGATTTGAGGGATTGGTCACTTAAATGAGGTAAATATTTCCATCACAATACATTAAGTTTATGGGATTAAGCGATATCCTCTGGTGGTCTTAAGCTTTCTGGACTTTTAACTTCTTAAATACCGTATGAACCCCACCGGTTCATAAGAAAAATACACTCGAAACAACCTTAAATATAATCGTGAAAACCGTTGAGCGCTTACACGCAAACGGCTTCTAGTAGGCAAACGTTTGACGGGCTAAACAACAGCCTCTGTCATTCAACAAAATGCACAAATCTCGTAATACTTCACCCCAATTTCTCTCATTCTAATAACAGGCCAGTAGACTTTCGTCGATTTCTCTAAGAGAACAAAGAGAAATAAAAATAAAAGGCACAATCAGTCCATTTCACTTATTATCCGTGACATAAAACAATAACTGTGGACTGGCATGGATGTATCTTCATAGATAAGTCCAATCGATAGACAAGCAACTGTGATAACTCAATAAGCGAGGACCGATGTAACTGGATGTGTGACCGGCCATCTTGGATTTATGGGAGTATGTCTGACAGTTATATAAGTTTTTTCGACTCGAAGGACCAGTTACCAAAATATCTTATTTCGAAATCTAAAGTGTAATTAGAACGCCTTCTTCTTTTAAAGTAGGTACATCATCATTTAGATAGTTTATTCCGGAAGGTGTTTGTGTATAATACACTTTCCGGAATAAACTAGCATACACATACACACATAATATTAAAGTTACATAATTATAACTCACTCACGTATTAAGAAAATCTCAATGTTTCGTCAAGTCGTAAAAACGGTGCGAAATTGCGGTAGGTGGCTAGTATTTTTATAAACAGTGCTGATCGAGAGACTTCGTATTACACTTCATACAAGGAATTAAATGGATTTAAGAACGGCTGTTTAGCTTACGACTTTGTTACCACGTTTGTAAGTATGTAAGGTTGCTGATAACATTCTTTTGTTTCACGGTTCCCCCAGTCTGCCTACACCTTTTCCAGCAGGCTTCATGTAATAAAACGTTCTTAGCTACAGCTACAGTGGCTCATCTCGAGAAAAATGGGTCAACGGACCCCTTCTCCTAAGGGGAGCCATGATAAAACTTGTAAGAAACTTTTGTTTTGAGCACCTCAGATAGAAAGCAATGTTACACAGCGTCTGTAGGAAGAATACGAAAATACTCCTTTATCTTGTAGAGGAAGAACTCTTTGTATAGTTTTAATAGAAGGAAAATAAGTCGGAAATAAAAATAAATATGAGGGATTTTTTAATTCCAAATTCAGTAAATAATCCAAAAAAAAAAGTATAAACTAAGTTTAAAGTCGTAAGGTAGGCATTAAGATGAAACACCTTTCTGTGGAAAATAAAAATATTGGGTGGATCACATAAACACAGCATTTCTGGCTTCATCTTTACACTGTTTAATCTAATTATTGGACTTCACGTGATCAGGGGGCCTAAAAAGGCCACTTTGGCAGAATCATAAAAGGATAACATAATGGACAGTTAACCGTTATGTTAATCGTATCAAATCCCATTGGTGAAGCATTTTTCAGTTATTTTTTTGTCTGTGCTAAAATACCAATCAATCCGATCAAAATACAATCCCAATCTCTTTAATTATACCTACGTAGTGCAGCGAAAAAAGAAAAACACGGACTGTCTTCGCCATATTACGATTCATAATGTAGTCCTTTTATGATTCTCCGAAGTGGCCTTTTTAGGCCCCCAGAGGGCTGATTCATTCTTTGGCCAAAGAACTAACATTGCCATTCAACGTGGCAGTGCTGCCATCTTTTGGGCACGTTTTCGGATGACAAGGACCGCATCCTTGTTGACCGCATCATTTTGACGCCTAAGTGTCCTCTTATTTCTGTATTTATTTGTATTAGGTAGTTAGTCATTTAATTTAGTACCTAGTATAAATAGTTAGTTGTGTTAAACATTGTAAAAGTTATATACAATAAATTTTCAGTTGGATAAGTATTCTGGATTCTGTCTTCCATCTTCTTAAATTTTTAGAAAAAGTTTTTTTTTTCAACACGTCAAATTTGTAGGCTATTTTACAGCAACAGAAATCTACTAAAAATAATAGAATTCCTCAGTATTTTCCTCAGTTTTCCCTCCAAAACACACAAAAGGTCACGCTAGGCTGCGAGCAATCAGCTACTTTGTAACCCTTGGCCGGTGGTTACGCGCAAATAGGGGACATAAACGTGAATGGATGTTAACGTGTTTTTTACGACCCACGGTCAACATATCGTTCTGTTTGCGACCACGACCATATCTTTATTTCCCCGTTTCACCCCAAAAAAGTGTAGTGCTTTTTTGTTACGTACTGGAAGGGGATGCGGATTGCTAGAATTGTATTTATGTTAAGGAATAAGTTTCAGTTAAAAGTTAGCATTTAATAATATTTTTAGGAGCCTTTTAGACAAAAAAAGGACGTAGAAAAAATAACCTCACAAATGTACCAAAAAAAATATACCTAATAAGTATTTTTATTTTTAAAGATAAATGTTTTTCTTCGTACCTACTGCATTCCGAAACAAATAAGATCATCGAAGATTGACAAAGGTAATTTATTTATAATATTTATTGTCGCTATACGAATAGGGGAGATCGGGGCAAAGTCAACATTGACTCGATGTCGAACTGTTTGCTCAGTGGTAGGACCTCCCCGTATTCTTTCTGGGGATCAATTGGATATCAAACACAGCAGAGAGCTTAATATTTGACAGATTTTGAAAAGTTAAGCAAAGGTCAGTGAAAATTGAGTTAAACTTGTTGAGGAAAAAATGACAGGGGTTTTCTGTAACTAGGAAAATTATCAAAACATAAAACAAAGCTTCAAACTTCTGAAAATAATGAATACACTGACTTAGATATAATAATAAAAAGTATTCTTAAATTGACTTTTATTTTCGAAAACTAGCTACATATTTATTTTACGCTCATTGAAAAAAAGGTCGTAACCGCAAAATTTTATTCGACCAAAAATTCCACCAAAAATATTGTTATCTACAAAAACGTCGTAAGTGACTTTATTCTATTATTTTGGCACCGCTCACAGGATCGCAGCCCGGGGCCTGTTGTCATGTCGCATTAACGTGAATCGCATCATAACTCCCGATAATCTACGTTTATTGGCTCCACTCGCTGCTTTATTACCCTCTACTGATATAACTAATAGCCTACACGGAATATTGTTTGTACATGTGTAAATTGCGAATGTGTGTGTTAGTCGAAGTGTAGTGGATTATTATACAAGGTAGTATTTTTAATTGGCATTCTAATATGATATTATAAAAAATGTAACGATATAGTGGTGAAAGTTTGTATGATTGGATGTTTGTACGTGATTGAATTCACGTAAAAACGGCTGAACGGATTTGGATGAAATTTGGCACACGGATAGTTTATAATCTATTAACACATAGAATACTTTTGATGTCGGTATTGCTTTCCATTGAGATAATCTCCAACAAATACGAGGGCGACGCCGCGAGCAAGAGCTGTTTTTTATATTTTACTTTAACATAAACTGTATTCGTGTATATGGTTTGAACGTAGAGTCGAGTGACATTTCAATGTAGCCTTACAAATGTACCTACAAGTTGAAAACTAGGTTACTGCAATAAATAAATGTGCCCGGTTTACAGCCACGACCAATGTACTATTATATCACGCCCACGTAACAACCATTTTAAATATAATTATGTAATTCAAATTCTAAAATTTATAAATAAATAATATTAATAGGTACTCATCTTTTATACCTGTTTTATGAAATATTTAAAAATGTATAACATAAGGAATTAAATAAATAAACGATTAAAATAGTGTAGTATAGTGTAAAAAGCATGGTCATAAAAAAAATATGCGTTGACTTGAGAATCTCCTCCTGTTTTCATCGGTTAAAAACAAAAGGTACCAGTTTACACAGTGAGCAATAATTTATCTAAGCAATTATGAATTTCATCCTATTAATCTAGAACAAAAAGCCTTATAGCTGGTAGTACAATCACGATCAGACATTATACTAAAGACAATTCATTATTAGAGTGCCGTTACAGAGGCCATAATCGGCTGTTATCGCCCTTTTATAGCGGATTTTATGAGCAAAACTATTCACCCAAGAAATGTACGCGTTCGTATCTGGTTAGATCCTTTGTTAGACCTAATTACTGGGATAGTAATCATGTTTTAGATATATTGTGTTAATATGTACTTATTAGGTTTTATTGTGCTAAAACTATGTTTACCAAAGTATTATTTTTACCCAAAAAAAACTAACTTTGAAGCAAAACAATTTTCTGTCAGTAATTATCCCGGTAGTTATAAATTACAAAACAAAACAAAAAAGCACAAACAAATAAAAAAAAAACAAACAAATTAAATTGTACAATTTCTCTTTTGGCTTTTTATTATTTTTAATAAAAGCATACCTATTAGATAATAAAATCTCCAAGATTCTCTCTCTCGGAACCAAATTCTGATAAAAACGATATAAATCTAAAATAATTTTCAAGCAAAAAAATACTAGTAAAGAATAAAACCTCATAAACTGGTACCCCGCTTCCCTATTAAGTTGTAATAGTTGTTTACAGCCGGCACTCGCTGTGCGTTTACAATATATTACGAGCTTGTCGGCAATAAAAAAGGGGTAAGAAAAAAAAAATGAATAAAGCAAGAAACGTTAAAATAAAGGCGCCCGGGAATATATACGACTTCCTGAAGGAAATAATAATGCTGTTTGCAATTCATTTGGCTCGCTACCTGGTTACCCTCGTCTTTAGAAAACAACGCGCGGTATTTCTTTTTTTTTCTACCCCCTCCTTAGCCCGATTTTTCGCGGGAGGGTCGCGATTTTTATTTTCTAACCCTTTGCTTTCCCGAAATCAAAGCTTAATAACGGTGAATTTGTAAACGGATGTAAATGCGAATTGTTAAAATGGTAAAGAAAAATACTTTGATAAGAAATGTATACTGAGGTAAGGGGTTCTTGTATAAGTTTAATTTATGGAATATTTTGAATAAAACCGTGCTGGGAATCTCGATTTTTTTATGCTATAGGTATATAATTTTTCTTTTTTCTTGGTCTCTTTCATCTTAAATGTGGAGTTTTTAAATTCTTACTTCGGATCCTTCCTATACTCAGACTGAAAAAGAAGCCCAAAAATTAATAAACGTCTTTAAACAATATACACTAAAGCGTTTACATGCATCATTCTAATGTGCCTATTCTTCTAAATTGCTCTAAAAAAAAAGTCAAAAGTACAAAAACCAAACAGATACAACTCTATCCTCCACCGTCGTAGAACCGACAAATGGCGTGTCGCACAAGAAAAATCAAATCGTAACAAGGAACCGGCTTGCTTACATTTAAAAACATAATTGTAACTAACCGCCCCCTCTTATTAATTTAACTCATTTATTTCTGCCAGCCCGAAGTCGTCACGTACAGGGAAAAGGAGTAAAAAGTCAGTTCTTTTTTCTTATAAAATATTCATGATTGCTACCGACGAGATTTTTGAATTCCGACATTGTTTATTTGGTTTCAATTTGCTGGTTTTTTTGGTGGCTGTTGTTTTTGAATTGGCTTAAATGTTTTATTAATGTTCGTAGGCTGCACACTGCACAGAATATACTCTAAGGCATCTTATTATGCGATAAAAAAAACTGTTAAACGATTATTTGCAGTTTTTTATCTGACTTGTAGAGAACAGTCGGTAAAAGCCAATCAATGACTGTATAAGGTTTTTTAAAAGTATTTTACTTGCACAAGATCCCATTACCGCCCGCTTGCATCACATATCGCTTAATGCATTTAGCACTAAACATACTTAAAGCATCATTTTGCATGTCTCTTTCATCTTCAAACAATTGACAGAAATAGAAAGATATTTTAAATACGTTCAGTGCTAAATAACAGTAACTTGTGACGCAAGCGGCCTAAGTCTTTCAAATGCCTATAAAATCGCTAAAACAAAACTGATAGGTAGTACCTATTTACTTAGTTAGACTAAAAAGGTTGAATGATACCTAAAAAGTCGACCATCAGTCAGTCTAAAGACGCGATCGACAATCACGGTCTGTGAATATTTAAGAAGCTTCGAGTGAGTCTCGAGAGGATCGCGAGAGTCACTTAAAATACTTGATGAGCAATCGAGTTACAGATATGTATATAGGACTATGTATATATACTATGTATAGATATTTTGATTTTAAAGAATATGCTGACAGGATCTGTTAATTTAAATGCGTCTAATAATACTTCAATTTTACCAGGGACTTTAAGGCATAACTTAAGCTCCTCAAACGTACAACCGAAGGTAATCGTTGCAGTTTTCAGGCTGATTGAACCTTTTCTCTATATTTCTTAATAGAGAAAAGGTTCAAAAAGTTCAACCCATGCTCAAAGAGAATAAATTTTCACTTCTCCCTAAAAATCCCAACTTACCATGGACCGTCCAAATCATGCAGCAAATATGACTCAGAACTCAAATGAAATAGAAATTAGCAGCCAACATAAATAAAAAGAGGAAAAATCAAAACGATCTCAAAAATGAGCATCAAGGGGTCGCCTTTTTTCAAACCATCAAACGCGCGCCGAGAGCATGGGAGGCCGGGAGTCCGGAGACCGGGACGCATTCCTTTCCTTCCCGGCCCGTCTGCGACGATCCTTTTTTTAAATCCCGGTAACAAGCCAATAAATCCCGGCGCATTTTTTCTCAGCTCCGCAAACCCAACCCCGGAAAAAAGGCTTACCCCGATTACATCCAAATTTACTTAACACCTACACATTAAACCGGTTAATAAGGTTTAATGCAATTTTCTTATCCGTCGGTTATTCGGATATGGGGGCCCATTTTAATCAGATAATCCTAAAATTGGGTCTTGAAAATTACGTTATGAAAATTGAATTTTGATTTATTTATAATAATGAAGGACAGTCGAATTTGGGCGTGGTTACTTAAATATATTCATGTGGACTCATTGGACAGTTTGTAACTTTTCGTTTGCAATCGAATAAATGATGATTAAGTAGTTCGTTAGTTGTGCAAACATTGGCGCAGGTAAACAGGAATGGCACCGGAGCTGGTTCGAACTCGAGTACTCTTTTAATTAATTAAGTATATGGAGTGAGTTGAGCAGTCGTACACATCTGTGTTGTCGTACCGCGCTGATTAGCTACCGAAAGGGGACTCTGAAAGTTACTAAGCAAACTGAAAAATTTTGCCATTAATTAACTACATACTAATTAGAGTGGAAAATGATAAAGTTTTGCCGTATTTGAAGTCAAACACCTATTAAGTGGATTAGAGACTCGGAATGTAAAGTTGAGACATTTTACTACTTCAATATTTTAAGTCTCCTTTAATTTGGCTGAGGCAAATTACCTACTATTGACGATTATAGTGAAGTAAAGTAGCAGAACATTTTCATAATTGCGTAAATATTACAATTGTAAATTACACTTTACAATTTATTTATTTATCTATAACAAACGCAAACAATTACAAAAATAGGGACAAAATGATAGTGTGCGCTTCCAATATAGGAGAACACACATTCACTTATAATCTAGGTAGGTATAATCAGTTTGAAAATGACGAAAACATTAAAATATAAATGTAACATTACACGAAAATCATACAAAGGAAAACGATATGAAAAGCAATAAAGTAAGAATACCTAATAAAACATTTTAATTAATTTTAAACAAAAACAAAAAAAATTAAGAATAATGGAAAATAAATATGTATATAAATGTCATACAGTTTTATTAATCACTTGATGTTTCATACAGAGGATTTATAACATGGAATCTGCACGTGGATGGTAGATAATGGGAGGTACTTATCCCGCCACTTACGTTATTACTGCAAATGAATCAAAGAACAATGTTGTTCCTGTGAAGTGGAGGGACTTGTTATATAGTGATTATACCTTTTGTATCAAATTTTATGTAGTAGATACCTACAAATAATATCAATAATATAATTATGCATGTATATAAAAAAAGGAAAAGAATCCTAAGGCATCAAAAAATTTGACCGTATCGCTGTCAACAGGAAAAGTGCCCAAAACGCTGGCAGTATTGCCACGCTGTGTGGCGATGCTGATTTTTTGGCTAATAATAAAGTCAGCACTCTGGGCATGTGAAAAGTTGGCCAACCACTTGGCGATGTGTCGGAAAACCAAGTGGGCACTCGGACCCCATGGCCATAGTGTTTCAACCATAAACGGCGCTATGTACCTACATATAACTGCATTTTAAAACAAATATGATCATCGGATAAAAGGTTATTTATTTATAAGATTTATTGTTGTAAACGAATAGAATATTGGGATGTTTTGTCGTTTGAGGTTTTCCGCACCTGCAGCAGCCGCTCCAGAAGAGCCCGCTGTACTTGGAAGAACGTACTACGACCTACCAACTATTTTACCATTTTTGGACCAATTAGGTTTTTAATAGAAATAGTCGAAATATTTTTTAAAGCTACGCCACAATTACGTAGGAACTGAAGGTAAAAAAGCTCAAATATGTACCTACATATTTGAGCTTATTTTTAGTATTGCTTAAATATCTACCAGCATACTATACCATGGAAACCCATAGTAGGTTAGTAGTTTCCATAAATTATTTGCAAATAAATTCAGGTCGCCATTTGACTCATACAGTCACAGACTCGAAACTTCCTCGATTTCAAGACGAACATGATCAAAGTAAATAAATTATTGAGGCCGACACAAGTCTTGAGACTGTGGGGGTCTTATTACAAATTCACTTTGGTGTTGTTGGGTCCAAATAATCCCAACCATTAGTAAAATGTACCGACAGAAGGTATAGTAATTACATTTCAGCGGTGAACTGCCATCGGTCAGTCCGATCGGTTAGTAATCAGGTTTTCGCGGTCGGTTTGACCAACAACGGTCACTCGATGCGGACGATTGATTAGACGTGACGAAACGACCCAATTCCGGTTGTTTGAATACATTATCGTAATCATGGGGTGGGAATTGCCAAATAGAATTACGTGTGATGCGGTGATGATAGACGAAAATTATGGCGTACATACATAAATAGATAATCAGCCTATGATGTTCCCACTGATGGAACACAGGCCTCCTCTCTTCGAGAGGGACTGTAATCCACCATGCGGGCCCAGTGCAGGTTGGTAAGTCAAAGTCAAAACATTTATTTCAAACTAGCTTCCGCCCGCGACTCCGTCCGCGCGGATGTCGGTCTTCGCGTGGATGGTTTATTTCTCCATTTTGAGTAACTCTGACAATGACATCTATAATTAAGGAGATCCCTCTATTGAGCTACTGCTGTTGAGCTCGCGTTCTGTAGTAAGTATTTTTTTCATAGTAATTCCGACCTTGATAAGTAGCATGTAGCAGTAAATTACTGACAATGACGAAAAGTTTGCAATAATAAAAAAGTGATCGTGACAATGCGACAGAAAGTTAATTGAGAGCTTCAGCATACACAACATTGTTAGTGAGCTCGTCCGGAATATGAACATGAAGATTTCTTGGACTGCTCACATGGGAAAGAGCTACGTAAAGTTGCCCGTGTGAAAAACCACTCGCGGTAAGATCTACGCCAGCAACTCCTAGGGTCTGACCTTGAGCCTTATTTATTGTCATGGCGTAACACAAAGCTACAGGAAACTGTATTCTCTTAAATTGAAATGGAAAATTATCCACTACGGGTAATGCAACGTGTGTTCGCGGTTCTACAGAACAACGTCTATGAATAAAACCGAAAAATAAGATTTTTTTTTCTACGTATTTTTCCAGGATAAAAAGTATCCTATTTTATGCCCAGGATAATAAGGTATAATTATACCAAGTTTCATCGAAATCGAACCGTTAGTTTTCACGTGATGCCTGCATATACAGACAGACAGACAGACAGACAAAAATTCTTTTAATCACATATTTGGGTTTGGTATCGATCCAGCAGCACCCCCCGCTATTTATTTTTTCAATATTTTCAATGTACAGAATTGACCCTTCTACAGATTTATTATATGTATAGATAGGCACATAAAAGGCACTTTTGAACGTCAAAAATTACTATAAAATAGAATTGATTCTAGTCGCCCATTCCAAAAGGTAGTTTTCGTATGGAGAAGAATGGGCAAAAAACTCCACCGTTACTCTTTTAAAATGTTTTACAATATTTTGCATACATTAATTATATAATAATATGTGAAGGCGATGCACCTAAAATAAACACAATAGGTAAAAGAATTAAAAATGAAAACATGACATAAATTAATTATCTGATAGATACATGGTGCTCACATAATTACAAACATGGTAAAAGTAAACGATTTTCATTTAAATTAAAAAAAATACAAGTAATATAAATCAGGGTGTTTTAAGTAATTACAGAATGTAAATCAACGTCAAAAAAAGAAGAAAGAATCAATTTTACAATTAAATTAGCAACCAGTTTGATTTTGTCTAGATTTTAGATTATCCTATGGAGCAGGACCAGCATGAACATATAGGTAGATGTCACATGTCTTTGAATTTTTGGCTCTAGGACATGCTGGTTTCCTCACGATGTTTTCCTTCACCGTTTTCGAGAACAAAATATGATGGTGATGAAATAATTTACAAAAAGTAATGCGCCTTTCTGGGCTCGAACCAACGACCTTCAATTCGTAAGTAGTGGCCATTACCACTAGGCCACCACTTCTCTTCAATGACGGCGTGATTCTACAAATTTAAGAGAAAATATTTTTTTTTTTTTTGTTTCCGGAAGCCACCGTACCTACAACACAAAGGCGTCAGATCTCCACATTAATTATCTCAAGCGTCACTCTGTCCCACTAAAATAATTAGTTTCTGAGATCCCTTCAGTAGCGGCACATGTGCCTCCTCCTCATTTTGATCCGCGGACCTTGTACCAATAAATTACCGATATAAATTATTCAAATTCGTCATCGGACAACCAGATTAATTATTACTATTCACCACTGGCAACACTGGCAACAGAAGGCTCCGGCGATTAGCAATACGTCACCAGTAAATATGGCAACACTTATTCTACAATTTATACGGGGGAGAGTGGGGTAATGGAGACACTGGGTAATAAATCTACGCGAAGTGATTTGGTACAAAGCAGTGGGCCCACATAGTAAGCTCGGATCGGCTAGAACATCCATTGTGGGCCGAGCACCCGCGGAATCCGATAATGCCTCGGAGATTGTCCCGTCTTTCCTTTAACACCTCTCGATACCGCCGCTTATATGAAGCTCTGGTTATATTGAATTGTTGTATTGATTTGAGATTATATTCTTAAGTAATTTGGTTGTAAAGTCGGTTCTGAAAATCTGTTGAAAACTCGAGGAAAATCAACTTTGTCACAAACATAATAATGTATAGGTATTTGGGACGAAAAAATATAAATCTATTAAAGTGATGAGTTCCGATATAAATTGTTTTGTTTTGTATTATTAGTTTTTTTAAGGCTCTATTTACTGGTTAAAATCTTTATTTTTCTTCAGTATATTTTACATTATTACTAACAGTGTCGGATAAACACACATGCGAAAGGATTTTAATATGTCAGCGGTATACCAGTGCACCGCGTGTGCGACCCGCCGTTCTCAACTTAATCTATAAATCAAGAAGAGAAACTATTTCGTAATTAGATCGTATTTAGGACGGGGCACAACACCTTCCTTCGCTCCTTGAGAACCTCCCAGAGGGTCCGAAAGGTAGCTCCATTGCCTTTCAAGCACCTCTTTATCGGCTAATATCCTTGGTAAATGGATCTCAAATATTTTGCCCCATAACCATTACACCAGAACGATGTTATCATGTTTATTGCTTTTCGGTACACCGACTCCGAGAGAGGTTTTATATTATTACTCCTAATAAATCGTTTATTATTATCAACAGAGAGTAATGAAATACCTAACAACAATATTTATGATCATAAACAAAGCGGAAATACGTATAAAAAATATTTGTATAAAATAATGAAAATGCTAAAATAGAAATCCTCTTAACGAAAGCGTCATTCTTTCGCTTTGCAAAAACGCTTTTGATGTTTGTATACTTAGTGTTTAATAAGTTGATCCTATTACAATGTCCAGGTAACGCGACACAATGGGAGCGGCCCGCTAACAAGATTATAACTTTATTTCGTAAATTAATAAAAAAGTAGCGGGCCGTATGTTCTGCTTTGCCCCCGTCTCCTCGATTCGTACGAGTGATATTGTTAATGATTTGTGAAGCGTGTTTGTTAAGCTTTTCGACTGGCTCTTGTGTTGTGTTGTTTTTATTTTTGTGCAACTTACCCGCCCGTTGTATGTTTTGTAGTGATAATCGTTTTTTAGGGTTCCGTAGTTCCTACAAGGAACCCTTATAGTTTCGTCATGTCCGTCTGTCTGTCTGTCTGTTTGTCCGAGGTTTTGCTAAGAGACCGTTAGTACTAGAAAGCTGTAATTTTGCAGGAGTGCGTATATCAATTACGCAGACAAAGTGGTAAAATAAAATTTTGGAAAATATTTTTTTAGGGTAGCTCTCCTATATGTGAAGTGGGGATGAAAATTTTTTTCGTCGTCTACCCCATCGTGTGGGGTATTGTTGAATAGGTCTTCTAATCGATTTCCATCCAGTTACGAAATATTAAACTTGAAAGTGCAAATTTTTGTTCCACTACTGGAACAAAAATTTGCACTTTCAAGTTTAATATTTTAGTTTTAGTTTAGGTTTTAAAGGGGGGGGGACGCCGTAGGGCGTCCCCCCCCCTTTAAAACCTAAACTGCGGGCTTGACAAAACTGGAAAAATTCACGATGATAGTGCATTTCATGGACTTTAAAGGAAAACTATAGCGGTTAAGATAACTTTATTATTTTAGCAGTAATAGTCGTTGAACTTGGGTGTTGGATAATTTTGTACCAAATACAAAATCCTTAGCACTAATCCTTTAAAGTGACTAAGATGAAGTAGTTGCTTGTTTATAACGGGCAAAGACTTGCATTGAAAAACAAAATATGTTTTTTATTTTATTTTTTATATTCAGAATAAAGCACAACAGGATCGTACTACATTGTGATAACGGGCTACTACGGAACCCTACACTGTGCGTGGCCCGACACGCACTTAGCCGATGTTTTTTTTTTGTTATGCTTTTTCTGGTGTACAATAAAGTATATACAACATGTTTTTAATATACCATAACTCTAGGGTTATATTCTATAAGTAAAAATAATACAAAAAGTCCTAGAATATGTGGTCTAAAAATGCAAGATATAATTTATTTAAGTTTCATTGATATTAATTCATTGTCATTCAAACCAATCATTCATATTCAAAACTAAGAAAATACAACGTTGCCATAATTCACGTAAGGGTGTTTGATATTAATAATAATCGAGACTTTTTCGAATTATTTTGTATGAAAAATGAAAACTAAAACTAAATCATAACATAACATAATCAGCCTATAATGTCCCCACTGCTGGGACACAGGCCTCCTCTCGGTGAGAGGGAGTGGGCCGTAATCCACCACGCGGGCCCAGTGCGGGTTGGCAGATGTCAGTGTCTTAAAATTTTTATTTCTAGGACATGCCGGTTTCCTCACGATGTTTTCCTTCACCGTTTTGAGAGCAGTGGTGATGAAAATAATTTACACAAAGTAAAGCGCCAGGCGTCTGGGTTCGAACCTACGACCTAAAACTCGGTAAGTCGCGGCCGTTACCAGTAAAAAAATAAATCGTAATTGAAAAATAAATTTAAATGGCCAGTTGATTCTTTGATATGACTAGAGTAGAGTTAAGAGCAAATCCATTTCAAAAAAAAAAAGTCTATTATTCATACCCTACAGTGATGGGATATAAAAAACTACTTGTATAAATAAATAAATGAAACTTTTTTTTTTCTATTTGTTTTTTTTTCGTTTCTACATGTTGTAGGTATTTTTTTCTTCCTTGCCTCAATACACAGCTTAAAACGTAGCACAATTAAGAATAACCACCCTATAATGTTACCATTGCTGGTACACAGATCTCTCGGTGAAAGAGAACATAAACTAACGGTAACTTAATTTAAAAGATATTTCGCCATATTTTTAAAACTTTTATAGATGAGGCGGTGGTGAAACAAATGAGACAAACAGTCCAAATTGTGTATCGTTTACAACTATAACTTAAACAACATTATTTTTAGTATATGCGAAACCCGAAACACGTGTCTAGTAAAGAATCTATGTACAAAATTTCAAAACTGTAACATGAAAAATCAAAAAGTTATAAGCTTTTTAAGTTACCTGTTTGTCCGTACAAAAACATGCTCACGCGTCTTGCGCTCATTGATAATAGTACCTAGGTACCAAACCGTTCGGCGCGGAGATTGGATAACCTACTTAGTGTCGCTTGGTGTTCAATTTAAAACCATTTTTAAATATTTTTGGGACAAAATATAACATGGTGTAAAAATTATTGGTGTCGATTGAGCTACTTATTCTGAACAAACTATATTCAGGTTTCGCATATAGGTACTAAAAATAACGTTGTAGAAGATCTTTAGAGTAGGTATCACTATTCAGACCAATTTATGTTCATCATCTAAAAACCAAAATATTCGCCGTTAATGAAACAATAACTTCTGTTGACAATAATCACAGTAGCCCACTCCCTCTCAATATATCCGCGCCAGTGACGAGATGACTCTCGTTAACTAAATAGGTAGGTACGTTATGGTTTGTACTTCAATATCTGCTGTATAAAATATAAGGATCTACAGGGTGAGGTTGTAGAGCCAGGAGTTACCTGGAAAATTTTGGTAGTTGGTTTTTCGGCATAACAAAGGCTGAAGTTCTAACCTGGGATGAAGGTAAAATCTCAGTGTCAATTTAGGTGAAGTGAGCTGATTAGTGCTTGAACACGTTGACTCGCGGGCGCGCGGTGGCGGGCGCGGTCACGATATAAATATCAAACACACAGCAAGTGCAAGAACCAAATCCAACGCGCGCGCACCCGTCACCGCGCCCGCGTGTTCCTACGTGAACAAGCACTTAGTATCAATCACTAGCATCAATCTATCAATGGATTGACAGCAAACATAAAGGTCACTTCACCTAAGTTTTCACGGTGAAATTTTTGCAGGATAACTACTCTATAACAGCTAACCCGGCTATTTATTTTCTTACTGTAATAGTCATTAAAGGTGTCTAAAGTGGCAAAGGCCTATGTTTGGTCTGCAAAAAAAAATGAAATTACTAATCGATTTCCCAAATGTTTTCAAAGGATTGTTCAATGAACGCAATAAAATTTAAGCACGTAACGTCCAATGCTAAGCAGGGGTCTTCAGAAATCACAAACATTTTGTTTATTTAATACCACCATTCTCAACAGCCTGTATACATAATAACTTATACTCATCAGCTGTATAGGGTGTAGGAACAAATTGTCGGAACTGACTGGCGGACACTCCGCGTAATATGGACACGCGCGTTTTATGAACATCCACCCTAATCCCGGGCAGGCGGATTTTATTCGGCAATATGGTATGGCTCTTGACATGAGCTTGTAAATAGTGTTATTGAGATGTTGACATAGTGTATTCCTACTATTAAAAGCATGTAGGAATGTGACTTTTCATTTCATATAAGGACTTGCTCTGTCTTGTGGCTTGTGCCTGAGTAATGACAGGGGCTTGTGGCTAAATGAAAGCCACACGGTTCAATCGATCAGGTTAAACTACCCTTGCCGCGGTTGGTCCGTGGATGGGTGACCACTCTACATACCAAGACCTCTCCTCGCCTCGGAAAGCACGTTAAGCCGTTGGTCCCGGCTGTCATTCGTGGATCTTTGACAGTCGTTACGGGTCGTCAGAAGCCCGAAAGTCTGACAACCAGTCTTTCCCAGGGTATTGTATTTTCCCAGTAACTGGGTTGTGGAGTTCAGGTAGGCAGTCGCTCCAGGTAAAATACTAGTATTCAGCTTCATCTGGTTAGAGTGGAAGCTGACCCCAACATAGTTGGGAAAAGGCTAGGCCGATGATGACTTTCTCTACCTACATTAAACAATTAAGTAACCACCACCACCAGTAATTTTGCCACCTAAGGAAAAGTACAACATAAGGTCGCGAATGTTATTATATCCCGTAGGTAACCCACGAGCTTAAAAGATGAAATGAATTTTGATTAATAATTTCTCATGATGTAGATAAACTTTTTATTTAGAGAAGAATTTAACTAAATAATTACACTAGATACCTACTTAATTAAATGACTAACCAACTTACTATACAAATAAATACAAAAACAAAGGACACTTAGGCGTCGAAGTACTCGTCCGAATCGTTGTCACCCGGAAACGTGCCCAGAAGACTGGCAGCATAGCCACGTTGAATGGCAATGCTAATTCTTTGGCCAGCCCTCTGGAAACGTGAAAAGCCGACCAGCCGGCGAGTAATTTCACAATTAAATAAAAA